>JAWNOP010000070.1:2605000-5105000 GCA_035045925.1 Drosophila atripex | reverse complement strand
TCAAGTCAGGCTCGAACCGAGGCTCCTCCTCTTCTGCGGATGGTTCGCAAAGATTCAGCATATTGTCGTCGATTTTCCAGACTCGAAGAGTGCGATCTCTGGACCAGGTGACCAGTTCCTAGCAACAAAATTAGATGAGATAGATAAGGATACAAATATTTTTTTTCTCGTTAAACTCACAATTTCTGTTGTAGTTTCACGATTGGGGCGCCAAGCAAAGTCTAGAATGACATCCGTGTGTCCGACAAAGGAGCATATAGGATCCGTTTGCTTGCTATTACTCCACAACAAGAGACTGTTCTCACCGCGACCAAGATGAGGTACCACAATGCTGACGAGACCATTGCCAATGGGCTATGAAAGAAAACAATTTGTTAGAAAAAAGATCACTCTTTAAAGTAAAAATCGGTAGATAAACTTACTGTATATCGCGCCCTCCATACAGGTGACATGGTAGTGATTATTTTCTCGGCTCGGCGTGGATTGCAGACATCAAAGTACTTGACTGTTCCATCTTGGCTGGCGGTGGCCAAGCAGGTTTCTCTTTTGTGACTCCAATTGATGCCGTGAACTCTGTTCAAATGCGCTGTGATATAGTGCGTAGGGCAGCTTCCCTTGCGAATATCCCAGATTCGCAGATCCCCATCATGGGCCGCTGCCAGAAGATGTCCCGACACACGATTGAAGCCCACTTGGGTGGCACCAGCTGGGGATATACGAAGGCCATTAGATGGACTTACAAAGAAATGATTGTTTTCATTACACATGCAGACGGCATTCAACGACAAAGCGGGTTTCCTGGGCTCCCTAAGATCCCAGATGTGGGAGAAGGTATCAATGGAGCAGCTGACCAGCAGGTTGGGATCCTTGCCGTGCCAGTCGATGTCGGTCACAGTGCGTGTGTGCCCGCGAAGGGAGTTTTCATAGAAGGGTTCTGCTGTACCCCATCGTACGATGTCAATGTGCTGGCTCGTCTAAAAAGGAAAGGATTCTGACAATGCTTATATTTTAAACACAACAAATACCAACCGCTATTGCGCAGTACTCTTTGCGACTTGGACATATGGCAAACTCGGCCACTGACACCTCGTACTTGGACTGACGCTCGTGGCGGCGCAAAGTGCCGTCGTCCTGGCCCAGCCGTTGCAAGGCCAAGTGGCCACGTCCCGCCAACAGCACCCATTGACCAGAGTAGTCCACCGACATGGCAGTGGCCTGGGAGTCCCGGTGTTCATAGCATTTGTTGCTCTGTCTAATAATGTACGTGTGCTCAGGGCCGCCGCCTATTGCGGCTCCTGATCCGCCAGCAGCCGATCCCCCACGTTCCCCAGGCCGCAAAGTCTCTGTGGGCGGCATTCTACTTTTTATCTATCTTCTTTTTTCCACAAAAATCAATCAATTTAACAATTTTCTGCATACAACAATAGTGGAAGCAGAGAACTGATAAGAAATGTGCATATTAATAAAAACAAAAAACAAATATGCCCTGGTCAAGTGAACAGTGTTGAAACAGCGAATTTTGAAAGGTTCGTGGACCTTTTATCGATATATCGATATACTACTTATATTTGGTTCGATAACAGGTTTATAACGGGCGCTTAATTCAAATGTTTCTGTTTCTTCTTAAGAATAATATAAATAATTTAAAAAAATTAGATTTTTAAAAATATTGAAAACGACCTTCACAAATAATGGCGTAAAATCTTTAAAATATTTCGTTGCTAAATTTTTAAAAAGAATTCTATGAAAATAGGTCAAGATATAACCATTGCTGGGGCCATATTGTCCTCCCATTTCTTTTTGTAGAATTTTGAAGGGACCCCTTTCAGAATTTCACCAAAAATCTTAAAAATATGATGTTTCTAGATTTAAATGAAGATTGATGAAGGATCTATTTAAAAATCGTTTAAGGTGGCCAAGATATAGCCACCGCTGTGGGCCACATTGAAGCTCCATGCATTTTTCAAGTTTTTAAAGGGGATCGGCCACAAAATTTTAGAAAAAAACTGAAAAATATTTTGTTCCTAGGTATTGATGCATATCGAAGAAGGATCGATTCACAAATCGTTTATGGTATTCGGCTCAAGAATCGGGTGGAAACTGGCCAAGATATAGCCATCGCTGTGGGCCACATTGAAGCTCCATGCATTTTTCAAGTTTTTAAAGGTGATCGGCCACAAAATTTTAGAAAAAATCTGAAAAATATTTGGTTCCTAGGTATTGATGCATATCGAAGAAGGATCGATTCACAAATCGTTTAAGGTATTCCGCTCAAGAATCGGGTAGAAACTGGCCAAGATATAGCCATCGCTGTGGGCCACATTAAAGCTCCATGCATTTTTCAAGTTTTTAAAGGGGATCGGCCACAAAATTTTAGAAAAAATCTGAAAAATATTTTGTTCCTAGGTTTTGATGTAGATCGATGAAGGATCGATCTACAAATCGTTTAAGGTATTCCGCTCAAGAATCGGGTGGAAACTGGCCAAGATATAGCCACCGCTGTGGGCCACATTGAAGCTCCATGCATTTTTCAAGTTTTTAAAGGGGATCGGCCACAAAATTTTAGAAAAAATCTGAAAAATATTTTGTTCCTAGGTTTTGATGCAGATCGATGAAGGATCGATCTAAAAATCGTTTAAGGTATTCCGCTCAAGAATCGGGTGAAAACTGGCCAAGATATAGCCATCGCTGTGGGCCACATTGAAGCTCCATGCATTTTTCAAGTTTTAAAAGGGGATCGGCCACAAAATTTTAGAAAAAATCTGAAAAATATTTTGTTCCTAGGTTTTGATGCAGATCGATGAAGGATCGATCTACAAATCGTTTAAGGTATTCCGCTCAAGAATCGGGTGGAAACTGGCCAAGATATGGGCATCGCTGGGTCGTATTGTGCTCTTATGCCTTTTTAGAATTTTGAAGGGGATCATTCATCAAGTAGATTCTTAAAAATGATCATCAATATGTTAAAAAATATTCTTTATTGGATTTTTATTTAATGAACGCATTGGTCGTATTTTCGGAGGGTGGCAATACATTGAAATATGCAATATAATTTACGTATAGATATTATTTTATACGATTTAATTTACATATTTTGCTATTTTACACATTTATTTCAGTATTAGTAATAGTTGACTGTTCTGATTTTAGTTTTGACCATAATTGACATTTGTTCCAGCCTTGATTCTGGACCAATAGAAACTCCGGCGAGGGCTGTCCCTTACAGGACTTCGCTGGACTATTATGTACTCTTTCTATCGAAATCTTCAAGTCACCAATCTATTTTTTATTATCGAGGGCCATCGTTAATTAATTAAACATGATCAGTAACTTTTTGATAACACACAACATATATTATATAAAACACACGATTTTAAGATCGTTACATCCATTTCTGTTTTCTTTTTAGTTGGATTATACGTTTTATATGTTTATTGTCTTCTAATTTAGTTCTAATTTAGTATAAACTAATATTTATTAGCTATTAAAAGGATTCTACGCCGGTGCATAATTCTGGGAAGATAAAATTACTTTATTATTTATACGACATGTAGTTATTTCATAGAAATAAATTAAGGCTACGAACACGGATCTTAAGTCTTTGACCGAATTATCCACAATTCCCCACGGTGGAAAGGTCCTCATACCGGATGTGTGGCACCTTATCTGTGGCAATAGCAGAACATTTTGAGGGCCGGATCGTTAAGACAGTAGCTCTGGCTTCCGTACAAATTCAGCCGGCTAATGGTGCCAGTGAGCACAATTGCATATCCAGTCATCCGGACAGTCGACTCAAAGACACCCAGACCGGGCTTCGTCTGCAGGCGCAGGGTAATGTCCACCGCATAGTCCGTGGAGATGTTTTTTACGATCTTGGAGTGAGGTGCCGCTATCAGAGCCTGAAGTATGGCATTCAAGTAGAGAGTCCGGCATTGCGATTTAGACTTAAGCCGATTGTTGATTAGCCGGACCAGATACCGGGCCGCCCGCTGCACCCGAGCATCGTTGGTCTGCAGTTCTTGGCGGTGGTGGCACGTGCACCAGTGGGCGGCGATGCCCGCCTGTTCGCATGTCCTCTCTATCGGCAGTGGCAGGAAGAGACTAATGCCACGTGGCAGCTGGCTGTCAGGATCCTCCAGCTCAATGGCTCGACGCTGCAACTCATCGCCCTGCAGATTCTTCAAATCCAGCAGGTTCAGCATGGTGGCATGGACATCAAAAGGAGTCGTCAGGCGTCTCGAGTTTGCCTTAAGATTGGCTATGGCTTCCGGATATAGTTTTTTCATCCATGGCGGATACAGCAGCATCATCAGCGGCTGCCGTTCCTCCATCATGCCTTGGTAGGTGCGCCGAAAGGAGCCCCATCTCAGTCCATGATCTGAAAGAATCATCACCACCGTCCGGTTCAGTAGTCCGGACTCCTGAAATTGCATCAATTGAGCCAGCAGGGCCTCATCCAGAAGCGTAGGAAAGTTGAAGAAGTCGTGAGTCATGGACACTGTCCAAAAAATGGAGAAGAAAAGGTGACGGTTCATCAGAGGAACCATCTTCCGAATATACTCCAGCAGTACGTCAGCCGTTCTCCTGCTCCCCAAGCAAAGGTACATATTCAGCTCTTTCTTATAGGAAAGCGTGTCTTCCATTTCCATGAGCATAGGCCGTAGATAGTAGTCCGTAGGCTGCTTCTTGAACCCACTGAGATTATAATTAAAGGCAGAAAGCTTGGCGACATCCTCGGCAAAAACGGTGCGGTAACCATGTTGCTGGAAGCGTTTCCAAATGAAGGAGCAGCCATCGAAGGCCCGCTTTAATTTTGGTGAGCAGGAGAGATTAAGCTCCTGGTCATCCAATCCGGTCAGCAGGGGTACTATATTGGGATAGGTGTTGTCCCCCACCTTGTTGTAGCCCCACATTTCAACGTGGCTGATATTATTCCGGATGAAGTCGGCAGAGCGTCGCATTTGCCGTCGAAAGTTCAAGTGCGACAAGCTGTCCAAGCTAAAGATCATCACCGAGACCCGTTCGTGGGCAGGAGCCGATCCTTTGCTTTGGTTTAAGTTCTCCCCCTCGGGAGCCGATCCTTTGCTTTGGTTTAAGTTCTCCCCCTCGGGAAGCGACTTGACACGAGAGATCACTTTCTTCGGTTCCTTTTCCAGGGCAAAGAAATGGCAGTCCTTGTAGATGATGGCTTTGAGCTGATTGTAACACCGGAGGCATAGGAACTCTATGTCCGGCGGAAGCCGTACGACTTTCGCCAGTTGGAAGGTTTTAACCTTAGTGTGGTTGTTCTTCAAGTCTTTAACACGCGTCACGATCGTGTAGTTGCAGCTTATCTTTGATACATCCCTCGTACTAAAGAACGCAAAGAGATCATCCTGGTCAACGTTTAGATGCAGCACCCCGGGCTCTGTGTCACTCGCCCGGAGCAGAGCCTTTTTGCACTCATAGGGCCGTGGCTTGAACATGAACTGAGCGATGGCGTCGTCGACCACCTCAAAGTGCGGCATCCGACAGCCGGGTGTGTCTATGAAGTAAGCTCGACTTAAATTTCCGCCATAGCGGTCCTCGATCCGGGCCATAAAATCGAAGCCATCGCGGAATCGGAGCAGCTTCGTCCGCAGGTTGTAGTCCATGCAGAGATAGGAGAAGATGCAAAGGAAGAAGATCACCACCACCACCTTTTTGAACTGGCTGCGACTCTTGGACATGTTGTAGTAGCAGTAGTATTGCTGCAGGTCCTGCTTGGTCATAAACTTCGGATCCAGAAGGTACTTGCTCCTGTTGAAAGACGAATCAAATTTATATGCTTTGTTTTAAAAGAAAATGAAAAAGAAATACAAAAGCTTGATTTCTATTCTAAAATGATGTATAAGATGTATAAATAAAATACAAGAGTTTAGGTTCATTAAGTTTTGATTTTTACTGAACTGTTTTTGGGATTTGTTACAAAAATAGTTAAAACACTCCTGGATTTTTACAACAAATAAGGATTTAAACGAAATGTTGAATGAAACAAAATCAGTTCAATGACATCAAATCCTAAGTTGACTGCATGGTAGACTCTTTTTCTGGCCTCTATTAATAAAGCCAAAAAATAATATAGGGAATTCCCACAACAATAGGGGCGTCCTGAGTGGCCACTCAGTCGAAAGTCCTTAATTCTCCCCCTCCCCCCCCCACCTAGATGAATAATTTTGCCATTCCCTTACTGTGCTTTAATCCTTGTAACGGTTATCAACCCCAACATGGCTCAAAGTGGCTTTCCTGTGTCAAGAATCCATTGAGAGTCGATAAGGAGGACAATCTCTAATAAACATGTACAATTATTCTGCAGTTGGATAAATAAATAAATTTCCTCACACTTTCCCCAAGCTTTATCCCATTTGGCCAAGGTTCAGGTGGACTTTATTGAAAAGAACATCTTTTCGAATCAATCCGATTGGGGAGAAAAAAACACATTTTCAATTGACACTTTGAATTGCATTTTGCTTGAGTCAACACACGAACAAAAAATAAAGGATGGAAAGGATCTGAAGGGGGGCTTGGGGCGTTGTTGGCATTCGGATTGGATGCTTCAAGCAAACAAGCGATGAAACACAATGACACTCCTGTCCTCCCAGGCCACCCCTTTCCGATTCCTGCCAGTCCTGCCAGATGTAAAGGTGAGTGAGTGAGTGGTGGCTATCCTTGGCGGAGTACTTACTCATAGCTCAAGTCACCGTATTTTCGCATATCCTTCGATGTGTAGTAGGAACGCATATTCACGGCGCTTCAGTGCATCAATGCTGATGCTTTTTTTAGGTCCTGAGTTCCGGGCGCCTGGCCGTTAAGTCCTTGACATCCTCTTTGGTGTAAGCAATTGGTGTAAGAAAGCCCTCTATTTTGTTTCACTTTTTTTTGGCTAATTGTTTGTGTACCACATTTTACTTTCTTTCAATACAATAGTTCTCAATAGGTATTGTCTTTAGTTGTCCCTCCTCATCTAATGTCCTTTTACTTCTAATGAATACTACCACTTTTTCTATAGTTCCTAAAAGAAACCCACTTTCATTTCAATTATTTCCTAGGGTTCATCCTAAGTTCCTAATTTGCAATATTTATTTCCGATTCACTTGGCTCCCCATCACACACTGAGATATCCTGGTTTTTGGAGGCTGCGAAGGCTCCAGCTAACTGGGTTTTCCTCTCTCTCTCTCTCTCGCTCTTCAGCTCTCTCTGTGTTTTGACAGTTGTCCTGGGACTCGGGCATGCGCAAGTCCTGTGGCAGCTGGACCAGGGATGCTGCAATTATTCTATTACACTTAAATAATTATTTTTTGATGTCAAGCACTTATTTATTGTGGAACTATTATTTATTTTTCTTTTCAAAGAATTAGTTAAAAATTAGAAAATATTATTATTAAAATAAAGTAATTGGAATCTTGAGTTTCTTTTAAGGTTCTTGATTTAAAACTTTAAAAACTACCATAAATTATACTGTCACTAATTATTACACTAAGTAATTAAAGCTATCAAAAATAATTTGGTAAGGCAGTTTATTCTTATAAAAATATGAAATGGAATAACTTAATGTCATAATCTTGTTGCTATTCGTGACTCTATTGTGACTTGTGCCCATAGTTTATGGCGCATTTGCGAACTTTAATGACGATTTGCATGTCGCAATGGCCGCACACTGGGTAATTAATCGACGGAGTCCTTGTGCATTGAAATGTTTTGTGGCCAGTGACCTCCAATTCGAACATCCCCTGCTGCTCCTAAGAAAATGAATAAGTCTGTTATAAGAAGACTTTTTCACATAAAAACAGAACTGGCTACCTCTGATACAATAATTAATTTGTTTATAAATTATGAAGGATTTAATAAAATTTTTGTGGTTAGCTTCGTCTGAGTGAAAAGGTCAATAGAATCAGACTTCCACTCTGGTGATGCTCTTACCTGGAACCAAAGTATTTATATCTTTTCAAATGTCCTTTAATAAGGCTTTTGGACCTCCACATTTTTAATAACGACTGTGTGTAAGCGTCCTTTTTTTGACAACTTAACTAGCAACAAGTGGAGTGAAATCCTGCCAAAGGACTCTTACATCTCGCTCATTAGACGGACTAACCAAAAAGCGCAACAGGCTGCAATTCGCCCCCATTCCCGCCCACTCCCATGTGGCGAAATGTGGCAAGTACGTACACATGTGTGTACTATGTGGTGGTATATCACCCATGTACGGCTTAATAACTTGGCTGCAGGCTGGACATGATTTTCGATGTCCGATAATTACAACGAGGACGCCAAGTGGGGGCATAAATCGTAAGTCAGAGTATGAAAAAAGCATTTCTCTGTTGGACCAGCAGCAGCTTCCTTTAGCGCTTAACAAGCATTTATAATGCTTCATTACTGTAAAAAAGGACCCTGGGATATGTCCTGCTATAAAAGCTTCGGACGCATAAAGAAACCGCTTCAGTTGAATTTTTGAAAAGTCTCGAGCGCGGCAGAGCTACGACCATAATTATTTTCCGTCTTCCGAGCACAGGAATATCCACTGCAGAATGCACCAACCTGGTCATAGACCACTGTACAGTGCCAGGATGAGGGGGCGAGGTCCCGCCAGATGGAGGACCCGAAAATCTGCAGTTTCGTCTGCCAGAGGAGCCTATCACCTGCCCGCCCTACTACTAGTCCTTCTCATCGTCACCCAGAGCTTTGAGCCTCACATGTGCCGGGAATTGATGAGGCATCCAAGCGAGAAGTACTCCAAGGACCACCAGCCAATGTCGACCACTGTCGGTGGACGAGCTGTCCATGAGGTGACATTGCCCCAGGCGGAGGAGCACAAACGGGCGGCGGACAGGTCGGCACCCAGCCAGCCGGAGGAGATTTTTAGCGCTCCGGCCGACGACAGTGGCCTCAGCTACGACGAGTATCCGGTAGGGGCTGAAAAAAAAAAACTGAAAACTAAACACATAAAACCCAAAATATAACAAACCCAAGAGGTAAAAAAATTAAAAATGAGTCGCGTGGGTCGTAGCTGGGAATCCCTATCACCTTACACACAATTTGTAATTGTATATTTTGCATTTGATTGCTTTTTGGCCTTTTTGGCCCAAAGACAAGTCGAGTGTCCCCCTCGGAAACTGACGTCACAGCACTTTGATTATGCCAGGTGCCAGGATATTAGTGGTCGGACTAATGAGGGTTGACACTGGCCGTCGTTAGATGGACTTGGACAATTTTTAAAACACTATGGAATCCGTTTGATGTGTGGGCGTATTATTTTTAAGGACTCCCCGGACCAGTTCAAGTGAAGTCCTTAGGAATATTATATTTCAACATTCCGTTCCACGATTTTAGCTTCGTAAAAAGAAATGCATTTTAAGCATTGAAATGGTATTCTTCCAGATGGTTGTGCCGAAGAGAGCTGCCTTACTGCTGGATCGTTTAATGGTGGCCCTGCATCACGCCCTGGAACAAGAACGAGCTGGTCACAGAATCGGTGACTTCTATGCGGACAAGAGTAATCTCAACGAGAAATTTGGAGAACCTCACAACGGATTAGTGCAACAGCAGGCCGGAGATGATGGTGATTAAGAACAAGTGAGGGATTAGGGGTTTAAACAATTAATTTATTTCAATGCAGGAATGTATACCGAAGATGATCCCAGCGTATTGTTGGATTATGATTTCAAAGACGTTAATCAGATCAATCGCGCCACCGGCGAAACAGTAAGTTGGAATATAAAACCTGAATTGCAATATAAGACATAAAATTAGCAGCGCGATGTGTAAGAAAATTTCAGTTAATGGCAAAGAGCTTTCAGAGAAGAGCCGGTGCGGAATTGGCCGGAGAAGATCGATCTGGAACGTCCAGCTTATCCGGTTCCCCAGCTGGTGCACGGCGACTCCATCCTTCCGGATCCGGCGGTGGTCGTATGTACTGGCGTTGCTATTTCAATGCCGTCAGCTGCTTTTGAAAACCAAAAACTGATAATTCGCGTCTGGAGTTGGTTGTAAACTAATAGCATCCCCAACCCATCTCCAATAGTATTAGTTTCGAAACGGTTTTGTTCTTCATTGGTGGCTGCTGTGAGAGTTGTTCGAGCAATTAACTGAAATCTCCCAAATTCTGTTATCTGTAGTCGTATCTGTATCTAGTATCTGTATTTGTATTTGTATCTCTATCTGTAGCAACTGTATCTGTGCATTTGTAACTCACTGTGAACTTGCGTTATAAATAAAACACAAACGATAAATCCACCGGCATTCATAAATTTATTAATTTATTCAGGCACCCATACGTGCCGTAGGAGGAGTGTCCAATATTTTAGATATTCGCGGCTAATTTCGTACCAAACAGAAGCCCATTAATCCCAGTCCAGCTTTATTCTGATTGACATGGCCATAAAAAGTGAATCCCAACCAACCCACAGGGCATGCCCTCAGCGCGTGTCCAAATGGCAGATGAAATGAACTATTACTATTAACTATTGCTGAAACTAAATCTGTTACTCTAAAATATTTCATATTTTATTTAAAATGAATAGTACCTAGGATAAATACATCAAGATAAAATAGAGAAATATAAGCATGATTTTTTGGGAACTAGTAATATCATTGGGGAACACATATGTAGATAACACAATATACAGCCGCCTAATTATGTATTTATTTCCTACAATATACAAAGGTTATATTTTACCAACATAATTTGCCTTGTAACTATGTAATTTATGTGCATAAAAATGATATCTGATATCAAGAAGTTTGGGTCCAAAAATAAATCATCTATTTTTGGATAACTTTTCTATGCCCTTTAGGTTGTAGTATGTAATGTCGATTAATGTTGCTCAAACTATATTAAATTTATTTTACCTCTTCTATGCAAATCTGCCTGAACTCCAGGACCAACTGTTCCTCTCCAATAGACAACTAAAAGTCAATGCATAATATTACCATTGGGTCAACTGCCGCTCCATAATAATCAACTGCTGAGCCAAGCTGGCGATCGGTTTAAGTGTGCAACGCACGTTTATGGCTTGGCCACCTTGGTTGTCAAGTGAAATGGCAAAGTTTTATGAGCTATAGCGGCCAATAATGAGTTTGTTGGATCACCTATTAATAGACTTTTATGTACGTCGAATAGTTAACGTTAATTGATGGCTTCAACACACATAAGTCGTAGAAAAATATTAGAACTTTTCCATAAATGGGTATTTGACATTAATGCTAGGACAAATGGTAGATTAATTTAAATATATTTATATAAATTTATTTAATAATTTGCTACAAATCTTAGTCATCAATGAAATCATAAATACCATCCCACCATCCACATACCATTTCCGGGTATTTAAATCTATTTTTGTATCGAATTTTCGCCATAATCTCCACCCTGCAAATGGCGCAATTTCTTTATCAATTGGTCGTAAATCAATGGCGAGTGCAAAGCCAGCCACTCGCTGAGCTCACTGTCCGAGTGCATTTCGGTTAGTTTGGCGTAATCTTCACGTCATAGATACTACAATATATAATGTTAGAACATCATCGTTCGCGTACCGCTCGTAAGTATGCAACAGGTTTGGTCCGCTCAAGAGATAATCGGCAACAGGTGCCGTTATTCTTTGCTACTCACCACGTACAGCCAGTGGGAGAGATGGCTGGTGGGTATGCGATTTCACTGTAGGTGGTACAATGGCTTCCACACGTGTGTTCACCGTGTGGTGAATTAATAAGTGGCACATTCCTCATACGCCCCATTGTACAAGCCGAAACATCAGCAACAATTGGGAATACTGGTGGATTTCGGGAGACCCATCGAATGAGGGATGCCCTACGGTAGGTAATATTTGATATATATTATATGATATAAGGTATTTATAATTGAATATATTCTTATATAAGGCTATTTAATAAATAGTATTTATTTTAAATTCAAATTAATTCAATTATATTCAAAAATATATTTGAATATTATAATAGAACTGAAATACTATGACAAACGGATATTCACCACCAAAATACCCTGTTTGGAGTGTCAGGTATCATAAGCAAGTGTTGCTCGTGCTTGTTGCAGTGTCGCTTGACATGAGGCATTAAGCTTTGCCTAAGCAGACGCCCCACCTTCGAATGTGCCACCCAACCCACATCACATCCCCATTTTTCCTGGCTGTCCCGTTCTTCCTGCTCCTGCTCCTGTTTCTGGCGGCTCCTGATGCTTCTGCGTCTACGTCGCTCGCTGCTGGCGTCGCTGCCTTTGGTGCTGGCTGTTTCCTATTTTGTATATAAAGCCCAGTAGCGGGCATTGCAAACATCGAGTTACCAATTTCCCTTCTTGGCGTTCACATCGAGCGGAGCGACAAAAAGCAACAAGTGACCCCACGACCCCACCAAGGATCAGTTTATTAACAAAGTACGTTTCTGTTTGTTTGGCAAATACAGAGAAAAGGAAAACAGTTCAAAAAATTATTAAGAAACGCCTCTAGGTTGAAACAAAACATTTTTGTCCAAATCCTGGCGCCAAATTTGTCCATTTCCGCGACACCAATTTAATTACCGACAATTCCCAAAGTCACAATTTAGTCCGAAAGTGTCGGTGAGTATTGGATTTTTGTGTGTTTAGCCATAAATTGAAATGAGTATTTGTGATTCTGGCGAAATTAATTTGTGGCTGCGGAAATTGTGGCACAGGTAAATTATAGTCATCCGAGTTGAGGCCCAGAGATATAGTATCGAATAGGTATCTTGGTATAGTTCTATTATCTAAAGGGCAAAATAGCTTAGATAAAAGCCTGAGATTTTCCTGTATTTCCGAAGAAGACTTCCAAAGATCCACTTTATTAAAAACCTTATTATCCTTCATACTAAAGGCCTTCCCTAGCCTCATTTAAAATTATGTGAATTATTTATTGGCAAAGTTTCACTTCATTTGTTTTCCGGCCAAAACATTTGATTTAGGCTTCAATTTGAATTCGAGTAACTGATAATAAATAACTCGACTCCCCCGGAAACCGCAATCAAATTGCATTTAATATTTATAGGAGTTCGCCTCCACGTTCTGTTTGGTTTAAGGGCATCAATCAAGCGTATAATTTTATCCCAAAATTGGTTCGTGGCGGAGTTTAGAAGGCGGGCATTTACTTGTTTTTTTAAGAAATTTAACATTTAAAAAAATTCAAACAAATCCAGTTTAATATTTAAGTAGTCTAAGAATAGAAAACCTAAGAAGCAAAAACCAAAAATATTTTTCATAATTCGTGAAACAAAATTAGTGAAAGAATTTATGTGGCTGTTGGCTTTAACTCTAATTAAATTAACAACTCTTCCGTTGGGCTCTTTGATATACATTTTCCACCAATCAGAGCCAAACCGCAAAGAAAATATTCCGAAACCTAATACAACTTCAAGTGCTCGATACTTAGCGCCCAGAAAGAGCGAAAAAGGAAAGCATCCTTATATGTATTTGAAGATGTCTGAAGTTTCCTGATTTTGGACTCTGATTGACGCCGTTTTGAATTGCCGCCACGAAAATATCATATTAACAGATAAATCACACGGCCAAGGACACGACAAGCCCAAATCATCCTTTCCGCTTCTGTCGGGGAAGCTAATTAAACTTTTTGGCTAATTGTAAAGAGTTTAAATTAAAAAATTAATTTCAAAAGTAATCTGCTTGTGGTTGATAAATCGCAAATCCCCTATCAGGATTAGGACATGTGAAAATTAAACTCTTTCTTGTTTTTGTTTTTTAGTAGAAATCTTTTTGTTTTCCAGCTACTGGTTGCTTTAGCGCTCTGGCGATGAGATTAAATTTCCAATTAACATTTGAGCATTATTTATCGGAGGCAATAAAAATGTCCTGATTATGTTTGGGCCCGGGGTGCCGTCGGGAAACTCTGTCTGGTTTGTTTGGCCTTTATTATTCCATTTGATCTAGCCAGCCAGGCCAGGCTAGGCTAAAGTTTCTGCGCGGGATGGTACAAATTTCACCTCCCAGTCATTAGTTTTTATTTATCACCCCACCAACAGCTTAATCTATCAAATATTTTATGAGCTCAAAGCGGTTTCAATAGGGTTGAAGGGTGGGTGGCCCGATGGCGGGACTATCCACTATCTCTGTTCTCGCATTAACTTGGAAAGTGTTTAAACAGTTTTTCAGGCAGTTTTGCCTTTTGAAATATGGACATCTGCATGTGCATAGCTGCATGTGTTTAAGAATTATGAAATAATAACTATACATTTTATAAATGTTCTATAAAAGTGTCAAGTCTGCAATCCTGGCAACAGCTTAATTTTCAAGAGGCTGATTGAGATTTAAATTGTATTACCAACAAGGAGCTGGGTTTTATGAGCTGTTGCAACCAGATGAGACAAGTCATTAACATTTACGTCCCACATTATTGGGGTTTATGCAAACCTCATCCCGAACCATCTCACTCTCCGCCCCGTCTACCTGTTGCATCCTGCTGGCTCTGAAAGTCATTTGATGATCTCATTTCCCCGGCTCAACGAATATATCCAGGGGGGATTTATGTTCCCCCTGGAACCACCACTGCCTAGCAGTTTATTTATTCATGCTTTGTGGTTGAGTGGCTTTTCTTTTGATTTCACGCCCACTTCAGCTACCCATGATGTCATAAGTGTAATGATATAGTAATTATGATTCTAATTGGTCAAGGATATGCCCCTGATGTGATGGAATAAACAGGTTTTACTTTGATTTATGAAGCAAATAAATTGTGTATGTTTTGGTTCCATAATATCTCTTTGCAAAAGGTTACTCCTGAGACTAATAATATCGCCACCAAGTTACACAATTCTAATACTCTTGCTGAGGCACTGAAGTTCTCCTTACGCCATATATGAAATGAATCCTTAATCTTTTTACTTTTGAATTTTATGAAAATACAAAAAAGAAACATTCATGTCCGTCACTGGATGACGTTATTTGTGAGCTTCAGATGAAATCAATTAAACTTTGTCTAGCAACGTCCAAAGCCATACATGTATCCCATTGCCACTGCCCATTGTGGCATCCACACGTTGCATAATTCCCTTGTAGTGTGACGATGTTGCAACCACTGTGTTGCAGGACTATATCCGTTTTTAATTGCGGAAATGCACTTAAGCTTGGCTAAGGTGGAAGCCAAGAGTCTGAGGCCGGAATGCTGGTCACGTTTGTGGCAACAAGTGCTCTTTTCCATCTTCCTTTGTCAAAGGTCCTTGCTTGCGGCTGTTTGTTGGGAAATATTTTAATGCTTTAATATTAAAGTGTTGTATTTGTAATATTTTTTCCTATTTATATATATCTTATTCCATTAAAGCTCTTAAATATGATGAAATTCGTGCAAATCATACTGTGCTACGGCTTGTTGGTGGCTCTCCTGTTTGCCGTCAGCGACGCTCGGCCCTCAACAGGCGAATCAGGACCAGTAAGTAGAGATATTTTTAAATTAAAAAGGAGCATAGAGTTAAGCCTTAGTTTGTAAAGGAGTCTGACGGCCTGGACGGACAGGAGGCCGAGGATGTGCGAGGTGCCTATGGCGGAGGCTACGATATGTCCGCACAGGCCATCTACCCGAACATACCCATGGACCGGCTCCAGATGCTCTTTGCCCAGTACAGACCCACGTAAGTATTTTGGATGATGAATGGGTACTGTGATTAATGTCAATTTCTTCAATGCAGCTATGGCGCCTACTTGAGGACCCCAACCTACGGCAACATGAATGAACTCTACCGGTTGCCGGAGAGCAAGCGTCAAGTGAGGTACCGGCAGTGCTACTTCAATCCCATCTCCTGCTTTAGGAAGTAAAGCTCCCCGGCCCAGTCAGTGAAATGAGAGTGTCCGAACCCGAATACCCGAATTGGACAAACTAACATTTCAAGCATTTCCACCAACCAAATAATCTAGCATAATGGATCACAAGAGTTTAACCCACAAAATAATTAGTGCAATTACCATAAAGCTAAGACTCAACCTGTATCCGTAATTATACAAATTTAAAAAATATATCCGCTACTTAAATATTCTAAAAAAAAAAACACACACACATGAAAAATGCTTCATTGCAGTTTTAACGAATACACCTTTGCATTAAATTATATAATTATTATGTATAGTTACTTTACTTTCTTGATTTTTGCTTGGCATATGGTGTGGTAAAATAAAGTGCAAGGACCTCCAGATCCTTGCCTGCATACATAATATATTATACTATTGTATTATTATATTGAATACCGATTTGCTTATGTACATTTTAGTGTCTCAACCCTTGTATAAAAATGTTTAATGGCCAAAACAAAGCATGTCATTGAACAATAAATAACGTTATTAACTGTAGAGTATTTAAATAAAATTTAAATTAATATATATGTACGTATAAAATAAATGCGCCAAAAATATATTGAAGAAGAATTTTACCTCAACATTGAGTATTTTTGTCTAACTTTCAGCATTGAAGAGGGATATATTTTGGGTTTAAATAATTATTATTATTATTTTTACGAAATAATTTATTAAAAAAATAGTTTTTATTTCTTTATTCGAGTTTAAAGTGGATAACTTACATAATAATATTTTCTATTTGGTTAAAACTGTATTGGAAAATCATATTTTGAACATTTTAATGTTGAAATATCTTTCATTAAAAATATTTTCGAAAAATATGTTTTAAATGGCCTCTTAGGCAATATCGTTGGGCTGATTTTTCCTCCGAGTCCTTATAGCTCGGAGTCCTTTATCACGATTCGTTTAACATCGTACTATCACGTTCGTCAGTTCAGATTTGTAGTCGTCTCGGCTCCAGGTGTTGCGACTGGCACTTTCCCTCGCGTTCGCGCTCCTTCATCAGGATGACCAGTCGATCCGGAGTGGATATTTTAAAGGCTCCACACTTCCGATAGCGCTCCTCGATCTTCAGGGATGTGGCCACCATAAAAATGGAGAAGACCAGGGCGATCAAATAGCGAACAATTAACATATTGTGACAAATGCCGTGTACCGATTGCAACTGCTCAAGTCAGGAAGCCGAGTGGAATCTTTTATACCCTCTATACTGGTCGACTGGAAGCATCCCGAGATGCAGAGGTTTCCCGAGAGGATTACCTTCTGGATGGATTAGGATTCGAATTTTATGATCCGCTATATATATACCCCAATAAAGAATTTTTCGCTAATCTATTCGGCAATTTCCACTTCCTCAGAGCCCCTGAGCCAAACCGAAAAGGAAAACTAATTGCTGTGGCTGATGAGTGGAAGTTCCAAGAAGTGGGCACAATGTCGACCTACCTGGATCGGATAGCGTGCGTTTATGATCTCTGTGAGCGTCTCTGGTCCTCTGTTCTGCCATTAGACATTTTAATTGTTAATTTTTGCAAAAAGCCAGCGCACCCGGCACGCGGAGGGAGAAATTTAAATAATGGCCGAGCTGCGGGCAAGAGCAGCGAGAATCCAGGAATCCAATGGCTACCTGCATTTATTATCTGGCCCTGGTCCCCGGTTACCGTCTTCCAGTTACCAGGTTGCAAGCTCCCATCTCCTGGCTCCACCTCGCCCGATGATCTAAGCGGCTGCTCTACTCTGTACTTCTCCGAGTGCCATCAACGTGAAAACAAGTGGCAACAATTTTCTATAAATTGCATTTGTGCAAAATTAAGTTCAATCTTGGCCGAGTCGCGAACCAGTAGCTGTATCTCTTCGGCCGCATCCGCTGCGTCCAAGTTTCCCGATCCCTGAACCCCCATTCCGATCCCTCCGTCCATTGGCTCTTTCACTGCTGGAGTAGCCAAACTCCATTAACTTTGCAATTGGCCACCATAACTCGTCCGTCGCCGTCACCTTGCCGCCCATTTGGCCACCGCATCCACAACCACATCCACCTCTACTTCGCTCCATCCATCGCATCACCTACTCCACCCTGCTCTGCTCTGCCCCGCTCCACATCCCACATCCCACAGAGCAGCGGGCACCTAACCGAGGTCCATTCCATTCCATTCCAGTTCAGTCCCGGTCCCGGTGCCGATGCCGCTGCCGCTGCCGGTGCCGGTCCCGGCCCCATCGCTTGTTAGTTTTTGCGCCAGATCGTTTATAATAATTCGTATGCGAGTCATGTCATGCCCCTAAAGTGTATCTGCAACCGCGCAGCCTCAGTCGCCGCTGCGCCTGCGCAGTCTCTGCGTGTATCTGTATCTACTAGTTGGCAATCCTGCCTGCTGCTGCCATCGTGACACGAGTTTGAGATACAAAATGCAATAGGTTTCTGTTTGTTATTAGGGCTTTTATGCTTTTTTTAATTGTTTTTAACAATATTTTAATATTAACTATTTTTTAAGAAATAGAAATAAAAGAATAATTGAAGTATTTTAGTGTAAGCTATCATTTAAGTATAGCTTACTTAACATATAAATAATTTAAAATGTATTGAATTTCAAAAAACTAAATATTTCTATTCTAGGAGCTAAGTAAGTGCTCATCTCTGGCGGTTGGAGAGCCCGTCGTGGTCAGCAATGCCACCGGCAGGCAGCCGATGTTGCTGCTTCAGTTCCAGCCACAGCCTGGTGACTCGAATTTGACTTCACCTGGCTTGATCTTGCGCCCGTGCCTCTCTCCAGCATAGCTTCGGGTCGCCTCTGGCCGGCTCTTTCTCCAGCCAACCCACCTCCTGCGCCCCACCGGCCGCAGTCAGACCACTTTATCCCCAGCGCTTTGTTCTGGTTTTGTTCTATTGGTAAAAGGTAGTTAGAAATCGCTCCGAATCCATGGGTCTCTGTGGCCTTAAGTGGCCCGGATGCCAGCTGGGCCGAAAAAAGAGGTCTCCAACCCGACAGAAATATTTCTTAACTCAAATACACTCCAAGTCGAGGCGGGTTGGGAAGAGTGAAAGTTGAAAATTAGCGAATTTGGTTAAAATTCAAACTGGCCATTTAGCCGGTAGCATCTTGGCCAAGTCCACTTGGTCCTAGCACCATTCGAAGCAGCGCCAAGCCAACTCGCAGCCATGTCAGCGGCCTTCTGGACAACGTACAATGTTGCTCTTGTTTCAGAACATGACCAGCGTCCAATGGGAGGCCACAGAGGAATGCCTTAATTCAGGAATTTAATGAAAAATGCTCTATGAAGCGGTGAGGGAAATTATAAAAACAGGAAAGGAGAGCTAGTATCTGGGGGATTCGAATTGGATGTACACTTTCTTTGGTACCTGCGACATATACTTGATACTATCTGAAAAGATTTATAGATTTTAGAGACTAAGATTCATATTCGTATTCAAAGTTCCTGATCCAAAAAATATCAAGACTACCTTATAGAGTCGGAGATCTCAGTCATAATACCCTTCGAAAGTGTAAAAAAATAAACTGAAGGAAAACTCGAGTGCACAGAAGCCGTCGCAATGGCTGCTGGCCGGAAAACAAGAACAAAAAGCTTAAAATTAAAATCTGCGCTCGCTTGTTCTCCTTAGTTAGGTAATTTTTTAAGGCTATACCCTGACTACAGCCACTGAGGGGTATATGCGTTCCTTAATAACACCTTAGGTATAAGTTTTTTATGATCAACAGTCTACAGTCCACAGATTATCCAACTAATCTAATTAACAATCTTTGATAACATCTCTTTTTAAATAATAAAATTATAATAAAAATATTAAAGAGTATGTTGATGATACACCAGAGTACCGCTTAAAAGGTAATCTTAAACCGATGCTGCTTTTATAAATTCCTGCTCCCTTTTTTTTTATAGCTACTGGCTTTCAATCGGAGAGCTGTGAAAGCGGTGTGAGATCGGTGGCAGGTGATGCCGTTCAACTTTGAGGTTGAGTGGCTTGATGCGACCGACTAAAGTTGACCAGTTGCCCACGGTTGTGTGTGTGCTTGGTGTGCCTGGTGGCCCCTCTCCCCCTGGTGGTCGCGAAGTGGTTGCTGCTCTGCGCCGAGCGTTGTAAATTACATTTTCCAAATGCTTTTGCCTTGTCGAACCAAAAAGCCATGTACATATGTGGCATAAAGGAGCGGCTGCGAGCTGCAACTTGACCGTGGCTGCCGCCTTGGCATTGCTTTGCTTCTGATATGATTTGGAACACTTGTTGCATTCGAGCCGACCGACTCTCGTACCGCCCCTCGTACTGCTCGCCTTGTTCATTTGTCCTCCGGCCAGCAGAACAACCAGAAACATTCATTCCTTGGGGATATGTGCACTCACATGGCCACGGATACAGTGAAACCTCACAGATACATGTTAACGCGATGTTCCTACAAGGATTCCAACATGGCATGCGGTATGCGGACTTGCTAAGGTTTTAATTTTTTCGAATCTCTTTTTTATTTTTTTTTTATTTAAAAATCAGTCTGCATCCGATTATGTTGTAGTCTGTTAAGATTGTGGTAAGCGGATTGGATAAAAGGGCTTCACTTTAATAATTATTATGATTTTTAAATTAAAAAAACAGTGTACATTTTAGTAGTAGTACTCTTTTATTTTATAAACTGATTACAAGAAATTAAATTAAATTTAATTTTTATAACTAATCTAACTTTTATCGATATTTCAATACAAAGTATCTGGTTCCAGGAGCTCAAAAGTGGAGAGTGGCAGGACATCGTTGCCATAGAAGTTCATGCCACCTGGAGCCATTTCGGGTTGCAGCTCGTTGTAGAAACCTTCGCGGAAGTAGCTCCGGGGCATCTTCAACCTCGCAAACTTGGGCTGCTTTATAACGAAGCTCCTCTTGGCGGGTCTTCTCAGCGGCGAGATCTGGTCCAGGATATCGTTGCTCATCCTTCGCTCCGCCGGCAGGGAGGTCACCTCATTGAAAACGGAGGAGCGGGACCTGGGCCGGGCCCATGCGATGAACATCAAGCAGGCGATGACCAGAAGTAGAAGGGCTAGTTTTGAGTTTGTCATCTTGACCGCTTGGCAGTTGGATTCGGACTATGCCGAGGGGGTGATCGGTCTGAGAATTTTATAGGGGCTAGGATGTGGTCCAGGTAGCAGCACCATCAGGACCTAAGTACTTTTAAATTATGTCAACATCTGTTGCATTTAACTCCGCTACCTACATCGGTTCAAAGAGTTCCAAAGAGGTTCAGAAATTAAAAAAATATTTTCCAAACGAATCTCTCGAATCTATCAGAACCGGCCATTACCTCTTCCACTTAGACCCATCGTTTAGGCCCATCCTCCACATCAATCTCAGGCATTTGGCCAACTATCCGCGTCGGAGTCGGAGTCGGAGCCACATTGAGTCGGCGACTCCACTCAAGGAATCAAGATCGGCCGGCTAGCATGGGATTGCAATGTCATTTCATGTTAATCAAACAACGAAATCCATCAGCAGGTGACACAGCCCAAGTGGGCGGCACTGGCGGGGTGTATCCGGAGGAGCGATAGGGGCCTCTTCCACGACATCCAACAGACATGTCAGTGCGATAATGGTGCTACTTTACTTCTCTGCCTTTATGGCCGAGAACAACTTCATTCACAAAAATCTGGCTAACAAAAAATAAGGCAAGAGCCGAGTAGCCAAGTAGCAGAGTAGCAGAGTAGCAAGGCATCTGAAAAAAGGAAGCTGGGCCATTAAAAATATCTTGTGTATGCCAAAGCTAGGCAGATAGCAACCACCGTCCGAGAAGATGCATCCCGAGAAGTCCACTTTGCCGTACCACCACCATCATCATCATCATCTTCATCAGGGAGCTGCAAGGAGCTAAAGCGGCACCTGTGGGGGCGGTGCTGTGAGGGGTGCCGGGGCGGAAGAGGTCGCTGGACGGAGGATGGATATACCCGAGGATGGGTATAAGGATGGTGGGCAGCCAAGGTATAGAAAAGAAACATACGCCTAATGCCACAGTCATCGACATCCGCCATTTAGCTAATTAACCCATTAAAATTAGTAGAATAAAAAAACAATTATTTCTTAATTATTAATAAACTTTATAATCTTTTTTTTCTTTTATTAATAATAAAATAAAATAATTAATAATTATAAGCAAACTTTATGGCATCAGAGGGTTAATCCATAACCAGTGACGAGCTCCTTACCTCCACTCATCCAAGCCCCTCTCCGGTCTCCAGAGTCTTGGCTTCTGACGCGGCTGCTGCTGCTGCTTCTGCTTCTGCTTCTGCTGGCGAGGCTGCGCAGTCGGAACTGTCTGCATTTGTCGACCGGCCTTCTCTTTCCCACCTTCGCGCCCCACCGGCAATCTGGCCATGCCCCTTCTTCTGCGGCGTGTCCGTCTTGTTCTTCTCCAGTCGATTGGATGTCCAGCTTTCAATTTGCTACATAAAGCATCTTCATCGTGGGCCGCATGAATGGGCAAGTGCCCAGGGCCGGGAGGAGCACTTCCCGGGGCGGTGGCGGCGGCGGCGGCGAAGGGGAGCAGTTGGCTTGGTGTGGGCTGGGAGCTGGTTCTCCCCAGCTCTGGCTCCCCACCCCTGGATCGCATTCGGCATTGATGGTAGGCACTCAGGCGTGCCCTGGCGGTAGTCGCTGACCTTTATTGATTGCTGTTTGACCTCGCCAGCTATTGTTGCTGTTGCTGTTGCAGTGGCGGTTGCTGTTGCTGTTGCTGTTGCTGAATTCGCTGTTACTGTTGCATCTCCTAACCATTTGTACTTAGCCGATCACTGGCATAGATTGCACTCTGCTGGCACTGTTCAAAGAGATGGATCGGGGGAGGCAGGGGGCGGTGCATTGGGAGCGGTACACGCCCACTTGCCTTGCTGCTTTGTCATTTTGCTTTCTTGCTGTTTTTGTTGTGCCTCCATTGTTGTCGCTGCACTCGGAATTATTCACTTGGGAACTATTTTAGTCAACTATTTAGTACGTATATTATTTTTTTTAATAAATTAATCGGAAGTATTTCTTTAAAGTCTTGTTAGGCCTTATAATCTTTCAAAATATTATAATTATGAAGCTAATAAGTAGGCAAGGGATTTTCGATAATCCCACTCTACAAATTCCTAACAAATTTCCCGAAAAACATATTTCAAAGGATATTCTCTCTCTGCCTCTGGACCTAACGCCTGTTTATTGTTGCTCCATTACCTCGTTTCAAGTCAGTTAATTTATATTCGATGCATCTCTCTGCTTTTTTCTTAAGACTGCTTTTTTAATGGGTTTTTCTTTTTTTAAACTTCCTTTTTGATGTCGTTTTTGTTGGTGTGTGTAGTTGGTGTTGGTGTCGCTGCTGAAGGTCGACGTCAGACGACTTCGTCGGTCGTCATTGACGCCTTTCCTTGGAGCTATTCTTCAGTCTTCCATGCAAAAACAAAAGGCCCAAGTCGGGCTTGGAAGGGTTTTTTTTTTGTATTCCGACCCATAGTTACCCGGTACTTGCTAGTACTTGTACTAAAAGTAGTCGTATGCCATAAATTCTTAATTAAAGGCCAATAAATCTAGGAACTTAAGCCCATTTTCTTTTCAAATTTTTAATATTTAATGGGAATTAAAATATTCTATATTAAAAAAACCTAGTATTAATACAGCACGCTTTGGAAGCTTCCCTTTGTTTGTCTTCTATCGTGTAGTTTCTTTTGTTTGACAGTTTCTATCTGGAGGGGCTATCAAGAGTCGTAGCTGGAGTTGGACTGGGAGTTGGGGTTGTTGCAGTTGCAGCAGCCACAGACTGCAACCGTGGCCGCTGTCGTTTTGTTTGCTTAATTGTTTGGTTTCCCCATTTGAATGGAGGTGGGTTCGCTTGGGGCAGCGAAAATTGTATGCTTTTTTTGTGTGTGTGCTTTTTTTTTGTTTTGCATGGAGGCGATAGTTTCTGGGGAAATAAATTAGCTGATTGAGGATAACCGGCGAGTCGAATGGGTTGCAATGGCATATGCAAATGCAGGCGGGTGAGTTACAAGTGAATTATCACCTTATACATTATTTTACTTTGAAACGATACTGCCATCTTGTCTGTCTAATGGGGGCTATGAGGATCTCACATGGGGAGCAGGACTTAATCTTGTCTTAATCATAAATCTTGTACTTATTATAGCTTCTTCCGTTGGGGGAATATACAAAATCTATCATTACACTGGACAGCCTAAATATTATTCTTGGACTAACCATGATTAAGTCTGAATACTGAAAATACTTTTATTTTGAGTCATAAAGTCCTAAAAGTGGGAAATTCTTTCCTAGCAAGCTTTTTTCAGTATTTTCATATTGTACCATTCATGCACCGTTACTTTGTTTGTAGCCATTTTGAAAAATGAACCTAAAGCTTTGGTTTTGGCAGGATTATAATTCCAAAAGAGCTTCTGAAATATAAATAAACCGACTTCCTGTGCTGGCCAGTGTAATTATTGACCGGTCTTTCTTTAATATCGCCAGCAAATCAGATCTCTTCATAATGATAATAATCACTTAACGAAAATAACCTGCTGCACACAAGAGAGGAAATACCACTCTCTTCGACATGTTCGCTCTCTTAAAGACTCTCTTAAAGCAGAGCGTGCCAAGCTAAATTCATTCATAGCCAGTGGTGAACAACCAGTTGTTGTTTTTGAGATGGTCCCACTTTTCGCTCCCAAAAGCCCAACGACGATCAAGCGGTCGCTGCTGCACAGTTATTTTCGCAAAGCTATCGAGTGCGGTTCGTTCGATGCGGAAGCTCTTCTTTTCTTTTCTTAACTGGAAAGCAAAAGAGACAGCAATCATATTCTCCGAGACACCAATCATAATAAATTCAAACAATTAATCAAAACGCGTCGATCGATGAATTGTTTGCTATTGAAAGAGAAATGTTTATTTAATTGCATGCATGCCAGCTATAAAAAAAAAAAAAAATAATAAAAATAAAAAAAAAACCCCAGCCAACCAGCCAGCAACAACAAGTGCCAGTGAATTATTGTACTTAATTTTAACGTACAAAAAAATACCAGTGAGCGATTGAGCGATTGTGTCAGTGTGCGTCTAGAATCGAGAATCGAGAGTGTGCGAGAGTGTGCGTGAGCGGCTTTATCAATTGCTCCAAATAAAAGTTTTTTCGTCAAAGTGTTTGACAGGCCAGTGTGAGCAACAGTAACAAGTAACAACAAACAGCAACAACAACAATACCAATACCAATAATAATAACAAATTCCCAGCACAAGAGCACAAGCAAAAGCAAAAGAGAGGTGACGGAAAATAACCATTGCAGCTTAAAACGGTAATTAATACAAACATACTCTTGATTCGGCCATAAGCAAATGATTCAGCAAATGTCCCCGTCCAGCAACTGTAAATGGCATTTGATTGAACTACAACTACAATAACAATTACTCTTACCACTGGCTGGCCGAGTGGGTGACAAAGCTCTGCGACGCATGCTTGCAATTAGTGTGTAACTGTTTTAGCCGTCGCCACCGACGCAACTAGAAAAGTAGTACGCACAGGGCTTCCTGAATAGTTCCCCAGTCAACTCCCTTAGCTACAGGTGTACAGTAGAGCCTTCCTCCGGTTGACTTACAGTTTTAAACTACTGCTTCTTAAATCATTTTTCGATTTATTGGTAATATTAATATGCTATAAGACAGCTTTAAGTCTATTTTATAAAAATACTTAAAAAGTATAGGGAGATTTCTGCTACTTTCCAGAATTTATAAATATTTGGCGGCAATTTTTACTTATTGGTGTTTTTCTTTTTAAAAAAGGCCTACTGGGTTACATTTTTCCCAATATTTTCCAGAAAAAAATTGTAATTTCCAAAATAAAATAATCTTGAAAATCTCAAAAGTATCTCAAAAATACTTCAAAACTTAACATTATGCCTGACAACTAGTGACATTTTGTAAGTATTTTAATGTCATGACTTCCAAACTTTATTTTGCATTTTGTCGCCTTTTTTAAGTGGCCAGTGTTGCCTACTGCCTCTTTGAGTTTGTTTTTGTCACTCTCTTTGAAACGGCAAGTGTAAACTTAGCACTCTTCCGTATCCGTATCTGAATCTGAATGCGAATCTGAATCTGAATCCGAATCCGTCGCTCTCTTGTATCGCATACAACTGTTGCTTTTTCATAGTTTTTACAGTTTAAGTGGCGCCCATATCCGGCGTTTGTTGTTGTGGTTGCAGTTTATTTTGTTTTTTGACTTGATAAGCGCACTCACCTTCATCGCTCCCCCCACCACCACCCCTTTAACCCTTTTTGGCTAAGAAGTGAAGGTGCATGTATTTCTCTTCCCCACTTTCTGGCCTTGTCTTTGGATGTTTTGTTTTGTGCCTGCCTGATTGTTCTAAGCCTTTTGTGATTCAGTTGGGGTAGTTGGTGGTAATGCCCAACTGTTTTCGGGCCATGGCTCATTGATTCTTTGGGGAGTTACTAATTGAAAAATGTTTTTAAAGTGGACCCTTTTACTTTTTGTACTCTAGAAGGGTAGGGAGGGGTGTTATGACTTTCGTCAAAAGTGTGCAATGGTTCGACGGAGATATTTTCTATAACTATCCTATAAAGTAGATGAAGATCACCTTCTGATCTACTTCTAATGATCGAATATGCCATAACTTTGGTGTTTTTCGAGTTAGAAGGTTGGGACTCTCTGTAGATGCTCTTTTTATCCAAATAATACGTTTTAAAAACTTTCACTAGGATCGATCGACATTATCTTATAGCTGTTATAGAACTAATAGATAGGATTAGTTATTTGTTTATCAAAGTGAGTATGCGATAGTAATGTGTTGTAGGGATATGATAGATAGGCCTCCACATAATAATAAATACTCAATGCTATTGTAAGATAGAGATTTCTGTTTAGAATTGACCTTACATAGCGGGCCATATTGAGGTTGCTTTACTTTGAAGGCTTTTCATGAGTTTTTCAAATCACCTAGCCTCTAGAGGAGACACAAACAGGCCATCTGTTGAGAAACGATCTGAACGCGATCTGAAATGCATTTGCCCGGTTGCAGTTGATGTCTCAAAGTTCAGAAAACAGCACTTTTCGGTTCTCGTTTAATTAAAGTTCAGCACCTCACTCAACCCACTCGACTAAAATCACGACATTTGCGATCATTAACACAGTCATGTATGTATCTATATACAACAGGCACACACATGCGATCGAGTGTGGGCGCACAGATCGGCACTCGATCATCTGTGGAAGCCCCCCGAGACAGACTAAGTGGATGCTTTGTTGAGAAATATGATTTCATGTGGCGGTTCAAATCAAACAAAAAGGCAACCTAAGCAGAAACACTGCTGCTGCGGTGGTGCTGTTGCGGTCATCATTTAACCTTAAAGTTCAGCCCGGGCCGGGCCGGGCCGGGCCAGCTATCAGGCCAGTTGATCTGTCAAGAGATCACACAAAAAAGGCGAAAAGAAATCTCAGAGCATAACCAAAACTCGATCGAAGCATTGATCTTCGCGACGAATCGCGAAGCCAAAAACAAAAAAAAAAAACACAGAAAACGCTGACAGATCGCGGCGAGTTCGAGTACATAAAGTAAACTTCCAGTTACCCCTTCGCAGTTCGCATTTTTGAGGATCTCGGCGATCGCTCGGGCAAGTTCATGTGACAAAAATGTCAGAGTCAGCAAGTCAGCAGGCGGAGGAGCCGAATCGGTTTACCCAACGCTTCAAATCATCTCGAAGCGAAACAAGAGTGAACTGATCTTTGGCAAATAAATAAAAAGAAGTGATCTCTTGGCTTTCGTTATTATTATTATTGTTATTTTTCCTCATTTTTATGGCCAGAACGGGTTATTTGGGATGATGATAAAGTTGCTGTGTCTTGCAGAGGTTTTGTTTTTCTTCAAATATTTATTTGGGAGTACCGAGTCCGCTAATGACACGGCTAAATGAAAGAAAAAAGCGGCGAATAGTCTGATGGGGCGCAGGAAACTCTTGAATCTGTCAGCGTTCTTATTTCTTTTTTTTTTTTTTTAACTATGGGGGGACTTTTATTTTTCTTCGTTATTCAAGCGATTTGAGCGACTGAGTGGGGTAAGCAGTTATGTGCCTGATTATATGATGATATCTGATCTGCTTCTCATCCTCGGTTTTCCTTATTTTTGTCGCTACAATTTCCAATGAGCTGGCGAATTCCATTCACAAACTGCACTTGTCCTAACGGAAGTTGAGACTGCCAAAAAGGTCATAACAAACAGCCCAAAAGACGAAGGGGCGCTGCCGCCTACAGTACGGCTGGAATTGCGGGAATAAAGATAGAGAGAGTAAACAAAATTGTGGAAGATTTAGAAGAGAATAGTAAGAGGGTCGTTTAATATTTAAAATATATAATTAGATTTGAATTAATATTTAGAATTAAATGCAAAATAGTCAACTCATAAAATACTCATCTACTCATAAAATGTTTTATCTTTCTTTTTTATTTGTAATTTTTCTGTTCCAGACGCATAAATTCAGGTTTCAAGATTTTAATTAACTTTACAGTTTTTCCCTATTTTTACGTAAATGGAAATAAAATGTATATCATGGCTGTTGAGTCTGGTCTCTTCCAGAGTTTATAGCAGAAACGTGTTGAATTTTTGACTTTGTTTTGATTTTTAACATAAATATTTATATGCCATCATTGGATCGGCTAAACGGCTAATTTCCCTTTTTATTATGTACAGGTTTTGGTACGGCTGGCTTGGATTAGGTCGATGAGGTCTATCTTGGATCTATGTTGGCTTAGGTGGGTCATGGGCTGCGGATGGCTTGACGAAAAGTGGGTGAAAGGTGAGCTGGGCAGTTTGAGGGTTAATGGATTTGTAATAAATAAGTCAGAAGTATATGAATTTTCCTTATAATCTCGTATCTTTGTAGGAAAAAGTATATTGCTAGTTCTTATAGGAAGTATCTGCAACCTCTCAGTATCTAGATACTCTACAGGCTTCAATATCCACTTCCATTCGCCCATTGAGTGGCGGCAGACACCTCTGCCCCCTCACTCATCCATCGACTATAGATCAGTTGACTTCAGATCAGTTGAAACTCTCGAGAAGTGAACTCGAGGCGCGCAATATGTCGCTGTCATTTTGGGGACATGCTGGTGCTTGGGTGTGCGTGTGTATCTGTGTGAGGGCAAATGGGTGTTCGCTTTGAGGTCTGGGCATCGGTCGATGTCGGTCGTTCGGTCGGTCGTTCGGTTGGCATTAGCATTTTCAGTGTTGCTTTATTTTTAGATGCACGCAAAAAAATACAAAAAAAAATAAGCAAAAAAACTGCAAGTGCTGTGTGTTGTTTGTGTGTATGGGGCTGCGCCAACGCTTAAATATTGCTTCGAGGTGACTGACTGACGATCCTCCACATTTTTGACATTTTGTCAAGAGTACCAACCCAAGAAAAAAGTAATAATTTTTGTTATTCATTAAGGTATTCAGATTTTAAAGTTTGAAGATAAATTAGATGGAAAGCTTGGTAGATCACTTCTTTTCCCATCCTTCTTTCTAAAAACTAAAAAATAACATAAAAAATAATGTGTTTTATTGCTAGAGGAATTATTTTATTGAAAAGATAATAAATTATTCAACCTACACATATTGTATCTCTCTAGTTCCTCACTTCATCACCCTATAAGTAAGTCCACTCCCATTTCACCAAAAAGAAACCCATAAAATATCATCGAAATAGGAGATTTTCTAGAAGTGATCTAGATCAGTCTTCATGTGCATTTTTGAAGTTATTCCAATGAGTAAAAATTGTCAAACTTTGTCTCTCATTTCGGTCCTAAGAAAGAGGCCTCGGTCTCTGTACCAGTTTCTGTCACTTGGCCTTCTCTTTCTGGGGTCTGCGATCTTTGGCAATCTTTGGTGATCGTCCCACACACAAATACAACGTTTTGGCAACACGAGCAATACTTCAACACACACCTTGACTTGCCCCTCATCAGCTCATGGCATTCTCCGGTATCTTCCCCGTCCAGGCTGTCAACCGAAGACGGAAGGTGTTTTCTTTATTTTTCTTCTCTAGACGAGACTGCGCCCTCTTCGATCTGCTCTTTATAGTTCTTCGGTAGGCTTTTCTTTCTTTCTGGTAATTGGATTCAGGCTTATAGGCATTGCAATTAGAGGATATACCCGGAATATTATTTAAATTGTAATTGTTGACTTTCCAATAGGTGTTTCAAACATAAAATGGGGATAGAAATATGGATATATATAACACTTATAGACATATATACTCTTATTCCAACATATAGGCAGCAAAAAATGTATCTCCGAGATACTTGAAAGGGGCACGCTGCCTTTTGTTCTTCTTGGCAGTTCGGAGAATTCGTATTTTTTTTTTGTTCGCTCAAGCGAACTTGCAAAAGATCACAGACCTTCTGACCTCTCCGATTCTCTCGCCGAGCGCCCTGTCTCGCAAAAAAAAAAAAAATATACAGACCTGAGCTGGGACAGCCAGAGATATAGATACCGCAGTGCCACAATATATGCATGTCCCCTTTGCCCCCCATGCCAGCCCGATGTCGTCGCCGACGTCGCTTTCAGTTCAGCCAAGTTCTAAAAATATTTCGCCGCCAACTCAGGTCGCATTGTCGGTCGTCGGTCGTCGGTCGGTCGACGCAAAAGATCCCCATCCCGTCATGGCCTGGTCTGGTCGGTCGCCTGTGCTCGTCTTTTTGGTTTCGCTTTGGGTTAAGTGTGCGGATCTCTGGCATCTGTAGCCTGGCTATATATACGTCCTCTTCCATATATTCCACATGTAGTATATATTTATATATTTATTTATTTTTTTTTTTTTCATTATACCCTGGCACGGGGCATCTCGTGTATTCCCATCTTATTTGCAATGGAAAACTACGAAAGCCCCAATTAACTGTTTCTAAAATAAAAACCCAGTTCTTTACATTGTTTTTACATTTTATTTAAATATAATTAAGACATGAGTGCAAGTGCTGAGGTTCGAGTATTGCAGTTATAGAGGACATTGTATACATAGAGGATATTGGATATAGAGGATCTTGTTTTTAAGGACCTTTAGTCAGATTTGGCAATTCTTCATATTTCTCAGATTTTTCAACAGTTTTTTTTTTGTAACTTTAGTGCAAAGTCTTGGGCATGTAAATAATTATATCAGATACATTTGTATATATTTTGTATCTTAGGATCTTATCAAGATCTTTAGATCCAAAGATTCTTCAGCTTATATTTTAGATTATCTTAAAGTTATTTGGGTAAGGGATTATAAGAACTTAGTATAAGGGATTAGGGATCTAAAGATCATGTATTACAAGTATCTTCAGATTTTCGTATTTTTATGATTTTTCAGATTAGATACTCTCACTTTTTGTTTAACTTTCGTGAAAGAACAATTTTTTGGAGCTATTCAAGAGTAAGTATAGAAACTTTCCAGTGTAGGGGTTATAAGGAATTATAGGGATCTAAGGAACTTTCCAGTCTTTGGCTTGTAGGACATTATAAGGATCTAAGTTGCTTGTAATATAACGATCCAGATTAAATAGACTGTAGCTTCAGTCGTATTATTAGAGTCTTCAGGCTCTTTAGACTCTGTTATCACTATTTTGTGTAACTCCGGGCCAAGTCAAATGGAATTACCTTGAATTTAGTCGTTCGATTGAAAAAAAGTACCAAAGACTTGTGCCGAGGTCCAGGTCGGGGTGGCTGGCGGGTGCTGAGGAAGAAAGGAACACAACGATTTTTCATTAGAATAATGCGATATGGGCAATTAATATGCATATGTTTCCTATTCGGGCGCTTGTTGGTTTTGTTGCGAAGTTCAATCGAACAACAACTGGGCAAATAGGAAAGTGCAATGCAACACCGCCAGCCGGCAACAACAGCGACAGCAACAGCAACAGCAAACAATCGAACAACTGCAATATGTCTCCCTCCCTGTCGCACTCTATCCCCCCCTCTCTATTCCACTCCCCCTTCCATACCCCTTACTAGGCTCTGTGTTGATTGACGAGTGACGAGGCCAAAGTATCAAATGGCCGGCGACGACACAGATATGCCCCCGTATACAAATACAGTTACAGAATACGCCTACGCTTTGTTATCCATTAACCCTGGATCCCCTCCCACCAGCCAGCTTTCCTCCCGCCTCCCCCTGCCCCCTTGCCTGGCCTTGCCCAGCCAACCTTTTTTTTTACGAGGGGTCTTCTGAAGTTGTAAGTTGCTGTTCTACGACTTTATCGTCGCTCTCTTTCCATCTTCTCGCCAGCTCATTTCCACTTCCACTTGAACTCTGACCATCTGACCTTCAGTGAACCCTTTGCAGTGTTTGTGTGTGTGTATGAGTGTGTGGGGGATCGGAGAGAGCGAGACAGGAGAAAATTGAGAGAGTCATTGGGCCGTGGAGCAAGAAATACAGTGCGAACTCAGTACTCATAGAAAGTAAAAACTATGCCTTCCTTTGAAGAATTGTTGATATTTATTAATTTTTAAGTCATTAGATTAAAAAGGGTTGCTGGAAAAAAGAAATTAAAATATTATTACACCTTAGACACCTGTCATCGGGTCGACCTCTTACTGTAGTGATAAAGCAGCCCCACGCTCTCTTAAGCCGCAATCTCTTCACGCCGTTTGTTTTGCTACACAGCTGTTTTCCGGCTCTTCGATACTCGCTCTCTTGGCTGCACGTGTGCTTGGAGTATCTTTTGCTTTGTTGTTTTTCCGATTCTCTTTATACTCTATCTTAGAGTTTCTCCGTTGTAAGAAGCAGAAGAAAATGGAGTGAAATGTATCTTTTTCATTCATACATTTATTTTATATGGAGTAAAAGGCTGTTGTTCTTAGGTTTCAGAAAACTTAGAGTTATTTTCTATCTATGTATCTTTGATATCTATAATCTATTTAATTGTTTCAGTTTAATATAGTGTGATAGACTATTTTGGACTAATAGAAAGTATGATACTTTATTTTAGACTATTTTTAAACTATTAAGTATGATTATTTTAAAACTTATTTTTATTAAGTTTCCAGGCATATTTACCATTTTTTCAGGGAATTCATAGAAAAAGGGGTACTGTGATTAGTTTTTTTTATAGGAAACTGTGGTACTCTCGGTACCTCTTTAGAGACCTTTAGACATGATTTCTTAAAATTTTTCTGAAAAATCATTTATTTCAAGCTTGTTTTGTTAATATGTGGCTAAAAGAATATATTTTAAATGAAATGAATAATGTTTTCTACAATTTGAAACGAAGTATTGGGCGAAAAATGTACTTTTTCGAATTCATATATTGTCGTAAGGGTAGGGGAGGGATATTCAGAAAGGGTATAAATACTTCGACTTGGTGAAGTATCTTTTCCATACTCGTTTTGTCTTATTTGTTGGGGACGCTCTCGCCGCTCGGTTCAGTATGGATTCGGTCGTCGAGTCGTAGCGGCGGTCAAAATTCGAAAACTCGTGCAAATTCGAAAAAGGCCTAGGCTGGCGCTTTATCAGTGATTGTCAATGGGCCGACCAGCGATCAGCGATCCCCCGAACGCGGCGCGCGCCTAAATACCGCACCGCAACCCCCAAGCCAAGTGGGTTGACAAAAAAAGTGTTCAGTTCCGAGTGACGACAATTTCATGTCCGAGAGTTGTGTAAAAAAAATGTATAAAAAAAAAGAAAGTTCCCTGCCACTGAGGGTGTAAATCACATAACCGTAACGGTAACAGTTTTACCGGGAAAAAGGAGGAAAAAATTGCGAGTGCGGCGCAACTAATCCCGACTAAAAATAGCCCTCAAAGAGATAAAAACCCACTGTGCCCTCAACGCACACAAGTGCCTTGTTGTGGATATTTATATTCTCTTATTTTGTTTTTTTTACAAAAACTCACGTGTCTAACGACACTTTGTAACACAGCGAGATACAAATCTCTTTGGGGAAGCTGGGCACGTGACCACCAATTAATGAATCAGGAGCTGACAGAAGGAGCGGAAGAGAAAGAGAGATAGAGAGAGAGTTATTTTAGAAAACAAGAGAAATAAGTGATAACGCTAAGAAATTCCCCACCTCCCCCTAATCTTACGCAAATCGAGCGACAAAAGTGAAACGCAAAAAATCAAGTTTAAAAGTCAAAAGTCACAAACAAAATGAAATAAACAATGCTTAGAAAGTTCAAAGCTACAAAACACAAATGTTAATTGTGCAAATTATATTATCTACAGAATGATCTAAAAAAAAAAAGCTTTAAATTAATTAGTGAGAGGCCGAAAATAAATCATTGCAGTGCAACAGGTGTTAATATTTAATTTTCTCAAGTGTAATAGCTTCGAAATAAATAAATAGTTATTAAATAATTACAGAGTAAACTAAGATTAAAGGTAAAGATGAAATAAATATGTAAATACTTATTTTTAAATCCATAAGATATCTATAAGAAAGAGCTCTACATAGATCTATGTATAACCCTAACTCGTAAAGCTGTTTAAATATTTGATAGAAGAACGACCTTAAACTTTTATTTTCTTTGTTTTTTATTCAAGCGGAGGAAAAGGTTAAAGTTCCGATACAGTTTTGACGTTTTTGAATAAAAAAAAAAACCCGTTTTTGTTGTGAAATTTGATTTTGAATTAAAGCGAGTTTAATAAAAAGACTTTACTTTTATTAAATGCCAATTATTTATGTTCTGAAAACAAAATAGTCTTAAAAGTAGCTATTAAAATAGTAGAACTCCTTAAGAAAAGAAAGGCAAACTTTAAACCAAAAAAAAAAAAAGATCAACAACTCTAGTCGTCAGCAACCAACAGACAAACAGATATATTTGACAAGATGCAAATTAATTAAATAAAAACCCGCAGACAGGTGAGCAGACACAGAGATACAACAGTCGCAGATACAAAGATACACAAGCTGCAGCGATTACCGCGACTTGAATCATACAAACAGATACGAATTAGCGGCATAAACGGCCAGAGCTGGAAGAGGTAGTCGAGCGTAGTGCTAAAATAGCTTCATCCAACTCATGATTTGTCTCTCGAGCCATGCCTTCCTGGCTACTTAATTTTTCTTGCCATTTTACTTACCACTTCCTGCCTTTACTTGCAGATACGCCAGCCAGCCAGCCAGCTTATCGCCAGAGGGAGGAGGTTGCCGACTTTGCAGGTTTGACAATATGTTGAGCCCCCATAATGAAGGAAATTGACTCGGAGACGTCAGTAGTATGGCCAGCCTGGTGTTATTCCGGTGAGTTTTTAACCTCTTTGATCCTAGATAGGTCTTTAGGAGATCATGTTGTGGATTACGATCAAGATCATACGCCTTTTCCCCTCAGAAACTGCCATAAACCCTCTTGCCTTTGCTCTGTAACATTATTTTTTGACTTTATTTATGGGCGTGTGACATTTTTATTTTACTCCGTGGTAGATTAATTATATCGACCACTGTTTTGGGGTCTTACTTTCAGGTCTCAGTGTGTCTCATTGGCTCGCAGAGTCAAGTATCGCAGCCATGATGTCATGGCTCTGTGTTCGTGGCTCACCTTTGACTTTTGCTTTAGCTTCGGTCAGTCGGAGTCAGAATGCAAAATCGAGAATTTTTTGTTCGACTTGCACATAGTGAAACACAAAGAGTTGTACATAGGTGTCTGGGAAATACAAATGCACACAATATTAGTAAAAAGTAAAAGGCAAAACAGTGATTTTTAAGAAACTGTTTTTTATTATTTTTCTACTTTACTAAGAGGTTTAGATTTATTATACTGCGAGTGGCTTGTATCTTAGGGGATAATATAGTTAAAGGAATAGGAGGAAGTCTACAGGTCTAATGATCTAAGGGTATAGGGATAAATACCAGAGTTTAAGAAATTCTCTTTTTCCTTCTCGTTTGTCTGAAATTTCAGAATGTTATTTTTAAGCTTAAGAAGTCTTATTCATTTAAAATTAATTTTATAAGTAAAAAACCCCATATTTTTGTGTCAACTGTACCTGAAACCTTCCTTTATATTCTCCTCTCGAACTGTTAACCTTTTGACCAAAAAAACAAACCGAAAGCCTCTCAAAAAATCGACGAGAAAATTAAGCATTCAGCATGCAAATTTTTATTAAATAAAAGTAAATGCCCCTCGAAAATCTTCGATCCGGCTCTCGAATGCGTCTTGACTTTGGCCTGGTCGGCTGCAGCTCCTCCAGCTCCTCCGGCTCCTCCGAATAAGGTAAACAGTAAGGTAAGGTAGGGCGAGCAGGCAGGTACAAATGAACGCCCAAATGGCCGACAAGTGGCGATAAAAAAAAAGGAACGAATGGAGCTTCAGCGGCAGCGAACAGCGGCTTTAAAATGAAAATAATCAAAAATAAAAATAAACAATAAACTGAGGCAGAGTCGGCTCCAACAACAACAACAACAACAACAACGAAGACGACGACGACGATGATGATAATGATGAACAAGATCGGTTGCCGGTTGGAAATTAAAATGCAAAACGAGTCAGCGTCGAAGTTGAAGTCCAAGTCGCAGTCTCTCGCAGCTGAGAAGCGAAAAGGGCAAGTGTAGCTCCAATACAGAAGCAGTGCTCGGTGCAAGCCAGGACGCCAAAAGCCGGCAAGAGATACAGTAGCACCCAAAGAGGGTACAGAGTTGAAGACTCCTTATTTAAAACTTAGTATTTATTATTCTTATAGTATTTATTCTTAGTGAATAGAGACTAGAAACAAGTTCACAAATCAATGGAACAAACTTTACTTTCTTCTTTTTCTTCAGTATCTTTTTTAATAATTACTAATATCATAATTTTAATAACCAAGTTCCACTGTACCCTCTTGATATTAGAGGTTATAATGCATCCTCTGGATTCTTGTTTGTCTTTTGCGCTTTTCACTCTTTGGCACTCGGCTTGGCCTGCTGGATCTTCATACTTTTTTTTTCTTTTGCTTGACTTGACTCGGAAACCTTTTACGCGAACTTTTGCCCTGCGAGTGGCCATGGAATGTTGACTGGCTGTCTGTCTGAAAGCCAAGAACGGCGACCGGGCCGGGAATGAGTCGCAGTCAGGCAGAAATCAGAAGATAAGGAAGGTACTCTGAGATCGGCAGTAGAGTGATCTTTGAATACACTAGAGCGATGAGTGAGAGTTTTTAAGAAATTATTAAATTATTACATTTTAATTTTTTTAGAATTAATATATAAACAAACTTTCTTATACTTTAATTTCTTATTATTGATCTAAAAATGATAAAATCAAAGTCGCAATCTTAAAGAAAGGGTGTTTGCCCTTGGACCTTCTTCACCTTCGATCGCCCCTCTGTGCTTTATATGTCGATGGCGTGCATGAAGTCGTCGCTGGGCATATCCGTCCTCGTATTTCTTATGTGAGGCTCAACTTTGCACTCGGACCATGGAGCATGGAGCATGGTGCATGGTGCTGGGGCAAAACGACTTGGGACACGCACACTTGTTGCTCTTTGGCATTGGAATTGCTTACGTGGCATGCAAGCTGAAAAGCACGTTGCACGTTGCAAGCTAAAGTTGCTTCTTGTTTGTTGCTGCTGCTGCTGCTGCTCTTATTTATTGTTTGTTGTTGCCGTGGTTATGATTTGCGATTTTTTCCTGCATATCGATGGCCACTTGGCCTGGCCCCTCTCACTTCTTTTTGTTCCCCTTGCGGCCCTTGTGGCACGGTAGCCGCCGCAGGGCGCAATTATGCCACTTGTCGGAATTTCACTCAGGCCGGTACGCAGTCGCGGTAGCTTCCACTCCCTCTCTGCCTCTCTAAATGATGATCTTCCATGGAATAATGAAAGATACTGGAAGCACCATGATCTCTACTGAAATATCAACTATTTTTGGCCATGATTAGTCCGAGATATTAACTTAAGATCCCTTAGCTAGTGTACCCACTGTACTCTAACTTTTTGCAAACCGAGTACCGGGCCTTAATTCTCTTTATTTTCTTTCTTTTTCGGCCGCAGCCTGCGAGCCTAGAATCGCAAATGAGCAAAACGTGTAAATTATACGCGTCGCGGTCACAGCCCAAAGCAAATAACACAAAAAAAAAAAAAAAAAAATGGAAAAAATATCGAAAAATTCCGGCCGACTGCGACCCACAAGTAAAGTCAGGACACACACACACATACCTGCCACACACTCGGCGACGTGTGTGCCTGATTATTGGCTGCCACTCAACTGAGAGCCAAGTCGAGTCGAAGCCGAGCTCGCAGTTCAGCTATTGTCATCCAGTGGGTTCATTCTGTATGCCGACACACCCGCGCGAAAACAATCTTTTTTGTTATACCCTAACAGAGGGTATACTGATCTCAAGGATAGAGTCTAAGCTTGGAGTCATGGCATCCAGAGAGAGCATCCATTAGGGCATTTTTCTCTTCGAATTTGGTGCATCTCTTAGGATTACAGTTAAATCCTTGCCTATTTCTAAGGAGAGAGTTTGGAATATTACGCATACGCCACCGTACTCAAGTAGAAGTTCTTTCCTTGATAAGCTTTCGAGAAGCTCTCACTTTTGAGCTTTATAAAATCTATAAAATATATGCGTTTTGGAAGCTGATTACTAAGAAAAAAGACTAAATTGTAAAGTCTTCTGGGAAATTTGTTTGGAAGTCATTTAATTTAACCTTTTTCAACCATAAGACACAAAATATGAGATATCTCTCAAAGTAGAGTTTAATAAATCTAAATAAATATATTTTATCATTATTTGATCTTTTTCCCAAAAAAAAACTCATATTTAAAAAAAAAAACAGAATCCTAACCCCAAGACCAGTTATATTTCGAAACAAAAAGCCATTTCTAAATTATGTGTACTGTACCTTTGTCATCTTCCACCCATTCAAATGAAATAATAAATAAACAGACTTTCCAGAACCCCACACGTTATGTCAGAAGTTCAATAGTTTTCAGTGACCTTTGGTCCCTATAGCGTATCCCTCTGAACCGCTTTCTGATCTCTAATTGCATAGTAATTGATATTAGTTAAGTGCCTTCCATTGGCTGTTTTTTCTTAATGAGGTTCTTCTGTATTCTTTGGGACCTGCTCTTTTTGGGGCTTCTATTCGGGGTTTATGGATAACCAATTACCTTCCCACCCATTCTGGCCAACAAAGTGACAAATAATTAAAGAAACTGTTAAAAAAAAGGTTGTTATAGTGGTTATGGCTGTTGTGAAGTGAGTCCAGTCTTTACGTTACCAATTGAACTTGAACTGAGCTGCCGTGTGTCTGAAAAAAAAGCAAAACAACATAAAACAAAACAGCAAAAAAACCTTAAAAAAAAACATTAAAAAAATGTTAGGCGCCCATAAATTTGGAAGTGTATCTGTCTCTTTTTAGTAGCGTGTGTGTGTATTTGTGTGTGTGTGTCGGTGTTAACCATGACTGTAACGAATTTAACGAACGTCATTGAAATGCCATGAAAAATGTCCATGTAATTGTCAAGTCCAAGAGCGAGCAAAAAAAAAACGTTGAAACTGAGAAAAAAAACACAACTACTGCTCAATAAAATCACCACAAACCCCAAACACAAAAAAAAATAATAATAAAAAATGCATGCAAAGTTTGCGCCTTAAAACCATTAAAAAAAAAAAAGTGGCGACTTGAAGCCACTTGAAGCTTCCAACATTTTATTTTATTTTTGGTTTTATTTATCAACAAAAAAAGACAAGAAAACTCACATACCACAAGGCTGATTCTCTCTTTATAAAGAGAGACACACACTCACACACATACTCTCGTGGATACCAAAGCGTAGCTCCCCCCCAAAAGCAACAACAATTACAACAAACCAACAAAGGACTGACAACGCTTTTAGAATTCAATTAAAAAATCATTGAACGACTCTCGCGCCCTGTTAAGTTAAAAAAAAAAATGAAAAATAAAATAAATTATGAAGAAGCAGCAGCAATAATAGCGGGTGGGAGGGGCGGTGAACAGAGCTTAGCAGAGAAGCGGGGGGTGTGGAAGGGGGGAGGGGCAGGTCAGACCGAGCGGCGATCATTGGCGCAGATATTGACAAAATGTCGCAACGTGAGCAAATTATTGATGAGTTGGCAAAAACAAAAGAACAGACCGAGGCCCGGAGACCCCATATAGTATAGGATCTGGTCGGGTTGGGGATCTGGGGATCGGCCGCACTGCCCTGTTGTGTGTATCCCAAAATGCCATTGCTTATTAACATTTTAAAGCGATTTGTATGAGGGGGGAGCGGTACGGCAAGGTGCTGGAAGGGAGGCACCCGTAAACGACCTCAAAAAAGCAACAGCGATCGGGTTGAGAAATCGGGAAGTTATAAACAGGTGGGTATTAGCAGGGTATTTATGTATAAGAAGACTTATCCATAGTACACTTTTTACAAAGGACTTGTACTAGTTCATCAGATATATTTATTTTAGATGGTTTTTGCCAAAATATTTAGAATGAGATGATATCCTATAAGGACCGATAATCCAACGTAGTCTTAGTCTGAAAATGTTATCTGAAATGTTATATATGAAAATGTAAATGTTATTAGATGGTTAGATTAGTTATATGTATGTATAGTTGGGCTATAATTATTATAGATGGTTAGGTTGATTACTAAGTTATCAGGTATTAGCAGAAAATATTTATAAGAAGACCTATCCAAAGTATTTTCAGTCTAAAGATATCTAGAATCCTAAGTACTTGTTCTATAGTTCATAAGATATATATCTTTATAGAAGATATATTTTGAACTTTTTGGAAAGAGAGATCAACAAACACTACCCTATAGCCCTTATAGTATAAGGATGTAAGTAGATCTTTCAGATCTTAAAGCTTTTAGAGTAAACCTTTCTGTTACATCAGTACTATCAGTCTCAGACCCATCCAAGAAGAAGGCCTTGTCCAATTGTTACCTCCTAGAACCTCCACTGTTTATTCAATTTTTTGTGCGTTCGCTTGGGTTTCTGTTTCCGATTCTGTTTGCCTTCTTTTCACGATGCGCGTGACCCCAAACAAGCAAACACTGCTGGCCATGTTTCTACGCCGGCCTCGACTCGACTTGACTCGAGTCGACGCGACTTGGCTTGGCTTTATGACACCCAGCCAGCTCTGAGGCGCTGGATGGGCCGGAGACCGACTGTTTGATTATTCAATTTGAAAGTTATTCATTATGCGATCACGTACTCCCGAAGCAGTCGAACTGTAAGCAAAGTACGCCACCTCAGAGGTCAACGCTCGGCGTCAGAGTTGTCAATCAGCCTGGCCAAAAATCTCTTAACCAAAATTGAAATTCTGACACATTATTTATCTGCTGGGCCTGGGCTTTGTTTTTGCCTTTTATACTTTTTGTTTGAATGTTTTTTTATGTGGCCTCTAATGAAGTTTTCACTTCGTACCGTCGGACTGCCTTCTTTTTTTTTACGACGCCAGGCCATGCCAAGACGTCGTCTGTAACCTCAAATTAGTTGCCGCCAGAGTTGCCGCAGCGCCGTCGTTAAGCGATGCAGTTGGTTTCCTGTCTTGTCCTTGCCACCGCAAATGACAAAAAATTAACAGACCCGAGATCTGGCCATCACTTTGGCTTTGGTTTTCTACCTTCCCCGTCTAATCTTCATCATCTGGAGGGTGGGGACTGTGGAAGGATAGGGAGATGCCAGGCTTGCCAGCTTGCCATAAAATTGCCATTAAATTGTTGCCGGTTCTGCTGATTTTTATGCTCTCTGAACAGACACTGGGGAAATACGGTTTATGAAAAATATTCACTTGCATCTGCCGAGGTTCCCCAATTCTTCTCTTGTTCGGAATAGCACTTGGGAACCTTTGGGGAACTGATTCTTTTCTTCCAATGTAGCTGATGCCTTGCTTGTTTTTCCCCTGGCGCTTTCAGAGCTATTTACACTTTTACCTTCCGTCATCATAGTTGCAGTTGGAGTCTTCCTGGCCTCCTGCTTCCCCAATGGTATCCCCCGCCTTTGGGCACCTCCTGACGTCTCAATTAGTTGGTCTCTTGTAGATTTTTGCGGCTGGCCAGGAGAGTTAGTAGAACTATTAAAAGATCTGGCTTTTGTCAGTGTGTGTCTGTGTGTGGATCGTTATCGTGCAGCCGGATATTGCGAGGATAGTGATTTATCTAGCAGATAATAATGATACGGACCAGTACTCGTACTCGTACTCCCCCTGCCAGGCCACCTGCCTGGCTGTTTAAGTTCACATTCCGGTTATCTGACTGCCAGTCAAGAGCTAGTAAATGATCTTTGGTCTGGCTTATCTGAAAGCCAACTTGATCTAATTACGAAATGTAAGCAAAATTTTCTCATCGGACGTAGTTCTTCCTGATGTCAGAAAGCCATTTCTTAAACCCTAACTACCATTTAAAGAACCTCTCTCTTAACTCCTTTTTGGGGCCCCTGACTAATAGTTCACACACGATGGCCTGTCGCCAGGACTGTCTTCCGGGAACCCCCCACACCTATTATAGTCCCGAATCCCCAACCCATGGGGCGCATTATGCAAACTCCCGTAACTGTACAATCTGCATACATATGTGCCGAAAACGACTTGGACCCCTTTGGAAATCCCCATGGCTTGGCATTTTTTTATTTTTTTGGACCTGCAGCATAATAGTTCAATCACTTGTCGCCTCGAAAGCGCATTCATCTCAGTCGGACTGGGGCCTCCCTTTCTCTATTTGTCACAAACACCAATTCCGTGTGACAAATTTGTATGGCTAGTCCCCTGCCTGCCTGCCGCCTGCCTGCCTGCCAAACGATCTTTTTGTGGCTTCTTTGGCTGTGGATTTCTTTTCGTTTTGTTTCGATCTCCAAATATGGGGACTCCTTCTCCTTCTACGAGGGGAGACCAGTGCCTGCCCGGGATGGGATGGGATGGGATGGGAGTACTTCATGCCTAGATATGTGAGTAGACTCCGAGAGTATTCAAATAGGCCGGATGGATGGATGGATGGAGGAAGACGGGGAGACGACGGTTTTGTCGCGCATTTAAAATGCAAATTATCATCATTATGATGGGCCTTCATCATCCCCATCCCCATAGCCAGTCCCCATCCCCATAGCCAGTCCCCACTCCCGAAAATGGCATCATCACCATCATCATTATGATCATCGGCGGACAGCCCAGCCTCCTGCCATCTGCACTCTGTTGGCCAAATTGTTGTTGGCAAATTATTACCTTGGCCAAAGTCATAAACATTTTGGCATGTCTTCACGTGCCACGATCATCATCATTGTCTTCGTTATTGTGTTGATCGGGCTTACGGCGTACTACTAGGCGGGATGGCGGACGGGGGACCCCAAGTCAGTCATAAATCTGTCACAAAAATATATATACTTGCATAAAGTTTGCCCAGTCCCCGGGTTCTTCGGTGTGTGCCTGGGCTTTGTTGTCACTCTGCGTATGTGTGTGTGTGTGTGTGTGTGTTTGTTGTGTGTGATTTGTCAATCCGTCATTGAAGCGCCGTTGTTTAGTCCCACAATTTATGGGGAGGTGCTTCTCTTAAGGGGTTTAAATCTCTTAAAAGGGGGTTTTTCTTATTACTTTCTGCAAGATCCCTGGAATATTGTCCAAAAATGTCCCATATCCATCGGAGTAATCATCTTTTTGGAGATATTCTCCAAAAATATATCCCATTTTTTTTTTCTAGACTAAAAAGCGATATTGTATCTCAAAACTTTAAACTATTTTTTGGAAATCGGTTGTCACTATAACTTGAAAACTACATAACCGATTTTCATGAAATTTTAGATAGATATACAGATATGTATATAGGTAAATTAAACTATTGATTGAACGAAGAATTTGTTTTTTATAAACATATGTATGTATGTAACTAAAACACCCTTTAAGTTCCTACCTTTAATATCTTCAATGTACAACTTTTACACTCAATATTATGATTAATTATATTGATTTAAAACAATCCCCACTAGCAATCACACTTTATGACACATTATCAATAATTTTTCTGTTGTTTCTGGTCTTTTAATCATCCGATCTTTTGTCTGACCGATAATGCATCCTCTGTTTTTTGTCCTCCCGCCCATTTGTGGCTGGCACGCGCTGCGATTATGCAAATATTGGGCTGGAAATTGTATGGTGCTGGGTAAATGCGTTATTCATACTTCGGGTCTCATTGTCGGAGGAGCGGTATTGAAAGGCAAACGGCAGAATAAATTGGGAAAAATTAAAGTCACCATATAAATCGTTGATAGTTTATGTTCTTGGGGGCCATTATGTGCCATTTATGTTGCATAAATTACAGGGCCTTACGGGTCTCTGTGCAAATCATAGGTCTGGTCTCATCTTTAAGGTATTGGGGTAAAAATGATTTATTATTTATGGATTTGTTGGATAAATAAGTGATATAATATTTATATCTATGTAGTACTGGTAGAATTACTCTTAAATCGCAATTACTGTACTTTGATTTCATTTCCCTGACTCATTCTTTCTTCCCGTTTGCTGCGGTCGATCTATAAACTCTTATCTGCCTCTGAGGTTCCAATACCCCTGGGCGGCAAGTGTGTTGACCTATTTCGTGTGTAATGCCCAGGGCAGGCGATTCATTGTTTTTTTTTATTTATTTTTTTGGGTGAACTGCATCTGGATCTGCCCCCCAACCCCCATGCCCCATTGCATGTCGCATTGCAGCACGTAGTTGAAAATAAATAAATTCCCTCCCTCTCTTCCACCACACGCACACACACACACACTCGCATTGAACTCTGGTGAACTGCTGAAAGCAAAAGAGAAATGGCGACAAAGGCGAAATGGCAATATCAATCAATTCGAGTCGCCATGCCAGGAGGAGCTTTTGGAGAAGTACAGAAATCTCTTTGCGAGAGGAGTGGGGGGCGCCCGAAAGAGAGTGGTGCGCCCCATCGGTGGCGGCGAGAGAGCCAACGGTCGCGGGCATTGCTACTCGTGTTGTTTTTGTGGCTGCCCGCCCCGTCGTCTATATTTACACTTGTGGCCTCTTATCAAATGGCAGCGGCGCAGTTGACTTTTTTGACGTTTCTGTATACACTCTCTGCCGTGCCAATTGTTGTTGTTATTGTTGTTGCTCAGACTGATCTGTGTACTATATTTACTATGTGTTGTTGCTATTGTTTTTGTTGCTGCTGCGCTGCTGAATTTTGTACGCGTCGACCGCTGCTTTGACTTTTTGCTCTGCGGTCGCTTGGCTCTCTTTGTTTTTGTTGTTTTAAATATATTATACAGTACAATAAAAAAAAAAAAAACAACAAAAACAACAATAGCAAAAGGGGGGCAAAATGGGAACAGTACAACACGAAGAGAAAAAAGGCAACCAATGATACACTTTGGAAGACATTTTAGTGTTATGGATGGGAAATATTTTTTGGGAAATTATATGTATTTTTTTCTCCCAAACTATATCTTTTTTATAGGAAAGATACTAGTAAGATTTTGTAACCTATTTCTATTTTCTTAACCCACATTGTGTGTGTTTTTTTTTTTTTAAATTCCACTCCATCCAGACAGAGTCGCGAGTGTGCGATAAGTTCGCGTACAAAGGTTCTGAACTGCTTGAACTTGTTGGTGCGAGGCGGCAAGGCGACAGCAAGTGTGTCTGTTTCTATATATAAACCTTTGCTCTTACATGCTTGTACAACTGAATATATGTAATCCACATATAGAGCCAGAGGCAGGCACATAGCAAGCAGGAAATTATACTATTGACTGCCTTCTGGGCGATCGTGTTTAAATTTTATAATTGCACATTAAGTATACGCCATGTCGGCCGTTGTAGGTGCCGATTGACACATTATATTTCCTTAATATTTTCAAGGCAATTGAAGGGGAATCTCTCTTTCATCTGCCCTGTAACCTTGCCCCATCAATCTCTGGCCTTTCAACGGCCTTACATATGGCCGGCAAAATACATTAAACAAGATGCGGATGCTCCTGCCACACTCACAACATGTTAACAGGACAGAGCACAAGGAAACGCGCCCCAAAAACGAAGACCCCTCCCAACTGGCAGCCCCCAAGATCAAGTCCAAGACCAAGACCCAGTCCAAGTCCAACTTCAAGACTCTTCATTCGCTTTGGCCATAAATTTGTGCCGAACTGAGCTTGAACTCGGTACGAAATTTATGTGCAACATGCACCGATTTTGCCAGCTATACATTACAACTGCTACACATGTTATATGGAGATAGTGGAGCTTATGGACGGTGACTGACGGGAATAGAGAAAAAGAAGGGAGGAGCTCGGGATCTAGGGGCTCCTTAGCGACTAGCTTTATCGCCAAATATCAATCAAGTCTGTTGCAATTCGCCGCGCTTTTGAAGCTTCTCTAACAGTTCCTACGGTAGACTCTATAAAGTTCAAGAGTTTGTGACTTTTATCGATACTAGATCCATAAAAGAAGAGTGAACAGTTTGTTTATAATGGCAAGTCGGGCTAACCTTGCATATCCTTTCCTAAAACCTTAAATATTTTATAAAAAGAGTTTATAAACAACAGACATCTTGTATCTCTAAGATGAAAGCTATCCAATAGCAGTAGTTGCCCAAATTAGTGACGGCAGTGGCTCAGTCGGCCGGCTGACTCGTTTAATTGCTGACTAATTTATAGAGCGATGCACATTAAATCGCTGCGCCTAAAAATCACAGAAGTGCATTAGCCGAAGACTGGGAGGGAGACTGGCGACTGGAGACAGGGGTGCACCAAGAAGTCGGACATCGTCATCACCCGTCGCGAAAGACTCAACCTCAATCCCAAATGTGCAGCCAATGTGCAAATTTATTTTTTTATTTTTTTTTATTATACCACTGGTGCTGTGGCTGCTGTCTGGCCAGCTAGCTCCCTGGCTCCCTGGCTGGTGGCTGGCTTTCATCTAAAACCAACAGCAACGGCTTCGATGCTAGCGGCAGACACGATCTGTTAGTCCCGGAGAGGCAGAGGCCCGTTCATTTAATTATCGAATTTAATTAATCTGCACTTGATTTCCTCGCTTTAGCCCCGGTCTGGCTGTAGCACTCGGCTTCTCTCTGTCGCTCTTTCATCTTATTGCCAGTGTGTCGTGGCAGGTGCCTTTGGGGCATGCGCGCCAGATGGTTTCCCTGCCTCGGCCACCCCCTGCCTACCTCTTACAGCCAGCTTCTCGCTCTAACTATCTTATCGGCATCAATTGGCAAATTGTTTTTACATACCTATATAGTTTTTTTTACAAATAAATAGGAGGAAAGGGTTTAGCACACGGAATTTGACGATGTTGGGCTTCTTTTCCAACCTACCGAAGGGTAGGTGTGCTGCCGCATATTGTACGGCTTGAATTGCAAGGATAAAAGAGAATGAAAAATTAAGAGAGATTCAAAAGGGTTTAAAGATAGATCTGTGTAGTTCTGTATATCTACTTCTAAATATATAGAAGATTAGGAAGAGAATAGATGAAAGATCAATTAATTACAATACTATATATACAATATTGATTCTTATTCATTGAAATACGCTTTTAGGCTTTTCTTTTCTGATAAATGAAGGGAAGGGAAGAAGGGCAGATCGGAAGAGGACACCCTAAGCCCCACAAGGGCGGTTTTGGAACACCTATACACTATCTAGGCTGCAACCCACCAAAACCAAGTCTAAGCAACCCATAAAGGCATAGCGGTGGCCACGCGAATATGCAACGGAGCAGCAACATTAAACATGCAACGCAGAGCCAAGAAATCGGGCGAGCATCTAGTAAATTTATGAACCTGAACCTGGGCCACCAGATGCGGCAGGAGAATGCGGCATGGGCCAGCGGTGATGGAGCTGGGAGTTGCAGCTAAAGAGTGGCGGGGAATCAAGTAAAAATCAAATTAAAACCAGAGCAGGCAAGCACGAAATTTCTAAGGAAATTTCACCCCGTATGTGGCATGCAACAAGATGTATTTTCTCTGTTAGTTTATTTTTTTTTTGTGTCCAATTTTTTTTTGTTTTAGATTGTGTGGTGGTGGTGGTGGTGCACCGGGCGGTGGTGGTGGTGGTGAATGACCAAAACCAAAAGCGCAGCAAGGCGAGGCGAGCCAGAGAAGCAGAAGTGAGATAGCGACGACGAGAAGATGAAGAAAAAAAAAAAAACCTGTGCTAATTATTATTTAGAGCTGGCCTGCCAGCAATCTGCACCAATTTAACCAAATAAGGCGCTTTTAGCGGCCAAATGCATTGCTGCAGCAGCGCCTGCCTTGCATGCAACACGGTGTGGCATGGTATGGTATGGTATGGGGCTGGGGCTTGGATCGGATTGGATCGGTTGGCTTGGCTCTCGGCTTGAGGTGGAGAAATCTATAGCTAAAAGTTGAAAGGCCTCTTTGGTTGGCCTCACTGTGCAGTCGAGTGCTTGTGCTTCTTGTTGTGCTTGTGTGTTTGCGATGCACCTGTTTTACAGGAATTCAGAACCAGCGTCGTTGTCGATAATAAACTTTAATGCTAATAGTGGTTGTACATCATCTGCAATGGACCAAAAAACGACAAGGTGGGGTCTAGTGATGGCAGCGTGACACGATCCTGGTATGCTAATTACATTTTCTTGCATTTTATGCATTTTTGATGATCTGATAATGAGTCGGAATTATATTTCTTAAGGAATTATAGTTCGGTGATGAGAAGAAGTCACAGTTTCATCCAAAAGTTGAGACATTACTCGTGTCTCGTGAGTCACGCCCCTTAGCCATCATCGTTTAAACTTTATTCTTTGACCGCCAGCCCTGACACTTGCCTCGAAGCCAGCCCGTTGAGAGGCTGGGCAGAATCAAATTCCATTAAAGCAATTATGCAGGTTGCGAGCCAGTAGCTTGCCTCAATGAGAAGCGCAAAGAGAGGCGCGACCGGCGGCACACACGCTCCGACTGGACGGAGGCTCCAAGACTGAGTACCAGTTTGTCCAGTTCAAATGGCAGAGGTGTTAATAATTTATGAAACTTTTTTTCTTCAGTTCTCGGCCACTTTTTCTACCTTTTTTTTTCGTTTTTTTTTCTTTATTTTTGTTGGATATGCCCGTTATGAAGTTGCAAAATCTTGGATGAAAATCATTTGCCATTTCCGCCTTGCGCTGCGCTGCGCTCTGATTTGATTTGAAATTTCAATTTGCGGCAGACCTGCGGGGAACAGTGTCATGAACCGTTAGATCGCTCCAGTCTTTGCGGTTTACCAATACTGGTGTCTGTCTCAGCTTCAGTTCGCCATCTTTTATTGGCTGTCACTTATTCGGAAATAGATTTTTCAACAGCTGTCACTTGGGATCATAATTAGTTGATGAATAAATTGTTTTAAATTGGGTGGGACTGTGAAAATTAGGATTATTTCAAAATATTTGTTCAAAACAATGTTATATCTTATCAAATATTATCCCAAAAGTATGAGAATTAAGGTTGAAAACATGAGATAAGCAATAACTCTTTGTAATTATTTTACTCTTAAAAGTTCATTAGTTACTTTCACCGAAAAAAAAACACATAGAAGCAAAGTCATAATTGAAATGGTTGACTTTACAGAGACCCAAAACACAAAAGGCCAGGCTGGGCCAAAAAAAAAATAATCAGTGAAACGCTCCCCACAATCTTTAACACCTTTTGATGATCTAATAAATGCGACATGATTTTCAAAAAAGGCCCCAGAAAAACGTCCCAAAGAATCGAGAGCAACTAAAGAGAGAAAAAGGGGGGAAAAGCACACAAATGCCGGCCGCCGACGAAAACATCATCGTGAACCATGAGAAGGCCATATACGAGCGCACTAAGCCCCCTATATAGGTATACGTATACACATATATCATCATGATCATTACAAACATACATATATAGTTCAACTGGCACTTGGACAAACAAGGCGATAAGACGTCGCGGCCAGAGCACAACACTTGAGATACAAGAAATCACGTAAAAGAAAAAAAAATCATCATAAATAAGAAAGAAAACTGAAACTGAACCGAACTGAACTCGAACTCGAACCCCAGCGCTGAAGCAGAGCGATGCAGATAGAGATACTGGCTGGGCAGAACCTTAGGGGTTTATCTATTGAAATGTTGTGCAATAATACTATTATGATCCTTATAGAAGTGGAAGTGTGTAAGTAGTGGACTATCTAGCACACTCCCCACCAAGTGCCATGGGGTAGAAAAGGCCAATCGGTTCAGGGTCTTGTGCCATAAGATAGACCCCAATCGCTCTCAATCACACTGCCCCTGATACGAATCCGAATCCGATTCCGATTTCCAACCCGGAGAGACCCTATTTATCAGCGAGCTTCAACATTACCTTCTTGACTTTGTGATACTTGGTGTGTATGGGAAGGCACTCGGTGTGTGTACTCTTCTTGGGGGAACAAGTCGAGACCAGGGAACAAAGGTTGAACCCTGTCAGGCAGCGGTTTGCATAAAGGCTAAAGGGGGAAGCTATTTGGTTTTCAAATGAGGTCAAAAGAAATAATAAAATACAGCTGATAAGCCACAATGGACTGACTGACTGACTGGCTGGCTATCCACACTCGCGTTCATGAAAGTCAAATGTGAGGGCCGAGACCGAAATCAACTATCTATGATTGGTTGCGTCAGAGGTTAAGCTTTTTTCTGGTATTTTTCCCCAAGGTCTACACATCCAGACGGTCGACAGTGCATGTGACCTATCAGGGGCATCTGTTTCGGGTCAATTTATAGTAATTATTACGTGGAGAGTACTGTGTATAATATATTTTATTAGCTGGCGATGATTGAAAAATGGTTGGTCACATGACAGGTCGGCCGGCAGCTGTGTTTGCACCGAACACCGAATGGCAATGAACCCTCAGAACTCCCCAATCCCCACACTCCCATGGCAGACTAAATGGTGTGAACGTGCTCGGTCCTAAGCTTCGATGTCGATGTCGATGTCGATGTCGATGTCGAAGTCGGCGTCGTCTATTAGTACTATTGACACTTGTCGACCCGGCGGCGGTGACCGAAATGCGGCCTGTCACTGTGCGGATCAGTCGTACTCATACTCGTACTCACAGATACACGTTCCCCACTCGCACCACCTCAGGTGGGGTTGGGAGGGGGGTGGAAAGAAAACACAACAACATATATAGCACATCCAACTGGAAAAAGTCAACAGTGTCGCGCATGGCACATGTTGCTTGGGTCGCCCCTCCATCTCTCTCTGTTTCTATCGCTATTCCTATCTCTCTTTTTTTTTTAGTATTTTTATTTTTTTATAAACAAACCCCTTGGCCCTACCGTATCCGCCTCCCATGATCATCATCATCATCATCATCATCATTGGCTTCGACATTCGGCACTTAGCACCATTGGCACCAAGCGATGCCAATCAGAGGTCTTTGGGGAGAGGGCTGACCGGGCGAGCGGGACCCGGAACGATCGCCGAGCGACGAAAAAACAAACCAACTTAAATGGCCCAGCACAGTGGAATGAAATTGTTAACTTTTGGACTTAATTTTGGAAAAACTATCCAACATCTAAGAGAAGTAATAATCAGGGATCAACTAATGAAAGTTTGCCACAAAAAATGTTTTAATATTTTAGCTAAAAAGTGTCTTTCTTCCACTGTTTAACCACTTTGGGGCAGTTGATTTTGGTTTTATCTTTTTCGACTTCCATAGACACTCACTTAATTCTATGCTAACCAATGATAAACCTAATTTTATGATAACGCCCCGACCAACTTATTAAAAAGCATATATATTCCATACATATTCCCACTCGCAGAGGGTGAAATTTGATATGAAACGAGTCGGGTCGGGGCTGGGAGGAGGAGCAGCAGGGTTTCCAGAACCACCTGCAATTTCGGAGTACGATTCGAGGTCCGATTGTACGTAACGAGCGTTAAACTACAAATTGTTGTTAATTTCGGTTGTAAATATTTCATTTAATTATTTATGCTGTGTGCTTTGGCAGCTGAACATGATCTAGCACCGGGTCTCAGTATTGCTTTTGTGTCTGGCTCTGGGACTGGGACTGGGACTGGACCTGGGGACTGGCGAAGAAGGGGCTCCCATCAATTTACACCTTCTGGCGGGGGATTTGGAGACACGATTGGAGCTCGGGCCTCGGGCCAGTACAGGTCAACGCTTGTGGACGCATTGCTACATGGATTTGCTTCTTAATTTTGTTGTTTTTGTTTTTACCATTTGAATTAAAAACTTAATTATGTATGGGTGACCAAAGGGGAAATAATTGGACAAAGCCAGACAGGCAGAAAAACAATTTTGGCATGGTGGTCGCGCCACAAAAAGTTCAATGAGTGGAGCTCTCCAGCCCTCCCATCGAAGTCAAATTTCCATTCAGCCGGGACCCTGGGTCACCCCGGTAATTAGCTTAAAGGTTCAGCACTGCGGGTCAATGATTTGTTAACATATCTTAACCTTTAGGGCTCGGAGACAGTCAATGGGGCCTGTGGCTCCAATAATTCATGAACTTCTTGTTGAGGAAATATTTCCCACTGTACGCACTTTTTAATCAGCTTATTATGGTTCTTTCTATAACTTAAAACTGGTTACAGGTAACGCACCCACCGACATTCTGCAGCAGAAGCCAGCCAAGGCCACCACCGCCATTGTGGGCGGTCGCAGTGCAGCCCAACCGACGGCGACCCACGACGACCACCGGACCATCGCGGCCTCCACCAAACGGAAGCACCTGGAGCGCTTGGCCAGCGATCTCCGGCAACTGGGGCAACAGGGTAGAGAGCCGGAGAGAAGCCACACCACGGACTTTGAATCCTTGTCCTTCGCCTCCGCCTCCGCCACCGCTGGAAAGATGCTCAGCGAGCGGTCGATCCTGCTCAGCGGTTATGGGGCCATCGAGAGCAGCGCCAAGAAGCTGAGCGAAGCGTCCTCCGGCGGTGGGGCGGGCGGCATGGTTAGTCAGTCGGCCATCACGCCCACCACCACGCCACTGGGCATGTCCAGCGCCCCCTCCACCTCCACGTCCTCCGCCCCCACGCCCTCCTCCGCATCCGCCTCGGCGAGCAACACTGCCACGGTGGCCGCCGCCTATGCGGCCCTCTACTTGGAGAAGGTCAAGAACGAGAAGTACTCGCAGATGGACAACCACAAGGATGCTCTCACGATGGAGGTCAAGCCCATGGTGACCATACACAACAACAACAACAATAATGCTATCAACAACAACAACAACAACAGCAGCAGCAACAGTAGCAACCACCATTCGAGTTCCCAGCAACATCACCTGAGCGTCAAGAGGGAGCGCCTCAGTCCGGGGAGCAACAGCAGCAGCCACAACGGCGAAGTCACCGTCAGTTCATTTGCCAGGTGAGTTTAAGGTCAAACTTTAGTTTATTAATTAATAATTATTAAAAAAATGGTAAGATTAATAGCTTAATTAATGGCTAAAAGAGTAAGTTCTGGGCATGATTGTCTCTCTGCTGGGATGCCGGTTTCTAAAGAACTAAAAATTAAATAAAACACACACACTTTTGATAATTAAATTTTTAAATTATTATGCAAATATACGGAACACCAAAATCCTGTGCCTTTGCCAAACGACTGTCGAGTGTTGTTGGTTGTCCCCGCTCCTTGAATAACAGTCCTGTTACATGGAATCCTCGTCGCGGAGCGCTCGCCTTGCCTCGACATCATCCGGATCGTCGGAGGACGCCATGTGGCAGACCTCGGTGTGGTTGAACATGTGGTTGTAGTGCTCCCGCCGCAGCTCCAGGAAGCGCAGTCTGCGCCGGAGACGCTCCTCGGCGGATTCGTTGGACGTACTGTGGTTGGAGTCGGGAATGGTGAGGGTTATCGAGGGGGCGCCGGAGATCACAGTCTTGGAGTGGGTGGATCGCAGAATAGAGGGTATGACACTGAGGGGCAGGACATCACTGCCATCCTCTGGACTGTCCGTGGTTGCAGAGCCCGTCCCCTCCGACCCAACCGAATCCCTCCCATCCTTCTCCTGGTCAGACATTATTTTTGTAAGGAGCTGTCTGTCTGTTGAATATTTTCCGAGTCGTAACCCACAGTGATTGCAAAGCACGTGTGTTTCCTGGATGATTTGTCAAGCCTGTCAGCGCCTGACAAATGAATTAACATTTTAATAAATTAATACCTCGAGAAGAAACCAAATCGATCTGGCTTCTGTTCAGAGCCGAGCCGAGCCGAGCCGAGTGTGGAGTTCAAATTAATCAAAAAAACCAACAAAGAAAAAGGGAAACCGCCGAAAGCACACGTCTGCTGTCAAAAAGAAGGCTGTTTCCAGCAACAAAGAACCCACTGCCGTCGAATGAAAAACAGCTTTTGAAAAACTAGATATTTAAACAAACAACAAAAAAAAAAAAATAGAAACAAAAAATTAACAAGACACAGACAGAATAGAGCCAGAGACCCCCCGAGATAGAGACTGAAAACAGATTTGACAACCAAAATCATCGGCAATTAATACGCGCAACTAAATTAATGGCGTCAAAGATTATATTCGGACTAATATAAATAAAGGCAATTTATCTTCCACCAGCCTTAGGCCTCGTCTCGTAAGCATAGATGGACGCAGCGAGATACAAAGCCACCAATTGGTGGATACACTTTGGCCATTCGCTCCGGCCATATTAATATTAATGAGCCGCGGTGGTCGATCGCCACCTTAGGTGTGGACACTGACTGGCCACGACAGATTCCGATATGGTTTTTTAGTCTCAGGCTTGGCAGCTGGCCAACCGTCCGATCGTCCGATTAAATACATCGGATTAGACGCATCATTTTCGTCATTAATAATTCTTAATCCGCAAATTAGTGAAGCCTATTAGGGAAGGGGGCAGGTGTCTGGCGGCCCTCTGACCCGCAGACGAAGAAGTGAGAGCCCAGATTTCCGCCTTGGGGCGATGTTTATATCATAAATTTGGGCATTTCGGGCGAATTAATGGAAATTTATTCCAGGTTCTCGAGCATTTGCTTCGAATCATATCTATATCTATGCATATCTTTATCATATCGGGTTCCATTCACAAAAATGAAATGAGTTGGTCCATTCATTCTCGTTTGATATTCAACCTTTTTGATGAATTTTTCTGACGTTTGTTTGGCTATTCATTGATATTTTTCGACAAACTATTAAAAGATCGTGATCATATATGATCATACTTGATCACAATCACCTCGCAAGTCGATATATCTGTCTGAATGAGAGATATTCCTTCTAGATACTCTTTTATTAAAACATATGTCTGTCGGAATAATCGGGATTAGCTAACTATTTCTAATTGGCTTTGATTTCCCTTCTGATCGTAGCTCTAACATTCAGACTATTCGGGATTAGTTTACTATTTTTTATATGTAGCTAGAAGCTAGAAGTTGGTTGGTAGAATTATCATTTGGATCATACATACTACAATGTTGATAAATCTGTCTCACTGTCTCCCTTATTTTCTTAGCTACCAGTCGGAATGTTTGGGATCTGCTGACTATTTCTGATAGCTAGAAGCTGACCCTAAATCAGATACTTTACAGATCATAACTGATCATAATAACCCTTCCTCTTGCACTCTTTCCTATAGCCACCCTAGAATAAATGGATTAAATGTTTTAAAGATTTTTGATTTAAACCAATCAACTTCAGACAGAGATCTGCTGATATCTTAAGAGTTATTTGTGACAAGACAACATCAGACCTATAGATTTTGTTGAAAATAATATTATAATCTGTTCAAAAGCCAAAAAAAAGCCCCAATCTCTGGTTAGATGGATAAATGCCTGTGTAGGCGTAACAATAGACACCATTTGCATACCGGGGCGGGCACATGTTGCCTTGCCGGGTTGTATAATGAAAACCAATTAGGCATGCCACCGATCTTGGGATCTCTGGGCCAGCCATGGGCCTGGGCCCCACAGATCGCGATTCGGCAGAGTTCACTGTACCAGTAGTTAACATAATCGCCACCATAAGCCATTTTTTGTGTTGATCTGTGGCGCTGTTCAAACAATTGCCGAGAACAAGCTACAAAACACAACTAAGTAGCTGCTACCAATCGCCAAAGCAATTTGCAATAATCAACATTTTTAACAAAAATCCAAAAAATAACCAACACAAGACACAAAAACAGAAGAAACCAAAAAAAAAAGGAGCAACAAAGTTGTAAGCAGCGGAGGCAACACGGCGAACAAAATAACAGAAACCGAACAAAAAATCGACATCCAGCAGATCACGATAAATCAATGGCAACAAAAAGTGCAACAACAGGAGGGTTCGCCATCAGAGGGGCTGTCTGGCAGGGGGGTGGTGCCATGGGTTAAGGGTGGGGCATGGCAGGGGGAGCTGATATATATAAGTCTCTGTGCCGCAGCCTCCGAAAGAACAACACGACATGACCAACGACCAGCGACTGCAGCGACGACGACCAGCGACGACGTGCAGCACGAGTTCCCCCCTTTGGTGGCTGGGGCATGCCACAACCACCTCGCCCCAGTGGCATGCAGCTAGCAGCCAGTGTTGCTGCCCATTAGCTATTAGTCTTCAAAAATGGCTAAAACAGAGGAGGTAACTGGCCAGATTCAAGCCCCAGAGCCAAGGAGGCAGATCTCCAAAGTTTTTGGCTCTTTTGAAATAGAGGCAGGCACTTGCAGCTGCCACTGGCTGTGGCAACAAGCATTTTAGTTTAGGAGGTGACCGCTGCCGCTGCCACTGCCACTGCTGCAGCCACTGCCGATCTGGCCTGAAATCTATGCTGATTATTTTATTTATTTTTTTTGTTCCCCAAAGTCTTGCGTGGCTTGGCTCGTGTTTTGGGGAGAGCTCTGGCCAGGAATAGTGGCCAGTGGTGGAGATTTCGAAAGCGGATACTGTGGCAGGGGGGCAGCACAAGGCTGGTGGCATGTCCGGGCAGTAGTTGCATATGAGTTATGGCCCGACATGGGTTAACATGAGTGGTCTCGTTCAGGACTCGATCAAGGACAGGGCATTCTCCGACTAGGCTAGGAGGAAGAGATCATTGGTAGGAATTATGGGGCCAACAGCAGGCCCATCCCCCATCGAGCCAACTCTCCCAGGCCTTTCACCTGCAATCCAACTGCTTCCGCCGAGCAAGCTCCTTGGGAAAATGGGGTTCCCATGTCCCATCGCATTAGTAATCGCCTTGCCACTTGGCCAGAGAACCAAGCTAGTTATCAGAGGAGGCTTGGAAATCTAGACTCTTTTCCCATCCAGCCGAGAAGAACTCTCACGGAAGCCGCTTATTAGCATGTCAAAGCCAATAGCCCAAGAGCTGGGGCTGAGATGCTGGCCGGACCACTTCGCCGAATGACAAATAATCCAATTGTATGCGACACCTTTTCGGGGCGAGATAATTAAATTTTAATGCAAATTTATGATTGGTTTTGGGCTCTCCGTCTGTCTCAGGTGTCAGAAATATGTGGGGCTGATGTCACACCGTCTCCTCTCCCACTTATGCAAAACCTGCTAAATGTTCTACTTAACATAACTAATGGGTTTCCCATTTTGTTGTAGATCTCGCAGCGCCACGCCCTCCTCGTCGTCGCTCCGCGGCGGTGGTGGTGGCGGTGGTGTCTCACCCAACCAGCAACAGTCCCAGCAACCACAACAACAGCAGCGCCTGAGTCCGCCCAGTGCCCAGACAGCAGCTGCCTCATCCTCGGCAACAGGCTCGTCCACGGCAACGCACATGCCGCTGCACAATTTGTCGACGAATTTGTTGAACAGCATCCAGCAGCAGCACCGCCACAGCAGCAGCAACTCCAACAGCACCACCGGCCAGGCGGAAGGCGGAGGTGGCACGGCGAGTGCCACGGACTTCTCCACCCGCAACTATTCGGACATAATGCGGTGTCTGGCGGCCAAGTACAACAACACCAATCCCAATGAGTGAGTAAATATAATACCTCTATATAGTCTTCTCTAAATAGGTTTAAGGATTTCCGATTTGGAGGCCAATACCTGCTCCTAATACCTGCTTTATAAATCTTGCAACTTCAAACGATATCTCTCTCTTCCTTCAGCCACAATGCAACGCGTCGCAACTCCTACTACGACAACAGCACCAGTGGAGGCTCGGCAGCAGCCGCAACAGGAGCCGGTCCGGGTGCCGCCAACACTGCCTCCAGTTCCGCCCTCAAGTCAGCCAGCAGCAGCAGCTCCAGTGGCAGTTCCAGTGGCCTCAGCAGCTCCAAGAAGCTCTCACCATCGGCCACTGCGGCAGCTGCTGGATCGGCCAATGCTGCTGCCTCGGGTAGCCTGGCCAAGGAGAGCAAGATGAGCGGCGGTGGGGGCGTGGGCTGTGCCACAGCCACGGGCAGTGGCTCGTCCCTGTCTCAGCTGGCCCCGCCTCCGGCCGCCCCGTCACCCGCGGAGCAGGCCAAGAGCCAAATGGCCGCCGTGGTGGCCGCCGCCAGTGTCTCTCCGTTTATGACCAACTTTCTGCCCTTCTCGCCCGGCATTTTTCCGCCGCTGATAGACATGAGCAGCACACAGGCTTTGTTGACTCTGGTGAGTAGCTCCTGGCCCCCTCGATGCCCAATCCCCTTGTCTAAAAATTCTCCATCCAGGCACGTGCAATAAAAGACGCCCAGCTCCAGGAGATACTGCGCTCCAAGCAGCAGCGCTCCGGGTCGAATGCCTCCTCGCCGAACGCGAACGCGTCGGGCACACCACGTTCCAGTTCCACACTCAATGCCGCGCTGCAGCAGGCCGCCCAATTTGTAACACCCGCTCTCATCTACTCGGCCCAGTTGCAGCAACAGCAACAGCAACAGCAGCAGCAGCAGCAGCAGCAGCAACATCAGCGACAGCAACAACAATCGCATCACGCTTCGCGGCAGTCTAGTCCACGTTCCGCATCTGAGAATTTAACGGTGGCGCCGGTAGTCGGTGGTGGTGGTGGTGGTGGTGGTGCTACCTCCTCGATTGCGTCGGCGGCGCCACTGGATCTGAGCTCTCAGCCACCGGCCGCCAAGCGTTTTAAGGCCGAGCGTCGTGCCAGCTCTACTGCCACCACGGGCACCACAGCCTCATCCACATCCACACCATCCCCGCCACCGTTGGAGCAGCACGACGAGACCCATTCGGCATCGGGATCGGGATCGGGACCGGGAGCTGGCAAATCCCGCAAGAGGTGCCAAGCACAGAGCGAGGAGGTGAACTCCTGGACGGTGGACGATGTGTGCGGCTTTGTGGGCGGAATTGATATATGCGCCGAATACGTCCAGGTAGGCCACAGAAACATGCTACCTCTTAAGCTTAGTTTTAGGAAGCGAAGCCACAAGGTGGCTCGCTTGGAGAAAGGAGCTCGCGAAGAGTCGACTAATTGAGTTTTATGGTGGAAGTGTCAGGGACAAATGCCTACCTTCTGAGGACTAATCCTTTTTCATTTCTCCCACTAACTTTTTTAAAGAATCTAATACTTCTTCAGAGCTTCAAGAGCTTCTTCAGAGAGCAGGAGAATGTGTAAATTCCTGTCGCAGCTGTCAAAGTTCATCTGCCCCACGGCAATCGGCAAATGGCCATTATTTTTTGATTCTGGGCTGGGGCTTCCTGCCGAAAAGCCAAACGAGAAGATTAACTATGACTTGGTACGTGAACCCGCTCTGGGGCCTGGCCTGAACTCTCTGACGGCCATTAATGGCAGCCATGCAAGCTCCGTACTGGCACTCCAAGTCTCTGCGGAAAACGCTCCACATAGGCAGCTTGGCCTGGCCTGGAATGGTGGCCAGGTGATCTTTACGACCAGTTCCGGCAAGTTGAACGACTTTTGATCGGTCGGTCAGGGCCTAAGACTGGAACTGGTGCTGGTGCTGGTGCTGGTGGCTTGGATGGGGACTGGGACTCTGTGCAGCTCTAGTTCTTGGTCGCGTTTTTGTTGCAACTCCTCTGACTGGCTTTTGCGGTCGACGATCGGTCAACGTCAGGCGTCATTACCGGACCCAGTTCAGGATCTGGAGATGCCGCCACCCTCCGGCCGCCGGCCGCCGGTCGCCGGTCGCAACGCGTTAATGGAGTGAAAACATGGTCCAAGTCCGATTCGATTGCAAGGAGTTAACAATTAAGCTGGAGCAGGCTCCAGGCTCCAGGTGATGACACATTTTGATGCATATTAGCCGGCATTGGGTATTGGAGGCTGTGGGGGCCTTGAGAAGCGTCTAATTAGCACGCTGAAAGCGGCTTAGCGTGCAGTCGAAGATGAACTAAATCTGCTTCAAAAAAAAAATTGGAAATGGGGGGAAAAAATAAATAAGCGACATACACATGACGACTACGACGACGACGACGACCACGATGATGGTGATGGAACCAGTTTGGAGGCTGACGTGGTGCCTGACTCCTCCCGAGTTCGACTCCGCGATAGACAAAAAGGCAATTGGCGTAATATTCAATTGAATTTATGGCCACAACGACACTTGGCCGGCTTTGGTCGCCGGTCGTTGATCGCTGAATGTTGTCTGTCTGTTGTCTGTTGTCGGTTGTTGGTTGTTGGTTGTTGACTTGACTGTTGGTCTTGGGCTCGGTCTTGGTCGCCTGAACACCTTTTGTGGAGCGATGGCGGTGGTGTTGCAGTTGCATGAACTTGTTCCGCCAGGCCAGTAATAGAAAAGACCAGCCTCATTTTAGTTTTCATTTTGTATTTTTTTTTTCTTGTTCGCTGTAGCCTTTACTGCTCTTGGGTTTGTGTGTGTTTTTTTTTTTTTGACGTTGTCGGTCGTTGAGATATTGTGGAGGTTGTAAATATTTAGTGCAGAGGTTGACTCTAGCCGGGCCGTGGAAATCTATATGAAGACATTGAGAACTGGTTCAGTGACATTGTCCGACGACGACGACAACGATGTCGCATCATGTTGCAGTCGTTGCAAGTGTTATTGATATTGCCAGTGTGTGCGGAGAGGAGAGGAGCCTCCTCGTTGCAGCTGGGAGGGGCACGCATGGGTGGCTCGATCCCTGGGCTCCGTCGCGACGCCAGCTAGGGTTTATTATCAGGTTAGTGGATTCGCCATAAAAATGCAGATGAAGTCATAAGTTGGACCCGAAGCTCTCGCGCAGCAGGATGCAATATTTTCTGCATTTAAAATTTCCAGATTTATGGCTATATTAAGGCACAATAATAATTTCTATGCGTGATCAGCGACACGAGCTACAGGAGGGAGCCACTCCCCTGTCCCGCCGAATACTGAATGCCAAATGGTTATTCTGATTGTGTTCCGAGGTAGCCAACAGGTGGGTTGCCGGCAGTTCTGGCCTGGAATGTGGGGTGGCCGAGGAGGCCAGTAACATGATCGATAGAAGATGGCTCCACCAGATCATTCTCTGCAAGATTAGGCCTGGAATTCAAGCTCCAGAGAGATAACACAGAGATAAGTTACCCTCTGGGTAGGCTTTCAGTTTCAGTAATCTCACGGATGAGCCAAGTTCAAAGATTCATGGAGATATCTCGCTCCGCAATCTCTTCCATTAACATAGACACGGCTTCATCAAAATTCTGAAGAATCCCGGAATGACTAATTTAGAGACTTCTCAAACTTCTCAAGAACCTAAACAAACATCTGCAAACCCCAATGGCGGCTTTGTCAATCTATCAGCATTCCACCTTGAACTTATTTGGAACGAATTAGTTTCTGTCGGTTAATGACAAGCCTGGAATGTTTCCCCTTGGCCCAAAACGGGTTCGTCTAGGTCCAAAAAAAAAAAAATGAAAACGAAAAGGGGGAAAAAATAATAGAAATAAACGAAGCTGTTTTGGCGAACGCAGCCGGAGAGAAGAGTCTTGAACCCGCCATTGCCATCGCCATCGCCATCGCCGTCTCCATGTCGGACCCACAGTACTGACTGCTCTGATCTCTGGGCCGCAGCTCGACTCCCCTAGTACTTATTGTATTTGACATGCCAAATGCCAAAAGTACACGTAGGCGTCATAAGATTCATGACTCGGCTAGCCCACGATGGTTGGCTGTGTCTCTGGCTCTGGGTCTGGATCTGGTTGGGTTTTCTGGTTTTCCGTTGGCGGCAGCGACAGTGCCTTGGGTTCACATAAATGTCAAGCATCGGCAACATGAAGATCAACTTCGTAGCTCTACATTTTGCACCATGGCACCATGGCTAACGCCCCCGAGAAACAAACTAAAACCGAAGCAAACTAAATCCCCCTGGTTCCAGTTCCACATCCACTTCCACTTACAGCAGTCCCCCTCCAGTTCCCCATCAAGCTAGCCTGCCAGCCTCGTATGCATTTCAAAGTCGACCCTATTATTAGGCATAAGGTTTCGTTTCGTTTCGTTTCGTTCATCGTTCAAGTAAACATAAACAACTGACTGAATATTCACGTAGTCATGATCATGATGATCATCGTCCACCCAATCCCAATCTCATACCGAATCCCAATCGTTGCAGTCTCATATTCAGCAAAATGTCAAAAGCCCCGGCTAGGCCCGCACTTGTCACTTGAGCTTGGGCCCGGAGGTCTCCATTGCCATCTACAAACATTCGATTAGATCCCTCCACCTCCATCTCTGGCCCCACTCCTCGTTATTTGTTTATCTTAATTCGTATTAAAGTTAGATTTTTTATCGCTTTGCCAACTCGTTACTTAGACTTTGTTCGAGGGACTCCATAGCGACTCCAAGTGGATACTTCCAGAGTGGATAGGCGGAGAGAGTGCGGCTGCAGTCTCATCCATAACTGTCACATGGCTGACTTGGGTTTTATTTATTTTTATATTGGCCTTTTGGCCAAGGCACTCTTGTGGCTAACTCCGACCCGGCTCCACATCCACTCCCCACTCCCCACTTCCCACTCCCTTGATTTTCTGAAAGGGAAATGTGCCTCCTCCGCCGTCGCTGGCTGTTTGGTTTTCGGAAATTGATTTGGAAAGTTGCATTAAAATGCAATTTGTTGGCCGACGAGTGTGTTGTTGTTCATCGTGGAGTGTTATGTGGCCCCTGAGTTGGGTTTTTGCTTTCTTGCAACAGGAAGTACTGGCTATGACTCTGCCGAAAAAGAAATTAATTTGTCGGCTAAGCCGAGTACCGAATGTGAAAGAAATCGGTGGGATTTCAGTTGTACTTCAGTTCTGATATTATAATAGATTGGTTGCTTAAAAGCACCCATATCCCCAATGGTACATTAACGGTGCTTTTCGTGGCAGCAACAACTGGCAACTTTCATAGCCCAGAGAACCAATAGCGGAGCACTCTTTGGAGCGGCACAAGGCTCCACTCGCCGACTCTAATGATTATAAACGTAACTATCTAGTTTGCGGCGTTGGCGGTCAACGCATTATCAACAGCAGCAGCACCACCAACAACAACAACAACAAAAACAACAGTAGTGGCAACAACGACTGTGCCACATCGAGGAACTGGAGGCACGTGCTAAACATGCAACTCCTACTCTTTCCACGACAGACAGACAGTTCCAGCCTCGGCATCGGCCCCAGACACGACCATTCACTCAAGAGACAGCCTCGGCCTCGGCCACTGCCACTGCCTCGACTCCGGCAGCCCCATGCCACTGGCAGCAGTGGCCCTACTATTCCTCTCTCTCCTTTCTGGCCACAAGACCAATATGCTACCATTAATCCATGAATTACTTAAAACCACATTCCGTGCAACGGCAGGGGCAGCATTTAAATTGCCCGTTTACCACCATATTTCAATATATATTTTCGGGCATCGGTGCAGGGATTTCAGAGCCGACTCCTCCTTTCCAAGGGGGGGCTACCATTTTTGCCTAAAAATAAGAAAAATTGACCAACGACAAGCCATTTCTTGCCTCGCGTTTGCCGTTTTGTAGTCTTTTTTTTCGATAATGTTGCACGATAATGATGTCGTCTGTTTGATGATGTTGCTGCCGGGCCTCGTAGCGGCAGGTCAGCCTGCCATCGGAGTTTAGAAACCGGGGCTGGGGCAGGATCCCCAGCAATCACCTACATTGAAGGAAGAGTTCTGTCCTTCGGAGGTTTCGGGGCAGAAATCACAGCACGAAAGCAAATGATCGCAATCGCCGGGGACCTGCCAGGCTCCTGCTTCTAATTTCAGCATGGACAGTGGGTCATAGTCCTTTGTTTGCTCCCCAAACCACTCTCCAGACAGTAGTTCCATCGAATGTGCTCCACTGTGCATACCAGACTGGAGCAGAGGTTAGATGAAATGTGCAGCGGGCGCAGGTTAGAAGGTGGCCACGGCAACAAAGCCGCCATTTAACTGACAGTCAGCAGGCAGCAGCGGCAGCGGCAGCCAAGTCAGGCAGCAGCCCCCATTGAGACCCCAGAGACCTCGGAACCAAAGTCAAGACTCGGACTTTGCAGCTGAAGTCGGCGCATGACTGGAAGCACACACAGACACACACACACACAGGCCAGAGTGCCACAAAAAAGTAAGAAAAGTCAGCCCGAAAGTCAAATGGCAAGCAGGAGATCATGCCGGGTCTGCAGGTCTGAAGTATAAGGGTCTCGGGTATGGGGTATGGGGTCTTGGGGTCTGGGGGTCTAAGGGTCGGGGAATCTTCTCCGAACCCCGGCAGGTCGTTGCAGCCAACGTCGCTTGTGGTGTGTTATCAAAGCTGATGATGATTATACCCACTTGCACGCCTTTTTTGTGCCCCTACAGGAAGCCAGGGTCTTGCAGTCTCTGGTCTGCAGTCTTGGATCCCGGGGATCGGGGATCGTGGTTCGGGGTTCGGATGCATCGATGCAATTGGCTACTCGTCGCCATCGCCATCGCCGCCGTCTTCGACTCCGACTTCGTCTTGTTGCATGCATTATTATTATGCGCATGCGCGCAGTTGGCCATATAATCTAAAATTGTATCTTTGGCGTGTAACCCGAGGCACTACTTCTTTTACTTTTTGATTTTCCTGAGCTTCGGCTTGGGCTCCTGCTGCCCCGCGTCCTTCACCTCCATTGGCTCCGACGCCCTCTAGCCCCCTCTAGTCTCCCATCCGAAGCAACAAAATAAACTGATTATGTGCCCACCGCTCTCTGTCTCTGAAATTAACAGCCCGGCTCCCTCTACGGCTTCTGCTGCTGCAGATTCCTCCCGCCGACACCCCCGAGGTTCGGTTCGGATCGGATTGGATTGGATTGGATTGGTGGGAGCTCTCTTTGTTGTGCCCCAAAGGCTGGCATCGGCGAGCGGGTCACATAAAATTTGCTAATATTTTGACCTTAAGATACAGTATCTGCACTGGCCCCAATGGGAGACAGTGGGGCAAATTATTATTACACATAATATTTTAATTCAATATATTATCTAAGATTGCTTCTTTTTTAGATACTCTTTCAAGACAAATATTTAATTTTATTTTTACTAAATATTAAGCCACTGTACTATAGCTTTGAATAAAAATAAAAATTATTTGTAAAATTTGTTCAAGTCGGAGAGCTAGGCTTCCATCCCGAGGCGTGTTGTTGAATAATTTTTGAAAAATTATTATAAATCATTAGTTTTTGAAACAGTTCATATTGATGGATAGAATACCTGGAGATTAAGGGGGATTTCGAGGGGTAAACGAATCAATCAAACAGAGCCTTGGCCAGCAATTTAAAAACACCATCGCTCAGCTATCCGACTCTCCGAGGAAGCAAACCGACTCTCGGCCAGCTGCAGAGACAGTCTCGGTGCTCTACATGCCAATCAAATCCTACAAAAGATTGCGGATAGATTCCAGCACCCAACGGCCAATCCAAAGGCCACCAAGTCGGAGGGAGCTCTGAATGCGTAACAAGATCAAACCACAGCTACCGCACTCGCTGGATACGCTGCTTGAAGCTCCCATCCGGACAGTTGGACACTTGGACAGGTGGGACAGGTGGACGGCGCGCAGTGGAGGATGTTTGGCATTAAGCGTAATTGTTGGCTTGCTGGGCTGAACCAGAAGAGAAAAATATCATTAAATACTCGGTACTGGTACTGGGTACCAAAAGTCAAAGCCAAAGAAACAAGTGCAGAATATTCGATATCGTTTAAATGGTATTTTATGAAATATTACATGATATGTAGTTTGGAATATATTTTTGTGGAAACTTGACAACTATTGCTTAAAATATTAGATTGTAGATTGCTTTTTATATTAAAACTTGTAATATTTATATTGTAGATATTATCTATTTATTTAATTTTATTTTTAATGGATTCAATGGATAGTAACCAGTTCATAACATTTTTTATTTCTGACTCTGTAGGCTGTCTTTTTTTTGTTTTTTTTTTTTTTTTTTGGTGGGCAGACACCGATACAAGCCAAAGGTTGCTGATGGGCAACTGGAACTTGGTACTTGCCACTGCCGGCAATCAGGTCGCCGTCTCAGTCTTGGGCCAGCTCTCTGGGCTCGGGCTGGGGTTCGGGTTTTGGCCCGGCTGGAACGTGGAACGTGGAACGTGGCCAGACATGAAGAATTACAATGAGTAGGTAGTTGGGCGCAATTGACGGTGGCTCAGCCCCTACTGTGGCTGCTTTTCTGCTGCTGTTGCTTTGGCTTTGGCTTCGACTTTAGCTTCGACTTTGGTTAAAAAAGTCCAAAAACGAAAACACAAGCTCCAACCTCTGCAAGTCGGCAGCAGGTCGGCCCACGTTCTGCGATCAGCGCTCCACTCAACTCTGGCGGTTGGGCGAGCTCCCGGGCATAGGTAGCACAAAAAGCTGTTCAATTTAGAATTCAAATTGTTGTCTTCGCTTCTTGTCTCCCCCCCGGGCCTCTTCCTCCGCCATTCTCTCACCAGAGCCCACCATTTTCTGGCTGGCTGTAGGGTTAAGCAGGTCAAAATCCGTACAACTAAATTGAGCCCAGAAATACAATTGAGACGAACCCCGGCCTGGAAAGAGGTCTCTTTCGCGGCCAGTAGAATTCATTTTGTTTTTCGCTGTCGCTCCTCACCCAGCCGGGATTTTCGAAATTAAAATGTATTTCCAGGGCGTAGAGGGGCTCCAAGAGGGGCTCCCCAATACCCATTGGGGTGACCAGAAGCAGCCAGAAGCACTTTCGTAGCTGCTTATTAGCGTGTGATGTGTCTTTTGGGCAAAAACAAAAAAAAAAACAACAAAAAATGTTTTGGATTTGGACGTGGGTTCTGGCCTTAAGATTTCAAACGGATGAGGACCTGGCACGTTTTAAATTTGACGCTCCATACGCCCTCCAGACCCTGCTATTAATTTATTTTGCAAAAACATTCCAGGGCCTTGGATTATCCCCACATGTTCGGTCTTTTGATTTTCGGTCATTGGTATGCGTACCGGAGATGGGTGCGTGAGGGGAATGCGGATAAGGTCAGAAATTTAGAAGGGACTTGGAGATAGACCTATTATATAACTAAGTATTATATAACCAATAACTCTACAAACTTAGAACTACTCGATAGTTTTGTCTTCAAGTCTAATTTTTATCTCTTTTTTCCAAACTATATTTTTATTATCTAAACTTTTTTAATATTTAATAATTTTTTTAACCCAAACATTCCCTATTATATAACTTTGCTTTCATAGCCTAAAGTTTTAAGAATTTCTTCGAATTATTTAACTCTAAAAAACTCTATAAAAAGGCCCACAACCAACCGATAGTTATATCTCTAACCCTCAGTCTGATGTCTCTTTTTTGGACGAATATTTTAAGCAAAACAAGAATCAATTTTATGGGTTTGTTTTATGATTGAAACCCACTTGAATTCTATGTAAATATTGCGCAACAAACTAACTTTATTGGGTCTAAACTTTATAGCTCTATTAAAGAGGAAGAAAGGCGAACTGGCCCAGCTGGGAGTCTCGAACCGAACAAATATTTACGAGTTCTTTGGCTTGTTGACTGGGGGCCAACTTTTGACGAATCATTCCGAGGCTGAGTATGCAAATTATTCCCAATAGCCAGCACTCATTGATATTTGACCATCTTCCGTCCATGGTCAGGTCACTCTTGCCCCAAGACAAATGGCTCTGTTCAAACTCGAACTATAAAGTTTAATTATATATTGAAAAAAAAAAACAAAAAAACAGAGTCTGGGTTTTGGGTGGAGTTCAAAGATTATCTCGAGATTAGCTGGAGGAGGAGGAGTTCTAAGCAACCTGATGTTCTATTTTGTGGTTTTTTGACTCTCGGACATATGCTAATTTTCAATCAAGAATCGTGTATCTATTGGGGGATTGACAAATAGATATGAACTGCCAAAGTCATCAAACTCTGGATCTGGTTTATGGGTGAAAATATTTCAACAAAATCTCCTATTGGATGCTTTCTATGGTCACCATATTTCCATATTTTTCTCTATTTTTCGGCCTAAATTGCCATTTATTGAGTGGACACTCCAATTACCCTGCGTGCATGGCCAGCAGATGGCCAAGGAGTTCACTTTTTGTTACTTTATTTCACAAAAGGAGTTCAAAGTCAAGAGCCGAGCCACAATTCAAATCTGTTCCTCGGCCCGTATTGTTCTGGCCCGGCTTTCTTGGTTGGTCTCCTATTGTTTTTGCTATTGTTGACTCTGTCAATTATTGGCTTAGAATTCCGAATGCACTTGGCTTGACCATAACCGTAACCACAGAGCCACCCAAATCAGAGTTGTTGGCCCTCAAATCTCTCTCGGTTATGATTTTTTTTTCTTATTCTACCTTGTTGGAGCAAAATTATGACTGGGATCCATTGGAATAAAAGCCACAAATTTCCGGTTAGAATTTAGTTTTTTTTTAATGCTTGGTTTTCATCTTTGTAGTTGGCTTACTTTTTGCTTATTTCCCTTTGAGAGTCACCTAGATAGACCTATGGATAGTTACTATATGGAATTCAACCTTAAAACTAACTTCAACTAAAAAGGAAATGGTATTTAAAGGCATCGATAACTTATATTTCATTATAATCCCTAAACTATTGAGTGATTTCTTAGGTAAGTTCTTTGTTTGTGAGTAATTGAAAGCCTCCCAGCTCCCGTCTTATTATTAGTAACCCCACGTATCCTTAAATACGAGGATTCTGCTACCTTCCGCGCATCTTTTGTCGAAGGCCCTCTAGCCTCCTGTCCTCTTCTATGCCCAGCAGCTGGTTGGCGCGGTGAACTAGCTGGAAACCCACTTCTAGCTTACTCCTTTCGTATTCCATTTGTCTTAATTTCTGGTAGGGGATCTTTTCCTTCATTGACTTCTCCCAGAGGGCCCCGTTTACGGTGGGCGTCCAGGGACGTCGCGTGGATATGACTTTGTGGTAGAGAGCGGTGTGGTTGGCCGGAAACAAGCTGGGCTTGATGAAGAAGGCCATGTAGCCGGGCAGCGTAACGCTTCGGTTGACCGGAAAAACGCTGAAAGATTAAATATTTTATTGGAATGATCCTGTTTCCAATGAACCACTGGGCATCTTTACCAGTCAGCATTGAGATCCGACGCCCACCAGCCACCCAAAACCTGCAAGGGACAGGATCGGTTGCGGCCGGAGAAGAGATTGAAGACCTTGCCCACGGAAACGAATAGCAGATCCGTGGTATTGGCCTCCACCAGCTCCGCCTTGCGCAGCAGGAACAGATCGTTGAGACTCGAGATGACGACATCGTCGTAGAGATTGTAGACCAGCCTGTTGCTGTTATCCTGGCCAATGATCAGCATGGCCGTGCGCATCGAGTTCATAATGTGGGCCAGGGCCAGAAAGTTGGCACTCAAGTCCTTGTAGTCCTCCGTCAAGTAGCCGAAGAACCACTGGCGCAGATGGAGGCGGACTGGCAGCTCGATGCGGGTGGTCAGGAGCCAAGGACCTCCCCAGCTGTTGTTGAACGTGCAAAGGACCTTGCTGGGCAGGCCTCGGTCTCGCTCCAGACTGATACCAAACACCTCGTGCAAGTCCATATCCTCGTGGCATACGGCATCTGGATAGTTGAAGAATTCGGGCGGATGGGACCTAATGTCTTTAAGAATATTCCGTTCACCAGGACTAGGAGTAGATTCCTCGAGTGTCTGGCCAGGGGTCGGGGCTTGGGGATTGGCTGAGGAGTTTTCAGTTGCCTTGGTGGCACTCTCTGATCCTTCAGGTTCTTCTTTTCCAGATCCCTTGCTGGGAACATCAGTTGCTTTCGGCACCGTCGCAATGTCCTTTGTGGGCTCCATGGTAATCTCCTCGGCAGACTCTGGAGTGTCCTTTTCCGTCGTGAGCGTCGTCGGCCTCCTTGAAGTCTTTTTCTTTTTGGTAGTTTTCTTCTTGCCAGGCCTCCTCGTTGTCGTGGCCAATATCCATAGGGATTCATCTTCGCCAGAATTTCCCGCGGACTTTTCAATAGAACTTAGTTCAAGGGTATAATCCTCCACTGCTTCCTTATCCGGTACAGGCTTACTGACTTTCCTCTCAACCGAACGCTCCACCGAAACCAGCTCCAGGGTTTTGTCATCCTTGTTTTTGAGTCCTTGGTTTTTGGTATTCTTTTGGTTGGGCAACCCGAAGGCAGGTGCATATATTTCGGCCGGTCTGTCCGAGTACCGAAAGTTGTTGAAAACAAAGCTCAGGTAGTAGGTCTGGCCGAGAACAATCCACGGAAGAGTTGTCCACAGGCAGGGAATCAGCATGGTGGATGGAAGCCACCTTCGTCACACCCACAGCAAGAATCCCTCGGCGAGTGCTGGGTTCCCCATATACCTTCGCTTCAATGGGTCGTTGCCAATTTAATTAGCCAGTGATAGATACGGATGATTTTCCATTGGTTGGTAATTGATTTTCCAATGATTTGTTGATTTGTTTCCGCCACAATACTACTTTTTCCAATAAAAGAGCATGATTTTGTAAAGTCTTTTTAGAAGCGCCTGTACCTTTCAAGTGAGAAACTTTGGAAACGAAATATACTATTATTCTACGAACTTGTTCTTTTTTATATTGGGTATAATTTTTCTAAATATTTATTATACATGTGGTTTCCTTTTCTCTCTTAATGAACATAATACGAATATTATAAAATTAAGATTTGAATCAAAGATGGTTTCTTTTAAACTTGAACTTTTTCAAAGAAGAACTTTGCCTGTTTTTTCTTTTTTAATAAAAATATATAATCAAATGCCAAACAACCTTCATCAAAATTGGTATTTTTAAACAAAACTATTAACTCAATACTTGAATAAAAATAGTTTCATCTCCAAAATGCATCTATTTTTGAATCCTATTGTCACTTTTATCTCACTGCCCGTCCCGTCTACATAAAACTAAATTTATTTTTACAAATTTTATTGGCATTTTATTCAAAAATTCAATTTGAGGTTGGCTGCAGGCTGCATCTACCAAAGGTCCCTCGGTCAGGTCAAACTGCTGGCGATTAGTTAGTCATTATCATTAGTGATTCTCGGGTGGAGGCTACACTCACTCGGTGGGTATTCTGGTGCTACATTTCCTCGTAATCATCGTCCTTGGCCCGGGCAGCTACATCTCCAGTCGATGCATCTGGCACGTTGCCATTGGGGACACCGGCAGGGGCTTCAGTGCTTCCCGCTCCGGAACCATTGTCCTTGTCCTGGTCCTTGTCCTTCTCCTGACTGCTCTCGCGTCGAGCGACACTGTCCTGCCGATTCGAGTCCGCCCTGCTGCCGGAGTGGCCGTGACTCTCGCTGCTCTCGTAGATGGAGCGGACGTACCGCCCGCCGAAGCTGTCGTCGATGCTGATCTCATAGCTGCTGTGGTGGCTGTGATCGGTGCGCCGGCCATTTGCGGCATTCTCCTCGACTTCCCGCATCTTTTCGCGCCGATCCTTGGCGTCCTTGCTGTCGCTGTCGTCGTTGTCGTCGTCCCGTCCGCCAGGCTCATGTTTACCGTCGGGTCCGGGTCCGTGGCCGGGCTCGTTGTTGCCACCACCGTTGTCACCGCCATCATTCCCGCCTCCATCGCCTCCGTCAGTGGTTCCTTCATCTCCCCCGCCACCATTGCTATTGTTGTTGTTGTTGTTGTTACCCTCCCCATTGTCATTGTTCCCGCCGTTATGTTCGCCATGACCGCCACCATCGGGCGTTCCATAATCCCCCGTGCCACGTCCGGCATCTCCCCCGCCATCTCCGTGGCCGCCGCCGCCGTCACCACTACCACCACCAATGCCGTGAGGCTCCTTTTCCCTTGAATCGCCGTTCGCATCCGGATTGTTGTTGTTGAAGGCGAAGTTCATGTAGTACTTTTGGGCCACAACGCCGTAGCGCTCCTGCGGCAGGTGGCCGAGGGCCAGCAGGACCAGGTAGCCAGTGAGTAGCCGCATCCGCATCCGCATCCGCCACATTGCTGCAACGTTGAGCTGCCCCGGCTGGGTGACCCGTCCCTTATATATAGAGATATGACCCGGCACCCGGGCATCGAATCGATTCCCGTCCACAACTAATATACTAAGAAAAATGCATCCCGATAAAGGCGTGTCCAAGTGGAGGGAAAACGGTGGCATTTTTCTTAACCTTACCTCCAGTTGCAAGGCTGCTGCTGCGGCAGTGGCAGTGGCAATGGCATTGGCAGCAACCGCATCAGCATCAGCAGCTGCCGCGGAAACAGGTTGCTCCCCGTGGAAGAGAGCTACGTGGAATTCAATCAGGGCCAATCTATAATAGAAATCTCATGTGGCGCGAGCTTCGCTTTGCCCAAAGGGGAGTTGGAAGCTGGTTGCAGATGCAGCATCAGCATCAGCATCAGCAGCAGCAGCAGCAGCAGCGGGAGGGCGTGGCAGATCGGCGTGGAGGAAGGAAATAAGAAGGATGAAGCGGCGGGCTAAGGAGGCGTAGTAGAGCCCACTCTCTGCTGCCCACTTTCGATCGATCGTGCGTTGCAAATATGAAAATGCTACTGCAGAGGCCGACCGGCAGCCAAGTGAGGGGCAGCTTTGGCCAAAATCGTTTTTCATTAACAATTTTTAAGAGCCGCGCATTAATCACAAGGAGCCGAGAACAGGGTAAAGTGAACAAGAAGGCAGGATGCACTGGCCATGAATCTTCCTTGTGGCTCAAGATTGTACCAAAGTGGAGTTGAAATATTTTGGTGGCAGTTACAAATTCCCAAAGATCTATATTGGGATGTTAATATGAGAGTTTACTCCAAAGATATCCCTCACAAACTAACTCCATAAACAATCCATATATATAAGTAATAAGGATGGAATAAGTAAACTATTTATTATTTTAAAAAATATAGAAAAATATTATTGTTTAAAGCTAATTAAGCCATAAAATTGTAATGCCCATTTGCCACGAATAATCCCACTGTGCCACTCGAGTCTCGCATCCACTAAATCCACTCTCTTTCTTGGCTCTCTTCTCGTTTCAGTCGTTTCGTGAGCAGTCCATCGATGGCACCGGACTGCCGCTCTTGACCGAGGATCATTTGGTTAACTCGTTGGGCATGAAGCTGGGGCCGGCTCTCAAGCTGCGCTCCATATTGGCGAAGAAATTGGGCGGGCCGTGTCCGTGTGTTGCATGCGTTGCGCAGGCGCAGCAAATACTGGCATTGCAAACGGGTGGGGCGGCACCAGCTGGAGCGGCGGGAGCGGCGGGAGCGGCGGGAGCGGCGGGAGCTGCGGCATCTGGAGGAACAGAATCAGGAGCCGCAGCATCAGCAACAGGAGCCACAACAGCCATAACTAGCTGTAGCATAAAGTCGGAGATCTTCAATGGCGGCAGCAATGGGAGCAGCAGCAGAAACAGCAATCAGAGCAGTGATATTGCTGCTCAGCGAGCAGCGTCCAACTCGCCCAGTGGCATCATAGCGCTGCCCGAGTTGCCGTGCAACGACACCAGCTAGTTATGCTTGAATTCATAAATATTAATGCTAACTAATTGCATTTCAACTGCAAAAATTGTTGTACCAAATGAGCTTTCAAAAAAAAAAACACACACACACACACAAAAACATAAAATATAAATGGAAAAAAAAGAAAACAATAGATTGATGAGAGAGAACACATTGTGTAAATTAAATAATAAATAATAATACGTTAATGGCTAGCTAAACTTATAAACTTTAAGAGACAAAACAACAATAATCGCAAAGTCTTCCACTGCACAGATACAGACACATGAATGCACATGCTAAATACAAATCATATTTGTATAACTTTAATCAATTAATTAGTCAATTTAGTGAGCGTTTTCGATTACGTTACGTACTTAAGTGCAAAGCGATCTTGCATTGATTTTATTTATTTCTATGACTTTTTTTCGTTTTAACTGCTAGTCAGTAAATATATATTTTATAGAATTCCGATAAATGTGAAGCAAACTTAAAAATTCATTTTTATTGTTTAGCAAATCAAAAGTAAAAGGCTATTTATTTTTTTATGTTACCTAAAAACATCGAGTGAATCGTTGTTATTTTTTGCGCAAACTTGAGTTATTAATGTATACTTTTTCTGCGGCCATGCACAGAGGAATTCCAAATTCAACTTTTATAACTATTAGTAAGTCATTTTTTAAGAGCTCCAAGACTTTAAACACAAAAACAAAATGAAAAAAAAAAATAACACACACACACACACACAAACAGAAACAGAAACAAGATAAAAGCAAAGGTATTTTATAATTTCAATGTATATATTGTTTATTTAAATATTTTTAAGTCAAATAGAATGAAACAATTTTTGTAATACCCTATGCCGTATGCAAGAAACTTAAAGAAAGGAGCATATTCCTACAGAATCGGAATGCAAATAAATTTGATTTATTATTTACATTTAACGAACTATAGCTATTTTTCACAAGCTGAAGAAAATAAATTATACCAGTTACCATACAAAACTAAAAACCAGTCTCTGCCACCGCATTTCAGATTTTCAGGTTGCAAGTGGCAGAATGCAAGCCAAGCCAATCTCATTCTGGGGCGTTATGGGCACGCGGCTGACCTCCGGAGTGCTCGATGCGCCGCGGGTCGAGCGGAACCGTTGCGCCAAAAGGCAACCAAGGATGGCTGCAAAACAATTAAAAGCACGCAGCGCACCTCCAGCGTCTAATTACAAATTGGAGTCATTGAATTTATTAAAATCGGCCGCGTAAATTGTGCAGCAATGCACTTGAGACACGCAAACAGATATTGTGGGCCATCGGCGAAGGCGCCTCTTGGCTCTCATTACTCTGTCATAACTCACTGCACCCGTTCGGTTCAAGTATCCCTAACCCAGGCGGCGAGGCCCATAGCTCTATTTTTGAATTTTTATTTTTTTGTGCAGAAATATAATTGCTTTTGTTAGTTACAGCAACGGCTTTGCTCGTTATAAATATTCCCTGTTAATCATTGTGCCAACAAGGTATTTTTACTCCATAAAAACCATTATAAATACTTACATTATCATTTGGATACCCCTTTCAATAAGAGGATTCCTTTGAAAATTCTAAAACATGGAGGGAAGGATAATAAAGCCTTCAGCGCTCCAGCTAACAATAGCTCAAATTATCCTCGGATTCTTGACCGAAATACCTTTATCGATTTGTATATCCTCCATGATTCAGCGTCGATATCTAGAAATAAAATATTTTTTAATTTTTTTATGAAATTTTATAGAGGGTCAAGTTATAAATAGGCATGGGTTGACAATATGGCCTCCTCAGGATGGTTATATCTTGGCCAACTTTCATCTGAATCTTGAGCGGATTACCTTAAATTATTTGTACATAGATTCTCCACCATCCATATTAACTTGCAGACATTTAAGAACCTACATATTTTCTAACACTTATAGGTGAAAACACAAATGAAATATATCTTTATGAAAGCTGGGACTTTTAGTAAAGTAGGCATTTGACAATGTTTCTATTGTTTTTAATTTATTAAATCTGAGATATAACTGTATATTATAATCCGACGTATAATTTCCAGGGTGTATAAGCTTTACCATGCTTCTAAAAAGACACAACATTTGTATAATTTTGAAAGGCAAACGTGTTTTTTTATAAATTATAAATCTGAAAATGTAAACACTTGTATTTCCGTTGCCTACTTTTAAGGGCACAATGAAGTTGCTTAGAAATGAAGAGCAAAATTTTACCGTTGGTTTGGATATAATAACATTGCTGATGATCTTATTATTTGGTAGCTATTCAATAAATACAATTTACAATTAAAATTAAAATTAAAAAAAAAAAACAGCGCCCTCCTCCTCGATTCTCATAGGTTGCACTTAAGCAAGCCCGAAAACTGAAAATAATTCCTTTTTTGTTGTAAATTTTTTGTTGATTTTCTTTTATTTTTTTTTAAATTGTTCTTTTTTTTGTAATGTTTATTGTAGCTTTTGAAGTTGTTGTGATAACAAAAAGTTATTGTTGCTAAACTTGTAATTTTTATTGTTGTAATGTTTGTTTTGGTTGTTGTAATTTTTTGTTGTAATGTTTTTTTCTATTTTAATTTTTTGTTGTTGTAATTTTTTTGTTGTAATTTTTTTAGTTGTAATTTTTTTTGTTGTAATTTTTTTTGTTGTAATTTTTTTTGTTGTAATTTTTTTTTGTTGTAATTTTTTTTGTTGTAATTTTTTTTGTTGTAATTTTTTTTTTAATGTTTTTGTTGTTAATTTTTTTTTTAAATTTTTTTTTTAACAGTGCGTCTCCAGGGACACGTGTCCATACCATATAGTCACATTACTTTTTATAAGAAACTTAAAGTGGAACTGAAGCAGTCGATGCGAGTTTGCGCTGCTCCCTCCATAAATTTTGTATATACAAATCGTTGATGGATTTCCGCTCTAGAACCGAACTGAAATTGAGCAAGACACAGCCAGTGAGGCCCAAAAGGATTAAAAATTGAATTATTAAAATAAATGAATTAGATAAGAACGAAGTCATTTTTTTTTGCTTGTAATACTTTAATCTGGTGTCATCACTCTGACCATGTATGGCATACCCATGCCATAAAAGTGTCCATGTAGTTGGTGCCCTAATATAAGTATAAGGACTTAGTATCATGCCGGCGTAGAAGGCACCCGGAAGACCCATGCAGATGGTATAAAGAGCGATGACAAGGACATGGTCACAGCTGGCATAGGAGGCGCCCACCATGAAATGTCCAATGGATACAACGACAGCTAGCGGTAGAACTGCAAAGCCTGCAAGAAAGGGTAAGTAATACACAAGATATAAACAAAAAGCCTTGAAAATTACATATATATAAAGATAATGAACCAAATGATCCCAAGGTGACTCCTCCGAAAAAACACCCCCTACAGAAGGTTACCCATGATGGTGCCCACCTGACCACCACCAAACACCCAGGTTGCCGCATTGTTTGCCCGGAGCCAGGCGGCCAGAGACCCATGAGGACACGAGCCACGACCAGCCTGTCGGTGCCTTCCAGCGACATCCTAAGGGAGACAGCATGGTGAACACGTCGGAGGAGAGAATGGCAAGGGCTCCAGGATCCATTCACTGCCAAATTTCTCGGCCAGCATACAGCCAGGAATATGCGTGGCGATAAGACCGGTGTAGAAGGAATAAGGAATCAGGCCCTACAGGTAAGAGAGGTAACGTGGAGGGATTCTGCCTTCCTTCAAATTACTGAAAAATTCTTGGGAGGACAATATGGCCCCCAGCGATGGCTATGTCTTGGCCAATTTGCGTCCGATTCTTGAAGAGAAGATAAGGGTTCTTAAAGATGTAGGGGAGATCGAGGACAACTCTTCCCTAAGATTCTGGGCAGACACTCCGGCATGGAGCAGATTTCAATTGAAATCCTAAAATCTATTTAAAAGTTTAAATAACTCCCAGATAAACAAAAATGGTAAATAGTTTTCAATGCTTTTGGAACTTTATAGATGGAGGGCCCTGTTATGAGGGACCCGAATGTCGAACATTTTACTTAATACTAAGATGATTTAAAGTTAAACAAATGGCTGCCGTTCAGGTGGCAACGGGAGTAGAGACAGCAGTCTCAGGTTCGGATGCCTTCTCCCCGTTGCCGTTTTGCGCCTTGGCCTGGGGTAGATCCTTCACGCCGGTTGAGCCAAAGCCTCCCTCTCCACGCTCGGTATCCTCCAGCTTATCGACTAGCTCTAACTCTGGATAGAAGATGCGCTCGCAGATAAACTGGGCAATGCGGTCTCCGCGTTTCACCTCAAAGTCCACGTCGGAATGGTTAAAGAGAACGACGCCAAGGTTACCACGGTAATCTTCGTCTACCACTCCGGCACCCACATCGATGAAGTTCTTCACCGCCAAACCAGACCGCGGCGCCACTCGACCGTAGGAACCTTCCGGGACCTGGACTTGTAGGTCAGTTTTGACGATGGCCTTGCCACGGGCAGGGACAACTAAGTCGTAAGCACTGCGAAGATCCACACCGGCAGCCTTTGCGGATCCACGGACCGGCTCCAGAGCATGTTCTGTGAGCTTGGCGAATCGTAGGACGCACTTGTCGATCTTCATCTTTTTGGCAGCTGGAATGTCGTCGGTAATGGTTGTGGGCATCTACAGGAAACACAATTATTGACTTAATTGGAAGCTCACTAAACAAGCTTAGCACTTACTTGAACGTTTTCGAAATGTAAAATGGCGCGACGTCGCCGGCTTCGATTATATTTTTGCGAAAATTTGGCGGTCTCAACAGCTGTTTTTGCAGCTGCTACTGGAAGTGGCTGGTCTTACTATTAATTTAGCGGGTTTTCTTTTAAATTGACCGCCACCAAGAAACTTACCCATGTATAATTTCGCTCTAAAATGGTTAAATTTTTTCTGTTAGCCCCTTGTTTTCAAGACTAGACAGTTATTTATTGCAAGAAATTGTTATTTCAACTTATTTACGTGGCATCTCAAATCAAAGATCCCTTATGTTCTGAACCACCTTTCAAAACATTTTCAAAAAAACTATGTATGTTTTACAGTATTTTTCAAATAAGATATTTATTTATCTTCGGAAATTAAATACTCGTGTAAAAACTAAATAAATGAATTTATATAAAAAGTTATATAAAGTTACATATAGTTTTTTATAAAAATATATCGATATTTATCAATTTATCACGAACAGTGTGACCTGTGTATTGCCGGCAAAATACCAATAAATGCCATTTTCTAGCGCCTAATTTTGCGAGGTTAAAATTTCGCGACCGGCTGCAATTGACTAAGTAAAGAAGGAAAATAAAATTAATAGAAATATATAACTAACCGACCATGACCGCAACCACCTTCAACTTCGCTAGCATGGCAGCCCAGCTGGGCGAGGAACAGGGAATTACGTTCCAGGACAAATCGCTCACCTGGGACACGGCTGAGAGTGGTAAGTTGTGCAGGGTGACGCTAACTTTAAAAATGGATAAGAACGCTCTTCCAAACAGTCCAGGATGTTGTGGACGCCTTGAACAAGCAGACAACAGTGCACTACCTCAATTTGGACGGCAATACACTTGGAGTGGATGCGGCCGCGGCGATTGGTGAGGCTTTGAAGAAGCACCCGGAATTTCGTAAGGCATTGTGGAAGAATCTATTCACAAGGCGCCTCAAAACCGAGATCCCGCTTGCTCTGAACCACCTAGGAGCGGGTCTGATTGCGGCCGGGGCCAAGCTCACAGTTCTTGACCTTAGCGACAATGCATTGGGCCCAAATGGCATGCGTGGCCTGGAGGAGTTTTTGCGATCGCCTGTGTGCTATTCCCTACAAGAGTTGCATCTTTTCAACTGCGGACTGGGTCCCGAGGGCGGCACTATGCTGTCCAAGGCACTTATTGACCTACACGCCAATGCCCAGAAGGCGGGATCGCCTCTACAATTACGTGTATTTGTTGGCGGACGGAATCGTCTCGAGAACACGGGAGCCAAGGCAATGTCGAATGCATTCCGAACGCTAAAGACCTTGGAAGAAATAGTTCTGCTTCAGAACTCCATATTTTACGAGGGTATTATATCCCTGGCTGATTCCTTCAAAGAGAACGTTCACCTGCGTGTGCTTAACTTAAATGATAATATCCTGCGTTCCAACGGAGCAGCTAAACTCGCCGAAGTCCTTCCATATTTAACTATGTGCGTAGGTTGTTGAAATCTATTAGTTTATCTACAAGTTTAATGTACGATTGTGCTCTTTAAATAACCGCAGGCTACGTGAAGTAAACTTTGGTGATTGCCTCGTGAAGACGAATGGCGCTTACCATTTAGGCGAAGCCCTGGAAACCTCCAACGAGCAACTGGAGTCCATCGACTTGAGTTTCAATGAGATCAACAGCGACGGCGGTTTGGTACTGGTGGGTGCCATGAAAAACAAACCGAAGCTTCGTTACTTAAACCTAGACGGCAACTGCTTTCGAAGCGAGGGCTGCAACCAGATCATTGCGGAAATGTCCAAGTTGCCGAATCCGAAGGCCCTGCAGCCGTTTGAGGAAGACAACTCCACGGATGAGGAGCAAGACGACGACGAAGACGAGGAAGGCGAAGGCGAGGGCGAAGGCGGTGAACTGGAAGAAGATTATGATGACGAAGAGGAGGAAACTGATGATCACGAGCATGGCAATGACACCACCGAAGAAGCCGATGAAAACGAAGAGGATTATGCTGAGGAAACGGCATATGTCACCAGCAGCGCCTTCACAACTAAGGTAGGTCTTTCGATTTATTAATTTATTGAAATAATAAATTAATATTTTGTGTAGCTCTTTAACGAGACAACGAACTCGAAGGCCGGCGACACATTTGCCATCAACAAGACTATCAGCAACAAGTGCTCGCCAGAAGAATTCGTTCTCAGCCAAAAGCCATGTTCGCAGAAAGATTTTGACGCGCTAGATGAAGAAAACAAACTCCAAGCCCTAAAGGGCATCATTAATGTAAGATCTATGAGTTAATAATCGGTAGTTCACAGCGATACAATTTTTTTTTTATGATTTTTAGCAATTCACTGATGATAACCACTTGCTGCTGCTCGTCTTCACCACCCTTAAGTGTGCCCATCTGGCGCAGTCCTCGAAGCCAGCCCTAGAACTGGCAGAGTCCCTATATCAGGCAACCTTTGATTATGCCATAAAAACCAAGCAGGAGAAGCGCGTTCTGAACTATGTCCTCAAACAGCTAGAGCTGTTGCGATGCGAGGAGACCTTCAAGTCGGAGTACAACGTGAAGAGCTGTCGTTTCGCTTTGAGCGAGGTCCTCAAGAAGCCCCAGTTCGCCAACGACAACATAAAGAATACCTTTAAAATCTTTCTCGCTAACAATGATATCTAGGCGATGCAACCAGGCCGCTCCAAAGAGATTGTTCATATAAAAAAAACGTTCCAAATCTTGGCTTTTAAATATATTTTAAATCAAGTAATATGTTTATTTATTTGAATAGTTCGTTTAAAAATCCAAAATGTTTAGATGGGAAATGTACTTTGGCATCCACCATTTATTCGTAATATGTCTTATATAAACTACAAAATGTATGCCGTTTGTATAGTTGGGTAAAATTAATTTATTTACATGAAGTTGTGAGCCTAAAACTACTTTTATAAAACATGTTAATACGGAAATAGAAGTTCCTGTTGGTGGATAGACTCTTTGCTTCTGGAACAGAGATCAGAAACAAAATAATTGAATGTATCGAAGTAAATATTTTAAAAATTAAATTGAAACACGAATAGAATAAAACAGACAAAAATAATTAAGTGTGATCGAGGGGTGTGAAATTATTAACAGTTGGAGCGGTCGAATATGCTTATTTATGTATATGCCTACGCCTCCTCGGTTAGGAGACGGTAGTGCCTCCTAATTGAAATTCCGATGGCGATCGCTCGTTTCTTGCTAAATACTTTTTCTAGAATTAGGCGAGAAATGAGTTGAGAAACTATAGTATGCGTGTTGCTTAGCTCTTCAGCATTCAAAATCAGAATCATCATCATCGACGTAAGCCACATCGGAGTCCTCATCACTCTCGATGACGGCACGCCGCTTTTTGGGCGCAGACTTCTTTTTGGGACCACCACTGCTGTCTTCCTCCCTGACTCGCTTGCTTGGACGCTTGATGGGGGACGTCTCGCTTTCGTTAGGATCGCCACCATCACCACCATCGCTGTTATCTCCGTTGTCGGATCCCTCGTTGCCGCCACCTTCTTCGTCGGAGAACAGGGAGCTATAATCGATCTTCTTGCTGGCCGCTCGTCGTCCAGGACGTTCCGCCCGTGGTGCCACCTCATCGTCGCTTTTATCTGAAGTCGCTTTCTTGGCCTGAAAATCAATAGAATGTGAGATTTTTGGATTTATCTTCCATTTTAAATATCCCTTACCTTGGCCTTGCTAAAGTCAATTTTTCCCTGTTTGAGGGCACCGCCGTTCTCCTTCTTCTGGCGCGGTTTCTTCTCGGCTGGTTCCTTCTTGACCCCCTCCTTCTTGACCTTCGGCGATGTTTTGGAGCCTCCCTCCACCAGGGCATCGAACTCATCCACCTCTTCGACATCCGGTTCCGCCTTAACCCCGGCCTTGCCCTTCGGCTCCTTCTTGACTTTGGGTTCCTTTGGCTCTTTTGCGGTTTTGGCTCCCGCCGACTTCATCGCTGCAGCCATTTTCTTGATGATTTCTTCGGTAACCTTGAACTCGACCCGCTCGCCTTCGGGGTCGGGGAATACATCGCCAGCGCCTGGGGCTGCCGATCCTTTCACCTTTCGCCCCTTGGCTGTGGTGGCGCCCTTTTGGCTCTTCAGCGACTTGGCCGTCTTGAGGTTGATTCCCATCTCCTCTAATCTCTCCTTCTCCTCCACCTCGTTCAGCTTCTGCTCCAAGGCGTCCAAGTCATCTAACCAAAGGAGCTCCGGAGTCTTCTTGCGAAGGTTTTCCAGCTCGGCTAGCTTGGCGTCGCGCTGTTTCAGCAACTCGTTCTTCTTCTCCTCGGTCAACATCCACATGGACATGCCCAGCAGATAGTCGAACTTCTTGACGTCGGTTAGCTTCTTGAACGCCTTTTCCGGATCGGCATCCTTCTCCTTTTTGACCTTCGAGCTGGCGCTGGGGGCCGCCTCTTCAGCTTCCTCGTCTTCATCGTCGTTGTCCTGCTCGGCGTCCTCCAACTTGATGCGACGCTGCCATTCCTTGACAGGATCGGGGCGGTAGCCCCGCTTCACCAGCTCATCGCACATAGCCTTCCGTTGCTTGTTCTCCACCACCAGTGTCTTCTCGCACTTCTCGAGAATGAACCGGGCCTGGTCGCTGAGTCGGTCTGCCTGCGCCGTCAGTTGGCCGACCAAGTAGTCCTTACGACGTGCATAGTATTCTAGCCGGAGCTTGTAGAACTCCTTCAGGACGTCCATTGTGGTTGGGAAGCGGCGTAGACAGTTGTTTTGGTCGAAGGCGTGCATCTGGTTCGTGGAGAGCGACGCGGTCAGCTTGAACACGCGATAGAATCCTCCCTCCTCGCACCTGATGCGGTTGAACTCGCCGGGAGCAAAGCTGACCACGAATCGCACCGTGGTGTCCGTGTGGTATTCCCTGTACTCGGACACCACCGCCTTCACCTTCTCTGTGCCATTGGCCAACGCCTCCAAGACGTTCTCCTTATAGTTCTGTGTCCACACGCCCACTGGCAGCTCAGTGATCTCCACCCGATCCCCGGGTAGGATTTGGATGTTGCCAGAGTGCACGTAGCGACCATCCGAGACGTACTCCATTCGTCCCGTGAAATTCTTGTACCACGGATGCATCGGCACTGGCTCCTCGCTGTTTATCATTCGCCTCAAGTTCTGCATTATCTCCCGGGGGTTGTGGTTGGCGATCTTGGTGGACCAACCGGTGCCTATGCCCTCTGCTCCGTTTACCAGAACCATGGGAATAATGGGGAGATACCACAACGGCTCAATCCTCTGCCCGTCGTCGGTTTGGTACTGGAGCAGCGGGTCATCCAGCGGATGGTAAATCAACCGGGTGAGCGGAGACATCAGCGTGAAAATGTAACGAGCACTGGCGCAGTCCTTGCCGCCCGTCAACCGAGTACCGAACTGACCCCGGGGCTCCAGCAGATTGATGTTATTCGAGCCGACATAGTTCTGGGCCAAGTTCACGATGGTCATCTGCAGTGACACCTCGCCGTGGTGGTAGGCCGACATCTCAGCAACGGAACCGGACAACTGGGCCACCTTCACTTCACGCTTATCGTTTCTCTTGAAGCAGGTAAACATGACCTTGCGCTGGCCGGGCTTCAGGCCGTCCACCAGGCTGGGAATGGAGCGCTCGTTGTCGGCGTTAGAGAAGAGAACCAACTCCAGGTTGATGAAGTCCGCGTAGGTGATGTGTTTGGTGCCTTTGGTATAAAGATATCGCTCCGGAAGCCCCAGCTCTTTGCGCCGCTTAACCTCGTCCATGTGGTTGGTGAGCCACACTTTCCGGGACTCGATGTGCTTGCGCGAGAATGCCATCACGATGCTCTCGTCATCGACAGAGCCGTCGTACTTGAAGAGGATTCGGTGGCGCTCCATGTCCTGGAAGTACTCCTTCGCCTCCTTGGAGGTCGAAGTACCCAAACCCTTATAGTACTTGATATTGTACGTGTGGTGATTGGGCGTATCTATCTTCCACTCCTCGAACTCCGGCAGCGAATAGAACGAGATCTCCTCGTTCTTCTTGGTCGCCTTCACGATCGGCGTAATGAACTCTTCGAGGAAGGGAAGGCGCAGTAGCTCCGGCCAGTTGGTATGGATGAAGTTGATCAGCAAGCCCTTAATGTGAGACCCGTCCTGATCCTGATCAGTCATTATCATCACTTTGCCGTAGCGCAATGTCTTTAGGTCGTCCTCGGTTAAGTACTTCTTCTTGTACTGCAACCCAATGATCTTGCAAAGATTGTTTATTTCGGCGTTCTCAGAGAGCTGCTTAAAGTTGGCCTCTCGCACGTTCAGCAGCTTTCCCCTCAGCGGGAAAACTCCGTAGAAGTTTCGGCCAATCACACCAAGGCCGGAGACAGCTAGGGATTTGGCCGAGTCTCCCTCGGTTAGGATGAGAGTGCAGTTGATGGAGTTCTTGCCACCGGCTTCGTTGGCGTCCTCCAGCTTGGGTATGCCCTTGATTTTGCTCGACTTCCGTCCTCCCGTCTTGGCAATGTCGTTCTGCGCCTTGAACTTGGCCCACGCCAAGACAGACTCAACTATTCCAGACTTGGACATGTTGGAGATAAACTTTTCGGAAAGGGTGCACTTGGAGCCGAAGCTCTTCGCTTGCAGCGTCATGTTTTCCTTGGTCTGAGAGTCGAAGGTCGGGTTCTCGATTAGACAGTTGACAAAGATCCAAAGATGGTTGCGCACTTGGAATGGCTTGATGTTGATGCCACCTGGAGAAGTTAACAGATATGAGTAATAGACTCTCAAAGATGGAAGATATAATCTACTCACCTTTGTTTTTCTTCTTCAGCACCTCGATGAGCTGCTTGATGACACTGTCCACCACATGGTCCACATGTCTGCCGCCCTTGGTGGTGGCAATCGAGTTGACGAACGAGACCTGCTGGAAGCCGCGATCCGATGGACAACAGGCCACCTCCCAACGCTCGTTGGCCACCTCGTGGACGATCTTGATGGGCTGCCCAGCGTCGTCGTCCTGGTTCTTAATGTGCAGATCGATGTAGTCCTTGAAATTTTTCACAGTCAGCTTGGTGCCGTTGAGGAACACAGCAACGCCTTTCGTAGATGCGGCAACGTCAAAGGCGCGCCGAGACATCAAAGCCACAATATCCTCTTCCAGGCTTTCCATCTTGAACTTGGCCAGATCGGGGCTGAATGTGATGCGGGTGAAGTCACTGCCATTGAAGTCCTTGATCTGCAGATTGGAAAGAGATTAGGAAAGAGCTATCTGGAGATGATTTTTTAAGCGCCGTACCGTTGGCTCGGAGGCCTTCGCCATGTTGTTGCCCCAGGTCTGCTTGAAGCTCTTCTTGTACTGCTTCGTTGCCGTTTCCACGGTGAAGCTGGTGGAGAATATGTTGCATAGCTTCGCACCATAGCCGTTCCTGCCGCCGGTGACCTTCTTCTCGTCGTCGTTGTAGTTCGACGAGGTCAGCAGATGGCCGAAAATCATCGTTGGCACGTACATCTTTTGCTCCTTGTGCATGGTAACCGGAATACCTTGGCCGTTGTTCCAGATGGACACCACATTCCGCTCCGGATCAATATCGATCTTGATGGTGTTCATGGACTTGTCGCGCTGCTTGTTGTCCGCGGCATTGACCAGAATCTCATCGAAGATCTTGTACAGACCCGGCACGAAGGAGAGCTCCCTCTGCACCATCCGGTTCTTCTCAAAGTCATAGACCCACATCAGCTCCTTGGTGTACTCCACAGATCCGATGTACGAGTCCGGCCGCAGCAGGATGTGTTCCAGCTGGGACTTTTTCTGGTACATCTGTTCGATGGACATGGCCCCTCCCGAGGCCTTGCTTCCGTTCTCCATGACGCCGCTGCCGCTACTGTTGTGCCTTTGCTGGAACTAGAAATGGTCGACCACGTTAGTTTTTATTTCGAAATCAAGTCCAAACTATAGCCTCCGGAGCTGGCTGTTAATCACTGTTGGAGTTTTTTCTTTTGCTTTTTTTTTTTTAACTTTCTTTTGGGTATTCTGTTACAGTAGGAATTACTTTGTAAAAGATTTTTATTCCTAAATTATTTTTTTTTTTTTCTCACTTTCTCACTTAATAAAATGAAAAATATTACTCTTGAAAACCAACCTTATGGAGTGACTACTGTACAGTAAGTATAAAAAAAGAAATAAATAAAAATAAACGCGCGCGCGCGCAATGAAAAGAAATTAAATCTTGCTGACGCCCGGAAAACCTAAACCCCTTCACGGAAATGTATCTACAACCAAAGAATAGACTTTAAAAAATTTAAACTAACATTTGTGGTGTTGTTACTGTACCCCTAGCGGCCCTTTCTTTGCGACACCCCTACTTTCGCGGCATTTTCGGCCGGCTTTTGTGTCCGTGTGCGCTTCAGCACGGCTGTGTGTGTGCGTGCGATTTGTTATAATTTCCCGGCACTCGCAGCCCTAAATAAAGACAACCACCAACTTTTTCTCAATTTTACTTTGGATCTGCACTAAGACCGTTCTTAAAGTCTAGCTTGGGGGCACGCAGAATTATATTCTTGGCCTTAAATCGGCAATGCGTCTCTATACCGGCAGCGCCATTTTTAATTTGCAACAAACGACGCTTGCGGAAACGAGGTGTCGGGTACTCCACAACTGGCCCGACCCACGTAGAATGGGATATTTTATACTTCCTCTAGATTACTGTTTATTGAGTTTATTTACCTGATTTAAGAATTGCACACTTTTTGCAGTCGCCTTCTGTGGATGCCGCCGACAAACAATGGGCGGCAAAAACCAAATTTGCAGGCGGTGTACGAACCGACGCACCACGCTAACTCACTAAGTACCCGCGTCTGGCCGATTTCTTACAACAGTTTTCAGTGATTACACCGAGTTACTGCACTGAAACATTTATATTTTTCACCCGAGGATTAGCAAGCCGACAACAAAAAAAAGCAGACGATCAGAGTGACCAGTAGGGAATGCATCGAAATATGGACAGCATGGATAGAGTTAATATATCGATAGTCTTTTCGTACTGACCATTTTTACATACATATTATTTTACATTTTACATGGCCAAACGATTCCACGCCACTGTACAATATCCGACATGTCGTGCTTGGTAGCGCCAGAACGCCAAATTAAATTTTCTGTATTTAGATTATACATTTTCTTTAAAAACGCTTTATTTGAGATATTTATGACAAATTTCTCTCTTTTGATACGAGGATTTTTTCCAATAAAAAATTAAACAATCGTTAGGGACCTATTTTGAATCCTTACAGGGCTGCCAGATATCTAAGTGACCACTAAACACAAATGTGGTGCCGTTAACTTTGAAAAGTATTTTCTTTGATGGTTACAGCTCAGAAATATAAAGTGGATTTTTATTCGTTTCGAAATCATTTTCAAATGGTTCCTAAAGCACTTTCTATCAATGTCTTTGACTTTTTAAATAAATATTTCATAAGAAACACAGTTTATCTCTAAAGCAATAAGGAAAGATAAATATGAACAATTAAAGATTAATAATTTATTCGCAGAAATTACTTTTCAATTAACCACCTGGTAATATTAACCATACAAAATTGATTGTAAAGGCTAAACGCGAACAGGTTTTAGTTTTGCTCCAGCCAGCAGCCTGACCTTGCCCAACAAGATGTCATAATGGGCAGGCCCCTCATCGACACTCTCCACTTACGTTTATTTTGCTAAAAAGAAACAAGTCTTTTATTGGCGCAGAAACTACTTAAGGAACATTCTGGAACAACGCTTTTCCAGTTTTATTCTGTTGTTTAAAGCGTAGGAGGGCAAGTAAATACCCTTCACGGCCTGACGTCACAGAGCTCATTGAACTTGTCCATCAGCAGATCACGGGTAAAGTTGTATCCCGCATCCACAGTACAAATAATTTTTTGTTCGACAAGCATCTCTCTTTGTACTTCAGTATGTACCCTATTCTCTTAGGGAATTTGAGACGTAAATTACATACGTACCTCGTAATTGGAAAAAACGTTTAAATAAAAAATAAAAATACTAAAAAAAAAAACCATCAGTCTCATCGCCATAAAAATATATAGACTTTGGCTTCAATTAATTCTAAGTTTAGGGATTTTTAGGGACAAAATTGGTTAAAATATTACTCTTTGTTTCATTTATAAATAAAAAATATAATATCTTTATAAAAAACGCACTTGGATTGAACAAGAAAGGATAAGATACCCGTTACTCTTTTTACTCTACCCCGGTATTCTAATAAAGTTTTGTTGCATACTTCTAGGTTTCCAGTTTGTTCGGGAAATGCTTGTGATTTTTCGATATGCGTGAGGGTATTATTGGATATTATTAAAGTCGACATTTAAAATATGTCGACTTTAAAATAAAATATGATCTCAGAAGCTGCGGATGCTGATCAAGAATATATATTAAGAAAAAATTCCTTTTCCCTGTTACAGAAGCTTACAAAAATACGATATACCCTTGATCTCTACGAGTACCGGGTGTAAAAACTGCTCGGTGATGCTGGTTACTCATTTTCCCCTTACTGGTTTCTAGTTATTATAGCTCGGAAGTATCCATTGAGAGTTCTGGCCTGAGCTTGGGGCTTGGGGCGCATAAATTGCTTTGTTCTAAAGTATCTGAAGCTCAGTTTTAGTGCAAACTTCTGCGATGCCACTTGTGCCAGCTGAGTGCGATCTTTGTTGACTCGGATTACACGTCGGGCCTAAAGCTAAATAAGCGTGATAGCCGGTAATTCGGATCAGAAAAAACAACCACAACTCGGATCGTAATATTACCGGGTAATGCAAGTGGAGACCCCGAACTAATGGGGTGATAAATCAGGTGTTGCCCGACGGATGGGGTTCACAACTAATTGCTTATTATTTAGCACATTAATTGAGATAGTAATTCTTCTAATTATCGTTACGTATGTGGGGGAGAATAGTGTCGAGGGGGTTCATTAACATTTGAACCCGCGAAGTGAGACAGGCGAAGGGTGGTCGCGACGACACTTTAAAGTTTTATTTTGTAAAATATCGGCTACACCCCCCAGAAAAGCGTGAAAACATTGCAATAAGACGGAATTCGTAAATATGATTAAATATTGACCCAGGCACTTTGCACATCTACCCACGTGTTGTGTATTTAGTGTGCTGCACTTTGAGATCGGGGTGTCATCATCGTAATCTGCAGAGTACGTGTTGTATTCGCAACACTGCAACACCGAACCCCAAGCAACCTGATTAGGAATTGACGATTTGCTTTACCAGCTTATCAGCGACCCGGGACCAGTACGACGCAATCGCTCAGTTGCGGGGATCAGACGAGGGCGAGGCTGGGTCTGTGACTCGGACAAAGTTGGGATGGGGATGATGGGACGGAAACAAACAATTACAGTAGGCATCCAAAGTACTTTCTTTATTCTATCTTTTTTTAATTTATTTTTTATAATATTTGTTAAATTAGGTCTATTGATTTTTTTATTTCGACTTATTTTATTTAGATTAAATAATGAAAAAATGTATAAAACATTTGTTTCTAAACAGAATACTCTTGGATATATTTGTTCAATTAAATTAAAATTAAAATGAAATTTAAATTAATTAAAGTCGGAAAGTAACTGAATTTTTGTGGTACACTGTTAACGGCTGATTAGCCGCTATCGCAAAACTCTGTCATGTCCATTGTTGTTCGATTTCTACTTAATATTTAATGGTCCCATACATGTGTAACGACAAACAACATTTTGCATGGGACTGGGAACATTTGGCCTCATTCCGTCCCGGGGCTCAGTTTCAGACTTGAAGCCGATCGGATCGCAACTCATCAAATGGTAACTAAAAAATCGAACATCTCTAGACCACTATTAAACGAAAATATACTGTAATATTTATATAAATGATATATGAAGAATAAATGCCAATGTCAAAGTTGAGTAGTGGCTAACAATGAGGCACGTGAGGTCGCATATAGTTATATCCATATACGAGACGAAACTCTATTTATTTTGTGTAATTACCTGTGTTGTGTGAAAACCCCTGAGAAAACTTTGTGAATACTACGCGACTAACTAACTATAATTGTTTACATGGCCCGGTTTTATTTGTTTCTATTTAGACGAACATCAGCAATAATCATCGCACTATGCCCGCTATCGAGCATAAGTTGAACGTCACCGAGGAGGAGGTCCCGGAGCACATCCGTCGACTGGCCCAGGAGCAGGGCGAGTGCCAGAGTTCCAAGGCTCAGACCATTGAACAGTTCCGCAGCTACATTTTAGGTGAGTTTGTCAAGATACAGGTTAAAAAATATTTTTTGAATAAATCTTCCAAATACCGCAGAGCGAAACGAGTGTCAGCCACATCGCAACGATGACAAATATCTGGAAAAGTTTCTGAGAGCCAGATACTGGAAGATCGAGAACAGCTATAAATTGGTGAGAATAGCTTTCAAAGAAAACTATATACTAAACTACAAACTAAACTATATATTTTTTACAGCTATGCAGCTACTACAAGTTCCGGGAACACAATAAAACCTACTACGAAAAGGTTCGTCCTTTGGACCTACGACACGTCGGAGAGTCAGACATCCTGACAGTGACGCCTTATCGAGATCAACATGGCCACAGGATACTCATATACCGGTTCGGGCTGTGGCGGCCCAATCGAGTGACTGTCGATGATATTTTTCGGGCTACTATTATTCTGCAAGAGCTTGGCAGCTTGGAACCGATCTCTCAGATAGTGGGTGGTGTTGGAATATTCGACCTTAAAGATTTGGGTTTCGAGCACCTACTCCATTTGAGTCCAAGTGTGGCGCAGAAAATGATTGCTCTGCTTGTGGTAATAGTTATTATATTTCATAAATAATTACCTTAATTTAATGTAAGATTTCTTTGTAGACCTCCATGCCCATTCGTACTTCCGCACTTCATATTGTGAACCAGAACTGGGTGTTTAATGCAGCTTTCAAGATATTTAAGCCTTTCCTCAATGCCGCCATGCGCGAAAAGCTGTATATCCATGGCAGTGATATGAGTTCCCTGCACAATCACATAAATCCGGAGCATCTTCCCAAGCGGTAAGTCTGGGATTGTTTTTAGTTTCTTCGACTTAAACAACATGATTCCTTTATCAGTTATGGTGGCCTGCACGAGGATTACTCTTACACGCTCTGGCTGGATATGTTGAAGGAGCAGTGTTCTTCGAATAACGTCCAAAAGGATATGGAACAGTTGGGCTTCATTTTTGACTAGGACTCAATTTTAATTTATTTTAATATTTTTATAAAATTTTGTTCCATTTGGCACTGATGGTCTCTCACTAGATTTATAAATAAGAAGAATGGGAAACATGCGTCATAACTTCTTTAAATAGTTGCTAAAAATGTTAATTGTCCCTAAGGCCATAGTACCTGAGAGTCTTACGATAAAAGAGAAATTATTGTGATGCCCTATTTGAGGTTTGGCCATAGCAATTCGAGGTTAGATCAAACATAAAATTTTATGTTTCGCACATTTGCCGGCCACATAATCCCTAAAACTCAGCTCGTGAACGGGCAATAATAATTTTGTCTAACCGAATCAAATGGGAAAACACAGAAAGGACCCACAGAAAAAAAATTTGTTCCGGTCAAGGAAACAGCGAGCTCGAACATCTTGGCCATGTTCGTTTTATGCGTTTTGTATGCAAAGTGGTATTTATGCGTGGGGTATGTGTGGGTCTAGGTGCCAGAGCGAAACAACCATTCGTCGTTATGGTAATTGAGTGTTGGACAACGCATAAAATGCAGTTGGCGGCCATAAATATGTTTGCACTCTCGTCTGGCGACAGGATGTGAGAGGGATGCCATGATGTCGGAGACGGCAAGGGAAGGACACTCCTTCTGACCGTTACAAATATGTTTGATATTTTTTATTGAATCCCGTTTGACCCACCATCATCCCCTGCCACCGGAAGTCGTTCCCGTCTGCGTCCAGTTTGCAAACAAATGCTAAAAAAACAAAAGGGATACCAGATAAATATACTTATTAATAATAAAATTCTATGCTTGATCTTTTTAAACTTACTTTATTTTGAATTGTAGAGGATTTTGCTTAGTAGTGTTAAAGGCCTTCTGTTTGAACCGAATTGTGTTATTTTTGTAAACCAACTTTATTTACAGGGTATTGACAGTTCTTTACACTCTTTTCATCGTTTTCCTATGTCCGTGCTTCGCCCTCTGTTCAACGATAGTGAAATTGATTTTGCTACCGAGGGGTCTAGGTTTCGGCACTGTGGCTACTGGGGATTTCAGGGCTGCCTGTGTCCGGTGTCTGTGTGTGAGTGCGTATAAAAGGCAGCGACATTTGTGCGATTAAAGCGACAAGATTAAAAAATTTATTGCACAAATATTTATGGGGGGACAGTAACAGTGGCAGTGGCAGTGGCAGAGCCAAATAGAAAAAAACAAAGCGGAAAGACAAAAAAACACATATCCCATAGCCTACATTTGGGAGGCACGGTCGCTGTCCCGTTATTAGTTGACTTCTGGCCTCTGGCAACACGTGTGTGATGCCGTGTCGATTCCAAACTGGACATAATTTATGGCTGGCAAACTGAATTTATTCGAATTTTATTGAAAAGTAAAGAAAAGGGGGAGACCAACAGGGCTACCATGTGACAGGGACTCGTTTTTCTTTCTATTGGCACAAAATAATAAGAAATCTTACCTTATATGGTAAAAAGAATGGAATAATATCGTTTACTAATTTTTTTTAGAATTTCTACTATCTTCTTCTATAATATATTTATTTTTGGATTATCTACTTTAATCTATTTTTCATTTTATTTCTGAGAACTATTATTATCATTATTATCTTCAAGAACTCCTTCATTTCGCACCCAACTTCAGTTTCATCGAAAAATTAGCCATATTATCCAGACGACACACTTGTGGGCGTATCCTTTGCTGTCAACTGTCAGTTGGCTGTGTCAAACTGACAGTCGTTGACATCCGACAGAGTACCTGACCTTCAATTTTTCCAGCCAGGCCCAAGCGGAGTGGCGTGAGTTCGCAACCCTAAACGAATAATTGCTTCCTAATGAGCCGACAAGGGTGACCGACCCTCACTACTGCAACCCTCACTCACACCCCGAATGTGATCGTCTCCCTCACTTCTCCTTATTCCATTACACTGGCTTATCACTGAAAGCAGTTTATCATTTAGCGATTGACAGGCTGTGCCAAAGCAAAGGCAAAACAATGGGAGCAAATAAATTATGTCCAGCGATTTGTAAACAACTATCAAGCGGAGTCTGAACGGGTTCCAGCAGGGTCAGTCCATCTCCAAAGTTGGAGGGTTAAATTCCATAAATAAAGCCGAAGGCAGAATAATTGAAATATTTGCTGTCGATTTGTTGACTCCGGAAGACGCTTCCGACCCCGAGGCAAAGGTGTAAGCCGCATAAATACCTCCTCGTTATGGACATTGTTGTTGTGTCGCAGACACCGATTACCGCAGGACCTGTGCTGTCCTGCCGCAGGACGCGTGCTGTTTGCCCAGCGAAGGACCACCCAAGATGATAAATGGCTGCGAAATATATTTTCCTTACACAATCGAATCTGCGACTGGGTGCGCCAAAGGAAATCATTGTTGATTATGTGGGATTGAGAGATCAAAGCCGGGTGTGCGGTTAAATAATTGTGGGTTATTTTTCAAAAGGATGTCAAAAATTCGGGAAAAAAAATAGTTTTTAGCCATTAAATTTTTAGCAGAAGATTATATTTTTTCCACATACATAGTGGGCCTTATCGATTGTGACTCTGTTTTTGCCGGAGAGTCCTTTTCGCATGTCATTACACCCGAGTCTCTGGCGACCTGCAGGGGAGACTGCACTCGTGCTGTGATGTGCAGTGAAATGAGACGAGTTGAGGCCTGTACAAGGATGAAAAGAGGCCGAAGCTAGTCCTTTATTTGTATTTTTCAAAATTGATTTTTTGCTTTTGATTTACCAGAAATTATTGCGATAAAACACGACCACACGTCTGAGGGATGACGATCTGGGGGGAGCGTGTGGCAACTGGCGGCACCATGATAGACTTGGCGCAATCAATCACATCACCACATGCCAGACTTGCGACCAAGTTCGAACGCCTTTTCATTTTATTCCCGGTTCGCCGGGAAGTTGTAATGCTGCCTAATCCGGCGTAATAAACATTGTCAAATGCGTTCACATTGATGCGGGAGGAAACCATTATTGACGTCAACATACAAATCCACATCGTCATCTTCGTCAACAATTGAAATGCAATTGAAAAGAATCGCGTACAAATATTTGCACTTGGATTAAGCGACAGACAATGGGAGGTCCTTCGGAAGGAATGCAAATGAGAAAGGATATGTCGGTGAGTGCTAAGATCTATAATACAGCGACTAAAATATGAGTATTAGAGTTCCCAGGTAGATATGTTTTGGAAATGAACACGACAAGTAAAACAAATTAAATCCCATCATTGTGTTTTCTAAACAAATGATGAACTTTTGGCATCTTTGTTTGCATACTTTTAGGCTTGGGAGTCTTCTCCAAATAAACGATATAAATAAACTTTCCAGCACGTGTCTGAAAACCTCTTACCACCAAACCCCCACTTTTCGAGTCGATTATTAAAAATATTTTTAATTGGCCGCAAACAAATATTTGCACACCTTTAACCCTTTTGCAATAGGCTGAAGTGGTACTCACACCTGACCAGACTTCCTTTACGATTCCGTTTTGGACTCACAATGGTTCCACTACCCCGGCCAATCCCCTCCCAGTCCGTCGGAGTGACTAGAAATCAGTGCAGACTGCCAAATGGAGCAGACACAGGATAATTCGATTGTGTTCAATTTAATTTTGACAAGCTTCAATGAAGCCTGGTACTTTCCTCTCTGCCGCCACCACCTCTTTAGTCATATGAGTTTCCCCCACAGCAGTTGATTTGATTTTGTTTTATGTTTTCCTGCTGGCGGAGATCCTAAGAAGCAGGATGTTTTATCCTCCTCGAACGCCCCCCTTGTCCGCCCCTTTTCCAATTCCTTTCGACACAACAATTGCGTGTAGAATGGGTGTGCCAGGAGTGGGGTACCACCACCCCCGAACAGAAAGTGAAACAAAGTTTTTGTGGTCAGTAGTTGGACTCTTAAGTTAGCGAATCGGAATAGTTATTATGATAAAGGGGAAGTGGGTTTTTCTTTTTTTGCTGGTAAAATGTATACATAATTTAATTAACATATTGTTTTAGAAAGAGTCATTTGTTAGGGCCAAAAAGAAGGGCCAAATATCCATCAAGAGCTAATTAAAAGTACAGCCAATAGTTGATGAAATACAAAACAAGTTCATATTGAGAGTTCATATTCCCGATAGGCACCCTCTCCACCTTTTACTAAACCCTACTTGTTGCTCAAACAGCCCACCAATCTCGGGCTTATTACATTAGAGAATACTGTTTGCCCAACGAGGCCAAAACACTTCCACAAAACAAGGAAAAAACTGAAAAAAGGAAATAAAAAAACTACGACTAAGAAAACATACTCCAAATTAAAATAAAACAATGAAGCCAGGGAGCCAGGGAGCCCCGTGTCCAAGATTGGATCGAGGTTGGTAAGGTCTCGGGTCCGTTTTTTGCTGGCTCAGCAACTAAGTGCACCTGTGCACTGTGGAATCCTTTACCCAGAGCAAACACACAGATACTTAGATACTATACTGCCCACCACACGTGCAGCTGGTGCGGAGCGTTACGGAGAGTATTATATACGAGCCAAAACAAATCGAGCGACTTATCTCGGCTAAAACATCTCACATTGACTTATGCACTGGAAAATGGAACAGTGGACGAGGCCACACAGGATGTCTGGCCGTGTGACTGTGTGGGTGTAGTACGTGTGCATGGCTGAGTATGTTTTCCGCTATTCTTTGTACTCATATCCATCTCCCTATACAGTTCCATTTCCATTTCCATTTCCCGTACCGCCAACTTCTTAAAGCAATGGCCAGCCAAATAAGACTGGAAGTCGCGAATGCCGCTTGGCTATGTAGGAATTTCTGTTCTAGCTGCTCATAAATATTCACAAACATACATACAAAGAGAGCCATGCACACAAACACACAAAAACAGACAGCATGGACAAGTGGGCGGAGCCGATAACAGCATAAGGTGTATGGGTATCTGTACATCTATGGGCGGTATATGGTTGTGTGTGTGTATGTTTGCCATTTTTTATGCGCTCCATGGCAATTCAAAAACGCCTACTTCAAGAGCTCTGCCAAAATGAACTGAACAACAACAACCACAGCAACAACAGAAACAGCAACAAAACAGACCAACCACCAAAATGAGATCCCAGAAGGGAACGAAGCTCAGATGGGGGAGACGGAAACAAACACGGCTGTCCGGAGCATAACTATGTGCTCCTGCACAGTAGCTCGTGAGTGCTTATTGAAACTCAAGCGATTAACTTGAAAATTGTTTTTTATATCTATGTGAATTATATTTTAAATTCTTTAATTTATTTAGACTCATTGAGAAAATATACCGGTCTCCCAATATCGTATCAAATTCCTTGCCTACATTAGAGGGCCCTGCAGAAATACCCATAAAACAATAAAATATTAGAACAAATTAGACTTATTATATTATATATTTGAACTACCAATAGATTTAAATATTTAATATTAAAAAAAAAAAAAAAATTTTTTATCTCTCCATTTTATATTTTATTTAAATAGAACCCAGACTCTGAGTGACACTGTGCAGTGCACTGCACTGAGAGCTTTCTGGGCTTGACTTTGGTTGCTTTTTTGCACAATAAACCAACAACAATATGGTTCAAAGGGTGCTCGAGAGTTCGTCTCTGACTGTGGCTCTCCGCTCTCGCAAGCTTTCCATTCCGCTTCCACTTCCAGCAGGAGCCCTCCGGGAAAAAGCCATCAGCGAATGGCGTGCGAGCTTGGATTGGTTGTTGTTGTGTTGGTCGGTTTTTTGGCACGACGTTTGTGTGTCGGCTTGCGGCACTTGCTGTGAGGCTGTGGCTGTGTGTGTGTGCGCTGAGGTCGGACGATGCGCGCGTCGTAGTCACTCTGCCAGCCCCAATCCAGGGAAACAGGGCTCCGGCCACCCTTCAGTCCAGTCCAGCGCCGGATCCGGAGTTCAGTCGCCACCGTTAACTCTTTCAAATTGGACGCAGCGAGCGGAGAAAGCGCGTTCGCGACAAAAGCCAAGCCTAGTGAGCGAGAGAGGAATAGTTAGAGAGAAAGCGAGATATTGCCTATGGATATTGCCTCGAAAAAGTGCGGATAGTGATCGTATCTATCAGTATAAAATAACAAAATCTTAATTAAATCACACTAAAAATCTATCTCGAAAAATATCTAATTATCACAAAAGAAAGAAAGGATTCTTTTGAAAATAAATGAACAACTTTTTATAAAATCAAAAATAATCATAAAACTAGAAAAATAATCAAGATTAGTATATCTACTAACTAATTCTGACAGCCTCAATTCTAACCAGAATTCAAATAAAAGAAACTACAAGTATTTAGTGCCCGTGTTCCGGAACGTGTAGTTGAACCTCGATTACGCTCGCATCCCGCGCTTATACTTTGCATGTAAGGCCCGTAAACGACCTTCTTCGGTCCCTGGTCGTTCCAATGAAAATGGAAGATCCCACCATAGCCGACACCTATGTCCAGGAGTTCGATCTGCACCACCTGGAGGTGGCGGGTGGCCCCGGAAATGCAACTGCAAATGGCCATCCGAATGCGGGTGCCACGATCACTGCCATTGGCCACGTAAAGCGCGAGGATCATAGTCCGCCCCAACCGGTGGCGGTCAAATGGACCACAGTTCATGGGGACCCGTCAAATCCGGAAGAAGTCTCGGAGCCGCTAGCTCTGGCAGGACCAGAAGCCGCCGGAGCTGTGGAGGTTTCCCCGTCACCGCACATTAAGCTGCGCTCCTTTTCGGGACACCACCAGTGGCATATGGATGAGCGCCGCCTGCAGCCGCTCTCCCCACCGCCGGAACAGTACGGACCGTTGCCTGGCCAGGCTATTTTGGTGGCCACATCGTCGGGCGCTAACTCGGCGACAGGGGTACCTGGTGGTGTGCCGTCCACTCCGCCGGAAACACCGCCAGTGGTAGGCTCGCCCACGGGCAGCAGTAGCTGTCCGACTCAGACATATGCCCACCATTATTCCCGAACGCCGGGTACCGCTGCCTCCGCCTCTGCTGCTTCCGCCGCCTCTGCGGCAGCTGCTGCCTCCGGAGCTGCGGCCGTCAGTGCCGGCCTGAGCCATGACATGATGTGGCTGACGAACTCCATTCGAGCGGACCAACAGCCGTTGGATTTGCGACCCCTCGCATATCCGGGCTCACAGGAGGAAGCTGAGGAATGGGACCGGCAACGAGACTTAGCTATTCAGGCGGCGGCGGCTCACCACCATCATCACGGACAGCCGCTGATGCAGGCCCAGCACCATCCGCACGGCCCCAACGGGCACCCACATCCGCACCAGGTGGTGCTCCAGCAAGCCAAGTATCCGCACCACCACCATCACCACTTCCACAACCTCGAACTGACGCCCATTAACATGCACTCGAATTCCTACGTTGGCGCCAACGGAGGACCGTTCACGCCCACTTGCCTGCCTCAGGTTCCGAGCAATGGAAGCGGCAGCACCAGCAGCGGCGGCGGCGGCGGTGTGGGGGTAGGAGCGGGACAAGGGAATAGCGTTTCCGGCAGCGTTGGGGGTGGATCGTGTATGATTACCCGAGCAACACTTCAGCCCTGCCGTCCGCTCTCCGCCAGCTCGACAAGATCCTCAAACAACATGTCGCCACGCACTTGTTCCGGAGCTTACAGCAACGCCACACTAGAGGACTGCATCAATGATGACATGCTGACCACACTGACAGTGCGGGAACTGAACAAACGACTCCACGGATGTCCCAGAGAAGAGGTGGTGCGTCTAAAGCAAAAGCGTCGCACTCTGAAGAATCGCGGTTACGCCCAGAACTGCCGATCCAAGCGACTCCACCAGAGACACGAGTTGGAGAAGGCCAACCGGCAACTGAACCAGGATCTGCATAGGCTGAAGTTGGAGTACTCGAGGGTGTGCCAGGAAAGGGACGCCCTGATGCAGCGCCTGCAGAGGGTGGGTGCCGCCGGAAATGGGGCAGCAGGCGCCACCGGGGATAGCCAGAGTTCCCAGGAGTTCTACCTTTGACGCCAGCTGGCGGCGAACAGCGGCTCCTCCTCATCCTCCTCCGCATCGCACCACCAGCAGCTCCACCTCCATCATCGGGGACCGCAATGGAATAGTCAGCAGCTCGTCAACTAAGAACTCTTTCAGGTAGTAGGAAGGCATCCCCATAGGAGACTTCATTTTTGAGCAGATTCGGGGAAGTTAATAGTTTCCTAATCTTTTCTTTAGAAGTTTTCAATCTTATAATGATAATAATAATAGTTTCAATCCATAACGGTTCAACCTTTAAAACTTTTCCCATAATTTTATATTAATATCTTATCATTATATTATTTAAAAATAACAACAAGCTAGGCTTCAAGTTTTCTTTAAATATATTAATTTTAAAACTCTACTCAGTTCCCAATATTTTGTGAAAAATAATATTGACGCAGATTCTAATTAATCGCATATCATTTCTATCATTTATTTAAAAACATTTCCATCTACAAATTATGTATTTACTATAAGAGTTATGACAGAAGTGTAGTTCCGGAAAATACCCCAGCTACCAATAATTCTCTATAATTTTAATTGTGACAATAAATTTCAATTGAATTTAAGTTTGCGAACTTTCAAAGTGATCGATAGAGATTGATGTACATGTATGTAGGTAGAGAGGTATAGAGAGAGAGAGAGAGAGTGCACGTTTGGATGGAACTTTTGCTGATTATCAGTCTGACTTAAGCAAAGACCGATTATGAGAATATTTATTCAATCCGCAAGTATGTATAGAGAACAAACATTGTATAAAACAAAGAAACAAAAACAAGAAAAGTGAAACACACACTTGCTGCTTCTGATTAACGATCGCTACTTTATTACAAATTACGAGTTAGTAACACACGCTTATTTGTTGATTAGTTCTAGCCTTAGTTTCTCTTCTAGTATTAAGCGAGAGCAGAAGCGAATAATAATAATAAATATCATAGTTGCGACAGTAGCACGCAGAGTTGTTCTCAAAGGTCGTGTTTCCGTTTCCGCTTTCAAAATCCCGTTGCCAGGCTCATCAGCCGTCAGATATCAGCCGCCAAGCAAGCAATAAAATCACTTAAACTAAAGGTTGTATTATGTTTAAATATTTCAAACTTAATCTGATGTTGTATAAAGCAAAACTCAACTCTGAAGTAAACTAAAGCAAACAAGTCCTATACTATATAACGAGCACTCGATGAGAATGATAATAGCAAATGTAAATACACCTACACATACATTTTAAGGTTTTTGCAAATCGAATTCAAATATCGCTCTTTCTGAAATCAGAAGAAGATCACGAATCCTGAATGCAACTAAACGAATGATAATGAATTAAATAAAAACAATTGTGAGTAGTCGATAAGTGTGCATAAAACAATTTAGCAATAAATACATCTAAATTAAAAGTAAACTGAATCGTTGGCATTTCATTCTTAATTCAATTTTGGTTTGGAAAACATGTAACTGTGGAAAACACGTAAGTAAAATCGAAAATATTTTCTTTAGTTTTCAGAACCTAAAAAAAAGTACGTCTTACTTATAACATTTGACTCTGAGAGTATCTGGGAAGCTATATGGATTATTATTAAGAGTAGAGGAGTTCAAATATTACATATATGATGTGTATTCTTGATCAGGATCATCTCCTGGGATAATCTATCTGTAAAGATATCTTCGGCTTTCATTTCAGCTTTATTTGAGAACCTGGCCCAATAAAAATATAATATTTTCTGGCCATAGTCCGACTAGAACCCCGGAATTAGCTTTCCTTGTTTTGTTTTTATAGGACTTCTTTGTTTTAATGGCTAAAGAAACCTAATTTAGATATATATAATACTAGTATTATAGTCATAAATCTTTAGTAATAGTTTTCTGCCATTCCTCCACCTCCTTACATAGAGAAACTTCTGATCTCGGGTGCGATCAATTGTTGACTTTACTCCTTAGATTACAAAAACGCCACCAAATTTCGGAGAAGTGCATTAGCTGTGTGGTCTGTCGGCATCGATAAATGGGCTTCCAGCGACGACGACCACCATCGCCAGCAACACTTTAAAAATCAAAACAAACATCTCCCCGACCGACGAGGATCAGGGAATTGTGTCGACAAAAAATAATCTTTGGTCGCGTAACGGAGCAACCGAGACAGCAGCATTGAATTACAGTCACCAACATGGAGATCAACATCAGGGACCATGGCAATCCGCCGGATTGAGCTTAAAGCCAAGTGGCGTAACTCGGTATAGTGTCGCTACATCTGAGGCCAGAGTCCGGCTGGACCCTCTTGCCTTGTAAAAATTCTCCATTAATAAAATTTTAACTTGTTTGTTTGCATTGCATTGCAGATTGTGTTTGTACTGCGGCTCTGTCTGATTCTGATCTTGAATTTATTATTTTTATTTTGTTTATATGATTTCCTGCCCTACCAAGAACTCGCATATCCTCCAGTTCCCCCTAAAGCTTATGTAATGAGACAAAACCACTCGATCGTCGGATTGCGCAAGAACTTTGTCGAATTCCAATTTTTTTTATTCTCCCAAATTATGACTATCCCGTTCAAGTGGCCATTTTATTCGCTTTTTTTTTTGGTTTTTTATTTATTTTATTTCTAGCTCATTTCTTGGCCAGGAAGTATCGAATTTCAATATCATTCGCTGAATTCAAAAAGTCTTGGATAAAAAGTTTCTCCAACGAAAGTAACAATTTCAATAAATATGAAAGAAATAATTGTGTTTCTATTGATCACTAGTTCAGTGTTTTTTTTTTACATTTTTTGTTTAGAGACATTGTAATATAATCTAAAATATTTAAACATATTCTCAGTTTCATGTTGTCTCTAACATTTAATAATATTCCTATCCCCCTCTTTAAATCAGAGTAGAATAAAAATCCTATAGCATTATGAACTCGCATTCGTTTTCCACTTGAGGTCTGCGACATTTTCGGTATTTGCCTCGAGTGCAGATTAAACAATAATTATGAAATTCTGATGCAAATCGCTGGCGACCGAGTGTCTCCTTTTCGAAGGACCCCCACCCTGGAGTTATCCAGACAGCTCTTTGGTGAATGTCAGGAGTGGATCAAGTGAAGTGGAAGGGGTCAGAACTCGGGAGGGTGGTGCCGAGTCCCGGGCATCTTGTCAATGGGAATTTATGGACACGGCAATGACAATCGGTAAATTGTCATGACCATGGGGCTAAGTTCATCTCGGGCATAATCAGTGCTTAGGGGCAGAATCCGAGACCAAAATCGAAGCCCAGACCATCCTGGACAACTGGGATGATTGTCAACATTATTATGGTCCGCACACACACACCGTTTGATTATGCTGCGTACTCGGGGCACTCTTTTTATGCCTGCAGTGCGACGTGTGACGGCTTTGATGAGAGCTACACTGGAATGAAAAAGTTGCGATAGTATTTCAAAAGCACTTCAACTCTTACCCTTGAATTTAACACAAAATAAAGTAAAGAATATCCAATTATTTCATAACACAAGTTATGAAAAAAACTTCTCATGTTGCAGGCATTTAATTTTTCAAAGTGTATCGGAGAGATCGCTTGGAAGGGAAGAACATATCTTTTTTGTTCGTCCGACTTGTGGGGTGGTGCGTTTTTTATGATGCTTTTCAAGTGGATGAGCCAGCGCCGAGCGACACGCTTAAGTGGCTCTCCATCGCCATCGCCATCGCCCCACTCCTCTCCAGCGTTGTCTTAATTCAATCGATAGTTCACACATGTAATCGCATGGCCGGATGATTGGGGGCTTCTCTTCCTGCTTTCAGCTTTTATTCTGTTGCCCGAGTTCCGTCCTTTCCCCGGTTTGCATGCCAAACACGTAACGTTGACATTGAAAGAGGACGGGGACGGACGGGGCTCCTATTTTCCAATCTGACTTTAACCTTAAATCGTTAACACATTAGTTACCAGCAATTGCCATGTCATTTCTGGTCCTCAGCGAGTAGCCAGCGTCTACTCATTAGCTTAATGATGAGTGGAGCCAGAGTCCTTCAGCTCATTAGCTTTCGCCTTGTTTGTTGTTTGAAAGTTTTTCACAAAATATGCTCGTAAATCTAGTTGTGGCAGCTTCGAACAGGGGGAATAGATATCGCCAAACGACAAGTGCCCATAAGTTTTTGGCTCTAAGCGTATCCATCATTTGTTATATACGATGTGGGCTTAGGTCTACTACTTGTATTGAAATTTTATAAACTTAACTGGGCTAGTGTGGTTGGTTTGAAGTAAAACGACAGTTTTTATAACCCCTGTAATCAGAAAATTTAATATCTGCAAGCATTGCCTCACCATTTGATATTTCGTCACCTCCTTTCCGCACTTTTTTCCCCCATTTGTAATCTGCGGGCTGCTATCTCTCACAAGTCCTGGACTTGCATCCCTTTCCTTCGATCCTTGTCCATTGTCTTGCGTTTTTTATTGATGGGCTGCCTTGAATGTTTTTTACGACTTTAGGCGAACGGTCAGTGTCAAAGCCGTCCCCTCATCTGTTCAAATCCTCTACGGCGTCTCAAGATTCGTCCTTTGTCGTGCAGTTGGGTCAGTCGACAGGACGTCCCAGAGGCGATTCTCGTACATCCGATTGCAATGTATCTTTATCGTTTTATACCGCTTCCGTACACAGTGCCTCGACTCCGGCGTCGCATAATTTCCGTAATGACCAATGATATAAATGGAACTCATTTGCCAGTCCTCCCCTCTAGCCAGGACTCGGATCTTCTTCGTGGAATTGATGCCTTGCCCCAAATCGTTTTGCACTCCACCACTCCCTTTATCTCAAGGCTGCGGAGTTTTTCTGGACTTTGTCCAGAAAGGGCTTGGACTCCTTTAACGTTTGTAATAATAAATTAAATCACATTTCGGCTTTTTTCAGCTTTTAATACTCTAAAAAAAGGTCTTGAAGTCGCTCAGCTATTGCAGCATGAGGAATATTTTTTATGTTTTTATTAATACTATAAAATAAATGGTCAAAAAAAAACTCCTATACAATAAAATAGGAGTAATATTGACAAATCTATTTTTAATAATTTTAAGGACCTCTATTCTGATCACAGCTAAAAGTTTATACAAAAATCTTCAGACTATGCTACTTCTTAGTTTATTTAAATACTTTTATTCATTATTTTTTATAAAGGGTATTGAAATCCCAACATAGAAACAAATGCGTTTTTTTTAGGGCGCTTGGTGTGCGTCCAAGTGTGTGGGCCACGGCATGATGTCTCTTCGGTTCATTGGCTGTGGCCCATAAAAAGAGGCAACTGGGGGAAGGGCAAATTGTAGCATAAAACATATGAAGACATTTGCCTTTGCCTTCAATCCGGGCCATTACAAATTGGTTGAATTTGATTTTGTTCCAAAAAAAAAAAATACCAAACTCTTCGACTCATTCTGCGGTGTCCACTGCCGCGTTGATTTGCAGGTAGGGTGAGGTGGTCCGGGGATTGAGGGCGAGGGAGATGAGCAAAACTATTCTGGGGCAACCTTCAGCTGGAGCTCGCTGTTGCAGAAGGTTGATGCAGTTGGCCACCACCCCATTTAGCTTACCCCTTCGCCCCCCGAAGAAGCCCCACGCCAAATCCGAGAACTAAACCAGCCAGAGGTAGTGGTGGCGACACAGGTGCATTCAAATTGTTTTTGCCTTCATTACCTTTCGGTTTTTTTCTTTTCACATTTCATTTCGGTGCATTATATTTTTTGGTATTATGGTTTTTCTTCACTCCGGACTGGGTGTTGTCTTTCCGCCGATTCGGCAAAATGTATTTTTTATTCTTCTTCTGAGGAGGGGCTTATATAAAGAGGCAAACAAAAAGCTAGATGAGTAATGAGTACACTTGCTCATAGCCTAAGATCGGATATGTGTATGTCTGTACTTGTACGTTCACATTGCAGAGAATTATATATCCCCCCCAATTATTATATCGGCTAAGGGTTTCGTGGAATTCCAAAAGGAATTCTTATGGGGATTATCTCCATTAATGTTGATAAGAGACTGGAAGTGGAAGTCTTCTTGGAATGTAAAAAGAATGAATACAATACTATATTCAGGGATCCAGGAATTTATGGACTCATATTGTTATCCTATTCTACTATAAAACTAGTTTAAATAAGGAAAGTATGAGCAGTTACCTTTAGAAGGAATGACACTAAATTAAGTGATGACATTTGATCATCTTCTCATGCGAACACTAGACATATAAACAATAAATTGAAAACTAAGTTCTGATTATTTGTAGAATCTTGGTTACCTCGAAAAAGTGTACAACAACCGTGGGAACATAAACATCGGCTTCCCTCACGTTCCGTTAGCATATATAAATATTTTTGAATCAAAACGAAACCCAACGTCATTACACAACTCAGACAAGTGCAATTAGAGCCCTGAGATTACCAATCAAGTCTGTAATTTGAAATGTCCAGTATCGTTTGCAACTATATGTTTGATCTTAACATTTCAAAGGGATTTTCGTATTATTTTAGAATTTGTTTTGTTTTATAATTCGTTTAAAAATTTGACTGGAGGTTTTCCTTTTAAATCTTTGTTAAGAAAATACATTTATTTTGCATACATTTGTTTGACACACATTTGATTGATCGCCAATATATTAAAATAACTTTTTAGTTTCACCTAGAAATCCTACATGATTCGCTCGATCTTGTGAGATGATTAGAACTATATATAAAAGCGTACCGGCAACTGGGCTATGATTGCAACACGAGGCGTTAGGTGAGGGGGACTATCAACGAAGCTCGTGTCAGCAGTCGACGGGTCGACGGTGTCGGTCGATGAACCCCGGACGAAAAACTAAAAAAAAAAATTACTAAACCAGCAAAAAAATAATAATAATAAAAAGTGATTGGCATAGCAAAAATACGCTTCCAAGTCTCTACAGAAAGACTGCAACAAATTGCACGCGCGACTTGCATTCATAATGAGGTTACAAAACAATTTTCCCCTTTTCTTTTTTTTTTTTTTTTGAAATAAATCAATTTAAATATTTCGCCAACATATTGTTATCAGAGCAACCAAAACGATTTTAAATAAACTTTTTGTCCAAACTATTTTTGCTGAAATTGCAATTAATTGGATAGGGGAAAAGAAAAAATGAGTAACGAAAAAACCTGAATCGATTGCAGTAATCAGCATTCCGTCAGTCCGCCGCTTAATTTATTTATTGTTTTCAACTCCAAATTGATGATTTAATTAATATTGAATTACATTTCCATTAAGACCGGCTCGATAATTATACAATATGCATCAGAAGAAGTAAATGGCAGGAGCGAGGAGCGGCTGTCACTGTTTTTGCATATATTTTTACTATCTCCCTTGCTCCTTGATGTCGAAACTGTACCTGAATTAATTTATGCCAGCGCAAATATTTAGCCAATAAACAAGCACACATACCCACATACGCACAAGTTTGGCGAGGGCTTATGAATTAAGAGACCACGACCATCGCCACGACCACGACCACGACCAAGACCAGGACTCGGGAGCAAACAGCCTCATTTCCCTGGCACTTTGCTCTTTGCCGGGAAATCGGAAAATCATAAAAGCGTAAAATCGAAATGGTGGCTGCCGCACAGACTACTTCCTGCCTCACTCTCTCCTCTCTGTCTCTCTGTCTCTCTCTCTCTGTGTCCTGTCTGCCTCCTTCCTGGCTGCGCCGCCGTCTCCCCTTTATTAACACGCATATCAATTCATTTTGATTGTAATTTATGCCGGAACCAATCGCTGCATATCGCTCACATCGCCCCCATCCCAGTCGCGGCAGCAGGAGGGCAATAAAATTATTGTTTGTAGATAGATGTTACTGATGCAGTTAAAACCAGCTCAGAGTCTGTCCAAGGAAAGTAAGACACATGCGGACTTCGATTTTGGCCAATTTTCCTTTGTTTTGTGTTTACTAGAGCGTGATCCTGAAATGGAAATCTCTTTTTCGGAGGAGGACATTCGCATGTGCACATGGCGGGTATCAGATAGATTTATGACGCTTTCCAAAGTATGATTTCAAAACTTGGCAATATTATAGATTCCTGGCTGTCAAACGAGGGCTTTATGAGACCATAAGACTTTTATGATTTGGTTATTTCAGTGTTTAAAGAGGTAGTCTTAAAGCTTGTTTGTATGAACTGCAAAGTTGATCACCAAATGGATTTAACAATCATTACAAAACAGTAAGCCATAAGCAGTTCCTGTATTCGATCTAAAATTGTCGAACAAATATCGATGAGAACCAGACCCTGACCGTGCAATCAACCTAATTGAACTGCTCCAATGGCCAACTTCTGGCCCCGTTTTCTTAGTCTCGTCTAAGAGAACAGGGGCGGGGTCGATAGGTCGCTCCTAAGCCCCAAGCGTTCTAAATCAAAAGACAAACGTCGACAAATGACCCAGCACAGTGAATAAATGAATACCAGAAAGCCGGCAAATCGCACTGAATGTATTCGGTAACAATTCATTAAGCAAATAGAAATGTGCGCTAAACGCATTAAGAGATTAGCACACATCGAGCAGGAAACACAGAGCCAGGGGGGGGCACAACAAAAACCCATCGATAAACCAATGGTCAGCCCTGGGCGGCAGCTAATGACCCTCATTTGCCAGTCCGCCCAGTGCAGGGAACTTGGTGGTCTGTGGCCCTGTGGCCCAGGCCAGAGACAAAATTTAATTGCAAGCAAAAAGGGGCCTTTCCGTGTGCGGTCTGATCTCCGGTTGGTAAAGTGCCATTTCTGAATAGCTCTTATGCAGCATGTGTGGAAAGGTGAAATCACTGTTGCTGCTGGTTTGTTAAGAGCTCATTGTTTCGTCAACAATGTTGCCACGTCCCAACCTCCCGAATGCGGTGGTGCCTGGATGTCTCGACTTCAAATGTGAAATCGGAAGTTGCCAGTTAAAATTCACTTAAGTGCAGTTAAAGGTTTATGCATAGGGTTTATTGTAAATAGTAGGAAATACTTTTTTTGGGTAGAGAATGGGCTTGTAGCCAAAATTCACGTATGTATAATAATAATCTAAAAGCTAGCTAGAAGATATCTGTATAGAATGCGAACTAAAAGTACAAAAGTTGAATTAATTTTACCCCAAAAATTACATGTAACAATATCCTTGTTTTTCCACTTCCTTCCCAATCAGGTTTACTCCAATCTTTCACGGAAGTGACCCACATAGAATCCTTAAACTCCAGGCGACCAAACATCACGTTCCATCTTTTTCTTTTTCCCTATCCATTTCATCAAATCGCTTCCCTCTCTTTTCAGACCTCGTCCTGTCGCTTTATAGTACTCCCGTTCGCTGGCCGTGTGATAAACGTTTATGATTATTTTATGTTCTATCTGTTCGGGACTCGACTGGAGTTGGCTTTCGCAATTTGACGCTGGCATATTCGGGGAACTTGATTTAGTTTAAATAGCGTTGGGGAAGTTTCAAAAAGTTTTCCGCGTCAAACAGAGAAAAAATCTACTCCAGCTAAGTGATTACAGGCTTTAGACTTAAAATTAAAAACTGTTTTAACTAACTCTATACAAGATAACTAAAAACTGTAAGAAGAACCATTCCAAATAAAGACAAGGCCAAAGACCTAAACGATACGATTATTTTTCCCAGTGTTCTAGCTTCTCTTTGCAAATGCAATTTATGACTTTTTAGGGGGAAGATTCGACAAAAAAATATATAAAGAATATGTAGCAGCAAGTCACACGTGACTGCAATGAACGTTGCTTTCGCCACCCATCAACTCCAACACCCGATACCGCCCACATGTGTGGGGTGTCCGCTGTGGATGTGGATGTGGATGCGGGTCCTTGGTCGTGTCCAGCGTTGGCTACGTGTCATTTGTCCTATCTGGTCAGGCAAATCTCTTGCATCCCCTCCCCTGTCCAGTGCAAATTCTGGCCCGGACAATTTCCATAATCGTTGGTTAAACAAGACCGCACACCCCACACACTCCCGCCAACCGAGTTGGTCAAACTGACCACAGTTTATGCCCCTGATTTTATGACCGTAAGCCTTTCTGGTTACGCTCCTAAGTTCTGGTCAGATCCTTTGTGGACCGTGTTTGAATTATGCTTTTACATATTTTTATTCACTTAACACATCCCACTGGAGAGTGGCAAAGAAAAAAGGGGTTCATGGGCTTAATCAAATTATGGCTTATCTCGGCGGAGGTCAAAACGCAAATAGCCATAAACATGTAGATTAAATCCCCATTGACCAGGTCCGACAGTCAACCGGTTGGTCACCCACATTGCTCCTGGCACCATGTGACCTTGTTTCTTCCGGGGATTTTATAGCGTTAATCCCTTTAATGGTGCCCACAAAATGCATCGCACAACTCCACACATGTTTATTTTGAGTTTCGGTAATTAAAAGTCTAGTTTTATGCGTTCAACTAAAGAACATTGAAGGGCTATCGATCAAAGGTAAATATTTAACCAGCAACTATGTACTAAGCTTTGTGAATACTCTTCGCCATGGGTGAGGATGGCGGAATAAATTTATGAGCGTACTGGTGCAAGTTATGTAGCATACATTTTAGCTACTTTTTTCAACGTTAAAGAAACACTCAAAAACTCGAAATTTAAACATTTAGAAGAAAAAAAAATGGCACGTGTCCATAGACAAGATATAAACTAGATGTCGCTTTGGATTAGAACACGGAAATTCTTAACAATAATTTGTGGCAAACTGTTACGCTAAGCAAGCTTCCAACCATAGGTGTTTTTTTTATAAAGGAACAAAATTAAGATAGATCGATTCAGTGAAATTGAGAAATTTTAAAACAAGAATGTTTTGAAGAAAAACGTAGTTCCTGTCTATGGAGTCGACTTAAAAAACGTATGTACATACTATATAGGTATCCCAGAATTAATTATAATTTAAGAAAAACCTTTCATTAAAGTGAAGCTCTAAAAATATATAAAAGAATTATGATTTTTTCTTGACCAACATACTTCTTTAAATATCAAATCAATATGTGAGTATAAAGCAGTACCAAAGTTTCCGTCTCATTTAAGGGGAGAATCGTAAATGATTCTTTAGCATTGTTAGAATCTGTTCCCCAAAACGCAAAATGAGCCACAGGAAATACATAAATATCGACTCGAAATGTTGGAAGCAGTCGATATGCTACCGACCAGCAGGAGCAGCCAAGGAACCGGCATTATTTCATGCTCAATTCAAATGTTGTTCAATCTCATTCAAACAATTTGTATTGTAGTTTTATTACCACAATAAAACGGATTAAGCAGCTCGCTCTCCCCTCCAGCCCTGGGGGGGAAATCAGAAAAAAAGGATACAATGAAGTCAGACCCGAGAAAAGGGGGCGTGCCGGCTCTGGTCGTGTGTGTTCGCCTTTTAAATTGGTTGAATTTCCGCACGAATTAAATTTTCTCGAAGCCAAGTGAAGGAGTGAAAAAATATTTCACGCTTCGGCTGGTTGTCGATTGGAGGGGAGGGTAGCCAGGAAGGTCATATTATAGAGTCCTTTCCGGAATATTTCACACTTTGCCCGTACAAATCAGCGACACGTGGCAAGTGCCATATAATTTATAACAGTGAATAAAGGCCAAAAAAGACCTCGAGATTTTGATGTGCTGGGTCTTTAATTTGATACCCTCAATCTGCTTAACTTTTCCGTCCTTTGATGGAGACTTTAAACTTTTTTTTAAGCCTTACCTTCCATTGAACCACCCAATTCATTTGGCTTAAAAATTTATTATCATCAATCTCCAGCAAACGGATAAATTAATTTTTATTTCTTTTGTAGGATTTTAAAGAATATTTTCAGTCACTCTCTTTCATATCAAAGAAAGCAGAATCGATTTACTTGGATTTCACGCTATGGCTGCTCCTTTCTCAGGGAAGACCTTTGTCGGAAGACCCTGGCCAGCCATCTATTCGTACATATGTCTGATTCATATCTAAATCTATTACAATTCATATTCATATGCCAAGCACACAAACATCAACCCTCCTGCCCTGAAAAATTTTGATTTCCAAGAAGGGCAGTATGTTTCACTGGAATAAGTTTTCGTAACTGTTTCTTTTATCTAATTTTTTTGAATGTGTTTCCAAAATTGTATTGGTGAGAAACTTGGGGAGATTTGTGTATTTCATTGTGAAGCTTTAAAATTTAAATAGAAAGCCAACAAAATGTAATGTTCCTATCACCATATAGTTTTAGGTTACAGTGTATTCCCTGCCTGGTTCAATCAAGTGTTAAAGAGTTTTTTGAGGAACTTCCTGTGTCGCAATTTCTTTTTTTTACTTTCTACCCCTTTGGTAAGTGTTTTTCGTTTCAATGCTATTGCTTAGCCTAATATCCGAATAAACATACTTTATCCGTTATTGCCGTCAAATTTATGGTTTCTTAAATGCCTTACAGACTTCTAAGGAACACATCCTCCAGAAATATGAGATGGTAAAGGGGATTTTGAGAAGGGTCTTTTATGAAGTCATATCGGGATATTTTCAATCGAATCTTGTTGCAGTCAATTGTTGCAGGAAAAGTGAACTAGGAATGGAGCTTTTTCTTTGAGGTGAAAATTAAGCATATCTCTGTATATAATTTCCAATTGCAATTAAACCAATGATACAAGGTCACAGATTTTTGCACAGATGACAGAAAAGTGACAAAAGTGGCGCCGCTAACGAAATTGCAAATTTTGCACTAGCACCACCGAAATGCAGCGCTGTTTGAACACAATTTTTATGATTCAGATTGTCTGTGTGGTGCTTCAGTGGAATGCAATTGAAATCCATGACAAAATAATGCCTTACACCTACCCCAATGCAGGCAGCAGCAGCAGCAACAACAACTGCAATGGCAGGGAAAGCTCCATTTCTCAGTGTGGCCTTTGCGCAGGTCCGACACTGGAAAATGAATTACGAAGAGTCCTCCAGTTTTGAGGGAAAATGTCCGAGAGGGAGAGCCAGAGGCCCCATCTTTTAGGCGTATGTATGTATGTACGAATGTGCTGAGGCTGGGTGCGTAATGTTGACTTAGGTGTGAAACCTGCAAGGAGCCCGAAAGAGAAGGACATACTGGCGGCGAGAGTGAGAAAGGCAGCAAACAGCTAAATAGAAATTAACGGGAGCAAGTGGAGCTACAACATCAACAATACAGGTTTGGAGCAAGCGCATAATTCATATTTCACAGAAGCGCTACGCCCACAGTGCGTATGTGTGCGTTTCCTACTTTGGGGCGTGTGCTCAGGTGGTTTTCGTATGTAAACATACAAGCAGGTATCATTTGAAATTCCCTTAAAATATTAATTAATGAGGTCCTTGAAGAGAATAAATTACTGTCCATCTCTACTTATGTAAAGTAAATAAAAGTTTAAGACAAATAAATTAAAGTTTAAAATGATGAGTCAAAAACGTAGCCTAATTTAGATGATTCATTATAATATTCTGTTTTTTTTTATATTTTCAAAGATCCATTTTAAGATTTAAAATTTTTTCTTTAATATATAAAGTTATAGCTGCTGACGTGTCGGTACTATTTGCTTAAATTTAAATATCTTTTAAAAATATATATCAATAATTTATCATTCATTTAAAAAACCATTTTTAAAACAGATACTAACTAGACTGCTAGTGTCTTTTATGTAAAAAAAAAATTGGAAAAGTTTCTTACTTTTTAGGATTTTTAGATAAGTATGTTTATTAGATCGAAACACAGAGTTTGAAATTTGAAAAAACATTTGAAAAAAGGTCCATCATAAAAAATAAAGAAAATGTATATTGTTTTGTTCTTTATATTGTTATACCTCTTAGAATAAATTTATGACTTTATTTTATTTAATTTTACAAACAGTAACTTATTTATTGTCAAAAGACAATATTAAAATCTATTATCTATAGATTTCAAAGCCTAGACAGTGACTTTGCCCATTCAAGTTGCCACCTGCATCCCCTCGGACAAGATACCTGTGGGAAGATAAAGGAACCACCAAATAAAGACATCATTAGAAAATCATGTAGCGCATTAGTCGAACTGTCGTCACCACACCCCCTGCCGCAGCAACATCCACTACCATTCCCTCTCCGGGAGGCAGCCGCAATTGCCATTATGTTGAACACGCAAGTCAATTGATGCAATTTGTTCGACCAGCCGGAGACGGAGGGCTAGAGGGCCGGAGTGCCGGAGCAATTTCCCCAGTGACAATCTGACATGCCGTAACAGGTTCACGGTCTGACGAATAGTGGGTGGTGCCCTGCGGGTGAACGATGTGGAAGGGTGGAAGGGCCTGCTCTCATCAACAGTTAGCAGATTTTACTGGTGCTCCAAGGGTTGCCAATCCGGCCAGCAGGCCAGCCGGTCCGCCCTTAAATGAATTGCGGCGATTTATTGCGGTAATACTCATTTAGACGACCTGCTCCCAGGGGGTGGTGTGGCAAGGAGAATGTGGAGTCTAGTGCAAACAATGCACACAATAAAAATAAATCTCTCCTGGTGGGACAAGTGTGTGCGTGTATTTTGTTACACCCGTGGGAAGTCCGGGTGAGAAGTTGTCAATTACTTGTGAATCGATCCAACCGATGGTCCACTCCGCTTTGGCATTCATGTCATCACCAGGATACCAGGGGCATCCTCGAATAATCGCCCTAATTGGGCGAAAAGTACGTGATATGCATTTCCACCTGGCAGGGCAATTAATAAACCCCATTCCAAGTTATCGGCGTCCACGTAAATCAGCATTATGTCGCCGCAATGAAAATGAGCTCTAAATTCAATTACATGCCATGTCTTCATCGTTCTTAGCCTCCTCGCCTCAAGGGGTCCTCTCTCCCGCATAAATCAAGATGTCCTTCCAGCCAGAAGCCAGTTTCCCTGGGCTTAGAATTTTAATTTACCCGAGAGACCAGTAACGTCTTAGTAGATGTAGATGCTAAGCGGCTTTGCCGCTCATAACTCACCGGGCACTTTGTCACATTATTCATTTAAATTTAATGTGTAATTTATGAGCGGCTTTGTCAACCTCTGCCACCCCCCGAGAAACATCTAATTGAAAAGTTATTGTCGGAGGGTAATTTTTAAAATTTTCTTTATTTTTATTTATTTCTATTATATATAATGCAGATTATTAGTTATACAAATTAATAACTTTTTTTGTCTAGTCTAGTAAATATAAAATATAACTTTTTCTAAATTTAGACATCATTTAAACTTTTTAATAATAAATCACAGTCTTTTACAACACCCGCCTATCCATTGCGACTTTTCCTTGATGTTTAACTTCCTTGGGGTCGCATAATAGCATAATTAATCGATATTAAATGAACAGCAACAAAACAATAAACGCCGGAAACCAGCCACAAAAGGTTAAATTAAACGAAGTAATTGTTACACAGCCTTGGCCGTTACCCCTGCGACGGAGTTCCACCCCATCTCGGAGTTCTTCAGGCCCCGTTCAAAAGATAGTCCTGGCCGGGTACTTCACAATGCATAATAAACAGTTGAGCAAGCACGGAGCAAACAAAAGTGGGGACACGAAGCTCGTTGAGATTTTGATTTTTAAACGGCGCGCCGGGGGTGGCAGTTGCGGGTATGGGTGTGAGCTTCAGTCTGGCCTGGGGTATTCAAAGGACGTAGCTGTAATGCGCACAATTCAACACGGCAGGTGGCATTAAACAGCCCAAATGTGGTTGGAAAGATCTACACATAAAGTGATTTAAATGCATTCCTAATGGGATAAAATTATGTACTGTCTGGACAAGCTACCTCCTCATCAAACGCATTCCAATTTGTGGTACGAGGGGAGCGAATGAATATGCAAGGAGTTGCGCTTTTGATGTGTCACTTTTCTCCAAGAGGGGTGGAATACGAAAGTGGCAACTTGACCGTAAGATAACCTACAAGATCCGCTAACCTTAAACTGTACGATTTTAATTAAAATTTTGCTATAAAATTATAATTAACGCAATTTTTGGAGACATCTTTTTGATAATTTGGTGGCCGGGTAAAGCCGCTTATAATAATTTCAAAACAACAATTTGTGAATGCTCTATTTCAGGGGTCACGTTAAGCATCTTATCAGAGCTTAGCAGCTGGGGTCACCACTGCCATTAATGGTCATCCAGTCAGCCAGGGAATGTGATTACAACTTTTGCCGCTCCTGATGGAATTTTAGCGGCTTCAAGTGATTGTTCGGTGGAACAAAATTAAGTTCTACATTAAAAACTGATCCTTCATATGTATAGCGATGTATCCGTTTCGAACATTCTTTAAACTCCTCCAAAGTTCCAGGAAAACTGATAATCTCTCCAACTAAATGCGGTTCTGGTACATAAAAGTCATCACCTACGGAATACAATATGTTTTTCATGAGAGTTCGAGGTATTGTTAATTCAAAACTAACCTGGCAACACAAACAGCATCCGTCCCTCGCATTCATAAGCCACCGGGACAAACATAGTAGTGCCTAGCGCACTGCGTTTCACAGCAAAATCCAAAAGGCTCTTATATGTTTTTATTCCCATTAAACGTGATAGTTCATAAATTTGAGGAGGAAGCAGCCAAATTTCTCCCAGTATAGTCATTTGTAAAAACTCAATCGGGGATGACCACTATTTAAAAGTAAAAGATTCTTTAAAATTGTAATTAAAAAAACGTTAAGTCTTACCAGTGTCTCCTTAACTTCAGAGGGCTCCGCCAGTAAGTTTGGAGGCGAATTCACAAAAGCCATGAAGAAGACTGTATCATAACTATGGAACTGCATCTTAAGTTTTTGGTGTTAAGCTCACTCGTAGTTCCATCAGGGCCGGATTAAGATGTTAACAAGTTATATGTATTTGTGATGACTAGTTTTTGGGGCTCTAGGGCTCAGGATATTTTTCTTTTAGCGGCCCAGGGTCCATTCTTTTAATCCGACCCTGACTCTGATACTTACCCTTTTCGCATAATTCCAGGACTTGCCCAAGCAGACCACTCATGCAGACCCCACAAATCGGGCACAACCCTTAGCTCCCGACACAGGGTCAGAAACTCACTGGGTTTGTTGTGCACTCGATGCTGCCAGTTTTGTAGATTGGGCACATTCTGAACGCTAGCCACCGGACCAAAGTCTTTAAGATCCCCAAGACTACGGCACAGCAACACGCCCACCTCTTCAAAACATTCCCGTAGAGCATTCAGGCGCAACGTAATCTCTCTTGAAAAGCAAGCAGGGCAAAGATCAGTTTTACAATCTTATTGGAGTACCCGTAACCTTTGGACCTACCTCGACCAAATGATTGAGTTTTTAAAGAAACGATCGTAACAACCGGTGCCCTGTGGTGCTAGAATAGCAGGTCGATCATTGCTAATGAGTATAAGTCGACGCAGCTCCTTTTGGGGGACACCGAACTCCTCGAAGTACTGCAGCCAGGCCACGCTCTCATCAGCCTCATCCAATAGGCCACCAGGAAAAACGGTTTGGTTAGGCACTGCTGCCGTAGAGTCACTGCGTTTCAGCATCAGCAACTGAAAGATTTGGCCAATAAGCACTCTAAATTCTATATTTTCGTTAAATAGTTACGTGCTTTGTAGTCATTGCTTTTTCCTTCATCTGGGGCCACGATAATTAAACTGGCCGAGGTTCGTCTATTAACCGGCTTCATGACTAGAGATCAGTCAATAAAAACACAATCATTTGACTTTCTCCATTTTTCTGTTTTGTTTTGCTCCCCAAACAGCTGATGGGGGCTATGGTAGTAATTCGATTGATAACGGCGATAAAAATTACCACACGGCGTTGCCGGAGTGTTGAAAGGGATCTTATAGGAGACCCTTTTTTTTGTGTCCGTCAAATTAGCATGTCCTAGTTAGCGTCCAAGTGGAACGGCCACTAAAATGAATAAAATACAGTCTATAATTGTTAAGAATTGAATAATTTAATGTTTTTTCTAACTTTGGGCGGGATATACACTTTTAAAATGGTATAAAAATGCAGTTGAAAAATCGGCCCCATACTGTTTTGGGGCCTATCTCAGAAATTGGAGGAGGGCCCAAAAAGCCCGATATACCGGCATATAGCCCAATGTATTGAGAATAATACCTGAATTTCATAAAAATCGCTCTCTACGTTTTGGAGAAAATCGCATAAAAGTGCGCCAATCTCGATAACAGCCATACAAAAATGACCCCAAAAAATTGTTTTTTATATTGTGAAGCTCTTAGAGGATGCCCCCATATGCACGGTAGTTGAGGCGATGTAGCATCATATCTAGTATATCTGGAGCAAAAATCATTCAAATCGCTCCCTAAAATTTTGAGAAAATTGATTTACAGTTCCCCATTGTATTTAATTGATAAGAGGGCGCCAACTTGTGAACCGGAACCAGTCAACGAACAAGTAAGTTCCACTAGTTCCAAATTAACAGAGCGCCAATTAACCAATACTGGACATGGTCAGGATCACATATTTTGACGCTTCCCAACACAAATTGCGCCAATTATTTTTTATTAATTAAATTATTCAATTCTTAACAATTATAGACTTTATTTTATTCATTTTAGTGGCTAAACAGTGAAATAATTGAAAATAAAAAAGTTCGTTGCTGTGTTCTAGTTCCACCGTTCCCTTTCGACGCTAACTAGGCGACGCTAATTTGACGGACATCATTGTTTTAGCTTTAAGGAAGTATTGGAAAGGAGAGAAAAGCACAGAAAAAAGGCCAAATTGAAGGTGACCGTTAATTTGAACTTTGTGTTAGCTCCAGCAGAATCTTTTTTCCTACTTTTCGGCGAGAAAAATCTTAACCTAAGCAAGAATAAATATATCTATAAATTCTTTTTTTTACTGAATGGAAAGAAGGGGTTTCCTTGTAATATCTTATAATTTTTTAATCACTTTTGACCATATTCATAAACTGAACGTTGTCAATAATAAAAATAAAACAATAAAAATCCCTATATCGTACTTTTAATTTCAAATATGTAAACCGTTTTTTTAATTTCTGTTAAAAGGCTTTAACGTTATAAAATGCTGTTAACCTATAAGAAACAGCCTTAAAGTTTAATGATTAAACTTTCCATTAAACGTGAGCGATGATTAGAAGTTTCTCCGGCAAATCAATCCATATTGCTAATTGATATCTAGCTCAAAGTAAACACTTAGTCACTGTTTTGGTGCACTCCCGACCAACTTAGCTCTCAGTAACTGAACTGGCTTAGATTTAATTTAAAGGTTTAGCTGGAAAAGCTTTTGCAACTTTGTTGGCCAACTTTGTTTGCGATAAAGCTCAACTCCGACCGGTCTTTTGCTCACTGGGCAAAGCTATAAATCGAATTTTGGTATAAAAGGTAGATGTTGTAGAATTTTCAACTCATTTAAAGTTTTGTGCCGTTTTTGTGTGCTTTTCGAGTGGTATGTAAATCTGAAAGAAACATATATTTAGAAGATCCTGAAAGAAGTTTGTTCTGAGAAAAAGTTCTGATATGATACATAAGGAAATATAGAAAAAAAAAGAACACCAGATGAAATCTTGCTTTTGAAAATACTTTTGAAATTTGTTTGAAATATTAAATATAGATCATTCTTTACAACAACTAACAAATATTTCAGAAACTAGATTCAAAATAGTTGCGAAACATATTTGTAAAATTTAAATTTTTCAAACGATTTTGGATTGTATTTTAGATTTCATTGTTTAAGAGTTGATTGGAAAACTTCAAGCTTCAGTAAGCCCCATCCCGGCAACTTGATAATAATAATATTTTTCGAACCATTACTAAAGCAAACTAATTGAGGCCTCGTAATGACAGACAGACAGAAATACGCAAAATACAAAAATGAAACAACCATGGAGCTCTTAGCTCGACAAATTCGGCAACCGGTTGGACAAAGGCCCATAAATACACAGAAAAAATAAACAAAAATGAGAAAAAAAACCAACTGATGTGAGACTTGTCGTAGGCCAATGCTGAACTTTAGCATATTGCAAGACAGATCGGGGCTTGTCTTACAAGGTCTATTCGAAACTAAGCTCCGCTCCGTCCATAGCAGGTCGACGATCAATAAGATCGAATACTCGATCGAACCCCTCCTAACCACCTTGAACTTGAGGTTCGATCGAGGAAGTACTCAGAAGTACATGTCTCTATTGTGCACGTTTTTTAAATTGTCACACACTTATGTATATCTTTTGAATCAAACGGTAATGACAGTCTTAAAGTAATTATAAAATCGCTCTTCTATGGAAATGTACTGAAAACTTGTTTTGCGCCTTAAAAACTTATCGTTTATGGCCGAAAAACCAGTTTGATGATTTTGAAAAATCCTCTTTAATCAACATGCAACTTGACCAATTTTATAATTGTATTAAAATATCTTTTTTTCTCTTCTCTGTTCTGCGAATCCGAAGATTTACGAGCAAAGCGTGATTGAATTGTTAAATTTGTGCGAATTTACTTAAACATTTAAATGCTTTTTTTTTGGATCTTTGTTTTTCTGGCAAAGTTTTCAAAGATGCTGGCAAATTAGCTTCTAGGTCTAACATCGTTTAGAAGCAAAAACTGTCAACTGTCAAGGCTGTGTTTTGGAACATATATTGTACATATATGTATGTACAGATACCAACAACAGAAACTAAAAACTGCATAATAAAGTTGGCGTTGACAAACTGCATAATCAAGAGCTGGTTTTCAATATGTTTGTAACTGCCTACGTCAAGTTAAGTTTTGAAAAAAAAAATACTAAAACAATGTCTCGCGATCCAAGGCCAGAAAAAAAGTCTCACTTGAGTGCAAATGTTAATTAATTAATTTATGAAAAACTATAGAAGGCAATTGCCTTTTAGCTAAATGGCATGCAAAAACTAGCCAAGAAAATAAATATAACGGAAATGCTTTAAACAACTATGGAAGGTGAATAACTAGCTTATTTTGATTACAAATTTAAATAGGCTTCAAGTCTTAAGGGTCTTTTATTAAAACTTTGTAAAGCTTATAATATAAAAAGAATTGTTTTGGATTCTTAGAAAATTATAATAGAATACTGATTCATTAGATGAGAAAACTATCTTCCCCAACGAACAATAGAGTTGTGTGTTAATTTATTCCAAACCTTACTTATTTTTTGCAGTTAATATGTTCCGTCTAGTGGTGCTCGCAGCCTGCCTGGCCATCAGTGTCCATGCCTACTCCGATGGCGCACCAAAGGCAGCCTGCCGGGATCTGACTCCCCAGCACGGCGCCAAGCTGCAGACTGCCAAGCCGCCGTACAGCTTCTCCGGACCGTCGCACGTGCGCAACGACCAGAAACTGACCCTGACCCTGGGCGGCGATGAGTTCCTCGGCTTCATGATCCAGGCCCGTGATGGCCAGAACCGTGTGGTGGGCCAGTTCACGGTGGTGGACAACGCGCACTCCCAGACCCTGGATTGCTCCAGCAAGGATGACACCCTGACCCACCTGAAGGCCAAAAAGGAGAGCCCGATCCAAGGCATTACCTTCGAGTGGACTCCTCCAGCCGGATACAAAGGAAACGTCAAGTTCATGGCCACCGTGGTTCAGACCGGATTTGTTTACTGGGTGGGTCGCGTCACCAAGGACATCGATGTGGAGTAGGCGGATTGTGTCTCAGATCCTGTGATAGAATCCTGTGATTTGATTTGTTTAAAAAATCTGCAGTTCAATGTTTACGGTTATGTTCCAAGCATCCTTGGAGCTTAGTATTTTCTGAATAAAATAAAGTCTAAAGAAGTTTGTTGAGAAACCTTACATATTGAATTTATTACTGGGTACAATTTTAAGGGATTTTTCACTCTTACGAAGGTAAACAATTATTTTTCAAAATTTGTTTGTTAAATACAGTAGTACTATACTACTATAAGGTTGATTTCAAATAAATCGGTCAAGTGGAAGTTAAGTGATCGAAGGTATTTTTTGAAAAAAATGTGTTTCAAGAGAAAACCCGGTCCATTCTATCCATCATGAATGTCACTCCAGATAAATTCCTACTTTCCCAACAAATAATTCTGTTCTGAAAATTCTTTTTTTTAGACATATATTTAATAGTTTTTATAGTTTTTTATAATAGTTATAAAATTGAAATTAAAAAAATGTTTTTGTTTTGTGTCTAAACTAGGATACCCCTTCAATAGTCAGCTGTTCAATAGCCCTCGTGCAACAAGTTGGCAGCCCCAACACAACGCCGGTCAAAACCAAAACTGTTTTATAATTTATACTAGCCCGGCAAAAATTCATTGGAATGTTGCGGAATTTGCTGCGCAGCTTTGAAACTGTGCTGCGACTATCGGCACCCACAAATTCAGCTCCAATATCCTGCAGCAGGCGCCTCCTTTTCTCTCAGTACGAATTCGACGGTCATGCGAGGCCCAGGAAGACACCTTTGGCGGCCACCGCCACAACAAACGCTCCGTTCAGTGGCAGCGAGACAGATAGCGAGTATGTGCCTTATAAACTGGAGCAGGAGACGGGCACCAAGGCCAGTACTTTAGTGGAAGCACTAAGGGAAAGGTTCCGCTTTACGGACGCGGAGCTGCAGCGGATTATGAGCGATGAGACGGTTAACCGAAACTACCGCGAACGTTCTTTGATCTCGACGATGGATACGTTGTTGCTGGAGGGCGTGGAAAGACGTAGCTTTGTGGAGTACCCCTGGTTGTTATCCCTGGATAGCAGTAAGTGTGTTCAACAAAACCTATTATTCTATTCTACTATTCCCCTTTAAATTCTGCTTCTTTAGAGCGCCTGGAACTAAAGCTGCAGCTTATCAAGTCAATGGACATGCAGGACATTAATGACTTTGTTCCCTTCCTGCGCCTCACAGTGCCCAGACTCCGGAAGCTGGTGAGCGCCTTGAACTCCGAAAGACACACAATTCCCCAGGGAAACCGAGTGTACTACATCAGCGAGAAGCTGCAAGTTAGCCCGAAAATTGTCACAAAATACCTGTCGAAAAGACTTTTTATCTTGGAAATGCCTTATGAGATGTTCGAGAAGAACCTGCATTACATGATAGAGTACAATGTGTCGCCTATCAACATCCTCAAGGACCTCTGGGCCTTTCGTTATACACCAAAGTCTGTTCAATTGCGCTTGGAGAGAGCTAAGCGGGCCAAAAAGGACAAGATAATGCCCTGGATGGTCCGCTGCCCGGAACCTATACTACAACGCTCCCTCAAGCTTTCTTTGGATGAGCTGCAGGTTCTGGGTAATTTCTCATCCGTGGTGGAGTACATTGCACATCGTTTGGGATTCACGGTGAACGAGGCCAAGGCGATCATGGACAAGCATCCCCAAGTGCACACAGTTCGGGTGACGAAGGTAAGTTTAAGAGCTTGCTAGTTAATGGTAACTAACTATATAAATCGTAGATCAAAGATGTTTTGGACTACTTGCTGGAGGAGGCCAAGTTTTCAAGAATAGAGATCGCCCAAGTGCCTCGAATCCTGTGCCACAGTCTGAAAACAACCAAGGAGCGTATGGAGGAGCTAAAGTCGCACGGTTGTCGTCCTAGCTCGCTGGTAATTTTGTGTCGCAGTCGCCGAGAGTATGATAAGTTTCTGAGACACTGGATTGGCATGGCCAGAGATCCCGATACCACTCCAGATCAATAGACTCCAGTAGATAGTATTGAGTTGTGACTTGAAAATAATAAATTTAAAGAAGGAAATGCGAAAACAGATCACTACGATTAATACTTGACTCTTTGGGTCACATTTATTGCAGATAGCAACAGGATTACACATTTAAATACTTTCTTAAGACATAAATAAGTATTGAAACATCTATAATTGATTTAAATATTTTGCTTAGCTAACATTTAAATACGAGTTGTGCTCCTTTTGAATACCATTGCGTAGTTGTACTTCAACAGAGAGTAGCAGTTTGACTTGTGTATGGCTTTGCAGCTAGAGAAGACATGGAGTAAGCGCAGCCAACAGATCCTAGCTTAAAAGTATACATAAAGCTATAGAATTTAATACCATCCATCAGTTGCTCTTCGGATTAAGCTCGTTTCCACATTCAACCTCGAAAAAAGGTAATTAACTAAGGGCTAAAACATGTTTGTGCTGGCTTAGAAGTATCTTTGGTTGGGTAGCACGTGAAGAAGAAACTTGGGATTAGATTGTACTCTTTCCTTCCTGACTTAGTCGCGCTGGGCACGCCGCCTCTCCAGGGCCACCTGCATCGACCAGATGCTCAATGGTCTCATATAGCCAATGGACCGATATCTCTTCTCGCCGTAAAGAGCCTCCGGAGTTTCGAAATTCATGCCGATGCGCTGCGAGATTGTCTTGTACATGCCGCCTGCGGTCTGGAACGCCTCCTCGAACATCCCCTCCTGGATCATGGTGGCCGCAAGGGCGTAGACCACACCCGGCCACACTTCTTCCGATTGGATGTTGCTGTTGTCCACATGGCCAGGCTTTGAGGGATCGCTGGCATTTGCGATAAAGCCATTGGCCGCCCCAATGTTGCCGTCATGGAAGCCCATCACATTGTTGTCGTAGATCCTCTTCAGAGCCGTGCGCACGTTTTCTTTCGGATAGATCTCGTAGTCGAATCCGCAGGACTTGAGATACCAATGGCCGCAAAGCTGGTCGGCCATAATCGTGTCCCGGTGATTGTGCGACAAATCAAATCTGTAGTAGCTGCCGTTCCAGAGCTTCTCCTCCAGCGTCCGCTTGCCCTTTTCCAGGATGTCCTGATACCGCATGCAGTCATTAGGTTGGTCCAGAATCGTAGCCATGGCCGACATGGCCTGTAACGCGGCCAACCAGAGTCCAGAGCAGTAAGAACTGGGGCCGTCCATCACCCAGGAGTCGTAGGTCTGGTCCGGCATCTTGGTGTTCTCGATTAGGCCATCATTGTCCTTGTCGTACTCAATGGTTCGTTCCATGATGGCCTTACAGGAGGCGTACATGGCCTTCAGGTAGCCGATAGCGTCCATCAGATAGACCCGTCCATTGGTCTCATTAATGTACATGGAGGCAGATTTGCGGTTCTCTGAAACATTTTTTTTTAGGATAATGGAAGGAAGGATAAACCTACGCTTGTAAAAAACCTACGCTTTTTCTCATCCGATGAATTCTTGCGTTTGTTATCCTGGCTATACATCTCGTACAGGCTCTCCTTGTCAATGAACTCGATGGAGCTGAACTTGCTGGCATTGTCGGCCTGGGCCTGGGCAAGTTCGTTGAGGACGTAGTAGTCCCGGTAGACCTGCAGCACAAACTTCGTATTGAGATCCTTCCAATCGTTCACATCGTGAATGTTGTAGCAGTTGATTAGAGTGAAGGGTTCTGACAGATAAAGTATCCTTAATGTAAGCAAGGAATTCGTAGATTTCAAAATCTCACCCTCATCCGGATCGCCCAAGTCGTGGGGGACACAGTTCTTCACCTTCCTAGGCATCACCTTTCCGTCGTAGAGCATCTTCCTGGTGTCGTTCAGCTCGGCGGCAATAGAATCCTTAAAGTCGTACTGCAGACTAACCTGCAAGTTCGGCCAGAGATGGGCAAGAGCTGGCGAGGCATAGAAGTGGACGTCGTAGGTGTTGTACATCCGGTACTCGTGCCCCTCCAAATAGCCAAATCGGCCGTAAGCCAGTCTGGGATCATCATAGCTCAGTTCCTTGCCCAGGAAGGAGTCGCACTTGAGCCAAATGGTTCCTCCATCCGAGATGAAGTACAGTTGATTGAAAATAGCGCACTTGTACCAGTCGGGTAGAGTCCTGAACAAATGGAAGGCGTTAGCAATTTAAGACTTGATCGTTCTGGGCTGCGACCTACTCATCATTGAGGATCGGACGCTGCCAAGCATCAATCAACCGCTCCCAACTGGGGTACTGCTTCAGGGCGTACTCGCAGATCTTGGGGCCCGACTCGCCGCTGTCATCGAAGTACTTGGTGTAGTAGCGCGTGTGGGTCTGCATCTTTCTGGGGAACTGGATCTTGGGCATGTCCCAGGCCAGTACGAACTCCAGCTTGTGCGAGGCCTTCGGCTTCAGAGCCACCTGGGCACAAACAGCAACTCCTATGTCCTTGGCTTAAGTTAAAATGAGAATAAATAAAGTCAAGAAAAGAAAATATACTTCCGACCCTTGCAGTGGAGTGGCCAACTTATATATAAAATATATATTGCAAATATCGGATATATTAGACCGATAGTTATTAGAACTTTTACATAAAACTAGAATCGGATGGAAACTGGCCAAGATATAGCAACCACTGTGGCCCTTATTGAAGCTCCATGCATTTTTCAAGATTATAAAGGGGATTGGCCACAAAATTTTAGAAAAAATCTTAAAAATATTTTGTTCCTAGGTTTTGATGCAGAAAGATGGAGAATCGATCTACAAATCGTTTAAGGTATTCCGCTCAAGAATTGGGGGGAAACTGGCCAAGATATAGCCATCGCTGTGGGCCACATTGAAGCTCCATGCATTTTTCAAGATTAGAAAGGGGATTGATTGGCTACAAAATTTGAGGAAACATCTGAAAAATATTTTGTTCCTAGATTTTTACGCAGATCGATGGAGAATCGATCTAAAAATCATTTAAGGTATTCCGCTTAAGAATCGGGGGGAAACTGGCAAAGATATAGCCATCGCTGTGGGTCACATTGGGATTGGCCACAACATTTTAGAAAAAATCTCGGAGAAGTTCCCATCACTGCACTGCGAGGGTTTGAAAAGGGGATTCCCCCTTAAATTCTATTTAAAATACTCACTTTTGAGGGTCTCCGGGGTGGGCTGCTCGTTCAGCTGACCGTGCTCCTTGAGCTGGGCCCACAGCTGCTCCCCGTTTCCGGTGGGATCGAACTGGGGGCACCGCGAGATGCTGATCTCCGGGCGAACCCGGCAGGCCAAATTGTAGCTGCATGGCATCTCGGCTATCTTCTGCCGAATGGCCACGCCCTTGGCATTGCCCTCGGTGATCAACTGGGACTCGGCTCCGCCCTCGGCGTCCTGCTTCTTGTTGCCGGTGCCGTTCTTGAAGGTAAAGGTGATGGACACCTTGCGCTCCTGGTCGCACACGTTCTCCACATCCCAGACGAAGACGGCGCAGGGCAGACTCGATTCCCGGTACTCGTGCGGTATGACCGGAGACACCTGACGGCAAACCAGCCGGACACCGTAGTGGGAGAGATCGTACTCGGTCCAGGAGCGTGGATAGAGGCCGGTGTACTGGCACCTCGAGTCCTCGATGTTCGAGTGCCAGGCACTCAGTGGCTGCTTGGTGCGACTGCTGCAATTGGGCAGTTGACATTTAGTTTTCTCCCCATCGGCGTCCGGATCCGCCGGATTACCGCCGCCGCCGCTGCTGCCTCTGGTGCTGGTTATGGATGTGTATGGGTGTGGTGGGGGGGTTGGGTGGATGGATAGGTGGGTGGGTGGTTGGTTGGTTGGTTGGTGTGTGTGAGTGATTGCGGGTGCGGCAAGCGGCGTAAAAGCAAACAAAATCGAAACCAAAGTGCATAAGCCCATAAAAGCCAAAAACACGCCCACCATACAGGTTGTCGTTGTGGCCAATTAGATAACCCAAAATAACCCGCAATCGGTACCAGAATCAGAATACAAATTTCGTTTTCATATATCCAAGTGGTAGTTGTTGTTGTTGATGTTGTCGGTGTTGTTGTTGTCATTAAAAGTTGCGTGTTCGATTAATTGTTCAGTTTGTGCATCAAGAATGAGAGAAAATATTTGAGTTTGAAATTAGTGTCTGAGTTGGAAAACGCTTTTGATTTTAGGACACACAGGAGCCGCCACCTCTTTTTAAGGCGAGTGTTAGGGGGTTTAGTTTTGAAGTAGTTGGTATAGGAAAGCTGACATCATTTAGCCGTTAGGGGTTAAGGTTAACACGTATTTACACTAGATGGGTGTCGGAGGAACAGGGAGAGTGCTTCGGAGTTACCTAAACAGGGCTTAGAGAAGAGCTAGAGGAACAGCTAGTGGGTGGTGGACTACTTCCAAATACTATTGGTTAAATTATTTACAAATTTATTCTATTCTTTAAAATTAACTCACGAATATTCCTTTATATCTTGTATATTTTGGCCAATAAAGTCTAATTTGAATTTGATGTACTCTGCTAACTTGAAATGTATTCTGACATAAACTCAAATGAACGGAATGCCAAATGACCCGGATAATTTGGGCACGCCATCCACTGGCAGTTCATTGTTCCATATGTCGGGGCATATGGACATCAATAGTTCGTTTTTCGAGAGAGCTTTTCGAGAGGAACAGCCATCAAGATAATAAATGAATAACAAACAAAATCCACAGCTAGCTGTCCCCAGGTGAAAAGTATATTACATAGCAGGTGAGTTGGAAATGAAAATTAAATTCAAAACATGCAAACAACAACACGAATCACGCATAACAGAAATCGAGGAAATCCAAAATGAAACCAGTTCTTGGGTAAATGGAAAGTTAATGGAAAGTGGCGACAGAATGAAAGTTCGTTTTTTTTTTTTGGGGGGGAAACAAGAAAGTTTACCTGCACTTCGATAGGAGACTCTGGAAAATGGTACAGCCCTTCGGATCCTTGATGGTCACTATGAACTGATTGGCCAGCACCACATTGTACTCGTAGATACCGGGACGCATCTGGAAGCGACAGAACTCTCCGGCATAGCCCCGGCCAATGGTTCCGCCACCGATTCCGCCGATGGGCACTCCGTAGATCTGCTTGCCGTTCTCCATGTAGTAGTAGTCCATGTAGACCCGACGACCTTCACGCGACACTTTCCAGTAGTAGGCCGCATATCTGTTCGGGGGTGGGAAGAGATGGGAGAAGAGCAAATGGAAAGTCAGATTTCAGTTGCCCCGCCACTCAGTTTTCCCAATCCGATTGCCTGCCCTGACCCCGATGATGTCATAATTGTGTTAGTACTTTCCTCCCTTCCCACCCAGTTTTCCGACACACGCACCCGGCCTTTGGAACTGTGGCAGCTTAGTGTTCGCCCACCCCCAGTGCCCCCAGGGCGCTCTGGTGAAGGTCAGCCAGTGTCTCGGTGGTTGCCAAAGTCAAGTGCAAGGCACCAATGCTCGACGAGGTTTCAGAATCAATTACTCGGATAACAGTTGGCGACACATTTTAAGATGATGGCCAACCTAATAGGCCCTTCTTTCGGGAAGTTAAATGTTTAGTTTTTAGTTCTCCGAGGCTATTGATTAATATGCTTGTGTTTACTAAGTAGTTCTCTTCGTTTATTGGATGTTTGGCCCATTTAATTCATGATATTCGAAACCCACCTTTGTCACACTCTCCACCGAAACACACCCCACAGCAAACACACCTTGAATGCCAAGCGGGCAGAATGTTAATTGAATTTACACGACCAGTCTCTAATATTTGGCAAAGACAATATTAATATAACTTTAAGCGTAAAGATTCAACCAATATTTAGTAATCTACTGTCAAAGTTAAGGTATTTAAGCTACCTTTTAAATCAAGCTGCATTTTTAATTAGCCTAATGCCATTCGCACTTCTACCTTTATCGTTTTTTTTAAGCAAGAGTTATACAAACAGAAGAGTTCCCTGCCACGGGATGGCACTCCAAGTTTCCAGGGGGATTCGTATTTGCATCCCTAGGATGCTACCTGAAGTGCCAAGGTGGGGGGAGAGTCCTCAAAGAGATTGCCGCTTCTGGCATTGAAACTGGATAAGCTACGCACAGATGCGCTTCAATTTCATTTATGCAATTATTTTCAATTAAAGAAATTGCATTTTATGGCGCAGACTATTCTCTCCAGTATCTGATATCGCTCGGAGGGAAAAAATCCACTCCGCAGAGGTCAAAGGACTAAGGAATGGTAACTCATTCAGCCCGGGGCTAAGTTGTGGGTGGCTCGTCGGACTAACTTTTTAATTAATTTGAGGAAAAGAGTCAACAGTTAACTTGCCAAATTCAAACACAACAAAAGTGTTTAATTCGCCAGAAGTCCTAAAGACTGGAAACCTCCCGTTTCCAGGACTTTCTAGCTCTGAAACTGGTGTACTGCGGGTTACAAAATAAATATCCAACACAGCTCCGGCTATCAAGATGGGTTGCTTAATCCAAAAGTGCGACAAATTTACTGACCTCCGGCACGAGGCCAAAATACCAAAGTGATGTCTCGATATAAACACAAAATTTAACCGATACAAAAGGTACAAGAAACATGAGCTGCCTGGGGGGCAGGGTGTCGTAGGTAGTACACAAAACGATTCGCATCGAATCACCGCGGGGAGATCTTCTCGGCGTCGCCGGCACCCACAATGTCGCAGCCGGGCCGGCTCTTTAGCTTGGGAGGGACTGCGAGGGGCTTGGCCACCGCCAGATTCGCCTGCAGATCCTCCTCGCAGAGCGCGGAGGCCAGCAGCTGGGCCACGAACTCGGATCGCTGGGCCAGGAAGGCGGACTCCTCCGCCGGCGGACGAGACGGCGAGGGCGCTAGGAAGCGGTAGCACAAGTAGCGCTGACGTTCCTGGTCCCGCTTCTTCGCCGCCAAGGCAGGCTCCTCCTCGAAGCAGCGCATCAGATTCTCGGCGGTCGCCGCGTTAACGGTCATAATGTCGCCATCCTCCATTGGCACCTCGTTGAAGTCGACGGTGCGCGTGGACAGCACCCGGGAATGGCCCAAACGCTGATGGCCCATCGAGAACGCACCTCCTCCGCCGGCTGCGGCTAGAGCATTCTGGTGGTAGTTGGACAGCCTGGTGGCCCGATGGCGGTGCTCTCGCACCAGCGAGTCCGTCGGCAGGAGATAGGATCTGGGTACGTGGGATCCGTGGGCCAAGGGGGAAGTAGGCCCGAAGACGTTGATGTTGCGTCCGCTGCCGGAGGCCGCCACCTGACTGCCGCTGCCGTCCAGCCAGGGAACCGTACGCAAACGGGATCGATGACCCCTATTAGCAGGACCATGGTACGGCTCCTGGCCAAGTGGCACCACACCGCCATAATACCGCATCATATCGTTCAGGGTGGGATGGGCCATTAGTGGTGGCGGTTGATGTGGTTGCTGTTGTGGCTGCGGTTGCGGTTGCGGCTGCGGTGGTGGTTGACCGGCATTGGTGGAGGCTCCTGTGGAGGCCACCGACGGGGGTAAGGTCGCTCCAAAAGACATTTCTCCCGGCGGCGTCATAAAATGATCTCGTCCCGCCTCTGCAATGGTGAAGCGAAAACTCTCCACCTGTGGCACATTCAGGCGCACCCGATCGTGGCGACGCGTGGAAGCCGCCGTATCCGAATTCCGGCTACCTCTGTGACTGTTGGGGGCGGTGGTGGTAGTGGAGGAGGCTGCCGATGCGGTGGAGCCACTAGATCCACCAGCCGCCGTACCTGCTCGAGCTCTAGAAGCTGCCGTTGTTGTTGTCGTCGTCGTCGTCGTCGTTGTTGTCGTCGATCCGGTTGCTGCCCCCGATGTGGCACCTCGTCGCAGTCGATAGGCCCGCTCCCTGGCCACCTCGTTGCCCTTGGCCACCGACACCTCCGGCTGACCTGCCCTTTTATAGCTACCGTCCGGATTCAGGGGCTCCAGATAGAGATCGAGGGAACCGTGGGTGCGACTCATTTGCTGGTTACGCGAACTGACCGCCGCCGAAAAGGAGGCCAGCTGCTCGTCCTCCAAAAACAAACGGGCCGCCTGCTGCTGCTCGAAGAGAGTGACCATGGTGGAGACCAGCAGTGGGCTGGCGTTGGCGTGCTGGGCCGATACATGCTCCAGGAAGGTTGACTCGTTGAAGCCCCACTGCTTGCAGTAGGGACAGCGATAGCTCTGCGGCGGATCGCTGCTGATGTACTCGCCGCCGAAGTACAGCTCCACGTCGGCCGGCGTGTAGACGCACTTCACCGGATGGTCGAACGGATGGGTGGCGGTCGTGAAGTCACTGTCGTAACAGTCCGCGCAGATGTCGAAATCTCGACAGCTCAGGCAGCGGTAGAGCCGACCGGTGAACGCCACCTTGCCGCAACCGTTGCAGGCGATGCCTTCGTGGCGATTCATCGCAGGACCAGTAACGGAACCAGCAACCAGCACCATTTACCAGAACCAGGACCAGGACCAGTACCAGTACCAGGACCAAAGAATAAGCTGGGGGAGGAGCAGGAGCAGGAGCAGGAGCCCAGCGGCGAGCACAAATTACCCGGTTGGGTTATCTTCAAATCAACAAAAGTACACAACGTTCTCTCGATAGAGTACTTGAACTTCAACTGGGAATGGATTTGAAGTTATCCGGATCTGGCTAGCTCGACTGCTTTTTAGAAGCTGACTTGATGGCAGGCTCAAGATTTCATTTAAAATTAAGCCGATATTGTTCAATTCAATTAAACAATTAAAAATTATAGGTTTTTAAAGTAAATTTTAATAATCACTTCGCTTGTCCAGTTTTTCATTTAATTTCAAATATCAAAACCCTTGAGGTCTCACTATTTAAATATCATTTTTTCAAATCTTTTCCCCAAAAATCTGTTTAAATTTGGGAACTATTTCCTGGGACAAGTTATGGAGAAGTGAAAATAGTTTTTTAATTGAATTGCAACCGAGTCATGTACATTTCTCCATTTTAGTTTGGATCGGGCCGGGCGTGGGACTTTCATGTTCCACCCAATTTGTGAAAATGTTCGAGAAAAGTTTGCCGGGGTCAGTGTGGGTCAAGTGATGGAACCTCCGGCCGGGGAGGTTGAAGAGTGGACGGGGTCACAAATGGCTTGTGGCAAGTAACAAATGAAGTTGGCTGGCTGACGGGGTCTGTGTTGTACCTGCGATAAATTGCTGTCGCCAATTAATATATAACTTGGTTGTCGTCGTGGGAATTAGATAACTTTAATTGAGGAAGGGGCCACGCTTAGTGAACTTAATCATCATCAAAAGTTTATTCATAAATATTAAAAGATAAGCACTTGAGGGAGTAGAGAAGATTGCCGAAAACAAAAAAAAATGTGTATATCAGTCGGATTAGAAAGAACTCCCCCCGAATTTCATCTATAAATATCTAATCTCCGGGGCATCCACATCCAATCTATAGTCCCGTACTTGCAACTCCGACAGGAATTCAAAAATAAACAAAAAGCGACAAATTGAAAGGCAACAGCGTGAAGGAAAAGTCTTCACAAACAACATACATATATTTTCCTCGGAGGGCATCTTCCCATCTTGCCACAAAATTTTCATTTTTTGACATGGAAAAACAATAAGGAAAAGTGCTCCGCCGTCTGGACGGGGATATGACTGGAAAGCGGCATAAAATGAGGAAAATGAAATGTGTTATTATCCATTTACGGATGCACATGACTCGCAGGAATCCCGGGCCATTCACAGATTTGTTTTCGCCTGCACTGGCAAATTGAGGATGCTCTGAAGTCGTCCTGAGGACGCTCCAAGACAAGTATCTGTATGTATGCTCCTCACTTGGCGGGCTCTTGGTGGGTAGGTGGTTGGTTGGTGGGCCAACTGTAGTGTCTGCAAATTGAACACAACGCTATGGGAGTCTGCCAAAAGCATTTGATGTGTGACAGACATGCCGGGATGGATTCGGGGCAGGAGTTGGATGATTCGTGTACATTATATGCTTTCCCCCGACTGGCGCCGCTACTGGGTTCCGGGGCAGGGAACACACAACCAATTCGATTCGTACGAAGACGCTGTGGGTCGGGAATTGTGTGAAAAGTAGTTGGCAATCAGGAAAAGGAAATTGCAGGAAGTGTGTCATCAAAGTTACATTGAACTCGCCGTACTTGGGTGTGCTTCCATGGTAGGGAATCCATGAATCCCAAGAATCTGACACAATTTCGGACACTAATGCTTGTTTTCTGTGATTTTTTTATGAGGATGATTTATTTAATCAGCTCTTTTCATAAAAAACGCCACTGTCAGCATGTCGAGCTTTAAGTTGGCTTATCAGCGCAATAGGAGCACTCTCCCAGGCTGCAGAATCGCCTAGTCAACCTTGATGAGGCCTCTCTAATCGGTCGAGTTTTATATGCCATTGTATTGTATAATAAAAATTAAATCAAGCCATATACGCTAATGCTGCCAGAGCTACAGTGACATGAATACAAATACTCAAAATTATAGAGTGCGGCTGTGAGATAGGTCAGTTTTGGCATTACCAGATAAGCCAGATTCAGCTCGGTGGCTCCATAAATAGAGGGACTACCAAGGGAGGATGAAGGTATAAACTTTGATTAAGGTTTTCAAAACTTATCTTCCACCTATTCCAAAAACAAAAAACAGAAATGCCACAACCCAACATGATAAAGCAGGTGGATCTTAACGAGGTGTTCGCAGCCACGAGTTAGTAAATGATAAAAGTTTATCACTTTTCAACTTTAGTTGGGGTACCCCTTATCTCAATGAGGGTTAATATAAATATTGAGCAACGTCACGGAAAAGGGCGAGTTTCAAAAACCAGATCTTGGATGGAACTTTTCAATTAGTCTTTAGTTTTTAGCCTGATTACCAACTTAGTTCTTAAATCAGGTCTTAATACCTACTAATCTAATCGAATTTCTTTGTAAAAACAATAAATATAGTTTTATAAAAGACTAACATTTTAATGTTGTGAGTAACCCTTATCAGTCAAATATTAAACAGGCCATCATGGTAGCCGATAAGTGAATTTCGTTAAAATTTTAGATTATAAAAAAGAATCGACGAAGGGGAGCTTGCAACCTTAGTCATAACTTCTTTTTATAAATATTAGGTTGTCCCCTCGATAAGACTGATAAATAATCCCTAATTTGTTAAATGTTCAGAACACATATTGTAGCAAAGTTCGTTGCACTTCCTTAATGCTGCTCTCTGGGTCAGTTCCTGCTTTGATTCTACGGAGAAGTACAAAATGCGGGCTTTGCTGAATAAGCCAGCCAGTCAAAGGAGCGTCGGTGCCCTGCTCCACGAAGGGGGAGCACAAAAGGTTAACTATTGTGTGTGCGTTTTTGTGTGTTGGCTCCTTTCGTTCGTGGCTCCGAAAATGTGGCCAGGACACGCAAGCAGTACGCCCCACTTGGCGCCAATGCGGGCGGACAGAGGGCCGGGAGCCGGAACCGGGAGTCAGCGGGGGGTAAACTAACAACAATGGCAACATTGTGGCGCCAAACTATGCGGGTTTTTTTTTCGTTGTTTTTTTTGTTAAGCAGAGACACAAAAAGGGGAACAGCATAAAGCTGTGGTTATGACGGAGTGGATTATGTACTGGGGGTCCAGTACAAGGCTGCGGACAAAAAAGTACTCCTGTTTTAATGCGTAATTGGCACAACATTTAAATAATATCAAGAGCTGTTTTTTTTTGTTGCTAAAATATAATTAAGAGCTCCGGGCTAAGTAAGACATGTACATTAATTATGTTATTCGCAATTAATATTTATTCTTTTTAAAGATTAAATTTATTGCTTTTCCAATAACTAGACCATCTGCCCCGCAGATTAAACCCTTGCGTGTTGATGTCCTTTGAGTCCTTTCCGCTGTCAGTTTTAATGACAGTTAGTTGGCACCAAAGACCACAAAAGAATTCAATTTATGAGCCGGGCCTGCGACTGTACGCCTCTGTGCGTCTGTATGCGCCGTTGTCCTGGCCAGGACCTACCGCTATATTTGGCACGCACGAGATATAGGAGGAGATGCAGAAGGAGTGAGAGAGACAGCCAGGCTCAATGTCACTCCTGGTGAGGTATTATTAGGCCGCTTTATTGATTTCGCATTATTGAGTCTTAATTGTGTTCGTATACTACGACAGGCAGCATCAGAATTCCACTTCTACTCAAATAAAGAAAATATTTATTTCCTACCGAATGTGCTTGTGACTTTAACGCTAAAGGTATACAAATAATGTCCTTCGTAACTCCTTAATTATTTATAGAGTGAGCAGCGTTGAATGACAAGTTAATTTGATTTTAATTGCCTTTGGGATTTTTTTCCTCAAAAATAGATTTCATATTATCCAAAATTATTTCTTTCGAAACTACACTTCAAAAACATTTTGTATTAATACTATAACATATTAATTATTAACTTATTCTAATAACTTATCCTAATAATCGAAATAGTTATGTCTCCATCTTCTCCTTTATTGAGGTCGCACTGTAACTATTTGATGACTGCATCTCACCTGCAAACCAGCGGTACCATCGGCAACGTCTGCCTAATGGAGGCCCGCACATTTTGAATCCTCTTTTCCGGCCACACGTGATCGAACCCCAGCTTGAGCCCGTACCGGGGCACTGCGGTCACCTCGTTGCTCTCCTCCTGCTGCTCCAGATCCTGGTCCTCCTCCAGCTCCAGTTTCATCTTCTCCTCGAACACGGCGCTGACAGATTCGGCGATGCCGCCAGCCACTCCGTTTCCGTTCATAATTGGAGCGGCGCCAGCATTTCCATTACCCAATTTCGTCGCTGCTGATGTGTCCGTTGCGGCTGCCATTTCGCTTTTCGATCGCGTGCTCCCCAATCCGATAATGCTTTAATTCATATTATGCCTAGGTTCGATTTATTCCGGGAGCGTCAAAATCGCGCCGACCGTAGCAACCGATGAAACAACAACAATTGGAGCCCAGCAGCTGGTCGGGCCGATGTGCCCAGGCCCATACGGCGGCAGCCCCAAAACGCCAAACCGAAAAATACCAAATTTAAGCTTTAAGAGCTTAAAGCAAATCCCCCGCTTAGAAGGCTAAAAGTTTCATGGTATTTCGCGCGCCAAAAGTCTGAAATTCAAAATATGTGACAATTAAAATAAAAAAAAACGGTAAGAAATCCTTCGTTATAAAGTACTTTTTTTATGAAAAGCATCCAAATAAATTTATTTATGTGTTGAAACTTATTATAATCATAGAAGCACAGATGGTAAAAAAAGGGAGTGAAAAAATATTAAGAAAAATAATGTTTTTAAATAAGCATAAAATTTATTTCATAGTGTACAGGGTGTGATGCCTATTCCATTGATTTTATGTATTTGGGGCAGTAACATTTCTTGCGGTATTTTTGCGAAGCCTTCGATACTGGCGAAGTGACTTCGTCGATAGGGTCTACCACCACCTCCTCGGGATGGACCCGTTCGTTGCACTTGGCCGTCATGAAGGTAAAGAAGTCGATGTTGCGGACATGGGAGTAGAACTGGTCCTTGAACTGGAAGTAGTTTGGATACACCTTGTGCTTCAGCATGGCCAAGTAGAGGCTGAGGCGTTGTTGCTCCATGAACTTCCTGCGCCGCATCTCCTCGTGGTGGTTCTTCCAGCTTCGCTTGCTGATTTCCTGTTGCACCAACAGACGCAGGCGAGGATGCAGATGGAACATCACCGCCCTGAATAAAATATATATTCATCTTGAATTAATTTAATAACTAATAATATGGGACTCACTCATTGAAGCGATATCGCTGCTTCCTAAACTTGATCCTGTCAAATTCATTCACAAACTGATATATCCTATCAGTATTGGCCAGTTGTGCTGGTATCTCCACAAATATCCTACGAAGAATCAATTTTTATTAGCTATAGTCCTTATTTTTCAGTACTTACTTTGCTTTAAGCACCAAGGGGAACTCCTCAGGTGGTGGTGCCTTCTTATAGAGTGGGAATCGGGGAAACTTCAGCAGATCCTCGTGGAACCAAGGGTATGCGTTTTTCATCTTGTTATCCACCGAAACGAGTTCATGTGCGTCGATGAAGTAGTTACCAGCACAAAAGTTATACTTTCCCAGAGGAGGGACTGCTTTCATTAACTCAAAACCTATTCATATTTCATTTTAATATTATTTTAACAATTATTTCCACAGAGTTACCTTTTTTTTGACATTGGGAATCCAAACTCTCCAGGAAATACAGAGTGCGCCATTTGGGGCAGAAACAATTGATGAAACTGGTTAGCTCTTCGATCCATTTCCGGAACGTAACGGCCAGGCTTTCTGAGTAATTAACTTCCAATAAAATGTTGTCGCTAAAATAGATTTTATTTAGAACGATTTTTGAAAAAAGCCTCCATTACTTCCATACTTACCGTACCATCAGGTCACACTTAGCGTTCTCATCGCATCCAAACTTCCGCAACTGGGTTTGTATGGTGGTCCGATCCTCCAACACATGCACCAGCAGGTTGTTGCATTCAATCTCCACACAGGTGCGCTCAAGAATGTCCGGGACTTCCAGCAACTGTTCCTCCGAACCGATGGGCGGTTCGCTGGACGGGCCTGGTTCTGGTACAGAGACAGAGCGATTCTTCCGGGTCCATTCATCGGAATCGGCGGTGGACGACGGCATATCCGGTGGGATCTCAGCACAGTTCTTGAACTCACTATCACTTATCGAAATAGGAATTTCGGTCAGCAGGGCGCTCTTAAAAATTCTCAACTTCATATTGTCACAGGTACTGACTGAGGTCTCGATGTTCAGGTCCACCTTGGTGATGTGATTGAAGTTGAACTGGATGCTGGCGTAGATTTCGTGGAACATCGTGAAAGTGTTCGGCATATATGTTATATAGCTCATGTCGAAGATGATCTCCCCCTCCTCCTCCTCCATCGGATATTCGCTGGTGGAGTGCACCTTCTCTAGGCCAACATGAGACATTGATTCAATCTTCTGCGGATCAATAAACGAATCATCGAAAGGCAGACCATCGGGAGCATTGATGTATATGGTAGCTTTCTGCAAAAAAATTAAATAAAATAATATTTGCGATAAGAAGGAGTACTAAGTAAGAGCCCTTAAATTTAATATCGACTGCACCTGCTCCTCTTCCCCACTGGAATGCCTGTGGGAGCTGCTTGAGGTGATTTCCAAATCAATATCATCCTTGTCCGTGCCCGGATCCCAGCCCTCAGCCGTGCCCGACTTGATGCAGGTGCCGTCGCTGTGGTAGCATCGAAGCTCGCCCACCGTCCAGATCATCTTGACGCCGTCGTCTCGCATCGAGTAGGATTCGTTGACGTAGTAGTCGTGCCATTCTGTGTTCCGATAGGGCTTGCCACACCAGATCTTCCCATCCCGCTGCACATGCACCACGCTGCCCAGCGTGGTTATCAGCTTCAGATGGCGATAGTTCAGCTTGTACAGAGCCATGATGAAGTTGAGAAAGTTCAGCTCGAACTCGACGCTGGCGAACAGGGCGGCGTACTGCTTACTCTTGGCCAGACGATTCTTCCTCGCCCCCGCATTCGATCCACTCTGCTTCGAGATCATGCTCTGAGTGGATGGTCGCATAATGGATTCCGCTCCGGCAGCTACCCGATTGCTCTCCTTGCGCTTCTTCCGTTGGCACTTGGACTTGTCGTCGGAGGGTATGGGCTTGTAGCTGCTGTATGTCGACTGGGTGGAGCAGGCGTTTATAAATTCCGAGTTCAGGTCCTCCTCCTCCTCGTTATCCGCATCTGTGAAGCTGTACAGGTAGTAAACCTCGCCATTATACCGCATTATTACGACGGTATCGCTATTTTGGTAGAAAGAAATCACACAACCGTAGGGGGTGCATATGCGTCGACTCTCGTCCAGTTCATTCTCCTGGGGAATTTGAAACGGATCAATGGGGTACATAAAGGATGGGCATTATAAGGCTGTTCATTTTCAAACCTGATATTGCCACAGATGCTCCGCATGGGTATCATGGCAGTAGGTGCTGAGACCGTTGGGATAATTAAGCACCGCCTTGGCGCACTCCATTTCCTTGGGCATGACCCGCAGGCTAATCCCATTCTTCGACTCGATGCGGACACTGGCATCGGTGGTAAAGACACTGAGCGCTGGATTCCGGAAGTGCACCTGCTGATCGGCTACTTGGAGCGACAGGCACTTGTTCATTTGGCGGAAGTTCCACTTCTCCTCGTACAACGTGACGCGGCCCTCCTCAAAGAAGTACTTGGAGGACTTGGTTTTGATCGTTTGGCGGGTATCATCCAAATTGTATCCCTTTAGCATGGGATGATCAGGACTTAGTCCGGCACTTTGCAAAAACGAAGCGCCAAAGTTTGTGAACCGCCCCCCATCTTCCGCAAAAAAGGTCGAGGGCCGCGTAGTTTTGGAGGTCACGGTGTCAGCCCTCGTTATGGAGGCCGTTGTGGAATGTTTCCGGGTATCCACCACACTCTCAAATTCCCGCGATGAATCCATGGGTTCGGGAACTTTCTTTTGTTGGCCCTTGATCGACTTTGGACGCACAAAGATGTGAGGATCGATTGTTACGCGATCGGGACCTTCGCTGCATTTAACGAATATGGGCTCCGCCGAGTTCAGCACCGTGGACTGGCTCAGGTTGGCTGTTAGCATGCTATCCTGCATTTCATTAAACCTCTGGGGAGTGACGAAATCCTCAAGGAACTCTTCCATCTCATAGAGGGTAAAGTCCCGGAAGCAGAGTCTCGTTGGGATAACCGTTTCTTTCTCATCCTCGAACACTTCGTTCAGGCCCCGACGAAAGGTGTAGAGCTGGACATTCGGACGCACCTCCTCCACGGTAAATTCCTCATAGTCGTTCACCAGCTGAATGATTCTCTGTGTCACCGAGTCATCCGTGAGGTATACCTGGGCGAACTTGGGCAGATAGATCGGTTCCGGGTCGCCGTTGTAGGGTTGGACATTTATGGCATTCGTTATGTAGCCGGAGGTGAAGTAACGCCGCATCAGATTGTACTCCAGGCAGCCGTGGTAGATGTTTCGCATCAGGCCCTGGTCCATGTACGAGAGCAGGCTGGTCAGCAGCTCATTGGACTCCTCCAGAAACACGCGATCATTTTTTGGCAGTTTTACGATGCTCTTGAAGGCATTGGCGTACACCTTGACCTTATCCAGAACCCTGGTCTGAACCGCCGGCGTCGGATTGGCTAGCAGCAGGACCTCCGTTTCGGTCATTAGCTCGCGGGGATTGCCGAAGGTGCTCATCAGGGACTCCACGTACAGGTAGACAGTGCCATCATCATCGCGGGCAGCCGGCATCTGCGCCTTAAGGTAGTGTCCCTGAATGCTAAGCGATTCCAGAACGTGAAAGGCATCCTGCAACTTAAGGGTGGGGTCCATCTTGACGTCAGTCTCCTGGTAGCAATCAACGTAATAGCGTTTGTACCAGTCCCTCAGCGTCTCCACGTCGTACATGTACCAGCTCAGCTGGTCGAAGATGTCGTCGGAAAACTTAGTCGCCATACAGGCGGACATCTGGGGCAATTTCTGCTGGAAGATTCCCACCGGCTTCATGAGCGTCCGTTTCCGCAGCGAATGGATGTCGCGCTGGATGGTCGCCACCGCCGCCTGAAGCTCTCGTTCGCGGCGGGGGCGTGGCACCAGCATATCGTAGGCACTGTCTTCTGGAAGAAAATGGATGATAGCCCGGAGCGGTTGCCCATAGGAGAGCAGTGTCCTGTAGAAGTCATTGTCCATTTGACCGATGATCAGGATCAACATTTTAGTGTTCAGGGGATTATCCTTAATGTACTGGCAGTTTGCAGAATAGAATACAAAATAGTAATCCTAGTGTTCCAGAAACTCCCAACCAAAACTCACCTCATGATGCAACGCCTTGGCCTCCTTCCCCACCTTGTGGTGTTCCTTGGCGTTGACGGAAGTGCAATGGATCTTCTCGAGACGCAGTTTGTCGGATGCCTTGGCCGTTTTTGGTTTGGCGGTATTGGAACCCCTTTTGGTCTCGACGGCCTTACCCTTGCCGTGACCAGGCGCCGAGGTAAGGTTCTTGAGCTGGGCAGGGATGTTCTTCTGCCAGTAGTTGTAGAGATCGAAGTTCGCCTCAGCCTCGATGGTCTTGGTCACCCTGTCGTACTCTTCCAAGCAACTCTCAATGCCTTGCAGGGTAATGGAAATGGGATCCACCGGCCTCATCGATCCTGAATAGTTTCCAGTTTGGTTAAATACTGTAGGAGGCAACTATAGGAGTACCTACCTAACGTCTTTCTGCTCCTCGAGAAGCGTTCATTGTGCATGGTGGAGGCCAATATCTCCTTTTTCAAGTCGATCACGAATACTGCCCGCCGTGTCCCGCTGGTCACCCTCTTCACAAACTCCTCCTGGACCGCCTTCAGTCCATTGTCGTAGAAGTTGACGCAGTAGATGAAATGACCAATATCCTGGACACTTGAAGGCCCTGGAACCTGGGTCCGCCGGCTGCTTCGTATTGATCTGGCAAGACTCATTGTGTGTCAGATGTATGTATATAAAATATGTTTGTAACGGAGTTAGAGGCTATTCAGAAACTTATGATCTCATCTGGTGAAGGATAACACCCAGAAGGAGAAACATCTTACAAATACATTCCCATATCTATCATATTAAGAAACGCATTAAGTTTGATTCCAAAAACCGTCATAATAAAATAGTCTCTTCACTTAGTTGCTCTTCATATTGCTTATTTATTTTGTATCTTTAGCTTGGAACGGATTGTGTCGTTAACTGAAAATATGGGACCATGTCCTGGAACAATAAAGTCACAAGCTTCTGCCATTTTACTACGCTCCTCCACCTGTCGCTTAGCATCCTCACTGCCGGCGTTCCTCCAAATACTATCGTCGTCTATGTCCTCCTGACGCTCGAAGAGATCTCCGGTTATGCCGACTGTGCCACCAAGCTGAGAGTTGGTTACCATCACCGAAACGCAACTGAGCGTGTGTCCAGGCGTCCTCCTGACTAGTACCTCCTCGTTTGAGTCCAGAGCGAGCTCCTCTGTTTCATCGCCGCTGCCAAAGTGATCCATGTACAGGTCGCGATTCGAGGCACAAGCGCCAACTAAATGCATCCGCGCTGTCTGGAACAGGTAGTTGCATCCTATATGGTCAGAGTGTCCGTGGGAGCAGACCACCACGTGAATGTCTTTGGCTTCCAGGCCGTGTCCCTGTAGAAGCGTTAGAAGATGCTCTCCATCCCATGCCGTCATTGTGTCCACAATGACATTAGTGCCATCCCGACAGCGTATCAGGGTGGAGGAGCAGTTAGCCCTCATATGAGACTCGGTTCCAGGATCCTGATAGGAGTAGCCGTCTTGGAGCACAGTCACCTGGTTATGAGATGTAACAGCGCCGGTTGACATTACAGTGCAGTGTATTTGGTTTTTTTAATTTAATTATATATTTAAAAGGACCTCAATGCCGGTGTTCCTTGTGCGATGAAGGTCAACAAGAAGGTAAACAAAATGAAGAAACAAAAACCAAAACAATTCCCAGCTGATTGCCAGGAACTCCGAACATGAACTAGTTCTAGACAAAAATTAGATCCTCAATAAAATTAAAAACTAAAGAAATAATAGTTTTTAATTGAGAATTTAGTACTCCACCTATATTTTGATTTTATATTTAATTAATAAGCATAATTCATTCATTAAAAATGTCAAAAGAATATAGTTAAGATTTTGAATCAATTTGGCAACTCAGCTGTGGCGACCAGCTGATCGCATGTTCTCTCACATGTTTATAGAAGCGTTTTTTGTTATTATTTAACATTTTCTGAATAAAACAGAGGCCCATCTCCATGTATCTGAACTATCTTTCACGCGCACAATGGAAATACTTTCGACATCTTCTGCAAATGCGCCATATGAGACTGCTGATAGAGAAGCACACAAATCTCACGGCGAGACCGGCTCTCCAAGGTGTCTCTCTACCGGCGTTTGCAACAGAAGGCCCACTGCAGCGAAGACACTACAGCTTTGACAGCGAGGATCCACTGGATGCTACAATCCCAGGGAGTTCTTCGAACCTGGACCCACTTCACAAGCGACTAGCAGAGGCGCCAACAATTGACAGTGTTTTGGATGTCATGATAAACAATGACATGCAGCCGACCCACATTGTGGAGGGAATCTCCGTTTTGTGGCAACATTACCAAGCCTTGGATCAAACAGGCAGAAATGATCTGACGGAGCATCTGCTACAAAGTATACTGCCCCTGCTGGAACCTCATATAAGCCAACTGGACATCGACGAACTGAGTCGAACCTACCTCTACCTCCGCAAAATGCACATACCGAACTGCGAACCAGCAGTGGAGGCAGTTCTAATGCGAGCGCTCCTCCTGGTAAACAACCAGGTGGACAAGGAATCTGTGCCTCTGACCGCCCTGTCCCGACTGTCAGTGGGCATCAACCTGGAGCGTGACTTCTTTACTCCTCTCGTGTGTAGAAACTTTGTCCACTATCTGGAGAAGCACATAGCTCAGTGCCGCAGTGAAGAGCAGGTCCGCCTGCTGTCCACTTGTCTGTTCCAGCTTCACATGATTGTCGATGAGGAACTGCTCAATAGCTTCAAGATGAAAGTGATTCAGTTGATAGACCAAAATGTCCTCAGCCATGAAACCCCAAAGGCTTTGCTCAAAGTGATCCACATGTTGAATATTCCAGTATGGTCCCAAGAGCACACGCACCTTATCAGAAAGATAATGCTGGTCCTGCAGCCTTGCATTCCTCAGCTGGATCCCGGTGACTTGAAAAGCGTCTGCCGCACCTTTTTGCACCACCAAGAGCCAGCGGAACTGGCGAGGCCTCTAAAGGAGTGTTCGGAAAAGCTCTTAAAGGAGGAGGCCTCTGCAGACGCTCTATCTTGCGTTGTGCCCTTTGCTACTCCGCTGGAAAGGGACAAGTACACGCAACGCTTTCGAGAACTCCTGCACTCGGAAGATGCATGGCTGCTTCCCAATGCCAGTGGTCATTTTTTTAGCGTGCTGCGGGCACTGAAGATCGCCGACCTGAAGTTCTGCAACACCTACTGGTCGGGTGTCGTACGGGAGTTGGATTCGTGCGCGGAGGAGCAGACGCATCTGCGTTTTCTGAGGCACTGTCAGCGCTACATGAACTTCAATAACAACCTGGGAGGAACGTATCGCCATTTCGAGGTGGAAAAGAAGCTGAGTCATATGTGCATGAGCGCCATGGAGGAGGACGTATCGGGCCGGCTGCCCACCAAGTTCGCACGCCTGGCCTCCTTCGTCCTGGCGTATGGACACACACCGTTCTCCTGGAAGAAGTTCCCCAATGTTTTGCTGAGCAAGTTGCTGGCCATGGCTCCGCAGCTGGACATCAATGAATGCTTCCTGCTCAGCCGGGGCATGCAGATAGCCTGCGAACTTCGGTTTCGGCAGCACCTTCCGTCGCTGGCGGGCATGCAACTGGCGACCATGGACAACGTCCTTATCAGCTGTGCTGAGAGGCACCTGGCAACCGCCGACGAGGAGCCGCTGAGTGCCAGTGATCTCAGCATGATTGTGCGAACGCTGAGCCATCGAAAGTGTAAGTGTGAGCCTTCATTAAAATCATCATTAAAATATTTATTTTTAACTTTTCTCTCTGCAGCCCTGAAGAACACAGTGGTCTACAACAAGTCCCTATCACTTTACAAATCTCTGCCTTGCAAGGATCTCAGTTCGCGAATAGTCCGAGACATGGCGTATAATTTTAATGCATCGCAGTTCCTTGTTCCTGAGCTGCTGGAGTCCATGTTTCGCTACATCTCCGAGCAGCATAAACACGTCACTGGGGATACCGTGGAAAAGGTTCTTACTTGTTCCTATAACTTGGGATACACTCCAACCTCTCTGGAGGTATTGGATCATGCCGCCGAGGTCTTGCTAAGGTAAGTGGACTACTATAGAGACATCTCTGATAGACAGAAATTAATAAATTCAATTTATTTCACAGGGACTTTGATCAAATGAGTGGACTGGCGATCGTCCAAGCGTGCCTGGCACTTTGCTTTTATAAATCCATACCGGAGCAGTTGATCAACAGGATATTCTGCGTAAAGTTCATACAGCGCATTGAGGATGAGATACAAGTCTGCTACTCTAAGGCCACCTATCCGGAGCGGGTGCTGAATCTGGTTATGCAGCTGAACCGCACGGTCTGCTTGGATCTGCCCGAGGCGAATGTTCCCTGGTTTCAGCAAAACTACATCGAAGCCCAAATGAGCAAAAGTAATTATATGAAATTTTTAATAATTTGTTGAGTTTCATCTTTCCTGTTCACTTTCCAGGACCCTTACAGTCAACTGCGTTTAATAAAGATGTCAAGGAGTTGCTGGAGAACCTACTCAAGGATAAGAATCATTTCCGTTGCAATCACACGACTCCCTACGGCTACCAAATAGACTTTGTGATACATTTCGACCGCGATAGGAAACCAATACCAGCGCCTCCTGTGGAGGCGACCATGTTGGATCGCATAACCAAGTATGATTCCGAAAACCACCCTTAAAGGACCTCTCTATATCTTAATCCAATTTCCAGAGTGGCTATACTCCTGCTTAGGTTAGACTCCTTTTGCGAGAATGACCTCACGGCCATGCGAGGAGCCGAGTCTTTGAAGATGAAACATCTGGAAATGATGGGCTACAAAGTGCTGCAGATCAACGAGCACGACTGGAACTCCAAGTACATGGCGGCACCAGGTGCCAAGGCCAACTATTTGAAATGCTTGTTACAGATTTCCAACTAGTCTAGTAAGTTGCTGCTAGCTTTAATTGTTTAATAGTGATTATATTTGTACAAAAATAGTGTTTAAATTCGTTTTGTATATAGTATTTAATATTAATTATACAAATGCATTTAAAATGTTGTTCACTTGTCCTGATTAGCAACACACCAGTTGTAGGCGTTGTTGAACATTAACTGCCACGGGCTTTCAGTGTTCGTGGCGGGCACCTCGAATCCGGGCGGCACGTACGGCCATTGGTACATGGAACTGCATCGTTCTGGATGCGGCATCAGGGCCAAGTGGCGACCATCCGGCGAGCAGAGACCGGCAATACCCAGAGGACTGCCGTTCGGATTCATGGGATACACTTCCGTAGATTCACCCTGGTCATTCACATACTGCAAAGTCACCAACTGCTCCGACTGAAGAGTTTTAATCAGGTTCTCCTCCCGGAAGGCGAAGCGTCCCTCCCCATGGGCCACCCAACAACCCAGGACCAGATCCTGCATGCTTCCCAGCATAATAGAGCGGTTGGGTGGAATTCGAACAGTGGACCAGCGGCACTCGAATCGCTGGGAGCGATTGTGGAGCAAAGCCAGGTCAGGCTCTGTTCCCAACTGGGATTTGGGGTTTCCGACAAAACCAATCAGGGTCATTAGTTGGCATCCATTGCAAATGCCGAGGGAGAACACGTCCTTGCGTTTCTTAAACTCCTCAAACTGGCTCTTCAGGCTCGGACTGTGGACAATATTGGCTGCCCAACCCTTGGCCGATCCCAAGGTGTCGGCATAGCTGAAGCCCCCCGGGAAGATCAGTCCTCGGTATTGGGATAGTGTGGTGCTGCCTTTAAACAAAAGAATAATTATAAATTATAAGAATCTTCAATGATTTATTCACTTACCCTTCAAGAGATCGGACATGGTCACGTCGTGGACCTCGAAGTTGGCCCTGAGGAGGCAGGCCATCATCTCGCGCTCACTATTGACGCCCTCCTCCCGCAGAACGGCCACGCGAACTGGCACAGAGGACCGCTTGAGGGTAAGCTCCGCTTGAAGGTTAGCAGGTCCCTTGTAGTGGGGGGCCTGGCGAAATTCCAGACTGTCGTACTCCGCCTGGGCACACTCCTCGTTGGCCTGCAGTTTCTCCAACTCGAAGCTGGTGCGCTCCCACTGCTTGTATAGTTGGCGAACGGGTAGGTCCAAGAGAGTGGACTTTCCCAACTTGACCACGAATCGGGAGCCAAGGCCGAAGCCAGTTGTCACACCCAGCTGGTAGGTGGGCACTCCGGCGTCGCTGTACTGCGACTTGACTCGCTGCACATCCGACTCCAGGACCTCCACAACCCATCCACATTCCTCGGCAAAGAGAACCACCAACTCTGGACGTCCAATCTTGTCAACGGAAGCATCGTAGTGCTTCAGCTGGGCCAGGGATTCCGACAAATCCACTTCGAGACCACTTAATCCGCCGATAGCCATCTCCACAAGGCACACGAGTAGACCTCCGTCGCTGACATCATGGCCGGCCAGGAGCATCTTCTCTCCCAGCAGGGCTTGGGTCACGGCAAAGGCCTTGGCCAGCCGATCGCTTCTTAGTAGATTGGGTGACTCCTTGCCTTGCTGGGCGTAGGCCTGGGCGAGCGCAGAGCCTCCCAGTCGCAGCTTACCCTCCAAATTAATCCACAGCAGTACGGTTTTGGAGCCCAGGGCAGGTCCTTTGAGGTCGGGAGTGACTCTAAGACGCACGTCCGGGCACGGAGCGTACGTGGAGATGACAAGAGTGCCCGGGGACTTGATGGTCTCCTTGTCCACCTTCGCAGCCATGGACAGAGAGTCTTTGCCGCCGTCAATGGCTATATGAAGCTCCTCCAGGACGCTGCAGAGCTCCTTGCAGGCATCGAACATTTTAGCTCCCTCCCCCGGCAACTTTGCGGCCCACATCCAGTTACCCGAGCACTTGACGTCGGCCAGTTCGGTGATCTTGACGAACACCAGGTTGCTGATCGCCTCCGCCACGCACATCCTGGCCATGGCAGCGGGATCCAGAAGGCCCTTGAGCGGCTGGGTGCCAATGGAAGTGGCGATGCCGGCGTTGGTGAAATGCGAGACGGTGGTCAGGGCGTAGTCCGCCAGGGGAGCCTGCAGCGGCCCAACGCATTGCTGCTGAGCGATGAGTCCACCGACGCAGCGATCCACCTTGTTGGTCAGGAATCGTTTACTGCCCACAGCCACCAAGCCAAGAACGCGCTCCAGGGCATCGTCCAATCGGAGGTCCTTCGAAAACTCCAAATCCTTCAATGGTGTCACCTCTCGTGTCAGCTCATAGGTTCTTTTCGGCATATCGCCCAGGACGTACTTCAGATCCAGGCTGAATGGAGCCGGCTTCTCGCTGGTGACGGACAGAGCCTTCTCCAGATCCTTAGGTGCGGCCTCCTCTAAAAGGGTAACTTTTCCGTCGCCAGTCACCACGCCCACAAAGCTGATGGGACATCTTTCGCGTTGGCAGATCCTCTCCAGAAGGTCTCGATCTTCCGCCTTGCAGAGAATAGCATTGTTCTCCTGGTACTCGGCACCCCACAGCTCCAGGGCAGTGATGGTCGGATCACCCAGCTGGAACTCCTTCGAGTATATTACAGCTCCGGCAAAGCCGGGCTCCACCAGCTCCTTGAGCACGTTTCCATTGCCGCCGGCGCCCTGATCGTGAATGGCCAAAATGGGGTTCCTATCGCCCAGTTCGAGGCAGGCCCGCACCATGCGATTCAGTTTATTCTCCATTTCGGCATCGCCTCGCTGGACTGCATTAAAATCGAGTTCAGCGTCTCCAGAGCCCTGGACTTCCACGGAACTAGCGGCACCACCGCCCACACCAATCCTGTATACTGGACCTCCGATCTTGGCCAGCAGGTAGCCGCGAACAGGCGGCAGTTTCTCGCGCATCGTAGCCGGCATAGTACCCAGACCGCCACTGAACATGATGGGCTTTACGAATTCGTTTCGCTGGCCGGGATCGGCCACGCTCCTGAGGCCGTAGGATAAAGCAAAGCCGGAGATGACTGGCTCGCCAAACTTGTTTCCGTAGTCCGAGGCGCCGTTGCTGGCCTCGATCAGCACCTGGAGAGGAGGAGCAAAGGTCGAAGGGTACTGGCAGTCCGCCGGCTCATAAGGCTGATTGTAACCTGAGATTAAGAAAATAGAACGACTTAGTTGCAAAGTTCTAGTATTTCATTATTGGCTCCCACCCACCTGGAATGTGAAGGGCACCAACGCAGTAGCCTGCTGTGCCAGCGATCGGTACACCACCTCTTCCAACGCCTTGGACGTCACGCAATCGGCCGCCGGTGCCGGTGGTGGCTCCGCTGAAGGGCGCCACTGCAGTGGGCATGTTATGGGTCTCTGCCGTGAAGATCAGGTCGGACTCCAAGCTACCCAGACTCACTGGACCCGGAGCCACCACGGAGGACGGCACAATGGCATCGTACTTGAATCCCCGCATGGCGCTACTGTTGTCACTGAACTTGATGGTGTTGTTCGGATTCGTGTGGGCTTGCGTGTCCATGATCATTCGGATGAGGGATTTGGGCTGCTCCTCCCCGTCGATAACCATGCGCCCGCGGAAGAACCAATGCCGAGAGTGCTCGCTGTTGCTCTGGGCGCAGTCGAACAACTCCACGGTGGTGGGATTACGTCCCAGGGTCTTGGCGAAGAGTTCGTAATAGTACTCGAGGTCGAAGTCCGTGAAGGCGAGGCCCAGTTCCTTGTTGACACGCTCCAAAGCAGCCGGCCCTTCCTCCAAGATAGGAACGAAGTGCCAGTCCGCCTGACGCGATGGCAACTGCTCATCGAAACTGGACTTGGGCATGTTCTCCGCCGTGTACAGGCACTGCGTCATGCGATCGCCCAGTAGAGGGAAAAATTTCAACGGATCCCGTGTTACCGCGTCCCCACTGAAGGTCAGAAGGTAGCGGTTGGAGGTTTCCATGCGACGAACCTCGGAGTAGCCCAGATTGTGGAAGATGTTGACGCAATTGGTGGAGTAGGGCGTGGAGAAGTTAAAACGTGGCCCGACCTCCAGAAGGAGTTGACGAGAACCCTCCGATCGGAGCACGGTTTCCTTGGTCAAGCTCTGGCCATTGCTCATGGGATGCTTGACGAGCCAAACGAGAAGATCGTCCAGCGCCACAGAGTGCTCTGCCTGACCGTTGTACTCCAGGTGGTAGCAGCGCTCCAGACGAACCGAGACAACACTGTTGTCTTCAGCCTGGAGGCGACGGAGGACGGTCTGCTCCTCGGCCACATCGTGGGCCTGCACGTCGTAGTATCGTAGGATTACCATGTCGCGGGTCTGCAAGAAACCAAATACTTGAGAGTAATACGTGTGGGGGCTTCACTTGTCGAGTCGCGACTGATCCGGGGCCGGTGTAAAGCCGTTGACAACCGAAAGGCCAGTGCCCACGCAGTGGGTTATCAAGTAGCACCTCCACCACAGCCACAGCCGCGGATCAGGTTACTGCCAATCAGATCGGATGCACTGAAGGCGCAGCCTCTGCCGTCACAACTTGTTTTTGTTTTTTTTACAGCCCCCCCGAAACTGATACTGATAAGCCAGCGTAAACATATTTTTTTTACAGAATGGGGGAAAAAACAGGAGGAGCTTCAATTGGCACAACTAACCCGAATGGATGAACAAGTCTGGGGCGCACGTGTGAGGGAGCTGAGATCTGCAGACCTTGGGGCTTCATGTTCCTCTCCTTAATTCGCGCTTATACCGTTACTCTGGCCACTCTACGAAAATAAGCTTTTTTTAACGACCTGTTGATAACCGGCCATAGTTTCATTAACAAAATATCTATATTTTATAAATAAAACAAATACTCCAAGGTTTTTTATCTATATTGACTTGGTTTTAAGCTTTATACTACAAAAATAAAATGTTAATACAATTTATTTATGATTTAAAAACCTTTGGAAACGGCCTATATTGAATTTGAATTACCCGCCAAGACTTGTAGAAGAAAAGCTTATACATATATTAATCGAAGAGATTTTCTTTATCATTTTTTTTGTAGGAGTCGGCACATGGGCTTTATAAAGAAGCTTATATTACAAAAATAAAAGGATAATACATTATTTCATTCATTGATAAGCTTTTGGAAAATGGTTCCCATTATATGGAGTTTGAAACACCCGCCAAATATAGTAGTAGAAAAGCTTATACATATACTAATCGAAGAGCTTTCTTTATCATTTTGTTGTTGTAGGAGACGGCACGTGGGCTTTCCGCGTCGTGCGCATTCCCCCCACCCACAGACCCATAGCAACAGCAACAAATCAATGTCTGTGTCATGACGCTTGCAAAAATAATCAGCCATGAGCACTTGCAAGGCGGAATGCCTTTTAGAATTTAATTGAAGCACACAACTCTTAGATTACAGCAGAGGCTGCCAAGAGCGCAATACCTGTTTAATGGACAAAAATAAAACAATTGAGGCTTTTTAGGCAAAATTGTCGTTTTATTGTTGCTCTTTTCGATCTTGGCTTTCAGCGGCATTCTACGGTTACATTATCTGTGTATTGCGTAATTATTCATCTAGATATGACTGATTAAATAAGTGCCAGTATTGTTAGGCGAGTTCCTCCCGAAACTTCATTCCGAAGAAGATAGTCGTCCATTCTTGGCCAACAGGTCAACGCCAGGTGGTGTTGATGGCCCAGCCATTTGGAACGGACTTGGTAAAAAATATAAGCAAAGATTTAAGGAGAGAGTAATGGATGCTGCCACTTGTGTGCTAGTTGTCGATCTGCCATTCATTATTCTTGTACTAAAACGGCGGTCCTAGCGCCATCTAAAATAATTCACTATTTAACAGCCCTGCGCGGCCCGCACCTACATACACCTTGCCGCCTCGTAGCCACCTACGTTATGTGCATTGCTTTCGCCGCCTTGGCAGCCTGCGTGCTAATCTCGTCCATGCTTTTGCGGGCGCTTTCTGTGACTTCGTCAATGGAGCGCCGTGTATTGTGTATCAGTTCATCCGTCCCCCGAGCAATGCCCTGGACTTCTGTGTTGATTAGCCCAATGACCCATTCAAGGCCCTGCCGGCCCTTTCCCGCGTTTGTACTGATCGTGGAGGTTAGCAAATCCTCCATATAGTGAGACAGTGGAACACCGTACACATTAACAGTAGCTTCCTGCTTCAGCAGCGTCTTGGTGCCGTCTGACGGATGGGGTTCGTAATAGAGAACTTCGTCGACGCTGATGTTGCGGCAAAATGTGAGATTGTTCGTCTTGAGAACCATTTGCTTGCGTTCTGGGTCCACGGTGGATCGCTCACTGGCAAAGCAGGTTTTGGCTGTTCCGATTAACGCGTGAGTCCACTTGGGGAAGTACCACTTGGACTGCACCAGGCGGTGCGTATGCAACACACCGTCCACCACCCGCCGCTCGACCACGTCCGTGCCAATGATAGAGGGTGTCATCGGATTGGGGTACTTGCGCCACGCAGCCTGCGTGACCGTTTCCCACGGGTGGTTGAATATGTGCTCCGACGTCCAGATTTTCATTATGCAAGCGCCGTTTTCGTCACTGTTCGGTCGGGGGTCTGGTCCTAAGTCACAACCGAGTACAAGGTAAACCTGTAGGACGGCGAGCGGGGAAGACGAAACGAGAAAGTGTGTTAGTGCGGGACACGAGCACGAATTTTGACGGTAAAGTCTGAATTATTGGATATTTCAGAGCAAGTTACGAGAGCTGACCTTTACTCGTGTGTTGTTCCTGGTAGTTCTAGTGATGGCCTGAACACGATAACGCGAGCTATCGACGGGCCTAACCGCGCTGGTGTGTACACACTGACAGACACTAACTGAAACCGCAGGACCTGTGTCTCAATCTTATTACTATCCATTTATTAGTATTTAAAATTTAACGCAATATTAATCAAGTAATCTGACGCCCTGCAAAACGAATACATGATGAACCTACTGTGGTCCGAAGGTGCGCAAGTACTTCTCGTACGCCTGCTTGTCTAGTCGCAGAAGACGTCCTTGCAAATATTCCCTGAACCGTCGCATTTCTGCGGCGTCCTCGGTTATGAGTTTCCTCTCCGCGTCCACCATTTCTTTCAGTATTTCTTCGTTGTCTGTCGCCCCTGTGCGAGTGGCCCCCTTCTCCAGGCGAGTCACGATTTGGCTAGCGATCTTGTCGCTCTCATAATCCATTATTTTGGCCAACGCCTTGGCTGGTGTTCGTCGCGGTTTTTGGAATCCTGCACCAGGTAGCTGGGGCTCTTTATCGCGCTGCAAATCCCAATGGCTGTCGTCGCCGTTCCGCGTTTGTGGCTCCCCATTTGAAGATTCCGGTTGCTCAATGAACTCCGACAATGAAGGCTCGTCGGAATTGGTTTCGGCATGTGCTGTGTTGTTCTGGAAGTTGGTGAGGTGAAAGGTGCCATTGGTGTCGTAGAACTTGTAGCCCAGCATCTCCAGGGCAATTTCTGTGAGTAAATATGACATTTTAATCAAACTGTCCAACCGTTCAACAAGCGACACAAAAACAGTATGGCTTTTTTCTGTTGCAAACAAATCCATAACGCATTTTGGGGTGGTAACATTGGCATCAGCTGTTTTCGAAAGATTTATTTTTCGCACCTTTCTACCTGCAACACAATAAAACTATTAAAAAGGGACCCAGGGCCACTTATTTATACATCGGATGTAGTCCAAGTCCGTGCGCCAGCATGAAGATTAACGAAAAAAATTTGTATGTGTTCGCCAAGACGCCTCCCTATGACATGGAAGGTTTGTTGCTCTGTCACCTCTGTTGTCGTTTCAATTAATCACCGAAGTTTTGCTTTAGGCTTCCTTAACAAACGGGGCGAGGTCAACAAGGCGTTTCAGCGACGATACTTCGTTCTTAAGGGAAACCTGCTGTTCTATTTCGAGTCGCGGGTGGACAAGGAGCCACTCGGTCTGATCATTGTCGAGGGCTGCACCATCGAACTATCAAATGAGATGGAGAACTATTGCTTTGAGATCGCCTTCAACGGCAACCGCACGTACATCCTCGCTGCTGAAACCCAGGAGAGCATGGAGGCGTGGATGAAGGCTCTCACCTGCGCTGGCTATGAGTACAAACGGATCATCGTGGCTGAGCTGCAGCGACAGCTCCATGAAATCGACGAGTCCAAAAACAGTAAGACGACACAAACAGAGCTCTAAACTTCAATATCTAATAATTTTGCAATCCTAGAAATGCTCGGCCACTCAGTAGATGGTGCTCAAAATAAAATGGAGGGAACTAAGCCAAAGCCTCCTCCAAGACGAACGAATCCCTTCAACAGACCAGCTCCCCCGCTACCGGAGATGGCATTCACCAATGGACACTTTGGGTCCAGCAACGCGAGATCGCAGCAAGAACAGATCATCCTCAACAAAGGTATGCCCACCGCCGCGAAATTCCGCGAAAGCTGTTTTCTCCCTAAAACTTTCGATTATCATCAACTCAATCTTAGCTTAACTGAGTGTTCGACAGAGAGTCCCTCATCATTGTGTGACCGCGCCTGTTCGAAATTAGTCTCTCTTTGTCAAGATGCCTTTTAGCGAGATATTCGCCAAAGTCTGTTGTTTGTTGCCAATGCAAGGATACAAGCTCTTTCCACTTGCAGATACCAACGGAAACGGTACTCCGCATGGTACGCCCAAAGCGACACGAAGCCATCCGACCGTCCACCAGGGTACCGGCATTTTTTATTCGGAAGTAAGTGATCATCCGGGAAACTCAGTATTACCTCGAGGCCAACCTAAGATTAGCCGCACCAAGTGCTCCGAGCAGCAGCGAAAACGGACATTGGAGGAGTTCGTTCGGAGCCATGAACGCTTCCGGCAGGAGCTTATGCCCGATGTAACTGATTATCGTGAGCGCCAAGTTCAGCCCCTTATAAGGTTCTAATAAATCAGCCAATCGAAAATTATTCTAAATCAAAATAATTCTAAAATAACAATAAAATTTTAATTTTTCTTTGAATAAAATGTATAATTTCAAAACCAAATTTCAAATATAATGTATTGATTGAAAAATGTCCTTGGTTTTCGGAATATTGAGTGCCCACTGTAATATCTTATTTTGCAACATTGTACTGCAATATTTTACAGCACTGAATAAAAAAGTTGTTTTCTTCACATTTACCAACACGATTCCAGGTGTCCGATTGGACTCAGTTCTTGAAACTATAAATTTGCTTATTTCCGGCAAATAATTTCAATTATCAATTAACATGTAAGTTTTCTTTGTGAATACTAACTAAAAAGATTAAAGAGAAGTAGTTTTGAAGAGTGGCTTCGATACGCGAGTTAAACTCTATGTATTCGAATGTTGCGAAATGCGTCTTTGTATTTGTGAAGTGACGCTACTTTTAATTATCGCGTCCAGTTTGAAGCTCAGGTGATACCTGTTTGCTTTAAAGGCCCAGAAGTTAACATTTCTTAGTCGAAACTATTTTGCCTTCCATAGTTTGTATTTTTTGAGTAATCCATGAATAGAATTGAGAAAAAAAAACAGCCTAGCGTCGGTGTAGCGGCAGCGGCTTTCATTTTGTTTTCTTGCAAAAACCACCACTTAAACAGGCACACACACCGATATACACAAACACACACCACCACCACCGAGCGGGAGAGCGGCTTGTGCGTTACGCTTTGCTGCGTACAAATTCTGGTTTTGGTTCTCAGACTCCCATTTCATTTCAGCAGAGAATAACATACCCGGTCGCAGCAGCAGCATTAATCGAAAAAAATGTCGGCTAAGCGCAAGGCAGGTGGAAATGGAGCCGGACCCAACAAGCGGCGCCCCAAGAAGAAGGAGTCCGACTACGAGGACGAATTCAGTGATGACTCCGACGATGATGCCGCACAGCAGGCTGCTGCCGCTAACCAGATGGAGGTGCTCATCCCCCATGACGACCATGATCCACCCAGCAAGCTGCCCGAGGACCTCTTAGCTTCGCTGGAGAAGACTCCGGGACAGTTGTTGTTGGCCGGAATGGTTACCTGGGACTTGACGGGCAAGCGAGATCGCAAAAACGTCACAAAAGTACGTCCGAACCTATACAGTTTCCATCGGTTCACGGATGAAAAGGTAAGTCACTCGATTGTTTATACAAGTCTGTGATCTAAGTGCTTCTCTTGCGCAGTATCGTTATGTGGCCAGCGGTCCAAGCGCTGCTCATACCATCCTAATCAATATGGACCGTAAGGCAATGGGCTTTGGACGGAACCCAAGCGGTCAGTTGGGTCTTAGCCAGGACATCAAACTGGTGGAGAAGCCCACGATCATACCGGCATTGGAGCAGGAGAACGTGGTGCAGGCGGCCGTTGGGCGTCACCACACACTCTTCCTCACCGACACGGGCACTGTGTATGCCTGCGGTGAGAACAAGTCGGGACAGTGCGGCGTGGGTAACACTCATGCGAACATCTACACTCCGACACCAATCAATTATCGTGGCCCACCCATCATTCGAATCGGATGCGGTGCCGAGTTTTCGGTCATCCTGGACATCAAGGGCAACCTTCACACCTTTGGGTTGCCAGAATACGGCCAACTAGGTCACAACACGGATGCTAAGTACTTCGTAAACGCCAACAAACTGTCATTCCACTTCGAGACATCGCCCAAGAAGGTCGTTCTCTACATTGAGAAGAGCAAGGAAGGTCATGTCACGCCCGTAGACGGTGTGCAGATCGTCGACTTTGCCTGCGGAAATAACCATACGGTAGGATACACCCATTACTATCTTTGAGCCTTTACTTATTTGTTGTATTTTGCATTGCAGGTGGCCATTGACTCCAAGAAGCGGGTATACAGTTGGGGCTTTGGTGGGTTTGGGCGTCTCGGCCACGCCGAGCCCAAAGACGAGATGGTGCCGCGTCTGATGAAGTTCTACGATGCTCAGGGCCGCGGTGGTCGCAGCGTCTTCTGTGGCTCCACATTCAGTCTGGTTGTTAACGAGCTCGGTCTTCTGTTTCTGTTCGGTCAGAATAAGAAGACGGGAGAGGCCAATATGTATCCGAAGCCTGTGCAGGACCTATCCGGTTGGAATATAACCGATATTGGTTGCGCCAATACCTCGATAGTGATTTCGGCTGATGATACGCTGATTGCCTGGGGTGCTTCGCCTACATTTGGCGAGTTGGGAATTGGCGAGTTCCAGAAGTCTTCGACGGTGCCCAAGGAGGTGCCAAAGATGGATGGCATTAAGATACCTCAGGTTACCATGGGCTATTCACACACGGCGCTGCTTGTCGACACCACCCATGAGGCTACCAAGCAGAAGTACGACAAGTTGTCCGAGTACACCATTGACGATTAGAAGGGCTCTCCCGAAAGTGGCTATCTGCTGCTTTAATGTATACCGCTGCCAACTACAATACTGCTCCAAGTGGGTTACCGAACCAGAACTACCACACTATCAGAAACTCTGAGAACTGATCGATGAAACTATGCTGCTACTTATCGAAGACGAAGAAACAAAACGCACCCATCAAATTTTATGAAATAAGTTAAAAGTTTTTAGCTACGCTATTCTCGATATTTATACTATACGATAATCTCAGATTTTGCTTAAACCTTTAATTTATTCTCATAGCCCCGTAACTGATTCCATTTTTCATCTTTCCCTTCTCGTTTTTATTTATTGTCGCCCGCCGCCCACCTTTTAGTTTACAAAATGTACTCACAAATTCAATGTTCATTTATTTTTATTTGTTTAATGTACGCGAAACAAGTTCAGTATTCTTTTGAAAATTTTGTGAGAGAAAATAAACTACAAACGTAAAAAAGAAACACTTAAATTAACAAATAAGAGCATAGGTGCAAATCTAAAGTATACCATGGAAGAAATCCAACAGTTGCAACTATTAACAAGTACATCATGCATTTTAACTATATACAAATGAATATTTAAATAAAGAAAAGTTAGTATTTAGAAATGTTTTGAGTTTTATTCATGAGATGGGATATTTTAATTATATTTAATTAATAATTATTTAATTTTATATTTGATGGTTTTTAATTTAAAGATTAATATCCAGGTATATACATTATTTATCCGACTTTATATAACAGGAATTGATGGAAAAACATGAAGCCTACAAGTATGCAATATTTTTTTTCGGATAAATTTCTTCGACAAGACGTACTGCAATTTCAGAATTGAAACATTATGGAATACTAAGAAGGAATTGAAAGCTACTTCTAAAGAAATATAAGATGTTAGTCCTTGAAAGCGATGCTTCACAGTACCCTGACTATTCCTGGGCTGTCCTGATTCGTCCATTGTCCTAGTCTTGTCGTTGATGATGACGGAAAGCGAAAGTTAGTGGGCAGAAAGCTTACGCCAAAGGCTCCATTCGCTCTCTTGGATGACGACTTTTGACTCCGGATTCAGGACCTGCTATTTAACCACAAAAGCTCTACCATCCAGAGAGTCAGAGCTTCCCTTTCCAGGGTCGGTCGCTCGGGTCCTTGCGAACATGTTGCGTGTTGTGCAGGACAAGGATGCAATGTCGGATGTCTCTCTCCCACTCAACTACACAAATCGCAACATGTCCTGTCGGGCGAGAGGTAAATAGGAGATCCTATAGTTCCCTCTCGTTCCGGCATCGCAAGAATGTTCAGTACGAACTAAAGGACGAAGTGCAGGCACGAACCATGAGACACTCGAAGAAAAATTGAGTTCAATGTGAAATATAGTTGGCCAAAAAGGACATCAGCTTTTGGTGTTATTTTCAAACGCGCGCTCAACGAAGAAGCATCAAAACCACGGAAATCCGGTTCTGTCGAGCAATGTGCGCCGCTGAGGAACCGTTTCTGCACGCCGCGCTTTGAGTTTCGTTTTACCTTTTTTCGCTCTCCCCCCACCCCCGACACCCACACACAACCAAACACACATACACACGGACGGCGCGCACACACACCCACACCTACGAACACGGGCGCACAAAGTAACAATATCAACAGAATATTTCGAAGATGGCGACTTACGGAGTTTTTTAATGAAATTTTTACAAAAGCACAAATCACCTGAAATCACGTATCATATTTGCTAAAAGTGTATTTAATAAATTTGAGGGGAAAAAAAGAAAATACAAACAAACACAAAGAAACGGCGCAGCAAACAACAAATAGAATCTAACTGTAAATTACAGTGCCTTTTATAAAACAAGCAACAGAAGCAAACATAGCACAGCAGTCACAACAACAAAACAGCATCCAACACAGAAGCAGCAGCAGCAACAGAATCCAGAGAATCAGAGCCACAAACCAAAATCTATAGTCGACTACTCGGCGAAACACGGTAGGTTATTACGTATACGACGTGGGGGAGCTCCTTTCTCTCAGAGTGTCTCTATGTGTATGTGTCGGTGTGTGTGTGTTGTCTTTGCGTGTGTTTGATGCCGCACTAATTGGTATGCAACATTATTTTTGCCTTTGTCATGCCACGCATTTTTATGGTTTGTAATTATGGTGTGTCGTTTTTTACACGGCCATGTGATGAGCCATTTTCAGGTTTTTGGGGATTTAGCTTTATGTACGCGAACCTACCCATTTTCCCGCCCACATAATAGTTTTTTTTTGGGGTGGGGGAAAGTGAAATGAATTAATGAGGGCCCTTCATAAAATCCATTCTTTTGGCTTTGAATTAGTCGCAAGAAAAAGGCCATAAATATACAAAAAAAAAGGAAATAATTAATTCTTTTTAGCGCGCCCATCTGCCAAATACAAAGCATGTTCGCCTGCCATTGTGGCAGTCACGAAGAAGCCAACGGACAAGAAGTCTGGACCTGGCCGTCCTCGTCCAGTTCCCTCCCCCCCCGAATCCACAATTCCCATCCCACTCACTGCTCATAATATGAGTATAAAAGCTGCCAAAATCAATAAAGACAGACAAAAAGCAACGGTCGAGGAGGAGGAGCTAAAGTTAAACGAAAGTCACATGCGAAAGTACCAGAATCTTAACTTGACTTGGCTAGGATAGCACTTTTCATTCCAGTTGCATTTTGTTCTTGTTGTTTTGTGAATCTTTGTGGACTATCAACCGCATTAACTCACCTGTGGCGGACACTTTTCATACGTAGTATATAGTACGTACTAGGTAGCATGTCCCGGGGGCATGCGGCATCCATCTCTCGCTCTTTTTCCCGATTTAGCTCATTGGCCGCCCCGGTTGGCAATCTTCGGGCGCCTCTCTTCCATCTCTTAGCTGGGCTTTTGTCACCTTTTGTGCTTGTTGCTGACGTTTGAATGACGCAAATTAATACATACACACTTTATTTTCAATTATATTTTCAATACCATTAAATTTTGTCATTTTGAAGCCAGTTCTAATGGATGAAAATGGTTTCATGTGCTAAGGAGTTTCACTTACCTGAAAAGGAAATGTTAAAAATGATCAGAAAAACTTAAGAAAACTTGTTTTTTAATAGTTAAATATACTATATAGGACTTTTATTTATAGTATACTTTGATATATAGATAGATAGATGGATAGATAGATAGATAGATAGATAGATAGATAGATAGATAGATAGATAGATAGATAGATAGATAGATAGATAGATAGATAGATAGATAGATAGATAGATAGATAGATAGATAGATAGATAGATAGATAGATAGATAGATAGATAGATAGATAGATAGATAGATAGATAGATAGATAGATAGATAGATAGATAGATAGATAGATAGATAGATAGATAGATAGATAGATAGATAGATAGATAGATAGATAGATAGATAGATAGATAGATAGATAGATAGATAGATAGATAGATAGATAGATAGATAGATAGATAGATTGATAGATAGATATTAAAGATAGAATATATAGAATAGAAAGATAGAATATTATTTAGATATATTACTATGAATAATAAAAGCTATAGGACTATAAGGATTAAGATTTTTTTGGAAGGAAATTAATAATTCTAATTATTGACAAGCTAATTGTAAAAAAAAACTTAAAGACAATTAACATTTTTTTAAACAAATAGAATCAGATCTAATATTTATATGATACTCTCCAAAAAACGATAGTTTCTCATGCTTATTTATTTTCAAAAACAACAAAGCAAACACTTCCGTACCATTTCCAAGACAAACATAAAAGAATATCCTTAAAATAATTAGTAGAAAGGATTTTCAAAACAATCCTTAAGAAAATACAAGCTAACTTCCTATTTTGTTACCACGTAACATGAAAATAATGAGAATTCCGCCGAGCAGTTCAACAGGTTATTGGCATTGTAAGCAAATAAGAATAAGGGAACTTAACTTACGTACAAAGTACGTATACGTACATACATTGTACACACACACAATCACACACACACACACACACACACGTTGAGGCACCTGTTTGGTCTGGGGGATGCATTAATGAAAACAAAAATAGTCTGGGCTTCCATTCTTGTGGCTCGTGCTCGCTAAACCAAGGACTAGCTGGCAAAGTGACAGGAGCAGCATGTGATGTGCCCACATCCTTACATAGTACACTCGTGCTCATCCAACACATGTCGTGGATGGGGTGTGGGGGGCAGGGGTAAGAACACTGTGTCGGCCACGATTAAATTAACGCAAATTAAGCAAACGTCTGTCACATCATCAGCCGCAATGAGCAGAGGAAAAACCACAGCAAAAGGCAAAAGCGTTGACATCGCACACCCACCCGCACCCGCACCCGGGCACTGCGCAGGACAATGGCGGCTGGGAGTCGGCAGCCTCTTGTATCCCTGACCCTGCGCCCCAGCCCCCCGTCTCTGCTCCTGCATTCAGTCGCAAAATAAAACTGATACACAGCATCGTAAAGGCTGACGCAAGCCGCTGATGCCAGCGACAGGCTCTCCATCTCCCCGATATCCATCGTACCAGCGGTCGGATGGTATGGTACCCGCTCCTTCAAACCCAAACAAAAGGCAAGCTGAGGGATTCTGGGGGAGGTGCCACTGCTCATACGTAGATGCAGCAGAAAGGATTTTGGAAGCAGGGTGACTCATTATCTTGGCAAGGTCAAATCCACCGAAAATATAGTGAGATATAAGGGGTTGAATGAAACTATCCTGTAGTATATCCTTCTGTTTTCGGTTCTGTAATCTATGTAGACTAGGCCTTGAAATTAAGGACTAGTTTTTTAAATAAGAAGTAGTTTTTATGCCAAACTCGGAGACTGAAAAATAATAATTATTTAGAAGAAGCTTCGATTTTATAAATATTTACCTATCTGACAGTTTTTTTAAACTTTAAATAATAAATAAAAAGTTTAAACATTTGAAAAATTTTTGTAGAAAAATATTTCAATCAGGATACTAAGCTTAGACAAATGTATACTAAGCTCAGAGCAAATTTATAATAATATAGCATAATAATATGCAGAAATAATATATATTTAAAAGTCGTTATAAAATTCCTTGTTAAGAGTATTTGTGGTTAGTTTTTAGCTATCTTTAGTTTGGACCTATCCTAAACACTCTCCAAATTAAATATAGTTTAAATATATAATATATAAGTTCCGTATCTGAACATTCATTTAAAAACAAAAGGTAGGACCAATAGAGGAGGGTCACATGGTGGGTCTACTCCTCGATAGTTTGTCGAGGGCGCAGAGTGCAAGGCTACGTTGCCATTCATTTGGAATCCGGCGACGGGAAAAAGGGGCAGCGATGCAAAGAGGCAGAGGATGTGACATCCTATGGCGGAATGCGGAAGGAAGCGAAGCACTAATCTCTAAGTGGGCCTTGTTCCCATTCGTTCTCGTGCTCTTATTGCATAAGTGTCAGTGTCAGCGGTCGAGGTGAAGAGGAGCCTCTTTAGAGGACGAGATGCACATTTCCGTGGGAGGACGAATGTGAGTGCGAGTGCAAGTGTGGGGATATGAATTTGGAAACCGTGGCGGGAGGGGGCAGGAGATAGGCAGGCCTCTGTGTCTGCCGGAGAATAGCAAACTGATGACGATGATGGCATTTTGTTACTTTTTACCTTTTCATTAGGCGCCACATGGCAGCACCTTTAGTATGAAATGAGGCGACCAAACAAACGCATCGCCAGCGAATCCCGCCACATCGAACACGGAGCACGGATCAGACCACGGCAGGCAATTAATCCGGAATCAGTGACGAAAGAATGAGCAGCATTAATCTGCAGCAATGGTGGGAGAACTCGTACCGGCGCCAACACTTGGACACCAGTCAGGACCTCGACTCCGCGGAGCTCCACTACTCGACGCTCGATTATAACCAGCTCGCCACGGATCAGGATGGCTCTCCGCCCGACCTCGACTACGGCAACTTTAGTATAGGAAATCCCTATGATGTGGACGCAGTCAATGGTGACCCTGATCACGCCATCTCCTCGCTGACGCTGCTCCTCCTTGCGATTAGCTATGGTCTGGTGGTCTTCGGCGGCGTCGTAGGCAACTCCACGCTGGTTCTCACCCTCTGCTCGGCCTCGTCGGTTCGTCTGCGGAATCCTCTTCTGCTAGCCGTCTGCATAGCCGATCTCCTGGTCACGGGTATCTCTGCGCCCGTCACTCTCCTTAATCTCGCAATGAACCGTCGGACGCGATCGCTGCCGCTGGCGCTTTGCAAACTCATACACTACATTCAGGTAGGTTCTGTCACAGATACCCTGGACTACTTTTTCTGTAAATCTGTTAAATCCTTGTCCAGGTAATGCCTGTAGCGGCCAGTACCATTTCGTTTTTCATGCTCTCCCTGGACCGCTACGCCACCGTTAAGCACCCGCGCCTGGCGCAACTGCGTCAGCGACGCTACCTTCACGTCTCCTTGGCCCTCCTGTCCTGGCTGGCGTCGGCCACCATTAGTACGCCGTTTCTGTTCGCCTACAAGATAATCGCCAAGTCGGTGACGGTCAAAGGTGGCAGTCGTGGAGCGAACACCACTCCGAACCCGGTCAGCATCAGTTGCACCTCCGACCTCAGCGCCAACTCCATGTTCATGTTCATCATTTTCCATACGATCGCCGTCTTCGTGCTCCCGGGATTGGGGGTGTTACTCAACCACTGCGGGGTACGCCGCAAGCTCTGCGCCCTGTCGCTGACGGCCCGAGCGGCCCACGGTGAACTGCCGCTGCCCATCCCCATCCTGCGCCGCCAGACACATATGGTAATCGTAACCGGCTGTCCCAATGCCCAGCAGGAGGCTTGTGGAGGCGCCACCACGGCGGACGGGACGTCGAACGGTAATGGAAACGGTGGGGGCACTGGGGGGGATTCCATGGCCGTGAGTCCGGGCGACATTCAACTGCATACTCTCCAGCCTCGCATGCCGGGATTGGCTCTTGAACCGGGCTCCTATCGCTCCAGCAATCCCATATCTCCCAGGTACTTCCAGAAAGAGGTTGTTTGTCGGTTTATTATTTTTAATTTTGACTTTTTAATATTTTTAGGGCCATGAGGGAGATACGAGCTCATTCGCAACGCCAGCGCATCCATCGCTCCGGGAGAGGTCCTGCCACGCCGGGTATTCCCCTACCCCAGACCTCGACGCTGCGATCCCGCCGGCATCTGGCCAATATGCTAATCGCATCCGCCGTAATCTTTATTGCCTGCTGGGCGCCGCATGTCTTCTGTATCTTCTACACGAATTTCGGCTACAAACAGCACTGCAGCCAGACCTCTGTCTACTTCAGCCTTCTGCTTGGTGAGTCCATCATTTTGAAGGGACATCTCAAGTTTTGTATAATCCCTTTGGATCCCCCTTGCAGGCTACTTTTATTCGGCCATTAGTCCGGTGATCTACTGGGCGCTAAACCACAACTCGCTTCGACAATCGCCCTGCGCCCCCATCATCCGGCTGCGCTCCATGCAAAATTTTCTAAGGTCGCGCTTCCGGACGCACACAGCCCCGCCGCCACCGTCATCCACCAACGAGGCGGCACTTGGGGCATTCAACCCCAAGCTGATCAAGCTGACACCGAAACAGTATAGAGCTCAGGCCTCTTCGCATTATCTCTACTAGTTGTGATACTAAACTAAACTTGATATACATATTGTATAGACACATAAAGCATATAATATATATATATATATTTTTTACTTATGCCCTCCTGAAGTCTCGACCGCTCAACTTCAGAAATCTTCCCACGAAACCCCCGGAAATGCCTCAACCCCACTAGCGTTCTAAACTCGACGTCCCAACTAAAACGGAACTATTGTATCTAGATGTTTTTCAAAAGCTCTAAGCAACTACTAATAGTTCGCGAATCATTTTCATAGCAGTGTGTTAGTTGAAGCCTTTTAAACTGAAACGCTAAAATATTGTGCCCCTGAAGCTATGCAGTGCAACGTGCACCTGACGCACCAACTCCTGCCTAAGATGAGCAAAAACGTTAACGAATAAAAAAAAAATATATTATAAAAAATAAAAGAAAAAAAATATATATATTAAAGAAAAAGACAAAAAAAAATTAAGTAAATAGAGAACTCTCCTAGTGACTTCTTCGAAATGTTGTTTAGTCTTTTAAGCTGAAATATTGTACTATGTTCCTTCTCATAGATAAGCAATAAGTAAACGCTTTAAGCCAAAAAACTCACAACCAAAATCGAAACAAACGAATCAAACTAAACAAAATCTAAAACTTTTAACCAACTAAACTCGAATACATACCTAACAAAAACAAGCATATATACTAAATTTATACATACAAGTACATATTATATATAAAACAAACAAAAATTAACAAAAAAAAAATTAACATAAATGTGTGGAAATGGTTTAACGAAAAAAAAACATAGTATTGTAATCGTATTTATACGACTTAATTCTTTATACACTTTTCTAGTCATTTTTAATATCGTTCAGTAAACTGAACCTCTTGTGTAGTGTTATTCAAGAGCCACCAAGGAATCCAAGGAGTACATAAGTGTTTCAGATCCCGAAGATCAGAAGACTCAGGAGCGGGTTTCATTGTCTACCTGGGAACTCTTCTAGGCATTTCGACTTGTTTTTTTTGTAATCTAATATCTGCCGGAATAACTCATCCACTTAGTGGTTAACTATTTGTGTTTTCTCCAGATTTTTGTTTAGAACTATTTTTCCACTACAATCATCTGCAATTGTTTAATCTTTAAATCAAATCTAAATAAATATTATTTTGTACTTTAACTAAATTTTCATCGAAAAAAAGACAAGCTATAAATAAACTGCATACCAATAGTCATTGTTTTACTACAACTATCGTGTTTTTATTATTTTTTATGGATATTCATTTCAGGTTCAAAAATATTTTACAACAAAATTCAATTTATGATTAAAAACTTTGATTTTTATAGCAGATGGTATTACAAAATCATTGGAGTGCCTGTAGCACACCTCATAATTATGAATAATAATCATTGCCTAATAATTAATACTTAAAATTGCTTTATCATAGCGGCATTCTGGATGGAAGTGGCATTTTCTATTAAAAAATTTAGTCAAACAGAGGTGCATTAATAATTCATTAAGACTTAGTCGTAAAATGCTATTTAAATGAGAAAAAATTCCAGGGTTTGCATAAAATTATCATGCAAATGTGGCCAATCTGAGAAGTGTTCTTAACTTGGAACTTTGTAGCATCGGAGCAGTCGATTATTGGACGTTTCAGACACCGGATCGGACTCCTGAGCATATTTGAAATGGTTTCTAAATCAGTGATACTCTTTCTGGTGGCATTTCTCTGTGCAGCCTTGATATGCGACGCTAAGGAGTAGGTTGATCATTAAATTATAATTATATTTTACTAACTAGCTAATTTCAGATACCAATTTTTGCCTGCGCGGTGCAAGGATTTGCCGGGAATTGAAAAGCAAATAGGTGGTCCATTGAGTCTGTGCAGTTTTCCACCTGGCTACCAGACACCAGATTCCGAGGACATTCAGGCTGTCATCAACCACATTAAAAGCCTGAAATTAAATTAAAAGACACCGCTCACACTTAAAAATGCCACCGAATAAATCTAATATTTAAGAGTCTATTTTTGGAGAACATTACACTTTATTTGCTGCTAGCAGCGCTCGGGTAGAAGAAATCAATAAAATTAGCTATAACATTTGTATCTTAGTTGGAGGCCCGGTTCGCCTGCTGCGCATATTGTTGCATGCGTTTCTCGACCTCAGGCCGGAAGTGACGGATAAGGCCCTGGACTGGCCATGCAGCACCGTCACCTAAAGCGCAGATAGTGTGTCCCTCGATTTGCTTGGAGATCTCCCACAGCATGTCAATCTCAGCGGGTTGAGCATCACCCTTCACAAAACTAAAACACAGAAAAAATTATTGAAAATTTAAGGAACTCCAAAGAAATGTTAGGTTGTCCCTACCGAGTCATGATTTTGTTCATCCAGCCAATACCCTCGCGGCAAGGAGTGCACTGGCCACAACTCTCGTGCTTGTAGAACGAGATGAGCCTCGCGATGGCCTTGATCACATCCGTCGACTTATCCATAACAATGATAGCAGCTGTTCCCAGAGATGTTTGCGCAGCAATCAAGCCGTCAAAATCCATGATCACGTCATCGCACACATTCTTAGGTATGATGGGGGTGGAGGAGCCACCAGGAATAACACCCAGAAGGTTGTCCCAGCCACCAGTAACGCCTCCGCAGTGGCGCTCGATCAGCTCCTTGAGTGGAATGGACATTTCCTCCTCCACGGTGCACGGCCTGTTGACATGGCCAGAAATGTTGAAGAGCTTGGTTCCAGAGTTACGAGTGCGGCCAAAGCTGGCGAACCAAGCGCCACCGCGACGGCAAATACTTGGAGCGACAGCCACTGTCTCCACATTGGTGACTGTGGTGGGGCAACCGAAGACGCCCACATCAGCGGGGAATGGCGGCTTCAAGCGGGGCTTACCCTGCTTGCCCTCCAGCGACTCGATCAGAGCAGTCTCCTCGCCGCAAATATAAGCGCCAGCACCACGATGCATGAAAACGTCGAAGTCGTATCCAGTTCCACAGGCGTTCTTGCCAATCAAGCCGGCCTGGTAGGCTTCGGCGATGGCCAGTTGCATGTTGGAGGCCTCGTTGTAGAATTCGCCGCGAATGTAAATATAGGCGGCCTGAGCTCCCATGGCACGACCGGCAATCAGACAGCCTTCCACCAGCTTGTGAGGATCGTGACGCATAATCTCGCGATCCTTGCAGGTTCCAGGCTCACCTGTAATGAAATGAGGAGTAGAGTAATTTTTTCGGAGCATGATTTATCCTACTTACCTTCATCGGCGTTGACCACAAGGTATTTGGGGCGACCATCGCCGGGCTTGTTCATGAAGGACCACTTCATTCCACTGGGAAAGCCAGCTCCTCCGCGTCCGCGGAGACCCGACGTCTTTATCTCATTGATGATCCAGTCAGGGCCCTTCAGCACAATCTCTTTTGTCTTGTACCAGTCGCCGCGCTTTTGGGCTCCCTTTAGCCTCCAGTCGTGGCGACCATACAGGTTGGTGAAGATCCGGTCCTCATCGGCCAGGGGACCAAACTTGGTCTTCGTCTGCGGCGGTGGAGTTCCTGGGGGTGGAGCCTGAGTGCTCTGTAGACGCTGCAGGTTTAGCCTCGCCGGCAAAGCCGCAACTGCAAAATCCACGAGAAATCAATAAAATACGCATCGAAGCAACGAACGTTTGTTTTGCTTTACGCAAAAATTACATAATTTGATAGCAAGGAATATAAAGATTTGGCCATTGGGGGGCCTTGCCACAGGCCCAAATAAGCAATCCAGGAAAGAGGGGAGGCCTCTTCAAGGAGAGGGGTATATATTACTCTATTATTTACCAATTTGCGGCGAAGCTAACAAATTAAATCGCACAATTGCTGCCATTTTCGAGTCGACTGGCTGACAGCTAAATTGTGACGTTTGTGCACGGCGTTGCCAGACCGAAATTCATTAGGGATATTCAAACGAGTAATGGTTGCACTCATTTATCTTATTTACTAAAACTATACTCCATAATATTCAAAAAAAAATTTCTGCCTCTTATTTTTATCTTTTTTCTTTTCTTTTTTTTATAAATAATTAGAGTTTCTGCTTATTTTTTTATTTCTATTTGATTTCACTACATTTTTTATATTGAAATTTTAAACTTATATTTAAATATTCTTAGTAAGCTTTATTCCCTAAAATATTTAGAATTTTCAATTCAAGTTTAAATCATATTAAAAGTGTGGTTGCCAGACTGATTTGTAACCAAAACAAAAAAAAAATCAGCTGTCAGTAAATTCCATACGTTCACACTACTCATTACTTATTATTTACTTTGTTAAAAATGGCCCAAAAACCCTGTGCTGAGTCCACCAACGGGTCGACCACCCAAATAATAGATGAACCTGATGCTAGCGCACCCATAGATGACACCAGCACAACACCCACATTGCAGCTGCGTCTCGAACATCCTAGGGACGAACGCCGGGTGGTTTTTCACGACGGAGTCATTGACAATGAACACCTAAATCGCAAGAAGTCCAAATGTAATAGACACTTAATGTATACAAAATTTGCAAGTATCATCCTTCCTATCTTCGTTTAAGGCTGCTGCATATACAAGAAACCACTGGCTTTCGGCGAGAGTTCTTCTGAGGACGATGAAGATTGCGAGCACTGCTTTGGCCATCCCGAGAAGCGGAAGAAGAACTCCAAGCACAACCATAGCCACGATCACGGGGACGGATCTTCTCCACAGGGGATGCTGCCGGATGTGCCTTCTACATCTACACAGGCCGCGGAAACGAGCCCTCCCCCTTCAGAGCCAGTTTCCACGCCCCCTAAGCCACAACCCTCCAACCAAGGCAATGATTTGGAACAAGCTGGAAATTTGTAGGGCTAACATAATTTTCAATATGTATAATTTAAAAACGTTAACAAATCGGAACCAACTATCTTTGAACACTAAACACCATAAAAAAGTTAATATCGTCTGGCAGTTATTCTAACTTGCGGTATTTTAAGGCGAGAACAACCGGAGAAGCAGATTTCACAGATCTCAGTTCTTGTGCTTGAGCTCAAAAGACTCGCTTACGTTGATTGGGATGTTGTACTCCTTTGCCTTGGCCCTAGAGCGCCAAACCTACGGAAGATATATAAATATTAACATAAAATATTTGGATTCAGACTTGATCTTACCTTAATGGTATAGTCATCGCTGGTGGTCACTAGCATTTCGGAGTCGCGAGGATTAAATGCTACGCTGTTGACTACATCCGAGTGCTTGAACTTCGCCAAGCTGATGCCGTAGTAGCGATCCCACAAGTAGGCATGATGGTCCTCAGCCCCGCTGGCCACATACTCTTCACATACGTCGAGAAAAATGAAGAAGCACTCGGTGCTGGGCGTGTAGGCCTTGTGAGCGCGCAGCATGTTTCCCACCCGTTTTAGGGTCATGAGGTCTATTACATGGATGTCGATCTCTTGTGCGATTGGCGGCGGCTCCAGTGGATTAGTAATAACGTAATCGTGCGGCCAAGGACGTGTGTTCACATACAAGTAGCGGTGATCTGGGCTCAGCGCCATGCCGATTATGTGCCCGTGGAGATCTATCACCTTATCCACTTTGTCGAACCGATCCTTAACGGACTCATAATCCCACCAGTCAGGATCGTTACGTGGTGTCTGCTGTTGCTGCTGTTCTGCAGCTTTCTTGGCGGCTATCCTCTGCTTCAACGACGGACCCGGATCGAGTTTTTTGGGAAAGTAGATGTTGCGAATGCGCTTAAAGCCAATCTGGTGAGGTGTGAAGGTCTTGGAGCCCGTCGAGAATATGAGGTACTTCGGCATATTGCTCTCCAGCTCGTCATATTCCTCATGCACGTCCATTGATTCGTATTCCTCATCCTCTTCCTCGTCGTTGGCCTCGTTCGCTGGGGCCACCGCCTTTCTGTACTCATCCAGATAGTGGATGGTTGCGTCGCCAGTTCGCTCCTTGGAACGTTGTTCGCTGATGTCCGGCAAGTTGTTCTCTTCGGGCGTAGCACTTCGCGTCCCGCGCAGGCTAGCAGCATGCGACAGTGGATTTCCACTCGCCAACGAGCTGTGTCCCTGGTCATTTTTGGGCGGCTGAGCAGCAGAACTAGCATCGTCGGCTGCCGTGGCTAGCGGATCGTTGCTCTCCTCCAGCCATGGGCACCTAGCTATCATGATAGCCCTGACCGAACTTGCATTGCGGTTGTAGAACTTGTACATTTGACTCATTATGGGAACGTGCTCCGAGTCTATCTCTTGGTTCGCCTTGTTAAGCCAAAGAACCGAGGTACTCACCAAGTGGGCCAGCCAATGCAGGTCGCCGGAGATCAGATATTGGTCGCTGAACCAGGTGCCGAATATGTCGTAGGGACGGTTCACAACCCGACATCTAAGATGTGACTCGGTCGCCCCCAAGTAGAATACGGCGATTTCGCCGGAAGTTGATTGTGGCGACCCGAAATGCACCCCGGACACAAGTAACAAGGTGTCGCTCTGGTTGAACTGTGAGTACTGGGAGTACTTCCAGCTGAACTGTTTCATATTATGCGCGTATCTCTCGGAGCACGGATGATTCGCGTTCCACACCTGTTAAATAATATCGTTAAAATATACCTTCCCATCAAGCCACAATAGAAACTTACTATCACATATCCATCTTTGGAGCAGGTGGCAAACATCTCCCCGTTGTGGGCGAAGCTCACGTGCAGAACCTGATGTGTGTGTCCGTGGTTGGCCTCCATCGTTGGCTCCAAGCGCTGCGTGAGGACAAAGGGTATGTGTGTGGACAGTCGCTGGTACTCATGACGCCAGCTCTGGGCCCCCGGCTTCAGCTGAATGCTCGGAGAAGCTCTGAAGCGCTCCTGAAACTTCAGACGCCACAGCAAGTCATCGTTCGCGACCTCGTTCCACCTGCGGCAACAGAGGCTCGCCTGCAGCAGGTCGACTACACTGAGACGCTCAAAAATGTTCAGCAGTGTGGGTTCCGGCAAAGCCCACCAACCAAAAGTTTGGTTGCCCGGATAACTTTCGCTTTCACATTCGGGTTCACTTTCCTCACCAGTGGCTGCTTGCGCCGAGTTCCTATTTTTCATGAGTCTGGCCTTTTTGAAGGTCACTTCCATTGAACTTTCGAGTCGGAGAAGTTTTTCTTTCTATAATTTTTTTTGTTGGCAGTAAATAAGTTGATGCCAGATTGAGTGAGCTCGGTTGGGTAACTACAAGCAATTAATAAATTTTTGAAGGTAAACTAACTTTCTCCGTTACTGTTATTGTTTTCACAGATGCCCAACAGCTGATACAAGGGATATTCGATAGCAGCTGACTGACTATCGAAAAATGAAAGATTAGAACGAATTCGACCCACTAGATACTCTGTAAAATAAATTAATTGCTGTTGAAATAAATATTGTTTATTTTATGTTCTTTGAAGATGAAAAATTTCAATAATTTGATTTCCAATTAAGTTTAAGAAACATCAAAGAAATTTCGTGTTATACCAAGTATTAATCCTAATATATGTACACACATCGCTTATCGTGGGCACTGGGTATCACTGTTTCGAAAATGGAAGATTATTAATTTCATTTGGGAGGACCGGAACAGTGAAGATGTCAGGAAGTTTGCGCCCCAGCATCCCAAGACAGTTCGTTGATCAGATAGACGAATAAAAAGAAGACATTCGCTAACCATCTCCGTCCCCACAGCATTTGGCAGCTGTTACGCCATGGCTCCCCGCAAAACCTGCCGGCTACCTTGTACAAAAACCCGGTGGTCATAGCGGCTGCTGTGAGGACACCGAGTGCTCCCTTTCGAAGCGAGGAGCAGCGTTTGGTCGGCATGGTGGTCGACCAATTGGTCAAGCGGAGCACAGTGCCACATGTTGAGTTCAAGAAGTTGATTGTCTCCACTTCCTCGAAGCAACCGGCTGCTGATTCCAGGGAACGTCTGTACGGCATCTCCAAAGAACTGGGCCTCAAGAACTGGGACATTCACGCCATGCAAGATGATGTGTGTTCCATAAGGGGGGTGCAGATGACCCTGGAGAGCTTGCAACGTCAAGGCGACCAGTGCATTATAACTAGTGATATTAGAGGCCAGATCGTGCAGCCAGAGCACGGGCTGCTGGCTAATGAAATGATGGAGGTTCAGCAACCGCCACGGAAGTTAAAGGTGAGTCAGGAGGCTTCCCCTACCCTAGGAGCCGCTGCTTTGGCCTGGACCACCCTGGAGAACGCCCAGCGCCTGCAGCTGCAGCCCCTCGCAGTGGTTCGGGAGTTTACGATTCAGCAGGACAAGGAGCCAGCAATGTACCGATTGCATGACAAGGATCCCATTAAGCCAAGCGAGGTTTACAGTTGGAACTTGGTCACGGACGATCAGATGCCAATTTCGGAGACCTTATTCCGTGATTTGTACACCAGCCGCCTTTGCACGCACGATTCAAAACAAATTACGGCAAGCCACCTGCTTACCCACCTTGTGCACTCCCTGCCCACAGGTAAACTGGGTTGTGTGTTTATGGGAATGCCAGATGGTTGTTTCTTGAGTATGACTCTCGAAAAAATGTTCGTGATTCTTAGCTTAGCTGCTCACATTTTACTCATCCAACTCAATCTTTCAGAGCTCCCAATATACCCCAGGATGACGGAAGACCTCTGCTAACATTGTACACCAGAGATCCTTGCTCGTTGTGCGACGAGTTGGTTGACAGCTTGGAACAGAATTTTGCTGGCCAATACCGACTAGAGAAAGTTTACATTGACCGCAAGGAGAACGTGAGATACCTGCGCCTTTTCCGACACGACATTCCGGTGCTCTTCCTTAATCGACAGTTCTTGTGTATGCACCGACTCAACACGGAGGCACTAAGGGAGTCCCTAAAGGCTCTAAATTGAAAATATTGTAAAGCACTGGTTGTCCCAATGACAAATTTGTAGACAAATTCTTAGTTACAAACAATTTTAGGATACATAAAGCACACATTGTATTTTCTTATAAGTACTTACTCGGAAGGATTATAGTTATTTTTGGAGAAAAAGTTGGGAGAAAATGTTTCGGCGGAATGTTCATAAATCTGGTAGTGAGGCCACCTAAATATTTACCTTAATACCAATTTAACTAAAAATGTTTATATTGTTTCCACTTCTTATTTAGTAGGCTGTTTCGAAGTCTGACATTCCACAAAGTCGAGTAATCATAAAACTTGTGAAATAACTAATGTCTATCAATAGAGAAACGCTAAGCCGTAGAAGATTGCTACAAATAATCATATACCTATTTGTCGGCTATTTGTTGTATTTGAAAATCAATCGAGAGCAAGAGAAACAAGCAAGTGACAAGGTCGAAAGTGTTATAAGCTATGGAAGTGAATTTTCTGTCAATACGTCAGGATGCCAAATACGTTCTATGAAACCCTTTGTGGACTCTGCTGTCAGATTTATGGTTCCATTTGGGCCATTTTACTGCCCCGAATTGCAGCTTTTGAGGGCCGAGACTATTGGAGGAAGAAACTACATGATACGCTCAATTCCCGACTCTGGGTACTTTCGAACCCTTCTCTTAAAGCAGAGATACCTCTTCTGCATATATCGTGAATTTATTCGGGATGACGATTTTACCAACATATACATCTCATTAAAATTTTTAAGACTAAAGAACAATTTCGAGCGGGTTGAGGTAGGATCTGGTGAACAGAATATACGGATCTGGTGCTGGGTGGACTTTGGCAGGCTCATCTTCCACGACATTCTTTTTTTCGTGCCACCTCCCAAGCCCGAACCAGAATCTCCGCCAGTCCACAGTAAACTGTCAGTCATGATCATGGGTGTCGACTCCATATCCCACATGCACTACCTCCGCTTCCTACATCGAGTGGCCGACTTCATTGAGCGCTTGCCCCACACCGAGTTCTGGGGCTACAATCGTGTCGGAAAAAACACCTATCCCAACCTGGTACCGCTTTTAAGTGGTAAAACAACCGACGATCTTGAGCTTGAATGCTATGAGTCTTATGACAGCTATGACGCTTGTCATTTTCTGTGGGATGACTTCAAAGCTGCAGGTTACTCAACAGTTTTTGCCGAGGACACCGATATGTATGCGTTATTTGTTTATCTGAAGAGAGGTTTCAAAAAGCAACCCACCGACTACTACTTTCGCTCTATGCTGCGGGAGGCAGAGGTAAATAGTTTATATCGAACGGAATTGGACTTTAGATGCACTGGCGGTCGTCTCTATGAACAGCAGTACTATGAATTCATATACAAACTCCTGCCACACATGCGACAACGACCCTTCTTCTCATTCTTGTGGAAGATGCAGGGGATTCACGACCATTTCAACTTTGCCAGGTTGGTGGACACGGACTTTCTGAATATGTTCCGGAATATACAAGAGCAAGGCATCATGGATCACACACTAATCTTATTTATGAGCGATCATGGCCTTAGATTTGAAGGCTTTTCGAAAACATTTTTGGGCCAACGCGAGATGTCCCAGCCTCTCCTCATTGCGATTTATCCCGAATGGATGATGGAGAGGTATCCCCTGGCCATGCGAAATCTTCAGAAAAATGCGCGTAGCTTAATAACAACATTTGACCTGCATGAGACCCTCAAAGACATAATCGACCTGGATCAAATTACCGATGAAAACATTAAGAACCGAACACAGTATCTGCCAGAGACCCAAAGAGGGATCAGTCTCTTTTTACCGATTCCGGATTTCAGAAATTGCAGCATCGCAGGAATACCGCGCCACTATTGCCTTTGCGACGAACTAACCAGTATTGAAATTGAAAAGATGTCGGTCCAGCTGGCTGCCCGGTTCGCAGTGGCCAAAATCAACGAACTGATCCAACCTTATCCCCAGTGTAAACAGTTGCGGTTGAAGGAAGTTACCGACGCTTACGGAATAACAAAAGATGATATTTTACAGATTCTCGTCCGCTTCATAACGAAACCTGGCGATGGATGCTTCGATGCCACCATACTTGAAAAGAATCTGGAACTATCCGGTGGAAGGAATCTGACACTGGGCGGTCCTGTGACAAGAACCGACCGATATGGTCATCAATCTTTTTGTGTTCAGAACTTTCACATTGAAATGTATTGTTATTGCTTATAAATATTTCATAAGATTTTCATACAAATTTTTAAATTTTTTAATCAACAGAAAAGCATAGTTTTTTTTAAGTATTAAGTCATATTTAAAACATTTCTCCCATTGGTTTAATAGTAATCTCGTGGATCTGCAAAAAAAATAAAATAATAAAGAAAAGAAGTTAGAAAGGAAATTATTTTAAAACAACATTATTTTCACCTGAACATGAGGAGGAGTTCGGAGGGCATAAAGAACTGCATCAGCTATGTTGGCTGGCTCTAGTCTAGCCATATCCTTGACATAAAAGTGAATCTCCTCGGGAAAAATGTTTGTGTTCACTGCTCCGGGACATATTCCAGTCACCCGGATATTTTTCGCATGAAGCTGAAATTCCTGGCGGTAGGTCTCGGTGATGGCTGTGATGGCGAACTTGGTGGCCGGGTAGATATTGAACGAGGGCAGTACGTCTATAAAATTGAGGACCTGATGTCCAGCAATACTATTTATGATCAAGACGTGGCCCTCATTGCCCCTCCGCTTCATGTTGTTAAAGGCTTCCCGGGTGCACCAAATGACGCCCATTACATTCGTGTCGAGGACTTCCCGCAATTTTTGGGTGTTTCCCGGTGCTACAAGTTCCGTCTCGCGGGTAATGCCGGCGTTATTTAACAGAACGTCAGGACCTTCCAATTCCCGTTCGATCCAGTCGAACGAGCTGATCACCTGGTCCTCCTTGGAGACATCACATCGACGGGGTATGAAATTCGCCTTCAAATGCGATGGTAGACTTTCTCTAAGTTCCTTTAGTTTTGCCTCCCGGCGTGCTAGTCCCACGACTCTCAGTCCTGCTCCTACCATGGCCCGGGCACAGGCGGCTCCAATGCCACCGCTGGCTCCGGTGACCACGGCAAGCTTGTTGTGCCATCGCTCCATGCCGTCCGGGTAATGAAAAGGTGATGCAAGCAGCAACTTGGCACTAGCTATTCAAGAAATGTTATAGGGCTTCAGTATTTGTAATTTAGGTTAATGGGTGGTCAAGTTTCTAGGGATTTTTACTACAGTTTACACTGGAATATTGAAAATTGGAAGAAATAATAATCAAAGTGCAATATTAAATATACAAGATGGTACACAAACTACATAAAAATATGAGAACAAATTGTTTTTTAGATTTTGCAGATTGAAAAGGAATTGATGTACAATTCGTTAAAGGAATTCCTCTCAAGAATCGGGTGATTATTGGCAAAGATATTGTCATCGCTGTAGGTCATATTTTGCTTCCCATGCGTTTTTCAGGTTTTCGAAGGGGATCCCCCAGGAAATTTGACAAAAAATCGAAAAAATAATTTGTTTCTAGATTTTGATGCAGATTGAAAGGGAATCGATGTACGATATGTTTAAGGTATTCCACTCAAGAACCGGGTGATTATTGGCAAAGATATAGTCATCGCAGTGGGTCATAGTTTACTCCCCATGCGTTTTTTAGGATTTCGAAGGGGATTCCCCAGGAAATTTGAGAAAAAAATCTAAAAAATAATTTATTTCTACATTTTGATTGAAAGGGAATCGATGTACGATTCGTTTAAGGTATTCCGATCAAGAACCGGATGATTATTGGCAAAGACATAGTCATCGCTGTGGGTCATATTTTGCTTCCCCTGCGTTTCTCAGGATTTCGAAGGGGATCCCCCAGGAAATTTAACAAAAAATCGAAAAAATAATTTGTTTCTAGATTTTGATGCAGATTGAAAGGAAATCGATGTACGATTCGTTTAAGGTATTCCGCTCAAGAATCGGGTCATTGTAGGCAAAGACATAGTCATCGCTGTGGGTCATATTTTGCGTCCCATGCGTTTCTCAGGATTTCGAAGGGGATCCCGCAGGAAATTTGACAAAAAATCTAAAAAATAATTTGTTTCTAGATTTTGATGCAGATTGAAAGGGAATCGATGTACGATTCGTTTAAGGTATTCCGCTTAAGAATCGGGTGATTATTGGCAAAGATATAGTCATCGCTGTAGGTCATATTTTGCTTCCCATGCGTTTTTCAGGTTTTCGAAAGGGATCCCCCAGGAAATTTGACAAAAAATCGAAAAAATAATTTGTTTTTAGATTTTGATGCAGATTGTAAGGGAATCGATGTACGATTCGTTTAAGGTATTCCGCTCAAGAATCGGGTGATTATTGGCAAAGATGTAGTCATCGCTGTTGGTCATATTTTGCTTCCCATGGGTTTTTTAGGATTTCGAAGGGGATCCCCCAGGAAATTTGACAAAAAATCTAAAAAATAATTTGTCTAGATTTTGATGCAGATTGAAAGGAAATCGATGTACGATTCGTTTAAGGTATTCCGCTCAAGAATTGGGTCATTGTAGGCAAAGACATAGTCGTCGCTGTGGGTCATATTTTGCTTTCCATGCGTTTTTCAGGATTTCGAAGGGTATGTATTGAAAATTTCACAAAAAATTTCTTGTTTCAAGGAAAATTTTCCCATTTCTTGTTTCAAGGATCCTGCTAAATAAGCTTTGGACTGTCCAAACGCCAACTATTCTGTCTTCCAAATTTAAATTTATCCCGCCGCTGCTTATCGATATTCTGATTCCTGTTCAAGTTTTTATATATCGACCTTTTTATCGATATATTGATAGTTTTGTTTCCGATATATTGATATTTTCATTTATTATCAACAACCCTACTTGAATCCCATCGCCTAGAAAAATTAAAACTTGCAGGTGTTGAAAGATTTGGGAAATTCACGTTGAAAACATATTCTATAACATATTTTATCTGTGAAGGAGCTAACATTAGGCAAAATGGCACAAATGGATATGGAACTGAAGAAGGTGAGTGAACGAGACTATGCCCAAGCCGGCCACCGCGTGCTTTCATTTGGAGGAGTTACTCATTGCTTCTGCTTCCCACAGGCCTTCACCGAGATGCAGATCAATAAGCTGGAGACGACGAAAAAGATCAACATGATCGACATGAAGTGTGACATGGTTAAGACCGGTAAGCACAAGTACCAGCTAACGGAGAAGGGCACCAGCAACCTTTCCGACGACACAAGGTGGGGGCGAAAACAATGAAACCATTTTGAAGCAGTTTGTCATTTAAATGTTGTTTCATTACAGGGTTTACCAGTCAGTGGGACGGATGTTCCTCCTGACCGATGTACAAAACATGAGAGACGACCTCAAGGCCAAGCAGGAGAAGTGCGATAAGGCGATAGATCTGCTCGAGAAGAAGAAGGAATTCCTGCAGAAGTCTCTCAAAGATCAGGAGGACGGCCTCCGCGAGCTAGTGCAACAACGAAAAGAGGCCGATGTTGCTTCTAAATAGTTTCCTTTCCGGCATTTAAACCACACACCCACAAGATAACACATCGTGCTTATTTATTTTCAATATAATTGTCCAAATCGAAATTCGCATAGCTGACAAACTGATTTCCCAGGTTGCGTTCATGCTCTGGGTGGAAGCTGCACTTGTGAACGGCTAAGCAGGCGGTCAGCCACGGCTCTACCACCTCCCCGGAGCAGAAGATGAGCTTTGATTTCTCTGGGTTTCGTTGAAACTTTTTGATTATTTCCGACATTTTGGTAATGCACTCTTGGGAGAGAAAGGGTGGATCTGCTATGATAAGGTCGTAATGCTGATGGTGATCCTTGAGATAGTCTGGGTTGTTCTCTATACAATTAAAATCGTAGTGCTGAAAGTCTGTTCCATACGCTTCAAATCGTTTGTCATACTCGAATATTGTCACTAAAGGGAGTAAATTAGTATCAATATACAAAATATAGCAAGGTATAGGAAGAACCTTCGCTGTGAATATCCTTGATGTCCTTGTACAACGATGGGCACGATAACAAAGCTATTCTGTATTCACTTGAATGCTCGCCTTGCTCTTTCAGAAGTTTACCGACAACATCACGCACTATAAGTTTGGTCTTTGTGCTATACCAGAACTGGCTTAATTGCTGTAGGCAAAGAGTATGTTAAAATGGGGCTTACAATTCAGTCCAAGTGCTTACCCAATCTTCTTCAAAGAGGGCATCCTTGCCGGTCTTGTTTAGAATCCGATCCTCTTCCTCGGCCTCCCGTTTTGAACGTTCTGCCAGAAATTCATTTAAAATAGCCAGAGTGTCGGCTGGAAGGGAGACGTCGTCGTCCATTTTATTTACAATCAACTAGAAATACCAAAACAAAAGTTTAAATAAACTACCTAAAATGTGCGTTTTAAGCACCAATGGTGGAAGCTCTTCGATAGTAATACCGATACATTTTTCGTAATGTAATTTAAACCTTTAAATTGAAGATTTATATTTTTTCTAGATTATTTTTGTACAATTATATTATATTTTTTTTTAGGAACCATTAAATAAGTATGTTTATGCCAAATAAAAATTTGCGGGGAAGGCTTGGCGATTGTAATCGATTGCTAGATCATTACTATCGAACCAGTTCACAGAGAAGCCACATCTCTAGAAAGCAGGAGAGAAACCAAGACGTATTAATTTACGTGTAAATTTATTGTCATATCACAGGAAAGTCGGACTAGCTGCCAATTGGCTGGTAAGTTTGTCGCTATTAGAATTGAAACTCTGCAAATCAAGGTTCGCCAGGACACTTCTACAATTAGTGCACGGCAGGAGCTTAATTGGTTTCCGTGCTGGGAGAGAGGCAGGCCAACTACCTGTGCCAACTTTCTTCGCACCATGTCCCAAATCTAATGAAAATATGCCACGGACAGTGGCTCGGCAGTCAAATCAACATTCAGCAGACAGTGCGACCCCCAATTATACGGGCTACATACATATGAAGGTTCATTAAGGGTCGGAGAGGAAGGCGTCTAATTCCGGATGTGCAGCTTACCGCAGCATCAGTCGCTCCAGCTGTTGAATTGGGGCTTAGGGTTGCACTTTGAGCGTAGCCCTATTTCGCCGCGATCTCTCGGTCCCCCGACAATTATTGGTGGCAATCATGTCAGACGGAGGTAGCTAGCACCGCCATACTCACTACTGACGTGTTCCAATTGCCTCTCGATCAGACCACGTGACGTCATTTATTAATTTATATTTCACCAGTCTTCACCAGATTGGGTCTCCTCGGACCCTGCCACTGAATCAATATTTGTGAAAAGCAATTATCCAAGGGAAGCCAATGCGGTGACCCAGTTTCATTATGGAATGGTAGTCCATATTCAAATCGATAAACCGCCCTTGTCCTGCATTTTAAATTATCCTTAATGCTTATCACTAATAACTTGACCGCCTCCCACTGGCCTGTCTGTGGCGCCGACCATTTGTGTGCTTTCCCAATGGCTCTACCTCGCCCCCGGCTCGAGTCCACCTGTTGCCGCTTGTTTGCTGTAAAATTTCGTGTACTCGGCATTCCATTACGACACGCATATTGCGACTAGTCTGCAGTAATGTCTGGTAGTTTCGGCGCTTTATTAACACAAATATTGCTTCGTTAAACCTAATGAGTATCTTATTGTACCTTTGCCGATGAATGTAGATGGCTATGACTTTAGTTTCCTGATCATAGGCACAAGACTAGGCACATTTAGAAGGTTTCATTGAAACCGGTTAGCTCCATTTTATAGCTGACACAAGCTGACATCCAGGGAAAGTTGCATATAGAGCATGAATTCGCTTTTATTACACGTCCAACACTCATGCTGGAGAATATACATTTAATAAAAGATAACTGCTTGTTGGCTTTCCTTTCTGGTTGTTTATTTCATAACGCCTGGCCACTGGTTTCTTTTTCGGCTGCTTATGCAAAGCACTGCCTGTAATTGTGGTCAACGCATCTTGGTTAAAAACGAGCATTAAAAGCTGGATAGTCAGAAAAGTTTCCATTTGAGTGGATTAACAGCGGGCTTTAAGTTTCACATTAAACCATCACACGTGCCTCTATAAAGATTTCAGTTGGCGAAGCGTCGTTGAAAAATGATCATACTCATTACGTTGAAGACTTAGTAGGAGCTACTAGTTCGCCAAACAGTACGGAATTTGAACAAAAGAAAAGCATAGGCAAGCACACATTAGATAAGGCGGCTAACTATTCTTATCTTTACCTCTTACCCCAAGATAAGGATAGAATTCCCTCCGATAAGGTCTGAGGTAAATGTGTCACTCATTTTGTTTGCATTTTTTGTCCATTTCATGCTCACTCGCAGACTGAGAAACCCGGAGGAATAGCAGAGAACCAAAGCCGCCCCAAAATGAGCACAGCCACTGAACAAACTCCGCGCGCTGATAGCGCCGAGAACAACAGCTCTGAGAGCTCCTCCCAGCCACAGCAGGAGCAGCAGCAGCAGACGCAATCACAGAAGCCGCATCTTAAGCTCTTGCAACATTTCCAAACAAACCGGATCGACTCTGCCCTTTGGGCCCTGCGTCTTCTGGCAATTTTCTTCACCGTTAGCTATGTTCTGCCCATATTCACGTAAGTATTTTCAAAATTAAATAATTCCATAGTTATTGAAACATTCTTTGTCTTCCTGCAGTTCACAACAGAGCTCCTTCAGCAAGGTTCTTCTGGCCAATGCCGCCATCTCAGCGCTGCGCTTGCACCAACGCATACCCGCCTTTTCCTTCAGTCGCGAGTTCCTCGCTCGCCTGTTTGCAGAAGACTCGTGTCACTATATGATGTACTCGCTGATCTTCTTCAACATCCGACCATCGTTGCTGGTTCTGATCCCAGTCTTGCTTTACTCCGTACTGCATGCATCCAGCTACTCGCTCAAACTTCTTGATGTAAGGATAGCATCTGATGTCTTCTGAAGTAATCAAATTTATTTAATAAGTACTGTTCTTATAGCTGATTGGTCAGAATTCGTGGTGGGGTGCCCGTTTCATCATCTCAATTGTGGAATTCCAGGCCGCCAATATTCTAAAAGCCACGGCTTTTTGTGAGATCTTCATTATGCCCTACGCCATTGTTTTAACCTTCATGTGAGTGTGAAAAATATATATATCTTGAGGCGCTTTTTAAATTTCGTATTTCTTGCAGGAGCCACGCTGGTCTGATGACGCCCATCATCTACTACCACTACTTGGTTATGCGCTACAGCTCGCGCCGCAATCCTTATCCTCGTACCGCTTTCGCAGAGCTGCGCATTACCTTCGAGACGCTGGCGGCCCGTTCTCCACCCGCTGTGGGAAAGATCATTCGTGGTGGCATTGGATTCGTGAATCGCCTGGCGCCGCAGCCACAACCGGCACCGGCTCAACAGTAATTGAATAAATGTTTGGGGGAATAAAACAATCAAATGACATTTGCAAAATCACTTCAAATTCACACACACGCTCACCTAGGAGATCGGTTTTCGTCTGTTTTATTCGTTAAATGGATTTGGTTGCACCTTTCCGAAAAGACCAATGGCTTTTCATTTTCGAAGCGTATGATTTTTCGGCATTTATGTTTAAATTGTAGCAATTTATTTAAAAATTATTTCATGTTAAATGTCTCGTTTGTCGATGTTTGTATGTCCTTATAAACTCTGATGAGTAAAGATTGCTTTTGGTTAGCACTAATTTCCAAATTTATGTAGTTTATGTTTCACTTTCAAGTATTTCCTGTTTAGATTTATTGAAACACTAAGCGTGACAGTTGGTAATAATGATTTAAATATATTTTTTATGAATGTGTAAAGTTACTAAAACAAAAAAATGAAAAGACGATAAAATAAATTTAAATAAAAAAAAATTTCGGTTTCTGTGTGGATTACTTGTTAAATTTTCTGAGTAGAAGAGTTTACTTAAAATAGTTGCTTTTTATATATATAGGATAGCTTTTCTATACTAATCCTTAACTTTAATTGTCTTATGATCAGGAATTCTTTCAATTCTCATGGAAGTCTTCTCCAGAAAACTCTTTCTTTTGTCATTTAAATGTTGTTCGAATCTATATTCTAAAGATTTGCAGTTTTTTTGGTTTAACATTTAATATATTATTTGGGGTGTTTTTGGTGGAAGCCTTCAGAATTGCCGTCAACCGTTGTTAATCTACGAAATTCTAGTATTTTCTTATATGTATAAAAATTAACATACTGAGGTAATTAAATATTAAGTTTAAAAATATGTGAAATACGCTAAAGCCTTAAGTGGCTTAGAGTCATAAGTATGGTATTAAACTTTGGATAATGAGGGGCAACGGGTGTGTCATTCTCCTAACAAAAATTTTATATTATACCAATATAGCTTAGCGTGTTTCCCAAGTGTTTCTATTTCGAATCCCCCCCGACCTTAACGCATCCAGAATGCTTCTGGCGGTGGAGAGCTTGATCTGGGGGTGGAGAAATTGTGCTCTTGGCTTTTGGGACTACTTCCGAATTTCCCAAGGTTCAATGAACCGCCCTGGCCAGCGCAAAAAGTACATATCTAGTGATGAGGAGGAAGGGGGCCCAGAGACTCACTTTCGTTCGACACGCGGGGTAAACGGTCCGTGCAACATCGTAGCCGGTAAACCATCCGAGAGTCATGGTGGGGAATGGTGTCTGTGTTGATGGCAACGTCTGCGCGTTGGCGTGTTTTCATGGGGTTCTTGAACTTTGGCGCGGCCAAAGATTTCTTCTCTTGTTCTGAGGTTCATGCTGAATATTATATTTCGCTTTAATTCTGACCCCTTTCTCAAGACTATTAGGTACATGTACTATGTGGTGTTTCTGTTTAATAATAGAGGATCTTGAGATATGTATATATACTTTTTAGCATTTAAAAAATAACATTTTTATATATTTTCTTTCCATATGTCTATCCCTAAAACTAGGCAATCTAATATACCCTGAATATACATATGTACATTATAATATATATATTAATTAATTATAAAGGTTTTCAGAACTCTTTGTATTCTGTGCAAAAAAAAAAAACATTTAAAAAAAATTCATTATAGGGCGTTATCTCTACAATCGATATATTTCTATAGTTACAAATAGATCTGATTGATAAAGAAGTTCATAGATATGCGACTAATTTGATTGGGTTTGAATGGAAAAAATTTAATTAATTTAATTCTAATTAGATCAATAAAATACAAAACAAAGTAGGGAAAAGTGGATTCCCCCTCGTCGATACCGAATATATAATTAATTTTATATAATTTTTTTATCCATTGTGCATATTTCTATAAAATGAATTAGAAAATAAATTTCTTTCCCCTAACAAGTATCATACTATCGGTTGTCAAGATCTTTCAAAAACAAATATCTGCCATCAATATGAGGGGGTCTCCATTAGAGGCATATTAGTATATGGGTCAAGCCAGTCTATGTCGAATCTGAAGCTTCGCCTTGGCTACAAATTAAATTGAAAAGCAACCCCCATTCCGGGTGGAACACGCATTAAATGTAGGCATAAATAAAGCCAAGTGCTGATTATGCATTTCCACCCTCACTGCTCCCCCCAAAAAGAAAACTAAAACTTGAAAATGACATCATGACATACACACGAAAGCTACAAAAAAAAAACAGTTGCATTGGTTACAATCAAATATTTGTGTGGGCGACGGAGCAATATATAGTACATTAAATTGTTCAAAAAAAGCACAGATGAGAATACATAAGGCCTGTGGGGTTGTCCGCCCATAGTATTTCGCCACCAAACCAAAGCCCCTCCTTCATTTTCAATCTGCCGGGGTCTTTGAACTCTTTGCCGAACGTTGTACTGAAAATGGGTCACGAATCGTCAATTTCCCAAGTCAGAAAATTTCCCTGTTGTCACACCAGTTCCATAAAGGAAAATATTTTTGGGGGGCTACTCTACGCATAGCTCTCGCCTCGAACCAATTTCAATTGTATTGCGTAGTCGCTCGGAGTTTGCGCAGCTCAACTCTACAAGATAACGATGGAAATTTCCCTCTGAAAGAATTACATTGTCTATCGTTAATTAGTTTGAGATTCTTATAAGGATCAGTACTTGATCACGTTTAAAGTTAAAAAAAGATATTATTAATTGTCTTATAAACTCTGGTATGCACTTTACTGAATCCCAAGTTTGAAGAGAGTGCCAAAGAATTTCCTCGCTCTCAAACATCTCAAAACTTTTACTTCAGTTTCTCTCAAACCTGCTCAAATTTCCCACAAACATTAACATTAGAATTCCCACTCAAACCACTATCACTCAAACGTAAATTTCCCTCCAACTGGAAATGATGAGCATGACATAACAGACCGTGTATGCGTGTTCTGGTTGAACTACAAGTGCGTGAGTTTTTTTTTTTTTGGCTGGGGCTAATGACCCTTGGAGTAACGGTATCCATAGTAATAGATAAGATGTGGAGGGGATTTCCTATGCCCTCTCTTTATATCTTGCTCTCATACTCTGGTCTTTTATTTTTATATATGTACCACTTCAATCTGGTTATCAGTTTTTACCGAGAGAAGCTTTATCCAAAGATACTTTTTCTTGATTCTTGGACGAAAGTATTTTTATTAGGGGGGTTATGAATTTTATGTGGCCTGCAGCTGCTTCACTATTACTTAATAAAAACTTTATTATATAGAAGATCTTAAAAGAGGAATTTCTTGGAACGAGAAAGATTTGAAAAAGATTTGAGGGAATATCTTGGAAGGAATATCTTGTATATTTTTATATCTAGAATATTTTGGTGTTCTTGAACCAACCATTAGAACTGCCAAAAAAAACTGTGCGCCTAATCTATAACAAGTCTATTGTGTATTATACATATTTCCTGCACCTCTATTGTCAAATACCGGCGACCGGTAAAAGCTCCAAATTAAAAGCAAACAAACAACGACAATAATAGAAACTCCCATTCGCCTCCAAACAGAGGGGGATATCCGTAATGGGGAAATTATGCGCATGTCAATTGGCAAAAACCACCCTCGCACCTCATCCTTGCCGAAAGTTAACCACCGAAAGGAAAATTTCAGTTTGAAGAAAGTGAAAAGGAAACCAGAGGGTCAATGAACTTGCCCCGACAAGGAAAATCCAAGTTGGAAAACCCCATAGGTGAGACACGTAGAAAAGTCTCTGGAAAAAGCTAGGAGGAAGTTTTTGGTTGAGCAACTCATGCGTAGTTGGTAGTTTCTCGAAAGAATCATCTCTAACTTCCTATCACCAAGGGAGATCTAGATATCAGAGGCGGGGTTTAAACGGGAGGTAATTTGGCACATATTGGAAATGTCCTAGGAACAGATAAAAACCGGAAATAGGCATATAAAATTAGAAAAGAAAACATAAAAGTCACTGTTAAGGGTGGAAATTTCGTCAGTTTCGAAACTCAAGACAATAATTAGGTTGTGGTGGAGATATTGGGTTTCAATTAGCGGAGATATTGGGAAATATTGCTTCATAAGAACTGAAAACTTTGAATTAGTTTTAAAAAAAATTAAATATAAGAAGCTTAATTTGAATCCTTAACAAAGAATATGCAATAATGCAAATCTGTACTGTTTAGTGATTAAGATTTAGTGAGGTACTGCTGCCAACCGATCTAATCAGTTTTTGTGGTCATTGACACCATTCATAAATCACATTTTCGCCTTTGTACTCCCATTACACTTGGGAGGGCATTTTCCTTCCACTCGTTCCATTTCCAGTCGGGCACGTAACGTTGATTGAGTGAATGTACGGCGTACAATAGCACCGGAACCGCCAAGTAAACTAACAATCAAATTCTCTGTTCTGCTAATAGACCATGTCATCGTAAATAATATAAAATATTGCCATTTGAATTTTGCATTTTGCTATATATTGCATTTCGTATTGCAGCCAAATGGGAATGCACGTGCAGTCATAAAGCAGGTAAGGCGATTATTTGCAGGGAGGGGCGCTGCAAGGGAACTATTCGAGACCCAAGTCAATGCCCAACTAAGTATCCCCTTGAGTGGTCAAGGTCTTTTAGATTAACTTTAGTAAATGTTTAGATTGTTCCCGAGATAAACAAAAGTTTCCTGATTCGCTCTAAGGTGTGTGCATTTGTATTTATTCATTATAAAGTCTATTATTTATCACTTAATATTGATTTAATATATATTAGGTTTATTTATAGGTTTATAATAGTCATTAATTTTAAATCAATGTTTGTTTTATACTTTTTTAAATTATTGAATCAAGTCTATTTTTACCTCTCAAATGGAATATCTTATCACTATTGGTTTTAGTTTTTATCTAATATACACTTTACTATAAAATATTACTTGATTTTCTTTGTGTACATTGAAGTGGAGTGTCTTTTGTTTAATGAAAGTTTAAACAATAAATAAAGCAGTAAGTTTATTCGAAAAGTTTTTTAAACAACTGTTTTCCACAAGTGTTTATTGGAAATAGCAGACGTTGATGGGAAGCTATAATTTTTATTAGTTTTTCTGAACTAAAAAAAAGTATTTAAATATTTCGAAATATTACCAAACTCAATAGTTTTAACACACAATTCACGATCAATAAAAAAACAAATTTAATAAAATATTTATAGTAAACATTTTAATAATTATTTAAAATTAAATTTTCTGATAACATTTTCTTAACATTTTAATTATTTAACATTAAATTTACTGATTACCAATAAGATGGAGTTTTCTACTATGAATATTTTTCTAATTTTAAAAGTGCCCTCAAATATATGCAATAATATGCGTACCCGGCACTTATGGGATATTTTCGATTGGCTGCAATCCAACCTCCATTTTTCGAACCAACTTCAAACAATTAATGATCTCGAACATGAAATAAATGGCGGGGGCGTGCTATGATTCCCTGCCTAATTGAACGCCCGAAAATAATCGCAGTGCAATTTCTGTTGAGATAGGAGCAACTTTGTTGCCGCCATGACAGCATTGCACCCCAGTACTGGGCAGTGGACAGCAACACACACAAGCGCAGGCCACGCGCGGCTAATAAGAAAACAAAAAACATCAGCCAACTGAGCTCTGTCTAGCTAAAATAAGGCCTTTAATAGTTGTGCGAGGGAGAGGGCCGAGAGTGTGTGTAGAGCGAGAGGACGGATGGCTAACATGTGCATGCGATAAATGCAGCGTGTAACCTCGGAGGCGATGCATGGGTTTTCGACAACGGATGCCGCTGGGAGTGGTGAGGACGTGCAACGGTTTTCGATGCACGTGTTGACGGTCAATGAACCGCACCATCGAGCGCAGCACAGCGGCAGTGGAAAGTGCAGTGAGAGAAACTTCACTTCTCCCAGAAAGAGAGCGAGCACAGGCAGCGGCAGAGGCAGAGTGGCCGGGCAGCTCGGCAGATCGGCAAGTGCGCAGTCGGAGAGAGCTGGCGTTGTGGCCGTTCAATGCAGTTAATATTGACGCAGTCTGCCTACGTGCAAAATGGCAACGCCGCCGCCTTTCCCACACCCCTTATCACCCAATATCGCTCACCGGAATGTCCAGGTCTGCGAAAAACACAACAACATCTACAACAACCGACTACAGTGAAGCTACATTGTGTAAAATGCATACATATGTGGACGTGGGCATGGACATGTTTTTAAAGCTGGGCGTTCTTCATTTGGATGAGAACTTTAGGGGTCATATTCACGCCCCTTTTATAAGGTGTTCTGGCTACCAAATTTGGGATTCTCGGAAAGGAATTTAAAGCAAGCTTTAGATATTTTTAGAATTTTTAAGAATGGAATACTATACCATATCAAAGAATACCACTTTCTAAGAAACGATCTACATAATATATAAATTGTTAATTTAATTAATTTAATAAAAAATCTATTATCCTAATAATCACTCTAATCATCCCTTTTACTTAGTGGATCTATAGGCCTTTTAATTAAATCAATGATTATCCAACAATAGTTGAGCTTCAAAACAAGAATTTCCTGATGCTAATTTTTTTTTCATTTTCACGACAGCTACTTAAGTCAACAGTCATTCAAGTAAATGTGCATAAGCCGGGAAAAACAAACAAAAACAACCTTATTAACGTTTAGGGCTTGAAACTTTGTTTTTCTTATTTATCAAAGGGCCTCCGTCGAAAGGGACCTAAAAGTTTCTGCGTAAATTACTCATACGACCTGTGTTACAAATTTCTTTCACAGTGAGTCTTGAAGTCAGTTGCTTTTTGTTTCTGATCAATAATATACCTGAGACTATATAGTCTACTCTTTGTATACAACTACAATTATAACATCCGGTTATTTCATTCCTAAGCGTTTGAACTTATAAATGAAAAGCATTTTACTTGTCATTGATATTTTCAAGAACTATCAATAGAAATGCAACAAATTAATTGATAAAACCTGCTTCTATACCCTTAGCGAGAGTATTATAAATTTGACAATAGTTATAGAAAAAAAAAAAATTAAAGAATATACTTTCAATGCTGTATCTATTTAAGGTAAGATTTAAGATATAAGATCTAAGATGTAACTTCAAGGGTATATTGTATTCGTCTTGAAGCCAAACTATGGCTTTGCTCTTTCATTAAGGGTACAAATATTATTTTGATAGCAAATCTGCGCAACTGGCTTCTGATAATGCCAACAGAAATCGGTTGCCGGAGTCTAATGCTGACGCTTCAAAGTTCCTACAAAGTTATAAACGGGCCTCGCATAACACTAATTTTCTCCACGAGCGATTCTTATCTTATCGTCTCATTATGTCATTATATATACATTGTGTTCATATGTGTAGACTCGAATTTTCCCATCGTGCAAGATTGTTTTTATGTAAAGACGGCAATTGCACAATGTTTTGAAAGGTGAGAGGTACTTACGTACTAGTTTTATCTCAATTATTTAAGTAACTGACCATACGCAATATACACATATTAAGTGATATTTAAAGTTTAAAGTTTATGAATAGATATAATAGAATATGTATAATATATTTATATCCCCCATATCCATATGTTAGAAAGTGTTTGCTTTTCAAACATGTCCTTGAGACCATTACCATCGACTCCTCTGTAAGCCCGTCTTAATTGAATTTGATTATTATCACACACAAAATAATTATAAGCGTCATCCGTTGGGCGTAAAAATGTTTCGTTAGATAACTGACTTGTTAGCATTGTTTACCTCAAGATAACAACGGAAATAAACTGCGCCGTCCAATTTGCGATTGGAATTCGACGCTCTGGGGACACGTGGGGGTGGTGGACGGGACAGGGGCTGGAAAAAGGGCACAATCAGTGTGTAAATATTAGGAACCCCACAAAGTATTGTCAACACTCGTGCAGAGCCCTATTACATCTGGCTGAGGGCGCAACAAGTTCGTTCGGCTATCGAGCTACCGCAACTTTGTAGACGACGGCGACCGAGTATGTAACATAGTCCGGGTCCAGACTTGAAAGCCGGAGAACGCTTTTTAAGCATTACGTTTGGGATTGCATAACTCGATAGGCATTCATCCAACCAACCGACCAACCAACCAACCACTTGCACTCGGAAATTTATGGCATACATCAAAAGTACAACTGAGCAATTTGAATATGTACGCCAATACAGATACACTGCACTAGGTGCATCCGCATATACTCTATAGTGTACACTGCACTGGGTATACTCTCAGCCTGAATATTTAAACGTGCAAATATAGTAATGAGTTATCCAATCTGATGCAATTCCTATTATTACGGTGGCAATAAATTTGTTTACCGAGATGCTTCTAGATTGCGGAAACCAAAAGACCTAAACGGCGATAAGTGAGATGTTTATAGAAGAGATACATACATATGTATGGGTGTATGTCTATGGGCCCTTGGAAGTATTACGTTAGGGGACTATATTAGATGCTAAACTTGGTCTTTGACAAGAAAATGTATTGAGAAATACATCATAATTTTAAACCAAGTGAATTAAATAAAATATTTGATTGTATATATATTTTTAACAAATATTTAAAAAACTTTTTTGAGCAGGTTTTTTTCAAAACAATACTACAATTTAACAATGATCTACGATGGTTTAGCTCTTATAGCATTAATTGCAATGATAATATCCAGTTTATGGCTCAAATTCACCCCAATACTAAAAATATATATTTAAATATATAATATATAATAATAAATTATAAAAAATATTATATACTTGAAAATAAATTGGCCATTTTGTTTTTGAAACACTTCCATCAATAGCAAGACTAGATTTCCCTCCATATCGGCCTAGCATAGATTTCAGGGTCTTGAATTAGATGCAAGCCTGTACAGGTATCTATGTATCTATGTATCTACCCATGTACTTGCAATGGGCATGTCCATGTGTAGATACATACATCCATGGAATGGCGGATTCAACTACAAACGCATGCGAGCAAACATATTTACAGAAAAAGCATACAGCACTCGCGCATGCAGTGTCTGCCTCTTGGCTCTCCTGCATGTGCAGCATGTGTCGGAAAACCGTGGCACGGCCTCTCGATGTATCTGAAAACTGTTGCACGTCCGCCACGCGACATTCGGGCAACCAGATTCTGCCGTTCTGCTGCCTTGCTGCGCTGCCATTCTGCCGATGCGTCGTCCGCCGCTCTGCCGGCGTCAGTTTGTCCTTTTTGCAACGTTGGCCCAGACATTCGGGTTTGGGGTTTTTGTTGCGGCTCGCGGCCATTTGTGTTGGTGTTGGTCGTTGTCGAGCCGATCCGATCCGAGCCGAGAAAGGGATGAAGCTTGAATTTATTGCACTGCCTGACCCCGTGATTCCCGCCCCTTCAGAAGTGTTGGTGCAGGAAATGCGTTCTGCGTTGCTGCGCTGCTTCTGCTGCCACTGCCACTGCCACTGCTGCTGCTGCTGCTGCCGCTTTCTTTGCCATGAACTTGGAGTTTTCGGGTTCGTTTTTTTTATTGAAATTTCTTAATTTCTTCGCTGTTCCCCGAATTATTCGCCATTGCCCTTTATCGTTTATTTATGCAGCCATATTTTTATAATTTTAATTCTTATGTCTGCACCGTCGCCGTCACATAAAAGATCTCAGGTCAACACACTCTTTGGAACAACAAAAATATAAACGAAACGGCTGCATGGTCGATGCAGCAAATTAACCAGAAAATTAAAGAACTCAACGGAACCATAAAAAATACCAAGTCTGTTTTTAAATATTATTTTAGCCATTTTTTGTTCAATAGAATTGGATTTGAAACAAATGCATTTTGATAATCCAACTGCTTTGGATGACCAGAAGTTTTCCTTTGAATTTTAACCAACTGCTTCTAGGAACTCAATAAAATAAACACTCAGACAGCAACTGTTTTTTACGGGCCTTGATAAAATTTTTTTTTGAATCAGCTGTCTAAGTTTAAATTTTTATATTCTTTATTTAATTTTAGTTAAATTTGTCATTCGAAACATCTTTTTAAACTTTTTGTCTTTATTTGATTTCTTTAAAATTCTTGGAAAATGGATTTCTAGGAATTGATTTAGGAATTATTTTGAATCTGTGATCTCTTTCAGTTTCTACAAAATATTTAACGTACATTGAAACTGAGTGAAAAAAATATTTTTTATGTTGGGTACTTATTGTTTAACACGTTTAGAATTTTTAAAAAATATTGTTTCTGATTATAAGTCAGAAAATGTGTAAAACCACTATATTGAACATTCAATATTTGATTTTAAAAATATATAAACTGTGTTTTTTCATTTCATTGATTTAAAAAAATAGCCGTAATAGTATTTCTATTCAGTAGTTTCTATTTTAGTAATTAGTATTTAGTACTTCTTGAAAGCCAAATATATTTTTAAACCCTCTAAATATTTGTTTTAATTTCGGTAGCCCCAAAGAAAAATATCTGAGGCATTTCCTTTTTGTTTTATAATACTTTTAATACTTTTAAACCAGGCATACTTAAGCAACAATTTAATTCCTGATGTAATCGACCAATGGACGAACCTTTGAACGGTGACTGGCAACAGTCTACCGAAAGCCAGCCTACTGCCTGCTGCCTGCTGCCTGCCATGGTCTTTGTTAACAAATCTCAGGTTCAGTCAGTTCCGCTGGACACGTCAAGTGGCCGGACGAGGCGGGAATGGGAACGGGAACGGGAAGGTACGATGGCGATAGGAACGGAAAACCCAAAGACTCGCCGCAATTCCAAATCAGTGGGCAGGGCAAAAAGCAGAGCAGAACACTGCTGTGTTTTTTTTTTTATTTGTACATACGTGTGCGTAGATATCATAATAAAAATTTTATTGAGTAAGTTGAGCGATATTTGGTTGAGAAGGCAGCGAAACACACAGTTGCCAAAAGCGAAGTCGGCTTGAGTTGCGTTTTTTTTTTTTTGCAGAGAGGCAGCTGTGGCAAATGCCGGTTCCAGATACACACACACACACACGCATACATCGAGCCACTTTCATTCTGCGCCCCTAACGTCAGCGTCGCAGTCGGCTCCTCAGCCGATGTAGCCGTCGCTGCCGCCAGTTCTGCCGCTGCCTCTGCTTCAGTCGCTACCGTCAGCTAGCTTTGTTCTCGGTAAATTTTTTGGTTCTCGTATTTCGTATTTCTCGACGAGCAGGCGACGCGTCAGCAACCTACGAACGGACGGAAACCTGTAGTAGTATTAGAAGGCTTTCTGTGCGAAACGCGCCACATATCCGTTGATCTCGTTTGCCTTAAAACTAACAAAAATACACAAAAATAAATCAAATAAAGTAGTGGAAAAGTTAAAGTAAGGTTTAAGCATACGCAAGTGCAATTTTTAAATCAATTTTTTATTACGTTGTGTGTAAATTGAATGAAAGAAAAGACTGAACTCCCATATAATTTACTTTCTGCTACAGAAAATCAAAAGCCCAAACAAAATCAAACTCCCGAAAGGAATTCAGTTGAAAAGAAAGTGCAAGAAAGTGGACGAATTCTAAAAGCTGAAGACCCTAATGGCGTTATGTATTTGTACATAAGCAACCTAGGTCAATATTGTTTATAGTGGCGTGTGAATGTGCGCAGCCAACAAATAAAGAAAAAGGCAAAAACAAAATGTTGATTGCAAGTTGCTCGGCAGATAATAATAAATAGAAAAAAAAAAAACAAAAATCGCTCACGAACACAAACACAAGCACACACTCGTGACATATGTATATGGCGTATATATACGGAAATCGAAAAGCTAGAACAACAACAGCAAACAGCGCAGAAGAAACACGATTCTAAACTTGAAAATAATAATTTTATAACATCGAAGGTTAGCCGAAAAAAGTAAAAAGCCGAACAGCGCCCGAATCAAACACGAGTCGAGACGAAGTCGTACTGCACCAACACACACCCACACCCATACCAAGAGAGAGAGGCAACGCGACTTCCCTTGCCCAGCTCTAGCCTAATCAAGTATACGCCTAGTGTGGCAGTGCGATCGCTGTGCTCCGAGTCGATAGTAGTAACAATAACAAAACGAAAATGGCTCGGTTCTAACGGTTTCGTTTGGTCATCGTCAACTGAGAAAAGAAGAGAGCGAGAGAGTCAACATCAGCAGCAGCAGCAGCAGCAGCAGAATTGCGATTACGGGTACGGGTCTACGGCTACGACTACGGGTGCACGGTTCTGGCTGCCGAACGCGAAACACTGACAAAAGTTTTGGTGAAAAAACACTTGCCGTTGGTCGATTCGCGTGTTTGGACGCGCCACTCCCACAGAACTAGCAAAAAAAAAAATAAAAAAATAATAATAAATATATTTTTAAACAAAACAGCCAACAATACAAAGTGTTAAACTACAAATACAATATTGGATTATCTTTTTGCAAAAAAGGAAAAAAAGTTTGTGAAACTAAATATCGCCATAACTTCTACTAAATTTTATGGTAAGTAATGAACTTTGCACGAAATTATGATTTAATAGAAAATTTTATGAAGCCATCATGTCGTATACGTAATGTGCAAAATCCCCTTTCTAACCTATCTGCGTCAAAGCAGAGTTAGTACGTCAAATGATAAGCAAACCAAAAATATCTCAACAGATCTATAAATGCGCAATCAGAAAAATCACAATTGTGCATGAGTTTCCCATTACGAACTGTCATTATTATTTCATCGATTACCGCAATGCAGTGTCCTATTGAGAAAAAGTATGCACAGAAATTGTGATTCCCTAAATAGAACACCTGTTGGACTGCCATTCCTGGTGACTCAAGAATCTACATTGGCTTAAGAACCGATTGAGTCATCGTGACAATAGGCCAATCTAAATATGTATTGTTCTAGGTATTCGCAAATTTTGATAATGTTTTGATTTTCAAGAGGGGTTTCCTAAGCAGTCGTGACTAATGGGTGGTCACGGGTGAGTCACCTTGTGGCTCGTGCCCCCTCGTCAGGATCAGGCGACTCTACTATCTACTATCTTCCATCTGCATCTAACTGAACAGGCGATCTTCTTAGAACCCCGATTGAAATGAAAAGTTACTTGAAGTTCAGTTAGCCCTTGAAGTAATAATTTTTGGCGGAATTCGCCACTTGAGTTAACCACCCATGCCTTTTATGACAACGAAATACCTCATAAATCATATCAATTTGCAAACGACCATATCATTCCCCTAACATTATTAGAATGAAATAAATTTTCATGGAATTTTCCAACTAGTGCCATGATTAGGACTTGAATAGATTAATTCTGGGGAGTTTGAAGTTCGCTTTAAAAAAAAGTAATCACGTCCAGAACAAGATGGAGATTAAAACTAAAACAAATTGAAAGATTATTAAGTTTTTAGTTAGAATTATTATGTATTAAGATGACCTCTAATTATTAAATATGTCACTTGTGTTGAAAGCCCTTTGCCTTGAACCAGTTGGGAATTACATTAAAAAAAAAACTGTTTTCAAGAAAAGTTTTTGACTTAATCAGAAGTTTGTTGTTGAAATGAAGCAAGAGGGTTTGAAATCAAAAGAAACTTAAGGAAAGAACACCCTTACACGCGGAATCTTTGGAAATTCCTTAGATTAACATAGATATTTTTTAGTGTACCCTGTACAGGAAATTGTTGCGGTGGAGAGAGAGAGAGAACTGAGCCGAGCACTACGAAAATAACGATTATACAACAAAAGAAGCGAAGTGCTGCCATCGCAGCTGCTATCGCAGAAATTGGCAAGTTGATTTAATTCTTGATTCTTTCGGGACTCTCGCTGGCTTGCCTTGTCGTAGCTGCGTTCATTCACGTTCCACCTGTGAAAATTATCAGAACCGCCAGTCGAACTCTTATCACTCTTGCGATATTCAAATCTACTTAATGGCGAACAGCTCCGGTGTTCGAATGAATTTATGAATGGCGTGGTGCTCGGATTCCATTGGGCGCGGGGGTTCAACAATGGCTGACATGTCGAAGTACTTCCCGTTCCCATTACCAGGTGCTATTAACCTGGTTGAAACACATAATGGCTGGCTGGAAAGCGGAAATACAATACACTATCTTTTAGATATTCAAATCTATTCGATAAGCTTTATATCTATCGAATATAAATGCAATTCATTGCTCCATTTGACTTTCCCCCAGTCGTACTTTTCATCTTTGGACTCGTTTTATATTTGGCAATTATAGCTCCCCGATATCTTTAGGACTGGTTTTTTTTTTTTTTGCTATTTTGCAATAAAGAATATAACCGTCTTTAATTTATAGAACTGAAACAATTTCAAGTGTTTTTGCCAGAGAATGGCCACAAAAGCTAAAATTAAAAATAGTCTCGAACTCTTATCAGACTGTTCGGGGTTCTCTGATTTAATGCTGTATTTGGACGAATTTTTATTTTGCTTATCGTTGCAAAAATTCAGAAGATCACATGACAAACTCGTGAGTGCAGGATTCCATATTCGATTTCTTATTATTATTTTGATTAAGCAGCCGGACGACGACAATGACGATGACGACCCTTTGCCTACCCCATTAAGTTTCGTATTGGAACACCTCAGCAACAAATATCGAGCGGATGTTCTCGTTGCTTTATTGTTTTTTTTTTTTATTTATTTCGCCTTTGAATATCTTTGAGATACAAATACACACACACAGTGATAAACTGTCAGTGCCTGTGGTATTCGTATTCTATCGCTAAGGTTAAAGAAAAAAAATACAAATAAAAAAGCCGGTTCGCAGACATGCGTAATACTCACGGCAATGTATGCGTGTACTTTTTTGAATCGGTGTGCCAAAAATTCTGTACCTATAGAGGACCCCCCTCATACCCGCCAGCTCCATTAACAAAAAATCCGCCATATTTTTGGGGTTTTTTTTTTGATGTTGCTACTTAATTCTAAAATTTTGCCGTTCGTTTTGTATATTTGTTTATCATCATTCTTTTTTGATACTTTTATAAATAAACGAAGAGGGATATCATGACGAGGTTTATGTACTCTTTCAATAAAATATTTAATTAGCAAATAAATATTCATTTTATGAGAAAAACAATAGATATTATAGAGTTATTATTATGAATATATCATACATAAAAATATGTATAATATTTTCTTATTTATCGACAAAATTAGAATACCCTCTAATTGTTTTATTTTTTTCAAGCGTTGACCTTGGTTAACAAAATTTTAGTAGCAGTTCTTGTTTTTGTTCTGATTTCTTTGTTCTATTTGCTAAAAAAAAAAAACAGACTCACGATCCCAACAGCTTAATCTTAATATATAACAATATATACATACATACATATATTCATAATATTTTATGAGAAATGTGACTTTTTAATAAAGTATTTCCTTTCGTTTTCATACGAAATTGTCGCATTCTATTCTTGATAATAACAAATATTTGGACATTTCAACAAAAACATTTAAAACTGATAATCTAAGAACAATGTTGTACATTTTATGAGTGTATTTATTTCCAAGCCCAACTGCAGCTCTCGCATTTGAAAACGAAGTGCATCTGTGTTTGTTTGTATCTGTGTGCCTGTGCACGACAATACAAATGCAAACTTTTTTTTGCCAAGTTCAAGGACAAGAGTGCTCCGACGCGTCGCTTTTGACGCAACTCGTTGGCTGTACATGTTCTGTTGTTGCTTTTATTGCATTTGCCACAAGTTTCCTTTCTTTCTCTTTCACTTTTATAAAATATAATGAAATAATTTTAATGAGAAAATGTTAAATCATAAAAATAGACTCGCTATTAAGAGTATCTTCTCTCTGAAATAAAATTACTTTAAAGTTTTTTCTTCAACTTTTTTTTTTCGATAAAGTTATTGATTAATTTTATATCATTAAATATTCTTAGTGCTTATTTTTGGTAATTATTTATACAAAAATTAATCTTGAAAATTTGGTAAAGCTTTTTCTGGTCGATAACCTGTCTAACATGTTTTTGCAAACAAAAAAAAAAAAAGAACACAATTTTGAACATTTGCTCATGTATTGTACGTACCTAATATTATACAGCTGTTTCCAACCACCAAAAAGTAGTTATTATATATATTCCTGATCAAGAAAAAAATCAAAAAAAATTATTCCACACCTCCCATGTTCCCAAGAACTCTCCTTTTTGTAGATTGTATCTGAAAGATACATTTCATAAAAATTAGGTTAAAATTAACTTGAAGCCGGAACCAAATGGTGAAGCACAAGCCTCCAAGATACGCCCATCAATATTTTTAATCATAATTGTTTCCAATGCCGGAAGCCCCCAGAGATAACTCGTTTAACTTTAGAACGAATTCCCCAAAAAATTTCCAGAGCCCTGAGGCACTCCCTCTAAAAAAAAAAAATGTAAAAATCAAAATAAATTGTGATTGAGACGCGTCATTCAGAGATTATTTTTACAATGCATTAAAAAGTGTAATTCAATTTCGTACAAAAGAAGAAGACAACAAAAAACAAGAGATTGTAATTGGAGTCGCCTTCCGTCGCAGCTGCAGCGCAGTCGGCGTCGCTGCACTCCCGAAAAAAAACACTTGTGTGTGCGATTGGCCTCTTTGTCTTCGTTTTGAGTTTATTTACTCGAATTTACTTAATGCATTTACTCTGAAGTTGTTACTAATATTACCAGCTTGCATGTGTGCTGTGAATGAGGTACCCCCCTTGGTGTGGGGCCAGTACGATCACCGACAGATACATTCGCTGGTTGAGTTCGTTTTTGGGTTTCTTTTCTTCACACACTCCGAAAATATCGCTGTGAGCTTTCTGTTGTTGCTTTTGTCATGGCCCGTGCAGTTCGTTGACCCTTTTGTATGGCCAGCGTTGGATTGAGGTTGGGCAGAGGGCGTCATGGCGGAATAAATGTAGATACATGTATGTTTTACAAAATTCATGCAAATAAATAACTAAAGCGAACGCATCATACGCAGAATGAGTAACAATTAATAATCGAATAATAGAAAATTAGTGACTTTGAAAAAAGTATGCAATTCAAAATCCTCAGAATTTCACACTCACACATACATACACACACACACATACACTGGCGCGCACAAAGCTGCAGCTCGACCAAAGCTGACTGCAACGCTGACGTGGGCAGAGCAGCTGCGTCGCGCTTTGCTGCACTCTCACATTCTCAATGTCGCCACTCACTCTCTCGTCCTCACACTCACACAACCACAACTGGGGGCTGTTCTCGTTGTTGTCTTGAACTTGAACTACACGTGGAGGCCGTGCATGAGTTTTCGACTCGCTTGCGGAGCAGCTGGGCACGGCGATGCCATAAGGAGGCAGTGCACGGGTTTTCGACAGCCGGCAATCAATGCGCGTGCTAGCCACCCAACCACCCACCCCGCACACTCACCACTCGGCACTCTCGCCACCTCACCACTCTCATCTGCAATGAGTAAGCATGTTGTTCGATTCGGTGTTGCAGCCGCAGCAGCAGCAGCAGCAGTGGCAACGCAAGCAGCGAGGCCGTGTGGGTGGGACGGGTGGAATGTCAAACGAAAGGGAAGTCGCTTGCTGCGCCATTTATGTACGTGGCAGTGGCTTTTCCGACACAACAACAAAAGTGAAAACACCTAACAGGGGTTGTTTCTCCTCTTCAAGGTGAAGCTTTAAAATTTCGCACACAACCGAAAGTATTTAAAATCATCAGCTTGCGTAATATCATTAGAACGTATTACGCCATCTATATTTTTTTTAGTTCTCTCTCTTTTTAGTCATTATTTCATTTCATCCACACTATACGGCATTTCATTATTATATGTTTGCATGGGCGGCTGCCCCCCTGCGCCTCTCTTGGCTGCTTTTTTTTGACCTAGGCCAACCGACACGGCCCACGCAATTTGTGCGTGGCTCGCTGCTCGTCGGACCTGGCGCAGCGTCGGCGCTGGCGTCGACTGCGCAGCTATGGCTTAGACGTGGTGTCTAGACCTTCGCAATGAAAATCTAAACAAAGTTGAGAAAAAAGTTCATGGAACAAGGCATAATAAATAAGTTTTAAACACGATGCCAAAAATAGCAATAGAGTTCTTCAAATAAATGTCTTTTCAAATAAATGTTCTTTACAAAAAAAGTTGGAAAATGTATTGAGGAGATTAGACTAAACTAAAATGGTAGTAGAATTCCAAGAAAAGTAGTAGAATTTTTAGCATTATTTGCAGATTTAAATGTTATAATATTAGAGAGTATAAAAACATACTTTTTTTACCCCACTCTTATACAATATATTTAATTAAGAAAACTTAGTAAAAAATTAAAAAAGAAAATTTGTACTCTTGTGATTCATTTTTAGAAATCTTATTTAAAAATTCCTATATACTATAAATAAAAGAAATTTTACACTCGTCAGTTTGGGTTGTAATGGATATTCGGACACTCAAATACTCAGAACAGAATATGTACATGTCGGCGCATTGAAACTGCGTGGTTGCGAATGTATGTGTGTGTGTGTGTGAATGCGCATTTTCGGGTATTTCATCAGAGTGATAATATTTCGTCAGCCTCTTGCGCTGTGAGTGTGTGGTTGCCAGGCAACCGTTGGCAGGCGATCGTTGCTTGGATGTTTTCGCTTTAAAAAGTACCGTTGTAGCGAGGCGACAGCCATGTTTCGCTGTCGCCGATCGAGGTTCGGTAGTATGCACAGTAGGTAGAGAATTAGACGCAGTCAGTTGCGTACCAGAACTTGGAGTGTGTACAAGGCTGAAACTCGTTGCGCCACAATGGAAGACACCAACAACAACAACGATCATGATTCGACATCAGAAGTGGGATCTGGCCACCAGCCTTCAACACTGGATGGACCATGGCGCGCCCTGATGGAATTGCAAAATAAAAATTTAATTGAACTAGTGAGAGCCATAAAAACAACTGGACCTGATGCAGGGCAGAACAAAACTGTGCAACTACCCAAATTCAACCCAGACAAACCAGGCGCCAACGCATCATCGTGGTGCACAACGGTGGAAATAATTTTACAAGAAAACACATTGAGAAGTAGTGCGTTGGTTATGGCTTTAAGTTCGGCTTTAGAAGGAAGTGCTTCGCAATGGCTTTCGCAAGTGTGCTACGCTGAAATTACTTGGCCTGAGTTTAAAGAATTGTTTATACAACGCTTTGAAACTATAGAAACACCAGCCGCTATGTTTCTTAATATGCTATCAAATCGACCGACTGATGGCGAGAGTCTGGCTGTTCATGCAAGTCGCATGGTTACCGAACTAACGACGAAATGGCGCCAAATGGATAACGAAGAGATTGCTGTGTCTGTGACCCTTGCGCTGCTGGCAAGCTTCGATCACCGATTGCAGCGTTTAAGTTTCACATCAAATGTTCGAACCAGAGGCGATCTACAGTCCGAATTAAAAGCATTCACTTTTATTAAAAGGAAAAACGGCGCTATGGAGCATCAGTCTGAAACTTATTCTAAACGGCAAAAACAATCACCGATAGAGTGCCATTTCTGCGGAAAAGTAGGCCATAAAATGTCTGATTGCAGATTCAGAAAACAACAGAATCAATTCGCGACTGATAAAACCCAACATGGCAGGCATGATGTTCATCACCGTGGAAAATCAAATTTAACTTGCTACAAGTGCGGAGAATTGGGTCACATATCCACCCAATGTACAAAGAAGGAAGCTGATAGGAACAAGGCATTCAATCGGGAGAAGCGAGTGGAACAGTGCAGCGTTGCAGTACCAAAGGGATGCCTGAACCATAGAGGCCAAATTTTCGAAATCACCTTCGATTCGGGATCGGAATGCTCGCTGATAAAAGAAAAGCTAAGTACCAAATTTTCTGGTAAAAGATTCAATAATATTGTTATGTTAAAAGGTATCGGTAGCAATGGAATATGTAGTACTGTACAAATATTAAGCAATGTAAAAATTGACGATTATTGTATTGAAATTTTGTTTCACGTAATAGGCGATGATGATATGCAAAACGACATTGTAATTGGCCGTGAGATATTAAATCAGGGTCTTGATATTGTCATTTCATCAAACCAATTTAGAATCTCAAAGACCAAAGTAGTTAATTTGTGTACCGGCAATGAGCCAGCCGATATTGATACTGATCTTGAGGGACAAGATAAAATAAAACTACATTCACTGTTGGCAAAGTACTCAGATTCATTTATAACTGGGATCCCAAATACTAAAGTCAGAATTGGCGAGATGAAAATTAGGTTGATTGATCCAACAAAAACCGTACAGAGAAGGCCATATCGTTTAAGTCCATGCGAGCGAGATTTAGTTAGGGACAAAATTAATGAACTGCTAAAATGCAATATAATTAGGCCAAGCTGCTCACCTTATGCAAGCCCTATATTATTAGTAAAGAAAAAAAATGGTACGGACAGACTTTGTGTTGATTTTAGAGAGCTGAATTCAAATACGGTCGCTGATAAATACCCTTTACCACTTATACAGGATCAAATCAATAGGCTTGGGGGAGTTAATTACTTTACATGTCTAGACATGGCTAGCGGATATTACCAAATTCCTTTACATTCAGATTCTATCGAGTACACGGCGTTTGTGACTCCGGATGGTCAATACGAGTTCCTGTCCATGCCATTTGGGCTCAAAAACGCACCCTCTGTTTTTCAACGATTAGTAATACAGGCGCTAGGGGATCTAGCAAATTCCTTTGTCATCGTCTATATGGATGATATCATGATAGCCGCCTCAACAAAATGCGAGGCGCTAGAAAGATTACAGATCGTTCTAGATGTTTTGACAAAGGCTGGGTTTTCATTCAATCTTACAAAGTGCTCATTCATGAAAACATCGGTTCAATATTTGGGTTACAAGATAAGTGCGGGTGAGATTCGTCCAAACCCACAGAAAGTTGTAGCGTTGACTGCTCTTCCGCCCCCACAGTCAGTCACTTCACTTAGACAATTCATTGGGCTAGCATCCTATTTCCGACAGTTTATTAAGGGATTTTCACAATTAATGAAACCGTTATATTTCTTAACTGCAGATAAAAACAAATTTATTTGGAAAACAGAGCATGAACAGATACGGAAAAAGGTCATTGCCACTCTTACCGACAAACCAGTCCTTGTTATTTTTGACCCTCATTATCCAATCGAATTGCACACAGACGCCAGTTGCAGTGGCTATGGTGCAATTTTATTACAAAAAATTAATAACAAACCCCAGGTAATAGAATACTATAGCAAAGCTACTTCACCGGCAGAATCAAGATATCACTCGTACGAGTTGGAAACCTTAGCTGTCGTGAACGCCATTAAGCATTTTCGACATTATTTGCTGGGCAGGAACTTTGTAGTTTATACTGACTGCAACTCGCTTAAGGCGTCGAGAAATAAACGAGATTTAACCCCCAGAGCACAGCGTTGGTGGGGTTATTTGCAGTCATTCACATTCGATATTCAGTATAGAGAAGGGAAAAGGATGGCACACGTTGACTTTTTATCGAGAAATCCTCTTTCAAAAACGTCTACTACAACCGCAAAAATAGTCGAAGAGAAAAGAGTAAATTTAGCTGAAATTTCAAGCAACTGGCTTATTGCTGAACAACGTCGAGATTTGGATATAATCGAAATTGTTAAACATTTTAAAAACTTTTCTCTGCCTGAAGATATTGCGAAAACCTATGAATTAAGGGCAGAAGTTCTTCATCGAAAGATACAAAGAAATGGGAGAACACGTTGCTTACCAGTGGTGCCACGAGCTTTCAGATGGTCTGTCATAAATCAAGTGCATGAGTCCATAATGCATTTAGGCTTCGAAAAGACATTAGATAAAACTTACGATTTCTATTGGTTTGACAATATGTCAAAATACGTAAAAAAATTTGTCGACAACTGCATCACTTGTAAAATGTCAAAATCCACTTCAGGAAAAATACAGGCGGAATTACATCCAATACCAAAAGTCACTATTCCTTGGCACACTATCCACATCGATATCACAGGAAAATTAAGTGGCAAGAGTGATCAGAAGGAGTATGTTATTGTTCAGATAGACGCGTTTACCAAATATGTCTATCTTAGTCATAGTCTTAAATTAGACAGTGAGAGTTGTATAAGGGCCGTTCAATCTGCTGTTTCATTGTTTGGAGTACCAAACCGAATAATAGCTGACCAGGGAAGGTGTTTTACAGGCGCAAAGTTCAGTCAATTTTGTTCAGATCAAAAAAATAAACTTGCATTTGATAGCCACTGGTGCAAGTCGAGCTAATGGTCAAGTGGAGCGAACTATGAGCACGTTGAAGAATATGTTAACGGCGGTTGAAACGGGAACACAGTCTTGGCAGGATGTGTTGGGAGAGGTGCAGTTGGCAATCAATTGTACAACCAATCGCACTACGAAAGCAAGTCCTTTAGAAATGTTATTGGGAAAGGTAGCACGCCCATTGGGATTACTTCCACCTAGTGACATAGAAAATGTTATTGATTTGCCAAACGTAAGAGCGCAAGCTGCAAAGAATGTATTAGCCAGTGCAGCTTATGATAAAGAACGATTTGATAGAAATAAGGCAAAAGTAAAAAGGCACAAAATTGGGGATTTCGTATTACTTAAGAGCGAAGAAAGACACCAGACCAAGCTAAGTCCAAAATTTAGGGGGCCTTTTGAAATAGTAAAAGTTTTAGAAGGTGACAGGTACATTTTAAAGTCTTTAACTAATAAAAGAAATTATAAATATGCACATGAGGATTTAAGAAAATTACCAGAGGGGCAAGTGCCCGAAGAGTTAAATGTGTATGATGATTATAATAATTTAGATGAAAGAAACGTAAACGCTACAGAAGAGAGTGAAAATGAAAATATTGAGAGTATTGAAGAAGAGAGTGAAAATGAAAATACTGAGAGTATTGAAGAAGAAAATGAAGTACACCAATAAGGGTGACAAAGTTGTACTGCTGGCCAATGAAAATGGCAGAGTACTGAGTCCATAAAATATAATGCAAGCACAAGTGCAAAACATATTGTTTGTTTTGATCATGGCGTGTGGGGTATTTGATTATGCGACTAAAAGAGTGAATAATGAAGAAGAATGGATTATATAAAAGAAGAAGAAAAACAAAGAAATGTAAAGAAAGAAAGATAAATTGAATAAATTGAAATTGAAAGGAACTGAATACTGTTTTGTGAAACTGTCAATATGATAGTTTGTTATGAATTAAGATAAGAAAATTGGATTTTGTTATGAAACTATTTAATGTTCAGTTTAATAATTAAAAGAAAGAAAGAAAATTCGAATGTTGCTATTTTCTACACGAGGTCGTGTTAGGGTCAGGATGGCCGTGTCGGCGCATTGAAACTGCGTGGTTGCGAATGTATGTGTGTGTGTGTGTGAATGCGCATTTTCGGGTATTTCATCAGAGTGATAATATTTCGTCAGCCTCTTGCGCTGTGAGTGTGTGGTTGCCAGGCAACCGTTGGCAGGCGATCGTTGCTTGGATGTTTTCGCTTTAAAAAGTACCGTTGTAGCGAGGCGACAGCCATGTTTCGCTGTCGCCGATCGAGGTTCGGTAGTATGCACAGTAGGTAGAGAATTAGACGCAGTCAGTTGCGTACCAGAACTTGGAGTGTGTACAAGGCTGAAACTCGTTGCGCCACAATGGAAGACACCAACAACAACAACGATCATGATTCGACATACATAAACAAATGGGGAACCCAAGAGTGACAAGAGCCGGGGAATGCGAAGAGCTTACAATTTGCTTATTGAATAGTTGGTTCATTGAACCTGCAGTATGGAAAGCAGACCAAACAATGAACCCAAAACCGAAAATCTACACCCTTTTTACTTATAAAACTCAAAGCTTGAGCAGAGATTCCAAAGCCTAGAATAGGACTTGGAATATTATTCTAATACATTTCAGACTTTGGAAATTACTAAATATATAAATTCGTAATCTTATTTGTTCATTATAATTATTCATGTAATTTCGTTGGGAGAGATAAGCTACAGCTGGATTGCGAAAATATAAATAACTTAAGTTTAGCTTATTTCTACAAGTCTATATATTAATTTTCTAATTTATATATTTGTTATGGCATAAAAACAAGCCCCATTATGATATTGTACAATGTAATTGGTCTGTAAAATGGGAAACTTATATAGCTGTGTTTTGCTTATAACTTATACATTTTTATTACACTGTTAACTGTAAGTAATGACCAGATTATAGACTGAATGACCTATTTGAAAGTATTCATATTCAATTCAAAGTGATACTGGACAAATAGACTTGAATTCTTCTCGCCGTTTACTGATCTATCCGAACAACTTTGAGATTCCACTTTTAACCTTTTCTGGCCATAAAACTCGTTTCAAGCCCCGCTCTATTTCTGAGCTATCCCAACAAAATAACGGAACTCCGACGTGGTAAAAATATGGCCACACGGCCAAAAGAGTTGTTCTTTTATTGATATTGTGTGTGTCTCTGAGCTGGAAAACCTCATGATCATGATCCACCACACGGCGAGCATGCTTTTAGCTCCATAATGGGTAAATTTATTTTTCGGTTGTCGTACCTTCAGAAACTTTTTGGTCGGGTAGCCCCAAACGAGCACTAACCGAAAGTATTCGGATCTCTGGTTTCTTCGGTCTTCGGTGTTCTTCGGTCTCCGATACTCATACAGAAATAGTTTTTATGTCGAATGTTAATGAACTTTTGCGCTAGTTTCACGCTCAGCCGAATAAACATCAGAAGAGCAGCCACATAACAACAATAATAACAAAAGCCGAAAAAGTTTTTTGAACTTTTCACTCAAAAAATTGTATCTTTTCGTTCTTGTTTGTCTGTTTTTTTTGGGGGGTTTTGTGAAGGGGAACCTGGTCGTAGGCTTTCTAAATATAAGCTAAAGGGCACATCTTCAAGTGATGAGTCCAAAATTCTGATTATTTTCGACTGTTCTGTAAATTTTTTATTTTTTAAAAATATCATTTCCTTTTTCGTAATACCACAAGTTCAAACTCAAAATCATCATTACTAATGACTAATATTAGTCATTATATTTGTTATTTCACGATTTCTCGACAGAAACGATACATTCTATTTCTGTTCTTAAAAATATCCGAGCTTCTTATCAGAACCCACTCAAACCAGAAAAATACCACTCAAATTGGGAAGAAAAATCCCATTGCCCATTCCACTCAAACATTTTTCCAATCGAGGGAAATTTCTGATAAACGGGGACCATTTATGTTTGGTGGTTGGTTTTTCCGTGCCGAGAAGTTTTTGGGGTTTGAGGTTGAATTTTCGGCAACTCACCCACCATTCTCAGTTGAACCATCAAACCTAGAACTTCGGGACCGAAAATGTGAAAGTTGTGTTGTGCGTAGTATATTCATCGAAAATGACCGATTTTTCAATGAACGATATTCTGAGATCATTTAGGAAAATGCGAATGAATAAGGGATCGGGTCAAGGCGGTCACCACCAGTATCATCATAACCATCATCAGAATAACTATCGTCATCAGCCGCCGCAGAACATCCAAATCTATCAGCACACCTATCCCATCCAACAATCAAAAGATTTGAAAAAAATCATCAAAATCATTAAAAAGAACCTGATCAAGGAGAAAATTACCCGTCAAATGAAGATTCTTGTCTAAAAATATTACCCATTGCACCATTTGCACCGAAATGAATATGTAAATGAAATATTGAAAATATATTTTAATCTTAAGACTGCAGCTATTTATTAACCACAAATGACTGATAATCCCGAGAACTGACAAATGTTCCGCTAAAGTCTGATTTTGCAAACCAAACGTAATCAAAAACGCAATCAATTTTATACAATACAATTTTTTGAAAGATCTCTGGAAACTTGCCATGTAACTAGGAAGTATAATCAAATCAAAATGACTGAAAATAAGAAAGATTCCACTACTTGGAGTACTAAGAAAGTTTGGATTAACGATGTTGGCCATAAATCGGATAATGATATGGTGGATATATCCAAGACCAAATCGAAGGCTGTTTCAAAAAAATCGACGAAAGGTAACAAGGAAAATTTTCTTACCGGAAAGTTCGAATCTCGTTGTTATTTTTTTTGTCGCACCCTCTTTTTTTTGGCGTCGCCATTTTGATTTGGTATACCCAGTTTTAGGTTTGGGAGAAGAAAATGTGGGGGGTTTACATTTTCATAACAGTAAACAAGAATGAGAGGGAGAGTGCGAACGGGAAGGAGAGGGTGGAATTGGAAGGGAACACACTATGCCGGTTGCAAAGCTTTGGGCTTATCCAAAATATCCTCTCATTTCCCCAAAAAGGGAAATATTTAAACTTTCACATATTGCGTAGTTTTTTGAAGACTTTTCCCCAACTCCTTTTTACTCTCTCTCTTTCTCTCTCTCTCTCTATGTTTGTCTTTCACTCTCTCTTTTAATTTCCTTGTATATTTTCTTTTCCGGAAAACACCGGCAATAAGAAAAGTGCGTAGCAGTCTACTGACTGCGATGCCAGGGGTGGTTTATCCCTTTCCACTCGCCCTTTATTCCAAAAGAGGCTTTTCCCAACCACCCGTATGGAACTTTCTATCTGTTGGGGGGTTTTGCGTATTACTTTTCCTTTTTCCTTTTTTTTTTTTGTGTGGCAGGATCAGGTCAATGAAACTTGTAAAGCAGGTTTGGAGGGATTTTTGGGGATGGGTGTTGCAGTTCTATAAAAAAAAGGGTATCTCGTATTTGTAAGTGGTGAAAAGTCCCTGTCTCTTTAACATTATTTTGGCAATTATTTTATACCATAATTAATAACATTTCCCTTCCATCATTCCAGATTCAACCGCACCCAAAATGGTTTACTATCCCGCTAACCAGCTGCTCATAAAAACAGAGCAACCGAGTCAGGCTCAATTTTGCCTGCAGGTGCCACCCACTCTGACCGCGACGACGACTACGACTTCGGGTGGGGGCCTGAGACTACCGGTCTCCGGCGGACAAGAGCACTATGAACTGCTGCAGACACCGCAGCAGCGACAGTTGCAGCTCCAGCAGCAACTCCAGGAACAACAACAGTTCGACAACTATCAGCGAGCCATCCAGCAGCAACAGCAGCAGCAGCAACAGCATCAGATAGTTTCCACGTCGACGCCCACAGTCAACCGGATTAAGACGGAGGTGACCGGAAATTTTGTCCCAGCCGTTGTCCATCCCCAGGCGCAGACGCAGCCGCGCAAGACGAACGCCAACAAACCGCAGTTCAAGTGCGAACAGTGCGGCATGACCTTCGGCAGCAAGTCGGCACACACCTCGCACACCAAGTCGCATGCCAAGAACGCCGAGCTCTCGCTGGGCGTCGGGGTGGGTGGTGGCGAGGCAGGCAGTCCGGCCGTTGCGTTACCGCCGGCCATCGAGCTGAACGAGGCGGGTCTGCCGGTGGGCATTCCCAAGAGCCCGACCATCAAGCCGCTGGCGAATGTGGCTGCCGGAGCCGATCCCTACCAGTGCAATGTGTGCCAGAAGACGTTTGCCGTTCCTGCAAGGCTGGTGAGTAACAATTAAGGATATAAAGGTTATGTCATGCTAATCCCCAATCTTCTTAATCCTCTCTAGATCCGTCACTACCGCACCCACACCGGCGAGCGACCCTTCGAGTGCGAATTCTGTCACAAACTATTCAGCGTCAAGGAGAACCTGCAGGTCCACCGACGCATTCACACCAAGGAGCGTCCCTACAAGTGCGAGGTCTGCGGCCGTGCCTTCGAGCACTCCGGAAAACTGCACCGCCATATGCGCATCCACACCGGCGAACGACCACACAAGTGCTCCGTCTGCGAGAAGACGTTCATCCAGTCGGGCCAACTGGTGATCCACATGCGCACGCACACCGGCGAGAAGCCCTACAAGTGCCCGGAGCCGGGCTGCGGCAAGGGATTCACCTGCTCCAAGCAGCTAAAGGTTCACTCGCGCACCCACACGGGCGAGAAGCCCTACCACTGCGACATCTGCTTCCGCGACTTTGGCTACAACCATGTGCTGAAGCTGCACCGTGTGCAGCATTACGGCTCCAAGTGCTACAAGTGCACCATCTGCGACGAGACTTTCAAGAACAAGAAGGAAATGGAGGCCCACATCAAGGGGCACGCCAATGAGATTCCCGACGACGAAGCGGAAGCAGCAGCGGCAGCGGCTGGCTCCTCCTCCTCGGTCGTGTCGCCATCCTCGCACGGAGTTAGTAGCGGAGTGTCGGAGAGCAGCAGCAACTCGCCGCCCAGCTCCCCGGCGGCCGTCAAGAAGCCCCGTCAGCCACGCCAGCCCCGTGGAGCCAAAGCGGCGGCAGCGTCTTCCGTCGCCTCGGCCTCACCATTCTCGCCCAGTTCCCCCAGCTCTACGTACTCGCCCTCGACCAGTAGCCTGGCGTCGCCACCGCCCACGACGGCCCACTACCTGCCCGCCCAGGTGGAGCAGGATGCCCTAAGCCGGGACAGCGGAGTGTCCAGCGCCCAGCTGGCGCACAGCAGTTATGCGGACGAGGAGCTGCCCACGGACCTCAGCATACAGCAGGTGGCGGGTTCTGTTCCCACCCCAGCTGTCAACTACTACCAGGCCCCGCCCAGTCTCGTGGAGCTGCAGCCCCAGGCTGCCGGACTCACCATTAATCCGGCCCTGCTTGAGGCGGCCAGCATGGCGCGACGTCATCACGACAACGACGATCAGGAGCGAGAGTGCGACCAGGATGAGGACGTGCATGCCGCCGCCTGGCAAATGATTCAACTGCGTCGTGGTCATGCGGCCACGCCCCCTCTGGAGCAGCAAATGCAATACCAGCCGCCCCCGCAGCAGCAGCAGCAGCAACAGCTGCACGTCAGCGATCTGGCGGCCAACTATGATGACACCCACGAAGCAACAGTTCTCATCGAGCACTTCAAGCGTGGCGACCTGGCCCGCCACGGTCTCCACAAGGGCTATGCGCCTGTGCCCAAGTACGAGTAAGTAGTAGAACCATGCTAAGCTTGCAAGAGATTACTAATCACAGTGTTTCTTTACCCAACAGATCTGCCTTGCCCAATCCGGATATCGTGCGCCGAGTAGAGGCCGCCATCGGTCTGAGGTCCAGCACAGAGTCCCCTGAGCGGAGCTCCTCGCCGGAAAGCGACTCCATACTGATGGCTGACCGGAATGTGATGACCCTCCCACTGCGCAAACGCAAACACTACATGAACAAGGGCGACGGCGGCCAGGTGGAGTTGGAGAAGCCCCAGGGACCGGGTGGAGAAGTAAGCTCGGCCACCGGCGTTGATGCATCGATGGATACCTTGGATAGTTCCGGGTCGAAGGTGATGCGGATGAGCTCTGTCATCCAGTTCGCCAAGGCCTCGTAGGAGGGGTCTGGCCCCAAAGTGGACCCCATCCCTCCTCCAATCAGCATAAAGACTGTCCAAACAAATTCTAACTGAAATTAGTCTAAGCCCCTTCTTTGAGATGATAAGGAACGTAGGAAAGGATTTTTTTTCGAAGAGAAAGTGAGAGAGCATCGAAGAGAAAAATGCCAAAAGTATTATAAAAAAAAAAAATGAAAAAATTGTTTTAAAATTTACACTTTCATGGAGAAACTCATGTTCGAATGAATGGATTTTTGTTAAATATTTTGTTTGGAAAAAACACTGTTTTTCAACGTTATACGATTTCGACTTTATTTTGGCAAATATTGTTTCTGTTTTCCTGTGTTGTAACTTAGTCAAATTGCAGAAACTGGCATTCTGATGGGTATTAAGCGTTGGCATCACTATTTAAATAATTATTAATTATAAACAGAATAACTACACAAAAAATAAGAGACATCCAATGAAGCATGAAGCGTACACAATAAGTTGCGTGCATTATTTTACACAAAAAAAAAACAAAACAAAAGATTAAAAACATAATATATCTACGGAGAATGAAAGCCATATTGGCATTTAACATATTACCTTTAAAACTTATTTATTATTGAAATAAACATAAACTCGGCTCGCGAAACTTCTTCCTCCCCTGCAAAATTAGTATAAAAACATCATCATCGACATCATTTATCCACCATTTGATAAGCATTTTATATTTTAAATACAAGAACATACATACATAAACACGAAACAATTCAAAAACGACAGACAGACATTGGAGAAATAAACAATTAAGAAATTTAAAATTAATAAAACAGAGAAATGGTAATTGAACTGATAAGCAAGATGCAAGCAAAAATAAGTAGGTTTAAATATTTACCTACCAGAACATAACAAATTATTATTAAGTGCTTCAAAAACATAAGTTAACTTTTAGGTCTAATTTGTAGTATATCAAATATTGGAAGAAAAAAGTAAATGAAATCATAATTCAAATATAAAACGCATTATAATAAAAATGTAATAAAAACCTTTGTTTATTCTTCATAGGGCGGGACATGAGCTCTTCATTTGATCATCCTTGGGTATCCCCACCGGCAGAAATGAAAGTACTCTCCAACTTTGGAAACAAATGGCTATACATTTCATTTATTTGTGACAATTACTAATATGCTTAAGCCACTTTAGTTCAATCAACAAACATTTTATTTATCAAAATGATTCCACAATTAATTTGACCATTTTTAGTGGTGTGTGCCCATTTCCATGTTTGTTTTTCGTATCGTAACTAAAAACTATTATTGAAATAAATCATATACAACTGCTAGAGCGGACGAACGATCAATGATTGATCGGAGAGACAGGGGGAAAAGGGCTAGAGAGATTAAATTATATTACAATTAAGCAAACATTGAAATTAGTTAAGAGATAAGGCAACCGGCACAAACTATACACTTAAATTAATAATCGCGAGGGGTCTTGGGGGCCTAATACATAACTAAAACCTGTGTACATAATATAACTCAAATTTTTTTTAATTCTTCACTCCAATTGCTCATCAGATGCCAAAATAGGAGCACATCACAAACACTATGAAGACCATGAGGATAATAAAGGCAATGGCAACCCAAGCGGGGATCGTACCTATAATACAGAAAAGTGAGAATATTTTCAGGATATTTGAGCTGCGCACTTACGTCTTTGAGGCAGACTGTGGATGCAGACCTTGTTGTCCACAGAAATGGAGAGCACAGCCGCCTCGGTGTCGCTGGAAATGGGCGGTCCTTCCTCATTGGTGATTGGCAGAAATTGCAGGCCCGTTACGAACATGGAGTGTGCATGAGGAATGTGGAGCACGCGCTGCAAAGAATAAAAATATATAAATTAACTCATTAAATGAAGTTTCTAAGATAGCGATTTAATTACCTGCAGACTAAATGCTATGTACATGGATACGCTTCCTGAGAACATCGTTCCGACGGCCAAGAACCGTCCGTCGTCTCGCACCGCCAGCGACGACAAGCTTTCATCAATACCCACCGCCTGGCGCAGCTGTCCACTGGCGCAATCCCAGTGCTGCAGGAAGCCGCGCTGTCGGCCTACCTTTCCCAACGGATTGGCGATAGTGAACAGCCTATACTGGTCCTTACGCGCCTCCACTGTTCCGTAGCGGCAGCGTTTGAACAAATATTTTGCACCCTCGGGCGTCTGCCACTGCAACTTGTGGTGTAGCTGCCCACTTCCCAAGTCCCATACTAGACCCTGGGAGTCTTTTGAGATGCTGGCGATGTACTTGCAGTCGGGACTAAAGTCCAAATCATCAATCTCCTTGGTGTGTGCCGGGAGCTCAGCGGCCAAGCTCATTTGGGGGAAAGACCAGACTCGTAGCTTGCCGTCAGTGCCTCCGGTGGCCATCAGTCGTCCGTTACCGCTGATACGCACCACTCGTTGTAGAGGCTCAGCGCCCTTGAGAAAGTCAGTCTGCACCACATCCGCCGCCTGGATGTCGAAACGCAGTCGCTGGAACTGTTTCAGTATGTCTGCGGCTGTCGTCGGAGGCTTATGGCCATTTGAAAGGTTCTCCACGCCAGAGGGAGCGTTTCGCTGCCGTAAATTTCCATTCTCATGTGGCCGTTCCGCAGGAGCTGGTTTTCCGTCCCCGATTCCATTGCCGTTTCCGTCCTCCTCGGACTCGATTCGTGGTTGAACGTAGTACATCTGGCAGTGTGCCTCTTGACCAGCACACAGATAGCCCCTCTTTCCACCGTTGCGGACGGCAAAGTTCATCACCACGTTGGCACCTGTTTCATGGCGTAGCACCTCCTCCGCGCAGAAGTGACTTCCATTGTGGTACAGCTCGTATATCTCCTACAAAAGAATAAATTGGTCAGATTTGATAAAAATTAACCACGTCTGGACTTACAAAGCCATTGGCGACGCCTGTTTTACTGGAACCGCCTCCTCCTGCCACTAGGATGTGGCGGCTTGTGAGCATGTCGATGGCGTATAGTGGAAAGTTGACACGGGCCAACAAGCCATCGCTAGGACGGCGGGTGGGGGCCATTATCAATTATGAATGACAATCGACCGATACAGGGGCTGGGGATTGTTGTGGAGTCGCCCACTTTATCAGGCCAGGCCGAAGGGCAAGTGGTAGATTCCGTCGAGATACTGGCAATTTCTAGCTTCCAACTGCCGGAGAAATGTGGTGCGCTGAGGAATGCTGGGGACTTTGTCTCAGGGGTCTTTCCTCATCCCTTTCTCCAGGTTAGAGGCTTTTATCTCTAAATTTTCCTTGTGTTTAGGCCTGAGAAAGTTGAGTCGAAATCCACGTACACTGAATAGGGGCGACACAAAGAGTTATCGATATATCGATAGTTGTGGTATAATTTTTGCCGGTATGTTTTACTAATACCAAAACTCTCCTTTTTTAATATTTTGTTTTAATTTATTAAAAAAATATATATATGGCAAGAAATTATCCATTCAAGGACTATCTAAATGAGATTCATTAGGCCAAGTACTATCTCATATTCCACTTTCAACAGTGTGGCAACAGTTCCAAACGGTGCTACCAGATAGTTACATAAATTTGAACAGCTGGGTTTTGTTTATACCTTTCGAAAACCCTTTTCTTATTGGTTTTTTTTTGAATTGACCGTTTTCCGGCTCATTGTCCTGGGCTGGTTACCGAAGTAGGAACTTCTAAATAGGGGACAAAGAACGACTTTTAAATCCAGTTTCCAATCAAGTATTAAACACACAATCGTTAATCATGACCTTTATTGCAAGTGGTCTTTCTTTGTTGCTTTTGTTATGAATCAGCAGCTTTGTTTTTTGCTACTCTTATAAAGCTCATTTGTTTAGGTAGCTAAGTATCTGCGAAAGACCCGAAACCTAAATAAACATATATATGTATATGTATATTCTTCTCAAGAAATAGTAATAAAGATCGACCCATACAATTAATCTTCCGGTCACAAAAATCATTTCCAGAAGAATTCTTCAGTTTTTGAATTTGATTTTTGGCTTACGTTTGAGCTTTTTTTTTCTTTTACCTCTTTTATTCAACAAATTAAAAAAAAGTGTGGGGGCATTTGTATTTAAATAAAAATCCAGTTTCATGGTTGTCTGAGCGAAAACTGTCTTTCATCTGTTTACGCACCTGAACTTGTTTTGTTGCCATTATATTTTAAAAGTGCGTGGACCAGTTTTTCTAGCGCGAATCGATCAAATTTCACTTTCCAAACGCCCAAGAGATTAAATTGATTTGTCACTTAAGCCCCAACACTCTCCAACACCTTGCCCAGCTGATAAGAAAGCAGCTTTGTATCAGCTTCCATTTCGAATTGCTTGACAGTGGGTTGCTCCACGACTCATTACTGATAAGTTCAACGACCTGAGGCCATCCTGCAACGGTTCCAAGACGTGATCTCTTAAACGGTCTTATCTGCGCAATAACTTTAATTCTTATACGAAAGTTCAATATGACCTTCGATCTTATCATTAAAAAAATTAATAGTTAAAACATAGTGTAGAATAATGTTTTGCTTCTATTAAGGATCGATGGAATTTTGAAGTTTCCGTTTGAAATTGTCATTTGCAACCGCCAAAAATAAACACCAATAAAGAACTTTACGAAACAGTCATCTCTTTTTTTCCCCATAACAACGTAACACACAGATGTTGCCCATCCACCGGGACAGAGTGCCGTGGGGCAAGTGTAGAAAATAATAATTTCATAAAGTTGCAAAGCTTACGCTCTTTATATATTTTAATTGCTAGAGAGATCAATAAGTTCCCAAACCAAAACAATTTTTATGGCTTACTCTAAATAAAGATATTTATTAATAATAAGTGGAGTTGTAGCTCCAACATCCATGAACCAATGTGCACAGGCTTTATGGCTTTAGCTTTCCTTTTTTGCTTTCAGTTTCTTCCTTGCATTCGAGTAAATTTCGTCGACGCGATCGCAACGAAGAGGAAAAAGTGCTGGTCGCAGATTCCACGAACTAGCTTTACAAACTATTTAAATATACAATTTAAATAGTATTTCTGTGCTAACTATAATAATTGTGCGTACGCAACTTCATTGTCTTGTATCCGGCTATTGTGTTTTGTCCAAAGTACTCATATTTTCTGGTAAGTGAGATCGGTCAAAGGGAATCCGGTTTCAGGCGGTGCAATATACCCTTATTTCTACTGCGCAGTTGCAACAATAGCAACTCCGCGCCAACGCAATATGCTTTTTTCCGGTTTTATTGTCCGCATCCATCGCACTTTGTTCCTATATATATTTATTCTCTGTATGGATGTGCAAATGTTTTTTGTCTTGATTTGTAACACCCAGCAAAAAGTAGTTTATACATTAAATATGTACATATATGTATGTATGTATGTATGTACATTTGTTCTTGATCAGGACCACAAGCCAAGTCCCATAGTCCCATGTGTCTCTGTTTAGTCTTTCAATTAATGCTGTCGCTCGTTTCAGTACACAGAGTTTGCACATACGATCTTTATGTAAGTGCCCTTCTTTCATCCGAACAACTAGGGGCAATCAAATAGCATCTAACCAATAATTCGTTTCTCTTTATTAAAACTTCCTTGCAAGTTTCCTTATGAATTTATAGTTTTAAATACCGATAACTTAGAATTTATCGAAGTCATGCAATCATAGATCATGCAGGAATCCTGAGACTTCTCGTTCTTCAACATTTTAAAATAATTTTTGAGGAAGAATAGGCGAAACATCTTTAAATCAACATCATTTAAAAGTAACATTCTAAAATGAGCAAGCATATAAAAAATACACTTTCTAAGTAAGTTTTTCAAGACATTTATGATCTTATGTGTCATAGGACTATCATATGATTGAAAATACATAGGTAGTTGCTTTAGACCTTAACGTTCTCCTTTCCCCAATTATTAATAATAATATTTGTTATGATTTTTTTATATATTTTATTTTAGCACTTACATTGGATAGCATTGAATTCGTATAAATTCTGTAGCTTTATTATAATAAATCGCACCTTTTATTTGCCAAAATGGTGAACCATACTGTTGATGCTGAATGTAAGTATATTTACTCCCCTGTTTATTTACTAAACATTTCATGACATTATAAGATACACAGTTCGAGTGATAATCCTGATCAACCTTAAAATATCCTGACCCAAAAAACATTTCTTTCACTGTACACTTTTTGATGAAATTACAGCGCATACTTGTTCTATATTGCTAAGAACAAATATAAGTAAGGCAAATACGGGGAAGTCCCCACTCAAGAAGGGTAGCAGACATGGCTCAGACACACACCCAGAGTCTGGTGGCTAGGAGGTGCAGTTAGCCCTCATTCGGGCTGGGTAGCATTGTTGCCGCATTTCACAGGCGAAACCGCCGCTCAAGTTCCGGTTCAATAAACTTTTGCAAAAATGCTTGCGTACATAGTTTGTTGCTCTTTTTTTGCGCCCAACACTCTTCCCTATATTTACCCTGGCGGAGGGTGTTGTAATATTGTCCCGACGAATCATTCCCGACCTGGAAATGCCGCAGTTTAAATTTGATTGATAGGGGAGACTTAGTTCAAAGTTGCAAACTCATATATATCCAGTCAATAGGTGCTCTATTCAATAAGAAGTATTAAACTAATTTATGGATGCTGTAAACAGTCTTATTTTATCCCGTCTTTATGACCTTTAAATGAACACATTATTTAATATTATTTTCAATATCTAGGGTGTTGAATATTCGGCAACATAAGCATTTACTTTTCAGCACTCGTTTTATATAGAATTGTATATAGTAATGACCATTCTTCCTTACTGCACCGAGCAGTTGTATGCATGTGGTGTAAGAATATGGCAGCCGACAGTTTGCAACTGGTTTTATGTAGGTCTCTCGCAAACTGTTTTATGCGACTTTTAAGGATCCAGGACCTTCTCCCCGAGGGGACGTGAAAAATTTTCACAGCTTTGCGACAGTTTCGTGGCGTTGTCGTCTTGTGTGAAGTTTCGTTTATAATTGCATGGGAGGACTTGTAACCAGTTTGTACTTTTCACTTTAAATCCAATTGTCCAACCGATAGATGCAAAGCTTAAAGGTCATCTTTAACGAAAATGTAGCAAACAAGGTATAGATTTAAGAACCAGAAGCGTGATGAAGCTTCCCCTACTCCTGTCATTAAATTAGCCGCCACCTACTTGGAATGCCAGATGCGTAAAATAAAGTTTTTATATACCATAAAAACTAAGGCCAGCCAAACCAGAAACTTTTTTGTGTACCTTCTTCTCCAGATAACTAACCAACTACGAGTGGGGACGAGAGGGTTTTATCAGGAAACTTCCCCAGCTTGGACTCCACTTGCTTTTATACTTCCATCTGCACGCATCTTGCTACAAATTTGCTGAAATAAGGCACTTTAGACAATTAATTATTTCTATACATTGCTTTTTAGAGCTGGGTTTTTGTGCGGTTATTCGAGGGTTATTCGATGGGGGTGGCTCAATGAGTGGTGTTGTTGGCCATCTGAGTGGAGGTGAAGTGCCCCCCAATTGGAGTCCTCACATCCATGGCACACACCTGTAAGTGTAAATAGAAGTCCAGCCATCACAAAATACAGAAAGGGTGGGAAAAAGGTGGTCCTAACACGCAGGGATAAATCGAACTGCAACAGTTGTTTAATCCTGGGAGACTTTGATTCAACTCGAAGCCTCTATGCCCTTACGGAAGGACATAAATAATATTAAATAAAGGTTTTGTTGTAATAGAAAATAAGTGATTCTTCATCATACTCAAAAAAAAAAAAAAATTGATCCCTCCTATGACGTATTAAAACCGTAGTCGCACAATTCTCCCCTTTAAAGGGTGGCCCTTAACCCCTAAGGCTGGCACACGTGACGCATTACGTGCAACGAGTCGCTTACCGTGCGTAGTACCCACAGATCATTATTAATGCATTTGCACACGTGAACCGACAACGTTAGGGGGGTGTGGAAGGAAAAGGACTGAAGGTGGGATAAGCGGTCCCCACATCAATTGAGTTTTTCATCCACAAACATGAAAATCCCCCGGCGCTTTTCACCTAAGCAATTTTTATTTTTACCTTTTTTATAGCTGGGACCTGTGGAGTTTAAGCACTCAATTGAATTCTGTTTTTTTTTTCCTATATCCCGGAGCAAAAGTTGGATTTTATTTGAGATATATATATATATATATTTATTTTAGGGGAGATATATTTAAATATGAGTATTGGCCAGGGTATTAAGTATTCTGAATCAAAAATGAACTTTCCGCCACCTGCCCCTTTACATGATGGATTTTTGCAATTTCTCATAAAATGTCATCGCAGTCACAGTTTTCAACTGAACTGTGTCTCAACAATGAAAATTTAAGTTCTCCGCTTGAGACATCATCAACAAGATGTCCTTTACTGCGACGTGTCCAATCTTGATGTCGCATACGTTGCAGTTAAAACAAGGTAAAGGATGTTGAAGACTGTCCATTTGATTTTATCTGCTGTTTTATGAGTGCATTAACACTGGACGATGTCTGTTAAAATAAACCATATTAAGGGATCATTTGCTGGTTATATAAAAACAGTTATAAAAAGACTTCCTTGAAACACAAACTGCAGAAACTAGCACTGCAAAAACACTGCTTGTCCTTCAAACGTGAGGTAAAAAAATAAATAAAAAAGGGGTGTGGCCAAAACCAACATTTCTTTGTATATACAACATATACAATGGATAGACAACGTTAATAATATCCTTCGTATGTGTAATAGTCACGTACTAAAGTGTACACTGTGGCAGGACGAGAAGTCAGGGCCAAAGACACATTAAGGCATTTACTTGGAAGCCATCTATATGTAGATTATGATCGATATTTTCTATCCTGTCCTGCATTTTGAAGTGGAAGTCCCTCTGGGAGGCCCTCAGGCGCCAGCACAGGACCTATCCTATCCATATCGCAGACAATGCATGCATATAAACATAAATGCCACGTCAACACTGCAGTTTAATGAACCTGTGTGTGGCACTCTTTGGGAAATAATGTTCTCGTGTCGCATTGATTTTTATAACCATCGTTCAGGCGGTATTCAAATTGGTGCAAAATGAAGAGATAAAACTTAATCATTGGATATTATAGAGACTCGTCTTGAAGGTATTTTTTTTTACCAATTATACATGGTCCTTAAGGGTAAAAAAAAAACAAAAAAATAAAACCGCAAGCTTGAAATTCAATATTCTGGTAAAATTATAAAAAAGGATGCATTGTGGGGGGGTTTGTATATATGGGGTTGTAGGATCTGAACTTGCAATGGGCCCCAAGCATGCAATCGAACTTAAACTGCCGCTCGCATGTTATCCTTCGAACGGCCTGTCAAAAACGGTTGCACTTGTTTTGGGGTTGTAGCTTGTAGTTTGCAAAAGCTGTTCGTTCGGCGTCGACGTCAGCGACAAATGTTTTTACCATCGTTTTAGTTTTGCCTTCTTGAATCAAAAGACCAACTCAGGGGTGACTACTATATAGATAAGGAGCTGGGGGTTTCTGTTCGTGAGTCATGCTTTGGGGCGATGACGTTAGCCGTTTGATATTCGCCTAATGGAAATATTGGTTTTAGGCGTTGCTCTATTATTACAGTTATTGGATATTGTTTCTATAATTTTTATAAATTGAATTTAAACAAAAATTTAAAGAAATTCCGGAGTTACTAAATCCCATTTCGCCATTATAAATCAATCCCTCAAATAACCTTTCAAAACTTCGTTGTAATCTCCGTCTAACGAGGTAATAACAACTAAAACTCCCCACCGGATCGCCTATGTTTAATATCAAATATCAAGCATGTTTCCTGTTTTTGGCAAAGCCGCATATTTTGAAGAGAAATAAAAATGGCAAGGAACACCCATCAAGGACTCTCTTCCTCTCGAGTCACGACGTGATTCATCCAAGTGTGGTTTGCTTGAGTTGGCGCCGTTCCGGCGCTTCATCGTGTCTCCGATGTCCTTTTTGGCTTGAACGGCATGAGGAACCCAACGCCTCTCCAATTTTTTCTCTGCTACCCGATTCCTATTTCCAATGTTTTCGGCTTTTGGCTGCTTTTTGAGTCATCGCTATTTTATTTAGTTTACTTTGGCACCACTTCCTCTCTTTCTTTCAGCCATTTCCTCTCCTACTATAAATTTTCGATATTCGAAAATGTGTTTTCGAACTTCGCTCTCAAGTGGTCTCTCTATGTCATTGCCAGGCCCAAAATATTCGATAATTCTGCAGCTTTAACGCATTCGAGTTGGGCTTAAAGATAAGGACAAAATAGTTTTACGATATTAGGAATTTTAATATTTTAAAATTGCATTTTATTCGTAATGAACATAATTTTTCCTAATTTTTATTTAATTTTTGTCTAAAGCCTTATATTTTTGCATAAAATTAAGTAAACAAAGTTCAATATTTTGGTTTGGTAATGCATTTTCTCATTTATTTCTTGGTTTTAAAAGAAAAGAATCTTTAAAAAATATCATTTATCTAAGTATATCTTTTGAAAAGAAAATATTTCCGGTAAATATTAACCAATGACACCTTAACCATTGATTTTGGGTTAAAGTTCTAGGTGAATATTATGAAATCAACCGGCTTTTCCGTTGCCACTTTGTTGGCCAGCTCTCTTCCGCCATTTCGCTCCGAGCCAGTGCATCCATTTTTTCTCCACTGCGCAGGCCTCACAACATCCGTTGACAAGGGAGGTAGAGAAATTAAGAAAAATAAAATGTTTAATTTCAAAATTATTTCCAAATCTGTTTGAAGGAAGAAAGGGTAAATGGATTAATAAACAAATTATTTTAGCGGTAATAACTGTTTCTCAGTCCCTGCAGTAAGCCTCCCTTAATGTCCTTTTTGCAAACCGCTTTCTCTCTCTCTCTCTCTTTTGACATTCTCTTTTAACTGTTATTTGCTTTTGACTTGGGGTGCTGAGGCCGCTCCCGCTCCCGCCCACCGAGAGCCCCCCCTTTGAGAAGAGCTATGTCCTTTGGTGTGTGCATTGTCCTTGCCTTCGCCATGGAACCAGGCACGGCGCCGACGCCGACGCCGGCAGTGACGTTGGCGCCAGTACTGGATGTGAGGTCGTCCAGTCGTTCGCCTGCTATTGAAAAATTAACATCGACATAACTTAGTTTGTGTTTGTCGTTCGCTCTGCTCGCAACATTTAGACGCTGTCGTGTGCCTTTTTTTCCAAAAGGGACTCATTTGGGAGGTTAAAAAAAAAGAAATAGACACAACACAAAACCAAAAAAAAAAAACAACAAGAAACGATAATTTGCGTCGCGTAATATCCCATCTGTATTTTAAGAAAAACTTTTCTCTATTAGCTGCGTTTTTTTCTACCAATTTTCGTAGTAGATTAAATCAATACCAGCCGCCAGCAGCAAGTGGTTGTCATAAAGAGAAATTCCAAATTTCCAATCCGACAACCCGAAAGTGCAAATCGAAATTCCTGTGTAATTGTACCTAAATCAAAAAAATTAGAAGAAAAAAAGCAACCAATATCAACCCCCGACATCATCGACTAAATATAGTTAAGCGATACGAAAGGAGAGCCCAAAACTCAAAATGCTGATTGGATTAGTACGCGATTCGGTGATGCAGTGCTTCTGCCATACGTGCAGGGCACCCGGAATTTTGCCAGCGGGTAAGCATTATCCGGACGGACAACTTTTCTACCGCGTTTTTGCATTCAAATGGTGCTTCGTATCTTTTTCGTTGCATACTTTTTCGGTTGAAACTTGCATTTAGTTTTTGGCCATCCTTTTATTTGTGTCCAGAACACCATCATCGTCCTGCACGAAATTTAATTCGTATGTATTCAAATTGTGTTTGGCAGCAAAAGCAGCTTGTTCCTATCATAGAAATTGTGTACGTTGCAGCTGGAGGCGGAAAGAGCGAGTGGGCCTTTGGGGGGGAGGTGGGGTCCGGGGGATGAGCAAACATTTGCAACAATTTTCGGCCAACACAACATATGTGGGACTATGTATATGTTATGGCCACTACAATCTGCTCTTATAGCCTCTGAGATTCGAAGGCGGATGTTCTTGATGGTCCATAAACGTTGAGGGATAGAGCAGTGGCAGTGTCAGTGTCAGTGTCAGGATTGCGTACCCATAGAGAGTATCCTTTAAAGACCCTTCTTACTTTTATGTATATTTATTTAAAAACTTCCTAAATGAGTCATTCGTCTTACGGTTTCTGATGAAGATCTATCCGAAATTCCACCACAAATAGCTCAAAGCCGGAAGAAAATTAATATATAATGTACAGAATGCCGAAATGTAGGCAACAATAATTTTTGTGGAGCTCCTCCGTGTCGGCCATTTCATTATTTTCTTGCGTTTTCCCATGCTATGTGTGTGGCAGTTCGCATGGGGCGCCACTCAGCCGACAACCGATGAGTCACCCGGCGGCGCAGGCGGCGACTAGGACTATATGGGCATGAAATTTTATTTTATCCTTCACACACACTAGCAATAGTCTTTGACTTTGGTGTTGTTAAATGGTCATCAATATTACAATCTTATTTAAGGACTAATTATATATTATATCCTGTCATATTAAAACGACATCGTTTGAAAAACAAAACAAAAAACCATCGAAAACCGGCGTATAGGAAGCGTATGAATTGCGCAATATGCACACGGAACCTATACAAGCGGAATGACGACAAAGGACGGTCTTTATTGATTTATTGACAGAGCCGGCTCTTACATAAAAACCATTGTCAGCGGGACAGGGGGACAGGGAGGGGTGGAATATAAAATCAGTCTCGAGTAGAAAGTTGAAACTCGGATTTTTCTCTTTCACCTTTTTCTTCATAAGTTTTATTTTAGACACGCTCGAGACCTAAAATTTTGCATATTTAACTGAATTTTTTACAAGAGTAGCTGCATCTTAAGAGGTGTCCTTTTTTTTGTTTTTTTTTTTGGTTGGTTGGCTTTTCAACCGTGTCCTATCCTCGCGATTCTCTATCCTCGACTTGCAACGCTCGAACTATGTGGGGCACTCTGTCACGTAGCAGTCAAATTTTTTCTTATTATCCTGGCAATAGACTTGTGGGCTCCATGTGTTGTTCTTTCCTACTTTTCCTGCTTTGCATGTTGCTCACGTTACAGACAAATACATAATATTACTTAATTTTCGTTTCCTTTTTTTGTCTTCCAGTTGAGTTGTTTGGTGAATGTCTTGGCCAATAAATTAATGAAGTTGTACACTTCGTAGGACAGTAAAGCCTAAAAAATGATAGCTATTAGAGGTGGCAGTTGCTATTGGAGGTTCTAGGATATTAGGATGTAGAAGTAGTGATGATTATCAAGGATACTAAGCCTTTAAAAACTATTTTTTTAGGATGAAAATCCGACGTACACCTCCGCCTAAGTTATGACTATTCGCACCTTTTGCGTGAAAACAAATGTCGGGGGACTGACGGATATAACGTATGCATGACTATCCTCAGGTCGGATCCTTAATGAAGGGGCTGCCCTACGTCTCCCCCCATTCTTCCCCGTATATCCTTTCTATGCGCTCGGAATAAATCCCTCGACACCATCATACGAATGGATTTTGCGACTGCTGGGCCTTTTACGTGCTTCCATTTCGCTGTCTGCTCAACTAATGCAATTTCCTTCAGCTTCAGTGCCCCCCCTTTTGACTATTTCTGCAGAAATTCCTTTTCATGTCGCTTGGTCCTTGGCTGGGAGTTTCCATGTTCCATTTTGCTTTGCATTTTCAGTTCCTTTGTTTAGACCAAATCGTATTTGCACTATTTTCCTTCTTTTTTGTTTTTTTCTTGCAACTCCGGCTTGCAGGTAATAGTTCAGATGTCTACCTATTGTCTCAGATCCTACTGGGGTTTTTATTAAATTAATCACACATCCATCTTACTTTTTATAACATATGTATATGCGTGCACATATCTTACTTCCCTTCATATATCACATATATTATCCGGTGTGCTTACTCATATGCACGTGATGTACGTTTTTATCCCATTTTTGTCCTTTTGGTGTCAACTAGTGTTTTTTTTCGTTGGGATGAAATGGTTTAGGACAAGCTATCCAAACTATCCAGATCTATCCAGATCTCTAGATAAAAGCAGGTTAATTACTAAACTCTCTGAAAAGGACTTTAGTCAGCTTTCTATGGAACCTAAAAATAGCTGCGCCCTTTTGAAAGGTTGGCGCGTCGCTGTTCTTTGTCATTCACCTGAAGTATTATATAGAACTTTTTTTATATATTTTGTATGGTCTGTTGCGATAAATAAATGAACAAAAAGGTGGCTATCTTTTTGTGATAAACTGTTGGATACGGTTGGACACCTGCCATCAAAATATTGCCACTAGATTACATGGATTTAATCCAATGAAATTCCATTGAAAATAGAATTGGTACTAGATTGGTTTGCTGTGGGCCTTTATACGGATTTTTCTAATGAAAATTAATACTTCAAAGGATTATAAATTCTGCATTTTAAGCAAACATCAATCTATATTACACCAACTTGATGCTTAATGAACTTTTGAGGACAGTCTCGCTATTTTGAAGACAAGCTAAGCCAGTAACTATTAATCGTCAGAACTTATCCTGCAGCGTCCGTCCTAGATGGGGAAAATAACATTTGTATCCATTAAAGCTGCTAATGATGGCCTCAATGTTAGTGAGATTGTATAAGTCGTAAGACGAATGAGTATTTGAATCAAGCTAACAACATCTAATGATGCAAAAGAAAGCTCAAAGTGCAGTTAAGATAGTTAATGGCAGGACCTAGCAGGTTAACTTTTGGTGGAGCCTGAGTTAGAATCACTTCTAGAAGCAATTCGATTTTACGACTTAGTGTTTGGAGATACACAAGAAATATCAAGAAATAGAAACAGTTTTCCATCTGACTATATTAGTATTGCAAATGTATGAGAAAATTGAACCATCCTATTGCTTGCAATTGTTTAATTTGGCTTTTTAAACCATTTTTTTGCTTTTTGATTTCTGTTTACCAATGTGAAAAATTATCAAAGTTGACAAAATTTTAATAAACATTAAAATATATTAATTGAATTTAAATATTTTCTATACATGCATTCCGAACGGACTTCTAACTACTAAAATATAGTATCGAGAAGATCTGCGCCAATTAAGAAAAACAATAAAATCCGTTCTAAGCAACCGCGACTTAGCAAGAAAGTCAAATTTATAAGTAAGTATGATAAATAATACCCCATAAAAAAATGAGGAGTTATCCAAATTTTAAAGAATTTCCTCACAATTCGGTTTAAGAAATCTTGATTGTAGACTTCGGCAGTGAAAAAGCTAAACACTCAACGACGCAACAGACCGTATTATCAAGACCGGAAAATAACTGCCAATATAGAGGAGTCTCGACCAGGTAGACTCGAGAAAACCAATACGACGATGACTCACTCGTGTTACCTTCCCCCATCACACCTTCGAGGTATTTTCCGCAGTGGCTCCTTTTACGTGCTTTTGTACGCTTTCATTGGCCCGGCTTGTTAAGGTAATAAAATGCCAAAGCCGTCTGAGCGGCGCCACGGAAAATGAAGTAGACATAGCCGAAAACCTCCTGACCCCTGAACCCGGGGTGCTCCATCCCTGTGTGATGTCCTCACTATAACCGCAAAAGGAACCTTTGGGGATTTTTTTTTGCAAAGGGTATTTAAGAATTCAAATATATGATTTTTTTTTTATTTAAATTGTATTCAAAAAAAATATGAAACTCGAAGAAAATCTGAAACTCATTAGAATAATACAAGGCACTTTTCTTTTGTCGCCAAGAAATTGGTGAAATAATTTCTCCTGTAATTAGTGGCTGTCGCTTAGTTCATTATAAGAATTCGTCACGGTAAACGTTTTTTTTTTGTGGCAGAAGAAAGGGATTGGGATTGGGATTGGGATTGTCGCCGTGCGGCGCCACATTGACGAAGGGCTTCAATATCTCGCTTGATAGTTTCAGTTCTAATTACTGCCGGGCATTCACCACACCCTTGGCCAACTACCCACCCACTCTCACCTTCATGTTGGCGGCTAATAAACCAAACTGCCTTTGGGCCATAAAACAATCTTGGTACAATAGTGGAAACACCACCTGGGGTGGGGTTGGAGCTGGCCAGGGGGAGCTTCAACCACCGCCACGGGGGTGGACACAGGTGGCTTAACAACCAACGATCAGAAAAGTCACAACAGCAACTACTCTAAAACCAAAGAGTTAAATATGACTTAAACTAAGGGCTAACACTGCCTCATTAAATTTTAAATTTAAAGAAAGGGTATTCAATCGAAGGCAACTGTTTTCCGCACTAAGCTTTTCTATGAGGTTGGGGTTTTTTGTCGTCCAAACCCCTAGGGGCCCGACATATGCCTGCTCCACCATGTCAAGTACAAAAGCTAGTGCGCAAACAAACAGCTCGTTATACAAAAAGATTGAAGAACAATTTTGCTGCGTTGCCTAGCGTTGCTGTTTATTTTTGTTTGCTCGTGTATTGGGAGTAAGTGGAGGAAAATGTGGCTTAATGGTGAAAAATCAATAACAATTTTGTATTTTATACACGAAAAGAGAATAAAGAACGGCCTTATTCTTATTTCATTGACGACTGCAGGAACTAGTCCATAGCATATACAATTTAAATAAATTATTGTTCCAAAGAGTATGAAGCTAATATCAGTGCAATAGAAAATATCGATCGAAAATGTTTTTCCCAGATATTTATGTAGGTTTATGAAGAATTAGTTCCGCTCAAGGATCTGTTAAAAATTGGTCAAGATACAGCCATCGTGGTGGGTCCAATGCTCCCATGCATTTTTCATCATTTTCGAAGAAAATTGAGGAAAAAGGTGAAAAAAAAACATTTTCCTAGTTTTTGATGCAGAATTATGGAGAATCGATCAACAAATCGTTTAAGGTATTTCTCTCAAGGATCTGTTAACAATTGGTCAAGATACAGCCTTCGTGCTGGGTTATAGAGGCCTCCCATGCATTTTTCATCATTTTCGAAGGGGACCCACCTGAAAATTTGAGAAAATAGTGAAAAAATATGTGTTGCCAGATTTTGATGCAGAATTATGGAGAATCGATCAACAAATCGTTTAAGGTATTTCGCTCAAGGATCTGTTAAAAATTGGCCAAGATACAGCCATCGTAGTGGGTCACATAGGCCTCACATGCATTTTTCATCATTTTCGAAGGGACCCACCAAAAAATATTAGAAAAAAGTGAAAAAAAATTTGTTCCTAGATTTTGATGCAGAATTATGGAGAATCGATCTACAAATCGATTAAGGCATTCCGCTCAAGGATCTGTTAAAAATTGGTCAAGATACAGCCTTCGTGGTGTGTCATACAGGCCTCCCATGCATTTTTCATCATTTTCGAAGGGGACCCACCCTAGATTTTGATGCAGATTTATGAAGAATCGATTTATAAATCGTTTAAGGTATTCCGCTCTGATCAAAATTGGCCAAGATATAGCTTTCTCGGTGGCCTCCCATGATAAAGTTTGAATGGTTACTGGGCGAGATGTACTCACCTCGAGGAGAAGGACATTTTTCACACCCTCAGTTTCTTTGGAGGGCTCCCACCAGAAATAAATCTTCTTTGTCTGCATGTAACCATTTACATAAAAGTTTTTATGTTTCAAAATGTTTTCTGCCAAATTAGCAGATTTTTCACGAAAGCCGCCTAGCAAAAAGCGAAAATTAAGTTTTGTTTCTTTTGGGTGGCGGTGCATAGTAATGCCTTCAATTCTTCCAGTATTTACTCTTGTTCTAACCGAGTGTAATTCCGCTTCTGCTTGTAGCTCCTTGAGGACGTACTCTTAAGTGCCTCGCTTAGACGGCTTTTATGTCGTTTCCTTCATTAAGCGACGAGATGAAAAAACTTGTGAGTGTGGCTACGACTGTTAACAGCACACCCACTTTTTGTGCATCGCATTTAAATTGAAAGGAGGCGGTGGCCCAGACGGAGAAGAATATCTTGATGAACTTGTATGCTTCTAAATGCGGGGTTTCTCTCTAATCCTAAGCCAAATGCGGGCCACTGTGTTTGCTGTGCCAGCTACTTTGGTGCAGAAAGTAATAATACTCGTATGTTTTTGCACTTTTCAATGTGTTTTCTGGTCTTCAAGTTGTCCCTTCGAAGTGAATTGGGGATTTCCTGCTCATTGTTTGCCGTTGCCGTTGTCCTCCTGTTTTCTTTGTATTGTATTGTGTATTTTATGGTGGTGGCATTTCTTGCATAGCAAATTAGCCAACCACTTGACAATACCTTTTCTTTATAGCCTCCCAGGGGGCTCTCTGATTGTTTTTAATGGGTGCTGCTAATAGACTCGATTAAAATGGGGTTGACATAGACAATTTTTAAAGGTGGTAGCATAAAAGCTGACGAGGTTAAAGAATAGATTACTGAAATGCGTTTTATTATGAAAACAAGGATAGGCGAGATAGACTTCCATAAAAAATGTTATGCCAATTATAGGCAATTTTTTTCTAGCGCTGATTCATCAAAAATGTTCGCTATACTTTCCTTGGCCAACGCCTGCAATTAGCCTGTAAAAAAATTGCTAGGCCAAAAGTTTCGATCCAAAAGGAAAGGATGGAGGGATAACTACTAGCCAGACGTCTGTCGCCTGCAAGGAAAATAAAAAGAAATCAACAACAGCGATTACTGGCTCTTGCAGCAGCACATGCCAAAAAGTATGCTACCCGAAAATGTTTTTAGAATCCACTCAACGACATGGAATGGAATGCTGCTGCCAATGTGTGTGTGTGTTTGTGTGTCCTTTTGAATGTGAATGTAGCCAAGTTTTTTCCCAATTGGTCTCTGCAATTCAGTTTTAGTCGGACAGTCCATCGTTCAGTTGTTTAGCGAATTCCTGAGCGTCAACAGCTTCGTCCAAAAAGGATCCAAAAAGCAGTTATTGAGAAAAACTAGATTCCTTTTTAAGTTAGTTTCACTTGGTCCTGGCAGTGTTTGTGAATAAAAATGGTGGCCCTTGATTTGAATTTAAATATGAAGAGTAAGTAAAATTTTAATATTTAACAAAAAAGTATCTGAAACGTCGGTTCGCTTCTCGGGAAAAGTTTTCGCGAAACATTCTCTCAGCATTTTTATCCTTCTAAGGGAGAAGGAGGCGAGAAAATGCTGCATCTACCACATTCATAGCAGCCTCATTGCTGAGTCATGGAAATAAATTAATTAAGGAAAAATTAAAATGCTTTTATGAATATTAAGCGAGAGGAAAAGGCTTCTGGCTTGAGGGTGTAATGGTCCTTTGACTCATACATTTTTAAGTGTGATAATTGAAATGCATCCAAAAGTTACTCAGTAAAGTGGCCTGAGAAAAAGTGTTGAAATGCGAAAATAAAACGAAGAATTTCTTTTGATTAAAATTTACAGGAAAAGTTTCAAGGCATGTTTCTTTTGAACTTATGCTACGTTATGGTTATAATTGGATATCCTGCAGAAATATCTTTCCAACTGAATAATGGCACATTAACAGATGAGTTTTTGTCATCAAGGCATGGCACAATATCCATTAAAGGGGGGTTTTTTTTTTTATCTTTTAAGGAAAATTCGCACAGAATCCATAAAAACCTTACCAAGGTTGGCAAAAATAATTTAATTCGTTAACCTGCTTCAAAAAATGCGCAAATGTTTTTAATGAGGTCAGCTTTGTGTGCCGTAATGTACGCTACTTTAAATTTGTATAATGATGCTTTTTATGCTAATGAGAGTTTTTAGTTTGGTCGTGCGGATCGGAAAGCCAGGGTGTAGTGTTAACAAGGCCCAATGCCTAGCCATGCCGAAGCCTCATGTTCCTCCGGGCCGCGAAAGCAAAACTTAATTTTAATAGTGAAATGGAATTGTGGAGCGGATGAAGCGAAATTTTCTGTAAACCTGAATAGAAACACGTTAAATGCGCATAAATAAATGAATATGAGCAGCAAAAGTCGTGTTGAAAGAACTTGGTTTTTGTGCATGCATGCTTTTTGTGAGAGCTTGACCCAGAAATGTTAAAAATGCGACATGATTTATTGAAAGATTCCATAAAATTGCAAAGGAACAAGGGCCATGAAACTTCCACTCCATATTTTTAGAGTTTCTTAATATTTAAATAGTATTTTATCTAACATTTAAGCTTTCGTCTCATTTTCAAAGAAACATTGGGGATAAAAAAAGTGTGACCAAAGTCAAATATTTAATTTTTAGTAGCCCTTGAGAACAGTGTCGATAATTTGTATCGCATTCTTAGAAGGCTTTCCTGGGAGGCATTTAGAAATAAGCAGGCCTTTTGATATATTTTATTATTATAAATGACATTTGGAAGTTAACCAAGTACATTCATTAAGTCTTTTTATAAAAAGACTATTGATAGCGTAGGTACGGGTGTCTCAGGACTTTCTAGCTCACTCTTCAAAATTTCATTATTTCGGAGCAGAATTGCAGACAAACGAGTTGCCGCTTGTAAGTAAGATTTAAGAATCAAGTTTATACCAAGGTTTGTCGGCCTACACCCTTTTTTCCACTTAATTTCTTTTTTTTTGTATGGCTTTATGGATCGATTGAAGTTCGAGCAAGGAGATCCGCTTTCGTAAACAATAATTGTGTAAAGCCAAAGTTCTGCGCTGCCCATTCGGCGATAGGAATTGCCATATCAGTCAGTATCCCTTTGGCACTACGAAGATAAGCAGAGCGGGTATCGCGCTTTCTTCAATCCACTAGAAGCGCCCCAGAAGTCAAATCGCAATGGCCAGCTCCTTGCCAGAACCCCCCGAGCGCCACTTTGGCTACGAGTGTCGCAGCTGCCGAGTCTCGGACTTTGGAGGCCGGCGCTACTCATGCTGGATCTGTCCCAACTTCGATGTGTGCGGTGCTTGCTACGACGCTGAGCAGATACCCTCGACGCGCCACCACCTCTACTACCATCCTCTGGAGGCGCACTTCGACCGCGCCGAGTTCCGGCTGTATTTCGAGGGCGAGGCCTACGGCTCCGACATGCAGGCGCTCCAGAGTTACAAGTGCGCGCTCTGCGATGCTCGGGGCATGAGCGGCTCCGATCTCTACCGCCACTTGCTGCAATCGCATCGGGATCATCAGGACCGGGCCTCGTATATCTCCATGGTGTACGCACATTACCTAACCGAAAATTCGTTGGGTCCTTGCGTCGCACCAGAGACTCCTCCGCTGTCGACTACTCCCCAGATGATACGTAGGGGCTCCGATACGTACCGCCCCCCGTCAGGGTCGGGGTCGGGCTCGGGCTCGGGCTCGGGGACACGCAAGATGTATTCTCGTAGTCTCAGCACCGCCTCGCTAGATTTGGTTCATCTGCTGAGGAACATACCGGAGTTGCTGGATCCGCATTCCCCAGACCTACCATACAAGTGTCTGGAAGTCATGCACCAGCTGGGCACCCTTCGTGCTCATCAGAATGCCTGCACTAGGGCAGAGGATGCAGCCACCCTGGAGTCGTATATCCGTGCCATAGAGCAGGAGATCATTAGCCGCATGGCCGAATGGCGTCAGTGGCGTCACGATCGTGGATCCTCGACCGGTCAACTGATGCGCCGCCGCAGTGGCCTGATTCCAGGATCAAGTGCTTCTTCCGCCGTAGGCATGGCGGGTGCGGTACGCTGTCCGTCCACGCCCACACCGTCGCCGTCGAGCACCCCGGAGCACGGATCGCGTAGATACATGGACGTCTGGCCGTCGACCGGTCGCACCTTCTTTGTGTCGCCATCGACTGCGGCCTCAAACCTGGAGTTTCGTGATGCCTTCGTCCAAAGCGTTAAGGCCAAGAGCTGCGAGACTTTGAAGGACGTGGTGGTGGTTAAGAAGAATATGTCTCTGTGCAAGAAACCGGTTAAGGATCCGCGCTTCTTATGCCCCAAATTGCTGGCTAATGACATGAAGTCCGGCTGTTCCGATTCAAATACCAAAGTACTCAGGGCCAACTTTGTTCAGGCCGTTTTGTGCTCAATGATGGCCGATAAGGAGCTAATTTCGCTGCCGTTTGGACTTCCAAATCCCATAAATGGGGGATATTCCTTTGAGACTGGTGGGGGTTCTGGGGGTATGGGCAATGCCATGGAGAACTCGCAAGGATTTTCTGACGAAGAGGGACCTATAGACGAAGCTGTTTGTTACTTTGATTATGTCGATCAAAATTTGATGCCCGCCATGGCATCCGAGGGATACGAGAATCCACTCTTGCCAGTGATCGTCGAAGACGCGGTCGAATTTGATGACGAATAAGATTCAAATGTAGCCTCATAAACGAATCAAATAAATGCAATAGTTGAATAATATAAATCACTTCTCAGGATCTATCATAATTAGTAAATAAATGTTTAGTCTTCGTTGGAAAAAATACGATTTGTTTAGGTCTCTAACCAATATTCTGAGAAGCAGATGGCGTTTGCAGAATTTCAACTCCTTTGATTACCTTATCGGATTTGATTATTTTTTCGATTATTTGTCAATCGTATCAAGTTTACTGTGGCATCAAGTAGGCAATGCCTTTTTCGTTTGAATTGTCCCAGTATCTCACCCCAGTTACTGAAAGGTTACCTTTATTGTCGAACCATCATCGAGAGGAGCAGTGTGACAAAAAAAAAAAAAAAAGTGGACAAAATTTTATCGGTCATTTAATTCCTATTTTGATATTTTTTTCATCCGAGTTGGTTTTTCGATTTTGTAATGGCTTCTAGTTTTCCGACCGTGCACCGCAAGTGCCTGGGCTGCACTGCCCAGGGAGACCTCGGCCGCCGCTACGAGTGCAGTGTGTGCGGGTCAGAGGTCATCTACTGCGGCAACTGCTTCGACGAGGGGCGCAACCGTCCCACTCACAAGCACAAGTACTATCACCCCATGAAGGCCATTTACAATCGTGCCTTCTTCGAGCTCTTCTTCAGCGGCGAGGAGCTGGTTAACGGGGAGGCCCCGCAGAGTTACAAGTGTCCCTTCTGCGACGAGATGGGCTTCACCTCCGAGGAGTTGCAAGTGCACGTGGAGGAGAAGCATGGCGGGCATGCCGATGCAGCTGCCCTGCTGGCCATTCTGGAGATCATGAACCGGCCGGTGGGTAGTGTGGTCACTGCCTCGTCCGTAGCTGAGGAAGAGAAGGCGAAATGTGAGTAGAGCGGTGGGGCTGCAGAGCATTGGGAGCATTAGTTGCAGGGCTGCAGTAATACTTTGTATTTTTTTGACAGTCAGTTGTTTCAGTTTCTATCTGAATATTACATGGTAGATAGTTGAAACAAAATATGTACATATGTACTTGCCTATCTTTGTGGTCAGCTGCAGGAATGAATATCCATATCAGGGTGATTTTGGGGAGGCTAACCCCAACATAAACTACATGCATGAGTGGTTGGCAATTGCAAAAATGACGTCATGCATTTTGGCAAAGAAAAAGCCACCCTCAAGCTCAGAGGCCTAAGGCTAAGGCGACACCCCCAATGCACCAATATTAAATTACTCTCCTTTTTTTTGCCTTTCACAGCCACTGAGATTCGCTGCCAGGAGAAGTCGCGCGGTGGACTGAGCTATGAGGTCATCCTGGCCGAGCCGGCACCCAACGTGGCGGTCCCCAAGCGACCGGTCACCCCCGGGAAGAACGTCAGCGTGGAGGAGATTGAGCAGAAGTTGAAGGCTGCCGAGGAACGTCGTATTGTGAGTAGCTCTTATAGCATTGACCCTTCTTATGCAATAATTTTTTTTTCTAATTATTCCAAGTCTCTGGAGGCCAAGAAGATGGCTGATATATCAAACAAGCTAGCCAAGGTTGAGGAGGCCACTCGCAAAAAGGATGAGATTACCAATGAATTCATCACTCAGACCAAGGAGCAACTCGAATCTAAGATGGAGTTGCATGTGGAGAAGCGTGAGGCCATTATCAGTGATTTGAAGGAGAAGCTTAAGGTGTGATATTCATAATCCCCTCTATAATCCTTCCACTCAAACATTTTCTTTTGAACAGATCCACTCTCAAGAGATCGAGAAGACGCGCGAGACTTTGGAGCAGCAGAAGGCAAATGAGCAGAAGGCTATCGAGGAGAAGCTCAAGATAGCCCAGTCCTTGCGCGATGAGAATATCAAGAAGATGTTGGATCGTCTCAAGGAGCATGTGAGTGGTTGATTGCAGCATGTATTTGGAGTTAAAATGCCTACTAAGTTCAGATATATGAACAATGGTTCTGGGAAAGATGACGTTTCTATATAAAAAGTTTATAGACATCTCTGTAGCTTTATTTAAGGACTTGGTATTCCTTGTCCTAATGTAATGTTTGTAGAGTATATTTTTTCGAAAAATGCATGCAATATACATTTTTTGTAAATTTAAATATATTCATCGCTATGATTTAATACATTTTTCATCCAACATGTTCATATATTCTGTGTGTAAATATTTACGTTTCGTCATGTGTACATATAATTTTGATTTTTCATTTCTCTTATATCCTCTCATTTAGAACACAATCAAAATTGCCGAAATCAAATCGCAGAACGATCAATTGGAATGTCAAAAGCTTGAGGAAAAGGCTCGCATTTATGAGAACAAATTGTTTGCCGCCGAGCAGAAGCGCGAAAAGGAACTGCAAAAGAAAATTGAAAAAGTTCAAATGCTTGTACGTTCCTCCCTTAAAATTGAATACACACGAATACCCATTTGCCGTATATCGTTTCGAGTAGAACTTGGCACTTGCGGTTTCAATCATTGCATCTTATATTTTATTTGATCATTTCTCAATAAATTAATTTGTTATCCATTCCCTTTCCAGGAACGTCGAGCTGAGTTGGTGCGCCAAAACAAGGCCCAGTCACAGGATATCGATGGCCAGCCCAATGCAATTGCCTCATCTGGTTAGAGGGGACAATGTGGGGAATCCAGAGCTGTGCAGAGCGTTATTACTTTGAAAAAAAAGAAAAAAAAAAATTCAACAACTACAGCAACAACACTGCAAACACCAACACATTTCAGCAAGAAAACCCAATTTGCTTCAAAAAATTTCAAGTATTATAGAATTTCCCTATGCGAGCTAAGGCGTCTAACAAGAAAACATTTACTCATAAACTACAAAACAAAAACAAAAACAAAAAAGAACTCTAACACGGAGGATTAAGTGCATACCGCAAATTAATGCAAAATACATTAGTAAAGGAAATCTACGATACAGCTCAAGCATAAACAGAAATTTGTGAGCTAATTAATCATTAATTCTTTTAGATTTGTTCATAATTTTTTTTTTTAAATTTGAAAACTTTTTGATTATGTCTCTAAGATTATATTCAATTCCGTTTTTGAACTTGTTCGGCCTTTATTAAATTTTTTCATATCTTACGACGAGAAAAACTTGAACGAATGTATTTTGAAATAATTTGCAAATACAAATTGAATTGCCATAATAAATGCGTTTGCCTCAATTGCTTTTGCGAAACCTCTAACAATTAACAAAGTGTACCACTTAATGAATATGTGAAAATATGTATAATTTAACATTCATATTAATTTAAAAACATGCAAAAAATATGAATAAACTACTTATGTTTAAGTTCTCATTTTTTATATACGAAATAAATGTCAAACAAAAAAAAAAAAAACAATTATATGTTTCAAATGCTTAAAACAAAAAAAAAAATAAAAACCAAAAGCAAGCTAAATCACTTAAAGAATTATTGTTTTAATTATGAACAATAAACACACATTTAGGCATAAATAATGGAAATGGAAGCTCGAACAGAAAACAAGTATATTATGTATACACAAAACATTTATGTAAAATGCATATTTTGTCTAACGTGGAGTTATATTTAGAGAAAAGGGCAAATTTTGGCCGTAAAATGGGTTTAAAAAAATTTACAGGGGGTTATAATAAAGGAGTAGATGATGATGCGAAACAAATGGAATATTTAGAAAAACAAATTTTTCAGAACCTGCTTTCAGAAGTTTTTTCCCCAAAAATTCATTTCGCCCGAAAGAGCGCTGAAAGAGTAGCCTAAATTTAAATCATATACCGTTATAAATGTGTATTCGTGAAATATAAAACAATGCCTAAACTTATAAATATCCTCAATGCAATGCTCTTAATAAGAACTGCAATCGAAACAGTGCACGTATAGAACACGAATAACTTTCAAACATATTCAACATGAAAAAAAGTGCGAACTTGAAAGACAAAACCAAAAACCATTGCAAGAGCATCAATACAATTGATAATGCTTCGATATTTACTCAATTTATATTATTGTATAATCAACGCCAATAATCAACAACTAATAAACATTTTTGTATGAGAAAAGAGCGAGGAATCGATGAAACGGTTACATATTCAAATCAATGTTCTCTACACAAATTCCAGAAATACGACCGCTTACAAAAAGTCTAGTTTCGCGCATAATTTAAATTAAGTTTACTTAAGCAACAAATTACTGACGATAAGCATACTTATAATATATGTATAATAAAATGGCATAATAATGGCATATAAATAAATGAACAAAATTTCAATTTGGTGTTCTGCTTCGACTTTGTTTTTAAAATCATTTTTTAGGGGGATTTTCTATATTTTTTCTATTTTGTTTGTATGTAAGAAATTTTTTTTTATATTAAGCTTCAAGGAAGAAATTTCTAATTGAATCATATTACTATAAGTTTTTGTTCTTAATTGGTAGTTTTTATAAAGAAACTTTCCCTTATTCCAATTATTAATTTATTAAATTCAATCCAAGAGAAATAAAAAATCAATATTAAATTTTTATTAAAATATATATATTTTTAAATCTGCAGTTTTGAATCCATTTAAACTTTTTAATTTATCGTTATCGGTAAATAAAATGATTAAAAATACCAAAGAAGCGATAATAATACCAGATGTGTGCGACTGAGAGGTAAAAAGGTGGCCAGTGCCGCTATTTTAGCTATATAACGGCCAGAACCAGCCAAAAACTGCGAAGGAGGGCCACACTACTGCTGGCTGATAAATCTGTGAATCATAATAAATTAAGAGTAAAGTTTAAAAACAGACACCGACACTATGGCCGCCACCCTGAAGCCCTATCTGACCGCCGTTCGCCACTCGCTGACAGCGGCGATGTGCCTGCAGGACTTCCCCTCGCAAGTCGTGGAGCGCCACAACAAGCCGGAGGTTGAAATCTGTTCCAGCAAAGAACTAGTGCTCACGCCCGTCGTGGTGTCCCGAAACGAACGGGAGAAGGTTCTGATCGAGCCCTCCATAAACTCTGTGCGTGTGAGCATCGCGGTGAAGCAGGCCGATGAGATCGAGCGCATCCTGTGCCACAAGTTTACCCGATTCATGATGCGCCGTGCCGAATCCTTTATCATTCTGCGGCGGAAACCCATCGAGGGTTACGACATTAGCTTCCTAATCACCAACTTCCACACTGAGCAGATGTACAAGCATAAGCTGGTGGACTTCGTCATTAGCTTCATGGAGGAGATCGATAAGGAGATTAGCGAAATGAAGCTGGCGGTCAATGCCAGGGCTCGCACTTGCGCCGAGGAGTTTCTCAAGCGCTTCTAGGTGAGTAAATGTAGTTACCATTAATGAGCTATTAACAATTTTCTAATCTCTTTCAGATGCACTTAAGGTCGGCCCAGCCTGGGGGCTTGACGCGATATACTAGTATTTCCAAATCATTTAAAAAATAAAGACGGCTTTTGTATTATTTAATTGGATTCCCACATTTCTGCTTGCCCTAATTACTGCGGCCGCTCCACCACATGCACACACTGTTCTCGTAGATAACGTCGGGTTTATCTGCTTCCGGAAGATCACCTTCCGAATCTGCATCTATTATTGTGGTCGTGCCGTTAAGGATACTGCTGTTGGTGTGGGCAGCGTTTTTAACAAAATGAAACTGCCCAGAGGAAGTTGCTACAATTGGAAAAACAGGATTCAGGCTGACTCCGTTGCAGCAGTCGAAGTGCAGAGGAATTGCTGCAGAGTCTCTGTCACCAACCAGATCCCACACATTGAGAAGACCGTCGGTGTCTCCGCTGGCCAGCCATTTGTTGTCCGACGTCAAGTCGAATTGAATCCGCTGGTTTGTGTTTACGGTGCGCTGGAACTCGACCAGTGGCTCCTTGTAGTTGCGCATATCCCATTGCAGGAGCTTGTTGCACTTCCGTGCTCCGCTAAACAAATACCACTCCCCTAACTCAGCTCCGGCGTAGCGGAGTTGTGTAATGCCACCCTTGTGGCCTCCTAGCGTAAAGAGAGGTCCTTGCTTGGGGCTGCTGCGAAGGTCAAAGTGTTGGATGTAACCGTTCCAGTTGCCACACGTTACCGTTTTCGGGTGCTCTGTGGTCTGGGCTATGCAAGAGATGGCGGACTTGACTGGGTAATCATCACACACGCGGCCTGGTCTGAAAAATGGACAATTGTGTTGCTTAAATTATATTTGTTCTTCGCCAAGGGGCCCTTTTCAATAAAATAAATGTGCCCCTAACCTGCTGGTGTTGAAGATCTTAATGCATCGCTTGTATCCCGCAAAGATCTTCTCTCCATCGTGAGAGAAAGCCAGAGAAATGGCGGCCATAACCTCGTCCACAGCGTCGTAACCACTGTAGCTGCATCGCAGGGCGCCGTCGAACGCGTCCCACATGTGGATGGGTTCGTGTTGCCTCGAGGCAAGCCATCTATGAGGTCAGAAAGAAGATATAAAGAGATTAGAATTTCCTAACCCAGGGCTACTTACAGGCAGGTGTCTGGTTGTTGGCTGTTCATGTGTGGATACCACACGCAATCATAGACGGTACCACTCTCCGGCACGTGAACAGCCGATTGAAGATTGGTTATTTGGCGCGTTTGCTTCAGGGTGGTGGCTGAGTAAAGGTCTGCCGGCAGTTCCATTACGTGCATACCGTCCAAGTGTACGGGCACCAGCAGGCAGGTACCATCTGGAGACCAGCAGCAGCCTTTGGTGTAGTGCTGGGCATCTTGCGCCGACGTCCAGCAACGTCGGCTTAGCTCTACGAGACGAGTTTCAAAATAATCGGATGGATCTTCAATGGGAACTGCCTCCTTTTCCTCCTCCTGTTCGCATGGCTCTCTCGCAGTCAGCTCCACGGTTTCATCCATGCTGATGACTGAATCGCTTATTCCATATTGGGAACTATCTTCTATCAGGGCCGACTCCATAGGAACGGATTGGTCAAGGGAACTTTCCGCTAACGGCGCCTGGCGAAGTTTCTTTATTTCCGTGTCTGTGAGAGTGATACTGAGCTTGGGTAGCGGCGACTCCATGGATGTTTCCATCGTGCTGTTAAAGCTTATATTGTGATTGAGCATCGACGCCGTCAGATCAGCCTTGCTGGCGTCGCTCATGTTGGTGCTTAAATTAATAGCTGTCGGTAATACCATTGATAAACATTATTTTGCGCACAAAATAATTCAAAATAACACTTACAATCGTCCATGTCGAGGCACATCGATGAATCGGTAAATGCCGGTCGGCTAGAGATGAGCAACTGTTCCACCTATCGATTGGTCAAAAGTATTCGATTCCTGTGGAAATACTTTATTTAAAACCAAGTATGCGTGTTATTTTCCATAAAAATAAATCCGTACTGAAAATCAGATTTCACTCATATCATCTAAGACCTGTGCAAAAGAAATACAGGAATTTTTTTTACCAAAAAGAATTTTTTTTTTATTTTTTTAAAAAAACTAACGGAAAATTCTGGCTTCCTCTGAAATGCAGGTTTCTATACACTTCAGAGAATTCTAAAGGAGTTCAAACGGCAGCTACTTCAATAAAGGGAACCATAATAGCAAGAAAAATATAATGGATACAATAGTGAGTAGAGTGCTTTTAGAAAAAGAACACCCGTAAGTATCATACTAATGCTTCCAATTTGAAATCCAAAGATTATTAGGAGGGAATCAGGAAATCTAAGCCAGCGGTCAGCAAGCAGATGGCTGAGAGCGGATTCTGGCACACCTGGTTGTCAGGGACTCGATACTCATTGTCTCCAACATAACCAAATCAATATGATGGCGTACTTGGAGCCATTTTCTTTTTAGGATTCTAGGCATTCTTCCTCTGGGAACTTCCGGATAAGGATTCCTTCTGATTTCAAGCTTCTTCGGCTGCGACTTTACAGGTCCACACATAAGTAATATTTTTATTGACATTTTGGCGCCATTTTGTATTCAAAATTTTAAATATCATGGCGCGAAACAGATTCCAAAAGAGTGGAACTTCGAAGCTCCAACATATGAGCTTCCATTATTTAAATAAAAAATACAAAAAATATTAACATTTTTTTTTATTTTAAATAAATCTCCATTTAATCAGAGGCATTAAATAAAGGTAGTTATCCAATAAATAATGAGGATCGATAGAAAGTGATTCGCAACGCAAAGCTGTGCCCCATTAACAGATACTTTCTTATGCATGTTGTAGAACATGACGGATATGCTCAGGGGCAGGGCCACTTGCTGCTCGTTAGCATCGAACTCCAGATCGTGCCGCTGACCCAGGACTAGACTAGCGTGGTGCAGGACATTTTGGTAAGTGGCTGCTCCATCCAGTAATGTCATCTCGGCCATGTGGAACTCGTACTTCACGCTCAAGTAGATGTTGCGGCAACTCAGGCTTTGCTGTTGACCATCGTAGACGCCATGTACGTTAGGAACTTCATTGGCATTCCCTGGATAGCGAAGCTGCATGGGCAGCCACTTGTTTGGTTGAGGTTTGCCCATCTGGGAGATGAAAACCTGGTTAATGTCGTCCAGGTGGGTTACATTGTGGGGTAATAACATGGCCCAGATCTCGGATTGCAACTCTTGGCAGTACTCTGTGTGGTTGGCTGTTTCCTGGAGTAGAGGTGCAGCCTTGGAGAGTTGGCACTCCTTTTGCAGATTCACACCAAATCGAAGCGCTTGCTCTTCGTCTAGTTTCCTTTGACAGATCCTACTTTTCGGCTTGCGCGTCAGCAAAGGAAGCCAATGGAACTCTTTCGAGTCCTGATAATAGCCCAGGACCTGCTGGTCTCCGCTATTGTTAAGGGGCAAACTTTTTGAGACGATCAGCGGAGAACTGGGAAGGTATCCGAGTGGACCTGAAGTGGGTTTGGCGATAGGTTCGTTTACGGAAACAAAAGTCACTTCGTAGGTTAGCCAAACAGGTTCATTTTCATCCTGGGTCCATGAACCCCTGGTAATAATTAGCTTAGCCTCGAGAATGTTTGTAAAGTTGTGGATAAATTGGAGTTCCAAAGCTTTCGGTAGAACATCCAATTGGGTCTCATTTCCTTGCTTTTCACAAACCATTTTGCCACCAACATCATTTTGGCAGACTTGAATGGTTATTACGCCGTGTTCCGTTTCCTCAGGATCTAAGGGTTTGCCTAGCAGTTGCCTGGTACTTGTATAATTCATTATATCCCAGAGACTTTCCTGCAACTGATTCGCATCCTTCATCGGGCAGTGACTGGATACTGATTGCAGGTGTCGGACGGCTTGTTTCAGTTTGCACTGAGAGCTTTCGTAGGAAATTGGGAGCTCTAAGGTAGTCAGCTCATTACTTTCGGGTTGCCAGAGTTGAAGGGGCTCCCCGAATTTGTAGTGCAAACTGGACGATTGAATCTCTATGGGGCTGCTATCATAGGCTTCCAGATCCGGCCATTTCTTTTGAGACTCGGCATTGAGGTTCAAGCTCAGGGCTGGAACCTTAGTTGGCTTCAAATTACTGCGAAAAACACACAGCCACCCATCGTTGATCTGGCAGGAGGGCAGACCGTGGTTGTACTGAAAGTCTTCCAGCTTGGCCTGGACTTCGGGTGAGGTCGTGCTCGAAAGGCAGCTAAACACCCTTCGAACCTCGGAGCTGCAGTCGTGGTCGCAGCAGCAATTGAGGTTGCACTTACCGGCCTGGACATCGCAGGAGCAGTAGTAGTTAGGAGGGTGAGAAGGAATCGGCTTTGAAGTAGGGGCTGGAGTGGTTTCTGCCATGGTGGCCTTCGTGGTGCTGGTTGCTGGAATCGGTGTGGTCCTGGCTCTATTTTGGGGACGTGGCGGAAATAAATGGCTCGGAGAACTTGCCATCTCTGGCATTGGACTAGCTGAACTGATCGCATCATTGGGGTCTGGAAGGGGTGTGGTTGATAGGGACTCTATTCGTGTAGATCGCGTTGGAATCGCCGTTCCATTGGTGTCGTGCGAAATGCCTATCTTAATGGTTAAGACCGGCAATGCCAGGCAACCAAGAAAAGCGAGAAGGACAAGCCGCTCCATGGTTACTTAAACTCCACTCCGTAGTCCTCGAATCTTCGGAATATCAACTTCAGATCAACGATTACCTTGCCAGAGGAGAGAGTTTGAAGCTTGTATCTGAAAAAAAAATAAATAAAAAGTCATCCCTCTTAACAAAAAACAAAAAAAGTGTATTACCTTTCCACTCCTGAGAAAAGAAGATCCGTTTTGCTCAGGGCAGCACCTCCACTGCCGAACCTTTCCCGCAGGCTCTGCCACCACCCGCTTGGTGCAACCTTCCAGGTGGCAATCTCAAGTCGATGTGCTCCGGGCGTAGTCGGGATGTGTGCGAAGCCGTAGCCCACGGGCCAGGACTGTTGCAGGACGTTGACGGCGTACACTTCCACCAGGAGTCGGGGCCAACCCTGAATGGCGGCGCTGCTCAGGTGGATGTCAAGTGGCTGAACAAAGTCGGAGCAGTTCTGCAGCCGGTGCGACGCCACAGGGCTCTGTCCCTGCACCTCGCCCTGCACCAGACGCCAGGCGTTGCCTGTGAAAATGGTATGGAAGGGAATATTGTGGATATCCTTGTGGGGGAAAAAATTATTTCAAAGGACCCTACCGCTTTGCAGGCACCACTTGCAGTACAAATGAGGCTCCGCGAAATCAACTGCTTTCAGTATTTGTCCGATTATGTGCACCTCCGCCATCAATTTGTTTGTTCCACAGTTTTTACTCGGTCATCCGGCTTTTGCATTTGTTTGACAATCGGACTGCGCTTTTCGGTTCTGATGTTTGTTTTGGCAGTTGGCTGTTGGCAAAGTAACGAACAGAGGGCTGGTGATGTCAACTCAGGCGGAACGTCAAAGGAACTGGTTCCCCAGGTAACTTTAAGGGAACAGGTTCAAACTACCTGTGCCTTTAATGCCTTTTCTTGTTCCACTATATTCCACTATAGGGGTGGAAAGTGATATGTTTGGACACGAATGATATTCCAAAAGCTTTATAGAAAGGACTGCCAACTTGATCTTTTACTCAAAAGCTCTGGAGAATGTATATCCTTTGTATGACATTTTCCCCGAAATGAAACATCCACATTTAAAAAAATTATTTGCCTAATTTATTCTTACATGTTGCTATAAAAGTTTATGATCGCGAAATAAGCTATTGTTTCTATTTAAGCGAATACCATGGGTCTTCCTTGATTTGTGGAACATTGTATCGGATCTTGACAGGAGCCAGGATGTGCATGATCATGTGCTTGCATTCACTAGAGGCTGATGGGGATTTTGGGAACACCAGTGATTGGTTGATCCTCTTCAGCAGGATGTGTACGTTGGAGCCGTCGTAGGGTAATCGGCCAAAGACCATGGCATAGCAAACGACCCCACATGCCCAAATATCCGACATAAAAGGATCATAGGCCACACCTACAATGATAAAAATTTAGGGATAGATTCGAAAAATATGAATTACTTACCCTTCAGAATCTCAGGGCTGGCGTAGGCATAGCTGCCGCAAAAAGTTTTCGAGAGGATAACTTGGTTGTCTGGTGTTCGCGTATCCTTGCGAGCGAACCCGAAATCGATGAGTTTCAGATTCCAGTTCTCATCCAGAAGCAGGTTCTCGCACTTGATGTCCCGATGCACCACGCCCTTGCTGTGAATATATTCCACGGCACTCACCAGTTGTTTGAAAAGAGTTCGCGACTGTGGCTCATCCAGGAACTTTCGTTCCCGCACGTAGTCTAAGAGCGTTCCATTTTCCGCCAACTGCATAATCAGATACACCCTTAACATGATATAAATATATGTATAAATAAGGACTGTAATCGCTTTATAATAGATGGAGAGACTAACCTATGACTGGTCTCGATGCTTTGATAGAAGGTTATCAGATTTTCATGATGCAGACCCTTTACGGCTTCTATTTCGCGGGGTAAGAACTTTTGTGTGTACTCGGAGGGGGCCTTCACCTTGGAGATGATCTTGACCGCCACACGCTTGCCGTACTCTTCGGAGAATCCGATCTTAACCTTGGCATAGTTCCCAGTGCCGATCACCTTGCCCAGAATGATACCATGTTCTTCGAGAATGGTTTTCTGAGGCTTGGCCTTATCATCGGGCTTTGCCTGTACTCCAGGTGTTCCTGGTGGCTTCGGAGGCGGCCGGTCGTTGTTAAAGGTATAGACTTTCTGCTCCTGGCGTCGACCAGAGTTCTGATCGGTTACGAGGTCTTGCGACGAACTAGCACCAATAACTGTGAATAATTACCCAATTAGTGAATAAAAATTTTTGGATGTGGAGTTGGGAGTACCTCCGCCTCCCTCGGGTTTTCTTTTTGGCGCTGCCGCCATTTCATTTAGTACCACAGGTGCGATCTAGCAACTTCCACCAGTGAGTTGCTGAAATAGCGAGCCGAACCAAAGATTCATTCAAAGTTAACCATATTCTGCTACGTTAAAATTTTGAAAGAGAAATTTCGGAATTATTTTGACACCTTAGCAAAATATTTCTGGGTTATCAAGTGACTGTTTCCATTTCCCAGAATTTGCTTCAATTAAAGTTTCTCATACAAAAAAAAAATATATATATATATATGTGTACACTTTTGTGTGGACAATTACCTACGAACTGCACATCACTGAGGTCCTGAAAGTCATCAGGTCCTGCACGTCCTGAATCGCTGTGCGTCCTTTGCAACGATATAAATGCTGGTTGACTGTGCATCTGTGGTGGCAACTGCCACAAACAATTTTGACATTGCCGTGTCGAGCTGCGAAGCTGCCTCCAGTGTTAAGGACAGGATATGTAAGGATGTTGTGAAATCAACGCAATGCCATTGCAACGGTGGAACATTAACAGAATGTCCTGAGAATGAAACAAGTCCAGATAACAACATCCAGAACAAAAGCGAGACTGTAACGTTTTTTTTATGTAACTTCAAATATTACATTTTCCTTTTATCTTTTAAAATTTCATTTAAAAAAATTCAATATTCGGAATCAAATAAATTTATATATTTCATCCATGTCTTAGATCAGCTTGTTGCCGAAAGGCAAGAGTATGAAAAATTCGACTTTTAACAAAGTTTTCGGCTTGTTCATTATAAAATTATAAATATTTTATACAATACAGGGCTGCTGGAAGGTTTTTCGTATTAAATTCCACTCTGCCAATTGCAGGAAACTCTCTTCGCCCCGAGCTCCATTTCAATTTTTAAACGAAACACAAAAATTTCACTTGCACACGCCACATTGTTTCTGGCACAAAAAAATATAAGATCCCCAGAGTTTCCGAAAAGCAAAATGAAAGCCTCCAAGCTCGGGTCAGGATATGCTGTTTGCAGTTGTCCTTGGCCGCACTTCAATCGAAATTCACAAAACCCCCCAAATGACCTAAAGCGGCTATAAGTCTGAAACTTGGTAAGAAGAAATGCCAAACATTTTAAAGTTTCATAAATCAAAACTCAAACAATGTGCAGATTTTTTGTAAATAAAGTCAAAAGAAAATATGGGTAGAGGAAATCAAACGAAAAATCATATGAGAAAATTCAGGTTAAGAAGGTAAATACAAATTTGGATTAAAAAACAATTTAGGAAAAAAACAAAGAAAGTAAAAATGTCTTTAGACTTTTATGGATTATAGAGTTCAATAATATTGTTATAATTGTTGTTATAATATTGTTATAATAATAATAAATTAAATAAGACTTAAAAACTACACCACTTAATATAGGATTTGTAACAAAGAACTTCTAATCGTTGTTTAGGAAACCCTATTCCTATGCATAACCCCACCGAATATTTAGTAACAGCCCCCTTTACCCAGACTTTGCATAACATCATCAAAACTATGAATATTAGTTATCTTGTTACTATAAAGTTCATGAATTTTTAATCAACCCAACAGACACACAGCGTCACTACCGTCCGCTGAATACTCTTTGTACATTTGCATAAATCACAATCAACACAACCGTATACCAGGTACCTCAATGACCTGCAGGCGCATTAATTTATAGCAAAAATACATGTAAATTACTTGCGGCGATATTCCACACAACAGCAACAGAAACACCACACGTCCTCTTCATTCATTCTTTTCCGACCAGCAACCAGAATGAAATGCGGACCTGCTGATAAGTCGATCGGCTCTGAAAAGACGGCTATGGTATTTTTTAAATGTGACCACCAGGCCGCCGAGGACACGGGCCATCGCGGCGATGGTGGCAGAGAGACGAAACAGCATTTACATTTAATAAATTCAACTGGAAGCGCACAAATAATTTATAAACTTACCCCTTAAAAATGGAGAAAACAACAAAAGGACCAAGAGGTCAAAAAATTCAGTGACCGTAAAGAGGTGGTTGGTAGGAGGCTCTGTGGTGGGGTTATCAGGATGGATTTTAAAATGGATATTTTACCTCCATCCACTTCCCGTCACAGGCTACAATGAATGTGAAAAAGAAGCAACATGCGTGCGTAATATTTGCACATTTTTAACTGTATATTAATTTATGTTATTTTCTGTTGTTCACTATTTGGCAACGTTTATTTTCATTTGCTCTGGCAGGCATAACTGTCAAAAAGAGAATTTTTTCGCTTTTTTACACTTGCAAGTGGTTGTGAGGAAAGGGGTATATTGGGTTTATGGGCTATGATAGATTAAGATCTTAAATTATTCAAAGGAGGTTTAAAAAAGGATGCTTAAACTATTTTTACCTTAAACTTCTACAGAGTCATAAGGAATACAGTTGAAGTAAAGTTATCCTATGAAAGGGTAGCTACTCTTTCGACTATTTCTTGGATTCATTTATTTCGTTGGTTTTATACGACAGCACCAGCAGCTGTTGACATATTCACTTATACATATACACACACACATATGTATACAATATATATATATATATCAACATATATACCTCTGGAAATGCATATTGCAATTGCCTTGTGCATGTTGCCGATTGCAGTTCTGTTCCTTTTTTATTCCATTTTTATTTGGTTGCAACGGAAATTCACACAAGAAAGTATGTCTGACACAACAAACTATCACTGGGAGTCTTCAAAAGGAGCAAAGGACATGTGGAAATAGATTGGTCTTCCATTTTATTTATTTACCTCAATGAATTTAATAGTTTCGAGACTTTATAAATTGCTTTCATCAAATTAAAATGTAGTTTTTATTGGGAAATAGGTATTTTATAATGAAAGAATATTTCAATATTTCATTTTGGGCTTAGTTTATCATTATATGTTTATTAAATCGACCCTGGTTGAATGCAATCCCATTATTTTGAGACCTCCATTGGCATTGTCTTGTTTAACATTTTTGAATCCTTGGATTTGACAAGCCGGGACCAGCCCCCAGAATGCAGGAACATAGTACGTCCAGGCACTTTAGTTTTGTGGCTTTTATTGTTGTGAAGACCACAAAACCCAGCTCCATCTTGGTCTCCATTTAAACTCCCTGCGCGTATCCCCCAAACATTCCGTCTGGACTTGGAGTTTCTCCTTTGCGAGACTCTGATTTCCCAGTCGTTTCTGTTGTTCATGTTCATCCGGTTGCTTGGACTTGAGCCAAAATATTATTTTATTTTCGCAAAGAATGGGAGGCGTACAACAAGGACTGGAAACATTCTCCACTGATTTTCCACAATTTGTTTACCCTTGGAAAGGGCTTTGGAGTGTGGACTTAAAAAGGGAGAAAACCTCGAAGGAGACACCTCAATCCTAATAGCCCACAGCATCACAGATTCAGATTATGTTTTTAATCTCTACACTTTATAAAGTAGCGACTTAATAAATAACAACAGTCTACTATTATCCAAAATTTCACCTTTATAAATATTCTTTCTATCCTTTTGCAGCCACATTTAGAAACCTATTTGTTCTTTTTTCGAACAAAGGTGTTTCCATTTCATCGAAATTGGTTCAATTTGAATTCGTGGCAAAAAGAATAACAGCTATACAAAAGAATATATTTCCAGTTATTCCTGCTTTGGCAAAGTTTATGGAATATTGTTTATTATTTTGGCTTATGAATGGATTCTTACGTGATGCGCGGCCATTAAAATCACGTGCTCGCGGCATTTACCTTTCGCACCTCAGAACCTATTTTTGGAGCCAAGTTTGTATTTATTTTTGGCTCAGCTTTTATTAAAATACTTTTCCCTGAAACGGTTTTTGTTAGGAAATTGCTTTTTGATATTTTTTGGATTGAATGTGCTCCCACTTTCCCATCCCCAGAATTGTATTTTCTTTAACCATGCATTCCTCCGTAGGGTATCCATATCTTAGGCGATTTCCACTCGATCCTTAAGCGGAATGCCTTAAACGATTTGCATATCTACTCTCTTTAAATCTCCTTTAAAACCCAAGAACAAAAATTTTTTTTAGATTTGTTCATAAAATTTCGGAAGAATCCCCTTCAAAAGTTTACCAAAATACATGGGGCCCATCATGGCACCCAGCGATGTTTATATCTTTGCCAATAATGATTAGATTCTTGAGTGGAATACCTTAAATGATTTTTATATTGAATATCTTTCAGTCTGCATCAAAATCTAAGATTTTTTCTCAAATTTTCTGGAGGATCCCCTTCAAAAGTGTACCAAAGTGCATGGGGCCCAAAATGGCACACAGCGATGGCTATATTTTTACCAATAATCTTCCGATTCTTGAGCGGAATACATTAAACAATTTGTACATTGGTTCCCTACCAGTCTGCATCAAAATCTAGAAACAAATTATTTTTTAGATTTTTTGTAAAATTTCCTGGGGGATCCCTCGAAATCCTGCAAAATGCATGGGAGCAAAATATGACCCACTTCGGTGGCTATATTTTTGCCAATAAACATTAGATTCTTGAGCTGAATACCTTAAACGATTTGTGTATCGATTCTCTTCCAATCTGCATTAAAATCGAAGAACAAATTATGTTTTAGATTTTTCCTCAATATTTCTTCCCCTTGAATCCCCTTCAAAAGTGTATAAAAATGCATGGAGCTTAAAATTTTGAAAGATGTACCAAAAGTGTACCAAAATGCATGGAAGAACAATATGGTCCCAGCAAAGATTCCATAATGGAATACCTTGAACGATTTGCAGGTCGATTCGAACTCCAATCCCAGAGATTCCTTATGGTTGGCATAGAATTAGAACGCTCTTTAAGCGTGGCCTGGATGGTTGTGCTCGGACTATTCCCCATTAAAGCTAATACCTTTTCTTGCCACTTGCACATCATCCGCACGGAAAGACACACAAACCAAATAAGACCTCTTGCCTGATGAACTTCTGCCCGAAGGGAACCTGGCATCGTCGCGCCTCAGGACGACTTTGTGGCACTCCTCCCAGATTCCCCGACCTGTCCTTCCAGGTTGGAACTTTTTTCTGGTTTTTCTGGCCAATTCTTCTTCTGTTGCTCCGCTGTACTGTTAGCATATTTTATGCAATGACAATGGCTTTGGCCTCGCCACTGTTGGTAGTTTATAAATCATTTGAGATAAGCTGCTGCACTACGTGCGACACCTGATGCCTCTTTGAAAGCATGCCGACCCCGATGGCCGTCCCACTCCATCCTAGCCTGCCTCGTCCTCCTAACCATTCTAGCCCAGCCTCTTCAAATTGCAGACAACAGCAAAATGGGTGCAAAAAAATATGAAATATAAAAGGAAAACACAAGCTGATATGTACGTCCAGGCCAAAAGACTGGAGCTGAAGACTGGGGGACATAATAAAATTGAATATAAAAACGAATGACAAAAAATGGAAAATGGCAAAACTGAATAACAAGGAAGTACATTGAGGAGTGTAACATGAGGCTGGCAAAAGGACACACACACTCCCGCAATTGATTACATATAAAAATTTGGAGTCTTTTTATCTATTTTGAAATAAATTATTATATTGATTTTACGGGGAAACTATTCTTTTCCAAGACTCTGAAGTGAGGTTGTCCTTAGAAAGAACATTTTTGACGAAAATTAAAACCAGATGTTTAAATGAAACATTTTACATATTGGCTATTTTCTGCGACTTGAAAAATATTTAATTAAAAGTTCATAAAAGTATAAGTCATAATTATTTTAAAAATAGTTTCTGGTACCTAAAGATATCCCCATAGTTATCGAACCAATAATTAAATGATATATGTATTGTAGGACAAACGAAAGGACAAAGGGTAAGGGTAACTACTAGCTCTACCTTTACAAAAACCCACAACAGCAACCAAATTGTTTGTGGTGCGGCACAGGACGAAAACATACATACATATAAAAATGTAAATAGCATAAAATGAAAACCTGCAGTGGCAGCACTTTTCAAACACTTTGAGGCATGCGGCGGATGTGTCCTCCACCCAACAACTGATGGAGTGAACACGGAGGACGGGCACATGGTGGAAGCCAACAGGGAACCTTCGACGTGACTGAAGCTAAGTGCAAGCTGTTTAACTTTCATGTGACAAAGTAAATTTCAATATATTGAAATTGTTATTTAAGTAGAGTGCACGTGGAGCCTCCCAATGGGTGAGGGCTTTTGCTTCGAGTGGCAAGGACTCCTCTCCATTTCCTTGTCTTCCATCTCTGCCAGCTGTTGTACATCCCTTCAAGTGCCCCACCATTCTGCAACCTCCTGATGTTGTTGCAAATAGTGTCATAAATAAATTGCCCTGATTTGTGTGCCAACTAGCAGATATACACAGGCACCCTAAAAAAGAAAGGGCTATAAAGAATGGTTCTATAGTTATTCCATAGCAAGACTAATTTATAATTTTACTCCGATCTCATACTTTTAGATCTTTAAATAACGTTTACCTATAAATACAAAGATAAAGTTTGCAGTAACGCAGTTTTCAGTAGCATTCACGTATTTATTTTATATCGGGTGTGAACAAATATACCTACGCCATCCCATTCTATATATACAATTGGTGTGGATATTAATTTTGCCACTCTTATGTCCTTTGCAAATGGAGAATTCCCTTCTGCACCAAAAATGATTCCCTACATGATGAAAACAAGGCATAGATGAAATTCAAAGTCAAAAAGACACAATATTATTCAATATGTTGATAGCTTTTCCATCAATTAGAATATTATCAACGATTTTTTGCACATATGTGTATCCATATATTTAATTAAAGTTTTTAAAGCATACTTTCGTTGTTCCGTTTATGATTCGCTTCCAGTTACAATCTCTTCCCGTCTCTTTTAATTCGATTTTGTTCGGTTTTCCGTTGGTTCTTTTTGCTGCGCTTATTTACAATTGCATCATCGATTTAATTGCAAATTAATTGCTTCATCATTGGCAAGCACATGGCCGTCATTCAGTAAGGACACCCCACTGGCATGGCCTCAATATGGCCCCACCATAAAGCGCCAACCCCCCACCCAGTACGCCCCATTCCAAACTGTTTCCACTGGACATCACCCGGAATCAGGCTGAATCCTCGACCAAGTCATCAGGCGATTCGTGGGCAGCTGCCGTTTATTTTTACATTTTCCGATGGGTGCTGCATTACTTTGTAATTATTGCGGCAAATGGTTTGTTTGCATATTGATTACAGATGCAAAAGCCCCCTCCAGTGATGGCCAGTCAGGACCGAAAACCGAGGAACACATTACTCTGTCGTCAGTGGTCGAAAATTGGTAGAAGCTGTCAGGGAATGCTGGGTATATTTCCATTTCCATAAATCGTATTTGGAGGAGATCTTCCAAACATTCTATTATTTAAAATTTAACACCGTTTTTGTCGAATAATAGGTAAAGTTTGGGTAAAAGGAAGAAAGGATAATGCAAAAAAGATAAATTATAGTCCCAAAAACAGAAATAATATATTTTTTTTAATTACTATTCACAGGTACTGAATAGTGAATGTTGAAAAAATTTCCCTCTAAAGTTATAGGTTGAAAATATATTAGAATCATATAAAATTGTATGGCCCTAGGCTCATTGCAGTTTTGTCGATTATCCTGTATCGTGTCCTTATCCTAATTAAAATATCAATTACACGGCAAACAGGTTTATTCGATTAGTTGTTTATGACAACGTCTTGATTTAAAACTTCACTAATTATAGCTGGACAGTAATTAATTTGAAGCTTTAAGAGCTTACCAATAATTGATAAATTGTTTGAATGAAGCCATTGGAAGCATTGTTGTAGTATTTGGGTTGTTGTAAACATGTGCCCAATTATGTGGCATAATAAATTGCTACTTACAATAGCGACAAAGGAATTACACAACACAGTGGCTAGTTCTGCAAAACAACTACAAAATAAAAATTTGAATAATAAGCCGATAATTATTAGTCGTGTTCAAGTATTGATTGATTTGAAATTGTATTTGATGCTGGGGTAAATATTTAAAAGGACATAAAACATATTTCTTGTACATATTTGAATACCATTTATAACTCTCACGATTTTCCGCACTCCATATCCGTCTCTCTGGCAATTCAATTTATAATGTACAACTCAAATAATGTCACCTAAACAACAATGGCAACACGTTTATTAGCCTACCCGTCCGACTCCAACAAAATACAAAAAAAAAAGCACCAGAGCCTACCTTGTTGAACATTGAAAATGTAAAAATTAAATTACCTGACTTTTATTTCAAGGGAAACGAAGAAATGTAAGTAAAGGAGCACTTTGATGCTTTTTTTGGCTTGAATTTCCTTTTGGCCTCCTTATTTTTTATACGTTTTTCAATTTTCATTTTTTTCCTTTTCGGCGAATTTGTATGTGTAAATGTACTTTTGCTGTTACATTTCTCGAAATTTCCTTTCAGTAATTCAAAACCTCCGTGCCACAGGCCAGCGTTTGCAACCGAGACTTCGAGACTCCGAGCCGGGGAGTACAAAGAAATATAAGTAACATTATATGAGCTGGAGCGGAATCTAATACCCAATTCTCATCGGACTACAGCCGACATCTAAAATTCATTTACTTGATGTGGCATAAGGTTTTTGCCAAGGTGATTTTTTCTCATTTACATTCAAGATATTTCATATGTCTCTGGTTTGAATTTTTCGAAAAGGGTCTTTAAAGTTCTTTAGGGAGTTTGGTAAATACCATACTCTGAACTGATGGTAAAAACTTTATTTATGGTTAATTAAAATAAAAAGTTATTTTCATATAATGCCTTGTGTGTAATATTTTTCACAGCAGTTTCAATACTCACGAGTATCTAGGAAGTGCAAACGCCAGGAGCTACTTATTGCTACTCGGTTGCTCTCGCAAAGTAAATTTATTTAAGTTAAAATCATCACACACCCTTGATACATTATACCAGTACGAGCCAGACACCCACACCTTCATAACTCCACATTTTCGCACTTAATGTCAACGAGGTCCAACTACCTCAAGCCAACCAACCTACTTTTGTAACGTTATAAAGCATACAATGGCATTGGTAATAAACCGCATCGCATCATTGGCTCTTGGTCCTCGATACTCCACCGATGCCCTACCCATCACTGGCTTTCCATATTCCGGGTCCGGGTGACGTTCTCGTTCTCGTCCGGGTCCTGGTCCTGGTCCTGGTACTGGGTCTTTTGTGAGGGGAAAATTGCCTCGGGTTGCCTTCTGGAAGTCATGTTATTGACGCGCTCCTCGGTGACGGACAAGGGGGGCGGAATTTTGAGTCCAACTGGAGCGTATGCAATGGAGGAGAATGGGATACTGACGCCGTTCGATGGCGCTAATGTTTACCCAGACTGCAGACTATATGTGTACATAGTTTCCGATGTACATAGTTAATGGCAAACATTTTTCACTGCCAGCGGCAATATCTCGAAGTGGTTACTTCTTGACAATGGTTTTATGCAGCCATTATTTTTGGACATTACCAGTAGATACTTGTGGTGCATGTTGGATTTCAGACATTTGTTAAGGTAAGGATTTTTTGAAAATATTCCCCATAGTGCTCGCTTCCTCCCTGAAAATCAACAAAACTTTATAACAAAACAGCTCCTTCTGCACATAAAGTGGTCTCTGGCCACATTTTTGTACGTTTTCTTGTTCTTTTAATATGCCCTTTTGATTATTATATTTTCTTCATCTAGAATTGTAAAAAACCAAAAGGAGGCTAGACCAAAATGTGCTTGTCTTTGCGCCTTCCTTTAAAAACTGCATCGACCACACATTTATTCTGCCAAAGTCTCGATGCGAAGCCCCGCAGGTCCTTCTTTACTAAGGTCGGTGGTTGGAGCTCCTCAATGCAATTGTCGCTCACATTCCATTTTATTTGATACTGCTCAGACCAGGCAATTGCACTTAATTTCATTTGAGGAGCAAAGAAACCACAGCGTCTGAGAATGGAAAGATAAATGGCGAGTGCTGCGTTGCCTCTATACACGTTGAAGGACTTGCAGGACTATCAGGACTAGCACTCTTAAAGAACCTAAATTAAAATAATATATATGTTTTTGTGCCTGAATTAATTTTTTTAAAAGAGTTTTAAATAGATTGGTCTGAAATGTCATCATGAACAAAATTCCTTTATGTTTTTTTCGCTTTAAAAGGAATGGAATCTGTTTTAGTGGTTACTTTTATAAAAAAAAAAAATCCAATATCTTCCCAATTTGTTTTTTTAAATGAAGGATGCCAAAACTGTGTTTTTATGGAACTTAGTATACAAAGAAAGAAATCCTATTATAAGTTTTTTGGCTCTTATGTCTATTGGCTTTAGAAAATGCTTCACTTTCTTCATAAAAAAACAAAGTGGCATATCGCCAAGCCAAATCCACATAAACAAGGATTTAATTAACTGAAAATCTTCAACTGAATTCTTCAAAACTTTTTCACAAAAAAAGGGATAACTTTAAAGTTTCCTATACATATTTTTTTATTTAATTTGAAAAGTGGCCTGTGCACGTTAGAGGATAGCCATAGCCATACAAAGATCTCAAAAGTATTTGAGCCAGGATTCAGTGGCCATCAATAGTCAATTCACAGCGTTCATTGAATAAAATTAGAAGGCCATTGGACTGGCAGAGTGGCCATTCATTCGACTGCCCGGCATGAGTCGGCCAACGTATATATATGGTATAGTATAGTAAGTGCTCCAATACTTCTCGCGACAGATACTGAAAACGTCCATTAGCTAAGCAGATTAATTGCTAAAAGGTATTTAATTCCTGATGCTTTTATATTTCATTCGGCTCACTTTACCCTCCAGACCGCCCAAACCTCCGCCCACTGAGAAGTCTTTCGTTCAGAAGTTGGGGGCTGTCAGACCAGATGTGTATTTTTTTCGCCTAGCTTTCATTTCTTTAATTCTCCTTCATTTTTTTTGCATTTCTTTTCCATTTTGCTCCTTGAAAATATGGCGTTAAGTACGGGTATTTTTCTTGTTTTCAACATTTTGTGTCACTTTTTAATGCTTCATTAGCTGCTAATGGAAATTGCATGAGAGTTGGGGCAAATTGCCGTGATTCCCCCCAGTGGCAGTATATCCCCCAAAAAGTGTTTTACAAAAATAATAGAATACGGAACTCAATTACAAATACTCTCTACTATAATTACATATTTACAGGGAATTGTAATATTATTAACCTATAAGTTCTCAATAAATAAATATTAAATGAATCGATAAATCATTTGTGGAGGAGTGCCTTTCTATATGATTAAACTTTCGCTGGAAGGTTATGTTAAATCGAAATCCAATTGGATGTGATGTGATGTGATGGAAATACTCTGACGAAGAAATATAAATGAAAATTGACAAAAGGCAGCAAAGTTTACTTGGTCTAACAAAAATCACTCCTGAAATTTGATTGACTGCATCAATGAGTAAATGACTTCAACCACTGACAGATGAACCGAAGCACACAGGGAAAACATTTCGTTTTTGCGGCGGAAACGTCCTGACAATCCTGACTCAACTTTTCCCACAGCCCCCATCCCCCGTCCCCATCCTGGCCCGATCCACTCCCGCCAGACACCCCCCCCCCCTTTTGGCCGCAGTCGTTCCAAGGCTCATGAAATTGACAATCAAATTGCAAATAGCTTTATCTTGTAGTTTGCTTATTTATTTATATCATTTCGTACACTTCCTGCGCACGCCAGGCAACAATGGGATGGTCCGACGGATGGGGGGAAGTGGGAGGTCCTGGGGGCCGACAGTCATAGTTGTTAAGCTCCTGCCATGCCACACCACCCAACCCCCACCTCCATGTGGGTCGATGTGTGTGTCTGCCTTTTTTGGCCTATTATCCTTGGCTTATGTTTTCAATTAAATTTCCATACAATTTTCATGACGTGATGAACTACCTAGGGCCAGCGTCAGGATTCAGGACTCGACTTTTCTCTCTCAGCTGTGACTGACTGGCCGATTGTGGCTCTGTGTGTCAGTCAATTTATTTAATAACAAACGCACAGACGACTCCCACACATATACGAGTATATAGGTAGATATTCCATCCGTCACATACAGGATATAACACTGGGCTCCTCCCCCTGGAGCCAATCTTATTTCATAGTAAAAATTTGTGAGGGGATTTGTGAATAAATCAAGTCAAATATTTTATATCATTTCCTTTATGGTGGATACAAAAAATAGCAAAAATGAGAAAAATTCTAAAAGTGAGCAGTCCGTGAGGATGATACACATATGTATGGATATTGGATCAGAAAATAATCAACGAAAGTGTTTGGTGACAGTATCCTGTTGTGTAAGCAAGTAATGTCTAAAAAACATATTTTTGTTTAAGAGTTTAGTAGTTCAGTCTATACATACCCGATACTACAAGTCTCCCTCACAAAAGTCCTTCGTTAATGTCAATTTTCCAATGTAAATAGACCCACCTAGAGATATGATCTAATAAGGTTACTTAGCATGTCCATTAAAAGTAGCAAGCACCGATTATTAAAGGCGGGGAAAATGTGCTGGGCCTTTGCTGATTATGACAACGACCAGGGCACATTAATGCTGATGAGATGTTGCCGCTAAGTAGCATTCCCAGAGCCCACTTCATCCCCATTTCGACGCCCCTAAAAGTGGCCCATCGCTGGGAGCAAACAAATAACATCGTTCGGAGGAAGATGTGAAAAATTAGGGACCACACACAAAAGCTAAAGCAAAAAAGATTCTTGGCAATGGCTAGAGCACCTCCGAATTCCCTCCCCATCTCATTGCAGCTGTCTCACTGTTGACTTTGCAATTAAATATGCACATTCTCATTAAAAGTTTGCGCCATTAATAAACGCCAACAGGGATGTAATTTAATACGGTTAAAAGGCACAACACGTGTAGGGTAAGAGGATGTTATTTTGGTGTGGAGATGTCGGGGTGTGGAGTGGGTGGCCCATACATACATGGCATTAAATTAAACATGCAGAAATGTGAGAGGTGGCTCCATTCTCCGACCCTACCCAACCCAACCCAACCCAACCACCTTGCCAACACAGCCTGGTCTCCTCCGCCTCCGCCTCCGCCTCCGAGTGGAAACAAAGCTTATAAAAATTTCAAAAGTAAATACTTTTCTTAACGAAATTTCCACGTTTCTGGTGTCGTCTGGCTCCATCAGTTCCGCTGGTCCTGGACCAGCACATTAAAGCTCGTCAAGTTTTGGCTGCAAATTTGTCAACTGACAGAACAAGACACGACACATATGGCTAGTGTAAACCAGCTCCCCTTGTCTGCCATAAATAATATATAATTGAAAATGTCTCTTGGGAATTTTTGCTCCGCTTTTGGCTTCGTGTGAACTCTGGCAACCCAACAACTTGTCCCTAATATCAAAACAGGCCAAAATCATGTGAATGAATGTACTCTACACATGCGGCGGTGACATCAGTGGCATTGCGAAAAGTTCCTCTAAGTATCTAATTCTTGACAAGATCACTAGCCTCACTTCTCGGGAATCCTATACATTCGCAAATGATTGTAGACAAGAATATTTTGATTCGTTATGAAAATTGGTTGTTATCTGATTGGTATTGCTGGTCGCTGTAATTTTTGATATTTCGATAAGATAGAACGTAGACAATTAACTAATATGGAAATCAAGTTCTTGGCCAAAAATGTAGTTACACTAATCGAGTATTTCACCGCTCTGATAGGGTATACTCAATTCTCATTCAATGTGAGTAGTTTTCCCGAGAATCCATAAGACGGCCAAGCACATTAATTGCATACAACTAGGCGCCGAGAAAGTAAAATGTTGACAGCTTGGCTTTGTATCCTCCGTCTTGTCTTGATGTCTCATGGTAGAATTCCATCGGGAAATTAAAGTAAAAGTTTACGCTTTTTAGCCTTAGCCACATATAGTGTAGCTCCCACGCACTTTAGCCACGCCCACAGCCCACAGCCCACCGCCCACCGCCCACCACCCACATTCGCGTACATGTTTGGGTAGAAATTGAGGCTCATTATGTATTTATGTCAATTTCTGACTCAACACTATGGTCCTGTGCCTGTGTGCATGTCCTGCGCCTGTGACTGTGTGCATGTGTGTGTTAGCCTGGAAAAGACATGTAAAACCTTTTTGGGGAGACCTGGAGGAGCTTGGGGACGGAACTTCCTTTACCTGGCCAACAAGCATTTAATGACTTTGGCTTTCGTTCTTCTGGGACGCATTTGCCCGAAAAAAAAAGAAAAATTTCACTGTACATTTCTGGGCCGTTACAATTTTTACTCCTTCAGCAATCGTAAAGGTGTTTGTACGGTTCTGTGTGCATATTTCAGTTATTTTTATTTCAGCGTTACTTTTTATGCACCCACGCACACCCACATCCCCACACACACAATCTATATATTCACGTTTCTTGCGATTTTATGTCTGGTTCTCCATTATGTGTTCCTGGAAAGTAGCAAGTGTTCTTCTGGCTGGAAGTGAGTTTCTGTATCGAATATGGCCACGGGATTGTTTTAAGAGCCATCCAAAAATTTGATGTCCATAAGTGAGAGGTCGGTATAAGTAAACATGGATGTCACACGACCTGATATTTATGAACTCTGCTCACCACACAGCGAAGGAACACTGTGAGAAAAGGCAACAATTGAACCAATTTGCATTTGTTGTTTGCTAACTGAAAAGTCCTTTCACTAAAGTTTTATTCAACCTCATTCAGTCAACTGGAATTGGGTTGAAAAGGTTTTAGCTAAAACCAGGACAAAGGTTAATTGATTTCTGTTGTTCCAACGTCCTTTTTTTTCTCATTCAGAGTAGGTACGAATTTTTGTTCGGTTTCTCAAGTTTGTCAAGTTTGTATTGGTACACAAATTCTTAATTACCAAATTTTATTATAAGCCATTCTTTATTCATTGACGCTGCTAGTTGGGTGGATTAATTCTTCCATGAAGCTTGATTGATCAATTCCCACACTTTTTTTTCCACCATTATTAAAGACTATGCCTATCTAAACGTTCAAGAGGAAAGAAGAAACGGAAGACATCGTATTTCCAGTTCCGCCTCTTGTGATCAATTAAAAAATGAAAAACTTTTTCAAATACATACACATGAGCGGTAGATAACGATTGCCATCAAATCAGTTTGCCATCCGCTCGATATATCAAAATTAAGTATCTGCCCCTTATTTATCAGAAAAAAGTTGCTGCTCTTATCGAAAAGATTTCTATATAAAAGTCGCAGGCAATTGCAAAACAGTCATTCAAGCATATTGTTCCGTTGAAGCAGCTGAAATCATGAGAACAATCTGTAAGAACCACAGGAACCCCATCTACCAAGGACTAACACTAACCACCTCTTCTTGCAGTACTTGTGAGCGCCCTCTTCGTGGCCAGTATCAATGCCGCCAGCATTCAGCCAACCGTGCGGGTGATCAACAACCAACTGTACAGGCGATACGTGTGCGTCCATAAGCCCGATGGCTTCCGGGCCCTCGTCCCGGGCAGCTGCTCCCAGTACTACGAGTGTCAGTCCGGAGTGGCTCTGGTGAGCACCTGCTCGCGCTTCTTCGACAGCAAGGTCCAGGGCTGTGTCAACTACAATACAGGCTGCATCGAGACCCAGGTCTTATCTTCCGACAAGACCAAGATAGTAGGCCTTGACGCTGAGGTTCCTTGTGCAGAAGAAACGACCACTGCTTGTGCGGAGACAGAAACTACTACGACCACACCCTGTGGATCTACGCCAACCACCACGCCTTGCGAGCCTTCTACATCTACGACAACACCCTGCGAACAGAACCCTTCTTCATCAACAACCACATCCTGTGAGCCTCCTACAACAACTACACCCTGTGCGCCTACTACCACTTCCTCTACTGTGACACCAACTACCACACCCTGTGCGCCTACTACCACGCCTTGTGAGCCTTCTACATCTTCATCAACCACCACATCCTGTGAGCCTCCTACAACAACTACACCCTGTGCGCCTACTACCACTTCCTCTACTGTAACACCAACTACCACACCCTGTGCGCCTACTACCACGCCTTGTGAGCCTTCTACATCTTCATCAACCACCACATCCTGTGAGCCTCCTACAACAACTACACCCTGTGCGCCTACTACCACTTCCTCTACTGTGACACCAACTACCACACCCTGTGCGCCTACTACCACGCCTTGTGAGCCTTCTACATCTTCATCAACCACCACATCCTGTGAGCCTCCTACAACAACTACACCCTGTGCGCCTACTACCACTTCCTCTACTGTAACACCAACTACCACACCCTGTGCGCCTACTACCACGCCTTGTGAGCCTTCTACATCTTCATCAACCACCACATCCTGTGAGCCTCCTACAACAACTACACCCTGTGCGCCTACTACCACTTCCTCTACTGTGACACCAACTACCACACCCTGTGCGCCTACTACCACGCCTTGTGAGCCTTCTACATCTTCATCAACCACCACATCCTGTGAGCCTCCTACAACAACTACACCCTGTGCGCCTACTACCACTTCCTCTACTGTGACACCAACTACCACACCCTGTGCGTCTACTACCACTTCCTCTACTGTGACACCAACTACCACACCCTGTGCGCCTACTACCACGCCTTGTGAGCCTTCTACATCTACGACAACACCCTGCGAACAGATCCCTTCTTCATCAACCACCACATCCTGTGAGCCTCCTACAACTACCACACCCTGTGCGCCTACTACCACTTCCTCTACTGTGACACCAACTACCACACCCTGTGCGCCTACTACCACTTCCTCTACTGTGACACCAACTACCACACCCTGTGCGCCTACTACCACTTCCTCTACTGTGACACCAACTACCACACCCTGTGCGTCTACTACCACTTCCTCTACTGTGACACCAACTACCACACCCTGTGCGTCTACTACCACTTCCTCTACTGTGACACCAACTACCACACCCTGTGCGCCTACTACCACGCCTTGTGAGCCTTCTACATCTACGACAACACCCTGCGAACAGATCCCTTCTTCATCAACCACCACATCCTGTGAGCCTCCTACAACAACTACACCCTGTGCGCCTACTACCACTTCCTCTACTGTGACACCAACTACCACACCCTGTGCGCCTACTACCACGCCTTGTGAGCCTTCTACATCTACGACAACACCCTGCGAACAGAACCCTTCTTCATCAACCACCACATCCTGTGAGCCTCCTACAACAACTACACCCTGTGCGCCTACTACCTCAACAACCTGTGAACCTATTACATCAACCACAACACCCTGTGAGCAGGAGTCATCTACAACAACCACACCATGCGCCGATGATCTTTCGACAACAACGACCCCCTGTGCGCCAACTACGACGACTGCCTGTGGGGAAGAAACAACCACTGTCTGCAGCGGAGCGTCTTCTGCCACCAAGGCGAAGCCTGCAACCCTGAAGGTGAAACCCGTCAGACCAGTTCGCCCCGCTAAGCGTCCGACCTTGGAGTCCACGCAACAGGTGGCACCCCAGGCTCAGGATCTGAGCATGTCCACCTACACGAAGTACGTGTGCCGCAACAAGCCCGACGGATTCATGTTGGCATCTCTCAAGAGCTGTTCGGACTACTACATCTGCCGGTATGGAAAGCCCCTCCTGGTTAGCTGCGGCAGCAAGTACTTCAACGCCCTGAAGGGTATCTGCGATCTGCCGGAGAACACACAATGTGTTCAGCCCCTGGCCTAAAGTCAAGGACCTAACACTTAACAGATCGAAGCTTTCAAATTACTTATATATATAATACCACTGCAAAAGACCCCCACCTTGATAATTGTCTCCAATCGTTTCGACGAGTATTCTATATTATCCTATCTAAATAGATGCAGAAGCTACCACAAGCTACAAAAATCTTACCAGTCTTTTCCATTTTTTACCAGAAGCCTTAAGGTTAATTGATTCGAAAGAGGAATCGGCTGACACTTTTCCAGCTCTTACAGAACATAAAACTATCTGGTATAGGAATTTTCGACATGGTTTTAAATATAAACAAAAAACAAATTTTTTATATAGTTTTTATTAGTCGTTACAACGGAGATATATTTTTCATGATGAAATTATATTTTATCCAACTGTTTCACAGACCCACCACCTGCAAAGAAAATCAAATTTATTACTCAATATTGTTCTATGAAAGTGTGTGGTTGCGCCTTCGCGCAGAAGTGTAAAGCCTATAATGGCACTAACGCCTTGGATCTACAAATTGATGGCAGGAACCTGGCCCAAACGCACTGCAGGCAGCGGAAACGGTTAAATAAACCATGAACAAAAGCCAAAAAATGTAATAAAGCGAGCAAACGCCGCAGCGTTCTCCAACCTGCGTGAGTCCTTTGTGAATTCGTGTGCTTGGACTTTTTACGCATAGCAACGGCATCGGATGCCGAGGCCTCAAATTGAAATTGCCTTTCATTTTTGTTTTCCTGGTTTGACTTCGCTCTGCAGCCGAAGAATTCAAATTAGAGCTTTGTCTAAAACCGAACCTAGAGGGCAATCTCTTTACTAAAATTCTTGATTTTTTTTATATCCAGCCTCAGTAGATATTGTAAAATTTGTATAACTAACTCGTGGCGCTCGTAGTAAAATTTGTAATTTATCGTATCCCAGACTTACCTGGAATTCATTTGTATCCTCCAGGCGTTGTCGGCTTCTTAAAATCTTTCTGAAGTTTAACAGGTGTACAGGCCGTAGGGCCAACATGCAGGCCCAGAAGGCCCGCAACCCTTGGGGCTGCATCCGTAGCCGCAAGGACCCAGGGAAAGGGCGCAGGGACCACACCAGGGCCCGCAACAGGGTCCGCAGGCACCCGGGCATCCATAACCGTAAGGTCCACAGCCAAATCCGTAGCACATACTTTCAGTATTGATGCTGAGAAGGATCTTGATTAGATGGAGTATCCTTCGGTTAATTATATTTTAATACTCACCTAAACTTCACGGATAAAGAAATGAAAGGGTTCCAAATGTGATAACAATGGATCGAATTTTGTTAGTGAATTTTTATTCAGAAACTTTCAGACTTATTGCGTCTGACCTGAGAGTTCCAGATAAAAATTTCAACTGAACTGTTTTCAAAAATGAATTAGAGTTCAAGGGGTTTTCAATTTGAATACGATTCCAAGGCCTGCTTTGGGATGTTTCATGGACTACTTGGATCTAAGGTAAAATCTAAGGTAAACCTTTACTTAAAGAGCAGCTACCGGGGTTCAAACCATGAAAATTGGTTCGAAAATTGGACCCGTCGTTCAGTACAAGGGTAACACCAGAAATTGGCTTCGGGATCTTAATATTTAAGCAACGTAAAGCCAGCCAAAGCTCCGAATAAAGCAAATTTCGGAAAATTGGTGGTGGGTTCAAATCCATCCTGCAAAAGGTCTTACGAGGCTGAAGGCAACAGCTGTCAGACTCTGCCCCCGCCTTCCCTGGGGATAAATTAGTGGTTTTGGTCTCTAATATAGTCATCGGGCCTGAGTGGCCCCGCCATTTGTCACTTGTCACCCTTAGCACCATCCCGCACTGCCGCACTGATTTAATATTTATTTTATTAATTCGAATTTAACATAAAAAAATTTGGGAAATATTTTGACACTCGGCATTGGTATGCCACGGACGGGAAAAGCGAGTGGCTTGGCGTGGGACTACTGTGGGGGACTGTGTGGCAACAGTCTGCTGGGGGTGGCTTTGTATTATTTTGACACTTGCCAAACAATTGGCATGCAAAATGGGAAACCCAGCTGCCTCAAATAAACAACAACAAAAGCGGCAAGAAGGAACACCAAGACGTGGCTCTAACTGAAAATTTTAATAAGAATTTTCGTAAATTAAATATTTACACGACAGCTGTGCAGCGGACTTAAGTCGACCGTATTTAATTTCATATTGTGTTGAGGCAATAATGGAATTTAATAGCTGACTGAAGGAACTCTTTAATGTGGGCTTTCAAGCTGATCAGCGGCATACCATTCACCTAACGAGACTAATTAGGTATATAATGGAAAGCCCAAAAATAACGAGACTAATATTGGAGGGTTAGAAGCAAAAGCTTCAGCTCTTATGGCTCTTAAAATAATATAAGCAACGGAGTACAGAAGTCCACTCTTAACGTATATTTTTATATGAAAAACCTGTAGACTTAGCGCCATAATTTTTTTCCATTAAATCAAATATACAAAATTCTTTCTTAATTATTACAAATTTTGATTAGTTCTCTGGTCATCAATTTAAATATGCGGAGCATTCTCTGTAACAAAGTCAGTGGTTAAATTGGGCCTTTTGGAAATAAAAACAAAAGTAATTGGCTTAAAGGACAACGAGAAAAAAATAACAAAAATGCTGAAGTGTGGGTGCGAAGGACGAACGCGATTTGAAACAAACGAACGGCGAAGAACGTTGTGTCACTAATTCAGGTAATTTGTCACTTTATTTACATTTTAAATGAATGTTATTGTTGCTGGTGGCGGTGGCAGTGGCAGTGGCTGTGACAGTGGCTGTGGCAGTGGAGCCTCGTCCAGGACAGTAAGCAACCAAGAGAAACCCAATTTCCATTTTCGTTTTGGGGGCAAACACAAAGGAAGTGAGTGACTGACGTGCGGGCCGGCAAGCGTTTTGCAGGCCAAAGGACGAAATACAAAACAAACACGGACACAAAACCAAGGAAAAAACCCTTTTTCGGGCTACACCCTGCAGGTCCTGGAGGACTGTCAAAGGAGTGTAAGAAGGAAGCGAAAAGGATTCAGCCACGACCAAGAATGGCGATTAAAATTTGAACGAAATTTGAAGGGAAAGACAGAAGACATTTTTGCGGTAACCGTCACGTAGACGGTTTGGTTTTGGGGGAGGGGACATGGTCTCCTTAATTTAAATGAAGTGGCAACAGATCAGCTTTTTTCCCCTCCAGGGATCATTTCTGTACCTTGTAGGCGATTTTTTTCAAGTTCTGTAAACAGTGACTGTGGCAGGAAGTGGCCATTCAAGTTCCGGGTATATTTACCGATGGGCATTTTTTAGGTAACCCAGTTTTGTAGAGAATTTTTAATTAGCAGCAGCTCTGCGTTCTACATTTTTAGCCTCAAATAATGAAGACACGAGTGTCGTAAAAAAGAAATGCGAAAGAAATCTAATAAATTGAATTTCATTATTTGATTTAGTAAGAGAATTTAATGAATTTTTTCTAAAGAAAAGCGAAAAAAATCATCGAATGTCAATATGGACATTCTTTCAATGAATATTGAATTATTCATCAGTTTAGGATGGGTCCTTTTTGGCCACGCTGATAGGGAGGGGTAGGGGGAGGGCTCCTCTCAAGTTTTCAATTAGTTTGGCAGGAAGAAAAATTTGCAACAGCCGCCCGCAAGTATGCAGTGAAAAAATTCAATCAGCCGAGAAAATGTTCCCGCTGCCACGACAGGGACATCACAGCATGGCATTTATGAGCTGGGCTGCCTCATAAATTCTACTGGCAGGCAACACATCGGTGCCACCTTACTGGCAATGTCACCTTTTGTGGCTCTGTCGAATTCACTGCCGAAACGTGTCTTCTACGGCTTTTCTATGGCAGGTGGCAGGAGTCGGCAGGCAGAAGGCTTGGGGCATGTTTGGCGTTGGCGTTTGCCTTTTGGCGTTTGGCTGGGTGCTGTACAATATTTGTCAAGGCAAAAACAAAGTGCTCTTGCTGCCACAACAATAGCTGAACCACTGAAATGGGGCATAAATATCTGGAGCATGCTTACCCTTCCCCATACTTTGGTTATATTTATTTTACGGACCAAGCAGATGATTTTGAAAGTTGAAAACTATAATATTTTCCCTTCCATCCAAATAGTGAGTATCTGATAAGCAAACATTTGTTCTTTTAGTCTTTTTTTTACACATTACAGTTAATTAAAGTTAAACTCTCTGCTTGCCGAAAAAATACGAAAAAAAAACCTTGGGGCTGAAAGGTGCAGGATACCAGCTTCGGCTTCTGCTCCTGCTCTATGTTACCCTTGGTGTTCACGGTTGTGTAAAGCCCCCCAGAATCGGCGATGACCGCCTGACTGCTTTCCGGTCCTCAACTATTTTTGTGCAATGAAGCGTTGGGCTTTTATAACGCCAACAGTCAGCTAAGAGACTTCATGATGAGCGGCTGCAGGGGGAAGGCGTAGTCAGTCATTGAGAGGCTGTAAAAAGCTGCAGGGAAATTCTTAATTTACAAAAAAAAAAAAAAAAACGAAAAATCGGAAAACGAAGAAAACCCTGCGTAATAAATGAAACGTAAAAGGAAAAGAGAACAGAACTTAAAAACCCAGCCGTAGATACACGGTGAGAGACCAGGATGGACAATCGCCGGAGTGCTTGAATGCCGAACCCCCGAGCCCTCAACTCCCCATTCACCAAATCCCCCACAAACTGTTTTCAGTTTGGACAGACTTCATCTGGCTTTCCCCCATGGCTACGCAATGGAAGCTTTCTGGTCCACTTGTCTGCTGCTTTGATTCTCACGGTTTTTCATTTGAATGCTCCCATGCCGAGCTGCCCAGATGAAGTATGCTCGGCCGCACCTGACCGACCGAACAACACAAAACAAAATCTTTGAGATACTTTTTAGATACGTATATATTTTAATGTGCGCTTTATCAACAGCTTTAGATAGAATAGCTGGAGTTGGCTGCATGGATTTACCAATTTTTTGTTGTTGGTATTTGGCATATTTTGATGGGGGATGGCGGATACTCCTTCCAGGATACATTTGGGGGGTATTTTGTGGGTGTTTGAGTTCTTGACACTTGGGGGGAATAAGGACTCTTTTTTTTAAGGCTTTTATGACATTCGTGTTGGGAATGTACAAGTTTTTTCAATTGTGTCTTGATGGAGCTCGATTTCAATTTGACGTTATCGTTTTTTCAGTATTTTAAAATATTTTTAATGTATTGCGATTGTTTTTTTTGTTTAAAAGGACTCGCATCACTTCAAGTACTAAAGTAGTACACCTGGTTCTTCTTAAATCTGCTTTATCTAAACTATCTCCTTTTTATGACCCTTTTTTCATACTTAACATTTTTAAATAAATAATGACCATAGTCATTACCATCACCAAAGTGTGAAAGCTGTGGGATTTTCTGTGGAAGGGGGTCTGTGTCCTAGTTTCAAGGCATCATAAATATTTTAGCAGGTAAATATTTAATATTAAATATTCATTTGAAGCCTTTGCACCCCGCGTTTAATGGATAGAAGGATCCGACCGAAGCCCTTCCAAACCGACTCTAATTAAAAACTCGAAGGCGTTAATCCAGCAACACGTGAGACCGAAACGGGGGAGTCTTCGTTGTTCTAACGCCTGTCGAGCCATCACAAAAATGACATTTTGCTGGCTAATTACAATTTCAAATTAAATCACAAGTAATTAGCTGAAAGTTAAAGGCAAATATGGTGAACACACACAATGGTGGCGCGGGCGGGGCGGTTGGTTGGGCTGGGTTGGGGAGTTTAGGAATTTGACAGTATTTTATGATTTACAAACGCAATGAAAATTTTTCCGCCTAATGGTTTGTTTTTCCCGCCCGATAGGTTCATGACTGGGTGGGGGATGGGGCTGGGGGCTGGGGATGATGGGGATAATGGGGGTGTTGGGGGTGGTGTCACGCCCACCGTGTGACACCATCGTTGAAATATTTTCCTCCCAAATGAAAGACATTAACAGCGACAACAGACAACAGTCGAAACGGAATGGAACGAAGAGAGCCTGCGAAATGGGCAGAGCAGACGACACATTAAAATACATATTTAATGTTGATGTGGGCAAATGTGTGTCTGTGTGGGTTTCTTGTCCCGCCCTCCGCCCTTTTGAGCTGGGATGGCAGGAGTACTATACCCTACATGTGGTTATTCTTATGGAATTGGAGGCGGGATAATGTGGTGCATGTTTTGCTTTAAGATAAGCTTTTAAATATTAAAAGGTTTAGCTTGCTCTTTAATACCCAAGCTTAACGGAATCATTTAGTGTCCTGTGTCACCTGGAGGGTATCTGCAATTCGTCACTAGCCCCCCAGGCTCTCCTTTTCGTCTTTGTTTTGTATTTTGCAGCCTTGTTTATTATTTATATATGTGTCTGTCTATCTCCGTTTTCTCTTTGACTTTTGACGGCTCCAATCCCTCTTCTCAGCCCCTGCCACTGCCCCTGGCCTACCCCCAACCCCCCACATCAACCTCTGACACAACGTCAGTTAGAAATGTAATCAAAATAATTACTTTTATTGCGACCACACCAAATGCTAATCAACAGTATTTTTCAGGTCTGTATTATGAATTATTGTTATGGCTTTTAATTTCCTAGTTGTCATGAAGGACGAAACGTAAATTAAAAAAAAAGGACATCAAGCAACATTTTGCCATAAGTTTATGATTCATTTCCACCTAATCTCCAGTCTATAAACAAGTGATCTTATCCCTAAAAATGATTCAAAAGTAGGCCTTCCTTTGAAAATCTCAAGGTAAATTCTGTGGAGTATCAGGGCCTGGTTCAGTACGTTTAGCCATTCTGCCCAAAGCAGTTGAAAATCGAACAGTTAAATAACCCAGTGCCTTCTATTTGGAATATCGTTACCTCGCGCTTGCAATGAACCATCCATTCGGACCGAACGGTCCCTACTTTAGGCGTCCCTGTCAGCGGGACCGCTTCCCCAGCCTCGTGGACGAGGTGGGCGTGCGGGGTGACAGCCTGGTTTCCGGCTTGGGCAGCCTTCCGGACATGGGTGCTCGTTTGAAGCGGGGTCGTGTTAACTCTCGCACGGCAGAGAAACGAGCCGCCCAGGCAGCAAAGGACGCTAATGTGCCGCCGGCCAGGCTCTTCCTGCGCTCCACGTCACGAGGCCTGCGACGAGCCATCGACATCTATATGCCACGCTTTGAGTCCGACGAGGTCGAAACTTTATCCGAGGGAGAGACAGAATCGGTGGACAGCATGGAACCGGCACCGCCGTCTCCCTCGGCGGTGCGTATGCCAGGGGGACAGCCCAACCAGCCCTCCCCGGCGGCGCCACGCCAAGCGGAGGAGCCAATGTACACCGGATTCTGTCGGCACTGTCGTCGTCTTGGCAGCGATGATCGCGAGAGCGATAGACGCGCCCATTTGATGGCTCGTCGCATCTTCCAGAACATAGATCTATTGTAAGTGGACCTCGGACCCCGAACGTCACGATATCCGCCCCCCCGCTTATCACGAATCTTTTGGCAGTAATGAGCACTTGCTGCGGCACTTCGTCCAGATGGGATTCGACAGCGACTGAAGTGCCCAAGTGATCACCAGCTTATAACATCTGCATCCAATTACACTGATCGGGGAGTTTAAAACAAACTTTGGGGGCGGAATTCTCACAAATCAACGCAAAAACACATATTTTCAAGTTGCGGCTTTCGGGGCATTCAAGAAAGTGTCACAGACGATGATGGCGCCCATGAAGCGGGGAGTAGATGGTCCTCTGTTCAAATAGTGGAGGTTGTTTCCTGGTCCCAAATTATGCATTTTGATCGGAATCCGTGGCCATAGCTTGATTTGTGAAGTAGACCTTTTTAATGTTCTTAAAAGATTCCTTGGTACATTCAAAAAACATACACGAAACCAATCCATTATGAAAATACAATAAATTATTTTTTTTATCTTATAGTTTATATAGTTGATGATTTTTTCGGGAGTGGTTATTAGTTAGTATGATTGCTTAAATTAGAGAGGGTATAATTTTGTTAATGTTTGCCATTTATTAGACATTCCCAAGGCTCATAAATGTTTCGGAAATACAAATCCCTTCCGATAAAATGATCGGAAAGTAAAAGCCCAGAGAAGTAAAAGGCCCCAGAAACTTTCTACATTTTGGTTTTTTTTTAATTTTCCTGTGAAATGTTTCCCTGTTTACCATACGTTTGCCTTTTCTTTTCTGAGGCGCATTTCCTTTGAAATTTATCTTTGTTGTTTCTGGCCTTTTGTTAATTTTTGTTACATTTGGGTAAATTTGTGTTTATATTAATATTGTATATCTGTTGAGGCACACTTATGTACATATGTATATACCCTCTGCGGCTAGAAATATTTTGAACTTTTGGAGCCCAACTTTATGCAAAGCATTTTGTATGTACAAAGTACACCTCCTTCTCGCACACAAATATAAAAGGAGGCCAAAACTTTTTGTTACCTTTGAACAAATTGTCCCTTTTTTGTGTATTAGTGTGTGTGTGTGTGGGTGGGTGGGTAAGTTGGTAAGTTTTTGCAAAAACAACAAAGGAAAGACAATACAAAAACTCGACAGGATATGCGTACTTTGAGCATCTTTGCAGGTATATACATATATTCGGAAAGTATATTCTGTTTGCCATATTTCCGTTGATATTTTTGGTCGAAACTTACAATCTAACTCAAAGTTGTTTTTTTATTGGCCAAGAAAACGGATTATGTTAACGGCAAAAAGTTTGGGACATAATACAATTTATATACCAATTCGGAAATAGAAATAACGAAAAGAAAATAAAGAATTTAAATTATTAACAGATTTCGTTTTTAAGCGAATATCTGCAAATATTGTTCAGAAAACAGAAAACCACTGAGCTCATTGATGTTTCGGTGGGAAATCTGTTGGTTTTTGGTTTCAGGATTTTTACGCTTCAACGACTCTTTTAGAGCTATTTTTGTAGAGCTCCATAAATGGAAGCTCGGCGATTATTAGAGAGACTCCTACATTGCTGCTAATTTAAAAAGGATACACGCTGCGAGGAGCTATAAGTATTAAGGACAGAGTGGCAAGCCGATAGACAAAGGGGAGCACCGGTTGTGGAGGGACTACATCGTCCTTCCGGATTAAAACTACAATTAAATGCACATAAAACAAAATATCCTGCGGTGCTTTTATGTGTGTGCGCTTGTAATTTAAATCATTTTGACTAATGGGGGACTGGCACACACGCCACGATGGAGCACAGGCTCCAAGAGCTCGCAGCGGGCGGTTCTTTACAGCATTCGTAAAAAATTCAACGGCAAGGACCCCCGAACAGGACTGTGGATGCTGGACTGAAACAAAGGTTAAGCCGCACGGTCGTAAGGAGTTTCTAACTACCGAATTTTCACAATCTAGCCATCGTTGGCAACGGAGAAGGCCGTATCCTTGCCAGCAGGACCTCCATTCGCGCATCCTTTCAGTGTGAATAAGCGTAAATCTGTTTCTTTTTTCATGGGCGAGTGGATAAACGCAACAAATGATGGCGAAATAAGCCGACCATTTAAAAATTAACTAACATTTTTTGAATAACTGTCAGATTGCCAAGACTGTTGGGATTCGAGGGGAATCTTTCCCATTTTTAGTACAATGTGTAGTCTTAGTCCTTTAAGCCTTTAATAGTAAATTAAGAGGAACACTAGCTTAAATGAAATGATAGAAAGAAAAACCCCTAATGTACATGGTTGGGCGAAAAGGTCCTGTTCTCTGCGCATTTTCCTTGGCTTTGAGATTATGTTTTTTCCTGCAGGTCTAATTAGGGTCATGTGACTCCAGTGCCAACAAGCAGTCCCACCTCCGGTGTGCGGCGATGCATGCTGCTGGAAAATGGTCTCTCATCAAATGCAGCTCCAGATTTTTGCGTCCAGTTATCCTGGGACCCTTCCCCCCAGGAAGAAGTCCGAAAAGCTGACGTCTCCCCGGCTCAGATCAACGAACGTATGCTTCACGCACATTTGCCCACAGACGAGGACTCTCCCCCTCGTTTTCGGGCAATTATCATGCGCCCAAATCAGCATGTCAACCACAACCACCACATACTCCTCATCGGGCTCAGACGCAGACGCCATCAAAGCAAAGTTTTCCCAATGAGGACCAAACGAAACTTAACAGAAACGAATTACGCACACGAATTGCGCTGGCAAATATAAAAAAAAACACAAAAAACGGCAAGGGAATAATGAAATTATGTTATGCCGAAAGTTTTATATCCTTACTGGATGGTTTTCTATAAAATATTACAAAAAGCGATAGGATAAGTTAAAACGTCGAAACTCATCTTATTTCATTAAGAATCTTTGTATAAAAAGGTAGTCTTTTGGGAACTTATAAGGCTCCAGTTATTTTATGACCAAAAAAATGATATATCTTTCTATACCTTCGGAATATCCTGGAAAAATTGAAATACCCACCCTGCTAGAGTATTGAAAGTCAAAGGAATGGCGAATAAATTATGAACAAAAGCCAGAAGAAAGAAGTTCCAGGGAGGGGTTGTTTAGCATCTACTTGTGCGTCTAATTTGTTGGAAAATTAGTTTTTGTGTTTTGTGCCTGTAATTTTCTTACGAACTCCACCCTAAGATGGAGATCTGCACTTGATTTTGATTGAAATAAGCTGAGAAATGGGCAGTGTTCAGAATTTTTTGTATAGTCTTGTGCTTCATGATATACATAGGTTCTATGCTAGTGGGTCTTTTGATTTTTATGAACTGCAGAGAAGAACAAAAAATCTTAAATAATGTAGTTCAAAATGCGAATCTTTTACCTTTTAAAATCTCTTTAATAACTTTATTTTTGTTTAAGTTTTCTGGGCAAAGTATTGTTGTTATTTTATCATTTAACAGAGGGGCCTTACCTCTTTTTTAGTCGTCTTGACTTTTATTTATTTATTTAAAAACAAAGTAAATACACAAAGAATAAAATGTATGTATCATCGATAAGCAACTTGGTCACACGCTTGCATCAATAAAACGACTTGTTATCATGCGATTTTCTGGTGATGAATCGAAAGCTATATATAAATAATGCCCCAGAAAGCGATAATTTATGAGACCCGAGGCACTGTCAGCATGTGGTACTTTGGAATGCTCAGCTCACTCCCTTCCCTCTTTAATTGGCATGTTTTGACACTGGGGAGCTTAAAGTGGGGAGCCCCCATGGCATGCGATCTCCGGATTATCTGATCTTATTGGAATAAGCAGTGTGGGAGTTTTGGAGAGCCGGAGTAATTACTTGGGGGTCATGTACGATAATCCATGTACTTAATTTGAGTTTTTTAAACAATTTTTTTTTATTGGAATCAGCATGTTCCGCCACACCTTAATCCTCAAGCTTAAATATACCTTTCCTTAAACAATAAATGTAAAGAATAATAAAGTCCTGGAATAAGATTATAGCATTAGCAACCAGATTCATTACCGACACCATCGATAGTCAAAATTTATGCATGTCAACCTACCCGAAGTGAGAGTCCATTGCGAGGTCCATAAACACCTTGTCGCAGCGGAATCTTTGCGGTTCACTGCCCAGGATTTCCATCCCTAGGACTGGCCCCCTGAAGTAAGACATTCTATAACTATCGCCATGGGGCATCGGAGCGAAGCGGTGGCTCTTCACAACATTCCCCAGCCTTCAATCGCCTATTTCTCGTGCAATTTAATTTGATTAATGAGGCGCAATGGCCAAGATAGCAAAGGTCCGCGAAGCAGCCAGGGAAACTCTTTAAATCGAAATTTAACTGACCCAGTTCGAAGAAAGGCGAAAAATAAGATTGTCGAAGAAATGGTGAAGAATATTTTATACCTATTTTACAGATATAGGAAGGGCCATCACTCAGAGAGCCGGTATTTGGATAGGCGCATTTTTAATTAAACATCCTTTGCACTTTGGAGTGGCATCTGCTATTTATAGGAGATCAAAGCAAATCCAATTACTCAACGCTAGCTTGCCATGCACTTTTCAAAAGTTGGCAATGAGCTAGAGAGCCGCATCGAAGGCAGCAGCAGTTCCCCGGCATCATTCACATTTCAGATTAATTGCAGGAGCATCTCTATGGTTCGGTGGGTGTGGCAGGAAGTCGAACGGCAGATCGTTCAAATGAAGCTCACCACCTCGTAGCCTGGCGGAACGAAGCAGCCAAGGTGTTACAACACTTCCAACGAGTCTCTTCCTTCAAATTAGTTCCTTGTATGTTTGCTTGAAGAACTGCAGAACGACAGGCAGTTCTTTTTCATAAAATCAATATTATTCATGTGTTTGAGGCCACGATCCAGGTAGGTGACGAATGAAGTTTGATGAGTTTGATAAAAATAAGTTTCTAGTTTCGAAATAAAATTGTATAAATATGTAGATTCTTAAGATTTTTATGGAAGAAACTCTATATACTCCAAATAAGCAAGCATCATATTTTTCAAAATATATTTCCAAAAAAACATTTTTGCAAACCAATGTGCAATTCCGGAACGAGTCGCCGAGTTTCTTGAAATTGTGAGTGCAATTTACTCCCCGAGTTGAGACTCGAAGACAAAGTGGCGGAAGGTGGAACTCTATCAAGATTGCACGAAACTGGCACTGAGCCTCGACTTGATGCGTTTGATTGAGGCCAGGCAGGGTGCGGTGCAAGGGGGGACCTGTTGAGGCTGCGGTTAATTAATTGCGATCGCCGAGATTTCGTTTACAGGTGGGCGTGACCGGCGACTGTGGATGCAGGTGGCTGCAAATTAGAAATCCCTGAAAACTGAACCAAAACCACAACCAGAACAGTTGGAAGTGCACTTCTCAGGGCTATGCCCATCGTAGGACACCCACAAAAGTCCTTTAACTCGATGCTTTGGGGGGCATCTGCCACGAAATGGCAGTAAGTGTTTTGCAACTTTTTATTTGTTGCAGACGACACAGTGTCATCCCACTCTGCCCGACGACGGCGACGAAGAAAATTGGAGATGGAACGAGTTTTGCAGCAGTTCGCAATCCATACATTTATCCAGAGCTTCTCCTCAGAGAAGCTGCGGCGAAATTGAAAATACATTTTTAATGATTTGTTGCTCAGCTCGGTGCTTTGCTTGCTGCTTTGGGGGAACGTTTCCTCAATACGATGAAAAACCACGAAGCCGGTCATTGAACCTCTGGGGAGGTTGCTTTTCTGATCAGGTCTGGCACGCGAAAGCGTCAGGATCAAGCAAAGTCCAAGAAAGCAACCTAAGTCACAATGGGTTCAAGAGCAATTAAATAGCATCTGTAAGATATTCTCGGCCCACATAGCTCTATTAGAAATCCAATACCTCTGGTCTATTGATGCCAATCGAATAGGTCGAGGGACTGTCAAAAGGGCTTCAAAGATGCGAACCGAAATTAAATGTGCCAAAATATGACTAGACACTTTGTCCTGTCACATGCAGGACATTCGAAACTCTTGTGTGCCATCCATTGAGTGGCTGCGTGTGGATAATGACATACTGCATCTGCAGATACATTTTCATTTGACAGAGGAAGAAAACTTGAAAACAAATGAGCTGAGACAAAATAAATTAGAATATGTTATTGGTCCTGTCGTCCTGACTATATCTGTGTGTGCTTGACTTAACTGTGAAGGATATTGTAAATGTGCCAACAACCTCTCGTTGTCGTTTTTGTTTTGTCATGCATACAATGAGATACAAATGTATCTATAGATGTCACATCAAGTGGACACTGCCTATGTATATGTATGTATCTACAATGTGCATATTTCTGTCCAGGCTGTCCAGGCAGTCCAGGCAGCAGCAGACTCCTGTGGCTTCCGTATAATTGAGTGTGGTCGATGAAATTTGCCCAAGAGGATTTTAAAATTTTAAATTAAGTGGCTTGCTTTGAGCCCCGACATCTCTTACGTCCTGCGGTTTCCTTGCATAATTGTCCTCGACAAGGGAAATGCAATTTTAATGCCTTTCGAAACTGCTGCTGCCCCGGAGTAAGTTAAATCTCTATTTGCTTTTGGCTTATTGTTTAATGCCCAGCTACGCTAATGCTTCTGCATGCTAATTGAAAGAACTTGGCAACCAAGCTCCACCACCCCCCACCCTCCAACCCTTCTCAAAATGTATCGATCAGGAACTTTTGTATCCTTCCCCGCCAGCCAATTTGTTTTGGCCCTGTGCCATGCACATAAATTTCCCCAGGTCCTGGTCCCCACACTCCACAGCCAAAGTCCTGCGACAGTCTTTATCCTTGTTTGTGCTCTTCGAAGCTCCAGAGCTCCTGAGGTCCACAGCGCCAGGACCTCCAGTCTCGATTTCACGTTTCACATAACAATTTTGAATGCCAACTCGCAAATGAACTATAAATAAATAATTTCAAGTGCTAGAAAGAAAAACGAACAACGGCAATATTCAAAGGTCATTTTGTATTGCGCGAACGAGGGTTGTTAATTAAGTTTTAAGGTTATTTTGGATCTCAGGATACAGAATTATAGCATTAAAGGTGCGAGGAAAAGGGTTCTGATATTAATTCAGACTCTTGTCACTTGCTAAGTTAATCTTTATGACCAAAACTTACTAATCAGCCCTCTGCCTCGCATGCTGCTAAGAAGGATTCGTATATTTGGAGATGTCAGGATAACGGATATAAAGAAGGTGAGAGAATGAAACAACAAACAATGGCAAGGAAGCAAAACCATACGAAACGTACGCCGGCAACAAATCGACGGAACCAAAGGGAAAGCAACAAGAATTTTATTATATGTCTGCAGTAGAGTCAAAAATAAATACATACATATGTATATACGCCCATTCAGATACTCACATACAATGGCCAGCAGCAGTGGCAGGAGCAGGAGCAGGAGCAGCATCGACAGCAGCAGAAGCTGAGCCAGTGGCAGGTTTCAGCTACAAATTCATTAAATAAATTATTCATACGCAACGTGTGCCGACGACGAGAAAACAAAAAAAATGGCCACTGATGTCGCAACCTTCGTGTCGCTTGGTTTCACTTTTTCACATGTACACGAAAAACTCCGACGTTGGAGGGAATTTCAATGGAATTCTTTCTGTTTTTTGTTTTTTGTTCGTTTTTGTGTTTTATTTGCCAACGTCAGTGGAACGCAAACGCATTCCACTTAAATATTTATGCCCAAATGTCTATGTTTGTGAGGGTCGTTCCGAGCCAGGTCGAGAATGGACCCCAGTGAGTGGCGCAAGTTTGCCATTTTCGTGTCTAATTTTCATTTTCTGCTTGACATTTGCAAGTTAGTTGAGCTTTCTCGCCGAGAGGAGTTGCCCAAAACTTTTCGACTGCTAAGTATTTCCAGAAACTCTCGAAAATGTCTAGTTGGCAATTTTGAAAACCGCACCCAAGTATGCAACAGTTATTTTCCAAGCAAATCATGTCTAAAAACTAAATGAAAATTGGACGATTTGCAAGTCACAGGATCTGACAGACTGTACTGTGCCAACAATTTGCATATGGCCATAAAATTGAAAGCTAGCTGCAACTTCCTATAAGTTATCCACACTTGAGCCATCCATCCCGGGCAGTTGGCTGAGGTGCACTAATAAAATTCCATTGTGAAATAAGCAAATGCCAAAATGTAAATTCCATCCACCGACGGGGTCCGAATATGTCAATTCATTCAAAGCTCTAAGTTGGACCTGCATTTTTTGACAGTTGCAATTCAATTTTTTCCCTTGCTTCTCTTGTGTGGCATGTGGATTTTTGTTGGAATTTCTGTAACGTTGCAGAAGAATGAACTTTTTTGTTTCCCCTCTATCCCAACTCTATTTCTGGATGTTCCTCGTTTCCGGGGTGGGTGACCGACATCATGGAGCTTACCAAAATTTGACAGAATTTACAATTTTTTTTTTTTGGCAAGTTAGTTGGAGTTTCAAAAATAAAATAATTGGACATTGTAAAATGAAAATAATGAGAATTTTTTTTGAATTTTTTAAAAGTAATGATATAAAACTATGGCTATTTATATGCAAATTAGCATCCGATTCATGGGCCGATTTTTTTTTTAGATTTATTGTCAAAATTCCTGGGGATCCCCTATTGGCAAAGATCAAAAAAATGCATGGGGGCGTAAAATGGCACCCAGCGATGGGTATCTTTGCCAATAATTATCCGATTCATGAGCATTTTTTGTATATCATTTTGTATATCAATTCTCTTTCAATCTGCATCAATATCCAACAAAACATTTTGTTTTTAATTTTTTGTCAAAATTCCTGGAGGATCTACTTCAAAATGCATGGAGCACAAAATGGCCAACAGCGAAAGGTTCATCTTTTCCCATAATGATCCGATTCAGGAGAGGAATACCTTAAACGATTTATAGATCCATTGGCTATAATCTAATGTATATTAATGTTAATAAGTCTAAAAAAAATTGTATTATTTGAAAAGCTTAAAAACGTTTCCTGGCTTAGTAATTTAAAATTATTGTCTATTGGATGTTTATTCGCAATTTTAAGTATAAATTATTTATTTGTGGCGCTCCTTCCCGATGAATTCCACACAGAAAATGTCTGGCTGTATAGAGCCAGCCAGGGTATTGGATGAATTTGAATGGCGTGGTCGAAACCCATGTTTTGGTCAACACAATTTATACACAAAGAGGCAAGCAGCAACAAAGCCAATTTCCATTGTGAACTGCTCTTAGTGACGTGTCAAATAAATTTTATTTAAATAAATGATTATTCCATTAACCGCAAAAATGGATTTCGGTGCAATTGCATAAATGGAATGCAATAAATGAAGTGCAGCCAAAGGTACACTGGATAAAGCAATATAGGAATGCATTCCGGACACTCCCGTCCTCTGCTGTTTTTGTGGTTTGGTTGTTTTTCTGACGCGGTTGCTTTTTTGGAGTCGAAATTCGGGGTAAATGGGTTCTTTTACCTCTTTTTTGGAACTAAATATTAGTTTTTGGTAAAAAAAATAGAACACAAAAATAGGTGATGTTCTCAGTTTAATAAATATTATATTACACAAATTATGTTTTGTGGTTTCTGGTGGTGATTACTAATTAAAGTAGTTACTTCCAAGAACTCTATATTTTTCTGACAAGTTTCGAATCACAATATTAGTTGGAAGTAGAGACTTCTTTACATTGTGTTTAAATAGTGGTTTTAAAAGTGTTCGTTTTCTGTTATTTCTGAAACGTGCAACAACCATTTGATTGAGAAATTTATGATCAAAAGTGACTGAAGCTTTTCATATAAAACGACAACTTACCGGTCAGAATGACAGTTTTTACGAAATATTTTAATAACTTTATTTGATTTTTTACTGCGTCACGTTCGTAATCGATTTCTGACAACTTTCCGCCTTACCAACTTTCCGTCTTCCGCTCCGTCCTTCCTGTTGTTGATTGTTGAATAAAATTCTAATTACACAATATTCAACGCACATTTCTGACACCTTTCGAATCATGGCTGAGTCGTAAAGACCCGAAACGGTTTTACGACATCTTTATTTAATTGCAAAAAGTGAGCATTAGCGCAGCTACATTTTATGACAGCTGTCAGCCATTTAAAGTGACGGGTCAGCCAAGTTATTACACCATAAGCGTTGCTGATTTTCCAGAAAGCTTCAAGCACAGAAATAGAACAATAATATTATTAAAGAAACTTACGGCCGATACTTACATTAAAGTACATTCCATTAGCTTTAGTGGGGAGGGCGCTGTTCGCCGATTTCCGCGGAATTGCCTTCCCGAAATAACGCCGCCGGATAACCAGATTCTCCTGCCCCTATTCATAATGCGGCTCATGCATTTGAAGTTTTGACAGTTGACTGTCATTACTCCGGCTCTGGCTTCGGCTCCGGCTCCAGCCCCTCTGGTCACCAGAACAACGAAGCCAAACCAACCAGCCAGCCAACCAAACCAACCAACCAGCCAACATCGCTTACCATTCTAGTCAAATTTGGCAGTGCTTTTGCGTTTTACGTTAAAATTTCGCTGCCTTGCATACTAAGCAATCCTTCAATGGGAAAGCCCGGCAAAAGACCAACTGGGTGGCTTCAATTGTTCCCGATGCTATATTGTGGCTGATGCTGTAAGCACACAACCGCAAAATGGACAAAATCTGTTCAATTTTGGGCCCGTGATTTTTCAATACACAACTGGGCGTGAGGAGCGTGGGTCAGCTGGCATCTGATTTGGCGAATTAACATTGATGGCCGGCACTGTGGGCAAAAAAAAAAATGGCTTCACTAAACCATACATACATTGTCGTAAGTGGTTATAAAGGTGGATATATGGATGACAGATTAAAAATCTCTCTTGAAGAGTACTTCAAAGCCATAAGTTCGGAATAAATATTATCATAATTTTTGACAATTAACAGAGTTTTGAAGCCATTGATTCATATACATTATCACTTTTAAGAATTATTTTTTGATACTCTACTTGCTGAACCAATATTTAAAATAACAATAAATTAAATAACAAAATTTTACGACCTACCGTCTACTGTGCTTCTATGCCGAGCCTTTATTGAGTTTGTTGGTAGGCACGGCCCATCAGACTGCCTCGTCCTGCATTATCTCCCCCCTGGCTCCACTTCTTCCCGAATCCGGACTCCCAACTCCCGGCCGTACATCCTTTCGTACCGGAGTTTCGTCGAACGTTCATTAGCACGCACGTCGGCGCCATTTTGCAAACGCATTTCCGGTGCAGTTGGTCGTGCAGCCGAACAGCGCTGACCTGTGCACTTTCGGAGACGGCCTGATGACAGTTGAGAAGAAAGGGCTTGGAAAAAGGTAAGCCAAAGCTTTTAAAATGTTACCTTTTGGAATTAGCTTAATGTCATTTAAAATTGATATACCTTTAGTATATATAAGTATTGTACTTTTCAATCAATTAGTAAATGTTCCTTTTGAGGTCTTCTAGAGTATGACAAGAGCATCTAATTTTCTTGGGATTTCTTGGGATAATTTTCTCCAAATAATGATAACATATTCAAAATAAATGTCCGAAGAACTCACTTTGATGTTTACCCATGGATATTTTTCATGGAAAAATATATTTTTCTGTGGATTTAAAAAAACAACAACGAATCGAATGCTCTCTTGTTTAGAACTAACAAGCATATCCACTTCATTTTACTAGTATATTTCTACTGCAGTACAATGTTATTTATCTGGCTGGCCATTCAAAAGGCATTTTTAATTGGCGATGAGTACGGCAAAGCTTAACGCAACATTTACCCATTGCAAAGGAAGGATTTTGGGCGAAACGACTGGGGCAGGTACAGAGGCAGGGCTAGGAGCAGGAACAGAGGGCAGCCAGTAGCAGGGGCAGGGTAGATGGGGCACAACGATTGCGAATCGAATCCAAACCAATAAAAGTGCCAGAACAGAGCCAGGGCTATGCAGAGGGTCGATAATTGGTAACGCGTCACGTTTAATGCTCTCAAAAGCCAAAAATGGAATTTCTAATTAAGTTTTACAGGGATTTAATATCGACCATCTGCAGTTCCCCAGTACAATTACTGGCTATCGTGCTCCTTCTTTTCGGGCAGAACTTTGCTGCCCGGCAGCAGTGTGTTCGAAATTTTGGTCAATTAACACATCCACGAGCTTAGAATAGAAGCCCAAGCCCAGTCAAAACACAAACTAGCCAAAGTGAATACAAAAAGAAGAAAACTGGAGTTCATTCAATGTCTCAATACCCTATATTTTGATTTGAAAATTAAACTGGATAGTTTGAGGCGATGATTAGAGACTCAACTTTTGATTCTATGTAGAAGTATAACATACATCCCATCTTTTGTTAGTTGGAGACTTCCTAAAGTTCCATAATACCTCATCTAGAGTATCACAAAAAAAAGAAGAATATGGCTTACTTGTTGGAATATTTTTGTATTGCTGTTGCTCCTGTTGCTGATGCGCTTGGGGGATTAACAAGTAGTCGGTTGCTGCAACTGCAACTGCAACTGAAACAGCAACAGCAACAGCAACATCAGTAACTGCAGCAAGTGAAGCAACTGCAACTCGTTGAAGAGGATAGACACTGTCTGCCGGAGGATAGATGGGTGTCTGCTCCTCCCTGATGAGTGGAAAATTGCTTTTGGAAATCTGTTTATCAACAGAGTTTACTTGATTTTGTTGTCTGTGTGAAAATATCGGAATCTGGCTTATTGTTAAGTACTGGCCTGTCAACTGTCAATGAAAAAGAGTCGATAGACAAAAAACCAAGTACTAAAAATATACACTTTGGGTATGGGTAATTGAGCAATTTCAAGTTTTATTTTTTTCAAGTGGTTTAAAAAAAATGTCTGAATGCCAGCATGTACCGGGTATTAATATTTTGGAAACTCTGTTTGGGAAGTATTACCTTAATAAATTGATTTTCAATAGACTTGGAACTTGAGCTCAGTGAGTTTGGGAAATACTTCTTGACTTGTTGAGAGATACTCCCCCAGCTCTCCTTATTGGCATATTTCATCGGCAGAGCAACAGATAACAGACAGCCGACAATCCCGCCAATGTTCATGGATATGCATATTCTGGATATGGCCAAGGCAGCCCATAGCCGTCATGCCACGTCCTCTGCCCCGGACCCGTCCTGTGTCGTCCCCCCTGCGACCCGTCATTTGTCAGAGCCACGAAGCAGTAACAATTGATATGCGTGTACGTGAGTGGAATGCCGAGAAACCCCATCGGTGGGGTGGCGGCGGGCGGGGGATTAACGCAAATTTGTGAATCGAGGTAGTGGAAACGCTCCAACTTGGCACGCGCGTGATGGTCTAAAAATGTATCAAATGGTAAAATGGCAAAACTTGAAGAGTCAACTCAAAGATGGAGATGTGGCGATGGGAGTGCCTTGCGGCAGTGCCAGTTGCAGTGGCAGGGCACTGTTTCCTGCAGGAAATGTTGACTGCCTCGCCTATGTCTATTCTTATCAATTAGTCATTTCTCATTTCCGAGAAGGCAAACACAAGTCCATACCATAACTCAGCGGCTGCGCATGCGCAATGTGGCACCGAACGGTTATAGGCGAGAATTTACACAAAAATGCAATCAGTCGCCTGATAAAATATACAAATTGCCATCGAATCGAAGGAGAGAGATAGTCCCTGTCCGCTGGAGAACGTTATCATCGAAGAATATTTGCATTGCTCGGAGGAGGAGGATTCAATGAATTTATCAGCCAGTCCGATAGGAGCACGAGTACAAGTACTTTGGGTAAACAACTGTCTCTGCTGGCGTGTTGCCACGTTTGTTTGCTCCTCAAATTTAGCCGTCAGTTCGAGCCGTTTTTGTTCTTGACGGATGGACAAGATTGCGTTGTTTATTGTTCCTGGCTTGGATAAGTGCCGGCCATCGTTGTCTTCTTAGACAGGGGATTCTATAGGTCCAAGCTATAGAGCCAGGAGGGTTCAAACTCTAAGGAAAGATATTGGAATCTTAGAAATTTCAAGAATATTGGTGAAAATGTATCTACAGCATAATAATAGTTTCATAATAATGTTTCATTAAGAGGCCCTAGTCTAGAGCAAGATGGTAACCTTCTTAGGTTTCTTTATAATTTTCCATTCACTTCCAAACTTATTTTCCAGTGCATGTATCTGTGTCCCTTATGTTCGACCAATCAATCAAATTTGAGCGGCGAGACCATAAACCGGTGCGATATCATCTATTGTACAAGTGCCGCGGTTCCGCCGCCCCTTCCCCTGCCCCTTCCCCTAAATTCCCCACCTTCAGCACCTACACCCCCACACCGTAAAGATTCTATCGGAGAGTTTGTATTGCACAAACAACCCGAGGCGTTCATAAATCATGACAAGATCGGCGTTCTCCACGCTGCTAACCCCATGCCTGGCTGTGCGCGGCTATCGCAAGGGGGAGGGGGTGGCGAGCCAACGGAACTAAGCCGGTCATAATGCCACATTATGACAAGTTTGGGGCACGCGTTACGCACGGCGAATGTATCTGCAGTATGCATCTCGCCGCTTTCGGTTGCGTGTGCGAATATCTTGATTAATGCGAGCGGCAATTATTGAAAATTCATCAGTGCACCATCTGCGTGGGGCAAGATTGGGTAGCGGAGTAGGAGAGTGTGGCGGTATGCGGGGGGCAATGATTTTATTTTTTTGGGGGCAGACCAAAAACAAATCAACAGTTCAAAACTCGCTCTTTGTTTTGTTTCGCTTAGATTCCGTTTGTTCGCTCGGCGCATGCCAGTTCAGATACAAGATACTCTCGTATCTGTATCTCTTCGACGCGAAGTTCTCTTATACGGGGTGAGCGGGTAAGAGGGCAATCGGGAGAGATGGAAACAAACAGGTAAATTGCCTGGGCAGGTAAGTGCCACTCTTTCGGGGTACTGCCACAGATGACCCGCTGGACAGAGAGGAGGAGCTGTGGCGCGCACACATGAGGTGGAGTATTAAATACAACTAATGGAAAGGGTTAAGCATATGTATACCAGATCCGCCAAATTGATTTTCTTCTCTCGGTGGGGGAGCCTTCAGGACTCACCTTCAACCATGTCCTTGGGTCCTTGGAACCATACCAATTGGACTTTAGACAACAGAGCTACTGTCCCAAACGATTTCTATAAAATGAACAAAAATACAATTTGGTGGCAAATTTCAGGACGTCAGGACTCCGGGACGGATGGTAACATAGACCCGAGAAAAACATAACCCACAGAATACAGAAGAGCGCTGATTTTCATCCACCGACGACCGATGTGCGACGAGGCTCTTAGCCTCTCTTAGCTCTTAGCTTCCACATGAGAGCGGTCACCATGCAACCTCGTCGTCGTCGCTGCCGTCGGGGGCTCTGGCTGCAAGTTACAACACTCGGCGGTCTCAATCGCTCATCGACCGCCGTTCGTTTCGTTACAAGAACGCTGACGCTGTTGCAGGCAGCGGGCCGCCCTCGCACTTACATCCCAGCGCTCGTGGCAACAACAACTCTCTCGTACCTCTCGGAATCCCCTCGGCATTCGTCACAAACTAGACCGCATCGCCATCACATTGAATCGATCTGGACGCGTCGCGAGTTCTATTCTCAAATCGAAGAAAGTGTTAATTTTTGAATATTTTTGGTCATCTTGCCGCAAAATGCGGTCACCATTGTGCACCTGCGGGCGCCACCAACGCGGGCCAAAGTGTGTCGTGAAGTGCGCCACCTGAAGACGGCCAAAAAAAAAAAAAATAGAGTCTCCTATTAAGAGTGTTTTCTCAAGAATATCTCAAAAATTATATAGAAACCAAGAGTTGCAAGATCAATCCAAGTGCGTGAAAGTGAAGAATTCTTTCGATTAAAAGAAACTACGAAGGAGTACAATCATCAAACCCTAAAAAGCGGAAAAGCAATGCAATTTCTCAAAGGATTCAGAGTTGAAAATAAAATATCTCTGGAAAGTGCTTAGTCAGTTGTGCGATTTTAAATTTGTGAAAGGTAAAGCGATACGCATCTTCCCAAATCAAACTATCTGAGAAACAAACAAATCTTGAGTGATTGTGCAATTCCACCAGGTGTCTACATTTTTATAAGAAAGCCCAATAAAAGTGTTGTAGTAATTCCTGTAATAAATGGTTTTTCACCTGTTTCCCCCTTTTTTTTGTGTGGTTTTGTTGTCCAAATACAAATTAACGAAATGTCAAGCTGTCAACAGCTCGGGCTAATCAGGTTTCTTTATATTTAAACACGAAAAGCAGAAGCATCAGCAGGTCGTAAAATTATAAATAAAGAATTCCTTACATTTCGGAGAGACTTTTATCTTTCCCCACATAATTTGTCGCTCGAGATTCTTTCAAGTTTCTGGCTCTTCTGGCTGTTATCTCTGGCCATGCCAGATGCAGTTGTGCCAGTTGATGTTGGCTCTTTGGCAACACCCCACTTGGGCCAGATAAACAATGGCAGCAGCCTGATCTCTGGCTTCCATTCTCCACAGGCAATTAGGGCGGTGAGCTCCCAAGATATCGTTTATTTGAATGTCTTCATTTGCCTTAGTTCTTCCCCGTTTTTCTGCCCATTTGAAAGTGCTTAGAAACGAAATAGGAGATTGTATCTGGGGGCGGTGCGGCGTATCCGATGGATATCGTATCCGCAAGACGCGAAAATGCAGCCGCAATTGCGCATGCATAATTAATTTCGTGTAAAAACCATAATTACACCAATTAAAATTTGTGTAAACAAGCCGGAGGCGAGTTCCTCAAACGGGGCTTGCCAATGCCCGATCTGCTCCCCGAAGCTCCGTTTTCTGCGCAATCACTTCTATAATATCTTTGAAAAAAGTTTTCGTGGCCAATTGCGCGGGTATTCTTTATTAGCTTAATGGCACAAATTGCGGACCCAAGATTTCTGCTTATAAGTATTATCAAGATGATGATGATGATGTCGGCGGAGCCCGCCCCCGAAATGAACAATTATAGAGTTGTTGTGCATGATTATGGGCCTCAATGGCAGGCCTACGAAAACTTTTCCTTCGCCCCGAGTTGAGTGAAAAAATTTAAATAAATGCAATTGAATGTGAGATTTTTTATGAAAACATTAATAGAGATTTATGGTTTCAAGTGGCCTGAACTTGCTGAACGCCTTCCGACGGCATCTTCATAAGAGATGCTTGTAGGGAACTTTGAACTAAAAATTAAAGTAATATCTTTCTGAAATTATATATTTAAATCACTTTGCGAGATAGAAATCTCCGAAATTCTTGAATTTTTTTATTCAAAAAGACCCTCCCCGTTGTTATTTATGTAAATAGACTTGTATTAGTTTCATTTCCGTAACATTTGCTTTTATTTAGCCTTATTATGTTGGATTCCCTGCCCCTGGCCATTTTTCAGAAGCCGACGAAAACAACAATCGAAAAAATTTATACCTGTCAGGCATTGGAACAGCCACACACACCACACGAAATGTTTTATTTTTTCGTGAGTTTTCGACAAGATTGTGTCGCTTCCCACACGGGGCACGCCACCAAAATTGCCGCTCCACTCTTACTCCTCGCCGTCTCCTAATTAATTAGCATCTAGCCAAGAATAATGTTTCCTGCGGTCCTCGGCTCTGGCAGCAGTCGACTGTCATAACTTGGCCGCAAGTTTATTTATACGGTTCGCCTGCGAAGGCGGCAACGGCGCACAAAAGGCAAACTCAGACCCGGGACCAGACGCAGATACATTTACAGATACAGATACGGGGCAACATAGGGGTATACAACAGATACAGATACAAGCAAGACGGTGGTGCACAGGTGCCACAATTTCTTCAATTTTGCAGTGCCCCTCTCGACATGTCTGGAGTTGGGAATGCCGCAAGGAGAAATAATTCGTTTGTGCCTCCAGCGGCCTTTTCTTTTCTTTTTTTGGCGGCTGCTCCCGCCCTCAGTTTGTTTGCCAGTTGCGTTTTTATTGTCTTCGCTGGCGTGTTTTTGTTTTTCATATTTTTTTTCTCAGAATGTTAATCAATTTAAGTTGGTACACTTGTGAAAAAATGTTCAAGTGTTACGACGCGTCTTGAGAAACAAAAAAAGGTCAAGTCGCGGCGCCGTCTTCATTGTTTCTGGAAGATGTTTGAGGAGAGCAGACTATGTGTTAATAGAACACCATATACTCCCAAACATATTAGAAGATTATTTTCGAAAAAAGGTCTGGTAATAACCAGTAGGAGGTGTGACTAAAGTTGGGGAATTTTTTCAAAGAACATTTTCGGAAGTCTTGACTGGATTTTCTAATGAATTCGTTCCGGCAGGACATCTGCTCAAAGAGGAAATTAAAATTAAGAAAACAGTATAGATCTTATCTGAAATTAATAAACTGGCATGACTTCCTTTTTTCCCAGATTTTGAAAAGCCAATAATGTATGATAATGAACCCGAAGCGATTCCCTTAATCCAAAAATGCAAAGTAAACAGATCGATCGACCATCTGAAATGAATTCCATGTTTTCACTTTCTTGTTCCTCCCAGAGGAACAAGGGGAAGAACCCTTTGCCACTCCGAGGGACCACACAGACATTAAGATTTCCTGTTTTGTTTCCTTTTCATCGCCTAGCCCTTATCTGGGCCTTTCCTGCACTTTTGTCCAAGTTTCCCGAAGTATACCATATTATATGTAAATGTCAGCCGAGTGCCCCTAGATGCGGACATTATAGAGACGATTTCGTGAAGCTAATTAACTCTCGGATACAGTTCACTGCGCAAAATTGCGATTGCAGCGGAGCATATTAAATTTTGTGTTTGGCTTCGGAGCGGCGGAAATGAATAGTCGGTCATCGTCCCGCATGATCTTCTCCTCGGCACTATCGCGGGGGAACTGTATGCATTATGAAGCTCATCATCTTTCTCACTTGATTTGTCGGAGCCATTCAAGCAAGTCGCTGCTGTTTGCCCCGCTAGGAATTAGCCATCGTCGATTGTCTCGCCCGGAGTCATCCAAACATTTTACGCATCGCAAAACAATGAAGCGTCATTAGCACCGATCGGGCTCAGGGTCGGCACCAGAAGCGAAGAAGCCCAGCCCGTAAAGCTGGGCCCATCCCATCCCATCCACAAGTTTTCCCCCCCAAAAAAAAAATGCGGGAAGTCTCAGTCTCGGGCCAAGCTATATGTTGCAACACAAATAATTTGGTTTTTTAATTAAGTTCTAAGTTGCCAAAGGCACGCATCGAGGGGAACGTCTCCAAAAGAGCGCCCGGGACGGTTCATTAATCAGGGTTTACTCCCAAACTTGCTGACATAGATTAGTCATACGAGAAGTGTAATTCTTTACAGTCAACACGTTCCGATAGCAACTGCTAAGCGTGTATCCGTTTTGTCCAAGGGTCGACCCAAATTAGAGCGGCCCAGGACCAGGCCGAGGACCAACCCCAAGGCATGCAAATGTCCTGGGAAGCTCTCCGGGGACCGCACACCAGGTGTCAAAAATTGTTCCATATAAAACTTGTCATTCAAGGGTCCACTCGTCCCTTGAGAGGGTTGCTTATCAAAAAAGTATATTGTAATTAGATCGTGTGATGTCCGCCAACGACCAGTTTGAATATTCAATGGAGTTTGTAAACAAAATGCTACAACTGCGAGGAGGGCTTTGAAGAAGACACTTTCCTATCCATCCGTTTAATGTTTCTATATTTGAATTTTGAAAAAAAAAAAAAAGAAAAAAAACAGAAACAATAAACGCCTTCCTGCAGACAGAAGCCCAAAAAAAGAGCAAATGGGTTGTAGCAACGCCAAAAACCATAATAAAGTTTTCTTTTTGAATTCCCCGCCAGCCCCCGGAATTCGAGTTCCATAAACGATCGTCCGACCCTGTCCGCCCAAACGGTAGAGCTGCGACAAATGTGTCGAGGAAACCTATATCTTTTATAACACCATCTCCAAAAGCACCGCGGACACGTGCAGCCAGGTGGCGGCGGAGACCCATCATTTGAATTCAACACTATGGTTTATTGTAATTAATGTAATTAGAAACATGCTGCATATGCTTTCATGCCACGGGAAGACCATTCCGAGGGTTTGTCCATCGCATAGGGGTTACCTTTTTTCGTTTACCAAACTGTGACATTGTTAGGGTCGATCAACCGTTGCTAATTTATATGGACTAAGAGCCATAATGCATCGGCAGCTCTGAGATGCAATTGCAGAGTGAACCCGAAAAAAACCCAAACTCCATGGCTGCCCCTGCCCCTGCCCCTACCCCTACCCCTACGGTTGTGAACCCTTTTGTGAGAACCAAAAATCGATAAAAACCTGAGCGAGGGCTCAAGCCGTCAGCCCACATATCCTGGCCACGCTCCGTTGATCGGCCTAACGACTGTCTCCTCTCCACTCCACCCCCATTTTGGGTGCATCTGTGTGCCGGAATTTCGCCTGCCTTCTGGCTTCGTCAACCCCCCCGCAGCCCTTTTGTGTGTGTGTGTGTGTGTGTGCTAGTGTGTGTGTGTGTCTACCTTCCTGTCAATCAGCGCTTTGTTGTTGCGAGCGTCTGGCAGCCACTTAATACCGCCTCATTGTCAATGTCGCTGTCATCCTCCTCCAGCGCTCCTGCGAGAACATTTTTACATATTTCGCCGTTTGGGTTTTTGTGACGAGATGCCTCCTCGCTTATAATTCATAAAAATTCCAGCAGAGGCCCACACACGTCGCCATCGATGTGGAGGACAATGTGGATGATGACAAACCGCAGACAAAGCCGGCAAACAGGATGTGTTCCATGCGGGGTGGAGTTATTTCTTTTTTTTTTTTTGGGGAAGAAGAAACCTTCCCTGAATTGGGCAAGGAGGTCCGATACAGACGGAATATATAAACTTTGTCTATATAAGGAATCTCTTTGAAAGAAGCACTCGGAATTTCGGTAAACCCGCATTCCCTAAGCTGGCAGATAAAAGAGTGGATACTTGGCTGGAATTAAAGTCCCACCGACTTTATGATTCATTAAAATAATAACACAAGTTTCGATGATTCTTTGGAGTGTTGCAAGCCTCAAGTACCGATTCGCATCTTTATGGGCCTCTACGTCCAACCTCACGCCCTTTCTGCCAATAACTGATGTCAATATCCGTGCGCTTCCTCGTTTCGAGCTTCCTGTTTGTAGGAATGACATGTGACGACGACTGTCTGGCTGCCACTTCAAATCCCCCACTTGGAACAGCTTTATCGGCTCATATTCCAGCCTCCTAACTCGTCCTGCCAGCCACCCACTGTCAAACCCCTTCGCTCAAGCACTTTACTCACCACTTATCGTGCATAAAGTCTAGAATTTACCACATTCCTTTCACAAAAAACTCGACTAATTTGATCCCCAGGCGCTGCTTGAGCCTGTCAGGACCTATTCCCACTCGCCAACCCATATCTGCTCCTTCCTTTTTGCCTTTGCCGTTGCCGTTGCCGTTGCCTTTGCCACACTTCAGTGCGTCGCTGTGATTTCCTCCTTTTAACTCACCAAAGCGTGAAACATTTTTTCGCAACCTTGTGACCTCGCACACCCGCCCACTCATACACCCACAATTTGTAGCCCCCTCTCACACACCCCCTCTCACACATATTCTCAGGCATAGAAATTCAATATTGCTTCTCTATGTCTATGCTAATGAATGGCCCCGTCAAGGATGGCAAAAGAAACAAAAAATACATAAACGCGGAAGGGAAGGAGGAGGAGGAAGGAGACTAAAGGATGGGAGAGACACTGCTCCTCACTGTCTCTCTCTCTCTCTCTATCTCTCTCTCTGCCTTTCTTTCTCTGCCTTTCGCCTTTCCTTTCCCATTTTATTTATTTTACCGGCTTCCTGTTGCGGGCTCCTCTTTCGCTTTCGCTCCCACCGCTTGCTGCCTTTTTGCGGTTGGCGCAGCAACTAAAAGTATGCAACACTTTTTTTCGCATGTTGCTTTTTGCATATTTAATGGCCGACTCGACGGGGATAGACAAAATGGCGGCGTCGCCTTTTTTGCCGCTCCTGCCGCGCTTCTCCCGCCCCGCTTCCTCCTGCCCCTTGCGGTTAGGCGTTGATTTGTGGCCTCTCAGTTTGTTTGTTGTTTCTGCAGTTGTAGCCTGTGTGTCTATTTGCGGTTACGGGCGGCGGGGGCGTGCCGCAAAGCTTCCGCCCCTGATGTGACTTTAATGAACTTGGCCGGGTCCGGGTGATGGCGAAAATCAATAGAAACAGGTTTGGCGGGCCCTCCCAACCACTTTGCATCGTCAAGTGCTCTTTGGGGTCTCGAGCCAGTCAAAATAATACCAAAACAGGGCGTTTTTTTTGCCATTTCTCTTCGAGACAGACAGTCGGCAAACAAAAAAGTTATCAATTGTCATTTCTTTTGAAAATGCTATGCAAATAATTTTGGAATGGAGGAGAAGGGTAGCCCTTCTTACGATTCCATGTCTATTATTCTTAATATTCCGCTTCCACTCGACTGGCTCGGACATTATTAAATCATTAAAGGAGTTGCCAATCATATGTGACATTTCGAGTTGAAGTTTCCACATAAAAGGATGCGCGGTGATTGCTGCCATTTCGGTTTAGATATTCTTGGTCCTAGACAGTTGCCTTCCGTTTCTGGCTCCTGCAGAGTTGCTCCTGCCACTGTGTTGTCATTTGATTTGATTACCACTGAGGGGTTGTTGATGCCGCTGCCACTGCTGTTGCTGCTGCTTCTGCTGTTGCAGTTGCAGTTGCAACTGTCTGCCGAGTTGATGGATTATGTGACGTTGGTTGTCTGGTTGCTGGGCCCGCATGTCGTTGACTTTAAGCTCACTACCCTAGCAGCAGCAGCAGCCCCACTTCAATCGTAGCCAATTAGTCCCGTCTTAGTCCCTGACTGCCACACCCCCGCTACATCCCATTTAAATACTGTCTCTTGCTTGATTAGCGCCGCTGAATTGACACAAAATGTCACTTGCAACAGTCGCCTGCCCCTGCAGGCAAACTAAAACCCGATTTTGCGCAATTTGCGTCGCTTGTTATGTGTGCGAAAGTCGCGTAAAGCTGTGAGTCCTTTCAGCAAATTCTGTTACTGCACTTGGCTTGGCCTGCCATCCCCTGTCCCCCTGACTCTGTGATGTCTGCAATCCAGGCCAGGCCCAGATCCAATTGGATCAGATCCGAGGCATGTCAATTGCTTAATTGATCAATTTAATTTGACACTCATTCAAACACTCCGCGCATCGCATCCAACATCCATATCCACATCCACAGAGCCAGAGAGGAGGCCCGAGGAGTGGAACGGGCAAGATAAATATCTTTTGCTTTCTGTTTTTCAGCATAGTCGTCAGTAAACTCGCTTTTGTGTTTCGATTTATGCAAATTGCGAGTCAGTCCCTAGCCATAGCCATATGGCATTCTGTAGGTTCTGCTTCGAGTGCCTCGGATTCTTTTCCATGAACTGGAACTGTGCTTCATCAATTAATCAATTTGGCTGCCAGCAGGGCCGTTCCATCCTCTAATTGCACAACTACAATATCTCTTTTCTCATTTCTCCTCTCCAACTACGATTTAATATTGATTTTAATTTGATTTTCAGAACAAATCTGATGTTGAGATTTATAAATATTCCCCCGTTCCGGGTACGCCCATGGCTTCCTTAACTTTTCCAGTTAATCAGGAAGTCCGACGAACAGCACACACCATTTAATGTTTAAATTTAGAGCTCGGGCGGCAATTTGTTGAACTTTTCGTGGCTCCCAATTGGAATAACCCAGAAAGATTCCATGATGGGATGTGGGATTCTGTGGTGACACTTGAAATGTAAATTTTGTTGATTGATGACCGCTTAGTCACCCGTTCGTTAGGTAAACTTTGTTATTTGCTGCGGCAGATTTTGTGGCAAACGGCAGCCAATTAAAGGCATATTCTGGCATTAGATTTATTGGAAAGCCAACCTCCCAAGCCCCAAAAATATTACTTGCTAAAATATCATCCATTAGGCTGCAAATCGCTCTCTCCTCGGAACGAAAGTAAAGCAAATAGTGGCCGCGGCACAGCGGAGACTGCCTAATGGCACTCTTTTATAGCCAATTTAGTGTGTAATTAACTAACTGTACATTTCAATTTATGAAATATGCGCCGATGAAAAATATGCGCCAAGCCGAGCCAGGCAAAAGTTGCTCGACCAGCGCAAAAAAAAAAAAAAAGAAAAAATAAAATGCACCAGGAATCTGGCCGTGGGCAAAGCGAGTTTCAAAGCACCGCCAGGTGCATAGCGCTGGAGTGTCACTATATATTTAACCTACATCATGTGGCCGGCGGCAGCAAGTTAGAGCCTTGGCAGCCAGTATGTTATGCTTATGCATTATCCGAGATATTAGATTACTTAAAAGCTTTCATTAGGCCTAAGAGCCGGGGACACTGCCGATGAAAAATGAGCAATTAACTGGCCGAGTTGTTTGCGAAGCGTGGTAGGGAGCGAAGGGAAAGGAAGATCTGCAGCACAGCTGTTCAAACTTATTAAAATTACAGGACATCAAAGGCAAACACAGCACAGTCCCTTTCAAATGGCATGGCAAAATGGTCAACATCTTTCGGCCCTTTTTTCCACCTTGTCTGAGCCAAATAACCGTTTTGCTGGGCAGCTTCTGGCCTAAACTACCGAGCCAGATGCGGCAATGGTGCTGGGGGGACTGGCCGGGGCTGGGGCATTAAATTAAAGCTGAAAGTTGCTTAGTCTAGGTGAATGGAATCCAGCCCGAAGCCCGGAGCCCGCAGCCCGGCTGGGAAGGTGGCCGGCCAGTCAGCTTTCTATGCTATCTCTCCTGGCTGGGCAGAGCACACATGCCGGATGAAATTATTGCTAAATAATAGGAAATGAAAAGCACAAGTCATCCTCGGGCTCAGTTCATCACGCAAACTCACTTTGCATTCACATCCGAGTCAGAATCGACCAGGGAAAGTCAAAGGACGACGGACGATGATACTGAGTTCTGTGGGATTTTTGGCTTCTTCCTTCCTTGGCTTGGCCTTCAATTATATTCTCGTGACTTATTGTTGCGTTCCTGGAAGTACTATTCTCGCTTATTGTATTCTTAATAATTTCGAAATCTTCTTTTCCAGATCCAATCATCATGAAGACAAAGGCGAAGAGTGAGGCGTCAGCCAGCAGCATGTTTCCCCGCCAGTGCCTTTCCCACACCACCCACTTGCCACCCACATCCGCCACCCAGTCCCCCAGGAGCTCCCGATGGAAGCTCAGTCTCTGGACTCTGATGATCTTCAGTGGCATGATTCTGCTCAACGCCTCGACCGCGACGGCCTTCGATATTGGTGAGTTTGATTCGATTATGTCTTAATGGAAGGTCAATGGAGGTTCAAGAACATTACATGGAATGTCATAGAGCACTTCATTTCCCGGGCAAATAAAATCAATTTGAAAAATATGACAGCCCTGATGGAGTCTGAATCAAAATAAGTCATTCAACTTGCATCTTTATCTCGGCCGGGCCCTCTACCATAATATTTATGGTTAATCAAGCAAGCCAAATACAAAAACACAAACACATAAACATGTTTATTTCGAATTTCTAACCAGCATCGAGTGCTCCGAAGCTCTTAGAAGTCCTCTGCGTCTGGTATTGCCTTTTGCAATATTTGCACTTAATCCCTTCGTCTCCCCTCCAGAACTCCCAACCAAACTCCAAAGGGAGCATTTCTTTGTTGTTATGTTGCAGCAGACACATCGATGCGAGTCGGGTCGGGTTGGCAAAATATGCAACAATTTTCCAACCGAATAAACTGCCAGTATGCAATTGGATGTCGCAGACAAGAGTCGAGAGTCAGGGCCTGGTCGACTGGCTGTTGACTTAACCTTTGCCATGGGGTGTCTTGGCCAGGCCATAAAGTCCAGCCAAGTGCGAACGCATACGCATTCATGGGCTTCAACTCTCAACGGAAATGGAAAAACTTTAAATGCGAATTCATGGCCAAAATATTCCCAGGACTGATTGAAATAAGTAATTAAATAGGATCTGAAATGGTAGATTTTGTAGATTTTTCCATTCACAGCCACTAATTAAAATGTATGTGAATTAAGGAGAGACCTTAAGTTGGCTGCTCGCTCAGGAGCCACCCAGGTCCTCCGTCAGAGATGTCTCGTGCGTTTATTTATAAACTTCTGAATGAATGACCGACCGCACCTTGGGCTGTGGGAGATCAAAAGTGCTGGGTATCCAGCTGGGAGGGGGCCACAGAAGTCATGTCAAATCAGTGTTGATTCTGGCGAAAATGTTAGGCAGCCCACGGCACTGACACCAGACATCAGGGGGAGACATCAGGGAGAGGAATGGAACCACTACCCATGGATATGTCCATGAAAATAGAAGTCTCTACTCTGTGTCGCATGCAATTGGATGGCAATAAATTAAATAAACAAAATGACATTCTGCCAGTTTGGATATCGCTTTGGCCATGATTAAGGGTTTGGCTTATTCGATGGGAGGCGGCCTGACAGACAGTAACTTTTGAGAAAGTGTGACAGGTAAACGTTCCTTATTCCTCGAATTCAAAACGTCAAAACGATGCATCACTGGTTTTGATAGATCGATGGGCGGAGACCTAGATACTATATTTAAACGACTGTCCCCTTGAGTGGCTTCTGCCGCCATCAATTAAAAGAAATGCCTCCTTGAACCAAAAAATTGATCTCTTATTATTTATTTCCAGCAACGTGCAACGTGGCCCTGGGAATGGAATCAGGAGCCATCACCGATGCCCAGATCACAGCGAGTTCGGCTCATGACACGGGGTTCGTGGGTCCCCAGCACGCCAGGTAAGACTCGGAGGAGAAAGCTTAAAAGAATACAAAAAAAAACAACCAACTAACTTTAATCAGTCTCTGAACAAGCAAATTAAAAATGAATAGACTTCTGTGGGTACACAGTACGCTTCAGATCTTCAATAAATGTCGATCACCTCTTGACATCTTCCCAGATTAGTGTCGGAGATTACAAGGGCTCAAGTTTTGTCCCCCCCTTCCTGGGTGTCCATTTAATTGCTAATTTTATAGACAACTTCATTAGCCGATAAGACGGAGTCCATAAAATCGAAAAGCTCGGCCTACCGCTCCAATAGCCAATCAATGACAATGGAATTTATGTTATGACACAAGCAGTTGAATCATTTGAAATACAAATACCCGAAAATAACACAAAGCCAGATCTTCTCGGTTTTGCATATCTGACTGGATATCTGGTGGGGAAGAGGAAAATATTTTAGCTCGATCTAGCGCCTTTGAAAGCCATAAAAGATTATCTCCAATCGCTGATGGAAAATCATTCTATGAATATGGAAGAGGCGATTTGATGGCAGAAGATATCCGAGAAGGAACTGTCGGCAGCTCTTTAGACTTCCAAGCTAATTAAATGCAATTTCTGAAATCTGAAATGTAGGAAACCGGTTCCCTTGCTTCATTTCTCCACCGGAGAGTGCCACAAGAGTTCAATCGGGTTTTGTGGAAGACACATGGAGGACGGGGGTCTCAGAGGCATTTTATTTTCTTCTAGGCTGTTTATATGGCATTGGCGCGGTTTCGTTTGAATTGAAGTTTATGAGAGTTGGTCTATTTAGGAATGGGGCTAGGCTAGGCTTGACAGGAAGTACGAACCAGTAAGGTAAAGAGATTGAAACGGAAGTTTCGTAACTACCCATGAATGATGACACCCATACGGCCCATCATAAGGGCCAATGCAGGCCGTGTAATTAGTATTCAGTAACACCATGATTCAGAGGTCAGGGGAGGACCTCATAAACATGTCAATTACCACGTGAGTTACAAGCCAGAAATCAATGCAAATATATCGTTCTTGGCTTTTCTTTATGCCGCAACTCCTCCTCGCAATAATTCGCTGTACGCCTTTATGGGCATGCACTTAAAAAACACTTAAGTGCAGGGCTGACTGACAACCACTGAACCATCGAGGCATCCAGCCGTCGAACCACTGCACCACCATCGCCGAGGCATCATTAACATTAACCCTTTATGGCGGCACTAAAGTAAAACCACAAAAACGACGCGTGATGAGCACGTCGGAGATAAACAAAATACATTTTTGTGCTGCCCCATCTTTGGTTTTGGGTCTGTGGGAGATTAACCAGAATTCTGGCAGCCGAGGGGGCACAGCCAGTCCACATGAGATTCGTCGGGCTTGCTGGCAAAAAGTTGAGACAAAGACTGGTGGCGACTGCGACTGGGAACCAATCGAAGAATCGCAAGACAGAAGTCTGTGAGGTCCGCACTCGCATTCGTTCTCAACCTGTCTGACTGCTAAGTAGCTCCAATTGACAAGCGGGTTTCTTCGGGCACTTCGGAGGCCTAATGGAAATGCACATATTTATTGTTGGGCCGGAGCCCTTAACTGAGAACTGAAATTAAAGAGTGCTCTTGTGGCCAAGTTTGGTCGGGTACTGGTCTGGTTCTAGCGTAAACTAATTTCCCTTTTGTAAGGGAAGTAAAGTAAAGTAACTTTCCAGCTGGCAATCCCACCATCCACCGCTCTTAACCCACTGCCATAGACAGGCAGAAACACTCTAAACTCCACGGAGAGTGGCAACTTTCTTTTGTCTTTCAATTGTGGAGCCCCTCAAGTTCGCGGCAAGTCCAATCAGGCGAACTGCAATTTGCTTAACCGAAACTTCCACTTCCACAGAGCCCAAGCAGCAAAGTTCAAAAGTGCAGGCAGCATTATAATTTGTGGCTGCCGTGCACTTACTTACTATACCTAACTAAGCCAACCTTCCCCAAAAAAAAAACACAAAAAAAAAAAACAAAAAATAGAAGAAGTGCTCGAGAAAGCCCGCAGTAATTCCCCGGACAGACCCAAAGGGGGCAGCCTAACAAGCACTTACGACAAATCACTGAAAGGAATGGGAACCCTTAGGGATCCGTCCACGAGATGACTACGACAACCTACCTAGTCGTCGTCTGGGGCTATTGAATTACAAAGATTAGTTTAATGGCAGTTGGCGCTGTTTGATTTTCATTACCGCCATCCGCGTCCGCGCCCATCGTCCGTGACTGTCAGACCATTAAATTTACAGCCTTTTACATATTACTGGCCCATGATAGACGGAAAAGAAAAACTCCGATCCGGCGCCCGATTAGAAGCCATACTTATGGTCCAGGGACCAGGCCCTCCAATACCAGGACATCCACTGCGGCAGTTAGCCAGTCCATCAGCCGCTGGAAATGAACAGCCGACGGTGGCGCAGATTGTTAACTTTGGCAATAACAATAATTAAAGTCAGGTTGAAATGCACATAACTGCGAATATTAGCATTTTAAATTATGCTTGTTCTCTTCAGTCTTTACGGTCCTCAGTCATTGGCGTCTTTCTTACATTTTCTTCTCCCTCGTCATGCCCCAGAGCTATTTACTGTGTTCCGGCTACTGAAAGATGAAGCTGGGCTGGAGCCTGAGCTGGGGACTGAGCTGGAGCCTGGGGGGAGCAAACAAAAATAAGAAAAGAAAAAAGCCGTAGCAATTTTATTAAAATTAACCTTCTTAGCCAGCTCTTATTAGAATAGTCCAGTGCCTGGGCCACTTTAATCTATGCACTTTGGCCGGAGATTAAATTTATTTACTCCCGAGACTTAATGAAAGGAATTTGCCTTCAGTCTTAGCTCCTTTCTCGCTGTGTATCTCATATTAATCAATTTCCCGAAGAGTCTTCGGAAACTACGTATCGGAGCCCTCGATTAACGATATAGTTACGGGCCCATGAGTGATGCCCCGACATTAGGGCAGCCACGATGCAATCAAGCATGTACGGGCCTAATTGAAATTTAAACCAAAAAATATGGTAATAGTGGTTAACGTATTGAGGGGGAAGTGGCTGTGGCAGAGCTGCTGGCTGTCTGGGCTATAGGCTAAATTAATCCTTAATTACACAGACGACGTCCTGCTGTGTCTAAAACCGCAAACAGCTTAACGAGCGAGACAAGCTGCCAGACGCCGCACCACAATCGCCGGTGGTTTGGTGGTTGCGTGCGGCGGAGGGGACGAGGGGGCGGATGCTGGGGGGCTCCGTGTGGTGCCGAATGCTTAATGTCAGTTAATTTATAAGAAAAAGCAACGTAGTGGCAACTGGTTTTTATTTCATAGAGATCCGCAGCCCCCGTCGATGGTGCCTAATTAATAAAGTCCTCCACGTCTTCCGCTTTCTTTTCAGACTGAAAACCGATAATAATGGAGGAGCCTGGTGCCCCAAGCACATGGTCTCGAATGCTCTGAAGGAGTACTTGCAGGTGGACCTGCTGCAGACGCACGTGATCACCGCCATCAGGACACAGGGACGGTTCGGAAAGGGTCAGGGCCAGGAGTACACCGAGGCCTATGTGCTGGAGTACTGGCGACCGGGCTTTGATAAATGGCAGCGCTGGAAGAACATCCAGGGCAAGGAGGTGGGTTATTGTCTCTTTCAGGGCACTCTCCAAGGTAATCCTTATTCTCGTATCTCTTTCACAGATCCTCTCTGGCAACATCAACACCTACAGCGAGGTGGAGAACGCCCTCCAGCCCATCATCTTTGCCTCCAAGATCAGGATCTATCCGTATGGCCAATACGATCGCACTGTCTGTATGCGGGCCGAGATCGTCGGCTGTCCCTGGGAAGGTGAGTCTTTTTGAACTAAAGCCCGTCGACATGTCCAACAATGGGCCTTAGAGCTTAGCACTGGCTTAGTGTCAGTGCTAATTTCCATGAGCTATAAGGCAGCTAAGAGCCGATTAAAGTAACATCATCAACCGAGAATTGCCAGAGAACTCAACCCATCTATTTGGCAGTTTTTAAAGCGAATATGTAGCCAACTACTGGCTACTTGCCCCAAAGTTATTACAGAAGAGTGTATACAAATATTTCTATTAGCCTTGGAAACAAGTCGTAATGAGCTTGTTTCACGAAATCGCATGACCCGCAAACAAGTCGAGTCCTCGAGGCGAAACAACCTTCTCTGGAAAAGGAATTTTTTAAAAGCTTGCAACCGCGTAATCCAATCAAAAGGATTGCTGCGCCTATGTTTGTGCCACACACACATACACACACGCGGCATCAACTGTGTTGCATTTCGCTGCGATTTTCCCATCCTTGTTTTTCTGAGTTTCACATGAAACTTGACTTTGTTTTTGTTTTTTACGTTTTTGGTTTTTAACGGCGTGTGCAATATGTACTTGGAATATATCGCGTGCAGACATAAAAAACAAAAAAAAAACATACCCAGTCCAGAGCAGAACCGCAATTGAAATCGCAGACGGCGACAACTCGGAGCAGACACAAAATCCCATGGAAAGAAAAAATTAGTTACTCCGATGGCTAAAAAAATAAAATAAAAAACAATTGTATAAGCCATAAAATCCTTTTCTTTCAGTGCCATCGTATAATCTGGCGAGGTCTTCCGAGTTCGGGCTTGACGTTTGCACGCAATTTTCAAGTTGTTCCCGAGCCAGAAACAAGTCTGGACAAATACATTTTTCTATAATTTCCGCGGCTACGGCCACAGCAGGCGACGATAACACAACGCCAGTTGGCAAAAAGGCGTCTAATGACAATTTGTAGCTTCGGGTCCTTCGGGAGTCCTTGGGGGGAGGGTGGTGGGGGGCTGGGGCGAAAAAAGGCGCGGAAGTTGAAAATTATTCTGCAAATTAACGCAGTGTTTGGGTCAGGGCTTCTGGGACACAAGCTGGGGGAATTGAAGGCTCTCCCAGTCACAGTCACAGTAACAGTCACAGTAACAGTCACAGGAACTATATGGCACGCCTACCATTGTCCGTGAGGTGCTGAGAGGGGGGAGGAGGAGGAGGTCTAGACCTCTAGACATGCAACTTCTGACCGTTCAAATTTTTGCGGCCATGTCATTTGATTTGCCACGGGGAATGTGAACACGAGACGACATGGCGCATTTCATATGCAAATTAAACAAGATAAGATTCGAATGGATTGTAGTGGCAGCAGTACATTGGAACGGTAGACGGCATACGGTAGATGGGTCTAGACAACTGCCAGACATTTGTGGGGGCCAGTGGGCGGAGAAATCAATAAACTCGTTTTATGTCTGCGCCGATTTGATTTCAACTTCGACTTGGAGCTCTCTGGCTCCAGCAATATAGCTCCAATATGCGATCGTTAATCCCCTCAAAAGGGCACTGAAACGATTCATAATTGTTTATAAATTGTGTCCATAAATTTTGGCCACTGTCTGGCCGGCATTTGAATTCGAATCGATCTGACCGCCGCACCTACGGGGAAACTACGGGGCCGCACCCCAAATTCTCATTGGTAGCGCCACTATTTGAGACAAATGGGGTCTGGGCGGGTCATGTCATGGCCGGAGATAATCTCCGACTTTGATTTCTCAAGCGGAGCTAAACTGAAGTTCGTTATGATTTAGAAAAAAAAAGGAAAAACTATAAAGCTCAGCCATTATAAATGCAGCAACTGATTAGCGCTAAGCTCGGGGACTTATGGCACCGATGGCGACCGATGGCGACCGATGCCCACTGCGAGGTGTCTTCGTCTATAATTTATGGATCTCTTTTCGGAGACCCACACTCACTCCCTCCTGTTGTGTGGCAATCGCCAGTTCACTGAAGAAGTTGCCCAGATGACCAGGTGTGTGTTTGGGTCCGAACGCAGGTGGGATAAGCGAGAGTGTGAAATGCTTTTACCATTTTATCTTCAAGATGGGCAGCTATACTATGGAAGCCCTGCTTCTCCGGTTGAGACCCTCAATTTGGGGCATCAACAACTTCTTTTTTGGGGTTGCGTGTCTTGCGTGTTGCAGTTGCTTCGCCCACTCCACGCACTTAAGCAAAGTCTCGTTTTATTTTGCTCATTTTTCGGCAGCTCCCCAAAATCCATTCCAGACTGTCGCGACACGCAAATCGCCGGGCAGGCAGGCAGGCCGGCAGGCAACCGAATAACAAGCCAGACATACTGGTATATAGACATACATATATGTATGTATATCCCATGAGAAGGAGTGACTCTGGCAGTTGTGTTCTTTAACCCATCAGTGCCCCATCCCCATCCCCATCTCCATCCCCATCCACTGCCACCGAATGTTGCGTGGCAATTGTAAAGAGCAGTGCCGTAAATGTCTTTGCAGTTAATTAAATACACCATACATTTTTTTACACTCGATTTAATATCGTGTCGGGGGCATTATCTGCCAGTTTCCGTTCTTCTGGGCATTGTAATTAAGGGCGGTTTCTCCATACAAATACCAAGGACCGGGTCCGGAGTGCCTTGAATAATAATTAATATTTTTATTCGGAAAACCCGCCCACCTTCCACCCACCACACGCATGATCGATAACTCCCGTGTGCCACCGCCTACCTGAGCGCCTCGCCTCGCCTCACAATCATCATTATCTATGCCCCGTGCGGCATGTGGGATTTCGGTTTCACTTCGTGCATTAGATTCCCCCTCCAACTAACCCCCCTAATTATGTGTAATTATGTGATTTTTGGTAATTATTGGAAAATTCCTTCGGCCGCTCGGTCTGCTGTCTGTTGTCTGTTGTCCTGCGAGATCCATGGGTAGCCGTGTGTCCTGTTTACCACGTGCCCCGATTGTGCAAATAGAAATTGTAGTGAATTAGTTAAACGTGTTCTTGGGCCACCTACTCCGGACCAGACCATTTTAATGGCCGTGTTTGCACTGCGTGCCAGTTCCAAATGTAATTATTTCTCAAGTACTCAGTCAGGCAATTAGGAATAGTATTAGTATTTGTTTTTGGGTGTTTGCCTCAATTTTCTTAACCATGCCCTAGCACTTTCATGGAATTTGATGATCCTTTATCAAATAAAGTGCTTCGTTGTACGAAAAACATGCCCAAGTCGTGGCTTAGCTCACCGAAGCACATTTGACTTTGACATTGAAATAGTAGATGCGGGATAATGTCACCCACACTCCCTTCGATTTGGTTTAAAAATAACCACAAAACCCAAGTGGAAGTCTTAGTGGGGCAGGCAGTAAGAAATTGTGTTTCCAGTAACCTAATATGTCGTGGGAGGAAGAGTTAAGCCTACTTAGGGGGAGGATTATATCGAAACTTTAGACTCTAAAATGGCAAATCAAAAGTTAATCATCAGGTTATGGATCTTACTTTTATTAACATTTTCTCCATCAAAGTTATAGGTTCTAGTCCTAAGGCCTTCTAGCCGAAACTCCCCTTTCAAATCTGGAAAAACCCCGCCACAAAACTTATTTCTGTCGGTTGTCTGCCTCACTTGACACGAAACACGATACAGAATGACGTGTGCCTGTGTCTCGGGTTTCTTTATTTTCGGAGTTGGCGGCGGAATTGGTGTCCTCCAAGCGGCTGCACTTTAAGTTTTAATTTCCCACTTTTGTTTTCCTTTGCAGAGGGCATTGTGTCGTACAGTATTCCGAAGGGAGTGCAGCGCGGCATGGAGGTGGACCTATCGGATAAGACCTACGACGGAAACGAGCAGGGCGACCGGTACGTGGACGGCATCGGCCAGCTGGTGGACGGCCAGAAGGGCAAGGACAACTTCCGGACGGACATCCATGGCTTCGGAAAGGGTAAGTGTCTGTGCGTTGGCCCCCTTTTCAATTTCAGCTTAGATCTTGCAGATTTGCAAGCTGCCGTCTGCAGCTCTCGGCCCTCGTCTGCATACTAACGTCTTGGCCTGTGAAAAGTTGGCCCCTAGGAGCCGCAAACTTTTACCATATATTCCAAATCCAAAGATTTATGGCTATGTAAAAACTGATTAACATCAAATAATTACTAAAGTTCAGCGACGGGAACGGAAAACGGCATAAGGCTAAATCCGAATGGCGGATCCCCATCTGCCCCATCCGACCCATCCGAAATCCCAAAAATGAAAGCTCTCACTTCATTGAACATCGATGATGGTGGTGGTGGTGGTCTGGGGAAAAGTTTCTGCTTTAGCAAATAATTTGCTGCACACAATAAACAAAAATAAATTATAACTTTCGACTATATTTGCTGGAGTCGCAGTAAAACTTGCCCGGATACCACCAAAGAGCCCTCCCGCCCAGGGAAACTCCCGGCCCGGCCCGGCCCGGTCCGGCCAGGCCCAGCCCCCTTGGCGCAGCTTGGCGACTGCCAAAAAGTAAAAATGTAAACATTATGCATATTTGATAATTTATGGCAAGACTGGCATTCATTTCCGCCCCAAACGTCTGCCAAATATCGTGAAAATAGCAAAAGCTAGCCAGTTTATTTTCGGGCATTTTCACTCTCACCGCTCCGATAAGCAAGTTCCCATCATTATTCTTGGCTGTTTGGCAAATGGCCAATAATCGAAAATATTGGCAACTTTTTGGCAGGAGGAGGAAAGTTTGGTCGGACAATTAGAAAGGCAGTCGCAGTTCTCGATTCGCAAATCCGCATTTCACAGACACAGTCGAGACAGTGTCGTAAAAAGTCCAACTCTCTGTCTTGCCAAACTTTTCGGTGCATAATTCCAACATTTCTTTTCATTTTTTTTCTGTGCTCCTCATTTTTATGGGGATTATTTTGGCGAACTTTGCTGATTTGCATTCTAAGTGGGAATCAATAGTTGAGGCGAACATCACCAGGAGTAATGATTTAACTTCCTGGCAGCTGAAATTATATAATTCCTGGTTACAGCTTGTTTGCCATCCTCATGTATACCCGACCCGATTGGAGGGTTGTAGACCTTGTGGGTGGCAGCTAATATTGCATGACTTATGCAGAGAATATCCTCGGTCCCCTCTAGGGCACTCCTGCCTAGGTCCTGCCATTTGGCCCATGCCACATGCCACCATGCCCCCATACCCCCATACCCCCATGGCCCCCAACGATATTAGGGCCATGCAAACAAAGCCGCAGCGGAAAAAATGGCTTAAATGTCGCATTGGCCATAATTTCTAGTTATACCGGAGAGAGTCGTCTACCCCCCCTAGAAACTAGCCCAGACTACGCACCACCATGCCACACAGCTTGCCGTGAGCATTTATTTGTTTTGTGGCATTTGGGTATTTTTGGGGGCAAAATTCACCCCAAATGTGCCAAGGGGCGTAGTATCCAAAGCTTAAATAGCTTTACATGTCAGTGCTCCACAGGGTTGCTCTATTGATTTCCCCCATCCCGGTGGACGTTGAAATGCTCATTTCATTTCATTCTGACGGTTTTTATTCGTTTCAGGATATGAATGGATTGGCTGGCGAAACGATACGCCCGGCCTGGTGGGCAAACCGGTTGAAATTGTCTTTGAATTCGATTCGGTTCGCAATTTCAGTGCCATCGTGCTCCACACGAACAATATGTTTACCAAGGACGTTCAGGTGAGTACCAATCCCGCGCAATTTTCTGAAAGGTTGCCAACCTCAAAACTGCCAAAAAAAAACAAAAATAAAGGCTGGAGACAGGAGCCCGATGTCAGTGGTTAGCCAGTTTGATTTGTAAAGGCTTACTTTTGGCAAAGGATTCACTGAGAAATACTCATGCAAAATGGGCATTCTGAATGATATTTTCAGAATTTCAGAAGATTATGCCAGTTATGAGGGCTTAAAGTAATAACCACTTTGTTCTTTATATTTTTCTCCCGACAGGTATTTGTTCACGCCAAGGTGTTCTTCAGCATCGGCGGACGCTACTTCTCCGGGGAGCCAGTACAGTTCTCGTACATGCCCGACACCATAATGGATCATGCCCGGGATGTGACCATTAAGCTGCATCATCGTGTGGGCAAATACTTGAAAATAAATTTGTACTTTGCCGTCAAATGGATAATGCTATCGGAGATCAGTTTTATATCCGGTGAGTACAGGGGGCGGTGTGAGGTGTTAGATGGTTGCAGGTCGGATGCAAAGCGAGTAAAATTGTCGGAAAATTGCATTTGCCGTGCCGAGCAATAAATGAGCGACTAACTCGGGCCCAGGATGTTGCCGGAAGTCGGAATGCATATGTGCAAATGCATTTTTCAGCTCCATTTCACCCTCAAGTATGCGACAACGGAACTGCCGACCGACAGAGGGAGAGAGTGGAAGCTGCAATGCATTTAACTTAACAAAGGGATAAAGCAATTTTCCAACATTTTGGGTAACAACAATGGGCCTGGGGGATGGTGGGCTCACATACATCCTCACACAGGAAAAAAAAAATAAATATAAAAGAGGTTGAGGTGGACTCGGAGATATTCGTAGAGTGAACATTTTCTCCAGCTGGTACAATAAAGTCAATAGAATGCCCAGATCCCAGATCCCAGAGTACATCCCCATGCTAAATGTAAACAATCTGGAACTTTGAGGTAACTGCAGTCTGCAGTGCCTGGCATTCGGTGTATTTTAAATTCGCATTCTCTGCGAATGCCCGGACATGTATGCAGCAGCAGTGTGTCCTTGTGCCCAATCCCAAACCGGAGTGCCAGAGTCCCGGAACACTGTGGAACAGACAGTGCTACAAATTACTTCATGCGAGCAAATCTGTTTGAACAGTGACTATAGTCTGAAGGATATGCCAGATCGTTTATATTCATACGCTGGTCGGCGGTGGTGAAGCGACGGGAATCCCCGCTCACCAGCCGATTGGTGTAAAATCAGACTAAGGGATAAAATCCCCTAGCACCATAGAGCGTGCCGTATAAATAGGGATTTCATTTATAATTCTTTTTTTGACAGATGGTACATGGCTTTGGCTCTTTCTAGGGTCACTGACAGGACCCTCGAACAATAGGCTTACGGAGGGATGCTGATAATAAATCGATCGAATCTAAGATTTTAAGGTCAATTAGATAGGCGCACATGGAGAGGGAAGGAACTTCCTGTTCCTGTAAAAAGTATTGAGTATTCTGTATTCGGTCCAAACAAAAGTGTATTAAAGTCCAATATAAAGATATACAAGTTGAATCAAATGAGTGGAAAGTGAATGCAGGGAGCATCTGCTATTCCTTTGAATCATTTCGCATTTTGAACCGAAAGGTTCTGAGCCTCCGCTTTTTAAGTGATTCCCGCTAAAAAGGGAATAACACTTGACTGACGATCAGCAGCGGCATTAGACGGCAATAAGTTTAGAGACAGTAGCAGGGGCCAAGGATAAAGGATGTGGCTGGCGGAGGACGGAGTATGGTTGCCGTGGCAGCAATTACATGACGAGACAAAAACCAGAAACACGGCAACCGAGCATTTGTCACGCACACAATATGTTATAGGACATATGATGGTTTTGTTCGGCTCAAGATGGGAAGGGGCTGGCACTGGCACTGACTGGCTCACTGTGGGAACTGGTGCTACGCTTCCCGAGTGGTAACCAGCTGTTTTTTATATATATTATTATTTTTTTTTTTTCTTTATTTTCTGTGGCATTCGAGTGTAGTATAGGCCTCTGCTTCTGAGAGATGCAAACTGGGGTAAGGGTAAACAAAAGACGGAGAAGCCCTTTTTGGAGGGTATGTGCGCATATTTTTATCAGGCTCAGTGCAGAGTGTATACAGATTTAACCCCAATTTGTGAGATTTGCTCGCGGTGATTGCTGCCTGTCGTTGTTGTTAAGGTTTCTAAAAATACAAAAGCTAAAAAAACAAGAAAACAATGCGTGAAGACTCTGGGGGCGCACACAAGGGGAATTAGTTATAAAAGGCATGCGACAACATCAACAGAAGCACTGAGAACTGAGTACCGAGAACTGCGACCCGAGTCCTGTGTCCTGAGAACTGTGGCAAAAGGATATGCGGCATAATCGCCCTTGAGTCTCTTTCACTCTGTGTGGTGTATATGATAAATGTGGCACGAAATATTTTAATTATTTTAATCGTTTTATGGCGGTTGGGCGATGCCAGATAGCCTGCACAAGAATGAAGTACGCTGGAAGAAAAGTACGGCCAACCGAACCGAAGGACAATGGCAGTTTCGAAACAAAGGACATCAGACCCATTTCTGTCTAAGGAACATAACTCAAAACAGCAGCTTCACAGCCCCGTTCTTCCGTCCTCCATTACTCCCCAAGATACTCCCTGGCTCTTGCAGCCTCCCCAGTCTCCCAGTAATTACGCCATTTACTGCCTCACAAAAATGGGGTCAGCCACTCTGGGAACTATTTTTTGGCCAGCCCGGTCCTGGGCCTGGGCCTGGGCTTGGGCTTGGGTAATTCATGTAAGCCAGCCTCCAAGGGGTGGCCGCCCACCCCTAAACGGTTTTGCTTTGTTGTGCCCCCAAGATGTTGGCGAGATAAATGACAACACTTTGCCATGGCACTGGACCATATGCCTTGCTTTAAAATTCCCGAGAAACATAAGCTGGGCGGTCTTCCTGTCGAGATCAAAGCAAATTCTAGACGAGCATGGCGAATGCCTGAATTTTCAGGTATCTTGACGGATAACCTCACTCTCAAGTATCACAGAAGCATTACTAAATAATTCATATGGAATAGCATAGATAATTGGAAGGAGAAAATACATATTTTAATTTAAAGGGAATCGGTTGAGGGTTACATACGGAATAAAGTTACTAAATGATAAAAAAATAGAAACCCATTTTCTTTTCCATACTTGGACCTTCCACGGCGACGCCCTGAAAAACACATTAAACTATGGGCAGGGCTGTAGGGATTTCCTCGACTACATGATACCCGGTACTCCTTTTTATACCAATATAGGCTTATATATGTCATTCGTATCTATTGTTATAAGAGTATACCCTTCTACCCGACAAATGCTGGGTATAGAAAAGCGTGGCAAAAGAAATACAATTTAAGGCGTAACAGGGAATGGAAAAACTAATCATTGGAGCACAGCTGCATACAAAAACTTCTCGAGATGAGAAAAGGGAATGAACTCCTATTCAAACTGTGTCTTTTCTCTCCCCATATACATTCCAGTGCCCGCTCTGGGAAATTTCACCGACGAGCAGGAGCACCGCAGTGTCCCGCCCAGCCAGACGCAGGATTCGCGCGAGTATCCGCTGCAGAGTAACGACTATCAGCACAAGCACGGAAAGAACAAGCCCGGCGGGGCCAACGGAGCAGGCGGCGAGGGCGGTGGGCTGGGAGCTGGAGGAGAATCCGGCGGAAAAAGCAAATACAACAACGGACCACAGTGTAAGTAGCTGAACGATGATGAATTCAATTAAATTTTCCGTGTTCTCCCAACTGGGCATTTTGTTCTCGAGCGTCCTCGAACGCCAGCTAATTATTTAGTTGGAAAATATTTACATTTTATTTCGTTTCGCTCAGCCAGCGTTTGTTAATTTCAATTTCAATGTGCCATGCCATGTGCTTTCGTTACAGTAATTGCACCACGCCCCATCGATCAGGAGCCGAACGACGCCAACTTCATTGGAGTGGTCATCGTGGTCCTGACGACAATTATCATCCTCCTGGTGGCCATCATCCTGTTCATCGTCTCCCGGACGAAGCGAGCCCGCGGCAGTAATGTCCTCGACGCCTTCCAGTACAGCTTCAATCCGAACACCCTCGGCGGCACGGCGGACAAACACCGACCAAATGGCAACGGCATCAAGGTGGGTGTTACGAAGCTCCGGCCTGGAATTTAATAAAATTGTTCAATGTAGCGTGGAGTTTTCACTTCTCTTCTATTTTTTGTTTTTTTTTGCACCCGAGCTTAGTCCTTGGGTCCTACGTGCGTCCGTACACACTGTCATTTATTTAATGGCACTCTCCCCGATCCACGGAAATGTGCTGGGTGTTGCAGGTCAAGCTCGGAGTACCTGGGCACCAGTTTTAAAGTTCATTTCCACAAAAAAATCGAAGATTAAGTCGGCTAAGCTTAAAGGAATCTAAGCTTAAAAGTGGTCTTTAATCTTCGGAGTTTTTTTCGGGATAAGACAGTTGAGCTTTCAATTATTCTTCCCAGCTCTAGACCCTTCACACTTCCTAGTTATATTATATATTAATACCTTTACCTTTATGTTTTTCTTACTCTCTTCAGGCCAGTGCCGATGACAACGATTCAATTGGCAAGAACAGCCTCTACCACGAGCCCTTCAATGTGAACATGTACACAAGCGGCGTGAATGGCTATGCGGCGGTTAATGATTTGCAGTGTAATATGACGCCGGACTATACAGGTGAGTGAGCTCCTCCATTTACCCACACACCGCCCTTCCCCTCTGGGCCGCCATAATCACCCTCCCAAGTGCGGTAAATCCTCTGTCGCATTTCCGCTGGATGTCGCGTGAAGAGCCATATTTTATGGCGTCGCCGGCGACTGAAGCCAAAAACATTTTTCTGGCCGTTTCCCCGACTAAATAGACTTTCTCCTCGCTTTTCTCTTTTCACTCTTGACGCTGCCGCACAGATGTGCCGGAAGGTGGCTACGCGGTGCCCCACATGCAGGATTATATGCCCTCCTCGAAAATGGGCGTGCCGACTGGGCCGGGTGGCTACATGAATGTGCGGCGCACGCCACCGCCTCCACTGAGCAGCATCTTCCCCCGACCGCCCACCGTGCCCCCGCCGCCCATGGAGAAGTATTATGCCACCACTGCCATCTTTAAGCCGCTCAAGGGACCGGGCTCGGAGCGGAGCGGCAGCAGCAACACCAACACGGTGAGCAGCGGCGGCGGCAAGAGCAGCCACAGCCACAATAGCCAGGAGCACAGCGGCATCTATGACGACGGCATGGGCACCATGAACTCCCAGTCCACCGCTCCGATGATCAATCCGTACAGCAGCGGGAGCAGCTCGGCGGCCGGCGCGGCGGCGGCAGCGGAGTTCCAGCGCGCCAGGACGTACAACTTCCGCAGCTATCCCGACAACCTTTAGTTCGAGACCTCGCTCAAGTTGGCAGCCGAGGCAGGATACGGTCCCGGTGCCGGCGGCGGGCTAGGGGGCGGTGTCAGCGGTGGCAGGGGAGCCGAGTTCGGCCCCACCTCCAAGCGGCCTGCCGGAAGCACCACCATGCCGAAGAAGCCGCAGCACCTAAGCCTGGCCAGCACCACATCGGCTGGTAGCAGCAAGCCCAAGTACAGTCTCACTCTGCACAACGGCAAGCACGGCCCGGGTGGAGGCGGAGGCGGGGTCGTTGGCGGCAAGAACCCTCAAGCCGCCACCTTGCAACAGCGGCAACATGTCAAGGCCCTGCGACTGACGCGCGAAGCGGCCGAGACTCCGGCCTACAGGCTACCCGCTGGGCTGGCACCCGGAGCCGGACGTTCGCCCTCCGAGGAGGCGGGGGCTGTGCATCTCAAGGCTGCCAACGGCGAGGATTCGACTAAGTCAAATGGAAACGAGAGCACTGCAGGATGCAGAGGCGAGAATGGATCTGGAGGCGGAATGGCGAACGGCGGTGTCGTCAGGACACAAAACAAAAGGCTGTGGTACAATTGATGAAAACCCCACATTGAATGGATTTGAGGTGAGTAAAAGGATAAATTATCCTTATATATAAGGGGGTAAAGATATTGAAAATATTTTTATTTTATTGAGTATTTAATTCATATTTAAATGAAAGAATTTCAGTGTACAAGCTGAAGTAGAAAATGGCCCTTTCATTCGAAAAAGGGTTTAATATAAAAAGGTATTTTTTCTTTTCATATCCTTTTAAAAGATTTGGGCTAAATTTAGAAAAACTCTTTGGGATATTGAATAAGCACTTTCTTTGAATGGATTCCTTTGAATAACCATAGCTATTCCTTTTGCCTTGTATCTCTTTTTTTAGCACCGACACTCTACCGGATATCTGATTGAAACGCAACAAGAACAACCAGTTAATGCAAATGCTAGATAAGTTGGGTCTTAACCCCACAGTGCACAAGAAAAAAAAACAAAAAAAGTAAAAGCATCGGAACAATTAAACCCACTGATCAAACCAGAAACAAATCGAATCGAAAACGAAATCATTTCGCCTACCAATCATATATATATATATATTGTAGGGCCGAGAATATGCCAACGAACGTATGTAGGTAATGAATACTGTCTAGAGATCACCCTGTAAATATTCGAATATAGCAAAAAACATATTAAAAAAATAAAAAAATTAAAAAAAACAGAAGAAGCTGAATTTTAAAAACAAAATGAAACCCGGTGCATCGTAGTCAATGTGCAGAAATCATGAGCAAAAATATATATTGTATATGAATCAATAAAATATTCAAACGAATTTAAGGTCTAGCATTTAGCGACATCATTTGGTTATAAAATCGATGGAAGGAAATATTAAAAATTGAGTAAATAGACATAGGACTAACTAGATTATGATCAAGTTCAACTGATTTGTAGTACCTTTTCGAGAAAGAACACTGAAAATCTGCAAAACTATCTCTTTACATGCCTGTGAACCTATACTGCCCCTGATATAATAAAAGATAACTATCTCAGACCCCGCCCCCTAAACACACTCAGACACATACACACACAACACACACACACACACACCCATTCTCCCACTGTAAATTTCTGTGTATAAACTTAGAAAAGTATCCGCAAGATACGTAGATTGTTTGCTATAGATGAAAACGCGCCGCGTCAAGCAAGGTTTTTGTAGAGGAAACGTCAACCGAGAACGAAAGGATTATGATGATGATACGACGATACGATGATAGTATGATAAAATTGTAACGGAATTTAACGGACCAAGAGAGCGTGCAGAGCGACGTCGCCTAAACCAATTAAAATGAAGTTTTCATCAATGATTTGTGATTCAATATTCAACTACTTATAGAGAGGCAGGAGCGAGTATTTAGTTCTTATTGCTAACTTTAATTTATCGAAACGTACTACCCAAATGACTCTGACTATAAAACGAAAGCACTATGAATATTTAAAACGAAGCGAAAAACACGTAAATCTATATATATTTAATAATAATGGATAATCATGTATATGTTCCTTTTTAATTTAATGCGCATAAGTATCACCATAAAATGTAATACTAGTTAAAAAACAAAAAAACAACGTAGTAGCTTCGTAGTAGTTTAAAAAAGCATCAGCAAAGATTACAGCGTTTTATACAAACAGAAGCTTAGGCAAACAATAGGCGTGTTTCAAATAGCATTTAAAAGTAAACAACAACAAAAATAAACTCCACACTGCAAACAATTTCACGGCGAAAAGTAGTCAACAACAAAAACAAATAAGTAAATAATAGTAGAAAAATGAAAGAAAGTAAACAAACCACAAAAAAAAAAAATTAAAATAAAACACTTGAAAACGCAGGCAAGTTATTCGAAATGTTTGTGAAACATTTTTCCAAAGTTTTGACGAGAGATCGTCGATGAAACATAAGCATTAACGATAAACGAGCTAAAATTAAGCAACAAGTTACAAAATATTTCAAAATATTTAATAAAATTAGGCTCTGAAGTAAGTCTGTACGTATTCCTCAACATTCTGCACAATTTCTTAACTTTCTAATCTTCTTTTGCACTTGATGTTTGCCGACACTGCCCCACTAATTCACAAAACATTGAAAATTCAATGCTACACTGGAAAAAAAAACGTTATTTTACTGATGACAAAAAAACACACACACACTATCGAGCAAAACCAATCACGAACCTACCTACAAGACTTGTGTAAAATAAAACGTAAACAAAATGCTAAATAAAACGTTTAGATATTAAGTTTAAAAAAATACATTTTGTAAAAATTAATAGGAGTACACTGTACAAAATTATAAACTAATGTAATGGTTATGCGTTCTTTTGGAAATCAAGGCAAAACTCATAAAAAGAATATATGTTTTTTTTTCGGTGCGCTTGTCAGTTGATTTCCTGAACAATTTTATTTCTAAATTAATTTAAATGCATTTATTATGTGTACATTTTTCAAAAGCAAATATATAGTATTCAATTATTTAAAGCAAAATCTTTTTAAAGTGTTTTATTCAGAGGCTGTGCGGGGGATCTACTAATGAAATGGAATCTATAGAATTTTCCCATGATTCTTTCAAATCGGAGAACTAGCTTGTTTTGCTAAGAAATACTATAGGTATCATCCTTTGGAATACTAAAAATATACATCTTTCAAGGAAATACATTATGGGGATATCTGTGAAGATTGGATATTGTCATCGGGCTGTCATTGGGAACTTGCAGTTCAAAGAAAACGAGTCAACATTGTCAATTCACTGATATTTTTGAGGAACTAAACAAACAGAAATACTTCGCCAAGATAAACAAATACCAATCAACGAGGTCTGTAAACAACCTCCCAAGGCAAACCATCCAAAGAGTGCCAAACTCCGGTTCATCGATCTATGGGAGTCATCCTTTGGGAGCTGCTTTACGAATATAAACATACTGTTTATATAGTACAGAAGTCTCCCGAGGTCCCCCGAGGCATTAATCAGAGCACTTGCAGTTGATAGTATTGTGGCCCGCCTCTTATTTTCCCTTCATAAGGATGGATCAATGACCGTTCATTTGACATCTGGTTTAATTCCACGCCAATTTCAATTGAAAGTGAAAATCGAAAATCGAAAATAACATGATTACTGGGGAACTGACCGCAAATCGACAGTCAGCAGTCGACAGTCGATGGCCCACAAAAAAGGGGTGAGTGGCGGGATGCCAGCGAAATGCTCGGGCAAACGATTAAATCAAGCATAATAAAATAATAACATTTTCCACCTTTCATTTCGTTGGCGGGGACAACTCAAATACTTGGCCGTCCTTTAATTGACACTTTCGATTGCTCGCAACGAGCACATGAATCCATTCACGAGCGGATGAATGGCCATCACGCTGAATGACAGACATCCATTTTGTGGGCCATTCTTCCTGTCTCACCTGTCAAACATTCTCTGCGAAATTAGTTGAAAGCCATTTACAAATGGGGGAAAATGGAAAATGTTTATCCATTGGGCCCGTGTTCGTTTTTCTGCACCTGGCCTTTGGATGCTTTTGTGAAAAAGGACAAATACAAAAAAGTTCGTGAAAAGGTCTCTCACATTGTCTGTCAGCTTTGTCATTTTGTGACACAAGCCAGAATTAAAGGATTTTATTTACTTTTCTTTTTTTCTCCACATAGCCCTTTCGATTTTAAGCTAGTTGTTCACTTTATAGGAATTCAATTTGATGAAAACGCCGACGATTACCGTCCCTTTGAATAACTCTATATATCGCATTATGTTGCCCTTTGCAAAAAGTGACAATATAGGGTGGACTTCTACCCTTTCTATCCTTATATATTTTTTTTTCGGGGAGGGCTGAAGTTTCGTGGAACAATTGATCTGTCAATGTGACAATTCCAAAAAGGGTGTGAAGCATGCTAAAAGCCCTAACAATTTATATTACTATCAACGTTGACTACCGTAACGACAAATAGAGTTTTTTTATGTAACGATTTTTATCTCACATCAAGCATAAAACCAAAATAGGAGAGGGGTATCTAAAAAATGTAAGATACAAACCATTAGAGTAAATAAAATTATATAATTTGATAGGCGTTGAGGGTAAAATTGACAGATATGTTCACGATTCATCTGATATTCATACCCAGTACTGCAGGCCCTCTTCACATCTCACATCGAAGATTTTACACAATTTTGTGTTGGCAAAATTTCTGGATAAAAAATATAATCTGGATATCCCCAAAAACCTATTAAGCCATAAAGACAAAATGTATATTTTTGCTCTCTATTACTTTTCTTGAACTAACGCCCTTAGTTAACAATAAAATTCCAAGAAATTAAATTTATTACTAGAACAAACGAATCCAAACGTTTATTTAAATAAGGGGTTAGACAGGTTGGAAGGACAGGCAACTGTACAAAGGACACGAAACATGAGGGTGGGGCAGTGGGGCGGCAATTAATGCACTCGAATGTCGAGTTATGTAAGCTGCACACGGCCTTTTGATAGCTGGGTAAACAAATACAGGCTGACTCAAAGGAAGTTGGCAAGGACGTGTGCCAGGAATCAGCAGCTGATAAGCTTGTCAAGATGGAGTGGGCGGTAGTATGTGGCATGCTGTATGCTGCATGCTGCATGCAACTCAATGCCAATAGATATGCAAGGTAGTTGCTAGCAAATCGACAGACTGGACGTTTGTCAAGACTGGGAAGGGCAAACACAAACAAAAGGCATACGGATGCAGATGATGGGGGCGTAACGAAGGGAAACAGTCAACACATCAATTGCATTAGTTACAGTGGCCACCGCACACAGACGAACGCTCGACTACACACATTACTTTGTTTTAGGCGGTTCCGAGACGGGTGTCCGGCAGTCTTTTCCATACAATTAGGACACCCTCCCTCCAATCTCCGGCCATTGTGTACTTTGTTGACTTCAATTTATATATCCATGGAAATCTGATTTAAATGCGAGGATGAGGGTAAATTATATAGATTTCTGGGTGAGCTCTTTACAACTTAACACCTAGGGATATACGGTTGTAGCCCAATGTGTGGAGTAGAATTTAAAGGAATTATCTTATAAATAGCAACGTCAAATAGGGGTATGCGATTCGTAAGTCAATTTAGATTCGTCAAGCTGATTTTAGAATCCAAGTACCCGAATACTCATATTGAAATACATCCTTTTGTTATTCGGTTAGCATTCTTAGTTCTTTGTTATATATCGTATGTATATTTAATTTATTCGTTTTAATGCGTTTCGTTGAGTTTATCCCTTTTATTGCTTGTTTTGGGATTTCCATTACGACTACGACGTTGTAGGCATTGACACAGACGTCATGGTCCTCCGCCGAATATGCCTGGTCCTTGGCCATGTTTATTTATAACTTGCAATTGTAATTAGGATTACTTTTTACTTATTTGCACAGCCTGCCAGTCCTCGCAGAGGACAATAACGACGAGCCACAACGAGATTGCGCATCCAGCATAAAAAACATGATTCACCATTTTTACGCCGCGGACTTTCTCCGGATGGCGAATGGTGGGTATTAAAGTATTTGTCCATGAGGCTTAGTTGGCCGAAGTACGCCACAGCGCGCCGAGGTTCATATCTGGTTAATAGGATACTTATGATGATACTTTGATAAAGGTCTCATAAGTAGAACAGCTGCTGCCGCTGACGCTGCTGCTGGTGTGGATTTGGGCGAAATAATTGAATGGAAGGAATCCAAATGGGTCGTAGGGTAGGAAGTGGATGTGGAAGTACGAGCAAAAGGATTACAACTATCTGTTATTTTCTTACCAAAATGACACAACTTGATACACATTGTCTGACCAAAAAAAGTTATATAGTTTTATTTAATAACTTTGAATCATATTCATACTTTTTGCGATAATGTTTCCCAGCACTTTCCAAATTACCTTTCCCCTTCGAGCCTCTGATTAAAGTGCCAAGCATTTCAGTCACTTTCTGGCTAAAAATATTTCGGTCATAGGGGCAATCTCGCTAATCATGTGCTTAACCTTCGAATTTATTATGCTCCGGCCAAACTTAGACAGCCGGACCCGCTGGGAAAACTACGGCAAATCCTAAAAAATGGTTGTGTGATTAATGAAGAGGCGCAACCCTCTCAGAAAACAAAAAATGGGAAAAACAACGAGCTCGGGCAGGAACTCTACTCCACGTGCTATTCCGGGGAAATTAGTATGAGAAATTAACAAGTGGCCGCCATTGGTAATGTCAGCTTAGCGAACGGATTCCCCGAGTAGCCGGCTAATGTATGAACTTAATCCCACCGAAGCGTCGGGTTGGGCTCGGAAGAGTCACCAACTCTCGTGGGTTTCAGGATTACGGCGAGTGGAAAGGATATGGTTCGGGGCTAACAGCACACAACGGTGGTCTGAGGATGATCACCCCCTGCCCCGAAAGAATTGACTATCATCGCCGGCATTGACATTCACTTTTTACAAGGTTGTTTTTCGGGTTTCGGTTCACACTTGCCACGTGCATCCCGTCGACTGTCGTCCCGTCCCGTTGCCACTTTTCGGCAAATGTTTGCTCTCCATTTGTTGTCATTGGCTGCCTTTTTCCTGGAACATCCATCGACTGCAGTGGCCTCAGTTCATTTGGTCTGGCCAAAGCGCTTTAACTCCTGTTTCGTCCTGCGCTCCTCAGTTCTCCGCTACCGACAATTTGTACAAATGCATTATTTTTATTTCCACTGCTGTGCGTCCCTTTACCCCCGGCACCCCTCACCACTCACCAACTAAGCCGTATTGCCTTTTGCATTTAATCGCATATAAATTATTATTTTTTTCTTTTTTCCAAACACATATACGCTTTTCCATTTCCATTTGTATTTTTCCATTATTTCCGCTGCGCTGTGCTTTGTTTCTCCTGTTTTTGGCTCTTCAGGCGCCCCTGCCAAAACATCCCCGATTTCTCCCCGGCGAGTCCCAGTCCCAGGTGTATTTGTTTGATATATTGCGCAGTTATTGCACGGAAAACTCGTACCTCCCTCTCTGCGTTTTCCGCGCTGGGTCCGGGTCCGGGTCCGAATCCGGTTCGCCCCTGCCCGGTTCGCCTTCAGGATTTGAGAACGCATCATGTGTGCGACGTATGTTGAAATTTCATACGCTCTCTGTTTGATTTTAGTTTTCCAATTTGCAAAATTAATTTAATGCAATTAAATTGGGTTATATCGAAATGATCGTTTAAAGGCGCCAGTGTGATGGGCTTTTTGGGAGGCAGATGCACTTTTCAGAGACAAATCGGATAGATTTCATAGGTCGAATCTAATTTTATTTAGTGTCTCTGACTTTTCATATAGTATATAAAATAAAGTATATATTTTTCCTTTTTCTAAACTGCTTACATAACTTATCGTATGAGAACTTTTGCAGATCCAGCATTTTCGATTAAAAGCCACTTAATGACTTCGTAATCAATACTTCCCTCGAATCAATTAAAGTGCCCAACATATGCCAGCATCGACAAATTTTCACATATACTTATTTATACAAACATTGTGTAAACAACATGGACTTGCCCAAAAAAAAAAACAACACACATTTGACAAATACAAACCCGAAACGGCAGTAAATTATGGCAAAAATTTCAATCACCCTTCGGCATTAGCGGTGACAACTTCCATTTCGCGTGTTAAATCCGAAAATGGATTGGAGTCTCCTTTGATTCTGTGGCAACAATTAAGTTTCCACATGAGCAGCTTGTAATGTGCATCTGATTTGGAACATCTGTTTTCATTTTCCAGAGCTCCTTCGGCCTCATGGCCAAAGGGCAATGAAAAGGAAATGATACAGACGCCGTCGCCTTCTAAATTTGGAATTGAGAGTGTCAAAAACTATAATTCGTAGTGGTCTCAGATCTTCTTCATCTTCGTGGAAAAACATGGGGTTTTTTGCAGGCACTTTTAATGGCTTTTCCCCCCTTTTATTTTCGAGTCACTGGCACTTGCGATTTCCATACTCACATCGGTGTTAATAAGCCGCAGCCACTTAAAAATCTGCAAAAAGCAAAAGATTCCACCACTCTAATTGGCTACGTAACAAGATGGAAATTAAAATTTTTCTTTTGATGCCAAGGGGGTGTACAGAATACGAACCACATTTTAATGATTGAGTGCTGGTTACCTCAGACATGCCTTGTGGTATGATTTTTATTCACCAACATTGCCATTAAAGCAATCTCCCTTTCAAAAATGTTTGTAAACAATCTGGTATTTTCTTAGCCTATTTACGGCCCCCTCCCCCATTACATTATTCAGGACTGTCTTTCGCCGTGAAAATAAAATTGTTCAAGGCTGGTCAGGGCTAATCCTTAAAGCATGTCTGGCACTTCCCATTTCAGAATGCCATTCGCCGGGTAGCCAGCGGATGGAAAATGGACAGAGGGATCCGCCGGAGACGGTGGAGACGGGGGAGAGGCGGTGGGCTAGGAAGGCGTCGCCGACGACAAGTCGCCAAAACACTTTGGTTGCTCATTAAAATTCATCCACGCAGATTATTAACATTTGCATCTAATTTGCATTCGTAAGATACATGGCCGACAATTATGCGGCATATATCGGTGACCGGGGGAGGGGAGGGGAGGGGAGGACAAAAGGCGACTTCACCCTCCCATCTCCGTCGTGGAGGGTAGGAGGCCTTTCTGCTCCAAACTTATTTATGCATACGTTTCCACTATCAAAATGTCGCCAACAACCACACCAACAACACACTCACTTCGCCAGGCTGCATAAATTAGGCAGCCACGCGGCGGAGTCGGAGGTAGGGGAGTTAGGTTCTTGAGTCTCCGGCAAAGAGGTCACAAATTCATCGGGGTTAAGTGTAATTAAATTATCAAATTATTGCCAAGTCTTAGGTTGCAGTTTATAATCTGGCAAGCCAGCAATCTTCCTCTGTCCTCTGTCCCATGTCCCGTGTCCTGCGTCGTACGCCCCATCCATCCAGCTCGATTTATGCATTTATCCTTGTCATTGTTTGGGCCATAAACAGGCATTAGGCAAAGTTTCAATTAGCTGGCGTTAAGTGGCCTCTACGGCTTTAAGCGTTGGCCAATAGTTAAAACTTTAATCAAGGGTGGTAAATCAAATTGATAGACCCGCACCGGAGACTCGTGTGGAGTTTGGAAACTGGCTCGACTTTAAGAGATTCCCAAGTAAACCGCACGCTTGGCCACACACGATTCGGTGTAGGCTTAATTCCCCCAGAGTCCTGACCGCATAAAATTGTTTAGACATTTAATAAACTGCTAACTGGTTCCAGCAGAGTGGTGACAAGGTGTGGAAAACTGTCTTAAATACTTCAAAATACTAATATTAAAATGGGCCTTGAGACTGGAATTGCTCTACAGTGAATTGAAAACATGCTTTTTAAATTAAGATTATTGTTTGCTATTAACTCTTAGAAGTCTTTGAGTAGACTTCTTCTCCTGAAGCTCCTATCCAGCATATTTTAAGCTAAAGCCTTTTAATACAGAATGAACCTTGACCTGCACTCAGGCGGGAACTTTTTTAAAAACCCAAACACGTACAGTCCAAAGCTCTCAGGTGGTATAAAAAATTCATTTGACTTAAGAACTTTCCAGAGGAGCGAACTCAACTGTAAGAATATGAACAAAAAAGTAGCAGAATACGAAATAGATAATAAATCAGGTGATGGGGCTTCATTACAAAATAGCAATACTACAATAGTTTTTAAAAGTTACGTTCTAAATAATTTAAGAATAATTCAGATTTAAATTTAAAAAAACAAACCCCAAAAAACGGAAATCAAACTTGTTATGGAACATGGGTTATCGATCATCCCATCCAATCACGTAAACATCGCCAATAATCTGGGGGTCAAACAAGACAAAGGGACTTCCAGAGAACTGCTTCCGAAAAGGAAGAGGAAGTTCATCCAAAAATTGGAGAACACGGCTCCTGGTCGGCGTTTTGTCAAAAGCAGCACGTGAACTATTAAAATCACTTAAGTCCCATTCATGTCACGTTCACGAACCGAAAACTTACAACCGATTGATATATGTATGTGGTGGTAGGTGGGTGGAGGTTCTACATAGTAGGTGGCTGCAGGGGCAGATAAATAGACTGGCTCAGTCTCCTGGCCAGTGACTGGCCAAAAGTTCAATAAAGTTGCTTCTAACGCAATTTGCATAAGTATATTTTTTTCCGGATGGAAACTTTTTCAAGATGTTACTTTTTTTCTTCAAGCTACGGTTGAGCACGAGTGAATTTTGATTAAATGCCTTGAAAATTAGTTTATCAGCGTGGGTGGTCGCTTACGTAGGATTAATTTAAATTCAAATTTTAAAGGTATACCATAAAATTGCATAAAATTATTTCGTTATGGTCTCTGAAGTATAAATTAGTTTAAAAACTGGTCTAAGATGCTACGATTGGTCGATTAAGTTTGGATTAAACTCGGAGAAATGGAACTATATTTTAAAGAAAAGTGAATCCGGTTTTTATAATGAATATTCAAAAAGACTTGTTCCAGTTTTCACTTTAAAGTTTAAACCCAATTACCAAGTATATCTTGAACTAGTTTTTTGGTTTTAAATTTAAAGACTAAACATTTCCATTAACATACATTAAAATTGTTCTAAAACTGCTGCTGAATCATTTCTTTGGAAATAATTATCTGAAATAGCATAAAATTGTTTTGTGGTTTCAGGAAATGGTGTTTACCATTCACATATTTTTGCAAGCTTAAAAAAAGCTTGAAAAAACCAAACTAAAAGGTTGCAACCTTTTGTGAACTGTCATTTAGCAGAACTGTGTATTTACGGAGCAGGGATGCGAAAACCAAATTAGTCTATTTTTGTTCAGTAATGAAACATTGTGCAAATGTGCATAATGGCGAAAGTAAACAGCACAACCAGCACTGAAGCCATAGCAATTTGCGATGCATGGCACATATGCTATAAATTCATGTTTTTGGCCAAAAATTGATCAAAGCCTTTTGTTTGCACTGGATGGAGGTGCTATATTTGTTCAGCCACTCAAGTTTTAAGCGAATTATTCGAGTAAACAAAAAACAGTTTATTAGTCCGAATTTTTGTGTGTGATGATACAGTATCATAAATAATATTGGAATTACTGGAGATTTTAGGAATGTTTTTTAAGGTGCATTTAAGAGCAGGGAAACTCGTGGGCCCCTCTTGATTTATTGCCGACAAACAATTAAAAAAACGATAAAAATACTTAACATTCTGGCCACAATTCATGTATGTTGCGTTTTCTTGCGCTGATGATTAATTAGGCTGACACTTTGGGCCTGCGCTAATGAGCACCAAAATAGAATTCTATCCATAATTTCGCCCATGTCTATGGAAAATCCACTCCTGCATTCCTCCCGCCCCAGCTCCATCTCCATCTTCATCTGCACCTCCCCCTAGATATTCCCTGCCCCCGAAAAGTTTATTTGTCTTTTGGGTGCCCACACCTTGGCATGCACAATTTATGCAAATGATGCAGTGTGAGGTCGCTTTGGGGGTCCTAACATAAGGGGGTATGGCTAAGAGGCGGTTGGGAGGGAGTGGCTGGGAGCAAGCATAACCTCAATTTACATCAGCCTCTTGGCTAATATTGCACGCTAGATGGCGCTGCTAACGCCACTAACGCTGCCGGCGCAATGCTTCGTCCTTGCTGTTGTTGTCTTGCCACACAGTGTATGAAAAATTATTATAAGTGGGTCACAGGATATGCAAATGTTTCTTTTTCACGCTCAGCTAAGTCCAGTGCAGCAGCAGCAGCAGCTGTTGCCGCCAGAGGGCGCTGCCAAGATAGATGGCAAGCCAAGGATACGAAGCGGGACGCCAGGACGCGCCGGAACAAAGGGGAGGGAGATCCTGTTGAGTTATATGCGCAGTTGACTGCTTGGCAAGAAGACATTTTCCTCTGTGCAAATGCATCCAAATAGTTAGAGAAGCGAATGGCGAAAGTTTTTGCACTCTTTTGTATTTTATATCCTTGTTCCGTGTTGTTAGCGGCGAAGGCGGGGGTGGGCAGCTGTCCTGTCCACCTTCACTTGTTCTTTAAATCAGCTTGAAGTCAGAAAGAAGTTGCGGACAAAGAAGTTGGAGAAGAATAATATCCCCCAGTTGTATTCTCTGTGTACAAAAAATATGGGCGGCCATAAGGATTTTTAAATTTGTTTTAAATTATGGTCCGTTTATCTTGGTTGACTTTATCTTTAAGAAACTATTTTTGAATATATATATCATTTTTTAACTAAAGTTGCCATATAAAATATGTTATACCCGGTACTTTTCGCGCCACTTATCCTAATGACAAATTTTTGCTGCCTATGTGCGTAATTTTGGAAAGGAAAGCTAAATTCTTGTCTAAATTCTACTTTTCGGATATATAATGATCATTATAAAAGTTAAGTAACATTATACGTTTTTGTTTAGATTTTAATCTATATGTTAGACCAATGTTTTTGACCCATAAATAAATACATACCCTACCTCCCTCCATTATCCTGAAAAGCATGTTCCTTAGATTGACCAAAGACTAACAAATGTAACCCTATACTTATGAAAACGAACATTGGCTGCTTAAAGTCGCTGCTTTTTCTACTAGACCACAACCACAATCCCAACTCACCAGCACTTTTTCGTACCCACTCTTCATAATAAGCTTTTTCTTTTTTAAGAGAGAGAGAGAGCATTTTCAAAGTTTTCGCATTTTGTTAGCTTGGCAAAAACACGCAGCGACCATTTTTCATATTTTCATTTATAAATTTATTATGAAACCAAAAGCAACAGCAACAGCAACAGTAATAGTTGCTGGGAGCACCAGTAGTCGAGTGTGGGGTAGGCTTAATAGCCAGCTTTGGCTGAGGAGCTCAATGTTCTGCGGCTTAGAGCCGGGCTACTTTGGCATTTATTTTAAATTATAGTTGCTAGTAATAACTAATGCTCAGAAAGCTGGCAGAGAGGGCCGTTTTATGGCACGAATAGGGGCCAGTTTTTGGTTCCCATGTACACACAGAATTATAGACATTTTCGGTCTAAAACTTGTATTTAGTTGTTATCCTTTAAAGACTCTTTTGCAGGGCAGCCCAAGGATGTTTCTCTGGTGATAGATGAACCGTCAGGACCCAGAGTTCGGAGCTGGTGAGAAAGGGAAAGCGCATTTTGAATAATTATGGAAATTCCATATTTAGCCAGAAGGGTAAAACAACTTATTAAAAATTCCAGAGCACACACTGACAAGTGTCTAAACATTTGAACGAAAGCCAAAAATTTCACTAATATGAATTCATTTCTTCTATGTTCTGGCATGAGCTAGAATCCGTTCTGGCTGGATTAAGTTTGGTTGGGAAAGTCATCATATGTCCATCAGCAGGAATTCAATTTCCGAGTCTGCCAAAAACAGAACGGAAAACAATGTGTTTGGAAATCGGAAGACGAAATTGTAATCGAGAAGCAAAGTGGTAAACAAGCCTTCACCGCGAAACCCCTCCAAGCCAACCAGCAACAGAAATTATAATGCTTAATTATGAAAAGAGTTTTTCTCCCCTTTTCTGGCGTTCTGCTGGACGTGGCCGAGAATGGGGACAGGACCCACAAAACGCGCATTTGGAGAACATGGGTTAATGAGTGGAAATTATAACGAAATATTGTTTGGAACAAACTACCCTCGCAGCTCCATCGCATGTGAGCGAGTTGTGAGTGGGCAAGGGATGGGATCCCTGGGGGATGGCCAGGATCCAGTGCCAGAGTTTCTCCTAATGGAGGTAATCAAATATTTAACGTTTACTTTGGTGGGGCACGGCGTTTTTTCTTCATTAAAGTGGAAGCGAAACGAATAAATTTTTAGATTAGTCCAAGCTGTATGTATGCTTTTGTTTATTCAATCATTTATTAAAAGACAGAACATCTATTGCTCTTTGAGTTTTTTGAAAATCATTGAAATGATTCTTTGAAAAAAACTCGAATGGCAGTCCTGTCTTACTTCAATAATATTGACATCATTTCGTATGAATGATCACCAGAAGAGTCTTTATTTATTTAGGCTTCACATCAGGACCGAATTCAAAAACTTATTCATAAAATTTGGACGAACAACAGGCCGATCTCATCCCCTAAGTGATATTCATTGCTCGCATTCATACTGATGTTGGCAGTTTGTTTAATTAAATTGAGAATAACAAAAAGACAAACCCTACGTATCCTGACAAGACCTTTGTTAACATTAAACCGGAATACCCCTTCAAGTGCCTGAACAGAGAAAACAAAAAATTATGGAAGTCTCGACAGGAAGGGAGAAGCATTTCCATGTCAGAAGCACTGTGAAATGAAACCATTATATGGCAGAGTAGGCAGAGTGGTCACGGTCACAGGGGATGCATCGTAACTAACTCCATGATACTCTGCCGTTTCCTAATCAAGGTCCTTGTGAGCACGCACCCCTCCAACCCACAGTCCACAGCACACAGCCTACAGCCCACAGCCCACTCGAGGGCGCCTTGAAGCCACCGATATGTCTCATTCAGCGGTTTTCTGGCTTACTCCCTGCAATTTGCACCATACACGTGTCGAGTGCAGTCGCAATTACTTTCAGGGTCGCAACTTTAACGATGGGAACAAACACTTTGCGGAAAATTTAATTTCGATTCGTGGGAAAAGCCTTCCGATTGATGAAGTTTTGAATTACAAACGAACGATACGACATTCGAAATTTTGGCCAACCACGGGCCATCTAACGCAATACCATCTGTGTCCATCCCGATGCCCGGAAAGTTCTCAGGGAATTTTCAATTTTCCATTGTTTTGCATTTCATTGGTTTTTCATCGGTTTCATGGGGGGAGGCCGGCTCTGGACAGCACTGAAGGCTTTTAAGGTAATTTATATTTGTTCCTGCGCAAATGTAAATGCTGTGAAAGCGTATAAGCATTCCAATCAATTTGTTACCAAATGAATTATAATTGAAATTTAAATCATTTGCTCTGAGGTCTGTTAGCGGGCCATAACAAAGGGGTTTGATGTGAAAAAAGTCTACGTTTTTCGTAATTTTGCAATTTCGCTAATGAATTTTGATACGGATTGATTACATCGAGCACAATAAACAATTCCAAATTATTAGCATTATTTAACTATATATTTTACAACACATATGTGTACATAAGCAACCCGCCTGTTAGACATTCTTTAAGCATTTTATCTTTAAATAAATTTATGCGAAAATCCAGGAATTAAAAGCTGATTCAATTAACATGAACTGCTCACCAGATTGTCCTGCGGCAACAATGTACATACATACGTGCATCTGTTTTAATAAGTTTCTATTAAATAAGCAGCTACAGGCCTAAAGTCAAATATTAATAACGAAAATAATTAAAAGTTGTGTCTTAAAAGCAATGTTATTAGCCTCAAGCCTAGTTTTGGCAAAAGCCTTGCCAAACAAAAAAACAAAATAAATAAGCTATGGCAAAAACTCAGATCCTTGTGGCAAAACTAAAATCAATATGCTAGCAAATAAATAAATTTTAGGCATGCATTTCATGGCATTATCATAACTAAACATGTATGTATTTATTTGAGATGATTGGGACTTTGTAGGATGAGTTTTTCTCGCTTCAACCAATTTTATTCAAAATAGTTATAAAGGCCCAACAAATCTGTTTATCAGTGATTTTCCCTGATCTTAATCAGAACCTTTAAAAAATAAGTTCAAATTGGAACCCCTAGTTCTATGCTGTAGATAGCAGCAGCTAATGGGACATCCAAGACCCTAAAACGTATATTTATGTGGTCGGTAGCGATTCCCTTCTTGGCCAGAAACTACTTCTCAAGCAGCAGATGTCGCACCTGCTCGTATCCAATTTAATTTCGGGGTGCAATGATGAAACTAGACAAATTTTCAGTTCCCTGGAGCACATAAAAATTTCCCATTCACATTAAGCATCATTAGTTGGTAAGGAATTGTGGCCTAGATGATGATAAAAGGGCAAAAGCACGAGCCCACACACATGGCCCGTGTGGCTTGCCTCTGAGCGGCTAAAATAAAAAAGTAAAAAAAAGGTAAACCAAAAGGTAAGACCCGATTTCAGGTAGCCGGACCGATGCTTCTTTTCTTGGGAAATTGTTCGAACGTAATCAAGTAATTGACTTCAAGCCCGAATAAGTCACACCGGGGTGCCTTCATCAGGTAGCACCACAATGCCCTTCTGTCATTTCTCCTTCGGCGGCATTGTTCCCACTGGCGTTTCTGCCTTTTGCGGTTCCTTGGGATTGGATGGCGTCAATTGTCTGTTTCCGCTCTCATTTATTATATTTTTTTTGCCATGTGACTATTTTCTTTGGGTCTTTGACGTATGTCGCAGATTATGGCATTTTGGCGGCTTTTTCTTTCGTTTCCGCTTCTTAATTGGGTATTTTTTAAGCTTAGAAAAGGATGGCCTTAACTTTTGACGGAAAGATCAATACAGAACATTTTTCGAAAGATTAACTATATCCTTTAAGTGTAATGTAATTGCACAGTACCTTTTAGTCAATATTGTAGAATCGCAAGCGATTCTTGGGCATCTTATTTGTTGGAAAAAAATATTTCCCATCGCACTGCATTTAGCGTTTGGAACAAGTGGACATGGGAAGGATACTTACAAGTAATGTAAGCTTTTCAGACACTTTTTATTGAATATCCCAGCTATACTTTTTCCGATTAAAAAAGGTATACCATCTATGAATCAGGGCATGCCACTCCTTCAATCTACATATATGTAGATACATATATAGACATACATAAAATGTCTAAAAAATCCGGAAAATAAAGTTTTGGTCAATATTTTGGCCTTATTTGGCCAAAATCTAAGCTTTTGATGCGCTTGTTAGTGAATATTTTCCATATTTCGCAACCGATTCATAAACGGAATACCATTTACCAATCATTGCTCTAATCCCCATTAAACTGCATCATAAAATAGAAAAAAAGAAACAAAAAAAATTACCCCAAGTTACCCCATTGAAAATTTTCGAAAATCGGGTCAGATTTTAGTTTGCCAGGTTTGGAGTGAGCATTTTACTACTCAAAAAGTTAAGATCGGGAATATATAACATACGTCGATCTGACAAGTATTAATCAATTTATGGTATTTCAAAGTCAAATATGAACGTTCAAAATATTCATAATATATGTACATATATATATCTGGAATATTTTTTCAATAATATTTATATTTTTTTATTAGGAATTATTAGAATTAAGACATACATATCTAATATCTGGTATGCTTTCTATTTAACTTTCCATTCTTGTTAAAAATATGCCATGCTGGCTTTGTCAGTTCAATTATTCCTCAAAAATATAAAAATAAACATTATGCGTTCCCTTTGTTTTCCGGCCTTGTCTGTAACCCAATATTGTGTATGATTATTAAAAAAAAGGGGAATAGAGTGCAAACGGAAATGACAACTTTAAATCGATTTACAACTTTTCCTGTAATGGATTTGACATTTGTATGTTTGAGCGACAAAAACGACAAATGTCGGAATATGACATCGGCGACAAAGTCTTTTTAAGTTGTCATTTAATTATAAACTAAGCTGACGTGAATGAAATCGAATCTTACCTTTTGTTAACCTCCGTCCAGTGGCTTTTTTCAACTTAATCCCCTGGCGTTGCTCCTTTATACAAATTAGAAAAAAATGTATTTGTAATTTGATGGCTGCCAAATTGAGGTTAAAATTTGTTCATGCTTTTGCGGCCTTAAAAGTTGATCGTATAATTTTTTGAAAAGTTTCGCTAATTGCTTAAAAAGGAGAACGAGTGGAGTGGCGATGAGAAAATTAAAAAATGAAAAACGAAATGAAAAATGCTGGGGAACAGCTGTAGCGAGAGAAGCGGTCAGTCAGCTAATTTGCAACTAGGCCAACAAAAATTGAAATTAAATCAATGCATTGCATAACCCGAGGTGCTTTAGCTTAATTGGAAACTGTGCCGAACAGGAACAACTTTTAATGAAGAAGGCTCTGGCACCGGAGAGCGATGGTGGGATGGCAGCGACAGCCATGTCCTGTGGTCGGACGACGGTGATGAAACAGCAACGGCAGCAGGGGCAGCATGACAACAGGAACTGCAGTGAAAATTCACTGAAAATTCAAAAATTAACTTAATTTTTCTTAGCCATTAAAGTGATGGCTTTCAAAAAGCTTTCAGAAAGAGATGTGACATTTTCATATTTGGGATGAATATTATTATACTGTATATATTAATAAATATTTTTGCTATAACCATGTTTTCTATACTTCTTTCTCCCTTTAAACATAAATACAATTTGCAAAAGACTTACATTAGGCAATTTACGTCAAGTTAAGCCCCCAAAAAAATTGGATTTAAGGAGGCGTCTGAAGTTTTTATGTGCGGCTGGGTTAGGCACACCTTAAGTGTAGAAGGGATGCATGTTTACTTGGCCACAACTATAAAGACTAATTAGGCAATAAATTCACTCAATACACGTCTGAATTCCGACATATGAAGTGGGTCATAAAACTTCTTCAAGTAGTGTAAACGGTTCTCTTCTCGGGCCTACCAGACAGACAGATTTTTTTGTTCGTTTTTTATGACCCTGGTTTTTTAAATTATTTCGGTGTTTTCTTCTTTTTAATTAAGGTGAGCCAGCCCTGTAGCAGTAGAGATGCGTTCATTCATTGATCTTTTGAAGATCTTTTCAGATCGAAGAAAGACTTTTACGATGGCGTCTGGCGGGTTTGGTGAGTTTATACGATATGGTTTAAATGTTTACAAAAGCACTTTATGGGCTGCCAGAGTGCTAAAAGGAGTTGTGAAGAATCCGTATACGTACTATACGTATTTTCAGATTTTTCCTTCAATTCCTCAAGTAACTTATGTCATACTTCCCTTGAATATGTTAACTTCAAATGGCCGTAACTCGAATAATACTGCGCCGAATGTCAAATGTAATACCTTCCAAATCCTATAACTGCGTGTATTTCGAAAATTTATATCGCAATATAAATTAATATCGATCGAAAATTTGTACTTTGTAATTTTGCGCTATAGATAAAAGGAGATTCAAGTCCTGAACCATAAAATTGTTCCCTTTTTAAAATAGAAGACAAATCAAAAGAGATATGGAATAGAAAGTGATGGAAAAGAAAGCATTTTGGACAAATTCTATCAACAAGGTCTGAACCTTGAAAAACACGTTATTTTGTATAAAAAATGTCTATATCTCGGCTAATACTTGTCTGATCGGTGAATGGTATACCTTCCCGGTCTTGCGTTTTAAGAAGTAGAGAATCAGTAGAATCATTCTATATTAAAACCTGGCCAACGTAAATCTGACCCAAATTTCGAAAATTTTCAAGGACAACTCATGACGTTAGAGTTGTGGCAAAAACTTATAAAATTTACTAATTATTTATTTACCCATAATAGATTTTAATATATGTTTAATAGATATTGAAGAGTATTGAAGCCCTGATTTATAAACGATATTCCATTTAAGAAAATTCCGGTTAAGAAATGTCTGACATATTGATGTAAATGTGTTTTAAATGTTCCCATTTTGACCAATTACTTCTCATGTTCCTCATATTTTTCTTTCATATATGTAAGTTTTCTTTTGCTTTAAACTTGAATGAAATTTACAAGTAATTCAATAAAAGAGTATCCCTCCATCTTGAACCACAATCGACACACCCAAAAAGAGATTCAATCAAAGTCTGCTCGGGTGGACATTAAAGTCCTGTGGAATTGACATTTCCAACATTTGAAAACAATGAAGTGACACCTTCACCTTCAACAAATTTGGTGTCAAGTCAACAGAAAATGCAAAGCACTTTTTTCCAAACCTGCGGCATCAGCAACGAGTCAACACGTCAACATCCACACTATCTTGATGGCGTGCTGATCAGGAAAAAAGGGAACGATTCCATGGAAAATTGAAAAGTCAGCTCTCGAAATTAGGTCAAAGCCATAGAAACTTGACACTCGGAGACGGCAGTCCTAATGGGTTGAGGTCGCGATTTATGGGGCTCTCCATGCAGCACCCCCAAGCCCCAACCCATCCGAGAAACACGAACGACTTTTGCAACATTTTTGCCAGCTTTCAGCATTTCGCACAAGTTTCTGCCATCGATAAAAACAAATTCTCTTCAATTGTTTTAAAGTAATTTTACAAATGCGAAACTTTTAATTGTGATAGGAAAGTGCAAGGCTTTCAGCAAAAGGGTAGTTTAAAACTTAATGTTTACTGTCGGAAGGGCCAAAAAGTCATAATTAGAAATTATTTCCCAAACTTGGTTTTATCTCTTTTAATTAGATGGCTTCAAGTTAGAATTTTATTGATTGCCTGGGATTCATTTCAAGTTATTTCTCTCTTTAATATTTCGGCTAATAGATGGAGGAATTTGACTGAGAAATATTTCCAAATCGCGCAACAGTTGAAAAAAATGAAAGAAAAATGAAATTCGGTCGTGGCCAAAAATTCGTTTCGATTACAAATCGTGCGACGTGACTGGCATCCTGATCCCGGGTTTCAGTGACGGAAGGACATTAAATAAATCAGCGATTTGGGATTTGCATTTCAATTTGGCCAAAGAAAATGGCTTGACCCGCGGCAAGAGCAGGACAATTGAAAGACAGCGTATCCTTGGCTCTAGTCTTGAAGAAGTGATGATGAGATCATGTAACATTTTCAACTAATATTTTTTTTATTTGTGATACTACTTCTTTCCGTAGAATCTTTTAAAGAATAACCATTAGACTAGGACTAAAATGTATTTGGTAAACAAATAGTTGGTAATTATTTTAAAATGGGAACATTGTGCAATGCATACAATGAGGCTGCTGCTTTCCTGCCAACGAAACAACAGCCCAGATTTTGTTGTGCCACTTTTCGGCTTGTATACCTTCGTGGGCAGTGGGTGTGCTTTCTCTCCTTTAAAGCAGTCAATTAAAAGCACAATTTGAATAGAGGGTTTTTGCATTTGCCAGCTTCTTTCTCGCCTATCCTGGCAGCTAATTTTTCTGTTGCTCCTGCCGCTACTGCCACTCCCGCGCCACGCCATCCCGCCATCCCGCCGCCTCAACAGTACTCAAAGTTTCCTCTTTTCTCCACTGATGGTGATGACTATTCAGAAACTCATCTCTTTTACAATTTGCGAGCATTGAAGGCCCGCGGCTTGAGCCGAAAAATGGGTTTTACTTCGCCGGACCTACTCTGTGCTCAGTTCGAGGAGAACGCAAAGAAATAGCTAATTTCATGGAATTGTTTGGGGACTATGCAGTCAGTGGGGATGCTGTCGGGATGGGATGGGATGGCAGCAGCTGAAATTGCATCTTTTACATACATTCTATGCGATTTGCCGTGGCTTATATTTCCGTCGCAACTTCCTTTCCCGTCCGCCCGCCCCCATCTCCCCCGAAAAACTCCCCCATTCATGTTAAAACCGAATAACAGGCGGAGATCGGGGGAGGGGAGGAGTCAGCCCTAGTCCGTTTAGTGCAACGAGGTTTTTGAAAACGTGAAATTTCTCATTTTATTACCAACCAACACAAACGCATCGTGGAGTTCGTTTATTATTCCGTGCATAATAACCCCCCCTGCACCCACAATAGTATACGCCCATGTAACAATCGCAGGTCCAGCTGGGCAATGTCCTGTCCCTGGGCACGGGAACGGTCACTTTTGTTCCTGTTGCCGGGCATTTGCTTTTAATTCCTATTAAGCCTGGCAATTAGTGTAGTATTGGCTCAAAGCGAGGTATGAGAACTAAGGATATAGTTTGTTCCCATCCCCATTTGGCATATCCATGCCAACCCATCCGAATCCATTATTCAATAATGATATTTTTAGGAAAATGCATTTTCTCTTGGAACATTTTAATTCAAAATACAAAGGATTTGAAATCCATTTATATTGATTAATTTCTATGGAGGAAATAGGCCTTTTACACTTTTCTGTTTACAGGATCACCTGAAGAAGCCAAGCAGTAGTTAAAAAATATCTACCCCTTATTATCCTTAAAATTTTAACCGAAACTCTTGCTTAAATGTCGAACCTTACTTAATTGAAGCTTGTAACAAAGCACTTTTCGGTAAACTCTCTACGTTAGCCAGAAAGTCGGTCCTGTGGCTGCCGCCCAACTTTCAAGGTGCTGTCCCAGCTCCTTGGTCTTCAGCATCCACCGAGACCGCAACCACCCGCTGGCAGCCACCCCCAGCCCAGCCCTCGAATCGCAACCATGGCAATCATTCATCAACCAGCTCCGTAAAATTCAATATTTTTTCGTGCCTCGTTCCGCCTTCGCCCCATCCACCCGCCCGGCCAACTCTCCAAGACGACAACAGAGTCGAGCATGTAAAAAATTAATTAAATTATGAAATTTTATACCCCAAAGCAAATATTTAATTTAATAACATTATTATGCAGCTCGGTTGAGGGCGACGGCGGCGAGGGCGGTGTCGGCGGGTCAGATGGGCGTGGCGCACGCACCAGAACACGCGGCGGGTGCGCAAAAAAAAGGTAAAAGGGGGAAAAGTGTGCAACCAGATAATTTATTTTTCTATCCCTCAGGTTGCAGTCGCACCAGCACCAGCACCAGCAGCAGCAGCAGCGGTAGCGGCAGGATAATAAAGCCAGCGCTGGTCCTTCGCGAATCACGAGAATAAAAACAGCCCGGGAAGTACCAGCCAAGTGGAGGTGGAGATGGTCTTCCCTTTCCCGGGGAACGGCGGCTGCTAATTGCCAAAAATTATTTTTCAAGCGTGCACGATTTTTAAATAAATATATTCCTTTCAGTTCAACTGCAGCAGGTCATTTGCTTACAACCACCACAATTTTTGGGGGTGCACACGTGGCGGGATCAGGGATTGTATTGCAAACCTTAAATTCGTTTAATCAAAAAACAAACAATAGGGCTTCCTTCATGGAACTTTAACTCCTGATGACGTTCAGGAATCAGTAAGTCTGGCTAAAGAATATTTAAGCCATTAGTCAGCCACTTAAAAGGGTTACTATATTCCAGCAAACTTTTCCAAGTTGTTCATCCTTATAATTCCTCAATCCGCTGCTGTATGGAAATTAACCCTTTCTAATGAATTTATAAATTTCTACATAACTAGTTCCCCCTCATTGATTACTTCATAGCCGAAGCCTCGCATCAAGGCTATTATTTTGCAATTATAGTTCAATTTGCACACGATTGTTGAGGGAAAATCAACCCCCGGCGTGTCGAAGGATCCTAACTGGCACCGTTTAAATTGAACTGAACTGAAGGCTCTTTGAGGAATTCATAATTAAAACACCAACTGCGCATTTTTCCCACATTCAATTCGCAATTAACCCTTCAGAGGAGGTTCAATCGACATTTCTCCTGCCAATCGCTCGAGTCTGCCATTTGACAACTTCGAATGGGCGATTCGCATATTTAACTTGGTTAGGGCCTGGCTCTGGGCCGGGTCAAAGGAACGTAGAAACTTGACAAGAAAATTGCCATATGCGTTGAAAATTTTCCGGGTCACAGGACAGACCATTTCTAAGTCCCTAATAGAGAAGAGAGCTTCGAAAGTTTCCCTGTTTCCAGCACAAGGCAGTCATTTATGTATGAGGCTTAATCAAAATAAAAGTTGAAGAATTTCAAACATGAATGGGGTACCTATATGAAGTTCTAGCTTTAATTCTGAAAATACATATCCAGTCTTTCTCTATTCATAAAATTCTTGAAACTCATTTAGATAATTTAAATTGTTTACCTTTTTTTAAGGCAATATGCACTCTAGGGTAAAAAACTTTAATCTGTTTGCTGATAAAGTCAAACCTCAACTTTAAGCTATACCTTTTAGTTACGCATATTCGGTTATTTTTTTTTCGAAAACGTTTCCCAATAACACTGTTGAGTGCACATGCAGGAAAATTTATGACACACGAAAATATTTTTTGTGGTTTCCTCACAGCGAAGGAATTAATTTTTTTCTTGTGTTTTTGTCAGCAATGCAATCAGCTGCCCCTATCCACCCGCAATCCACGAAAAAAAAAACGACAAAAATTTTACCCCCCGAGTGCCACTGAAATAGGGAAGCATTATTAAAAGGTAAATATTATCCAAGCAAACAAAAAGAACTAATAAAAAAAACACAAATTGTTTGAAAACAAATGTAAACATTTTTATGCACTTTTTGCAGACAGGAATTTCTTTTTTTTGTGCTTGAGATTTACGAGACATTTCCAGGGGCAGTCCCATAAATTCCAGTGAACCGTGTTTTTTTCCTGGCTCCCCTCCCAGCTCCAGTTCCAGCTCCAGCCCTCATAAATATAGAGAAGGAGCTCTCCACACACAGACTTTTCTTGGCCTGGAATGGCCTGGAGTTTTTCCGCCCCCCGCTCCCCAGGCTCCCCCAGACTCCACTTTCATCCGATTTCCTTGTCTCGGTTTTCTTTGATTGGCATATTTTCCATGTCTATCAATTAAAATGAATGCGTTCATTGATCCGCCACGAAGCCCCAGCTCCCTCGAATTTTTCTCTGCTGCAAGCAGCACATCGACCGCTATAAATCTTGATACTTTGTCATGTTCTGTCTAATTAGCAATATGTCAATAAAATTAATTAAGTTTTTTATTTCGTCTTTTACAGCAGGATCCGAGAAGGAGACGAAATCACAACGAATCGAGGAGTAGCTGAAGGAAATGTTAAAAAAAAACCACTCAGATGCACATGCAATATGATCTCAAGACTATAAAAAAGTATAGCATGTTTTTTTTTAATTTCAAGTGTTCTTTTTTACAACTTTATGTATGTTATATATTTTTGATTTATTTAATCTTAATAAAATTGTTGTTAAATAAAAACTATTTAATTTCCCATTAGTTTCTCCAATTGATTTAGTTACTAAATAGTTCCCCAAGTCAAAACACATCGCCATATGTTGCCCATCAATATTACTGACCCTCCGTTTATCAGATACGTACATCTGCCGAGCCCCTTGTCAGCTATACCCCCACTCCCCATGAATTTTACATTTCCCTTATGCGACTTTAAAAACACTTTTCAAGAAAATGAAATAGGAAACTCCGACTCAGATGCGTGTAGTTATTGGAGACAAGTTTTAAATGGATTCGGAAAAACAAGCGGTTTTAAGTTTCCAAAGGCGGTTTTGAAATCTTTTATTATGATTTTGCATTAGTCGACAAATTGAACTTAGAATAAAGAGTTGGCAGATGATAATTTATTAAAAGAACTAGATCTATTCCCTTCTATCCTGTATACTCCTATATGAAAAGTCCAGATACTTGTAGAAACTAACTCGTGAATGAAACCAAAAATTAAAAGACTCCTTTTCCTAGAAACGGTATGACAAATGAATATCCAACTCCCTTGATAAATAAACTCCCTAGCCTTGAAATAGTATATTATTGTGACAGTCATAGTGGTACATCTTCCCTATCTACACACAGACCACCAAAAATAGCGAAGCCTCGCTGTCCCTGAAATATCTCCAAGTTTCAAATATCTCCAAAAGGATGGCACGCTGCCAAGGATCCGCATACGAAAAGGGAAACCCAAACTCAGACCCAAACAAAACAGTAATGAAGACAATGATTAGTGTTAAATGCGCCCAGTGCGCCAGGAAATATATTTTCCAAATAGTTACCATTTGGTGTCCTCTCAACTGGCGCCACTTTTATTTTTGTCAACGCTGAATAATTAGACTGTGTCCTCCCCATCCTACACTTGCAACCGTTTGCGGGTGCGTGTAATGTGCTGTCGAAATGTCGGGATATTTGTTTGGGTTTACGCTCAGCAGGAGCTCCTTTTTGGCTCGAGTGCAGGATGTCGGCAGGACAACGACTGTACGGCTTCTGCTGTTTACAGTAAGCGGACTCTCTCGTCTCTTATCAGTCCCGCCACATGGCTCTCGGTGTGTAAATCAGATAAAACGTGCAACAGTTTAAAGTGTATATTCGTCCTGAATATAAAAATGTTTACGCACCGAGACAGTTTTTGTTTTTAGGAAAATTTTACTATCTGGGGAAATGTGTTTAAATCATGTGTGAGGTCGGCCTGGGTGATAAGCTCAAGTGTCTTGCGGCCGTGTTTACTTTAAATATGTATTTTTAACCCACGGATAGCTCTGACTTTCTCTATAAGATATCCCTTGGCGGAGATAAAACACTACCAGTTCCTCCTGCAAACCTTAAACCTTAAACTCTACAATTTTCATTTTGTTGCTGATCAAGCCTGGTACTTTACACACCCATAACTTTGATTTTAATGCCTTCAATAAACATTCAACTTTTCCCGAAACCTGAGATAAAGTACTTTCCCTAATTATGCACCATCACGTGAAGGAACAGAGATAATGCTGCGCACCGAAAAAATATTTGGTCATTATATGAAAATCGAGGGTAAAGGCATTGATTTTCCTCTACCCCTGGACTTTCATCCCCGGACGAGGTTATTAAAGTAGAATTTACATAAAATTTGCGGATTTAAAGAGAATATTTTTGCAAATCCTGTAAAAGCCAAGGCCTCTTTCATCTTTTAGAACGAGTAGTTTTTTGTTGGAGATAGGTACTTTTTGAGCACAAATGCATAAATAAATACAGTCCCCTTCTTTTTTAGCCTTTTCCATTTGGGACTTGGCTCGACTCGTCAAATGCTTATCATATTCCCTTTGTGCATTGCATTGTAAATATCTCATGATGGCTGCTCCTGGCCGTCATCTCGTTCTGCCAGAAAATCTCCGTGACAGGGATAATAACAATGAAGCCAGCTAGCTCTGCCAGGACACTGAATTTTCAAATATTCAAGCAGAGCTTTAACTTATTAATTTTCTCGCTTCAACCACTTTCGGCCGCCACCACACATCGAAAGCTTAATTAATTAAATTTACAATAATACGGCATTTTCATTTCGGCCGGGCCGACTGCTTAGCGACAATCAATCAATTTCTAAAGCACGTGTTCCAAGACAAATTCATCCAACCGAAGGTACTCCCAGCTTACACATACAAATTATGTATCCCGTCAGCCATCATTAAACATCTCCTAGTAGTGCTTCCCCCTGGTATCCACCTGGAGTCTCCGGCCTAATGATGTGTTTCGTCCCGGTCCCATCCCTGTACCCTGTACCCGTACCCGTACCCATATCATAATGGTCTGATTTTGTAGGCCCATAAAAATTGACAGAGCAAAGGTAAAAAGATTTCAACTAAAGCCAGCAAGGGAGTATGAATTTTTACAAGATGACACAACAAAAAGAACGCGTTCCATGTAACCAAAAAATCAAACAATACACTAAAAATGGGAAACCAGGAGGGAGGTGTTCGGAAAAAAAGCACTTGAGGCCTCCTCGTTCGACTGGGAGATGTCTGGATCGTGGAAAACCGATAGAGCACAACGGGCCCGGTTATTAAACTGCTTTTAAATTGACGGGGAGGACGGGCCGGATAAGAATAGGGCTGCAAAAGTCGTACCTTATCGATATGACAAAACAAATTTTAATCAGCAGACTCGCCCAACAAGCCGCAGCTGTTCAGGATCTGATGCTGCTCGTGCTGATGACATCCTTTTTGAGGCAAACATCACGTCGATTTTTTTGCGTTTTTTTTTTTTATACTCATTCCGGAGGGTGGAGGGGCTTGAACTCTGATAGAGGATAATAATAGCTGCTGTTCATGATGTGCACGCAGAAGCTAACACGAAGACTGTTTGATGTTGGTTATGAGAAAAGTTGCTGCTGCCCGATAAGCCTCAAAATGGTAAAGCCATGAGAGTGTAAATTTAAAAAAAAAATCGTGCAAAAAAAATGAACCATGGCTGGGAAAACAAAACAGGATGTGTGACGCCCCTATCGTCCTTCCCACTTACCGCTCCTGGCATCCACTGCCATCATCTCCTGCACGTGTCGCCGATCTAATCAAATGGAAGTAAAATGTGTAAAAGGTGGAAAATTTACGCCGAGAACACAGCCAACAAAAATATTTATATCTATAAGAGAGGACATTTTTGTACAAATTTTTTGCAATTTCCTATTTAGTTGGTTGCGTTTTCATTTTAACGATTTTGTAACTTCAAGATTATTAGTCAAAAAAGTCAGAGTAGGGCTCTTAAAGGCACCCATATTCTCTGAATCTATCAATAATCTATTATTAAGTGCTTTTAACTATGAAAATAATACAAAAAAGATATATATTTATTAAAGTTTAAAGTGCAGAAAGAGTATTAATGAATAATTTAAGCTACCATTTTATTCAACATCACCTATCTCAGAAACCTCACAACGTTGCTATTTTCTACTTTCCACACTTAAAAAATCCAATAAAATAAAAAGTCTGCCACCAGGTCCCCTTTCAATTCCCCCTGCAATTCATATGGGAGCTGACAAAGCAAAAAGTTTGCAGATGACTTTAAAAAACCCGATTTTAAATCGGAAAAACGGAAAAGCGGCGTCGGGAAAGGCTCCCCCTGGCCCGCAACGCCTGTCACATTCTAATTTCCATATGGTCAACCCTTTTCGGAGGCAAGGACCCAACGGAAATTTTAATAATTTTCGCCGAAGTTTTTGCCAGGCTTCAACTTTCCCATGGCCCAGTCCATCCTTTTTTGGCGCTGCCATCTGCCGGGCTAATTGTATGCTAAACGTTTCGGGGTTTCAGGGCTGAGAGCGGCGGGCGTGGCAGTTGGAGTGGGAGTGGGAGGGCCAGTCGCCATGGCCATGGTGGGGAAGTCCTGGGAATCCGGACTTCTTCAGATTTGGGGGCGCGTCTGTGGGTGGCTTTGGTGAAAAGTTTTGTGAGGCACTTTCGGAGTTTGGTCGGACACAAACACGTTGAGGGATAACTGAGACATTGTTGGCTGAAAGGGGTGGAGGTGGGTGTGGCCGGTGGGCTGAGGGCTGAGGGCATGGCTGGAGCCTGTAACTATCCCTATTGGATAAAGTCGGGTAATGACTTTAATTGCGGATGCCAAGTAAGGGAACTTAATGCCTCCCGAAATTATAAGGATATCTTGGGAAATATTGAATAACTTATGTGGATATTTGATTCTCCGGTATCATGATGCTCGTTATCGTAATTGAATTTGAATTTTAAGACTTGCGTATGGACGTTATGGCACTATCTATCTCCCAGCAAGAGTATGTAACTTTCGGATGCATCCGATGAATGATTTTCTTTCCCGTTTGCTTTACTTTTCCTCCAAGCCAAGCAAAGGGAAAAGAAAAGCACAGTCTCTCGCATGACAGTACCAAAGCACTCGACGGAAATTATATGTGGAATTCACGGCCATGGCCGACGCCACTTGTTGGCTATGGCCCAGACCCAGACCGGGAGCCAGAGCCAGAGCCAGAACCAGGGACCAGACCCAGACCCAGAACAGCCCCTACCTTCCTTCACTCCCGGACAGTCTTGCTGCGATGTTGCCAATGTTAATCGAAGTTGGGTGCAGGCGAAAAAATGTGGCTCGACTCCGGGCATTATCTCACGTATTGGGGGCAGACATAAAAACAAATTACATGGACTGTGGGGAGGGGCTGTGCTTTATGTATAAAAATTGTAAATGCTACTTCTGTATCTGCAGCCCGCCGTGTCCTTGTGTTGAGGCATTTCCGGTGTTATGAACGTAGCTTCCGGGTTGCCTCTATGCCCTGCCATGCCATGCCCTGACAAGGTTGAGCTGACTGCAGAAAAAGTTTATCAATATTGAAAACTTTTAGCGTTTATTTATTATTGTCTGCACAATCGGAGTATATATACATGATAATACATATAGATAGTGGGATAGAGACATGGCACTGGTCATAGTCATAGTCATAACAATAAACAAGGCTTATAAATATGTTATTGGTCAGTCTTTTGGGGTCTTGGTCTATTAGCTCCAGTATTTGGTTTGCACTTTCCTTCCCAAGAAGTTGTTGGCTTCATATTTCAATTTTATGTTTAAACACTGAAATTTTTATTATAGAATAAATGGGTTTTATAGTCTTAGTATTTTCTATTGCTATTCAGTTGGTTGAGGCTGAAAGTTCCCTTCCTTTAAAGTTGAAACAATCAAAACAAATATCACACCGAAGGGATAACAGAAGTGTCCTTGTCTGCGTTTTAATACCCACTACAAAGGGTAAAATAATTAATTATTTCAATGCCCCTAAAAGACTGTAAAATATTAATTGCTTTAATGAAATAAAACGCCAATAATTTGCCGTATTTCCATTTCGTTTTGACGCCGCCCGCTTAATCATTTATTCAGTATCTCCCCGGTGAACTTTGGCCCAGAAATCATTAATTCAAAGGGGTTATCGTTGTTTGTGTTTCTGGGCTTGTGTCTGTTTCTGTTTCTGTTTCTGTGCCGTGGCTCTGGAGTGTCTGTGGCTCTGTGGAGTGGAGTGAAATCTAAAACTAGACCTAAAAGTTTCCTTCGCAGAAGGAGATTTGTAACCCAACTCCTCAAGCCAGCGCAGGGAAAGAAAAATCCACTCTCACAAGTTCCGCCACTTTGGAAACTAAGAATTTATTTTATTTGATTTGATGGTTACATTGCGTGACAGTAATTACAAAATAAATGCAAACATCTGCAGCAGATCACAGGCAAAGTCACAGGAGGAAAGTGTTTTATTTTTTTCCCCTTCGGAGGGATGAAGATTTCCGATTTTCGATGGGTGGGTGAGCTGAGTGAATGTGTCTGGGCGATGGGGTGGTGAGGTGGTGGTGGCCGTTCAGTGTATCATTACTATTGTTTGGTAATTCGAGTGGCGATGCACACGCGACTACTTCCTCCTTGATGGATTGGCTTACCCAGATGCAGTTGGAGGCAAAGTATTCGATTACATGTGTAAGTTGCGCTTAATTTTTCTCCTTTTGACAAATTTTTTTTCGACACAGCTGAGACCCTGCTCCTTGTTCCATATCCCTGCACTTCGATGCTGTCCACCTTGTGGAGCGATCTATCAATCAAAACTTGACAACGGCAGGAGCAGTCATCTATTTAGCATTATAGTCTCAAACTTTAATCGTAAATCTTGGGTTTAAGCTCTGCTATGCTTGCTTAAGCCATCTGAGAGTATAGGGCTGCCCTCGTTCTGTATAAAAATATACTCATTTTCATATTTATCTTTATTGTTAAAGTGGAAAAAAAGCGATGGCCCACTTCAGTGGCACAAGAGGTTACATATTAATATTAATACCAAGTGTGTATTTAGCCAGGCTGTGGCTATTGGCCAAGAGCGGCTCTTAGGAATGTTTTCCGAGGCCCTCCAATAAATCAAAGAGCCATATAGCGACGAAGGCTGGCCCCAATCAACACCCAACAATACTTCAAGACACCGAGTTGGCCCTTTACGGGTGAGGATGTGTGAAGTAGGACTTGTGGGAATATATTTGAGTATGCCTGGAGTGTATGTGTTGGACGTTTTGATTAGCTTTGTGATTGGATATCTTCCAAAAATACAATCACTATTGTTAAAGACGAAAGTGGGCAGTTGTCTTAATATATTTAATTGGAAATACTCAAACTTGAATACCATTTCACTGCAAGGAGTGAGTACCGGGTATTGAATACCCCACAGTCGATTGTCCCAGTTAAATAGGACAATCGTTCTTAAACTGCTTTTATCGTTGCAAACTAGTCACGTGCTGGGACAGGGGACCATCGCACACCAAAATCACGTCGCACTGTTCGACTTGTGAAGGGTCCTATCGACCAGAGGTGACGAAGCATGGGGCGTGGGCAGGGGGGGGGGAGGCAGGTGACGGGCACCAGGTGCTGGTGGCCCAGAGCTGCCTGGCCTGACTTCCAATCCAGCTCAACCTATGGCCGCCTCTCCATATTTCAAATTGGAAAAAAAAGAAACAACAATAAATGACGCACCACACACTCGCTCCTCGACGCTCCCCCTCGAACAACCCCTTTCACACACGACGCAAATTGCTTAGCATACTTTACGGCTTCAATTGGCAATTGGCAGCCTTTGAATTTCCTTCCCCAGCCGACAGTTCCACGCCCCCCCTCCCCAGCCCTCCGTCCCCCTTTTTGTGCTGGAACCCTTTTGAAAAGAGGTAGGGAGTTTGGAATTTCTGCGGCAAGTAGAACCCAATGAGTGGCGCCTACCTGTTAACTGACAAGTTTACAACTTCTGTCGTTGCAGTTGCTGTCGGTTCTTCGATATTCCGTTCTAGTCTTAACACAAAAACCTGACGGCTAACCATTCCTAATGGATTGCGTTTTAACAGGAAAAAATTGTGCGTTTTTTTTTAAGTTTAATTTCTTAATCACTAGAGGGAGAAAAGCTCAAAGTCCCTACCAAATATTGACAGTAATTCATAAAGCCGTATCAGGCATTCTCACTCTTTAAATGCGACAGGTGAAAACAGGTGCGGGGGTACAGTGGTCTGGGCTTTCATAGGGTTTTCCATCGACCTTTTCAATCGACTACCAACAGCTTATGGCAGGCTGCTTATTATGACTGTCATGGCTGTCAAAAGGAGCAACGTGTTTCCCCACGCCCGTCTCGAATATCTTCATTACGCTGCAAAGTTCATATTGTGGATGTACATATATATTTTCTGGCATCGAATTTTTAAGCGATTTTCTATTTGTTTTTCTAGGGTGCCCCCTCCATAGCCTCGCCCCAGCAGTCTCGTCTGGCAGTCCCGCTTCTGACAGGTCAGACAGTTCAGGTGTAAAATAGTTTGCCACGTCAGGCGGCTGCGTTTTAAGTTACCCACCCGATCCGATCCCTTTCTTCTCCCAGCCGCTTATTGATTTTCCGGCACCTTCTGTTCCTTGATAAGTGTCAGACCAATCAGCTTGACATCTTGACTCTGGAGCGGACTACCCACACACGGCTCGCAGTGTCTAGGCACGAAATCATAATGCAGAAGGTCCAGTCATTTTTCCAATATTTTTCATCTTTTCCACCTACCTACCTGGCTGGCCTACGCGCCGCTCCGATTTGCGTCGAGTCATGGACTTTAAAGATCAGACTTGAAGATTTTCATTTTACAAGCCATTATTGGTAATTGTTTCCAGATCTGTGAAAATCCTTTCTTAGGATTACATCTTCTTTCGAGTAATAGTTGGCAGAGGGGTTTCAGGATTAAAGATTGCAGAAATTGGAATAATTCTTAAAGAAATAATAAGTAATGCCTATACCCTATTGGTATCAAAAGTAAATCCGCAGGGTACCCTGCTTTAAATCCTCTTACTGATGGCAACAATTTGCAAAACTTTTCAGACATTATACCGGCTAAAGTGTTGCAAAAATTTGATAAGCAAAGGGCCAACAAAAAAAAAGCCAACAGTTAAACGAAAATTTTCAAGACCAATCCCCAGTGACAAAAAAGTTTTCGGGGTGATAGACGAAGCCAAAGACGAAGCCCCTGGCTCATGCCCGATACCGCATTGTTTTCCCCTACTTCATTAAGTCAACAATTTGATATGCATTTCTGTTTGTTTTCCTTTAAATATATATATCTTTATAAATGTATTTCTCTCCGTCGCCGATCGGGCTTAGGAATTTTCAACGTGGGGCTAAGCTTTTGGCGCTGAAACTTTTGACAGCGTTTGATTGAATGTTTGGCAACGACATCGGGGATTAACTATGGTATGCCATGTAGTTATCTACCAAACAAATTCCGCCGGGGCCACCGAGACAGTCGTTAGACGGAGGCGGTGGCCCTAATTGGAGTTTCCACTTGGTCGAGAGGCAGGGGGAGGTGGGCCGCAATGTACGGACTTTAAAACGCAAACAAATTTTGTCTAATATTTTATTCATTTAAAATATGTACAATGTATCTGGAACATACTTGATTCTTAAATTTAAGATCCCTATATCCAGTCTTGATTCTAGATCTGTCTAATCATCATTGTTGATTAAATTTTATAAAATATTTATCGGTTTCTTATGAAAGAAATAATATTAGCATTTAGTGAAAAACTATAAAATATAAGAATAATAATATTCTTTATATATGAATTTATTTATTTCAAAACTTGTATGAAAGTTTTTAAATCTACTTTCGAAAAAGTGTTTTTGAGCAATATCAAGTTAACTGAAACCCCCTAGAGCACTGGCTACTTTAGTGACTAATACTAAACAAACAGTTATAGAGTCATAATGCCCTCACCTGAGAAACCACCCCGTAGATAGAAAGTACTTTTGTTTTAAAAACTTATCAACAGGCAGACGCCGGCTCTCTTCGCCGCTCTCTTCCGGAAAGAAGCAACAATGTGTGTTCCATTGCCATGCCGTTTCAGTCTTATACGCCGTTCAAGAGCAAGAGAAAGCAGCCAAAAGAGCAGCCTGCGACTATCTGCTCCATTTTAAGTTAATACAAAGTAACGGCTCTGGCCGTGTGGGGGCGTTGTGGGGGCGGTGGGAGGTGAAAAGGTGAAGCGGGAGCCAGACATGAAATCAATAATTATAAATAATTAATGCGTCAAAAGAGCATTTTCCGACAAAGCCAACTCGGTAATTGGTTTTTTGATTGGAATGCATTTACACGAGTGCTCTGTGCCCTGTAACCGGATTTGTTTGGCTAAAATTGCATTAAATAAATCGAATTGTGGCCCTAGGTCCACACAGCATCCACTACGATCCACATTTTGTGATTGCTCAGCGGGTTTCGGAGACATCGTGAGGGCCGTCTTCTCTCTTGTAAACAGTAAGAGAGCGCAGGATTCTGTCGAGCGAGAGAATAATAGCAGCCAGGTTATCCTGGATCCTGTTTTCGCCATACAAAAAGGACACGTTACAGAGTGTTAACACGAAACGAGGGCTTAACAGAGTGCCAGCTCATAGTAGCGAAGTGGCTCGTCTCGGACGATTGTGCACTCAGGGCGGATGGTTAATCAGGGAAAATATTTAGAGTCCTTGCGAAACTTTTGCTGAAGTAACGTGTCGTCGCGCGTTTGGCAGCGACTGTGTTCGTTTCTCTCGTAATCGGCGTAATCGATTGCCGGCTATCGTCGTCGGTTATCGTGTGGGTGGGATTCTTCAATGATTCTTCGCATGGGCGCTGAAAAGTACAGGTGACTCCGCCGGACGACCTTCCCGGAACCCGCAACCCGCAACCCGCAACCCGCAACCCGCTACTAGCTACCCGCTCATCAGTCGAGTTATCCTGGCTAAGGCAATCCAAAAGTTTTGCCTAAATTCAGTTAGATAAAGTTAAACGACTCCTAATGTCAATTTAATTATGTGAAAACAAAAGTCGCGAGCGAGTTTATTGTGTTTTCGTGATTTTTTTTCGGGTTCTCCGATTATCTGGATGCGGTGGAATGGACTTGGGGGTAGGTTGAGGTAAATCTAATAAAAACTTTTCCTTCAAATTGGAAACTAATTGAAACAGATGACGATTATAACTGTGGGAATCGGCTGATGGCTAAAAAAAGAATAAAAATAATGGATTGCTTTAGATGGTAAATGGATAATAATCCATTACTTGATAAAGTAATTATACGTGGCTACCTTAGAACTACCATGGCATTAGGATATAACCTGGAACAATTTTCTGGAAAACTTTTTAAAAACCAATTAGGATTAAGTTGAAAGTATTAAGCCGTTTTCACAAAACTATCTATGATGAAGTCAAACTTTTTAAGCCACAAATATATTATGTGTAGAAAAAAGTATGGTGAACGTGGGAAATTAATTTCCAGTAGGTAGCCACTATTAGCCACTCCCAATACCCTCAAGTGCAAGCCATTTTAATTAGTAGAGCGAGTGGCCCGATAGACGGCCAAAAGTGACTTTTGAAATGGTCAAGCAGATAAAACCGTAATAACTACAAAGCCGAATGGGATGAGGGGAAGTGAGTGTGTGTGTGTGCTGTTGGGGGTTGGTCCTGGCGTGGACCTGGCGGGACCTAAGCACGCACAAATTTGTTAAACCGGTCACGTATACCGGAGACCCCAGGGCCACCCACTTCACCCAATGCGCGGGTGAAGTGCGGGTTGTCAGCGACTTGGAAAATAAAAATCGAAAATTAAACTTAAAACGCGAAAAATGGATACAAATGTCCCTACTTCCCTCCACCAGCTCCTTGCCACATAGCATCGGTTGTCGTTCCGAAATCGATTTCAATAAACGTTAATTCGTTTACCCTCCGAAGTCACAAATTTGAAACCTTTCAAAATGACGCAACAAATTAAACGCCAATAATTTAAAACAATTTCCCACTCAAAAATAGCAAATAAAAAAAGTCAGTAAGCGGGAGTCGCCCGGGACAGGGTTTCTCTTTGTATATATTTTTTTTATGGCTTTTTGATCTAATTAAATTCCCATAAAAAAGAGCAACCGGCCCGCAAAAGAGTGACGCAAATAAAAACAAATAAAATAAAAATGATTTTAAAGTTAGAGCAGCAATGCCATAAACATTCTGATAAGACAACGAAGGTCAATAAATAAACAAAGTTGAATGGGCTGCAAAACGGCGAACAGTAGGCGACAAAGGGTTAATGAGTGCGTGTGACTGGAGGCAGTGCTGGAGTGTGTGTGTTCGTGTTTGTGTTTGTGTGGGTCTGGCCTGGAGTGGGTGGCTATGGCCGGGTCGAAGTGGGTTAAGGAAGGGGCAAATTGCACTAATGGCCTGCATTTTGCATTGCGTGAATTGTGTGGGGGTGACTGTTAACAAGAGGGCTTGAGGCTGTGGCTGATGCTGAGGCTGAGGCTGAGGCCTGACATGGCAACAGTGATCTTTCCATTTGAGGCACGCAAATCACAAAGCTTTGTTTAACAAAACCAGTTTCATTTCGATCACTGGACTTTATCTAATTAGATTTTATTCCTAACTGAATCATCCAGTTGTTCTTATTTTATTTGGCAATCTTGATTTTACTTATTTAAGCTTACTTTCAAGCTACAAAATAATCTTTATATTAAGGTTCTGTTAAGACCATAGGCTCTTTTCGTATGAAGGTCTATGCTAGCTCTAATTATTGCGAATTAAAAGCTAGACAGGTAAGTCTTTAACGACCTGGCACACTATTTTTATCACAACTATATATACACTCTAAAGTGCACAATAATCCCCAATAACAATCATTACTGGGGCTGGCGGCCGGTATTTTACGCTCAGAAAGTTTGGAAAAAAGCTTCTCAAAATATACTCGGCATTTTGCCAGATACGATGCATATGTATTTGCATCCATATAAACGAGTATATAAACATTTTCGATACACTTCCAGAGGTTACTAAAATATTCTAGGCATTAATAAGAAATAATAACACACTTATTGACACACACAGTTATTTATGAAACACTTTCAGACCCATGAAGGCAATAACTAAACTAAATTATAAAATTTAAAAAAAAATATGTAAATTCTAGACCTTTCTGTAACTAAGATCTAGATAGAGAATGCCCATGTTCGGTGTCACATTTGTCCACCTCGGCAACAACAAGCGAACAAAAGTTCAACATCACTTGATAAGAACGGTGCTTCGGTTCTGATCGGTGGGTGGTTTTTGATGAGGGGGTGGCTGGAGGCGGGCGTGAAGGCCAAGGCGAGATATTCGTGAAAAGCTCAAAAGTGAGATGAACAAGCTCGCCACATGCGTGTCGGCGTCTATATAGCAAGTCAATTGCGCTAATTTCTCCCAGTTTGTGAGCGAGTCGCAGTTGAAAAGATGTCAGAGATCGCGATACGCGCCCTGGGCGTGGAGGACTTCTCGGAGGTGGAGGCCTTTCTGGCGGAGCACTTCTTCAAGCACGAGCCGCTGATGCTGATTCCCCAGGAGGATCCCTCCCAGGCCGCCGTCGTGGAGCCCGAGTCGGAACTGCATCACCAGCTTCTCCAGCAGGGTCTCTCTCTGGCAGCCGTCGACAATGCCCAGGGCGGACGCATTGTGGGAGTGGCCCTGTCTGGGGCCATGGAGCCTTCAGACCTCGAGCGGGAATACAAGGAGACTCAGGAGAAGCCGGTCTCGTGCCTGCTGGACAAGATTCACAAGCTTCTGGCCGGAGTCGAGTGGCGGGCGAATGTCTTCCAGCACTACGGGGTGGAGCGGGTCCTGTACCTGTACATGCTCGGGGTAAGCACCGACGTGCGTCGCCAGGGCGTGGGCTCCCGCCTGGTGTCCGGCACCATTGAACTGGGCCGCATCCATGGGTTTCCCGTCGTCTGCTCCACCTGCACCAACCTCAACTCCACGCGTCTGATGACTGCCCTTCAAATGGAGTGCGTCCTGGCTCAGGAGTACGCGGACTACAAGGACGAACGGGGCGAGGTTATTCTCCAACCGGCGGCTCCCCACACAAAGGCCAGTGTGGTGGGCATTCGACTTTAGCTCTTGGATTCCCCAGAAAGCCAAAAAGCCTGAATTAAGTTTAGTTGGACATTAGTTACTAAGGAAGAGTTTATAGTAAATCGTTGCCTAAAAATTAATGTTAGTTAATTTGTATTATATTGGACCTTGAACATATTGCTAGAGCCATGTGAGTATCATTGAAATACTCACATGCGTGCTTTTTATTGCCATTTTATCATATCTCTCTCTCTTAAAAAAAAAACCTTGAAAGTGCTCTGATTACGTTACGGAAATGTTTATTTTCTGTTTGCTCTTCATAGAATGTTATGAGTATATATTCATATTTATGGCATCTTGGTCTAGAAGCTTTTTTTTGACAAACAATACAGTGGTTCATAGCCCATTTCAATTGAAAAGAAACATGTACAGAAGAATCTCTAATCTATACGATATCTGGTACTCTGCTTTACTTTTTGAATCTTCAATTCATAGATACTAGTACTTTCTATACACATATTACTAAAAACTTTCAATTTAACCAAAACAACTTCGTCAAAATACCCGAAAAGTTGTAAACTACATCGCATAGGTTTTAAGCTGTTGACATTCGAAATTTTAATAAAGTGAAAATAGTTTGCCGAAATTTTGTTTTCCAACTACTCAAAATTATGCGCCAAAAATGTGCGAACAAAAAAATGGAGAAAACTATTTTCCAGCACGGCGGACAGCAGGCAACCAACCGTAGTTTAGTACTCCGGGGCTATGTCAATCCGGAATATTTGCATAGCCTCATAGAAATTTCTCCAAAGATTCACACAAGTGAATTTGTGATTTATGTTGGCGTGACCTAAAAATTTGTTCGCACACTACGACGACGAAACTATTGTAATTAAAAGTGAAAAGTTGACAATATTTTCTAGTTGAATTTTTGATTTATTGCGCGCATTGCCAACCGCAGCAAAAAATTTAATGAAAATTCAATGAAAGTTTGCGGCACTCGGCATGCGCAGATGCAGGGATTGGTTAGTTGCAACATATGGTTGCACTGTTAGAAAAATGAAAGAGATCTTTTCTGGATTAAATACTATTTTCCAATACCTTGTGGGTGGTCTTTGGGCCTTAAGTGATCAATTAATTACTCTTCTTTCATCTAGAATTGTATATATAAACTAAAGATACCAGGAATTTTCCAATTTACCCCACTTTTGACACCAATTTCATAGATTTTTGAATGTGCACAGCTGGCCCAGCCGACCCGACCTCCGGTCGCTTTGTTATTGTCTAAGTGACCCTAATGAAGATTAATTTATAACAAGTGCTGCGCTCCACTCTCAGCGCGAACGGAGGAAAAGCGAAAAAATAAGCTTGCCACTAAGTCTGACAGCCACAAAAATGAGAAAAATATAAAAGTTTTACACAAAAAAAATACCCAGCGACTTTTCATTCTTAATAATTTTGACATTAATGGGAATGTCAGTTGCTGAAAAACAGACATTCGTGCTTATAATTTAAATCTACGACCTATTACTTCTATTAAGTTATTCACGTAGGTGACGACATGCAAGGGCACACTAATTTCCAATAAGTACAGGTCTTTGTAAAATTTATAAAAGAAACTACTTCCATAGTTTGCGGTAACAAGGTTCGTCTCGAAACTAATATCTAAAGTTTTCCTGTTTTCCATATGCATATGCATGGACGGTGTGTCGTCACCGTCTTTGCAACTCCTTTAGAGGATTTCTTTTTGCATTATAGTCCTATTAATGTCAGACAATAGCTCCAAAAAAAATTAAAGTTTTCCCGCACTCTGCATAAAATTTTATTTAGTTTATAAATAAATATGGAGAAGGGCTCCCCGCAGACTGGGAGACCGAGACACCTGAACTCGGTCGTAAAAAAAGGGAAAACCAAAATGGGAAGCTCCCTGCCCATTGTTACTTTTAGTTTTGGCTCGGCCATGTCCTTTTGCAATGGCGTTGCATTTGATAGGGGAAAACGGGATTTTCAAACATATCGCATATACAAAATGCAAACATGTCTGGCAAACACAAATCCCATAAATGTTTTGTGCCCCATCGTGGGTGTTAGGGGGCGGAAGGGTGTTAGAAGAGCAGAAGAGCGGAGGATGTGCCTGTGAGGAGGATAAAAACTTGCAAAAAATATTTTCATATGTGAATATGTGTAAAGTGTAAAAGTTGTTCTCCGCTCCTGGTTTCTGGATCCTGTATCCTAGATCCTGGCCTGATTCCTGTTCGTTTTGTTGCCTCCTATCCCATTCTGCTTGTGTGTTGTATGTGTTGTATGTGGCACGGTGTGCCCCAACTCTTTGCCACTTTTTGTGTTCTGTGTTTGCACTATGTGAGCATCAGGTGCTGTGGCAAAAGAAATTACAACAAATCCATTTGTAAAATTGCAAACCGAGACCGAGGCATTTCCTCCGCTTATCTAGTTGCCTTTGATGGTTCTTTTCTCTTCTATTTTTTTGGCTAGTCGGCAGAGATGTGCGTCTGGCTGGTCTGGCTGGTTACCCAAAGAGATACGATGAATATCGAAGGGTATTAGGTTTTCTAAGCTATCCTTTTTCAGAAAATATCAAAAGAAAAAGTCCCACAAAGTGATGATTATGGTTATGTTTATTAGGGGGGCTTCACAGTTAAGAACTAAATACCCTTTGTAGTGTCCCTGCCAAAAACACAAAAGCCCTTTTAAACAATAAGGACTTGGCTACACTATTCAGTCAATTCACTCAATTACAGGACCGTCTCCTGGGTCTGCCTTCTCGGTGGGCCGGCTCCTATCATTATGGACTCAAAAATCAAGATGAAGCCACTCACTCGCTGCCTGTCATTTGACTGGGAAAACATTCATCTTACTAAAGTTTGCAATAGCCGCCATTCGCAGAGTCGTTCCCCGGGCTCAGGTCCTGGGCTCAAGTCCTGGGCTGAGACATTCATCAATTTGTTAGGACCAACCTGCTCGAAAGGTAGAAACAAAAAGCGAAAAGTCCAGGAAAATGTAACGACTATAGATGCCCAATACTTTTATAGCGGAAAAGGGACTACTAAGAGAAACATACCCTGTTACTATGGTACTCCTACAACCCTATGGCTAAAGCCTACTTGGTAGGACAACAAATATACCCTTGCCACTCGCAGGATAACTGGGTACGAAAATGGCAACGAACATTTTTCGTACTCCTGCAGCAGATTGCATATAAATTTTCAGAAGTAAGTGCAGGCAGCGCCTTGCTTTAGTCCAGTTTTGTCCTGCCAACAGGAGCTCTAAGGTTGCACGGCTCCTGCCCTCTACCAGCCGGGTAGCCCACCACCCCACGAGGCAGTGCACGGCAAGGCAAGCCCCTCCAGGACATCAAGCTACACACGTCAAATTTCAAACAAGTTCGGCTGCCGGAGGGCCTGGAGAAACGGGCAGCTTCCAGACACAGGTAGCCGAAAAAATTCCGAAACAACAAGAAGGAGTCCGGTTGCCAGACACCGGTAGAGAATTCGCAGGGAACAGGGTGGCCAAAACTACGGCTCCAGCTCCGGCTCCGGCTCCGGCTACAGCCCCAGCATCTGGCATCTTTTTTCCTTCATGGCAACAGACCAGGTAGGGCAACAATGAAAATGGCTAACGGCTGACGTTGGGGCAAAGAATTTCGGAGCTCAGGTTTATGCATAGCTGCTGGCACACAAGGGGCACAAAATGTTGCTGATTTACTTCGTCCTTAAAGAGCACCACGGTAGATTTAAAGGCTAACAACAGTGCTCCTCTGGCCCAAAACTAGTTAGTAGTCCGAATCAGAAATGATTTTCACACACTCAGTAATGAACCTCAAATATGTTACCAGCATTTGAGACTAAAAGGTAAGGTTCTGGGGAATAATGGCTAGGCTATATGGTCCTATCGTTAATAGTTAAAATGCAATGCCATTGGGTTCAATGCATCGGAAGGACTGCGAAAAATAAATAAAGTCCGCTCACATTTTAGCTCTGTGCCGTAACGTGTTTTGTCTGCAACTGCAAGTTAAATATTTATTTGCAATTCCCCAAACCAGCGAGTGGCCCAAAAAGTTGGACTGCCACCCAGAACAGGAGGCACAGGTGATTTCTAGTTTTAAGAGAATCAAGAGGACACCTGCTGTTTTTATCCCTTTTTCAACCAAGACAAAGAAACACTTTTTTAAAGTTTATAATTGGCGTTAGTTGGCATCTGCGGAATGACAGAATAAAAGAAGTATCACCTTTTTTTTTAGCTCAAAAGTTAATTTATTTTCAATTTTTTAATTGTTCAGTAAACATTAAAGTTGTCAAGTGTTTTTTCAGGAGACCTGCCCAGGTCTTACTTTCGGTTAAGATTGTAGTTCCTCAAGTAGATGCCGGCCAACACCTCCTGAATTCTCCGACGGCGCTTGTCCTGCGTCAGAAGCGACACCAGGTGCTTGGGATTTAGTCCGCGGCGTGTCTGGCGGTCAAGTGCTTCCACATCGTCCTCGGTGATTACATCCTGGTCATCGTCATCTGCCTGAGGTGCCGATGCCCCGGCAGCAGGGGCCAAGTCCAAGGCTCCCTCGTCGGCGGATTCCACCACCTCGGAGTCATCCTCGAACAAGTTGCCATCGGCCAGATCGTCCAGATTCAGACCCTGGAGGATATCAGCGATCGTGGGCACAAAGGCGCTCCGCCGGGCGCTTGTCGAGTTGGTACTGTTGCTGCTGGAGGCGGGCACGTAAATGCCCTGCGCATTGTTGGGGTTGACGATGAGGAAGGTGGCACCTGATCCTCCAGGTAGTCCATTTAGATAATCAGCATATGGGTTGGGCCTGGAAGTTGGTGGCGGAGGTGGAGGTGGTGGGTAGTAGGGATAGTAGGGGTTGTGGTGGTGATGATGGCGCCTGTCCGACTCCCAGTCGGAGTTGGAATTGGGCTGCTGGACTATGATGATGGGTTGCTGACTGCGGCGGTCATCTTTGTCGCCTCGATGGAGGTTCCACAACAAACGGGGCACAATCTTGCTAAAGGCTATAGGATAGAAGGATAGAAATTAAGGGTATAAGGAACCTGCTGCCTTGACTAACTTACCATTCTCCTTCCTGTTCTTGCCTCCCGAACTCTGATCAGCTGAAGCCAAAGCTAAGCAGGCAGCGACCACAAGCAGGACACCCAATGTCTTGATGATATTGTTCATCTCGTTAGCCTACACCTTCGACTGAATACCCCCTTCCAGATTGCCAATGTCTTTTATACCATCTAACAATTACTTTTGCTCCAATTCCGCCACTTTTCAGGTGCTCATTTTCCAGAGAATCCGGCGAATCATCTGTAGATGCTCGAAATGTATCTAAATCGTAAATCAATTTCTAATTCCATCGCCCCGGTGCCCTCCGTTTATTGCACTCGTAAAACGTTCTCCTCATTGCTCGGTCTTGTGCTCTTTGTTTACTCTGGCCTCTGGCCTGGGCTTTCATGATCTATCCGTTCCAACCATTCGACGTAAGTATTTCTAAACTCCACTGGGAGCTGCGCCAGTGTGTTGTTTATAGTCGCGGGCAGAGTGATTATGATCTGTGTACATTGATCTGAAGTTGCAGAGTGGTTTCCAGCGCAATGACCCCGTTTTTAGATTCGCCGATTCTTGTACATTGAACTTATGGTGGTCTTTGAAATGAGAACAAACCAAAAATAAAAAAAACTCACCAGTCTATAGGAAATACCAATTTGTACACTATGTATGGACAGACACAGTGCTCGAAATAAGTATGTCCATCACGCAAGTGGATAAAAACTACCAAATTGCGAGAAGCAAATATAAAGCCCTCAAAAATAGATAAAATCTCCATGTATCCATTTCATACTATCCAATCAAAGAGAAACGAAAACAATAAGTCCTGGAGAGCACACATGGTTTAAAAAACCGAGACACGTAGGAAACACAAAGTACAAACCGCAGCACACAATCGAAATCACCTCCACTCTGGCTGCACGCCTTCCCAAAGAGCCATAGCTTTCCAAATAAAATGCCACCTAACAGCCAGGATCCATTCGAAAAGCATAAGTAAAAATAAATAGGAGCAACAGGAGCAGGGCAGGGCGGAGCTGGGCCAGAGCTAGAGCCCAAAAAACCTTACCACACGAAACTGTCATGTACGAGGACTTAACAGATTTAAATTCTATTTGTCAAAGAACGCTCGAGAGGCAACGCAATCGCTGAGCTGTGAATGAATATTGACCAGAGGCATTAGGAAAATGGATTTATTTGTTTCCCCGAACATCTTTTATCCCCAAAATATATCTTGCTTGAAAAGCAGAAAAATAGATGTCCAAAAAAATAGAGCTGGCCGATCAAAATAAATAGTTTGTGAGTGAACTACCATACTAGAAATAGTTACTACACATAGTTATAAAATAATATGTATTATGTATTATGAAACTGAAATATAATGAAATATATATGAAAGGAAAAACCACCCCCTATAACGAATAAAAAGTAATATCCAGGAGCTCCAACAACCGGAAGTGGAAATCAATTTTTCATACATGGCCACTGTGGAAGCTCTCTATTTCTAAAGAACATTTTGTTTTTTTCATAGAATTCTCTTAGTAAGCTTATTAAATTTTTGCCCCAGTAAATTAAGCGACACTTTTGGGGTCAAATGCTCCGCTGTGCGATTCCCGATCCCACATCGAAAAAGGCATTTCCGCCCGCCTTCCTGCATGTGCGTTTGCGTGCGTTAGCGTCGCGCTGCCATTTCACATCCGGTCCTCGACAGCGGTGCTTAGCTTCAGCTACACTGCAACAAAATGTTGTAGCCAAAAATGGCTATGAACGGCAGAGCTTATTTGGCCAATATTGCAAATAATTTTTGCAGTGAACTCCTTTGGAGAAGAGGAGAACAGAGCACTCTCGGTGGCCATTAAGTAACACAAATTTTCGGCAGCATGCTTTTCCGGTTTTCCGACGCAACGGCAACGGCATCGGCATCAGCAGCAGGAGCAGAAGCAGAAGGAAAAGCAGAGGCAGAACCATAAGCAGAGGTAGAGGCAGAGAGAGAGAGGTCCTGCCAACCCACCGCCCACATCCTCGGAGACTGGGCCTCTAGTCGCCTTAGTTCAATAAGGATTTCCGATTCAATTCGTGCGCAGCGACTCTGCAGCCGCTGTCCATTTTCATTTATCGAATTTTTCACATTGACGACCTTTACACCAGGAGCTCAATTTTTTATACTTTTAGCAGCTATTTTATTCCCCGGCATTATTTATTTATTTTGTGCTGATTTCATGCGTTTGCCTTGAGACTTTTCGCTGTTGCCCGCCCGGCTATGTGGTTGTTGCTCTTTGTGCTTGATTTGCTTTCCAATTTTCAATGTGTCACATTATGCACACGACCATTAATCAAAAACAAAAAAAAAAAAACGAGAACAGCCAGAAGTCAGGGGGTGGCAGGCAAGTCCGCCCCGGGAAGAGAAAAATTGAGGCAAGAAATTATTGCTTAAATAAGCGTGTTTTCGCTACCAAAGGACGAGCGGTTCGAAAGCGAAAGACTTTACAGAATAAATCAACCACAAAAATGGTCAGAGTGGGGTTATTTCCCGCTCGCCCCGGCCCCCCGGCTTTGGCCGATTTAAAAAATTTCCGCACCTTTCGGCATGGCCCTTATTGATTTTGCCTTTATGCGCCATTTACGCGGACTCCGTCAGCCCTTGCGCCTTGCCATGCAAAGGACCTTCCATTCCATTCCATAATTTATAGAGATCAGCAAAAAGGGGGACAATATTAAAGAGCTACAAATCAAATTATGATGAAGCAGAAAGTGCTAAGTGAAAATCGTTGAGATGAGAAATCGCTTTCCCGCGATGCTTTACATGGAAATTTTCCAATTTTTGTGGCAGAAACAGCGATAAGCTTTCACATATTTCTTGGGGGATTTGCTCAAGTCATGGCTTTTCAAATAAGAAATAATTATGACCTATAGTTTTTATGCCTAATGCCACACACATGTGTACATTAAAGAAGGACACCGTACAAGCAGACATTATGTTGAAGGTTACTCCGCAGGCATCGTAGACACACATCAGTTTTTGCCTTATTTTAGGAGAAAAGTGTCAACACCAAAATGATTTGATAGGCGTTTCCAACAACAAACTCCCCCTCATTTCCGTTCTGCCACAGTGGGCGTTTCCAAAACAGACATAAAAATCCACATGAAGAAGCTGGAACTGAAAGTGTGTCCGCCTCCATGCCAAAAATATATTCTTGATTGGCATCTTGAACCGAAATCTATCACGACCTGGCCGATTGAACTTCTCTTTTTTATACTCTAACGGAGGGGATAAGAGTTATATGCTAAGGTTGCAAAGCAGTTAGGCAGAAATCCTCTAAAAAAATTGTTTTTTTTTCGGGAGAAATATTGATGGCCGCCGAGAAAGAGGATCTTTTTCAGAATCATAAAAAATACGTGGAGTCACAATATGGCCCCCAGCGATGGCTATATCTTTAACAATAATCATCACATTCTTGAGGGGAATGCCTTAAACTATTTGTACATCGATTCCCTTTCGATCTGAATCAAAATCTGGGAACAACTTTTTTTTTTTTTTTCAAATTTTGGGGAGGATCTCCTTCAAAAGTGTACCAAAAGGCATGGAGCCCAAAATGGCATCAAGCGATGGCCATCTCTTTGCCAATAATCATCCGATTCTTCAGCGGAATACCTTAAACGAATTGTACATCGATTCCATTTCAATCTGCATCAAAATCTGGAAACAAATTATTTTTTCGATTTTTAAGGTTTTTTTTATCCATTTTTTACGAAACTTGGATTCTGGAGGATCCCCTTTCAAATCCTGATAAAATACATGGAGCCACAATATGGACCCCAGCGATGGCTATATCTCTGCCAATATTCATCCGATTCTTGGGCGGAATATCTTAAACGAATTGTACATCGATTCCCTTTAGATCTGCATCAAAATCTCGTAACCAATTATTTTTTCGATTTTTTGTAAAATTTTCTGGAGGATCCCCTTCAAAATCCTGAAAAATACGTTTAGCCACAATGTGCCCCCCACCGATGGCTATGTCTTTACCAATAATCATTACATTATTGATCGGAATACCTTAAACGATTTGTACATCGATTCCATTTCGATCTGAATCAAAATCTGGGAACTACTTTTTTTGTATCTATTTTTTTGTCAAATTTTCCGGGGGTCCCATTCAAATTCCTGGAAAATATGTGAAGCCACAATATGGCCCCCAGCGATGGCTATATCTCTGCCAATATGCATCCGATCCTTGAGCGGAATACCTTAAACGAATTGTATATCGATTCCATTTCAATCTGCATCATAATCTGGGATCAAATTATTTTTTAGAATATATAACTTTGAATATATCCCATTAAATGAAAGATATGGGTTGCTAGAGCAGAAGCTCTTGGTTTGTTTCGAAAGCAGAACTGTACTTCGTCATCCAATAAGTTGGAGTGTATACCCGTACCCTTAGCCTGTTCTCCTTTTATGCGGCCTCATAAAAATGTTTAGTAGCAACTGCTACTGGCTAAGATACATTTGGCTTGGGCCCGCTGGCCAAAAATAGACTTCAACTCGAACTTGTAACCAGCTGCATTTGCAACTGGAAGTAGTGGGGCTGCGGAAAGGGAACGGGTATTAAAAAGGCCGACCCGCGGCCATAAAAAGTATCCAGGGCCACTACTGTTTTCCACTTTCTATAGGCTTCACACAATTTCATGCCTTTTTTATTTTTGGCCACTTCGCAGACATTAGCAGCAACAAAATGCTGCACATTCGCGTTTCGCATTTCGGTTGCCACTTCCACTGTCAAGTTGGTGTAAAATTTTTCATTTCGCATATGAAAGGAAGTGTGGGCGCTACTTCCCTTCTTTTATTTTCTTTTAATTTTTTTCTCTTTTTGTATTTTTGCCAGACAGTCTCTGGCAGCATTTGTCACTTGGTTTTCATTCATATTTTCTTTTTTATTTTTTTCCTTACACATTTTATTAATTGCTCGAGTGAATTCTTCGCGTTGGCAAGATGCCTGCAGCATATTGTGGTCTTTTGATCTATTCCGATCTACACGGATGAAAAGGAACTATAGCGATGGAACTAGACAGCCAAGAAGGAAAAGATTGCTGATGGACAATAATAGTATTCATTGAGAAGTTAAAGGTGTTAGGTATTAGTATTAGATTTTGTTCTTCCGGGCATGAATTGTTGCATCTTGTTTACCTTTTAAAAGATAAATGACAGGCCCTGGTGTCAAACATCGGAGCACCCCAGTCCTCCCGCCCATTCGGATCCTATTCGACGCCACTGTGTGCGCCACTTTTTCGCGCTGTTAATATTTTTGTATTTTGACACGTTTTGGCATGACGCCAAGCAATCCGCTGGGGAAGTAGGGAGTTTAGGGCCTCGGTGTAGTATGTGCCTGACATTTTACATAAATTTCTGCTTGCTCAGCTCTGAGAATCGTGCCGGGGAAACTGCCAGTCGACTTTAACATCCTCCCCTCCCAGGGTGCACCCTGTTTGCGATTGGATGGGACTGCCATGACTTGCTATCATATGACAAAAACGCGACAGTTTGCAAGGTCACGTCACATTAATTTGCTGACAATGATGTATTTAAGGAAGGACTTCACCCGCGGCCTCTCCGCCACTGGCCCGCTGGCTCGCTGGCTGGTTGGATGGCTGGCTGTTGTTCTTAAAGTCCCGCCAATTAAGCCACGCATTTTCACAAATCTTTTATACTCTTTTCTAATTTTATCCTTTGCGTTACAGAGTGAAAACAACGAAATGCCGAACAGACCAGCAGATTTACTAACGTGAGAAGAATCTTGAAGGGAATCAGAAACAGCGAAAAAATCAAAATGACGGCAATAAAATTACAACGATTGAAGCCCCATCGTTCCACACAGTCGACCTCTCCCATTGATGGCCCGGGAATAATTGAAGCAGGACGCGGCAAGGACGCCTATGGAGGAGCACAGTTTGCAACAAATTATTTCAAAAATTGCCACATTAAGCACAATAGTATTAATAAAAGTAAAACTTTATGTTGGCTGGCACTGACTTTGATTTTATTGGACTCCCGAAGTGTCCTGCAAATGGCGATGGCCCAAGTACCAGGTGGCGGTTCATCCACCGGCTCGGAATTAGAAATTGGTAAGTTTGATTCAAGATGTATTTTTATGATATTCATAATGAACAACGGGCTTATCTTTCACTTGCTTGAGAACATAGCTCATGGCCATTTCCTAATTAATACTAATAATCTCCCAAAAATGATCAGTATGCATTATAAAATGGACGGAAGTGTCCTTACCTCTGTGTTGCATGTTAAACATCACAAGGCGCCCGAAACCATCAGATTTGAGTCCCGGCCTGGACGGAGCGAATGGCCCGCACTTGATTTGCAAGTGCACTAAATAGTCGAGGCACACACACAATTTGCATTTTCGTTCAACAATCAACATGGAAATCAATCAACCGCAAACGGAAGGGTCCTGGCCCAAGTCTGTGTCCTTAACTATTAACCAACAACACAATCCTAATAGCTGATGGCCGGAAGGGCGGGCCACGGGAAACGGGATTGTCTATAAATTCTCTGGCCAACTTACCGCACGCAACTATAACCAATTACTGCACATTTGCGAATAGCGCCGGTTCTGGGCCGAAGGACTTACAATTAGTTAATATATACGAGGTTAGTTTATGTCCGAAAAGGGGGCGATTGCATCGGGATAAGTGGGCGGAAGGTAAAAGGATTTGATGGTGAATGTCAAATTGAAGCGGCCCTCTGAATGGACGACCACCTTATTTCCATTGCTGATTGGACAGCCCCACGACCCTGGACCCAGCTTAACCTCTGTGACCTCTCTTACTGTTTCCATGTGTGGGTGCGGTGGCGCCCATCACCTCCCATCGATTACAGTGGCTTTATTGCGGTCTTTTTATCATAAGAAAGTATCTGGTCATTACGAACTGCGAACCTTGGCTTTTTGGATATAATATTAAACATAGACGATGGGTTGTCTACTCAGACCTTTGCTTTCTTCGGAGTAGATTGTTTGTTAAGCCATTAAAACATGGTGTTTGTTAATTATAAATGGCAACTGCTTCTGAAAAAATTTGATATTATATCTTATGTGTTGCGGCAATGTTTAATGTTGCGTATCAAAAAAACTTTTTAATTGTATCCGCTGGATACTCGTGCTGGATACTTTTCACCCCCAATTGAAAGCCAATTAAAAAGCGTGCGTAATTTGTTTACACAGCTATTGAATCTGATTTTCAGCACCCGTTTACTTTCAGTCTCAACGAACCTTGACCAAAAGTTTTAAGAGTGGTTTGCACTGGGCAAAGATAGGGAGCGTGTCCATGGGGTGGATGGGGTGTTTTGGGGTGGATCCCTCTCATAAGGTACGCCTTGTTGCCTTTGTTGTTTACGAGTGCCACAAGATTTGCGTCATTAAGCGCGATTTAGGCCAGTTTTTGCCTTTGTTTATGCCACTTTTTCCCCGCTGCAACTCAAGCGTTTGCAACGAAATCTGTATACCCTGGTGTAGCAGTATGGCATGGCCTTTGATATATCGTGGAATAAAGGGCTTCTTCTCGGTAAATTTACCTTCCACCAACGGAATTGAGCTGTCTAATCACTTGTGAATTGGTTTTATGCTGCACTTTGAAATTTCCCACCCATATGCTTTATTAAGCCTTTGCATCTGCACATAAGAACGTATCTCAAATGTTTGTTTGCAATTTTCCAGGGGTTGTGCTCTGCACATACGCCACCGCCCGATCAGGACGAGGGTCCTTTCGCCTTGCATTGAACTGTAAAATTTTCATTTTCATAAAGTTTCGCGGTGTTTTCCCATTGTTTGTGTTGTTTTACACGCCCGCCAAAGAGGAAACTTTGAATTATGATTATCGCACACACGCCAACTAAAGCCGCCCGGGATGGGGCTGGGAACGGGTCCGGGCCACGCACTCAAGTGCAGTTAATTAACTTTTGCGCAATTTATACTGCGTAAAAGTTTGCCAGCAGCAACAATTGGAGTTCTACCGCCGCGCCGTGCGTTGTTTACTTTTCACTTTTCACTTTGTAGTTTTGTATTTCGCCGTCAAAGTTTCACAAATAGTTTCCTTCTCGTGGCTGGCAGGGAGATGCTTGTTCAGGTCCAGGATGCTTGGGTTCGGTCAACAGGCTCCAGCCGTATATCATGCTGGTCAAATTCCCACCATTCAGTGGCGAAAAACGTTGCAGGACCATTCATTCAAAACTTTTGAAATAAAACCCAGCCAAGGCATTATTCAGAGTTTTCTCCTTTTCTCCAGCATCCCTGGAGAATATATTATTAAGCAGGGGGTTGAATTTTAAACTCACCTTAAAGCAGATTTAGTTATATATTAAAGGATTAAATTCTATAAATAAACCTATTTAATCTCTTACACTAAGTACCCATCATAACCAATAAAAAAAAAATGGATTTTAAACACTTTATATACTCAGTCTTTAACAATTGGCTAACCACTTTGAATAATTGTGTTGAAACTGATATTTTCATTTACTATACACCATCGATAATTAAAATGTAACCTCAAACTCAATATTCATTACGCGCTTCTATCAAAATAAATGGATTTTGATAAATACATATTGCCTGAAACGTGAAACTCATAAAAAGAAATTCCACCGATGAGGGATATTTATTAAAAGGTTAACTATGAATATTGTTACGTTCAAACTGATGCGGAGATATGGAAAGTTTCCCTGGCGAGTGCCGGGGTCACTCTTTCTCCAGTTCCCTTCTCCTGGCTTTGACTTATGGTGCTTAAGCACTGACTGATTGCTTCTAATTATTCACTAAATGATAATATTCTTGATATTTTGAGGGAGCGGCGGCGGGAAAGTAGTGGAGGGTGATGACGTCGATATCTCAACGACCTATTCATGACCCTTTCGCGGTCTCTTGGGGCCCAGAGTCCCATCATTCTTCGAGTAGTGGCCGAGGGGGTGATGATAATTGCGCTTTTCGTGAGAGACTCCGAAGATTAATGGCGAATGGAAATTGAGTTGCCGAAATAATGGAAGAATTTGTATTATTTCAGAAATTATTTCTTACGATTGAAAGATTTTCGTCTTCAAATTTGATATATTTTTTAAAAAGGTAATCTCTTTCCATTTCAGACACATGCAAGCAGGCATTGGGAATGGAGTCTGGAGCCATCAATGATTCCCAAATAACCGCCAGCTCTGCTCATGATATAGGAAACGTGGGACCCCAGCATGCCAGGTAAGTTTCTACATCAAAAGTTGTTTCAAGTTTAAATTCTGTTTAAACGCTATAAGTCACATAATCGACTGTACTTCCTTTTTACATTTCAACCGCAAAAGCAAAAGCAAAGATGTAAAATCATTGCACACACGTGTCACTGATGTTGACTGTAAATGATAAACAGCAATCATCCATTAAAATTTGACTCGTAATATGACGAATGTGAGTAATGTTGTATGTTCGAAACCATATACAACGTACAAGGCATTCCCTTACATTCCCTTCCACATGAATATTATTATTATGAATTATTTTATGGCGTGTTAAAATGCCTCTATGTCATTTGTGACCAAAAAAGAAACAGAAACAAGCCAAACACATAAATGACATAAATTAAAGTACAACGGCAGTAGCAACAACGATTCCAACGACATGTGCAAAATAATTTGACTTCACATTGAAAATAATGATACAACATATGGCCATTATATTTTGCTGACATTTATTTTCTCCGACCTGAGCGAGAGTGTGTAAGGACAGCTCCTGATTTAACCTCATCCGCAAAACTTTCCTGGCAATTATTTAGAAAGCCAAACACTGACCAGCCATCAAAACCATGAATATATAATGAATAATGTCATTTACCAAACATTCTCCACAGTAAACTTTCCACATGAAAATAAAAACATTTTTTACGAGGTACTAAAAGTTTTCCTTATTTTTTAATGTATTGTCAACAAAAGTCAGTAAGATAATCTTGGTGAGGTCGGATATAGACTTTTTATAGGTAGAGGACAGTTAAAATTCTGGTTAGAGGAAGAGGAGTATGACTTCCACAAGAACCCAAGAACATAAACCTATTAGCCATGATGACCTACAACCTAGAACCTAAATATGGATCAGGATCACCTCCAAGTCCATGGGTCCTCTTCCACTCTCCACCCACATTTAAGTACTTTTTCATATGCCTATCATCCTCCTCCTCCTCCTTACATCAGTCAATATGACTGCCTGCCATAAATTAATATTATTGAACGTCTTACTCCAAACAGTCACATAAAGTTCTGACAAAACAATAGACCGTTCCACCTAATGGCATGCATAGACAAGGCAAACAGAAAGTGTAAGTTGGAGCTTCAAATGATCCACAAGCCAAGTGGCATGGGGCAACACAGCACAATATACATACAATATATGTATGACGGGGGTAAAAGGAATATTGATTATAATGTCAATGTTGGCCGGGGGGCATTGCGTGTGCGACTACGGGGGGGACCTGATGGGGCCGCGCATAAAAGTAAAAGAAAAGCAATAAAATTATGCAAAGTCAACAGAAAAGGGACTGGCGACCACAGAGTGTATTGTATCCATGAACAAGTATAAACAAGGCAGAACGAAGCTCTTCCGACCCTATAAGAATTAAACGGACCCGATTTTTTCAACCACGTTGCGTATGAGATCTATGATTTTAAAGATACAACCGGTGGAAAAAAAATATTTAAAATATATCTCATAAAGAAATAAAATATAAAACTTTTACTGTTTTTAAAACTGCAGACCAGAGAAAATATTTACAAACGCCAAACCGGATACCGTCAAATACTTTAATTTGAAAACATTTATGGGAGTATAAAAAATATAGTGAATTGGCAGTGTTTTTATTTTTGCGCACAACTGCTTGTGTACTAAACGTATCCCAGCCCAGGGAAAAAGCTCCGGTGGGCAAAACAAATGTTTGGCTGTAAAAATGTCACATATGCCGTTTTGCATGCGGCGCCCTCCGCCGGCAAAGGAATGTTTTGCGTTGCTATACGCCACACGAGTAACTGGTAATGTGCGTGCCCCAGCCTAATGATGCCCCATTTCCTCTCCCTCCACAGGGCTTTTCCATTAAACATGCGCCAAAGTCATATGAATTTTATTACAACTCAAAAAGGTTGCTTCACATGAGATACTGGTATAAAGCGGGCAGAGAAAGGCCGTTTGCGGAAAGGGTCAGAAGATTGCAAGGAAATTCACTTTCTCTTATGATAAATGAAAAAGTTCGTTCTGCATATGGTCGCCTGTGTCAGTGGGGTTAAGGTTCGGCTTTAAAAGGACTTATAGCGTGTTTTGAAGACACTTTTCACTGGCTCCTTAAACTTTAAGGTCGGTCTAGAGACCTGAAGAAAACTTAACAAGAAAATCGAGTCATTGAATTCTTTCAAATAGCAAATATTCCATTTCTGCGATATGAATCAAGTCTCAGAAGGTAAATGTGTAACAAACGTTTATTTTTGAAATGAAAATTATTGCGAAATTATTCTCAGGAAAAAATGCAATACCATCTGCAAGTATAAAAGGAGGAAAATTTGTGTTTACTCGGTTGCTTTCTGTTTACTTTTGGTTTCTGCAAAAAATTGTTTTTTTGGGTGGCTCAGTTATATTTTATTTGCCTTTTCGGTACACACTGCGCCAAGTGGGTCAATTGATTTCTGCTTGCATGCTAAGCTGCCATTACAATTGAAGTTGTATATTTTCTCTTTGGCTCTGAACCCCCCCATTGAAGATACATTCCAAAAACTTGTGAATTGCTTCTCATTTTTCCATTTCAATCACAGCCGAAGAGGAATTTATTTTGGAAACACTGGGATTGATGATTTGTAGTTTACTTAATTATGGTATAACCTTCTGGAGCTTATTACTCTTATAGAAATTTTCCGATAGAAAAATATAGGGTCAGAGATATTTGACCGCACCTGCATCTGTTGTAACCAAATACAAAGGTAGCATTTGGCCCGGCCTGTAACTCACAAAAAGCAAATAAAGTTGACCAAATAGAAACAAACGTCTCTGCCATGGCATCTTCAGAGTCCCTTGTCTCCACTTACGATTTTGCAGTGGCATGTTGGCGCAGAGAAAACGTCTTTTGTCAATATAGCCACAACATGGCAAAGAGTTAACAACTGGGCAGTTCAGGCAAACAGGCACGGCCCCCATTATAGTCGGCCGATGGATCACCTGTTGATACGACCAAGCAGACGACTGATCTTTACCATGTTTGACTTTCCATTACGGGGGGCAAACATTTGCCAACTATTTGCTTAGGCAATTTAAATTTAACTCGTGGTGCGAGTCACTCAATTTGCCGCCTCAGAGCACTCGAATTGCACCAACTGCAATCTAACAAAAAGAAAAGTAAAGAGAAATTAAACAGAAGTCTCTGCCATTTGCATTTCAAAGGCATTATTGCAGCGACGGCTTTAATGGCATGGCATCATTTTTTTACGACAATATACTCGATAAAGCCAAGGACAAAAATAGTCAACCTTATGAATGCTTTTATGCTTTTGTCCATCAAATCACTGTGAAAGCTTGTCCAAGAAGGTGACGAAAGTACTACACATCTTTCGTCACAAAAAGCATTAATTTATTAATTTATAAGGCAACTCTACATCCAAGTAATGATAATGTAAAGTTCTTTGCTTTAATTATGTGACTAAAACCCAAATGCGTTACTTTAGGCATTTTCTCCCAGTGTGGTCAGGCCATAACCAAAGCCATCTTAGAAGAAAAACACTTGCCAAAAAGCAGAAAAATGGAAATGGCATTAGAAAGAAAATAGAAGCTGGGCCAGAAACACGAGTAGACAGAAATGCCAAGAAAAATGCATAGAACACAATACGTATGCAAGGCGGTAATACTTTAAAAGTCAACAGACAACACTGTGGAACGTTTGAAAAAAAAAAAACGGAAAAAACCTACAACCAAGATAAAAAAAAAACGTCAGCGGAAGAGTTTTGCAATTTGTGTGCCATTGTGTCAAGTGGAAATTGCAAGGCGAAGAGAACCAAAAGGAACGGATGGTAGAAGAAAAAAAATGGCAAACACGCAGAGCGACAACAACGGTAAAGATGACAATAAAAATGGCGGCTATGGCTTAGGCCAAAGGAATACCAACGACAGCAATATCAGCCATAGCTGTTCCCGACTATACGTACGTAGAATAAAAGGAGACGTCGGCTTAAAGTTCCATGGAAAATATGAAAGGCAAAATGGCGACATCAGCTTCTGTGGCAGAATCGGAAGAGTGAAAGTAGGGTGCAAACGAAAGAGGTTTCGGCCGACGTGGATTCGACCATTAGCGTTTTATGGTAAAAAGGAAAATCGATAAACCCAAACACACACACACACACAAACACGCTGGGAGCCTCTGGTTGTAGTCGCCTGTTTCGTTTGCAATTTGTGACGTGCAAGGGTTGAGGGCATCCCTCCACCCACCTCCCACCTGCCTACCACCCATCCAGCAACTGCCGTCGCAGCCCCACTCTCCCCCCATTGTTTTCACTCCAATCATAAAAGCATAACACAAAAGCCATTGCGAAAAAAGAAGACATATGCAGGGGGCTCTCGTCTTCTTATGTGGGTTATGTTATAGATAAAGGAAACGAGCAAAAGGGAAAGGTATTTCTGCATACATAAATGCCATATTTTAAAGACCCTAAGCAGGCGACAGAGTACAAAGGGGAAATGGCTTTTTATACTAAGTGGAATCAATCAAAACATCAATTATTCGCGGCGAAGACATTCAAAATTCAAGGATTGCTTATTATAAATAAAATATTATGAGGCATTTAGTATTGATGGTACGACAGAATTTGTTTTATTTCTTGAATTTAATGCTTAGCAAAGGCCTATTCAAAAATTCGTTAGATTCTGTAATTTAAAACTTATTCGATATCTCTGCGATATCGATTGGCAGAAGCTTAGTTCGGTTCACCACTAATTTTCGCCATTTTGTTCGCCCAGAATCATGGGTTTTCAATTCAATTTAATGGCCTCAATTTAAGTATAAACTGTATAGATTCCATGTATAAAAATAACCATGCTAAACTCCACAAGAAATAAATATTCTAATATTATTCCATTTCTGTTTTTATACCACTCATAAAATCTCGTTTTCATTGCAATTGGTTGTAATTTTCTAAGCTTGAATAGGTGCCAACGAGCATTTAAAGCCAACTGATGTTCATTTTAAGGCCAAAAATTAATTTGTTAAATGATTACCACGGCACTCCTTTGAGCCTCAAGTTTTCAAGCTTTTCAAAATATTTTGTTAACTGAGCAGAGAAGAAAAGAGGGAAAAAGAATTTTTAATTAAAAACTCCGCGGCACTTTGACTGTTGCTGCTACCAACCGCTAGGAGCACCAGAAACAAAGGAGGCGTCATTGTTTTGGCAAGGGGTTGATTGGAGGTGGGGCCTGGTGTGGTTGGCGGTAATAGCAGCGGGTGGGAGGCTGTGGGAGGTAGAGTGCTGGGTAAAGCCCTCTTTATGACAATCGTAAAAAATAATTTTTAGTAGCTCACGAGGCCCGCTGCACATTGGTAAGTTTCCAAGGCAAAAAAAAAGGCTTAAATTACAAATTTTTAAGTAGGTCTCTTTCTTCATTTAATAAGATTTATTTTTAAGATCATAAGTTGTAAGATTGTTCCCTATTTTTATTATTATTTTTTTTATTTTTTTTTTATAAAAACGATTCTATTGAATATATGAATATCTCAAAAACTAAAATTAAAAAACTCATTCAACCATCAACCCATTAATACTCCTACCACTGTGCCCTTACACAAAGAACTTCTGTCTTGGAATTTTAATTGGATCAAGTGCCATTAAAAAACTGAAGGAATTGGAAATTAAATGAAAAATAAATAAGTGGTGGGGCAGTGCAAAAAGAGAATAAAGGGATCAGACTGACAACCTTTAACCATCTTACACACATGCTGGAACGAATTGAAGACGGGAAATATTTACAAGCTTTGCCAAGGACTCGCGCTTCTTCCTACCTCCTACCTTCCTACCTCCCAGCACTTCCACCTCCCCCCACTCAGGTGAAATCAACTACATATACAATGAGGCGAACTGATTCACCATGCTGGGGGTAACTACCCTTTCAGGCTATTAGATGGGCTTGGATGTGTATATGTTTTGGTAAACATATGCCGGAGAGCAATTTGCAACGGTAGGGAAAATTTAATCCGCTTATGTTTTGGTCCTCTAGGCAAAAGTTAAGTTGTTTAGGGGACAGGAATCAAAGTTTCCAAATCCACTCTCCACCGGCTTCCGAAAATCTGCTTAACTTTTTATTAGAAACTGTAGAACTCTTCTAGACGCCAAGCTTAAATCCTTTCATTCTTTCATAAAATCGACAATGCGAAAGGTCATTATAGAGCATATGATACTTCAAATGGGAAACAAATACACATAACTAAAAGAGTAGGATAAGTTTATAAAGAAAGGAGGGACTAGGATAAGGACATTTACGTTGGGCACTTCAAACCTATTAGGAATTTGTTATTCCTACTCATAAAATATTAAAAAACATTCAAAAGAGACTAGAGCGGTAAGAAAGGGCATTCGAAATTGAAACAAAAGCTTAAATCCATTAAATCCATCAAGACTTAAAGAAATATATTTAAAGACGTCAAGTTAATTCAACTATCAAAGAAAGAGCCAAGTATCGAAAGTAGAGCAGTGAAAGCGATTTAATAATATAATAGGAGCCACCATTACCCGACAACCGGCCATTGGGAGAAGGTCCCGGTAGCCGGTATCCAGATGGGTACCTGGGTATCTGCATCTCAGGATGTGCGAGGGGAATAGCGTGAACGAGCGTGTTTTGGCTCTAATTTCAGCCGGACACATAAAGTAACACGGGGAGGAGACCCAGTTAGGGGCTGTGTGTGTGTAAATGCCACATAACAGCCACATAAATGGGTGTTGGCCCACTAAAGTGGAAAAGCGCTGGGGCTCGGAACATTCTATGCTGCAGTTATGCGATAGCTGCAGACCTTTTATGGCATATTTTAGAGGCTTTGCTAAATAAAACTTAGTCTAGGTGCCTCTGCGCCTTTCTTCCTGCAACCATGGGTCCCATGGAGAGATCCTGCACTGACCATAACGCTGCACATATTATAACTATGTGTGTATGTGTGTTATAGCTGGAAGTTTGTACGGCAAATGGCTAAGGCAGCTGGCCTCTGCTCCACAAAGTATGCAACAATTTTCAGTAAAACGAAACCACAACACTACTAGAAAAATATATACCAAAAAAAAAAAAGAAAGGTAGAAGAAAAAATAAAACAATTTCGCACGGCATACTTTGCGAATACTTTTCGGGCATTAAATGACGTGCTGGAAGGAGCACAGGAACACGAGCTCGTTAAAGCTCCTGCGAAACGAAACTAATGAAAGGATTTTCCCAAAATGCAATGAAAACTATCCCAACCGAATACGGCTGGAATTTTCAGCTGCATAACAAGCCACTTGACACAACATCTTGGCTGGTCGGCATGGTGTATATGGATGAGAGGGTTTGCTTTAAAAATCTCTACACTTCTGGCTGTATATTTTTGTATTTCTTCTTTTTGGAAAAAGCTTCTCTGAATCCAAATATTCGTAATGAGGCAATTTACCTCAAAACTCCCAAATTACTCAAGACGTCCATGAAGAAGGCTAAGTACCATGCTTATTTTCATTTCAGACTGAAGGTGGACAACAACGGAGGAGCTTGGTGTCCCAAGCACATGGTATCCCGAGGTCTAAATGAATATCTCCAAATTGATTTGCTGCAGGTGCATATGATAACCGCGGTTCGCACCCAGGGTCGGTTCGGCAAAGGTCAGGGTCAGGAGTACACCGAAGCCTACACCGTCAAGTATTGGAGGCCGGGCTTTGATAAATGGATACAGTGGAAGAACAGCCATGGGAATAAGGTAAGTTTCGAGAATAAGTTTCTTATAATTTATTGATTCACCATTAAATGACACTCGAACAAAAAACTTTACAGTTAAGTTCCTTTCCCGATGAAAATATCTATAATTGCATTGCTCTTCACCTACTCCAACGACATTCTCTTTTTTCCCCTGATTCACACATTAATCACGAGTAGGCCAAGCCCCGAGATAAAAATCTACGAAAACCGCAGGCCTAGCTCGCAGAAGACAAGATATAGAGGCAGATATTGCATCTCTTAGCCAAACAATTTATGTGCGAATTACCAACGGAGCCAGCGAAAATTGCGTAGGTGTTTCGAACCGGCACCGAACCAGTTTCATCGATTTATTGAATGCAAGCAATGGAAAATCAATTTTTACGCTTTTATTTTTTTTTCTCTCTTTTCCCACCTACACAGGCCACAAGCATGCTTTTTAATGCCCATCTGACCGCCCGCCCCTTTTGTCCACTCGTTGCAGATACTGCCCGGCAATATAAACACCTACAGCGAGGTGGAGAACGTGTTGCATCCCAGCGTCTTTGCCTCAAAGGTGCGCATCTATCCCTACAGCCAGTACGATCGCACCGTCTGCCTGCGTGCCGAGATAGTCGGCTGCCTCTGGAAAGGTGGGTGCCCCTTGATTTGCTTCACCTTGTGCCTTCGATAGCCGATCTACCTCGGCTCTGGCTCTTAGAATAAGTATTTTTAGGATGGACATAACTTTTATGGGTGCCTTCGATGCCTAAATACTCTTAAATATTAAATGTTTATCGAAATAGTCACGAATTGACCTTTTCTATTACATATCTGCTAACTGCCAAAGAGTTTTGATTGAGGCACTACTACAGAGCCTAGAATTATTAATACCCTTCATAAGAGTATAAAAATATATTAGGTATAAAAAGACAACACAAATAGCTCTTCACACTGCCCATTATTATTTGCAGAAGACATTGTGGCCTACAGTATTCCCATAGGGGCCCAGCGTGGTATGGAAATTGATCTTTCCGACAAGACCTACGATGGCCAAGAGGAAGGTGATCGCTATGTGAACGGCTTGGGCCAATTAGTAGACGGTCAAAGGGGCAAGGATAACTTTCGAGCGGATATTAATGGCTTGGGAAAAGGTAAGAGGGACTTTCTTTACAAAAGTAATCAACAATAACTTCCCTTCATTTCTAGGCTACGAATGGATTGGCTGGCGAAATGATACTTTACAAGGAAGACCTGTGGAAATCACATTCGAGTTTAAAAATATCCGAAATTTTAGTTCTGTGATTATTCATACTAACAACATGTTTTCCAAGGATGTCCAGGTGAGATATTATACTTTCTAGTCAAGTTTTTTCTCCTTTCCCCTCTGCAATAATATGATCATTAAGCTATAAAGATACAATCCAGTGTTTGGAAATAATAAAACCTAAAGATAGATCCCCAGCCATAGAGATTAGAGTCCATGACCAGACAAATTGGTATCAAGCCGGGCAAATAAATGGCCCAGAAAATCGAACCGTAATATCAGATAATTTCGAGGCAAACAAAACTATTTTTTTTTCTTATAAACAAACAAAACACGAAATCGAAACTAAACAAGCCACGTGTAGAATTAGGTTCTGGGACTCTGCTGGAATTCTTAAATAGTACAAAGAATGTGGCAAGTGTGGGAAAGATAGGGGATCATGGGTGAAGCCACTATCAATTTAATTTCTTTATTCGATGTGCTCTTTATCAAAAGTAAACAAACCATTAAAGTAGAAAGTTGAACAAGTGAATTTTCAAATTGTTGTTTGGCAGCTATATAGATGATTTCCGAAGAGAAGATAAAGATAGTTTACTTTTCAATAAATATTTTTATAGTAACGTTCCTCTTATTCATTTTATTGCAGGTGTTTGTTCATGCCAAAGTGTTCTTCAGCCTAGGTGGGCAGAAGTTCACCAGAGAGCCTGTGCAATTTTCTTATATGCCAGATCAGGTTCTGGATCATGCCCGAGACGTGACCATAAAGTTGCATAATCGGATCGGGCGGTATGTGAGACTGCACTTGTACTTTGCCGCCCGTTGGATGATGCTCAGTGAGATTACTTTTATATCAGGTAAGCAGAGAGGGGAATACTTTAATGACATATCTAGCCAGCTAGGTATTTTTTTATGTTTTATTATTGGCTTGGAAGCAAAGAACTCTCTATTTTCCATCTGTGCCTAATGAAGCATGGACTGGAAAGGACCTTTCGTTTGCTCCGAAATAGCAAACAAAGCTGGAAATCAAAGTACTTGGATATGAAACAAATTAAATGAGTTGAACTACTTTTGTGCAACTGAAATGAAACTCTGCTACTCTCCCAAAATAGACGATTGAAATACTTTCTTTGTCAAACAAGTACGATTTAACATATTTTCAAGAGGTTGACAAAATCAATCGAACCGCAATATACTTTAGCATCGCATCATCCTCGCCATCGTCCTCCTTAATGTATTCATATTTTTCTGCATATTGCGATTCCTTTGAATGTGTGTTTTTTATCCTGCTTCATTTGCTGTTTGCGCTCTTGAGACAGGATGCATTCTGTGCAGTCATCCGTTTTCTCATTAATTCATTCATTTCAATGCTTGCGCTTTAAGTCCTTGTGCAATTCATGTAGCTTAATCCTTTGTAATTGGAAATCGCTTTGTGGAAGGATATGTCCCTCATACTCCATCCCAATGGGAATGCAAATGCAAATGCAAATCGCAGCATGGAAAGTGAACTTGAGTACTCGCTCCGTAATATGCTTAATGCTACAGGGCTTGAAGGCAACATTCTTTGTCTCTAATTTTAATGCCAGAGAAATACATACTTTCAAGTCCAAATGGTAAGGATAATAAAGCATAGCTGAGTGTAAATAATTAATCAAAACATAGTCTTGTACCTTGCTGACTCATCGAACCATTGAAGCGTTTCTTGCTTAGAGACAATAAGCCAAACTTTGTTGCCAAAAGAAAGTCGACAGCTGTATTGGGAATGGAAGCGAAATAAAATAAAAGGAAAAACAACACAAAATCAATGCCAAAAGCAGACAAAATTTGCATTTCCCCCAAGTATTTTTGTTTGCCTTTTTTCCAACAAATTATACAAACTTCTTTGTTTTTTAAATATCCATCGAGGAGAGGTTGGTTCAACAAACGCCAAAAGGGAAAATGCAGCCCAAGTGGAGAAAAGGCAACCCAACCCAAAAACGGCAAAAATCAAGTGTTCAAGGGTGAATATTTTGGACAACGTCCTGGTCGGTTTTGTTGCTTTTCCTTATTGACAAATGTCTAGAGTTTCAACGAGTTTATGTTTTCGATTTCTATTTTTGTCTGCGTCGGAAATAGAATGTCAACACCGATGTCAGAGAGTGGCAAACAATTGAAGTCTCTAATTCAACATTCAAAATTAAACTTGGGCTTTTTTCGTGCACAGCTGACGTATGCAGAATTGATTGAAATCCAAACCGATTTCCATTTCCCATACGCTGACATTTAATATCCTTTGTCAGAATCGAATAAAATTGATTTAATCAAAGAGTTTCCCGTTTATTAGAGTATATTTAGTTTAGTCATAATTTGGTCAACTATAAATTGCCATTTTCAGTCTCTGCTGTTGGAAATTTCACTGAGGAAGAGCTGCCAAACATATCGTCGCCGGGGGATCCCAAGGAACCCGAAACTTCAGAGTATCCCTTACAACGCGATGAAGTTGGAAGGGCTTTCAGCACCGACAGTGATCGAAGACAGCAAAACACACAAGGTGAGTTAAATTTAATGGTTCAGTTTGGGAAATAATCCAGAAATTACCATTACCATTCCCCCTTCTTTTGTTTTAGTTATCTCTCCAAAACCCATTGACCACCATGAACCGGGCTCCAGCTTTATTGGCATTATAATCACAGTGCTGGCCACAATTATATTTCTGCTCGCCGCCATTATTCTGCTGATAGTGGCCAGGAAAAAACGGGGCAGGAGCAATGTTTTAGACGCGTTCCAGCACAATTTCAACCCGGACACGCTCGGCGACGTGGATAAGCGACTGAGCGGCAACGGTGTCCTAAAGGTAAGTGCCTAAGTCCCGGGCCAAAGGCCCCGGTAATACATTCCGTCGAACTTGGTCGGGGTTACGTAACATGCAAAGCGCATTTTCGACGCTTGGCCCCCCTCACGTCGACCGGCCAAGACCCCTCCGGCTGGTCTTCAGCTGTTTCGGATCCACCCCTGGAACCACCCAAAATGCATGTCAAACATCATCAGGACACCAGAAGGTAAAAACCCAACTGGGGAAAAAAAAACCTGGGAATTCGGGTGGGAAAAATCGAGCAGAAAGTAACCAACGCATCAAAAGCCCTAACGCTGGGCATATTCCAGAAATCATGATTAAAAACGGTTGTAAACGTAGTGCGGAATGCACAAAAAAGTGCTCGGAGCGACCCATGAGTTTTTTCACTATCTGCTTCTGCTTTTTTCTCCCCCAGGTGGTCACAACAATGGATGACAATGAGTCCTCCATTGACAAGAACAGTCTGTACCACGAACCCTTCAACGTTAACATGTACACCAGTACAGCCAGTGCCTGCCCCATGCAACGTCAGCATGTAACACCGGACTATACAGGTCAGTGCACAGTGGTTCAACAATTTTGTGGCTCAAGCCCGCAGGTTAAGTGGCCATTTTCATTTATATTTTTACAAACCAGAACGATTCTAAGAATTAGGGTTTCAAAAGAGCAATGAATGTATCCCAAAAAACAAGTCCTAATTGGCAATCCTGAAGTGAACAAATCCAACTGGAAACCTCACCAAAAAATACCAAGCACTTCCACCCACTATGCGGGAGCATGAACTTAGACATGATGGAGGCTGTGGGGCACACATACATATATGGGATGCACCTATGACAATTATGTGTGGGCCATCACCCAGTGCCATCAGATATAAAACTGCGCTCACAGCCAACACTTGAATGCCCCGCCCTCCACTGCCAGCTTCCAGCTGGTGTCGTTCTTGATGAGTTCATGTTTTGGATCCTGCCTGTGACAGGATATGCAAATGTCCCTCCAGCCTCCAACTGGGAATGGGGCAGAAATTGGTATTTCGGCAATATCTAGAGAGCAATGCTTAATTTAGCGAACAATATGGATCAGACGTCGTAGGTTTCCTGCGAAAAAAAATGGGAGTCACTTGTGTCTCTGATGGAAATGAGATTAAAATCGAAAGAATCGGGACTCCATGCCCTTTGATCCATTGAGAACTGCACATTGTTCATTTAATCCAAAGTCTCCTCTAGTAAGAGTATTAAAACTAACTAACTCTGGGGTTGCTTTGAAAACATGTTTTCTTCTTTGCTCATTACTTTGTGTGGTTAGACTTCTAGCTTCTGCCCTGCTGGCATTCTCTTAATTTCTACTGAACAAAATTAACTCGCTTTTAACATCGCATTCCTTCATTCTCGTCCACAGATGTGCCGGACATTGTGTGTCAGGACTATGCGGTGCCCCATATGCAGCAGCTCCTGCCCAACTCCTCCTCTGCTGGCTCGGCAGCTGGGTCAGCGGCTGGGACGGGGGTTGGGGCCGGGTTTGTGGCAGAAACGATTGTTGCTGGTGGCAACCCGAGGACGCGAAACCCCCTTAGTGCTCCCCAGTACCGGGCACCCTCCCCAGGGCCCCCGCCGCCCGAGAAATATTATGCAGCCACGCCAATTTACAACAAACCAATGTCCATGCCAGTGCCGGGATCCCAAAGCAGCGGGTCGCTGAGCCTCAGCTCCTTGACTACAGTGGCGACCACGCCCACCGCAGGGGGCACTGCCGTAGGAGTGGGTGGTACTATGGGCATGGGCATGGGCATGGGCATGGGTATGGGCGTGGGATTAGGAAGCAAACCGCATCATTACAATTTGGAAATGAGTGCTAATTCAGAGGATATTAACGAAGAGCAGGCCAATTGCCAAGTGCAAGAGTTTCCACGTCAGTCGCTGGTTATTGTCGAGAAGCTGGGCTTCGGCGAGTTTGGAGAGCTTCATTTGTGCGAAACCAACGTTTTGGAGTAAGTAACATCAGGACCACCACCACCACACAGTAGCACCATACTCATTAGCTCCTAGAACCCTAACCATAAGTCCAATATATAGCATCAAATTCAATATTTCCGTACTGGATGTTGTTTCTATCGGACAATTTATATTGACAACATATCAGAAAACATATATTTTTTATTCCTAACCCATCTCATTCGCCTGCAGCTCATTATAAGAAACTCCAACTGCCATCTGATGGCTCCGACTCCAACACTGCCCATGAATATTCCATCAGAGTCCTTGGGGGACAGGCCATTGAAATTGTCTTCCATGAAATTTTCTATTTCCTATCGAAGGCTGTCGGCACAAGTGCATGTATATTAATTATTTTGCATATGGGTGGTCTGGGGCCAGGGGAATTGTCTGATGGTATTTTGCAGCCAGTCCTTGAGCTCACCTCATCCGCCCACTCATCCACCCATCACGGCCCATCGTCCTGGCGATGGCACAGAGCCTGCCAGGGGAATATTACGTAACCGTATTAGATTTTGTGGCTTTCTTACCGCAAAACAATTAAAACAAGCAGGCAATGGGTTTGTTACGTGAAACAGCGTATTAAAATGTGTCAGGAGCAGAACTTTTTCGCAACTACAGGGTTATTGTTTCTTGATGGATTCGAAATGAGTATTTGAATGAATGAATGTCAGGAAATGGAAGCTTTCAGAGACATATACAGAGTTTGATTAAGGGGAGGTACTCGGTTAGTGATGTTACTCTCTAATTTGGGGCACAATACTTATCACATTTGAACTCTCACCTCGTTCCAGTGCCACCCTGGTGGCTGTGTCCACCCTGCGACCCGGAGTCGGTGATCTCCTGATCCAGGAGTTCCGGGGCAGGGCCAAGCAGCTGGCCCAACTCAGTCATCCCAATGTGGCTAGGCTGGTGGGAGCCTGCCTGAAGGACGAGCCAATCTGTATGGTGCAGGACTACTCGCACTGCCTGGGCGACTTGAACCAGTTCCTGCAGGAGCACGTGGCCGAGACGTCCGGCTTGACGGCCAACAAGACTCTCAGGTAAGGACTTTTGAAGTAAATGGCGTAGACCGGCTTCCTTTTCTGGCATCTCCTTAAATTTGTGTGTGTTTCTTTCATATTTTTACACTTTGGTGCGTTATCGCGTGCGTTTTTATCGCGCATCCTGTACCGACACCATTTGCCGACGCTACACTTCCGGCCTCGTGTTCAATGATTACACCCATCCGCCCAACGGCGAACGACCAACGACCAACGACCAACGACTTGCACCGACCCAACGACATACCCCAAAACGGATGTTAAAACTTCGTTAACTTGGCCCCAACCCACCATCAACTTTGGCGACTTTGTCCCATGCGAAAACTTTTCAAATTCTTATTTGACGCTGCCACTTCATTTCCTCCTCCTCGCCGTCATCGCCATCCCCCCCATCCAGCTATGGCTGTTTAGTCTACATCGCCACACAAATTGCATCGGGCATGAAGCATTTGGAGCACATGAATTTCGTTCATCGGGATCTGGCATCCAGGTAAGTGCTTGGAATAAGGGTGGCAGCTTGCCACCTCACTTTTTTAAACATTTCAACAATTTTTAAATGAAAGTATCCAGATAGGTGTAGTACAAATAAGTTAAAGCAAAGTCCTTACTGCTTCATTTATAATCATTTATAATCAAAATAAGTATAAAGCAAAAATCATAATCAATGGCATGTGCTTAGTCAACAGAAAACTGAATTATTTTCGCTGGCAAACACATCACTTCAGATCACTGACCCGAAAATGAGTTTGTAACTCCCGAAAATATAATATTTAGATTGGTTCGGTCCCCCTGCCTCTTGCAGTTTCGGACCCAATTATAATACCCTGTGAAAGGATGTGAAAATTCTTGTCCCTGAAGCCATGTCCGGCGCTCGACAACATATTTTTAAACCCATAAATCCTAATAGCTTGACCCCAAAGGACTCGCACAGCCCCGGAATACATGAAAAATATACACTAATTTAACAGCACACCTTGGTTATACAGAACTTGGATTATGTTCGGCTATAGATACCTATATATAGAGAAAAAAAAACATGTTCTAGTGTATAAACATTTCGGTTTTTCGGACAAGCCAGGTGACTGTTACTCTTTCGTTTTATACTGCGGGGTGTATACATAAAATACAAAATAATTCCCAAACGTAGCGACACGTTATTCCGCCGGTTTCTGCGACAATTTGTAAACAAGTCAAGGTGGTAAATGGCAAATGGAATATATGTGTCCATACACATATATGTATTTATGTGTGTTTGTAGAATTGGTGGGTACACAGCGCGGGGCATCCCATGAGGAATGCTTACATGGCGCTCATTTTGTGTCGCGAGGATGCCTGGAAACTGCCTGTGGTGGCAGCTTCATAACTTGATGACTACCAGTGGGGGAGCTACTGAGGAGCGGTAAACTGCAGTCAATAAACTATAAAATATGCAATGTTTGAAATATTTTACATACACCATAAACTACCCAAGTATGTTTGTGTGTAAAAAGTTTCCCTTTTTTTCCACTTACCCCCTGTCTCTCTCCCCTACAGTCCAACGAAAATATTTTATGCATGCAGGTGAATTGATTCAATGGGCTGCCAACTCAGAGCACACATCCCGACCAAACAGCAGCACCCAAAGGAAATTAGCTTGACAGGAAATTCCACAACACACACCAAAAAACCACCAAGCCACCAACACCAGCACCAGCACCAGCACCAGCACCCAGTACCAGACACAGCACCACACACAACCCAACCACCACCCACCCGACCTCTGCACCACACAGCCAATAACCTGCTACTGCTACTGCGACTGCGACTGCAAGTGCACTTGCACGTTGACATTTTCCCCCTCATGCCGATTTTCATATTACATTTGGCTGAGCTTAAATGACAAATGTGGTTGGTAAGCCGATGTCTGGGCTGGCATTCCACCACCCCGCTCTGCATTTTCCACTGCTTTTCAGATATTGTGCATACTACACACTCGAAGAAATAAATAAATGATTTGATTAGTAAATGCCAGTGGGGATTATAGAGGTGTTCGGAAACCGTATGCTAGGGACTCCTATTTAGAGTACTTGTCAAAACGATTTTAATTGATAAACTTACATATACAAAATCATATCTTTTATATATAATGCTTATATTATAATTTCGACACAAAATATAATTAAACAATTCGTATTCCATGAAATAAAAATACATGAAATAAACTTCTCATTCCAGGACACTTAAAAACTTTATTAAGAATTGTAAACAAATAATTTTTTACAGTGCAGAGCTTCAGAACACATTAACAATTCTGTTTTAATGGCAACCGACATTATTCGGCCTTGTTAACTTTAGCAAATTCCTCACGGTGTAAGGACCTGTACCAAAGAACTGTAATTACACTGAAGAGGAGTCCCAGGAAAATTCCAAGGACTGCAAGGCCACCGATGAACGCCATATAATGCACATCACTCTCAAGATATGCCAGTTGATCAATAATGGGCTGGACCACATAGACACACGCGGCTTCGATTGGGTTGAGAATCATTTTGCTCTTTTTTAGTATTTTCCTGACAAGTTCTTCAATGCACTGTGATGATTAGATCCTGGCTATGACAGATATTCGGCACTGTTGCCACAAATTTACAAATGTTCACAAATTTCGGAACAAAACACGCTGTACTTAAAAATTCTTTGTGAACAATGGACTATCGAGAGTATTTGCAGAAGCAGTTGGTCATTTTCCATTATCATTTGCACAATGACTTCGGTTTGATGATCAAGGCGGCCACGTGTATTGCCTTCGGCGCCGTGTGCGGCTGGATCATCAGCTTGCTTACGTTTTTAATTTACAAAATGGCCATGATACTCGGAGCTCAGCCCATTTTGTATAGCGAAAATGTTGACGATGATCTTGATCTGGATGACGAGGAGGAGCTCGACCTGATTCATCCAGACTACCGGGACTGGAACGAGTGGTTTTTCTCGATGAGTTCGGCACCACGTAATATTTGAGAAGCGGATTGCTAAATTGTGACAAGTAGAGTCGAAGAACATCTTTTTTATAGTTGCTACGGTTGCTACGGCACGTTAAATATTTAATAAATCACTTCATTAATTATTTATGCTTTTCAGTTCTCAAGAACTTCTCTCCCAAAGCTATCTAGTAGCTATAATTATTTAGAAGCCGTCTTGCTTACAAAGCTTGAACTTTAAAAATCAGACGTCGTTTCTAGAGACTTTCCTCTCCCTATTACATGTGATTGCACAAAAACAGTGGGAGTATTCCCACGATAAAAACGTTTGAAATCCCAGAGGAAAGAAGCTGCCATAGATTAAAAGTTGAATGAACCGGGCGAGTAGGCCCCAGTCGTCGAGACAGACACCGTCAGGCAGGCAGGCAGGCAGGCAGGCGCTTCTCAATTGATTCACAATACGAATGCTTTAGAAATTCTTCGCTTCGTCCGGCGAAAGCAGCACAGCCGGAAAATACAACTCTACTTTGTCGCGTTCCCGGTGCTCCAGAGGAGTATGAGGATAGAGCCATTTCCTGCACCCCGAATCCAACAAACTGAGCCCATTCATCTGAGCCAGCGGCATCAATACGAGCATCACGAAAAATTTCAAATATATTTTTATATGGCGGCCTCGCTTGCTTTTCGGTGCGGTGATTATATTTCACCAGCAGTTTTCATTTTTGCAATGAAATGAAACATTTTAATGAGGTCTGGAGTTTGGCTTGTGAAGTATGTCACGCCGGAAATTTTAGTAACAGGTACTCGTAGAATCTAGGATATGTTGGAATATTAAATTCTTCAACGTGTATATCAAAGGGGAAGTTTTTACAGTCCATTCGGGTGACAGAAATACGAATTTTACTCTTACCATGCCCTACTAAAATATATGAAAATATTTGTTAGTTTGCCAAATCAGACCATTTATTTTTAGGTGTTTCTGCATTTTACCGAAAATCAAAAACATTACCATTTTCATTAACCTAATAAAGTTTAATTTGTTTCTGGATCACCCCCAACAAGAATTAAATTATTTAAATACATTTTTGGCACAAACTTTAAGTTGCCTGAGTGACATTTTGTTGACGTGGCCATAAATAAAATTAAATTATTAAACAGGACTCGGTAAACAAAAAAGTTTCCGCCTCGCTTGAGCACCGAGTGCGAGTAAACTTTGTGGCATTTCGCTAACTAACGAACAAAAATGGGGGAGTGATTTATTTTTATTATTATTGGCGTTGCATTTTAAATCAAAAACCTCACAAATGTTGTGCAAAAATTATGAGTGGCCGGCCGTCCAAATGGCAGACTCTCAGTCCGAATATTCCTGGTGGACCGATTCGCACGGTGTCCCCAAAAAGCATGCTATACATTTTGTAAGCTGCTTTCGATGGCATTAGTGCCAGCTGCTTTTGCCATTATTAATAACTGTTAATTATTCACCATTATAACTATGCCTGGCGAGCACATTCGTTGATTTTGAAGGAGAACTCGTTAGCCTTGTCGTCCTTCGTCCTTCGACCATCGACCATCGACCATCGGTCGTCGTCTGTCCTCTTGTCTATCTTTTGGCTTGCTCATTGCCGCTCCAGTAATTTCCTTTTCATATTGTTTGGCATAATATTTTATGTCCTTAGTTAACACCAGTCCATACCTCCTGCTGCTGCTCTTCGGCTGTGTCCTGGGTACCCTGTCTTTCTTTGAGGCATATTTACATACTATTAAAAAGTTTCTGCCAAGCTTAGGCTGCCGAGGCGGACGAACAGGACACAAAACAAAAAAAAAATGACCAGCGCAGGACTAAAAAAAACTTTTCTATTTTCGACTCGAGTTATTGAAAATTCATGAATAATTGACTTTTATTGCAGTTGGCACAAGTGATGGTCGATAATGGACAAACTGAAGCTCCAAGGCTGCCAAGACTAGATGATGGCGGAGTACCACCCACCATAGACCATAGTCTGCCCTGGGTTTTCTCTGCATTTACAGACATAAATATTAAAGTAGCTTACGTACTTAATTATAAATTATGCATTCAATTAGCTATGCCAGGCTGCCCTCAAATGTCCTTTACAGTCACGGTCAGAACGAAAGCTGGCATTGTACTCCTCAGAGAATGCTGCTGAAGGGTCAATTAAATTTCAAATATTCTATATTCATGTCATCGTTGTTGCCATAAGTCTTTGTTTTCGACTGGTAATAATAATGTCAGCTGCAGAATACAATTTTGGTCAGTGGAGCTTGCAAAAGCTTTCGAAGGATATGAGCAATTGTTGTTGCGGTGGCAGGTGGCCTAATAATAACTTATGTTTCAAATGATTATTTTAGACTCTCCATTTTTCCTAATTTCATTTTTGGTTGAGTTCATTCTCCAGGCTATTTAACACAACAGAAGGGTTAAATGTTGAAGACATGTTATATAATTCAAAGATTATATATTATATATTATAATAGAACTAGCAATGTGCTATTGGCCTATAGCCTGTATCCTTTAAATCGGTAATAAAGCCCTACTGAGGACAGATAGGAGATGCATTTTAATTGACTGGAAGCCTAGAAGGCTCCACCTCGCACCGCCCACCGCCCACCGCCCCCTGCATGCGGAGTATGCACTTTTTGATTAAATTTAGCCCGCAGCTTTTTGAGCCGCACTGGATTCCCAGGTTGTGTGTGTGTGTGCGTGTGTGTTTCGGGTGGGTCCTATTATGAAAACTCTTTCTCGCATTCCCCGTACCCCTGTGTTAGCTTTAGATGACTTCACATATTTTGCCATAAAATAACACCAGAGGGCGCTGTCAGCAACATAAGCTCTCCATTTCCGTTTTAGTTACAACTAACTGCACACACATCCTCACATTGCACGCACACTGCCAAAGGATATGTGTCAGAGTGTGTGAGTGCCTGCGTGGGTGTTCCAGTGTGTATATGAGAAAACCGCATTGGTGATGGGTTTGAAAGCCGACACTACGCATTCCCAGGCATTCGCATTCAAATGCATTTAATTAAATCAACTAGAACCAACAGGAAAATGCAGCCAAAGCAACGCCCGCACCTCTGCCCACCCACAACGCACCCCACCTCTCACATGATAAGCATCATAACATTTAAAGCAAAATTTATTTTGTGTAAATTTCGCCAGCTTCGTTAGTTTTTATTGTGTTTGGTGTGCCATTTTGTAGTGGGAGTCGGAAGGACTTGTTGGCGTACCACTCGGATGATTGCAGTAGGATTTCAACCTACATATATGGAATTTATAGTTATGGGACTTTACACATGAATATCTTTAGAAATATATCTTTACATTTATTCTTAAGATAAAAGGAATATGTTTTTAAAGTCATTCACTTCACATAATCCAGATCAGCATGTACTACATGACATGTTTCCTTGAACGGAAATGCGTTTAGAAAGGAAACAGTACTCCATTTCTTGCTTGTTGGTTGCCTTCTTTTTGGCGCTATGGCTAAATATATTTTTCTTAAATAAAAAAACTCTTATTTTTTGCTGGACTTTTAGCTCTTACTATTTACCCCTTCGAAGGCTGCAAGAAAACAACATCGATTTTAAATAAAATATGGAAAGCGGAATAAAGATGGTTGTCTACCTGTCCCAGGGCCAATCCAAGTGTCAATTAGCCATTTGGCTGCTACAGCGAACCCGCATCAAGCTGTCAGAAAGTTAAATGTGAAAGACTCATTCGTATAATTTATAACATTATCGTTAATTGAAGCAGAAGTGTTATATAAAAAGGAACTTGAAGCTTTCGAAGACCGTTGGGAAAAGCCTTTAAAAAACAAGAATAAAATAATCCTTCTAGCCAGAATAAATATTTTATGGAAAAGTGGCTACCCAAAGTTTTTAAATTGTTTTCCTTTTATTCCTAATGATTTATTTACATCGCTCAACTCCCTCCATGGAATAATTCCCTTTTAATAATGTTGACTTATCAAAATATGTATATCATATAGTTTGTCCCCAGTTCTAAATTCATCCCCTGGTATCCATTAGCAACCAGCGAAGCATAATTGAGCGCAAAGCATTTAGCATCATTATTTAAAAGCCATATCTTTGATCTAATCATTTTCTTTGACAATTTCGCCCCCGCAAACGAATTCAAGGAGGAAAAAACTTTTAATGTGATTAATTAATTTAAATGTCTTCGAGAAAAGGGCAGTCAAACTAACAAAAACTGAAAGAGGCTTAGTATCCCAGGCCAAAAATAAAAATGCTTCTCATATTTCTGGGTTAAGCATAACTTAGTATTCATTAGGAAACCGTTGAGAGTGACACTTGAAAAATATTCGGGAAACAAAGCGCAGCTGAGAAAAGGTGCCACTAATAAATATGTTGTATAGCCCGGGGGCTTGCTGTTATTAAAAAATGGACTTCATTTTGTTCTAACCCTTTGTCTTGGCCTTTTGAGAAATGTGCTTGCCAGGTAACCAGGTAACAGGTAACGGAGCTTACTTGAGGGACCACAATAGCGCACCTTCAGTCGTTTATCAGTCGCAATCGGGCGGCACTCAGCGGCAAGGTTATTTTAACTTAATGAAAAATCATCAGGCTCTAATTATATGACGGTAATGTTATAATGACTGCCCAGACAATACATCAAAAGCTCCTTGTTTGGCCTGATAATTGAAAATGTTTGTAATTTTCGCCCACTGTCCTTTTCACTCGCGCTCTATACTTTTATCTGTTGGAAAACTTTTTTCTGCCTGTTTCAGTTTTCTTTCTTTTTTTTTGTCTGCTTTTGTGTGGCGGGAAAAGTTTTGTGACAATTTAGGGATTTCGAGGCTCCCACAAGTAGGCAAAAAATAAAAGGAAAAAGTTTTAGGTCATGTCCAAATTTAAGTGCTGAAAAATTTGCTGGATTATGTGGCAGTTAATGAATTTGTTGCAAGAGGGAATTAGACGCTAATGTTTGTTCTTTTTTGCTGCCAAGAGAGTAATGAACTAATAGATTTGTCTGGGTCGTTGGCAGCAGGCTCGGTTGGCTGGTTGGAGTTCTCCAACCTCGACGGATGGCGCAAACAGGCAGAAAACTTTTGATTATCACTCGCATCCCATGCATAAAACTCGGACCAACTTGAAACCTCCATGACAGTTGAGTGAGGTTGGATTTGCACTCAACAACAAGTGCTAGACATCCTTTGAAATATGGTCACAATTAAGGCGTTCTCGCCCCTTTAAGAAGTCAACTTGCTGTGTAACGCAGATGATTTGATCAGCCACTGTTGCAATTTAAGTGAAAGCCTAATCAATCATCTTAGCCCGACCACCTCCAGGCCGTGCTTAGTGCTCAGTGCCCCTGGCAACACGCAGGCTGCTTTGACGACAAAGTTATACAGCTTCCAGCTCCTGTCTGGAAAGATATGGGAGTGCTAAGCTGCCTTTCCTCAAAGGCATACCAAGTTTACTCCACAGACTCCATGAGACTTCTTGGATCAGGATTTATAAGCCCATTCCCCGCCGTATTACAATTAAAGGATTGGCGACGCTTCCGTATAAAATTTTACAAATTATTTAATAAAGTCCTTACTCCCCAAGCTGCTGGACAAATTTTTAAAATGAATACGGAAAATTATTGCCCAAAATTACCATAAGCTTTGCGGAAAAGCGCTGAAAAGCAACAGAAAAGTGAAAATGCCACTATGTGCGTTTCAAATTGAGCGGATTACGTTTAATTACAATTTTTTTTTTTTCGTTTTGTTTTTCTTGTAATGGGCCACGCACAAAGGATATCTGCAATGCATTCGTAAGGGTTGTTTCATGCTGCCCCTTTACGGGCTGGCTGTGCAATTGAAAAGGAGACTTTAATGCAGCCCTGCGGGCGGCATGCAATCCGCCCGCCGATCCGTCGATCCGTCTATCCATTCAAGCCAAAAGGAAGCCAAACATCCAGCCACCACCCATGCACCACCCACAACCCATAGTCCAACACCCCAACACCCACCACCACCACCCCTTGAAAAATTCGTTACGCGCACGTGTTCCACATGAAGCGTTTCTGCATATCCTGACAGCTCCACATGCGTTCCCTCGAAACGCTTATAATTGGATTTAGTTGTCGCTAAGGTTGGACTGACCCATTGTTCTATTCCTGCCATATGCCCGCCGTCACAAGACGGTGTCCGTCATTTTCGCCTCCGTTTCGTTTGGGTAATTTAATGTGGTCGCAATATGAAAACCAAACACACACGAGTATTCCGCCAATAATACTCACAGTATGACAGGCGTCTAAAATACAATTGAGGGTGTGTTGGCGTCAAAGACAAGCTTAAATAAATTTAATCTCCTGCTGAATACTAAAGATCCAGGCGGGATCACAAAGGTGCAGGAGTGTGCGTTGATTTACAATCAATATTGACCTTTAGTCCTGTGGTCAAGTAATGTGATCCTTTGTTAAGAAATCACCTATTCATCAATGATTTATAGCTGGTGGCTAGTTAATAAATAAATTAGTTTTTTCACATTTTTACTTGAAAGATCAAGTACGGTTGACACGGCAAAAAAAAAATCTATATCATCTATGGAAAAAATATTAATTAAATGTTCTCTGGTGTACACATTTGAACCATATATAATTCATGAAATTGTAATTGTTTATGGCATATCAGAGAGACATTATGGGGGAAATTTTCATTTATTTTAATATCCTACCAATCACACACTCACCCTTAGACACCGAACATTTTCAATAAATTGCCATTTGCATAAAATCAACATTAATGGCCGCAACGACATCCTACCTTTTTAAAGACCTCTTACTCCGTGCAATTTTTAATTAAAAATCATCGTACAACAAAAGGGGAAAAAATTGCAATTATGGCCAACTTGTTTCTCCTGTCGATACTCAGAAATGTGAAGGACAGTACTGATTTGATTTAAAAAGCAGAGGTCGTTGTATTTTAAAATGAATTTTTAAGTGAGTTCCATCAAGTTATTCTGCAAACTTTTGATACGACAAGGTTAGACTCTCTTGGAAAGTCTAGAAGCTCTTTATTAGACTAACGTGTATTGACTAAAAATAGAAAAGCTATTTGTGTCAAACTAACTCCATTTCCATTGCGTATAATTCGCAATCATAATTATGACGACCTTAAATTCCAATTTCCATCGGTTCCTGGGAGTGGGCGAGTTCGCCCAAGTGCATTCCCAAAGTCAATCAGTACGCTTTGCTATAGCAACTACTTCCGCCTGGTTGAACATTATTTCCTGCTTCGATAGCACAAGGGTATTTGGGATGATGTGACAGTGTCATGGCAACGACAACGGCTGGAGGGAGCTGTGGGACCCAGTGGATGGAAGGAGTATGTCCAATGGAAGCTTAAGCCGGAGATTCTGCGATTTCGGCTGCGGATGCTGGCTATCAAAATCGAACCAAACTGAACTGAACCGAAGAGAACGGAACCATTCCATTCCTATTTTATTTACACATGTCGCGATGTCAGGGGTTAAATGCATGTATGCAGGGGTTAAATGCACGCCCCTGGACCGACGGTACTCCCCACCACCACACCCCACCCCCAGTGACCTCTATCGGCCATAGCAGTAGCAACGACGTTACCTTTAAACGACGTCCATTACATTCCACCTGATCACATTTCAGATGGCAAATGGCAGGGCCCCCGCTTCATTTATGTATTCGTTGACATGTGAAATTGTTGCGCAAGTCTCCAGGCGGTGTTTGTCTCAGTTTTCCGGGTTCTTTTTGTGGGGGAATGGGTGTTGAAATTTGTGCAAGTGCCCATTTGTCAGCTCTATTCAAATTAATTAAATTCTGCATAAGCGGTGCGACATAATCGATAAGTATTACAAAGAGACAGACGTCAGTTGCATTTCATTAAAATGTATGTTTAATAACCTTATATAAGAACTTATGAGGGGGGACTCTCTTATTAAAGAGTCACCAACTTTTTTTGATTTTGTTTAGTGAGAATGCCGTGTCTTTTAAGCCAATTTTAGGTTTCTGAAACAAACATATTTCTACTTAACTCTTAATATTTAATATGCCTTAATAACAATGTTGTTTTAATTAAAAAGCTTTAGACTTATATCCCTGAAAGGATTTATGAATGGCCATAAAATGACAAGAGTAATCTCCTAACTCTTAAATCAAATCTTTGAGAATGTGGCCAATGATTTCATTAGATTTCTCTCTAGGCTTCTGGCTATTGTTTATAAATATTTCTTAATCTTTCTTTTGTAGAAGCTGCATTATTGGCTCAGAACTAAGTGTCAAAGTATGCTCTATTGGAACTGTGATATATCGGTCGGCCTATGCATCGGATTATTGTCAGTTTGAAGCCAAAAATGGCAGGCAATCTCAACCGTTACCAATTCGCTGGATGGCCTGGGAGAGTGTCCTGAAGGTGAGACTATTCCTAGCCAATCTTATTAGTTTTTTAATCCAAACTTCTCTTATTTTAAGGAAAAATTCACAACGAAGTCAGATGTTTGGTCCTTTGCCGTTACCTTATGGGAAATATTGACATTCGCAAGGGAGCAGCCGTACGAGCACATGTCGGACAAAAATGTTATTGAAAATATTGGTCACATCTACGAGAACGACAAAATGCATGTAAGATCTCATAAAAAAATACAAAAATATGACAAAAGCTAAAGCTCTCCTTTCCCAGGAACTCTTACACATGCCCGCCAACTGTCCTCGGGAAATTTATGACCTTATGTGCGAGTGCTGGCAGCGGAACGAGTCAAGTCGGCCCAGTTTCCGGGAGATACACATGTTTTTGCAACGAAAGAATTTAGGTTTTAAACCTACCAATCACGATCTAACATATTAAATTTTAATCAAATTTTTACGTTTTCAAAGTCACGTGCAAAAAATAATTTACATGAATTAATAATACATAATTAATTTAATGGAGGTATAATATAAGTATTATGAAGAATACATTGTGACTCTAATGCTTTTAAATGCGAGAGCAAGGATTAATGAAAATCATTAAAATATTATAAGTATTTGAGGCAAAAATAAGTATTTCAACATAGTTTTCACAAAATTGGAATAACAGGATAATAGTTATTAATATTTTTGCTTAATGGCCACCAGAAACTCTTCTTTAGTATAGCAGCTTATTTGATAAATCGGTAATCGTAGGGTATTTTAGGTAACATTTAAAATAGAATTACAGTTTAAAATACAATGTTTAAAAGCTGAACTTTTAATTTAGCAACATAGATTTTCCAAACAGAGTTGGAAGCCTCCTTTTAGACGGGCTTTTAAAAAATAACATATCCCAACTGTCAACTCAAAACTAACGAATAGAATTTATAAAAAAATACAAATAAGAGATTATACATATGAATGTACCTATCGCTCTCCACCTCCCAATCTTATAGTTTTGCTTTAAATATTTACACGTAAATTAATAAATTAGGTACACTTGCCTAAACCTCCCCCATTTCCAATGACAATCTATCTCGACCCAAAATCTAATTTTGGTGTTGAGGCTCTTTGAATATGAAATATAATTAAAACCTGCGTATAATTTCGACAATAAAAAGTAAAAAAAAAAAAACGAAATTTAATTTATTATAGAAATGCTTTATATAGGAAAACCCATCCTAGGAAAACCTCAATCGTTTAGTTACATATATAACCTATGAACAAGTCAATTAGACTCATATCAAAAATACCAACTTTTTCGTTCAGATGTATCTTGTGCCTTCTGCTGCTATCAATCATCTGTAAAATCAGAAAAATATTATTTTTGCATTCTCTTAAACGCTTTAAAATGGTTTCGCTGTAAAAAACAGAACTATAAATGTATAAAAATTACGAATAAAAGTCTAAATTTAGGCAGCTCAGTAATTTAAAAAAGTAGTTTCAATATATGTATGCATTATTCATTGAATTTAAGTTCTATTGCATAGGCTTGGACTAACGTTTAAAGATTTGAACATCGTATTGTTTACAATCTATATAAAAGTTTGCAAAACCAGTTATTAATCACAAAAGTGTAAAATAAACTAATTGGAATATTAAGAGTGTTTCGAAAACACAACAATCGGTATACCCTTAAAGATTCTAAACTAAGTTGGATGGGTTTGGAATGTAAATAAATATCGTAAATAAATCCCGAAAATCGAGGCACATCAAATAACTTTTTTTCAAATATTTATAATTATAAAGTATTGAATTGACAGCGACTAATTATGAATATATTTAAGTAAAAAATGTAAGTATGAACTAAGTGCAAAAATAAATACAGCAAGCCGTATGGAACTTCACTCCAAACTCGATTTCATGGGGTGGGCCTGGGGATTATGTAGCAGTCTAAGCCCGAAAACGAAATGAGACTTTGAGCCTCCGAGTGCAAGACCACAGCTGAGACCTGCTCGACAAATCCCTTCTCTGGCCAACAGGTTTTGCTCCTGACTCAGTCACCCTTCTTGGCTGGGACCACTCCCCTTGAAATTAAAGAACATAAAAACAAAAATCCGGTGCTCAATGGAGTGGAGAGGTAAAAGGAAACAATGTGGAATATTTTAAAATAATGTTAGTGATTTACAGGACCCCATGGAAACGGGTGGAACTTTTGAAAAAAAATGTTGGCGAGCAAGGAAACTTCTTAATATATATTAATTATCCATCTGCATAAAAATATTTAAAAAATCAAAATATATTATTTCCCTGATTTTTCTTCAATCTTTTCAGGAACCCCTTTTCTGAGGGATCCCCTTCGTAATCCTTAAAAATGCTTGGGGACACATTATGGTAGATAAAGATAGCTATATCTTTGCTAATTTTTCACCTTAAAAGAATTGTACATCGATTCCCTTTAGGTCTGTATCAAAATCTGGAAAAAATAATTTTTTCGATTTTTTCTCAAATTTTCTGGGGGATCCCCTTCATTATCCTGGAAAATGCATGAGGACGCAATATGGTCCGAAGCAATAGCTATATCTTTGCTCATTTTCCTCCGATTCTTGAGCGGAATACCTTAAACGAATTTTATATCGATGTACTTGTTCGATTTTGAAGAATGGATGTGGACACATTATAAATACCAAAGATATCCCTGTTCAATAGCAGACAACTTTTAGTTTGGTATCCATTAGTTATCAGAGCCTATTTGACATCCGCAGAAAGGAACAGCCACAAACGCACATATGCACCTAATCCTCCGCCGGAAGCTACAAATATGTGCGGCTTCTCCATGCTCAGCCATCCTGCTGTGTTCTCGTACTATATATGTAATTATTTGTGCGGTTTAAGGAAGCTTTTGCAAAAGCTAGGATGGGATTTGATTTCCTTTTTTGTTTTCCCGCTAATTGGAAAATGCGGCGGCAGTAAAATGAGTAACGGGAGTTAATCCACATACATATTTGCCGCTCCATGTTACACATTCGGGAAAGCTTTAAGTTGAACCTGCAATCCAAATCAATAAGTTTATATGTGGAGCAGATCCCAGGCGCCCACACCATGTTTGGGATCTCCCGGGGGCTTCCGATGATTACTTTACTTGGTTCCCCTTTAAGGTCTGTGAAATCAAAATCCCAGACGCAATCTTTGATTTTATTGTGGACAAACAAAAAAGTCGGGCGAAAAGAGCAAACTGCCAGCAGCTACCAGAAAATTAAGAAGGCGGAGGACGAAGGAGCAGAGAAGTCCCGGAAGAAAGGATGCCTGCAGCATATGCGCCCAGAGATTTACGTTTGGTTGGAAAAACAAAAATTTTGACATAAACCTTGAAGCTTGTTTATACAATGTACGCATGAGTCAATTAAAAAAACCTTCGAGTATTTCAATGCTTTGGGAGTTTAGTTGCCAGCCAAGAGATTAGAAACTAAGGTCTTTAAAATAACATACAGAAAGTTCGCTAGATCCGTAAGCTTAGAAATTGTTAATTGTTTCTTTATTAGTAATCTACCTCCCGTGAAACTCTCAACTATGAATAAAAAAAAAGACTGTAAAAACTGTAATGTTGCAGATGCACATGATGGTAAGGGCGAGACCCCAATCCAGGACCAGTACGCCCAAGCCGTCCCCAGGCGTCTTGAGGATTTGTTCTTTTTATGTTTATTATTTTTCTTGCCATTCGGTGACTAGCTGTGTGGGTTTTTTTCCGCCACGTGCCAAGAGCCACCCCCTTAGGCATTCGCTCCCCTCGAGAAGTCTACGCAATCCTCGTCTGAAAGTCATTGCGTTTCCTTCTTATGTGGTTGGTAACAGCCCATCCACTTCTTCCTCACCCCAAGCAAAGGTCATCAAAAAGGGCGCAAACATGCATTTACGTCGTTTGCCTTTGCATTGGCTTATTTAAATTGGGACACATCCTGAGCCCTTTTTTCCTTTAGGCGTGTGATTCAGGTCCCGTGAGGCTCACTACTTTCAATAAACATTTGTTTGTGTTTGTAAGACGGTTTCTTTGTGGGCATAAGGATTAAGTGGAATTTTGCCTTTTTACTAATGCAAAAATGATTTATTATTTCAATCGAGCTTGGAAAACTTCAATGTGCTTCTGAAAGTGGTACGACTTTATTGAAATGGTCTAACCTGGTGTTTTATTCTTTTAGTCATTAATCATTATCATTTAAAACACTCTTTTTTCATTCATTCTTCTCTCATTTTGATTATTCTTTATTTAAGAAAGATCTTTAATTCACAAAGAAAATTCAAAACTATGCAACTCCTGAAATGTATTTTTTTAAATGAGTTTCCTCTTGGCGCCATTCTCCAAAAACATGGCAGCCTTATTCAAAATGTTCAACAGCCTTGGATAACATATTCAATAAGCAACTAGTAATAGTAATAGGAAAAATCATCACGACGCAGTATGTCGGCAAAAAAACATTAAATCTTAATAAAAACATATATTTTTTTATTAAATGCCAAATATCAAAATGAACAATTATCGAATATTTTTGTATTCGGTATTTTTTTGTATTATCAACAAGTATCCTCAAGTCAATGTAAAATGTATGTAAAAGTGATGCTGAAAATAGAATCGATATATCGATATATTGTCAACATCATACATTCATTCCAACTCTAGATATTATTAGGCGATAGAAAAGTGCAATAGGAGCTCACTTGCGCTTAAAATCTTGTACTTGATTTTTAAAAATATTTTGTGAATTGGCTATCATTTCATTTTTTTTTTTAATATTCACGGAGTCCGATGATGCTATGAATTCAATGGCCTCCATTCGTAGCCCTCTTTAAAAGTTTCAATTCTTTAAAAATGTTTGAAGTTGATCAAATTTAGCCTGAACTTCCTTCTAAGGAATGCCTTAAACATTCGTTTAAGAAATCACTAAATTATATTATTATTAATATGCGTTAAAAGTTGTAAAACAAAATATAATTCATGATATTAATATATTTTTAAAAATTATTCTTAATTTTTATTCCTTAGTATTGAACCTCGGAATGGTTTTCCGCCCAAGAAAACATTAAAAGAATATTAGAAGAATAAAGCAAATGACGAAGAACATTCGGAGCCAGCGGGAAATTTTCATATTATAAAATTCGATAGAAATAATTATTATCCATGTATCGAATAGTGTGGCGTTCAGGAGTATTATCAACAAGTGTTTTGTTTTTCACCTCAAAAAATGGTGTAAAGTACCGATATATATCGATATATTGTCAACAACCCTACGTGCATTCCACCTCTAGATAGCCCTCTATTCAAAGTGCATTTTCTCGTTTTAAAATAGCGTCTCGAATCGAAAATAAGTAGATAATCGTACATTAAAAACATTAAAATCGGCAAACAAGTGGCAGAAGTGTCATAGAATTACGTTCGGCATCCACTTTCTTCGCCAAGATGCGCGAGTGTGAGTGAAACGAATTCCAACAATGCGCAACCAATACACACAAGCGCCGCTTCAATTTCTTTATGCAAAGTGTACGCAACTAAAAGGGCAACGGCGAAAGCAGTAGCAGCAGCACCAGCAGTAGGAGGAGGAACAATGTAAAAGCCTGCGTTGCTCGGCTATAAAAACTGTGCGTATAATTAGCAAGTGCTTCGATGTGGGGACGAATGGACGCCGTGGGCCAACGAAACCATTGGACTGTACAATCACGCCCATATTCTTGTCTCTTGTATCTTGTCCGTGTAACTGCTGGTGTCCACGCTAGCTAGGAGAATGGTGTGTGCGTGTGGTGGTGGCTCTGTGTGGTTTAAAGTGGCTCTTATTTATTATACACTTTGATTTTGCAATGCTCTTATTGTAAATGGCTTATCCAGCGAACGGAAGTCGTCGCCTACAATTTCGTTTTTGTGTTATTATTTTCTGTGTCGCCCTCTCAGACACCACACACACACACACACACACGTACAGTAGCAGCAATAGCTTAGCTCCCACACACCATCGCCCCTCGCTGTATCTGTATCTGTATCTCAATTGCATGAGAATTTTGTGGCTACTAGTCGCTCTCTGCTTGTTTTTGTTTCTCGCTTAATTTATTGGCAGCATTGTTTTTTGTTGTTGCGGAAAAATGAAACAGCACTGGTTGTTGGTCAGGGGGGCGGAGGGGGAAACAAAAGCAAACATAGTATGGTAGAAACAAAAAATTGACCAATATCTTCTCACCGTAGCTTTATTTTAAGCAAAAATTTCACTATTGTTCGTTTAAAGATGCTATCTCGAAAAAAAGGGTTATTTTTGTTACCCTTTGTGGTCGTTTAGTGCTATATACTTTCTACGATAGTATATATACTAGGGAAGAGTACGATTATTAGAAAAAATAACTAAAAACCTATCTAATATTGTCTAGTTTTTTTATTAAAAAATTATTATGGTTTTTAAAATAAAATATATCCAGACTTTCACTTATTTTTAAATTCATATTTAATATTAAATTCTTTGTTAAACAGTGTCCTATAAGGGTCTGACTTATAAAACCTATAATAAAAAATATATAATAAACAATGATTAAGTAAAATTTTAATCAGCTCCTATTTTTTTTCTGATTTTTTTCAGATTCCAATTAACAATCTCATTGCATATCACATCTGGTGGATGGCGGCTAGGGCGCCGTAGTTGTCAGTAGAAGTAATACCTCATGGATTCATATCACCATATCAGACATGTAAGTGATGCGATCTCCCTCTAATATTCAAAAGCTAATTTAAAATTCCCCCCATGACCTCTAGTATCCACCCTCAAGCACAATCAGCACAGGAGCGGTGGTGGGCAGCAACACGTCAGCAATAAACCGGCCGGATCTGCACCAAAAATGCAACAGGGGCTCCCATTCTAGTGACACCAGTTCGGCGTACAGTGGTAGCGATACAATGGCCTCAAACTACGCCTCCTCGCTGGAGCCGGAGGATAACGACTTCTCCGGTCTGGTGGAATCGGTTGTGGATTCCGATGAGGAGGATCTGGCGGAGAGCATGGATGTAAGTAATCACCTTGATCCTAATGGACAAACACAGTTTCTAGTTCCTCCAATAAATGACAACAAACAATTTTTCTCATTTCAGAGCTTAACGGTGCGGGATGCAGTTAGGGATTGTCTGGAGAAGGACCCGGCAGAACGGAGTGAAGAGGATGTCGAGGTGCTACTGGAGTTCACGCAGGGCTTGAAGGCCTTCACCAACATCACCCTGGCCGTGCGTCGGGCCCTCTGCTCGGTGATGGTGTTCGCTGTGGTGGACAAGTCCGGCACGGTGGTCATGTCCGACGGGGAGGAGTTGGATTCCTGGTCGGTTCTGATCAACGGAGCCGTGGAGATCGAGCACGCCAACGGCACCCGCGAGGAGCTGCAGATGGGCGACTGCTTTGGCATACTGCCCACCATGGACAAGCTCTACCACAGGGGCGTGATGCGCACCAAGTGCGACGATTGTCAGTTCGTTTGCATCACCCAGACCGACTACTACCGCATACAGCACCAGGGGGAGGAGAACACCCGGCGGCACGAGGACGAGGATGGACGGGTGGTCATGGTCACGGAGCTGCGATGCTGTGGAGCCGACTCTGCCGGCAGTGCTGGATCGGCGGCAGGAGCATCTGCCAATCTGAATACCAAGCGCGGCCACGTTGTCATTCGGGGAACGCCCGAACGGCTGCTGCAGCAACTGGTCGAGGAGAATTCAATGACAGATCCCACCTACGTGGAGGACTTCCTGCTGACGCATCGCATTTTCATCCAGAATCCACAGGAGGTGAGCAGCAAGCTCCTGCACTGGTTCGACTTGGAGCAGGCGGACGCGCACAAGACCCAGGAGCTGCGGGACCGAGTAACTCGCGTTGTCCTGCTCTGGGTGAACAACCACTTCACGGACTTCGAGGCGGACCACGAAATGATGGAGTTCCTGGAGGTGTTCGAGGCGCTGTTGGAGCGCAAGAAGCTACTGAGCCAACTGCGGCTCCTGCACATCGCCTGCGCGGCCAAGGCCCGCATGCGCAGCTGCACCCTGACCCGCTCCTCCCGGGACGAGGCCCTCAACTTCCAGATAGTCGGCGGCTATGAACTGCGAAGCGTGGCCGCAGCCACCGGAAACGCGTCCGTGGGCATCTACATCTCGCACGTGGAGGCGGGATCCAAGGCCCAGGACGTGGGTCTCAAGCGCGGCGACCAGATCCACGAGGTCAATGGCCAGTCGCTGGACCACGTGACGAGCAAGCGTGCCCTCGAGATCATCACTGGCACCACCCACTTGAGCATCAGCGTGAAGAGCAACCTGCTCGGCTTCAAGGAGATCATGCAGGCTCTAGAGCATGGTGGTGGATCAGCTGGCGCCGGCGGCCTCTCCGCCGGCAGTGGCAGTTTCAAGAGTCTGCGAAGTCCACGCCGCATATGCGCCAACGACATCGCCAAGCTGCACGGCCGGTCGGACAGCACCACGGACGAGCTGGCCAGCGTCGCAGCCAGCAATCGGGCGCACATGGTGCGCCTCAGCTCGGTGGACATGCTACTGGACCAGCCGGATTGTGCACCGCCCCAAACGCCGCCGGTAAGTGGGGGCAACATGGCCTCCAACTTCATGCAGCAACTCCTGCAAAGCGTCAACAGCAGCTCGGCCAAGAAGGGGGCCGGAACGAACTCCGGCAACAGCAACATGCACTCGGATCAGCAGGACACCAAGGGCGGGTTCATGACGTTGGCGCCCAAGCGTCGGCTGCAGAAGGCGCTGGCCAAGATGAACCTCTTGAACAAGCAGCAGCACCACGTGGGAAGTCTCAACGACTCCTCGGACGCCCTTCTCAACGAGCCAAAGTCGAAGCTCCAGCCCGGCGGCTCGATCAGCTCCGGGCAGCCGTCGAGCAACGGCTCGGCGGGCAGTGGCCGGCTCTACCAGTCCCAGTCCAATCCGGATCTCACCAGCCTAAACTACGACGCCAACAGCGAGTCGGGGGGAGTGGGCGGCACCCTGCAGGCCAACTATCTGGGGGCCCACCTGCATCGCCCGTCGGCGGCCAGCACCCTGACCACCAATTCGACGCAGTCCCACCTTCTGCCCGACTACCCGGAGCACGTTCTTAAGGTCTACAAGTCCGACCAGACGTGCAAGTACGTCCTCATCTACAAGGAGACGACGGCCCACGAGGTGGTGATGCTGACGCTGCAGGAGTTCGGCATCCACGACCCCAGCTCCAACTTTTCGCTCTGCGAGGTGAGCGTCGGCGAGGGCGGGATGGTGAAGCAGCGGCGACTTCCCGACCAGCTGCAGAACCTCGCCGAGCGCATCAGCTTCGCGTCGCGCTATTACCTCAAGCTGAACGACAGCACGGAGCCCCTCGTACCGGACGAACTGGCCCAGGAGCTGGTGCGCGAGTCGGGTGTGCACTTCCTGCATCTGAACGCCTACGAGCTGGCCATCCAACTGACGCTACAGGACTTTGCCAACTTCCGCCAGGTAGAGTCCACCGAGTACATTGACGAGCTGTTCGAGCTGCGCTCCCGGTATGGAGTGCCCATGCTGAGCAAGTTCGCGGAGCTGGTCAACCGGGAGATGTTCTGGGTGGTGAGCGAGATCTGCACGGAGCACAACATTGTGCGGCGCATGAAGATAGTGAAGCAGTTCATCAAAATAGCTCGCCACTGCAAGGACTGCCGCAACTTCAACTCCATGTTCGCCATCATCTCTGGGTTGGGACATGGCGCCGTCTCCAGGCTCCGGCTAACGTGGGAGAAGCTGCCATCCAAGTACCTGCGCCTCTTCAACGATCTGCAGGACCTGATGGACCCGTCGCGCAACATGAGCAAGTACCGGCAACTGGTGTCCGCCGAACTGCTGGCCCAGCACCCCATCATCCCGTTCTACCCGATTGTCAAGAAGGACCTCACCTTCATCCACCTGGGCAATGACACGCGAGTGGACGGGCTCATCAACTTCGAGAAGCTGCGGATGCTCGCCAAGGAGGTGCGCCTGCTCACCCACATGTGCAGCTCCCCCTACGACCTGCTGGCCATCCTGGAGCTCAAGGGCCAGTCGCCCTCCAACGCCCTCTTCTCGCTCAACCAGATGTCCGCCTCGCAGAGCAATGCGGCCGCCGGAGCGGTGATCGCCGCCAACGCCGGCCAGGCGACGATCAAGCGTCGCAAGAAGTCGGCGGCGGCGCCCAATCCCAAGAAGATGTTCGAGGAGGCCCAGATGGTGCGCCGGGTGAAGGCCTACCTCAACAGCCTGAAGATACTGAACGACGAGGACCTCCTGCACAAGTTCTCGCTGGAGTGCGAGCCACCGCACGGCTCCACCTACTCGGGCAGCATCTCCCACGGCAGCACCTCCCACCGCAGCGTGGGCAACTCCAGCGGCATTGGCGGCAGCAGCTCCGGCGGAGGGGGAGGGGGAGCCGCCAGCTCCAGCCTCAACGCCGGCGATCAACTGAGCATATACTCACAAACCAGCTCCAGCTCGGCACCCAACTCGTCGCTCTCCCTGCGCAAGAGGCACCCCAGCTCGCCCACCCTCTCCACCACCAGCTCGACTAGCTCCACCAGCGACCACCAGCGCCGCCAGCTGCACAACAACGGGCCCAAGTTCGGCACCGCCTCGCCCCAGGCCGTCAAGAAGATGCTATCGCTGTCGGAGTCCTCGAAGATCCGCCCCCATCAGCCGTTCGTGCCCCGCCACGGCTCAGCCCTGCCCGGCGTCATCCCTCCACTCCACCACATGCACGCGGCCCACGGCTTCAGTACGCCGCCAGGAGTGCCCGGCGGAATGGCTACCTCCCCGGCAGCTGCCGCCGCGGTGGCTCAGTGTACTCCCACTCCGAGTCCCTGCTCCCACCGCCGCCTGGCGTCAGCAGGTAACTTTTTCTTCTTAATATGTAAGAGATTGTTTTGAATTTCTTGGGTTTCTTTGATTTCCAGGCAACATCATGCCCACTCGCGCCATCCACGAGCGCTCCCACTCGGACACTCCTGCCCCGCCACCGCCGCTGCCGTCGGTCGACCTCTCCCTGGAGAGCAGTAGTGTGACTACCTTTCGGGAACTCCCATTGCGCAAATCCGTGACATCCGGTGAGTGGCCATTGTGTTCCATTTGAGAATAAAATGCTTTTAGATGCCACTAGTGTGGGATGCAGGGTGAAGGAGGGTGTGTCCGCTAAGGTTTATTAATTTGAAATTAACTTGACAACATTGGCGAGCACATCCTTGATCCTCTTAATGCACATCCTGATTAGGCCAATAGGCAGTAGCGTTAGCTCGAACTCGCTTTAGACTTGCTTGCATTTGGTATTTAGACTTGGTGGTTGGTTGGGAGTTGGTTTGGTGGATGGGTTACTCACACACACACACATACACAAACACAACAGAAAAACAACAACAAACACACACACACACACACTGCCGTAGCCGTAGCTGGTGGCGACTGTGAATGATTCCCGTAGATGGAAACCCATTCAGTGGCCGCCACCTGAGACGAACTCTTCTTTACGCTACTTTCACACACCCAACAGGTTCCATATCGTCGTGCGACAGTGGCTATGCTCATCAGCAGCAGCAGCAACTACACCACCACCACCACCACCAGCATCATCACAGCCCACAGTACCAACAGTACGAGATCACCTCGCCGGTGTACACGGTGGCCGACTGCCGGCTGCTGCAGCAGATATCGAACAGTGCCGTGACCCGCAGCCTGAACAGTCCCTGCCAGAACACGAACACAGCACCCAGCACACCCACCCCACCACTGAACCCAACCACAGCAACCATCCAGCTCTCAGCACCGCCAACGGCAGCGGCATACATGCAAATGCGCAGCCAGCACAGTCACCACCAGCAACAGTCCCAGCAGCAGCAGCTCCAGAAACAGCAGCAATCCCTGGCCATGCCACCGCCGCCACCTCCGCCGTACAATGTGCCTCCGATGGCCAATATGTACCATCACCACGGTGGTGGTGTTGGTGGTGGTGCCGGCAGCGAGCACCTGAATCACATACACGGTAAGCGGAACAGAGCGGAGAAACTGATACTTGGACTCCCGAAAGGGGCGGCCCGGGGCAACCGGGGACCAGCAACCAAACAAATGCAAAGCGGGGCTCTAATCAGTTCTTTCTGTGATAGGAGTTGAAGCTACCCCACTCGGGAGTGGGGATATACTTAAGGCCCAACCATCCCATCCCAGAATCTCTGCAAGAAAGTAATTCATTTCTCATTTGTTTTCCAGGTGGCCCGCCAAATTTTATGGATAACACCAAGTGTACCATATGCTCCATGCCACCCATGAACCCATGAACCCAAAATGAATCAAATTGTGCTGTTTTAACCGCTAACTTTAAAATTAGTTACTTGTGAGTATGCCAGGTGTAGAAGCGAGAGTGTTTTAGACTTTTTCTTATAAGTTTTAAACAGAAATACATACAGATTCTATCTTCATTTTTCACAAACAAAGTGTTGAGTTTCAAAAGAGATATTTTCTTTTTAGATATTCAACTTTTAAGGAGGAAACCACATACCATTAAGTACAGAAACTTAGGGAATCTATTGAATAAACTTTTGGAATACCAAGTATCTCATTAAGTTCTAAAGTTACGAAAATTTATGAAACTCATGCTATATTTTTCCAAATAATTTCCAATGAAAAAAGCAAATTAAAATCGTGCAACTGTTTTTAATTATTATTTTTTTTTGTGGTGTACATAAAACATACATTTTTCTCAAATATTTAAAATAAGGAGTTCTGATTAGGAACAAGGATATATCCACCACATTCCCCCAGATCTAAGCCTCGAACCTGAAATATATTAATTATAGACGGAACTATATATTATAAAAAATTAATCTCTCTATGTACACTGGAAAAAAAAAGAAAACTTAAAAATAGTCTTCGAAAAACAAATATACCTTTTTTTGTTTTTAATTTGTTGTTTTTTTTATATTTCCTAAATTCATGAAGCTAAAAATATAAATTCAATACCCTTTCTCCTGTCTACCCTTAAAATTCATATATAAAAAAATATATAATCCGACCGCTCCTATGGCAGCTATTCAATATCGTAGTTTTTTAAAACTTCCTCGGTCTACTTAGATAATCAGTCTTATAATCTTAGCTCCTAAAGGGAGAATAATGTCTAGACAAGGACTGGAAAATATGGCCTTTTCTGTATAAGAATATATATATTGAGTTTTTGGGGTAAACATTCTCGAACTATTTAAAAAAAAAATACTATAATGTGGTCTCCTCTCTTAAGTTTAAGTTAAACAACTAAATATATATATTTTTTTTAACTATTTATAAGAAAACGATTCTAAAACACTCTCTGAAAACATTAAGGAGGGCTTCGAACTAAAAATATAACTTTGTATTCGTATATTTTTAGTAAATAGAGTTGCCAAAATTTGTTAAGGTTGTGGTTTCGATTCAATCCCATCATCTTTCCGCTACACCGAAGCATAAAGTACTGTCTGGAATATAATTAGCCTACGAACTTATTATAATTTAGCCAAATTCGAAACTCCTTCTCCCGAAACCCTGACATTTGATTGCCTTTTCTTTTGAAAGAAAAACAGTCTGCAGGCAGACCCCCCAAGCAGACCTAAAAATATTGATTTATAAGAACTTGTGTCGGCATCTAGAAGTGTAAGAACCTAAGATACGAATTTCAAATGCCCAATGCCCAGCACAAGAATTAATTCCACTAATCAGTACACACTCTATCGCTTTTTATGCTTATGTACAAGTTTGCTACCACATACTATATATATTTATATACGTTACCTTGAAAACCTTCGCTCCAATTCCAAATATATAGTTTTTAAGACAAAAGAAAGTAATAGCGAATATGGGGGATACGCATTTATTTCTGTTTTACAAAGAAATCGTTGTATTTAATTAACCCATAACTAAGACAACAAAGTGAAAAGACATGCAATATTTTTGTGGAGACATTGATGAAAGACCTAAAAACAAAGCACACAACAGAAATGAAACTATCAAAGTACAATTAAATCGAAAACCAACCAACCAACCAGAAGTAAGTTTGCAAGAGACTTGAAAAAGAAATCCAAAATAATCAATTTTTGTGAACATGTTTATCATCTCACACGTAAACGACTCCAATATATTTCTATTTTTGCGAATGTGCATTAATTCATGTTAGATATAAACAAATATATATATATATATATATATATATATTATATATTTATCTATATACAAGAAATCTCTATATATACACAACATACAATTACGATTACGATTCGAAAATAGCTTAAATTCCTAGGCAAAAATCAAATTGTGTTTTTCTCAAACCAAGAAGGAAACATTCACAATCAAAAAATATATAGATGTATACACATTATGCTCTTAACGTTAAGATTCAAGCTACCGATTTGCTTTTTAGGCTTAAAAAAGTTATTCAAATTGAAACCTAAATTGTATTGTAAAAATAAATAATAAAAAAAACATAATTAAACAAAACAAGAGTTTAAATATTTTTGCAGCCAGATCCCATTTAAAAGACAATTCTTTGGATGGATTCTCCATTGGAAGCTTTATGTTTAAAATCGTTTTTCACATAAATACGTTAAATATAAAATTTCTATTGTTTTTATTGCTTTTTGAATATAAATTTGTTACTCGCGGCCAAGCAGTGCAACTACCTAGGCACTATTATTAACACAATTGGTGGTAGTTGTTGTTAGCCTTGTAGTTTGGTAATGAAATTTGAACTTAGCTAGAAACAGTTGGAATAGAAAAGGCGCCCATCCCTGCCGCTACAAGCTACTGCCGATTGCAATGGATAGTAGAGTAGTAGTGGGCAGCCTCTTCCCCCAAAAATATGTATTAAATCAACCTGGTGCGCTTCAGATAGGTAACCAGAAGATTATATATGAACTTGTATTGCGCTAGGGAGGGTATGATGCTGTCCCGCTGATGGCGCAGCTGGCCAATTACTCGGGGTATGTCCAGGTCCTAGAAGAGCAAGTGTCATGAAAATTGAGAGAAGAGAGAATCCCATCACCCACCTCGTTGTGATCTAGAGTGTAGAGCAAGAGATCCGCCGTCAAGGTAACTCCCGACCGGCCGCCTCCTTCCAGGCAGTGGATGAGAACGGGCGGGTTGGTGTTGTGGCCCGGCGGAACTTCGTGCGTCGAAGCCAGCCTCACCGAGTTGAGCTCCTCGAGAAAGTCAAGAAAGTGGTTTAGGTCGCGAGGACAGTTCTGTTCGGCCCAGTCTGCGTACTGCAGATGCCAGACGGAACGGTAGCGTCGCGAGGGAGCGTGGAAGAGCCGCAGTTTGCTGGTGGTGCATCTATCGGTGGTCTGGGAGAACTCCTGGTACACCTGGAACTGCAGAAAACAAATGGCATGAGTCCTTCGAATCTCACTTCCGTCATGAAATAGAAACCTGTCCGAATTCCAGGCGCTGCTGACTGGTCTGCGGAATGTAGCTTATGTCCTCGACTAGCTGGACCACCAAGTACACGTCCGCCTCCCAGACGCACTGCCAGAATATGCGCATTGTCTGTGTGTCTTGCGGAGATTGGGCCACAATGTAGAACCTCTGTTTGATGCCCACCGTTGCCTTTTGAATAAACAATTCAGCAGATTATTATCTCGCCGTCGGGGTGGGGGGATCAGATTTTATCTTACAGATATGTACGAGGCATTCACGTAACCATGCCGGTTGTCCATTGATGGGGTGAGTCGTACACGGTTGTCGTCATAGGGTAGAAAGTTGGGATCGTGGTTCTTCGACTCGTTCTCCTCCAGTAGAGCACATTCGTACAGTGCGTGCTCCCTGCGCTTCGGTATGCGCTCGAATTCCATGAACAACTGAGAGTCCTGCAACTTCTCAGTGAGTATTTGGCACTGGAAAGTGGGGAGATTGAGGATAAAGTTCGAACAGGAGGAATCAGTTATGATTACGCACCAGTTTATCCTTGGAATACCGGCCAGAAATGGGTTGGGGCTTGCTGACCCCCACCGACCAACGATTGGGCAGGTTGAGGTCATCCTGGGCCAGTTTCAGCTTCGCCGCTAGCTTGGCGTGCTGCCCGGCCGTGGCCTTCTCCCTGCCCAGAGTGGCGGCCTTTTGCTTGTCCGGCGTCTTGCTCCGGGCCAGGAAGTTCCAGCGCTTCTTGCGCTTAGTGTCCTTGCTGGCCGCCGAGGAGTATGTGGTGTCTAGCGTGGAATTGAACACGGAGGAGGTGGACGCCGATGTGTTGGCGGATAGGTTCATGGCACTGAATTGCTGCTGGAGCGAGTCGTTGGCAGGCGAGATGACGTCCACGGTCGGCGACTTGTTCAGGCTGACAGTGGAGCGGTATTGCCGGTTCGGAAGCGTCACTCCCACAGTGGGAGCTGCACTGGCCGCTCGGGAAGCTCTCTTCGGCGACTGCGGCTCCATCAGCTGCATCTCCGAGCTGGCCGCCCGATCCGCCGCAAAAATCTTGATGTTGCGCGTCAGCTCATCCTCTGGTGGCGCATTCACGGTTATGTTGGTGGTGCTGGTGTGCCGAGCCGCCGGCACGGGAACCACGCCCGGGGGAGCCGATTGTATGGAGGAGGCGCGTTGGCGCATAGCCTCGGCATGGGTCGCCCCACTGCTGCCTCCAGACGCTCGCTGGGGCAGCGGCACGTTCTCGTATATTGGCTCTATCGACCCGTTCTCCACGCTGCGCTGCAGTGGCGTGGGCGCTGCTACCTTCTGGGGCGTTGTGGTCACCGGCGGTGGCTGTGGGCTGCTGGCCGGCGGAGGCACGGAGCTGCGGTAGCCGCTTGGGGGAAGTGTGGAGGAACTGCAACAAATAGAGACAATGAGTATCGAGTATTCTCCTGGTCCGGACCGGAGTACACTTACTTGTGACTAACTACGGCGGAAGCGGCAGCAGCAGCCGCCTGACTCATCGCCGACTGGCGCAACTGCGACATTATGGATGGCTGCTCTTCGATCATGTTGAGGTTCTCGAAGGTCCCCTGCGGCGGCAGGTAGGGCTGCGAGTGCCCCATGTGCCCCATATAGGGGTATTGATGCAACATGGTAGCACCGGACGACGTCGGCATGTTGCCAGCATGGTTGCCGGCAGCAAGCGCCAAATACTGTCCGCCATTGAGGAGCGTCCGGTTGGAGACTAGATCCGGCGACGAGCCACTCACATAGTTGCGGTAGCCTTGCAGGGGACGGGGCGTGGCCACGGCCAGGTCGGGCGTGGACGAGGAGCTGAGCCGATTGACGGGATATGGTGGCGGTGCCTTGTGGCGCAACATGTGCATGCGCTGCGACAGCTCCAGGTACGCCTGGGCCGTGCTCACTGGCTGCGGTGGCTGCTGGTGCTGCTGCTGTGTTTGGTACAGATTAATGTGGTGATGAAGGGCTGCTGGCTGCGCCACGTCTGGGTACCGGTGCGAAGTCAGGTGGCCATAGAGCAGGTTCTCGGTGTACACACCGGGATTGTGGACGTCCGGCTGGGATCCGGCAAAGTAGGCATTCCCAGGAGCTGCCAGGGCCAGGGCTACGTTGTGTAGCTCGGCGGACGGAGTTCGGTACTTCAGCTGCACGGCTGTCTCGTAGTCTGGTGCTGGACGGTACGTCGGAAGCATCGCCTTGAGGCGCTCCCGCTCGTCGTTGTTGTTGCCACTGACGTGGTGGAGCATGCCGTTGCTGCTGTGCAGGTTGTTGTTGCTCAGGTCGAGGCAGGAGCTGCTCTGGCCCAGGAGCTGACTCTGGCTCTGACTGGCGGCCAGGGATATGTTCGACGAGAGCATCATCTGCTGGTGCTGTTGCTGGATCTGTTGCTGCTGCTGCTGGTGCTGCAGCTGTTGGTTCTGCTGCTGCATCTGTTGCTGCTTCTGCAAGTCGACGGCGGCCACATCCGCGTAATCGTAGTCCCCCTGCGGACCACTCTCCACTTCGGCCCCGCTGCCCAGGCTCGAGGACGTCGCCGTGTCGATGTACCGCTTGAAGAACTTGTGCTGGCTGATGCAGAGCTTCCAGAAGTAGCGGGCCATGTCCGCCTCGCTGAAAATGAAGCTGCCCACGATGCTCCCGTCGCCGTCCAACTTGTTCTGCTCGATTTTTATCGTCCGCTTGTCAATGGTCACCGTCTGGAAGTCCTTCCACGGGAAGTACTGGCGTCCGTTGTCCGAGTTCACGACCATCCCATTGATGGCCAAGCCGAGGAGCATGTCGTTGCCCAACGTGTCCTTGGCTGCGAACCGCTCCTCGCCGTAGCCGTCCAGATGCTGGCAGCACTTTATGTACATCTCCTCCGCCTGGCTCTGGCTGAGATGCGCCAGGCCCGGCTGCTGCTGCAGCACCTCCACAATCAGCCCCTCCAGCATGCTGTCGTCGTTGGCCAGGCCCTGCATGTTGCGCGGCAGCACCAGCGACTTCTTCAGATAGTCCTTGCTCTGCTTGTCGCCCTGGTGGCTGTCGTACTCCGCCTGCCGGCAGTAGAGCGCCAGCAGGATGGCCGTACGGATGTCGCAGGCGATCCGACCCTCATAGATGTCACTCTTCAGCTGAAGGAAGTAGTAGAACCGTGTCGCCTCGTCACTCAGCAGGCGGACGTCTGTGGTCACATAGTGGCGCACCCGGAGGTATATCTTGGTCCCAGACGCATACTTTTCCAGCTGCCGGCTCAGGGAGCGCTCCAGGTCGATCCATTTGTACTCGTCCTCCTTGCCTTTGACCAGATACCTGAAGCCAAAGAACTCGGACTGGTGGATGGCCAGACGTTGACACACGTTGTCCAGGCACTCTTGTCCCTTGCTCTCCGAGCTGATGGTGCAGTCTACCGTGCTGGAGGTGTCTAGAAAAAATAGATATTAATTAGACATCACTTTTTCAGAGTAATTTTTTAACAGTGCACTGTTATCTGTCCTAGCCTCTGTTAAGGGGGTCTGTTAAAGGTGCAACAAGTATCTGAGGCGTTTTCAGATACTTGTTCAGATCGAATCCAAAATCCCCCAATAACACATATCCAACAATAGCACAAGAACTTATTATCAACAGATTTCCAATTATTTAAATTTAATAAAAAATATATACATATAAAAGTCTGCAGCTGTTTGCTTATTGCTTTGTCGCTGGGCTGGCAGCTACGCCCCCTGGTTTACTCACCCAACAGGTGATGGACTGATATAACGAACAAGCTCTTGGACGTCACATTGTACTGGCGACACTTTTTCAAGAACTTTAATGGCATTTCTGCTGTGCTCGGTGCTCCACGAATCTGAAGACTTGCTTCACGGGCATTTGCAAGTAAGTTTTACAATTGGAATCGAATCCGCCCGAAGGAGAAAGTTGCAAGGGTTTTTTCCGGATGTGACTCTTTCGTCCACTCGTCTTTTTATTAGAAAACAAACTTCATTAACGTAGGCACATCCGTTCCAAACATAAAAAAAATAAAATAAAAGACAACAAAATTAAGTAGATGTGCTGCTAGTTAGAGCTGCAGAAACATCGAGTTCCCTATCGATGTTCTGACTGTCGATGTTTTCGCAGATCTTCTACTCTACTACCACATGTTATCGATGTGGTTGGCAACTATTATACCTAGCAAGTATAAGAGTGATTTTAATCAAATTCAAAAACTATTTTCCAGGGGTTCCACGAATAAGAGTCTAAGATTAAAAGCTCAAAAATTTGGGGTTTAAACTTAAAAGTGGCGAAAAAAGTTATCCGGGGGAAGCAACCAAAATTAAAGAATTCAGGAAGCCGAATCGAGAGGATCAACAAAAAGTTTAACTTCTCTTAAAATACAAAGAAACATATTATTTAGAATGATGAACCAAATAGAACGTAAAAAGACTTTGAAACACGCGCCTTGGAGGCTTGCCCGCAGAGTGGATAACGATACATTGCAAGTGTGACCACTATTTTCAGTGTGACCAAAGATACAAAAATCCAAAAGATACAAGTTGGTAGGTACAAATTGATGGAAACCCATCGATCCACCTCTATCATTTTAATTTAAAGCGAATTAGACCTTTGGATAATAAAACGTGTGTAGTGCGGAAAGAGCAACAGGAAGAGGCGCATATAGTGCAGCAATTAAGGGAGTAGTCGCATCGGTGAGTTTGCTGCTAGTACGCATTTTCAATTCGCAGGAAAATGAAGGCGCAGCCAAAATACATAAATTAATTGATATCTAGTACACGACGATCACTGCTTTGACGGTCAAGGTTACAACGGCGAAGACAGACGGGGAGACAACACACATACAGATACAGAGACGCGCACGTGTGCGTGCGAGTGAGGACGTCTAAGGCGAGTTTAAAGTTCAGTACCTGTTGCTGAGCTCGCTCTTTTTTTTTGTACCCATGTTCCGCCTGTATCTCCAGCTACACTGTTTCGGGTCCGACATTTTCTCTCCCTCTCCGGCACTGCGTGTAATTTACTTTATTACGCTTTTATTATTATTCCGTGCTATTTTTACTAGATCAGCGCGTTCCAAACAGATTGTAGGCTTCGGATTGTTCCCGTTGCATAACAAAGTATTAATGAATTACGGGTTTCAAGACCACCCATCAACATTCCAGCTGTCCAGCCCATTGATCAGATTCATCTCCCCGACAGACACATCATCTTCTACAGTGGTTACCCCTTACCAGCTACCATCTTGATATGAAAATTAAATCGGATCATGAATGCCTAAATTGAATTTAAAATTTGCACTCCGGCCACAGACCGTTCGTGAGTGTCACGTATCTACCTCCAAGCCAGATAACCCACATTTGCGAGAAACAGGATTAGCTTGGCCATAATTATACCGTTAGGAGTTGTAGAATCAGCTGGCTAGTGTGTTGGTTCCGATAAGGAAACTGTCGAGTCATGCTTACTTTGTAGTTTCCACAAACGACTAACAAATATCATTGCGAGGGGGAACTTTGGCTTCCCACATAGAGAAATAATTTCATGGCAGAAAAGGTTGAGTCAGGCACTCCTTCCTTGGCTGCAATCGTGGAGCCTGCTCGAGTTTCAGTGTCAATGTCATGAACATCTACAAACATTTATCAGTAATATCCTTATTAGGGTATGGAAGTATCTCATCCGAGACATCAATTTGGCTGGCAATTAAAATTAATGTCTTATAATTGCATTAAACTCATTGACATGCGATTTCCCACAGCCCAAACTCCGGGGGCATCATTTGGTTGCCCTGACGACGAGGTGACCCATAAAAAAGTCACTAATTCGCCTAGAGTCTTCGTCACCGGCTGGCACATGTTTAATATTTATTTTCTGCCTTTTGCTGACCACAGCAACAAGAACTATTACGCGGGCAGTAGTCTATGTATGCAAAGTAGAGCCGACCAGACCTCGCATTAGCAACATTAGAGCATTAAGCAAATTCACAATTCAAAGTGCAACTCAGATATTTGCGATACGCAATTCCAGCAACAAATCGACTCACAAAAGATGAGATCGCAGAGGGTTAACATAATTAAGATAATTTTTGGAGATCTATTTTGTTTGAATTATATTTTTAGCCCTACAGTTTGAGAGTAAAAATAAATTCTGAAAACTAGCAAATTGAAAATGAAAATAGTATTATTTATTTACCAAGTTATTCATTGTTGAAATTCATTGTTGTTGTGTGAAAAAGAGCGTTGCAAAAATGATTTGTTACTTTCATCATTTCACCGATAAGCAAAGTGTTTAAAACCTGTTGCTTTCGGCCTTCATTTGGTAGTTCGCTGTTGACCCGAGCAGACGTAGCTGAGCGCCGCTGAACGCGTTCAAAATTAAAAGTGTTTTTTGTTTTGTTTTTGTTTTTGCAATAGTAATCGCAAAAAAGGCGGCCGCTAAATAAAACTATATATACAACAACTACAACAACAACAAAAAAAAAGAAACCCAAGGTACAATCGATTTAAATCCCGCACAGCGACGTGTTTTCAATGTCAGTCTGTGGTGACGAAACATCCAGCGAAAGCGAGATCTAGCCGAGTACCGTTAAGACAAGTGCGGAAGCGGCTTACCGTTAGAGAATGCAAAGCAGTCCGGAGTGTTCTGGCTTACGTGGAATACATTAGAGTGCGTGTCCAAAGTGCTCGGCATGCAAATCCACTGAAATAAATTTTATGCAAAGCAAAGACAAAATACAAAAAAAAAACGATACAAAAAAAATAGAAAAACTAAAACGCTAAAAATTCTGTGCCCTCTTTGCAGTCAAACACATCTCACCACCATGGCCAGCGAGCAAATTATTGAGGAAGCGGCCGAAGCCGTTGCCGGCGGAAACGAGCCCTTCCTGGGACTCCTTGACATAGCCCTGTTGGCGGTGCTGATCGGCGGAGCTGCCTTCTACTTTCTACGAAGCCGCAAGAAGGAGGAGGAGCCCGCTCGCAGTTATTCTATCCAGTAAGTTGTAATAATCCCTAAAAAGTCAATGATTATATCTAACGAGTATCTCTTTTCTAGGCCCACAACAGTTAGCACCACCACTGCCACGGACAACTCCTTCATAAAGAAACTCAAAGCCTCTGGACGCAGCCTAGTCGTTTTCTATGGCTCCCAGACCGGAACGGGTGAGGAGTTTGCTGGTCGCCTCGCCAAGGAGGGTATCCGGTACCGTCTCAAGGGCATGGTCGCCGATCCCGAGGAGTGCGACATGGAAGAGCTGCTGCAACTGAAGGATATAGAAAACTCATTGGCCGTATTCTGCCTGGCGACATATGGTGAGGGCGATCCCACGGACAACGCCATGGAGTTCTACGAATGGATAACCAACGGCGACGTTGACTTGTCTGGACTTAATTATGCGGTGAGTCCCAGTGATAATAGCCACCCGAATCAGACACATACATAATCTAAACAATCGAGGCTGATTACAAAGTACCCTGGCCTTCAGATATGGCCAAATATAAACATTTTCACGCTTATCGAGCACTGCCCCTCCGATAACCCTAGTTACCACCCTCTCGACCGCTATCAATAGCGTCCATTTTTGGTGTTTCGCGATAGAGTAGCACATTTTTGTTTTCATCCAGCTGATGTAAGAGATAGTAAACATTTGAAATTAGTTAATATTATATCCGCGTTTCCTGATGGACAGGCAAAGATATTAATTACCCGATCGGCAATCGCATCACGCCATTTTGGCTAGAAAACTAGAAAGAATTTTCCTAGAAATGTTATTTAAAAATAGTTAAGGTATTGCGTGACTAATATTCACATCTTACTACGATTTGTTTACTTGTTTTACACTCTTTCAGACCAGTTTCAAAGTTCAACCTTAAGATACTTTAAAGTATCTTGTTTTTTCGTCTTCATAAAAATCTATTTGAATTGGCGCTCTTCTCAGTCGTCTCATAATTGCGTTCAAGTGTCACAGCAGCCAGCTTTCCGGCGACAACAATCTTGAAGGCCCCTCTCTCGGGGTCCGTCCCTAGTCTTATGCAATATGCATACATATGTGAATATTGTTGGGGACTATTACAACTTATAATTGTTAGGGCCGGTTACATGCCCACATGTAAGTCGGAAAATGCTAAACACGTTCGTCTCCTCAACTCTCTTGAGCAACATTAGGCGCTCTCGAAGGTCGCGAACTTTGCGCGGCCTTTTGAATCACATTTTTAATAACAATGCGAGAGTGTGGAGGCAAATGGAATGTGCGGTAATAACCGATCAAAAAAAGATCAATAAAATAAATGGAAAATAGGCAGTTCTGTCCATTAATCATGAATATATTTGATAACTAGATAGTAGAAACTAGTAGTAACTAGAAAACTAAATAGTTTCATTTAGAATCTACACTTTTTTCCAAAAATATTTAATCAATTTAATAAAAAAAAAAAAAACATTCTTATAACTATTTTAGGTATTTGGACTTGGTAACAAGACCTACGAGCACTACAACAAGGTAGCCATCTACGTCGATAAGCGACTGGAAGAATTGGGGGCCAACCGTGTCTTCGAGCTGGGACTCGGCGATGATGATGCCAAGTAAGAGACTATTCTTTCAACCTGTAGTTCAACGCTAACACCTCTTTTCCTCTCAGCATTGAGGATGACTTCATCACGTGGAAGGATCGCTTCTGGCCCGCCGTGTGCGATCACTTCGGCATCGAGGGTGGCGGCGAAGAGGTGCTCATTCGTCAATATCGTCTGCTGGAGCAGCCGGACGCGCAGCCCGACCGCATCTACACCGGCGAGATCGCCCGCCTCCACTCGGTGCAGAACCAAAGGCCGCCCTTCGATGCCAAGAATCCCTTCTTGGCGCCCATCAAGGTCAATCGCGAGCTGCACAAGGGAGGTGGCCGCTCTTGCATGCACATCGAGCTGAGCATCGAAGGCTCCAAGATGCGCTATGACGCTGGCGACCACGTGGCAATGTACCCCATCAACGACAAGGGTCTGGTTGAGAAGCTTGGCCAGCTGTGCAATGCTGACTTGGACACCATTTTCTCGCTGATCAATACGGACACGGACAGCAGCAAGAAGCACCCATTCCCATGCCCCACCACCTACCGTACCGCCTTGACCCACTACTTAGAAATTACTGCCATTCCTCGTACTCACATTCTCAAGGAGTTGGCGGAATACTGCACGGACGAGAAGGAGAAGGAACTGTTGCGCAGTATGGCCTCCATTAGTCCAGAAGGTAAGAGGACGTTGCGTGCTTGGAATGTTTTATTTTCTTATTTAAAATCTTTATTCTCTTTTAAACAAAAAGGTAAGGAAAAGTACCAGAGCTGGATCCAAGACGCCAGCCGCAACATTGTCCATATCCTGGAGGACATCAAGTCATGCCGCCCTCCCATCGACCATGTTTGCGAGCTGCTGCCCCGTTTGCAGCCACGTTACTATTCGATCTCGTCGTCGGGCAAACTGCATCCCACCGACGTGCATGTGACTGCCGTGCTTGTGGAGTACAAAACTCCCACGGGTCGCGTCAACAAGGGCGTGGCCACCACCTACCTGAAGAACAAGCAACCCAAGGATGGCGAGGAGGTTAAGGTGCCTGTTTTCATCCGCAAGTCTCAATTCCGCTTGCCCACGAAACCCGAGACGCCGATCATTATGGTTGGTCCGGGAACTGGTCTGGCGCCTTTCCGCGGCTTCATCCAAGAGCGGCAGTACCTGCGGGACGAGGGCAAAACTGTGGGCGAGTCGATTCTCTACTTCGGCTGCCGTAAGCGCAGCGAGGACTACATCTACGAGTCCGAGCTGGAGGAGTGGGTCAAGAAGGGAACTCTCAATCTGAAGGCGGCATTCTCACGCGACCAGGCGTCGAAGGTTTATGTACAGCACCTGTTGGAGCAGGACGCCGATCTGATATGGAACGTGATTGGAGAAAACAAGGGACACTTTTATATTTGCGGGTGAGTTGGACATGGATGAAGAAGGTGTTGAACCAAAATACTTATCCATCTCGTTTGATTTCAGGGACGCCAAAAACATGGCCGTTGATGTTAGGAACATTTTAGTGAAAATTCTCTCCACCAAAGGTAACATGAGTGAGGCCGATGCCGTGCAGTATATCAAAAAGATGGAGGCTCAGAAACGGTATTCCGCCGATGTTTGGAGCTAATCTGGCCAATTTCCAATAGCGGAAATCAGAAAGCGGCGGAACACGCACAGAATCAATTGAACCATAGGCCAACCAATAAGCATAAAGTTGTCTAGTTCATTAAGTATATAAGCATAATTTTTGGTTTGGGAACTACTTGCTGCGGTTCAACAAACAGTGAATGAGTAAAAATTTATGTATAGGTCTAGTTTAATTGATTGCCCAGTTTTACCCGGACTGTTCATTGTGGGCAAGACATTATTTTGTATGTGTGCAGATTAATTTAAAGTAATTTTTTACAAGCATTTTCTTTTGTACTCCCTTGGTGATTTCAATACAAATACGAAACATGTGCAATTTTAACAATGACTCTAAAATTCACGTAACAAAATATATTTTAGATTTGATATTTGATTATTTTTATTGGAGGGGCGAACAATAACACAGATACACAGATCCCAGAGACTGGAATATTAAACCCAACTTAAACCTGAATCAGGAATTCTACTAAAAACGAGTTCCGTATCTAAACTATCCTAATACGCCGGCGCGCTCGAAATGCGGCAGCGTATACTGCAGTGTGTCTGCCAGTCGACGGGAACTGAACATCTGGCGCAACTTTTGCTTGGCAAAATCGGCATCCTTAAAGCTCTCCAGGTTGTTGTCCGCTGTTTGCGATTTGTCCTGGCTGATGGTGGGGAAGATGCCGTAGTTTGCAAAGAATCCGTATGCCTCCCGGCGATGCACTTCTTCCAGGATCTGTTCGTAGCTAGGCACTGGGACGTCCACTTCGAGGTTTCGCAGCGTCTCCGCCAGTCTGGAGTGGTAAACGTGAAGCAACTGGGGTCGCTTGTGGCGCAGGACCTCCAAGCTAAGACTGGTGTAAAAGAAGTAGTTGAGATCGATGCCTGGACTGCCCCACACGCTCAGCTGGAAGTCGATGAGGACAAGGTCCTGGGGCCTCTTCTTTGCATCGTACTTGAACATTATATTGTTGACCCACAGGTCTCCGTGGTTGAGGACCTTGATCTCCTTATCCTGCGGGGCCTGGCTGCGTTCCAGGTTGGCTCTGTGGTTCTGCAGGTATTTGCCAATCTTTTCAGCAATGCGTTCGAATTCAGGCCATGTGTTCACTAGATGGAGAAGTTCCTGGCCGTTGCCCGAGAAGAAGCTCATCAGAAGACCGTCATCCTTTGCCAAGCCTTGGGGCGACAACATGCCGTCACTGTAAGCTTCAAATATGTGTGGATCCTGGAGTAGTAGGACGATCATTAGTCTGTTCTCTAATCTAAAAGATAGTTTGATTTTACCAGCTCCGCCAGTGCCATAGACGTGGCGTGGAACTCTCCTAGGCGTTCCATGACCAAACGACAGTGTTCCTCGTCCAAACCCAATTCGCGGGAGGCCATCACGTAGCCCAGCTGGCCCAGATCCTCGAATACCATTGTGCTTTCCGGCTGCTTAATGCAATGGTAGAGTCTGCAAAAAGTAACATACATTATTTTCAGTTTAATATAAAAAACTAAATAAAACTAAACCTACTTGGGACCGAAACGCTGCTTGCACTTCATCAATAGCTCCAGACGCGGAAGGACATCGTAATACGTAACTTTCTCCTTCAGATAGACCTGCAAGTCCTCGATAAACTCCACCGATTCCAGTCGCGGAATACTCTTCACAATGAACATCATTGTTTGGAGAGGTTTGCCGGGAAGATGGAAGGATATTTTAGTCCTATAGATTTGGCTGCAGTAGTTCTCGCCCGTGTTGCTGCCCATTTTGATGTGAATGGACCGCAGTTTGGCCTTGGAAGTTCTCAGGGCAGTGTCCAGAACCTCCTCGAAGAAGGATATATCCAAGTGCTTGGGCGGGGCGGAGACCTCCGCATCGTATTCAATGCTACACATATCGCGACCGTTTGAAAATCAGTTAACGAGTCGCACTGAATTTATATCCGAATTTATATATAATCGTTATCGCGTAGTTAACTATTTGAGTTGCATTAATTATAGCAATCTGTAAGCTAGTTAAACTCAACACTTTAATAGTATGGGTTATCTTAATAGGGGACTACCTGCCGCCTCATTTATATATATTTTTTGTTTTTGTATAAAATACGAGCTTTAACCTTTCTCACCGCATTGGGAATATATATTAAAAAAAGGCAATCTTAGTGGAAGCTTTTTGTTCACGTGTTTCTATTGACTTGTCTGAAACATGCGAAAATGGACGGACAATTCATTATATTGTCAATCTTGCCGCCACATTTGCATATGGCTCTGCGGCCTGTCACTCGGATGACGCCCTTTAGACAAGTTTTTAATTAACTATTAATATATCTTCAAATTTATCAATATCATTAATTTTTTCTATACTCTTACATTTTAGAAAATCATAATTTACCCTCCAACTTTCCACAATAATTACTTGATTCGCTGGGTTGATCATTTTGGTACAAAAAGAATAATAAATAAATTGTTTTTAAATTGGAGGTAGTAATGACCCCCAAATAATACCACAATTAATTGGTCGAGTTCCGGTTTAGCCCCAACTTTATGGCGTAATAATTCTAGAAACGTGTTGCTCACACGTTGGTTATGCGGATTTATTTACAAACAACGGCAAACGCTTAGTTTGTCATTAAGTGTAATTATATTGTTTAAAATATCAACATGCAATAATGGGGCAGTAATTACCTTTGATGGTCAGCGGTTTGAGAATCTGAAAATGTTTCTTAAGAAATGTCATTCGGGAACAATTCAGCTGTCTCTATTTATTTTTAGAAAAATACAAGTAAGTTGTTTAAAATCCGAATTATCCAAAAAATTCAATCGAAATTCAATCAAATAGCTTCATCGCATCCAGACGCTTCACTGTACACTTCAGGCTCTCCAGGGTACGGGAGTTCCCTTCGAACATAAGTTGGACCTTCTGGCGGGCGAACTCTTCGTCGTGGAAGTTCTTCAGGGAGTTGTCCTCCGAGTCCACGCCAATCATGCTCATCAGAGGGAAAAAGCCGAAAGCCACAAAGAATCCGTAGGCCTCGCGTTCCCGAATTTCCTCCATGACACTGTCGTAGGTGGGCAGCGGTTTGGACCAAGGCAGTTTTTTAAGGACTTCTATCAGGGCCTCAAAGTAAATGTCGATGAGCTTCTGCCGGTGGTCGCGCAGCACTCCCAGTTCCAGGCTGGTGTTTAAGAAGTAATTGATGTCGAAGCCAAGACTCCCATAAAAACACAGTTGGAAGTCAATCTGTAAAAGTGAGATTCTGTTGATTAAGACAGTTTCATTTAACTATGTTATACTTACAATCCTAACATGCTTCACCCTATACTGGGAATCATATTGGAAAAATATATTGTTAACCCAGAGGTCTCCGTGGTTGAGGACATTATGGTTTCCCCGCAGTGGGTAAACCGACTTCAGAACACGGTCGGTGAAATGCTCATGGTATCGGTATAGCTTTTTGGTAATCGATCCAAAGCCCTCACATTCGGTTAAAAGGGCTATTAGCTTCAGGAGTTGGGTACCAAATAGTAGCTTGAACGGCTCCGACTTAATGGCATCCATGTGCAGGAGCCCAAAGGGATAGCGGTCTATGATTGACTCCGGCTCCCATTCGGACATGGTCATGGTAAGGGCATGATACTCAGCCAGTTTCCGCATCACGAGAGTTGCATGTGCCAAGTCGAGGCCCAGCTGTCGGCACTTTAACTGATAGCCCTTGCAGCACAGGTCCTCAAATATAATGGTCTGTTCCGGCTGAGTGGTGGAGTAATAGTGTCTATAGAGGAATCATGATTACAATGCATTGATGCTGATACTCATGCTGATATTAAAGATACTCACTTGGCTCCTAGGGACCATGGCTTGGAAACATCACCGATTCCCCACATTAGAGTCTCCAGCTTGGGCTTGATTTGCAAGTAAAATAATGTCTCCTTGTTGTAGATGTGAAGGCGGGCCAATATAGCCTGCTTATCATCCGGCATGGACTTGACAATCAAGGATGTCTCCAGGGCATGGCCCTCCACATTGCGATATTTAATGTGAGCTCTATAGATGTTGCTGCAGTAGTTCTCCCCACCACGGGTCAAGTTGGTCAGCATCACCTCGAGGACATGGAGGTCCTGTTGTTGCAGGCCATGCTCCAGGGCCCGTCTAAAGAATTGCGGGGTTAAATAGAGTGGCGGCTCGTCCGAAGCTTCCGACATTATAGTTTCTTATGTCAGTTTGCAATGCAACGAAGGCTTTATAAGAGAAATCTCGGAGGCAAATGTGGACGATTCATGCAATTTTTAATTGATCTTAATGGGGCGGGCCAACAGGGCGCATTATTGATTGGACCTTTCTCAATAGACTTAATAGATGTGCATTCTTCTTGGATTAGCGGTATTATCGTTTGATGAACTTACTCTATTTTTAATCTACAGGGAGCCCGATTTTACAGGCAGCTGTTGAAACCGAGTATGTTTTTCCCAAGGGATATGTAGAAACCTAAAGGATTTTATATTAATGACTTGATTATACCTAATTTATGTTAATATAATATAGGGAATAGGGTAATTTTGCGTACCATTAAATTTTTACATCTACTGGATGCTTTTCTTGGATATTTGCCCACCGGAATGATGGTTTGCGAATTAATAAATCGCAAATGTGATATGCGAGGGAGGAGGAGAAAGTTTTGTTTGAACTTTCAAAAAGCACCCCGCTCCTTTTGAATTCTACTTAAAAATGTTGACCTTTTGTTTTACCAGAATTGTTTAAATATTTTAGAATTATGAATTTTGAATATTTACTCCCTGAAAATATCAAAAATTTTTTATAAAAATAGTATAGAATAAAAAGACTTTAATTGATGTGTTTTTTAACAAAATTTTCAGTTGGTATATGTAAATAAAAAAAAGTGATGAGATTGGTGTGGGTTGCGGGAATTCCCTTAGGGGAAGCAACCCCAATTCCAGGACCTTTTTCTCCTACGAATGGCTTCTTTCCAAGGTAACTCGGCATTTGTTTTGGGATATTTTTTTACTCCTGACAGTGGAATCAAATATAAATGAAACCTATAGGTTTAATGGCACTTGTTTCACAGCGATTGAGGTTTTTTTTATTGAAATGCAAAGACTAATTAATAAGCTAAGTTTGAAATTATAAAAAAAGAGTAAATTTTTGTTAATATATAATATCAAATTTATAAGAGATAAAAATTATAAAAATAGTTTTATTTCGGTACTTTTTTGAAGCCAGTCATGGTACGACTTTATGAGACAGTCCATAAGTCTCAAATAAGTTATACTATTTTTATGGGTTTATGAGGAACTGAAGGTCAAAACCTTGTATCATTACCTTAATTCCAGACGTCGCAGTAATATTTGATAATTTTATTAGATTAAGTTTCATACAAATGTGCTGATAACGGCAGCTAGACAATGTCTAGACTAGACAGACACACATCCATTCAAACACTCGCAGGAACAACAGGAGAGCTTGACATTTGATATTAGAAAGTAAAATGTGAAACGGAGAAAGGGAGAAAGGTCCGACTCCAGAAGAGAAATATGCATTTCACAAATGCCACAAAATCCGCACCGCCAGCAATGCGATATTAATAGCTGTTGCATTGACGAGAATATCGCGAGGTGCCACAAGGTGAATTTAAAGTTTATTTGTCGCTTTTGCAAACAATGACAGGAGCTGTCAGAGACGTCATCAGGATTTTTTGTCTAGTCTAAAGGATACAGGGATGCTTAAATGAATAAGTCCAAGATGTATGTTTAAAAATAATATTTAAAAATTTATTTATTAGGAGTTTTTGAAACCTTTATAGCTCAATTATCATTAAAATGCTTGTTGCCGAAAGTAAGTCGTTGCCATCTTTGAAAGTTTAGCTTTTGTTTTTGACTTAATTGCTGCGGCTGCTCGGCTTTCAGCTGCATTATATAATGCTCCATCAGTTGACTTGGAGTGTTTTGACGGAAATTTAAAATTGGCGTCACTGTGGTCAGAGACGTATCCATCTGTCGCCGCGCCCGCCATTGCCGACGCAGCCCATCAAGTCCACAGGCGGGAACTTCAATGCAGAGAAAATAAGCCAGCTCCATGCCACTTATTAGGGAGCAGCCCAGAAAGAGTCCAGCAATGCCACCAAAGCTAACTATGGATGCATATTTTCCAAGGATGGGTTTTGTCTTCTTGTCTTACTGGTCCTACTCACCCATCAAGTCCACCCAACCAAAGACGAGGCTGGTGCGATACACCATTATGGTCTCGAAACGATAATGGACATCCAGATCCACATACGAGGAGTTGCCGTAAACATCCTGCGGCAGAAAGGCGGGCCGAACATCGTTAATGTAGTTAAGGGAGTAGCAGTTTCTAAAACATTTGCAAACCATGCCATCGTTGCTATTCCGGACATACGCCACCTCGCCGGGCTGGTGGGAGTAGCGGAGCTTGTCTGAGAGAAGATTGGATTTCATTAAGAGATCCATAAGGATGGATGGGATATCACTAACCAGTGTGTTCTGCCAGGCAGACCAAGTCCGAAGCCCTGCAGGATCGATATGGACCTGGTTTGGGGACTTCCATTATAATTGGATGGATTCATCAAAACTGTAGCTCACCCGGTGGAAAAAACAAGTCCACTGTGCAATTGCAGTATCCGACCAGGTACTCCTGATGACACTCGGATTGGCAATTCTCGATCATGTAAACGTATCCTTGCAGAGACTTAAAGTCCTCACTATTGCGTTCGTCCTGCGAAAACACATAAATGAAGAGTGCAGATTTCCGGAAGTGATTCCCACTCACATCGAAGACGCAGTGCCTCTGATCGGAGCGAACACTTCGCGTGTCATTGTCGTAGAAGTAGATGATGGGTTCGATCTCCAGGGTGGTCTCCGTATTGGCGGGTATATTGTAGGGATTGCTGTGCCACACAAACGGTTCAGTGACCATCACGTCGATGCCCTTCTCATTGTGTCGGCCCGGATAGTGTTTGGCAGGCTGGATCAGCACTCGCACGGATAGACCGCTCATGGGTCCCGCCGATCCGGTTCGCCATGGCCACAGGGGATCCAGGAGCTGCATGCGGCGTCCCTCTTCGGTCTCCAGGGAATTGAAGGCCCAGCAAAGGCCGTTCTTGCTCCTCCGCTTGGAGAAAATGTCACAGCAGTTATAGACAAAATGCCGCCAGAAGCAATCCGTTAGCAACTCATCGCAACGCCAGGTCATGAAGTCCACCACCTGGCTGAAGTTGATGTAGTTTAGCAGCTGCGTGGGTTGGTTCCTCAACTGCTCAAAGGACTGGAAATTTCCGAAGTATACTTCATCGTAGCTGCCCACGATCCTATCGAATAGAGTCAGTTGCTCTGTATCGCTGACATTCGGCATAAACCTGGCCTTAGCCTGGGCCAGACGGTCCCAGTTGAGCCTATTCCGATTACAAATGGTGATCACTGGAAAGGGTATCCGGTAAACCGGGTATCGGGTACTATCCACAACTGTCTGGAAGTTGGCATCGTTGTAGCGGGCGGAGAGGATGAGGCACACGTAGACTGCTCCCAGGAAGGCGCTAACGAAGGTGCACAGCCAAACGAATCGCTCCCACCGACTGGCCCTGGAGCTCAGGAGCCTGTCCAGGCCATGGATGGTGGTCCGCTTGCCGAATCTCAAGGCCAACTGCCAACTGGCCTGAGCTAGCTTGTGTAATTGATGACTCGGAAGCGTTGGAGGTTGCTTTGGCGGAGGAAAGTGGGCCAGCTTCATGTCGGATTCCGGACTGATTCTAATGGGTGGCCGCGGCAGCATTTTTATACCAATCCCCTCGTATGCGTGTTGAAATGCAGCCGGTATTTAGATATCGTTTGACGCCTTGTCCTGTCCCAGAACACGCTTGACGTGCTTTTTGTCTATTAACTCTCCCAAAGGTCACGGCAATCGATGGCATATCCTTTGGGGACTCGACCTGATTTACATTCCCAAGGAGGCGGCTAAGTTTGTCAAGCTAATTGACACCAAAACCAGATTCAATTGACGCCAATCAATCGCCAATGATTTGCAAACAGTGATTATAATTGACCATAGTCCTTTGTCCTGAAACCTGTTCAGGGACAAACGAAATTTCTACCACAAAACTTCAAGCAGGAGAATAAAAAAGACGCACCACAATTTCATTTCAAATTTTTTAAATTCTTAAAGGGCTGAGATTTTTAATATAATTTTTTATTTTTTAGTTTTTGATGTTTATTCTTCACTTAGGAGATAACCAGAGGAATAGGGCACAAGTCTTCTTGAGTTTAATTCTTTGTTTTTAGACTTCTTGTCGGTAATTTCTACAATCTTAAAGTTATGACCCTTATATACAAGCACTCAAAAATTAAGACAACATCCTTCCAATGGTATCCTTAGGATATCAATTCAATAGGATATCAAATAGCTTAAAGCTATTCCAAAGCTCTTTGAATCCTGATTTCGGAAACTTTTCTAAGCCAGATGTAAATTGGTTTTAATAATGGCTAAAACCTAAAAATGTTTGTAACTTCAAAGTTTGGAAATTTTAGTTTCTATTCCTATTCTTTATTTACACAAGTAATTTTAAAAGTATATAAAAATAAAAACATAGAATGTAAGATTCATTTTCTATGTTTCATAAACATAGCATGTAGCATTGCTACGTTTTACAAACATTGAATGTTTTATTGCTACATTTTACAAACATAGAATGTAGCAACGAGATGTTTTTAAAAACATAGAATGTAGCATTGCTACGTTTGAGATAGCATTATTTTTCGGCAAGAAAAATAGAAAAGACAACATATATAGAACATGGAAACATTCATGTGAAACATGGAAATGGCACCTAGAAACGAGGAAACGTAGACAATGGTTTTATTCATTGCTACAACTACTGGCCATTAGAGGCGCTGTTGTATGAAATGAGATAATATATGGGTCGCGAATTGCAAAATTATTGAGAATCGATATACAAATCGTCGAAGGTGTTTCGCTCGAGAATCGGATTAATATTGGCAAAGATAATGCGATTGCGATTGTGAGGGCCCATGTGGCGATTCCATGCATTTTCAGTATTTTGAAGAGATTCCCCAGAAAATTTAGGAAAAAATCGAAAAAAATATTTGTTTTCAGATTTTGATGCAGATCGAAAGGGAATCGATGTACAGTTCGTTTAAGGTATTTCGCTCAGGAATCGGATGAATATTGGCAAATATATAGCCATTGCTGCAGGTCATATTTTGCTCCCCACATATTTTCAGGATTTTGTAGATGATTCACCAGAAAATTTGAGAAAAAAATCGAAAAAATATTTTGTTTCTAGATTTTGATGCAGATCGAGAAAGAATCGATATACAATTCGTTTAAGGTATCAAGAATCGATTCAAATTTATTCCGATCAGGAATCGAATCAAAAATGGCAAAGATATAGCCATCTCTTGGGGCCATAATATGTCCCCATGCATTTTTCAGAATTAGGAATTGGAAAATTTTAGATTAAGTCGAAGAAATATTTTGTTCTTAGATTTTGATGCTGAATAATAAAAAATTGATCTAAAAATCTTTTGAGGTGTTCCGCTCAAGAATTTGACAGCTAATGGTAAAGTTATAGGATTCATTGGTGTTATTGTAACAGAGGGAAAAAACGTTAATAATTTTATGAAAATTTTCATAAAATATTTTTCTTTACCAGATCATAGAATAGGGGTTGACTATGATTACTTTTTTTTATTAAATATTTTGGGTCTTGGTATAATTTTTCGTTTAATGTGTGAAGATTAAATCCTCCACCGCCAAGTTCCTGGCCACGGAGATACCAACTGCATCTGTGGGCCAAAAGCCAGATGGGGAGGTGAGTGTTTTGTCGAAATTACGCTCATAAACGTGACTTGACATAATAATCTGGCTGGCTAGCTGTTTCATCGCCCGCTGGCTTTGTCTTCTGTACTTTTCCTTCTGATTTTCAGTTTCTTGGACCTTTTGCCGCCTTAGACGATGTCTTCGCCTTTTGATATTTTCCTTTTTGAACTTTGGTTTCCAAAGTGGTGTTAATTTTTTTTCTTTTAATTTTTTCCTGCGGTCAAGTTGTACATATATATATAGAATTTTTTTTTTTCGGTTCGGTTCAGCCGCCGCTTGGAGAATATGGCAAAAATTTCATTAGTTTTACAAACAAGCAAACAAACAGAGCAAGAAACAAATATTTGCGCTTGAATTTTTTAACAGTTTAGTCGGGGTAGCGACTTTTTATCTTGAACTGAAATAAAGGAAAAGGAAATATTTGCCAGCTGGGGTTATGGCCAGGTTGAGCTGAAGGCTCCAGGACTCCAGGGATGCGAGGCAAATAAACAGAAAGCGTATCAAAGAAGTAACAATGCTTGAGTTCCTATTTAAAAAACAAATAAGTTATCCCATTTTGAAAGGAACTTGTTAATGTACTTCTTATAATAGTAATTTAGGGTTCATTGTTTGTAATCGCACTCTTTAAATAAAAATTAATTTGAAAAATTCACTTCATCTTGCTTAAGTTTTAGTGTAGAATTTTCGCATAAAAATGTGAAATTTTATAAACATTTTTTGAAATCATTAAATCAAGCAAACCGATGGTAATCGCAATTTTAATGTTTGCTTTTTGCATGAACTTCCATAATCATAAGCTTTGGGTAATTTGCGGTGTGTCGCCGTACTGTTGGCACTCGATAAATTGGAAAATGGAAGCGAGGGGCGGAATGCGTTCCACCTAATTTTCAATGTCAATGTTCTCCACCACCGCCATGAATTCTCAGGCCCCCCTGTATTTTTTGTCGATGCGAGTTAATCGAATTTTTTTTTATGTGAATAAACTTTCTTATCGGATCAGCCTATCATGCATTATCATATTTTGTATACGGCTATCACCGCCGCAGTCTGTGGTTTGTGTTTATTAAATTTGTATTTCAACCGACATAAAATCAAAGTTTCCCATCAAATTCCTCCCCTTTTTGGGCCTACTGCGATTTGACCATTTAATTTATTTCGCATTTCGATCCCTTTTTAATAAACAAAGGTTCAACGACAATGCGGTTGTCAATATGTCACGGCAATAGATTTTAATTTGGTGTTTGATTTGAATGGAATATACATATAAATATATGGTGCAAAGCCACCTGCCATACCTAAATCCAGCAGAAACTGCCAATGTGTTGTCAGGACCTTTTAATAAGCCTTGGATTATCGCAAGGCATTATTTCAATCGCATACCAAGTGTCGAGTATTTAGCAGACAAGGAGCACGCTCCGAGCTCCGACTTCACCAGTCGGGTCCGACGTCATCCCCCGGCCAGTCTTGAGCTTCCTGGAGCCACTGTCAGACCGTCAACTGACGATGGCCAAAAGGCAATAAAAATATATATATATATGTGTGTGTTTTTTTTTTTTAAATAAAAACCGGAAAGGTCTTTGGCGCTGGGAGTGTCTGGGTAACTGACAAGTCACACATGTTTATCCTGGACGGAGGCAGAGGAGTTGGTGTTTGTGCAAAGTCTTCACATCGTTTAACTTTACGAGACAGTCGAAATGCGAAACGACCCTACCTATAGTGATATGGAGCGAATTCCAAGGAAAAGCGACAATGCCAAAAAGGCGTTTCATGCCTATAAGGTGTATATGTGTAGACCAGATTGGTATCTGCAGTGAAGTAAAGTGGATTTAGGCTAAATTTATCATTACATGTGTAATGCCAAAGTACTTACAACTTAAAAGAGTAGGTAGTACTCGCTACAATTTAAATAGAAATTACTACCAAAAAGGTTTTTTTTATTCATCTTCAAAAGGTCAAGATATATTTGGACAATTAGCGATGTAAGGGCGTTGAATCATTTGTCATGTTTCTTGACATTTAATGGCTGGTTCCGCTGTCTGTTTCCTTTTATCCTTGGATTATTCCAGCTCCATGTTTGGGAAAAATAAAGGCTGAACACTCGACCATTAAAAAAAGGACAAATGATTATGGGTACTTGTGTATATCCTGGACAATCACACCTTTTTGATTTTTGAGGGATCGCCTGTCCAGTCCATCAGTCATACGCCCTGTGGGCTTTGACTTTAAACACCACATTAAAGTTGAATCAGTGACATTACCGCCCCACGCTGCGTGACTTTTGTCCCAGCTGTCAGCTTCTTTCCACTTTTGAGGGCGGGTTAAAACTAATTAAAATTGCGGCCCGTTATTTCTACCCAGAGTATGCAAACGAGCAAAAGGCGAACACTGACGCAAAAAATGTCAAAAGCAGCCTTTCGGGGCGACAATTTAAAGTCCTGAAGCCCGGTCTGGACCGGGGTCCGTCCCGACTTGGCTCTCAAGCACGTTTCGAAATTGAAATTTTCGTTTCGTTCCCTGGGCTTATGTGCCATCGATGTTTGCTCATATCCTGCAATCATCGCATGCAAGTTCGGTCATCATTGATGCCGGCATATTAATCAGTCTGACCAAAACATGCCAATCCCCATTAGTCCGATGTTCTAAATAGTTTCTGTGTTTCCAGAACTTGTTTCATCTAACGGTTTTACTTTACTTAATTGCACTCCAACAGTGGCGATTGAGGCGGCTGAAGCGGTGGGGGTGTGTGCGTAAAGGATGCAAACATGAATCGCGCTGCTCTGGGATGCAAACAGTCACATAATTAATAGCTGGCAAACGCGCCCCCAATATTTAGTCCGTTTCGGTATTAGAGTGTACATTCATATGTATGTACATGTCCGTGATCAGTATCATCAGTTGAATCTGGGGGGACATGTGTTTTTGACTATTTATAGAGTTCTCTAATGGAAATATAATCCTTTTTAGCTCCTCTGTTAGTTAACAGTGATGTAAAAACAGGAAGTTGCCTATTTGACTTAAATATTGCATACTTTTTGGCACTTTTTGGCTCTGCCAAAAAGAAAACCTTTAAAAAGTCGGTTTGGAAATAAAAAATCCATTTATTTGTTTTAAAAAATATCACATGATTTTGTAGCATTTCGATTGATAAGCCGCCGCAGTTAGTCAAATAAAAAAAAAATGTCCTGACAAACCAATCAGCCAAATCCCGCTACACTTTCGGGAACATTTGGTTACAAACTCTCAGCTCGTCGACCAAAATCGAGTAAAACAACAAAAACGTAGGATTGGCAATGGGAGGGGGATGGCAGTGGAAATGTTGCATAATAAACACATGTGGCTTGGCTTTTGCGGGCACTGCCAAAATGGCAAATCACAGTCAGCGCCAACGTTTCTGCCACTGACAGAAATGTGCGAATTTTATTATAAATTCCTAACATTTATTGGTTTTAGATTTAAAGACAGATTTTTGATAATAATGCAATTTTTAAATGGCAACAGATAGGGTTACATTTTTTAATGATGATTTAATAACTGCGGTTTCATCATCCCTTCATACGTCAGAAAATGTTAGACCAATCTATTAGCCTTGCACCACCATGGCGCAACACGTGTTGTGGGCGCCACAGTGGCGAGATAAGTCCGCCCGGCAACCGTCCACACGTGACATTAGACATAAATCCCACCAGGCCCCCGGGACTCTGGGTCGTAAGGTTATAATACGATTCGGGGCATTGCGGTTTGATTGTGTCTCGATTCGGAGAACCACTCACTATGCGCAACTCGCTAATCGGATTGCGTCACTTGAGTACGCGCTTTTCGCTGGCGCGGCGTTTATTTTAGACCTAATTATAAAGCAATCGGACAGTGAGGCACAGCAGAAATTGGACTTACATGAATGAATGAAAACCCGAGCTGATAAGTGAGAGCTGAATGGTGGCAGGGCAGGGAAGGGATACTCTATGTTCCAATACAGTACTATGGGGCAGCAATGGGTCATAGTGATGAAAACTAATGGATTTAAATTTACTAAAAATAAATAAATGAAAGTGAATTCAAGCTCTATAAGTAAAAAAAAAAACTGGAGAAATAAGTGACCTTTCATAAATTTCCTCTAAATAAGCATGATCCATACTCTTTTATTATTTTAATTTGTTCTCTATATTTACAGACTTTATATTTATATGAATATGTCATTTTTAGGCCCATGGTACATAATTAAAATCGCAAATTTTAAGCGCTTGATTCAGCAACACGGAGGATAGGCATGATACCCCAAGTCTAGACTACAACTAAAACTTAGACTACAGATTATTATTAATAAAGTGTAATTCCTAGCCTATAATGGGTAAGTCGTACTCTTAAAAAAAGAGTCATTTTTGCTGACATATAGTTACAATAAAATAAGACAGCTTATAAACATTTTACGAACAAAAAAGGATACAGCTCCTGTCCGAAAAGCTGTCTGCCATTGAACAGCCTGCATTCCGTTTAAATCCTTTTTATCCAGTTACGATGGGACAAGGGATGTGAAGATTTATTTTCGTTACCGTTTGACGGGATTTTTTCATGAATTCATAAATTAAATTGCTTGTGTTTCTTTATGCCGCTGTGCCCACATATAATGAGTTATGTGCCCAAAAAGTTAAGTTTTTAATATAAATAATTTTCGCTTATTTTTCTCTTTGACATGATCCACCATAGCCGGCTCCAGCTCTATATATGTATGTGTCTTTGGCCATGGAATTCAAAGAATTTTCAATAATTTTGCATAAATATGAGCGGGATATTCACGAGTTTCAATAACAAGGGATTTTCACGGTTAAAGTTGATTGATAATAATAATGAAAATTTTGCTGAGCTGCTAATTTATTTATAAAGAGCTGGGTCCTCATAGCTGCGTTTTTTCGTTCTGCTTAATTGCCGCATAATTAAAATGCAATCAATAAATATTTTAAAGAGTGCACTCAGTGATTAGAAGCTGTTGAAGTATTAATTATTAATTAAGTGAGATTTTTTAATGGCATGAATGGAAATATTCCGAAGAGTATGTCTGTTTTGTCTTTTTCTGAGAAAGATTTCATTTAAACAAAGATGAAATAAATTAATTGAGAGTGATTTAAGTTGCTCTCACTCAGAGATTATGGTAGAAGCAATTAGGAACTCAAATTTATTTCAAAAATTTAATAATTGCCGAATCATTAAAGGCTCAAAGTGTATGTGTATTGTGCTTCGGCTTTTTAATAGATAAGCCGAGCCCACATCAGCCAAAAGAAACGACGTATTTAAAGTGCTGATAAGCTAACCAAGCTAAAAAAAACGAGCTGCAAGAAACATACAAATGAATGCGAATACTGAATATATTGTACATTGAATGGGGAATCGCGGGAACCGAGTTTTTAGTTGAAGTTCAGCGATCGGTAAATGCGTAACAGACGTGTGAAAAAATAAAAAATAACCGAAAAACTGTCGTGACTGTGAAATACATAAAATTAAAGAAATTGTGTCCGAAACCCTTCTGACATGTTCGCAACTAAGCATAAAATACAAGAACAACCAGAAACCAACCTCAAAATCATACAGAACGGCTTATGAAATTTATTTAAAAGAATCGTAATCCGCTAATGTGCAAATAAATAGTGGAAAATCGCATGAAAGCCGGCTTATAGTAAGAACTAAAGTGAAATGGAAATGGCATTACGATTTTTTAGTTTTTGTATATTGCTGGCCGGAACAGTGCCTGTTTCGAGTTCGATACTCATACCGAATAATGTCTCCAGGAGCTGTCCGTATCGGAGCAGTTGCAATTCGTCGGTAAACCTGCAACACATCGAAATGCTAATGGACTGTGTGGACAAAACTAAAGATCCCTGTGATGACTTCTATGCCTACTCCTGTGGCAACTGGAGGAGGAACTACACGGCCACGAGCACGAGTGAAGACCAGATAAACAGCCAATACAAATACCTCATCGAGAATGTGAGCCGTAATCCACGATCTCCGGAATACAGACAGCCCGTGTATGGAAAGCTGGCGACCTACTATCAGCACTGTCTGGCACTGAGGAGCACAAATCTCCGACGGTACTTGGAGCTGCTGAGTCTTCCGTCTTCCCTGAACGCTACTGATTGGGTGGATCTGCTTTCCGCTCTGGGCCAGTATGGATATCGTGGTCACTTTGTGGAGGTGACAGTGCGCTGGCACAATGCCAGTCAGCACATGATCTACGTGGAGCCGCACAACCACCGACTGAATCTGGATCTCACGCAGGATATATACGATGCATTGCCACAGGGTGACTTTCCCTTGAGCTACTCTACTCTGCGGGATCAGTTTTCTGGGCTGGAGGACCAATTAGCCTCCTTGGTGAAGAGCCATGAGACGGATGATAGCTTCACGGTGTACAACCTGGATGAAATTCAGAATAAAGTGCCGGAACTTAAGTGGACAGAGGCTCTACGGAAGCAGCTTAACAGGACTTCCATCGGAGGAGATCATAGCTTCCAGGTGGACGATCTGCCGGCAATCCGAGAAATAGTCATCCTGCTGAACAGTATGGACCGGCGTCTGCTCAATCTATATAGTCTGGCCAGATTCCTGCAGTATCTGCTTCAACTGCCGCACAACCCACTGGCAACCATGGAGTCGGATGGTGGAATGAGGTCTCTTCGTTGCATAAGGCAAATGCGGCGATCGGTGTACATTCCCATGAACTACGCCTATGAGACGAACTACTACGCCCCGAGGAGGGAGTCCGACGAGTTTGTTATCCGGAAAGTGTTTGGGGAGCTGCGGGAGAAGCTGGAAACGGCAGTGAGAAGCAATCCCTTCCAGTTGCAACCGGACTTTGTGGATCAATTGACAGAAAAGGTGGAAAAAATGCGCATCAATGTGGGAAACCTACCGCCCAATGCCACCGAGCAGTTCTACTCCGACGTTGATCGGAGGTGGAAGGTGGGCGGGGATTTCTATGAAGACCATCTGAATGGGCTGCTCTTCTACTACTCGATCGTGGCGGAGCTGGAGGCCGGCGTCGATAGCTACTCCCAGTCCATCTGGTACAGCTTCAACATGCACTCTCCGGACTTTGGAGACAACATAGATGCCACCCCGTACTTCCACTGCCTGAGCAATATGATTTTGGTGCCCTACTCCTACGTTAAGCTGCCCTTCTTCCATGCCGACTTCTGGCCAGCCCTGCTCTACGGAGACCTGGCCAACACTCTGGGCCACGAAATGCTGCACGCCTTTGACACGTTCCTCGTGGACTACGATGCCCAGGGTAATATGAGGAACTTCAGCGACCAGCTCGTCAAGGAGCCGCTCTACAAGACTGCGCTGGATTGCCTGGACCAAAGCGATGGCATACTGAACGAACGCATTCCCGATGTCAGTGGCTCCCGGCTGGCCATCCGCACCTACATGGGTGACTGGCTGAGTCTGCCGGCCAACGGCCAGCTATACTTTATTCAGTTTGCACACTTCTTTTGCGGCGACGAGGGTGACAAGTACCACGAGTCAGGAAGGCAGAGACTCAACTACGCCGTCAGTCAAGTGCCCGAGTTCGCCGAGTTCTTCGAGTGCAAGGAGGGAAGCAAATTGAACTCATCGCCCCAGTGCCCGTTCTGGTAGAGAGTGTATACATCATAGCCTTAATGTACATTGATAGTTTGTTGCATAGCTTTAATTAGGTGCCCACAAGTATTGTGAATAAATTACCATCATGTTTAGGAACTCAAACGCTCTGAAGTTCTCCTGTTTTCGCATGCGACACGGCACGTCACATGCTAAAAAGAATCCTGGCATGGGGGCTGAGTCAGACAGCTCGGCAGACAAGCTAATTTTCAATTACGTGCCAAACGTGATGGACCTGGGCTGGATGGGAAGAGGAGCTAACAGGGCGGACTGTGCCTAGAATCCGGCGCTCAAATTGCAAGCACGCAAAAAAAATGCTTTTTCTGTAGTTAGGCATCGAAAATCGAGATGGAATCTGAGCGTGTTCCTCAGCACACCTTTAATTATTCGCAAATTAATATGCATTCGGCTGATCAGCGTTTTGGCAAATTCCTAAAGTCCTAATCCAAATCCGCTGTTTCTTGGCAACTTGTTGAAGGTGGCTGCAGGGTGGTGGGTGGTTGTTGGGTTGGGATGGGTGGTCCCTCCCTTGGCTTGGAATTTGCTTGGATTTCGCATTAACGGACCATTAGAACCCTACCGCCGGCGTACGTGAGTCGCATATTATATCACAGGTAGGTCGGGGTTGACCCTAAAACAATCTGTACCTGCCATCCAATAACTTTAAACTTGTTTCGCCAATTTGCCGTTAAATTTTGCAATACAATTTATGGTTTATGTTTTTGTAAAATGATTGCTTCTTCAACTACGATTTCTTTTTTAAAAATATGCCAAAGTTCATCAGCAATAATATAATTTATAATTTATATTGCTTATATATTAGGTTTAACTGATTATCCTATAGGTTGATTAAAGTCGGAGGACACTCTTTGCAATCATTTCCCTTTTCAAAATATCCTGAATCGCTTTCAATCACAAGCTGCGCAATTTTCAGAGTGAAATTTTATTGTCGCCTGCTGGTCTCCAGAGTCTTGTTAACAATCACACGTTCGAGCAACATATTGAGTTTGGTATGTTTCGAAGCAGAAGTTGCGGAGATAAACCACCACTTTATACCCTTTTCAGATTCTTAAAAAAGTTGACAGCATCGGTCCTAAAAGTATAAAAGATTTTGAGTATCGCCCTTTTTTATCTACGAATCAAATTATTTTATTACAGTTTGTTTTGTAATCTCTGCCATTATACTTGAAATAAAACTTCGAAATAAATTTTAAAAAATTGGTGAAATGCTTTAGACTACTGTAAGTACTATTTGAGATTGTTGGAAGCCCTCTTCTTGGCCATCTGTCATTAGTGGGATTTTTAGATTCTTCCAAACAAGATGCAGGGTTTTAAAACTTCACAGAAATGTAATGATAGTTCTTTTGTGTAAATAAAAAATTACCTGCCCAGTTGACATATTTGGCAGGTCACTTCGGGAAGGTTCGCGAAACCAATTTAATTGCTTTTAGGAAGAGGAAAGTCCGCGGAGTCGGCAGCTGCGATTACGGCAGTGACCTGAATTAACGGTCAACGGATTAGCGAATTAGCGGTTATCCCGTTTGGGATCCGCGACCCTTACCATCTTTGCATATGGAGGATTAGGCATGTGCGTGGCCTACCTGTCGCTACCTGTGATTAGTATAAGAACTGAGGCGGATGCTGAGGAAGGCACAGTTACAAACTGATACGTCTAACGTTAACAACCCAATCAAGAGCGAAATCAAGATGGTCCTGAGCAACTCGACGCCCAACAACGCCCACAAGAACAACGAACTCGTGGTCGATACTGCCGCTATGAATAGCCAGGACTTCAGCGAGCTGCTGCAACTGACTGAGGAAATCGAGGAGAGACGCCGTTCCCATCACCAAGGAGACGCCAGTACCGCCTCCGGCCTGCTCCGGGCCACCATGACCCGAGAGGAGGTCTTCGAGATCTCCTCCCTGGACGACGATCGCTTCCTAACGGCCCTGGAACACCAGAACTCGTATGTGGCTCCACGCCGTGTCCAAGTTACCGACCTCGATCTGTCAAGCATTGAGAATTTGATGAAATATTTCGACGAGGAAGTGCCTGTGACTCCCACCAAGCGGATGGAGTCCTCCAGGATGGCTGCCTGTACGGGTAAGGTGGCGAGCGCCATTGCCAAGCTAGCCCTCCAACCGGAGCCGGTTTCGCCACCCAAGCCCAAGGTGGATGGCGGCATGTTGAAGATCAGCGAGCTAAAGCAGAGGTACGAGCAACCACCGGCGACCCCACGATCGCCATCACTGGGACCTGGAAAGGTTTCTTCGTCGTCGCTGCCTCGGAAGGTGAAGGAGATGGCCCAGCTGTTTAATTCCAAGATCAGCCAGGTCATCCGACGATCGGAGGAGCCGCAGTACGTGCAACTGCAGAACGACATGTCTCCGGAGGCCAAGCCCCTGCCCCAGTCCCGACTGGTGCCGAGCCACGGACCTTGCCTGGTTGCCGAGGAGGTCTTCCGGGAACTGAGTGTCAAGGATAAGGCGCTGTTGTTCAATAAGTTCATCGGCGACATGGCAGCCAAGCATCCGAAATTCAACGCCCACGCTGAGGGCCTCAAGGCGAAGGTGAAGAGTCAAATAATTCGCGGTGAGGTGGTGGCCGAACAACAGGCCAGCGTGAAGCACTTGGCCCAGGAGCTGGAGGCGAAGTGTGTTCTCGACGGAGCCTTACCGCCACGACCTGGTGCATCTCCTCCCAAGGCTGCTGCCAAGACAGAGACACCCAAGAAGCAAATGCATGTGAGCACCCTGACCGTCATCCTGAAACCAAGCCCAGATCGGGCACCTCATACTCTGCCCCGCCGACGCCTGGAGCTGCAGACACAGATCGAGATGCCGCAGGGATGCCAGAAAAGGAATCTGTCCTCCATTCGCAGTGCCTTGCCCACGGAGGCCTATGCGCCACCCAAGAAGATCCGACGAACTCGTCAGGAGCGCAGCGGCTGCGAGACCCAAATGTTTTTTCAGAACGAGCCGCTGGAAAGTCTCTTTTACAGTTGGCTGAGCTCGGAAAACGGTGTCCAATTCGACATAACCAGTGTGTCCAACATCCAGCAAACCATAGAGATTGCGGTCGAGGAGGACTTGCTGGAGCAGCCGCCGCAGGAGCCAAGCACGGTCTCGATCGGAGAGGTGAGCCAAAAGTCCGCTGTCGAGCGACTCTTGGAGGAAGCCATCGCCAAGCTGGAGATGGAGAACATCCCCAAGGAAGCCAGCCATGTAGAGGTCAAGGAGGTGGATACATCTCAGCCCCAGATAAAAACCCCAGTGGCCACACCGCGTCGCTTGAAACGACAGGCTCCTCCAGTGCCCGGCCCACGACCCAGTCTCAGTGCATCACAGTCCACTGCAACCCTCTCCAGCGAAGCCTCCAGCTTGAAGCAATCGGAGGCCGAAGAAAGCGAATCCGGGTTATCTACTCTGCCAAAGGTAAGTCCCAAAAACCCCCCGAATTTCTATCAAAAACAAGCCACTAATGGTTCTTTTTCCCTTCAACAGATAACCAGCGACGAATCTCAGCCAGAGACTCCCAAGGATGCCATGCAGACAGCTGACTTTGAGTTTGCCAAGCCCCAGCGCCCACCCCGCAAGAAGAAGATGCGCCGCACCCTGACCTGGAAGAAGGAGAACTCCATTGTGGAGGCCACAGCCAATGCCATCACATCCACCGACTCCGACTCCGACTACAAGCCACCCACAGCAGTGGCTAGCAAGAAGAAGCCAACGAACATCTCGCAGCTGCCTCTCCCCGAACAGAGCTACATCGAACTGGACAAATCCCTGATGCGTCATGTGAACTCGCCCCGGAAAATCAAGTCCGCCTACACCTTGACCGTGATGTCCTCGCCTTCGGCCAATGCGGACAGTGACCAGTCCCCAGCCCAGACCCCGAGGCAGTCCCTGGGCCACTCCATGCGGGACAGCTTCATCGATCAAGGCTTCGAAACCTGTTCGAATGATCCCTTGGACAGCAGCCCAATAAGGCGATCCTCCGTTGACAGTGTCAGCTCGAAGCCATCCGGATTCTCCACGCCAGTCAAGGGGCGCCTGATCTCCAGCCCCGCTCAGCAGCAACTCTTCAGCCCCATCGCCATTCCGGACAGACCCCGTCGCAGCTCCCTGGCCATGCAAGTGATTCGGGAGGACCATCCCCTGGATTTGGACGCCACCAACAGTTCACCCACCACACCCTGCAGCGAAAGGGAGTTCTTTGCCAACGCACCGACCATCGAGATGAACTCCTCCCAGGACGAGATGCCGGGAAGCAAGCCCCAGTCCAGATTCTGGATATCCTCTGGCGCCTTCACCGTCTCCTTGGAAATCTTCCACAACAGCCCGGAACGCCTTCGACTGCTCTACGAGATCTTCTCGCAGAAGAGCTGGGAGACACGGGACCTCTCCTTCGGCATCGACGGACACAAGTTTACCCCGGGCGGCGGTGCCTCGGACTCTGCCCTGCCCGAGCGTCCACCCAGTGTGAAGGGATGCTCCCACTACTGGTTCGCCAGCGGAGACTTGGCGGTGCCCTTTAGCGGAAAACGGATGTCCGGCGAGAAGGTGAAGCGATTGTTTGCCTTCCTTGATGCCGAGCAGTCGGAGCTGCGGTTCGGAGTCGACCACATTGACTTTAGCCATGCTCCCGAGTTTTGGCCGAGCACCCAGAAGTACTCCATCGAGAGCAGCTACAGCATGCTGGTGGGTCTGCAGACTGGAGCCAGCAACGGCCTGGAGGGGCGCAGCAAGTACGCCTGGCCGAGTAGCGGCAGCAACGCCAACCAGACGATCAAAACCAGCGATCTCGACCAGACCGAGTTGGAGTCGAATAGCTTTGGCAATAACAGTGGCCGACTCTCCTTCTCGCCGGATATGTTCTCCCTGGACTACGAAGCAGTGCCCCTGGATGAATTGTTCACCAAGTCTTCCCCCAGCGCGTCTACACCTACTCTCTCCGTGCCACAAATGATGCAGACCCTGCAACAGCAACAAGTCAAGCTCAAGGGAGTGGAGCAACGGATCCGGAAGTATGCCAAGCCCGCCAATCTCACGGACACCTCGCTGGAACACTGCCGCAACACCCCCGAATATGTGCAAAAGTTGCGCTCCATCATCAAGGCGATTGAGAACATTGGACGCGACGATGGCTTCCGCTCCTGCACCATGGAGCAGCTCGAGAGCTTCATGTACTTTCTCAGCGAGTATGCGGACTCCTGCCTAGCCAACTGCAGCGAGCACATGGACAGTATCCTGGACACTCTGCTGGCCCGTCGAGCCGTGGAAGTTTAATATTTATACATAATTTATATTTTTATAATCCAACTATTTTGTAAGAAATCAACATTTAATGTTAAAATTAATTCATACTATATAATAAATAAAAAATATAAAAATTAAAATCAATATCTTTTCTTATGCCTTTTTGAAATATTTTCTAGCCAATATATTATATTTCGTATCGCATTCTAAATCGGAATACCATTTATGAATCGCGGTGCTTCACTTCCATCTGTAACAAAGAACTCCGATCTGCAGGTCCTTAATGCCTTAAAATCATTTCTATAAAGTTCTCCATAAATTAAAAACAAATCTATAATGAAATATATATTTATTTAAAATATTTAATTATACTGTTCAAAACATAAATGGCGGAGTAGCGTATATTGATGTGACGCTTCTTAGATCTGCTGTCGTTCAAGCGGCTTGAAGGTCCTTTTCGCTATCCAGGATGGTGTCCAGGATGATGCAGTGTCTCGTTGCTGTCTGCTGATATGTAGTTCTGGGAAAAAAGAGTCTCAGTTTATAGGGTGAATTTGGGGCCAAACACCAACATGCTAATAGCCATAACTTTGTTGATACTTATCAGATCAAGAAATGCCATACCTTCCCGCTCTTAGATCTTCGAGTACTATTATTGCCAATCAAAACCTGATCAACTAAAATCTGACCCGATTTTTTCAAATTTTCTAAGGGGTAACATCATGATTTTGGCCAAAAATCTATCCAAAATGATATTCCTCGATTTACGCGATATTTTGATGCAGATTGAAGGTAATTAGATCCCTGAATCATAAACAGTATTCCTTTCTCAAATAGGACACGAAATGTCTTAAACATTCGCTAAAATCTGTCGCAAAAGTTATTATTTAAGTTATTATGATATTTTAGCCATTATGGTTAACTTGGTCAACACGGCTCAGGGCATCAATTTATTGAAGGAAAACTTTCATATTTTTGGTAAATGTTGTACGATCAACAAATTTGATGCCTTCCCATTCTTAGATCTTCGAGTACTAAAATCCTACATCAAAAGCTGGCTAACTAAAATCTGACCCCATTTTCGAAAATTTTCAAAAATGAAGCCACAATTTTTTGTTTCGAATTTGTTTGAATTTGATTTAAATTGATGAAGATTATGGCCCTGATTCATAAATTATATCCTTTGTTCAAATCGGATGTAAGTCAGATGAGATATTGGCTAAAAAGTTTCAAAAAACTGGCCAAACGTTTTGGCCAAATTTTATCAACATGGTCTTAACGAAAATGGTCTGGAAAACGAGTTATTTCATTTCTGAAATAGTCTAAAACTTGGCCAATATTTGACTGATCGGAGAGTATTATACCTTCCCGACTTTGTATTTCTCAATACTATAATTCTCCATCAAAAATTGAACAACTAAAATTTTACTCAATTTTCGGAAAAAGTTCAAGGGGGGTTACATTACGATTTTTTGGTAAATGTCAGAAAATTATGTATTTCCCATATTTTGATGCAGATCGGAGGATATTGGAGCCACTTTCAAAAGTGGTACTCCGTTTTAAAATCGGTGGAGGGATGGCTGAGATATTAGCTTTACCAAAATTGGCATTTTCCATCATGCCCAAGAGGAGTTCAATCAGGGCTTTGAAGATTAGTTTTCCGCATAAATAAAAGCCACAATCGAGTTTTAAATTTGCTGAAAAAAATGATAACCCATTTCTTTCCATTACTCTACCTTTAAGGGAATGGAAATCCCTCACCCACGCCACATTTGCGAGTCAATGGAAATAAGGATCCTGGAGCTGGAGGATTTGGGGGAAGGCAACCGCCTTTGGTGCAATAACAGTTTCCAGTGCCCAAAGAGCTGCGCAAACACGAAATCAAATAAAATGCCAAATTCGGCCAAAAGCCAGTCTAAGCATTTGTTCGGTCCATGGACACTCGAAATGGTTATTGATATGGAGAGGATGTCCTGGCCAAGTGGATCCGCATATTCTCCCCTTGGATGGTAATGCAACTGCAATAAAGGGATCAATATTCATAACACATATACGAAGCAATCCCAAACAGATCTTTTATTTGTTGCCTTTGCAGCTCGCTCGCTTGAGAATCAATTCATTCAATGTACATTATCACTCTTATCGGTAAGAAACACAAACTAAAGCCTATGATATAAGTATTTAGAGTTAATTGAGTATGTGTATAGGTTAGACGTACTTAGTTTAGCTTCGGGTTTAGTTGGGCCTATGGTGAATGGATATAAATATATATGTTATGCTTCGTATGTAAAACAATCGAACTCGCCAACTATCTAAAATATTCATTAACAGCTTGCGCTTTATAAGTACTTGTGTTTGCATTGTTTAATTTTGTTTTATTTTTTATAGGTATTTTTTGATTAATGCTATTTACGTTCCTGCTCTTTGGGCTAATGCTGGCATTAATTTAATTTTCATATTCCTTCGAGTCCCTCTCTATATATTATGTTGGCCAAACAAATGAGCTGCTATTTGTATTGCCTATAACGAGTACATAATTTACAATTGCATTTGCTTTTATTTTCACGGGTGTATATGTATATGCCTTAGTATATTTACAATTTATGTGATTGCAGTACTTTTTGTGCATTGTTTCCAACAATTTGGCAACATTTAAAATGTGTGTTTATCCCACTTGTTGTTTTAAATTGAATTTTTGTTTTGACTAACTAACCAGGATGTGTGTACGGTAAGTGTGTGTGTGTTTACTGGTCTGCCCACCAGTCGTTACCACGATTTTTTTCCGACTGACGGCGTACTCGGCATACTCTATCGAATCAATATGAATCGAATGTTTGTTTAGTTCAATCAGTTTATGGAAAATAATATAACAAAACCAAAACAGGACAAATCAGAATACAGTGCAGCGGAGCAGTTAACAAATGTTGTGTGTAAACTGCAATAATATTCGACCTTTAAATCAATTTTGGCGTTCTATTAATTTACTATTTCATTTGTTTATATTTTTTTTTTTCAATATCATATATGTATGCATGTTGTTCTGGGTATTTGCGGGTAAAATTAAATGAAATGAACCCAAAAGGCTAAACCAAATCATGAAACATCCATGGTGTGTGTGCAATTTGTTTAATTAAGTACCTACAGAAATGTATTTATTTGCTGGGCTTATCATTTGCTTTAGTGTGTCTGACTCAATTTTCATTTTCTACTCGAGTTGGTTTAATGGCACTTCATTAATAAGACTGTTATGCGATTCCCTATTCGTGGAAGCGGTTTGGCAGCATCAGCGACAGAAGTGCCAGAAGCCAGCAGGTAACCTCCGACCCTCGGCCGAGAAGGAGTCCCAGGCTGCCGTTGTCCTTGCCCTTGGACCAGTCATAGCCCTTGGGATTGGAGCCAGTGAGTTTCTGCTCCGATTTGCCAATCTCGTTCAGATTCGATTGATATTTAATACCCACTGTAAGGGGAACAAGTGCATACAGTTCATCTGCATTGCCCATTGCGGGTTAGTACTCACATTTGTCAATCACAATCACGGAATTTGTCGGCCCCTCGCCCCCAATGCCGTTGAGGGGTGTGTGGTTGTAGCCATCCGTGTTTACCGTGGTCGTTGTCGTCCTCCGCAGCGTTGTGGTTGTGGGCGGCGGCTGTGTGGTTGGTGGATTTGACACTGTAGCGAAATAGAATATTTTCAGATCAATAGTTAGTTCGGTTCCAACTTCGTTAGGTGGTTATCCAAAAGGCCTACTTCTAAGTACACAACACACACACGCCCCCACCTCCCTGGCAAGAACACGGCTTGTTACCTTCAAACGTTTTCAGACGTTGGACTCCCCCACTCTTGGCATTATTGACCGACAATTTGTAGCGAAAAATTATGGGTTCTGGTCCGGCCTTGGCTGCTACTCCAGATACCACCGATACTGGGTGCTGCCAATGCTTGTCCACTTCATCGCACTTTTGGCTGTATATCCTGCTGACCACTCAATAAAATTGTCAAAGGATCATTGTTCTCATTGTTGGGCAGCCCCCGCTATTATTCGATGGCTCGGTGTGGCCATTGTTACCTTTAATTGGTAGAGCAACACCCACTTCTGGCCACCCGGAGTTCCATTGTTGTGCCAGCCAAATAAAAAGTGTGTATATAAATTAACTTGGCGTCTCTCCGTGTTGACTCTCCATGGTGGCTGGCCAATGGCCATGGCCTTTTATTGGCGCCAGCGTCAACGCACAGATATTTTATATTGTTTTATGAACTTTTGTGAAAGCAATCATGGCTCCCGAGCTAAGCTTTAATGGCCCAAACCGGTGATTGGTGAGTGATTTAACAAATTTACAGATTATGGACACTTTATTGACTCTGCAATTGGCCAATTTGGTATAGAAATTGGGATAAAAATTGGATGTTGGGTCTAGGGATTGTTCTATTATTAATAGGAAGCTGGGGTTTTTGCTCCCTTGTGCAGGAATTTGATTTTGTTTAACCCTTTTTAAAGTTATTGTACTTAAAAATAAATATTTATTAATATTACAATTTAATTGTTTGATTTATCAGAAAAGTATGGAAGAGAAAATCCAAAATAGCAAAAAGAAAAAGCTAAAAAGTATGCTACATAATGTGTTTCTGGGAGTACCGGGTATCATACACTTTATTAGTACCTAAGTACATATGTAAGGATGTAGTATCTAAATGGAAAGTACTTACTGTATAACTTTATATTGCCATCCATGTCGCCGCGAGGATTTTTGGCGACGCACTTGTAGTTCCCATAGTCGCTGGCCTGCACATTTGTAATTGTCAGACGCATGGTTGCCTTGTATGACGGATGGCCCGGAATCGTTTCGGTTCTGCAACAACACACAGGCCAAAATATGATAAACACTTTGTATACTTTTCTCCGAGTGTTGACGAAAAGCTAAGTTCAATGACAGCAATTGCGTCGTGCAATCACAAACGTGGCACGCCCATTGTGGGTCACTCGCAATGAGTGGCAATCGGGAATCAAGGCCAAGGTGAAACTGATAAGCGGCCACTTAATTCTAGGAGAATGCGACCCAGCAATGCGGGCACTGTGGGTCAAACTGAAATATACTAATTTAGTTCAAACTAAAAACAACTATAACCGAATGGAAAAACTCTATCAGTGCCTAAGAAAAAGAGTATTAGAAATAAGGTTTTCAAATTTGAAATAAATTTTCATGATCAAATTAGTGGTTTATGCCCATTGTCCACTGTTGCCGTAGAAAGCATCGCATGAGGAATTACTGGCGCACACTCTTCCCTGGGACAATGACTGACAAGCGACGGACAGGTCTATTTGGAGATCTCCGCTATCCGGATTCCCAGCGAGATGGTATCCCACCAGTTGCAACTCGTCGCAGGTGGAATCATCATGCTAAAGCTGAGCCTGGTGGCCTGGTTACTTTGTTCGCTGGCCTGGCGCACAATGCCGACCGCCTGCCGTCAGACCCGACCCCCGCCGAGCATCCAACAGCTACTGGCCACCCAATTGCAGAGCTACATGGACACCAAGACCCGCCCCTGCGAGAATTTCTATCAGTACGCCTGTGGCAACTGGCAGATTCAGCAAAAGGGGCTGGAGCCGGAGAGGCAGAGGGAGCGGGAGAGGGAAAGGGAGGCGGAGCACCTCCTGCCGAGCGACACACTGGGAGTCATCGAATCTAATTTGAATCAGCGCCTGGAACGGCTACTCCGTCGCAACAACAACAGCTCCTCCGCAGAGGAGAGCTGCATGTTTGTGGAGCAGATGCGTCGCTACTACCGCTCCTGCAAGCGCCTCAAGCCCTACAACCTGAAGAAGTATCTGCTGCAGCTGCCGCCCAGTAATCTCACCTACTGGCCACTGGTGGGTCGTGGCTGGCGGCGGGAAAACTTCGACTGGATCACAGCCCTGGGCCGTCTGCGTCTTTACGGATTAAATGGCGTCCTGTTGCGGGAGGATGTTATGCCGCGGTGGGATGACTCCCTCGCCTTCAGCATATACGTTAATAAGCCCAGTCGCCAGGAGACGCAGCCCATGGGCGAGGGCGCCATCATAGAGTTGCTCCTGGACATCGGGCAGACAAAGCGGGCGGCCAATGCCCTGGCGCGATTGGTGGATGGCTTCGAGCATCAGTTGCACCGCCTGCAGGACATAGAGGACGACGAGGGGCCGCGGGAGATGCAACTGGGCTACCTGGCCACCTTCCTGCCCCAGTTCCGGTGGCTGGCGTTTATGCAACAGATACGCGTGGATGCGGAAATCGACCTGCGCTCCACGCTGATCATCGAAAACATCCCATATCTGAGAGCGCTCAGTGTCCTGGTCGAAAGTCATATGCCCGATACCATCTGCAGTTACATTATGATCCGGTGGCTGGCCTTCCTCAAGCAGCAGGGTCCCGGCGAGATTGCGAGGGGGGAGTGCGTGACCAGCATGAGGAGAGCCATGCCCCTGGCCAGCAGTTGGCTGATTGGACAGCACTTCTATGACCCGGACTCGGAACCCGAAATTTCTTCTCTATTTGCCCGCCTCAAACGCCGCTTCAGCCAGATCCTGTCGGAGAACCGACTCCGACTGTCGCCCCCATTGGTCCATATCTTGCAAGAAAAACTCCATGCCATGAGGGTGAAAATAGGGTTCATCCAACCTGACGAAATCGAAAAGGTGGAGCAGTACTACGAGGGTCTCGACCTTAACGACCACAACTTTTATGGAAACCAGTTGAACCTTCTGAGGCTTCGTGTGGAAGCAACGCACAGGCTGCTATCCTTGGAGGCGGTAGGAAACTCCACGGACAGCAACTTGGATTACCTGGCGGAGACATTGGACGGCAGCAACTCGTCCCCGTTGTACGTGAGACCACGGAACCTTGTCATGGTGCCCCATGGACTGCTCCAACTGCCGGTGTGGCACCGCAACATCACGTCCCTGCAACAGCATGCCGTGCTGGGTTTCGCGTTGGCCCACGAGATGGCTCACGGATTCGATGTATCTGGAATCGACTACGACGCCCAGGGCAACATCATGGGTCCCGTGGAGGAGATCACCACCAGTAAGCACTTCCGACACGGCATTCTCTGTATGCAGAAACAAATGCCATCCGGCTCGCGGTGGCTCAACGAGAAGCTGGCCGACTATGAGGCCCTGCGACTGGTGTACGAGTCGTTTTTTGGTCTTGGGGCAGGACGACGTGAGCCACGGGATCCGCTCTTGCCACAATTCAGCCAAAGGCAGCTGTTCTTCATCAGTTTTGCTCAGTTCTTTTGCGGGAGGACACCCGTTCTGGGTTCACGGGGACAATTCCACTCGCAGGTGCACTTGGAACACGCAGTCGACGAGCTGAGAGTTTTGGAGACATTGGCCAACTTTGAGGAGTTCTCCCGGGAGTTCGGTTGCGAGAAAAGGACTAAGATGCAGGCCAGCCAGCGCTGTCGACTTTGGTGAAGGAGTATTTCAGTTTATTGAACACAAAATGATCTGATCTGACCATAAAAATTAGACTACCTGACTAGACAATTTTGTAGAAAGTAAAACTTAAATAGATGGATTAAAAACATAACTATAGCTTTGTTTTTTTGTAACTACATTTTATAAAATTATATTTATAACATGTATCCAACACTTACTTATATTTGGACGATTCTGTAATCATTTGTTCGTTTTCGCGAGTCCAGTAGTTTAGGGAAGTCGGATTCGCCTCGATGAAGCACTCCAAGGTAATGTTGAAGCTGATGGGGATGCCCACCAGTTGGTGGGGAATCCAGACCATGGGAGAAACTGAAAGATTACTTTTGAAGACACCCAACTTTCAAATAAAATTCAAAGAGACTCACAATCAACGCTGACTTTGATCCGCTTGGAAACACTGGGCGGCACTCCATTGGAGGCGATGCAGAGGTAGGCGCCCATATGCAGGCGTGATATCCTCTCCAGTTCCAGGGAATCCGTTTCTAAATCACTCACTTTCACAGAAAAAAAATGGAAAATTGTAGGCCAATCCAGGTTATCTCGGATCTTACTCACCTTCGAGCGTTTTGTTGATTACGATTCTGTTCCCATCGTCTCGCTTCCATTTGATGCTCGGCTCGGGGCTGCCTTTCGCTTTGCAGCGCAATGTCACGTTATCACCCTCGCGAACTATTACGTCACTGGAGGTCAGGGCGTCGTCTATATTTGGCGGTACTAAAGGTGAAAAGATAAGAGAGATTTCGAGGAAAATGTATCAATTTTTTTGGATGAATAATCGTTTTAGTAAGTATAAATTTTAAAAATGTAAATTGTGGAAAAAATATTGACTCTGATTTTTTGGGCATCTGCCCTTTGCCGCTTGGCAGCTGCGAAGAGCGAAACTATTCCCCTCTATTTAGTTGAAAACTTAATGAATTGAAACATTTCACGGATTGTTGACTTCGAAGCGACGCAACCTCGCTACTTTTACTTTCACAGAAGTTCACTGGAAAAGTTTACTTTAAGGCTAATTAGCAATACCACCTCTTCTTCAGTAAATGTCACCATTTCAATCGATAAGAAAACTTGAATAAAACTATCATCTGTCTTTCAGTTCCCGGGCAGGTTCTTTATTCCGGGAAACCATTAAACTGCCAGAGAAAATCTTTTCATTTTGTCGCTAAAGCCGAGGGCAAATCTTTAATGAAAAATCTATGCAAATCACAAAAAAGGGACGAAAGGATATTGAAAAGGGAAGACATATGGAGTGATGACCTGACGGTCAGAGCTTCATCGGCGACTGCAGTTACCTCAAAGCCAGCCTCATTTCATATTCCTTACGCTTTCGGTAATCTAAACGCCTCGTCTGCGACTTTTTCGATGGTCCTGGTCAAAATCCTGGCTAACTGCCGAGAGTCACGTATCCTGGACGTTTAAAGCCAATGCCGGCAGACAGCCTCATCCCTTCAAGTCCTTCGGGCAGACATTTAAGGCATTAGCTCTCACGTTGAAAATATTTGAAATTAATTGCAGTTTATTGAAGAACTGAATGAGCCGAATGAAATCTTGAGGTTCAGCGTAATTGGCAAGCTTTAACCTGTTCGTATGGCAGGTCCTTCTCTGGCTATCCTTTCCCTTGGATGTCCCCGAAGTAACTTTTTGCACGCCAGAGAAAAAAGTGTAATTAAAAGGCGAAACTTCTGTAAACTTTTGTCTTTATACTTTTTCCTTCTTATATACCCAATAATGACCAAAAAGTTTTCGCCCAAACGATATTTTTTTCTATGCTATTAATAAGCGCTTGATGTGCTAATCGCAGGACAAGCTAGGAAGGACCCAGCAAGGATAGGGAGCACTATGGCCCTGGCTAGAGAACTATCCGTTCAGCATATGTGTTCCCTCTTCGTCTGATATATTAGTTTTTCTTTATTGATATTTACAACAGCTGGCCGCCGTAATTGTCGAAACTTTTTCTGCTTTTATATTTTCGTAAAAATTTTAGTAATTATGGCGGGAGTTTTCAAAATAAGATTTATCTATTATTTGACTGAAATAAAAATTACTAAGAGAAATGTAATACTGTCGGCATTGGTAATGAAATAGTTATATTTTATACAGATTTTCATTATACTCTCCAGATCCAACCATACCATATTAGCGGAAAGAAAAGTCCAATTTTAAAAAGTCCAAAAGTTGCAGTTATAGTTCATTGGGAACGAAAGGAAAGTATTTACATTTTCGGAAAAATAACAGCAATACACAAATATAATTATTCTAGTTTTTGGCTTGCTCCTTTTTCACCAGAGCCTGCACTTATCGGAACTGGATCTGCGACAACCAAATGCCCTGTCGAAGGGCGAGAAGCCGCTCACCACTTGCAGCAATCTCATCTTATCCTCGTCATGGTCGAGAATGGTTGAAGCGATAGCCTCTCCGCAAAAAAACTGCGCCAGATTAAGGAAGAATATCTTCTCCTGGGACATATGGTTGAATTCCCTGGGACTGACTTGGAAGGGACTACCAGTTTCGTTGCTAAAGTATGCTCCATGGGCCAGATGCAGTCCGGTAATGTCCGCCATTCGCTCATTTATATACTCAGTCTTATTGCGATTCATACACTCCAATCCTTGCTGGAACCGTGGAGACTCTAAAATCTCCAGGGCCGATTCGTCCATGTTTCCTTGAGTGTTGAAGAAAATACCATCCCCATCAATGGCGTGTGTCAGTTCGTGGCCAATGACAAAGCCCATTAGGCTGTATTTGAACACATTGTGACTTTCGGGTACAAACAGAGGCTCCTGAAACATGCCGAAGGGCACTATTATTTGGTTTTCGCGCAGTATGTAGAACGGACTGGAGCTCATGAGAGTGTCCGAGTCACTTGTGTAAAAATATTCATCGCGAGTGGCCGCCCGAGTGTTAAGTTGCTCTACCCATTTTCGGGATTTGAACGCCAATAGATTGAGGTGCTCCCTATTGTAGTCCTTGATGACTGCCGGCATCGCCAGGCTCGAGAAGTAATGGTCAGCGAATGCACGAAGGTCGGGGGTCTTGGGAACATTTCCGATATTGATTGTTATCGAATTTGCTTTATTGGAAATGGTTCGACGTTGCTGCGCTGTTAATCGGAGGCGATTATGATCAATAAGTTTCAGGAGCCTCCGACGTAGGTGATCGAATAGAGTTTCCATTTCTTTGCTGTACCTCTGAAGGGTTTCGGGGCCCAGGAAGCGATCTTGATATATGAAATTCGTAGCCAGACTCATGCTCCGGCGCACTTCCTTCATGCACTCTATGGGATCGTTGTCCTCCCTGCTGTCAGCCATCAGGTGTATGATAAACCGGGTCATTATATAGTTGGCCACCAGCTCCTTATCAGCGGCATCCATCACTCGTTTTAGAGTCCGAAAGTATCTTGGATTCTTCACTTGAACTTCGCGGTTGAGCGAGACCTGATGGTCGACTATTATCTCATAGTACTTCCTCCATTCTAGTCCAGTTATGCTCTCAAGTCGGCGCAAAGACATTAATTGATATTCCTCGTCGTCGTCTTCTTCTTCAGTCAGTTTCTGGATCGAGTTCTCTAGCTTCCTCATCTTGCGGATTAAGGGTAAAATGGAATACCGCCGGACCCCCAAACTGAGAAGAGTGGCGAAGCTTTCCAGAAAACCTTTTAAGTGGTCATTCTCTCCCGTAAAGATGGGCATGCCGAGATCCACAATGAACTCCTTGCTATTTATCAATTTTTGTGTCAAAAATGGGCTGATCAGTACGTTTCTGAGGCCGTAGCGGTGTAATCGCGCCAAAGTCACCATCCAATTGAACTTCTCCTTGGGCCAGGGTCTACCGTCTGGTCGGAACTGGGGCCACGACAAGTCCACATCCGGCGGCACCAGCGTCAGGTAGCGTTGGACCTTGCGCATCGTCTCCGGAGCATCCCGGCAGTTAAGGTAGAAACGAAGAACCTTCGCCTCCAAGCTGGAGCTATTAAACCCGGGTGCTTCAGAGCTCTGTTCGAGTTCCTCCATCACCTGAACGAGCTTTTGATTCATTTTGAAGTCCAGCATCTGGGTGATTTCCAAGAAAGGATCGTCATCATGCTTAGTCGCATACTTGCCGCAGGCATATTGATGGTAATCCTCGCAGGGAGTGGCCTCCTCATCAATGTAACCACGAATGAAGTCCAGGAGTTTTGTATTGGGATTGGAGGAATCTCTCGGCACGGAAGCTGATGCCACAATTGGCACCAGCAAAGAATATAGAATCCACATTATTGTGGAAAGACAACTGATCAGAACGCCTCGGCTCACGCGAATGATAATAATATTTTCCAATAAGCATGTTTGCTTATAAAAAAATAATATAATAAATACGGAGCGGCGACTGATAAGATGTTCATTACGAATACTACGTAGATGATGTTTTACTTTTAATTAACTCGAACCCAAAAGTTCAAATCTTACTTGTATTTAAATAATGGAAACCTATCTGACCCTACAAACATATAATCATGATGTGACCGGCATATTTCAGCCATTTTCTGGCATTCCGTTTTTTTTTTTTTCAACAACACACAAGGTAAAAGCTTCTAAAACAAACTAAATTATTCGTTTAGTCCTATACCATTGCCCCAAAAAAAATTAGATTTTATTAATTTGTGAGTGCCGGCGCGTCTCTATGTCCCTGTACTGTCCAACCTGGAATTGTCGGTGTAACTTTCCTCAGTGTCATTTCGTATTTGTCTGCGCAATATGCGGTAATTGGTGGCTGGAAGGGAACGAGTGGGAGCCGCTCGCTCCCGTCCCCAGGGTATAGCCTGAATTGTGAAATGGCCGTCGAGCGACAACACCAGGCAGCAGGCAGCAGGCATCGCTGTGCACATTTAAATGCATTTTTGGTGCGATGCCCATAAATTCAGTTGCATTTAATGTTTGTTTTTGCATACTCAAGCCGCAAAATCGTGTTTCCCTTCGCATTGTTTGTGCCATTTATTCCATTTGTTGGACTCTGTGCTTCGCATTTGAGTCAGCAAATTAAATTCACAAATGTTTAACCATCATTCCCCGAAATACATATACACCTATATTTATTTATCTACTCATTAGTCTGGAAGCTCTCTAATTTTTATTCACATCATAGGAAATTTTTATAAAATATTTGAAATGTTATGGGCACACTTTTTTTTTTTAATTTTTATTCTAATTCTGTATTTTATGAATGCAAACTACACTATGGCGCCATCTTGGTTGAATTAAAATGGCGCGTGCAAAAAAATTATGTCTAAAAGTAGGCAGCAGAAAATTATAAATTGGCTTGATCGTCTGAAATCTATCATACGCCCCGTTTCCATTCTATAGTTTGTATAAAATATTTTCAAATAATATATTAAATAATACGCTTTCTGTTGTTTCATGCCAAGTATTTATCCATTCTATATCTTCTTAATGTCAAGAAGATATATGCTTTTGGGCAAGACCATAATACCCTGCATAATACCCTTTAGGGTTAAGCATCACGCGTTCTGGCAATTTGATGCAGCGTGACCTAACGGCAGTAACTCCTATTCTTTTTTTTTCCAGTAGCAAGCGGCCATTTTTGCATTTTTTTAATAAAAATATGTTGAAGCAAATCATAGTTATCTTTGTCACTGTTATCTAGAAACATGAAGGGAAATTTAAGGATTAAATTGTAACAATTTCGAATACAAAGTATATACAATTTATTCCTTAAATAGCTTATAAGTAGGGCTTAGCAATGTAATTATATGCAACTGTCATTAGACTTCCTTCCTCGATTGACAGATTCTGCTCTGACATGTTATTTAATGCATGTATTAACCTCCTCCTTCGAGCCTTTTCCCAACCGACAATTATATAGTTCAAACTATCGAAATATCCAAATGGTAATTACATTCGGGACGTTTTGCATTTAATAATAGAGGCGTCTGGCTAAGTCTGATGGCTAAGAAGTATAGCAAGTGGGGACTTACCAACAACTTTAACGAATCCGTATTGGGTCTTGGCCGTCACCGTATTGATCTGGCACATGTACCGGCCCTTGTCCTCCTCCTGGACATTGTTGATATGCAGGAACCAGGTGCGATGCTTGTCGTGCTTATCGTGAGTAACACTAATCCTCGGATTACGGGTTATCACATGGTTGTGCACGGTGAGAATGGCCGATTGCTCGAAATGCATCCACGCCACCTGAAAACGGAAAAAAACCAAAACTATCTTAATCTTTTCGCTCCACATATGTATATATGTATATCTTTACATCAAGGAATATGTGTAAAAATTTGATTGATATGGTAGAGTGGAACCACAAAAAGCCCATTTATTATTTGAGCTGATGACAGGATGTCATCGCTTTTATTGGCCAAACTTGGGGCCATCATCATAAATTCCTATGAAGGATTAACGAGCATACTGGCCAAAAGTTTGGCCGCATGTGTAACCAGATGTCGCAGAAACTTTCGACCATGTGCGTCATGGGCTAAACATTTTTCGCCTCTCCTCCGCTTATGCAACACAAGTATTTTCACATTTTTTTCCTGCGGCTTGCAGAATTTGGGGTGCCAGCACACAGGAAAAAAATCCAAAAAAAAAACACCAATTTATGCAAATTTAAGCCCCCAACGCATTGACGGAAACGTGCTAAATGTAAGACACAAAGAGCGAAAGAACCAAAATGGAAAATGTGTTGTTTTGATGCCATTTCAATGATAAATTTCATCCGAGTGGCAGGGAGAACGCCAAGTAGTATATTGCCTTAGTCGAAAAGGGCTCCGAGCTGAGCTAATGGAATCTACGAGGCGAGGAGCTGCAACTATCAAAATACAGAATATATCAGCCGGGACGGAGTGGGCGATAGTGCTGGGCGAACGTGGACTGATATCGGATAATTTTTCAATGTCTACCATTGAAAACGTGCAACCGGATAGTCGCGAAACGGAGACAAAGCCGAAAGGCACTCAAGTTGAGTTTATTTTACATTTGGGTATCGTCTACTCTACTGCCATATTAAAATTCTTAAATGGCAGTTTAAATTCAATAGTGGTGGAGAAATTAATCCCGGAAAGCTTGACTCAACAATTAATTTTCAGGTTTTAATCAGGTAACTAGAAGTTGAATAAAATTATAAATCTTTGCCTTAGAACTGAAAGTATATGTACTTGTCTATCCTCTTTAACCAGCCTATTACCATAGTCCCCATTAAAATTCTAAATTAAGCCATTAAATTCAACAAAAAAACTTTAAAAAAAGTGCTTTCTAAAAACTTGTAGCCAAAACAAAAATATACACACTTTATTATGCTTGAAAATGTTTATGCTTTTGTTTAGAGAAGGGGAGGAGGAAGACTCAGAGGGTGCTTTCGAAAAGGAGAAGGGGTCCTGTAAACAACAATATAAACAAACTATACTGCCAATGTTTTTAGTGCGCCACCCTGTCGTTGTCTTAAATGTTTTGGTAGGCGTGGAAAATTGAAACACAAACAAGGACACGACCATGATTTCAGGAAGTGTATATTGGTAGAGCCCGGCCAAATGAAAAGCTGCTAGCTTAACATTTACAATTTAAGCGTAAACGTGGCAAAAAGTATGTCTAAGAACTACGCGAGTTAATTTCCACGCACCTCAAATATTTGGATAAACGCCCAGGGAAAAAAGAAACGACTGCAAAGCGTTAAGATGACATACGAAGTCTGGATGCCCTTACCTCTCTACCTTGATTTCTAACTAGAACACTTATATGAATGTCCTTCCCTGTAGCCTTAGAGCTTGAATCTGTTAATTATCCTTGACACTCTTCAATTAAATGCTTTGATGGAAAATTCTAATTGTGAAAAAGACAAGCTAGTCGGCTGGTAAAGTTGGCCATACTCCTGAGAGGGCTATAAAAATCAATTCCAATCTGGTGGTTTTGCGGGGAAATTGCGGTGGTGGCTGGCAGGGTTGGGGGCGGAAGAGCATGTAGAGTCCCACCCGTCGGCTACGCAACTATTTTGCATGCAAAGTCACGTTTTATTGTAGCTACGAGCTCTTCCCGTCGGTGGTGCTGGTTAACTTTTAAGCTTACCTGAGGCCAATGAGGAGAAAAACGGCAGATGAATGAACGAGCGACGGGATACAGCCGGATATAGAGTTCGAGGGGCCGAAGGGCCGGACATGCCGAACTTAAGGGTCATAAAAATTATTACGAGCACCACATAACATGCGACAGGGCAGAATAAAGAGTCGGCTACGTATAGTACACAAGGAAAAAAGGCTCTAAAGAAATGACGAAAGGCGTGTCAACATCAAAATTTATTCACGTTCCGGTCTCACGAACATTAGGGAAATTCAATTGCATGCAAATTTAAATTGCTGGCATTCCCACAGAGCGGGCAGAATGGATCCCAGAGTGTCGGGGGGTAAGAAAGTCTCGGCATATCAGCCTCACAAAATATGCACCAAGGCAGTGAATATTGAGAAAATCTTCTATAGATACTTCCATGAATCCTTTTTGAAATAATCCTCTTAACCATTTTATTCACTCACCTTATAAGATCCTAGATTCTTGACGGAACAAGCCAATTTCACATTGCGACCTGCGGGAACTGTAATATTCTCAATGACATCCGTAAACTCTGGATCTTCGCTTATGACTGTAATGAAAATAAATAAAAGCGATTAGTACATGGAATAAAACTAGGTTTTTATGGTATTCCCCTAGAAGAAGTATGCAGTTTTTAATCCAAAAATCTTTTGACCTCGATTCGAATACAAGCCTCACAATGAGCACCAGATCCATAAATCATAATTAAAATGGCAACCTATATGAATGAATATTCCGAATGGAAGCGTAGTCCACGAGCCCACTTTTGGATCTCAGTTTAGCCTTCTGTGAAATTGCATTTCCTTGCATTGTTGCAGATACTTTTGGGTCGTTTGTAAAAGTGCCCTGTTATTGCTTTTGTCCACGGGGGTGCCACCATTTCCCGCTGGGGGCTGCTCTGTTCTGTTCTGCTTCAAAGGTGATAAACGTTGTGCGAAAACTTTTCAGAAATCGAGGAATTTTAAACAAATGCAGAGCTATTCAAGGGTTTTTTTTCCGAAAAAATTATTAACAAAAGGTAGAGTCCTACAGAAATTAAATACCTCCAGCGCAACTTAAACTTTAAAGACGGCTTTTAAATAAATTTTATGATATTTTTTTAAAACGTTGACCATTTTGGGAAAATCAATATGTTAAAAAAACCTACGTGACTCTTTGGGTGTTTGTGGAATTTTTTATAAAAATAAATGCGAAGGGAATATTGGCCCATTCACTTTTAAAAAGAAAAGCCGTCATTTTGGTTGAAATGGTTTGGGGTGTTATTTTTTTTTTAATTTTTCAACATTTTATTCAAAGATAACTTTATATCAGGTCCTGGCACTTGGCCTTAATCATGTTGAAAGTAACACTGCCAACATTTTGCGCCGCATTGGTGAGGAGCTCGAAGATGTGGTGGCTGCGCTCCCCCTCCTCCATGGTGCGCTCATGCAGGCGTCGCAGGGAGTCGGAGTAGGCCTGGTACTTGGCTTCGCTCTCCGTGTCGAGAATAAAGTTCTCATAGAGCTGCTGCACGTCGTAGAGTTGGCGGGAAGTGCCGTCGTACAGCAGGTTGGGCAAATGTGGCAGCATCTGAGCCCAGTGCATGTGCACCAGCTCTAAGAACTCAAAGTTGCTGAAGAGGAAAATGACGAATAGATCCAGTCCCTTGGCCTGTAGTTTGGCCATCAGCTGCTCCGTGAGATGGTGGTCCGGGTTGGAGGTCTCCTGGAGCTGTTCGTAGTCGGTGTCTAGGTGGCGTTTCAGATACGCGTACACCTTCTGCCGCTTCTCGAAGAAGTCCTGGGTGGCCAGCATAGAGTCCAGATGGTTCAGTATATTTCTTAGCCTGGAGGTGCTATGACCCAGATCGGTTTGGTCCGCATCCATGATGTCCTGAATTAGACCACGTAGTATTTGCAGATAATTGTTGATAATTTCTGCACCAGCATCCTTGACCTTTTCGTACAATTGCAATCCAAACTGGCTGAGGTCCATTTCGGTGGAGTTGCCATTGTTCCTCCTTGTCAGGTTCAACTGCTCCAGGGCTGCTCCGATGGTTTGCTGGTTGATGTACCGACTCCTGCTCAGGGGCACTGGACGCTGGAATTGCTGGCACAATCGGTGAAGTCGAAGTTGTCGAATCTCCTGGGTACTGGCATCCCTGGCTGCTCTCAGAGTGGACTTAAGGCGGCTCAGGAAAATCAGACTCCTCAGGACGGATGTGTGCTCCAGATCCGTATCCATATGGTGCTCGGCGTCCAGCAGCTGCTTAACGAGTGTCATTTTAGTCTGCAGATTTTGCGATGAGCGAGCTGCCCCCAAGTCTTTTGTGTAGTTTCCATTTCTCGGATTGTGCTCCAGCTGGGTCAGGTAATCGTTGAGGCTTTGCTCAGCCCGCTGCTCGGCAAAGTCGGTCACTTCGCGCAGAAAATCAAGCTGAAAGTCCTTGGCCCCAAGGGACAGCAATAAAGTTGCAGCACTCAGCCGCGCAAGACACAGGAAAATAAAAATCAGACACTTCTCAAACATCTTCGGGGTAAAACTGGACTGAGGCTAGAGATGTCTGATTGAGCGACTCTGCTACTTACTCACTATATGGAATACTATATACTATTGAGAATATAAACAACGATGACTGATTAGAGGGATAGGTTGGGTAGGCGTCTGGGGTCTGGGGTCAGGCTTCGAGTCGCAGAATCTGCCTGATATGCCAGTTTCAATTCAATTCTCTTCCACTTTTAGTTTCGCTCGGCGATTAATGCAAATGCTTCTCTGTAAAAGCATTAAAAACTGCAGCAATTTTTCAAATTGAAATGTGTCGTAATAAATAATATTGCGAAATTGTAATTGGATCAAGTGATTGGGAAGCATATTCCATCCGAATATGGGCAATATCACGTAAAAACCCTTTTTCCAATGAAAAAAATGTGAAAGTAAGTAACGAATTCAATTAGTGTTGTCTTTGAGCAGCGGCTTTAATATATTATTTTCAGAAAAATTGCAGAGCCATTTCAACTGTATTGAAAAATACAAAATATTAGTTTAAATCGAATGGAAAGCCACTTAAATTAAATGATATATTAATTGAAACTCTCACAGCCACTTTTCACATTCGTTCAAAGAACTGGCTTGTTAATAAAGTCACACCATTTCCCAATGAAACAATCTATTTTCCTCTTTATCAAGCAAAGAGTCTTGAAAGAATTCATTTTTTATACAACTTTTTTGGGTCATTCAGACCACTCTGCTTGAAGTGAAGCCATCCTTTATGTATAGACGCTACAAGGAAACGTATTAAAGTGGATACTAGATTTTAAGACACAAGGCCAGGTGCATGGGGAAAGTTCAATCAAGCAAATGCAATGCCAATTGCAGGCAAAAGCACAAAATACAAAGACTGAAACGAGCATTGGCAGTCTGACTGAGTGACATGCATGTGTTTTTGTTGCAGTGGCTGTTCAGTTCTTTGTCACTCTTGTTTATGTGCAGCCAATTGCCTATGCAAGTGGGTCATTTAAAGAGTATTATTATTTTTATAGAGATAGGAGTCTAAGTCAATCTCTGAAAAACAGTTTAATATAATTAGTTAGTTCAAAAACTAATATGGACATTAATGAATGAATTTTTACCCTCATCAAGTATCAGATAATAACATTTTTCGGCTAAAAACTTTACACATAACCCTCGCCAACTGCCTGCTCGTGAAATATGGTGTACTTGTGTTTGTTCTGGGGTATTTGTAAGCAAAGGCAAAGTCAGAAACTACTCAGGCGGAAATGCGCATAACTGCATCTCAGCCACAACACTCTCCACTCAACCCAGCACCATCGACACCAACACCAACACCCACACCCACAGGCACTTCCAACCACCCACATGTGCACAAAAGCAGCCTAACTCACACACACGGAAGAGTCTAAGAAGCCGTCTACTGACCAAAAGGATGGGTACATTGGACTCCATCAAACACTAAGTGCTGCTTTATTAACTAAGAGTCAACAACAGCTGATGACGCTTCTATGCGCTGCAAATGGACACTGGCCAGACCACCAAGGACATTCTCCTCGGAGATGCCTTCTCTTAATTATGCACTTTGTGAGGCAAGTTTCCGGCCTGTGTAGACCCGATTTTCCAATGCGTACTAGATAATTACGATGTCCTAATGGCATTAGGCTTGTAAAGCTGTACTCCACTTCATAAACTCGCTTTAAAGATTGATTTACGATTGATCTACGTTATTGTAAGTAATTATAGGAGAAATCAAAATATTCATATAGGTTTTTGTTTATAGAATACAACTTTGTGAAACAGAGCATTAATGAAAGTTGACACTTTTCTTTGAATTTCAAATTTAAACTGATTTTAATAAAAAAAATTCAGCTTCCGCTGAACCATATATGTATAAAGAAAAATATATAAATATAAATTCTTATATAAACAAAAATACTGCCTGGCCATAACTTGAAATGAATAATGAATATGAAACCCAGACTGTTAATATTAATATTTGTGAAGCTTAAACCGTTCGAGTCACAAAAACCCAATCAAACGATATATAATATATATTTAAAGGAAAAACCTGATTACATAAAGCGTGCCTGACTCTGGCCCTTCTGCGAATTTCCCCCAACACGCTTAGTAGCACGGGGCCCAGATACAAAGCACAAAAGTAAACTGTCTGTGAAATCTCAGACTCTGTTTGTTGCATTCAAACTGCACCAGCACAGCACACAACACAATGGGAAATGTGAAAAGTGGAAAATTCATTTTCGCTGGCTAGCCCAGAAGCATGAAAGCATACCCAGGGCAAAACGCATATGTACAGGAAAAAATAGCGATAACTCAAATTGAATGCCAATAAAGTAACATATGCGACCCCTCAGGCATCAGGAATGATTCAGCCAGCCCCGGCATAGTTAAGCACACACTCGGATCTGGACATTTTTGTTAGCTAGGACCCTAACAAGGCTTGACTACTTGAAGGACAGTCACCCCCAAGATACCCAGACCCCCATGCCAAATATGCCACCATGGCCCGGAAACAAGTCGAATCGAAACGCCAGGAGCAAAACTAACGAACTTCTTTTATTTATCTGCCATCGAGGCGGCATCGAAAATAATGCCAATCCGAATAATAAACCATATGAGCGGTATTTTTTCCACCCCAGGCTGATCTGTCAACTGTATACCATGGACTGGCTTGGGCGCAGAATTGTATCTAGGACATGGTCAAAAATTATTTGTTTATTTTAAAAGAAGCTAAATATTGTATTTAGAAAGCATCTACTTGAGGAAGTATATGGCTGAAATGTTGAAGGGTGTCACATTTTAATCCAAAAAGTATCACCATGGTGACCGTCACATTTTCTTCTTATTATTTTTCTTTAAGAAAATCTATTCCATTTCAGATGCAAAAATACACACTTGTTTATACAGGAACTTGGAAATCGACCTAAGGACATTTTTCGCAACAATATTTGGTTTGCTGAGCACATCATTCGACAGTTTCTCACAATTTTATTCAAATATTTTACTTTTATCTTGCCATGCAACTGTTAACTCTACGTGTTTAATTACACAACAAAAAAAAAGTATTTTGTTTGCAGCAAGTTGCAAGTTGCAAGTGCAGCAGCAGCACCAGCAGCAGCAACATGGAGTACCACAGCGCTTGTGGCATAATTCACAGAGACAGGCACTTACAGCAGCCATAGCATACTTTTCGGCGCCCGAAGGGCAGAGAATAGCCCGGATCGGGCCAAAAGTTGCCGGAGTGAGCGTGTGCCGTATGATTAGCGCGATTTAGCGTGCGAACTTAAAGATTCCGGACTACGCTCCGAAACAACGTAATGGCTAATTAGCGTCGGAGCTGGAAAGTTTTCATTGCTATTGCTAGCCCCGCGGCCCGGGCAGACAAAACCATCAGCAAACAAACAGACACAAGGCCAACTCAATAGGCAACTTAAAGCTAGAAATTTGTTATGCTTTCTGGGTTCTTCGTTTTTTTTCTCTGCTATTTTAGCATCAGGTGCGGGTTGCTGGTTTCAGGTTGCAGTTTTGAAGGGGCGCCACCCAGAGGGCTAAGAGGGGTCTGGGACTGGGACTGGGACAGGGACTGGATAAGGGGACAGGATTCCGTATGGACGACAACTGTTCGTGGCATGCAAAGCGCGATAATTGACCCGCAAGCGAACAAGTGAGAAGGATCTCCCTTTCAGAGTGTCCGCCTGTGTGAGTTGGCCATGCAACTGTGCCATAACTTTTGCTTTGATAAAGGACCTTGGCGCTCAGTTGATTCAAGTCCTTTAAGCGGCAGCCGGGCGTGCTCCCAGCTATATGGCACAGAAACCCACAAAAATAACACAACATTTTTGGATCAAGGCACTCGCACCCTGCCCCATAGCCTCTCAGGCCATATGTTGTGTTCCCCTTCACTTTAAACCACTTGCGAATATATAAGACTACTTGTTAAATTACTTAGCATTTTAAATATAATTAATTATTTTGCATTAATTAATGTGTAATGTGCTCGGAATTATATGCGGACTTGGATATATTTGGCTAGACGATCAACAAAAGGACACTGTTGGTGGCAATTTCTGTTTGAAAACTCTATATAAACTAGATCTGGAAGTTTATTACTCATACGCAGTGTTGTTCAAGTTCGTGTCGAGTTTGTCAGGAGGTGTGCATCGCGATGAAACAGACACCTTCAATCCTGGCAAGGTAGCCAAATTCATGGTCATCAACCACACCTGAATAGATTTCACCAAGTTGGTCTGCCCGGGAGTCCGTCTGTCTGTGTTTTAAAAAAAAAACTAGAGCACTGCTTTTGGAGCTGTGGAGTTAAAAACTTTACACACCTTGTTCTATTTAAATTGGAAGAGACAGAGACCTTGGAGATCCAAATACACTAGCAATAGTACACAACATAAATTAAAGAACAAGTACTATGCCATTCACCTTGTCCAAAATTCAACAAAATAAAACAAATCCCCGAACAAACCACAACATAATTATATAAAAACAAAAATGAATAAAATTCCAAACGAAAAAGTTTGCAACCGGAGCAAAATACTTTGCGTAACTGTAGAGGAATGTAAATCCAAAATAATTTCCATTGCTGGTTAAATATCAAAACATTTCCGTTTCGTTTATTGGTGTGGATCCATTTTATTAGGCGTAAAAAATACATTTAAATGTTAACACGCCATTTAAGCACAAATTTGCACCGAGCAGTTGCTTACAGACTGGCGTCGGGAAAACGGAACAAAAAACGGGAAAACCAGAAAACTGTGGCCTGCCAACAGGCGCCCGGCGTGCGTTTTTTCCGGCTTTTGGCTGGCAATGGCAGCCATGGCAGGCCGGGATGGGATGGGCAGGCTGCACAGAAGTATGCTACTCGACTATAAGATACCCGATACTCTTGATTTACTCAAATAAACAAAAAGGACAAAGTAGCTTGGCTCTTAAAAATACGATGCCCGAAGCCTTGATACAAATTGTGATAAACACCTTATCTTCTTTTTTTTGCACTTTACAATCCGACAAAGTCTTTTCAGGAAAATATTTTGTTTAGACCACTCTCAAAGTTACATACTTTCGCCCTAATACAATATATCCCTGACTGAACCAAGTATCGTGGCAACAAGAAAGTAGAAAGTACAGAAGAAAAAAATGTTCTACGAAATTTATTGACGAAAACAAAGTCAAGTGCTGAGTGCTGAACACCCGAGTCCCAGACGCAGATTGCGGCCACATAGCCGAAGGATGAGGATGCCGCTAAAGGATGGGGGTTCATCCATGTGGGAACTAGTCCAGTCTCCATGTGTTTACGAGCTGAGATAAGCTTAAGCAGCCCTGGACCCAGACCCACAGAACGCCATTAAGTACGCCACACGTTTCGCAGTGCAATGTCGCCGAAGACCATCTGACCGGGAAGCAGAGCCAACTATAAATCTATCATGTTTACGTCTGGCTTGATGAGCGTGGGCCAAAACCATGAGGGAAACCCCACGCCCACTCCCCCACGTGGAGTGAGGCTTCTATGTTCGGGATGCTTATACGCTCGAGCACAATTTGTTTATGCAAGTCGAGTGCGGCTGCTAGTTGGCAAAACGTTGCTTGAATTATGGCTTTGTTTATCCCGAGTCGTCCAAGAAGGAAAATACAAATACTCGTACTATTCCGTTCCAGAAAGAAGGGTTCGAAGTTTTTCGTATCTCAGACAAAACAAAGCCAAGGGGAAAATATCTGAAAGCACTGCATCGGGTATGGCACAGCGGTTATTTTATTCTCAGCAGGCGTGATATGATACGTTATCGTAACATTTTATTTTATTTGGCCTTTCTTATTGATATTGGTTGTCGTTCAGATTTTATCATAATAAAGATTAGGGAGTTGGGACCATTTTTTTATGCCACATTTTGCTGTCAAAGTCTTTTATAGAACTTGTTGTTTTTTTTTTTGGCTATAAAATTTGTTAAAATTCTAGTCCTATAGACACTCCTAGATTGCCTTTAAAAATGCCTGTTGCATTATTTACTTTTAAAATACTTACAAGAATATACATTTTAGCTTATTGATTTAGTTGCCTTGCCCCAACGAGTTTGACACTTTTGTTTTGGCACTTTGACAAGCCACCCAGGAAAAAGTTGCACCTGAAATATTTATGAAAATGTTTCTGACACGTTTTTAATAAGCTTCACCAACTTCATGATGCTGTTCGGCTGGCACTTTTTAGACCGACTTGCCTGCACTGACTGCGTTTGACAATTTGTGTTGTTAATTTAATTAAAGTCGTCGATTGTGGTCGTGACGAACTCCGCCAGGCCACCCACAAAGGCTCCTGTATGTGGCAGGCTTCACGGCAAAATTTCCAAGAAAAATATTTCAGACGACGAACGTCGTCACCGCCGAACTTTGTGCGGTTGAGAAAGGTCAGCTGGGGTGCCAGTAACAGGTTGTGTTAATTAACCGATGGCGTCCCGAGGTGCGGGGTATTTTTGGTCAATAGAAAATGTCATAAATATTAAAGCTACCAACCACAATATCATTAAAATGTAGTCGCTCTAAAATTAAATCAACAAATAACTTAAAGCAGAAATAAGTCTGGGGCCTTGTTAACCTTTTCTTTCTGTTCAGGAAAGTCGTAAAACACTTTGGTCCTTTCCCATAAATTAATTTGGCGCCAACTTCGCATTAAGCCGCTTATTCTTTTTATCCCCTGCACTTAACTTCATAAAGCAAAGGACTCGCACATAAGCAAGGCAAATAAAAAGCAATGGCCATGTCGAAATGTCTGTCAGAAAAAATTCAATTTATCAAGTGTCTGTCTGAAAGGTTGAATGTGTGTATTATAAGCCCAATAAAAATTACACCTAATTTGGGGTTTCCTCCTGAACACCAAGAGTGACACTAACAATACTAATTGAAGAAAATATAACTTTTCTTGGGTGTTAGTTTAACCAGTTTTGTTGCTACTTTGGTATTAAACGTTTCTTTCGTTACGAATATTCGCCTTTTCAAGAGGTTTTCAGGCCCTAAATACTTTATATCCAGAGAAAAATATTCTTCTGAGAATCCCCCCAGTAAGCATTAAAATAAAATGATTTTTGGAAACACTAAGTGGGTTTCTCAAATACCCAACAAGCGCAGTTGTTATCTACCTTGATTAGCAATTAGCAAGCGTTCGTGTCTTCTGTGGGTCAGCGAACATTGAGTTATTGGCCGAAGGTCAGTCAGATGTGGGCAATACTCTGTATCCAATGGCCAGGAGGGGGTGGCTCGGGAGCGGGATGGGGCGGGACAGTCTGCGCATCCCGCATGGATGTCAGGCCGAGATTAATAATGTGCCTCCAGAGTCGACCTGGCCATCCTTATTATTTTGGAATGGGCTCCGCATGTGGCCCTTTACCTTTCGATGAGGGCGTGATGCTACCACCACTTTGTGCACTCACATAAATCAAGGAGATTATCAGTTGGTCATAGCCGTTTCGGGGATTTCCATACAATATGTAGATGACATGAGTCTTATTTTCTCTGCGGTGGAAATTCTATGAAAAGGGCCGCTCTTTAAAGCTACCCGATTGATATTTCCCTTTAGTGAAAGCAACCAATTTGTTGACAATTCATTATGTCACGCAAACATGGTATAAAGAAACAATATTTATGGTTATATTCAATTATTGGGTTTCCCATATTGGAGAACCACTTTTCCCCTGAAACTTTATTTTCTCATAAATTTATTTTTCAATCTTTTTTCCGTTAAATTTTTGAGCTGTTCAACAGTGGTTCTAGCAACACTCTTTATATGCAAAATTCCAATCCGATCCTTTCTTCAATATGAGAGCCATATTAAAAAAGGTACAAGAATGTATGCAGGCACAATATGGCCCCCAGCGATGGGTATATCTTTTTCAATATTCATTCGATTTTTGAGCGGGATACCTTAAACAATTTGTACATCGATTCCCTTTCGATCTGAATCAAAATCTGAGAACAACTTTTTTTATAGATTTTTTTCTCAAATTTCTTGGATGATTCCCTTCAAAATCCTGAAAATGCATGGAGAGCAAAATACGACCCACAGCAGTGGCTGTATCTTGCACCAGAAACAAATTTTTAAATTTATTTTAAGGATGTCTGGGTTTGATATCAGTGTATTTAAACTAATTTGATTTTGTCCACTCCTCATTGATAAATTATCACGGAGAATGAGCATTCATTAAATGTGCCTTAAAAACATGTTTTTGTAAAATTAATCACCGCTGTTGTTTGAGTGAACTTTATTAGTCAGCTTCCTCCCCATTATATCCCTCCCGAAATGGTTTAAGTTGGACACTTGCCCCAAAGCTAAATCAAAATCGCACCAAGCATAAAAACTTTTCAGGCTAATAAATGGGAGGAAAAGTTTTCGATCTGCTCGTTTGTCATTTTCCTGGTTAACTGCTAAATGGGAGGACGGGCAACACCAAACGGAGGGTCAAGAAATAATTGTCAATTTTTGTTGTGAGGCGCGGCCAGAACATTATGAAGGAAATAATAAAAGCTGACAGCAATAAAATTTATGTAAGTGGCCTCATAATTGTACGTACAAAAGCAAAATAAATATTGTAAATAAAAAACGGCAGAAGGCTGCTGCAAGAGAAATGAGCAATTATTAAACCATGAAAATTTAAAATAACAAGCATCATAATAAAGATGTTATTATAGCGACAGCCTCGATGGGAGGCGAGGATTGGGGAAACATTGACGTTAATGAATTTAAGTTATTAATGAAACTAAGGGCTGGGAAGGGCTATTATGGGTATGAATAAGACATAAAGGTATTAAGTCATTTGTAAAGGGATTGATTAAGTTGAGAATTGATTTAATAATTGACTGAATTTGTTTTTCTTAAGACTATGGAGCTAGGAAATGGAGTATAAATTATATTGTATAGTATCTGGGGACTTCCTGATACTTTTTAACTTCAATTTGTATATATATCTAATATATACTACTATATACTTACCATTATTAAGAGTTGAACCGCCAACACTCACAGCGTTTCCATCATTTCCGACATCGGTTGTCAGAGCCACCACAAAGGCAAACAGGCAACCAAGGGTCACAAAAAAAGTGGTAACAATCGTGTCGAAATAGCCCAACATTTTGGCCGTCTTTCTGGTTATTGTTTATCAAGTCTAGAGAAAAGATCTATGACCATTAAATTGTTGTCCTCATTATCAGTAGCAATTAATCACTTTATGTTGATTAATTTTTTGTTTGCCTAACATTTGCGGTTGTTTTAGGCATGTCCCATTTAAATACTTTGAGTCCTGGAATGTAAATAAAATATTACATTATTAACCATAACCTTTCTTTATGGCTTAGTTGTGTTATGATTTTCTATTCAATTTCAACAAATGGCATTTGGTTCGACACACAAACTAACTGTGAACAATACTAAGTATTGTGGGCCCAACACTGATTTAAAGGCAATTCCAACTGATTTATTTGCTTTTCAGCCCCCCAACAGGCAGGACAACAGAAGAAAGACTCTGACAATTTCAAAAAGATACAATGAAGGAAGGAATATCTCAAACGGAAGTCCGCATACCCTCGCCAGTTACCTTAAAATGCATAATGTAGTCCTCGGAGCTTCGACCAAGAGGACAGGCTACGAGTAAAAAAAATAAAAACTTTGTTTTTTAATAAAACGGCATCGCCATGTCAATGTTACACTGAGCTTTGAGATGTTAAAGATTTAATAATATTCAATAATACTATTTTCAGTCTTTTCAAATATCCCTTGGAAAGGTGATGAACTATAGGCATAGTACTGACATAACTCCTCATATCATTGTTAACTTTTGCAAGTGTATCGAAATACTGTGCAAATTCTTGATTGAGTTTCGCCTGACGTAAGCGGATTAAAAATAAACTCCATGGGAAAGCATAAACAATGTAACAACGAGGACAAAAATAAGAAGAGTGGTCGTGCCCTTACTAGACTCCAGACCATTTGGAGTCTATAATTGCGATTCCTCATCTCCAACTAGGTTCTGTTCTTTAAACTTTCAACTTCAAATTTTCGATTTTTATTAAGGATTCACTGAGTTTCCAGCTTAGACTAGAATAATAATTGAAACCCTCAAATCAGATTCTTCCATAATGATAGTTTTCTGCTGGATAGGAAAATTTTCCAAACCGACGAAACCAATCGCCATCTAGTTACACCGCTCAGGGGCGACTGCCGGCAGGGCACATTCAAATGCCATGGGCAGCAGTCCCCACTACCATGAAACCACTACCATGATCATCCGGCTTTCATTTGTTGGCAGTTCCTATTCGTGGCACAAGTGTAAAGCTATTTTTCCTCTCTTTTGTGGTTTTTAAGCCAGCCAATGGCATGACCAAAGCATGATTGTTTCAATCATGATTGGATTCTAAGCAACCTTAGCCGACTAATGCATATGAGTTGGTCTATTTAAAATCTGATCCTTATTTTCTTCACTATTATTAATATATTAATCTATCTAATCGAATTCATTTTGTTAAACATTCAAAGGGAATATTTATAATCTGACCATAATGACATTTATGTGGTTTTCTCATTTGCTTAAAATACCAAAGCAATGTGGTGACCATTTCAATTCAAATAACTCAATCAATTCAATCTTAATTAATTTAATTTTCACTTTGCACACAATCTATCCAATTTAATAGTCTAGTCTAAAAATATTTACCTTCTACCGACTATCCTTGACAGCCCTTTGATTTAGGGAGGGATAAAAATAGAAGTTTTAACTTAAGAATCAGAAACAAGGAAATTATAGCATTTATCAAAAGGCTTAGTCCAGACGTCTCATTTAGAGAGGGAGCTTAAGGCGTTCCAAACTAGCCGATAGAAACAGTTCAAAATCTGAAACATCTGACAATGTTTACAATTCATTTGAATTCTGAATACATTTGAGGTGTTATTGTTTACGACTTTGTCTAAATTGCAATCTTGACTCGGAGATGCGAACCATTGCTAGAATATAAATATAAAAATATAAATAGAATTTTATTTATATATAAACATAAATGGTGACTGCTATATGTTTATTATTGCAATTATTTAAGGTAGTACATAGACGTATCTCATCTGTTTATAATATCTTCCCCTCTGGTAACTCAGAAAAACATGCAAACCAAAAAAAAAAGAATGGATAACAAATGCACATTTTTAGAAAAGATTGCTTACTTTATTCCTTGGACTTGTGTTCTCGGAGTTATTGCAGCTAGGGGACAATTGTCGGATGGGGATCTGCAAGGAGGAGTTATAAATATAGCCACGAGACGTCAGAAGAACGGATTTTCATGTTTCGTTCAGCCTTCTTCGGCTTTTGCAACATAATTTAATTAGGAGGGGTGGTGGAGGCGGCAGCGAAGACGCCGGTGGAGACTGTGGCGACTGATAGACTGAGAGACGCCGGCCGACCGACCGTCAGACAAACCGAAAAAAGGGACACCGACTAACTTTAAGACCGCCAACGGGCAACGGAGGTGCATAAACGGTAAACACTCTCACACAGAAAATTGATTAAAAACAACAATTGCAATTAATGGCCCGCAATAGCTATTCAAAATATTATTATTAACCATTCGAGCTGGGTAAACAGTACCGAGGCCTTCGAACACGCTGACACCGCTCAGCAAAGATACGGATTCGAGAACCGATACGGATGCGGATTCAGATGTTCAGATACTCGCGTCTCAGATACGGCGGACTAACGGCAAACGAACAGAACGCCAGCCGAATTAACACTGACACGAGACGGCCGCCGAGCTCCCAGCATCCGCCTCCGAAGCACTTGGGGCCGGTTGGGGTCGGTCGTCGGGTGTGCTGGCGCTTCGGCTCCATCGGCATGTTAAAAAGATAAACAAATGTTGCGGTTGGCCCTGATTTATGTTAGCGTGCATCTGCTTGCAGGCCATCTGCACAGGCTTTACAGCATTACACGATGACGCTGTTACAGCCTCCATCAAGTGTCTCGAACTAATGCGTCAAAACGAACTTAGTGCCCTTTATCACATGTCGCCGAAATCGTGGGAATTCGAAGATCATAAAAGAGACATATTAAAAATATTAAAATCCCTGTCGTGTTGGGGAGTTTTTCATTAAAAACTACAAGCATGTGGCAATAACTTGTTATATAAAAAGGAAATATGCATTTAAAGGCTTTTAGTTGTACCACATTGTTGGCATTTATTAGACTTCAGAAAATCTTACAGAGTATCTTAAATAAAAGAATTTTTTATGAAAAAATTTTATAAAAATGACATTTTTTGTATTATAATTAAATTATTTTAAATATCATTTATTACCAATGTAATATTACATTTTCTTTTATTATTATTTTAAAAGGGAACGTCTAACATATTCAACTTCTAAGTTAGAAGTCCTAACACTTTTAACATAAATATAACAGCGGTTTATAACAGGACTCTCACAAGCCCCTTAGCTCTGTAAAAGCTAACAGATCCCAAGTAACATTTACCGTTATTACCCCATTCTGAAAAAGGTTCCCCCTTGAAAAGCTTTACGCTTAAAGCCAACACAAACTTTTCTGAAGTTTTTGAAAGCTCGAAACAGGAGTCCTTTTTTTTGACAGCACGGGAATCAAAGTTCATAATAACGAGGCGGAACAGCTGACGTTGACTGTCAAAAGTCACCGTCGCAACAGCCGCTGCCCCCGACGTCCAACGGCCACCCCATCCTCGCAACAGCACCGTCAGCTGCAGTGCAAAACAGAAACTCTGTCGCTAAGCTTCCTCCCAACAACCAACGGCCATGGACGCGGAGTGCGTCACCCAGTGACGTCGACGGAGGGCGCATGCAAAACAGTTGGTGTTGTCCGGAGTTGTGTCTGAAAATACTTGAAATTCAAAACAAAGCAGTGGAAAAAGCTAAGCGCGGACCTGGTCAGGGGGGACTTGACCCAGTGCAGCGGGATTAACGAATAATGTAAACTCCCGAAAGACTGTACGAGTGGGTGTACCACCGGAGCATGGGTTCATGCCTTGGCAACTGCGCCACATCCGCCGCCGCCGCCACCGCCTCCTTCGCAAGCTCCCAGCCTCGTTCAACCTCCGACTCCTCCGCGGCGTCGTCCTCCACCACCTCGTCCACGTCGTGTGTGGGCACGAGCTGGTTCTGGTAAGTTAACCGTATGGCAGGAGGCCCCAAAGTTGTAGAGTAATTAAATTTGTAGCCCATAAGCTGTCGCCTCAATCAATACTAGAACCGCCTTGAAGGGATTGGGCGGGAAACTGTCTTTACATGCATGTCGGCTATATTGGCGGCTCAAATTGCATAAGCAAACGGCAACTGACCGCATCGACCGCCCACCACTCGCCGGCGGGGGTCAACAGACTGAAAGCCAGCGGAGAAGCCAACCCTTAGTGGGCCCTGGGTGGTAATAGCACTGTGGCTGCTAACGAAACAATTAAGGCTAAGAAAGCTTTGTTGGGAGTGGCGTGGTTGCTTGCTTAACGGGCATTGTGTTCCAGAGTAAAATAAAAAAAAAGTTTAAACTCCAACAACTCCACACTTGGGAAAAACTCTATTTAAATGAATTAGCTTTAAGTATATTTAAGGAATTACTTTATAAATATTTTGTCAATCGTATCGTCTGAAGGCAACATCGCAGAAACCAAGACCGATTTGGCGAAGACGGACAAGGAGTCGAGGCGGAGCTCATATCAAATATCAGTGGACGGCGTCGCGAACGTCGCAGTTTTATCTTTCGAATACTGAGATTGAAGCGCAGCCAGCAGTTCCCCCCGTTCTTTGATGAGTACTGGCAGCAGCCATCCAACTATGCCAAGCTGCAGAACGAGAGGTGAGTTGAGACCATGGTGTGGAGTGGTGCCTAATTAACCCTTGACACCTTGTAGCAGCGCCATGCCAGACATTCAGCTTCAGAACCTGGATGCCTTCAAGTTGCTCAACGCTCAGATTGCACCGCGGAGGGAGACGGAAATCGGCCAGGGGATCTACCATCGCACCAACAGCTCCCGGGCCAGCTCATCCCTCGACCTCGAGTGGGAGCACGAGTACTCGCAGCTTCGACAGTACCAGCAGCACCAGGCCCAGACGGAGACCCAGCCCACGCCGTCGAAACCGTGCTATGCCTCCCTGGATCAGCTGACCACGACGACCACGGTGCCCACCAACGGACGGCATGCGGGTCGGCAGCTACGAATGGGTCAGCGCCTGGGCGGCTCCTTCACGCACACCTCCTGCTGCTCATCCACCCAGAACTCGTGGTCGCACATCTCGACTCCGGAGTCGTTAGAGTGGGACGTCGACGAGGAGCGCAAGCAGCAGGGCCAGCTGAGGATGGAGGACGACAATCTGGACGAGGAGACTCTGAAGCTGCTGGATCAGATTGAGCAGCTGAAGCACCATGTCCTGATGGAGACGGGCGATGCCCTGGGCGTGGAAGCCAGTGGCTGTTGAGGAACTGGTCAGTGGTCCATAGCTATGAGTCTCCAAAGGAGGCCGCAGATTAGATTAAAGTCCAAAAACTGTAAATAGAATTAATCTCGGTGGAGAAATCCTGACAGTCCGATCATTGTTCCAATTAATAATATAAATGGCATATTTTTATTTTGTTGTAAAATATTCAAAACAAAAATATAATTTATAGTCGTCTTCATAAAAGGCAATTAAATATAAATAAAAATTATTAAAGCCAATACAGGTTTTATTTTAATATTCTATGTGGAACCTACATTGGTTAAAAATCAAAAATTCAATTATAGTTTTGTAACCACATTTATTTTTATTAACTTATGATTAAATGTTAAAAAAACATTGAAAGTTTATTAGGATTCGTTGTCAGGTTGGCTTATGTTTTAGCTCTTTAGCTCTTTAGCTTTTAGTAAAAATCTGAATTAGGGCAGTTGGTTAATGGCAGTTTCTTCCACTCAATGGCTTATCCAAGTTTTCCCTTGAGCTTCTCCCACAAAGAGGGCTCTTCCTTGGCCACCACCTCCACCTGCTGAAAGATCAAATTTTAATCATAAATTACCAACATTTTAGTGCCTTGAACTTACAGGTTGCTGTTGGATCTGGCCGCTCCTGCTGGATTGGCTCTTTGGCTGGCCAAAGTTCTGGTCACTCAGGTCCTCGATCTGAACCTGCTGTTGTCCGAGGTCCTCCTGATTCTGCGACTGCAACTGCGTCCAGTCCAATTCCTCCTCCTGCTGCTGTTGCTGGCCAAGGTCCTCCAAGTTGCTGTTCCAACCAGTTTCCACCTGCTGTTGCTGTCCAAGATCCTCTACCTGGGGCTCCTCGCCAGCTGCCCTGCTCCATTTGCTACCCAATGTGGCACTAGCAGAGGCCGACGATCCGGTGGGGCCGCCACTTGCCGACGCCGAGGCAGTTCCCACAGGCACGTTGAAGGTGTAGTCGCGACGACGATACTCGTAGCCGCCGACTGGCGCCTCGCGGTTGTAGGGCAGCGGAGGAGGTGTGGACAAGATGGGAGCAGGGGAAGGACGCCTCACTGGCGGAGGCCTGGTTTCGCCCTCCAGGCCCGGCTCTTCGCTTTCGTCGAAGGTCTCCTCGTACGTGTGCGGGGGCTGGTCACCTCGATCCTTGGAGAAGATCGGCTTGTAGACGGCGGTGGCATTGGTGCTGCCAGGATCCACGATATAGCCTCCGTTGGCTCCGCCACCCGAGGGCAGGTCAATGAGTCCCTGGCTCAGGAGGAAGAGGATTCGTCGCCAAGTTACCAGCTCTTCGCCGAACTTGCCGTAATGATTCTGCAGGCGTCCCAGGCTCCACTGGTGGCGATCCTCCCAGCTCTGCTCCTCAACTGTGACACCCACCTGGCGATGGTTCACGAAGTTCAGATGGTGCAGCTCGCTCTCGCGGAACTGCTGGAGGTCACTCTGGGTCATTCCGTAGTAGCGGGCCACTAGATTGATGCGCTCCAGCTCCTTCTTCTGCCACTCCTTGAGCTGCTGCAGCGAGATTTCGTACTTCTGGGCAAACTCCTGCAGCAATTTGGCGTCCTGGCTCTGCCAGCTCTTCAACTGCTCCTGAGTCATGTTTTGGGTGCCAATGAACTTGTAGAGACGATCGCGCTCCTTCTGCTGCCACGAGGTCAGATGATTGAGGCGACGCCTCTCCAGCAGTTCTCCGCGAGCCATGTTGCTGATGGCGATTCTCTGCACAGGAGCCAGTTGACCCAGGCCAACGTGGTACTGCTCGGCCAGTCGCTTCTGGAAGGCGGTGTCCTGAGAGATGAACTCCAGCAACTCCTGCTCCGTGATCTTGATGCTGGAAGCCACGCCGTTCAGCCGCTGTCGTTCCTGTTCGGCCCAATTGTTCTCCTGCCGAGCATTGTCCACGATGAGTCCCATATTCGAAAAGCGGCGCAGTGCCTCCTGGTCGAAGATGCGCAGCTCCTCGACGGTGATGCGATACTGGGGAGCAAGGACATAAACGTCCTGATTCAAGATCCTTTCGAGGGCCTGTCGGCCAATACCAGCATTGCTAATGGCCGCCAGGTAGATGCGCTCCAGTTCAAGGGTCTGCCAGGAAATGCCGGATCCCCGATCGATCCTGCGCTGGTCCAGCAACCGTTTGAGTTCCTCGCCATACCACGCCTTCAGCTCTTCAATGGTCACGTGGTACTGCTGGACCACGTCTTGGATGTGTTTTTGGTCGTTGTTCAGTCGGATGGTAAGTTCGTCGATGGTCCACTTTTGTTGCTTGCGCTTCAGCTGGTTGATGAGGTCCTCGATGTGGAGTTTTTCCCTTGTCTCCCACTCGGACACAACGAGTCCTTCGTTTTTGGCGGCATGATTCAGCCACAGATGGATGTCCTCGATGGTGACGTGGTACTGCCGGACAATCTGGTCAAAGATGGGCCTGTTGCGGACCAAGTAGCTCTCGAATTCCTGCCGAGTGAATGGACGCGTAGAGGTGACAGTGCGAAGGCGGGCCAGCAGATCGCTCTTCCAGGTGGCAGGCTGCTCGTCCCAAATGTTCACAATCTCCTCGTATTTGACATTGTCCTGTGGGCGATCGATTACCCCGATAACCGTCAGCCGAGCTGCTTCCTTTTGAACCTGAATTTGGAATTAATAATGTAATTAATACATCCTTTTTATGTGGATCTAGTAGCATTATGGGAACTGCAATGACTTACCCACTTCTCCACCTGCTCCACCGTCACATGGTAGTCGGAGGCAATGCCGTCCAACCTCTGCTTGTCGCGCTTTAGGAAGTCGACGAACTCCTGGTAGGTGGCACCATCGCGCTGCTGCTGGAGCCAGTTGTTGAAGCCGCTGCTGATCTGCTGCTGCCACTGGGTCTGCTTCTCGATTTGGACGAGTCCGGAGCTTTGGAGACGACGGGCCTCCTCACGCAGCCACTGCTCTACCTGGTCGATGCCAACGTGGTGCGTCTGGGAGAGACTCTCCAGGCGGGCGTGGTCCTTGGTGAGTTCTCGTTCAACCTGCTCGTAGGGCAGCTCCTGCTGTTTCTTGAGAAGAAGCTCAATGAGGCGCTGTTGCTCCTCCACCTGCCACTTGCTCAAGTTCTGGACCTTGGCCTGGCCCGTAGTTCGCAGGTTGATGAGCTGCTGGCGCAGCCACTCCTCGATCTCGGCCACGTTGACGGAGTACTGGTTGGCCAGCTTTTGCAGCCGTTCACGCTCCTGATTCAGCTCCATCTCGAACTCGACGAAAGTCAGATGATTCTGCTGCTTCACCAAGCTCTGGAGACGCTCCAGCTCAGACACTTGCCAGGCACTGAGGCTCTTCAGAGAGTCCTCTGTGCTGCCGCGCAGACGCTTCAGTTCAGCGATCATCCACTCCTCGATCTGTTCCACGTTCAGACGGTACTGGTCGGCCAGTTGATGCAGGTGGGCGCGGTCCGCCAGCAGTTTCTGCTCGTACTCATCGGTGGACAGCCCATTCTTGTACTCGGCAATCAGGTTCTTGATGTAATCCCGTTCCACCAGCTGCCAGGTTTGCAGCTGTTCGATCTCGAATTGTCCCTTTTTGCGGAGGTCCTCCAATACCTGCTTCACATAGTTCTCCACCTCAACAACACTGACATGGTGCTGCTCGGCCAGCTTGACCAGGAAACGATGGTCGTTGTTAACCTGAAAGAGTAAAGCAATGTGGGAATATTAGCTCCATCCTTCCAAGATGTGCAAATAATAGCTACCTTAGCCTCGAACTGCTCGAGGGTGATGTTGGAGTGTTGCTGGAGGAGCGAAAGGATGCGTTGCTGCTCGGTGCGCTGCCAGGCCGTCAACTGTTCGATGTTCAGTTTACCCTGCTGCTTGAGCCGCTCGATTTCCGTCTGGAGCCACTTCTCAATCTCCTCGACCGAGGTGTGGTACTGGAAGGCCATCGTCTGCATGTGCTCGCGGTCCTTTTCGAGTTCCGCCCTCAGCTCTTCGGCGCTCCACTGCTTGTTCTGCTTGATGAGAGCCTCGAGACGCTCCCGCTCGGCCAGTTGCCACGAGGTGAGGTTGTCGATCTGCAACTGACCCTCGTCACGCATGCGAGCCAACTCCTGCTTCATCCAGCTCTCGATCTCCTCCACCTGGACGCTGTACTGGCGGGCCAGGCGCTCCAACAGCTCCCGATCCTGACGCAAACGAGCCTCCAGCTGCTCGGTGGACTTATATTGCTGCTGGGCCAGGTTCTTCAGGTGGAGGCGCTCCACCTCCTGCCAGTTGGTCAGCTTCTCGCTGGGCTTCAACAGACCCATGCCGATGAAGCGCTGCTCCTCCTTCTTGACGAACTGCTCGATTTCCTCGATCTGGACATTGTGCTGCATGGCCAGGCTTTGGAGCTGGGCACGATCCTTAAGCAACCACTTGTGGAACTCCTCGACGGTGAAGTCGCGGTCCTGCACCATGTTGGTAAGATTTCCACGCCACTCCAGCTGCCAGTTCTTCAGTTTCTGCATTTCGATGAGTCCTTGGTCTTGGAGTTTCTGGATCTGCTGCTTTATCCACTGCTCGATCTCCTCGACGCGCACCTGGTGCTGCTGGGCAAGACTGTAGAGGTGGGTCTGGTCCTTGCTGATCTTGGCCTCGATCTCCTCGATGGAGTAGTCGTTCTTGTTGACCAGGTCGAGCAATCGCTGGCGTTCAATCTTCTGCCAGTTTTCGAGCTGAGCCTCCATGTTCAACTGGCCCTCTCGCTGGAGGCGATCGCCCTCGGACTTGATCCATTGCTCGATTTCGGAAACCTTGACGTTGTAGGTACTGGACAGATCCTGCAGGCGAGCCCGATCCGCCAGCAACTTACGCTCGAACTCATCCAGCGAGTACTTGTTGTTCTGGACTAGCAGGGCGATCTGGTTACGCTCGGCCTGCTGCCAGTCCTTCAGGGTTTCTGCCTTGACCAGACCCTGGCTCTGCAGGCGCAACAGCTCCTTCTTCAGCCACTCCTGGATGTCCTCGACGCGCACCTTGTAGGTGTTGGCCAACTCAAAGAAGTGGGTCTGATCGCCCTTGATCTTGGTCTCCAGCTGCTCCAGGGTCAGCGAGTTGTGCTGGACAATGCTCTGCAGGCGCTCGCGCTCCTTCTGCTGCCACTGCGCCAGTTCCTGCTCCACCTCCTTGAGCAGGCCCTCCGACTGGAACTTCTTCAGCTCGCTCTTGATCCACTGTTCGATCTCCTCGACCTTCACCTTGTAGTTGACCGCCATCTGTTCCAGGTGGCTGCGATCGTTGATGAGCGAGTTCTGGAACTCCTCGATGGTAACCTGGTTCTTGCCGATGATGTTGCGCAGGTCGTTGCTGACACTGATTTGCCAATCCTTGATTTGACTCTCCAGCTGCTGCTGGCCGTGGATCTGTAACCGCTGCAGTTCCTCGCGTTGCCACTTCTCGAGCTCCTCAACGCTAATCCGGTACTTGGTGGCCAGGTTCTGGACATAGTTGCGATCCTGGTTCATTTGCTGTTGCAGTTCGCCCACCGAACCGCGATGTTGGCGCAGGATGCTCTCCAGACGAGCCCGTTCCGAGCTCTGCCACGCGGTTATCTGGGACATCTGCTCGTTTTGGTCCTTGATGAGGCCTCCGATGCGAGACACTTCCCCGCGGAGCCACTGGGTCTGACTCTGCATATCGCCCTGATATTTCAGCGACAGATCCTTGAGTCGCTGTTGGTCATTCCTGATCGAGTTCTGGAGCGCAATCATCGTAGAGTTGTGCTGGCGAATTAGTTCCTCCAAACGTTGCTTCTCCTTGGTGTCGTCCTCAGTCAGGGAGCTGGAGGAGTAGGTCTCGCGGAACGTGACCTGTGGCACCGTCGGGATCTGGGGCAGAAGGGACTCGTTCACTTGGTTAAAGCGAAAGTGGAGGCGCCGCAACTCCTCACGCTGCCAATTCTGGAGCTCATCCCGACTGATGCCATGTTGCCTGGCCACCTTGGCCAGCTTCTGTTCGTTTTCCCTTTGCCAGCGATCAAAGTCCTCGCTATTAAAGCCATTCTGGTGGATCAACCAGTCCAGACGACCGCGCTCCTGCTTCTGCCAGGCGCTTGAATCCTGCGCAGAGCTCTGGTACTGATTGGCCAGAGCTTGGTACCGGGACAACTCGCGGCGGTGGAATTCCTCAAGAATGGGTAGGGTGATGTGATAGGTGCTTGCCACCCCTATCAGACGGTCCTCCTGCTGGCTTTCCCACTCCTGGAAAGATTGTGGGGAAGTCAAGTACCAGAAGAGGTGCTCCCTCTCTGCGCGCTTCCACTGCTCGTCCCGCGGCACTGAGGCCTGTCCAAATGGAGTATGTTGGTCCAACACCAGCTTGCCATCTTGCCAACGTCGCTGCGACTCCGAACCGCCAACGGATGTCGTTCCATCTGGGTGCCTTGTAATGGTCTTGTTAAAGCGCCTGATTTCAACCGATGAACTGGAACCTGGCGATGGAGCGGACAGCTGGCTAAGAGGGCTCGGACCAGACCACTGCGGGTTCACATTCACCACCGAGTTGTAGCCCACAACCTTGGGCTCGTCCAGCCAGTCCCTTACAGTCTTCTTCCGAGTAATAGTCGTGACAGAGCTGGATATTGGCAGCGACACCTGGGACTGCCCGTAATGTGCCTGATTCAACTGCTGCGAGCCTCCGTATCCGGTAAGTTTGGTTACCTCGGTGCAGTTCCTGTGCACTGAGTAGGGCTTACCTTCGATATACTTCACCTCGACGGGATAGGCATAGTTCTTGACCGTATCGAATTCGCTCAAGTCAATGGGCTGATACGGATTCACGTCCAAAATCTGCTGTACTTGGCCACCCTCGGTATCGGCGTACTGTTCCAGCAGCTCAGCGGCCTTGGCCTCAAAGAAGTTCGGCTGCGCAATGGTGTTGTAGTGGATGCGGGACTGCTGCATATCAGCCACCAGCTGCTGGCTGTTTTTCGAACAAATCTCATCCAGTTGGGCGGAGGTCTTTCCGGTCAGTTCCAAGATTGAATCTGGAAAGATAGAAGGTGTTATTGGTTTTCTGGCTGTGAGAAGCATTTTGTTTTGTTTCAAAAACTATTTTAGGATTTATAAACTCTAGGCAAGTACTCATCTTTCTGAAAAGAAACTTTTTTAAGGTCAATAACTTGAGAATATTGTAAAGACTCTAGGGGATTCACAGAATTCTTCGCAATCCGAATTCACGTGGGAAGCAATATGAAAAAATGTTGTCTTACTTTCTCATGATCTTCAAAGTAAGTCGCCTGAGGGCAGTTTGTGATAAACAGATTTTCAACCTCTCCTTAGATGGTAAATAAATGAAGTCACATTTTTATAATAAAATATTACTTACGACTCCATGGCAATGGGTATCCAAAGGAACTGGAACTCTGCGACAGGCTGTTGAATTTCTGCTTCAACTGGTTGGCGAGCTCGCGCACTTCGTTGAAGTGAGCGGTTCCCCAGGAATTGATCTGGGGAGGAACCTGCGACTGTAGGTTAGCCGAGGATTGTCCATTGCCATAGGATGACGAGGACCGGGCACTGTATCTGGAGCTCTGGTAGGTGGAATAGCTTTGGCAACTGGCCACCGCAAGGAGCAGAGCGCAAACACCCAGGGCCCTCATGCCGGAAAAGCTGCATGGCAAAAAAACAACAATAAAATAATGTCATTCATAAATTATTAAAACTAGAGAGTACAGAATGCTGTCGCAGAAAATGAAATTTATTCTAAGGTCCATGATTGAGTTTTTTTTGGAGCTGATAGCAAGTGGAAGTCGAATCTAGTTCAGGCTGTGGTTGGGATTATCGCATCAGCTTCGACTGGGGGTCGCCAAAGGTTAATCGGGAGATAATGGCATCATGCTTGGGCTCGGCCCATGAAAAAATTACTCCAAGTTGGGACATACTGTTTAATTCTGTTTTTAGTTGTTTTTCGTTTTTTTTTTTTTTTTTTTTTAATAATTATTTTTTTGTTCAACCATTAAACCTTTGTGGCCTCCAAATTCCCTTTCCATCCGGTGTCTGTTGATAAGTCCAATCCCCTTGACTTGGCGACGTGTTACTTTCCTGGCACCCCCCAAAAATTACACATTTCCTTCAGATCGAAGAGTGCAACACCTTGGGAGTCGGACGTCTACCCAAATAGGTCACACACATGCATTTTCCCAATTAAGTTTTATTTATTTCTGGAACATATTTTTGGGGCCACTTCAGTCTGTCTTGTGGTTATTTTTAAATATATGTTTCTTTTCGGGTTATGGGGTGTTCTTATAACTTTGGTGGGCAACTCACAGGGGGCTCTGTTCCGCAAAGCACTTGAATTTATCGGATTTGTGATTATAATCACTTATTTAGTGGAAAAGGGACACTTTCAGGACACTGCACCGAGCGTTCACTATCCGTTGTTACCGTTAGATCGACGGGGAAAACCGTTGCGCCTCGTGGCGCTGCCGAAACAAAACTGGGAGCCGATCCACGATCCGGAATCTTATATATGATGATCTCTCACAGCAGCGAGATGGTGTGTAGGGGCCGACAAATTAATTGAGAGGGATGCTCCGGAGAGAAACTGTTATCACTATTCATAATAGAATTAAGCATACTCTGATTTTGGGGGATTTGCCAAATTATCAATGACCGAATGTTTACGTATGACACAAAGGGTGACCGGTGACCGGTTCTCCTAACGACCTTAAATTCGTGGAATCCGCAAGTGATTCACAAGCCGGTCTCCGATGCAATAGATCAAAATAATTCTAGTGCGTGATCTCATGTATTTTTGCGTACTCCGGAAGGCTGTAACAATATAAATTGCAATGAGTGTGGGTTCAGTTTTAAATATTTCTGCCTAATGACAAAATACAAGATTTACATAACACTTGTATAGTTGTGACTATAAAAACAACTCATTTCAAAGTGTTTTTACTAACGACTAAGGTTTTTTTTCACCTGTTTACCTTTATCAGCCACATAATTAACTCAAATCAAATGTATAAACTAATTAAGAAATTCTGGCAAAACACTACTGATTCTTGAGAATTCTTGAGATTCATTCACCAGAAAAATATGATATATCCGGTTCATTCAAACCCACTTAGTGACTTAAAAAAGTGCGGTTTTTATGTAATCGGAAAACCAATTTTAAAAAAAAGTACAAGAAATATTATACCCTATTTAAAAAATTAATAAAAACACAGCCGTGATACAGAAAAATTAGGCTTTTGTATTTTTAATTCCACTAAGAATACAATTAGAACTTCATTTAAATGTAAACTATATTTTTTCATTATTTTTGAGGAAATCGCTTAACAGTAATAATTTGAAATAATAATTTTCAAATCAGCACATTAGCGCCAAACTCAATTTTAATTAATCAGCTCAATTCTATATATGAACTCAAATCTCAGCTCAAATCTATATTCTATATTCTATATATGATAAATGGACTTATATATTATTAACCAAAATATTTGTACATTTTGTTAAGTTTTTGAAGCTTCAACATAGAATTAGAAAAACTAACGTAGTTGGCAACGCGGTTAAGGATGCTCTACACTTCGATGCTGAGCGGTAACTTGCACAGGATTTAATGAATTATAGAATACCTAAATATTTATATAAAAATGTTCAATAAAATTATTATATATACATGAAAGTCGAGTTCTTCCCTTTTTTTGAATGTAAATCGTGAAAATCGATATTCAATATCACCGATTGCTTTTGTAATCGAACTTACGCACATCTCTATACCAATTTCTGAACTTGTGGATATGTGGACTTATTTGATTTGTTGTTTATAAAATGCGGATTAAGCTGATCAGATTATTGCTTTGACGAAATTTTCGAAGAATCGACTGGTAAGCCCTTTGACACCTTTGTTATGGTTGACATTTAAAACATTCGAAATAGGTTTTTGAGCTCTTCCATTGCACCTGAATGAGGTTGAGCTCAAATCTTTCAGATTCCGTTTACCATGTACCTGAGAAGCAGAAATATAAAAATTCCAGTGACCCCTAGACTGATCTAAACACAGGAACAATAATGGGAGCGACCGACCAGGCTCTTGATGCGGAAAGCAAGACCACAGAACCCCCAAAGACTCCTCCGGCGCCAGAGCCACATGACCGTCCTCTCCTTGGACGCCAGGCCAACCTCTGCCACTTGCTAGTGTTACTGTTTAGCGGAGGATTGGCCGCCATTTCGTTACACATCCTTACGTCTTCAAATGTAGGCTGGCGTCTCCGCCAGTTGCACCATCTGCCCACCGCCCACTACCTGCAAACACGGGACGAGTTCGCCGTCTACTCCGTGGATGAGCTGAACGCGTTTAAGGAGTTCTATGACCGCAGTATCAGCGACAGTGTTGGAAGCAGCTATTCGGAAGCAGAAGAAACCAACATTAAAGAGGCTCTGGGTGCTCTTCGGCTGGCCCAAGACATGTACCTGGCAGGGAAAGACGATAAGGCGGCTCGACTGTTCCAGCACTCTCTGGCCCTGGCGCCACGTCACCCCACAGTGCTGCTGCGCTACGGCGAGTTTCTGGAGCACAGCCAACGGAATATTGTACTGGCGGATCAGTACTATTTCCAAGCACTGTCCATCAGCCCAAGCAATTCCGAGGCGCTAGCCAACCGCCAGCGTACGGCTGATGTCGTCCAGTCGCTCGATGAACGTCGCCTGGAGTCGTTGGATTCAAAACGCGATGCTCTCTCTGCCATTCATGAGTCTAGCGCCGCTCTGCGTCGAGCCAAAAAAGAGGCGTACTTCCAACACATTTACCACACAGTGGGTATCGAAGGCAACACCATGACACTGGCCCAGACGCGTTCCATTCTGGAAACCCGTATGGCCGTCGATGGCAAGTCAATTGACGAGCACAATGAGATTCTAGGCATGGATCTTGCGATGAAGTACATCAATGCCAGCCTTGTGCAAAAGTATGTTTGTTATTCATTCTTTTCATGTATATTTTGTTGTCCTACACTTGATTTATATTTCTGACAGAATGGAAATAACCATAAAGGATATTCTCGAGCTACACCGCCGCGTTCTGGGCCACGTAGACCCCATTGAGGGTGGCGAGTTTCGCCGGAATCAGGTGTATGTCGGAGGTCATGTACCCCCGGGACCTGGAGATCTAGCAATCTTGATGCAGCGCTTCGAGAGATGGCTCAACTCAGAGCACAGCAGCTCCATGCATCCTGTGAAGTGAGTAGAAGACAGATCGACTCAGAAACAGAACTATAACTTGATTTTGTCTTTCCCAGCTATGCTGCTCTAGCACACTACAAATTGGTGCACATTCACCCATTTATCGACGGCAACGGACGCACCTCCCGCCTTTTAATGAACACGTTGCTGATGCGAGCTGGCTACCCGCCCGTTATTATTCCCAAACAGCAACGCAGCAAATACTACCACTTCTTGAAGCTGGCGAATGAGGGCGACATTCGGCCTTTTGTGCGATTCATCGCCGATTGCACAGAGAAGACGCTGGACTTGTATCTATGGGCCACCAGTGACCTACCTCACCAGATACCCATGCTCATTCAGTCAACGAGCGAGGCTGGCGAAGGAGTGCCGCAGTTGCAGTCGTCTCAAATGGGTGAAGGGGCGTCAATTCCAGAATTTCATGAGTCCGGGTCTGGATCCCTACCCTAACACATGTCCCAACGTTCGATAGCTAGCAAAATTTTGTATTTATTGACATTTTTGTTGTACATACTTGTGTATTTATCTATTAGTGCGATATTCCCTAGATAATTTCCTCTTTATTTAAAACAATGTGTATCAGACTGTGATCGTATATAAGCTTAAAGAACGCACCAAAAATCGATCGTAAGAATCAAATATCATAGGTACTTTGGCTTACAAAACTAAAACTGCGCAAATATTTAGCGAAATACAAAGCCTGTATTGTTTGTGTGAAATATTGATAAGTGCAATAAACCTGTGAATAATATTCCAAAATTTAACCAAATGGTTCTTCTTGAATATCTGTTACATATTATTTAAGAATGTCCGGCGTTAAGGGATTTATTGAGTCTTAAAAACGGAGAGACTACGTCGAGTGATTCTAAGAAATCTCCTTTCTCCATTTTAAGGAAAAAAAAAATATTACTATAATAGTTCAAAGCTTATGATATATTTAGTACAATTGCACATGGGGATCTCTTCTAAAAGGCTTTACAATTTGCCGCGCTTCAGATAGGGCTTGTAGGTAACGTCACGCCACCAGTGAGGACGCTCATAGACTCCAGGAGTGGAGACAATAGTGCGCTGCAGATGTTGGTAAACCTGAAGAAAAATAAAACATGAATTAACAAGTTAACTCCTTCGATTAGCAAAAAAACTTACATTGCCATCGCTCATGCCAAGGGGCGAGTTAAGAATAAAGTCTGTGGGTGCAATAGCATCCACAAGGGCGATGGCCTCCTCCTTCAGCAGAGGCAGCAGCTTCAGAATTCCCTGCTCGAACAGTTCCAGTTGCGAGCTGTTTTGGAAGTAGCCGCCCTGGTAGAAGATTGCAGCGTACTTGGTGACCAGATGTGCGCCGTAGAACGAAAGCACCTGCTGCAGAACCTTCTTCTCGGCCGAATCGGGCAGTCCCACCACAAACTTGTAGAACTCGTAGTAGATAGTGCGCTCTCCGTAGATGATGGAGAGCTTCTGGGCCGCAAAGACTTGGATATTGTTACGCGTCTCAAAAGCATCCTTGCCCTCGCGTTGCAGCTGCTCTGCCCGCTTTACAGTGGTCTCCAACTGCCACGAGGTGAGCCAGTTTAGTGCCTTGAGAAGATCTATAGATATACCGGAAATTAATACAAAATAAAATGTTCTGAACATTAAACATACTCTGCGGATTCAAAGCATCCTCCGGCGTACGCTCCAGACCCTTTTGTGTCAGTATCGTATCTATGTCCTTCAGGAAAGCAACTGTCTCCAGGGGAGACACTGCCACGAAGTCGGCGTTGTTGCGACGGAGGTTGACGAGCCAGTTGGAAGCCTGCTGGATAAGAGTATTGTTCTCGCCCTCGTAGGTGCAGTTGGCGTCGTTGTCGTTACGCAGATCGCCCAGCCCAGAAGCCCTAAGGTATCCATGACCACCACACGCTTCGCGACATTCCTGGATTCCGTCGCGGGCCGCCCAAGTGGCTACTGGCTTCAGAGCCGAAGAGATGGCGTGAATCTCCATGCCCGCCTGCGAGGTGTCCTCGCCGGTGAGGCTCTTCATGGACAAGTCCATGTTTTTCTTGCCAATCCAGAGGGTGGCCACACGGAGCGCGATTGTTGTTGCTAGATGGGGGATGAGTCGATACTGCTGGGACTGGTACTCGATCACCGGCCACTCAGCCGGGCTGTTGGGAGGACCGAATTGCCGGCGGCTGGCAGCGTACCGGGTGGCAATGGTAATCGCCTTGCTCAGAGCCACGTACGTAATGGCGGTGATATTGACGCGACCCACAGAGAGAGCACCTAGAGAGGCGCCCAGACGCTTCCGCTCGTCCTTTATTTGGCTGGTGTAGTTGCCTTGGTCGTCGATATCGCCGGTCTTGGACAGCAGGTTCACCTTCGGAATGCGGTACTGGTTGAACATCACAAATCTGCAATAGAAAGTCAGTGACGTTATTTACTTCCCTCCATAAACAATGCCACGTACCCGTTGTCGATGCCGTTGAGGCCAATCTTCTCGCCCAAGTCACCCACCGTGACTCCGGGGAAGGGCAACAGCGTGCGCTCGTCCCGGATGGGCACCAAGAACGCTTGCAGGCCCTGGTGCTTTTCATCGGGCACGTACAGCTGGGCGTACACAATAGCATGAGTGCAGGTCTTGCCCAGGTTTCCCACCCAGCACTTGGCTGCCTCGAAGTCGGGAGTGTGCAGGATGAACTCCTGCCTTTTCAGGTCATAGGTGGCACGGGTGCGCATGCCGAGCGCATTGGTGCCGTGGGAAATCTCGGTGAGGGCATAAGCACCCAGGATCCTGTTGTCGGCAATCTTGGCCACGTACTTGCCCAGTCGGCCCGATCCGTTGGACACCAGTGTGCTGGGGAACATGCCAGTGGACAATCCGAACTTCACCGACGTGCTGAAGTCGTAGCTGAAGATGGCCTGTCCGAAGGCCAGTAGCAAGTACGGAGTGTTTATGTACTGAAGCAAGAAAAGTTATCATTTGAATTCTCGAATCAAGGTAGTAACTCTTCGAACCTCATTGACGCCATAGAACTGTTGCTCCCAGAGGAGGTGCTGCCGCTTGTTGGCCAGCTCCCGAACACGTTCCAGGTTGGGCACCTCCGGCTCCCGCTGGTAGTCGGGGTGTCGCTCCATCCACTGCCATACTTTGTGCTGCAAGCGAGGGTGCATTGGAAAAGCGGTTACTTAAAGCAAAGGCCAGATAAGGAGCGCGGGGCGATTAGATGGGGCGGGGTGCAGCCCCGATAGCGAACCGCTGGGAGCGGAGCACAAAGAAGTTTGTACTTTGACCCCGTTCGCCGACGACCTGTTCTCCACCAACCTAATTGGCAGTTACCTTTAGGCGAATGTGCTCCTCTCCCTCCAGCAGTACGTTCATGCGCTTGTAGCAGAAGCTCGCCCTTTGGCGGTACTCGTCCAAAGGTCCACCTCGGAACTCGGGGAAAATACGCTTGTCTTCGAGGATGTTCTCGGGGGTCTTCTCCTTCCCACGGTCACTGAAATGGGCGCCAAGGGCGGTCAGTAGCTGATTAAGATGGCTCTGCCCTCCACCAAGATCTGCGCCTTCCTCTTCACTCGCCATCGCAATAGGTTCTGACTAAACGGGCCGTGGTGGTGGGTGGAGGTGGTGGGGCGAGCAGGGGACGGAATACTCACTTGGTGGAACTCAATGCAACCATGTCTGCTTAACTTTTTGCGTTGATCGGTGGAGGGACTGGTGTGTACGTTAAGGCCGTCAGGCACAAACTACCATAACGTCCAGATGGTCATAACTATTATTAAGAAAACAAGTGGTGTCCACCGATAAGCCCCACCGGCTTATCCGCCCGCCATAGCACCAATTTTAACTTGCTTTTCCCAGGTTCGCATTCCCCGGATAAGATACGGGCCATTGAAGAGGAAACAAACTTCCAGGCGGCCACTCGGCTTTCGTAGTTCTTCGTTTTTCAAGAGATTTCGTTCATTTTTTTACCAATCTCATAAATTTCTATTTTCTGTCAACGTTAACGGCAAAGTATCGATAGCCAGGGCTGGAAAACGATTTAAAAAAAGGCGCCAATATTTGAATTCTTGTTGATTTCTAAAGTTGAAAAGTACACTTGATAAATTAAATAAAATATAGAAACACTAATACTTTTTTTTGTTTGTTTATTTTGGTAGACTTCTCCATGGAAATGTCCATTTTATTCATTTTACGTATAGATATGAACTTAAATCAATTTTCACATTACTACAGTATGTATTAGAGAGCATCGATGGTGTTGTGAGAATTGAATTTTAAAGAAAACATAAACCACATAACCATACATTTTAAAAAAGAAAGCATGTTTAGTTTATTATCTATTTAATTTCAATCTTTTTAGAGCATTCATTAGTCCTGGTGCATGGGATCACAACACCCATCGATGCTTCTTAGTTCTACTTCAACTTACATGCATCTGATATCTAACTAAATAAAATTTGATCGCTATAGTAGTAGGATAGATTCAAAGTCATTTAAAATGTATTTTTTGTTTTCGATAATTAAACTAATTAGGTAACACGTAGTCATTACTAAATATTCGTATATCGATCGCTTTCGTTACAATTTCTTCCTTTTGTTTGTTACTTTAAGAGCAGAAGCATTGTTTGGCTATAAAAACATTTACGTCATATGTTTATAAGCTCTGTTGATATACTTGCTAAAATGGACTAATTGACGGCTCGAAATAAATGTAAAAATTGCGTGATTTGTCTATTAGATACAACCGATTACTGCTCGTCTTTGCTCAAGTTTCATACGTGTTTGGCATACATATATAATGTACTGCTCGAAATACAAGTCAAATAATGATATTGTTGTGCTAATAAAATGTAAACCAAACTATTTTAATACTAAATAAATCTAAATCAACTATGTTAAGCGATATTGCCACTTTCGATCTTAGAAGAATATATCCGGAGTGTCAAACAGGTTGAGACTCTTCTCCATCAGCGTGCCGGTCAGCAGGCTCGATTCCATTGCCTCTATCGGTTCCTTTGCTGTCCAGGAGTCCCTGTTTGTGCAGGTTGCGCCCTCCTGTCTGGTTTCATATAATCAACTGTGTATCGAGCTCGCCGCCGACGAGTTTGAGGAGAAGGCCGACTGCAGGCTGGTCATCGAGCCTCTGTAGTTCACGGAGCTGAGGACCTCATAGAAGAAGTTCAGCTGCGCTCCCGATGGACTGAACCAATGCATCAAATAGCTGTCGTTGTGGTGCATTACGTGCGAGCCCTGCACGCTTTCCTTGTGCCGGCAAATGAGTGTCGGCTCCTCGCGGAAGTAGTTCACGCCCTCGACGAACTCCGTCAGATCAAAGTAAGAGACGGCGGCATCTGTGCGTATATATGTCTTTAGTACATCTATCTTATATATATATAAGATGTCTTTAGGAATACGTACCACTCTTTTCTGGTAGTTCTTCGGTCACCCTGTAAAGGGTAAAGTGCAAGTCGTTCCGCAACACATCGAAATCCCATGTGAGAACACTCTTGGGATCGTCGTTCCTGATGAGCAACTCGTGGGTGAAGCCTGCCTTCAGCTCTATGGTCTTGTACAGGTTTCGGTGTTCATGCTGGTGAACTGCCGATAGTCGCTTCGATGGAATAGATGCTTCATCAGAGGACTGGGCAGGTCCATCGGCGTTCGTTTCGTCATCGTGATCTTCCAGAGAGCTCATCTTGGAAAGTGTTTTCGGCACCAATCCTCCTTCGTGTATCATAGTCTGATAAAAATGGATCACAGGATTAAAAATGTTGTCGAGACAGGAGTCTATTGGGACTAGGCTTGCCTCTGAATTGACACATTTCGAGGACCTGCACAAGAACGCGGCATGGACATGGACGCTGGACGCACAATGGGGAGGGGGATTGGATTTTTGGCTTTTGTGGATGCCGTGACTAAGCAGAACTTAAGTTGACACGACTTACCCAAAACAAAAACGCATAAAACTGGTAAGCAACAAAGACAAAAATGCAAAAACAAATGCGGACAAGTTACAATTGAAGAACATTTAAACTGATTTGGATGGATGGTGAGAAACGGGATCGAAGGCAGGCGTAATAGAACATGAATCGAGAAGGAATAGAAAGATATGCTTACACAATGGCACTTAGCTAAATAACAATACTTAAAATATTTCTGACTGACTTGCTCCGCATGCGACCCGGTCTGGGTCTCTGTCTGAGCAGGGAAGAGAAAAAGTTGGGCAAAGTAAACAAAAACAACAATATAGGTAAGTACGTTGTCTAGACTCCAAAATCAAACCGCCTTACACTTCACAAATGAGGAAATAAATTCATTAAATATCTGTGCGAATAAAACATAACGAATAGAACCTTTTATGGCAAAGCAATACCTATTCGTAACAAATTATTGTTTTGCCATAAAATAAATATTATTATTTGATAGATTTCGAAGATCTCTTCGTCATCGCGTTGCACACCACCTCATAAAATCATAAACACCTTTTCAAAATCGGCGGAAGCAAACTTTTAAACCTATTAAAATAAGAAATAAATATTAAACGAACTTAAAGAGTAGGTTTAAAAACAATTGGGAACAATTACGCCTATAATTATTACACCGTAGAGGTTTAGTTTTAATTATAGGGGAGGTTTACTGAACGCCGGCTACTTCAGTTAGGAGCGTCTATAATATATTAATTATCACACAATTAGCTGGGCAGGGCCAGCAGTTGCTCACCTTACAGGGTCCGCCTAAAAAGTCGGGTATTATCTCCTCATCGAGGTATTGCGAGAGACCTTCCTTCATGTGAGCGCAGTCCGGGCCGTAGAACAGAAACTTGGAGCGCGTATGCTCGTCTGTAAATGGTTTACTTTTTTAATTAAAAAATATATAAATTATATGAAAGAACTCACCAATGAAAGCGCTGACAATAGTCCAGGCAATGGGGAACACTCTGGGCGCTCGCACCACCAGAACACGGCCCATGGTTTCTGGATAGTTCCGCTCAACCGTTTCAATGATATAGAGCAGGGCCTTTATGCCAGGTCGCCAAAGGTGTCGCATAGAAAGCCCCTCCAGGTCGACGAGAAGCGACCAGTTGAGTATGGGCTTCTCCAGCCGTTCGGCAGACTCGTTGATCTTCTGAATGCCCTCTTCGCAGATGTGTAGAGCCTGCATCCAAATGGAGCTCAGCATTAGAATAAGTTTTCGAGAATCATTTGAATACTTACCAATCGCAGCAGACCCTCCATGCCCAGCGACTTCAGAAGGCCCTTGACATCCATGTGACCCAGTCGAAGTATGTAGACTGGGCGACCGTCCTTGTCCTGGTGATGCCAGCCGCCCGGGAAGTGCTCCACCACCACAGCCGGCTTAGAGTACTCCTCCAGCAGGGAATCAATGCGATGTTCGCGGCGCCAGCGAAGCGAGTCACACAGCATAGAAAAGGCCTGGCTGACGTGCCAGTCTCTAGCTGCCAAGAAACGCAGTATGGTCTGATAACTGGGCACACGCTCCAGGTCATCGACACCATCCAGCATTTTTCGCAGCTCCAGCAGCTTCGACTCCTGCATGGGCGATAATTGGCCCAGGCTCCTGGCGATGAAGTCGCCGTCCAGCAGAATATCATGATGCTGTTCGTTAGCAGGTTCCAATATCGGCGATTTGGGAGCATCCGGCGGAGGCGTCCAACGATCCACGTGTGTGATTCCCTCTTCGCGCAGCTGGCTTATGAAGAACTCGATGATTTCCTTGCCCTTGAGCGTTGTCTGGGTGTACTGCTTCATTCCCATCTTCTCCATGGAGTGCTCGAAGCCGAAGAAGTTCTTGATGTCCAGCGTGGCTGTCTGGTCGAAGCATGTCCATTCGGCGTTGTCCGGATGAGCATAGTATCGGCATCGTTCGAAGATCTCGATGCGGGACGAGAAGCTCTCGTTCACGGCCTCGATACACAATGTACGGCTGTTCATGTCGAGATAGTTGTGTTGCACGAAGAACACAAAGTCCACGCCGATTAGCTTCTTGAAAATATAGGGAGCTTCCACCGCCAACTTGCAGCGCCGACTTGTGTTCCTCTTGGCCCCGTTCTCCAGCGTCTCATCCTTGATGATCTGGCAGTCGAGCACAATGGGCATTTGTGGGCAAGTGGGAAACCGGCGTTCGTAAGCCTGGAATAATGCGGAAAAAGAAGAATTTATGAATGATTATTGAGTTATAATGATTTGCCATAAAGAGGATGAATATTTCATTTAAAATTACTGTCTGAAAAATGTCCTCTAAACTACAGGGTAGTGTTTATCTATTTTTAAAATAACGTGCATGACAATTAATTTTCATTCTTTAAATAATTGAAAAGTTCAAGGCAGGTCCTACAATTGTGGAAGAGGATTAGGGACAACTTTCACAGCAGTGCTTGATGACATTGACTCCCACATTTATTTAATTATTGAGTTCCTTTGAGTTGGAAACGTGAGAATACGCATATGAGCAGCGGTCACGGACTTTGAAACAGCATAGGATTTCTTTGCTTCCTTAAATATTGATAAGTTCACTAATAAGGTACTATATTCTGGAAAAAAACTAGATATCCTAGATATTATTCTAGAGCAGTATGAGTTAACTAACAACGAGATAGAAGCTACTCTATGGATTATGTTAAATTGTTTTTATTTGATAAAAAAAAAAATAATTATAATTTATTCATATCAGTTGAAAATGCCCTCAAGATAGTCCCAGACGGAAGCATTCTAAAAGATAAATTGCCATTTGAGTTTACGCGCAATCTGGGGTCCCCTTCCATTATTCTGTAGTCTTTGTACCTAGGCTCTATAGTCCGCATAAGAGACATCTGCGACTTGTACAATATATATATATATATTTAGCTTATCAGCATCACAAAGAGTGTCACATAATATAGCTTCCTAAATGAATAATTTTTTTCGGTGAATATGCACATATTTTTTAACATGAAAAATATTTTCCAATTCTCAAGATTGGGGTTTCTGGGGAAGAATAAATTCTATATTTCTCAAAAATTTAAAAATATTTACATAAAATAGTTCGTTCTAAGTGAATTCTTCTAAAATTATTCAATTATACGACTATAAATTGTAATAATTCCCTTACATAAGGCAGTTATGCGACATTATTTTCGCAAACAAGCCAAAATCAGCTATTTCCTGTTTCAATTTTCAGTATTCTCTCACTAATAGAACACCATTCATAAAAGCAGAGATAGAGAAAAACATGGGAACTCGGTTCTGGGGAGCTCGGAGCTCTCAGAGAGAGCGCAACAGTGGGCCACCAGTGCATGGGGGCGGAATTGGGGGCTGCCCAAGGTTAATTTTATTTATCTTCTGCACAAGTGTAAAAAGCGGAACTGCTGTTGGCCGAGCAGCTGCACTGCACTGCTGTCTTTTCGAAGGCTTCCAAACACCCCACAATACCCCACAAATCCAATCAAAATTAATGCAAAACTCGGAAAATAGGTGGGGTAGGGGAGCCCTCTGGCAGACGCATACGCCTACGCCCACGCCTACCGCAAATAAAATACACACCTTCATCACCAACTCGAATGGATATTTGTAGACCCGAACGGGGGACTGAAACTTTTGCACCATCTCGTTGCCTTTCCGTGATAATTGTTTATTGATCCGTACTCGACACTTTTCGCAGTTTTTTTTATTTTGTTTTTGTTTTTGTTTTGTTATTGTTTTGGAAGCAGAGAGTAGTTGAGGCGCCTCCGGTTAGCTGACAGTTTTTGAGCCGAGTGTCGATTTGAATAATGACAGCGACAGCTTGCTGGGTTTTACTGTATCTGACATGCGTTGCTCCAGGTGTGTGGGTGGTGGGCACAGCCAGAGCGTGCTAGGCGTCGCAAAACTGTCTTGGAAAACAGGGAAAGCCTTTCTCCAACAAGCAAACGTTATTAGTGTTACCTTGGACCAGAACGATATAAATACAGCGAAAATGAATTCTGGTATTTTCGTCAATTTTGGTATAATACTGAATAACGGTCATACTGAATAACGATAATCCGGAATTTCGGAGATTCAAATATGGAAAGTACATACAGCGGTAAATGTACATACATTTATTTTCAATGAAAACTCTGGGATATAACTCCTCAGCAATACCATGGTATACCTCCTATTTAATTCACTTTTAAGAAATAGGGGAATCACCTTGGGTTAACATTTTATTGAACTAAACAGATATATTAACTCAAAATCGAAAAATGGATTCCAAAAACTTTTAATGCGTGTTGAAGACGAAGATTGGGTTTGGGCGTTTCTTAGCATCGTAGTGGCATCTCCAGTAACCAAGAAGTTTCTGATATTGGATATTGTCTGGAAGAACCTGGTTATAAAAGGTTTTTTTTTAAGGTTACTTAATTTTCACTTACATATCCCTTAAAACCCATCATGGCACTATTGTTGCAAAACCGGGTAGTCATTACTTTGGCCAAGTGCGACAAGGTAATGGGTTGGCTTACTGAAGGGTCGTGGTGGCTCTATGACCTTTGAATTCAAAATATGGTGGGCGCCTATAGCAAGACTTGGGCATGTTTCCTGGATTAGCATTAGACTTCAAAAACAAAAAAACCTACTCACTAATGGAAATGAACAAATTAAACAAATCTAACTAAACTAACCCAATAAAACTCAAAAAATGTAACAAATTTAACTAAAAGTAAAGCCCTAATCCAACTCTAATGGGAAAAGAAAACTTGATGTGGAATTCCTTTTGTTTTTCAAACACCTCCACACTGAACCCTAACAAATTACCCCAAAACAAATAATCTAAACTAACTTAACTAAAATTAAAACAAAGAAAAAAGAGTCGTGCCATTACTTCAGTTTTCCAAACACTTCCACACTGTAAATAAAAAAGTTGAACTTAAATGATTCATAAACTTTTATTTTCTTACCGATAGACACATGTGGCGTTCGCACCATGATTTGTGTTGAAGACAAAGACTAGTTTACGGAAAGAGCACTTGGCTATGGCCTTGTAGCTTTGGATGCGCTTCTTGGCATCGTTGTCGTATCTCCAGTGACCAAGAAGCTCCCGCTTTTGGCAATCGGCTTGTAGACCCTGGAAAGTTTAGGATTCTTTATAAAATACGGATTTAACGGATTTAAATACAATTGCCACTCACATAAACATCAAAATCTTTTGGAGCACTGTTGCTGCACAGGCGGGGAGTCATTTCTTTAGCCACGTGTGACAGGGTAATGGTCTCCACTTTAATCGCCTTGGCCAGCTGAAGGGTAATGGTGGCTCGTCGTCCTTTGAATCCAAAACAGGCGCCTGGAGCAAGGCTTGGACGCAGCATGTTGATGGGCGGATTTGAATTGAACTCTAGTCCCAGCAGCTTCTTTATAATGTTGGATCCACCTATGGGCACGGCCACCGCACTTAAGATTCTGGCGCCCAACTCCTCGGATGCGTAATTGACGCGGAGATTCTCCGCGGGAGCCGGCTCGCTCTTAAGCCCCGATTGTCCACCCTTGGCAGCGCATTCCGAGTTCATGACAGTCTTCTTCAAGTTATAGACATCGTCCATGAGGTGCCCTAGCTTGCGCTTCACCAGCGTGTCCACATAAGCATTCAAGTCCCGACTGTCGCATTTCCCAGATCCACTTAGCTTTGATTCGGCCGAGCTCCCACAGCCGAACTTGCAGGACGAGCCTGGGATCTGGGAGTCCTTGCAATCTTCCTGCTGCTGGGCCATCATGTGCTGTGGGGGGCGATTAGGCGACTGCTATTTAAGGGCATGAGTAGTCTTAACGTATCCTTACTGATATATCCTCAACTTCGTCACGAAGGCGTATTATATCTCGGGAATTCCTACTACTTCCAGTCATCAAGTTATAGAAAAATGCTGAGAGGAGCAAAAAAGATAATATATAAGTAAGACAAACACGCTTATTAGTACGGCGACAACGATCCATTTCGATTTAGAAATTAGAAACTTTTTTTTTGAGAGCAAATGTTCTTGAATTTTTTTTTAGATAATTTTTCCTTCAAGAGAGAATTTGAAAATTCAAAAGTTGTAACCGGTTCAGAGGACTGAGACACAATCACTGAGCTTAGTTGAACAGTTCCAGTATCTGGATGTACACATTTTTCCAAAGATACTAGATTGCTTTACAAAATTTCTGAAATTTTTCCAACGTTATTAAATTAATACTAATATTTTAAATAATCATAAAAATTCGAATCTCAGATACACTCTGCTACAAAGTAAAAATAAATAAAAGATACTTTTTGGAAAGGAACTTTAATACCAAAAATTTGGTATTAAATATACCAAGGAATTTGTGATGGGCAGTAATTGTGGTTGCCGGATACTAATTGCACACCTGGTAACACTGGGAAAGACGATTCCATGGATTTTCGTGAAATAAATAAATTTAACTGGCGTTTGAATCTGAATAACAATAACAACCTCGTCGAGCTTAGCTTAGTCAGCAAATACAACAGTCCCGATGCGGCGGACGGACACCAACCGGAGCTCGTACTCAAACAAATCGATTGTTCGACGACGGGGGCAGCAACGATGGGCACGAAACAAAAACAGGGAGCAACAACACCCGCACATGCCGAAGGCGTAGGTGACGAAGGAATCGGGAATGGAGCTAGCGGCGGCGGGGACGGTCTGGGAGACGGCGCTGCAGGGGTGCTAGAGTGCGAAGACTTTGATAAGGCGAGTGTTTATTATTTTCGTCAATCTGAGAGAGGCCAGCAGCTGATGTGCAACCCATTTTCTTGTTTGTTTCAGGAAATCGGAGCCGCCGCCTATTGTGACATGGACATGGGCGTGGCTGGATATAGCCTGGCGGCAGCAGTGCTTCCCTCGGCCGAAGCTGCCAGCGGTGGAGGCCTAAGTTCCAATCGCACATCAATGAACAACTCCACGGAAAACTTGAGCTACGCCAGCGACAACTTCTACGGCGACGACCTCATCCTGCTGGACGACGATGACGTCGACGCCGAGGAAATTTCTCTAAATTCGGACGACTGTGTTTATGCCTATCGTGGCGATGGAGCGGAATTCGATCTGGCTCTGGATGCCTCTGCTATGGGCCGGGGGGCACGCCACCATCTGGACATCGGCCTGGGATCGGGTAGTACTGGGAAGGGGGCTGGTGGCAGCTTGATATGCGGCGACGATGAGACCGAGTTTCTCGAAATGGACTTTGAACCGGATCCTCCCTCGGAGCTGGAGTTTGCCGGCGGCACTCAGAACCTAGCATCTTTGCCGCAAGCCAATCTCCTGCTAATGCAGCGTGACTATAGCCAGATGAGCGGCAAGGGAGGCACCACCCCAACCCAGGGCAGGCAGCTGTACAGTTCGCCGATAGACGACTTCTCCCCCGAGGACGTACTGCAGCAGCAAAAGCAGCGTCTCAGCAATAAGTTTGCTCGCATCAGTCTCAACCTGGACCAGATCAAGGACGGAGCTGGGGCAGCTACTGGGGCGAGCATTGAATTGGACGAACAGATCGGCGGCAGGGCCGAAGAAAGTGTGGGTGCCAGCGACATTGGCCAGACGATGGACTCTGCCCAAGCTCACTCCTTGCCCAGCACTCTGGGCACAGGAGTCAACTTTGGGCGTAGCACCAGCGTGCCGAATGACCACCCAGAGCCCAACCGAACTGGCGCCAAGCCCAAACGACTTTCGCACTCTTCATCCGTGATGTCCAAAAGCAGCTCAAATTCAAAGTCGCGGCGTTCACAGCCGTCCGAGAGTTTCGACGAGCGTTGTTACAGTTGTACAGACTTCCGGGCAGCTTCTACTTCCTCCTCTTCCGGCCAGCAGCGGCACGGACAGGTGGCACCCATGCTGGTGGCCGCCGCTGCAGTGGTGGCTCTGGCCTCGTCTTCGTCCTCTATGGCCCACTTTGAACTGGCCAGCAACGAGGAGAACTGCCTGGACTGTCTGGAGAAGGAGTTTCTGGCAAACACAATTGGCAAGGCGCTGGACCTGAGCACCTGTGCCAAGTGCCGACGACGTGCTGGGGGTCGGGGCAGTAGCCTCTCTCTCTACGCCCGCGCCGATCAGACGCGGTGCCGAAGCGGATCGCCAGGGTATTTTGAAGAAGCCGGCGGACTGTTCGCCGGCTGGTACAGTACTTCAGCGGCTGGGACCGTTCCTGGACCGAGCTTGGGTTCGCCCGGCAACCAAAGGTTTATTTCATGTGATAATAATTTCCGCGGCGTGCAGGTGAGCTCTAGTTTTTATTGAAAAAAGGAACAATTATAAACTGTTTTCTATTTAGCTGCTGAAGCAAAGCTTTCCGACCGAGTCGATAATTGCGCGTCTGTCCACAGACAAAGAGTGCGACGAGGAGCACGTGGCGAAGGCGCTCGACAAGCTACATGTCTCCTACGATCAAGCTCTCCTTCACGCTTACTTCGAGCAGCTGGTGTCGCGGCCAAGCGCACATAATCTCAATATCAAGCAGCTGCTCCTAAAAGCCTCAAAACAGCAGGGGAACTACCGGAAGCTCAAGCGAATAATCGAGTTGGTGACTCAAAACCAGCTAATTGTGCAATTTGAAAGGGTATGTGGGATGCACAGCGTATATGCTCTTCTATTCTAAAGGTATCGTTCCATCCATAGGCAAAGGATGTACAAAACGCCCTGGTTCCTGTTAGAATCGCTGACCTACTGGATGCCTGGTCGCACCACCGGGATCTCTCCATTCTGGGACAACTGGATGCACGATTCCATCGCGCCAACGTGATTGGTAGGATTTGTTTTGTTTTTCTAAAAGGAACTCACCATTTGAAGCTCACTTTGTTTTCCAGGCAAGGTCGGGCATATTGTGCGACAGGCCGCCGCAGCTACATCCTCCCAAGTGCAGGCCGCTTCTTCATTCTCCGCCACCAAACGCACCCTGCCCGAATATCTGATGATCCCCCAGTATTACGAGAGTGGGGAGCTGACACTGAGGCGTAAATGTTAGGGTGCCCACTCACCACCACCAGCAACACCACCACCCACCCCCTCTCACACCACGAACCATCACGTTGACTCTAGGAGGATGAGGAGAGGCACGTTCTTTCGGAGATTACACTATCTGCATAGGCCGGAGCCCACCGAGTGGGTCCTATTAGCTTCAATGGCCTCTCACGCCGAACTACATATACTATTAAGTGGAGAAATCAACGTTGTGTGTTTAAATGTGAAAAAGTTATTCGATTAGCCGTTAAAATGTTTGCAATATTTATAAAGTATCATAACATGCATCGACTACAGAGTTATGGAGGCAGATAACGAAACGCGGGACCGATGTCCGTTTCGACTCTGCACTTGCAGTGCAGAAGAATCCTTTGGTCCTCCATCCCCGACTCCGCCTGCGACTCAGATGCCCGCATTGTCATTATCTATGTATATTCCACTGCATTGAACTATATCACATTATAACGTAATATATAGCATTACATTCTTACACTCACACAGGATACATTAGCGCATCTGGTGCATATTGTAGCTTAGCTTGTATACAATAAAGTGAAATCTGAATAACTATAAGTAGCCAGGTAACTTGCATACATGTAGTGAGTCTGCGTGGTCCCCAGTGCCCGACATCCTCGTCTATGATTTCGATTCGAATGTTGTTTTCAATAAAATTACGCTTTATTATTATTACAAAAGTGCATTTGGGATCTGAATGTGTACTCGTAAGCTTACAAAAAGTGACCTAACCATTCGCTTTATTAGTATCGCTGTTGCGGCGGGCGTCCAGCGTTGAAATAGCTACCGACCGGTCCGGGCGCCATGTTCGGGGGCATCGGCGGTGGCTGGGCCACGTTAGCCGGATATTGCGAGCCCGGTGCCGGCTGGACACCCCAGCCGGGTCCTGGATACGGCATAGGCACAATGGGCGGTGGCGGCGGGGGAGGTGCATGGTACATGTGATAGCCGGCGGGCGGACCGGCGGGAGGCGCAGAACCCGGGGGCATTGGCAGGGAATCGCCAGGGCCCATGCTGGGCACTGCATTGGATAGCGACTTGATGGGCTGAATTTTGCTAGGATCGCCAAGGTTGCCATTGTTGCTAATGGGCGGCGGAGGAGGCAGTTGCTGGGCCGCCGGTGGTAGGAGCACCGGAGGGTTCGGCGCTTTAGCTGGCGTGGGACTGTCCGCGCGACTGGGTGGCTTCTGGGGCGGGCTGTTCGGCTGGAGCGCTTCCTTCTGGGTCGACTGGTACAGGTCCAGCACCTGGTGGCAGATGTCCTCGAGGATCTCCATGGTAACATCCGAGACGAACATGTCCCACCAGCGCTGGTGCTGCGGCTGGCGACCTTCCCAGTCCTGGACCGTGAACTTACTCAGCTTGCTGGCCAAATGGATCAGGGCTACGGCGATTATCTCCGGCTCCCACTGCAAGCAGACCACCGTGCTGAGGGAGTCGTTCACGAAATTCCACGCCATCTGCACCATCTTCTGCAGCTTCTGCTGGTCACCCTTGAAGCACTTGGCGTACTTCAGCAGGAAGGTGTACGGATGCTCCACCTGCAAGTCAAACTTAATCGTCTGCAGCAGGATGCGCTCCAGCGTCATCACCTCCTCCTTGGGGTCCTCGCCGAACGAGTAGAAGTAGTTGTCGCTCAGGATGCCACGTGCCGTCTTGATGATGTCGCGGCACTTCTTCGGTGTCTCCTCCACTTTACCGGCGAAGAACAGACAGCAGCAGGCCGTAACGTAACGCGGAAAACTGCGGAACGAGTGGCACATGTAGAAGCGATGGAAGTACACGACACCTGTGGCCATGGTGTTGTGTCCCAGGCCCATCTTCGTGCCGCATTCCATGATGAAGCGGGCACCCTCCTTCCGATACCGGCGCTCCGTCTCAAAGCTAATGCCATCGAGAATCGAAGGTGTTTCCCGCAGATCTTTTTTGTCGTAGTACCAGCACGGCATCGCGTTCAGCTTCGAGACCCACTGCGGGTTATCTTACTCCGTGGTCGTTTCAGGGCTATGCCGACTTTTGCGCTTAACGCATGGCAGGTTTGTGGTGGTGCCTTTTCCGGACACGTTGTCCAGAAGGTGCTCCGGCTTTGGTTTTTATTACGGGTGGCTTAAAAAATTTCTAATTCGGTCTAAGATATAGTGGTGGCGAAACATCGATTGTTTTTAAGTGAATATCGGTATCAGTGTTTTTGCCCATCGCTAACAGAACGTTGCCAGAATTCCACAAATATTGTCGTTTACCAACATTGAATTTCTTAGTACCTCTGCCCCATGACAGAGGGCGCTGTTGTGCAGATTGAGAAATAACGATACTTTTCTTTCAAACTTTAATGAAACTTCTAATAACTACAGATAATATCTCGTTTTTGAAACTTTAATATTTGTTTTCTATTAAATTATAAGAAACAAGACTTTTGTCCTTCAACTCTGTATTGTGTCCTCCCCAAACTTTCCGCATTGTCCACACATGAATAAATTTACTTTTAAATTCACACGGAAGGTAGGGAAAAAGAACAAAAACAGAGAATATCTTTCTACTTGATGTATATTCAGATAAAAGTGCGTAAAGCGGCAGTTGTAGTAAAATTCATGAAGCTGGCCGAGTACGTTGACTTCTAGCAGCAAGGAGACTCGTCTCAGTCAGTGGATTTGGGTTTTGGGATTGTGGATGGATGATCTCTATGCCTAGCAGACTGTTTTCTTTTTGCTTTGCTTTTATTGCGGAAGAATTTCAGCAATTTGTAAATTAATTGAGTGTGGGCGATGACACGACTCAAGGATTTTCTAGCCCTATTACGAAAACAAAACATTGAACTCGATCGTTGAGATTGCTTTTGGGTTTGGTTTCGTTTTCAGTTTCGATTTCATTATGCGCCGCATCCCAAATTGAGGTAAACAAGACGGGTGGAAAAACAAGAGTTGTCGCAATTTTACTGGGTACTGTCTGCCCGCCTCTAATTGAGTTGGAAACTCTCCGGCTGATGGTCCGGCTGATGAGTCTAAAAATGCAAAATGCCAACGCGTTCCCCGGCTACCGCTTGGGACAGATCTGCTGCATCGATATGCAAATGATTGCCAAATTGTCGTTGCCAGAGATGCCAAAAATCGGTGGGTCGCGCAAACAGCAGCCATCTCAAGTGGGTGCTACTGTCAGGGCTAGGGCCCTTTGAGCCGAAAGCCCAGAAACCGGGTCACGCCATTCTGCCAAACTGCCAGCCACCAGCCACCAGCCACATCCACCATCGAACACCCAGCACCCACCATCCAGCGATTGGCAATCGAAGTTGGCGGCACCCTAAAAGCAAAAATGTGAATCGATATTTACAAGAAGTTTTTATACACTTTTGAGTAGATTTATTTTAAGTTTTTAATACAAAACAAATTCTATCTATGATCTAAAAACCTCTGTAAAAATATTAAAATATTTTCAAAAAAGGTCTTGTATCGTTCTAAAACTCTTTCAATTCAGTAACTTCTTCTGAATACCACGATACCCTCACAAAAGTTAAGATCATTGCCGAAAGTTAACCAATTTCTGTCAAAGATTCTTTAGGCTTATCTCCCAGATCAGATGGTGCAAGTCGGCGCTGCTTATACTTTTGAATGCCACAAATTGTGTTACTGTCTGCTTTGTGCTCCTAACAGCGATTGCGCTGGCAAGTTGCAAGTTGCAAGTTGCTGGGTGATTTGGTGTTGCTGCTTGTTTGCGGTTTGCACTTTGGCTGTTGGGTTTATCGAGTGCGGAGTTCAAGTACACCCTAGAAGTTGAGTCGTAACTCGGTCTTGACAAATATTCGGCAATTGTGTAATCAAATTGGTGGATCAATTTTGATTTGTTGCCCTTTTTAGCTGCAACATCAGCAACATGTTGCCATTGCTCAGGTCCCGTTTTGCATAATTACGACTTTCCGGGCTTAATAAATAAGAAAAAGTTCACAGTTTCTAAAGGTAGACACAGGCGTTGCTTTAACAAGCATAAAAAAGTGGATTTGCATTTGTATTCCTGCGTGCGTGGGTGGCTGTATCGCCGATGAATCACGCGTGATATGTCGCAGTTGCAGTCTGTGAACTATTGTATCCCCCTGCTGCCGTATTATTCTCTTGTTTATTATTGGCCCCTCCCCCTTTTCTTAACCAGCAAGGAAAAAAATAAAATGTGGACTTTGCACTCCGCCAACGGGTTGACATTTTCATTATGGAAACATTTTTATTTTTTCCTTGGTCTGTGGACAAGTTTTCTTGCCACCGGCGGAGTTGCACAGTAATTTAGGGATATTTTGTTTTAAAAATTTACTTTGAAAAATTGGTTCGATTAATAGTTTTGTTTAAAAGAATCATAAATATTTTCTCTAAAAACATATTTTTTATATGATTAGTTTTCTCACTCATTTCTCTCACTGCATCTAAAGGGGAGTGCTTTGGGGCGGGTGGGCGTGTCCAGCTCTCACAGTCACTCAACCGATTTTCAATGCGTTGACAGTTCAGGTTGTCAATCGTTTTGTGTTGGCCAGTGTAGGTGTTACAACTGCTGTTCGACTTGACTGGAGTGCGGCTTAGAATTGAGCTGTGAAGTGCAGTTGAAGGAATTTCAATTGTTGATTGTCAAGAGCCGAAAAAAATTAGCATATGCACAGAAAATTGCCATGGAAAATGCGTACAACTGTCGGGGTAGAAAACAAACAAGATAGACTTGTTTATTCATTAGTTTAACATTAATTTGTCAGGAACTTAGAATGATTAGATAGTAAGCCCACAAAGCTCAAATATTGAGAGGATATGATTATCTTAAATGCAGTTTTTAAATCCCTCTAAAAAAACCGAAATCCACTAACAACAGCAGCTACATTACCGCATACAAAGCCCCCCAAAAAAAGTGTCCAACATCAGATTTCAATTATCGAATTGGCAAAAGGAAGCTGTCGGAAAGCCAAAAGCGAAGACCCCAACGAAAAAGAGCTGGCAAACACAAAAAAAGTTAAACAAAAAACAACTCTAACAAGTGTCTCAGACTTTGGGGAAGCAGCTGGAAAAATGCAAATTTAGTTCAGACTGAAAAAGCAGCCACGGCCTTCTCCGGCGAGGAGAAGTGAGTTTCACATGGGCAATTAATGTTTCAATAAACGATATTCTAGCCACAACAAATTTGTTGCAACAGCAACACTGCTGCAACTGCTGCAACTGTCGATGCTGCAACATGAAACGGCGGCATCCGAACAAAATAAAAAAAAAACAACTCGCCCGCCAGCCAGGCCAGGAGTGGAAAATGTTATTGAAATTGGCTTTTTATGTTTATGGAAACGGGCGCTGAACTGCTGGTTGTGAAAATCCCTGCTGCAGCTCGGATTCCCCATTTCCATTTCCATTACGAGTCCGATTTCGACTCTCGTTAATTACTGCCATTTTCCATCGTATTTATGCTCACGCCTTACTCACGTTTTGGCCATCAGCGGATACCCGCTAACAAGGGGAGCGTGTGCAGTGCGTGAAAATGTTTGCTAATTGCCCGGCTTATGGCCAATTTTGCTAAATTTGTGGGCGGCCAGAACATGTGTGGGGGATGTTCGGACTCTAAAGCAAATTATGTTATTGTTTCTCTAAACTCTTGTTATCGAAGTCGTTAAGGGGGAGAGGCAATAGCCCAGTTGCCTTTTCATTTCTCGGAAATTGTGAATGAGTTTCGGTTCCTCTTGTAGGGGAACAAATTACTAAAAGACTATAGTATTGCTATTCCACTAGGATGGCCTATTTCTGGAAAGAATTAACCTTATTATTAATAATTTTTTTTTTTGGGTTAAGAGCCTTTAAAAATTGGTGTCCCAGGGATATGGTGCCAAGGCTGCCAGAAAAAAGAGTGCAACAATCTATAACTATTTATATGGCCCCCACAACATTCCAAGATCTTTGCTGTTAGCTTGCCACATGCAAATCTGCCTCGGCAGACCCTTTTGCTTTGTGGGCCACAAACCGGCACTTAGCCCGGCTTTGATTTGAAGTTCGTGTCCCTATGCGAACTCTGGCAGACTGACAAACTGACTGGCTAACACCTTGGACCGCTGCGAGTCGTTCCCCATTCCCCCGAAATCTCACACAGGAGATAAAATTATGGATTTGTGAAAAAATAATATAAACAATCATAGGCGATAATATCATATGAGATAACAGGAGATTATCTTTTAATAGTCTTTTGGGCGTAACTATTTTTAAATCTTTATAAACCATTTTTATTAAAAATATATATACTATTTTCAGTGCAGATCCCTCGGTTTGAGTGAGTGATTACAGTTGGCGGACGGACGGATCGGTCGCTCCAACAGGTTACCCATGGGAAATCTTACAAGAGCCGGGGAGAGGAGCCCAATTACCAGCCACAGGTTCAGGTTTCTGCTGCTGCTGATTTTGATTTTGAAATTTGAACTTGGGGCTAAAGGTAAAAATTGTTTGTCGAGTAATTGCCGCATAACGAGCGGCAGTCGAAGCGAAGGCAGCTCTGGAGGTAAGTTTTTTTTTCTGTTTTTCTGTTGCAAATGTCGAGAGACGAGCCTGGGGGCAAAAACGGAGAATCGGGTTGGCGTTGCACTTTGCTCTGGCTCCGGTTGTTGCACTTGCACTGTAAATAATTTTTAAATCATTTTCAACTTGACCTTAAAGGAATATGATTTACAATTGTAAATAAACCTCTATTAAAAATGATTATAATAAAAGTGATTAGGATAGGTAAGTTAATATACTTAATTTTCTTCGAGTGACACTAGTATATAGTGTGCCATTCCCGGCTACCCACAACCTTACCTGAGCCAGTGCGTTAGAATGGACCAAGTGGGCTCAACCCTAGCTCAGTTCAGTTCAGCTTCGTTGCGGTCGATTCAACTCCGTTTCAGTTCGGTTTCCATTTGGCTGAAAACCAACGCCCCAACTGAAGTCGTGCAAATACCACAAACTGCGCCACAAACCTCCTGATAGCCAGCGTCAGGTGCATTTCCATCAGCGATAATGGCATGTTGCTGTTGCTCTTGTTGTTAGTGTTGTTGGTGTTGTTGGTGTTGCTGTTGCATCGATTGCGGAAAACTTGCAACAAGGCGGTGGGGCAGCTATCGCAGTTGCATGATCGCTGAGAGTCAGCGGCCTGGCTGGGCCAACAATTGTCTGAAATTTTCGTTTTCGACTTCAACTGTGTGAGGCATATTATTTGCACTTTATTATCACGTTAGCCAAATGAGCGAAACGTGCAGATCACCAAGGATTGTCGATGGGGCACTGTCGGCTGCGGTGCGGTGCGGTGCGGTGGCAGGGGAAGCCTTCGCACCTTTGACCTTTCCAGGTGGGTGATAGATAAGTCCCGGCTACCTTCTCAGCTTCCAAAAAAGACACTAAAATTCTTTGCAATCCGCTTTAATAAAGAGAATGTAGGCGGTTGCCATTGGGGCGGAGGTGTTGCAGTGTGGGCGTGGCCGCCACGAGGGCGTGTGCCACATAATAATGTGCAGCACAGAAATCGGAAAAACATTTGGCAACTGAAAAACGGAATCTGGTTATCTGGTCGAATCTCTCCGAGGCATTTCACATTAGTCTCGGCTCTCAGTTTCCACCGGCCAGGAGCGATTTTCGGTTTTTGGTTTTCATTAATGCCGTTCAGTCATTTATAACAGTTTCGATTTCATTTTCGCCATTTGGCATATAAATTACAATTATTTGGGTTAGTTTGGGTCATGTGGGGGCACCTAATGGTTTTCCGAAGGGGGTGACGGAGGACCTCCTCCATAACAGCTGTGAAAACAGCCCCTGGACAGGGGTTACATAATCAATGGTTTTGTTTTAACAATAATATTATAAACTATAAATTATTATTTAATACGAGTATTTTTTTTTAAAGTGGGTTAGTAATATAATATGATATTTGTTTAATTAAAAATAAAAAACACTTTCCAAAGAACTTCTCCAGGGAAACTCCTGGTCCTCCATCTCTTACATTCCCAAGCGGAGATTCCCCTAGTAAGTCAGCTGTGTATCATAAAAATTTCCCACCCACCGGCCAAGGACATTCCACCCACATCAGCTGTAGCTGCAACAGCTGTGTGTGGCACACACACACACTCTTACTTTCTCTCACGCATTCGGAATATTTGCCATAGCAACCGCTTCCATCAATCATTATATTTGTCCCTGAAATCAAACGCAAAAAGCATCCTTATTATCCGGCGAGCAGAAAAAGGACGAAGGCGATGCTTCCGGCTCGACATTCCATAGAGCGAGATGGCCTGAGAGTGGCGTGAATGGGAACGAGAGTGAAAACTGGGCAACAAGGTCAGGGTGAAGCGAAACAAGAGCCGAGGTCCTTGAGACGCAACAAGAAATGAAACAGGATATTTATGAGTGAGAACAGTATATGCGGAGAGAGAGCGAAAAAGAGATAGAGCGCAGCTGCTGTTGTTATGGCGACAAGGGATGATAGATATTTGCACTCTCACCGTCTCGTTCTCGTTCACCCGACAAGCAGTGCAGCTGGCCAAGCAGCGCTTCCCGTTATTTCTGTTCGCCTGGCCGGCGAAGGCGCCAAAATTCAACATTTTCACTTGTGTGCGTGACCCGCTCGATTGCCGACTTTTAAACTCGTGTTCGCGAGGGAGAGGGAAATAGTCCGGTTGGGGCGGGGGGAGGTGGTGTCGGGGAGGCTGAGTGGTGGATTTGGAGTTGCTCACTTGAGTACCATCCGGGCATCCCCTGCCACCTCTTGACATCCCCTTGGAAAGTGACTCCTTCGGATAATCCCATTTTCTACTTGTTATTATTTTTTTTTGTGCCTTCGCCTCAAACAAATGGTGGCTGGGATTTAAATTTTATATATTTTTATGCGTCGGAGAGAGAAGATTGGCTCAAGTGTACGACATAGCGTAGATTTTACTTCTCAAATGTAACCGGCGATCAGAAACGGCCACAGCACTGACCCACTCACCCAGCCCACCCACCACCGGCGCAGGGTGGCGTTTCTATCGCCGCACACACAAACGCAAAACACATCACATTATCACAGCGACACGCATTTTAGGCGAACAGGCAACCAAAACAGGCAACAGCATCACGCGTACTAAACTAGCGACGACCGGGATTCGTTTATTCTATGCACGTGTCAGCCTCCCCCGCAGCACCCATCCACGCATCCAACCACCCCATCCAGTACCCATTCTTCCCTACTTGAAAAAATTAAAGCGCCAAAGTCACCCAAGCCCAAGCCCAAGCCCCAAAATGGGGGGACAGTCGACAAAAAATGTGAATACACATTTTCTCTATACGCATTCACAAAATATATTCACTCATACGCCGCCCCCCGCACGCACACTGTTAAATATATTAAAAAATAGGGCTTTTTTAGAGGGCTGGAGTGGCCTAAAAGGGGCGTGGCCCACACACACACGGCAACGCAACAGGGAGAAGACCTGCGGATGGTGTAGAAAGCGAACCAGAAGCCCAGAGATTCCCAGGAGGTGGACGCGGTATTCCCCATTTTCGATGATTTGCAGGATAAGAGGTAGAAGGATAAGTGATACCTCTTAAAAGGATTTAAGATGTACAATATAAATATGATATTACAATAATTAATAGTATTTTTGTTTAAATGGTAGATGGCTAAGAAGACCAAAGTTATAATGAACATAGAGTTCAACTCTTTTAGCCATAACTCAGAAGGCCCATCATACCCCTCTTAAAAGTCCCCACCTAGGGCAACATTTGTGAAATTCTACCTACAGCTGTCATAATTTCTGCGAGGTGGGTCGGAAGCACGACACCTACCGCTAGGGAGAGAGCGGAAGTCAGAGAAAGTTGCGGGCGCTGGGCGTATCTGGGGGAGTAACAAGGTCGGACAGTGCATCTCCAGCATCTACGACTCCGCTTCGCAACTATCAGCTAACGGGGCACCAGGAAGTGACGCTGCTTCGATTTCCAGCTAACACAGCATACATATTTCCATTACGTCACTACGCGCTTTTGGCCGCGGGCATATATTTTCACACGCCTCTTGGGAAATGATAAGGATGCCAAAAGTTCCAGGCAACCATAAGCGCGAACAGCTGGATGCTGATATCCCCCATATCCCTGACATCCTTGGCATCCCGAGCTTGGGGCAGGTTATGAGTGGTCCGGGAGCTCCTGTTCCCCACCCATATCCTGCTGAAGTGGGTGTGTAGGTTGCCGAGCACCATCGATCGATGGAATTTTCTTTACACGCTCGCTGATAAGAGTGCGTGGGAAAGTTCCCCAAGGTCGGCATTGTTCTGGGGGGGTGTGTGTGTTTGTTTCGGCTGGGAGTTTATAAAAAAAGGAGGTTGAACAATAAAAGGGGAAGTCAAAATGTTCCTGATAGAGCATTGATTAGCTGGAGTGGCACTTGAGTTAGCAGATTACTTGTTGAGTAGCGTTGGTAATTATTATTTAATATATAATAATGATGGTACTTTTTAGAGTTGAAAAATATATCTATACATTTTGTATTTTTTTAGTGTTAACCTAAAGAATGGGGAACTTGCAACGATTTCTACTGCCATTGCAGCAGAAAGAGGCCATTCATCTGAAGCCAGAGCACTTTCTAAGCCGATCTGCGAATGCCTGGATGAACCTGATATGCCTGCTTATGACATTATATCCGTTACAAACTCGTGAACTGTCTAACTCCGGACTTGTAACTGGTAGAGAGATACCCCGAAGCCTGGCCAGAGTTCGTGACATGGCATCAACAGTTTGTCATTAAACATTTCGACAATAATTTGCTTTGTGCTATATATATGTATGTATATATATATATATATATGCTTGTGTTCCTTTTGATTCGACTTCCCGAATTGTAACAGTAGACGACGACCTGGACCTGGACTCTCAGACTCTGAAATTGTTATGGCAGGTAATTTACATAAAAGATAAGTGGGTCCATGCCAGCACACTGCACAATTATTATTATGGGGACCTGTGTATCCATTGTGCGGATAGTTGGAAAAATTTCTCAAAAAAAAAAACTAAGAAAAAAGCCCAAAACCACGATCTCCCCCTTTTGTTATTGTAAACAAATATGTGCCGGATTGTTTTTGGGGTCGGGACTGCTATCTTGGACTTCCTAAAGGCATTAAAGGTAATAATAATACTACTTGTTGCCGGTTGTTTTGTAATGCAAATATTGCTCAGGTTGCGTATACGACGTGTGTGCCCATAAGGTGAGCAAATGTGTGAACTCTACAGCCCCCAGACTTTGTTTTTGTTTTTGTTTTTTGGTGAGACTATACAATAAGCTTCGAACAACCTGGCAGCCCTGACCCGCTTAGTTAGCGTTATCGACATCGTCGCTCCTTCGCCTCCAATAAAACAAATTAAAACCAACAATTGACGTTTAGGACCTGAAGCTACTCGCCTTGAAAATCCGCCACCACAATGGATTCGGATTCGGATTTGGATTTGGATTTGCTGGCGATACAATTCAGCTCGCCTGACTTCGAGCTCAAAGCCGCCTTATCAGCCGCCCGAAATCAATTTGGCAATAATATTTTGCGGCTGCACTTAGTACTTAGTAACTGCAATTGGTCGCCTGCAGTTGTACTTTTCCGTTTGCGGTTGCATTCGGATTTGCATTCTGCGTTCGCTGCTGCTGCTGCCTGACAGTGAATAATTTGCCATTTGCCTTCGATTCTGCTGCGTTCGGCTTTGCCTAATGACTTGGAAAAGCGCAAAGTTGAGCCCTTGGCGGAGGCTTAAAGTAAATAAATGAAAAAGGAAGCGGCTAAGAGGCCAAGCAATCATCTAATGAGATTGCATAACAAGATGGGGGTTTTAAAAACTTTACCCACACTTTCGATAAGAATTGGCAAAAATGTTATTTAAAATCGAATTGAGTTTTGAAAGACAAACAGATAATATCATTCCACTCACTCGCCTTCCAGTCACCTTCAAGTGGGTCAGTACCCTCGATTGTGGATTCGTCGGAGGCTTCAATCATAACCTACCACATCGCTTTCGCTTGAGGGCTCTTCTGTAAAAATTCCGCGAAATTCTTTGACAATGCCCGGGCACTTACACCAATGTCGCGTCACCTGAGGCTCCTCTCGATCAGACAGTTTTCAAAAGAAATTTAATTTGCATTATATATGCAGTATTAATGACTTCTTTGGAAGCCATGTGGAAATTTTCTGGGATAAGGTCAGATCGGATGGAACACGGTTACATCATCACGTAGCCCGTACAGTCAGTGGGGATGCAGTTTAGTCCCCAACAAATAGAATCACCAAACATTCGACCACCACTATGGGGGCGATTGGGTCTATGGGGTGATGATTTCATCAATTTCATCAGCCGAAAATATGCAAATGGCTCCGCGTGCATAGTAAGCGGCAGTTGGAAATTGAAAGCGATTATCGATGCGGTTCAAAATAAATGAATTGAAGTCGTAGAAACCGTAGATCATGCGATACGGAAAGAGTCATTGCGCCGCACTACTATTGCAGTTGAAAAATTTTGGGGGCTTATCCTCCTTTTTTGTTCTGTAGTTTGAAGAGTGCAATGCTCCAGACCAGGGTCCAATTTTAAATCAAATTTCAGGTACAGTTGCTGCACAGGAACAAAATATGATTTTTGGCTTGAATTATATATTTTTATATTGTATTTCCATTTAAAAATTATAAGTTATTAAATAGAGATGAATTTAAAATTGAACAACAAAATGTCTTTCAGGAAAAAGTCCATACCTTGTCACTTAAACTTCAGGCATATTATCTGATTTTTTCTGTGTAGCACCCTTGAACTACCCATGAACCCTCTGTTCTGATATACTTTGTTGGGGTTTCTCCGCTTTTTGCATTGGGGGCTGGGGTCTAATTTATGCACCTAGCAGCAGCTGTTTAGATATTCTAAAATCAAGTCGCTTAATCAAATGCATCGTCTGCCTGCAGGCTTGTCCCAGTCCCACTCGAAAATGTGTGTCATATATGCATGAGATTTTTTGGCGCCTGGGATTTCTGGAATACGAAATCTAGCTATCGTTGTCCAGCTATCGAAATGCAAATCCTCTAATGCAGAGAGCTTGGAAGGTGCCAGCAAGTCGGTAGAATTCCTAAAATGCGCCTCGTTTTGATTTTTATTTTCGATGAGAGTTCAACGCTTGACATTGACATGCGCCAAGGTTTGTGCCACACTCAGCAAAAATCTTTAAAGTTAGCAAAAATTCAACGCTATATAACAAATTGTGGGTCCTTTTAAAATATGTGGCAGAAAAATACAATCCACAGCAAAGGCTATACATATATTGACCAATACATATCCGATATTCTAGCGGAATTCCTTTAAAGATTTTTGGAGCGACTCTTCACCATTCTGTATAAAAATCTAGAAACAAAATATTTTTTCAGTTTTTTCACAATTTTTTTAGAGGATATCCTTGGAAACTCTGAAAAATGCATGGGGCTATATCTTTGCCGATACCCATCGGATTCTTGACCGGAATACGGAAAAATCTAGAAACAATAAATTTTTTCGATTTGTTCTCAAATTTTGTGGAGGATCCCCTTTTAAATCCTGAAAAGTGCATGGGAACAACAATATGAACCTTTATCGAATTATAATTTGATTCCCTTTCGGTCTGCATAAAAATCTGGGAACAAAATATTTTTTCGATTTTTCATGAAATTTTCTGGAGGATCCCCTTCAGAATCGTGAGAAATACATGGATCCTAATATGGCCCCCAGCGATGGCTATATCTCTGCCGATACCCTTCCGATTCTTGAGCGGAATACTTTGAACGATTTGTGGATCGATTCTGCACCATTTTGCATCAAAATCTAGAAACAAAATATTTTTTCGATTTTTTCTCAAATTTTGTGGAGGATTCCCTTCGAAATCCTGAAAAGTGCTTGGGAGTGACCGTATTATCCCTCGCGATGGCTATATCTTTGTCGATACCCATTGGATTCTTGAACGGAATACCTTCAACGATTCGTGGATCGATTCTGCACCATTCTGAAGCAAAATCTCGAATCAAATTTGTTTTAGACATGTGAAATTTTTTTGTTTGTGTAGTTCAATTATAGTCAGTGTTTCCATTTTTTCTAGGACTATCTGAAGGATCCACCGTTTCTTCCTCTAAATCATGGCTTATGCCAAATGACTCGCGCTTAGCGCCATGCGGACACAGCATGCGAAGGATTCTTCAGTTCTGCATGATTTCTCACACTCGAGGTGTTTTGTTGGCCAACGCCAAACATGTGCTGGCCACATGCCCCGTTTAGGCCCAGTTCCTATCTCAAGCCTGTTACGACGAAGGTGTGAACTGTTTGAGAAGTTCCACAGGATGTTATCTACACATAGAAAAACATGAGACAATTTTAAAATATTTATATTACATTTTCAAAAGAGATGTTTGAAGAAGGGAATCGTTAAGGATAATTATCAGTCTGTTTAGTAGTGGATATTTTGTTATTGCATAGTTCCTAGCTATTAAATATTTTTCTCTGTGTGATTTATTGGTAAACAAAGTACCATAGAGATGTCCTTTCCTTCTAGTCCTTCTCACCTCGTCGGTGTTACCTTCGACTTCCACTGGGCTCTCCGTTTTCCCACCAGGGCCCGGCAGGGAGTTGAGTTCTCTTGGCCCTCCCGCACACATGGCGTTACTCCAACTCCGGAACTCCGATGGAAAAAACAAACAAAAACCGACTGGCGAGAGGCCATGGACACATATGTGCGGCAAGAAGGTGACCGGAGCACGTACTACCACTCGTGGTAGGTGCGAGTCCTTGGATTCCCATTTGCCGTCCAATTCCCACATCCTTGTTGTGCCACATGATGAGGTTTCCTTGTGCTTTTCCCGTAGCGCCAGGCGTGTCCAAGCGTTGCGTTAAGGAATTTCTCAAGGCGATACGATTTTCACACACATTCCAAGCCCAACAAAGATGAGCCGGCGCTCGCAAAAAAAAAAAACACACGAGCCAAAGTTACATATGTCTGCCGGGCGGGAATCTTTTATATTCAAGAAATTTCCATTTTCGACCCGGGCTTGACCCGAAAAAGGGATTCCCTCGTGTGCGGCTTTTTCCCACGATTTTATAACTGGGCTGGGCTGTCTCGATAATGCACATAACTTCCACTTTTCCCACATATCCCGATCCATATGTGTCCGATGCTGTTGGGAAAATGTCCTCGCCCTTTTGGTTTTTTGCCTTGAAGAGGGAAAATTCTGATTTGAGAATTTGTTGAGGTTTTCCAGCTAGATGGGAAATTGCATTGGATGGCCATGTGGCCAGTAGCCGGTGCGATGATTGCTGGGTGAGAACACTGCGGTTATTTCGAGTGGACAGGTTGTAAAGGTTGAGTTTTGGGCCACACCCATAGCCACCACATCCGCACGTGCACTCCGACCCCTGGCGGCCGGCCACTTGACTCTATGCGCCGGCGCAGGCTCATTTAACGGCAGGTAACCACGGCGGACAGGTAAACATTTGCCAATATCTCACGCTGGCTACTGGCCACCGACGCGTGGGCAGGTGATTGTCCCGGATTCGGGCAAGTGCTAATTAGCCGACTACCTGTTGACGGTGATCTGGCGAAAAATAGAGAAACAAACCTTGTTAGGTGATCTTTGGTCTAAATGGGACAATTATTGCGGTCAAAATAAACATGGTCATTATGTTATAAAGTAAATTGTATTTTTATTGGCTAGAAAACAGTTAAAAAAAAAAGAAACAACCACCTCGAATAGAGACTAAAATTTAGATTCCTCTTTAATTCCGAATTCAGAGTTCAATACTTCCACTACATTTTTGTTCAACCAAATTCGTGTACAAAACATCTTCCGTGAATAACGCCAGGCACCTCAAAACTATTAACAATTCATTTTTTTCCTTTTAGATGCAATTCTCAAAATGAACTCCTTGCAGTGCTTTTGACATTCTTCAGCTTTGAAACAAAAAAGTAAATTTAGCTGGAGATGTTGGCTTGCTGGGTGCCGGGAAAAGCGAATCCCGATGAAGAGTCCAAGTCTCCCAGTCCTCCGGCACCCGATAGGGAATCCTGCGAGCTGGTCAGCGGCGGCGGGTTACGGAACTGTTCCGCCGAGATGCGAGTGAAGAGAATGCCCACGCCCTCGATCAGGGAGAGAAGAATGCCACCGATTATCGCACTCCCGGCCATGGCGGCCACCCCGTTACGGGCGGCCAGGACGCCTCCGGTAACTGCGCCGCTGATGATTGAGTTCCAAGGATCCTCCTTCTTCCGCATATGCACCAGACTGCAGTCCACGATGCTGAAGACGCCACCCCAGGCAGCAAAGTTGCCGGCTATCACCGGCGATCTGGCCTTGACGGCCACCAGGCTACCGGCGAATCTCCGTCCGATGCCCTGGGGGGCATTCCGGAATCCCTTGAGGCCCTGGAACACTCCTCCGCCGATGCATCCCATGGCGAACGCCCCGCCGCAATCGTCGACTATCCGGTACGGACACGGCTCACGAGAATACTCCTCCATCTTGCTGCCTTTGTGTTAAGCTTTATTTTTTTTTTGCTTTTAGGGATCTTCTCCGGCCGAAATGGAAACAAAAAACTGAAAACGGAATTTTTATCGAATTTTTAATACTCCCTTACGCCTTCGCAACACGTTCCAAGTATGTGAGGCAAGTGAATGGAGTTTCAAATGTACCATTGATTCAACGTAGGAAACTCCAAATGATATTCGCCTCATTGACGACCGGAGAGTGGGGTCACTTGGTTGACTGAATTATTTCCAGACATGGCTTACAACAAAGGCAAATGTTACTACAAGTTGGTCGTACTAGATAGATGTAGTTTCTCACAAGAACAAGTTCATATCCCTCACCAACCTGATAATCCTTTAATCAGGTCCCTATCCACAGGTTCTGGATAAAATAAAGAACTTGATGTTGTTTACTTAAACCTACACGGAACCCCAGAAGCCAAGCAAACAGACTCGCACGTGGCTAGGCAAACCCCGATCTCATCAGGCGAGCTTCGATGGCCCTTCGATGACAAAAAAAAGGTTAAACGGCACAAATGTCGGACGACCGAAGTTAACCATAAAATTTACTACCGCAGCTGGACAAGTTTGAACTGGGAAGCGGGAACTGGGAATGGGTCTTTGGAGTCTGGAGAAGGGGGCATTTTGAAAGACGCAGTTCGTACAAAAGCAAACGGTGGGAAACGGAAACAATGAGACCGATTGTCGTCGAACGATAAAACTAAACAGACGGACAGAAACAGAAAACCAGACCAGGCCCAGAAACCATTCCGATCCAGAAAGGGAAGCTTACGATTGCATGCATAATTATCACGCGAACATAATCGAAATTTTGAAACTGCCGCAACTGTGTTTGCTCAAAAACAATTTTGGTTTCCACTCATTTTTTGGGGGAGATTCTTTACCGCGATGAATATCTGGCCGTATAACAAGGTGTCAAACAGCGGTGACAAATGAAAGTGAAGCCCCGATCGAAACCGAAATCGATTTGTATAAAATCAAGAGAACACCTGGACACACACGAAGCGCCAGGCTATTGTGTCTCTGGACAAATCTTGTCAACTTGACATGTAAATCGTTAGGAACGTGTTGCACTCGATTGATTATTCCCCACTTTCGGCAGTATCTGCTGGCCAAAGGGTAGGCTGTAGGCTCTATCGGAGATCATTTGTCAGGAAATCGACTCGCCATAAATCCAGGGCACATTGTTTCCGTGCAATCGGGGCGGGACTTTCCACTGAAATCTTTATTTCCCTGGTAATTATTGTCGCTTACAAATGATTGAGTTGGAAATTTATTCAATTGGAATGGTGTTAATGTGGGCACATTATGTTAGGGCTCTTAAAGGATTGGCCATTCCTGCGAAGGATGCAGCAACGCGATGAGGGATTTCCCACGAATTCGGGAGTTTCTCGTCGGCTATTTTCCCGGGAAATCACGGCCTGAACGGAATCTCCAATGCAAATGAAGTTTCTGATACAAAAGTGGTTAAAAGGAGGTATGATCTTTAACTTTTTCTATTGTTTTATAAATATTTAAATAATTTTAGTCATAAACTATATATTTTTTCTGAAATTTTACGCATTTTCTGAACAATATCCAACCTTTAGGGATTTCAAAAAAGGTATATCTTATACAATTCCTAACTGAACATACCGATGAGTAATTAGCATATCAAACAAACAAGAGTAACTGGCATGTAACATGTAACAGTGAAAGTAGGACTCTATTACAAAGATTTCATAATCCGTAAAATGTTCCGCTTCCGATCCTCTATGAATGCCAACGCTAATTCCGCTACAGGACTCAAGAAAAGAGTCCAGTGCCTGTGGGCAGCTGTGATGCAACTTTCCATATCTTTGGGCTTATATGCATCTGCATGCCCGATTACAAAAGAAATCAAAAACGGAACTCATTTTGTTATATCCCTGCACATGCCAAAACGCCATCGAGAACAAAGGAGCTATACAATTGCGGTTGCATTACCCCAGAAGTCCGATTCAAATTCAGACAGCCTCCAGCCAGGCAATGAGATTCACAATTCGGAATCAAAGTGCGGGCCAGGACTCGACAAAGGATGTGGCTCAGGTACGGCAGGACATGCCGCCAAAAAAAAAAAGAAAACAAATCATAAAGAAAATGCAGAAACATCTCAAACGGTGCACTATTGTTGTTGTCCTGACTGTGATTACTCTCATTCCAATGACGATCATGATGTGGCTCTAGTTTGCACTTGAAGAAATTTTTACGATAATTAATTAAATTTATAATTTATAAATAATTATTTAAAATTTGTGTATCGTTTCTCCATGAGTTAGGCCTCAAGATAAAAATACAAGAGGTGTACTATCAATTAGTCCTTCATACTAATAATAAAATGTTACTAAAATCTGAAGGTGACTTAATATGAAACCATACCTTTTTCAATACAAATATGTTCCCTTTTTTAAGAAAGTTTTTCTCCAAGTGCCTCGAAATGATCCCCTCCTAACAATTTGCCATTGTGCGCCCGCAGATGCAAGTCAACGTCCGAACCGAGCCGAGTCTTGGATTTTTATTATATTTTTCTCGGCTGAGGGCAAACAGATGCACAAACTCCTTGGCAAAAACCGAAAACCCAAGCCAACGGCCCAAGACGAGGAGACGCGCCAAAGGTCCCGAGCCGAGTCCTGTCGGACATCCAGAATCCCGAACTGCAGCTGTCAATGCCAAGCCACCAACGCGCCACCCTCGAGTTGACAATATTTCCAGCACCGATTTGTGATTCCAGTGTCCCGATTCCTGATGTCCCGATTTGTCCTGCCTGTGACGGTGCCGGGTAATGGCACGCAGATGCCAAGTCCTTTGGGTTTCCTTTTTGCCATTGTTGTTGGCCGTTCACCCGCCCGCCCGGTGTAATCATTTTTTTCCTCGACGTCTGTGTGGGTTTTTTTTGCAGGCCGTCCAACGAGCATCCTTCTTGGGTCTAAGAACCTGGCCAAAGGTGTCGGAAATGCTGTTAATAGGGGAGTTTCTACCAGCCTGACCTGGCATAACTTGGTGTGTGGCTGAGGCCGAGGGGGAAGGATGTGTCAAACATATATCAAGGATAAGTCTTAGAGGGGTTGCTATAAGGAAGTAACTTTTGTGTGGGTAGATTAGAGAAGTCCTTACGCTTAAGTTTTAAATAAGAAAATTAATTCAAACACTCTCCTATGAGACCTCCTATGAATTAACCTCTAATATCCTTGTAGAACTCCCTATTACTATAATAAAAAACATAATTACCGCAACAGAATATAATATTATTTACACACTTCATTTAGGAGACACATTTAATAGGCTAAACAGAGTGTTTAGAGCCGCCAACAAGCAGGACACACGCAATGCCCGCTAATCAGCTTAGCTGCTGAAGGATAATGGAAAGTTTGGGGGCTGCCGGGACGACAGTGTGCTGACAACACGATCCGTAATGCATTGACAGGATAACGAAGCATGAATAGGCACGAAACCGGCCAGAATAATGGCGGGATCGGAAGGATCCAGAGGGGGAATCCAGGACGGAGTCAAGGCAGCTGCCACAAGTGCAGGACGGGTGACAATAGAGCGCAACTTCTCCTTTTTTTCTCTCGTTTTGGGGTCCTGTCTGGATATGTTCCTTTGGATCAAAGTCTCCTTTCGGATCTGGGGTCGGGGGTCATTCACAATTTGGCGAGAACAATGGGCCACAGGTAGCAATTGGAACCCGCACATAATCGCCGCCAGATACGGCCAGGTGATCCAACTTTTTGATTTCTTCTGGCTAAAGGACACTGATACGCCGGCATCGGCCAAGCGGGATTCCTGGAAGCAATTCCTTTCGCTGGCTTTTCAAAACATTTACTCCAGTGTGTTTGCTTATTGTGTTTCGTGAATCTATTGATTGTGCAACGCTGCACCCGGTCATCAGAAAAGGCGAAGAGCCCGTGGCAGTGATTTTCCCTCCTCCCCATCTTCGATTTATGGAACACGGCTCCTTTTGTTTCGTGCCAAAAAAAGAAAAGAAAAAAGATATCGGGACTGCAGTTGTCCTGCTCCGGTGGTAGTAGCATAGTGGTAGTAATCAACATTTCATTGTCAACGAGATCACACATCGTATATCTTGGGCCATGGTTTGTTTTCTTTGGTGGTATCCTTAATGTTCGTGTCTTTTCTTTTGCTTTCTTCTTGGAGTTTTTCCGGGGTCCTTATTATTTTTTCTTTACGTTTTTTTTTGCAAAAGGTGCACCGGGTCCAGGTGAGGCAATATTACTGTTAGGTTATGAGTAAAATATGACAGGGAACAGGAGGTTTTGTGTTCTTAGCTTGGTAAATTAAGTCTCGAAAGCTGTGAAAACATTTTGGGTATATAGACATTCAATAAAATTCATATAAATAGTATTAAATATTGTTTCATCTTCGTGACAGTTTCAAAATATAATTTTTATGAATAGAATTAAATATTCTTGAGTTTAAGACAACCTGCTAGAACCCAAAGAACTTACTAAGCAAAGTATTTAATTTACCAATCCCCATATGGAATATATGTATAAGATTTTCATATATTTTCCTTTAATTTTTTGCCAACGAATTTTGCCAAATCTACTCCACATCCATTTAGGATTTCGTTTCTTTGGCTCCTCCTGGAACAATGCCAAGCTGAACTCTGAACATCTTGTGTTCCTCCATTATTTCCAGCAACAACAACTGAGCCAGCACAAGGTGCAAAAATGGGACGGGCCCATTGTCTGCGAAATAACGACAACGAACAACAACAACCAGGGGCTATAGAAAATCAGAATCTCAGTCGAGCACCTGCAGGAATTCCGAGTGATCCGGAAAAAAAGTAGAAAACCGAACAGAAAGGGTTTTTCCAAATCGGCGCATGAATGAAGTGGTTGGCGGGAATATCGGGGAAATATGTACCGCCAATCTACCTAATGGTAATGAGCGGACTTGGATTTCCGCGGGTCAGGTAATCGAACGACAAGTGGGTGGGAAATCCTTTATAATGAATGAAAGGACCGATGGCGGGTTATCCGTCCCATCCCATATCCTGACGGGCCATTCCGCAAATCGGCGATTTGGGCCCGGTGATCATTAGGTAGGTGCCTGGATATGTCATGGCGGTTAATTGCGCGGAATAACACACGTAATAACCAGAGTATCCGGGATGACCCACCAGGTCAGGATGTGTGATGAAATCTCCCGACTGAGCGGCGAGTTTTTCCGCGATCGCTTGTTTTGCTTGAGTTTCGCTGACTGCGTAATTGGATAAGCCGGGAAATTACTTTAAATCCTGCGCCGATCCACATCCGGAGACGGTCGGAGGGAAACCCGTCCAGCAGGGAAATACGAAATGGAAATGCGGCTGGGTTATTGGCTCGACATTTCCCATTTGGCCAATCACACCCCTCTGCGATTGGTCGTCGGCTGGGAGTTCGGGAATTGAGACGGAATTTCGAGACGGAATTTTTTGTCACCTCTTGGGTTTATCAAAACTTTTGCTCTTGCTACATTTCGGTTTTTTTCATCACATTTTCCCACCACCTCGCATATCCGCCTGGTTTTTTTGCCCATCGATATGCCGGGAAATGGGACTTGGCTTGAGGCAATGCGGGCTTGGCTGTTTTTCCGGGCACAAAGTCTGGGGAGTGGGAGTTGGGAAAGTTCGCGGCGATCCTTGTTTGGGTGGCGGAAAAGTCTGGAGGTGGTAGCTGGGAAAGTCAAAGATCATGGGAGGTGGTGGAAAGAAGCAAGGGAACTCAATGTTTAACTATTTGATGGGATGTGCTTAGATACTGTTTGCTGTTGTTATTTGATTGTACTATTTTTAAATACATAAATGTAGTAATTTTTATAAATTTTTATACATATAAATATTTCAAAATAATTTTAATTTTGTTTTAAAATAAAACTCTAAAAGATCTTTGAATTTGCAATAAAATGCTAGTAAAAATAATTGGTTTTAATTGGCATAAAAAAATTCGGAGATCATATTTTACAGGAAATATTAAGCTACTCTTTGGTAGCTTTAAAAACTATAATGTGTATTAAAATTATGATATTAAGAAATACTTATTTATGGAATAAATATTGCTGATACTGATCGTAAGGATCTATATTAGATACTTAAGCTGATACGTACTGCTATTGAACAAATTGTATGATTTTAAGATTAGGTTTAGTTGTTCACTTCCCAGAATTCTAAATAAAATAGTTTCTAGGATCCAACATTTTTTTTAAATCCTGCGTGGGAATGTGAAAAACCTGACCTCCAGCTTAAAGTTCACCAGCGACTCGATACTTTCCTGTCACTTCCTTTTCCAATTTGTGACGAGGCAAAGACAAGACTTCTCAAACTCCAAAAACTCCGAAAATGGGCCACTGGAGATGATCCATAAGTCAGTGTAGAGTGCTTGGAATCCGGCTCATTATCCGGGTTATTTTTAGGCCACCTCCTCGCCGTAGACGATGCCGATGCCAAGGTGTCAGTTTTGTCAGTCCCCGGGCTGGCCCGCTCAGGTTCAACTCCCCTCGCATTTTAGGGACACGGCAGATGTACTGGAAGTACCTATAAGTGCAGAAACCACCCCAAAAGTGATTGCTCTAGGAGTCCAATTTGACTCGTGGAAAATGCCAGTGCTTAAAATAGAACCCCGGATAGTATTGGGGTGAGGGATACTGTAACTTGCATTTGGAAAACCTGCAGAAGGTGGAGTTTCTATTTTTTTTCGATTTTGAAGAGTTATTACGGGAGGGATGCGACGTCCCGGGGAAATTGGAGAGCCAGCAGATCTGTCATAAGTTAGTCGGGGGGATCCCTGAGGGTGCGCCTGCGCTTCTCTCCACGAGGCCGAAGCAGAGAGTGCCGGGGAGAGAGAGCAGGTAACGAGAAGTGAGGGAAACACGCAATAAGGGTATGGGAAAAATGGTGTTGTTGTTGCTGCTAGGTAGCTGCGCACACGTGCGACTTTTACGGGTGTAAGTGTAAGTGTATGTGTGTGTGTTTGGGTTGTTTTTGTTTTGTGTTGTTGGGAAGAAGAACCACCACCAAATGGTGACAGAAGCGCAGGCAGCGACGCCGGCAGAGGGCGAGAGGTCCGGGTATAAAAGAGCCAGCTCGACAGTCGACCTGTCACAGCCACCTCAGCCCTCGTTGAGAACGCAACCACAGTAACATCACGAAAAATAAAAACAAAACTCGCCACTCGCAATACTCGACATTTGATCGCTCTCTCGATCATCACCGGAAATTAAAACTAAACTTTAAACTCGATAAATAAAATGGCCGCCAACTACAAGAGCTGCCCGCTCAAGAAGCGCCCCATCGTCTTCGTGGACCAGCAAACCGAGGCCTTGGCTCTGACCAAGGACTCCCAGTTTGCCGTCGACGACGAACCCCAGGATCTCTCCGTGAAACGCATCAAACTGGATGCCGATCATCACGAGCAACCGGACTACGCTCTCAATCTCTCCAAGACACCGGAACGGATGCCGTTCTCCAGCCCCAGCTCCTGCCTTTTGTCGCCGCCAGCCGATGGCGAGGATTACCAGCCACCCACCAGCAACATCCATCTGAGGGGCTTGACCGCCGCAACCACTGGCTACACCACCACCAGCCCCACGGTCAATCCCTTCCAGTCTGCCTTCGTGATGGCCGCCGGCTGCAACCCGATCTCGGCTTTGTGGAGCAGCTACCAGCCCCATTTGGCCGCCTTTCCCTCGCCCGCCAGCTCCATGGCCTCGCCCCAGTCGGTATACAGCAGCGGCTACCCCCAGCAGATGATGACACCGCCCTCGAGTCCCGGTTCCGAGGTGGACTCCGGCTCGGAACCCGAGGATCTCTCCGTGCGCAACGACATTCCACTGCCGGCTCTGTTCCACCTCTTCGATGAGGCCAGGTCCAGCAGCAACAGCAGCGTGACCAGCAGCAGCTCATCCACCGGATCCTCCTACCTGTACAACTCCTCGAACAGTTCCACAGGATCCGGTTCGGGATCGGGATCTGCTGCCTCCAGCGCCGCCAAGAACTACCGCTTCAAGTGCGATCAGTGCCAGAAGATGTACTCCACCTCGATGGGTCTGTCCAAGCACCAGCAGTTCCACTGCCCCGCCGCCGAGTGCAACCAGGAGAAGAAGACCCACTCCTGCGAGGAGTGTGGCAAGCTGTACACCACCATCGGAGCCCTGAAGATGCACATCCGCACCCACACCCTGCCCTGCAAGTGCCCCATCTGCGGCAAGGCCTTCTCGCGCCCCTGGCTCCTGCAGGGACACATCCGCACCCACACCGGTGAGAAGCCGTTCGAGTGCCCCGAGTGCCCGCGCTCCTTCGCCGATCGCTCCAACCTGAGGGCCCACCAGCAGACCCACGTGGATGTCAAGAAATACGCCTGCCAGGTCTGCCACAAGTCCTTCTCGCGCATGTCCTTGCTGAACAAGCACACCAGCTCCAACTGCTCGGTGACCGTGGCGTAGGCAGTCCTTAGGAGTCCTTCTAATAATTTTACACAACATTCCGCAGGCGAAGACCACGAACAGACAATAACCTTAAATAGTCTATACTAAGTCGATTCGGTTTTGGTGCTACTACTATTATTATTATTATTTTATTATTATTTTATAGCTACTCTCATTATTATGGCTATTTATTTTAGTTTTAGTTTCTTATAAGTTCGTGTATATTTCAACATTGTCACAAGCAGCATTTGACCAAATCTACTCATTATCCATTTAATTATTAAATTAATTTATGTAAACCTATATACAATATATTATAATTGTTATTAAGATTATTGCTAGTTCTAAGAAGATGAATATTTTTATAAAAATAAAACCAACACAATGCAAGAGAAATTTTAAAGGTGTTACTTATTTGAAAAGAAAATCTTAGGATGTCAGCCTATCAGAACTATAGTTTCAAAATAATCAACAGGAAACAGGAAACATTTCCGCATCTTGGGGATCACAGTTTGTGACAATTTCCTTCAACCCTCTTGGCAAACAAAACAATCACAATAGCCACTCTCACATAAATATCGAATTATGAAGAAAACACCTTTGGCATGTGCAAACAGAGAACCGATTTGTCATACACTTTCCATTTTTGAGCCACTTCCTCTCAACCCGCCCCCAAATACACACATAATACTCTCCAGCAACCCATATCGCTCGCCAAGAATTGCACCTTTTGCCAATGCAAATATTTAATTAGCTGCCAGGGGTCTCGAATTCGGGCTTCTGCAATCCTTTGCCAGCATATTTGCCGAATGGATCTACGCGCATGCGTTCTCCCAAAAAGGATACGGTCGAGAGCCAGAAGGACTGCAGGTGATAAACGTAGCGACGGCTGCTTATCGAGTCCTGATTGACACGCCAGACGGCAGACGGTAGTTTCAGTGTCCTGATTGGATTGGATTACCGCTCGGGCATGTCCTGGACAAGAAACCGTTTAGGCTTATCTTGTGGCAGTATTTGATCAGAGCTGAGCGGCGATAAGACTGGCAAACAGGTACGAGCTCTGGATTAATTCTACAAATTCCAGCTTATGCACGTAGTAATGAGGAGCACGTTTTCTCAAGTTTAGAGATCGGGAATATAAGCTAAGAGTTTGGTCATTAAATGGCGTTTCATAGACTCCCGATCCGAGTCAGTTTTTATCCCGAAAATCGAACAAAAGTGTGGGTGTATCGAAATGCATCCATTAACACGATTTTGCAGCAAATGCAACACCTTTACCCCATAAATAAAGCAGCCCACAAGACACATGAAGATTTCCTAGAAGGAACCCGGGTCCAAACAATGGCCAATCATACCAGTTTCTGTTCCAGTTTTAGTTCTAGTTCCTTGGTAATCAGAGCGCGTTTCTTGTGCAATTGCAAAAAAAAACATAAGAAGAAAAAAGCAGTGCAGATGTGGAAGATCACAAAGAATCAGCTGAGAGGAAACACCTTGCCGGGAGGACAATGCCAGAGTTCGAAGCCAAGGACCGTTGTACCTGTCGCCCGATTGTCTGCCCGGCGAAGAGCTCCTCACCCACTGACCTACTCCGGAGAGCACAGTCAGCCGGCTGTGATCTTTGCCGCGCCATTGTTGCAGCGGCATCCTTTTCTGGCATTGTCCTGGCAGCTAATCAGTTCCTAAGGCAACCAAATACCAGAAAACAAAACGACAGAAACCACAGAAAGTCAGCCGACTAAACCCAAATCCCTCGAATCGATCCGCAAATCCAAATGCCACCTGAGAACGGGAACCTACTACCCATTAGTTCGGCAACGCGATAACAAATTGCAATTGACAAAAGCAAACGAGATGCGATCGATGGAAGCCACATACGAGCCTCGTCTGCGATTGGAACTGAAACTGGGATGCGATTCTGATTTCGATTCCGATTCGCGAAGCCCATTCCATGCCATACAAATCGATGGCGGGCCAAGATACAAGTTGCGGCATTTGTAATTGCCAAGCCACTGGAGCGAGGGGGACTGGTGGGATGGCAGGAGGATCAGGAGGAGCACGAGAAGGTGCAGGAGGATCAGGAGGAGCTGGAGGCTCAGGCCAAGCAATCAGCAAGCGGCGCATGTCACAGAGCACAACCAAACAACAAGATGGAAAGGTATGTGACTTAGCTGGGGATGCTCTTTAAAAAAATAATATTTAAAATGTAAAAATGAAAATTAAATTATTTAAGTTAAATAATATTCTTCCTTAGTTCAAATTAAGTTTTATATTGACTGATTATTATATTGACTACTTATATCACCAAGGCCTTTTAAAGCCAACAACACCCAAAGAAAGTGTATGCCAGAAAAAATGCCAGTGAAGACAAAAAGCTCATGCAAAACAAACATTAGGAAATCCAATCCGAGCTCTGGCATCCCAGCCAGCATCCACCATCCACCATCCAGTATTCAGTTTTCAGTTTTAAGTTTTCAGCAGCCAGCAGCCACTTAGGCAGTCAGTCAGTGGAAATGCCGGGCAACAAATACATACATACATAGACGAAGACCGTCTATATAGTGTAGTGTAGGAATCGTGGACCGAGTCGTCGTTTAGGACGTCTGAGATTACGGAGCGATTACGTTTTACTCCAAATTTGTATGCTGCCAGAGTTGTAATTGAAAAAGCATCAACATTAATCTTAGTACCAGCACACACATCGCCTAGCAAGTCGGCCTAGCTAAGTCAGCGATTTTCGATTTCGATTGGGAATCGGATTTCGTAAGCGACCGAAAAGATCTCAGATAAGCGGGTGTAAGTGTGGGTTAATCCACACACACTCTCTCATATACATACATACACAGATACATACATGTATAATAAGAAACCAAACATATTGCTTAATCACAGTGCTGATGTGGAGCAGGAGATATGATCTCCCTCGTCCGCCTCCTTCGACTGCAAATTCAGAGTTGGACAAGTGAGCGATGTGCGGTCGCATGGCATAAATCAAATCCCGGAGAGAAATTGCCCCGCCGGCTGACAGCCGAGCCACGACAACTGTCCATCGCATCCCATCGCATCTCGCAGCATCCATCGAATCCATCCAGCAGAGCTCAACTTTATGCTTTATGCCAGGCCACATGCAAATGATCGTGCCCAGCATTCGACACCGGCCTGGGGATCCGGATCGCAAATGGAGGTTGCTGGATGCTCGATGCTGGATGCTGGATGGTGGATGGCAACCTGTCAGCGATCAGCGACCTTAACTGTAAAGCAAGTCGCAGACCGCATAAGTTCTATTTGCAACACTTGAAGAAAATGTGCCACAAATCGTACATGTCTGACCCTTTCTTGAAGGACGATTAAGAAAATCTTCTATGCTAAAAGTTAAAGATATTAATTCCTTATTACTTAAACAATAAATTATTAAAACTAAACCTGAAACATAAATCTTTTCCCGAAGTGCATTCTTAAGTTACATGACCGAGGAAGCCTGGCGTTAGTAGTCGCTAAGTGGAGTCAAGAAGAGACGGCACAGACTCGAGACTCCTGTGGCCATCAACTTGACGATGACGATGAACCCCTCCTTGACGCCCATAGACCGGGGAGCCCCTTGAAAACCCTGAACCCCTAGCGCCCCTCTTGTGGGGCTTCGTGCCGGGGAGTGCATGGTGTAGATCGGCGAGCGTTGATAAATGTTGTTACTTGTCGTTGGATGGTTGTTGTCTTCTGAGTTGTCGACAAGCCCGATCGATGGGTGGTTATAGTTGACATGTCGCTCTCCGATCCACTGATTCGGATGCCTAGGCCCATGGACACGATCGCGGATTGGATGGCCGGTGACATGTTCTCCCGAAACGGTTAATTGCGGTTATGATTTGGTCTTGTCGCCAGTTAATTAGCCTCCTTATATGCCCCACTCAAAATTAATTTTCCACTTCCTGCTGCCATCTGCGGCATCATCTTCCTCATCTTCATCTGCAATTTGAATCTGCCCAGCCCCGGCGCAGGGTGTATGAATATTGCATAAAGTACCTACAGTCAAAGGGTAGAAAGTAGCGCGCGCACTCCCCCTCATATCCGATTCATTAATATGCAGGCAGATCGATTCCATGCCCTACGATTCCGATCCGCTGCGAGATCCAAAGCTCACCAAAGCCCAGCGATGTGCATCTACTTGACACACATCGCACGCAAATCGATGCGGTAGCATTTACAATATATATCTTGTATATATAGCCGTACTCCTCCCGTTGGAACACAACGTATCTTACAAGAGATGCGACTTGGCGTCCAAAAATAGACGACTTGAAGCCCATGATCCGGCCTATGCCGGGAATGATTTATGTATGCGACTTTCTTTGCCGCACAATTGGGCCTCCTTTATTTCGGGGAGTGGGTGTATTAGATGCATGCAAATCGCCCAAAGGAGTTCAATGACCTGTGGTGGGCTAGCAACAGTTTCTAGTCCTGGACTTGCATCTCATTTAAATTGTATTGAAAACATATGCTAAAGAATGTTGCAAGACTCACGTGTCGGAATCAAAGGGAATGACTCTGGAACGATTCGAGAATGACTCTGTACAACGGCAATATATGCAAATTGGCAATAGGAAACCCATCATCGCTGACGCAGTCCGTACAAGAATCTATTGAAATATTTATGAGAAGAAAGACTTTCTTCCGTTTCCGCTGCCAATGAAGTGAATTTAACGACCGGAGACAAGAAGTGTTGGCAACACTCCATAAACTAACAGATTGTAAACGCGGGGCAATTAACTTTATCTCGGGGCGAGACGCACAACTGTCGGCATATCGGCGAAGGAATATATACCTTCTGTTTATCGGAGTCCGGCGTTTACCTGTTCTGATTTGAAGACTGAAAGTGAAACCGTAAATTTAATTCCCGAGGGTCTAATGCGCGTCTTCTACTTGGCCATCAAATCAGACATCAGGTGGCAGGACGAAGGGCTACTTCCATTGAGAAGATACCGAAGATGGGCTCTAGATAGGAGTGTCTTACATTTGGCTACTTTATAGCTAAAATGTAGAGGTTTTTGGAGGAGTATTATAACTGAATTCAAGGCTTATTGGATGGAGGTTTGGGAAGGAAATTTAAAAAAATCAATGAAATAAATCAGTTGAAATTCATAAATAATTTAAGATATCCAAATCCTACAACCTTTAGCCAGTAGCCTAATCCCAAGTATATCCAAAAAACCACAATGCCATCACTATTTGGTCGGCGTTCCGTTGATCACATTTTGGTCAGCTTGTAATTAATTCCAGGACTGCCCAAAATAGATACATCTTCAGTGTAGCCGGTAAGCCATATGGTGCATCCCCGGCTGTCCGCCCCGATACAACAACCTCGATAGGCCTGAACGCCCCCGACCCGGTTTATATGGGGTATAGGCCCGGATAGTTAGTGGCAATTAACACGACACGCTCATGTCGTCCCTTCGTGTGCCGTTCGTGTGCTGGACTCGCTCACTTTTCATCAATTTCTCGGGCCACAACAGTTGGCCAAAAGGGCCTTTGTTGTTTGGCCAAGGGCCCGCAGCAGTTTTCCCTAATGAATTCATTCGCTTCACTTTCTGGCCATAATCGGGGGTTCATTATCCTGTCCAATGTCCGACTGCACTTTCAACCCCAACAGAATCGAGTCTCTCTGTTTTTTTTTTGGTGGAATTGGTAAAAGGATTGAGCATTCTTCGGAATTTATTGGGTGTGTCCGGGTTATTATTCTTTGTTTGCTCCTCCTGCGGCCAAATATTTCAGAACATTCTGATCGTGTTTTGATAAGCGGTTAGACTCTGAATAAGACTGCGATTAATCAAAGAGTCAGACGTTATTTATAATTATAATTTACATATGAAATTACTAATTCATTAGGACCCAAAGAGGACAAATATTTTTATATTTAAAATATAAGATCTAATTACTAAAGGGACTTTGTACAACTTGAATTATATTTGAGTTGCAGGCCATTTCCTGAGAGACAAAATGAGTTCTTATACTTTTAAAAGTAATTTAATAATAAAATTTTCTTTTAATAAAAAGATATACATAATTAATGAATACAATTTTGTAATATTGTATAATTTTTATGCAAATTATACACGTGTTTTTTATGATCTAAATATAAATACTAGAGCACAGAATCTATGCAATAAAATCTTAATTAATTAGAAATCGTTTGTTTGGTTCTAGAAATTTGCATTCGCTATGAATTAACCTGCAGCCTGAAAGAAAAAAAATATATATGTATGTATATATGATAAATAAACGGAACCAACTGCCGTAAATCAGCTCGAATCGAAATCGAAGTTATATAGCCACCCACATATAGTCGGCCGACAACTGGCGCCAGTCTTCTGTTCCGACTCGCGGATTCGCGTGCTGTTCTTAGCATTTTCAGAGACCCAGCGCATTTTCAATTAAAATTCAAATTGATGCAAACAAGTGGCCAAGCCCACAGCCCAGAAATCAGAAAATCAGAGCCCAGACCCCGAACCCGAACCGAAACCCCAAGTCCAAGTCCAAAACCTCCTCGCGCGCGGGTTCAGTCTGCGCATTAACAAATTGAAATTGAAAATGTTTCAATGCACCAACGCCCCCGATCTCGCAGCTTTCAGGTCTTTCAGTCTCCAATGATTTCTTTATTTCAGCGGCTTTTTGCATAAAAATTATGAGAATGCATTGCCATGGTACGGGTTTTTACTGGAGAGACGTCGAATCTGTCAGAGATGGCGTCGCTGGCGACGCCCGATAGTATCGCCACTTCGCGAGTGGAGTTTCAATCGCCTCCGGGTGATACCAGTGGGTGTTGTCCCCATCAAGTCCCCGGCCCTCAAATATAGTTCAATGCCAGAGTTTTTGGTATCATTGCCGCAGATCTGGCGGTGGATTAATTGCCATGTGTAACAAGATTGAATGAATGGGTCGCCAAGAACGGCAAGAGTTCCGCAATTCTACTTTATGACATTTCATTCAAGATTTATTGGGCTGAGGCATTGAAAGTAATATTTACAAAATAGACTCATTCCTAATGGAATGGAGTTCATTAAACTGACATTTAAGTTTTCGAAGCCAACACCTTGCAGGTCTTCCCCTTGCCAAGTGCCAGAGCTCTACCCATCCAGTTCATCCACTTTCGATACCCAAATGGAACCACACCCAGTTCACAATCCTCTAACCCCCTTACCTTACCTTACCTTACCGCATTACGTATGCCATGAACTCCTTGAATTGGACGGTCTGTTTTTTTCTTTTTGGCCACCCTGGGATGCTTGGGAGTTGGCATTTCCTAGTCGGCTGGTCGCCCGGTCGCCCGATCGCCCGGTTGGTCGGTCAAAAGCCTTCCTGGAATTAAGTTACAGCAAGTGCGAGCCACCCCCTCGTTGCCACCACTCGTATCATAGGCTGTGGGGGGACAGACATGAGACAGCGACCATGTGGCAACTGGCCGGCGACCATAATGCAACATGACATGCGCCGCATGTGCAACAACAGTGCAGCACCATAGCCGCGGAGTGTAGCGGGCCGAGTTGCAAATATGAGTTCATTATTTAAACGTTGACCAAAAAACAAATTGACAAGTAAATGCGGCACATGGTCGGCTCGTTTTGGCTTTTCCATTTTTTCTTTTTCCTAGCCCGCTCCGACTTGGTTGGGTTGGGTTCAGTGGAGTTCGAGGCAGAGGTGGGTTCCTAGGTGGGTTTTACTCCTTCTGCTCCAATAGATGTGGATGATGTTGCGCACATGCGACGCTCTGGTTATTGTTGTTGCACTCACATCAGCGTCATCAACGCGTACACATTCTGCTCATAAACGACTGGGTCGCATCGGACTTCAAAGGAAAAATGGCAGGAGGCCGACCGACGAGCGCCACGCACTGCGCCAACTTTGGTGGTGGTGCTGGCTTGATCTTTGCCCGTACCGAGTTGCACCACGCCGCACCGCATTGGAGCAAAACCACTTCCCACTTGTTGGCCCCAACCGACACTCGAAAAGTAGAGTGAGTGTTTCCTTTACAAATCTTGTTTATATATTTTTAATCGCATTATTGATTAAACAAAATATAACGATTTTGAAAAAGATAGTTATAATTAAGGCTCTAACATTTAAGCTATCATGTCTGATTTAATCAAAATTTTTCATGCAAATAAACAATTTACAGAAAAGGTATAAAAGCAGGTGTAGCTATTAAATAATATCCCATCAAAATTAAAACAATTTATCTTTAAAATGATATATTTCTGGTTGCTCCTCCCATTAACGTTCTCAATGGTGAATATCTTTTAAATATTTTATCAATTTTTTTATAACAACATTTTTTGAAGGCTCAAGAAAAGTCTCACTTGGACGCCCGGCTTGAAAGAATTGAGTTTTTTGATGGAAAAAAGGAAACATTGGTAATATTTAACCTGAGAATTATCGGCAGAGAACACTTTCTGAATGGAACGATCAAAACGCTAATTGATTTTGACCAGAGGATTCGTGTTTATGGAGATGTTTGGTTATTCAAGAATGGAGAGTGGGCCAAATCGAATTTACATTTTCAGCTGAGTGGATGCGGTTTTCTGAACGTATTCTATACGCGTTTCCTCAAGGATGCCTTTAAAGATTCTAACACCCCGCCGCCGGCATGTCCTTTACCAAAAGGAGAATACCGGGTTAGGAAGGCCAAGCTGAACGCCGAATCCTGGCCAGCATATATGGGTAGAGGGCTAACAAAAATTAGGTATACCTTTGAAAAGGACGAGGAAATGGTGGGTGGTATTCAATTCATAATAAATGTGAAGGAAGAGAACATTTAAGAAACTTCAAAGAGGTTTTACAATTTTTTCAAGTGCACTTTCCTGATGGGTTTGCCGTCTTCGTTGCCTGCAACCTTATAGGCCTGACTTGTTAACGCTTTTGGCTTACACAGTGTTAGCTTGCGCCTCAATAGTGGGTCTCGGAAAGGGCGGTAAGGGGCTCGAGGGGAGGTTGTTGTCTCGCCCGCTGCGCGACTTTGTTGTCGTTGTCGTTGTTAATGATGCCTTATAATGCCAGAGCGCCTGATTTGCCACAATTTATTATGAAAAATCGTAATAATCTCGGCGATTTTCTGAACCCACAAGACGCATTTGTCTTTGGCGGCGCTTATCTTTGGTTGGCCTGGACTCTCTTCCTCTCGGCCATCCGTCAGCGTCGTCGATAGCTGGTTAATGCTTCGGACTCGGCTGTGGAGTTTAGAGTCGAGGCTTGCAGCAACATGAGACCCCAGCCAGCCAGTCAAGTTGCTCCTCCTCCGCGGAGCGTGTCATATTGGCGTTTCCTTTTCGCGGGCGACGCCCACGTCTTCTCCGAAATCGTTTTCAAATTGATTTTTGCCGTCAAATTTGCACAGTTTGCTGGGGAGTTCTTTCAATGGCAGGTCCACTACTATACCATACCATGCCATAGTGATGCCAAATCGAATAGCTGCTAAAATAAATAAAATGTACAATTGCCATATATTTTACGATGTGTCCCACAGGTCGTATGAGTTATTGACAAAATGAGTACCGGGTATCATTTTTAGTTTAATAATTCTACTGATATTTAGCTATTTTAAAGCCAAGTGGGTGAAAATCTAGAAAAGGATCTAGAAAATAAACTCCGTCTACTGGTTCACCGCCCACGACTCTGGAGCACTCATGCCGCGCTTGTTGTCATCGCAAAATGTTACTAATAGTCGGAAATTACATGCCAATAATCGTTTGTTTGAGGAGCTCCATCTACTGTTTGTCTCTTTCTTCTCATGCTCTTCTGTCTCTATCTATATGGGTAGGAGTATGTGCGTCGGGACATTCTTTGATAAATGATCTCGGGCCAAGTCAAAGTCAATTGAAGCCCGTTAACTCTTGGCCAGGGATAATATTTTACGCTTAACTTGGCATATAACTTATCAAATTCAAATGCGAAAAGCCAAAGCGGAACTGCTTCACAGCCATGAGAAAGTGACCCTAGTTGTTGGCATGTTTTGCTTTCGCTTATATATATAAAGATAAAAATATAGGAATTCATCCATCATGATGTCATTAAATTAGAATATAAATATACTGTAAATTAAGTACATTTTTATTCCCGTTGCGGCGCACACGGCGTATGCTTTTTAAAAAGGATGATACCGGATGTCAGGCATTCAAAAACACGAATAGTCCTCAATCATATTAATATTTCAGGAAATCTATTAGTAGATACAAATCTTATATCATGCACACACATCACTTAAATGTTAAATATAATTTAATGATGGAGTATCTATTAATCAAAATAATTATTCTAAAAAATTAAAAATAATTAAAGTTTGTCACGCGAAATCTTTTTCGAAATGTGGTATAAATAGGTGACCGTAAATGGAAAATATTAAATATAAAAAATGTCTATTTCCTGGCTAATATTCCTGTGGTTGGGTTCCGTGGTAAATAAGAAACTATATCTGTATGTCTCTTTATTATTTACATCAATTTTAGGTTTCTGCTACTCCTAAATACGAAATTCAACTTCAAAAAATTGAAAACATTAAAGGCGACGAGGAAACATTATTTGAATTCAAAATGAAAATTGTCGGAAGAGAAAGATCTATAGCCGGATCTTTTAAAACATTGACCGTATTCGACGAAAGCGTGAGAGCCAATGGACATCATTATATTTTCAAAAACGGTGATTGGTTTGAAACAAACCTAAGGGTGGATATGAAGGGCTGTGATTTTTTTCAGTTATTTGTGAAACGGTTTTACAAAAGTTTCCTACAATATTTTCCCGACCCCATATGTCCGTTGCCAGTGGGCGAATATGTTTTTAATAACACCATTATTACATCCGAAAATTGGCCTAATTATTTAAGTTCAGGATTGTCGAAGGCAGTTTTGCATTTAAAAAAAGATGGAAATATGGTTGGTGGTTTAACTATGGTGATGAATATAATCGAAAATCACACATAAAAAGTGCAATCATGCTAAATGTGTTTTAAGAATAAAACAATATAAGATGTTTAGACAATGTTTTGCATTTTAATAAAATATTCCAAAATATTCATATATATTTCAGGAAATCTATTAGTAGATACAAATCTTATATCATGCACACACATCATTTAAATGTTATATATAATTTAATGATAGAGGATCTATTAATCAAAATAATTATTCTAAAAAATTAAAAATAATTAAAGTTTGTCACGCGAAATCTTTTTCGAAATGTGGTATAAATAGGTGACCGTAAATGGAAAATATTAAATATAAAAAATGTCTATTTCCTGGCTAATATTCCTGTGGTTGGGTTCCGTGGTAAATAAGAAACTATATCTGTATGTCTCTTTATTATTTACATCAATTTTAGGTTTCTGCTACTCCTAAATACGAAATTCAACTTCAAAAAATTGAAAACATTAAAGGGGACGAGGAAACATTATTTGAATTCAAAATGAAAATTGTCGGAAGAGAAAGATCTATAGCCGGATCTTTTAAAACATTGACCGTATTCGACGAAAGCGTGAGAGCCAATGGACATCATTATATTTTCAAAAACGGCGATTGGTTTGAAACAAACCTAAGGGTGGATATGAAGGGCTGTGATTTTTTTCAGTTATTTGTGAAACGGTTTTACAAAAGTTTCCTACAATATTTTCCCGACCCCATATGTCCGTTGCCAGTGGGCGAATATGTTTTTAATAACACCATTATTACATCCGAAAATTGGCCTAATTATTTAAGTTCAGGATTGTCGAAGGCAGTTTTGCATTTAAAAAAAGATGGAAATATGGTTGGTGGTTTAACTATGGTGATGAATATAATCGAAAATCACACATAAAAAGTGCAATCATGCTAAATGTGTTTTAAGATTAAAACAATATAAGATGTTTAGACGATGTTTTGCATTTTAATAAAATATTCCAAAATATTCATATATATTTCAGGAAATCTATTAGTAGATACAAATCTTATATCATGCACACACATCATTTAAATGTTAAATATAATTTAATGATAGAGGATCTATTAATCAAAATAATTATTCTAAAAAATTAAAAATAATTAAAGTTTGTCACGCGAAATCTTTTTCGAAATGTGGTATAAATAGGTGACCGTAATTGGAAAATATTAAATATAAAAAATGTCTATTTCCTGGCTAATATTCCTGTGGTTGGGTTCCGTGGTAAATAAGAAACTATATGTGTATGTCTCTTTATTATTAACATCAATTTTAGGTTTCTGCTACTCCTAAATACGAAATTCAACTTCAAAAAATTGAAGGCATTAAAGGCGACGAGGAAACATTATTTGAATTCAACATGAAAATTGTCGGAAGAGAAAGATCTATAGCCGGATCTTTTAAAACATTCACCGTATTCGACGAAAGCGTTAGAGCCAATGGACATCATTATATTTTCAAAAACGGTGATTGGTTTGAAACAAACCTAAGGGTGGATATGAAGGGCTGTGATTTTTTTCAGTTATTTGTGAAACGGTTTTACAATAGTTTCCTACAATATTTTCCCGACCCCATATGTCCGTTGCCAGTGGGCGAATATGTTATTAATAACACCATCATTACATCCGAAAATTGGCCTAGTTATTTAAGTTCAGGATTGTCGAGGGAAGTTATGCATTTAAAAAAAGATGGATATATGGTTGGTGGTGTAACTATGGTGATGAATATAATCGAAAATCACACATAAAAAGTGCAATCATGCTAAATATGTTTTAAGAATAAAACAATATAACATGTTATATATGATGATGTATAAGAAAACAAGACAATGTTTTGCATTTTAATAAAATATTCAAAAATACTAAATAATATTATTTTTTGAACTACATATTATTCATTCGTTTCTCACAATAAACCAACTCACCATAAACCAGCAATCCATAAAAAATCTTTATTTAAGCTGTTGTTAGTAAAGTTAAGTTTAAAGTTAAAGCTATTAATAGATACTGCTGTAATAAAGGATGAAAAAAATACATTTTCGGAAACATGCCTCCAAGTGCATTACAATCTTAAAAATCTCTCAAATTCTGAATTTATATGAATCTTGGAGAGCTGGAATTTATCCACCAGAAGCTACAAATGTTATTGCACAGCGGGACCTACCCCATTAAATTGGATGAATCAAATTTAGATCGCGTTTATGGCCTAAAACAAAATAATATAAAAGGAAAGGGAATATATTTTATTTTTAATTCTATAAGTTAAAGTAAATATTTGTCATGATGAACAGATATTATTACGATTATAGATATAATTTTATGTTACAAGTTTTTTTATCAAAATGATTAATTTAAAGATTAACATTAATTAGGGCTTATCACGCAAAACTTGGTATGGTTGAAATATGGTATAAATAGATGAACGCAAATTGCAAATATTAAATATACAAAATGTCTGTTTTCTTCCTTGTTATCCTGTGGACTATTCCCTTGGTAAATATAAAACTACATACATATATTATAGGTCCTATTGATATAAATAATTATTTATTTAGGTTTTTGGCAATTCAAAATTCGAAATTCGTCTTGAAAAATTTGAAGACATTGGAGGCGACGAGATAACATTATTTGAATACAACTTAAAAATTGTCGGTAGAGAAAGATCTCTAAATGGATCGTTTAAGGCGTTGGCCGTTTTTGACGAAAGCTTGATGGCCCACGGACGTCTTTATACTTTAAAAAACGGTGATTGGGTCCAATCGAGCCTAAAAGTGGATATGAAAGGCTGTGATTTTTTCCAGATATATTGCAAGCGGTATTTCAATAGCCTTCTACAACATTTTCCCGACCCCATATGTCCACTGCCTGTGGGAGAATATTTGATTAATAACACCCTTTCATCAGAAACTTTTCCTTCTTATTTGAGTTCAGGTTTGTCGAAGGTAGATTTGTTGTTGGAAAAAGATGGTAGAATAATTGGTGGTTTCAAAGCGGTCTTTAATTTAATCGAAAAGAATATATGATTTCTTTCACTGAAATTCGGTATAAAAAATGATTTATTTCAGTCTACAATATTTATCACAACAAGAGCACAAAAAATGTTTAAATTAAATACACGAGTTGTCGCATTATCCTTTAGTTCTCTTTTGTTTTGCATTCTGGGAAGAATTTCTCTTCTGGGTGCTGGAAACGAATGTATAGATGCTCTGCAAGGTGTGCCAAGAGGTGCCCTATCCAGATTAGGGCTACTCCTCGACGGTGGGGCCAAAATTGGCCAATGTAACCAGTGCTCGATTCATAGTACTAGTCGACTTGTTCCGTTGAAAGAACTCTCGCTCTACGGGAAAAGTGACTGCAATGTCGGCACCAGGAGAGCTGCCAATATCGCTGGCTCGATGCGATTGGAAAGGCAAACGGTGGGGAAGCTACGATCACAAGCTGACGATCAGCTTCCACGGGTGAAGGCTATTCATATCTTCAAAAATATGGCGCTGTTGCTGAAAAAAAGAGGCAGAGCCGACGGATGCCAAGCATATCCTTTAAAGTTTTAGAAATCTCGCTTCCTTCGGTTTCCTGTGGTATTTCCCTGGCGGCTTCATCGGCTGGAGCGGCAGCTACATCCGCTGACGTCGCCAAAGATTCAAACCTGGTCCGATTCGCAGCTGATCCTTATGTACCATTTTCTCGCCTGGAGAATATAAGGCAGATCCTTGAATCAAAAGAAGCCCAAAGCCCTGTAGCGTGTTCTGGCCATGGAGAAGCTCGGCCTGCGTCTTACAAATTCAGCTCCACATCTAAAACAAAATAAAAAAAATATAAATAAATTGTTACTTACCAAAAATATTATAATACTTATAATATATATTATATTACCTTCCTCTTTTTACTAGATGCTAAATTAAAAATATATATTTTTTTATATTTAACAATAAATTTTGATGAAAAATAATAGATGCCAATGGGAAGTTGTTAGCAGCTCGAGAGGGAGCTGAATACTGATTTAGTAGAATATTGTGCCTGGGTACCTGAAGTTGGGATTGACAGGAAAAAAGTCAAAGCCTACTTGGTTTCAAAAATTTAATCAAAAATGAAAGCCAAGCCTACTTGATTGATTTTTTTATTTTCAACATTTTTATTTTTAAAGATAGCAGCTTCACTAAGATGGAAACCTGCTTCTAAATTGTAAACCAATCAACAAATTGAAATGCCTGGACATTGAAGGAAAACACATGCAATTCTGAGATAAAAACCAATTGATAACTGACTGTGCGTAGTCTCGATTATATGAAAATAGAAAAATGTTTATCTGCTAAATGCAACAAAGGTGTTTGCACATGTCCAAGCAAATAAAAGCCGGGCGCCGGTATGTGGCAGGCGGCAGCCAACCAAAAGGAACGTGCAACATCGGCCAACAGCAGGATAATGCAAATAAATTCACTGGCCAACCGTTGGGCAAACAAATTGCCCAGAAAATATAAGACCCAAAGACCCAGACCCAGTCGTAGTCACAAAACCCGGTAACCGGACTGCGCCGGGCCACCACATGCAAAATCAAGATAAACGCTTTAATTGAGATTAAATTCATAATTACGATCGCACCGGCGACACTTTTATGGTGTTCTTTAATTAAAGTTTTTGCCGTTCCCGTTGTCTGTATTTTTTTCCGATCTACATATATATGTACATAATATTTATTTGTCGTTTTGTATATTTGGTGCTGCCGAGTGGCAAGACAAGAAATTTGAAACGCGCTTAGACGACGACCAGAAACTTGCCCTGCAGCTACAGATCCGTCCGGCTTAGCTCTTTTCAGCTTAGATCAGGTTGCACTTACAAAAAAAATATAAATTTAAGAAAATATATATGTATATATTAATGAATTTTATTAAAAAATAATAGGTTAGAAAACTATGTACTTGAAGAGTTTGTGGCTTTTAGAAACTTTGCAGGAATTAGCATTATGAGAAGGAAAGTTGCCAGAGAAGGTGGGAAAGATTGTAATTTATAAAATTTAAATAAAATAGCATATGTTATAAATCGATATATTTTTAAGTGTACTTTTCTGAGAAGGTGTTGAGTAATTTTTTGGTTTATTTTGTATTTTTTCCACTGCACTTTGGATATCGGCGAGCGCGCGCGACTTTTTGCATTTTCGCTGATTGAAATCGCAGTCGCTGATCACATAAATTGCCAGATTTTCGGTTTACATGACAGTCCCCCGATTCCCGTTCTCCACTTTCCAGCACCACCTTCCGCTACTCCAGCCTGCTCCTCCCCCTGGAGGACACATAATTGCATTGTGCGGTGTGTGTAATTGAAATTAATATGAGTGAATTACCACAGCCGGAATGACGGATTTTTTTGTTGGTAAATTTAACGCCCAAGACCCGGTCAATAATTAAGCAATTTAAGCGGATTGAATTTTATACTCGGTGATTTATGGTAGCGATGGCTGGATGTCTGGGGTTAAGAGGTGTCACGATATGTTAGGAACATGCCCGATTTACCGCCCGGTTGTGGCTGTTGTATGAAATTACCACAGATTCTACTCGAAATAAAAATGGACTGCAGTCTGACGGGAATTAGCATAAAAGGGCAGCTGTGTGATCCTCACATTTGATCATTACTCATCACGCTGATAAATCTCAGGGCCCCCCTCGGAGTCACAAATGATTTCCCACACACCCAGAAGAACAGGGGGAAAAAAACGAGACCTCTTCTAACCAAATGCGTAAATTAATGGCGATCGATTGATAAGGAACCCTGTGGTAATCTTAGGTAGTCCGAAAGCTCCGATTGCGACAACAATTCATTCGAAACAATTAAATGGCTCTTCTAATGATGATGCCAGGCCCCAGAACCACCAAGACATTCCGAGGGGGAGAGTTCGACAGACGGACAGACAGACTCAGAGTCCGGATCGATAGATAAGGCATTAAAAAGCAATTATGACGACAAATCTGTAAACATACGGCACGGCACAGGCGTCGATCGTTTAATGGCGGACTTAACGCAACATTTAGAAGGTAATAAAAACAAGGCGGGCGCCACACAATGGGGAAACTGGCAACCGGCCAGAGGCAAGAGGCAGCCGGCAACTGGCAACTGGCAACAGCAAACCCAAGTCAAAGTTGCATTAACATAAAAATGTCATAAGGTTTATGGCGTAGATGCGCTTAGCCAGATCGATCCGATAGATATGTTCAGAAGCGGGGTGGCCAGCTGCCGATCATTTTGCAATTGAAAGATTGAAATATTGAAATGAGGGGGCACCTCCAGGGTTACGGTTTAGAAATTTGGAAATGGTTCGCCCTCAGAATGTGACATAAATTAGAGAGGGCGATCGTAAATCGTGAGGTGATCGCAAATCATTGATCTTGGCGGTTAAGCCATTCCATACAACGGGGTTTTATAAATACATCGTTTTAATGTCATTTTGATGGCAATTTATAAATAAAATGTCTTGGTTGAATCTATTTGGGGGATTAATAAATAATATAAGGATTATATGCGACCGTTGATTAGAGAAATTGATCTACATTTTGAATAAATTTTAGTCCGGGTTTCAGGTTCATTATAATATTCTATTACTTAATTCAATATAATTATAATAACCATGTAGGTTTGTGTTCCTCTCTCCCAATATTAATTAAAGCAATCGCAGAATTTAAATATTTTTTGACCAAAACAAATTGATTGACTGACCGGAAACTCCAGAGACATTAATTATGTTCCTAATTCCCGGAAATCCAGTTCTACTTCACCTTCTCAAAAGACCCTAATAAACATCGGCGAACATGTCGCAAGACACTGATCAGGCAGGCACATGCTACAAGCCGACACATATAGACCTTATTTCGATTCCGATGATTCAGTTAAGATCATGGGGCGGTGGGAAGGAAGGGTGTGCTACTTGGGCTCTTGGGAGATGGCAGGCATATCGCTCATTGAGCGTAACAAAGGTGCACCTTCAATGAAGCCTAACCAAATAAGGCATGCCACGCCGCCGGATGACAGCTTTGGGGTGCGCTCCAAATTCAAGAAGGAGCTTCTTGAGGGGCGTGTGGGGTAACGCATGAGGTTCACCCAACGGGGGAGCTGGTGGATGAAGGAGCACCCATATACCTGCGACTCTCTGCTTGGGTGACTAAACACTTGTTTCGCTTCAATAACGCACCGAACGGCGAACGGCGAACGGCGATCCAAGTCCAAGTCCTCCTCCAAGTCGCCGCTGTCATCTTCTGGGCAACGCTTTCGAAATGAACAAAAAGCATACAGAGCTATAAACAACAAACAAACAAAATTGTGTGCAGGCACTGCAAGAAATTTTATGAATATTTAAGATTTAAAAGTTATAGTAAAGTCTTGTCTAAAAAAAGCGCTTAACAAAAGTATGGGTTTAGTTGGTTTTAGGGGTTGATGATATGGGTTTTGGGTTTCAATATCTTCACTGCCTTGACCCTACAAATTGGCAACAGTTTTCTCTCAGTGCTGATTCGTGTGCGATCATCGAAAACATATTTTAACAAGTACGCAATACTGGAACGTTGACAGCACTGCCACCAAATCCAAATACAATTTTAAGGCGCTGTCCGTTCGACTCGTTGACTCAAGGTGTATTATAGAGTGTGTTATGCATATGGGAGGATCGTCCCGATCGGAGCGAGGGCATTGAAGGGGGTGGCACTGAGCCCAGGGGAGTGGGAGATGGCACTGAGGCATAACGGTGACCCGTGTTTGTCGTTCGTCGCGGAAGTTACTTGGGTTGGCCTCAAGACATTGTCGCAGGTTAGTCGAGCTTGGCTTGTACAGAGAAAAAAATGGATAACAAATATTATTTTAATAAAAAATCATAATAATGATATGAGGCTATTCCAAACTAGACAAAAATCATTTAAAACCCTTTTGTGTATGACTTTATAGACTCCTTAACAACTTCCAAATTTTTTTTCTCTGTGTCGAAAAGGTTTCAAATTCAAAATAAACTTCAGGATCAGTCTGGGGATCTGGGGTTTCATCATCGATCGTTCTATATATCGTTCGAATGGACACACACTCCCCGGCACGAGAAATTCGCGTTGAGCGCTGCGGGTCGAAAATTATGGGAAATTAAAAAATGTTTTATTTATGAGTAAGAATTCTTGGCACACACACTCGCCCCTCCCATACAAACACACATATTTCGTGTGGCAAGTCAAGTAAATCTGAGGTGTGGTTTTTGGGTGCACAAGCGCAACAGATATGGAAATTATAATTGTGGTTTATGACTCTTTAATGGCCAATCAGGGGAGGCGAGTGCCGGAGGAACGAGCTTTGCTTTATGAACCCGAACCCTGAAACTGCCTCAGAGTCAATCAAATGTGACACAGGTTCAGTTTATAGATAAAGTAGCCAGACTCTATATATTCTAAGTCGATCCACTCCATCAAAATCATGGCTAGCCACCCCCACTCCCATCCAATCGTCTCCTTCATCTTCGAGCTGGCAAAGCACTATCTTCCGCTCGGCGATTGCGAAACAACTTTCCAACATTAATGACAATTTGTATCGTAATTGAAATCGAAAAGCCGTGAATAAATGCCGCTTTGCACTAAAGCCTCGAGACGCAGACAGGGACGCACCATCAAGGAACACCTTTTTTCCATGTGCCAGCAGACTCGGTTTGAAACCAGTCCACAAAACAGTCCACTTGGTAGCTGCCACTGCCACTGCAACTCCCCAGTCCGGACGCAAAAACGAAACGAAAACACAGGTGCCAAATGGGGAGTGGGCCATGCATACCTGGGCGAAAGCTCAAGCTTTGCTCAACGCGGTTCGATTCGATTCGATTCGATGCAGTTCGGTTTTGGTTTAGTTCAGTTCAGTTCAGGCAGCCGCTTTCGGTATGTAATCCATTTTAATGCCAACACCATTACGAACAGTAGCCTCAGTGTCACATTTAGCAAAAGCCATGCAAAAGGTAACCAAAAATGCAAGTTGATTTCCACTCGAATGGATCTGCAAGGATCCAGGGTAGAGTATTGGGATTAGTTAGGATTACCTAAGAGTAATTCAATTTAATTTCAAAATATAATTATGATTATTTACTTAAGAGGATAAGCAAAGAGTTTGCACCAAGGCATTTGAAACGGCTAAATAAGTGCATTTTCTATTCGGTTTAGACACCTCGATTTACCAATTCTTCTCGCATTTTGTTTTATGATTTAAATGAAGCGCCAAAATGACTTGGCAGCGCTGATAGCATGGAAAAGAGCCAAAGGAGTGCGACCTTAATACGGCGACAATTGATTAGCGAGCGACAGAGCAAGGCGCGCAAGGCTAATGAGGATCGGTCCGGTCCGGTCCAGTCCGGATCGAATTGAATCGTATGGGGATGGGATCTTGCATCCAGGCGACAGAACTGGGTGTGTGCCGAGAAGTAAAAATAAAAGGAAACACAAGTCTGGCGCACACGGAAAAAAATATTCAAAATAATATATCATCATAAGAGCTTTTAAAGAGTAAAAATTCTTTGCTGTGCAACAGGCGCCAAGTGCACAAGGAACAGGTTTCCTGGAGATCTTCTCTTTCCCAGTTCTCGGGACTCTGTATTAATCACTGCGATTCCACCGGCAATATCTCCGTCGATATGCTGCCTGCACTTCGCTTTTTCGATAGCCCTCGATAGCAGGCACACAATTTATCAAATACCAGAAGGCAAGAGGACAAGGCGGGAAGGTGATTCAGTGGCCCGGCATGCCATAACGAACCTTAGCCTACTTAGCAAGTCCAGCTCTGATGGCCAATAAAAAAAAAAAAACATCCAAACCCGCTGGTTGTTTCCCACAATTATGCAAAACAAAGAGGGAGCCCACAATTTCGGGGAGGGGGAAAGCACGAGGGGACGGAGAAACAAACATGCCCATACCACAAGGTGCATCTCCATCTCCATCTCCATCCATCCAGCCAATTGACTGGCAAATTATAATGCATTATTTCATAACTCCCGCCAGCAACTTGTTTGAACTGAGTCAGCCGAGACCCCAAAACACCCCTTCCACCTAGAAACCTGGAGTTCCTAACCGAATCGGAGATCCAATCCTAATCCCAATCCCAGCCCGAATCCGATCCGATCCGCAACCCGTCCCCGGGCAATGGCCGGGCAATCAAATCACTTGCCGCCCCAAGCTGAGCACTAAAACGAGTCAATTGGTAAAAAGAGATCTTAACTCGAATAGAAGGTTCTTATGATTTAAGATAAGGGATATTAAATATTATACTTACTTATTCTTTATGAAGGGATACACCATTATATATATCACTATATGGGTTTCAACTCAATACCCCTTAAACGCTCATCATACCCTTGACATACCCCTTACTTTTGCCAATAGATTGCTAGACAACAATTGTGGCCTACATTGGCAACATTGTCCTGACTCGGACTTCTCTTCTGGCAGTTAATTTGATTATGTATTTTCCGCTGGGCCGCATTGATTAACTGCCGTCTGACATGACAGCTCAATTCGGCGGGCGATGGTGCTCCTCCCCCAGTCGATATCATGATTATCGATTGCACAACAACATTTTTCCCTCCAGTGTCCTATCCTCGGCATCTTCGGCTAGGTTTTTATGGTCTTCAGCAAACAACTTCAGCCCTTCAGCCAATATTTCTTTTGGAGGAGTAGACCCCAACTTGGCCACTGACAACGATCGCGTAATCGCCCTTAATCCATCAATAAAACGGGGCCATCACGATATTTGGCAGTCAGTTTTTGGCTTTTGTTCAGTTGCCACTGTTGCCAAAAAAAACAGAAAAAAACAAAAACAGATACAATTGCAGGGAACGATCCACAAACACCATCAGTCAACACAATCAATCTTTCGGGTTTCGGGGTCTGCAGTTTTGTTGTGAAAATATTTGACTTGTTTTCGATTGGTAAGTGCATTTATTGGGGCTTAACGAGCTGGGCGATCGATCAAGTGCCCTTAAACCTTTCACTAATGATTCGATCATGCAGTGGGTGGCTGCAGCTCTGTTGCAGATACTGTGCATGTGTATCTGTATCTAAGAGATTCATGTGCAGCTAAGCTAGCTTTTAGGCTGCCAAATTGATTGTGACAGTCCAATTAGTATTAATAGGCGGTTGCAGTTTGTTTTAGCTTTTGCTGAAGTTTGTTTCTGGCTTTGGGTTTTGCAATTTGATTTTCTTATTTCAGTTTTTGGGTTGGCGAGGGCGGTCGGTGGGTCAGGCCATAACTCATTGCCATCTTTCAATCAGGCGCTGTGAACTTTTTACCTTCACTTCTTGGCCAATCCGATCGGGTCGGATAAGAAGTGTCCCACTGCCGAAAACAAACGACTCGCATTCACTTTTAGCCATACGGGCTATAAAGAAACAAATTAACTGATGATCTGTGTCAATGGAATGCAACCATGTAAATTACAGGCCAGGCTCCAGGTTCCAGGTTCCAGCCTCAGCCAACGCCACCGCCACCGCCACATCCACATCCACATCCTCGATCGATCCCATATCCAGTCACCTGGCGAAATCAGAGCCAAAAAGCCACCACCATCACCACATAACTTGGCCATAACTTTGCCGGAGAGCCGTTTCCTCCAGCGATCCCAGCCTGAATCGTGTCGTGATTACAGGTTGTTTGGAGGATTGGCCCGAACTATGCGATGTGTTGTCGTTTTGAAGCGATGAATTAAGCGATATTTGCAATTAATAACTGTCATGCTTCGGAAATCTGTTCAATAATAAAATTTGTTTAACGAATCAAAGACTGGGGCTGGGTCTGGGTATGGGTATGGGTCTGGTGGGCACTCCACTCGCATTCGCCCCTCTCTGTGGCCTTTTGGGGATTCTGTGGAGAAACCCCATCTCCGCTTTCCTCAGCTCGCCTTCCGATGGCCTCCAGCGATTTAGCAATCGAGGCGACTTTCGTGTTAATGGCATGCAGGCAATGCCATTGATTTCACTTCGATTGCCCATAAAATACGGCCAAGTGGAAATCCAAGTTCGAGGCAGTGTCGGAGGACTCACACTTTTCAAAAAATTAGATAAAGAATTTTTTAAAGGAATTCCTTAGATGATTTTCAATAACTAAGATGTACTAAAGACTTTAAAAACTAAATACTAAGAGCGATTTACTAACCTTTTCATAAAAGATTTAAGATTTAAAACATTTTCACTAAAAAGTTTTTAGTTAGTTTACCCCTATTCCTAATTAATTGATTAAAAATTATTTTTAAAAGTGCAGAGACAGCCACGTGCGAGAAGGCGGCAAAAGTTATTGACTGATTATGAGATTTGGCACGCCATGAGGAGAAGGCGGAATGTCGGCAGATTATGTTTTGAAAGTGCAGTCACTGATTTCTTTATGAATTCATTAAACTTTAAATTGGTTTTAAATTGGCCCCGGCCGGCCTCAGCTCCATCTCCATCTTCTCAGCTCCGGTCTTGTCTTCCGTCGTGTGGAATTTGGCACGACCTGCCTCGCCACAATTATCTGGCAGCACACATCTCTGGGCCAAGTTTACCGCCAAGTGGCCAAGTGGCCAAGAGCTTGCCAGCCTGGCTGTTTCCCCCCCTTCGGAAGAGAGCTCCCTGTGTGGCCCATTGGCCACACAATTTAGCCAGGAGCAGCAGCCTGTGGGCCAATAATATTAATAACACGCACTTTGTAAGCCTGCCAGCCAAGGAAGGAACCTCCTGCCGGCAAGCCAGCTGCCAGTGGCCTCACCATCACCATCACCATCAGCATCAGTGTCTCATTGTTTGTTTTCATTAAGAGAAATATTGCAGCGTCAACATGAAATCAATACCGGACCCAAGGCGAAACACCCGCACCTTCCAAGGAGTAGGTTTTGTTAGGGATGGGTGTTCTTTCATGTGACACGAGGGTCCTTTGATGTATCGGCATTATCCTTTACATATATCTGGAATGTGTATAGTATTATTATAGCTAAAAAAAAATAGTCTGTATGAATCTTGAGAATTTATAAAGTAAGCCATCATATATATTAAAATTATATTAGCTTGGAACTTGACATTAAATTGTTGAATTACCATTTTGTGGGCCTCTTAAAATCAAGACTACTTTTATTTCCTGTACCCAGAAGTTATGGCAAGGCGTTTAATTATTTCCTTATTTAAAATCTACTTAAATATCATTGTATATACACTTATCCTTTCTAATTAGGATCACGCTTCCATCTCTAGCCCGCACGCAGTCAGGCCTTTTCTTTCGCAGCCTGCCTTTCTGATGGGGGTGACTGATTGTGATTGTGATTGCAGCTCTGCAGCCCCCGACCCTTTTGCTTTCATCCAGGCAAGTTCCATCCAGGACATGGACACGGACATGGTCATGGACATGGACATGTGCAATGTGCCGTTTGTCAGTGGCGCATAAAAGAAAGGAGTTTTCTGTTTTTCTGCTGGTGCGCCTTCTCCCGAAATCTGATACTTTGGCCCCGTCTCGTAATTGTGCAGATGCCCCGATGGAAAAGGTGTCACTCGAGTGGTTTGTGTTCTTGTTTTTGTTCCCATATAGCTGTATAGAGCTACATATATCCGACCCCTCCTAACGACCGATTCAAATACGAAAAGGCACAAGTCGAACACGCGTTTGTGATTTGAGCCACCTCACTCACACCTGTTTTCGGTTTCAGCCTTTGGGACGGGGAAGTGGATTCCGCTCCAAACAGAATATCGGAAGTACGGATTCGGGAAGGGTTGTTTTACAGGAACTAGAAAATAGAATAGAAACCACAGCTGAAAAGGATTTATAAATAGATTGGGAATCGTTTCAGGGAATACAGTCTTTCTGCACTCTCATTTGGGGACTAGAATCCAAACACTGTACTTGCAGATGCACTATCGAGTGAACTCCACCCACTAAAATATAGCAAATAATAGCCCCAGGACTCGGCCTAACCTTGGGGTTCCATCTCATCGATCGATGCAATCGAGGCTCGTTGGACTACTTTTTAATTTCGGAACCTTGAACTTTTTGTTTCTGCCCGCAAATTGCATACCCAGTAAATGTAATAAAAATAAAGCCTGGCTGCAGATCTCAGTAATCAGTTGGGGAAATCGCAGCTGGCTGGCTGGCCAAAACAAAAACGGGCGAAAAACAAAAAAAAAACAAAACTTGAAAAGCCAACAACTTCATCACAACAATGGTTAATGAGTCAGTGATGTTGGTTGTTTGCAGTTCTGTCGGCGGCAATCGGCTAATAAAACCATCAAAGCCATTAAACGTTGTGGGTGCCATTCATTTGATTGAACTTTGACACCCAACCCCACAGCGATTCGGCCAGCAGATGCCGATTCCGCCATGCAGATGCAAATGCAAGTCTTACTGGTCCCCAAGCTTTTGACCACTTTGGCTAGCATTGGCTCAGACCAGACAATATAAAGGCGCAAAGGAGACCCCATCAAAATAATAATAATAATAATAAGCTCAATAATAATGCAAGAGATGCTGCAAACAAGTTAAGAGATAGAAAAAGCGTTCGCGAGTTTACCAAAACCTGATGATTTGGTAGCTTTTGTAGGTCTTGGGTTTGTTGCTCTTTCTTTGGATTTCATGATTTTCTTTTTCAACAAAACTATTGCATACTTTTTTGTGATTTTGAAGTGGAGGTAAAAGTGTTATATTATTTAAATTTAAAGATGTAATAGATATGGTATAGTTAGTTCTATAAACGCAAATCCTTCCATGTATAGTTGCTCTCCACTTGCAGAGCATCTAATATTCGGTTAAATGACTTTAAATTTTCCAGTCTCGTTGGCGGACTTCAGCATTAGTAGATTTCTAAATTATGGCAAGGTCTGCACGTGCTCGGTGGCCATTGTTTTGGGAGCTGCTTTGTTGCATCATCGCAGCGGCATCATAATAATCCCCTCAATGGGCGACAAATCATATTGGCGCAGTTTTGGGTTAAGGAAGTTCGGTCGAGGAACTGCAGTCAAATTGCACTTCCTATCGGCACAATCTCACAATCAGCTGGCGAATGGGCTTTAAGCATTCTAGAAAATCGAATAGAAAAACGTTTTTCAAAAAATATAATTGTGCGGCCATTTCAATTTCATTTAACTCTGAGTCGCCCTCGGGTTATGTTTCGACTGTCGCGAATTTTCGATCGAACTGGCATTGTTTCTGTCTGATTGTTTGGTTGTATGATTTCTTGAGTTTTTGGCTCTTTTCTGGTTGTTGTCTGTTTTTTTTTATTCAAAAACTTGGGACTGAGAGATCGTTATAATCTGGCCCCTGGCGCCGCAGTTGCAACTGCCACGTCCTTCGATTCGAGTGGGTGGCTTAAATTGTTAGACGGCGGCGGGCTGTTTTTATTTCTAGATTTTTTTTTTGGCTGGTTGCTGCTATTCGTTGTTTGATTTAAAATATAATTTTATATAATCTGCTACCACAGCAGCCTCAATTAAATGCACGTTTTGGCTGGGCTAGGTCTCCTAAATGCAATCGATTATTGGTTTATTTTAATTGCTTTGCCTTGGCCAAAACGTGAGCCAACGTGAGAACTAGTGATTCTGGTTCTTTTCGATCAAATTGAGATAATAAAATACGAAAACAACTTGCCAGTTGATTGTTAATGAAGTTGAAAAGTCAACAGAAATCATCTCGGCTCCATTCTCCATAGGAAAATAGTCCTTGCTGGATGGCTTAACAACATTTACGGACACACTGCACTGCACTACAAATGATGTAAACATCTGTTGTTAACTCATTTATGAACCCCTCTTGTTTCGGATGTGTTAAACGTCAATAAAGTTGCTAAAATCAACAAAAACACGGAGCATCGGTTCATATGGAGGCGATTCAGCCCGCTGGCAGCCAAATGGAAACCATAAAGCGGGATCTGAACCCTTTTTTTTTTCAAAGTCCCACTCAATGTGGCAGTGCATGGGGGTGTATATGGTACATATCGCCTAGACGGATCTGTCTGCCAATTAACTGTGTGAAGTGCCATGGTAATTATGTTGCCGTTTAGGGCAAAAGTGTGCCACCAGACTCTGGGACATGGGGTGGGTGATGGGCGGTTGGTTACTTAACAGGGCGCCGGAAAATACAAACAGAATTAACTAGTCAGCCCATTGGCAGTGGGGTTGGAAAAAAAAGGCTTAACAAAACTCTATACAGTGGTTGTTTGGTAAATGACAAACAGTGGATCAAACCAACCAGAACCAATTTCATAATTTTATTACTATTGGAGAAATTATTATGCAAATTGTAATTTAACTTAAGCTTGGGTTTTTAGCTTCCAAATATAGTTCCCTATGGAAGTTTCTTTGATTGCCTATTGTTCTATATTTATAGGATGTTTAAATAAAAGCTAAGCTTCTAACACAATATTTAAAACCAAATTTAAACAGGCTGTTCACTTTTCTTTTTTTTTTTTTTGAAGCCTTTAAAATTAGTACATTGTTGTGTTAATTTTTTCAAGAAGTAATAGTGACACTAAATCTGAAGCTTTCTGTTTGTAATCCCCATGAGGAATATAAAACTCTCCAATTAATAAAACTGAAAATAATTCTCCCTTTTCAAGAACACACTGTACTAAATAAACAGAGTAAGGTTGGTATTAGAGCAACTCAATTAACGTCGACTTGGGGGCGCCAAATGGAAAAAATACGAGTATCCCCCGAATGCCACAAAGTGAGTTATTGAATTATGAAAAACCCCAAAAAATTACCCCGGGGCTAAGCACTATGCTTCCTTTTTTTGTTGTTTTATTTAGTTTTTTTGGGGTGGGCTGCTGAACGCCTCATATCGAAATATCTCACGTGGAATGGGCGATGGCGGCGTGTGAAAAATCGGCTTGAAAGGATGCCGCACACCGTTGTATGCCCCTACACCACACCCCTCGCCAGGGAACACGTGTCGCAGTTTGGGCGGCACTAAATCATCGCCAAATGCTTATGATTAGAGAAAGAAAAGGCAACTCCTCCCGCATCGGTCACATTACACTTCACGGCGAGTTAAGCGCCCGTAGCATCGACTTTTCCAGCAGCTGGATACACTTTATACTCTCCATACCACATAGACTATTTTTAGAGACAAATGCAATCCAGGCAGGCGATCTTGTACCTTGGCATTGTGTCTCTCTCTTTGTTTTTTAATTAGAAACATTTGAAAGCTATTGTCATCGGGGGCAGAAGGGAGCCCGGGCCAACACTTGTTGGCAGCTATCACTGCCCGGGTTGGCTAATGAGGCCCGGATTTCGGAGTTCGGATACTACTGTGGAATATTTAGGGGCCACGGCTCGCCAGGAACAAATGAGCCTGTCAGTGGAGCCACGGCAGATGGAACTTTTGAATGGAAAATCAAGAAAAAAAGCGGGAGCTGTAAATTAGTATATGAAAGAACTATATAAAGTTATCAAAGGGATCCAACGTAAGCTTCAAAGAAAGAGAAAAATGTTGGAAGTAGTAAACTTTAGTAGTAAAAAACAAATTACAAAAATATTTTGTTTCAAGTTTCAAGTCGAAGGGGAACCATCAGAATTTTTGATAAAAAATTAAAAAAATATTTTGTATCTGGATTTTGATGCAGATTGGTGGAGAATCGATGTACAAATCGATTAAGGCATTCCGCTCAAGAATCATATGTGTTTCGCCAAAGATATGGCCTTCACTGGGGGCGCCAAAGATATTGTGCCTCCCAGGCATTTCCAGGATTTTGAAGGGCATCCATCAGAATTTTTGACAAAAAATCTAAAAAATATTTTGTGTCTGGATTTTGATGCAGATTGGTGGAGAATCGATGTAGAAATCGTTTAAGGTATTCCGCTCAAGAATCAGATGAGTATTGAAAAAGATATGGCTTTCGCCGGTGGCCACATAGACCCTCCCAGGCATTTGGAGCGGATTCAGGATTTCGAAGGGGACCCATCTGAATTTTTGATAAAAAATCTAAAAAATATTTTGATTATACAAATCGATTAAGGTATTCCGGATGATTATTGGCCAAGGTATGGGTATCGGCGGTGGCGACATAGTCCCTCCCAGGCATTTTCAAGATTTCGAAGGAGAGCCATCAGAAAATTTTACAAAAAATATAAAAAATATTTTGTTTCTAGATTTTTATGCAGATTGGTGGATAATCGATGTATAAATCGATTAAGGCATTCCGCTTGAGAATTAGATGACTATTGGCCAAGATATAGCGTTCACTCGGTCCAGATTTCGAAGGGGACCCATCAGAAAATATTACAAAAACTATTAAAACTATTTTGTTTCTAGATTTTGATGCAGAATAACGGAGATGCGACGTACAAATCATTTAAGGTATTCCGGTTGAAAATAGGATGTTTATTAACAAAGATATGAGCATCAGTGAGGATCATATAGTCGCTTACATGCATTCTTGGAATCCTACCAGATAAAATTTCTCTCAAACATTGAACCTATTTGAGACTGTGTGCATTTTTATCATAATCTAAAAATATAGTAGATGCTGTGAGGAAACCCCTCAGCTACTTATTGAACAAATTAAATCCTTTTAAGTCATCGAGAACATCAGACCGACTCTTAAATGTTTTATAGTTTCAAGTCAAAGGCTTTTCTTGTAGCAGAATTGAAATCCCTTTTTTAAAGCAGAGATCACAAAGAAAAGCTCATATAGAATAGAGTCTGAAACACTCGTATTTACAAAATAATTTCCAGCCTCCCTTGGCCCTTTCAAACTGTAAGAAAAAAAAAACATAAACGTCATGTTTTCATCGGGGCTTAGCCGGGCCAAGTGTTATCCGACCGTATCAGGGGCTGTGTTATGTTTTGTTAGCTGCAAACACACCGATGATGGCCCATAATCGCCGAAATTGGCTTAGTGGGGCTCGCAAGGAGGGGATCGCCCACCATCGATCTCATTTGCAGTCGGTGCAGGGATAATAAAAGAATAAAAACAACTTTTACGACGGCCACAGATTCACACTCAAAGTGCAGTAAAAGTTGCACGAAACAATCCGTCAAAGGGCAGGGCGACGGGGAAGATCTGGGGAGAAAGCCAGAAGATTTTAGGGGAAAGGTGACAAAGCCCCCGACGATGGCGAGCAAAGATATAAAATCAAAGTCAAGCGCGCGGCGATTTGATGGCATTTGCTGGGAAATCAATTTAATCGCATTTAATGCCCGGCCAGACATCGAAATAGACGACGCAAAGCCGACTGACGATATATAAAAATTTCAATAATTTTTCCAGTGGCAGCGCCAAAAATACCACCCCATCAGGTATCCAGTGGAATACGAGTATCTGAAGAAAATCTGAAGGGGGAAATCTCCAGCTAAGTGCGACAAAGCCTGGGGGAATTGATTTAACATTATTGTTCCACCCTCCACGATCCGCTTGAGGGATCGAGTTGAGTTGAGATGAGACGAGATGGCGGGCGACACCTTGCCGGAGACAAACACCCACTAATTAGTTGTATCTCAGAGATATTTATGCCTCGTAAAACTCTTCGACTGCGGGCCAGGCAGCTGTGTGCGATAAAAACGCTCCCAAAATTAGGCAAAGTGCAGTCGAGTGAGAAACGATTAACTGCCTGCATTAGCCGTCTCTGATTGATGCCAAAAATTAGCAGGGACCTCCCCCCGCCCCCAATAATATCTGTATGCACTGCTAATACATAAATTTAGCTCTTCCTGCACCAGTTTCCCTCCAGACATCCCTGCTCCTCCTCTCAGCCATCTCGGATCCCCCCACCAAGCTCCATGCGAAAGCCAACTGCCTCGCCTGATCGCCCCAATGTATCACGATGGATTTATAGTTTAGTATGCACGATCAATCAAAAATCGTGAAGTGCGCAGTGAAAAAAAAAACAGAGAACTTCAATTTGAACTCTTCTGCGTCTAACAGTAAACGGTTCGGATCAAGGGAGATGATCTCGTGAATATCGTGCTTAAAGTTCTTGATTAATTATAGAGGGATTACTAAGAAAAAAATCATAATTTCATAAGATGTTCTACATATTTTTTTCATTCATTATCCCAAAAGAAAATATATATATTAGAGGCTAAATAATAAAAAGTTTTTTTTTTTTTACATTATTTCACGTGACCATCGCCACCCGGCTGGCATTAAAGTCTTCCGTCGTCGGGGCATATTAAAAGAAAGTCTTCCAGACGAAGCGTTGCCAATAAGAATTATTACACCTGATTGGAATCTGCTGCCGCAGCAGCTCGGCGGCAGCAGCAGCTTGAACTTGACCAGGCCCGGTGGTGGTGGTGGCTTGTGGGTGGGTGGGTTTGGTCGTCTCGGAATCAGAATCCAAATCCGCCTTACAGTTACCCGAATCCCAGCCCCAGCTCCAGACTGCATTTATTAACATTTTGACTTTGTGACCAATATAGCTGGCAAACGTAAGGCTTCCCGAATCCGGGGAAGCTGGAGTCTCTGGTAGGCGTACTTAATCGATCGCTTGTTGATAGGCAAATTGGCAACAACAGAAACCCGCTAAACCAAAAACTTGGCCATAACCTGTTCCAGTACTCTGCTCAGTTCCTCTTCGGCTGGTGGAAAATTCGTGATGAGCACGAAGAAAAAAAACAAAAACCGAGTCTGCTTTAGTTCTTTTTGGCCAAGTTAGCCGTCCGTCCACTGTGTGATCTTTATCTTGGCCGCTAGAAATTTTAGTTTTTTTTTTTTGCTAGGGCCCCATCGTTCGTCTCGAAGTCATTTACATTTGGCGAGATGGGATTTTTGGATTCGGGGTTTTCGGGGATTTGGGACTTGGAACTTGGAAATAGGAACTTGGGATGTCTGCGGTCCGCCTGACAGTTTGGAGCATTGCAAAGTGATCGTTAAATCACGAATATTTAATTGTCTTCATCACCTGAGGGTGCTTGAAATTAGTTTGGACTTGCCTTTAACATTTCTTCGTCGTCGTCTTTGTTCGAACTCCTTTTTGTAATGGTCTATAATGGTTTCGACTTTCGGATGGGCCATTTAAGCTGCCCAACTAACTTGGCTGTCTGGATGTCTGGCTAGTCGGCTAGCCGGCTAGCTGGCTGGCTGGCCGTAGCCCTGGCCCTCCCATGTCTGAGGTTTAAGGTTTAAGACATTAACCGCAAATTGCATGCATAGATTTGGCCTTTAATGAGCCCCAACAACCAGCGATATTTAGTGCTAATTTTATGGATCCAGGCTGGCCAAGAAAAATATACATCTTAGAGGTCAAGGAATGGTCAAGCAAGTAGAGAAATTCATTGAATCAAATTGAATGATCAACTGACTATGATGGAAAGGAATAATAGGTAAATGGATTCTTGGGAATGATATTCGAATTTCGAATAGGTTCCCATCATAAAGTCATTTAATTACCAACTGAGTTCAACTTCCTCTTTTCCAATATTAATATTTAATATTTTCCCATGTCGACTGTCACACTTTCCCGGCCATGATCACACCCAAAATCATAAAAGGTTCCACATCACAGCAAGTTCAATAGCTTTGCACTTCCCACGCTGTCTGTGATCCTCTACGATTTCCTCCCTATGACCTCGCGGCCCATCCTGCGTAAATATGTGCTCTAACTTGACCCAAAACAATTAACGGTTAGCGCCAGTCGACCTTTTTTCCACCCCTCCCTGGATCAGATCAGAAATCAAACAGTGACTAAACAGTTATCAATTATTGCAACCCATCGATGATGTATGTCAACAGTGAGTTCTTCTAATGGGTTTCCCACATAAAAGAGCCATGCATCATTGCACCAGTTTTCCAGCTCGGAAGCCGGTGAATCATTGTATTCTATTTGGATTGGCAAGGGGAAGAGATGCCACCATACGGGGTTGGATGGTACCCGGACAGTTTCCATATTGTCGCAACAATCATTCCCACAATTGTCAAATCACAAAACGCTGCGAATTCGGGAAAGTTGCTGATGCAATTTTCGGGAGCTACCAGCCAAAATGAAATTAAGCCAAATTAAATGGCAAGTTGCAAGGGACTCTAGGGTGGATGTTCGCCCTACACTCGGTCCAATTCATTAATGAGCGACAAACGTTGATGCTATTGTTTACTTGAGGTCATATATACACGGAAAAAAACGGAATACAATGTATAAGTTATACCTCTAACTATTTTATTTTATATCCAAACAACTTAATTTGGAGGGAGGGTTGAATAAATGTAGAATATTTTTGGCAAATTAATATCATAAAAATTAAATTTCTATAGTGACTTTTTCTCTCACTGTAGGACGACTTGCTAGCGTAATTGCTCGCTGGCCACACAGTTGAAAGTCAATGAGGGTTGGGGTGGGGCGGCTGCTTTTCCGGGTGAGGGTTGCAAGTGGGCGTCACGGCTGCCTGAACACCCTCGCCCTTGTTGGCTTAACCCCCTTTCGGTGAAAGGCCGACGGCGGTGGCCGGGACATTTGACATACGTTTTGAGCAGCGTTCAGCGCTTAATATGCGACACGTGACCCACACTTTGCACGTTCCATGCCATTCGATTCCGGCCTTCTGCAGTTCCACCTTCTTTATCCGCATGCATGCAGGTCCTTCGTGCTGTGCTCTCTTCATTTTATTCCGGGGATCGTCTGCTTTCCGGTTTGACTTGTTGTTGCATGACACGCGTCCTGCTATCGCCTTCAACATCGCTCGTCTAAATTTCCAAACGCCATTGTGGGCTGACCAGCGCCACGCGTCTTCTGTGGACTTCGGAGTCCTGCATGCGGATGGTGGGTGTGTCAGCTGGCGGAGAGGGTTGACATGTGGCCGGCTAAGGGTAGAACCTTGAAAGCTTTTTATGAGGCTGCAACTGCGATTCGCCATTGTGTTCGAGATCAGAGGCATTCAATTGCGTTGCCTGTGGTTTCCATTGAAGATCTCGTTAGGTCCAGCAGAGCTCGCAAATTAAAACCAGCTTGATAGTATAATTAGTAAAAAGGCAATTGAAAAGAAGTACTTACTTTTTGGGAGTTTTATACCTCAAACCGAGGTATCCCACACAATCGTTTTATCGAAAAGTACCATTCTGTGACTCTTTTTCAATAGCTTTTGATATTCTTTTGAAGTTTAAAGAATCCTAACCATTTAAAGATATTCTTCCTCATCTTCTATAATTTAAATAAAAAATTAAAGTCTTATTCACTGCCTATTTTATTCTCTAAACTCCCACTTGCTTGACCTCAATGACCCTGTCCCGAGATCATGGTGAGTCCCTACCTTCAGGGCAGTTTAACAGTTGAACGACAAACGATCAGAGTTTAGAAAAGCTAAAAAAAAGGAGAGAAACGCCACTCAGGATAATCCAGCATAATGTTTGTACATTATTTGATCGAATTTGCGCCATCGTGAGCTCAGGCCACAATTTCCACCGGCACGTTTTCTTCTTTCACCAACGCTCTCCAATGGCGAAAATTGCCATACAAATTAAGTGATTTGCTATTGACATTTCCGCCAAAGCCAAAGCCAAAGCCAAAGCCAAAGTGGTAAAGTCAGGGTCCAGATACGAGATTCCAGCTGGAGCCGCGAGCCTTGAACGAAGCACGCGCGTGAATAATGAAGTGCCAAGATCGCTTACACTCGGAGACTCTCAGGCTCTGTGGTCATTTTCACACAATTCACATTGACCCCTCGCACACTGGCCTGACCCTGGATATCGAAGAATCGAATGTCTATGGTATGAGCCGGGAGAGCCTGCCAGCCTGCCAGCCTGACCGACAATCGATTTTAATTTGTTTAACTTGTGCATCAATTTCTGTGCTTGTTTGTGCAGCATCTTCTACCCCATTGTGCATAAATTACTGACACTTGTCTCCATTAAAAATGAAGGTGATTCAACTGTCAGGGCCCTGACTCTGAATTCGAAAAGCAGCCAGCAACTCCCTGGCATACTGGCAGTCTTGCAGTCTGGCAGTCACGGCATGTTTTTTCCCTCGGACATGGATTCGATGTTGGTATGACGTCTGCCTATTGGAGTTCCATGGACATCAATCGTTGGCAATTTTCTTGTAATTGTTTGTGGTTGTTGCCTGGACAATTGACAGCAATCTGTTCGAAACTCAATAGAAAAAGAGTTTTTGTAAAAAAAAAAATGTATATATATAATTTTTCAAAGCTCTCCTTAAAAATCAAGTGCTTTCATATCACTACTATCCCATTTGGTGGTCCAATCTACATGTCATTTTGAGAGAAAAAAAAATCTATAAATTTGGTTTGACGGATTTTGAAATATTTTAGCACTTTTGCGTTATCGAAGCGACAAAATCTATTACTTAATTTTTTATTTGCCCCACTCTCGGCCATGTTTTGCAAATATCACTCGAGATGAAATATGAAATGCAAGTGGCCCGAGAGGTCTGGCCGGCATTTAACTGGCCATTTATGTGCGTGATTATTACGTGATATGGCCGGCACTAGGCTCATAAATAATATTAAGCCAGTTTCCAGTCGAATGTGCAGAGACCAACGAATGGCCAGGTCCCATTTTGACCGAAGTCCCAAGTCCCCAAAAAATCCCAGGCTACACCCTCTCTCTTTCGCGATGCCAATTGATTTCTGTTTTGGGCTGCAAGCACTGCCAAACTGTTAAATCATTTAATATACCAATTATAACAAGTCGAGTAGTTAACATAAATCCTGCTATCCGCATTCAATGAAAAAGTTAAGTGATTTTTCGCACTGAAATTTTTATTTTTCTTTTTTTTTTTATGGGTATAAAGAGCTAGAGCCCGGGCCGGCGGCAACGTCGCCAAGAAATCAAAACTCATGCATTATGAATGCCAAAATTTTCTGACGTAGTCAATTTCAATTTTTATTTATTTTATTGCCTCTAATGCATCGGCGCACTGGCTGGCAAATAAATAAATATTGGAAATAGCAACAAATGCATGACATTTGCAAAAAAGGAACCCACTCAGCATAAGGAGAGAGCTACAAGACTTAAATCGAGACGTGAACGTGACACGGGTTTTGGGGTTCAAAACTAAAACTTGGTTCGTTTTTCCTTCAATACAATAAGAATAATTGTTAAAATATAACCACTAAATAAATTCCAATTAATCTTGAGTCATAGTTTTAAATAATGACCAAAAATATCACTGATTATTTCAACATAAATATATTAATTTAATTCAACACTTCACATCTCTAATCGGAATTTTGTATCTTGGGCTGACAGGTTGGTTTTCCGACTCGTCCGCTAGGTGGCGTCTGTTGGCCAGGTTACAATATACGAATGTCTCTGCCTGCTTTTCTACTGAATCATTGCTGGCCAAGAAAAAAAAACGTAGCCAAAACAGTTGACTGTCTGCCCCACTGTCTCATATTTTATCACAGCAGCCGCCGCCGTCTCGAGTGGCCAAGTGTCTTTGGTTAGAGTTTTATTTTATTTTTTTGGTTAGTGATTTTTTGGCTTTTCCTTTGGCTTTGGCACATGCTCTAAGCTCGTTCCTTTAGTATTTTTTTGTTTTTTTGGGGTTTGTGGCACAGATTTACGACTTTTTATGCTATTTTGATTTGTTTTTGCATAAGGGTGTTCACGTGGCCAGACTGTTGGCTAGCTCTTTTGGCCAAGTCCAGTCCCGGAGTGGCAACTGTTTGGCCGTTTGTCTTGTCAGTGGCGTTGTAATTGGGTTTCAGAATATGACGGAAAGAGTGTTGCTAATCAGCAAATCACACTCTGGCGTTGAGTAGACGAATTACAGCGCACTGCGGCCACTTGAATTTGTATTTTTTAATTTTATTTGTATCTATTTTTGTGGGTTGCTTTTCTATAATTGTGAATTGTGAATGCCCGAAAAACGGGCGATTGGCAACCTGTTTTTTTTTTGTTTTTGGCCATTGAAAATGGAAAGGCGTTTCCTTTGGACCATCAATCTTGAGCTAAAAGTGTCGCCAAGTATTAACTAGAGGTTTCTTAATTTTCAACACATATTTTACACTCAGAGGTGTGGTCTTTTAGTATGGCTTATAAACCTAAATTTGTGAGCTCTCTCAACTTTATTGTCTATATGTTAGTTGCCTCATAAACCCATATTTTCCTATCTCCATGTCCCCAGACCAATAACCATTAATACCCAGATTCTAGTTGGAATCTTATGGGAAAATTGCACACATTGCACTTGGCCTAATCCCAAGCAGCCATAACAGAATTAATAAACCAACAAATGCATTCTGGGCTATTTGCATTTAAATGGATAAAGAACTAAAAAGAATCAATTGATTTTTTTAGACTTCGGGCTACTCTGCTATGGCTTTTTTTTAAAGAGAAATGCAATCAGATGGGATTATTTTCTATGGTAAGTAGGAGTAGCCTTTAGTGGCCTTTAGTTTTATGAATTTTATATATTTAAGCTATAATGTAATTTATTTTCTTGGCTCGTCAGGTGCTAAAGCTCTAGGCTTTGTTCTTTCTCCAAAAGTATAATGTAAGGCTCACAGCTTATCCTTAGTTAGTTCTTTTAGCACCCAACGTATTGTAAAACATTTAAAAGCCAATAAATGGGATCTAGCTCGACTAGCCGCCCTGGGCAGGTTATCCTGATCGGGGATGATGGGTCGCGGGGCGTTGAGGGGCAGGGTATGGGGTAGGGCCGGGTCTGGATGGAAACGTCTGGCAGCTGGGCAGCAGTTGCACTCGCCGCAAGTCGTAAGTTGGGCAGTTGGCCAGGTGCGGGTGCCCCACACACTCTCCATGCCACACCCCACACCTCAACCCCGCACACCTTGTCCATAAACTGGTTGCTGGACATGCGGCAAGGCAAAAGGCCAAAAACTGGCCAAGTCAGAGCCAGATGTGGCAGGATGGACACATTTTAGCTGGTTTATAACTAGTTACCATAATAGACTTATCTATTAATTAATTTTTAAGAATTAATTAGTTAACTAATGGTAGTAATAATGGCAACTAATTTCCACTTTAATCCACTTTTTTGAAAATTAAAAAAAAACAGGAATCCATTAAGTGGAACTTCATGATATAATATAGTAACCCTAAAAAAATATTAATTTCCTCCTACTTTTTGTTGGCATCACTGAAAAAGAGTTGCAACTTTATGTGGCATGGAACACACCCGCATCGCGGCAGCAGACAGGACAGAGACTCGCGTTGAAACTCAGTTTAAAACCAGATTAGCGCCCAAGTCTGTGGCTAATTTTTGTCGGTGGGCCTAAACAAATTTGAATTTGAATGTTAGCGGGTGATAGTCGCTGGTTTTTTCTATTTTTGGTTTTTTCTCCTTCTTTTTTTTTGGTTTGGTGTATGTTTGGTGTATGTGTAAACGAAAGACCACTTGGTCAGTTGGCGAATGCTGTACCACAATCTTGCAACGCTGCAACGCTGGCGGGTTGACAGTCTGGGGCCCCCACCCGTGCGGTGCCTGTGAAATATATAGGATGACATGGGGCATGGTTATGGTTACGTGCATACAAAAGCCACTAAGCAGATTACGAAATGTTGACCTTTTTGCCGCACAGCCTCCTGGCCACTTGTCAGCGCCTTTGGCGGCATTTCGGAGCTTTTTTTTTCGAGGAGCTTGTGTACTGCTTGTGTCCCGCTGCTGCTTCTGGCGAAAGGTTTATGTCAACTGTTTTAAGCCGCCTCTTTCTCCCACCCCCTCCCAGATAATTGCAGCACTCGAATTGAGTTCAATTTAATTTGCCCATAATTCAGGTGACTCCTGCTAATGGCTGAACGGGTGGTTTTGTTCGGTGTTGGGGGTTCGATCGGTGGGTGCAAGCACTTCCTGCTTATCACTCGCCCCATAAACTAGCCCGCAAAATGAACGCCATTGAGTGACCCGTAAATCGGCCGACCAACCACTTCCACTTTGGCAAACATTTGCTCTATAGTTCGAGTATTACTTAATAGTCGTGTGACTCACTCGATGGGCTAACAAAAATTACAGCACTTTTCCAGCAAAAACCAATAGCAAGTGTCATTAGAGGGTAATGATTGATAAGCCAAAAAGTTACATACTCTATTTAATATTAGTTGCTAGGCACTAGGGAGTATTATAAAATATTACGAATTCCAGTGAAGTGGTTTGGCAAAACAAAAAATGGGGGGTTTCGGGAATGAATATCCACCCATCTGCAGCTCAGGGAGCTCTAAATAGCTATCCAAAAAAATGTCTTAAAAATCGCTACATCTTTTTGCAAACTGTACAAATAAAGGTAGAGTTTTAGCGCGAATTGCATTCGCCTGCAGATTACGGGGCTTAATTGAGTGTGACAGAAGCTTTCCGGCCGGATCCGTCCACATGCCCACGGGCAGCTGGTTCTGTGACGCATACCTGCGCACTATCCATCTGCTCACCCTGGTGGTGGACGGGGTGGAAATCACAGCCCGGCAGGCTATATAATCTGCCGGCGAAATGGTGGGAAACTTTTGCAACCCCCGATACGGAAAGCCAAGTGAGACAAAAGCACCGGCTCTGGAGAGGCGTTGCCAGCAACCTGGTGTCGGGTAGTGAGTCAATGGGCACCAAACCAAACACTACGGTGAACGCTAAATACCGGGTACCTTCAAGGACAAAGCCAACATGAAAGCAACTCCAGCATAATAATCCACCCCGTCACCTCGTCCTGCCACCCAGCGGCAGCAGGCTGTTGCTCCCTTCCAAACCAACAAAAAAAACAACAAAGTTGTGTCCTGCAGCTGCGCAGTAAATCCCGTCCGCATTCAGGGTGGCTTTTATTTATTTTTGGTGGGAAAATAAATCAGTCGAGTTCCCAAACATTGCTATGCTATGCTGATTAATTGCCGGCGATTTTTCGGGAACTGTACCTGATCAAAAGCCAAAACTGTATTGGAATTTTTAGCGGCCTCATGTTGCTCTTTTCAATAAATTGGGCTTTTCTTTAATTTCTGTGAGATTGTTCATTTTGGACTTTGTAGTATTTCTAGATCGCTGCCTCTGGTGGATATGCTCACTTGGAAGGTCTTTGGTTAATGGGCAATCAAGTAAAATAATTTAATTTGAGCAATTTTCGAAAAAAGCATTTCGTTCAAGTCGCAAAACTTCTGAGAATGCAACAGTTTTGATAAGGGTTTTTATTGAGGGTCAATGAAGTGCAAAGGTTATGAAAATGAGCCTGGGAAAGTTATGAGTAGTTTCTAATAAGCTCAAATATTTATTTATTAAAAGGCACTTAAAAAACTCCTGGCTTAGAAATTATGAAAGCTTGAATAGCTTTAAAAACCCCTCCTTTGTATCTCATAATCAAAAAATTAATTAAAAATCTCATACACAGAAACAATCAATTTAATCAGCACATATTTGATTTGAACCATTTTTCCTATCCACACTACCAGCTTCCGGGCAAAGCATTTTTAATATTTTTTTTAATCTTTCGCCGACTTTCCATTTTCAATTGCGAATCATTGTCCTGACAAATTGTTGCGCCTGCGCGACCCATCCGTTGGCCAACCGAGTCCGATCCTCAGGTGTTTTTATGGCCAAGGCAGGTGGCGGCCGTTAACTGAAATCTGAGGTGGGAGTAACGAGGCCGATGGTCGTCGAATTTTCGCCACAAAAAAAAATCGCATCGATTTGTTTGGCAAGGCGTTTTCTACGCCTCCGGCTCCACAGATTGAGACTTCCAATTGGGTCCACCAGATGCGGTGGATGACTACAGTGGATTACATATGCTCCTTCAAAGTTGTCCTCCTGCTGAAACTGGCACAGGCGAGTGGTTGCACTGTTTCTTTATTGGTCATGTTGCAGGTCGTTCCGGAGAGCAAGCCACAGGCACACTTCAAGGAGTCAGTGTACTGGATGAGACCGTAGTTGCTGGATATCATCCACATGGGATCCGACCGCAGAAGGCTATCGGCCATGCCCTCGGGTAGGCCGCAAATCACCTCGCACTTAACGGTGCGAATGGCGGCTATATTTGCGGGTCGAAAGCCCCGCAGACAGGTGATGAACTCCTCGGCCGGGTCCCAAATGAAGTCGCCCAGCAGCTTCCGGTAGTTCAAGTCCCCCTTGAAAATGACCATCCTACTGCTGGTGAGTAACTTGTACAATTCCAGGTCCAGCTCGACCATCACAAAGTAGGGCTGAGGCCCAGTCCAAAAATAGGACTGTGGAGCCACGATGATTTTTTCTGTATTCATAAGATGCAACCATCTGCTACCAACGCTCGAGAGCATCTCGTCCGTCTGCTGGATCAGGTAGTTGATTGTCCATTCAATATCCTTAGTCATAAGATCGGATATATACCAGGGAATGGCCTTGACATGCAGGCGCACTTGGGAGGCCAGTCCGGTCTCTATAAGATATTCTAAAAACAGCATGTCGGTGAAGAACTCAAAGCCTCCGTTGTCGCAAATGAAGTCGACAATGTTCCCCGTCGAAGATTCGCGCTTCTGTATCAGACAATTCCATATGGAAATAGAGTCGTCCACCAGGAGATTCCGGTCCAGATCGGCCACCTGGGCCAGGACATTGATGTCGGTTTGGTTCTCCTCCTCCGAAAACGCATAGGCACCCAGCGCTATCTCAAAGTGATTGCTCCAGAGTACGATGCGCAGGAGATTGCTAAAGTTATCGTAGCTCTTGCGTAATCCGCGGGTGGCCTTGGCCAAGCTCTTCATGGCATTCATACTGATCGTTAGGTCATCCATCTTCAGGTGATTGAACGGGTCGTAGCCGTTCAAATAGCGACTGTTCTCGAAGAAGGAGTAGAGGCGACGGTACAGGTAGCACTCGGCGTGCAGCCAACAGGCCCGGAAGAAATTTCTTTTGGGGCGCGGCAGCTCTGTGAGAAAGGCATTCCACTCGGCCTTGTCCGGCTCATTGCCATGGAAGAGCAAGAACTGGCGATCCTTGTTCAATTCGTTCTTCAGACGATCCACGCCATCCACGATGTGCCGGACATCGTTAAGCACATCGTCGCCATATTGTTCCACCAAATACTGCGCTTGTGACAATATTCTCATTATGATTTGTTGCATTATTCCCGGCATCCGTGTTCTCAGGCTCAGATATGCAAAGCTCTGCTTGTATCGACCGGAAAGCAGCGAATGACGTGGCGTAGGTCCCTCCAGCAAATCGGTTTCCTGGGACCTGTCCGAACCCACAGATGCTCGTAACACCATGATGGGATCAGTATTCTGCCAGTGGAATCTTACCCTAATCCTCGAAATTCACGAAGAATTTTTTGTGGCCTAAACAATGGATAGAAAAAAATTAGAAGCTCTGCATTTTACGATTTTCATAGAAATTCTAAAATTGGCTTGAAAAGCAGAGCTGACTGGGGGGAATATATAGTTTTTAAACTATATAAAGAAGGGAGCCAATAAACTGATAGAACTACCTTGTTCCCCCCATTCTAAGTACTGTGGGAAACAGCCAGGCATTACTGAGATATCCGCTTCCCCTTTTTTTTGTAATCAATTTAGAAAACATCTTCTTCCTTCCGTTGCCCAGGTGTTATCCGCATCGTGGCATGTCCAAGTGTAATTTACACGGTCGGTGGCGAAATAAAATTTGCATATCCTTAGCACTCCCTGCCAGTTGCCCTTGATCCTTGATTGCATTCACAGAAACAGAAGCACACATGCCCGCTCTTAAGAAGCGCATCCGGTTCGGGATCAGAATCGGAAAAGTGAAAATCATAACAGGGTAGGGTTAATGGTTAGGGGTTAATGGTAATCAAGATAGTCCCTGGCCTGCATTTAGCATAATTGTCACATGTTAATAAACAAGTCCACATCACTGTGGGAAACTCAGGCCTCGGAATCCGGAGTCGTCATTGAGGTTAATTTTATGCTAATGGGGCAAGGTGTGCACTTCCTTCCTTGGCAACCCTTCCTCAGTGGATGCCCTTAACCTTCCGATCCGATCGGATCCAATCTAATGCGGTGTTTACGCACCGAGGATGACGCAAGTGTTCGTTCCGATCGGTTCTATTCCGGGGCTATTTGCATAGGCATTTGCCAAAGGAAGCCGAGCCAGATACAAGTTCGATTGTTTGTTCATGACACATGAACGAATTACACAAAGAAAAAAAGAGTATTAATAGGGCTAATGCCTCTTGATAAGCCACCTAACGATAGGGTTATTTGTGCCCCTGTTTTCGCTCTGTGCAGCACTCAAATCTTCAAGATTTGATTTTCTGTGGCAGACACCGGTGCGTCAAAACAGTGAAAACTTGCACCTTAGAGCCCGCCGTTTCGCATCCAGGTGTTCTCTTCCACGGAAATCGAAAACTTCCCCTCTTGATATTCCGGTTCCAGGTTCGGTGGTGATTGTCTCTGACTGCGACTCAAGGTGTTACAATTTCAGTACAAAAATTCAGAACCTTCAAGGCGTCTATTTCGAGTTTTTTAGTTGCCAGCCAGGAACGTTATTCTTTATGCTCCTTAGGGTTGGGGTATATTGATTATTGAATACTCTGATATAAATAATATTAAACTATTTTTTTGTATCATTTCTTTATTATAAGCCTCGTTATTGAATTTATAACATTCTTTAAAATAAAACCTTCTTTAAGAGCATTTCAGTCTTCGGCTATCAGAGCTGGTCCTCTCCGCAATTCTTCCGTTGAATTCCGAGGGGGTTGGGACAGGATTGCGTTGCCTTGTGAAATCACTAAACCAAAATTGCGAAGCAGCTGCGTAGTTTTAAGGGCCAAGTTCTGTGGCATGTGCTCATCGCTACGCAATACACTCAGTCTATTATTTATTTTACTTTTTCGGGTGGGGGACCTCTAAGTCTATGACTGGCCATTGTTCGATGTGTGTAATGGAGATCCCAGGGCCCAGGCCCAGGCAGGTATGACACTGTGATACCCAATCTCATGAAATACCATTTCGGCAATCCTCCACAATCTGAGAGTTTGAAATAATGTTCTGCCATAAAAATGCCTCAACTTTCACCCAAGAGTCCCGAGGCCCGAGCCCCAGAAAAAAAGTGACAAAATATGGCTCAGCCGGTAATTGCTCCCAGCAGATCAGTGAATATATTTATGTTATTGCTGCCCCCGATCGTTGCAAGTAAAAAATTGCATTATCAGAGTCATAAACAAATTAGGGGCACCCGACAAAAAATAAGTTTATAAGATGCAATATATAAAAAACTGAGAGGAAAAGAGGCGCACAGATCGGCAGCTGCATATGGGAACGAGGGATAATCAAGGCTCAAGTGGCGGGTCCCATTAGCTGACACCGCAGCGCCAAGAAGTGCATACAATATTTTAGAAACAATAGATAAGAGTACACAGAGAGAAATAAGTGGAAAAGTATGGGACTTTGGGTTAAGTTAAGGGTAGAAGTCAACAGATTAAAATGGGAAATAATCACGGATGGCCTCCCAATCGTATCCTTCAATTGCCATGATTTCTTTTGACTCTGAAATTATTTTCAGTGCCTTCTTGCTACTCGCCTAAGCTCGAGAAGATTAATAACTCGCTGGCGCACGTTCAATTAATCTTTCGCTGTGCCTGCTCTGGAACTGCAACTGCAACTGGAGATGGAGATGGAGCTGTGGAGACATGGCGACCATAGAAGACATGGAGATCGAAGTGTCCCACCCACTGACAACTTAACGGCACGTCTCCGGAATAGATAGCCCTGGTGTTCCTCACCGGGGAAATGGGAATAGGCATGAGATCCGAAGACTCCAGAGATGAAATGAGATGGGATCGTGTACCTGCCGCATTGTCAGTGTCAATTGTGACAGTGGCTGCGACAGAGGCTTCACTCCCTCCGAAAAAACAAACAAACGGACACGTTCTCGAGGGGGATCCGTTCCCAGTTCCCATTCCCCACATTGCCCCAACGATCATGCAAAACATTTGCCCATGAACGTGACAAAACTGAAGAACACGCTGCCGGGTCCTCCTAAATTAGTTGTTTTAGCCGTGTCTAAATTTAGTAGCTACCACGACGACCCCTCAACTCAAAACAGAGAGATTTTTGGGCGTGCGGCAATCCATTGGCCATAAATCAATTATACGGCGACCCCCTCTCCGGCGACAGTATTTATAGACCCACTTTTTGGACAGTGTTTGGGCAGATAGGCCCGGTTCAGGTGCACGGCGGGATGAGCCGCCGCGATGCAATAATTTCAAACATTTTCATAGCTCAAATTTATGTAAATATAGTGCTGACAGTTTGAATATGCTTCTGTCCAAAATTAGCATAAAATATAAATCGAAAATCATTTGTAATAATTAGCTTGACATTTGCTTCTGTTTTTAGACTATTTTTTTTGGCAGAAAAAAAACGGAGTAGTCCGGGTCCCCAGGGAAGTCAATTTATTTAATCAAGAATCCCTGGGGCAAGTAGGCTTTGGTTTTGAATGTCAGATCGACCTGCAGCCCTTCAGCCCGGACTACAGTCAGTCAGTGTTTAGGATGGAGAGAGAACGCATCAAAATTATAAAAGTGAAAATATTCTAAATGTAAACGTAAAATAAAAAAAAAAATATATATATAAAAGAAAAAATTTTAAAAAATTATAAAATCTACAAAAATGAAAAAAATTATAAAATTTAATAAAATGTAACTAAATTTAATGTTCAAACACTTTTAACGGCTATCAGAGGCATTATAGGAAAAACACTATCCAGGTCGATTCCCCGCTAAAATAATATAGAAAAAAATATGGTCAGGACATCCGCGGGGTGAGTACAGGAGCTGATGGCTTCTATTCGAATTAGCAATCAAAAACATTCAAACACGCATAAATTGAATCCCGTGGGATGATTTCAGTTTCGTGTTCCCACTACCACCGCGAGGCAACCCTCCCCGTCACCATGGCCTGCAACTTGTCACGTGATTCCAATAACAAATAATTCCAGCTAAAAGGATCATCCCCTAGACCAGTTGCTGCCGCCAAGTTCTGAAATCCAACCGGAACCCGTATACCAGCTAGCGTGGGTAAGTTATTTATTGCGACGAATCCTGCAGGGATACAGGATGCAGGACTCGGACCATGGACCTGACCGCCTCCACCCTGCAGGATCGCCTCCTGCCACCCCGTCTCGCTGTTCTCACGTTCCTGCAAGTGTAAATTGCTTCGGTCATGGGAACATTTGCACTCTCTAATAGAATAGTTAAACGCAGTAATAGACACTCAATGCCACCTAATTGATTAGTCCTCATAGGGGGTCATTTTTAGTTAACGACATAGGTGTGGTCCTCGAACTATCAATAATGGAATTTATTTTTTTTTTTTCAGGACTATCGACTATAGTCTACATCCTCGGTTCTTTATTGCATGGGTTCATCATAGTTTGTGTAAAAAACAACTTCTTCATACTATTTTAATAAATTTGTAAATAAAATTTGAAATTTGTTTTTAATCGGAATCACTTGAGGGCATTAAACCCAATCCGAAAGCGAACTTGAACTTCAGAGTGCCCTTCAAGGATGTTTGCCATCGATAAGAAAATTTTATCTGAAGATGCGAGAATATGCAAATATATTTGCGAGTGATTCAGAGCTTTGGTTTTTTTTTTGGTTTGTGGATGGAAACTAATAAAGCGGCAAATATTTCATTTTTATGATGTCTCAACATTGCATTAACATAAACGCTGATGTTAATCTCTTTTTCCCATGAAGCTCCCATGATTCGAGTCGCCGCGAATGGAAAGAAACATAAACAATTTATTATCGTGATTCATTTATGAAAATAAAATCACAAGCTAACAAAGAAAAATAAACTTATGATTATTTGTAAAGATGAGAGCGCCAAAGCTTCCGATCAATGAATCGATCTATCTTTTTTTTTCGGTTCTCCAATGCCAGGCGGGTGGTCTCCCTACGCCACTCACCCAGTCTGTGGTAACTAAGCTTCCCAGCAGATTAATATCTCAAGAGTGGTCAGAGCGCATTTTAATTAGTAGTCGAAACTTAATTTATTGTCACTTCGACTAATGAAACACGCCTTAGAGTTGCGGTTGAATATTAGACCCTCTATAATTGACCAATTTGTGTGTGGTGGGTCTTGGGTTTTTCTTTTTTTATATTTATTTCCACGATCTCTATGAAAGAACCGAAAGCGCACACGCTGTCAATAAAACAAATTAGTTTGAATTATAGACGTAGCTTCTAGTCTACCGATTAATTTATGCGGCGTCGGAAGCTCCAACTTTAGATACATTTAAAGATACAGATACTGGCTGTTTGTCTGCTTTTATTCGATTATAATTACCGTTACCAGTCTGGTAATCTGTATCTTTAAATGTATCTAAAGTTCGGGCCAGATAATAATATCGGATTTCAAAAGAGGCGCTTTATGCTCACTGACCTGGAGCTGGATCTGGAGCGGGAGCGGGAGCGGGAGCTTCGGGATGGATGGAGCTCTCTGGAACATCGTCGGTATCAGGCGCCAATAGTTCTAAGATCTTGTTTTGATTGCAGCTCGGTCTGGTCGACATGGCGCATTTTTTTCCTCTTGTATTTCTCCCCCAACAAAACGTACATCCCATCCCAGCTATATCCATTATCCATTGTCTGCTCAGTGGCTTGAAAAACCTTCAACTCGTGACAATGTGAGACAAAAGTCGGCGGCGGCGGCAGCGTGTGTCTTGGACAGCGGATCGGCCTGGATCGGATTCGTTTTGGATTTCTGCATACTTTTTCCTAACGCCGTCGCCCGACTTTCTTTTGTCCGGAGTAGCTGGCCGGGCCGAGTGCAGCTGCATCCAACTCGGATACTCGGATACTTAGAAACTCAGATACTCTTGCAGCAAATGCCACCTTGACGGCGGCAAATTAATGACATTTTGCACTTCATTATGCGACTCTGTGCGGCCGTTTGACACTTTGAAGTGAGGCACTCAGCTGTGGAGCACTGTGGGCTGTGTGGGGACTATGCGGGACAGTTAGCGTTTGCGGTTTAGCTGCCAGGTGATGTGCAGTTAGCTTTGCCCCACCGGCCTGGAGGGTTTGATGACACCACACATTGTTGCCTCAACCGAGGGAAGTCTTATTAGGCCTGGCAAAGTGGAAAAGAAGTTCAACTCATAGTTTGAATGGGAATTGATTGATGTAAAGAAAGTTATTTATTTGTTAGTTTAAAAATACATTATTGTACTTGAAAATTATTGTAAAGAATTACAGACAAATCAGAGTCCATTATGGATTTGGAACAAAAGGATAAACTACGAAACTCCCATATTTTAATAATTTTCAATGCAAACTTTTCTCATTTAATAGTCTAGACTCTGGAGTATATAGACATTTCTTATTCTGAGTCCTTGAGTTGTCATTTCCATTAACATACATGTTTCATTAATCAAACCAAATAACTAATAATGATCTGAGGTCCTCCATTCACTTAAGGCTTCATAAATTCCTCAGCAGTTAATTAAAAATTCAAATGCACTTTGGCGTAGACAATCAATTATCATTTCTTATTGTGAACGTCACAGAGATCACGTATCACGAAAATAGATTTCACCCAGGTGAGCACACCGGTTGTTACAGGGATTTTTGGCGCCAAACAAGGACCAAGGGGCAAGGACGAAATCAGTTCCTCGTTGGTACGTGTCACAGTCGGCAGATGCGGGAATACAAGAGGCATGAACGGGTGGGGGGGTTTATTCTTAAAGATTTCTTCCAGACATCCGAGGGGTTGGCCCTGAAAGTAACGTCGAAAACTGCAGTTCAGCCACCACCAGCAGCATTGCCACCACCACTCCTGTGTTGTGATCCTGGCGAAGGTTGTCTGGTGAGGCTGTGGATTCCGTTTCGGGGTGGGACAGTCTCCGCCAGGTAGTTTTGCACGTACCACTCTCCACCATTTTGGCGCATTCCAAGGCACTCGGCGAGGGGCAAAATAATAAATAGAAGAATGCAAAAGCCAGGTAACTGCCGGGGCACATGCCCGTTTTGGGGTGGAAGTGGATCTCGGTTCCTGATCTCGCCAGATGGCGATATCCTTCAATTTCACGGCCGTTAGGGGTTTATTTTTGCCGAGTGCACCTAAAACTATACATAAATACATAGGGTATAGTATGCGGTGGGTTGCGAGGGACGATAACCGGAACAATGGTCCGGGTAAAGGTTGATTTACCTTAGATCTCGGCGTTGTTTGTTCCGTTGATTAATATTTTTGTGGACATCTGAGTGGGATGCATTGTGTTCCGCAGGCAGGCGGTATTTCGGATTAATGGAACTGCATGTCACGTGCTGATATTTTACCAGCTGCCTCTCTGGAGGATCCTTATACGAAAAAAATAAATAGGAAAGCTTAAAGATTATTTTTAACAATTTTCGGAATATCAAAGTTTTAATAGAAACATGGGAATTATTTAGACTGCAGATTGTCAACTGAAGATCACAAAAAGAAGGACCCCTATCATCAAAACATTGATATTTAAACTCAAACATTGATTATTATTGGTTTCGAAAGTTCTGAAAACTATTGACAAAATGCAACCATCTGGAAAATCCTTACATGATAACCAATTTTGTGCCGACTCATCCAGTGGAAAAGCCGATCGTTTGAGCCAAGTCTAGGATTATTTGTGCCATAAGCTGCTTAAACAAAACGATCTCTGAACGGTCCCTCTTAAGACTAGGCCGCCAAAAAGACTCTTAAGTCTCCACCAAAGTCGGAGAAACGATTGAGAGCTGAAACAAGAGAGCGCCCCCAACCCAAGAGATGGAGGCTCTCCAGCAAAGCTCCTCTCTTACCTCAGCTCCAAAGAGCGGCTATGAAGCTCACCTGCTCCCTAATATTAAAAGAGAACTTCCCCACATAAAGGTGATCGCACAAGGCGGACCCGAAAGAGGTTTATAAATAAACTTGCTACGCCAGTTGGTCGTCTATATACTCTTCTATATAATAAGCTTGCCACCAGCTGCCGCTCTCACCGATACCATGAAAAATCAGGGGAAATACGGAATATATATAGAGGTGGACCGGAGAGGCAGCTGGTGGCGATCGCTCACTGGAGAAGAGAGGCCTATGGCACGTGCTGGCTTTTTACACACAGATTTGTTGACGGAGCCGCTTCATCCCCTCTCTCTCTGTTTGGTAACACCGTCTCTTTCCAGCCGATCTGCAGCTGTATCTGCAGCTGTGGATCTTTCTGTGGCTCGTGTGGATTCGGGGTTGAATTTACAGAATCCCCGGTGGCGACATCGGAAGTAGGTAAATGCCAAGATCCTTTTGCCAAAGGGGGTTGCAGATCCTGATCCTGGCACAGGGGGTTGATCGGGAGTCTATAAAATCGTAGAGATCCTTTCCGGGTTGCATCATTCGTACGAGGAACTCCAGGCGATCGAGACGCCAATGAGCAGTGATTTACTTTTAGAGAACGGTATTAAATACAAGAAGTATATAGTTGTGATCAGTGATCGGTGATCGGTGTTCTAAGGATACTATCAAGGATACTATAATGGATAAACTCAAGTACAGCCGTTGTCCGCTCAAAAAGCGTCCGATAATGTTGAAGGAGGAGTCATCCTACCAGGAGGATCATCTCAGTCATGGTGGGTTTCGGAAACAACACTTCCCAAAATGGTTCAAAAATTAATTCATACTTTTTTTGTGGCAAACAGATGAAGGTCCTGTGGATTTAAGTGTGGCTTCGGCGGCAGTTCCCTTCGAGCCCCATTGGTCTGTGAGGCCGGAACCGGAGTCGCATTGGTCCGTAAAGGAGAATACGGAGCCGCAACATGTCCCTGCCGCCTTGCGGAAGCGATTCGATGCTGCCATGAACCAAACCAAAGAGCAACTGGCCCGACGCATTTGGGAGGAGACCCGGGAAATAGCCCGGGCTTTTCCGGATGTTTTCACACGCGAGGAAATCGCCAAGAGTTTGGCGCGCTTGGGCTATGGGGAGTTCGAATTACCTCCCGAAGAGGAGGTGATGGAGCCGGAAGCCGAGCCAGAACCGGAGCCGGAGCCGGAACAGGATCAGGAGAACTATCCGCTGCGCAACTACAACAATAATCTCCTGAAGAGCATAGCAGAGTACGAGGACTGCATGAAGATGCCATCCATCAAAGAGGAGGTGCCACCCGTGCCACAAAATATGTACTACACCCCACCCCCTTCTGTCGCCGAGCCGGAAGATCTCTCCGTGACCCAAAGGAGAGTCCTGAGTGAAAACATGAACATTCAGAATGTGGCCAGGGCTCTGCTGAGCATGCAGAATATTCAACCACAAATGCCACCCAGTGCCCAGGACATGGAGCACGAGGACCAGGAGAACCAGGACCTCAATCAGCTGAAAATCAAGAGCAGCAACGACCTGTACTACCAGTGCCAGCAGTGCAACAAATGCTATGCCACATACGCCGGCCTGGTGAAGCATCAGCAGAGCCACGCCTACGAGAGCACGGAGTACAAGATCATAAGGAGCCAGCCCGGAGGATCGGCGCCCATTGTGGATCAAACGGAGTTCTGTACGGACCAGGCTTCGGCCCTGATCCAGGCGGCCAATGTGGCCTCCGCCCAGAGCATGCAGAAGCCGGTGGGAGTGCCGCGGTACCACTGCCAGGACTGTGGCAAGAGCTACTCCACCTACTCGGGTCTCTCGAAGCATCAGCAGTTCCATTGTCCTGCCGCCGAGGGGAACCAGGTGAAGAAGGTGTTCAGTTGCAAGAACTGCGACAAGACCTACGTGTCCCTGGGTGCGCTCAAGATGCACATCCGCACACACACTTTGCCCTGCAAGTGCCCCATCTGCGGCAAGGCCTTCTCCCGGCCGTGGCTCCTGCAAGGACACATCCGCACCCACACTGGCGAGAAACCGTTCAGCTGCCAGCATTGCAATCGAGCCTTTGCCGATCGCTCCAATCTGCGGGCTCACATGCAAACCCATTCGGATGTCAAGAAGTACTCCTGCCCCACCTGCACCAAGTCCTTTTCGCGCATGTCCTTGCTGGCCAAGCACTTGCAGAGCGGCTGCCAGAACGAGGCGAACGGCCATCCCACCACCAACGGCTTCGACCAGCATCAGTTGCAACAGCATCTGCAGGGATACGAGGACGCCGCTGGTGGCAACAGCCACCAAATGTACTACACGGGCAGTGTGGGCAGCAGCAACGGGGAGGAGGAGGACAACGGGGACTACCCCCACCACAGCGCCCAGGCCATCTACAAACTAGAGTCATGAAAGCCAAAGTCAGAAGCAGGGAATCAGTCAGTGCCAAAAATTAGTCAGGGCAATTATATTGCCCCTTAGGGTCTCTAGGTTAGCGGATTAACTTATTAAGAAATACTTTCTCTAAATTATTATCCCCCTCATATCGAAGTTTATAGTTTTAGGGTTCATTGTTGCAGATTGTTTTCGTTGATAGAACTTTGTATTATAATTAGGCTGTTGTTGAAACTGAGGAGTGTACAAATCGAAATGGTGCCAGAGAATAAAACCAACTAGCAAGTACTACTTATAATTTGACTATCTTAATTTATTTTTAGTTTTACTTTATGATTTAAGCATGTAAATATGGTGAAGGTAGCCACTGATTACTTGCACTTACATTTAATTTTTTAAATAAATAAAAAATATCTAAAAAAGCATTCTTAAGCATTTTATTAAATAAAAATATTTACAAATATCTTTTGTTTACCATAACATTCTAAAAATTCATCTCTAATCCAATCAACTTCCAATCTCGAAGATGCAATATCAAAAAGGAGCCATCGTAGGTGTCTCTTATTTATAGCTGCAATCATATTATAAAAATCCACAGATCGAGACATTCAAAGACTCACTTGGCGGGGGGCTATAATCGCATAAAAAATATGAAAAAAAAAGCCTAGGAAATCCAACAATATATATATAGCTGTTTATATGTATAAAAATGTATTGAAAATCGCTGCTTAAATCAAAATTAATTGCCAGAATAATAATTGTTTTGAACGTAAAGCGCCGAAATGCAAACGGCAAACTGGAGGAGAATTGGCGCAGCTGCAACTGCAACTGCGTCACCAGCCACCAGCCAGCAACTTGCAACTAGCAACATCAGCACCAGCAACAACAATAGGAGCAACAGCAGGCGGCAAGCGCCAACAACAAAAAAGTTAAAAAAAAAAAAAAAACCATACGACAAACGTCTAGTAATATTGTGGGGCCTATTGCAGTTGGCGAAATCCACTCAAAACAACAAACCCGGCGATGAATCATCGATTTTTGTTTTCGGGTCTGCCTCAGAAAATCAAGTTGCAACAATAGCAACAACAACAAGTTGCAGCCGACTCTTAATACAGCCGTACGCAGCTAGATGGCGCTAGTGGGCAGCCAAAAGCCACATAGGAAAACAAGAGATATTCATTTATTTTAAATTTTATTTATATTTTAAGGCTAAATTTGATCTAAAAAAAATTATTTTTAATTAGTAAAAATATCTCAATTCCCAGAAAAATTTTAGTTTAGCTATTGTTTTGATTATAAATTGATTTTTCTGTGCATTAACCAGCGAGTTCAATTAAACGCGTTTTCCAGTTGACGCTGCGACTTTGCCGTTTTTCCGCACTGCAGCCCAGCCGCACCTTACTTTATATACGTCTGCGGCTAAAGCCAACTGGAGCTGAGGACCCCATATACCCCTCTGAAATCCCCCTATCCAAAACCCTGCTCAACTCACTCGCATTATTTTAAATGCCGTCCACGCAGTTTCTAACGCTCTACAACTTCCAGTTTACTTTTTGTTTGTAAGATTTTTACTCTAACAAATAGGGGAGTTGGGAATATTTTATAAGAATACGAATTTTTATACTTTTTTATTCAATCATATATTATTTTTAAAAAGGGAACTATGCTTCTACCTATATTTTAAACCAAACTAAACACAAATTATAATTTGCTAGATATCATAGGATTTTCGTTCCATAATTTATTTATACATTTTCTAAAAGAGCTAACTTACTAGTTTTATAAAACTTATTTTATAAAAATTGTCTCTTAGTTTTTAGGGCATTTTCCAGTTCGTCTACCTGAAACACGCTTCCGATTACGACCTGGCCAAGCGGTAGCTTTTCGTCTATTAGGAAACCACGCCACAGAGCCGCCACTTGAAAGTCATATTGCATTTGCCAGACAGCCAGCTAACTGGATAGAACCCGGGACAGTCTGATTCAACGCCCCACCCCTGGGGTCCACCCCCCCGCCACCTTCTCGGCCACCCCCTGGAACTATGACTTTGATTTGGTGTGCGCGTGCTGCTGCTGGTGCTGGTGCTGGCTGTTGCCGCTATTTAAGCGGCACAAACCGGGGCCACGCCCCCTTTGGGGGAACGCACATGGTAGCGGCATTTGGTCAAAGGTTAAATTAGACGGGGGCCTGGTGACAAGTGCCAGGCAATCGTTTAGAGCGCTAATTTATGGGCCGCCGAAATACAACAGAATGGAAAAATCAAAGGCCGAAAATAAAGCGGAAAAACACAACAACCGAAAATGGTTCTCCAGGTTGCTCGAATTTCATTTATTGCGGTTACGTGCAGTGCTGGCTTAATTGGCATTTGGTTGAGGCCAAGTTTCGATGTCGATGGCCAAGTGGCGGCAGCACGCCCTGTTCTTTTTCTAAATCTATTTTTTTGTGGGCCCGGCCACAATCCGAAAACTTCCTCAGCGTGGCAGTTTAATTAATCTTCGATCGCTCAAAATGCATTTTTAAATGCATTTTTCCAATCAAATTGATTTTCAAAAAATATTATTAATATTTAAATTCAGGAATTCAAGACACGTTCCGGCGCCCCCCACTCGTTGAAAATTAATATTTAATAATTTCAATCGGCACATGAAACAAATTATGGAATATTATTATCAGGCGCCGCGCCAAACAGCCCAGCTGTACATACAAACACAACACCAACAACATCAAAAAAATCCATTGTTTTTGTATTTTATCGGCTATAAGTATAGGTAGTGCTGTTGTTGTAGTTTAGTGTGTTTTTTACGGTCGCTAAGCTGTACGTGTTGTTTGCTTAACGCGCCGAGTGTAAATTAATATTTAATTATGATTGTTCCCAGCTCGAGCCGCCGCTGATCGTGTGTTGAGTAAACGCCATTTTCTGTATTAAGATCTAATCGTCGTGTTTTTGAAATGCTGCCAACAAAACGTTTAAGCCAAGTCACTGGGGCTCTGGGCTATAGCAATCGATTTTGGCTCTAGCTCAGATTAGGCAATAGCTGGGCGGACGAATTAATGGGCGGTTCAATCGAAAGCAAAAAGGTTAAGGAGCTTAAATAACGCCGAGAGAATGACAGCCATTTCAGATAAATATTAATACAATAAAGGACCTACACTAATACACATTTGTTTTTTGTATTCTTTTCAAAAAGCTGTGGTTTTTTTTGGACCCATTTCCAAGTTCTAGGCGTCCAGACAGCCATGATTAGCCAAAAGCAAGACAATATGGCCGGTTCATAACTCATGCCACACACAATATACACTCATGTATGGTCTCGCAACACTTCAGGAGAACTGACCGAAAAATAAGTCTTGACCAAGTCATAAATCCGATGCCGTGCACTCGTCGACGTCAAATTAATCAAAAGGAAACCCAAATGCAGCGCAGGCAAATTAGCCACAAAACATAAAAAACCGAAACAGAACTGAGGAAAAAATCATCAAGTGGCAAAAGCCAAATGAGAACTTTTTTTCCCACACTGCCAGGCGATCAAAGCGAACCGAATCCGACAACAAAAAAATATAATAGTAATATTAAAGGTTCTCTTTCAACAAATCACATGCAGACAACGCCCCTGAAATGGAATCGATATAATTATTTGCATTATTAATAATTACCATTGTCTCGCTTGGATTTGGATTCAGAATCGGTTTCGGTTTCAGTTTCGGTTTCTGTTGGAGATATGAAATTCAAATTTGAGTGCGTTGGCGTTACCGATTCGACCGCACACAGAATCATAAACTCATAAGCTTCAAAAAAATAAATACAAAATGCAAAAGAACAGGCAGAGAGACTTTGTTTCGCGGCGGCTAATTAATTCAAACCGCAAAGCAAACTTAAACTTCAATACGGAAATAAGCTTAATCTAACCACCGCAGCGAGAAAAAGCAATTTAAAAATTTAATACGCAAACCCAAAGTGGTGGACTCCGGTTCGAATTCGAACTGGGATATGGAACTGAGGCGCCGGCGGCCAAACAATTGCACCAAGCTCTGGTTTTCGCCATATGTGTGTGGGCCACCCACACCGGGTGACTCTGGAAAAAATAAGAAACAAAAAACCACTCCGAAAAGAAATCCGTCATCAGGCGACAGACAGCACATATCAAAACTTAAATGTGTCTGCAAACCCCATGAGGCACCAAGATCCAAGATCCGAACTCAACCTGACCACGTTCCACGCAAAGCTTCAACTTGTCAGCGCGCTAAGTGCTTGGAAAAAAAAAAATATATATATATACATATATTCGTACTGATACATATATGATGCATAAACAAAGTTCTTTTAAATACCACGAATATGGCTATGACACATTGTTCTTTTAGCGCCTCGGCTATGGGCTTCTCGGTTGGGCGTTCAACCCGCACATTCGATTGCAGAGCAACCTGTTGTTCTGCTCACTTGCCGTAGACAACTGAAATCGGATTTATCTTATTACAACACACCAAAGGCGATAGGCAAAAGATTTAATTGTGCCCGTGCCACATATTAGTTTCCTCTGGCTGGCGGGCCATTTAAATGGTATCAGTCGAACAAGCAAATGCTCTTTAAGGAGTAAAAAAATACATTAGAAACGTATATAATAAATATTCATCTACAATAAAAAATTATTTTAATCCATGACTGGTTTTTTTAGTAACAATTTTGAATATTTATTTTAGAATATTTACGTATTTGGATCAGATTTTGGCTTATAAGCGAATGATTATTAACCATTATTTGTATTCAGGTATCATGTCTATGAAGGGCATTTGGCAGGCAGTGCCTTTTTATGTGAAGTACCATTAAAAAGGAGGTGAGGGCGTGGGTGTTCAACCCGCCGCCGTCGTCGTCATTGAGAGGGCGTCAAAAAAGACAAAAGCCATCCAGTCACAAAATTGACATTTTGCTTTCAGCAGCAGTAGTTGCGAACAAAACCTAAGATCAAGAAAAAAATATATATAAGATGCCAGCTATGAAAAATAACACATAAAAATAAAAAACTTCCTTAAAAACAAAAAAAAAAATCATATTTTGCACGTTTTTTGTGTCGAGTGGCGAGGAGCGAAACAAAAGACTTAGGCAACGAACTTGCCGCAAAGGGCTCGGGAACAGCCCGTTCGCTCATTTCGCCCTCTTTGCAAAGTGTCAAGTTGCGCAACTTGTCAGCCAAGTGCCGTGGCTCAATGCCTGTTCCTTTTTTGTTTTCAGGCATAAAGCCGTTTTTAATTAAACCGACGACAGCCACTAAACATGCCCCATTATCATGTCATATCTATGTGTACTATCTGCATACGCCTATCTAGTTGGCCGCAGGCGCCCCCGAAAGGGGGGTTGCCAGACTTTTCGCCAGGATCGGCACGGATCGGTTCAGATCGGCTATATGGCGCAGCGCTGACATAAACGCTGACATTAATTGAGTAATTTATAACGATGCCGGGCAACAGACAACCAGACAGAAAGACACTGAGACAGTCCGGGCGGATAGACGGAAAGACATCGAGAGCCGACATCAAAAGCTCGGCAAGCGCTTGTCTCGGGGCGCTCGAGCCACAGAGTCGAGAGGGATCCGAGCACAACATGATATTGTTATTATTATTATGATTACCAGCGACATGAATTCAATTAACACTTGTCAGATGTAGTCAGCTCCAAGCTGCGAACTGCGAACTGCAAACCGGGAACTGCGAACCTCGAGCCCCGAAAACATTGAAACACCACGAAAGAAACAAGCTCACGATCCGCTGGCATAGATAAGTTTTCAAATTTATGTTTTGAATTTGGCCAACTTCGGGCTAAGTTATAGTACGGTCTGTCAAATAACCTAAATAGATGTTCTGGGCTTGATATTTAAAGGCCTGTACCTGGCTATGAATGTTTAAGTGTTTAAATTGCTTAATTATGTTTTAATTAGCTCTGTAGCCCGCTTTTAAAAAGTGACTTCACTTCATGTTAGTTTATTATTATTTTCTATAGGATTATTAGGTTAATCTAAAGTTAGAACCTTAGGTAGACTTCTTTGTAGAAACTCAAAAGCTTCATGGCCATTAAACTAAATCAGCATACGGTTCACGATTATTGGCAATGCTGAGACCTTTTTGGCCAGCTGCTAATGAGCCGAACATCGGCGCAACGCTTCTGCATTTAGGCCTAATAACTGTCGGCGAAGGAAAGTCAGCGGCAATGGCAAGAAGTCAGCAAATCGCCGCGAGGCCTCCCGAAAAAGGCGCACAAGTCAAAGCAAATTAAAATAAGAATCACGACAGGTTACCATGCAATCCCCCAATCGAAGGCCCACTGTCCGAAGTCCGAAGTCCAGGCTCCATTTTGCGGAACAAACACGAAACGCCGCCAGAAAAGTTCAACTCGTCCGGGGAAAGAAATTTACAAGTGTTAAATGTCGGACGCTTTTTGGCAATGAGAGAGGGGAAATGCGTGCTGGCCGGCATTCGACACGAATCCAATGCGGAAACGGTGGACAAATGAACCCCAGGTTGGACTATACACAGGAATAAATTTTGTAGTGTCGAGTGGCGAGGAGTAAAACAAAAGACTTAGGCAACGAACTTGACATACATTTTTTACAATTTTTATCAAGTTATTATTCATACTCTTTTGAAAAAGCTCACATATTTAAATTATATTTAATACACATTTTTAACGGTTTACTGTCACCCCTCTCGCTGCTCCCCTCCTCTGAGTCCGACAAATGGTGTACGTGTTAATGGCATTTGAATTTGGCCAAATATGGAATTGTCTCCGTCGTCGCCACTGTCACTTTGCATGTTCCGCCTGCCCGATCGAAAACCCCTTGGGTTGGCAAGTGAAGACCCCCGATTTAGCTCCAGCTTGGGGTATTTCTTCTTTACTTTTTTGTTGTTATTGTTTAAAGGCCTCACTGCTGGACAAATAAATGCTTGGCCAGAGTCGTGTCTCATTCGCTTTCCGAATTAAATCAGTGGCAGTGGCACGCATCCGTCGATCGATTGCGAGTTTTATTTTCGGGTTTTTATTTTTTGAAAGGGGGTGCCCGCATTAAGATCAGCTTTCTAATGGATCGTGACTTTCAAACGATTTTGGGGATGAGACCAAAAGGCCAGTTGGTTGACACATTTACAATCGAAACTTTTGCCAGCTGTGATGGAATTTTGGGATCTACTTAGCTCTACAGCTGATATATAGACTAGATCGCTTGGTGACCCAACCCAATACTTACTAGGAGCTGCTTTCCTCATTTCCAATTTTGCGCATTTGCAAACTCATTCACTAAGCACACACTATACGGCCGGGCTAATCAACTCACAGCATCTGACAGGCCCTAAAGCAATTTCCTGATTATTTATAGAGGTAACATCACTTGCCAGCGGCCCCATAACCCACACAATCCACCGGCACTCTTTTTTTTCGGCCCGGTTGATGGCTGATGTGGTTCAATTGCGGTTCAATAAACCAGACCCCGACTCCGACTCCGACTCCATCTCCGGACTCGGAGTCGGCAATCCAAATCCAAATGACAGGCAACAACAAACAAGTTTAATTATAGCTCATGTAAATAATTTCTCAATTGTAAGCTGTTATCAAAGAAAACTTCAATCAATCATAGAATACACAAGTATCAACCTGAGAGCCAGTCACCACACAATGGCTAGATTTCAGGCTCCGGGCGTGGGCCGTGCAGTTTGAACTAGCCAAATCTTGGCTAATTAATCAAAATAATAATCAAGCAATCAGTGGATCATATGGCCAGACACTGCCACAAAGCACAAGTTCGTAGATACTCTGTTTTTTTTTTGTTTTTTGTCGACTTTTGAGCTTGAGTTTGGGTGAGCCACGACGCACGCCGCACGCCAAAATGGAACTTAGGGGTATTAAAGATGGAAGCGTGACACGACAGGGCTTTTGGGTAAGACGAGTAATTCCCTTCTAGTTTTAAACATTTCTAAAAAATATGTAAGACCAATAAGTATAACTCTTTAAGTTTAAAAATGAACTTATGTCTTATGTCTTTAAACGAGTTGCCTCTAAACTCCCTTATTAGAACTCACTCTCCCTCATCGCTAAAAAAAATCATCAGAAACATGACTTCAACTGCTGTCATTGCTCACGAGTTACGAGCATTTGGCTTTTTGTTTTGTTTCGAATTTCAGGTGCCTGGGTGATTCAAACTATTCGGCTATTCATTCATTGAGACATGCAACTTGTTTTGTTCTCGCACTCGCCCCGACACTTGGCCGCAAAATACACATACGTATATACAGCCATATATGGGTAGCTCACAATCGAAGGAGATTTTGACATTACGGACTGGAGTTGAGGTTGAACCTGTAGCCCGAAACTTACCGACTGAATGACTGACTGACTGACGGAGCGTTAAGTAACGTCTACGCGTTTGAAACAATTAATCACCTGTCGTCGTTTGTGCGATTGGTTGTATTTTTGTTTTATTTTTTTTTTTGGTTTGTCGGTTTTGGTTGGGTTTTCTCAGATTTCGTTTCAAACACCAGACAGTTATGCGGTTTAGTGGCCTTTTCTGGTATTTTTGGATTTGTTTCTTTCTGCTGGTGCATGATCTGTTATGGTTTTGTATGTTGATTGCTCTGAGCCGGTGATAAATCATTCCGGGCTGCTGTTTGGGAATCGTGTTGATCTTCAGCAACAGCAGCGAAATGTCAAAAGCGTTGTTCGACTTTTGTTTTATTACTATTTTTTTTACCTTTTTATTTTTTTGTTGTTGGGAAATGTCCGGCGATAAGATCTAATTGGCATAGTTTTCACTGCACCCAGCTTGATATGTTCAATTGTTGACAAATAACCAAGAGTCATTTGTCTTGGCTGCCAATGAGTTGGATAATTTTTCAAAATTATTATTTGATTGAAAAGTATATAGTTTTCTTAATAGTGCAATATCAACCCCAAAAAGTTTATATTTCAGCTACTATGGTCTTAACTTGGTCAACAAGGCTCTGAACATAAATTTTTTGGAAGGAAATTGCCATAATTTTTCTAAAAATTGTCCAATCAACGAATGATATGCCTTCCCGTTCCATAATTTTCAAGTTGAATAATTCTTCATCAAAACATGTCCAACTAAAATCTGGACCCATTTTCGAAAATTTCCAAAATTTGGACAAAAATCGATGCAAAATTTTATATCTCGATTTTCCAGATATTTGAATGCAGATTGAAGGCAATTACAACCCTGAATCGCGAATGGTATTCCTTTCCCAAATACGATACGAAATGGCTGAAATATTCACTAAAATGTGTCTTAAAAGTTGTTATTTTAGCCACTGTGGTCTTAACTTGGTCAACAGGACTTTGGTCATCAATTTATTGGAAGAAAATTGCCATAATTTCTCTAAAAATTGTCTGATCAACGAATGTTATGCCTTCCCGTTCATACATCTTCGAGTAGAATAATTCTGCATCAAAACATGACCAACTAAAATTTCGAAATTTTCAAAAATGATGTTCATTTTGGACAAAAATCGATGAAAAATTTATATTTCAATTTTTATGATATTTGAATGCAGAATGAAGGCAATTAGAACCCTTAATCGCGAAAGGTATTCCTTTCCCATATACGATAAGAAATGGCTGAAATATTCACTAAAATGTGTCTTAAAAGTTGTTATTTTAACCACTGTGGTCTTAACTTGGTCATCAAGGCTGTGGGCATCAATTTATTGAACAGTACAAAAACGGTATTTTATACTTTTGTGATCTTAGATCTTTAAGTATTACAATTCTACAAAAACAAATCTGCCCTGCTAAAATGTGATCCCCTTTTCGTAACTTTTCAAACATCATATTGGCCAAAAATATGCTAAAAATGTTGTCGATTTGTAACAAATCTAGTGACTTAGCATCTAGTTAGCATTTGTCAATTCCTCTCCTACTTATTGCCTAAAATTATCTATTTTCCCAGGCCCACTGATTTGTTCCATATAGATTCTAAGACTTCCATTTCCCAGCAATTTTTCATGATAGTGATCTAACTCTTGCCAGATTTTGAACTTTTCTTAAAGTCTGAACTCCGCCTCTTGAGCCCAACAATCTCGCCAACGCGGGACAAGTGGAAAGCGCATAAATCGACGCCCAACACCTTGATTTTCGAAAAGAAAGGGGAAGGAGTGGAAACGGGGGAATCAAATGGAGGCAGATGGTTGGGGGAAAAGCCTGGGCCGACATGCAAGTGAAATTTAACAAGCCACTCCTAAAGATCAGAGCAGGCAACAATAGCAAAACGATCATCACACACAATGTGAGTCGAAAGCGGTGATTTTTCAGCCAAGCACCGAACCCAAAATACGTCACATTTTGGGAGGTGGAAATATTGTGGCAGCCCCACAACAAGAAAAAAAATGAAGAGAAAAGTGGGCACAGCCGAAGAAATGTTCCACGCCCCCAAATAAACTTGCGCATATAATTAAATCAAATTAAAGGAACTAACAAAATAAAGTCAGAAACTGTTGCACTTGTCATGGAAGAGAAATTTATAAAAGTCTCCTCAAAAGAATGAAATTGAATTGAGATTTGTAATTAAAAAAATATATATATATGGATTGATGAATTTAATATAAAATTCATATTGATTTATAAACATTTTATGAAAAATAAAAACATTTCTTTCTGTGCCAAAAAGTTGCGTTTAGAGAAGTTCATGCCGCACCCGAACCTTTATTATTATTTTGTTTTTTTTTTTTTGGCTCGCCCTCAGCGCCAACGCAAATTCAATGATTTGGCTCCTCCCCTACCTCCCTTTTGGCGGATCACCCCTCGGCAGCCACCCCCTGTCTCTTAATCTTCGCTCATCCAACTGGAGGCGCAAAAACCAAGTCACTGTCTCTAATTGAATTCGTCGGTTTAAATAAAATAATTCAGCTGCAGGGGCAGTGGAAATAAATTTTTTCCTGCCTAGTCTCAGGACTATTGCCATTGGCGTGGATAGGCTATATGGCCTTATTCGCTCCCCCCACCCCCTTTGATTGCTCACTAAATGCTTCTCGGCCCAATGCATACACACAGGTACACAATTGATTTCTGCGTTTTCTCTCCTTTTCTCGGTTGGTTGGTCTGGCAAGTGTCTCGGTTCCCTCGAAGGCGCAGCAAATCAATCTGCAAACATGCCGCCATGCCAAGTGTAAGATCCAGAGACCCCAGGGCCAGAAATTCAATGGCACTGAGAGAAAAGACATGCTACATATGTATTCACGAGAGAAATACAAAATGAGAAAAAAAGATACTTTTTTGAATGACAGTCTTCATTGCTTGACAATCATTTTTTAGGTCCTTCTTGTTTTACCAAAATATCTGAAGTTCATTTTAAAAAAACCCTTTTTTTACTTCAATGTATTTAGTCAGTCCTCTTGTCCTTTATGTGGGCATCACTTTCTGGTTTGTTGCGGTGGTTTTGGTGCCGTAATAAATACATTTGGTGAATTTTAATGTCCTCCTCCCATTTTTCAGGCAATTTGAGCGCAGAGCGTCTTCGGGACTTCCTTTTCGCATTGAACAGCCAAAGAAAACAGACAAACGGACAGACGGACATATGGACAGACGGACAGGCGGACAGACAGAAACCCAGGCAGACCAAACACTTTGGTGCCCTTTTTGGGGCAGCAACTCCTCTGGATTTGTGCGGGGTTTGGCAATAAATATTTTGAATCAGAAAACATATAAATTTAGTGATTTGCCAGAGTCGAAGAAGTCGGGAGAGTCAACGAGTGTGTAAGCATCTTCTGAAGACTGAAGACTGGTGGTGGACTGGTAGACTGTGGTAGAAGATCGGGACCTGTGCCGAGTCTTTTGGTGAAACGTTACGATACGATACGAAACGGATCGGATCGGATCGGATCGCCTCGGATCGCAGTTCAACATAAATTGGTAAATTGTTTTTGGCGGCTTCTTCCCGGCACATATTTTCGTATATTGCATTTTTAGTTGCCTCCGTCGGTCGACTGTCGAAATGGCTGGGTAAGTGGGTCAAACCTGAAGCCCCAGTCCCCCAATCCGAATCCGAGTGAATCTGACTCTGACTCCGGCTCCGACTCCGACTCCGCAATGAAGTAAGGCAAAATCCGCGTCTGCGGTAGCCAGCATTCAAAGTAGGTGATGAAGTTCCAATGCTTCTTGATTTGTGATAAGCTTCATATTTTTAGGGTTTAATTCAATGAAAGTTGCGTCGACAATGGGCCGGCACACTCGGCCAATTCCAGCGGCAGTCAGTCGGTGAAATTATGCAGTCAGTAGATGGTTTTTTTTGTATTTTTTGGGGTTTTGCGTGAAAATTTGCTTTATGCCGGGCCAGAGTTCAGCAGGCCGTTTCCGAAAGAGGGAGAACACTTTTTGGCCAAGTCATAAAATTGATTTCAAGCTTTGGAGTGAAAGCGACTGGGGTTTTTATTTTTTGTTTTTTTTTAACCAGCAGCTGCTTATTCCGCCCAGGGTCTTCTTGATTGGGAGAAAAGTGCGGTTGGTGCTCGTAATTCGGTTAATTGGAGATAGAATGTGGCCAAGTGTCGTGCCAACTTGATGATAACAAATCAGAGAAAATATCCATCGAATATAATCCACAATGATTGGGGTTAATGGTAGTTGAGAAGTGTGCTTTAAAGAGATTAAAGGACTTAACTTTTATTGTAACATTTCTTAAACACTTATATTTCTCATGTGGGCGTGTATGACTTCTAGGTAACTTCTTGGGGGGGGGGGGGGGGAAACGCCCATTTACTGCGCCTTCTGGCTGGCCATGACCAATTATGCCATTTGCCAAAATCAAACTATCAACTTTGACACTCATTAGCGTCAAATTATAGCGCGTGCAAGAGGCATCGAGTGGCGGCAGAACGGCAGAAGCTCGTTCGAGTACAAAAACCTCGTAAATTCATAAAAGCAATCGTAAATTTTTATTGTCATGCCACTTGCCGGGTTTTTCCACACCCCTTCACCACCCCACTTTCCACCATTTTCCGAGCCGCAATAGAAGAAGCAGCCGGAAAATGCCCCAGCAGCAGCACCATCACCGGTCTTCGGTGGGCTGAGAACTTTTCTCCAGGGAAAACCGAAACGAACCAAACGCCAATGACTGGGCCCAACAGCGTTCCACTTGGTTAGTTGGCGTTGGTTGTGCTGGAATATTAAACCAAGGCGCACATATTTCATAACAAAATTTATGAAGGGCCATTAACTTTAAGAATCTTTGCTGCAATTTAAGACTACTGGGAGTAGGGGCGGAATAAGTTAGACGGCACTGGCAAAAAAATAGATCAATAAATGGGAAAATTATCTACAAACTTTGTTAGGTTAGCTGTTTACTGATCTCTTGTATATTGGCAAAGTTTAACCTCTATAACTTAGCCACTATGTATACCATATAGCCACATATCCCATTATCCACCACATTTTTCTTCAAGTGCACTAGCGCCAAAGTAGCGCCAATTTTTCGTCTAACAATTGGCGACGACCTAATGCCCCGTTTGGCAATCGATGTGGTTGCCGGCCAGGTTGCCTGTCGTCGTTTAATTCAATAAGAAGATGTGGTGGGAGGTGGCGAACGGTGGCGATCGGTGGCTCTTGAGGTGGTGCAACGGTGGCTCATGAAGTTCACATGAATGCCCAGAAACAATAAATTACGTTATTAATAAATAATAAATGTAATGGGAGAACTGCAATTGCCGAGTTGGCGATAGCTACCTGTTTTGTTCGGCCCTCAGCTTAAAGCCAGGTCCATTATTATTATGCCCAGTTAACTACAGTGTCAAAAAGCGACTTGCCAAATAAACTATGTGGTAAGGTAAGTGGCTTATGGGCAAGCAAATTTTTGTAGCTTAACAAGGCTTAATATTGTAAGAGGAATATACTGTACAAGTATAATAAATAATTATTAAAAAGATTATTTAATCATGTTTAAATAAACACTCTTCTGAAACAATTTAAAACTATACTCTTTAAAGTATTTATTATTTTTCTAAGGGTATTCATAGCCAACCAGAAAACCCTTTCAAGAAACAATTGCAATTTGGACTTTGGCAGCTGTTGACTGGATGGAATAAAGTGCCCTAGGATTGGTGGTGCCCCTCGGTAGCAGCATCACGCGATCCACCAGGAAGAGGAGACTATCAGCGCCACCGAAAATGGTTAATCATCCCAGGAAACGACAGCAACAACACAGTTGCTGATTGCGCGTGATCTTCAAGTAATTGAAATTTCAAATTTCTGTACACGAAAATTGCCTTGCCACCATTGCCATTTGCAATTAAAGATCTTGACTCATAATTTTCTGAGCACACTTGTCGCCGCTTAGCCAACTATTTTCCATTTTCACCTTGGGGGCGAACAAGGGAATTGACAATTCACAGGGTGGGTTGCTCTCGAGCTTGAACCACTTTTTCATATTGGAAAATTGGCCAACAGTAGCCAGCCTGGATAGACAACGGAGACAACTCATCGCCACTCGCTCCACCCAATAATCGAGGGCCTCAAAACCCAGAAAGAAACCCTGGGCAGGAATAAAAAAAAAAGAGGAGCAGCTGCCCGCACGCGCATATATTTAAATAAAACGTGACTGCCGAAATGGTCTCCATATCTTCAAGTCTCGTTTGCCTGGACACTTGTGTGCTACCGCTACCTGATATTTTCATACCCCACATCTTCATGGAGGGTATCTGCTGGGTATAAGGCAGTTCATCAGTGGCAGTGGCGAATTTGATGATCAATAAGGGTAATTTAGGAAAGTTTTTCGAAGAAGCTAACGAAATATAGCGTAAATCATTCGAATCTATAGTATGTTTTCCTCTGTTTAAAGGGATAAATATAAAATACAATCTACCACCTTAAAGGGTATCTATCCTTCGTCTAGACTGTATCCATGTGTGCCTTTTGGAAGAATCCAAAGATATTGGCATCCTGCTGCGAGAAGTGAACTTTTGCCTGACTGCCGGGATAACCGACCGGGCGATGTAGGCTCAATTCATATAGACAATATAAATATTTCATCTAATGCTGGCAATCTGCACTTGTGCCATCGCCAAGAGGTAGCCGTAGGATGTAGCTTAGTTGGAGCCGAAGCTGGAACTAGGTACTGGATACTGGGTACTGGGATCTGGGATCTGGGCACCTTCATCTCCATCTCGGCATGATCATCATCATCATCATCTTTGGCGTGGAATGGTGGCCTCTGTGGGCCACGTTGGCGTATCGCGCTTTTGATTTAATTTCTAGTCGCTGCCTTTACTATTTTTTTTCTCCTTTTTTTTTTTTTGGATGCAACAGAGATGTCGATGAGGATGTGGAGCGATGCGATCTTTCTTCTCATGTAAATTAGCACACGTTTCCCGGCTTAAACAGAAAGAGGTTGCCAGGTTGGTGGTAGGAGGCTAGTTCTTAAAACTGCTAAATGAACTCATATGCAAATGTTGTCTGCACTAAGTGGGCTGCCCGTGGAGCCCAAGTGGGCAGACCGAGCCACCAGGATAGATGGTTTGGAAAAACAATGAGCCAGCCACTATGAAGTGACTAATATCCAATCGCCATTCGAAGAAATAAGAGGCACTCAGTGTGAATTCCATAAAAAATCACTCATACGACACATGTGACGCATCATCTCCTCAGTTTCTAATCCGCTCAAGTCTCATCAATGACGATCCCCACAAAATGTATATAAATATAAGTCCCTGGCACACAGCTGCTTGACCTGACCCATCATCAATGGGATCTTTTAATAGCTTTCCGGCGATTCGTCGATTCGACCGGAGATTCAACAACAATGCCAACCCGTCCTCGTAAAGTATCGCTCAATCAAGTGAGCCGAGCTGATCCGGAGCTGAACGAAGCATTTTCCATGCCTTTATGAATCCATGCCCCAACCCTGGGCGGCTTTTATCTCAAAAGCCACCGAAAGCAATTAAAATAAATTAAATAAATTAATATTGTCACTCCCTAAAAGAGATGAAATACTCTTATTCGTGGGATACTATAGTTTTAAGATGGTTCTCTTCACTAAAATATCTTAATCATTTTCCTTAATTCAAAATGTATAGCAGTTGAATGGTATTGTCTTGAATTTTATTAAATAATATTTTTTGAAACATGAAGTGTATCTATTAATTTAGTATTATTTACCCACCTTGGATTTATTTTGACTCTTCCCTTTGTTCCAATTTTTGTTATCCCCCTCGACGCTGATAATTTGTTGTTTTAATATTTTGTTGCGTCGATCTTAATCAATAATTTAAATTTTTTATTTGAATTTTTATAGCATTTTGGCTTTTAATGATGGCTGACGCTCGGATTTCGTTTATATTTTTGGGTGTTGCGGGTTTCTTTGTATGATATTGTTAATATGATATTTTGTTTGCTCGCCGCATTTTGTTATTATAATTTTTATGATTTTTTTGTTACCGAGATTAGGTCTTATTGGTGGGTACTTTGTTTGAGGTCCCAGAGACACTAAAACCCTTTATAGACCGCCATGTTTGTGTGAGACATATATTCGAATCGAATACGTGTTAATTTATTTAGACTCAATGATTCAAACGAAATTCAACAGAAGGCGTTTATGAATCGAAGTAGACAAAGTGTGAGAACGGATTAGATCGATGGAAGATTTGACCTCCTTTATTCGGCAAAGATCCAATTATTTTCAGTGCCCCTGTGATTTGCATTTCCCACGCTGGTGCATTCCACACCTGACTTTCTCCCGGCCAGGTGTTGTTGTAGGTGTTGCAAACACTTGTTTAGCAAAGTCCTCCTCACTCGTTCACTCGCTCGCTTTCGTTCCGTTTCTTTTCGAACAAATTTTATACATAATTTGTATACCTACATATATGCCTACGAGTGGCGGGGGAATCAAGTGGCCAATGTGGCAGATGCTTATTAACATATCACAAAAGCGACTTGGCGGCCGATGCACATTAACTTGTTGGACTAACGAGCCGCTCCATTTGAGTTTGTAACAATTCGTTATGGACGAGAAACAGAAATCTCATCCCCCCGCCTCCACTCCACCACAGAGGCAAGCGCGGCATCATCATGATGACGTGCCCACAGTTATCGCTTATCACAATCAGTGATAATTTTAACAGTAATCAACCTGTCCCTCGGCCCGATGACTGACAGCCCAAGACAGGTTGTCGGTCCCTCCGATTTTCGGCCGCACGGCCTCGGCATCTCTCGGCATGCCTGTGCTCTGTCCTCTCTGTATAATTTTCAGTGAAATTGTTTAAATTTCGTTTTAATTTAATGATGCCGCCGATCCCAGAGATCCTCCACCATGGACAGAGCGCCAGTTGTGCCAAATACCCAACAAAAAAAAAACACACACACACACATACAAACACATAAGAGTGGCTAAAACAACTGCAACACAAAGTAAACAGAAGAACCAAAAAAACATACAGAGTATGAGAAATGTGGGGACTTGGAAAAAATTATCAAAAGCTGCCGCTAACATGTCTTGCGTTTGATCTTTTTGGCAGTCAAGAAGTTGGATACCCGATAGGGGGTATATTAAGGGATATCAGGGGAGAAGGGTGGAGCATCTATTGGAGTCAGGAGCGAATTTTTTTTCGCCTTACCTGCTGCTGCTGTTGGTGAACTTGTTAACAGCGCTGTTTTCATATTTATTTATATTTTTTTTTGCGGTACCCTCTCTGGACAGAGCGCTTTATTTATGGTCTTAGATTTGGGTCCGCATCGCCGTTTTCGTTGTATATTAATTTTATTGTGTCATTCGAGCTTTAGCATTGACATAACTACAACAAAAATCGCAGCAAGTTGGTGGGAACTTTTTTGACCCAAGCGAGTTCGCTGCCTAAGTCATTTGATTTGTGACCCACAATACAGCCTCGAACTGGATTCAGGCTAATCTCTTTCAACTAATAGCTACCGTGGTGCCACGCCCCTGGCATAGGTACCTGCTCTGCCCTTTTAATTACCACATGCCGCGTTTTCGAGTCAAGTTAAATTATATTTCCTGTTCTCGGCCAGCGCGTCTCCCACACCGGCGCCTTTTCGTTACCTTTTCGGATAAAAATCCGAATCAACCGAAAAGCATTGAGAAGTTCCCTGTACACATATCGTCCATATCCATTTGATTTAAGCCGCCCGGGCAACAGAATCTGGGCTACGGCCCAGCTGCCACGCCCTGGGCGAGCAGGGGGCGTAGTGGGGGTGCCAGCGTAAAATGTAGCAACTTTATTGGCACAACGGGCGTGCATATTAAATTAATAAAAGATCCGACCGGGGCGGCCGATAGGGCAACGATTTCGAGCTTCTTGCGGTGGATTTTGTAAGAGGATAAAGTAAATTTGAGGAGAGTGTTGGAACAGTAAGATACCCTGTAATTATAATAATCATAAAGTAGTAATAAAAACTGGCTGTTCAATAAAGTTTGTATTATTCCACCAATTGTAACAGCTATTATCGCCATCCAGTACCATTAATAAATCCCAATCAGTGTCCTGTTATACCCCATCCCACCCTCTATAAAACCTATCTATAACAAAGACCATACGATCAATTTCTGGGAAACAGGCAGCCAAAATTAGCTTGTATGTAGATTTTGTGGGCTCGTTTGGTGGCCTTTATATTTTCGATTTTTTTTCTGCCGGCTTAGAACTTTGGAGGCTCGCTGGAAAAATTTGTGCAGAGCCAAGGTATAGGCATGGGGAATATTGTTTTGTCAGCTTTTTATTGGCCAACATGGGCCATAAAGCTACTCAAGTAGTATTTTTGCGATAAAATACAACAGAAAACAGCACACGGCACAGAGGGCACGGGGCGGCGAACAGAGTCGGGAACAAGAACAGAAGATAATCCAGACGCATAGGATAAAAGTCTTGGGACAAGCTGTTGGCCAGGCCAAGATAGCAGGACCAGCAGTGGCAGCAGGAATGGGTTAAAAAAAATCCAACAGCAACAAAAAAATAAAAAACAAAGGCAGGCGACAAAAGCAACAAACCACAACAGGCCGGGAGGCACTTTCCAGAGCCAAGATCTTGGACATTCGGGCAAGTTAAAGTAACTTGTAAAGTTGCCGGGATGTTGGCTTACTGGGATGTCGGGGGTGTGGAAAACAGCTCGCAACTGCGGCTTGTACGGATAATTGGCGAACCAGGTTGCTGCCTCCAAGAGTAGCTGCAGCCGGTGTGTCTGGTGCCATGCCATGCCATTTGACCATAAACGAGCTAAAAATTTGTTCGGTCTCGTCAAGTGCAGCATTTTGGATAGTGTCCCCTCTTGCCGCACTTCTCGCCACCTCCATCCCTTGGAAAAAATTTAAAAATGCTTTTCCAGCATTTCACTATCATTATTTACTGGACCATCTTGCCCCAAAAGAACCAGGAGCAAGTGCTATCACATAGAAGCCACCAACGGAGAGGCTGCAACATTTTACAACGAAAAGCGATAAAGTTACGATTTATTAGCCCAGAGTCGCTTTAAAATCAATTATGCCGGAATGTGGAACGCTATAGTTGGCGAAGAGGACACCCAAGCAGCAGCAGGCCCAGAACCAAAGATTATGCAATGCAAACACTTGGTGGATCCCAAATAGACAGGGCTTTGTTTCGAAAGGATATTCGACTTGGGGATACCTGGGAATATTTCTGTAAAGTATAAATAATATTCCTTAAATAGTTGAATTTATATTTCAGACAACTTTTAGATCTTTACATAAGGTCTAACATTTATGTAGAATTTGTTTAGATGTTTACTAACTTGGAATGGAATCATAATTTTAAATTTGTTTTGATACGTTTTCAATAAGTTTTTCTACCTTAGCCACTGCCAGGCATACCTCTGCCACCTAGTAAAGATATATCCCCTTAAAGTCGAAGTCAAAATATAAGAAAAAAGTAGCCTAACCCGAGCGTAACCTCTACTTAGCCCCCAACCGAAGCAGAGTCGGCGGCTGCCGACAACTCTCGCCTTGTCTATGGATGATAAATTAAAAGCCTAACTTGACAATCACTTAAGCATAGTTTGTAAGGCGTCCTCATAGATTTTAAAGCTGCCGTTGGCTTCCAGTTTGTTGTGTTGTGTGTCTGGGGGCCCAAAGGAGCAGGCCACTGCTCCGGACCGGGCTAAGCCAGAAGGTAGCAGCCAGACTCTAAAGCCTCCAAAGCCGGCAAAACCGACGACAACGACGACGACGTGAACACGTTCCTATTAGTGGCGAAAGATCAGCGAAAAATAGAACGGCGGTTCATTAAAATGAGAATCCAGTGGAGGTCGGGCCGAGGGGTTGGGGCTGAGGATTGCCCGGGGGGTGCCAGATGGCAGAGGTTAAAACCAGTGCAGAGAAAATAATTTAAATAAAATAAAGCTGATGAATTATCCCACTAATGAGATGCAGAGTGCTTATAATGATCAGTCTCTTATGGGCTAAGGTCTCTTTAATTAATTCCATGACTAATTTTAATAAATAAATAATAGTTTCATAAAATAAGTGAATTCTTTCAGTGCTTCTTCAAAAGGAGTTGGGCCAGCGGCTTGGCGGCTTAAAGAATAATGATAGCGGTATTCTTGAGCTATTGTAAAGGCAAAGGAGCAAGTCGGCCCAAAGGAGCAGAGCCTGGATGCAGTTGCTCCGCCGCCCCCTTCCCTCCTTGTTACCAAGAACCCCATCTCCGCCACCCCCTCCCTGTTGGCCAGGCCGTGTTCACTTTCGCGCCCGCTCTTTAGAACTGTGAACATACAAATTCACTCAGCGTTGATAGTAGCATCCAAATAAGAACTCTGCTTGGATCGGGAAAGCGGGAAACTAATGCAAATAAAATCTTGGATACTCTTCAAAAGGAAAAACATAAAATATTTGTTCTTGGCTTGATCCAAATTTGTTTTTTTCTTTGACAATATCAGAGTTTTTAGAAAGATAAATATTTTAATACTTTGTTTTATTTAATTCATATTCAATTTATTTAAATCTTTTCAATTAGCGACATACCTTTACCATGATAGAGTGAAAAACATCCAGATGCCGCACTCGCCAATCCGCCGAGTTGGGGGCGTTGCTGCCTTGGGCCTCGGGCGTGCATTGGAAACAAGTTGGCCGCATATTTTGTACGGGTTCAGAGTTCATCCCGGCGATCAGTGGCTGCCAACTAGCCGACAGATAGACAGGCTGATCCAGCTTAGCCAGGAGCTTGAAAATTCGCAACTTGCAACTTGCAATTCGCAATCCCCAATCCGCGGCTAGCAACATGCAACTTGCAGCTAGGAGCTGAGCTTGTCCACTTGTCGTCGCCAGTTAGGCCGATGTCCATCGTTACACCCTCGTCCCCTTTTGATCCCCTCCCCTAGTGTTCGCCCCCTTGTGCCCACCCCGCCCCACCAAACATTCACTTGTCATTGTCGCCGCCTGCGACGAGGTTGTTGGCTGACATTTGCCTATAAAACAGCAGACACTGGCGATTGCAATTGCGAATGCGAATACGAAAATCGAAATGCGAAAATTTCCAGTTCCTCCTCGCGCATTGTTGCCACATATTTCAAGTGTCAAACGAGCAAATTGCATACCGTGTCCCAGCCTCGATACTGAAACTCTATTTACATGTTCTTGTAGGCGTACTTAGGATACCTGAAATGCCAGAAAGCCGGGCTAACAAGTCCGTGCCAATTTGCTTACCGTTTTCGGAGCTCTCCAAATTGTCGCCATGATTTAAAATTCCATGGGGATGCACGACCTGTTGCCTTCCTGGCAATCAGTGGCAAGATTTTTAATTTTATCCAAAGTGCATGCATGAAATTCCATTCTCAAATTATTCTACTTTCTACCATAACACCACAGCAATAATTCAAAGAATACAAATTGGTAAGATACTTAAATTTTGTTCTTTAAACACAAGGTCTGATGTTACCTGTATTATTTTTTTTGTATTCGAGAGCAGCTAGAGCATAACGAAATCAAAAGAAATGGTTTATGGCTTTACGCCAATTAGCGGGGGAAATGGAGAAATTGTAAACAAGAACAGATGAACCCGATTAATCATAGTCTTGCCTCTCAGACTGACTCTCCTGACAGCAGAAGTTCAAAGGATGTGCCACTAGCGCCCGCCCCGGATGGCTGCTTTTCTAACCAGATGACAGCCAAAGGTTGATTTTTAATTTCCGACTTGTTTTTGCCTAATTTTATGCAGCCTCTAGGATTGCATGACCTGGGCCGCAGACTTCTGGGCCATATGCTGCTAGAATATTCCATGAGCTGCACAAATTAAAAACGGAGTGCCACCCGCACTAAACTCTCTCCTAGCCACTTGATTAATTTAGCGTGCAGAATGATTAAGTACTTTTATTCCAATGGGGAAGGACCCTCGGGCGAAAGGTCCTGTCGGCCGCCGGTCCTTTCACCCTCAGCCCCATGAATCGAAAATACTTGATCCGAGAGGGTCATCTGGTTGCCACGAAGTGCATCGCTTCGATAGAAACTGCAGTACCAATAAACTCAATGGGATATTACGTTTTCCTGTCGGCTCAGCTTTTTACGGTTGTCAGAAATTTACATAAAACCCCGGGAAACACACCCCGTCTGCTGTGCGCAACCCTATCGTCGACTACACCTGGGCAACAGGATAATTGAAGGATTATTCCTTTGTTAAATATAAGTACGAAGTACATACCTAAATATATTTGTATTTATTTTAGGCATTTTTATTTAATAGTATATTTGTAGTATGGGTGTTTTTTTCATCCCCTGTAATAAAACAGAAATACATTTCTGCCAGTGCACTACCTGTTAGCAACCCACTCAATGTCGGAGTTATAATTAATGAGCCACGAGCGTGTCAGAAGGTGAGCAACAACATGGAAAGCATAAAAAACACAAAACGAAGTTTCCTCGCCATTTCAATTAGGCATAAAAAGTTCCATTCGTTGCAGGGGAGGATTGTAGAAGTTGACGCGTGCCCACCTTGGTTTTTGAAACCCCTGGATCAGAGTCGGTTACCTGGACAGGAGCTGCACCCACTCGGGCACGTCCTTTTGGAAAACAACAGAGCTAGTCGAGGGATGCACTTGGAAATAAGAGTGAGGTTATAATTTATTGTTTTATTAATATATACTTTATAAAAATATGAAGCCTATAATATGACTTATATTTTGATATTACTTTGTTTTAATCCTTAGATTTCTTTATATAATATTTTACATATTTTTTTACAGTACATCAATAAAAAGAGAATTAAAAAACAGAACCAGGAAGCAAAGGACGACTCCTGTCTGCGTCTGCGAATTGGATGAGTCACGTGACGCATTTGCAGACGATTTTTGGCTTATTTTTGGATGCACACCAGTCCCATCGTACCGCCATGGGGAGCGCGTCACGCAACTGTCTGTCGTCCCGACCATACATTAAAATTAATAATAAACGATTTCGGTGTAATAACAATAATTTTAACCGAAATTTAGTGCCCGCCTGCATTTGTACAACGTAGTATGTACGAGGCACATGCAGATATTGTTTTTGGGCATCCAGGAGTCAGGAGTTAGGAGCTTACCCAAAGTGGGCGTGGGTGCAAATGGCAAACATTTGAACACGCAATGGGGGCCCAGACAGTTCGACCAACTGCCTCCAAGTTTATGACGTGGGCGTTTCAATTAAATTGACGAAGGGGTCGAGGGGAGAGCGACCGCAGGAAAGCAGGAAGCTCTCTGACAAGTTGGACACATTTTTCCGAAAGGGGGAGGCCAACATTTGTTTTGAGTTTGCCTGTCATTTGGGATTTAGTGATCAGGCCGGGTAAAGTGAATTGGACATCCAGTGAAGAGAGAGGGTGGGCCAGGATTTGTGGGCTTCCAGAAAAGAAAGTCTAGCCAGGGGCCAACCAAATACTAACATCTAACAATTAATCCATTTAATGTATTTTAAAAACGATTTAACTTATCTCTACACCACCTGTTATCAAGCAATTTCCCACCGAATTTCATTCACTTTTCTCCTCACGACCTTTACCTTTCATTCACATTTTCACTCTGATGCTCCAATTTTAATAAACTACAAACTAGAGATATCAGACCATCTCAGAGTCGTAAAACCCCAGAGTTGGATAAATATTCGAAGATATTCCATAATTATCGCATCTAAATGCTGTAACCAATTAAACCCATCCACAAATTTCGTTACACATTCCCCGACTGGGAGCTTCATTAAAAAACAATCAAGTCGATGGGGGGAAAATGATTTGGGGAAAATTGAAAAACGAATTGAAAATCAAAAAACTGAGGGAAAAAATTATAATACAAATGTGAGCGAGCAAATCAAGGAGACAAGCGACCTTATCAAGTGGATGTCCAACTAAAAACCGATGACTGTCACTTTATAGGACCGTAAAAATTATACAAATTTTATGACGGCTCGATGACAAAACTGATTGGGATTGGATTCGAGGCGGAAAACAAGTTGAATCAGCCGGTGGCTGCCATGAATAATTTAGTCAAATTAGACGCCATTAGCGACAAAAAACTACACTAACTGGCATTGAGAAAAGAGGCACCGACTCCATCGCGTTTTTAAAGTGATTTCAAATCAAACGGTCGCCTTCTTCTTCGCAGCGACACCTGATTCGTTGGTATTTTTAACCAAAAAAAAACACATAAACTGGATTGCATTTTGATGACAAGTGGGGGGAGGAGAGGGCATCCACTAATTAAAAACGCTTCGGTCTGGGCTCCCAATATTTACGACTACTTTTATGGGGGAGACGACACGAGCAAATCTTTACTTCGGGGGCAACATTGTTGCTTTTGGAAATTATTTTGTCAAATTGTTTAAACGACTCCAGGACTCTCCGCTCCGCCGCCCATCTCTACTCTGGTTTAACGCAAATATTGACCCGTTCGAACTAATGAAAATAAACTCTTAGAATTTATGGCGCTTGGAGACTCTGGCGACTTATTTATTTTTATGCGAGCTCAACAAAAATACAAAAATTTGCATGGCTGGGCATTTTTGTTGAGCCGAAAAATGAAACACGAAATTCTCATTAGGTGATCTCAAAAATAATATTATTGCGGTCCACAAAAAAGTCGTTGATATTTCGGTTTGCACCATTGGGGTTTTTCACTTTAGCATTTTTTGTTGGGCTCAAAATTATAACCCGACAGGTTTGCCAACCTCATATAACTCGTTTAGAATTCATGTATAAAATGTGAATCGACTAATTTGTGGGTAAAAGCAAAAAAAAAAATGAAAACGGCGACAAATTTACAAGTCGAATCAGTTCACAAAATGGCCGATGCTCTGGGCCAAGTTTATTATGAGGCCGACACATGGCAATCGACATCTCAAAGTTGCCTCGAGTCTCTGTCAGAGATTGGCTTTTTATTTTTATTTTTTGTCTTAACCCGAGGGCATTGCACACGCAATGCAAAAAAAAAGCGGAGGATCGGCAACTGGCAGTGGGTGCAATGGCTTTTAATGAGCTCGTAAAGGAGATGTTTCTGGGCTCTTTTCTAGACAATCTTACACCTGATGTGGGCTTAACACTAGGGTTCTAAGGATTAGGTAACATTTAAATAAAAAAATTAAATTTTGTACTTTATCCTATATTCCTGTTAAAGATTGGTTTCAAAGCAGCCTTAGTTACTTTTTTAATAACTTATCCAAAGCTGCGACAAAGTCCATAGATCATTGCTTATTTTTATGGCCTTCAGTGGGTTAATATGTCTTGCACTTGGCTTCCAGTGGAGTAACCAGAGCACTGCCTTGGACATGCAAAGTCATCTTCCTTGCTTTGGATTTACTTGTTCTTGAGAAACACTAAGACAAATGAATATAAATGCAATCAAAAAAATATATTTTAAATATAATACAGATTGGATAGCGAATAGACCCTTCTAAAACAAGTATATATTTAATCCCTTTTGAATATTATTGACTCATTTTTTAAGAATCATTTCTTTAAGTGACTTTGTAGTTGTCTCGTGCCAGAGCAGCTTCTTCGGTTGAAGCTGATAAAGTTATTGTCGCACAGTGGAGACATTTAATAAATGGCGTAGGCATTAGACTGGACCTCGGGTCTGAGCTGCAAGCTCTGGATGGCAGCTAGTTGCAGTTGCATGTTGCATGAGCCGGCGATATGATACGTGGCCCAGAGCCTGGCCCAAAGCCACTGCCAAACTGAGCCGAGGCTTGTCGCTCTGGCATAATGAGTGAGTAGCAGACGGGGCAATGAGACGCTACAGACAGTTGTCAACATAATTTAAATCTCTAGTCCACCCAATTCAGCACACTAGCAGTTAACCCTTTAAAGCCATACTCGGGTGGGGGTGGGAAATAGATATAAATAAATTGTAAAATACATATTTGTAACTTTTATTTTTAATCTTCGAAAATAAGCCCTAAAATCCTTTTCATCTTCTCATTAAGACCTCATTACCCACCAACTGTTTTCGGCATAAAAGGGTTAAAAGTCCAAGACCAACATTCGGCCTCAACCTGAGCCCCACTTCATTGGCACCGGAGTCGTATGTTAGTGTAACATAAGTGCGAAGCACACTTTATTGTATCACAAATGCCATATTTTCTCATTACGATTGGACATGATGCATGTGGAATGCCCACAGGCGGCACGCAACTCCTTCGGGGCCAAGTGCAGAGTATCCAGCAATCTGGCGAATGGAGTGCTTGAACCGGTGAGTGGGGAACCGAAATAATTAAATCCGTCAAGTGTTGGCAACCGAAGCGATCGCCAGCCGGGCCAACAAATACAAAAAAAAAACACAAATCTGCAAAATGCTGTGAAAGAGCCACTCGAGCGACCCGCACAACCAAATGGCAACCTGTCACCCTGAGAGCTTTGGAGATGAGCACGTGACACGATTAGTCTGGAGTCTAGACTTTTAAAGATGTTTGGGGATCTATGAGGAATCTAAGAGGATACTTTCTAAATAGACTCAATAATATTTAAAAGGAAGAGTTCTTCATAAGGAATTTATTCCAAGAAATAATGATTCTAGATTTAATTATAGAATAATCATAACATCCCAATAGAATAATAGAATAATAGATTTGTTTAATTTCTTTAAATAAATATAGTTAAATAGTACCACCTCTATGGGGGGAATCATGAAGTTATTCCTTGCTTTATGTCTGGAGAATATCGCACCACATTGAGTCCAACCAGCAGCGGATTGATCTTGTTTATGGGAGCATGTTGCACATAAAGCAGACGCCAGGAACATGCAAAGCAAGTCAACCGAAAAAATAAAAAAAATACAAAAAATATATGCAAAAAGGAGTAAAGGAAAGGAGAACAAACAACAAGCTAAGAAAAACCGATACGGAGAGGACACTCAACACGTTGAGAAGTTTATTTGGCACCTGAAGATGATAATCGGTTACAAATTAATTGCAACTATGTTGACATTGTCCAGCCGACTTTTAGGGGCCATAGAGGGGGCCATATAGAAAGATAAAAAACTGAAAGAGCCGGAGGGGGCAGTGAACGGTCAACGGTCTCAATTTATATAGACAGTTGGCAACTGTAAATAAATAAAATTGTCAACGGTCGCCTGCACTTGCGAACTCTTCCAGATTGCGCCTCCTTGATTGCCTTGCTCTTAAATTGTGCTGCCAACTTTTCAGCAAAAGAAAAAAACAAAAAAAAAAGCAAAATGAATGGAAAGGAAAACTTGAACAAAATCTGCAAATTTACACAGAAATCTTCGAATCCAGAGACTTGGCCGGATTGGCAAAGTGTTTTACATATCTTTTATATATATTTTGCTTCTTTTTGTTGTTAGTTGCTTTTATGGAACGCATTCCTTCTGACAGCTTCAGCGGGGGCCGTCATCAGGCGAGTTACTTGTTGTCTACATTCTGGAGCAAGTGGTCCCAGACCCATAGCCATTTTACACTGAAGCTACATGCTTTTGAAAATTATTAACATTATTATTGTTTCTAATAAAATTGGCCAAGATACTAAATAGTAAGTCCCACAAAAAACCATCTATGTCCTGAATTTATGCCTATTTATATCAGCTTCCTTGGATTTCTTCCAATATATTTTTCCCAGTGCCCACTGCTATCCAGGACTGTGAGCCTGGGCCTGCATCTGGGGGCATGCGTAAATTGGATTAATGCATTTGATTCGCCCCGAAAGACGCCAGCGCCAAAAGCCTTCAACGACCGTCTCTCAAAAGGCCCAGTCCGAATCCGAATCAGAATCCGATTCAGAATCTGAATGTGAATTCGAGTCTGAAGTGTGACAATTGTCTGAGGGCCCCTGATCGAGTATTGTTCCAATTTGGTTTGTTCCTGGCCAGTTTTGCTGCCATGGCTGCTGGTCCAGAGTACAGGTGATATATCAGACAAGTGACGACGGGCGGTACTTGGACACCGCCCTGCCCCTGGACGCCCCTTGTTCCCCTTTGAGATGACGTGCCGCGATAATGGAGTTGCAATGGAATGTTGACGTCTCACCGAGGCAGCTTTGGTGGGTGTAAAGAGCCGTAGGTGTCAGTATTTCTGGCTAAGAAGTCTTCTCCGATACTTGTTCGATGGCTGATAGCCAGCTGAAGAGGTCAAGGATGTGTGCAAAATGTTTAAAACTATTTGTAATCCGTATAAAAAGTTCAACTTTCCTTTCACTCTGACCCATAAATGTGAGAAGTGTTTACGCAACTCATTAGTCATCGAAGCTCATTAGGGACAATCGAGGGAAATTAAAAATTCACATCATATTTGACATAATTTTAGCGCAACTCGGGTTACCAAATATGAAAGCGCGTGAAATCCCTTGGCGGAAGACAGTGCGGAGGATTTATACAATTGTGGGTGTTTTAATAGCATCCAAAAGTAGAAAAATATTTATTTATTTTATATACAAATTATTTTAACTAATTATCTTAAAATACGATTAATATCAAGTTGTTTTAAGCTTTAAGCTTCCTGTTAAGACTTCAATCTTTTAGGTTTCTATTTAACTGCCACCACCTGTCTGCAACTCCTGCAACCTAAAAAGCAGAAGAAGCCGCCGGTGCCGCCGACAGGGACCCATCATCTTTTGCGGAGTTATGTGCGCCTTATTAGCACATCATTTAAGCCAGTTACTCGACACTTCTCCGCGGACACAGAAGCCCCAGCCACGACTACAACCACTATCCAGCATCCACCGTCCATGTCAATGTCCAGATGGGGATGCGTGTGTGGGGATGTGGATGTGGCATGACCAGGTCCATCATCCAAAAACCTCGCCACTTCCTTATGGCCAGTCAGTCAGATAGTCGGTCGATCGTTGGGCTGGCTGGATGGTCGGTTGGCCGGCTCATTAAATTTGAAAATATAGCCAGCGTTGTCATATAAATCTTGTTTCCATCAATATTGACCTGTCAATGTCGGTCGCTGTGGCTGAGGCTGCAACTGTTGCTGCCTCAGCTTCTTAAGCTCTTAGCCTGGCCCTTTGGTCAACGTATGTATCAAAAAGCCAATATAATCACACCAAACACATCTCTCTCGGCCATGGCCTGTGGCTTGTCCGGGTGCTGGCAATTATTTTTGATTTTTTCTGCGATTTTTGCAGACGACAACGCACTTGGCCATTGTACACTTGCCAATGGCACTTGTGGCCACACTCTTGTGCGTAAGGAGCTGTCAATAAGCAAACAAACGAGCTCCTGCTCCAGCTCCGGCTCCAGCTCCGGCACCAGCTCCTTCTGGTCCTTGTTTTGGGCTCCTTCGGTTACGCCATGTGCCTATTAGTCGCCTCCAACTCAGTGCCATTGATGTGTCAGGGCATATGTTCTTTTATGTCATCATTTCACAGCTAAGTGGCAGTCTGCACCCAGCTTCTCCGAGCTCCACCTCCGAACTCCGCTGGCAAGTGTAAATTCAAATGGAGTTTATTTCTACACAATAAATAATATTCCATCACTTTGTTGTATATTTTTGGGAGGGTTACAAATCGGTGTTTAAGTCAAAATATTTCCAAGATGTTCTATAACTCATTTAAGATAAAATCATGGAAACAATAATTTACTATCCTTTGGAAAAACATAAACGAACTCTAGATCCCACTATATAATCTAATACCAAGCCTTATCTATTCATAATTTTTAAAATCCTAACTTGATACTCAATATTTTTTTGGGTGCACTGAAAACAAATCAATTCCCTGTGCCTTCCGCAAAAACAAATACCCACCAAGCCAATTAGATTTTTCACGCTCTCCCCTGGCCAGAAAAAAGGCAAAAAAAGTAACAAAATTTCAGCGCAAAAAGAGAGAAAATCAACGGCCTAATTGACATTTCCAGTGCAAGAATTTATTGTGCCCAGAGCGTACATAAGTTATTCCCTTTGGAAATGAATACATACGACTCGTTGACAGGAGCAGGAGCCATAGCCAAAGCCAAAGCCACAGCCGGAGTTGGAGTCGGAGCTGAAGCTGGGGGTCTGGACTTTGGTATTGGCCATCGATGGCAGCTCCAGGCCGGGGACAAACTCTCTTTGGCCAACTGAAGCTGCGTGGCCATAAAGTACCCACAAAAGTCGGCACGGCACACTCACGGGCACACACAATCCAAAAAAAAAGGCCAAAAGAAAGAAAAACACTCACCCCCACGCAGCGCCATGGCTGCAAAGTCACAAGTGTTCCATTGTATTTTTTGTAGGTGGTTTTTAGACATCCATAGAGGTGATACTACTCCGCGTGAGGAGATATTTTAGTAAATAATTTATTAAATTGAATGTTAAAGAAATCAGTTTTAGCCAGGGAATAAAATAAGCCAATGTATTCAGAGTTAAAAAATACACTACGAAATTTTTTTCTAAATCATATTATTTTAGTCACGCTGTCCTCTCAATATTTTTGTAGCCCAGTATTCGGACGTAAGAGCCAAATGGCAACAACAACAAAAACAGTATGTCAACAGTAGTTTATTGTTGTTTTAAGTTTCATTTGACTTGGGGGCTGCCTTTTGGGCCATTTTAGACAGTTGGCAGCGTGCTAATTTGTAAGCCGTTGCTGCATTTGGAGGCTGATAAGACTTGGCGATTTCAAAAGAAAGAGTAGACAGAGAAAAAGTATTTTCTAAGCTTATAAAATGGTTCCCCAAAAGTATCTTCTCGGAAGACTTAAAGTGAAAATACGATAAGACTTCTTTGCCTAACAAACACTTTTAGAGTTGATGTTTTTTTCAGTGCAGTAGATAGAAAGAGAGAGCTGCCTGCTGGCCATATTCGTAGTGAAACTTTTTGTTGTTGGGCGTTTGACGATCCACGTTTGATGTTTGGCGGCGACGACGCGCATCACGAAGCCATCAAATGTCAGGCGGTGGGCAGCACCTCCATTGCGGACACATGTGCGGGAAAAATGTGCCCATAAGGCACAGGGGTTGGGGGCCACCTCCTCCTCCTCCTCCTCCTCCTCCTCAATGGCTTAGTGGCCATTAGCTAATGTCATGTTGGGCTTAGGCGATGCAGCGATTAGGAAGTTTGTTTACTTAGATGGGCTTCCAGGAAAATTGGACTTCCTACAAAGTGATAATCAGAAGTAAGTTTATTTATTTAAAGTTTTCATTTATTTTACTTTTATTTATACAAGTCGCCATAATAAGACAATTACAAATCGATAAATACCTGCCCGACCAGGTAATTAATTGCTCAACTCTCCTACAAGACAACAATTCAAGACATTTTGATGCCTTCTCAACTGTCCACATCCGCCTCGGCTCAGGCTGCACTTGCTTGTCCGAGTATGATTGCCCATAAAAATACCAAAAGATGCCGTGCATAAATTAGCAGCTTTAACTGCACCAACTAAGCACACAGCGATACACAGGGGTATTAACCAAGCCAAGAGCATATGGTATATGGACAGACTCACACATTGACAACGACTTAATTACGAATTACCAAAATCAACGAGCAATTGCCATCAATAACATGGGCTATTAATATTCTTCTACCGGAGCCGAAGCTTGTTTATTACCACTTTAAGCCACAATTAAACAGTGAGCCAAGAAAATCAGGCGACAGATGACGCGGCGGCCAAGCAACAACACCACGAACTTCGTCTGGTGCTTGGCAAATAAAAATTTGTAGTAATAGCAAAACTATGTAAATAATCAACAACAACACGGCTGGAAACAACAACGACTCTGCCACAGAGGCAGAGGCCGAAATGCGTGTGTGATTCATGTTCAGTGCGAGGCAGCCAGGTGGAGAGTGCCTCAGTGCCTTACACTGCCAGGAAATCAAGGGATAATTCTTGAAATAAATCAATAATATTATAATTATGTAAGTAACATTGGAGATATTTAGAGTAAAGGTATTTTGTCGAGATTAGACTTACATTTCCTAAAAATAATAATAATTTTTCATTAGGGCTTTAAAAAAAATATCACTCATACGACTGGTTGTCATACAGATTATGTATTTAACTCAAAATATTATAAGTCTGGTACGCCAATTTAAATACTACTATTTATAAGGATTCTATAGTTTTATAGTTCTATAGATAGATTATTTTTTCCTCACATATCAAAACCACGGCAAAATTCTTAAGGAATATTATTCATACGTATTCTAATTTGAATTATTCTCAAACTCAAAAATATTGTTTATGATTTATTTTAATAATTAACCAGAAAAACATATATTCCAAAAGTTTTTTTTTTTATAAATTTTATAACTAAAACTCAAGGTAAATGAAAAAAATTACTCATACGTCATGTATTCCAAATTGTTTTCAACAAAATTTCAAAAATCTAATTTAAGTCCAAAGTCCACTTCCATATTACCTGGAAGATTAACTAATGGTTCCATTTTGAACAGATATATGTCGAAATATTGAAACCATGATAACAGTGCGTATGAGTAATATTTATTAAAATTATTGAAATTTAAATTTTAAAAAAGAATGTATTCATTTTTAAACAATAAATGTTTTCTTTATTACAATTAAATATATTAAAGCGAAAACTACTAAGAAACCTTTCGCAGTGCCTCCAGTCCAGAGAGTGGGCCATGGCACGAGCCGCCGCCAAAAGTGGGCAATTCTGGAAAATCTCGCACTAGTTTTTCCAGCCAGCCACACGCTTGTAATGCGAAACCAGCGCCGAGCGGAAATGCAAATGAAATTAATGTGCTGACAACTCGGCCGCGCATGCGCGTTGACACCTTCGAAATGGAGAGAGATACCAGTGGAAGGCTGGCGGGGATCTGGGCAGGCTGCGGTCTGTAGTCTATGGACCATGGTCCGGGAGAAATTACAATTACACATGGCGGCATGTGCCATATTTTTCTGCTCCTTCAGGTCGGAATGCTTTTTGTTATTTTTTTATTTTTAGCTTTATACAGATGCCTCTGACTGTGGGTCGTCTTGTCGTCAGTCTTGTTGTCGCATGTTGCTGTTGCAGTTGCAGTTGATGTTGCTGTTAATGTTGCTGTTGCCATTGCTGTTTTCGTCTGGTTAAACAGGTACTACGGACTACCCAGCTACACTTGTTAACAAGCCAACAGAGCATTGCCCTTAAAGATGGATATATTTTTGGTTAAGTAATAGAAAGTCTTTAATCAAATGACTATAGTATACTTGATGAATTTTATGTAATATTTTCCCACCTTAATCATTCTAAACTAAACTTAAATAACCTTGAATTCGTTTAAACGAAGTTCCATAAAAGTAGAGTTTCAGGAAGAGTTCTATCTAAGATTTTAGTACCAACCTGCTGAGCCTTTGTGCCACCTCATAAATATGCATTATCTACGAAGAACACAGAGCCACGACAGCCACTAATCAACACTTGGCATGTCCTGCTGCTATAGGCTATAGAGGTATCCTCCCCCCTCGTAGCCAGCCCCCTTTGATTTCCCCTGCCATGACATAAATCAAACTTCAAACGGTGCGACTGAGGAACAAGCCAAACATCGGCAAACACCTTTCACCCATAAATGGCCCGGCCAGTTGACCATAAACTCCTTGGGCCTGATCGAGTGTGTTGACGCACTTGCCTCCTAATGATAACATTAAAATTGTGTTAAGAAATTAGCCAAGGGGCTGTAAAGGGGGCTAAGGAGGGGGGAGGCACTCTTTATACTGCACTATACTGGCGACCACAAGTCGTAAATCATGCTCGGAGACAGCGTGCTTTCGCAGGAGATTCCTAGAGCCAGCAGCATTTTCGCATTATGCGATAGCGAAATGTGCACGTCAATTAAGATACGCCGAGGAATGCCATGCGAAAAACAGACGAGGACAGGTGGAATTACCGGGGGGACAGGGGCGGCGGTGCAGGGGGGCTGGGAGCCAGGTTGCTCCTGCAAACCAGAAGCTTGTCTCTGGCACTTTTGTCAACTTACTTAACAGTTTTTACGCCTGTCAGCTCGTAAATCTTCAGCCGGCGAGGCCATTGTAGGAGATCTCTGAATCCTAGCCACCGGACCGGAATCCTCACTTGTGCTAATTTAAATGAAGCGCCACTGGGCGAAAAGGCTTTCTAGATATTGGTATATTTAATAATATAAAGGGCAAAAACAAAAACTATAAATCAAAATATAAATTAGTATTTTAAAAAGGGAACGAATATTATAACTTACACTTCTTGTTGTTTATCAATTCCTATGAGGATTGAACTTTTCTCAGTGCTTTAAAGGGAGCTACTGCTACTGGTAGCCCTTTATTAAAAGTCAATAAATTAATAAATTATCGCATTAAAATAAATTGCATCTAAATGTTCTAAGTTGCACATTAATTAAGCAGATTGCTTGATTTATTGCCGTATCAAGTGTCGTCCGGATCTTCATCTCGCTCCGCTGAGAAGCTAGTCTTCTGCACTTTTGCTGATTTTTATCATCGGCGTCGTCTCCATCATCACAAGTGGGGGAATGGGGAGCGACTACTGAGTGCAACAGCCGCTTCCGAAGGGCCCAGCCCATCGTTTGGACCCCCAACCACCACAACCACATTCTATGTGTCCATTTACGTGGCTCAAATTGTGAGCATTCTAGGCACCAGATGAAGAAAACTGGACGGAGGCCAAGACCCTCCAGTCCCTTGTCTTTTCGATGGGACTGAAGATCCCTCCTCGATGTCGTCGCTTCACATGGCTTCTTGTGCGTGCCAATTTCCCGCTTATTAATAAAGATAAATAACTTAATGATTATTACGTTTAAAGTGTTTAATTTTGCAGACACTCGGGCGGCGCTCTATGCTGTTTCATGCCATTTCCTTTATCCATAATGATTGTTGACGGTTTGTTATTGAAATTAAGAGATTATCTTGGAATGGAGGTTGGTCTTATAGAGTAATAAATACTATGTCACATAGCAAAGATATTTAATAGATGGTTCTATATAAAAAAAGTGTATCCAGTGGATTGGTACTTTAGGATTGGCACTTGTTATTGTCATATTTCTCCATATCTCATAACCTTCTTTTTATTCATATTTTTCTGAATTTATTTCATTCCGTATTGCACCTACATCTCAAAATATACAAGTCTGGATATATCCTTGAGATTCTTCAACTGTTTACTTTGCACCTCTCCCAGCCAACTTCCTTGCCAGGTTGAGCCCTTGTCTGGGCTGTCTGTCTGTCAATATGGGCACTAAAAACGATTATTTAACAACTGTTTAAACAGAAATTTATGTTTATTAATAATATCAACAGCATTTTGCCAGTGGTGCCCCACCGGAGAACGTTTAATCAACGCGCTGGCAACTTTGGGGCAGTGCCTATGAATCAGCCAGACGGATCAAGATCAAGTGGCAAAGAAGGAGTCTCAGTCTTGGGTCTCTGGTCTCAGGTCTGAGGTCTCAGACTGAATTTCAGACAGAGTCGAGGGCGTCGAGGGCGTTTTGTGGACGCGTTTTCGTTTATTTAGCAGCGCACACTTGTGGCTCTATATATTTCTGTATATATAATTTTGCGGTGTAACAAGTTTTTGTGCCGCCTGACAGAAAAAGCAGCACCAGCAGCCGCCGCCTTAGCGGAGGAGTCGCAACTAAAGCTGAAATGAAAAAAAAGTTAAAATACAAAAAAAATAAATATAAACGAAACAAAAAAAACACCAGCAGAATTCTTGTTTCCACTCGAGATGCTGGAGATCTCGGGAAACATAAATTCAAGGTTAGCGGCTGAGAGAAGCCAAGTACTGAGAAGCGGCGGCAACCAAACCCAGACATTAACCCCTGGGTGACTTAATTTTTTTGGATTAAATGGGTAAAACTCTTTCTTATACTCTTCCATTGTTTTTAAAATACTTTATAAAATTGGTATTTAATTAATAAAGTACATATAGTTTTCAATAAGTTAAGTTCTAACAGGTCTAGTTCGATATTTTTCATAAGCTCAAAATGTAAATTACTAGGTTTTTAAACCAATACCTTTTTAATCCCTTAAGGGTTAACACGAGGGGGTAGAACTGGCAAAGGGCGGACGGACATTCAACAAATGAATTTCATTATATTGAACGCATTCGAGCATTCTACCGCACACGTCGGTAGGCCCATGGAGCCGCGGCGCAGAGCAAGAAAAGGTGCAGCCGAGGGACTTGTAATCAGTTGGCAGGCGAACGCATAAAGTAATTGCTAACCATTTGCGTTGGCACCGCCGACAACGAACTTTAGTGGAGTACTCCTGCCCCACCTCGCTGATCCCTCCGGCAGCCTGCCGCTCCACCCCCTGTCGCCCCCTCTAGGCACCCTCGCATTTTAGCCGTCTTCTGCGCGGGCGTTCATTAACAGCAACCTGTTGAGTGTTGCAGTCGGGGCGACAAACGTTGCCTTTTGTGGCAGTCGAGTTGGGGCTTAAAAAAAATTAAAAGAATCAAGGGCAAAGTCGACAATGAAACGAATTTGAGGTACCCAGTAGCCTTTATAAAATAGCCGTTTTTAAATCATTTAAATGAGTTACAAATTAAATATAAATATAAAAATAAAATGACAATCGGTTTGGCTTAATTTGTAAGAATTATTTTATGAAAAGTTATTGATTAAAAGTCTCATATACCCTTTTAAATTTATATTTATTTTTTGCCAGAATATATCGGGTGTTCGGCAGAGACACCCAACAAAGGGATAACCTTTAGAATTAATAACCAGTCGGGCTTTTGAGTTCCCTTCTGAGCACGAGCTGTTGCCGCATTAATCAAGGCAGCAACAAGTGGCAAGACGAAGACGGCCAAGAAATCGAAAGTCCAGCGCACAATTCACTTGTTGTGGTAACTTGGCTCACACCTAAACCCACAAGCACACACACATAGACCGGTCACACACACACCGGTCACTGGGCACTGGGCAGAATTCTGGGCTCAGCGTAATTGGCCAAATTGACGTTTATAAGCGAGGACGAGGAGTTGGCCCGGAGTTTATGGCCAGGATTATAGCATTGACAGTCGGCGGCAAAAGTTCATGCACAACAGGAAACACGACGGCCCTAAAGCCCAGAATATTTACGTGCCTAAAACTTGTATTTTGAAACGATTCGGCCGCGAAACGATTTCTGCCTCTTCTGGCCGCGCTCTTTGGGCAGTTTTAATTAAAATGCCATAAATTCGTGAAGAGGAAATTATCATTAAAATTCCCTTACCAGAGCGGCGGCAGCACACGAGAAACCTTAATTTCTTCCTTATGCATCTGTGAGCAGGTTCACAAGGTTGCTGGAGAGTTCCGAGATCAGCAAAAAAAAATACATTTAAAAAATAAAAACATGAGATTTATTCTAGAAATATGAATGGGAAAGGAAGTAAAAAATAAGAAAGTTTAATCTGTATCTGCAGATTATCTTAATGGAACTTGAAATTCTCTTTATTAAAGTAAACTATAAAAGTTCTTACAACTTGATCTCTTCCGAAGAACCTATGCCAGTACATAATTTCTTCAACATTTTTACTAATACTTTAAATAGCTTAGTTTCCCAGCAATTCAAGGCATTCCAAGGAGGTAGCCCAACAGGTTGCATTTCCACCCATCCCCGGCGATGATCACCTTTCCGATGAACCCATAAAGATTGCCGCATTGCTTTATGAAATATTCGAAGTCAAAGACTTATCCGCAGGTAGCTGGCGATGCGGGCGCAACACGAATTACATACATCAAGCACTAACTACCGACTTAGAGGAGCTCAGTAGATGGGAAGCCGGAGTCTGTACGTAATCTGCAGCCGAAAGCCCCAACCACGTACGCATATGGCTCCTTTTGACCGATAAGGTGAGGAGGTGGTGGTGGCATGTCCCCCATACACAGTGAACTATTTTGCTCAAATTTTACTTTAAAATATATTTGATTTTTAAGTGAATTTAAAGATTTAATGAATCAACAAATCATTCCTCATAAAGTGTCATAATAGTAGGAATATATTTTGATTATAATTCGTAAAGTGTAAGCCAGGTTGTTCAATAATGTTGCCACTTTTGTTTTGTAACCTGTCGAAGGTGTTGAAGATGATCATCTCGCTCCCTCGCTCTTGGAACAATGAATTGCATAAATGTACGGGCAAAAACAACAAGAATCGAAAAAAAAGCCAGTGTGGCGTAAAAAAAGAGACGAAGAACAACAACAATTGAGCCGCCTTACGCTGCTGATCATCGCCGGCCAAGTACAATTGCCACCATAAGACCTCCATCCCAAAAACAAAAAAACAAAAAACCTCATCCATCGATGGCATCGGGGCACTTCTTCTCACCGTCTCCGGCACTTCTCACTTAGCCTTCCTTTTCCCTTCCCAAATCCGCCGGCCGATTGCCGCGATCAATGATGTGGAACCTTTGGTGCCGTCTTCAGTGCCACAGACCCTCCAGTCCCTTCGAGCTCCCAACCAGGCCCTGCTCCCTGCCAGGGCGATGCCACTTGTACACTTGTTGCTGCGGGTCTGCGGTCGCTCGCATTTCGGTTAATTTTGTTTGATACCCTTTCGTCATGGTATCTCTAACTTAGATCTCATTTGAATAATGGCTTTTTCATTAGGTTGCCATAATTATGGTTTAATATGAAGAAAGGGTTAGAAGCACAGGTAGACCAATCTTTTGTAGCCCAAGATTAGCCTGAGATTGTAGATCATCTTCGCCCATCGAATATCTTGTATCCACTCTTTTCTAAGTTCCATAATTATTTAATTGATTAAATCTACATTTTGTACAGTATATCCACATTAGTTTAACCCTTGTTTTTAGCCCTCTTGTTTCCCGCTTATAGATAACTCTCCCACTTGAGTCTACGCATTCATTTGCGGGCTCATTGTGGCCAGAATTCTCCACAGCTGAGCCGTCCCGGTTTCTGTTTCTTAGGGCTCTGGGCCCTGGATCTGGCCACAAGTGACCGCCGTCGACATCACCCTCGCCCTCATCCCATCACAGCCCTTTTGTTCTTTTTCAGCTTTTATTTATTTTAAATTCATTTCTGTCGGGGGCTCTCCTACACACAACACCACACACCATACACCCGACCGACTGTCCGGTTGATTTTTTTTTGTCCAACTCGTTAAAACGCGCCTGGAACCGAGAATCATTGGAGAAGACCAGAGAGCAGGGAAGACCTCGACCCGGCCGGGGAGGCATTCTTTTATAATTCCATTTCGCGAGAATTGCCCGATGCGCCCTTGGAGTTTAGACACTAAACAAAATTAGGAGTAAAGAGTATCATTCATAGATAATTCTTAGAATTAACCAATATGTTCCATTATTTATTTAAGCCATCATAGCTTATCTATTTCATGAAATCCCTATTTTTCTCCAGTGTAACGGTGGAGCACGAATTTGCTGGCCATTCTCAGCCCAGACCTTTCAACGTTCCATAGAATCTCCTCCGCCGCTCCAGCTCGACCGCATCGCATTGTGTATGGTGCGTGGATTATTGGTTCGCATCTCGGCTGGTTCGTGGATGGCCCAAAGGCGAGTGGCAAGTACCTGTTGCCGTGGCTCTTTGTTGTGGTTTTGGGATCAGGTCCCAGTCCCAGACTCTGGACAGAGTCGTCCCCAGAATCAGACTCTCGAACGTGCACCGATCTCGTTGATTCGCCTCGCCCTTCGCCTGTACTTGGCCTTTATTTTTCTTATTTTTCTCCTGCTCCTCCTACTTTGTTTAGGAGCGTTTTCGTTTGCCTTTAATGTTGGGTAATAATATTATGCCATGACCCTGCCATGCCCTGCTGCCGAAGCTGCTGCCGCCACTGCAGGTTCACGATCGTTGGCTTGCTTTTTTTTAATTTTTTTTATTTTTATGCTGGTACAGGTGGAACGGAGCCAGGGCACGTTTATCCAAGCCAAGAAATTCTATGAAACCGAAATTGAAATTTCAATTTGTTCGAGTGGAGAATGGGACTCCAACTCGTATTTTAATTAACCGCAAAGGGGGAAGCCCCTTCTCACAGCCCTCGAGGCCCTACTCTTGACATTTTTTCTCGCTTCGACGTTCCAATTACGAAACGCAAACACTTGGCATAATAAAAACAAAGGCAGAATATATATTATAAACATTTGCTGGGCGTTGCAGTACTTAGAAGTTCGGCCCACACATGCGACTTCTTGTCAGCTCAATTATAAAATCAAGCTGTTGACACATCCCCCTTCAAACTGCGACGAATAAACAAATTTTGAGTGCGAGTGCGAAGACATTAGAATAAATCAGAATCGAAGCTCAAAACAAACAAATATGATTGTGGATTGAGGGCCTGACGGACAAGTGACCGTGACATGATTTCCTTATAGAAACTGCGACGAAATCAGAATCTTTTCAAGCTCGGTGGTCTGTTTTTAACTAAAACTGATAACTCCCAGCCAGATTGAATTGTTTCCGCGGAGTGTGAAAGACAAATTAATGGCGGGCCGTCTTAGATGTCGGGGCTCAGCTCATAAATCACCATGTAACAGGGCATAAACTTTGACTAATGAAAGGGCTAATGGATCAATCTGTAAGAACTGGGGCTGTAAACTGGCCACCAGCCAAGAAGATGGCAAGATAGGCCACAACATTTTTTTGAATTGAGTATCCAAACTATTCTGTCTCTGACTATTCCGTATTCTATTCTTAAGCAGACTGCTACCAATTCCCCTCAAAACCCTATAACTAAAGAAAACTAATACCTGGCCCAGCAGACAGACATCAGCCACTTGGCTATTACTATTATTAGGCCTCTCCTTCGCCATCAGAAGCAGTTAAAGCTAATAAAGCCATTTCACACCTGCCTGCGAAAATGAGTGCAGTTTGCCCCCATTAACTCGTTACAGATTGCTTATAATTAAATTATAATCAACCCCGTGGCGGCCTCAACTCCGGAGCTCACCAGACACAGGTCCGACCAAGACGAGGACCAGGACCAGTACCTGGATCCGGACCGGATCTCACTACATCTGACATGCATCTAACAAGCTTGCCAGCTACGAGTATCTAATCAACGTACAACGTCAAAACATCAACACCTCAAGTAATCAAAATCACTTTAGAATTTCAATCAGACGATGGCCCGGGGAGTTGCGGATGGTGGATCGCTCCATCAGTCCGTCAGTCAGTCAGGCGAGAGATTTTTCAGCCCGCCCAGTGGCCAAGTGGCGTTTACTGGAGCACTGACTGCTACTCCGAGCCACTCCCCCCGTTCCGAACCGATCCATCCGGTCCTCGGCCTCATCTTCATCATCTGGCCAATCTCATCCTCGGCACGCAAGCGACGACAGTTCCAGCCCAGCACAAAAAAAGCTAAGATTATTCAAATTTAATGGCCGACGAAGGCAGCGCGTGAAGAGCCACAAGGAGTAGAAGACTCTCTTCCCAGGCCGGCTTTCCTAGTCTACACTGACAATAATCTTAATAACAAGAGATTGAAACGATTTCCATTAGAAAAGCTCTGCATGATGAGATGGCAAAGGCTTCTATCGATTTTTAATATCAGTGCATTTGGCTAAGCAGCTCTGCTGGACTCGGGCTTGTCATCATGATTGATACGTTTGATGGATTGATTTGAGTAGATGCAGTGCGCCAGTCCAGACCGGACCAGTGTGTGTCCAGTTGGAGCTGCAACCGCAGCTTTGGCTGATTGATCGCGGCGCGTTGATTACAATCAGCAATGGCAATCCACCCGGAGTCGGAGCCGCAATCCGATTTGGAGTCGGAACAACGCACACGCTGCTGGGAATTCAATCAAAAGTGTCAGCGCCAGTAGCTGGAAAACATCTAACTGGGTAACTGGGAGCTGCACTAACTAGCCCAGTGGCTGCCGCAGAGATCCCCGATGCGAAACAGGTACTTTTCGCTATGATGATGACGATGACGAGATGATGATTACGACTGCGACCACTACGACGACGATGGCGGCAAGTGTCTGTTTTGTCTTTTAGTGCCATGTTATATGCCACCTTAATGATCTTGTCTCGGCCAGTTGAGGCGACTCTGCAACATTTTGACCACCAACGGCGCCTTTATTGACTCCACACTCCACACTCCAGACTCCATCAGTCCTCAGTCCTCAGTCTCAGTGGCTCGGCTCGGCTTTTTCCACTCTCAACTGGGGTGGCCCGAACTCGAGCCTATTAAGTCATAGCCTCGACTCATTTCAAATCATTTCACAGCTGCCTTCCAGTAGTGCTGAACACTCACACATTACAATAAGGTAGCCAAAGAAAGGTTGTGAATATAATTAATTAAAAATTTTATACGAAAATGGGTATTCTGTGAAATAGATTTAAAAACTTTTTAACATGACTTGTTTTATACAAAATAGTTTAAAACTTTATTATATATTTATTTTTTAGGCCTTTAATATGTTAAAAATGAAACATAAATTATGCAAAGTTTTGGCTTAGTTATAGTTTTGGCTTAAAGCCAAAAAGTAGCTTGAAAAACCGCCAAATTAACACCACCATCGAAGACCAGCCCTGCCCATGAATAATGGGCCGTTGGTGCCTCATTTGGATTATGTTGTTCGATTTCCACAATGAAAAATTGCCAATCGCCAGGGGACAATGGTAATGTTATGGAGAATCAAATTTTATGTTAATTTTTGGGCTCGTAACTTTTAAATGGATTTTAATTAGCTTTCGACTTTGCTGAACGAATTTCAGCAATGATTTCATTTCCATTTCCATGTAAGTACACATGCCGCACTTGTCGGCCTTTCCAAAAAAATAAAAAACTTTTGAACTAAGCCGCTCCGAAGAATATTGAAATTGGTTCAGACCGTTTCTGGTAATGTCGGTCAGGCCAAGAGAAGATGAAACCAACGAAAAAATAGTTTATTTTTCGACCTGATTGATGATATTTTAATAGAGCGTGAGAAAAACGAGTATTCTGGCTGTTTTTTTTTTGTTTTTGGCAATTGAATGTACGGCACCTTGCATTCGTTGTGGCTCACTTGGCGTATGATTGATAAACTCCAGGCTAATTAGCCCCACTTTTAATGATCTGTGGGAGAATTTTGCTGAGAATCTGAGCAAAGTGGAGCACCGCCCAGCAGGGCTTTCGGATCTAAATGAGGGAATTCTTATTGGCTGTGGTGTGAGAGGGGGGAGGAGGAGGGAGGCAAAAAATTGAGATATGGTCGGGTACTGTCAGGTACCGCTAAATGTATACCAAATATCTACCCGCAAATGAACACAACAACAGATTCTTTAATTTCAATGTACAACCTGTTGCAACTGCAGTGCAGAACAAGCGCCAAACGAAAGACTCAGGACACGAACTTGTCTTACACAGAACAACAAAAAGGCAGCCAGCAACAAGGCAACAACAACAACAGCTGCTGTCTGCTCAAGTCAAGTCTTTTGCCGGTCTTACCAACGGCAACGGCCCCGAAAAACTTTACGTAATTAAGCAAAGAACGTCGCGCTAATGTCGCACATAAGTCACACGGAGCACTCCCGCAACAACAACAGAAACAGCCAGCCGAACAAAACGGTTAATGTTTTCTCCCCAACACGCCTCCCGCTCCTGATTTCCCAAATTTGCCTGCCAACTAAATACCAGCAGCCAGGCCAAGACACTGAGAAAAAATGAATCAAAATGGTTTTTTTGAAATAATTTTTGAATAAATAAAGAGAATAGTTTATGAATAACCATTTGAAAACTTTAACATTCTTAAGAGGAGGAGTTGAATCCACTTTCAAATCACTAAATTTAAATATTTTTCTCCCACTACCCAAAACCGCTGTGGTTTTTTTGCCATGTTTTGTTAGTCCCGACTCATTCACGCGAATTTGTTTGGCAATTGAACTTGGCTTTGGAAACATTTCGTCGCTTGAATTCGATTTTTTCGGGACCAACCGTCGGCGTCTGAGGGCAACGCGTTTTTGATTAGCTTTCCGCATTTTAGCGGCATTTGGCACTCAGCAGCACCGGCCGGAAAAAGAAGTGGGAGAAAAACAAAACCAACACAAGGCAAAGAGCTAAGAAAGCAAAGAATTAGGAGTCAAAGCCACAGCAGCAACAGCAGCAGCATCCAAAGAAGACGACGACGATGGCCAAATGTGATGCTTATCAGGAATCACGAATATTTGTTTGCTGCTGCAGCCAAACAAACCAAAGAAGTTGTGTTCGAATGGTTTTTTTCTTTTCGTTTTCTTTTCCAGGAGTCGGGGTATGCCACATCCATTGCCACTGATTGTGAGACTGCGACTGCGAATCATTCCTGCAGGAGCCAGAAATCCCAAACTTGACTCACGACGCATTTTTCTTTCAGATATTTTTGTATTTATAGAGAGAAGTGTCGGTCATCTATAAGTTTAATTTCAGCAAATGGCGTCAAGTGTATCAAATGGCGATGGCAATTTTTTATCTTTGGCCTTACAGAGCTTGAATACTCTACAATATCTCTTCAATTTTTAGCCATTATCTGGTTAGACCCGAAACCGAGGGCTCTCAGGAGTGACAAAGACAATCGTTTAACCCTTCCGGGCCAGAAACAAAAAACCTAAAGATTATTCAAAACAGTTGCATAAACAGTTGGCAGAGCTTTATTGGCGCCCGAGAGTCACCAAGCCCGCTGCCACCCACACAACTCGGTGGTGGTGGTGGTGGTGGTGGCGGTGGTGCAAAGTGCTATGGCGTTGCCACATCGTTGCCGAGAGGCGAAGGAAGCGTGGGCGAATCCAGTGGGGGCCTCTTACAAATGATTTTGCCAAAATATTCAACGTATGCATATTTTTTATAATTTTCACAAATTGATAAACAAAATTGCAAGTGATTTTTCATTGTTGCGCCGACACTGCCGACTGTGATCGTGAGTCACACCAGCGGGATAATTATGATGCCAGATAATGCATAGATATGGAGGGATATACCGAGTACGTTTTCCTGCTCATTTTCCAGCCACTCGACTCCATTCCACTCGAGATTTCATTTTCATTTTGGCACACGATACGGTGGCAGTAGTTTTGTTTGTGACAGCTGCATTGGACTTGGACACTCGACTCGGAAAATCGAGGAAACTGCTTGGCGCCCTCCTTTTGTCGGGTCTTTGGACTTTTTGTCGCTGTGATTTTTGTCGCAACTCCCCCCAGTCTATAAAGTGCACAGAAAAAAACGATTTAACAGCTAGAACTTTTAGTTTTGAAAGTCAAGAAGTTCCTAAACACATATACGGCTTATAACACAATTTAGCTTTTTACAATAACAGATAATAATTATAAACTATTTTAAAACATTTTCCTTAAGTGCATCTATGGACATGTGGGTTCCTTCCACTCTACTCCACTCATAATGCAGACCATTGTCTGTTACCAGGTTGCATTTTACGAGCGGCTTTGTTTGCGCTTTGAGAATTATTATGTCATAAATTAATAGGCGCAATTTTTACTACCTATGGGGGACACTTTGCATACCCCGATACCATAAGGGACACTTGGCTAAGTGAAAAATGCTATGCAGGCTCTGCATTAGCCTAATGTCTGGCCATATACCATGTGTTACACGGCCCGAGATATAATCAAATAAAAGACAAAGAGCGCTCCTGATTGAAGGAAATGATTTGTAAAATAGTCTAAATAAATAAATGTTTTCTTTGAATTCATTTGATTTTCAAAAACTTTAGATTTCAGCCTTATAGAATTGGTTATCTTGTTATTCAACAGTTCTGTGATTCAGCCAAAAACTAAAATAGTTTTAATGCAGTTTTAACCTTTTATCCACTTTGCATGTTGTTTCATTTTCATACCGAAAGCTGTGTCTGTTGTTTTGGCTAAGAGCTCAGCATGTTTGTTAACAGAAAAATCAAGAAAAAAGAAATACGTTAACAACACGCCCCGTAGCACCAGACAAACACCATCAGCCATCCCCACTCTCCTGGCCAACGAATTTTGGCCAAAAGTCTGCACAGCTGTCTGGGGCGCAAAGTTCGCTTTTCTGCGAGTATGACTCATTGGGGTCTGCAGCTTGTCTGCCGCTATTTGTTGCATATATGATTTTATTAGTTATCCACGGACTGCAGTTTTATTCTCCCCGGTGTTGCAAGCATTTATTTTATTTTTCATTTGGGGCCAGTGTGTATTTCCATTTTTTTTGTATTTTTTTGTGTTGTTGACTTCACCAAAAATCGCCGCTGGTCGTTGGTCAGTCTCGCAGTCGCATGTCTTGCAGTGTGTTTTGTCAATTAAGCCGCAAATTTGCCAAACAAATTCAAAAATCGCGTTTTACAAATTTCCAGCCAAATTAAATCCAGCCTTGTTTTTATGTTTTCTTGTCTATTTATTTGTAGCACTCATATGTGTTGGCTTGTTGCCACTTTGGAAGCCTGGCTCCTCTTATCAGAGCCACGACATCGTCGAAATATCAACTCAAATGACCATTATTAGCGGTAAATAAACTCAACTTCCAGGCTGCAAAGGCAAACCGCAAGACCCCGACCCAGAGCCAGGCAGAGCCAGCCAAAGTAAAGCCAACCCAAACAAACGCTGTCGAGCAGTAGAAGTAATAAAAGATCATGTTAACACAGCGCAAAACAACGGCAATAAACGAGGCTGTGGGGCAGGGTAGAAGCCAGGGGACTGCCATCATCAGTCTGGGCCACAAAAGACTTCAAATGCTCTTAAAAATAAATATTTGTAGAAGCAAAATATCCAGTTAATATGAGTTTCAGGCTGGGCCTGGCAGCATAGTTCCTATGATTCATATGATATGACCCTTTTTCGCAAACCAACTCAAAGAACCCACAATACCCTTCCATACCACTACTTAGTGGAAAAATCCAATGGCAATGCCAAAGTCAATGGAAGGAAAACTTACATCTGATAAATGATATAGAAGAGCTTTTTGCGGCTGCAACGCAGCAACTGAAGTTGCACCACTGCTGTGGCAGAAATATTGTCACAAAACCCGCGCCGAGTGGAAGTGGAATTGCAGAAACACAAGGCAGAGAAGCGTCGCCGAGGCTTAACCTGTTGCTGCCGTTGGGTGCAATCCTGGCCATTGTTCTGCCAGGCGGCCGCTTATCGCCTCTCGGCCATGGAAGCCAATTAGGCGACATTTTTTGCACCATCTGCCGTCGGTGGCAATTATGAAAATTGCAATTTTTATTGCACCCAAGTGGCTGTAGCGGAGAGGGGCACAGCGAGAGAGATTCAGAATTCCTGCAATTCCTTCCGCCTCCTCCGCTTATAGAATCCTTAATAATTACGCTAATTGGCAGCCAGGTGCCTGGAAATGACTTTCGGGTTTACCATTTGCCCAAGGATTCCCAAACCGAAATTAATTTCGCATGCCGCTGCACGTTCCACAAAACCAAAAGCCAAAAGAAAAAATAAATTTAAAAAAAATAAGAAACCCAGAGCAATCTCTCTTAATGGTCATGCTGCCGGGAGCGTGATTCACTTTGACCTCCTCCACCAGAGCTAAATACTCCGATACTCCATTCCGCGCATCATGCTCCAAATCTACATAAATCTGTAACCGAATTTCGACTGCAGGCCCCCATACAAATGTGGGATGCTCAGTGTAGTAGCCAGGTTAACCGCAGAAAAAAAATAACATTCAGGCCATGTGTGAGCGTTTTTGGTCTTTGTTAAAATTGTTTTTCCATTTGTCGATTGGCTATGCGGAAGAATCGATTTTGGACCGAGCTACCTCGCACACGATTTCTGCGATTTACGATTTATTAAAATGAATTAATTTGAGCATTTCGCTCGGGAGTTGGTAGCCAACTAAATGCCCGGCATTTTAATGATGCCAGACATCATGTTTGGTCACAAATCGTATTAGCATTCACTTAACCTTTCTGGAACTTTGTTCGCTGGCTATGAATGGCTAATGAAACTGAATATGGAATAAATTCTAATTATGAAAGTCATGATTGGGATAGGAAATTCTAAGTCCTTTTTTGAGCTTAAGCTGAACAAATACTTTAAAGCCTTAAGACTACCTCCTATGTATAATTAAAAACCCAAAAGAGTTTTATTTTCCATTCCTGTCTACTTTATATGATTGATGTCCCTGGTTACCATACACCGGAATAACTTTCTCTGGCCCGAACACGAATCCCAAACACAAGGCATAAACGCGTAAACAATATCCTCTAACCCTTGGCTTCTCGGCCAAATGGCAAAAGCCAAACAACAGCAAAAAAAAGAGGCACTTAAAATGCCAAAGTCAATCCGAGCCAATCGACGGGGCGAATGAGCAAACGCCTGTCAATGCAACGGGCCGAATGAAATTAGGTAATAAGCAGGCCATATAGAAACACATTTATGCGACCGCGAGCGAGTCCGATTTATAGTCCGAATCCAAGTCCAAGTCACTTTTCATTTCCAAATGGCAACGGCAAGTGCGCCACAGAGGCTTCAAATCGATATTGGCTTACAGTGTTGGCCATTTTTGATTGAGAAAAGCATAATATAGCCAAATAAAAACGGCTAAGATTGGATAAGGTGGAACTTGACCTATTCCTTTTTAAAAGATATACATAAATTATTGGATTATAAATATTTTGGATTGAGTTTTTCTAAATCTTATTCATAAATTTTGAGGTGAAACTCTTTGAAAATGTTATGAAATTATATTATACAATTGAATTTGAAAAGATAAAATTTGATTTAAAAATTATATTGATGAAATATACTTAAAATTAAGATAAACTTCAACCTACATCTAGACTATATATCTGCAAAAATTCTTTTCATAATTATATAAGCATCATTAACAACCAAATAAAAGCAATTATTTTTCAAACCTTAATCATTCTGGCTTCAAAAAAGCCAATCTGGCCGCACCTTTTTGAAGGAAGGCAGAGATAATTTATAAGGCCCCAAATGCCCCGACCAGACGACCATAAAAGTCCTGGACCCGACTCCCAGACTCTCCGTATCCCCGACTCTCGGTCCAGATCCAAGTCCAGGTCCAGCTCCAGGCGGCTCTGTCAGTCGGACTGTCAATTGACTGGCAACACTTCGCAAATGCGGCGCCCGTCGCGACCAAACAAAGCCACAGAAATCGGACATTCGGACAATTGGACATTCGGACACTCGGACCGGGACACTAAAATGAATTGAAACTAATATGCCAAAGTGAGTGGAGCGGAGTCGTCTGACAATGGTTCCCCATGATTCTGAGCTTATAGCCGCAGGGGTAGTAGTCCAAAAAAAGCACAAAAAAAGAGCAACATATAGCGAAAGGATATAAAGTGAGCAAGGCAACAAGAAACACAACGACTATGCATGATTACCTAATGCAGTGATTGAAATTGGCCTAGTGATGTGATCGTGATTTAAGCCAGGGTTCTCTTTGATGGAAGTCCATAAATATTGTGGGAGCAGTTACCCATTAATTAAAAAAAGAGATTTATACGAGACCCAGTTCCAAAAAGACTTTAAACACTTTTAAGTTTAAATTAGATACGCTTAAGAGTCATTACTGGAGATTTATGAGAAGAGCAATAATAAAAGCCTTGAATTCGAAGCTTGCTAGCTAGCCACTGTTTCAAATGTCTCTAAAATGTCATAGATATTTTTTTACTTGAGGTTATAAATAAAATTATTTGAAAATTCACGGCGCCATCACCCAGAAAACCACATTGCACTTTTGTGGCCAAAAGTGTGACTATTGTGATTAATTTTTATAGGCGGCTTTTGAGCTGTGATTTATTGTCGCACTGATATAAATCATTTAAAAATGCAAGCAATGCAATTTTTGTCAGGCACATTTAATTATGCACTAAATAAGAGGTGTCGCACGAAAATGTTTACAATAAATTAATTGAAAATCAATTAGCGGGCCCCAGAGAGCCCCGCCAGAGCCGATCAATAAAAACTGCAACTTCGATTGCAACCACTGCCACTGAATTATTGTCAACTCTTTGAAATGGGCAAGGTAAATGGTAAGAAATTATTATTGAGTGAACTGAATTATGAGGCACAGTACGGCGGCGGCCCCAACAGGATCCATAAAAATCGCCCCAACAACTTTGCGGCATATGGGGGCTTTTGTGGATATTGCCAGGGAACTATTTTTGATTTTTTTTTTTTGGCTGCAGGTGAATTAGAAATATTTGCTGGAGCCAATCTATGAGTGCGGCAACAAATTAAAGTGCATTGCCGTGTATGGGGCCATAAAATTTTATATTATTTGCATGCGCTGCCCAGCAACTCACTCCGGATTTATTAATTAGAAGAAAAAACACTTGGCTCCACTCTTAATACCAATTCAGACTCGGAGGCCACTCATAAAGCCGTGTATATAATTTTAGTCAGCCGCTGAGGTGTTAATTGCACAGTGGTGGTGGTTGCCCGACTCCGTTGGCTATTTTTTTTTTTTGGGTAATGCTCTGGATCCGAATCCAAATCCGAGCTCACAGTCATACGAGTATGCCCGCCGGTCGCCTGTCGATTGAAAGTGTGAAATTGCAAAGCAATTGTGATTGCCGGCCCCAGTGGAATGGAGTTTTTCCAAAAATAAAGCTCAGAGGGGGCTGTTTGCAGTTGGCAAATTGCATCAGGTGTTCGACGAAGGGGGTTGGGATGCAGTTTATGATTTGTCTATGTGCTGATTAGCCGGTGGGTGTGGCCCCAACGATTGGCCCAGTTAACGTGCCGCGAACGTTGCTATTAATTTGGGAATAAGGCAATAAGGTCTGAAAAATTATTCAATTTGTAGTGATGGCTCCGAAAACGCAGTGTACTTTTAATGAAATCCTCAAAACAATATTCTCCAAGCCGCAAAAAATACTCTTACGGCCCAGCTGCCATTGAAAGGATCAAAAGGTTATGGGATTGCTATAACTGAGAGAAAGTTATCAACAACATGCATATGAGCTCCATCAATCACACAATCACTGCTTCAAAAAAATACAAAGCAAAATAAGGGATAGTCGCAGAAAGTGTTTTTCTCAATCCCCATCACAGATTTCCCTCCGCCCCAAAAAAGACAAGTACAAGAAAATGGGAGATAAAAAAAAAACAAAAAGACAGCGAATGCTGTGCAATAAATTTACTTTAATTTCTCATAAATTTAAGCTTTGCATATTTTTTGCATACTGGAAAGACAATAGCTTTGTGCTGGGCCAACACCCGCGCACATTTCCATGCAAATGAGATGGGACATGGGGAGTCGCAGGAGGAGTCTGGAGTCTAAAGTCTGAAATTTTGCTTTGGTCCAGAGGTCTCCAAGAGTGGGTGACGGCTAAGCACCATTTGACGCCGCTGTTGGCTCTTTTTGGACCTGGCCGAAAATGCCGGCGACACTTTTCTGGCCGGCCAGTCTGCAAAAGTCCAAGATGTCCATCAACGCCTGCGTGTCTAACGAAGGAACGAGCGTCGCCGCACATCAAAGCCTTTGGCGCCACCTTGGCCAGCAGTGGTGCCAACTTGGCTATAGTTCTGGCTAAAAAAAGGGAATGTATCCTTAAAACTATTAGAGTTTTTTTTTTAAATTTATTCTTGCTTAGTTCAATCATAAATAATATTGGAAACTTTAAATTAAAGAAAATATCCTTTAAATTGATAGACTATATTTGGCATCACTTATTGCCCCAACCAAGATGCGGAACAGGATGCGGAAAGGCGCGAGTCATACTTTATGGCTGACACCAATCAACTTTAGCTTGCTGGATCCTACAACGATGTCTAATACCTTGGTTTATAACCCCGGCCATATAGCGCCCCCAACTGGTCTATAACTCAGTTGGGAGAATGGACCTCCAACTATAGAAGCCACTTAGCGAAAGATACATTATAAAAATACATAAAATAATAATCAGGAAATTAAACTGTAAGCAATTGATATTCTAATACTTTCTACCTTTCACGTATTTATGTTTCATAAAATTATAATTCAATTTATTTCCAGACTATCACCTTTTAGAATTACCAAACGGAAGTTAAACTAATTATAAGTGCCACCCTCGGATAATGTAAGTTTTAATGTCTTCCCTTGGGTCTTTCAAGTGAAACAAACCTAGTTAGTCACTTCTTGGAAGGGTATGGGGTTCTGGTTCCATTCCATTACCAGTATCAAGTGTCCATTCTTTTCTTCTTCTGCCGTTGACACCCACAGACAATTTGCAATAATGCGGCTCATCAACTCGCTTTTGACAGAGGCCCAGCCGGATTTACTTTTTGGGCAGAAAGTGCCACCTTAAATTGGCCTTTTATCTGTCCGCACCCTTCGACGGCTGTCTGGTGATTATTTGTGCTTTTCGTGCTTCATCGAAATCCTTGACAAATCTCCACTTTTATTAGTTGGCAATTTTTCGACGAGGCAGACGGCTGCGACACGTGTCTTGAAGACGTTCAAATGGGAGCGGAAATAAATGCTATTTGTTTTTAGCCTCGATTTGCCAAAAGGGAAGAAGATGCCGTTTGCAAAAATGTTTGGGGACTGGCACTGCAAAAAATAGTATAAGAAACTAGCTAAGAGAACGATGTAATCGTAAAAATGATATTCAAGAAATGTAAATTATTAAGCCATTTCAATTTTAGTTACCATTTTCAATGGCACTCAAATTACATCCTAAAATTCACTCTCCCATGCCTTTTCAACAGCCATCAATCAGTCGTCCAATTATACGACACAATCACCATGATTTCCTTCTTCAATTCAACGTAATTTGTCGAGGACCTGTGTGTCTCACCCCATTGAACTTTCAGTGTACCTTTCCGGGTCCTGTCCAAAAACCCGCCCCTATTTCTGGCTTTCAACTTTTGGCACAATCCCATCAGCAAATCTGAATCTGGTAAACAGACAAAACCTCAAATAATATGCAGAGGTAGAGTCCGAAAACTAGGGGTGACACGGTTCGTTGGGAAAAAATATTAATTTATATTATTTGCAATGCTGCAGCATGCCGCAAAGTGTGATTGTGACAGGTACAGGGCCAGAGCGACAAAGGACTTGAATCTGTGGCACGTGGCCGGCGCACTGCAAATATGCATAAAAATTGAAGATGCCATTGCCCGCCCGAATTGATAGTGTGCGCACACGACCATTAAAAGCAAAAACTGCCCTCTGGGGAGGGCTGATGCTGGTATCCAAGGGTATCTGAGGGTTTCCCAAAATGTTGCCTGAAAAGTTAGAAAAATAGCTTCTATTTCGGAGGGCAGTTCATGGACATGAAGTTTAGCTTCCATAGAAATTTTAATTAAAAGAGAATTAAAAAATTTCTTTTAGAATATTTTTTATCTTTTGGTTATTAGTTTTATGTTATTTTAAATATAATCATGTTTTTGTTTTTCTGATAAAAATAATATTTCCCAAATAGTTCCTCTCTAATGTTACCAAAAATTCAAGAACTTCAAACACTTTCAAACTTTCAAGAACATCTTCCAAATATAACCAGCTAGAAACTAGCCAAGTCTTCAGCATTTTCCCAGGAGGGTGCTGCTCAGTTCTTGGCCCAAGGGAGGAAAAAGCATATGCTGAGCTTCACATGGACACGGCAGCGATTCCCACACCGCAGGCTATTGACAACACACAACAACATTCGATTGTAAACTCAAGTGCCCGGACCAGTAGGACACGAGGATGTGGATAGCGGATGAGGATGATAAGTACCATAAAGGACCGGGTCGGGCATTGAGAAATTAAAGCCTTGCACGCACCGGCCACCCCACCCGTCAGCCCACCCGTCACCCTCTTTCTCGGATCCGGCACGGAATTTCGACCAAATTGATGGCCAGCAGACGCTCGCTGTCTGCCGCAGATACAAATGTATCTCCTTGCCTCCGTCAAACCGCCGAGTGTTGTATCTCTGGATCTGCACCTTCCCCCCGTTCTGCCGCTACTTTCCCACGACCCGCAAAGTGTTACTTGCCCGGGGGTTGGGTTCCTGATACTGCGCCCCGTTTTAATTGCCGCCTCCCCTCGGCTTAGCAGCCGGATCATCCCCTGGATTGTATCTGCCACCGGGTATCTGCCGTGGCTGGTGCTACTGCTGTCAGCTTCATTATTTGCTATTTTAGCAATTTGATGGCAAACTTTGACCACGGCTCAATGAGTGGCTGACAGACGGTCTGCACTGTGAAAAAATAAACTAAAATAAGTAAATATAAGATCAAGTCATTCAAGTTATCATCATACATTTACTGGAGTTATGACCCGAACCTTTTTACGCTTTTTAGAATCTCTTATAATTAAGTCACTTTTATTTTAATCTATTTATTTTATTTTTTATCTATATAACAACAAAGTCTATTTATATTTAAAAAAAAAAACTTATTTCTCTGTGCATGTCTGCCATGTCATGTTTTCCTTTCTCAACGGCTGCTGCTTTTCCACGGTAGCGCCAGATCCCAAAACTGAACACAATGAACATTTTGCCACTTCTGTGGCCATTGTGCCGGACCAGGCCATAACAGGGATCCGTTGTTAATTGATTATGAACCTGGGCATAGCCATCTATCATAACCATGTGAACCTTGACCTCCCACTCAGCCAAGAGACTGACACACCAGATGACGTCGATTTGGAAACATAAACATCCCTTCGTCGGTACTTGCCTTGAAATATGGTTGATGATTTAATAGACCATAGAAGGGCAATTTCTACATATAATTGTTATTCGATAATTTAAAAAATAATTAAATTTAATTGGTGAATCAAAAGGAACTCAATAACATAATATCTACCGAAAATATTTATTTTTAATATTTATAGTTCGCTTTCAAAGAAACCCTTACAATTTTGAATATATTTTAAGACAGACCACAGTTTTCTAAGCCTTCTGGCCAGAAATCGAAAAATTAAAGCCCCCGCCCACTTTTCAACCCACACACACCGCCCAACTCCCCCCTAGGTCCCCTCCTTCTCAATCTCGATCAGTTTGGCTCTAATTTAATTTGCATTTTAACAACTTTTTGCGTGTGGCTCGGGGTTTCTTTTTGTGGCATTGCGAGTGGTCAACAAAAGGCGTGACTGCAACATGCGCCAAGTGCGTGAAACGCCAAAATAACACAGCAACCTGCCAAGATTTTTACCTGCGGCCGCCGGGCACTCAAGCCGCGCACAAATTAAATTAGTTTGAATAAACAGCGAGCAACAAAAAACGAAACTAAAATGAAATAAAAGCCAAGTGCATAATAAATGAACCGCCGATCGGAGGAGGTGAGGTCTCCAGCCAGAACTGGGCGCAGCCCCAGTATCCAGTGAGCCGAAGTAATAAGAAGGAAACCAAACCGAAACCAAAAACCAAACCGAACTTAAATCAAGTCAAAACCAAAACGGAGGAGAGATGACCATGAAGACCCATCCCAATTTAACCCGAAGCTGCGACTTGGACTGAGACAGAGACTGCGACTGCGACTGCGTGGGCGCAAAAGCTTGCGCAGGTGATTTTAATCGCATGCCAGGAATCTGGCATAAACAGGTGAACCACCGAAGACTCCACCGACTCCGCCGACTTCGACTCAAAACTCCAACTCCAAAATGGACCGCAAGGCAAAAGGCAACCAAAAAAAAAAACAAAATTAAATCAGACACAGAATAAAAGGTACCAACGTGGCAGCCAACGATGTGAGCGTGAGTTTGGAGTATCCTGGAAATTTAAGCTTGATTTCGAAACAAGCAATAATTATATAGTTACGGCAGTATCTTTTAAGTTCACGACATTCCCTTATTTCTTAAAAGATTATAATAGCTTTTTTTAAGTACCTGATTTACCAAATATCAGAAAAAACGTTAGAATTAATTTAGACATTTGGAGTATATATTTAATAACTTAAAAAGAAAATCCACTAACCCTACAGTGCGTTTCGTGTCACGTGATCATCATCGATTTTCAATGTCGGAACACCGCAAATGAGCCCGAAAGGATGCGGCTTTTGTGGGGGACGGCGGAGCAGGAAAACGAAACGAAAATTGTAAATCACGAATTTTGCTGGAAGATATGCAAAAAACGGCGCACATTTTGTAGCAAATTGAATTTTCAGCAGAAAATCCCCAAGAAGGCGGGAGAGAACTTTTGTAGCGACGAGGCCTTGTTAAAGGCGAAAAAATAAGAATCAGCCGCGCGCGCTTGCGCATAAATTTTCAGGCCTTCCGAGAGGCAAACCAAAGGCTGCAAAAAAAAAAGGAAAATATAAATAAAAATAAGAGCTGCAACAGGTTGCAAGAGCCAGAGCCAGAGACAGACCCAGAGCAACATGAACGGCAACAGCAGCAACAGCAGCATGCCCCAATCTGCATATACAAGCCATAAAGCAATTTCCATTTGCTCCCCAAAAAAGGCGACAAGGGCGAGGCAGTAATGGCAAGAGGCAACCTTGATCCTTGTCAAGTGCAGAAAAACGGGGGAGGCCATTAGCGGGGTATACCGAAGAGGGGCATGGAGAAGCAGGATGAGGAGGAGGACATCCCCAAAGGCAAGAAAGGCAACGAAGAATCTCCAGACCAGATCGGAAGGTACCCTTCTTTAATAAGTTCGCAGCTCTTGCGGATTTCTCGTTTTCTGTTCTGATTTCCGAGAGACTCTACGCATTCGGTATTTTATTTACTCGATTTTTTTATGCAAATTCTGATTTTTATTTTTATTTTCATTTGCCCAAAGGAAAAACAAAGCCAACAGAGCTAGCAGGAGATGACGACGACGACGACGACGACGAATTCATTTCGTTTGGTTTGTCGTATGCAAAAATTGTTATGGCCTGGCCATAAGGATAGACTTTTGGATAGAGTCTCCTCCGTGGCTCTGAGAGTCTGTCCGTCGCTGTTGTTACCATTTATAGCCGTTGGCTGTTTTCCGTTGCCAAATTAGTGAATTTACATGTTGAACAATGATCAATGTTTTGTTAGCACATGTTCGCCAGTTTGCTGCTTGGCTGCATGCGATTCGCCAGATATTCGCGGTTATAGCCAAGTTAACTCCAACTACGAGAGGAATCCGCTGCATATGCAAAAACAATGAGAAAAATTTGTTCAAAAACTCCCCAAAATCAACCTCCATCGGCCGGTTAAGTGAGGTAATAACAAGTGTAAGCGTGGGTGGAAAGTTGGAAATTTTCGCAAATAAGTTGTTGTGGGTTGGGTCCTTAGGAAAAATAGTGGGTAGTTGACTAAATGTTACAAAATAGATATTTTTGAAACCTCCAAAAATGTATGCAAGACTGCTCTTAGAACCATAAATCATTCGGTCTGCACTTTCCTTTCACATTCCACACCTTCTATTGGATTTCCGTTAAAACGAAAGCAGTTCAACTAGAATCTGAACCATTAGTGGTCTTTACCGGATTATGCAACACCTTTGAGTCAAAAGCAAAGCAAAATTGCCGCCAAATCTTGCACAATGTAACAAAAAACAAACAAACAAAGGCAGCAAAAAGTTGCAATGAAACAAAGATGCTACCCAAAAATGGTAAAAGAAAAACTACAGTTTTTTTCCAGCTCTTAAAGAAGGAGTGGAGTGGCAATCAGTGCACCCACCAGCAGCAAAACGTTAACACTTGTTGGCCCAGCTAATCGCATTTTGCTGCGATATGAGAGGCACCAGCAGACGACACAACTTTAAGTAGAATTAAGCATCCAAATTCATGAGTCAACTTGCCGCACGAGAATGCTTCCTTTGGTTTTCTTCTTTATTTTTTTTTGTTTTTGCCAAATATTTTCGGATCGGATCGGATCGTTTTGGTTTGGTCGTTTTTTGATTTGTGTGGCTTAATAAAATACCAAGAAGTCGTCGCCATCGCTTTGGCTTTTTTTATATTTATTTGGTTGGTTGGGGGATCGAGAGATTGGGAAACAATGAATGCTTCCGCCGCGCTGTCAATGATTCTACCCCAAAAAGCGCCGAAAAAAATAAATAAAGATTCGTGTGTGCGCCGTGATTTATGTGGCTCGTTTTTGGCCAATTTTCGTTTTTAGTCCAGAGTTAAATAATGCTCTTCCAAGAATATAAGCCAACAAAAAGCCAAATGAAGAAAAAAAATGAAAAACATGCAAGAAATCAGCGATTTGCTGCACATTCCCCCATCTATGCGAGGGGAGTAGTGTATGGGACCTTGAATGTGCACGTCTGGGTATTCATATGAATAGTACCTACCTAACTCATATCTATTCATAATTCGTTATTTGTCATTGTTACCGAATCTGTTGATTCGGCCGAAACCAACATGTTGATTTTCTAAGCAATTAATTTGATTAACTGCCAAAATTGTTGCGGGCTGCGGTTAACGTGCATGGAGGCTCTTTTGATCTAGCTGATCAGCCCGAATGCGGGGCGAATGAGTTATAAATCTGTCGGGCATCTATCATGGGCATTAAGTATTATTAATTAAAAGTTCTTACCGAATAATTGTAGCTAAGATACAACCGAATCAAGGCAACCATTAAATGGCGATGATTATGGTTGGAGTCTTTTGCATGGAAACGGAAATTCCTTTTTGATTTTGAATTTAAAAAGGCTCTGTTTACTTGTAACTTTAATATAATTACAATTATTTATTTAAATATCTAGCATAATCAAGGCGAATTAAATGGCAAATGAACATAAAACTCCATTCCAACCAACATAACTAAGGCAACTAATCCAAGCCAAGTTCGTTGTCTAAGTCTTTTGATTGCAACTGTGAGAGGCAGCAGCAGCAGCAGCAGCAAAAAAGGTTGCCCCGATTTCAGTGCTCGATTTTTAGCGGATTGTGTAGTCATTTTTTGGACAATAAACACATTGCAACGATGTTATCAAATAGCCAACAACATGGCCACCTGCCAGCCACACCCCTTATTTCTGGCCGTTTCTCTGGGCCCCCTCGAATGCGAAACTGTTGTTGCTTTTGGATCCATGGGGCGTATGCCTCACTGATTAGCTGTTGCCAATTTTTACCGGCAATAAAAATTAGTCGCAGTGCATGAATATGAATTTGCCTTTGTGCTTGATTTTTTTTCACTTTTCTGTTTTCTGTTTATGTTTTTGTTTTTTGTGTGGTCGGTCGGTGGTTCCTTTTCAAATTTGAATTTGGATTTGGATTTTTTCTTCGGCGTCTGTCGTTTCGAATGCAAAAATTGAAAACTCTTTTAGCCTGCCAATCGAACGTTAATTAATTACGATTTATTGACTAAATTTGTTGATTAGACAATTGACGTCTTTCGATGTTTTGCCTATTGCCCGTTGCACCCGTTGTAGTTGTTGCTATAATTACTGTTTTGACTGCCACTGACGTTGTTTCTGCTTTTAGTGGTTGCCACACATTTCGATCGCTCGCCACAATTGTCGTCAATTAATTTTGTTTTGATTTTGCTGATTTGATATGCCGACGCCGCCTTGCAGGTGGCATTGGGATTTAACAGTCCATGTTTTTTATGCTTTTTCTACTCATTCGAAAATTGCTTGCAAATCAAAAGCGAATCAATCATTAATTACGAACATAAATCGTTTTAGAGCCACGGTTAACGGAACTCCAATACGAATAAAAAGAAAAAGTTGAACTAATTTTATAGATTTTTTTATTAAAGGGTTTGGTTATCATTAAATGTGGTTATTTAAAGATGATTTTAATTGAGGAATATAACAATCTATTTAAATAAACATTAATTTACACCGTAGAACTCTTGCTTCATGTGATTTTCTTAATGGTGGGATCAAGTACTTTCAGCCAAGAATTCTTTTTTGATTTCCCATTCGAAAACACAATTCGTCTCAGCAACTAACGGAGAGAAATGACTGACAAGTGTACGGCAGAAAATTTCCATAGATCTTCTCGCATCCGAGGTGATCTGATGGTGTGAAATTCCTAACTCGCCACTCTTGTGGCCACTTCTTGCCGCATCAATCAACGGCGGCAGCTTAAATGCTGCATCATGACAAAACCATTACACTTGACCAGGCTCAAACTCAAATGCTGCAGACGCTGTAGATGGCGAGTCGGCAGATGCTCAGATGACTAGGCTTCTTGGCCGTGATTGATTGATTGGCAGCGTGAGGTGAACTTGGGCAACCCGGCTGGCTGATGCTTTTGTCTAAAAGCCGTTTAGAATAACACCAAAACGAGCCGGGACCCACAGCCACAGTTGGTGAAAGAGTTGGGAACTCCAGTCCATAGGCCAGCAGCGAGAAATTATGCATTGTATTGCTAGATAAGTCCGAAAACGAAGAAAACAGAAATAATGTTTAATCTCTGCAATGCACCCTCACCTGGACGCTGGTTAAACATTTTCATGTACACGGTAAGAAATTACAAATTATCTTTAAATTTTTTTACCTTTTGTTATTCTAACTTTGCCGCCTAAGTTTTTTGAGTTTCCCTGTTACACAAAAATTCCATAAAATATATCATAATTTTCGAAAATATTCCCCATTAATTTTCCAAAATATCTTAAATAACTAGCGTATTTCACTTTTCGCCTTGTGTAGGAGGTCTTTCTTAGCTTATTTCAGCAGGAGGATCATCAGCCACACTACCAACAGCCGCCCCTGGCCAGCCGTTCAGTTGATTGCGCCTTCATTATTATGCCAAACTGTGCGCCGGCATTCGTTGAATTCGGCTTTTGCAATTTGCTCTCGATGCCGGCCGGCCGGTCGGCCGGTCGTCAGGCCACTCGATCGCCTCCTTGCCAGCTTTCCAGCTCCATCCCAGGTCCAATCCTGCCGGCTCCATCGTTTTGGGGGCATTAAAAATGAGCTCGACGTAACAGGTGGATGCCGATGCCGACGATGCTCGACGTGATTTTCGCCAAATCGTTTAGATTATTTCGAGATTGCTTGCGCCAGTCGCTGCGGCACTCCTTCACTTTACTTCACTTCACTTTACTTCAGTTCACTTTACTTTAGCTCACTTCGTTTAGTCCGCACCTTGCATTTGAACTTGAAACATTTCATTTTTTCCGTTGTTTTTGTTTTTCGTCTTTTAACTTTTTTGCTTGGTAGCTCCGGGGGCATCCAGTCGGTGGTGTATCCAACACAGCCAAGATCCAACATCCAGTTCTTCGGGACCGATCGATTAGTGGCATTCTATTGCGTTCAATTTTCCATGTGCAACATTGAAGCGATCGTCGAACGCTGCCATCGCCGCTGGCACAATAAACACGCGATTTATTTCATGCCAGGCATTCAAGTGCCGCCTCGGCCTCAGTCGGTCAAAAAGCCAAGGAGGAGCCGCAATCGGAGTCAGAGTTGGACCTGATGCTGGCGTTGTAGCAGGAGCAGGAGTATGCCATACTATACATATAGGAGACCAATCCAATCCGAGTGCCTCCGCCTGGTGCCTCCCGATCTGGACTCACCTTGGCTGGGGTTGTGGTATGTGATAATGGGATGATGGTATGATGATGCATGCCCAGCATACACAACAACAGCAAGTTGCACGATTAAAGGAGTTTCTGGGGGGGGAATAGGCCTCGATATTAAATTGGAAAACGATTAAAGTATACTCTTATTGAGCAGGATTAAAAATGTAATTTTATTCAAGCCAAATCACTCTAAAAACCTCTTTATATTAGTTTGCTTTTGTTCATATATATACGGAGTGAGTTCCTCATAGAAATATAAATAAAATCCCCCCTTTCACAATAAGAATACAAAACATATTGGCGGTGTGACCTTGCTTTCTAGCCGAAATACCCTCCCACCTGCAGAGTATTCACAACAGTAATAATAGCTGCCCACTATTCGATTTTTTCTTCTGTTCAGGCTTTAACTAGCGACCAAGGTTAGTCGCAGGCTGGCTAGCTGGCTATCTGGCTAGCTGGCCGACTGGCTGGTGCAACTAAAGCTAAAGTTAAAGCTAAAGCTATCGGTCGTAGGGGGCTTACACTGGCGCATTTTAGCCGGTAATTGCTTGTGATGTATGATTTTGAGTTCTAGTTTTCCTGGCCTGGGAATATTTCTGTGGCCGGCCCGGGCTTTTGTTGTTCGCCTGATTGCTGGCGATGCCTATATATGCGGGTGATGTATGTTATATAGCCGCATAGCCACAGGTATAAGCTATAGCCGGAGATATTGATTTGACAGGCTCTGAGCGACGACTTTTGTTTTTGACTTCTTTGCCATAATGATGATTATGACGATATCAATGATGACGATGATGATGATGATGATGATGGGAGAGCTTCGACTGTCACACTTTCTAAGCCAAGTCAGAGCACTTTCACCCAATTAGAGTCCAAGATATGACCAAATAGCCTGGAAATATGCAAAGTGTACCAACATTTTTCGCGTCCCTTTCCCGCCGATGACAATCTTTTGTTTTCACTTCTTCAGAAACAAAAGCCATAAAGGATAAATTGTGAGCTGGTAGCCGCGCATTGAACTCTTGGCTTCGACAAGTGCACAGCAGGGTTCCAAAATAAGATCTCCTTGATATCCTACGCCCAAGGAAATAAAATTCACAACGAAACCAACAGAAAAGAAAAAAAAATCGACAAAAAAAAACGATCCCCCAACCAAGTGGCTGCAATTTTGTTTTCATTGTGAACAAAATGGATTTGACCAAGGCGATCGTATCGACTTTATTGTTTGCCTTAACAATTGGGCCAAGTTTTTCAAGCTTCTATCGTACACATGATTGATTGAGGGTTCCAGAAAAGGGGGGGAGCGCCAAGAGGGGAACCTGCGGGAGAACGTACCTCGAAAGCCACAAATATTCTTTACATGAAAACAATTTCTCCCCCACTTCGTGCTGTTTTCATAGTGCTTTTCATGCCATTTCGATACGGGCCTCATTTTTCTTGCCACAATTAAGAAGAAAGTTGGCAGCAATTAGAAAACGCACATCGATCAAAATCGCCTTCCCGACAACGAACGTCATGTTTGAGTGCCGTGTTTTGTTTGTTTGTCTTGAGACAACGTTTTCAACCTGTAGCCAGCCGGATAACATTGGCTTTAGGCCAACTTAAGGTGTACTTTTTTCAATATTATTTTTAACACGCCAATAATGAATTATTAAACATTTTTAGGAAAGCAGTCTGAGACATAATGACTCCCAGTGAAGGCCATATCTTTGCCAATACACAATCCGATTCTCAAGCGAAATACCTTAATCGATTCGTACATCAATTCTCCACAAGTCTGCATCAAAATATAGAAACAAAATAATTTTCAGATTTTTTGTAATATTTTCTTTGTAATATTTTTCTGTAATATTTGTCCTCTTTAAAATCCTGAAAATACATGGCAGGGTGTATGTGACCCCGAGTAAAGGCTATATCTTCGGCAATACACATCCGATTCTCAATCGGAATACCTTAATCGATTCTTACATCGATTCTGCATCAATCTGCGTCAAAATCCAGAAACAAAATATTTTTTAGATTTTTTCTCAAAAATTCTGATGGGACCCCTTCGAAATCCTGAAAATGCATGGGAGGGACCCCCAATCTGGCTCCCAATGAAGGCCACGTCTTCGCAAATACACATCCGATTCTCATTCGGAATACGTTTAACCATTTGTAGATCAATCTGCGTTATAACAAATAAATCACAATAACTTTTAATAACTCAACAATTTGAAAATGTTCCACAACTTTGAGATTGAGATTTCCTTCAAACATTATCATCCAAACACCATTCCAAAATTTGTTTAAATATATAGCCCTTCTCTCCCCCTCGCCAAGTCATGTCGCGTTTGACGTCCAGGGATGAGGTGCCCCGAGACCGGAATCTTGCACAGGAGCTGCGCCAGGAGATTCACCGCCATTCGCAGGAGATCAGCTTTAATTTTTGGCAGGAGTTCGAGCACATCCGCTCCACGCAGCAAAGACGACTGGCCCAGGAGCACTTGCAGCGCGAAAGGATTAGCACAATGATGCGGGATGGAGAGGAGGCGGCGAACCAGGAGGCCGAGGCCTTGAGTCGGTCGATTAGTACCCAGGGCATGACCATGGAATCCACTATGCTGCCGTCGGCCAATGTCACGTCGGAACAACAGGCCACGACCAGTGTCACGAACTCTCTGGTCCAGGCGGTCAGAGATGTGTCACAGCAGATGAGTCCTTCGGTTAAGCGTCGCAGCCAGCCGAAGTCCAGCCAAGCATCAAAGACCTCCAAATCAAAGACGAAACCCAAAACAGAGAATCAAGAGGCCTCGAGGATCGCCCCGTCTTCGTCGAATATTCCGAGAGCCCCGCCCACCTCCAGAGCCACAATGGTCTCGCCCAACATTTCCAACCGTACCACTCCAGATATATCCAAGATCCGTTTAGCTAACAAGCCCAAGAAGTAACGATTAAAGCTCATGGCTCTATAAAATTGATATACTTTAATGGATTTGCAATAATTTGAATTTTTCTTTTAAAGGTTGACGTGACAGTAAAAAATGTACAATCGAATAGAGGTGTTTTAAAAATCGTTAAATAAAACTAAAGAGAGATTAAATTAATTTATTGAAATCTCTCTCTAAAAAAACGTATACGCTTTGGAAAAAAAAGGAGTTGAAACACAGAGATTGCGTGACGAATGCCACCCGGAGTGCACTTTGCGCTAGAAATTCCAGGTAAATTACAAAAATAAAAGAAACATCGACAACAACAATGACGACTTGCAAATTAATTAACGGTACAAGGGTCTTCGGACGAGGAGAAGGAGGCGGTGCCGCAGCACGCACCTCAGACACCTGAGTAATCAGCATTATGTGGGCATGGCCATCGATGGATGTGATCTGCTGGTACCTCGCACTTCTCGATAAATCACGGATGACCACCTGATCACAGGTGGTAAATATTTCAAACCGAACCTGACAACAAACGCGAGCCGAGCACAAAAAAACACTACCTTGCTTTTGTTTCTGGTTGTTTCGGTTTCTGTTCTCAAATTTCTGGGTCAGAATAATTAATAAAAGCGGCTCACATTTTTTTGTTGCCAAATGACTTGGCCAAAAAAAGGGTATTACACAAATTAATTTTGAGCTTACAGATCATTTGAACTTCCTTCCTTTTTTTTTTTAAATTTTTTAAAAATATTTTAAGTATTTCCTTGTGTAGATTTCGCGGGTTGTTTCGCAGTTTTGTTGTCACTTTGGCGCATGCGCACCAATAATCAATCAAAACGTCTTAAACAAATCACTCCAGCCGCATGTGCAACTACCAAAAAAAATCAAAACCAACAGAGTAAAGACAAAAAATTACAGAGCCGACGACTGACTGACTGACAAACTGACTGACTGGCAAGTTTGGTAACTCCAAAAAAGCAAAACTGGAAAAAAGATACCGAAACTCTGAAACCCCGGAGAACTGTGATGGACAACAGTCACGATTTGCATGTGCGACAACTGTTGCCAGTACAGCAGCAACAATCGTCAACAACGAGGCACATTGAACTGTCATTGACACGGGGGAGAATCGAGGAGAATGCCAAAGCGAGAGTCCCCAACCGTAGACCGGAGATCGGAGATCGGAGACCGAAGACTGGAACTGGAGACACCTGTAGCAACAGCCCACAAAAGTTGAAAGGCAAAAGGCGAACTCCCTGGCACAGTGGGCTAGAGAGTTCTCTATCGGAGCTACTTTATTCTAACTGATATGGATTTGTAGGAGAAGTAATATAAAAATTAATTATTATTTCAAAGAAATCCAACTTCGAAAAGGGAAATTGTAGTTACTGAGCCATTTGCCGCCACCCCCATGACACTGTCCTATAGGTTCGATTACCAGCTTTAGTGGGTGCGCCGGTTTCAGTAGCCACCACCAACAGCTGGACCCCCGATCCATCAACCCGCCCAACCACCCATAGCCCCCCTTGAGAGCCACTGGAAATGGCGAACTCAGAGGCCAATTACCGCAAACAAATTCGAATGCGAATGCGCATTGAAATTGTGGCAAGGTTGGTAATTTAAGACTCACGCCGTCTGACAAAAAAAACAAGCAACAAAAAATAGCAGAGATGGAGAAACAGAAGGAGAGGGATTCCCGCGAGAAACACCAAAGCGAGAACTATTTCTCTGTCACAACACTTGGTAATGCACTTGGAATATAAAGTTTTAATTTGGAAAATTTTTCAAAAATTGTCTTTCAACTTAAAGCCTAAGTAACTGCTTATTTTTAAGGCTTAAAATTATTGAAAAACTATTTTTAATTAATCCTAGAATTTAGAAAGATTTTTAACGTGTAGAAATCCGCTTTTGACCGGGTGATTGAATTGCTGATTTAACGGTTTCTGTTGTCAAATTAATGACATTCATTCATTCCATGTGGTCGAGTCAGAGTCTGAGTCTTAGCCCGGCTCAGAGCTGAGTAAACGTGGCCAAAAACGGTAGTTTTTTTATTGCAACTCTGGCAAATTGCAGCGCGTGTTATGATTATTATTGTTGTTAGTGCTGTTTTGCTGCCGTTGTCATTGCTGTTATTAATGTAGTTATTAAATATTTACAACTGCTGCTGCATAAAGCGTGCTCTAAGCCAAAATCACAAAGACAGAAATGGCAAATACATATGGCGTGGGTCCGGGAGGTTCTTGGGTTCACAGTTGGGTGTCAAAGTGCAAAAGTTTAGCGCAAAGTTCTTGTCATTATTTGTTCGCCGCTTGTCGATCGGATTCTGTTTCCTTGTAAAGTGAAAGGAATCTTATTCTCGGCCGCCTTGAGCTTAAGGCTTAATTAATGGCTCTTTTATATAATTTAATTAGTTGTTAATGATTTGCTGATTGGAGTGTTGGCGCGGGTGGCGGACCCCCATGAATCAACTGCTAAACTAGACTGACTTGGCTAGCCCGGGGGCTTGGCAGATGTCAGGGTTGCCCCCAGAAGTGGCTGCTAATGGACTCAACCAGTCATGACTGAGACTCTTGATAGGGCTAGTTAATGGAGAGATTGCCAAAATCGTGGCTATATAGATCAAGAACTGTCGCGGCTTATAGATGTATAGAGTTTTTGTTAGAATAATATTGCATATCCCCCGTTTTCGATTGCCATTGACCGAAACCCCCGTAACTCCCACTCTCCAAAAATAACTTGCCCCAAAAAAATAAACCAGAGGCCAAATCGAACATGGCAGGCTAGACAAAATGCTTGTTGTCGATTTTCGAGTTCGATTTTGCGGACAAATCCGGCAAACTAAATAACCAGCAACTGGCTGCGTGAATTGGGAATTCAACATGCGTAGACCACGCGATAAATAATATTGGAAAATGTTTTTAAATTTGTCACAATTTCGACGGCGATTGCGTGGCCAACAAAACACCAGCGAACAGTGAGTTGAAGTGAAGGCTTTTATAATATTTATCGGAAAAGCGATTTCCTTGCCAATTAGTCATGGCTTATGGGGGCGTTAAGTTGGTGCTTAACTCAGTCACCAAAATTGCCGCCAGATGGGCATCGACAGATACGCGACACATGGGGCTCTAAAGATAAGGTGAGGTAAAAATGGAAAAAAATATATGGCCACAAGGCTTAAACAGCAGCGACCTGTCAATATGCCATTTGATTGATTTCGATACGATTTCAGAAAATCAAATGCAAAACGCAATCGTAATTCAAGTGCTCTACATTAGGCATCCAAATCCGTGTCTGGCTATCGTTTTCTGCGCATTTTATTGCCACACCATGGCCATAATCTAAAGGCTCATATCAAAAACGCATGTCGGGAGCAAAAAACCAAACCCAAATCGAAGTTTAATCCACAAAAAAGAGGAGAATAAAAAAGAAATATAAGCCAATATGCCACGATGGCAGTGGCACACGCAACAGGCCAAAAGGAAACTCTCCTCTTTTTCCTTTGATTTTTATTTATTTGGTCTTTAGTTTACACTTGGAAAGGGGTATTGTGATTCTCGAGAGTATTCTCTATTAATTTCCATTACGAATAAAATTATATTACTATTTATGAAGACTATTTATGGCTTAAGTATGCAAATTCTTGTATTATATATTTAATTAAATATTATCTGTAAGGGTATACGGGTAAAGGTCCTCCGCCCGATTTCTTTACATTCTCATTGCATTTCATGTTCCCTTGATTTTTGCTTGTTTTGTGGGTTGACGTTGTCGCGGTAAATGCAGTAACTCAATATTAACCACTTACACGTTAATTTAGGCACAAATTGAATTAATAAACCATGTTGGACATTGTGTGCGGTCCAGAGGAAACCGAAGCGATCCAGCTCCTTTTCATATTTCATTAATTTATGCACGGAACACGGCTCAATGAACCATGAAAACAAGCGAACGAACCACACCACCCGGACCATCGAACCACCGCACCACCAAAGACACTGAGCCACCAAAAAACCACCGCACCACAACGCAGCCAAATTTGAATTTACAAGCACGTAACCTGTGCCAGCCCCTCCCCCTTGACCCACCCCCCCATTTGGGCCAGATCGGGCCTGGCTTCCTTCTCTGTGGCAAACGGTGACGTGATTGGCTTCGAATTTGGTTCCTTTCGGTTATAAACTCCACTCGCTTGTAAATTAGAACACGCTCGAAAATGTTACCTACAAAATTTGCATGTCGCTGCTCCCCATAAAAATGAGGGACCCCCCGACGATATTCCGGACTCCCAAAAGCCCCAACCCCAAAAGCAAGTGTCCACTACAAGGTCCGGAGGCCAATTGCGTAAATCTGACTTTCATTTACACCTTGGTACTGTTTTTTTCGGGATGCGGAAGACTGACAGGCAGGGGAGGCCAAAAAAAATGCTGCAACAAGTGCTGCAAGGGATGCTTTTGATGTTGCCGATGAGGCAGGGTGCCAAGAGGGTTGTAAAGTATCGAAAATTTGCCAGAAAAGTAGGTTGGAGAATACATCAAAAATGGGGTTACAAAATAAGTGAAAGAATTCTAAAAATTCCAATAAAAGTTACTCCAAAAAGTGCTCTCCAAATATTGAAAAAATTCAAGCCAAGAAGGAGAGTACATCCTTGCAACCCCGAACAATGCATTGCCTCGTGCCGCAATGTTGCAAGTGCCCCGTAAAAAATATGAAAAATAAAATATTAAAAAGTCCTCCAGCTGTCCACTTTATATAAGAGGAGAGCTTTTCTTTCCGCAAAATAAAAACTGCAAACAAACCGAAACCAAAACAAAAATGTATATGATTTATTGTCATTTTGAGACCAAGAATTTGCAACAAAAAAATATGAAAAAAGGGTAAAGGTAATAAATTTTATTATTGTTGTTGATACACAAATCCATGCCCGAATCCTCCCCCTTGTCCGCCACTTGACTCACTGTTTTATTTTCGTTTAAATGTTCGGGCAGCGAAGAAAGCCACCAAAAATCAAGCCAACTGAGCTTCGTCCTCGCCCCTCTCTTTCTGCCATCCTGTTGCCGTCTCTTTCCGGCTTTTGGCTTGTGGCAGTGGCTTGAACTGCGGGGCCCCAAAACCCCAAAAAAAAAAGTTAACTTCATTCGCTCGTGGCCGGGGTTAAGGGTTAAAATGTGGGAGTCACGATTCTTGGCTAAACGATTTTTTTTTGTCTTTCCACTACGCGCTCTCTTCATGAAATGAAGTTACCAAAAAAATCAAATCAAGTACCGTTGTCCACACATACACATATATCTATCTATCTATATATCTATCTGGGCCCGAGTATCTCCTGGCTGGGCAGAATTAAGGTGACCTGCCTACAACTTCAAGCGGCGACTTCAGCTCTCGGAGTTTATCAATAAATTATTGAGCCATTATTGTTATTACAATTTCTTTATAATGTTGGCAGCGTGCGCCGGCCAGTTCGTTGCAGTTAGCATACTTGTTGCCTTTTTCCAGGGTATCAGGTAGGGGTGTTCTCGATGGGGGTTTAGTATGCATATTCTAAGGATATACTCTTTGAAACTCTTGTTTGTGTTAGGAAATCTGTGTGTTTAAACCAAATTAGTATAAACTTATCAATAACTTCTAATCTAAATATATTATAAATATTATTATTGTTCAAAAATCTTGTTTTAGTTGAAAAATATATTATGAAAAAAAACAGATATCCCCCATTCGAACCCTTTCATGGAAGACCTCTGCCTGATTACTATGGTAGTTGTTGACCATTAGCGTGTACTTGCAGCAATCGGCCGCCAACGGGGTTGAGGTCTCTGGAATCTCTCCGCTGCAGCCTGCAGTTGAAAATCTCCGGATCCGAATACGAATTTGGGTTTCGGGTCCCAAAGTCCCAAGTTCCAGGTCCCAGCCCCATCATGTGCACAATGGAGAGCAGGTCGAATATCTTGGATCGTCGGTCGCTTGTGTTTGAAGCTGCCACAGAGGGTCAGTCAGGCGAAGGCAGGTTCATGACAAATGCATTAGAGTCTTATTTCATTTTTTTTTTGGGGATTTGGCTTCTTGGGCATGCAACATTTTCTACAGACTGGCCATCATGCAACTGGGCGGCGTGGCGCTCTTTTCGCCTTATTGTTATTTTATGAATATGGTAAATGGTTTAATGAGTTTTAATTGAGTCGGTTGCTGCAACGGAGCGATGTAATGAGTTTAATTGATAGGAAAAATCCGAGGCTCTTGCCGGCCCTTTCAATATACCCAAATCAGGGGAGTGAAAAAGAGGTGAAAGCGAAATGGACCTGGAAATGGGCAGTAACCGGAGCTGCCCCTGGAATGCCTTCTGTTGGGAAATATACTCGAGAAATAAGTAAAGCCCTCTGGGCTCACTTTATGGTGATGCATGTGAAAAATAAATAAATCAGAAATGCATGAGATTATTGATTTCTTGCTAATCAAAAATGTTCTAATTTCCAACAATGCATACATTATTTATTGAGGTTGCTTTTAATGAAAGTTGTCCGAGTCTGACATATTTTCCCAGTGCTTAAAGCCCACTGGGACCCTTCGGATTCTCCCTGAGTCCGGGAGCTGTCAGTAACCGTTGTGCGAAATAACTCTGAAACTTTTTTGTTCCACTGATAACAGGCACGCGCCCTGAAAGCCAGAAATCAAAGGCGAAATGCCAAAGAACTGGCACAGCCTCGTAACTCAGGCCAATGAATCATGCAACAGGTTTGGGGGTGGCCCCCAGCCATGCCAAGGAGGCGCGGAAGGTGGTGGTGGCCGACAGACGCAATCAAAACACTGGCAAGTTGACCATTGATCTTTCACACAAGAAGAACAGGCACTCCGGGACAGGAACAACGACGTGTGGGCTCGTAATCAAAAAATACGACCAAAAGAAAGAAACTGGCTGGCTTTTGACATTTTTTTCGTTGTTGGCTGGCTGTTGGCTTTTTAGCGCGAATGTTTTGCATGTTAACATTTTATTAGTCATAACAATCCACCGGCAATCCACTTGGCCGGCCCGGCCAGGCCAGCACGACGGCTGAAAAGAACGGAAACGGAGGAAGGTAACCTGCCGCAGGTTAAAATGATTTAATGCTTTTAATGGATCACAAAAATGGCAAAAAATTAATGTCTTTTCAGATGTTAAGAATGGTATTTTAATTTGTAATTTAAACTTAAAGATATTCACAGTATTGCCTCGTTATTCCCCATCTCTATTCTCTACAAAGAAACTTTCCCTTTGGGCCAACAATTATTCATCAATTATAATCCGTCTGTGAAGAATTTCCCATCACTTGTTTGATGGACGAAATCTGGCCAAGACAAGACATCATCAAGGCTGTTTTGAGGCCCAAAAGCGGATCACCTAACGGACCCAAAAAAAATATATATACATATATATATCCCGACTCTGAAATCCATTTAAAGTTGGGCCGCCAAAAAAAATATAAATAAATCCCCCGGCTAGAGATACTTCCTCAAATCACAAATGAAACACTTCAGTGACCACAACGGCAAGAGAATTATAGCCATAGCATCTACAAACACATGTCGCCGCCAATTAACAGAAATCCAAAACAACATTTAAAAAAATATTTACCAACAAAACTTGAAAGCCAAAAGTTGGTTAAACACAAAACACAAAAAATGAACCGAAAATAAAACCAAATAAGGATTATAATCAAAAAATAGAGAAAATGCTTTCAGGCTAATCCCAGCAACATGCCCAACTTGTGCGTCTCAAGTTCCCCCCCAAAACTGAACTCCAATCCTCCGAAATATATAGATCCATACTCATATATATACATTGTTATTTTATATCTCGAAATGCTGCTGGACAACACACACTTGTCGGGTTGACTCAAAGCGACATTTCCCACATCAAAAAGATTTCGTCACGGTTAATTTTGTTTTTCTCCTTTTCGTTTGAAAAATTTGTTTCAGAAGAATTGAAATTATTAAGTCATGCAGAAGACAATTGGATCATTTGTTTATAAGGTGTGTTCCGAGAGCCTCGCCAGACACACATACACATGGGGCTATATGCAACAGGTTAAAATTGAGTGACGTGCGTGTCTTGTGTATTTGTCAACGACATGGGTTCACTTTTGGTTTGGTATTTTCATATTTTTGTTCATTTCATTATTACATTTTTTTTGTTTTTTGCGCTGCTTTGATGACTGAAATCAGCTTAAAAATAATTAATGCGCGGCATTGACCAGTGACAAGTCCATTAAAGTGAGTAGAAGGCTTTTGAATTCTTGGGGCGCAGAAAATATTGGCAATGAATAACAGATTTGGAGTTAATGGGTGCAAACTCGAGATTAGTAAAATAAAAACTAAATAATACGATTTACGTTTTCCATTTAGCCAAATGACAAACGATTATATAAATCATTGCATTTGAGGAGTCTCCCCCTTTGGCATATTAACCCGCCAGTTCAAACCTATTCCAATCAAAGCCCCAATTTGAACCTGTTCCCCCGTTCGACAATAAAATTAAACAGCCATAAAGCAAATTTACTGCAACGTGCAACAAATTAAAACATCATAAAAATCAAAGCTAGTCCCGAAAGAGATCTTTGGCCAGAAAGTAAAGGAAAATGCCGCCATCCGTGGCAAAACGCGAACAGAAGTTGAGCGGCGGCCACAAATTAGACGCCGCCTCCTCCACACAAAAAAAAACAAAGAGGAGGCGCTCCTCTGCTGAGGGATCTGCAGGAACCTAACTAACCCAAAGCCTGGCCGCCATGCCATGGCTAATGATGACCTTTTCACTGCGGCACGACAACTTAAGGTCATAAACAATCAAAAGCGGCTCCAAACTGGCAAACTGGTGGCAATTGGCGCGAACGAAGGCGCTTCGCCTCTTCGGTTTCCTCTTTATTTTCCCCCCTTGGCTTTTCCCTTTTTCGTTTTTCGAGAGTCTCTTTTTAGTGGCTACCAAGCAACGCTAATAGTTAATAATAATTATTATTTCATTTCTGGCAAGCGCAACTCCCACTAGCTGACACCAACTGAAAGCAGCCGAGCCAAAAACAATAAAGCTTCCAACGCCAGCAAGGAGCTTACAATGGGATGGAGGGGATACTGAATAATAAATTTAATAAATATGATATATTTAAGGATTAACCGAAATTTTTGGATTTACATTTAGGTTGCATATATACTTATTAAAGTGATTTATTTAAGAATTCTTATCTCCTCCTCTAACAATTTTAACCATTCAGTTAAGATTATTCTTCTTAAGGTATTAATAATTATTAGTTTCAAATGCATCTATAAAACTATTTTTACAAACTACTTAGAGAGTTTTTAAATTTTAAACTATGAAGAGTATCTAATAGTTATATTTCTCATTCCTGACTTAGTAATGAAAATATTCTTTATTGTGTTAAAATCCTTAAATATTTTAACGCTGAGAGCATATAATTTTGTTTTAAATTTCAACTTTTTCTTCCACTGTTGAGACAACGGTAACATGGCGTGTTTGTTTATTGCGCATGCGCGCCGGCAATCGCTCCAACTGCGGATCTGGCTTTGGATGTGGATGTGGATGTGGATGTGGCACTAACTCTGGCTGAGATTTGGTGCTTTCGGTACGGTTGCCCCATTACTTTAGCCCACTTAGCTGCGCATCGGCGAGTCAGGATCTGGGCCCTGCAACCCACACCCGCCTGGTTCTCTCTCACGCGATAGTTATCCTAATGGGTTGACTTTCGTTTGGGGGACTTGGCCCGGCTTATGTCTTGGCTTTGGCTTTGGCTTTTGCTTTGGCCACATCTATCAGTTGAGCTCTGCCTCCTTTTTTTTTTTTGTAGCCTTTGTTTAAGTGAGATGTTGGTAATAAAGCAGCAATTTGTTAACTTTCCAGCAGCACTCATTTAGCTACCTCATTGGCGGCTCTTGTTCGCTCGTTGGCCGGATCGTGATTTTCTGCCGAGCGGGTTTTTTTTTGTATATTTTGGGTGGGAAAGATTCACATTTCTCGTATGTGCCGGCCATACAGCTAGCTCATTATGCAAGTCCTGTAGAAATGGTGGAAATTGAACATGCAAACTATCCCATTGTTCTAGCCAAGAAGACTCTGGGCAACAAGTGCCGAACAACAACCGGTAGCCATCGCAAACAAATGCCCATAAATATGGTCAATAGTAGCTGGTCCGGGCTGGTTGCAACAACTAGCCGGAAAATGTGGGAAAATTCAGAGCCACGTTGCACATTAACACCAAGACACCAGATTTCTCCTCGCTGGGTTCCCTTCTTTTTGTCCGAGATTATGACATAAGCTGCACGTTCTGGCTTTGATATATCTCCGGGGCATTTTCGCATCTACGAAATTGACACTTTACAACATTCAGCCCATATAAACGTGACCCAGACAGAAGGGACCATTATTTGCATAAGTTAACTGGTAAGTAGGAGATAGCAGCCCGATAAGGCGAAGATCTTAATACTCTTGGGGAAGAATTCTCATAGGCAGGACATCACAATTGTTATCATTGTGTTTTTATGAATCAATTCGATTTCTACAAAGGTCAGCTTTCTTAAAGACTTACCTCTTTGTATTTATATACTATAAAACTTATAACTTATAAAACTAAAGTATAAAATATCATCCTTTTAATGTCACATATTTCAACACAAACTCCACATACCCCGTTCAAATATTATTGACCTTAAAATGCGTTTTGACAGAAGCCACTTTAAATAAAAAATAAAACTGAGACCAAAATGCCTGTAAAGGGGAAGAAGGAGTAGTACGGGGATCTTAAGGACACAGACACGATCCCAAAATGCAAAAATTCTTTATGCGCGATGCGCAAACAACAATAAAAATATGAAGCTACCAATGCCAGATCGCCGCCAAGTCGTGTAAAGTCAATGTTAATGTTAATGCCGATGTTTGGCGACCGCTGGGATCCAAAGTTGGTAACTGCACTAAACAAAAAGCAGGAATAAAATTTTAACAAAAACAAAGAGAACTTCAAAAACTCCTTCCGAAGTCATGGTATCCAAGCAAAGCAATAGTTTTCAGTGCATTTAGTAGTTGCTATGGCCTATTGTTCCAGCATCGCGGATCGGATCGTATTGGATCGACGGCAGCCAAGGAGTAGGAGTCGTCGCTATGTCTGAGCCTAAAAAGTGGAGTGGAGCAAGCGATTCGGAAATTATTGGCTCTGCGTGCGGAGAAAGTGCACGTTTTGCTTGTTAAAAAGCACGAATTGTAATGAAAACAACCTGTTAATCTAAATATCTCACTCGATTGTTGTTGTGGCAACTATTATAATATATAGTCCGCTCTCGGATCGTGTAACTTAACTAACTGTGCCGGTGCTCTGTACTCTGCGCTGTGTGCCATGGTGCTTTGGTGCTTTGGTGCTTTTTCGTTGCCAGTGTTGCTTGCTGCATATTTGGGCTGACTAAACTGCCAATCGCCGAACAAATGGCCTTACGTCCGATCTTATTAAAATATCATAAACAGGCCACGAACCCGGGTCGCGATTTCCACTGGGGAGTCGTTTGTACCTGTCAATTTGTTGCACAAACAGTCTCATTCAACAGTGGAACACTTTAAAGCCAAAATAATATAATTGATTGAAATTACAATTGGTAGAGAAAAGATTGGTTGTTATTGGGTACTGCTAAAAATTGGCATGCCAAAATAATAAATAAAGGAAAATTTGGAATTTGTAGTTAACTACCAAAAAATAATTTAAATTTTCAAATAAAAGCAAAGACATAAATATTCGACTTATGGTCTAAATTGATCGATAAGTCAGAAATATCCTTATTACCCAACACTGCTCATCTATATTTTAGATCGATCCACAGTCCATCTCTGACTCGACTTAACCTAAAAAAATCGACGCCATTGAGGTCAAAAGCTTCAAAAACCAGAATAAAAATATGAAGAATTAGCACCTTTTGGAGTGGGATTATAATGCAAATGAGTGATAACAAAGCTGCGGCTAATTGCGGATCGAGAGCAGGCCACTGTATCACACTCCGCCACTCGAAACAAGTGACTCACACTTGCTCCACATTTCGACTTCGATTGGAGGCTCGATTGCTACCGTATAACCAAAATAAAAACTTGGCCAACAGCCCACCCCAGTCCTCTGGAGCACAATTATTATTGCCGTGTCATAGTGGGAAAGTGAAGTGAGCTGTGGAGTCCAATTATCCCGCTCGCGGCGGTGCCATTCAAACAATATCCAAATCTCTCTAATGAAGTTGAAGATCGCCCCGGCTACTGTCCGGCGTAATTCACCATCGCCATCTTCTCATGGCGGCGGTTAATTTTGAATTTCCAACCTGTCGGTCTGGAATGTGATACACTCAACCTGTTTGTGAATAATATACAAAGTATCAGTAACGAATCTGTACAATTTTTATAATTAATCAACATTTTTCAGGTTTCTATCTAATGATTTCTACAATATTGGAAAAGGAAATATAATACTTACTTTATATGAAAGAAGAGGGTAGCCCCAAAAAATATTTAAATTTTGGTAAGTTTGTGTTTAAGCCATAAATCTTAGAACATTAAACACCATTAAAATAAAAACTAAAAAATAATCTAGATTCTAGAACAACTGCTAGTCAGAGCTGCTAGTTAATCACAATCAAAAGTCCCTCGAGGCACAAAAGGTAATTGCAAATTATATGGGAATACGTCCAAGTTTTACTTTCAAAAATATGTCAAAAGAAAATCAAACTTTGGCCAACTGAATGGTCAAATTTATGGCTTGATTATTTGCTTATGATTGAGCCAAAACGGGCTGAAAACAAAAAAACTCCCATTTTTCTGGCAACTTTAATTGGACTTATCAAGGCGATTGGAACTGAGACGGAGACGTAGACGGTTTCCTTCAATTTCCTGCATTTTCCTGCCCAATTGCCTCCAACAACGTCAAGCACTCGGGAAAGCTTTCTTTTATGGCCGCTTGGTATAATGACTCTGCGCGACCGACTCTTTGAATTTATCACCCACTCGAAAAGCATTTTTCCATACCCCAGTACCAGTACCAATACCAATACCAATATCAAGCGAATCCCCTGAAATCGATGTGGAGTGCGGCAAAGTGGACTGGTGTAGTGCTGTGGAGTGGAGTGGAGTCTGGAGTCCATGTACCTGCCACGGCCAAAGCAATAATTCAATAAATCTATTGCATTGCGTTATTGGCAATATGATGATGAGGCCTGCCTTGATCTCGACTTGCATTATGCAGAAGAAGAACGACGGCTCCAGGTCTCTTTGGCAATGGCTTTGACTCCGTTACCGTCTCGGACCAGAACTTGAACTCCAACTTGACTTTGACTTAAAGTCCATCAATCGGAGTCGCGGACTCCTTCGTCTGTGGTTTGTTTTTATTATATTTAGCAGAAAGCATAATAATTCTTTCGATGCCAACTTCAGCGTTGATAACGTTTGTCCAGAATGCACTTGGAAAAAAGAAATACTTTTTTGTATTTGGTTGCTATAGATATTCTTTTAGCAAGGAATTGGTAATTTTTTCCGAGTGCCTGACAAAGTGGGTGGATGGCGAGGGGCAATGATGCAAATTTGCTGCAACATATTGGCATTGGCATTGGCGTCGCTGAGTTGCCTTCAAGTGCATCAAACAAAGCGTTGCCCACTCGACTACCCTTTTGGTGGAAAATGGCAGGCGTAGGCCAGGCCAGGAGACAGGAGGATCGCTGCTGCCTGCCTGCCTGACTGCCCCTGCGCCCATCATGATATATTATTCATGGCTACGAGTTTAGCTGGCAACTTGTTTGGGGAGTACCGCAAAAATCTGCATATGAAAAATTATTATTGTAATCCATTTGAGAGGGAAGGCGGGCGGCCTGCCACGAAATTATGCAGCATTTTGTTTTTACTGCCTGCCCCGTCTAGAAGAAGAAAGGCGTCAAGAGATTTATGCTTCAAGTTTTTGAGGATTTTCGAGCCACAGTTCGAGGCACAGAGAACAGAGAGAGTCCTCTGACTCGATTCTTGGGCCACAAAAATTTGTAGAACATTGCGCTTGGTGTTTCCCATAACTCAGCATTGTCCGGCCACTTCCTCCGGCGGCCTTTCGGTGTTGAAATCATTTGTAGTGCAAATTTCCTACCTTGATATATGTGGCAAGTGTGAAAATATATTAGATCAAATAGCTCACAGAGTGAAAGAGCAAAAAAGCAGCAGATAAGCAGATGGTTGAGGTGATTTATCGTTTGGAAAGGCCATGGAGTGGGTGGCAGCAGTTTGCCCAGAAAACCAAAAAAAAAAAAATGTCTGCTAAAAAAAGGAATTTATGGAAATGAGGAAACGGCTCTAATTGAAACGATCATGACGCCGCCACTCACCTCACCCACTTTCGTTCGCGAAAGCAAACACACTTAGCCCCGAAAATCAAACTCTTTTTAACCCACTGTCATAACGCAATAAATCACGGAGCCATCAGCAGGCTAACACCTACCCAACCCAACAAAAAAAAAAGAAAAAATCATGGGTTATATAACACACATCAACAGACCTCAGGTGAAATTTTCGAATGGACCGCAGACGACGACGGCGTACCCGCATCCTCAATGCGGCTAATCCGGCGCCACAAACCGCAAAAATAAAACAAGAAACAAACTAAATATGTTGTTCGTAGAAAGGTGGCAGGCCGGGGAGGCAGGACTCACTTGAGGGTCTTCATCAGAGACACAAACGCAGAAACTCCGCAACTCCGAGCTTGTGGCTAATGATGCGACACATTTGCTAATTTCTATTGAAGCCCACTTGCTGGCTCTGGGCCAGGTCAACCGCGCAAACAGGTCTCAAGTATGCACTTGGAGAAATAGTTAATACTTTGTAATGTAATCAGTAAGAGGTACTAACAGATGCCAGTTTATTAAGACACTGTATGAGTTTATAGATAAGATAGTCCCGGCAGGACACCCCCTAGCAACTACTTTCATATTTTCTTCCACTGTATAAAGAGTGAAGTGAGATCTTTGGGTTGGACTAAGAGGGTAAGGGGCACTACCCACCCGAGCCAGGGCAAATGGTGGGGCGGTGTGTGGTTTCTGTAATAGGCACCACCACCCGAAGCTTTCTATTGTATGGAATGAAATTAAACCGTGTTGGCATTAGCTCTCTGCGAATTGTTAATTATTTCTGGACTTCTCGGCTCTTGGGAAAGTGTGCAAAATTATTTCAAACCCAATCGGTCCATCAGTCAGTCAGTCACTCGGCCAGTCAATCAGTCAAATGCCCCGTCATTGCTTCCCAATCAATTTGTGGTTCATTCCGATTGCGATTGCCTGGGTCTGGGTGCTTGGCGTTTCTGTTTCTGGTGTCTCCATCGATGGCCTTTATTTATGATTTGCATAAAAAATCGCTTGCCAATTCTTTTCCCTACTTTTACCTTTTGTTGTCAGCCCGTTTTCGTTTTCTTCTCCCGCCCGATCTCCTTTGTTTGTCTGACATTTGAACTTTTCACTTACGATTCTCCATGCGCGCCCCGCCAGCCGATGGCCACAAAATCGTTTAAGGAAATATCTCGGAAACGAAAGAGAAAAACTCAGACACCAAAATGGACATTTTTCCTGCAATTTCCATTTCCTTAAATGCTTAAAAAAGTGAAAATCAAAATCACGCATGCCGCACAGGCGTTGATTTTAAAGGTTTTTTGAAAGGATATTGTTTTGGATATCCTACCTTGGAGATCCTAAAAAATCAAGAAAAGTTTCCTCTATTATTATAAACAGATTATGATAAAAAGAGCCATTGGTTGGTCGGAGCTTCCTAGCTGGTAACCCAATAGCCTCTTCGACGGTGGCTTTCTGGTTCGATCTCCAGGTAATCGGATAGGCGAAAGTCGCTATCCTCCGCACGCCACCAGCCCAACCCAGCCCAGCACATCCCATCCACAAGACGGCAACACACCTCACCTCATTTCACTATTAGTTTGTTATTGTTATAATTTCTTTACTGCCATTGTGGCGGGGAAGCCACTGCCAGGTCCACTGGCATTCGTAATTACCAATGTGTTGATGCGGCGGCCAAAGGCAACCGCAAATCCACTTGGAGTCGCTTCGGCCGGCCACTTGGTGGCACGGCGAAGACTCTTCCCCGGCCACTTGAAATTTATGCGGCTGTTAGCTACCAGATAACGCTTTTGATTATGACAACTGGCATGGAAATTATGGAAGCCGCCCGCCTCCCAGGCCGCCGTCTCCGACCTTGTTTCATCTTCTTGGCTGGCTGCAGTTGGGCTTTCGAAAGCCGGAGCAGCTGTCGGCCTAGCGGGGGTGCTGTCTCTCCCTGCCCCCCTTAAGCCTCCAGCTAGTTGCCCCCCGCCGGTCTCCCCTGGCCGCCATGAGTTCAGGCCAAAGCTCTAGGCGTCCTATGCACTGGAAAAGATTTTTAGTCATAATTGATTAATTGATAATTGAACAGATAACTCCAATGGCAGTATAATAATAATAAGATTATTTCAAACTAAGTATATAAACAATAAAATATGTTATTAAATTTTAACATTTATTTTCTTCCAGTGCACCCATCCAAGCATCACACTCGTCGCCAGCTGCCAGCTTCTGCTGCATCTTTCGAAATCAGTTTTTGTTTTTATTTCTGATGTGCCACTGTGGCCCACTCAGCGGAATATCTTGAATTTGGCTCGAGCTCACTTTTCATGCTGATGGAGTGGAAGGCTTTTGGCTTTAAGAATTCTCCCGCCACTGGCTGGCTCAATTATGATGGGGAGGGGATCGCAGTGTGTGCTACAAAATGCATAAACAATCGAAACCAATTTCAAGCCGGGCTTTTGGGAGAAATGGGGAAAGAAATATATATATATGAATTGTTTGAAATCTGTGGCCCCCGGTTTTTGTTTATTGTTCTGGATTCAAATGAACTCCAAGTCAATGTAAATATGGAAGCTCTATTTGCCAAAGAGGACTGTGGTTGGAAGTCTATCAAAAATGTAATACATCATAAATGGTACTACTATTTCCAATAAATGATACATATTTTTTTAAATTTAAACTTTAAATTGGTTTATATATATATTTCTCAGTCCAATCCAAGGCAAGGCTTTAGTAAAATATTCTAATTAAAGAATAAAAACCTATATATTAATGGGCTTTCTTTGCCAGACCACCTTCATCACACTGTTGGCCAGAAATGCCTCACATATTTTCATGGCATTTGAATAACTGTGGGCCAAAAGCAGTTCAACCCCAGACCCGGCCGGTAAATGAGTAAAAAATTGAAGAAAAGACAAAAAAAAACCTGAGACAATTAAGCTTAAGGAGCATTTCATTTCATTCGATTTCGATGCGAAGAAAGTTCCAGTATTAAGCCGCCAAAGAGAAACCTGGGCCAGAGCCCAGGGCTGATCTACAACCGATGGTTGGGATGGGATGGGATGGCAGTTTGCGGATGGGATGCGGCTGCTGCCAGGTGAGTGAGTGGGTTGCTGGGGGGATGTGGGGATGTGGGGACCAGACTTGATCTTGCGGTTTTCGTAGGCACTTAGAGCAATGGACCTTGAAGACCACCACAATAAAAAAATAAAAATAAAATCAAAAATGTAGTACCACAAGCAGCGATCATGAATCATAGGAAAGCATTTGAATTGCAAAAGACTGGCAAGAGTTATACATACGAAAATAGTCTGCAATTGTTTATACATATATTTAGATATAAGTGCACTGAAAAAATATGTTATAAATTGTTTTAAAATATACTATATAGTAAAAAACATAAAAGTATCATATCTGAAACATCAAAAAGAGTCTCTGTATAATATATATAACATATATAATTTATTTCTTTCTGTGCACATTTCTTAGCCAGCATCTCAGTATCTTTTTGACATTTACGGATCATAACAATTTGAATTTAACATTCGCAAAATGAGACCATTTTTGGTAGCAATGCCCCAGGGCATCAATTTGGACATGTGCCGAGTCGATTGTTAGGAAATATATTATTTTAAGTGGCCGCCAGCGGGTAAGAACCGTATGTGTCAAGAGGGGCAACTACTTGGGGAGACCGAAAGATACAAAACTACATACATACATACATATATCCACATCTATCATAAATCGATAAATCGGAGAAAGACGAAGATGGTCCAGCTGAAGTTCACACAGTTCCCCTATTTCAAGGTGTGTTCTATTAATCAAAACCAGAGTCCTGTTATATGTGAATTAACATAAATTATAAATAAACATGACAGGGCGAGAAACTCCCCCGCCCTCCATACAAATATCCTGTCGTGACTTTCCAACGGTTTCCACTTCCGACTCCGGTTCCGAATTTCCCATGACCCCAAGTGGCGGATGATTTTCTTGATGATGCCCGCTTGTCAGCATTCATTCCCAGCGTATGTAATCTCGATCCAGAGTCCCTCATCTTTATGCATGGCCACGTCCAGAGGAAAACACAAAAAACGAATGCAAGGAACAGGTTCTTTTTCCTGCTTTGATTTCGGTTCTGAGTTCTGCCACCCCATCCCTTGTCTTTTGATTTTTTTGGTAATTTGATCCGAGGAGCCTGCAAGGAAATAGAGCAGTGGGATCTCCAGCATATGAATACCATTTTTTTCATTTTTGGGGAGTTCACTGCACCTTGGCTGCAGATCTCGGCTGTCTGGGATCGGCCCGAGTTTTTTATTTCACTTTCTGTAGTTTTGACGAGCCACTGACATGGGGGTCACTTGCCGGGGGAGCGGAAGGTGAGGGCCGCCAGGTGGAGGATTCTGGCGAGAGGAAGTCCCAGATATGGCAGATATGGAAATGAGACAATAATGAAACACCATTCCCACAGGATTTTGGGAATATGCAGGGGGGGATTTATTAATATGTTAGAAGCAATATAATTTGGAGCGATGGGAAGACGGAAATTGATATGGATTGGGGCACATTTCCATTTTAATTACAGCTTACCGACTTCAAAAACTAGACCCTGAGAAAATAGTTGAAAGATAATTTAATTCAAGCTTAGAAGAAAGTTCATTTTCCGTTTTAATTGCCAGCTGCAAACTTCAACGAAGATTCATTTATTCTGAGCCTGAGCCAGTGGTGTAGTGGCATGGCTAGGACTGTGGCAGGGAAACAGTTAACCCCGTGTCTATAATCTCTTCATGCTGATCGAGCAGACGCATTCGCATTGGTCGAGGGGGAATGAGAGTGGGAGTGGAAATGGGAGAGAGGGCGACCAGTGCATTTCACACAAAACGTGCAAATAATAACACCATCTCCGCTAATGATCAGCGCCATGCTGTTGGCCCTCTCCTCTAACTAACGTGGAGAGCACCTCACGCACACACAACTACCAATAAGCTAAGCAGGTGGGTGTGAAAGAGAGGGGCCAAGGTGAGGTAACTAGTGGTGGGGGCTTTGCTTAATTTCGGCTCTCTTAGTTTTAATTTATTTTCTATAAATAAATAAAAGTAAATACTAAGTTTCTTATTAAAACATTTAAATCTTATTGCCATGTATATTTTTAAATCTTTTTTTTATTCCCAATTTCTTAAAATAGGTCTTCGGCTATAACACCTCTAACAAAGCCTGTGGTGGAACAATAGAGAGGGAGGGGGACAAGAAAACAAAGAGATCTCCACAGTGGCCACTTGCAAACAGACAATAAAACGCGTTAACTGCAGTTTTGCCTGCCACAATTGTCTTGTGGTGCTCTCTCTCTTTCTTACATCTCCCCACCGCCCGGCCCGCCTCCCACTTTTGGAGCACGCCACGCAGTGAGCAAAGCGACTAACTAATTGGCTAGACCAACAACAACTTAGAGCCACGTTAGTCTTTCTCGTTTTCGCATTTGAAGATGATATCGTTGGCTTGCAACTCACGCACTCACCATTACACCTTTAGACAGACACACACGCTGGCTCCATCATCTACCTATCTCCATCTCGCTTGTTCGCACGCAAGTGGGGTCGGTCCCCACAAAGCCAAAAAAAAAAAATGAAAACATAGCAGAAAACACTTGCGCTGTTGTTGCTCGCTCACACAAATTAGCAGAAATTGTCAAAGAAATGCAGGCTAGAGAGAGATGGGGAGCAGGCCCCATTTTGCATTTCGTGCATCTGTCTCTTATCTGTGGAACAAAGAGATTCTCTTTATGACAGTTTTGGTTTTTATGGTTTTAAGAGCTAATAGTAAATAATATGAGATTATGGTATTAGATCCTGGGAAGTCTAGGATCCTGGGAAATTTATAAATAGGATTACTTTTTACCTCCACTTTTGGCATAAAACTAAAAAACACTATTGAAGAGGCCTTGTAGTTCTTTAATTTTTAGAAAACAATTAAAATTCTGGAATTACTTTTAACCAATGGGATTATTTGGAGCCTCTATTCCGAAGCCAAAGTCCTACTCCGGCGATCGCGCAAAAAAGCACACTTCGTCTCGTCGTGACAAACAAAACGCTCACGTTTATCGCAGACAAAAGATCTCCATTTTAACGCCAAATTTCATTTCAGTTTTGCGCTTTTTTGTCGCTGGGTCTCTGGCCCCCTTTGGGCCACCCCTTTCTTTATGCTCTGGATCGATCGTCTATATATTTATTTCTATATATATATATCTTCGTATGTATAGTTTTTACCTTTTGTTTGGAAAGTTTTTCATTTTGTCTCGTTAAAAAATTTGAAATGCAAAAAAAAAAGCGTATTTTTCTTCCAATTTTTTTTTTATTTTCTGGCTTAGACAAAAGGGTGAAGGTGGCTAAGGAGTGAAGGGGAGGGGGGATGTGAGGTGCTCCTCAGCTTTGTTTATCTTTGAATATTCATAAAGCTTCGATCTGTTTACCTTTTTGCGTTGTCGTTTGACTTTTAGCTGCTTTATTATGGTGCAGCAGCTCTCGGCTCTGGAGCGGTTGGCCAAAATCGTCAGGTTTTATCAGTGACACCGAAAGGGGGTGGGGAGAGGGGGCCAGGGGTTAGCCAAAAGGCGCAAAACCAGACAGACAGCTGCAATTGCGAAAAACGTCAGGAAAGTGATATTTGTTTATTGTTAACGAATTGAAATTGATGCGGAAAAAAGTGAGATCATGGGGTATATTAGCTAGAAAAAAAAAATACAAATTATAAAGCAAATTTTGTTAAGATATACTTTTAGTCAAGTTATGAAAAAAATATGTTTTTAAAAAGAAAATATCATTCAAAAACGGTCAGATTCTATGAAAATTATTAAATAGATATCACTTATTTTTTCTTTATTTTCCATTCATATTCAAATAAATCCTTTTTACAAAAAAATTATATAATTTTTAAAGCAAATATTAAACAAAAACTATCACTTTCTAGGCAGATTTTCAAAGATATACCTCACATACTTGGAATATTATAATGAATCCTTTTAGCCAAGTTCATTGAACTCTCAAAAAATCATTCTTTGGAATCTATTCCCACAAAAGAACTCACAGCAACACTCTTTTTGGCCATAAACAAGCCAACCCCGACTGGTGTCCCTAAAATCTGTCGACCTAACCCAAAAGATCTTCATCATTGTAACCCTAAATGGACCCGCTACCCACAACAAACTTTGAAAAAATACCAAAAATAAATAAAAACCAATCACCGATCAAGCGCGAAATTTGGCACAAATAAAAAAATAAATAAAATAAAATAAAATAATCAAAAAAATAAAGATTTGTGTTGGGTAAGGAGAGAGGGTCAGGCCAGGCAGTTACCCTCCCGTTTTATTACTGTCCGTTTGTCCATCTTTTCGACTATTTTTATTTCATTTTACCATTTTTTTCATACCCTCGATCTTTGTTGGCCAGAGACCGAAGCCAAGGCACACAAAAGGCCCTAGATGCGCGTCTATTTTGTTACAATTTAAGACGCTTATTAGAAATCGTTTGCAAATTGTTTAGCAAGAAAGCTGGTACGAACGATCGTTCGTTTTTGGAGAGCAGAGTCAGCGATCAACGAGCTTGGTGTTTTGGGTTTTTTTCTCGAGGGAGGCGGGAGGCAACCGTTGTCGGGTGTCTTGGACCTGGACCATGTGGATCTGCAGGCTTGGGGCTGCCGGCTCCGCCTTGGTAACCCGAGACTGGAGCAAATGGCTGTGAAGGCAGTGGAGCCAAGAAATGCGTGCATATTAATTTTCGTATATTTACAGGATCGTATCTTTCAAGGCACTTAAAAAAAAGTAGTTTAAAAATCATAAGTAATTACAGGAATATTACACTTTTCATAAGAGAATCTAATAAGAGAAAAACAAGAGATTATTAATCTGATTAGCATGTATTTCTTAGTAGTTTCTTATAGGAGAATTTATTATACCTTTAATATTTAAAAAATGTATTAATAATTAATATTTATTTTTTTTTTTTCGAGTGCACACACGTGAAACTAGACTTGTGACTTGTTGCTGCCGTGGTTGGATGGCAGTTTTGGCTCTAACCCGTTGGATCCCGACTCCTATAGCTCCTATAGCTGCTGCCTGATGATCTAATTTGGCAACAATTGTCGTGGTCGTCGATCGCTGATGCCGATGATCGCGAATCTAGCTGGATGGGCCCCCAACCCCAACATGTGTGAGCTTGGGGAGACCTGGGAGTTCGGAGCAGAGGCCCTCCGCCTGGCGATCGATTGATCTCGATAATGAGTTTCGTTTCGTTTCGTTTGGCTTCAGAGGACGCACCCATAATTTCGTATGCTCTGTCACACGAAAGTTACCTTTATGATTTCCCCACACAGCCCCATCCTAAGCTTTTCCGCTTGGCTGGATGCATCGATCACACTAGGTGATCTCTCTCCTCCAGATCGTCTAGCCGGAGACTCTATTTTCGGAGCTCCCTCATTAAGATCCGGCGGAGGGGGGTGCCCCTCCCTGCTAGTCTAATAAGACGACTATTTCTGGACCGGGTTTGGCTTTTGATTTAGTGACTGCCATTTTGTACCTTCGATCGAGTACGTGTGCAGAAATTTAAATATAATTTATGATCGGCGAGGCCTACAAAGCGCCTTATGTTTGCCTTTGCCGGCTGGGCCATAAAATGTCGCGATTGGCCGATTGCTGGCATTTCTTTTCCATTTCCCGATCGACTTTTGCTTCGATTTGTATATTTATTTATTTTCAAAAAGATCATTGCCCAAAAAAATGTTGATTTTTATGGGAAGAGGGTACTATCGATTATAATCGATTAGTTGCTATCGAAAGTGGAAAAAGGAAGCAATAGAAATATGAACTAGAAACTATGAACTATGTAGTTGTTCCAGAAAGTTGGAGAACCTTCACGATAAAACTGATAATCGGAAAAATATTCCATCCATATAAAATTTTTAGAAGTTAAAGACTTCTTGGCCCTTTATAATGAAAGATAGCAAGATTTAAAAGTTGAAGACTTTTTATGAATCTGATAATATTCTAGAAAAAACCAGGAACTAGTTCTTCCCAAAAAAGTATAAAAGTTGAAGATTTTTAGACCTTTAATCATAAAACTGAAAATCTGAAAAAGTAAGATATTCTCTTCCTTGAGGAACTAAGAACTAATTCCATCATAAAAAATGTAAGAGGTAAAGACTTGTAGATCTTTTATGATGAAACTTTTAATCTGAAAAAGATACAAATCCCTCCTTCCACCCAAAATTATTTAAAATAAACATAATTTGTAGTTTGTAAATAAATGTATTTTCTTCATTCTCCGCTTGATGTAATAAATTACTTAAAATTACAAAACATTTCCGTATCAAAATATATGTGTTTCGCTTAATCTTATTCCATTAAAGTAGAACATTTTCAATGTATGCGCAAAAAGTGGTGGTCATATCAAAAATATTTTACGATCTACGAGCTAGGCTAAGAATACTACTACCGTGTATATAAAATAGAGATGTGGGCCTTCCTTATCACTAAATGTACAGATTTCTTAAGATTGTCTCGAGTTTCTTGCTAGTTCTTCCTCAGCTTAGAGTCTACAGTTAGACGTAATACATTATGTACAGGATAAAGGATATACGATTAAGGATACAGGATATAGGATAATTAAAAGAATACTTTACAAAGTTCTGATAGGATTGGGACACACTTTTAAATGTTTTCGAATCGGGGAGAGTTTCAAAAATATGTTTTGTTTTTTTACGAATTATAATGTAATTTTTTAATTTTCTCGTTTTTCGGAGAAAATGCTGACTAGAAAATAAAAAATTAAAATTCTTGAAATTGTGTGTCTGCACTGGGATTATCTTTTTCTTAATTTTTTTCTTGTTTTTTCTTTTGGGAACTTGAGCTGCCTAAGAGAGCTAGGAACTAATTTTTGGTGGAACATGGCTTTTTTTTCGTCTTCTACTTGAAGATCCCTTTTCAAGGCTCGGCATAGCCGGAGTAGGAGAGCTCACTGGCGGATCCACCACTGCTGGAACTGCCGCCTGGACAGCCGCCCTCGGAGTGCTTGGTGAGGAGCGACATCCGGGAGAAGGTCTTGGAGCAGCTGCTGCAGGAGTACTTCTTGATGTCCGAGTGGGTCTGCAGATGGGCGCGCAGGTTGGAGCGATCGGCGAAGGCGCGATGGCAGTGCTGGCAGCTGAACGGCTTCTCGCCGGTGTGGGTGCGGATGTGTCCCTGGAGGAGCCATGGCCGGGAGAAGGCCTTGCCGCAGAGATTGCACTTGCAGGGCAGCGTATGGGTGCGGATGTGCATCTTGAGGGCGCCCAGGGACACGTACGTCTTGTCGCAGTCCTTGCAGCTGAACGACTTCTTCACCTGGTTGCCCTCGGCGGCCGGGCAGTGGAACTGCTGGTGCTTGGTCAGCCCGGAGAAGGTGGAGTAGCTCTTTTGGCAGTCGGGGCACTGGTAGCGCGGCGGCTGGGTCTTGTCCTTCTTCGCAGATCCCGAGGAGGAGCCGCTGGCCGAAGTGGGTGACATGTCGCCGTTGGTCTCTATCTTGGGAGCCACCATCTCCAGTTGTGAGTTCTTCAGGGGCTTGTGCTTCAGCGACAAGTCCTCCGGCAGCGAGGAGCTGCAGCTCGACTCGGGGGTCATCGAACGCATGGAGTAGTAGGAGTTCTCGGAGTAGGCCGGCGAAATGGGAGCGTGGTGGTGGTGGTGGTGGTGGTGTGTGGGATAGCCCAGAGCGGGGTAGTTGGGCATGGCGGGGTAGGGCAGGAAGCGGTGCTGCTGTCGGACGCCGATGGGTCGGTGGATGATCTCCGAGCGCATGGGCGGCGACACGGAGCTGGCCCGGCCGTGCAGATAGTGATGCGGTGGCGGCGACAGGGAGCCCAGCGAGTCGCTCGGCGAACTGGGCGCCATCAGGTCGCCGCGCAGTGGCGAGATCTGGTGACCGGCGGCGGCTCCCGGCTGGTTGATGGTCCGGTAGAACTCGGCGGTGTACTGCGACATGTGGAAGTTCCAGGGATACTTGGGATATGTGGGCGTGGGCACCACCACCGAAGCAGCAGCTGCCGCCACGGCAGCAGCGCCGGCAGCCACCGCGGCAGCAGCGGCCAGGGCAGCCGCCTGTGTCTGATTCGGATCGGAGTCGATGTCCCCGTCCACCGTCACTTCATCCTCGTCGTCCTCCTCGTCCTTCATGTGCTCGTCGTCCGTGTGGTCCACGTCGACGCCCTCGTCCTCGCAGCAGTCGCTGACATTGATCAGCTCCTCGGACGGAGTCTCGTCCATGATCTCCATTTTCTTGACGCACAGATCCTGCGGCTCGTTGGTGTTGGAACTGTGGCTGGGCAGAGCCTCGAATTGGTAGTTCACTGGTCGCTTTTTCAGCGGGCACTTGCTGTAGTTCTTCTCCACCAACATCTCTTCGATGGAATGCATTTTTATAGTTTTTGTTTATTTTCAGTTTAGTTCTGATATTCAGTTTTTTTTTTATTTTATTCTCAGAAAAGTTCTCGACTTTCCGACTCAGTGTGTCCTCATGTTCACACCAGCACTCAAAGCACACACTCACGTTGTGGTTCTCGTTTAGAACTGACAATTTGGGCAGCAGAACGCGAGGGTTTCTTTGCAGAGGTTGTTGTTCCGTTAACCAAAAAAGAGCGAATGAGCGGTGCGAGCAATGGTGCTGGCCTTTTATATGTGCGCCGTCTCCGGCCCGGGGTAGCAATCGCATCCCGCAGAGAGTTCACTCTCTCTCTCGCAGGTAGGTCGCGCTCACATAGGTAGCGGGTGCGTTCGACTCGACCAATCGGAGCGTTCGGCGCCAAAACAGGTTTCGGCATGTTATGTACGAAGAGCTCACGTGCCGACTTCGTACACTTGCACCAATCGAAGCCGCAAACGAACCGATGCCGTTATAATTGCACTGGTATGGTATATATCGCCCCAACGATGCAAAGGTGTTCGTGGCTCCCTCTCTTTGCACCTGGGCTCTCGCTCTCCCTAAGCCGAATGCGCAATAGGGAGAGCCGCAAGGAGACTGATCTTTAAAAATTTGTTTTTTTCTGCAAATTACGATTAAATGACAAATTCTGAATATCCCAAGTTTTTTTTTTAGGATTAAGAATGGGTAGGTTGCCCTTATCAGGTGCATCATTAACCGATCCGATAATTTCAAAACAACAATAAGGAGTCTACCTGACTTCTTCATTTGAATGCCAAAGGACATGAGTCGGAACCAGGTAGTGGGATGCATTAATGAACGGCTATTTTTTACCCTCAGGAGTGACATTTGCCTTCAAATTTAGTGATAACCTAAAAATGTTAAGAGTTCAGTATTGGCATTTTTTAGGCAAGTTCATTCAAGCAAAATAATAATTTTCCTTTGAAATATTATGAAATTAAGCTGTTCGTCGTAGTAGTTCTTGAAATTGCACAACTTCAGAAATGTTGGTAAATCATTTGCTCTTTTTTGTGTACTTTTGGCGCCATTTAATTAGTAAGACCAGTTGTTTAAAAGCTCGTGACAGATTTGTACAAAGATTAGGTCACTTTAAAGTAGTTTGCCACTTCCGTTGTAAACAATAAAATCGAAATGTTGTTAACAGGCATACAAATCCAAACCTCCTTTTTTATACAATCAGATTTAAATATTCTAAATTATTTTTATATAAAATTGTTTTTATATTTACTATTTACTCATAGCTTATGTACATATTTCATTATTTACAACAAACACTCTTTTAAAAAGAGACGGACTAACATGGAACCAAACTCTTTGCCTACAAAGAGCTCCAACAATTTAAGCTCTTTCTTCAATGCTCTTTACTTAACGTTCCACTTCCATTTTGTTTCATTGGAGCTCTTCAGTCTTCTCTCTGTGGAGACCAAGATTTTGAAGGCGCTAAAATTCGTCTCTTTCTTCTGAAGCGTAAATATTTTTAGGATTTGAACAAAAAACATGCGCAACAGTTTTCCAAGCAATTAGGAGAACGTGTTGAGGACCTCAAGTGGCAAATGCCACACACACAACCGAGAGGTCCACCCGCAAGGCAACGAAGTGGCAGATGTGGCATAAACACGAAAACAAACAGCCAGCGAAAGTGTTCTCTTGTCAGATAAGATAAGAGGTGTTGCCGTTCTCCGATTGCAGGACATAAATCACAGAGCGACAGCAGGACCTGTGCCAATTTATGTTTACTTACCAGGAATCTAATATAGACTGAGAAAAAAAAGTTATTTAAAGGATATAAGTAGATTTTGATTAAAGAGGTAATCCTCAAAAGAAAAAGTCCTTATTATAAATATCCTTGAAATCACACATTAAGAGATGTATAATATGTATACTTTTTCTCTTAGTGCAGAACCCCCACATAGCTTGGCATTTAACTTAATTAGCGTTCTTATCAACTGATTGTCCCTGTGGCAGGGCCACTGCTGTGCCTTCGGATTCCAGATCCCGATGCAGATCCCGTCCACTGCCCGTCCAGTTCACCCATACCCACCTGGAGGAATTCCCAGGAAGCAGACTATCCGGGCACAAGTGCGATCCCACTGAGATTGGCCAACAAGGAACCGAAAACCGCCAGCATAAATTAATAGATAAACATGTGCAATTCTGGAGGCAGGTTTTTGGGTTTGGTCAGTGGTGGCTTTTTGGCGGGATTTGATTTTAGTCTGAACGTTTCTTTTCTGAAGATATACAAAGATACTTTATCCATTTTGGCCACTTTTAGCCAAGATGCCAATGCCTCGAGCCATTTTTTTGGCCCTTCTAACCCGGTTTCGGGTCTGGTTCATGGTCTGCAGCTGGAATCTGGGTTCCAATTTCCTTCTCGGTCTGCATCTCTTATCTTATCGCCTGTCGTTGCTCCGGCTGCGGTTATGTGGCCCAAACTGCCCATGACGTCTCCTCTAATGCCTCCCAGAAGACTTGCGACTCTGTTGACTCGTTGTCTCTGCCCGATTGGTTGTTAACAAAGATTTAATGATCTTGTTAACTAATTTTTTTTCCTGGCTTCGGTTCTAGGTGCTCTTGGCGGCAGAGAGGTGGCAGGAACGAAGGACCACCCACTGGACCCATTCGACCGCTGTGCAAGTTAATTAGTTTGCGTTTGAAACTGGCTTTAAATCACACTCGAACTGGTTTTATTCAGTGCAGTCTTAGCCAGGTAAGTGAGAGTGGTTTAATGGGATATTGTATCGATTGAATAAGTCTTCATTTTTTTCAGGAAATATTAAGGATCTGATAGTTGATAAATCGCCATGTCCAGTTCATATCCTGAGCTAAAAATCAATCATGAATCTTGAAAAATAGGTGACCCAAATAAGCCAACCACAGAATCCATTTTTCCGATCTCCGGGTTGAAGCTTAACCCAAGTCGTATCCCTTTGCCTGCCATAACATTTTGAAAGCGTGTAAAATGGTGATATTTAAGCGATTTTTGGTTGTTGCAACATCCCCAGCTCAAAAATAATAATAAACTACAACAAAAACAGAACAAAAACAAAAAAAAAATAAGGAAAAAAGAGGCCAAGCCGCAACAGACTAATCCTATTTTGGAGGCAATGAAAATGAAACAAAAATAATAAAACTTTTTTACGACAAGCTCTAAAAAGCAAAAATACAGCGGGACCAGACCAGAAAAGGGTTTCTTCAGGGTTCTCCAGACTGGTTCAGAGTTTTGGTTTTTAGTTTTTGGTCTTGGTCTTGGTCTGGAGCGAGCAACAAATTATTAACGACATTTTAAATGCAACGCCTCTCCGCCAGAGTACAAAAAAAAAAAAACAAAAAACCAAAATATAAAAAATTAAATACAGAAAAAGGGTCACAACCACAAGAGTCGACCGATGACTGGGCCACGATTTCTGGATGGACATGGACACGGAGTCGACTCCTTGCGGGCTCAAAACACGAAGACGCGACGCCTTTTAATGAGATTTGTCTGAAGACATGAAAAACTTTTGTAATTCCCTCTTTTTTGCAGGACACGCAGCAAAAAGCGACAATAGTCTACACTGGAAGAAATATTTCTAAAGATTTACCGACCTAGGAGAGCTACCTTGCAATTTACAGGCCAAATAGATCCAATCTGATAGTTGAAATATTTAAAGAAATTTAACCTCTTAATCTTGAATTTGTTTTTGCAGTGCCAACATCCCGAGAGAATCACTTGCACCAACGTGTGGCATCAACAAGTGTGTGCTGCAAGTTGTGCTTTATATTTTATGCTCTGGCTGTTAAAATTGAAAATTACTTTTGGCCCAGTCAGTCCAGGGCCTTAGTCTGGAGATCAGTCCGAAAACTTTCGAGAGCCCTACCGCATTTGAAAGCTGAGACAATAATTGCACAGGGAAAATTACAATCGAGCGTTTTTATTATTGCCAACAGAAAACGAAGATCTTTAAGTTCGAAATCCGAAATCCCAGACTCGATGAAAGTGCGTGTTTTTGTTGTTAAATCCCTTGGGGGCTTAAGATCGTTCCCAATGAAAGTTTTCACTCCAGAGCCGCAGGACCTTAATGTTTGATTAACGAAACGCAGGGCGAACCTCGTACGGAGACCACAAAATCGTTGTAAATAAATTTTACAGCCTTGGATGCCACCCGGATAACGTAAAAACGAGAAGCAATTGAAATGTCTGAATTATGTATGTTGAATTATTGAATTATAGGTGGTCGTGGGGTTCAGATACACCCATATAACGAGCGATAAAAAATGTACAACATTTCCATCCATGTAACTGAGCCAAGTACTTAATTACAGCCAGAATGGCAGAAAGAGAAATTCCAGTCTGGATGAAAGTCAAATAAATTCTTGTTGAAATGTCAAAAAAGTTTAAGATATGGATTATTAACTTCAAGGATAGCTTTCAAGGATATAACTATTGAATTTTTATGAGTTTCCTATTTAGTCATACAATTTTCCAACAGTTTTGTTTCAAAATGTTTATTTTTGATTCTTATTCATTAATATAAAGTTATGGGTTCTCATCTAATGAAAGTATTATTATATCATAGTTCCTCTAGGAAATTATTTATAATATATTCTCCTGCCACACGCCCAACCTCCTTCTGTTTTCAGCCCAACAAGTAGCCGCACATTATAACAACATTAACATGAAGCACATCGGTTAAGTATAATGCATGCCACGAGCATAATGATGCACTCCCCAAAAATCGCAACAACGAAAAAGAAAAAAAAAAATTATGATGGGGAGACACGCCGACTGCGAAAATTATTACATACGGAGCGGGAATTCGGCATGAACATGACGCGCGATGCCACCATAAACCGGGCGATAACCTGGCCAAAACCGTGGTCCAAACCCATGACCCATTCGATGAGCAGGAGGCGGTGACGGAGCTGTAGCGCAAAGAAAAGTATCATATGCAAAAATTTTTGGTGGTGCATCAAACGGGGGGTGGCATCCACTTAATGGCTGTTTGCCTGGCGGGCGTGCATGGCCTGTGGATGCCACAGCACCTCCTCCTTCTCACCTAAATGCCCCACACATTGCCCCCAAAGTGCACTCAAGGAAAAATTATATAGAGTATGTTAGAAATACAATATATATAATTAAATTCAAAGTGCTGGAGCACAGTTTATATTTAAAAAAATATTTAATTATAATTTTTTAATATTTTTTCTAATAGTTCTATTTTTTTTTTAAGGTGCTACATCCCAAGTCCATCGCTTTGGCATCAACCTGTAAAATGTATAACGACAGCATTAAGCTCGTGCCACCAGCTGGAACTGTTTTTTTTTAGTTGCTTCATGGGATTTTGTGGCTGCAACGCTACATGAGACAACGGTACACTTGTGGCAGGTTCAGGTGAGTTCAGCAAGCGGCAGTGCCCGATCTGATTTGTGTCATCGGTCCACCTCCCTGGCCAAGTCTAAAAGAATGTTTTAGCATTTTATGAGGTATCCTGTAAGGGGAGAAGTGGTTTGGTTTTATTAAAATTTCAAAAATTTAGAGATTATTTTAAAGAAATATTTTTATGTTAAAATTGAGTTCAAAACATTTAAAAAATTCTTTTTACTTTAAAGTCAAAAGTTTAGACTGAACAATATTTTTTATTGGGTATCTCATAGTTTGTTTAAAAGCTCCCTAAAATAATATTTTTCCTTTGGGTTCTTAAATTTTAATATTATAATTTAATCAGCTGCAGAGTTTTTTGTTGTCCTCCCCAGGTTTACGACCAACATTTTCTCGACTGGATCGTGGAGCTGGTTTCGCTTCTGGATTTTATTCTGTTTATTGAGAAGCCCGGCAACCTGTTCCCCTACCATTTTAAGTAGCAGTGTCTTCCCAAAAAAAAAATAAATAAAAATAAAATAAAAATCACAGCCAGGTGCGGTTCGTTCAGGCAAGCAAGAAAGGATCTGGGGATCTCCTATTGCATTCAGGCGAAACTACCGCTGGCATTTACTTCCACAGGCACTTGGCAGATGCCGGGGTGCAATTCAAATTAGTGCTCGGCACCCGGGATGCATTATCCTGCGGCACGTTGATTTATATCCCGACAGGCCGGCGCATGCTTCTTTCTTTTCAATTACTCAACGCGTCTCCCCCGCGATTCAAAATGCATTTTCAGACGGCATCCCCATCTCCATAAATGCTGTGCTGCCTTTCAGGGCTCCCGTTTCGCCTGTCATGTTTCCTTTCTTCCAATTCTATTTATTTATTCAAATGCAGCGTGCCTCGAGTGGCACTAATGAACAAATCCTGCAGCCTGAATGCCGAGTCCTGAATGGTTTTCCGGGGAAACATCTGCGCGTGCGATTGGAGAGGATTTTTGGTTTGGCTTGTCAGTGGCGGGATAAGTGTGCCGATGCCGGGGTCGGTGCGTTGGTCCTTGTCAGAGATTGATCCGGGATACTGCTTGATGGGCAAATGGAAAGATTAATTTAATAACTAGAGAGTACCTACCTTATCGCAGTAAATAAAAATCAAGCAAATGTATTAAAACAATATTTAGCATTTGCCATTAGCCGAAAAATGTCATAAACTCAATAAAAAAGAAGTGTGCCCACAAACCACCTGGCCAGATTCGACTTGGCCATTTATTACTCGTTTTTTTTATCGCGTATGGAACCTCTCCTTGCTTTGGCCCAACATCTGTAACCCAATTACGGGGCCAATAGAGAGAGAGAGATCTAGCTTGGAGACCTCCCACGTGCCGCTATAAAGTAAAACTTTATTCCAGCCAGCATTCCGGGCCTACAAGTCGCATTTTCACCTACAACCCATCAAATTGATGGACACGATAAACAGGAGGGATGGCCGAAATGAAAGAGGAAAGTGCGACCTTTGGCGCCTCCCAAGAAAAATAGCTTGAAGAGTGACTGACTGATCCGAACCGATCCCCGAAATAGGCAGATGCATGTGCCTTTTGGGGCCAGGGCTTGGGCGATAATTGATGAGCTTTTAGCATTTAAGCAGCAGAAAAATACCAACTAACGCACTTCAGTCGAGGGCCCCGTTAAAATGATTAATCATTTGGCAGGTGCTTGCTTCGAGGGCCCAAAAACCAAAAAAAAAAACTAAAAGAGTCAGAGGCAACATGAAAGGGTTCATCATCATCGTCGTCTCGACCTGGCCCGCTTTTGGCCCTTCCCTGCTTAACAAGAAACTATTTAACTTCATTTCAACGGTTTGCATTTTTGGTTAAACTGTCAAGTGGTTGGAGAGCGGAAAGGAAAACGGCCACAAAGGATCCCGGTTCGGCCAAAAGGATTACCGGCTCTTATTTGGCCTGCCTGGGCCACACCCACACAAAAGGTGTGCATCGTCGGCAAGGGCTGCGAGGGCGTGGACCCTCGTTCTGACCTGGTACCGGGATGGGCTGGCCGCTGTTGGCATCATTATATAATTTGACGAAAGCAAATCGCAGCGAGCCTTTGGATTCGATCCATTTTACGGGTGAAATCAAAGACGCCGGAACAGTGGTTTCAAACAGTTGCAAAAGTTAAAGGAAACTTTAAAAATATTTATTAATTATTTATTTACATTTCTAGCCTAAAATTAAAATAGTAATAAGATTAAAAATGATTGGATTTTATTAATTATAAAATGATATAAACGTTTCCAAAGAAAAGGTACCTGTACCAAGGTAACCCCAATCTAATGACGGGTTAAACATCTTGAAAACTTGCAGCTTGAACTCATTCCCTCTGCCTGGACCGACTTTTTATTATTGATCCAAGATTTATGGCAATTAATAATAGGTATAAAGCCATTGAGAATGGTTGCCACTTCCGTTCCCAATCCATTAAACAATTAACAGAGCGAGAGAGAGAGTCGAAAAAGTACCTTATGAAAATTATGACAAACTACGTATAAGCCAGATTTATGCTGACAGTTTCTACTTAATTGAAAAGATAGTTTTTAGACCACCTAGCAGAGGTCCTAGTGGCCGAGTGATGTAATCAAGACGGGTAGGAAAAAGGAGGAGCACCTTGCCAAATCCTGATCTTCTCGAGGGCAGCTGCCTCGTGTTCCTCAGGCCAACGACACGGATTTGTCAGCTGCTCTGAGCCCGCTTTTGTTTGGACTTCTTTCGTTTCAATACGGCCCCCTTCACTTCTCTTCAATCTTTTTGCGAATAATAGACGGACATGGAGATAGGAATCGGCACATCCACCGGTATATCCTAGGAACAGGTTCGTTTTCGGCTGACTTTTGTTTTTGTGTGGCATTCGAGGGAACAATGGGCTCGAATACAGAAGAAAGATGTTCATCACCTGTCCTTGCCGGCGAACAGGATTCTATTTTTTGCCAAATGCCTATTGTATGAAGAGATCACTCGGATCCTGTTGGCCTTCGACCTGAGGTATTGGCTTGTGCCAGGTCCTTGTAGGTTTCTAGCTTACCTTATTTTCTTGCAGGGGGGAATAGTTTAAGGTTCTTTAAAGATTTTTTAAATACATACATCAATCATAGTTAAAAATTGAAAGGAATGAGTTCCTTGTTCTTAAATCTATAAAGGATTTTTTAAACGACTTCTATTTCATCAATCTTGGGAAGTAATGCATCTTGCGAATTCTATATCTTTGCCAGTATACATCCGACTTTTGACCGGAATACCTTTAACGATTAGTAGATCGATTCTCCATCGATCTGCATCAAAACGTAGACACAAAATATTTTTTAGATTTTTTGTCAAATTTTCTGATGGGTGCCCTTCAAAATCCTGGAAATGCCTGGGAGGCAAATATGACCCCCAGCGAAGGCCATATCTTTGGCGAAACACATCCGATTCGCAAGCGAGATACCTTATACGATTAGTAGATCGATTCTCCATCGATCTGCATCCAAACCTCGACACAAAATATTTTGTTGATTTTTTGTCAAATTTTCTGATGGGTGCCCTTCAAAATCCTGGAAATGCCTGGGAGGCACAATATGACCCCCAGTGAAAGTCATATCTTTGGCGAAACACATCCGATTCTCAAGCGGGATACCCTATACGATTTGTAGATCGATTCTCCATCAATCTGCATCTATTTTTTTTGATTTTTTTTTTGCTTTCCCTTCGAAATCCTGGAAAATGCATGGGACGCATAAGAAGATATAGATTCTATTCTGAAGCGGAAAATCCTGAATGATTTGTAGATTGAATATATGAAATATATGTAAGACATCAGGAAGTAAACGAATCTATTAAAGAACCATCGACAATTATCACTGGATTCCTAATGCCAACCAGCCAAACAAAACCGTATCAGGGAAAAGGATAACCAAAATTATCTACCAAAAACCTATCTTATCTGGCGCATGCACTCTCAAGGGTTAGTTGCGTACAAAAAAAGATATATAGAGAGACACTTGTTAAGCAGTTGCCACACAAAAAGGTAGAAACGAGGTAAATAGTTTTGGGGACTTTGAACAAATATTAACTCGGCGACCGCAGACCAAAACCAAAACCAAAACCAAATGTTAGATAAATTTAGAGCCGTCTGGACACGCACACTTTTCTGGGCACCTGAATTTTTGTACTATTTATTATTTAACATTTAACATTTACCATTTATATTTTTTTGTTTGTGCGCTACCTAGACAAGGTGGTGATCGTGATTTTCGATGACACGAACATATTTACCACAAAATGGGTTATTTGCTCGGCTATATTTGGTTGGGCGAGATGCTAGGCAGGTGCTAACCGATAAGATCTCTCCAGATATGGCAACTATGTCTCGGTTTCGGAGTCGAGACCACTAGAATGCCACCAACACCGACATAGGATATATGTAGAAATGAATAACCCCGTCGCCGCTTGACAGCGTCGTTAGAAAGCCATTCAATTTGGTTTAGCATTGTCTCGCGTCGAGGTCCTTTGTCTCCTGTCGCTGTCCTGCTGCCTCGAAATGAATCCTTGGCGAGCGCCTTCCAGCGCCTGCCCAGCAGGATCTCTTTGGTATTTTGCGCAGTTTTTCATTTCTAATGGCAACGGGCTTTGTTCGCTTTTGTTCCACCAGTAGCAGTAGGTGGCGCATTAGCGTTGCACGAACACGCCTTCAAGGATCAGGTGTGCTCCTGGATCAAGGATCGCAAACATCTGGAGTTTTGAAGTAAGACGGAGTCACTTATGAAGTATGGATTGGTAGAAGAGAAAATACTTCAAATCAACAAACTTTATTCAAGATTGAATTTCCGAGTAATAAAATATATTTTTGGAACAATTCCCCTGTAACTCGAGCAGATTTGCTGAAACAACTATGGGGAATTCTTCTAATCTCCCACAAGATCGGTAACATCTTCATTTCGGGAAGAAAGAACATCCTTTTATAATCATGGGTGTAACAGTCGCAGCCCCTTGTCTCTATTGTACGCAAATCTGCACCAAATTTATGCAAATTGAAATTCCTGAGCAACACCTGGTAGGCAGAAACAATTGTCCCAATGATGAATGTGCTGGGGATTTGTTTTTCTTTTTCGTATTTTTGTATTTTTGCCCCGTCGTGTTTTGTTTTGGGTTTGGGAATCAGAACAGACAGAGCCCGGGCCAGACAACTTGGCGCGGCGAGAAGAAAACTGTAGCAGCGGCAAGGTGTCAATTCTGGGAAATCTGCCCAGCATGTGCAGACAATGGCCCAGCACAGCGGGATCACTTCACTTGGCCAAGAAAATGGTTTAGGCCATGGCCATAGCCATGCATGCCCGCTCCTTGGTGACAATGACAGTGGTGCAAGGTGAGATCAGGTGAGACCAGGTGAGGAGTGAGCAGATCATCTATAGTGTTGGCTAAAAAAAAGAGCTAAAAGTATAGGTTTTATAGTAGAAATAATCCAGAAATATCTATAGGCATGACTAGCTCTATACAGCTTGTTTAAAAATAATTATTTATTTTATTGAAAAACCTTAAACTTTTTGCCAGAATCGAGCCAACTCCAGCACAACTGGCACACACTACATATAACAGGCCATAACGAAGGCCCAGACAACATTATTGTCATTCGACTGGCAAAAGTAGTCCAGTGGGCTGTGGGAGAATCCTCTAGTAGCGCTCCAATTTACTTGTCCTCCACTCACTTATTCTTCTTCCCACAACCAATTTGCATGTTCAGGCGTTTTTCAGCCTATTCCCTGGCAAAGAAATCACTTTGTTCGCCCTCTATTGCACTTTGCATTGAGGGGATCGCTTGTTTATCTAGTAAATTCGGATGATTTTGCATAATTTATGGGGTTTACATATCCAGTTTTTTTGCTGCTCAAGGCTTGACATTATTGTACTTTGACTTGGAAATCATTTAACTGTTAGTCCAGTTATTTTATTATAATTTAACATTATTAGTGGATACATATTTCTTCCTCCATCATTGCAAGTGCGGAACCCACCACACTTGTTACTTTTGACGAGTCCTGGAATCCTTCTAACAAAGCAATTCCTATGCCCTGTTTCACAGGACAATGCCAATCTCAATGGGATATTCTGGGAACGGAAACGAAGGTGCTGTGAAAATAAATTAGTTGAAGATAAAATAACAATCCTATTGAAGGTGTCCTTTTGCCAGAGTGTCGTTTTACTTCCGCTCCTTAACCAAAGGACTTTTTTACAAGCAAAAACAAAAAAGATAAATAAATAAGAGAGATTGCAGGTGTTCAACTCAACAGCCTACCTCCAGGCCATTGCTATTACTCTGGCATTAATTGCCAGCCCAAAATGCTGATAATTGAAACATTTCCCGGCCTGTCTGCCATTTCCATAAGCCAAATAGATCGCTTCCTCTGACAGATCGGGCTAACATTTTCAAATGCCCACGCCCACCAAAGTGAGGCTTCGTCGGTGGAAAACCAGTAGCAACTGCAAAATTGCTGTTGGGTTGTTGGGCTGTTCCTGTTGCAGTTGCAGTTGCAATCAAAACCATCAGCGACCACAAAGTCCACGTCGTCATCATCATCATCGTCGTCGTCGTCGTCGTCGTCGTCGTCGTAGTAGTCGCCGTAAAACGTTCCCCTGGCCAAGATTGATCATCGGGCCTGGCCCAGGCTCATCCATTTTTTCTTGCTGATGCTGCAGCGTTTATTTTTATTTTTCATACATATATATATAACTTTTGTGTGGTTTTGTTTTTGCTTTTGGCTTGCCCAATCAGCCACACCCACAAGATGTGCAGCGTTCATATTAAAATGGCTTTAAAAGGCAACAGGCAGCGCTGAAAGTGGCAAGACACAACAATAACAACCGCATTGGAGATCTGCAAGATGGCTCGCTTCCGTTCCAGCTGCAAGGTGTGTGGCAAAGACGAGAGGCCCCAAAACAGAAACAGTAGCCTGCCACTGCCACTCTGCCACCGAAAGCGCAACAATTGGCAATTTCATTTGCTGCGCCCCAAAAAAAAAAAAAAAAAACGCAGTTCCAACAGGTACGCAAGCTGGGTGATGTTTGTGAATGTAACTGATGGTACAGTGGGTATATCCTAAAGAGAACTAGGTAACATAATAGATATTTATTCATTCATGTAGAATTTCATCAGGAATCACTAAGTTGTTATATCCATTAAAATAAACAAGTCCCTTCCACACAGTATAATTTTGGCTCCATAAGTTCTATTCCTATATGGAATAAATTTCCCAAATTGAACAGATTCCTCAAAGATAGATTGAAGTTTAAAATTTCAATAGGTTTTAGTATTATTGATCCTCCTTTTAAATATTGTCCACTGTCTATTGGTTAACAGGCTCCATTCAAACTTTCTACGTCTGCGACACGCTGCGATCTCTATGAACATGGCCGAAATGGGGATGGGGCTGGCAGTGGGGTTGGCTTTGGGGCTACAGGCTTCGGGAGCCTATGGGGGAAATGGGATAGGGAAGCTTAGTGTGCATAGTGCAGCAAAAAAAAAAAAAAAACTGGCGGTGCTACATCATCGTCAAACCCGTCGAGTTGCGACTTCGATTTCCTGTGCGGTGGATTGACGTCTCCCAGGTCACTTGCCACAGCGTTTGGTTGCATTCGTAATTGCTCCGCAACGAAATTTCCATATGATAATATTTATTCGCTGGAATATGCCTCATGCCTCCATCTCGAGTCGGCTCCAACTGCATCTGTCTGTCGGTCCTGTGGAGGCTACGCCTGCGCGCCACGCAACACTTTTTTTTTTTGTAAGCACTGTTAAAAATAAAAGGGTTGAATTTATATTAATTTTAAAATATACAAAAGAAGGTACTATTTGTTAACTAATGGCCGTAATTATTAAAAAAAATAATAATTTTGTTAATTTATTTAAACTTAATAATTGAGAAACTAAGCAAGACCCTTGACTGACCACCCTATATTTTTTCGACTGGATGGATATTTTTGTTTGTGCTGTCTATTTGACACTGCGCAGGCGGCGAGGATGCTCTGCATCCAACTCTAAACTCCAACTTCGACTCCGAAACTCCAACTCCAGAAATGTGTGGGTGGTCGTTTGAATGCCCTGCCCGACTGCAAGTCTTTCTTTTGCCAAAGCTTCGTGTTCGCATTTTTTATTTCCATTTTCCATCTTTCGGAAAGGCCAATGCTTCCACTTCTCCTCAATCCTCAATCGATTTGAGTTTTATTATCTGGTTGGCATTTTAGTTGAATTGTTAGCTTAGTTTATGCATCCAGCTCCTCGGAAATGGCAGGCCCAGACAGTCCATGTGTGGATTATGCAAGCCGCATGGAATCTACATTTTTTGTGGCCATTGGGTGGTATAGTCGATGGGTTAAGGGGTAGGAAAGTTTCCCCTTCAAAAGACACCTTCCTGTATCCAAATTGCACCTTGCATTAGAGTTAATTTCTAGCTAGTGCACCCGCAGGAGGAGGAATAGCCTAAACCCCTATAGGACCCTTAATTTACAAGCTAAAAAAAAAGGAAATAAACAGGTAATTAGGTCAACGCCTGGGTTAAGTCGAGTGTCGCCGGCACGCGTAATGAACCTGTTCAGGAGTTGGCCAACTCGCCACGAATTTCTAATAAATTTCTAGCCGGGCTAAGACCAAGTCAAAACAACACGCGCTCCGTCTGATCGCTCCTGGGCACCTCAGGTACCCGGAAAGCCTCTTAATATGCCAGCCAACACACCCTCATGCGTTTGTTGTTTGTTGTCCGGTGTCCGGTGGTTTTTCGGCCCCGACACTGATGATCGTTTCGGGCCAGAAGTTCAGTGGTGCACGGAAATGTGCGGGACGACTTGGGCCGACAGGCGACAGTCGCGCGTCGTTCCTTTTAATAGTGTATATAGTGTGTATGTTAATATCCGCTCAACCCCAACCCTCTGAGGGATTCCATCAGACCGCCTCTATTTGAATAATTAGTCGCTCGTGCCCGCCGCCCGTCGTCTGCCTGTCGCAGGCCCACTTGCATTCCAGTGCACTTTGCATAACGTGTCCTGCACTATGAGCCCTTTGCCTCGAGGCTGCACCTTCCCCATTTCCTTCGCCCCTTGTTGCAGGTCACTGGAGAGGAACAAGTGCTTAGAGCGGGCCAAGTAAGTGGGCCGTAGGTCATATACTTAGAGAAAAGGGGATATACTTTTTGTTTAGAATTAAATTATATTATTTAATAATATTTAGAATTAAATTTTATCCAACCCATTGTAAAAATAATACCCTTTCTTGAAGGAAAAATAATAAGACCAGAAGTAGCACCTTTCTACAAAAATGAATTTTTAAAATAGACTCTAAAGAGTCTAGTAATAGAGTCTAATTTTTCCAAATCATAAACTTCTATTTACCTATTTTTTCCAGTGCTGAAACAAAAAAGGATGCGGTCAGTTTGTTTGGATCCTTAAGGGGTGGATGCACTCGAGCGATGCATGCCGGCGCATATGCCACTTTTGAGGTGTTGCTGCTGGCTCGTGGCAGCAACCATAGCACCTGGCTGGGTGGTGGAATTCAAGGACTGTCAAGACATTCAAGTTGGCCAGGTGATGGGTGCCCGAAATCTCTCAATAACATTTAGTTATTGCCGTTTGACAACCCTGGCGAAAAAATAGGCAAACAACAGCTGTCAACCGGGGTGAGTGATTCGTTTGCCGAAAAGAATCTTATTCATTTTCAAATATCTCCATTATCCTTTAGATAATGACGGATTCTGGCATAGAAGTGCCTCTGCAGCCCTATGCTGGCCAGCTGCTCCTCATCAAGGATCTCGTCATTCCGGATACTTCGTCCAGCAAATCCAGGGCGAGACCATCCTTTTTCGAACGTAGTTGCGTCCTGAAAAGGTTGTTAAGGGTTTTGGGCCAAGAATATCCCAACGAGGAGTTCAACATCGAGAGCAATGATCCTCTTATTGAAGGTTTCATGGCGGGCTTGGAGACATTCATGAGATTCACGGTCCAAAAGTCCATAGAACAGTGCGAGCATCGCACTGGCTACTTTCTATATAGCGACGATCGGTGTATTATGAAGAACGAGATGCGATCGACGATGTCCTTTCTGAATGACCTGGAACTGGCCGACTATGGCTCCTCGGATGACGATAACGACTTCTATCGCAGACGCCGTTATCCGGGATCACGGGATCACAAGAGTCACAGCATGCAAATGGACTCGATCAATACTACGGCTCTGAATGCTATTGGAGCTGTCCGGAAGCGTCCTGGGGATGGCCCAGGGACGGATCCTGTACTCTATCCAGGTGTCGTGGGCAATCTGAATCGTCCTCTTGGTTTTCGATGCAAATACATTAGCATTCGCGACGTGATGCAGTTCATGGAGGAGGACAAGCGCTTTTCCAGGAGCAACCTCCTTTTTGAAGCGTATTTGAAATATAAGCCTTAAAAATGATTTCTTCCCATAGTATATAGCATGGAATAAATTAAAATTCCTTAAGGACCTTGTGTTACCATTTCAATTGCCTCAATTTCAGTTCAATGAACTTCCTTTACACACAAATCCCAACAAACTCAAACAAAAGCCCAAGGAAACAGGTGGTGTATCCTTTGTTCCATTGCACTTGGCATTTTCAATGGATCCCCCGGCTCCATGCACTTTGAACTTTTGTGCTGCACTGCTGCTGTTGCTGTTGTTGTTGCAGACGGAACATGTCGACAATGGAGCCGGGTACTTAAAGGAATATCCGGCGGGACAGGAAACATATGCGCACTGGAATTGGAATTGAATGCCATTGGACCCATTGCGCATGCGCCGCTTCTTTATTTTCTTGGGGTTTCGAGATAGGAAACGTGATTTTATCGGCCGCGTCTCATTATGTTAAGTGCTGGCAATAAAATCAAAGCGCACGCGGACGACACATTTCATTGAACTTCAATTGAAGCCGTTCTTTGGCTCGAACCGCTCACGTACTTGCCAGACACATGCCCTGGGGATCGTGCTAGGAACTCTACGGAGTGGGAGGATTTATTTCCGTGTAATTTGGAGACATTACCAAAGGGTTAGTGCGATTATAAATGCATTGGGGCTTTGAATACTCAAGTATTGTGAATACATGTGAGGAGGGAGGCTACTAAGAAAGGTTAAATAAACTCCATAAATTTCATAGAGTTTTGTACTTTAATAAATCCTTAGAAGCTTAGCTTACAAATTAGTCCTATTCCTCTCCCAAACATCTGCCTATTTTACATAAAACGAATACTTACCAAAAGATCCCTATCTTAATTCAAGTTTAATTCAAATATCCCCAAAAATGGAACCGTATATCCTTTAGAACTATACCCATATCCTCTTCCTATTCATAGATAAGCATTTGATAAGTTCCTAATGTTTAAACAAATTTTTCGAGTGGGTACCATCCTCAGGATCAGGATCACCACCTGTCCGAGGTGCAAGCTAGCCACCCCTATCCTGCACCCTCGGCAGAGTACTTGCTACATGTTGCAATATCAACTCGGGCGTATATCCCTTTTTATGAACATACATATATTTCAAGGACTTGCAGGAACAGCTGCGGGCTGATAGAAAATATCAAACGCTGTCAGGCGTAAACTTGACAGGTAGTACTGGAGTAGGAAAAGTTCTCCCCCTTGTTTTCTTCAATAGGTGCACCAAGGATCGGGGAAACCACCCCATAAGTTGCCACATTTATACACTGAGGATAATACATTTTTGTGGATATTTTTTTCAGGCAAGAAATGGAAGATGAATAATTTTTAGGATTGGAGTTATTACTAAGAGTTAATAAGTAAATATTAAATTTTTACGCTATTTATAATATTAAATAAGATGTATTTTTTCCCTGTGGCACAATCGCTTTTCCGAGAGGAAGGGGCAAGTTTTATGGTGCCAGCAAGGTGTATTTGATCAGAGGGACGTATAGCCGAGAACCTTGCAACCCAGCAAGGACAGGAAGGCGAATTCCAGCACATGTAACACCACCGGCACCACCACCACCACCATCGATCCGTTAGTTTCCTCCTTTTCTACTGTAGGTGGTGCACCACCATATCGTGTTTGTATAGCAGGAACACACAAAGAGTTGCTTTTGTGTGGGGGAAAGGAAAATGTGTTGCACCTTTTTTGCATAACGCTGCTTTCTGTTCCGCTCGGGATTAAAGATATGTAGGTATAAACAGATGTATATGTCTGTCATCATTATAAATATATTTATTTTTTAAAAGAAGACTCCGACTCTTCTTCGGCTGTGGCGAAGTAGCAGCTGTGCCAATATGAATTCTACGGCTTTGGGTGATCATAAAATAAAGTCCAACAAATTTGTTGTTTGCCGACCGGGATGGCTCAGAGACCGGTGTTTTCCATTCACCCAATCGAGTCGACTGGAAGAATCGGATTCATAATGGTAATGGGAATGGGAATTGATTGGAGCAGGGACGGATGGGCTGAGCTGCTCGTGTTTGCTCTTCGATAAGGGACCTGATGGGGCTCCACAATGACATCTTGCTTTGCACTTATTTACATATAATTGAGCACTCTCCTTATTTGTCTAGTCATTTAAATAAACCCAATTGCCGAAGGCCTCCGTCCTACTTGGCAGTCACATTAAACGACAGTTCTCCTTCACGTTAGCAGGCCACGTGATATCGGTAGCTGGTAAATGCCAATCCTTATAGTTGAAATCGGTTCGATCGGGTAAATAATTTCCTCATTAGCAGCTGGAACACATTCTCTGGGGGATAGTTGTGAGTAACTATCAATATCGAGCATTTTCCCAAGGAAGTTTGAAATACTTCTATGAAGTTTAGGTATTCATGGAAATGTGTGACTTTTGCGAGGTTATTAGTAAACATAATTTTAAATCTACATGCTATGGTCAATAAAAATCATTAAACTTTCCAAATCTCCTAGTAATTTCTCGCCTTTTCCTCATGATTGTATCTATTTTCTCACCTACAGTCGATCATAAAAGTGATGAATTTCACAAATATCGGAGTTATATGGCCCAGCCAGCTAACACTTTATTTTTTTTTTGAAGCATCCCAGCTCCGTTTCTAATCCGCAACATATGCCGAGGACCACCATCCGCCAACCGTCAACAGCCAGCACAGTGGGCACTCACAAAAGAGGCCATAAAAACACATGGACACGTAACGATTTGCGCCGCTGAGCCCAACCGAGGCTCTGAGGCTCCAACTGTTGCGTATTAGAGCTGGAACAAAAAAAAAAGAGGGGGAAGGGGTTAGGCCAGCCCCCGGTAAGACAATTTATGACTTTATTAACTCCAAAACGCAACCAGGCGGGCAACAAAGTGTTAAGCCAGGCTGAAGCCGAGGCCGAACGGCAAGGCGATGAAGTTGTATAAATGAAATTAATCTTCAATAGACACAGGGCAATAAACGAAACCAAGTATCTCAGCCAGCCTGGGACTACACTGAGGGAACTTCTGGGCCTTAGAATAGAGATATTTTGGCTATTTCTAAGTCGAGGTACGAATGAAACATAGAAAGATGTTCTGCGCTGAACTTCCATTTCATTTATTAAAAAAAATTGTATTTAAAATGTAGTTATTTTCTATTAAATACAAAATATGAATTATTTTCTCTCAGTGCCAAGCCAACACTGCCATTAGTCATTAAACAATTTTCCACTGAAGCTGCCGCTTGCAACTCCATCTCCACTTTCAACTTAAACTCCTGATGCAGTTGCTGCTGCTGCCGTTGAGGCTGCTGCGTATTTTGTCAGGTGTCATAAAAACCGAATTTATTGCGCATGTGCAACGACCATAAGATGCCGCGCTCCTCAGCATTTTGTTACAGATTTTCAGTTTTATTATTTAATTTTCTTGCTGCCAGAGCATAAATCATGATGCGTGCCGCGCTAAGGTGACAGCACTTTAGGGCACATAAACATACAACATCGACATCGACATCGGGATCGAAATCCCCATCAGAACAGCGCAGGAGCAGGTTGCTGGAATTTTAATTAAATGGGACACGGGTAGTTCCATTTAAGGTGCGTAGCCTGGCAAGAAATCCCAGGAATCGAGTCACCTCATCTTTTGGGCGAAAGTTGTACTTTGGTTGATTGATGGTAAGAAAAATAAAATATTTTAAATAAGGATAGAATTTATATACCAAAGAATAATTATGTTATTCTAAGAACTAAATCTTTTGCTGTACAGTTTTGTTTAAAACCAAGTATATCTGTGACTTCATTTACCTTTAAAATATACGTACATATTCTCCGTACTTTTAAACAGAAAGCAAAAAATCGTTCCCAAAAACTTGGATTTCACACGCTCTCGCCTGCGGGTGTTCTTCGCTTCCTTTATATATATTTTTTTTTAAGGAAAAAAGAGCACGTAATGTGGTGGATGCTGATGCCGATGTCGATGCACTTGTTCCCACAAAATTCCTTAGCATAGGCCATTTCCATGAATGCCAAACAAGGCAAAAATTTCACACTCCGCAAACGGGGGGAAGAACAAAATAAAACACAAATACAAAAAGGAACAGAAAAGGATAAAATGAACCCGAATGAGAGCCAGTGAACCTGCCACAGAGCCTGAGAAATTCTCGATCTCAATTCGGGGACAGGGAAAGACAGGCCAGGACAGACATCCCAGCATAATCAACAAGATCACGCATCAAACGAGACGACAGCCGCATAAGAATGCAAACATTAAGAGATTTTATGCGAGTTTGTTCACATTCCAAAAAAAAAAGGAGGCAGCCACAGCAGCAGTTGAACTCACAAAAAAATATACACAGAAATGCGAACAAAGAAGCTGAACAGGTACACAGGACGATTATCCTGTCATTCACTTGTTGCCGGCAAAGGAACAGGTAAAAAAGGAGGAGTCTGTGGCAGAAACCCAGCAATTTTCAGTTACACTTCCTGCAGGAGAGGTGGTCCTGCCTCAGTTTAGCGTGTGAACCTGTTTGTTGCCAACGCCCCTTGCTTGCCATTTTTTTTTGTTTGCGATGCTAATCTGTGGCCTCACATTTTTTTGGCCAATTTCAGATTTTCTTTTATTTTTTTTTTGGGTTAATTTTTGGTATAATTTTTGTTATTGTATTAGATCGCAACTGGGTCGGTGGAGCGGGCATTTCGTGTTTTTCGATAATTTATTACAGTTGCCCAATTGGCCGAAAACGGTTCGCCTCGGCAACTAAACACTTTTTTATTGTCATATTTATATTTGCGCGATTAGTTTTTTAGTTTTCTGCTCTCGCTTCTCCATTGTTGTTTTTATTTTTTTTTTTACGATTCTGTTATTTTTTCTTTGCTATAAATTCGAATTTTAAGTCGCACGCAAAATTTATTCCCACGCATTTTCAGTTCGTGATATTTCTGGGGTCTTTTCATTTTTTCGGCTGTTCATAAATTTTTCGAGAGCACAAATCAAGCGAATAATGTAAAAGGCGACGTTTTATTGTTCTTTTTGTTAGATGGGAGCTACAACTTAATAACGAAATTAAAACTGGTAAAAATGCAAAGCTTTTTGGCTTGGATTGCGAAGCTTGGCAGCGAGTTTTCATCTAATCATCACAAGCATTAAAACACATCTGTCATTTCTGTTTTCCTCACTTTCGGTTAGATTAGCATCCAATCTTTTTTCACTTTCTCTGAAAAACCCCATGGCAAATAAGGCCTTTTTTCTTTCTTGACCAATCATTTCCTATAAAACTCAATGGTCGGTGGCCAAGTGACAGATACAACAATTCCCCCACCGCCACCACCCCAGTTCAAAAATGTTTCGCCCCCCTCGCCGGCTATTTGAAATGACATGCAAAACAGTTGACATTACATTTAAGCCACAAAAGCAAAGGCAACCAGAAATATAAAATAAAATGAAATTGCCTAAATTGTTGGCCATAAATCAACGCCAGACAACGAGGAGGAGATCAAGATCCAAGCCAGCCCCAAAAAGACCCACCAGCCAAAAACAGGGGAAAAAAAACAAAAATAAATAAAATATAAAAATAAAACAACCGAATATCTTGCTTTGCTCGATTTCACTGCCAAAACAACAAAGCCCCACACAAAGCAAACTTCACCTGTTCGACGTTCAGACAATGCTCCAACTTGGTGACAGGCATGTCCACCTTTCCGCCGCTTAACCCCTCCTCTGAAAAGTGCCGGGTCAGGGGATAGAGGAGTCGAGGCAATGTTGACAAGTACCGAGGAGGCAAGCGACTCAATTGCGGCACTTGTCGCACGACACTTCACCGTCCAAATACCCACAGAGGCAGTCGTCAAAGGGGGGCATAAAAACAAAGGGGCTTTGGGAGTTGTTTTGGAAAGGGGGCGTCCGAGATGAGAAAACATCGAAAATATTCAAAAATCCAGACCGGGTGAGTGTGTCACTTTCGGGGGAGTAGTCGCTCCAAAATAAAACGGCAACCAAGCAGTCAACCATTCAGACCATGACATGACAGAAAAAACGTTTCGGCTTCTTTCACGTTGCAGTTACGGATTTACTTGAAATTTGTATACGTGCCTCAAAAAGAGAAGAAAGCAGCATTATCATTGTACGTTTTAAACTCAAAAAGTAATAGGTGTTTTTGAAAAAGGATTTTTTGGATGTAAAAAAATATATTGAAGAGAGATTATAATAAATAATATACAAGTAGAGCCTTTGAAGAATGCCTTTAAGATTGAAAAAAAATGTAATACTACCCTTTAAAACTTTACTTTTGACTTCCTCATTAAAAGTGGAAGAAATCCAGGAATCTGGAATATTAATTTCCCACTGTGCAGCTAAATGCATGTTGGCCCTCTTTCGGCTGGTTTCATTTACAGCGCAAATCCGGCGGACCATTGATGATGAGGAGTTTCAACGGGCCGACACGTCCCAGACGTGCAGACACAATAAGCACTAAGTGATGCGACGCGGCGAGGCAGTCGCATTATGATTTAGCATTTTAACAACCAGATCATCTCCTTCTGCCTGTCCGGACTCGGCTGGACGCGACAGGCCTGATTTAATCCCCGGCGGATGCAAAACATCGCCTTAATTGTGTTCTGGCCATATTTTCACTAATTAAACGCCGGCCCGGCAGGCTGAAATGATGGCCAAAAAAACGAAATTTCATTTCAGTTTGTTTAACAAATTTGCTGACATGAGCCGCTGACAGCTGAACAGTAACAGAAACGGCGGAGAAGCATGCTGTAGGCTCAATAAAACGAAAGACTTAAGCAACGAACTTGCCACACACTTGACCCCAAATGGGAGGTAACAATGGCTATGAAGTCGCATTTTAGCCGCTTTCCCGCTGCCGCCGCCGACAAAAAAATTTAATCCGAAATTTCGATTTGCACTGGGCCACACACGCTCGCAGAACAAAAGGCTTTCTCCACTCCCCCCCTCCAAGTCCATCCATTCGAAATGGCAAATCAATAGAAATTCGTGTTTCGAGTTTTTTCACTGTACCTGTCTCTGGGTGTTCCCAGCGCACTAACCGTAGAAATAATAATAGAGAATTGTGCGTCTGCGATATCATTCACTTCGCTCGGATAATTATTTGTTTGCCAAAACAAAGCCGAGAGATTGTGGAATTTTTGTCGCTAACAAAAGTGCGTGTGAACCTCTCCACTCCACTCTGGCCAATTCATTTCGAAAATTGTTCAGCCTACGCCCACACAACAAGTGCTTGAGTTTCGTATCCGCACAGGTAGCAACAGGTAGCTACTGTAATTCGAAGAAATGTTTTCCAAAGACACGGATACTTTTTCAGGATATTTGCGGTGCTGTTAAATGTTGGCTATAACTAGGCGTGTCGGGCATGGGAAATAGTTTGGGATGAGAAGGCTGTTTCAGACATAAATTGCTAATCGGATGGATGTTTTTCGTTTTTTTCCTTTTTTAGCAAAACATTCAAAACGAACTTGTTTTGGAGTTTATTGCGTAGGTTCTAAGAAACATTCCTTTGAACTTTCTTTTGTTCATAATATTTTATTCTTTAAAGAAGCGTTTTAGATTTCAATGTTTTATGATAATTCGAAGAAGCTCAAACAGTGGCTCTACTTTTCTTAAAAAAAAACTATAATGTGCTTGCTTCCAATCAGCTTATCAATTTCGAATCTCAGATCGAAGGGACTACATTTGAAAATTGTGGAATAGAATGAATGAAAAATTATTTTTTGGTTCATTCAAGAAAAAAAAAACAAACCTTCGCACTTGGCGCCAATCCATTTGGACCTTCCCTTTTTGTTCCCAGTAAACTATTCAAGATTCCTTCACAAAGTGCCCAGAGAAAGATGCCATCTCGACCATCATTTTCATCACAAACAAAAAATATATTGGTGGGGACTGAGGCTCCTGTTCTCTCGTTCTTGTCACGTATCTCCGGATATCTGTGGTCGCATCTCGGCCAATTAATTTAAACGAACACCATAATATCTCATTTTTTCGGCCTAAGTCGCCGTAGCCCCGGAAAGCGGAGAAATGAGAATTCATAGAAGCGGCCATAAAGCATTTGAAATCTGAAAAGTGGAAATATAAACGAGAGCAGAAGCCACCGACCTGATGCGATGGTACTATACTTTACTATATATATCCACTTGTTACTCCATTTACAAGTTACCAGGAACTGTGATTGAGATCGCCAGTGGGGCCAGTCGTAAAAAGCCAGTTTATTTGGAAATTTAGTTGTAAAAATGTAACTTGGCCCCAACTTGTGGCAGGGCAAGTGCCACTCAGAAGGGTCGATCCTAGCCCCTGAGCCCCAAAAAACTGGCCGCATAAATCTCGGAGGCCGGTAATTTAATTTCTAAAACTTGCCCACTAAAAAATTAGACTAAATCCGTTGACAAGTGTCGTTTGGCAGGCCAGGTTTTTCCGTGCAACGGAAGTTGAAGCCTCATGCCTCATGCCACGACATCCAGGTGAGCCAGAGACGAGGGCGGTGGGCTGTGGAAAATCACCCATGGAATACCAAGAAGTTGCCGCGGCAATCAGACAAAATTGTCGCCATGTGTCGCAGCCCTGACTCTGACTTTAAGCCACTGATTCCGATTTTAGCCTCGGGCTTTGGCGGCTTCAGCTTTTTTCTTTATTTTGTGTTTGGTTTTTTTTTGTGGTTCGTGCGTCGCCAACCACTGGGTTTTGTGGCTTTGGCGCGAGTTTGACTAATTAAAGCGCAGACTTTGGGCATTTTTAATTTGTACGCTTGTAAAGTGAAATTTAGTTTTTTTTATTTAAGGTTTTGTTTCTCGCTTTTGGCTTCGTGCAGCTTGTTTCCTTTTGAACTCTGGAGCGGTGCGTGTTGCTCTTTTGGGTGAGAAGTTGGCGGAAAATAAGCATTTGGGGCATAAGGAATAGTATTTGATTCTTTAACAGAATATTATTATAAAGTAAGAGGATTAGTTTTTAGACCATTACTACTAGACTAAAGTGTTCTAGAACAATGAATTAATTATTGCAATAAATTTTTCCAAATTATTATTCTCTTCTCATATATATAATCTTTAAGATATTTAATCTATGGTTCCTGGTTAGAGCATTTGGGTATAAATATTGTATCACGACTTGAAGACTCAACACTTTTTAATAGGCTCGTGGTGATTTATGACCGTTTTAAAGCGGACTCTTCCGAGAATCATACGAATGACCAGCTGACCTCCATAGCCTTACAGGCGTACTGTTCATATATAGCCTCCAGTTGGGGCTCCACAAAACGTTGAACATTTCACTTTCTGGCCAAAAAAAAAACAAACCAAGAAACGGCAACGACATCTTCATCTCTTGGCTTGTCTTTTGTTTCTGCAGTCGTCCAAAAATGGCTGCCATTGTAAATTTTGTTGGATATTTCCGAGTGGGTGTTGGGGGCTTTTAGGGGCCCATGTACGAGTAGTATACATTGCAGGTGCAGGTAAACACATGTTAACTAGTCGGAGAAGCACAAAATTGGGGGGATAGTCCCGACCATGTTGGCGCAAATGTCAAGCTATAAATACCGAATTGGAATTGGAATTGGACTCGGAGAATTGGCCACAAATGCGTTGTATTCGCTACAAATAACGCAAATATGGACATGAGCTTGTTGCCTGTTTGTTTGTTTTGTGTGGACTTACAATTGTAGGAATTTCGCAATCGAAATAAAGTTGCACTAAAACGCATTCGCATTTTGGCGGAAGTGGTATCTACATATGTTGCCACATTGCCGCAACAAATTCAAATGAGGCTACAAATTTCGTATATCTTTGGCCTCCTATGGTGATGTAATTTGGCCAATTGTTTTGGCCAATCGAATTAACACATTTCTCATTGTACGGTTGGGGTCATAAATGAGTTAATAATGACACCCGTGCAAATTACACTTGAGAAGTATTTCTTTCAGTGTGATAAGCCGCTTGTGAGGTACTTTCACCCACAATACCGCACAATAGAAATAAAAGTTTTACCTTTTGATATAATATTTTTTCGTCGGGGTCTCTGTAAACAATGACCAAATACGTTTCGAGACTCACTCCGGCTCACCTGCAGCAATTGTTGATGTAATAAATAGGGTCTGGGCCCCAGACAAAGACACCAGACACCACCAGTCTTTATCGGTGAAAACTCGGCACTTTCAAATGCTAATGGCACTCTTTCAATTTATTCAGAATCAAACAGAAAGAAGCGGCTTGTGCCACACACATGACACATTCCCCAATCTTATAACTCATTTTTATGGTTTGGTGCATCGAATCGATTATGAAATTGGTCTTTAGAATAAGTCCGAAATACAACATGCCTGGCACTTGGCCTTGATTTATTGGCTACCTTCTATCGCCTTGAATGTTTTCACGATCCGGTAAGTGATATGATATTCCATCATATTGATTTATAAAGAAAGGGCTCAGACAGCTACTTGGAATTACTCCACTTTCTCACCAAACAATATGTTTGAAATTAATCCTAGGTTAGTCGAAAATCCCTATTACGAACATGGATGCATCTTGTAACGTCACTGGGCCCCTGGGGTGCCATCATAACACGTGTATCGCCATAAATAATGTCGTTTACATGGCATAAGTCGCTGAGTAAACGAAATCCCTATCACTTACACTGGCTACCGTGAGCCAACCCCAAAAATTAATATACAATCTTAATAATTTATGCACAAATCGCTTAAATTTATTAACACCAGGAGAAGCCAGGGAGCCAAATTAAACACGAAATTGAAAGTCGCATAGATTCAGGAGAAAAAATTAATATTAATAAATAAAATTATTAATATTTTTTTTTAATTTTCAAAGTATTTTGTAGATATTTATTTTATAAAGTATGTATAGTTTTTAGACAAAATAGAACAAAAATTGATCTTTAAAATCTTCAAAATATATTTCCCTCTGTATTCAAATAAAGAAGAGTTGCAGGAAGTTCGATCATAACTCATCTGCGTGTTGGGGGTGTTTTGCGGGTGAAAAGTGGAGATTTAGCCTCAACACGTGAGCTCTGTATTATTTATAAACAATAATTATGGCAGCCACATGCGGTGCCTTAAATTTGTTTTGTTTTTGGGGCAAGCAGGGGAAAGTGCATCTGCGGTAGCTGGAAACTGATTAGGGAAGCACCAGTGGAAGATGGCTTTCTAATTTGTTTCTCAGGATTGTCACCTTTCGCCCAAAAGTTGACTTTCCCTTCATTTGGGTATTGGAAGATGTACATATATTTCTTATTTATGAAATATCACATTCCAATTGGCATTTGTATTCAAGAGGGCATGGGAAAAATTCTTAATCTATTTAACCAGAAAGGTTGGTGTACAAACTATATGTTCTTATTAGAATAGTTGTCTGATTAGAGGCATCTATTTAACTCCCATACTTTCTATATATTTTTACAATTTCCTGGCAACATGACTGATTTGTCTGATCAGCACTTCAAACTGGCTTCGGTTTCGACATTTGTCATTCATCAACATCAATTTGCCATTCTCCAAGCCGCATAAAAACAAAAATTGACTTGCTTTAAATAAGCTTATCTAAATCGTTGCCGAACAAGTTGTTTGGCAAATTTACAGAAATGCCATTCATCAGCCGAAATGGCAAATGAAAACATCAGTTTTAAAATTGTAAATGGCCATATGAAAAAGTGCGTGTCGTGTCTGGGAAATAAAATGGAAATATTTTTCGGCTCGTTTTGGCACTTGGCAGCCAGGCAGGCATTTGGCGTGACATTTCAATTAAAATGCTAATTTTGCAACGGACTGAGGGACATTAGCTTGTTAAAAGGCAACCCGCTCGGATCCACTAGCCAAAAACGTAAAAAATACAACAAAATATGTATCAAGGAGGGTTTAAAATTGGCTGCCGGCAACTATTTAGCGGAGTAAATTACTTTATTAGACTCCGGCCGTGGGCTGCACAAGGCGTGCCTCATACATGGATATGCCATGGAGTATGGAGTATCTAGTCAGGGGCTCTGAGTCGGGCCTGAGGAGCGCAAGTGCATTAATCAAGTCCCCACACAGACCACTCCACTAGTAGCCCACTCTATTCGAAACTCCAATTCTCTCGCGCACTCACGCCCTGACACTCGTGACTTTTCTAAGCTAATTTATCATTTTTCGAGAAGAGGAAAGCCGAAATTGATGCACTTTCTCTGCCATTCAACGCGGTAAATACAGTTCTGTAAATCCGTTTTCCTGCACTAAAAAAAATATGAGGAAGTTCTTAATCAGTCCTTCAGAAGTCAGGAGAGTTTTTATGACGAAAATTAACACTTTTTGACTCCTGATTCTACGCCTATAGTTTAACCATTAATCTACAAAAAATATTCAATAAAATGTATATAAATTAAGTAAAAATTAATATTAACTAATTTTATGACTTTTTTACGTGTTCTCTCATAACGGAAGTTAACAAAAAAATACATAAAAATTGCAGCAGCCCTTCACCTTCCACACAATCTATTTTCCTCGCCTTTAATTGTGACACGTGATGCGATCGTACCGGGAGTGGGTAACGGAAAATGGAAATGAAAATGGGGAAAACTGAATCGGGGGAAAATGCCTAAACAGTTGCGCGTTGCACATAGAAAGCTGACAATTAATCTCAACAGATGCACGGCTGCACTTTCGATTGCCTCAGCCTCGGTAGGTAGGGTCTCGAATTGGCCCGGATTGAGACTTTGTATCTTTTGGGTTGGATTGAAGAGAAAACTATTTTCAGACTCCAATTGCTTACATGTGGGTGGCAGAACATGCGAGGCAATTAAGGTCGCCTTGGGCCGACTTCGCCTCTTTCTCCAAAACCAAAATAATGGGAAAGCGATTCCCAGAGGAGGTGTCATGCATTATGCATGGACATTAAATAGAAAGGTTTGCTTTTAAATATTTTTTATAGATATTATATTCTTCTTATTATAAAGATACATATTTTTTCAATAATTTATTTAATATGTATTCAAGAAAAAAAATATAATACACCTTCCACTAATTAATTCAACACACTATCTTAATCAACACGTAAGCTAACTATTCACGATCTTGGCCAACACTAAGTTGTCTTATCGCTTCTTGCCATCGCTGTGGGACGACTCCCCTTTTGCCGCCTTATCGGCTCTTGGCCAAATCGAGCTTCGAGCCACTTTCCGCTCGCCACACAATTTTACGCACGCGCCCCGCGGGCCAAGTTGAAGCCACGGCCCAAACTAAGCGCCAGTTGACTGCAAGTCCATGAGCCGAGTTGACCAAGTTACTTCCAGATCACCTCCTACCGTCCCCCGTCGCCTATCATCTACTCAAAACAAATCGATCCCGATCCCGGTCCCCATCCTGAATCGAGAGGCATCGCGTTCGGGCCGCTTAACATGCTGCCTTCGTGCGCGCTGCTCATTGATCGAAATTGAATTGGACATAAATAAAACAAGATCAATCAATTGATTTATTTTGACATGTTGCAACAGCGTTGGCCTGTGCGAGAGCCTGGTTAGGCTTCGGGCCAGGGCCGGTTTTGGCCAACTGTCCCACTGGCCTGCTGCTCCAGCTCCTACATCAAAAAGCCAACTCCAGTGCCTTTACCTTTATGTTAAACACTGAAAAAAAATAATATCTTTAAAAGTTTGAAGATCCTTTTTGGAAGATCTCTACCATTTATGTCTTATAAATAAAGTACTTAATATATAATTTGTATTAAATTGAAATACAAAGTATTTTCCACTTCTTAGTTTTGTAATCTTCAATAAAAAATTTATTATTATTTTCTCTGCAATTCGCAGTGGGTCTCATTTGCTTTGTCACTGGGGAGATTTGTTTGCTGCCCCATTCGCATTTGCAACTTGTGGCATTGTTGCAGTGCCTTTGTGCCTGGCTTGAGTTTGATTTTATTGCTTGTTTTGCTGCCGTTTTTGGGATCGTTTCGTTAATTTGTCGATCTCTACGGCAGGGTGCTTTTTGCCTGATTAATTTTTATATGCGCTTGGGAAGCTCGGCCCCCAGGCTGACATTGATTCTAATGAGAACTCTTGAGGAGCTATAACTCCAAAACAGGTTTATTGCGAAGACGATTCGTTAATATTGAAATATTGCATTGGAATATTGCTGTTCAGGAATTCCGATATGATTCTACAGTTACAAAAAAAAGCCTCATTACCAAATCAGATCATAGATCAAAATTTAACTATCAAATTATTTGGTAATTTAGCATAAAGCGGAATTCAAAGTTGCCGTTCTTCTCTCCTATTTGGCCAGAAAGATCATCTTCTCCTGACCTCGTATAAATTTCAATATGACCATGCAAATTTCACCTGCAACAAAGATTTTTGTGTTCGTTTCTTTTTTTTTTGGCTATCCGGGAGGATTGCATATTTTGTCATATGCAGAATGGCTATTAAATATGTGCATGACATGGCCCGGGGTATGGAATGGAAATTCAAACAATAGATGGATGTCTTTCTGGGAGTTATGGACATTGGCAATACCCATCAGCCTGTGGAGTTGTCACTGATCCATGGAGTGTTCATTTCAGAGGATTGAATAGCAGGATTTTTGAATGAATAGTTTTTAAATGGTTCAAATGGTAGAAAAGACATTTGAAGGTATGAGTGGAAGGAATATTATAAACCGACATATAAATTCAACTTTCAAGTCTAATAAATTATGATACAGAATTTGAACTTGCTCTGACTTTAATCTCCTTAGAGGGTAAGATTTCCGTCTCTAGATATTGTGATTTAAAAATAATTACAGTCAGTATTCATAACAACCAAAACCGAAGCTAACAAAAAACTAAATAAAAACGACAAATATGCAATTGCATTTTTTTACATTTCATTCACAAATAAAAAACGATCAATAAAAATCAAATAATACCAGAAAACTTGCCTCGACTGAGAGATCAATCACATTTATGCTAATTAAACTTACATAATATTGCTGCGACGACAAATTCAAATCAAATTTTGTTTTGACAAATTTCGTGTGTGGAGGAAAAATGCAAAATGCTTAGATAAGAGCACCGGAGATATAGATATATGGATAGGCGAACCGAAATATATTTGTAGATATTTTATTATGCAGCCCAAAATACTGAAAGACATGAACCTCGGAGGGTGAATAGGGGCGCCGGTGGGGGCTGAAAATAGGGGGGCGGTGCACTCCATTGTAGCACAATGAACGGCGGTTTTGTGGTTCTTGCACTTTCACTTTATTAAAATGCATACCACCTACATTTTTTGTTGCTCGCTTTTCTGTTGCTCGATTCTTGACTTTAGCGCTGCAGTTCACTGGCCACTGGCCAGAGCTATGAGGGAGTGAATCCGAACCGATTTTGAATCCGATTCCGAATCGGATTCGGTTTGAATCAGATCGAAATCCGTTAATTCTCCGTGCATACTGCATAAAGCAGAAGGGAAATTGTTACGGGAAGACGATCTGCGCGATCACAGATCAGCGTTCTGCGATCAGTAACCGATGCGGATGCTGGGGACCATTGTTCTACTGCTGAATTGCAAATCAGTTCCATAGTTCTCACTGCTGCAATTTGCCGTTTGTTGGGGCAGGCAGCAACAACAGTTCTTCGCGAGATGTTTTTCCGTTTTCCACACTGAGGAAAAATATTTCGAAACTGGCTCATATCCATCTTGGAAATGGATTATATTCAATTCAAATATTATAATTAGTTTTTAATTGACAATAACCTATTTCCACAATTATAGTTATTTTCTTAAATTTTTTTTGGATTATTAAATTATTAAAATTTTTTTAATCTAGTGTACAAGTTTTAGTTTTTATATTGTTTTTAAAGATACACAAAAACACCCTTTAATTATGTTCCTAATTTTCCATAACGTATACGCCCTGTTGGCCTTCCGACCAGCATAAAGGGAATTTAAGCTAATTGTATATTAATTTATTTCTGTTAATTTAACTCTTTATGAGTAACTCCTGACTAGATTCCAGCCTAGATTTTGTCACCGTGCATCATGTAGCTCCAGTTCAATCAACCCGGCTGGTCAACGACTCTCCGAGCCACTGGACACACGTGGGTGTGGAGCGTGGTGGTGTCGTTGGCGTGGCCTTGTCGCTTCCCCCGATCCAGGGTGAATGTACCGTTGTGTCTTTGAACTCCCGGCCAGGGCTATGGCTGGAACTACGGCCAGAGAGCTATGGCATAATGCCCATCGGAGAGTCGCCAGACAGTCAGACGCTCTGATGAATGATACAACGAACCCTTATACTGGCCGACCGGCACCCAGGCAGGCAGCCGCCGAAAAAAAGGCGCGATATAAAGATCAATAAATAAGCAAATACCAGCCGAAATCGAAATATACCTGACGCGATCTTCGCATGCAAATTTCGGGGTGGTGGAGGCTCCGCTCCCTCTTGCCCCCCTCGAGGGTAATTAAAATTACAAATTCGACCAACAGCATTGGGCAAAAAAGGAAGAGACGCCTCATCTGGCAGCGGCAATTAGCATCGATCGGCTAGGTTCTTTGCCGGATTGTTGATATATGCATAAAGACGGCGACGTGACTTGAATGAATGATCACTCCCCCCCGATGACAAAATCCTTGATCAGCGTTCATTGATCTCGGGCTCTTGCAACGTCAAATCCCCAGATGCTGTTGCCAAGTTGAACTTTTGGAGTTGCAATCGTCATAAAATCGTTGGGTTCTGGATGAGTTACAGTGGTGATAAAGTTGTTCTGGAAGTTAAGTACTTGATTAAATGTAAAGCTATAAAATGGGTATTTATCTTATTCTATGCTATGCTATAAGATAAACTAAAAAATTCGCTAAATATAATAAACTTAAAAGCAAAAAAAAATCATTTTCCCACATTGCCTTCTTGCCAGTTAAATAAATTCTGGCATTTACTTGCCATATATTCTCATTATGGGCGACACAGAAAGTCGTGTTTTATTTCAACACAAGTGGATTTTAATAATAAAATGTGTCTAATTTGGAACCCACTCGCCTTGAAGATGTAAAGAAGGAGAAACCTGATTGCAGCACCTTTTCATATTTATTTTTATTTTTATTCGGCCTGCCCACCATTGGACACTGAAGACCTGGGCGACCGACCATGGGATGCTGTTTCCACCGCGTGGACTTTCCTCGGCGGCTTCCTTCTTGGCTCCTACATATATATGTATGTATGATTTTTTTTTCATTGTATGTGGTACGTGCGAGGCGTCAATGCTTCATTTCCACTGTCATCTTAAGTTGATTGCAAGTTACGAGCGTGTTGACACCCTACCTGTCTCGCATTTTGCATGGCTAACGGTAATTGCAGTTGCACATGCGTGTGCCGGGGTTATCGGGGGCCTCGTCGGCATAGTAGTCCGGTCCGGGGTTAATTCCCGGGTCTCCCATCCACAAAAGCTACTCCTTCTTCCTACTCCTCGCCATGCGCGGGCGGCTTATTAATCAGAGCGCTCGTTGCACAACGCTCCTGGCCACAAGACTTTGGGGGCATGATTCATGCTTAATTGGCTCCAATATCAGCACTGCAAGAAATTCTTATTTATATAAAGTTTACAAGGTTTAATAAATATAAATTATGAGTATTAAGATTCATAATACCAAGTTATTCTTGATTAACTTCATAATAATGTCTGAAAAACAAGGAATTCTTGCATTTTTTGAAGTGCTTTTAAAACTGCATCCAAACCGAATCGGAATCTAAAAGCCGAGACCGATCCAGCTGTAAGCCGTGCAAATCTCACCCAAGTTGTCAATTTCACAGACAACACATTTCAATCAAACTTCGCCGTGCCATAAATAAGCCGCCAAGTGGACAGATCCGAATAACCAGGTTCCACTCCAATTTTTTTAAAGTCTATCTCGCTTAAATTACACATTGTACTTGTGGTTGTTGGTCTTTTGATTCGTTTGCTGTTGTTGTTATAGTTGAGCACGCCTAACGTTCACATTTTTCCACATGAAATTATGAAGTTTCCATGGCAATTAATACGCATGAGCTGGGGTCTTTGGCAGTTCCCCCAAATCCGAGTCCCAAAACTGCCATTCCAGGCGGGTGTTGTCGTCCGTCTCCAGCCGGCTCGGCTCGGCTCGGCTCGCATGTCAATTTGATGGCAATTAACTTGGACCGGCTTTTGTTTTAATAATAAATTTAATGAGCTGCCAAAAATGGTTGCAAATTTACGTGGCAATTAGCGGCCTAAACGACGACAACTCCACCGGCGACACTTGGCCAAAAAGATCGTGCCTGGGCGGACCAACTTACCAAGCAACCAAAGCTACTACCAACAATCCAAGCTGTCCAGATGTCCAGCTGTCCGTCTGCCGGTGCTCCATTTTGCTAATGAGCGCTGCGATTTTCCTCGTATCTTTTTTGGCTTCATCGGGGCTTGGCCAAAGGTGGTGCCCAGTGGTGCTATGCGAGTTTTGCGAGTGGTGCGAAGGCATTTCGAGGGTGTGGTGGCTTCGATTTTCTGCTGCAAGGTGACAATGTTGCTTCAAGCTAAATGGAGTGGTCAGGTGAGCTAATAACATCGTAGATCAAGTTCCTAAAAAAGAAGATAAAAAGTGTTTTCGACTATAATGAAATTATATACAATTTTTAAACTAAAGACAATCGAAATCAAAATATAACTAAATAGTTGTAATATTTTTCTTATGCTTATTACGACTAAGAATAAATTATATTTTTATTAACGTTTATAAAGCTTAAATAATAGATAAAGATAAAAACATTAAAAAAAAAAACAAACCATTATAATTTAAAAAAATTTAAGAGCTATTTTACTTTATCTTTATAAAGAATACAATAATTTGGTACGTATGTTTTTTGTTGTTTTGCTTTTAAATGCTTATAAAAAGACCTTTCATCTCCTCTAGAAAATTCTATCAAATCATTTTATACAAAGTAGAAGAACGCAAGCGTAGTGTTTGTTCAAGTTTTCATTTGATTTAAAAACTGTTTGTTGTATAAAAAAATTCGACATCGACGAGACGAATAGGAAGATCACGGTTTCTCCAGGAGATCGACTGGGCGGGCTTTAGTAGCCGGCCATTTGGGGATGATAGCCGTGCATCTCGAACAGCTCCTCCTTGGTGATGGTCCGTTCCAGCTGCTCGGGATCCAGCTTGAAGTGACGCGGCAGGATCTTCCACTGGAACATGTTGAAGTAGTTGTATTCCCCGGACTCCTGGAAGCCTCTGTAGGCGTAGTTCGGATTGTCAGCCTGCCGCTTGATCCAAAAACGCTCGAACTTGTGGAAACGCCAGCCGCGCTCCGCCAGCTCCGCTGCCGACAACAGTTGCATCATATCGCCCGGATAGGTGTAGAAGAAGAAAAACAGTAGCTCCACCTCCATCTGCTCTGTTTTCGGTTGTTGGAGGCCCAATCTGCCCGCCATGCGATAGTTCATTGGGACTTCGAAGTTCAGCTCGTGGGGAGCACAGCGCCCGGGAAGGAAGGGCCCCGAGAAGGAGGAGTGAAGGCTACCAGACCCTCCGGCACAGCAGTGCGTTTCCAGATTGAGATTTGTTTCATGCTCCAGGATCTGAGGAATCAGAAGCGGATTTCTTGTCATTGATCCCAGATCCTTGGCCAGGCCCAGCATACCGAAAGATCCCTCAACTGCATTCCGCGGCGGCTGCACCTCAGACTTCCACAGCTTCTCGTAGATGGGTGGCACGAGTTCAAAGTCCACGCCACCCAGAGGCATGCCCATGCGATTGGTCTTCATGCGGGCATACAGCTTGGCGCACTCGAAGCCCGGTGGTGGTGCAATCAGGGGATTTGGCAATGGATTCGGACCACCTTTGGCCACGACACCATTAAGTGCCCTCTGCCGGACCCCTTCGTGCAAGAATTGCTTACTAAAGATTAGGCTAACATCGAAACGAGCGGCGGTGTTGAGATAGCCATAGAGCATGTCCATTTGCTCCTTGGTGACAACGGTGTTCTCCTCCTTCCTTACGGCATTTGAGGACACATCCAAGGTTTTACACTCCTCCACGAAGTCCTTCTCCGTGGTGGCACTCACTGGGGTGACATCGCTTACGATCACCTCCTCCAAGCTGTCGACGTCATCCTCGCAGCCCTCGTCCTCCTCATCCTCGTCGTCGTCGTCATCGTCATCATCGTCGTCGTCGTCATCGTCATCCTCGTCATCATCATCATCCTCGTCATCCACGTCTTCATCATCGCTCAACATGGCCGTCCAGTCGTCGGGAACAGCCGAGGACGAGTTCGAGGGCAGTCTGGTGCCTGGTAGCGCCGGAAAGTCCTCTCGAAAAATACTAAATTCAGGCGGTGTCGGCGGCGGCGGTGGCGGTGGTGGTGGTATCTCCAATTTGGGCATATTCTTCACCACATCCACGTACAAAACGGCACCGTTGCAGGATGCCGATGCCTCCGGGGAGGACGTGTTGAATAGACCCAAGGGTGGCGAGTACGACGGTGGACTCGGTGACTTCTCCTTCTCCGTGATCTTGGCATTATGGCGCTTCATCGTGTACACAGGATTTTCATACAACTCACAACTAATTCTGAATTTCGATCCAGAAACACGAAGCTAAACAGGTAAATGAACCACGTGACGTTAAATGACAAACAACACTGTGCAACACTGGTCGCCAAGTTTAAGCTTTATCATTACCAGATCAAAAAAAACAAAAGATCAGTGGGTCGCCTAAGCCGTTTAATATGAGCTTAATAACTGAGTTAATTGACTTAGATGTTAAATTCTTATTTTTGTCCGTCCTATCAATGACTAACGATAATTATCGCACTACAAAGCCAGCCCTGCCAGATCACTTTCACCATGCAGACTAGGGTTGCCAGCTTCATAAAGTTTAAAAAGCTTACAAGTTCTATCAAGTTCTTCAATCAAGTGATTTAAACTAACCAAATAACTGTTTGCATTGCGTTTATCCAGTTAATAATAAATGAATACATGTCTGAGGCTGTGTGGGAGCCACGGAAATTGCAATAAACCAATTTAAAAGCCAAAGTCATAAATTCAAACTCAAATTCACCTGCAGCTTTACTCAGGAGGAATGTGCAAAAAAACGGGACAAAGTGGCAGACACGACGCACAAAAAATGCTCATCTATAATGCAAAAATAAACTGGTTGGGGAGTATAACCCATTAACTTAAAATGACACCGAACTAACATAAATCTCGTTCTCTAGCCGGAGTCGGAGGAATTGACAAAAGGACTGGCCGCTCAAGGAGGAGGTGAACGAGAGGATGGCGATGGAGCACCGCCAAGCTAATAGCCCATGAGCTCCTGCACCACAAAACTGGAGGAGTAGATGGTCATTTGCCTGCCGCAAATCAACGGACTTGTCCGGCGGCCACAAAAGTCACAACACTCGGCAAATCAGGTGCATGGCTCCCACTACCAGTCGGCCGGCTCCAGCTCTTCAAGCCTGCAAATTAAGCACAAATAATATAAAAATACAATAATGCATATTCCCGGCCGCTGGCCAAGAAAAATGATACACATAAGCATGGCCAAGTGCAGGATCGACGTATGAATAGGGTTCAAAACAGCAGATATGAGGACTTTGAATGCTCTAGAATTAAAGTTTAAACTTTTTCTTTAATTTAGAAGAAATAAAAAGTCCTTATTCACTTTAAGACCTATTCTGTTAAATAATTTTGAAAGAATCTTTAACCTAAACTGTAAATAGGACGTCCTATTTCAAGGAATTTTCAAGGAAAGATTATTAAAAGCCCTATATACCCCCTGAAAGATCTGAAAAAATCACCCAACTTACCAGGATCGCGGCTAACGAAGCAAAGTCATCACGATCTGCGGGCAGAAGCTCCTCCAGCCGCATAAACTTCAATAAATCATACTCATGTTGCCGGGAACAGCGACAAAAGCAAATGGTCTGTTCCATGATTCGCAAACCGCCATCCACAGAATCCACGATCACCTGGCCGACGTTCGAGACGGGTCAGGCCAATTGCAGAGCCATTAAATGGCCAGAGCCAGGACCAGCAAGTGGAGGTGTCAACTGGAGGTGATCTTAAATTGGATTTTGCCTCTCATTTGATTGCGAAATACTCATTTTCTATATTTCAGAGTGCCATGATCCGGACATGGATGGATGACTTCTCTAGAGGATTATTGTATTCAAAAGGAAACTTTGGATTACAAAAGGAAACCTTCAAGTTTAAGTTACTATTTAGAAATAAGATTAAAGCTTTTTCCTTATATTAGTAATTATTTTTTAATTATTGCAATAACATTTTAACCACAACAGTCTTCTTGCAGATCCTCAAACCTCACTTACATCCTGAACCTGTTCAACGCCACCAAAGTGTGTACTATGGAAATTAGCAACGGCTTAAGTGACGCCCCATTCGTCGCCACAAATGACCCGACTCCGCCGGGTGCGTGCCGCCATCCAGAATACCTCGCCTAATGACCAGCGGGAGCAGCACTTGTACTTTACATCTAAGACATCACTAAGCACCGAAAGAAGGAAGCTCCACGGAGGGAGAAGTCCCACAGTCGGGTAAGTTTTATGAGCTCAGACCTATTTCTCATCCCAGTGGACTTAGTGGCAGGCGGGCCATTAGCCGAAGCGTTCAGCATAATGGCCATATGTTTATGGGGTTCTTGGCAGTCTTAAAAAATTATTCACAATAGGCGTAGATCATTCTTGGGACCCGGCCCGTCTTTGTAGGCGTTTGTGCAGTCAAGGCTGCACCAGACACGTTCGGTGTGGTTTTTGTTAATTCCTCTTTTTTATTTACGAGCAGCAACTAATTTAAAAAACGATACTTAAATCGCAAAGTTGCACTATTTACCGATGGGAGGGCATAGTGCCAGTATGATGTATTTTAATCTTTGTATAATTGGTTATTTATTTTTTGTATAAATATTTTATGTTGCTAGGAAGTAGTATACCTGGACTATATACTTTGCTAATTAGCACTGGCTATGCCTACTGCCCGAGTTCATTTAATGGGCCATGCCACATGGAAGAAAAACAAATTATGAACTGCCACAAACATTGGCATATTGTTGGCTCAGTCCAGGCAACAATTGGCATTTGCAATCAAGAGCAACTGCATCGGGAGCAGTGGCGGCACGCACTGCCGGCAAGTGAATGGCAGGCGGCAATTGCTGCGACAGGTAGCCCCCTCCGGGAGCTAAACGGACGGACTAAAGCTGGCCAACGTAGGTGGCACACTCTTGGCCGAAAGTGGAATGTGCCAAACGAGGGGGGACATTCACTAACTGGCCGATTGTCAAACTTGCCAAATTGAAAACGAAGTTACGATGCAATCGCGGATTTGTTTATGCTGCCGTTTTGAACCGAACGCAATTATATTTATTTTTTTGTGCTTTACTTCGCATACTTTTCATTTCCTTGGATCTTGTGATTTTCATTTTTTTTTTGTTATTTTTAGTTTTAAATTTAATGAAATATTACGCGCACGTGTCAGCGGTGCGATAAAATTTATTTACGCAGCATTGCGGGTCAAGTGAAAGCACATTTTTCTGGGCACTGGCACTGGTACTGGTACTGGTACTGGCACTGGCACAGGGGCAGTGAGGCCTTCAGACCTTCAAATTGAATTTACGCTGGGATTTCGGGCAGAGTGGCGAATTAAAAATCGAAACCGAAATCGAAATGTAAACCTGACTTTCGGGGGCAAGCATAAAAATGGGCGTAGGGCAGCCGCATTGACACGCGGCCATATTTTAAATGTCAACAGGATGGAGGAGGTGGACAGAACGGAGAGATCCCATCGAATTGAATCCAATCCAATCGGATGGGATTGGTATTGGCAATGGGACTGGGAATGGGAATCGCTGCCGGGCCACAAGCCAAGGATGGGGCAGTAACTGCACCGATCCGCCTTGTCCATGCCCATCAAAAATTCAATAAAATACCATTAAATTACAAAATGAAGACAATTCATTTTTCTTATTTCTGGTTTCCCTTCAGTGAGTTTTGGCAATACATGCGATTGCATTTTGTTTCTTTAAGCAGGGAAGCATTTAATGTCGCTTTTTGCAGTTATGAGCAATAAAATATGAAAATCCTTTTTGGTTTATAAACGTTGAAAACGGCATTTATCGTAATATTTTATGAAATCAGTGAATATTCGGTGAACAGCAGTTTCGGATTGACTTTTCAAGTTCTATTGTTTGGCTTTAAGTTGGATTGATTGATGTTTTGTTTGGGGCTTATGTTGCATTTGGAATTGAGACTTTATATTGTAGAATTTATTCTGAATAGCCTGACAAGGTCAAAGATTATGGCTTAGATTAGTCTGTGATATATTGTACTTTTTATTGAGTCTGTCACATGAGCATTGCAAATTATTCAATAAAATATTAAATAATTTCATTAGTAAATGCACCGACTGCCGCTTTAATTACACCATCCCGCCCAGCGGGGATCGAATTTTTTCGACCTTAATCGAATACATATGGCTGGGATGAAAAGGAACGGAATCTGAATCTGAACCGGAATCGGAATCGGACCAAGAGTAATGGCCAAGGGTTGGCTAAGGGCAACGCCCATCATATACTACCGAATCGAATACGAGACAATTTTTCTTATTGCCTTCAACTTTGGTCTGCCAAAAAGTACTTTTGCCATAAAGTAAATGAAATAAAAGCACAAAATAAAGTAAGACAAGTCGAAAGCCGAGCAAGCACACTTTCAATTAATCAAGGAAATTAATTAAGGCCTGTGGACGCAGTCGGTCACGATGGTGCAAAGTATCTCGGTTCAGTGACCAGCCAGCGGGCAGCACGCTCGACGATTGCAACATAATTTTCATTTGGCTCAGCATGCGTTTTCATCGTCGCGGTTATCATTTGGACATTTGGACTGGACCCAGGGATTCGGATTTAGTTTTGGAGCCTGGGCTTCAAGCCTGGTCAATTAGCACGCATGTATAGCTCGCCGGGCGCTGGAGCAGCAGTGGTGCGATAATTAAACGCAGGTCGACGGAGTTCGGTTGCAAATCGCCAATTGGTGACAATTGGCCACGATTTATGCCCAGGCCAAATTGTGCAACATTCTCCAAATAAATTTCGAATTTTGCACCTTTAAATCAGGCTCCATGCTGGGTGAGTGTCCCACTGGGTTAGTGGTACACTATTTTTCCAAATGATAGTATTTTAGGTTGACCACATTGGACAAAATCGCAACTACGATTAAAAAAAAAAACTAACCTTAAATAATATATTTTTATTTACTTATAGAACACTTACGGATTATTGCGTAAAGGGCATAGAAAAACAATCCATACTTTTTTTCTGGCAAGCTGGCGATCATCATGTGGTTGATCATCTGAAGAATCAATCCAAGCAAATTGGTCACCATATGGAGCGGCATCAAATGATTATTATTCTGGAATGTCATCTATAGTCAGAATATGTGAAAATAATCAATGGAAACCATTACCCCGTATATTGCATAGAGCAGTATTAGCTCCGATATGATATGCCATGTGGTGGATAAATACCAAATGAGATAAATGCGTAGGCAGAATTTAAAGCTCGTAAAAGGAGTCCATATAAGAAATATGACTTGTGTGAAGAGGTTCACATAGCACAAAATCAAGCATGCGGTCCGGAGGCTCACGCAATGCAACTTTCTTCTAAACGGCATTATCGAATTGTAAAATCATCAGTTGTAAAATCATATATTATTAAAATCCCTTAAAAAAGTAGTATAAAAGCGTTTATGCAAAGGACATCGGTAATTTATTATAATAGTAGGGCCAAAATTATTTTGTATGAGTCTTTCATGTATATGGGGTACTTTACGAGCAATTTAAAATAGTAATTTGAAATTATTTTCAAAGCATCTTTAGAGTTGTTAGTAAAACCAAAAAATTCAAGAAAGGGTTACAGTTTTATTACAAGTATACAATTTTTTATTCAAGACTGGAGACACTCGAGAAATTGAAGGATTTTCGCCACGACTTTCTTATATTTCCGATTGATAGAATCTCAGCACGATTAGAACATCCGCGAACATAACTATAAGAAAGAGGAATAATTATAAAATATATATGGCGATGACTTACTCACATCCTATAGAGAAAAAGGCATAAGCCACCAAGCCGTAATGGAGAACCCCACTAGCGGCGACGAACATATGGGTGATCATCTTCATAATAAGACCTCCCAGGCAGGTTACCAAATGCACTGGCAAGAGATTAGGATTGTTCTACGATTAAAGTACTAAACATTAAATTTGGAAAAAATAATAAACTTAAAAGCTTACACGATAGACCGCAATCAGTAAAAAGAGTTCGGAACTCATATTCCATATGCTGGCGAAAACCCAAAGGGTCAAGATGTATGAACATTTTTGAAATCCGTAGTATATCAACACACAAATGTCAATAGTTTCGGTTAATATACCCAAATATCCAACTATAAGAGTTCCTAAACGAAGGTTAAGGCACCTATTTGCAATGGGCATTCTGTTTCCAAGCGTTTGACTGTGTTTGTTTCGTTATATCCGAAGGGATTTCAACCACCAGCCACCAGCCTCGTATCATTTTAAAGAGGTTTTAAATAGATCATCGCGTTAATGCAAGTTCGATTAAGATCCTAAGACAGTAGCATTTTTCGAAATTTTTTGTAATATCTAGTAACCTAAAGCTAAAGTTTGTGACGGGTGTTTCAAAGTGTTTAAGATGTTTTTGAATATCAAAATTAAAGTATTAAAATTAACTCATAAATTAGCCATTAAAACTATGTATTAAGAAAAGAAACAAGAACTCCCAAGAAAAACCACTGGGTCTTGGATAATAATTTTCCATTGTTTTATATTTTGTTCCCAGGGTTCTAAAGCTCTATCTTTTTAAGATCTAAACATAGTAGAAAAGTAATTTCTCTCAAAATATTAAGTCAAAATTTTCATATAATAATTATAAATTTTTTTTTTGGACCAAAATTGCAGTTTGTCCAAGAAGAACTGTCCGAATGTTTCCTAACAGAGAGTGGCAGGACTTGAAGTGTGCCGGTGACTGCAGGGAACCCGGGACTTTGAGGGCGAACGAGGGAATCCTTTGGCGAAATAGAGAGGTACCTGATGTTAGAGCACCTCCGCCTACCAGTTCCAGTTCCATAGAAAATTCCGTAAATGGTAAAAGGGCAAGAGAGGTCTTAACTACGATGAAATCATTTCATCGATTGAGCCAAAAGTTGCGCACTAGTTTCTATCAAGGAGGTCAAAGGAGAAAGAAATGCAGCCAACTGAAACCACCTCAAAAATCAACGCCAACACCTCCAGCACCCCAACCATGCCCTTCGACTTCCACTTCAAAATCCTGTAAGGAGACTATGAAAATGACGTTCAGCCAGGAGAGCACTACAAAGACACACAGCCAGGAGTTGGCCAAACTAATGGATCAGATCGATCATATAAGAGATGGCATCAATTCCTTAGAGACCTGGATACCCATTTTGGATGACCATCTTATCCAAGAGTCGTTCGCCTCCGTTAACAATACCCCAAAGGAGCTTATCTCTGAGTGGGATATGCAGGACGATGATCTCCCCACAGCCTTGCAGGATCTCGAGCACAGCAAGTGGAACTTTAGCCGGGATCACAGTAGGGATCATTACCGTGGCCTGCACGTGCACTTGGCCAATATGCTTCTGGTTCCAAAGTCAGCGACCTCTTTTCGTCTAAATCAGCAGAGGAACTTAAAGACCTCCCTGCGTTTTAGCTTGGGGCAATGGCGACCAGAATTTACTTTGGAAAATAGGTCAAAGGACTACGCAGCGGCTGAATACCTAAAGCGATCTCGGAACCCATCGAAACACTCCAAGAATTTGCGTCGTCAGTGAAAGTGAGAGATTTTCTTTATTGGGGAATTGTGCCTGTCATGTGCTGCGGCGACCCAAAAGTGCGGCGATCGTAGATCGGGGCTCGGAATCTGAAAGAGATTTGGGGTTTTTCGGAAAAGCTTTTAGCTGGGACATCTTGTCTACGCGGATAGGGCCAAGCTATGCTATGCTAAAACAAAAGCCGTGTTTCTTCCAAGGCACACACTTTTCCCGCCAAAGAGCTATTAATCGAAGTGCGACTGGCGGTTGTCATGTGTGAGCTTTCTATTGTGGCATCTCCCAAGGAAAGGTTAACCAGGTGCACTCTCAATGATGTTCTTCACCAGCTTGGCTTTTACTTCTTTTTTTTTATCTTTTAAAAAGTGATATTTTTAATTTTGTATACATTTGTTGGAGTTTTGGAAATAAAACAGAGTTCTACCATTTCTCACAGTGAAGGCCAAAACTTTTACTGATTTGGCTGACATTTCATGTCGATCACCCGCAAGTAGTCCTCCCCCATTCCTCAGTCCCCTCGATTAATGTTTGGCCATTTTTTTTTTTGGCTTGAAGGAAATGATTGTTATTATGACCGTTACCGGGGCCAAGCGGCAACATTGAAAACTTGCCCCATCTGGAGTTACTTCGTCATGTTCGTGGCTATTGCGATAACCGCCGGCTCTTTGCATTTTGGCCAAATATTAGCACACAATTCGATTTTGCATGCCAGCCTCCACGAGGAGACGTGTGTGGGGATGTGGGGAGATCGGTCGAGTCGAAGTAAATTTTTACGAGTGCAAGTGGCGAGTTTTCCATGACCCTCCATGATCTCTCTCCTGGGGCAGCTGTGCGCGCTTTTCGCTTTCACCTGTTGGCCTGAGTTATGTAAAAATCTACTGTCAAATTAATGGTGATTTATATATGCGGCCTAATGGGCACTTGGCATGGGATGCGGGCATTGGATGGTCTCCGTATTGGACGGTCGGGGGACTATGAGTGTGAATGGATTGGATAAATTGGCCAAATGTTGAACTATTTTGGCCATACTGCGAAAAAGGAGAGCATGAAGCATAATTTACAATTTTGGCGAAAGGTTAGAATGGCAATCTAAAATCGTACTCCAGAGGCCTGCATGTGGCATTACTGTGAACTGAGGCTGACAAATTTCAGCTCCATCCTGCTGACCACTAATCCCTTGTAGTGCAAGGTCAGAAGTGATCCCAACAAGTGGTCCCGCTTAATCCGCCGTTTAGTTGAACATCCGCGGAATGTTAAGCCCATGCACTTACCGATAATCCAAGTCAAACAAAATGCCTACAAGTGGTCTGGTGGGCTGTGGGCTCGGCATGTCAGGGGCAATTACCTGGCACTTGGATGTCCGCTGGTGACTGATGATGGGTCCCAGACAGGCGTCGCGACAAAATGCCACCGCACTAAAAATCCACAATCCGCAGACGCGTCTCCCCATTGGTGACAATAAAAGTGCAAGGCAATTTGCGAATGCGTCTCTAATTGAGCTTACTGGGTGGGGGATTGTACAAGGGAATTGGTAGATAAATTATACACTGAAAGAAATTGTTAGAATTCAGATCCAAAGTTCTTTAGAAAGCAATAGCTTGCAAAACACTCAAAAAGTTTATCCAAGTTTTAAACATAAGTTAGACAGCATCTATAAGCATAACTATAAATAAAATGTAATTTATTCAAAATATTTACATATAATTATAGATTTAAATATTTAGAAACCCTAATTCAAGTGCATTTTCTCCAAAATTTACGTTAGCGTTGACACTTTAGAAAGGAGTTCGATGTCAAGGCTTTGATTTAGTCAGAGCCTGGCAGCCTTTGGCTCTACTTTTCCCATTGCCTGCCAGGTGACAATCAGCTAGTATATTTTCACTCCAAATTATTTCCTTAATTTTGCGCACACATGAGTGTAACGAAAAAATAGAAATACATAAAATTAGGATGGATAACTTGGAAGGGGGGAAGGAGTGGGTGGGAGGACGCACATACATATGTGATCGGAATTTCATTTAGAAAGTTGCACTGGGAAGTCGATGGTGGTGGAGTTTAATTTGCATTTGCCAACTCTGAGCGACATTTGGCCAATGGTGCAGGGAGGGAGGCAGGTAGGGAGGCTGCAAGCCTGGAACCCCAGACAGGCGACATTCTTCGGAGTTGCCTTCACTTTTCTTTGGACCAGCAAACAAAAAGCCGTTTAGCCACAACTGGGTCATTTAATAATAATCGTAATCGTATAGAAGTAGTGGTCCCCCTCACCGTTCACGATTTCCTATTCTAATTCTGTCAATCATTCAGTGCAACTGTTTCTATATATACATTTTTTTTTCTACCACGGATGCCAAGCTCGTGCTCTATTTGATCTTGATTTTGATCTTTAACTTGTCTTGACGCATATTTGATTTTGCCACACCCCGCCCGTTGTCTATTTTCTACCGCCTTGGGTTTTATTTCTTTCCAGCGAAATGCTTTCTACTTCGGACCGATTGTCTTTGTCTTGGCTGGCTCACTGAAATGGCTGGCTTTAATGGCTTTTGATTGATTATCGCGTGCCATGGTTGCTCCGCACTGCTCCGATCTCAGTGGGTGCTCTCCATCTCCAGCTCCAGATCCACCTCCAGATGTAGCGTTTTGATTCCGTTCCAGCTCCAGGTGGTGTCGCTTGGCCCACGATCGAATCTCTTCTTTTGTTGACTTTCATTTGAAGTCTGCTTAATTAGCCAGATATGTCTATATGTGAGCACGTGCTGTGATTCCCTTATGGCCCCCACTTTACGCTCCCCTCCCTCATATGGATAGCTTTATGCCAGTTCCTGGTAAAGAAATAACTCGAGGAGGCATGAGTGGGCATATCGAATCGATTGAAGAAGTTCAAAGTTGAAATATCTTGTACAAGGTGGACTCCACTATTGTTACCTGTATCTCACAGTAACCTCTGTGTATTTCGGATTTTTAATCTTAGTAAACGTACAGATCCCGTTCAAATGGAAATAAAGATTTCTATTCTTTCTAATAGTTGAACCGTTCTCATCTGTTCCTAAATATCTCTATCTATAACTAAAATAATACTGTGTAATCATGTTTCAAATACAAGAACGAGTTCGCCAATACTTTGCCCCGGTACCGAGTCCGGGAGTATGCAAGGGGAACAAGATCTGCGAGTTTTTCCAAACTAACTTGACACCAATTTTCAACGCGTTCGGATTGAGCTGTAACATCGAGGGCGATATGAGGCCGTTGCTTTTCCTAATCGGAATATGCACAACCTTTAATGTGGCTCTATTTTATTGGATTTATGGCAAATGGCGTACATTCAAAGTGAGTAAAGGGCAAACTTTTGGGGGCAGTCTTTGGGAAATAACTTCATATATATGTTTCTTAGGAATTGGAGGCGATGCGGGAAAGGAATTTGCAAGTCGAAGTTGAACAACAACTTCGAGAAGATCGCGCACTGCTGGAAAGACAACTGGCAAGGGCTCGACGAAAATGTGTACAGGTGAAGGAAGAGAAACCGGAACCGGAAATGAAACCAGCACTGGGACGACTGGCGACTAAAGAAGGACCCGAGTCTGAAACCGGTAATTGCCGGAATCCCATCCATACCATTGATGAAGGTATTAGGAAATCCAAACGCATGAGAGCTAGGACTAAGCCAAAGCCAGATAATACCAATATGGACTTGAACGATAACACTGAAGTCTGTGAAAAGACAACGAAACGTGTGAAATTTCAGAATGAACACAAACCTAATAATACAAATATCTATGTAAACGATAACATGGATGTGGGTGCCAAGAAATCGAAGCCTCCGCAAGCCCGGGCTGAGGCCAAACACGATAATGCTAATATCGATAAAAACGACAACATTGAGGGATGTCCTGCGAAATCGAAGCATCAGAATGGTCAGGCTGAGTCCAAACACGACAATGCCAATATCGATATAAACGATAAATTTAATGTTTGCGCAAAGAAATCCAAAACTCAAAGAGCTCAGCCAGAGTCCAAACACGATAATGCTAATATCGATAGAATCGAAAACATTGAGGTATGTGCTAAGAAATCGAAACCTCTATGTGTTCAGGCTGAGTCCAAACACGACAATTCTAATGCCAATGTAAACGATAACATTGTTGTGCGTGACAAGAACTCCCGAACTTCAAAAGCTCGAGCTAAGGCCAATCCCGATAATGCTAATATCGATAACATTGATGAATGTACTAGCCAATCCCAGTCAGTCAGAAGTTTGGAAAAATCGGCATCCGTCGAAAATATTGATACATTGGATAAACCACCATTAGAACCCATTTTGAAAAGACGAAGCTCCTTACAATCAGAAAGTCATCCATTTTTGACGAAAGTAGAAGTAGCCTTCGGATACGGACGAGAGGAGAAGCCCAAAAGTCAATTAAAACCACCTGATATGACTCACACGCAAAACGATTTGGCAGCACGAGTCCCGGTGGAAGATACTGATCCAGTTTCAAATGTCCTAAATGAAACATTTGGTCGAAATGGACGGCATTCCCGGATACCACTGCCCATGAAGCCAAGCACACCCTTGCTAAGAAAATAATCGACAGCGACCTAGTACAACTCTTTTTTGTATACAAAATAATTTTTATGTATGTTTTAGGCCTCAAATAGCTTTTCCCAACAACTCTCAGTAGGGTACCCTTTTAAGCTTATTTTCATATCAATGCTGCTTTGCTAGACACACTTTTACACACTTTCAAGATCTAAAGATCTCTGAAATATTAGAATTCTAAATTCTGTGTGCATCGTTTGGAGTCCTCGTGTGCGAATATTTCAATGTGTAATAATTCAAAACCGCTGAGCAAAATATAACATAGTGAACTTAAATTAAAATTTTGAGTAAATTATGAAGATTTGTTTTCCTTAAGGGCAATGGAACCTCATCTCCTCGACTCCTAACTGAATAAAATTATCATTAAATCTCTGGATAATCTATACAATATTACTTGACCTGTCAGGGTATCCAACTTTCCACTCATTATAAATGCACCCTGACGTCGCCAAATTTGGCCCAAAAGTTTATCGATTGTTCGATCTTAGTTTAAGCCATCAATTGGCTGACTTTCGCGACTCACCATCTCATCGCAATAATGTCCTAGCCGGTGAAATCAAATTCAAGCCAAATTGCTGTCAAAATGTTATTCAACAAAGTGCTTAGGAGGGGACGGGGTTACCGCCGAACTACTGTCATGGCTACATATGTCAACACATGAACTTGAAACCCACGGACTTGACTTAACCACAAGACCAACAAAAATGGCAAAGGAGCAGAAACTGATGGTGCAGTTGGGCCTCTGAAAGCATTTTGTATTCTAATTAGATTGTCAGCGGCACGACAACAACCTCATTTTGGCTCACAAAATGCCTTTTCACATTTGCATTAGCGCCAACGTGAGGAGAGAAGACAAAAATCTGCATAAACTTTGGACAGTTGGTTTGGCCAGGGGCACTGAGAAAAAAATGGGGTATAGAATGGGTTCTGAGAAGAGGGTTTTGTACGCTCCATGCCATCCTAATCTTAATATCATCTTAATTATGATTAAAAAGGTATGTACATAATCCCATCTAATCCCACAATATATCTACAAATAAACGTATTCAGTTTAACATTTTTCTTTCAGTGCCTGGCAGTAGGAGTGTGCAGTTTGAAGTTCATTAACATGCACAGGTTAATTACCGTTGTTGTTGGCCGCTCGAGGAAATGAGCCATTAGAGGAGCCGAGTTGCAAAAGCTCTGGAGCGCCGCAGTAGCCAAAAGCCGGCGATAAAACTGGCTAAAAGCATACATAAAAAGACACATGTTAAGTATGTTAGCTAGTTTGTGTGTTTGTTGTATTTTGGCCAGATTTTTTGTTGTTGTCTGGGCCGGAGGAGGACTGTGACAAATGCCAGAGCTAGCGCGCGGAAGATGGCCAGGAGGGCAGTGACTGCCTCTGCGCTTTCCTGGCCAACATGCAAAATGTTGCACTGATAAGAGACACAAAGCCAAAGAGTCATCCCGTTTGCAGTTTGCCAGTTGCCAGTTTTAACTTGGCCAACTTGGTAGTGCAGCGGTAAATGAGCATCCCGGGCACGATCATTAAAACAAAAGCGGCAGCCGAGGAGCCATCACTGACAAGCCATGACCAAGAGCAATGGCCAACAAAAAAGGGGTTGTATTTGAAGGTAATTGATTCGACGAGGGGTTACTTCGGTGCAAGGAAGATTGAAATTCAAGTAAACCTAAATGAACTATAAACTTAATCAATATCTGCTAGTTTCTATTCAATCTATTAACAATCTGATGATGGAATATGCATATTTAAACCAATATTTTTATTGCCCTGATCCCATTATACCCTCGTTCTATATAACCCAACAGGGTATCCAAAATAAACACAACTTTGGAGCAGCAAGCAGCTACCAAGTCGCTACCTTCTGGTGTTGGATTGCCTTAAACGATCCGCGTGAATAACTAATTTCAATGGAGTCTGGGCCTGTGCCGCCGCTCGCCTCGCAACATTTATCACCCACCATCACCAGGAGCTCCCCGGACTGAGGCGAACGGAGAAGCTATAGATGCTCTGCAGGCTCTGCTGGAGCCCTAATCCCCCAAGACAATGGGACAGTTCATTTATTTTTTTCACTCCTCGCTCTCAACTGGCAACTTTTTTATTTTGATTTTTCTGTTGGGTTTAGGTTCCAACTGCCCGCACAGACAATAAAAAGTTAAACTGCGTCCCGACTGCGTAGGACCAGCTACTGGAAGAAACGCATGTCCAGAGGACCCGAGGACTAGAGGATCGCAGGCTTAATGAGCCAAAATGGGACTAACAAAAAGGAGCTGCCCGCAAAGTGTTTTCAAGATAAGTTTCCTGCACATTCAGGCGAAGAACAAGTATCTCGGAGTCGGGGATAAAGATGAAGTTGATAAGATACCGAGATATATTTTTTTAAAGGGACTAATTTTGTTCTATTTGCATATTGGCTGCTGGTAGCTGTTCTCAAAAAAATGTATTATTTTAAGAGGCTTCTGCACAAGCTATTCAGAATTTATTTATATATTATTTTGTTATTTTACATCGAATATAATTTTAAACCAATATTATGAATAGTTATGGGCTTAGTTGTACAAATCCAAAGCAGTTGGCCTGGTAAAGTAGATGCTGGTCTTCTTGTCCTCCGTGATAGCCGTCAGGATATTCCAGGACTCACAAATCGAATTGTACAAATAGGACTTTTGGAAGGTTGTGCCGGCATGGCCATCGGAAGCATACTGATGGGGAGCCTGGTTGACAGTGACCAGTTCGAAGGCCTCCCTGCAGGTGTCCTTATCGCGGTAGTTCTCGTTGTAGTAGCCGAAGGGTATGAGGTTGTGCAGGGCTTCGTGGGGTGTGACGATCTCTCCAATCAGATGCCGTTCCAAGTAGTAATCGGTGGCGTGGGAGAGATCCTCCTGCGGATCGGAAATGTAGCCCCTGAAAACAGAACCGTCGATTTCCACGTCCAGGTAATAGATGGCGTTGCTGATCAGTGGGAAGGTGCTATTGAAGCACTTGTAACCGATGCCCTCGCCGCCAAAGGTGCTGCACTCAAAACCATCACCGGGAGTGGCACCATCGGCATCCCAAACGGAGAAGAGGATGGTGAACTTGGAGCTCTTTTCGTAGTTCTGGATGCCCATGTAGCCATTGGACTCGTCGGCGTAGAATTGCAGGAAATTGTAGACTCCGTCGTTGCGGTCATTGGGGCTGGTCATCCACTGGAAGATATTACGAGATCCGTTGAATCCCCTGGCCTGGTAGTTGATTATTGTCCTGGCATTGCCCAGAACATCGTTGAATCGGGGGGAGCCAGCGGGCAGCTCGTCCTGCCGCAAAACACTCATGAACCGGGACATGTCCTCATCGGCTTCCTGGTGGGAACGAGGATGGGCCGCCAGGATTTGGGGCAGGCAGAAAGCCAGACCCACTAGGCAAAATAGGGAAAACTTGGTTGATGCACCCATATTGAACTTGAATTGATTTGTGACTCTTCCTCGGCCATTCGCTCCACTTTATATGGGAGGTCTCAAGTGTTTTCGCTGTTTACCCGATAAGCGCCTTTCTAACAATTTTCACATTGCGCCATCCTCTTGGAGTGATAAGTCTGAACTCAATTAGCCAAATTCCGAGGTAACTGCGCTCCGCACGTGTTATTATAAAACATTTTTCAAAGCTTATTAGCGAAAAATTCCTTAAAGCATTAAAGAACTTGAAGGATCAGATAACACTAATCAACGAGGTTGTATAACAAATTCTAAGTTACAATAAATCAAAGTCAACTTGGGGTAACTAAATTACTATAATTAATGGATCTATTAATACCATTATCTAAGAAAATAATGTGTAGATGGATTATTTATAACTCCTTATTATTAAATCTTATTTTAAGTATAAATAGACCATTAAAATCTTACCTTCAACTCAATAACCACTGTCTAATTAGAAACCTCTTCAAACTGAAGAGCCTCACCTGAACAGCCTTTTCAAAATTGATAAGAGGCCAGTTAATTAGCAAAATTGCTGTGGTAACCACAGCGGCTAAAAGGGAAGATTACAGGTATTTACCATGATAGTTATGAAAGGCCGCCATCTGTGGGAATTAACTCAGAGCCCCAAGTGTCAGGCACTCGAATAGTTATTGACCCACAAAATACTGGGCTGAAAAATTCCACTCGGATCAAGGTCCGCCAGCTGCCCTCTAAGGTTGTCCAAGTCAAGAGCAAAGTCACCGAGGCCAAGTCATAACTCAGCGCTGCTGGTCATATCCTCCTCATCCTCATCCGCCTCTTATATATATATTCTATTTTGTTTTTCTTGTTGTCCACATCCTCAGCAGGCCGCATCAGCAGTCAGAGAACGTGGCACTAAATCAAGCCCACATGGAGTTCAGTTTCGGGCCAGGGCGACCAGCATCAGTAGTTCCCTCGCTTTTTGACAGTTTCGCGCACAGTAGCAGTTGCATCTGAAGTTGAATTTGAAGTGCCAGTCCTTGGACTAGGCCCAGTAGCAGAGTGCCAATGCACTGCGAATAAAATGGATCCTAAATGGTCAGGACAAGGTCGAAGAAACCTAGAATGTGGCTGCTGTTTTTTGCCAGTGCTTCAACTAGACACTGCCTCATCCTCATCCATGTTGACTGTGCCAAGATAAACGCTGCTTTGGGCCAGGCCAAGGCGCAGGCCGAACATGTGTTGCCTGTCGAAGATTCAGGCTAAGAGCGACCCACAGAATGGGCCTGGTCTACGACGGAGGCTGGACTTTACCCGGCCAGCGACTAGAGCCGTGGCTGATCTTTTTGTTCGCTTCACTGGAACTGGCACAGGCTCAGGCTCAACCTTTCGGTGGCTCACATAAATTTTAAATATCCCCGAGATGCGCGCCTGGGAGCAGGGCTTCCTTATTTGGCAAACGGCCACTCAACCCAAAACTCTTCGCATCCGTTGGGTAAATGCAGTTTTTATCCAATTTTATTGACCCGGGGGAGTCGAACACGGCGGCCTCATTAGTGTGGTGGCTACGTTTTTTTTGTCCACCAATTCGAGGATTTTTCGGGGGCGCATCGGGGCGTATGAGTAATGCCTCACAATTTGCACGCCTTGAAAGGATTAATTCGTTAACAATTTTTCGCCGCTGTAATATGCAAGACAAAACCAATAAATCTATTAATTAAGCCGACATTTGTTTTGCATCTGTTGCGATTTCCTTTTCACTGCCGTCTGCAGCGCACATTTGATAAATTTGGCCAATTCGAATCGGGCTAACCAAAGAGTCTGTGGTGTCTGGAGTCAAGTCTCCAGTTTCCGAGCGGATTTTTGTTGAAATTTGAGACAGTGGGTGGTCCGGATTGAAAACATTTTGCTGGGCTGAATGAATCAACTGACAGGACAGTGGAATTAAAAGATCAAATGAATATTCAAAATGCAGTCTAGAAGCATATACGGTTAACTGCTTATGAAAATAATATAATAAATATTATTTATATATTTTTTAAATTGTATTTTCATATTTTACAAAACCACCCACTGTGCAGCACTTAACCATTTCCTACAAGAAACTAGACTTCTGTTGCCGCTTGGTGTGTATAAATTTGCCAAATTAAAAAGCGACAGGGAACGCGGATCCGAGAAGTTTCAAGAAGGAAAGGTGAAGTGGCGGGTGGGCGACTGAGTGGGGTGGGGGTGGTCTAGAGCTGGCGCTGGCAATCGAGAGTTGTGAGTCGCGAGCCACCCACCGCCGCCCCCAGATGACGCAACAGGGTGCCCGGCGCAGGCGTCTATAAATAAACCAACCGCCAAAGTAAATCAAAACAAGGCACGAACATGTGGCGCTTGCAGTTTTCAGTTTTCCAGCTTCAACTTCAAATCCAGGCTTAGGCTTTAGCTCCGACTTGCAACTTGCAACAGGATCAAGTGGGCCGACATGATCGGGTGTGGTCGCCCATGTGATGTGTGTCCAGAATCCAGATCGGTTTTTGTGGATTGGTTTTTGTGGGGCTGCTGGACTTGGATTTTGTGGATTTGTCATCCCCCATCTGGGCAACATAAATTCGTTACGCATTTTTCCAAGCCAAGTTGCCAAGCCACACAATGCGGCCATAATGTTTCCGATTCGGGCTTTTGATCTGGGCCGTGTTGTCAACATCTTATTCCGCTCCTGACATGATTGATTTTTCATGTTTGTGGCAAAGTGGAAGCCACTCTCGGGGGTCAATCGGTGGACTTTCTAAAAAAATATTTCACTCATGTCTGACACACTCATCGAAATAAATAATACAGTCAGAAAAATAAAATATAATAAATATTTAAACGGAAAAACTCGGTTTTATTTCTTATAACTGGTATATATTTTAAATATCTAACAATCAACATCAGTTTTAATATCGTAAGGCCAACCAATCTCCTTTAATTTTTCTCTGTGTATAAAAATTGTTAGAGAATTTCGAGAAAAGTGTTGCCCATGAAGATGGAAACCTGGCTGCTCTGCCAACATTTTGACTTTGGTTTTTAGCCATATTTGGTTACATTCTCACCTCCTACATTACCTCAATTTGGCAGCAGCAGCAACATCACTTTTTGACGGCTGTAAAAGTGCCTTAAAACGTTTGTAATTGAAATTTATTGTGCCGCAAGTGTTGCACAAATTATTTTGTTTGATATGGCCGAGAGGGCCCCGTTTCAAGGGGGTTTTGCCGACAGCGGGGCCCCAGAATCGTCGTCGCTTAGTGGAGCAATCAATCGACTATATATGGCCAGAAACTGGGAAAAACACTTAGGCCAAGACGATTTCATTTGGCTTTATAGCTGACCAAAAAGCCTCAGCCATGTGAGAAAACTCTGTGTGCGGAAAACTAAAGCAGACGATGGAAAAGAACTGGGCTGGGAAAAAGTTATTAATATGGGTCGATTGGCCCGGGGCTCTCCATTCCACTGACTTGGCTTCTTCTAGCCCGCTGCAGAGTTTTCTTCCAATTTTGGTAGCTTGATTTGTCACGATGCTTTTTTTTTCCACCAACCAACTTTTGGGATTTACTTTTTTTGTAATTTTTTTTTTTTGCGGCTTGGTTTTTTTTGTTGCAACTGGGAGAAGACAAACAAATTGGTCTGTAGTTGAAAATTGACAAGAATTTCGTGACTTTGTCACCTCTTTTTTCCCTTTTTTTTTTGTAAAGGTTTGTTGTTTTTTGAGATTTTTTTCGAGGAGATCTTACAACGCCCTCGAAGGCAGCAGGAGCTTTCTTTCCTTGTGGCCTCCGCTCGTTAAGTGGCAGCCAGCGCGTGCGCATTGAAGTCGCTCCACCGGCTCCAGTTGCAGTTGCCGCTCTTGTCCCCGGTCTCCCCTCGACCGTCCCAATAAAAAGCCACCGCCCCCGTCCCCTTAAAATCACTTCATCATCGGACATTGGGCCATTCTAAAGTCAAAGCTGCGACTGCAAAACTCTTGTCAGATTTATTTGCTGTTGTCTGGCAGCTTTTTTGTTGGTAGTGTTGTGGTTTTTGGCCAAGTTTTGTAGTGTAGCTTAGGCCAAAAATGTAGCCTTGCTTAGTCTTAAAACAAAAATTTATTTAATTTTTGTTAATTTTATTGAAGAGAAAAAAAAGCTTCAAGTACTGCTTTCTCAATTGATTTTTGAAAACTATCTTGGTCCTTATTTTTTGGCGTTGAAGAGCATTTGAAATTCCCCACCAATCTCCATCGATTTGTTTTGATTTCTGTTTGTTCCTTAACCCTTTCTTCGTTTGTTTTTTATTTTATTTTGTTGTGTATTTGCGGCACTACCTGTAACCTTTTGCACTTGGTACCCTTTTTTCAATTTAATGAATTTTTTTCAACCGTTTTCTTTTCCTGCAACCCACTGACAGGCTACAAGGGGCCAGCGCGAAAAGACAGTCGACGATTTAAATGTTTGTACAATATAAGGCTGGGTTGTCGCCTCGGAAGCCTCGAATTTCCATTTATTTTCGCTGTTATCAATTGGGAATCGAATGGAGTGGGTCCTATAGCCTCAAATACTTACCGGCAATTTCACCGGCAACGCCCTGAATATGTTTCGCCATCCATTTGCGGAATATGTTTTTGTTCTGTCCTTCAACCGGGAGGACCCATTCAATTGTTATGTTTATGGCCAAGTTTATAAACATTTTCGGCTAGACGGCCAAATTGAGAAGAGCAGAACCAAAATGCAAAATTCGTGTCTGTTTTCTTGGTGACACCACCTCCAAAAAGTGTTTTTTTTTTACTTGAAATGCACTAAAAAAAAGGACTAATATTATAGTTTAATTAAAAAATAAAAATTAAATTAAAGTACTTCTCTTAATTCTGTTTTCAAAATAAGACTTAAAAAATAGTAACCATTGTTAGTGGAATGTTTTTGGTAGTGTCTCTGTCTCTGATGTTTTATTATTTAGGCCAACATTCGTACCTCCTCTACTCGTAGACCCATACCCATTGGCAATATGAGTTGACATTAGGGAGAACATGGCCAAGAGGCGCAACTCGCATCCCATGGACCACTGGCATCACCGTCGCCCTAGACTGACCTCGTTGTACCTTGTTTGCTGCCTTACCATTGTTATTGCTATTCTTGTTGTTGGCCAATTTGCTGCAATTGCATTTCCCAGTTGCCAACTTGAACTGCAACTCCAGCTCCAAGTGTGCCACTTTGCTCGTCGAGATCATGTCGAGGCCAAAGGCAAAGTGGGTGAAAACCCAGAAAAATGGCCAAAAATAAGTCAATATTTGTGTTTGGAAAAATATGATCGAACTGGGTCACGTGATGCAATCTTATTTGGCTTGGTTTTGGCTCATGCTTTCGGCCCAGGTGGGTCATACGTGAGGCAGTTTAGATACTGGTAATTGCTTTTGGTATTCCTGGTATAAAAAATTAATGAAAATATTTTGTAGCCAACAATCCACCATCATGACCTCTGGAGGTTCCTCTCCAGATTCTTGAATAATGGTGCCAACCATTAACATCTCTTGCTGATTCCATATCTCGCACGCGTCCCTGCAACTTCCACATGGGCTTCTTTTTGCCACTTTCCGCCTTTGAGCAAACAACAATCAATAAGGCGAGTGCCACGCCCCACTTTGAGGCACTTACCCGAACATATATGTATGAATACAGGCCTGCCACAAATATGCCCCTGCCAATAATTCAATTAGGTAGCAGCCAAGCAGCCAAGAAGCCAAGGAAGGATGCTGGCAGCAAAACATTTATTTCACAATTGGCGCACATTAATCAATGGGGCATGGGGATCCCAGGGTGGAGTCGAGTGCCACAACAAGTACCTAAGTTGCCTTTTGCCTGGCTGCAATTAAAAGTAGATTAATAATTCGCCTCCTTCGGGAGTTCAGGTGTAGGCAACGTTGTCGTTGTCGTTGTCATCCTCACTTTCCTAGGACTGGTCGGCCGGCCAGGTTGGCCATTTATGGCGGGTATCTCGTATTACCCAGAGGTAATGTGGGGGTCGGGACTAGCCCACTTTAATTGCACATTTCATACTTGTTAATTTTTCAATTTTCCTGCCCACCGACTGCGACGTTGAGCGGTTGACCACTTGCCAAATGTCGAATGTTGAATGTTCAGTGCCGAATGCTGGATGCTGGATGCTGGATGTTGAACGTTCGTTTGTCATCGAGCGGCAGCAACTTGAGACTCGATGGACCCCTAAGACCACACAGACGCTGCTGCAACTGACTCCCAGGTACACTTAGAAAAATATTGATCAAAAGAGACTTTAACTTCTTTAGTTTTGAAATCAAAAGACAACTACACAAAAATATTGTGTACAGTGTCTCTGCTCCCGTGGCGGCTGCTGCTCCCAATCGATACAGGTGGACATGCGACTGACCCACCTCGATGCTCAGCGGGCGGTGCAGCTGCTGCAACTGTGGGGGCGCCAGTCCTAGCCCCACCCCTGTCCCCCCTCAGGCCCCCCTTAAAGAGGGGAACGCTTTTCACTACATTTGAACCAAATTAATTGCTAGCGATTAAATTTCAAATTTTCCATGCAAGCCCATGGCTTGCAATCCCATTCGCTTCCGTGCGGCTAGTTTTGCGTGAGCCCGAGAGTCGAGTCCATCGCCGCCTTGCCACAACTGGCCCCGTACTTGCCACAAAAGTTATAAAGTGAAAATCATTAGTTTTCATTTGTGGCGTTTAGGGCGTGTGCTGACTATCCACTGCCAGTGGATCGGGATCGTGCAGCTATTTTGCATTGCAAATTAAACGAAAAATAAAGCACACACTCAAAGTGCAATTTTCACTTGCGCGACTCGAACGTTTTTTGCATCTGAGCATCGTTTTGGCAGTTGCATGTCAACTCCGCTCGCCGTGTCCTGTGGAGATCTGGTCGCAGGGGGCGTGGCCCGGGGCGGGGCTGGGTCGGCGGCAATTAAAGCCATTGGAGAGGTACCCCTGACAGATTTGAACGTGGGCGTTTCGGATATGAGAGGTTCGAAATGCCCGAATGGGCGGATGGCAAATGCAATAGAAAGGTAGCGACTGGGCTTCGCTATTCAGCCATTCATAAATGAAAGCATTTGCATGAAGAATTATTTATTGGCTTCCCAATAGAGGATTCAAATGATATTATACCAGCATACAATTTGAAAGGAGTATTCTCTCGAGATATGGTTTTAGAATTCTTTCATACATTCAGCCATTTAAGATTTTGACGCAGACCGGGCACCCATCAGAAAATTTGACAAAAAATTCAAAAAATATTTTGATTCTATCCTTTATTGCAGATCGACGGAGAATCGATCAACAAATCGTTTCAGGAGTTCCGCTTGAGAATCGGATATGTTTCGCCAAAGATATGGCCTTCGCTGGGGGTCATGTTGTCCCCCCCAGGCATTTTCAGGATTTTGAAGGACACCCATCAGAAAATTTTACAAAAAATTCAATAAATATAATGTTTCTAGATTTTGATGCATATCGATGGAGAATCGATCTAAAAATCGTTTAAGGTATTCCGCTTAAGAATCGGATGTGTTTCGCCAAAGATATGACATTCGGTGGGGTTCTCATATTGTGCCTCCTAGGCATTTCCAGGATTTTAAAGGGCACCCATCAGAAAATTTGACAAAAAATCGACAAAAATAGACAAAATATTTTGTTTCTAGATTTTTATGCAGATCGATGGAGAATTGATCTAAATATCGTTTAAGGCATTCCGCTTGAGAATCGGATGTGTTTCGCCAAAGATATGGCATTTGGTGGGGGTCATATTGTGCCTCTCAGGCATTTCCAGGATTTTGAAGGGCAACCATCAGAAAATTTAAAAAAAAATTTAAAAAATATAATGGTTCTAGATTTTGATGCAGATCGATGGAGAATCGATCTAGAAATCGTTTAAGGTACTCCGCTTGAGAATTGGATGTGTTTCGCAAAAGATATGGCCTTCACTGGGGGTCATATGGTCCCCCCAGGCATTTCCAGGATCTTGAAGGGCACCCATCAGAAAATTTGACAAAAATTGGATAAAATATTTCGATTCTAGGTTTTGATGCAGATTGATGGAGGATCGATCTACAGATGGTTAAAGATATTACGCTTGGGAATCGGATGTGTTTCGCCAAAGATATGGCATTCGCTGGGGGTCATATTGTCCACCCCTGGCATATTCAGGATTTTGAAGGGCACTAGTCAGAAAATCTGGCAAAAAATTAAAAAAATGAATTGCTTCTGTCGCTGACAATGATATATCCAAGATATAAACATCTATAAAAAGGGCCATAAACTGTTGTCAAATACCTAGCCGTCCCCGTCGTATTCTAGTTAATTGTTGGTTACAATTTTCACGGATCGTCCTTGAAACGCGATTCGCCTCTACCACCCCCTTTATGGCTTAACGACCGGCATTCTATTTCTGGCCAATATCGTGTTTGGAATTAGTCGCGTCAATAGCGCAATAATCATAAATCTGCTGTTTAATAGGCAGGAAGGTGGACCTAGACAAAGTGGCTACCAGTCTACAGATATTCAGTAGTAACTCCTCCTCTCGCTGCGGCAGACCGGCAATTACGCAGCAAATTAAAATCAAATAATTTAGCATGAAAATCGAGAGAGCCATAAAAATCACATGCAAATTATAGAGTATCCAATAACCAGACCCAAGACCAGAGCAAGTGGCAGTAGCCCCTGTTGCAGTTGCAGTTCCCGTGGCTCCATCGCCATCTCCGGCTGAGAAATCGTTGTAATTTGCGCCATGGAGAGACCTGTCCCAGCAGCATCAGTTTCAGTTTTGAGACCCGGAGGCACTCCAATAAAGCCTTAAACAAATGAAGTTATTTGAGCCAATAAAAAATGGCAGGCACAAAATGATGGGGAGCCATCCCCAGGAGTATGTCAAGTGGAAAGGGAAAGTTGTAGCTTTGATTCTTGGTTTTTGTTTGTTCAGGTGCGGATTTTTCGTATTTATTTCATAAAATATTAGTTTATGTAATAAAAAAAGTTACTGTGTACTTCTGAAAGATCATAGATTCTATTATATTTTTACTCTTATTATATATAGTTATTTATATATCGTTTAAATGGAATAAGCCGCACCTGTTGGCAATCAAAGTGACATGGACGCGATCAATGGTTTGAGGCAGTCGGATACTCCTCCAACAAGTGCCATAAATACTGGACAACCAGCAACTTGTTCCCATATCTTGGCATCCTCAAGGGCTTAGGGTTGAGAACCAGGTTTCAGAACACATCCAAGAACCAGGCTCTGGGCGTTTTGGCCCTTTCTTAATGCACACCTTTGGCCAGTACTGCAACTCATGGGCCATTTGTTATATTCCAGGTAATTATATGGCATCGTTTGGCTTATTTAGGGCTTTATTTATTAAAGCATTTAATGTAAAATTGTTTGTCCAGAGGCCAGGAGCCATCATTAAACAAAGTAAATTGTGTGTATAAATCAATACCGAGATGCGGCTAATTAATATCAATATTGATTTTGTTGACTCCAGAGCAACCCGCATACTCAATAAGAAAAATTAATAATAATAATAAATAAGAGAGAAACCCCCAACAAAAAAAAGTCCTGCAACTCCCACGAAGTTGGCCCTTTACTGTGAAATTACTTTTTTCCGATACGGGGGCCTTGCATATTTTATGCGCATAAAGTGGATCATAAAGTAATTAATGCACTAAAATGCGACATGAAAAGGCTTCGGGGCAGAGGCAGCCGAAAGAAATTTCTTTCAGCATTTCGTTGAATCTTCGTGGGATGGCTGGTAATATCAGCAACCGGAAAAACAATACACTCTGAGAAATCTTACAATCTTTGTCCTGAAAAAAATGCTGTGAACCACATGCTTTTTTAATCTAGCTGATAAGCTATTTGAAATTCTCCTATACTTAGTTGTAATATTTTTAATAATTAATATTCATTATTTTTTACAGTACACCTGTGGCAGAAACAACAAACCGTCTGCAATCAATCTTTGGGCGGCGTTTTGCTGGGCGTGTTCTCTTTGCTCTGAAGTTGCACCTACGCTGGATGTTGTGTTGCCGTTGCTGCTCATGTTGCAGTTGGGTGCAGCTTCGAGTCTCAGTCCGGGATTAAGACCCTTTGCCACATTTCAGGATCGCCCCATCTTCTTCACATAATTACAGAGTGTTTTTCTTTCATATTTTTTTTTGTGTTATTTTGGCATGCGTAAAGATTCTGGAAACGGGAAGTTTTGCGAACGGTGCTGGGGCTTTCTTTTTACCTGGCTGACAGCGGCTGACAGACAGCAATTGCCAAATAATAAATAATTAGTCAGGGCGGCTCTGGGGGCGTGGCTAAGTGACATGGCATGCATTTTTTATGGCGTTAAATCAAATATCGGTTGGCTAAAAAATTCACCAGCTAGGGAAAGCGCAGACGACCCAAATTTTTGGGATATCATGAATTAATAACTCCACACAAAAAATGTTAATTAAGTTATCAATGCTTCTGATTTAATTAAAAGTTTTAAATAAATATAAAATATTTGAAAAATATTTTTTTATTAAATGTAAAATCTTGAAAACTTTCTACATCGTTCTTCTAGCTAAGCTTTTGAAGCTTTTTCTAAAAATCAGCTGAGTATCAGCTGACTTCAGGTGTTTTCGCGGGAGATAAGCAGTATAATAAAGCCATCGCTGATATCAAAGCCACTTGTTGAACATTTCATCAAGTTGAAGCATTCGTCCAGTTCATTTCAGGCCGAGCACACAGTTTCCAAGTTCAAAATGTCAACGATTGTGAGGAAACTAATCAGCACTGCCAATGCGGCCAAGCCAGTTGCTCCCTACAAGTAAATTAAGCATTATAAACTATATACTATTATTTAAAATTAAAATATTTTCTTTGCCTATTATAGCCAGGCTGTTGTAGCCGATCGTACTGTGTACGTGTCTGGATGTCTGGGCCTGGATAAGGATACCATGAAGCTGGTTCCTGGTGGACCCACTGAGCAGGCTGAGAAGGCTCTGGAAAACCTGGAGGCCGTCCTCAAGGCAGCCGATTCTGGAGTGGACAAGGTGATCAAAAACACCGTGTTCCTGAAGGATCTTAACGACTTTGGAGCTGTCAACGAGGTTTACAAAAAGGGTGAGCAATGTGTACTAAATACATTCGATAAACTTCATAACAATAATAATATCATGATAATAATAATTGTTATTTTTAACCAATACCTACTGTATACCGGCCTTTGTGGTGTTGCCGTTGAGTTGATAAGGCAATCGGCATCGTTGCACCTTATCAGCCAGTTTATTGTTTACTGTAAACATTTTATGGCATCTTTTACGAAAAAAATATGCTTTATGTGGTCGCTTATCTATTATTTCAGTGTTCAATAAGGACTTCCCGGCTCGAAGCTGTTTCCAAGTGGCCAAACTGCCCATGGATGCCCTGGTGGAGATCGAGTGCATTGCCTTGACCGGATCCGTCAAAACAGAACATGTCCAATAGCCATCAAAGCCCAGTAAACTGTGAGATAATAAACTGAATTTAAACTAGATATTTTATCAATCAAAATGGTCTTTTTGTTCCATAACTTTTTTGGAGAATGTTTCTCACAAACAGAATTATATTGCAAGAAACACTAAATGTAATTAGTAAACCATCTGTGTATAGTAATTTATTAATTCTATAGCTATGGGTTTGTTCGTTTTTTGGCCAAAATGAAGCCATAAAAGCCAAGCAACATTTGTTGCATAAAAGCTGAAAGCAGCAAACTAGCAACATGCAACATGCAAGGAGCAACACACTTTGCATTTAAACCTTATATAGTTTACAATTTAGCGTGCGGCAATTTATCTTTGTTGTTGGTTTGTTGGTACGGCTGCTGTGTGCGCCTTTTGTATTATATTTCATCAAATGTTGCTGCATAAATCACAGGTAACAGCAGCAACCTCAGCGCCGGTAACTGCAACTGCAGCATGTTGCTAACGGTAGCCCGCTTAGACAAAGCGTTTATTTCACATTCAAATTTAAAAGTTATTCATAATGCCAGCCGACGACGAGTTGCTTTTGTTTGTATTGTATGCTCCATATTGATGGGGCTGCAGCATTACGAGAAGCACGAGGGGAATAGCTCCTTTTTGGCCTTTTACGGTCGCCCGGGCCGACTCCTCGTGTTTGGTCTGGGCATTTGTTTTGATTTTTATTTAAATTTTCAGTGAATTTGTCTGCACTCGACTGCCTGTCGGATGATTTATTGTCCTTGTTGCCGCGAGTGCCTGGTGTGAATATGAGTGGTTGCGATGGGGCACGATTATATGGCTATAAGCTAGTGACTATTTCCCCTTTACTACCATTCATTTTTTGTGGCAATATATATATATGTTTTTTTTTTTTTGTTGTTGAGGATCCAGTGCATGTTGCACCCGCGGCGTGCAACATTTATGTTGATGTGCCCGGCGTGTAATTAATTCGCGGCGCATCAGCCGACAGTCGGCCATAAATGGTAATAAATACGCATGAATTGATGACAACAAACGAACACCTACGCAGAAGGCATAACCTAAAGAAGTACAACTAATTAATTTCGACGCACGACAAATGCAGCAGCCAAAAGGGACCCAGGTCCATGCCACAACTTGCAGCCATGCAACCGTTGCTGTTGCTGTTCCGGTGAAAGTGCACATAATTTATACGCAAGTCTCAAGCTGAAGTTATTCGCAAATTAAACTCACAATTTTGTTGTAAATTTTTTACCAATTTGCTTATCAGCCAGGCCACGAAGGCAGTGGGCCAGGGCGCGTCTCGTTGGCCAATTAAGAACGCCACATGCGGTAGCCGGCAAGGGGTATCCGTTTACAACCACTTTGTGTTTAATATTATTTTGTTTTTCTCGATTTTTGTTTTTATTGGCGGGGTCAGTTGTCATAATTAAAATATTATTTGACCGACGGGACCTTGCCGCAAGGTAATTAGTTTGCAAAGTGAAAGCTTAATTCCTTACATGAATAAATAATTTATTCTTGTCATTCAATAATTATAAACATGATTAAATTATAACATATAAAATTGTTTAAATTTTAACTTAGTATTATATTTATAAAATAGATTGTCTATAATGTTAAAAACTATTTTTTGAAATTGGAAAACTAACAGACTTGTCTTAACATCCTTTTATCACAAGAGATACAATTATTAAATAAAGAAGTTAGTATAGTAAGAAGTAAAACAAAAAGAATTATCCTAATATTGCTCCATACTTTTAGGAAAGGATATACGTTTTTAAAAATATGTAGCATACTTTTAGGAATATTTTTCGATTTCATTATAGAAGCAACTCTAAATCAATCTATTACTCAGGAAGTGTTGTATTTCTATTGAAAAAATATTAAATACAAATTTTGGGATTAAGTTTAAGGGAAAAGTATTCAAAATTACACCCACTTTGTTTTTTAAATTTCAAAAATGCCTACAATCTGCCTTTAAATGGCCAAATCCACAACACTATTTAGAAAACATAGCTGTTCCGACATGGTGGCAGCTCTGCCGCAGTGCGCAGATCCGGCATCCCTGATACGAACTACAATCAATACAATTGCAAAATAGCTATGCTAGTAATTTTAATAAATAGCAACAAATCGATAAAAATAGCAACAAGAGCAATATTCGTGCTTCTGCACCAGTGAATTTATTTTCGGTGAAGCGAAATCTAAAGGATATTCAGAACCAGCGCCGCTTAGAAAGCAAAGGTACAAAAACATACTCACACAGGCACAGACGGTGAGACAGACATTCACGCACGCACTCACACACACACACACACACACACACACGCACACTTAGGCAAACGCACACACATATGTATAACCCCATCAGTCTTTTTTCCAGAAAGTAAAGACTGCAAAAAAAAAAATTATTAAAATTTTAAAGGCTCACAGACCGGTGTTGTTGGCCACCATATATTCGAAGGATATTTTTTTTTGGATACGGCATGGCAATCGGTTTGCGTTTAATTGCATTCAGTGCTCGCACATACTTGTGTACATAACAATTACATATATTGTCGCCGTGTGAGTATTTTCTTTTTTTCTGTTTTCTGTTTCTTTGAGGAGAGATCTGCAGTGGAATATACAAGATATAGTATATAGACGATGGATTCTGCGACAAAGGAAGTGGCGGCGCAGTTCTGATCGTTGACTCCTCGGATCCACAATTGCGAAATATTTGCAATAGAAAAGGAAAACCGCCGCCGCCACCGCTTTCCCAAATAGAAAAACATATATACGTGCCATTAAGGGGGGAGTCCCTCTAGAAACAAATCATAAACCTAATTTTTCTCAGCTAAGAACTGTCAAAATGAGGTTCGAAACTTAGGGTTTTTTTCTATTTTTTTTTTTTATATTTTTCTGTAAAATATTAATATTCAAATTTAAATTTAAAATAATAAATATACTAATGTAGGTCAGAAATTGAAATAATTAATTAAAATAATTAGCATTATTTTTTCTGGCCCGCTTCATAAAACTCTCCCCTTAATAGCAGATGCTAGTCGGGTGTGTGTGAGTACTCGCGCTTCGACACCCTAACATTTGAGCGTTTGAGTGGAAAGCTTGCAAAAATACTTTCAATACCCATACTAACACCTTGAAATCCGTGAAATATAGCAAACTCATCTTTACCTTTTAGAAAAGAATCCAAGACTGAGAACTCCGCCATTGTGGGTCAACTTGTTTACATCCGAGTCATCGCCCCTGCCGTGAGAGGAAAGCCAAGCGATCTGCAGAAGCTGCAGCTCCCTGCTCCGGAGTCCGGACCGCCAATAAAGTGGAGGAGCAGTGCCGACGCCTCAGAAGCATGAATCTGCGGGGAAATCCTCCAAAGAAGGAGGGCAAAATGCGCATACGCGCCTTTCCGGTAAGACATAAAGAAGTTTTGGGGAATCCCCCCAAGAATTCATAAAAAAAATAGAAAAATAATATTATTGTTAATGGCTTAGATTATAATATTAGCTTAGGCTTTTGTAGGAGAATTATGGGTATATTTATGACATTTAGTACATAAGCTATGTATGTTTAAAAACAGTGTCATACACATGAGCTATGTAACTAAATAAAACTTAAATTGTATTATTAATTTTCTTAAAATAAGCTACCATTATTTATAATATATATTTAAATAATTTAAGATTAGATGAACTAAAACAACTGTGACTTGTTACAAAACACCATTATATATGGTTCCCTATAATATTAGGACCTACGTACGTATTTAAAACTCACCTGCGAAAAATTGGTTCGATTATTGCATGATTTTGCGAAATTTCCCGATAAGATAATTCCTAGGATTGCGGCGCACTTTGTCCCCTTGACAAAAAATAAATAATTTACAAAACACTAGCAGGCGGCTATTTCATCAATATTTATACACAGATTTATAAATTATCCCACCAATTCAAACATTTTTGTCACTCGACAACCTAAAACAACTCCTTGCCCACGAACAAAACCGTTTCGTTAATCTGTCAGGCTTCAGGAATACCGAAACAACCTAAACACAAAACACTAATCGCTCTAAAAAAAAAAAAAAAAAAAAAAAAAAATTAATAATAAATGAAAAAAATAACGAGAATACAAAAACAAGATAACTTCAAAACACCGGCCGGGGCAGGGTAAATTCGAGCACATTTTAGTTTTTAAGTTACAATCAATAGAATCGTAGTTTTTGAGAAATTATTGTTCCCCACAACAGACACAAAAAGACCGTGTAGACCTGTATGAGGAGAGCAGGGTGAAGGGCGAGACGCGAGACAGCGAGCGAAGTACATTGAGGAGGAGGAGGAACAGTGGAACAGTGGATCAGTTCCGCGCGTGGCGGATGTGTAGCAAAAGCCGTCATCATTAGGTCGTCAAACCGAAGTCGGTCCCGCACGGCACCGGCAGCGGGACATCAGCCAGCCCGCCGCTCCCAGGCGCTGGGCGAGGATCAAAGAGTCCATCGTGAGCGTGAACGTGAACGTGATCGGGATCGGGAACGGGAACGTGAACGGGAACGGGAACATCAACATCGGCAAAGGTTGAGTGAGCAGGAGCAGCAGCATCGCCACTCGATGCACGGACGCGATCACCGCCAACACCAACATCATCATCAGCCGGACCAACTGAACAACCTAAACGTCCACAGTCACGTCCGCCAACATAATCGCATTGTGGCCGGCTCAAATAATTTCAATCCAGCGGGCGGCAATGGCAATAGCAATGTCAATGGCGGCGCAACTATGGACAGCGGTACCGTCTGTCGGATCTCCAGGCATTCTGTTGTGGGCCAGCAGCAACAGGCGCGCAATCTGAGCCATAATGTCTCCAATGCCTCCTTTTCGTCCCAGCAGCAACAACAACAACAACACCATCATCAGCTGCAGCAGCAACATCGTCTACCACCTTCTGGGACGGCTGCTCTCCAGCGGCGCTCGCATCACCATCATACCGCCAGATCTGGTCGAAATGCAGCTTCAGTTGCTGCACCGGTAACCACACCAGCTGCCGCACCCGCACCCGCATCCAATAACACTGATGCTATCAGTACTACTACCACGTCAGATGTCACCGGTACCGATAATAATAATAATAACGATGCTACACCAACAATACCAGAAACTGGGGCCGCAGGCTGCCGCTATCCACTCTGGTTGCCCGAGTACAAGCGCAAAGCTTTTAATGTTAGAAGATCCTTTTTTATTGATCCTTTAAGCTCTTAACTATATTCTAATCGATACTAATCGAGAATCTCTCCTCTCTTGCAGGCCTCCATGGACGAAAAGTACGTGGAAACAATTTGGGCCAGCCTTAAGAATGCCATCCAGGAAATTCAGAAGAAAAACAACTCGGGTTTGTCGTTCGAACAACTCTATCGTAATGCCTACAACATGGTGTTGCACAAACACGGCAACCGACTGTATTATGGCCTTCGGGAAGTTGTCTCCGAGCATCTGGAGCACAAGGTGCGAACGGAGGTACTGGAGAGCCTGCACAGTAATTTCCTGCCCAAGTTGAATCAAGCCTGGACCGATCACCAGACCTCAATGGTAATGATCCGCGATATACTCATGTACATGGACCGAGTTTATGTGCAGCAGCGAGAGGTGGACAATGTATATAATCTGGGATTGATTCTGTTTAGAGATCAGGTATGATATGTCCTTCCTTAATATTCTACCTGTTTTGGTTGCAACTAAAAACTGAATTTATTCATTTAGGTTGTTCGCTTTTCGGAAATCCAGAAGGCATTGCGAGAGAAACTGCTTGGCATGGTGATGGAGGAGCGGCATGGAGAGGCCATTAACCATTTGGCCATCAAGAATGCTTGCAGTATGCTAATTACCTTGGGCATCAACTCGCGCACGGTTTACGAGGAGGACTTTGAGAAGCCATTCCTCGCCCAGTCGGCGGCGTTCTATAAATTCGAGTCTCAGAACTTTCTTGCCGAGAACAACGCTGGCGTTTACATCAAGAAAGTAGAGGCACGCATCACGGAGGAGTCCTCGCGAGCGGCACTCTATTTGGACAAGGACACAGAACCACGCATTGTGCGTGTCGTAGAAGAGGAACTGATCAAGAAGCACATGCGTCCCATTGTAGAAATGGAGAATTCGGGCGTTGTCTATATGATCAAGAATTCAAAGACCGAGGACCTGGCCTGCACATACAAGCTCTTCTCGAGACTGAAAGAGGAGGGCCTCAAGGTGATAGCAGATACCATGTCGGCGTATCTGCGCGAACAAGGACGCATGCTGGTCAAGGAGGAGGAGAATGGAAACACAAACCCCATCACGTTCGTGCAGAACCTACTGGATCTTAAGGATCGCTTTGATCAGTTTCTGGTGCACTCATTCAGCAATGATCGTATATTCAAAAACGTCATCTCATCCGATTTTGAACATTTCCTCAATCTGAACAACAAATCTCCCGAATATTTGTCACTATTCATTGACGACAAACTGAAAAAGGGCGGCAAAGGGGTATGGGTTTTAACTTGGAAACATTTTGTTTAATTTTTTAACATTCTTATCCTTTTTTGATGAATAGATGAGCGAGCAGGAGATTGAATCCATTTTAGATAAAACAATGGTGCTCTTCCGTTTCCTATTGGAGAAAGATGTCTTTGAGCGCTATTATAAGACGCATTTAGCCAAGCGACTGTTGCTAAATAAATCAGTCTCAGACGATTTCGAAAAGAACATGATATCCAAACTAAAGGTTAGTTTTGGCTTTAATAACAATTAAGATTATAATTTCAATTAATATTGTTTCATTTTCAGACTGAATGCGGCTGTCAATTTACCTCGAAGCTAGAGGGCATGTTTAAAGACATGTCTGTCTCCAATACGATCATGGACGAGTTCAAAAACTTTGTAAATAATAACAATTTATCTCTGGGCGGTGTGGAGCTTACGGTACGCATACTAACAACTGGATTTTGGCCCACCCAGGTAAGTTTTTTCAGCAATCGATAAGTTACAATGGAATGTACATACCTTTATTCCTCACTGTTCCTTACTAGACGGCAACTCCCAACTGCAACATACCCGCCGCACCCCGCGAAGCCTTTGATATATTCAAAAATTTCTATTTAAATAAACACTCAGGTCGCCAGCTGACGCTACAGCCTCAGATGGGTGAGTTAGGTTTGATTCTCTGATTAGCTCTACTCTAACGTTGTGATTCTGTTATCCAGGCACTGCTTATATTAACGCTGTGTTTTATGGCCGCAAAGCAGCAGACACTGAAAAGGATAAGGATGCTCCGAGCTCCAGCTCCAGCGGCTGTGCTGTGCCTACCACCACACGCAAGCATATTCTGCAAGTGTCCACATACCAGGTGAGTTTACAGGCAGTTTATTCTTTTAGAAGAACTTAATCATTTTGAACTCTTTTTTAGATGTGTGTTCTGCTTCTATTTAACAATCGAGATGTGCTAACCTACGATGACATCCACCAGGAGACGGACATACCGGAGAGAGAGCTAGTCCGAGCTCTCCAATCTCTTTCAATGGGCAAGCCAGCGCAGCGACTGCTAGTCCGGAACTCAAAAACGAAAACCAAGGATATTGAGCCCACGGATGAGTTCTATGTGAACGATGCCTTTGTATCCAAGTTCCACAGGTATATATTATCATTTTAAATCCATTTTAAACATTAAATAATATTTAATAATTCGGTAATTGTAGGGTTAAGATTCAAACTGTGGCAGCCAAGGGTGAATCGGAGCCAGAACGCAAGGAGACGCGTGGAAAAGTCGACGAGGATCGTAAGCACGAGATTGAAGCAGCTATTGTACGCATCATGAAGGCGCGTAAGCGTATGGCTGTAAGTATTATAATGAGAGCTAAAAAGATTATAGATTTTAATAAATGCTGTTTCTGTAGCACAACCTACTGGTTTCGGACGTGACGTCGCAGTTGAAGTCGCGCTTCTTGCCGTCACCTGTGTTCATCAAGAAGCGAATCGAGGGCCTTATCGAGCGCGAGTATCTGCAACGATCGCCCGAGGATCGAAAGGTGTATAATTATTTGGCTTAAGCGGGCCGCAAGCGGCGGTAGCGGCAGTATAATGAGCACGATCCGGATCATACTCATCTTTAAATTGCAAAATGCAAAACACAGTAAACCAAACTGAAAATCATCGCTCGACCAGCAGGCGCCTGATAAATCGAGCAGCAATTATAATTTTGACCAAGATTATAGATGACCTCCAGTCAACAAACTGAAAGCATACAGTTACCAATAAGTGCGCCCCCGAATTGTGAAATTTCCCTTTCGCAGACTCTTTTTTTGTAAGCCTGACATTCAAAATTGAACAGTTAAAAAATGCAATTGGATAACGCGAGCCTCCTCACGACACAGCTATTATCCTTCTAATATATTTCTTAATATTCTCTTATTATTGTGTTTCGGAATTTATGTTGCGCCTAGCAAGTGTATAGAAGTTTTAGCCGAGTTTCAAGTTATTTTTCAAATCAGCATCCGCGCCGCCAACTATCATACCAACACCACCACCACCACCACCCAAAACCTACATAATACACTACACAACCACCCTCAGATACATTCACCCACATGAATCGTACGCCAAGCAACATACATAAGAGTAATAATGCATAATGCAAGCCCTTATTTTTAAGCAGATGAGTAAAAATTAACATCAATTTAAGCAAAAAGGAATATTAATAACTATAAATATAGCTAAAATAATAAATTTATAAATGAATTATTAATTTTAGTGCGCGTTTGATGTACATTTTATACGTCTGGCCCATAAAAAAAAAATCGAAATTCCAAAAAACCCTGTCTTAAAAAAAAAAAACAATTCATCTCTTTAGATTCATGTGAAAAGAATTAAATGATTATTATGATTCCTATATTCATTTTTGATTACGCCCCAAACGCACGAGTTTGAAACGAAGTGATTATGATAAACTGTATGAAAGTTGTTTTATCTATTAGTTGATATGTGGATGCAATTCCAAACATAAATGCAGCAGTTTTATAATGGATTTGAATTAAGTAGGACGCAAACAATTCATTTTGATTTTATTGAATTATGGAAAACAATTTAACGCCGAACAAATAATACAAAAAATAAAAAACAATGAATTAGGGAGAAGGCGCGATTTAAAAAATTGTAAATATATATTTTTGTTCTTACATATGAAAAATCGATATAAATAAAACGTATATGAGCGTTAACATTTAATACAAGTTTTTGGTGTTTTTAATGTCTATTTTTTTTTTTTAAGAGTTGGAGCCAATTGTGCAACCAATTGAAATCACCTTTATCTCCCTCCACGACCAGGCCCATATCGGAGATATCAATTGGCCCAAAACAAAATTATCCAAAGGCAAATAAATAGCTTGGCGAATTGATTTAAAATTTGTATACGAAACACCGCAACTTCGGCAAACAGCAATGACTTGCCTCTATTTTTTTGGATATACTGTGTGTGCTATATGTACATATGTATCGGAAGCCCCCAGGCACCGTCGTACCGCTAAGTTCTTGGGCAAACAGACCCGGAGCGATCCAATCTGAGCCGATCCGACGCACTGATAAGCGCCGCGAGAGCGGGAGCGAGAGACGAACTTGGGACTGCTTCTCCTTGGCTGGGAATATTATATTGCCCCATAGAGTTGAGCGAGAATCGCGTTTAGTTCGCGATCGAGATACAATTTCAGTTTCAGCTTCGGTCTCCAGGGGAAAAGTTGTTTCGCCGAGCTCGCGGAATTTAGATTGTGGAAAAGCAAAAACAAAAACTAAAAAAAATTCACAAAAAAAAACCAACAACCAGCTGAAATCGTATACTTAATAAGCGTGTGTGGAGCTCGAAAAAAACAAAAAAAAAAAAACAAGAAATATATATATAAATAAACAAAACTACATGCTACGTCAGAAGACTACAAACAAAAGATATGAACGCAGCGCTGACGTTGCCGCCAAGGTTCAAATCGGATATTAAATTTGTTTTGCGTGTTTTTTCATTCTTTTTTGTTGTGTATTTATTTTGATTTTTCGGTTTTGTTTTGATAAAATTTATTAAAAAAAAAAAAATTATTTACATGTGTAGGATTTGGTGTGATTTTGAATTCAAAGCGATTTGCGTGCACCTTACAAGGTGCAGTTCTCCGCACTCGAGGCCCGAGATCAGCGGTGCCTTGAGATTGCCACTCTCGAAGTGAACGTTCCGATGTGGAAACCTTATACACATGTCTAATTACACAAGCTCCTGTCCAGATCAGATACAAATTCTAAAATTGTAAACAACAATTGTATAAAAAAATTTCAACCCTCGGACCATCAAACTGGAACATTTTAATGGTGATCCGAGTTGAAAGGGAAAGAGGACGTACCTGAATACCAGATCGAGATAATGAGCCGACGACCACAGGGCTTCGTCTTGGACAACAAGTCCATGGGCCTCTGCAATCCCAGGCCGCCATCACCGTGTGGAACTCCCAAACCCAGTTGCAGCGCCCTCGCCGGCAAGCCGCCGCAGTGTCAGACGCAGTGCCAGGATACGATCCAGTTGCCAAAAAATACATCTCCAGTGCGTATCCCCGACGAAGGATCTGCCGCCCACGCCCAGTGCAAGGTGAGCATGGAGCCCCTGTGCACGGATCACTATCGCTGCCTGCTCAAGAAATTTCGGGACTCTTCTGGCGATTCCGACAAGGTCAACTTTGAGCTGAACAACATATTCCTTAAGAGGCTGGACGAGATCGACTGCATGGAGGATCAGGGCGGAGATGCAATGGTGAGGGGCTAGGGACTAGAACATTAAACTATGCATTTTGAAGACTTTTACGAGGTTGTTAAAGTCAATAAGTTATTAAAAACACATCAGATTTAAATCAAATTGCTATAATACGAGGTTTTACATTTTTAGCTCTTTTTTTTTTTTAATATTATCATTGAATAAAATTATATCTCCTACCTTTGCAGCACAGCTCCCAGCTCCGTCTGGTGACTTTCCAAGAGTGGGTGGACTTCTTGCTGAACGTCAACCATGTGATCCTGGGCAACATGTCCGCCCTGGAGGACGAGGCCTATGGCAAGATCTTGACCTGCTTCCAGTCGGTTCAGGGAGAGCAGCAACAGTCCCTGGAGGAGAACCGAAAGCTGCGCAAGGACATCTGTGCGATCATCAAGCTGGTGCAGAATGCCTACCATCGGAACTGCTGGCAAACGGAGGGCATCAACCTGGAAACGCTGACGATCAGGCAGCTCCTGGGGGTGGGCAAGGATCAGTGCCTGCCGGAGAGCGAAAGCGAGAAGGTAGGAGATATGGAAATGGTGGAAAAGGGTTGTGGCGACTCCCCGCAATTCGTAGCCACCAGCAAGAAGTCTCGTAAGATTGAAATAAACGCCAAGACCTTTAAGTTTCCTCGTTGATATTTTTATGAAAATTTCATATTTTGTCTAATAAACTTGTTACATATTTAAGTTACATTATAAGCCTTGTTTTAATGGGTATCCAATACCTTTTGCAGATGGCCGAATGCATGAAGTCCTTGGTCAACGAGATGGCCGCCAAGCATGACGAGGTCCAGCACCTTAAGTCTCAGCTTTGCGACCAGGACGAAGTGGTCCAGACTGCCAGACAGAAGCTGCTCCTGAAGGACCAATGTATAGCTCAGCTAAATCAACAGGTGTGTTTTAAAATAAATCTTTAATGTTTACACAAATATTTTCCCCGTCTGTAGTGACGTTTGAATTTCTACTCATTATTCAGCCAAGTTTATTTATAGAATAATTGGAATTTTACTCAAGCTACTCTTATCATTTCATCATCAGCTTATATTTCAGACTAAAGTCACTTTTGTCGGAAAATCATTGTGTGTTTTTAGTCTACTTGATTTTCTACTCAAACTAAACGTTCACTGCGTCACCTGAATTATACATTTTTATATTTTTTTGCGCCGAACAGCTACAGGAGATTACACAGTGCTATAATACCATGGCCGAGCAGTCGACCAGCAAGGACTCGCAGCAAGTAATGGAAGATGACAGCAAGACTCAGAATTGTCCTCCTGTAGAACCTTCATCCGACAGCGATCCAATTCCAAAGCAATTGCTGACTAGCCTGGTCGTCCAAGAGCGCCTGGAGCGTGCCGAATGTGAAATGGTTCATATGCTGAACTCGGAGCTCAGCGAGCTCTTCGATCTTTACAGCAAACAGAAGTTCCAGGCCGTCGAGGATCGTCAAAAAAATCTGGCCTGCATTATTGGGGAGTGGGTAAGACACTATACTGTTTCAAAAAAAATACATATATATAAAAACTAAAAATATATCTTGCCATTTTAGAACGCCGATCGCTTGGAAACTCAGAACAAACTCAATAACATTCGCAGCCAGTTGAGGATTCTTCAAGAGGATATAGACCAGTCCTTTATTTGTAAATCGGAAGCGGAGGCAGATGATCCGGACACTAAGTTAATGGATGCTGTGACCAGGCGACTGTACAATCTCAACAATTGCAACCGGGAGTTACAAGCGAAGCTCCTACGTCAGGACACGGATTTCAAAAGTGAGTCATTAGCCTTTATTTTTAACCAGCATTGCTATAAACTGGAAAAAACAGTCAAAATTACAGAGCTGCAGGCCCAGTTCGAGTCGGAAAATTCCTTGAATATAAGGAATTGTGACATTTTGAAGGAGATTGCAGACATGATTTGTAAACTGGTGGGTTTTTGAGCGTTTTTATGAAAAGCAAATAAAAATATTGTTTTGTTAGCGTTCTACGGACTTCTCCTATAACGAGATCTATACCGAATCCTCTACGGAGAACCCATTCTGTGTTGCCATTATGGAAATGTTTGATGAGAAGTCCGAGCAGACCGAAAAGGAGCTAGAGAGTCTGGCAGCTGTGAGTATCTGACGGTTTCGATTACAGCGCATTCCAAATGATTCCAATAACTGTCTGTCATGTTAAATTCAGAAAACCGATACGAAAACAGCCACCCAAACAAAAGAGCACAAAGCCAAAACGAAATCAACAACTAGAGGGGCAACAAGACCTACAACTAAACCCACAACTAATCCTACTACTAAACCCACAACTAAAGCTAAAACTAAACCTCCAACTAAGCCCGCAACTAAGCCAACAACGACACCAGGGACAACCCCCAAAACATCTACAACTTCAAGGAGCTCCAAGTAACTGTGTCACTTGTTGACCCTCCCAAAAAAAATTAAATTTAGTCTAAGCTAAGCCATTTTAAGAGTTAGTTAAGTAGCTTAAAGTTCGTCCTTATTCGACTAAGTTGCTAAGTTATTTATCAACGGAATAGTTCCCGCCAAAAACGAACTAGGAGAATCAACTGAAATCCATATGAAGACCATAAAGCCAGGAGCTTAGTTAAAGGGGTTTGGATTTTAAAATATTTACTCTACAAAGCCCAAGAAGAATGTAATTCTTTTTTTGGTAAATTAAGTAATAGTTTGATTTTTTGAATAAAAATTGTGTATATAAATTGTACATCTAAGCCTGTGCCTTGGAGATACATTTCGTTTGCACATAAAACTGTCTTATGTGGTAAATGACATTCGCCTTCGGGCCAAGAAGTACTATATATAAGGAGGCGTACCTACATAAGTTGGAATGACAACAAATATCATTGTTGCCATTCAAGTCCTCTGATTTATTTACCCATATATATTTCGCAGGGCCGACTGTAGGAGACTCTTTACACTCCCCCCTGCGAGGTTTTTGTCTACATTCGACAAATACAAATCGTTCGCGAATGTGTTTATTGTGGAAGCTCGGCTCTAAGTTCAACTGCAATTGCCGAGGGAGTGGGGGAGTGAGCCCTTTGCCCCAAACTCCTGCTCCGCCAGGTATACCTGCTCTGCTCCCCAGGAGCTGGCAAATCGGAAATAGGTTTCGTGTTATTTATTTACCCACAATCGACACGCGAGGCAGGCGAGCAGTGATATGCATATCGATGAGAGCCGAGGGGGGTGGCTGGGAGCTCTGGCCGAGGGGGAGGTGGGAGCCGGGTCGGGGGTCAGGGTAGGAGCTCGTGATCCTCGTGATAGAAACAACTAGATATGCATAGGGATATCATGATTATTTCTATGGAAAAATATCTTATTCATAAACAAGACAATTTTAAAATATTTTTAAATTTCTATATTTAAAGGTTCTTGGTTAATATTTTAAATTTTTTTCAAGAAAAATAATTCAAAAATTACTTTAGTATATAGTAAGATAATTAAGCCTCTTCAGAAACATTTTAAACTTTATTTAAAAACTGAAAAATGAATATTATAGGACCGGTATAGAACCCGCCATTCCTCACGGAATCATCTCCGGTTGGAAGGGCTTGGCGCAAAATCAAACAGGAAGCAGTTGTCGAGGGGTCGTCGGCGCTGGGAACCGGAGTCGGCCGGTTCAGAATCCTGTCATCCGTCGGCGGTTGCTGTTTAGTCGCGTGAAACAAATCAAGGAAGCGCCAGGAATCGGCACCGGGAACATATCGCATCGGATAGCATAAAACTGACAATTTACGAGCCCTAATTAGCCGCGCTCCGCCGCCCACACGCTCCCTGATTTGAATTTTCCGCCGTCGCATGATATTCATTTCGCGCGAAAAGTCACAAGGGAAAGCGTGCAATTAGTACGAAACTTTTCCGCTCATTCAGGCCCTATTTTTGGCGTGTTGTTGTTGCCATTGTTGTTGATAGCAAAGCGCCAAGGGAACGGCAAAAGTTGGCCAAAAGTGCAAATTGTTTTCGAGTGTTTCGAGCGGGGGCGGGAAGTGAAAATATTTCTGAACGGCGAACCGAGCGGCGAACTGTAAATGTGCAAATTGAGTCAGTGAAAGGTGTGGAAAACTACCAAAAAAACAAAAATAAAATAAAAAATATAATCGGAGGGACGAGTGGGTGAGGGCTCTTAATGGGTTTAATGACAGTCGTCGTCGACAACCCTTTATTTTGTATTTTTTGTTGTTCAGACCGTCAGACTGACTCCCAATAAGAATACAATTCATAACAATTCATTGCCCCGAGTCTTAATCGATTTTCACATTTACCCAGGCCTATCAAATTCGTACTCCTCCGCCCCCAATATAATATGCCTTTAAAAGTGTTTTAAGTGCGCGTAGCCACGCTTCCCTCACTTCCCACTCTAGTCAAAAAAAATAAAAATATATATATATATATATATATATATAAGAAAAAAATGAAATAAAAAAATAAAGGAAAGTCTGCTGCTACCAATTGATGAAGAGCCAGGGCCCAGACAGACGATATTATTTGCTGCCACCCGCGGCAACTTTATTTTCAAATCGTGTCAAACAGTCGGAGGTCTCGGCTGGTATATATAATAATATCTATAAAACTTGGGGGGAAGTACCTACCCATCATTGTCGCTATATAGTTGTTTGACTTGTGTTGCCAAAGTGCCAAAGAAACGAAACTTTGAAACCCGACACTCCGTCACCCGACGACCGACGTCCGACATCCGAAACCGAAACCTAAACCTTGCCACCTACTTCGGTTCGATTTGGTTTTATTTTCGTGACAAACTTTTAATAGCAATATTATTGAAATGAAATGAAAGCGCAATGAAGTTGAAATTCGTCTGGGGGGTTATGCGAGATATATTTCCGAGTCCATGCAATATGAGAACGGCACGAAAGCCCCGCAGCCCCAAAAGCGATTTAAAATAAAAAATCCAGCCCGGGCGCTGACGATAGACGGATAGGGGGTTATCCGGATAGAAATATACATAAAAAACAGAATTGACAACTGACAGGGGATTCCGTGACCGGAACTCTAGGACAATTAGTTATAGCTATTCAACTCTGCCATGGTAAGCTCGGATGCACACCAGCTTGGTGCCTTTCAATTGCATTTTGAAAACTTGTAGAACGAAGAGGCCTCCTCCGTCACCATTGCCGCCGACTGTCCGCATCGCCAGGAGCTGGAGCACACGCTGCTGCAGTGCCAAACCCAATCGGAAATCCTGCAGGCGACGCGGGACAATTACCTGAGCATTATCGATGAGTTCAAGCGGGATCTGGAGGAGCTGACGGAGCAGGTGGAGCAGCAGCATCACCAAGCCCAGATCCCACCCTGCCCCGAACCAGAGCTGCACATCGAAGCTCCTCCGCGAATCAATTGCGAACTGGAGATACAAGTTGGGCTTAAAACCAAAGACCTTACAAAACCTGAAACTTATATTTATTTTTTATATTTTCTTATCTGTTTTTTAATATTTTTTGAATCATCTAGAACGAACGCTTGGTCTGCCAAGTCAGTGCCCTGAAGGAGACTCTCAATGATCGCAACGAACTCATCAATCACTTGCAATCCATGATCAGCAACTATTCGGATATGAGTGAAAATAATCGCCTAAAAGAGGAGAATCACGACCTTAAAATGAAGAATAGTGAGTCGCAATATTGTAAAAATTAAATTTGAACAAAAATTAATACAAATTTGTACATTTTTTAGGTGAAAGCATACGCAAAATGCGTGAAATTGCCGAACAGTTAAATGGTCAGGTCACACAACGGGTGGAACTGGTCAACAAATACGAATCCCTTTCGGCCAGTTTCGAGGAACAGTGCCAGGAGCTGAAGGGAGCCAACCGACGGGTGCAGAGCCTGCAGACTCGACTCTGCCAGGTCGAGAAGCTGCAGGAGGAGCTAAGAACGGAGGTACTTCTAGTTTTTATTTTCAAACCAATTTCAATAAAAATGTGGTATATTTTAGCGAAAAATGCTACGGGAGGAGGTGATAGCCTTGAAGGAGAAGGATGCTTGCAGCGTGGGCCGTGAACGGGCACTCCAAGATCAGCTGAGATGCAGTCAGATGGATCTGGACAAGAGCCGTTGCCTCATCCGGAACATGCAATCTCAATTGCAGCAGCAGGACAAGCTGCACCAGGAGTCCACCCAGGACCTGAAGTTAGCCAACGAAAGTATAAGGGAGCAGGTGAGAAGCATTGGAACCGAGTGCCAGCAGATGCAGCAACGCCTCAAGTAGGTAGTCCCGTTTTCGGATAGAGTGCAACCATCTTAGAGCAGCTGCCTGTTCCCTTCCTCTTCCTCTAATCCAGGCAAGAAGCGGAGGTCAACCGACAGCAGAAACAGATCATAGAGACGTTCCGCAAGTGGAAGGATGCCCAGGTTAGGGCCGACGACGTGATGCGCGAGCGGTTCAATCGGGCCGAGGAGCACATCAATATGCTGCTGGAGGAGAACCAAACACTAGCCGAGGACTATCGCCTGCTCCTCAGGGACCACACGGTGCTCGAGTCGGAGATGGGTCGGGTCAAGCAGGCGGTCAACTATTCGACCTCGTCAAGATTCGGATGTCCCCCGGGTATGGAGAGGATCGAGGGGGGCAGTGATGTGAGTCTCAATTTGAAGTCCCTTGCCATCCCAATTCCATTTCGGAGAGTTCTGTATAAGTTTCATGCAAGATTTATTCTTTTAAATTCAGTTTGAGTATTCCTTTCGTAACGATTTGCTATTTAATTGTAAAGTTTTCCATTTTATTTATATTTCTTTTATGAAAAATATAGATTTTTGTGTTACCAATAGTTTTTAATTTTGTTTTTACTTAACCTACTAAAAATGTAAATTCTTTTGAGTTTATTCTTGAAAACTTAATATTCTGGTAGACTTACATTCATTTTAAACCTTTGAATTCTAAAGTTTATCTATTTATATAAAAATCTAAAATAATATTTCATCTTTCTTCCATAACTTCCCTTTCAAAATTCAAACAAAACAAATAACATTGGAAATCAATCGGATAGTCACCCTATGAGAGCTTACCTGTTACTTAATTTTAACTAATTCTGTGGTAATTACCCTTAGATGGCCAGAAGTTTGTTGAGGAACATGACCGACACGTCCCAGCGCATCTCCGACCAGTGCAAGACTCTCACTACCAATGCCAATAAGATGCCCCAGACCAATGAAAAAACTTCGTTGGTCCGAAACACTGCCGGTGCTGGGAAGAGGGATAGCCTGAGTGCTCTACGACCTACGAGATCCTCCAACAACCTGTTGCTGCAGTAACAAGAGCAGCACCTCCTCCTCCCTCCGTCCATTTCAACTTGGTGCACCCTCCCATATAATGTTTGGCCAACAACGATTTCGAGAAAGTATTTTGTAAATTATCTTTGTAAATTATGGTAGAAAACAAATAAAACCAAGTGCTTGTGTAAGAGGCATTTTGAAGTAACTATGGGGAAGGCTTACAATGTTTTTACTTATAGCTATGTTTTAGGAATATCTTTAGCCTGTCCTGTACAATCAGATGAGGATAAAGTTGAAATAAGAACTATCTTTTTAGTTGGTAGCCTCGGGTTGAATAAGCTTGGCTCTTTCGCTGATGGCTATCAGGGCCATTTTGATTTGGGCCCTCTTCCGGACACTCTCCTCACGCAAAACATCCGACTGCTTAGTGAGAATCTTGACACGAACATCGCTGAACTTCTCCGCCTCCGGCAGACTCATTTCCAGGTACACATCCTTGCCAATGTTCACCAGGATGCGATCCATTTGTTTCACGCGGGCCTGCATAAAAATGTTGCTTCCAATGTTCACCTGAGTCTTGTAACCCTCGGGCAGGTGCGTCTCAAAGGTCTGAAGAGTGTTCTTTAGCTGGACGTACTCCATTATCTCCTCATTGTACTGACTAATGTACTTTTCCAATTGACGGAGATCCTCTTTCAGGACTTCGTTTATGAATTCCTCGATTTGGGTGATGCGCGCCTGGTTGGCATCTTGACTGGAGGTGAGGTTACAAGGTGAGAAAGTAACTGATTAGATATTTTTAGCCTTACTCAAATGTCTCTTGGGATTTATCCGGCATTTTGTTAGCTTCGTAAAAAGCTTGCTACAAGAATAAACAAAAATCAGCTGATTGGAAATCCGTCTGCCATGTTTACCAACACTGCCCAAGATACTGTTAGTTGTTATCGGTCTGTTAAGCGCTGTGGTGTCTGTTATTTACAGTGACTGTTGAGTTGAAAAGTTTTCTGAATTTAAATGTTTAATTTGAAAATGTAAGTAACAAATGTGAAACTTTTAATTAATTTAAAATAAAATTAGAACATACAGTTTGTAATTTTTAATTTTTATAAAGGTGAGAGTTATTTTTCTAAGAAAGCTTAAGCAAGAAAAAGTTCCTAAGATTTGAACTTATATTTTTTGAAATATTCGGAGTTTCTATTCAATTTTCAATAATTAATTATTAAATGCTCTTCATACTGCCAAAGTTATGTCAACTATAATCCGTCACATGGAAGATTTTTTGCGATAATCCGAAAGCTTGGACAGTTCATCGCACATTTTATATAATCCCACCCATTGCAAAAGTTGGCGAAAAATAAACAATTGTCTGAGCACGCAATGGAAATCAAAACCTTACAACTTCACATTCGAGGGCTTTGTCTGCGAATCCGCGGCATCATACCATCATCCATTTGCATTTTTAATGTATATTTAACCTTTGAATTTGAACCCTACGGGTATATGCAACTTGCTGGCCGCTTCCTGTTCAAAAATGTGTCTCCAATATTCCAGTAGGCTGTGATTGTTCCGCATTCGGCGACGAGAGCTGTCAGGCTCAATTTTCCTAATGGTTTATTGAAAAGAATTCATTATATTTTAATCTGTACAGACATTAACAACTTTGGTGAGTTCTTTCATTTATATTTTAGTGACAAAGTAATAGAACATATTTTTTGCAAGAATCATCTATACCTTTTCAATAGAATTTAATATGAGTTTCACTTTGGTACGGAAACTCTTGCTGAAGCCCATGAAAAGGGTGCGCGGCGTGATGGAGAGTCCTTTGGTCCAGAGTCCTGTGGAGAAGTTTCGCAAGGTGTGGGTTCGTACCTACCAGCCGGTCGCAGGACCTCCGCGCTTCCCCATGTCTCCCGCCCAGCGGCTGATCTTCGGCTGGGGGTCGTTGCTCGTCATGATGATTATTCCGTTTTGGGCTGTGTATAGTACTCCCAAGTGGTCCAAGCTGCACAACGGCATTCCTCTTGACGAGGATGAGCCGCCACCACCGGAGGAGCCTGAAAAGGAGCACAAGCCGGAAAAGGAAGAAAAGGAGAAGTAATAATTTAAAACTACAGATCCTGGACACTTTTAAACGGTGACTTCATAAACATACTTTTACTGGGGCGTCCATACTTTCCAAGAATTTTTGAAACAGCCTTCAACAGCGTGGTGTTCACACTGTAACTTATCAAGTCAATAAAATCGATAGTTCTTTTGTTAACATGGCAAAAATATATAAAGTTTTTAACTAAAAAATATTTACCCACAATCGTCTAGTTAGTATGGACTTTTGATCAACTTTTGTCGATAGTGAAAGTGAGGACTCCCCATTAAATCATTTTTGGGCAACAGGTGGTGATTTGGTTGACTTGATTTACTTTGCACCCCACAAATAGCTTCGGTTCGATGTCAGGCCACCAATTAAGGATCCGCACCGTAGCCGACAATAAACCATCCATTGTCCACATCCAATTAGCCGCCTGAAAACACCTCGGCTCCTGTGGAAAGGCTCTTCCAGATGGGTAACGGAGACCATTTTCCACGGTTGCCTGCCACAAATCAAAATGTTGGAAAACCAAACAAAAAAACAACGAAGAAAACCAAAAACCAGCCAAGGAAACCCAAAAAGCAAAGTGCCAACTTTCATTAAAAGTATTTTTGTGCTCATTGCCAATGCAAGGCGATGCATTCAATTGTGAAATGGTCTTTTGGCCAGTCCCATGCCTAGTTTTAAGCCCGGCCAGGCCAGGCTAGTCTGTGACTTTGACCACCAACTCCTCCTGTTGTCTCTGGGCCTGGTGCATTGTGCATCCAATCCTCATCTCATGATCTACAACACACCGTGACCTTCTTTGCCTTCCTCGGCCCATGACAACAGGCTCTAGTGGTGCACAGAAAAAACTAATACTGAATAAAAATTAATATGATTTTCAATTTAATTTTTATGTAAATTGTCAAGTCATAGTATTGAAATATAAACAGAAACTATTGATAAAACCTATCGACTTGACTTTAAATAAATATTATATTTATTTTTTGTCTGCCCAGACCAAGACTCGACAAAACATTCGCACACAAAATTTGAAAAAGTAAAACCGTCGAAGGAAAGTGAATTTCTTTTTAAGCAAATCAACTTGCCACGCCTCCCCCAGTTGCCCAGCTTCCAGCCAAATTCCCCCACAGCCCCCTTTTCTGCGGCTAGGCCTGGGAGATTCACAGATTTTTTGGTGAAATTTCATGTGCCATTAAACTGGTTCTGTCAGCCGCTGCAGTGTCGATCGGGTTTTTTGGTATCGATCCGACTCCCAGAGGGGGCCTGAGTCTGGGCTTTTCGAGTCTGGGGTTCGAGTCTGCCTTGGGTGACAATAAAACTCAGTGCTCATTTTCTTTCTTATTGTATTTGAAAGTGGAAACTATATTAAAGTTTATTAAGGTAATTATTTAGAGGTATTATAAAAATTTATTTAAATAAATAGAATTTAAATAATAGAAATGTTGAACATTTTAATTTGCGTTTTTCAAACATAAGTTTACTTATTTTTAGGGAACTATAAGGTATATATATTTTAGTTAAATATGTGAATGTTTGTATAATATTTTTTAGGCTTCCAGGGTATCTTGTCCAGGGTACCTCTTCATATGATGAATGTGGCATGCCCCTTTTCCCCTCTTCTTACGTATTCTTCATCGCCCACATGACGACCCAACGCAGGCTTAATTTCCATTTGTGGCCCAAACCATTCAAGAGTCAAAGGAAGCTGCACTGCCTTCCTGCGACATGGCTTGTGGGCGTTGCAAGAGTGAGTGCATTTTGTGGCAGCACTTGCTGCACTTGCCACACGCTGCGTTGCGTCAGTTTAGTCAGTTTAGTGTGTCAGAAGCCGCAAGAAGAAAGTTGCTCCGGCTGCGGGATCCAAACATTGATCCGGTTTAGTTGTCGCTTCGGCTACAGGTTCGTTGTTCCTTCCAATGGGTAGTAATTTTTTGTTGCATATATCGGTTTGCTGTGTTTTTTTTTGGTTTGTTACTTTCTGCCACCACACGAAAAATCGTCGTCCACTTTCGGTCGCAATTAATTATGCGGCGGGTAGCTGAAAATGAAAGTGCGCTCAGGTTGCAAGTCCAGATCTTGGGTTCTCACTCTCTCTTTCTCCGTCTCCTGTCGGTTGCATGGTCGTCTTGGCATTTTTTTTTTGCCGATTTTGTTGGAAATCTTAGCCAGTGAGATGCATTTTTCCCATCATTAGACATCGGGTGACTTTATTCCGGCACAGAGAGAAAAAAAAGCCACCCGATTTTACAATATATTCATACATGAGATATAGCCAACTCTTTGATATTAATATACATTTATTAAATTAATTTTTAGGCTATAAATTTAGAATTATTATAAACATAGTCGATTTTTTGTCTGTGCCTCTTAAGAGTCATCACATTGTGGCAAGATCTTTATTATCATCAAACGAGAATGCCGATGCAGTGGGTCCCCATATCCTATGTTAGTCCCGGCAGGTTAGAGTCTTCCCATCGAGATGTCGTTGTCATCATTGGCCGACGGCCCATAAAGCGTTTTCTTTATGCCCGCCGACCGACTGACTCGCAGGTGGTCACTTAGTTTATGGCCCTGCAACCGCAAGATCGCACACCGATCGGCGCTGATTTGTTGCCGCTATTTCCCCCAGCTCCTCCAGATTGGTAACTAAGGAGGCCTAAAGTGTTCTCTAGAATGCTGTCACTAAAATATTAACCAGAAGGCGCTATTATTTCCTGAATCGAAGAAATGGATACTCTACGATGTAATTTTATTTATTTTTTAATAAAAAATGGTTTACAAATTTATTTTATAGTTTTTCTTATTTTATTATCTAAACAATATGTTGACCTTGTTTAATTGAATTATTTTCCTCTTCCTGCTCACAGTCTTTATGGCCACAATTGAGTCATCTCCAAGACAAGACAATACATTTTATTAGCCCAATAATGTCCACCCACGTCGTCTTGACCATTTCCAGATCCAGAAGAAAGAAACCCTCATCGGATGTCTAACTCAAATTTATCGGACTGTCAACGCCACAAACCCCTTGGGGCTACCGATCCCCATTAAAAAAAAAACTAATTTTATTTCGATTGCGCGCTAATAAAAATTAAGCGCCAACCAATAAAAGTTGTAGACAATTCTGTAAAATAAATAAGTGGAAAAGCCCACACAAAATGGCAATCGATCGACGGCGGCGACACGATCAGCGGTTTTTATTTGATCTATATGGCTGTGACCCCGTCAGCCAACAAAAAAAAAAAAAAAACAAAAAAAAAATATTACTATAACAATGAGATATGGAAAACTGTGGCATGTTTTCCCAACATCAAGTTGCCTCCGAGTTAAAGCTCATAATCGTTTAGGACCAAGACCATTGACTGCGAGTCTGAGCCAAAAACTGAAAACAAGAAAACCAAAAAATACTCTAGACACAAATTATATTAATGGGCTTTTGTTGGGGCCCGTTGATGATCAGGAGGTGGCTTTTTTGGGGGAGGAGAGCCTGGCATTTTGTCTTTGCACGAATCACGTTTTAGAAATTGCATTGCACATAGGAGGCAGTCGGAATGATCAGCCAACTATAGTACTAAATGTGCTCCAGTCGGCATTCAAGACTATGACACTGTTCAAAATTTGTTTCTAATTAAATTAATCAAAGAAAAAATAAAGGAAATAAAGTAAATTAAAATGTAGAATAACTAGTGGTAGGGCTTGAATAAATTCAATTTAAAATTGTTCCAATTTTGTAACTTATTTAAGCATTTTTGTCAAACCTTATTAGGCCCTATGGTATAAAATAATATAAATTAATTTAGCCATATTTTCTCTTGGTGCATTTAGAGTCAATGTAATAGACAGACTCATAGAGACAATCTCTTTAGCTGTCAGGGCTTTTTGCGCAAGTTCTGGGGATGTGAAAAGCATTTGGGCAATACAGGGGGTTTACGAGAGTAAGTGGCACTTAGTTTTAATACGTTGCCCTACCGTTTAAATGGGCCTGGGCATTCTCCGCAGGCAAATCGGAGTTACCTGAAATAATTGCATGAACACAAATTAGAGCGTCGCACCGCGGAATAGGAATTGTTCTGCGATTTTGCTGATTGCCCGGGCTCTTCCGTTGATTCCGCCTCAGCTTTCTCCATACCGGACCGGGCTAAAAATCCACTGATCACCAGCAAGAGGTCTCAGGTCTCATCTTGTCACGTCTACTTGAGCCCGGTTGGACTCAGTTGTGTACGTCTTCGGTCTGAAAACATCTTTACTCTCTTCCCTTTTCATGCATTTCACCGGCAATCAGTGTTCTTCGATAATTTAAGCCGCCGAAGAATGTTTTATAGCCCGGCGAGAATAATGCGTATTGTGATCATTGAAGTTGGCCCAAAGAAAATAGAAAATATTACTTACTTCCAGCAGAGACATTTATTTGGTCGTTGAGCGTTTCGTTTCTGGGTTAGCTCGGCCTGGCCTGGCCTGGTATTCGGCACTTGGGTCAATGTGCCACATGTGGGTTGGATGGATGATGGATGTAATGGGTGTCGGAAGAAGTTCCCAACCCGGGGTCTCAATTACAGGTGGTTAGTCTAATAGGAGAGCTGCCACCCTTCAGCCCAGAAGAAAGTTGGCAAATTACTTAATTTGCAATCGCAAATTACTCCAGATCACATGCAAGAATCTAGGCAATTTCCCAGGATACATCTACATATATGCTCGTACATTCCCATTAAAATGTGCACAAAATTCTCACACTCGAAAATAAAGATTGTAATGAAAAAATTGATTACCTGAGAAGAACACGTACGATAATCATAACTCTGGGGTCTCCCTTTTCACACTTGTTTTTCTCTTTTTTTTTTTGTGGCGAGTTGTTGTTTGCCTTTGGCACCAGTCAGTGGGCAGCCATTTCTTGTATTCTCTTCCCAAAGGCCTAATTGCATCACGTTTTTAGAGCAACTCCAAGTCGGGGGCACAAACATGCCGACAGAATATTACACAATTGTGAAATGCCAGCATGGCTATGAAAAAGAAATGTAATGCACATTAGTTGCAGCGCTTTGGACTCTCGGTTTCCGACTCCCAATCCGAGTCTGTACTTTTATTCGTATCTGCATCTGATGGGTTGACGGAACGTCTGACTGGCAGGTTTTGTGCATTTGCTTTAATGAACACCCAGCCGGTGGCTGTGACAATAATAACAATTTCCGAACACTTCCGAGGATAGTAGGCATTCCACTTCCCTTCCAGAGCTGAAAACCAGTTCTGGGGCATTAGACATTGTAGAAAATTAATGGAAACCAAAGATTCTTAAAGTATTACAGGGCGACTTCTTTATTTTTCCTTTCTTCTTAGACTGCAGATTGTAATAATATTTTTAATCCTCGGCTTAGTGACTATGGTTAACAGGTAGTTCCAAAATTGTTCCAAATTATTTCATAATTTTTAAGCACTTATATCCATTAATTTTCCGGCTTATTTATTTTAATGCCATCATAAAGCTAGGCTACCCCCAGAAATGGCTTTAAGTTTAAAGCCGTTTTCTAACTGAAGTGCAACTGTTTCGGCAATTTGCCTGCCGGTTGCGGATTTATGCAACTTCTGAGCAAAAGTGTCAGACGCATCGGAGCGTTGCATCCTCTGTGCAATTTGCAGCAACATGTGGCAACAATCGTACGCAATCTGCAGCAACCAAATTTGGGCAAAGACCTGACTTACCTGCTCTCAACTCCCAAAATGTTTGCAGTTGCGTAGAATCCCAACTAAATGCTGACATTTAGCCGCCGTTTGAGATCCCTCCCCGAAAAAAAAAATATAAATAAAAAAGCAAGAAAGATAAAACGGATGCACATTTCCGGTGGGGCAGAGTCCGGGGGTTGCATGACAAAACAAACAATGCCACCGACCCAGACTCGGACTCAGAATCCACGCCCACCTACTGACCGCGTCAGCGAAGGCTGAAAGCCCAACGGCCCAAAGCCGGAGCCAAAGCTGAAGCTGAAGCTGAATCAGAACCTGAAGCCGGGGTTGGAGCTGCAAATTGGCCAAGTGCCGCCCGCGCGACAAACGTAATTGACCAAAAATGCAACGCTTGGCTGAACCGTCCCAATAGAACAGCAGCCGTCATCAGGGAATGGAGTTAGTCAGTCCAAAAGAGGGGTATGCTCGACTAAAAAAATGGCCTATAGAGTTGTTGGGTATTACTTAACACAGTAATTCCTATAAAGATTATTCTTTTACTTGCCTGCCTTTCAACCTGGCCTATCTTTCCATGGATACTTCTTGGGAAACTCTAACTCTAAGCTCCCATTACATAATATCAAAATTCCACTTCTGTGTTCATTTTATCTAACTTATTTATCTGGAATTCTGGAAAAACATATGCCCCATTGTACGAGGCATCATAACTACGAGTATAGTACAACTATTCACATTTGTTTCAACCTTTTTAGTTTTTTTTTCGCTTGCACATTTATTTGGATCTGGCCCGTTGAGTTTCTGTTTCTGTTTCTGCTTCTGGTGGATTGCTGTGAGTGATTCATAGGCGTCAGGTTCCCATATGGGGGGCCCAGGGGAACCGCGTCAAAGACAAAGACCCAGCCGATCCAGCTGCATTCGGTTGGTGGGTTGAAAAGTTCGCCGCCGGCTGTTGAACTCCCGCGATCTAAGCCAAGATATTATCGTCAAATAATTATTATTTTTATCGAGTGTGCTGGAGGGAATGGTGTGTACTCGAATGTGTTGGGCCAACGCAATGCTAGTTGGCTAATTAATTCATTAGCGATTGGCTCATAAAAACGCGACAATTGCCTCATCTGTGGATGCTATCTGGCTGCTGCCTTCGAGCTTCTGCAATTTTATACTGATCTCTGTCGAGGTGTCGTCATTTAATTATTTTCCTTTTTATTTCTCTTCATTTTTAGCCGGGCCAGCTGCTTTGGGCCAGCTGCTTTGGGCCAGCTCCCTAGCTGAGGACACACTTTTTATGGCTATTCAATGGTTACGTGGGCATCCCGGCATCCTCCGACTGCCAATTAATAAAACGCACGTACAGAGAAATGTCTCCTTTTTTTTTTGTTGGTTTTATTTATTTTTATTTTATACGCTTACGAACAAAAACAAGTCGTTAAAGTTTACCGCAGATGCCTGACGCCTGATGATGTTCGATGGTGTAATAATATTGTATGCAAATCTCTCCCCCATCCCCAGAGTCGGCATTGATATAAAGTTTCAATTTACGGCTCATATATCATAACTTGGCCAGCAGGCCAGGTGTCGGGGGAGTGCAGAGTGCCAGTGCAGTACTTATGGGGCTTATTGACTCGTAAAAATGCGACTGTCACTGATCTTTCAGTTACAAATGTTGTCGGATGCTGTGCGCGGTTTTCCAATGTTTTCTGGCGGGGGGACCTTGAAAAGGCAAAGTTACGAAATCCCATGGAGGAATTTTAATTCCAAAAGAGGGGATTTTTCATTGTAATAAGGGAGATATCTTGAGTTAAATATAGGATATGTACTATGCACTATATCTGCAGAACTCCAACTAGAATTCAGAAAACTTGGTCCGAAAATTAAGTTTCTGCATCTGGGTCATAAAATCCTTAAAGACAAGATTAATAACCGGATGCATCTATTTTAGAGAATCAAGTTAAGATCTCAATGTCTGGCAGCCGAAAATAAAAGGCGTGCAATCAGTAGGAGAGGCATTAAACCCGGCTCTAATTACCCATTTTATTTTAAGACCTTAACGTTTCCGCCCCGAATAATGGCCCAAAAAGCGCCACCTAGCGGCCCGAGTCGACTCCATATTGACCTTAACACAAATTACTCTTCAAATTGGCAAGAAACGAAGAAAAAAAAACAAAAAAAAATATCAAAACAGCCAGACAGAATATGGTTACAAACCCAAAGCAAAGAAAAAGCAAAGCAAAAGCAAACATGGAAAAGCAAAAGCAAAGTATCTTATCAGCCGGAGGAGAGCAAAAGCAACGAAAACCTGAATCAAAATAAAAGGTAACTTATAGAGAGGTATAGCCCCGTCGTGAGGAGAGTACGCGAGAGCGAGCGCCGGTCTGGTGGGTTTCCAAGCGGTACGGATTCCAAGCGGCATTTCAAAATCTGCTTTCGCGGCGAGCGGACGCGAATGAGTCGTGCTCTGATAATATGCGAAAAAAAGTGCGATTACATAGAGAGATTGTAAAATTTCATACAGAATTAAACGAAAAAAGTTCATAAATAATATAGTATTAAATAAAAATGTATATGTATTTGAAACACTGTTGAGTGCGCGTGATTTTGTTTGGCGATTTATTCAAAAACCCGACCGTCAGTGCTGTGAAATACAAAGCAGAATTATTGCCCCAAAGCAGAGCCCCAAAACCTAACGGCAACTGCAGAAATTGGCGCAAAGCAAAGTGCCCAGGGAATTACGACAAAAAAAGCAAGAATAAAAAATTTTAAACAAGAAAAAAATATAAAAAAATAAAAGAAAATAAAACGTGACGACAGTACCACAGTTCTTGAGCATAATTCCACCCACCCACCACTGCACCACTCTGCAGCAACCTGATGTGTCTCGTGTGTGCTTTTCTCGTTTTCCGTAGCCCCCGTGCTTTCCGTATATAGTGTGTTTTGTGTTAAATGTCCACTTAAACGTCAAACACATTTCACTGTGGGTGGCGAAAATCAATTCTATTTAGTTCATTACATTCTGTTCGGTTAACTACTAAAAACAAAAATCATATTCCCAAAAAAACCCCTCCCCCCCCAAGAAACAAACCAACAAACACACAAAAAATCAACCAAAAAATAACTAAACAAGTGAATTTCCATAAATAAGTGTTAAAAAAAAAAGAAACGCAGAAATTTGCAGGTTAAACAGCAAAAAAACAAACGCAAAAACAAAAGAACAAACGCGAGAAAATCAATTCAATTCCATATATGTTTGCCAGTGCTGGATTTCCACCAGAATCGGGTTAAAGCAACGGCCCGCACGATGACCGAACACCAGGCGGCGGATGAACAGCACCAGCAGCAGTCCTCCGGAACGGAGTCCCAATCGCACACCAAGGCCATAACCATGGCCACCCCGTCCAAGTCCAATCCGAAGTTCAAGGACGCCGAGGAGGGGTTCCTCTCGACATCTCCGGACAGCGCCAATGGGGATGCCCAGCAGCACTCGAATCCGAAGGTCGCGGACCCACCCAATGGCAATCACCCGGAGAAGCTGGGAGGTGGCGGACTGACTGGCGGAGTCGCTGTCAACGGAGGCGGTGGACCCATCCTCACCAGCCGCCAGCTCATCCGTCAGGCCTTCCACCAGTGCTCCTGCCCGGAGCAGTGCGTCACCCTGAACAACATCCTGGATTCGTTCAAGGCGCCGCTCTCCGAGGACCAGGCCTGGGCGCTCATCCACCAGTTCATCAGCCTCTACCACAAGGTGGCCGTGGAGGCCCACCACTCGGCCGCAGACTACGACGCGGAGCTGCCCACCCGCTTCGAGCTCCACTTCCATCGCGATGGCGGTGTCCACTTCTCCGGCAAGGATCGTCTGCCTCCGTCGCAGGATCAGCCAGAGCAGGAGCGTAACCAGGAGCTTCTCACGCAGGATTCCAGCATCCGGGGCACACTGGACGACAGTGCCAGCAGCAGCAGTGGCGATAGCAGCGCCATCATTGAAAGGGGTGAGTCAATGCCAGATACTAGATATTACAGATAGATGGAGGTAAAGGATATCATAGGGATCTCTTTAAAAATATTATCTCTTATATGATAATTTATTTAAATTTATATGAAAATGGAAAATTTTAATTTTATTAGAAGGCATAGTATATATATCATCTAAATCTTAATCTTTGCAATCTAAAAGTAAATAAAAAATGTAGAGATTAAACTAAACTATAATTAAATTAGAATAGATTAGAAATTGTAGAATAGATTTATTTTGTATTTTTTTTTTAATATTTAAAAAATAAAAGACAACTCGGAAGTCAGGAATTCAAAATATTAGTCCCCCTGCCATACAATTTTTTTCTAAAACAGTGCCTGGTGTTACCCCCTTTATGGCGCTTTATTTAATTGCCCTGGCCATGTCAGAGGTCAGTCGGGTGTTCGTTTCAGATGCGGAACTGTAGCAGTGATGAAAACTGGGCTGTGATTAGCTGGGCCGGAAAACCGGTTGACCGGTTGATGGGATGCCGGACAGGGCTTTGTCTTTTTTTTTCGGCAAACGCTTTCATTTTCACTTAATAAGCTACAGTTAACTTCTTTCTTTCTTTATATCTCGTTGTCTGGATGGGCTTTTATTTTTGTTATTTTCGGTTTTTTTTTCGGACAATCAGACATTTGCCGTGATGTGCGTTTCCGTGTGCCATCCATCTGGCTATTGGCACCGACGCTTTCCAAACAAACAACCCACACAGCACCGCCGATGATGACCTCTTCGCATTCAAGTTATGCAGCCAGCTTTGATTGAGGTTTTTCTCCGCCACTTCTACCTTGCTACTATATACAATATACTATATACTATATACTATGTATATAGATGTGTATATATCTTCTGTCTGATTGCGTGCTGGCTTGGGAAAGTGTAAACGGTGACTCCCATGAAGAAGGTCCCATCCCAGTGCACAGTCTTCAGTGTTTTTCACTTTCTTTTGTGGGACTTGCACTGGAAAAAAATGTGTGGCCAAAGGAATAAAATACTTCTCCCAGGAACTCTATACTTATATCTAGTTTTTGAAAGTGTAATCACTTTGGGTTACCTTCTGCCGCGTCTCTTGTAACTGATGAGGGACTTTTTGTCTTCAGATCTAGAGATCTATAGAACGTGTCTGCGCCCCACAGCCAGCTAATTGTTTAATCATTTCGGAGGGGGGACTGTCAAAATACAGGCCGGTAATCTATCGGCTTTTAGATAGGCCACGTTAATTGGAAGATGTGTTTGGTGAATGCGTGTGGGTTGTGATGGCATCACCCTCCGGCCTCCTCCTAGGTGGCCCTTTCTGGGCCAGTGACTCACTGGCTTTGGGCATGAGATGCATTAGCTGCATTCTACAGCATTTCCCGACTCCGCAACTCGTCCGCCACATATCTGTACCAGACGGGTCTAGAGGTCTGGCTGTATTTGGCCAGGCCAATTCTGTTAACAGCCAACTTTGTATCGGCAAGGCCAATTAGTTGTTTCTTATAAGCAATTAGCCAGGGACAAGTGTATTCTTAAGGGCACTCAGATATGGGAAGTGGCTTGGAATTACTTTTTTTTATCGCTGGGTTGAAGGAACTTTTGATGAAGAGGAATGTGATGGGTTATTAGTTTTTATTAGAGTTTTATTAGAGTTATGAAATTTTTAATATAAAATCTATACTTCCAATAGAACCCATTAACTTCCCTGCCTTATCTTTGTTTGTATTTTTTATCCAAACTTTCTTCGGGGTAAGTGGAGATAACCTTGTAACACCTTAATTGCTGCTAATTTGGGAGCCCAAATCAAAGCCATTAGACAGATGAGATATCGAAAGGTTGGCCGAACTATCCCAGACGACGAAGAACCGCCAGAAGCGGCAATTAGTCTCCTCAAACAAGTTATTACAAAGTTGGCTAAGAGATGTACCTTAGCACCTTCTAATGGTTTCTGTGTGTGTGTGTTTTTAAAACCAAAAATAAGGGGGGGGGGGAAATATTTCGCAGGTTACATTGTTCCTCTCTTTGGTGGTGCTGGGGGGGGTCTTTGAACTTGCCGACTTGATTTCGATTTCGGACCAGAGAATCGGAATCTGAATCGCGCTCCAGCAGCTTCTGACAACCGCATCGCCTGGCGGAGCGAATCATTGATTGTGTCGGACTCCTCCCGATGACCCCCGTGACACCGCGGCATCCCCCAGAGCCACCAGAGCCCCTGCGGGATCCACTCCAGCTACCGACCCGTTGAAAATCGAAGCGTGGGAGGTGCAGAATTTGATGGGAAAACGTCGACGGCGCCGTCGGGTCGCCGCGCCCTCTGGCGCCTCGATTAGGCGCGCAGCAAACGGCGGCAAGAGTTTCCACGATTTTCCACAGGTTTTCCGCAAAAATTGGCGCTTGATTTTGTCAACACACAAACTCGCCATTACGTTTTCGGCCAGGCTCTCAGGAAATGTGATAAGTCGACGCCGTAGCAGGTGCACTGGCAATGAAAATTTTCCAGTGGAAAATCGCCCACGCACATAGGATGGGTGGAGCTTTTCCCTTCAAGGTCACGGGTCATGCGCAATGCTAAATATTGGTAAATGGGAATTGGAAAGTTGGACTCACGAAAATGTTGTGGTAGGTTCTCTCGCTCCCCATCTCCTTCACTATTTTGGCCAGCTGTTGATTTAGAAAACCTAGTTCCTCCGTTTCTTATTGAAAACTTCACTCGAACTAATCAAAGAAATCCCTTGGATTGCCTTGGGGCTTTAACTTTTTGATTGACTTTTGGGTGAGATGATAATTCATTTCATGTCCATGACTTTCTTGTTTTCACTGCAATGGCTGGCAAAACAAACAACTGACCGCCCGACTGGTTTAATGTTTAAATAATTACACTAAAAATTACACAAACACACAACCGCCCGGAGACTAGAAAACCCAAAACAAAATTATAACGAAACTAAAGCTCGGCCAGCAAATTGGTTCACTTTTTTCGGTGTTAGCCCGGCTTGTTGTTTCGGCCAGTGGAAGTATCTTTAATTGGCCAAGAGCCAATTGCGGCTAATGCCCGGCTGTCCGATGATGCTTATCCACTAAGAGCTCTGGGTGGAGCCTAAATGAAGAGTTTCCAAATGGGCCGCCTATTTATTAAAGGTCAATTAGCCGGGAGTTTGGAAACGGAGGTGAACAGTTTTAAAAGGTTTTGCATTCTGATTCGAGTGTGTGGGGAAATTAATGACACCTTCGAGTAGATTTCACAAGTCCGACCAAATTCCGATTTAGTAACATGGCCCACTCGAGATCTCTTTGGAATCTGGGACTATATTTTATGTTTAATTCGGATTTCAGGCCCTGCCTGAAATGCATTTATTATAAAAACTTGCTGGGAAACCCTAAGCCACCTGAAACCCAAGCCACGTGGTTTTTTTTTGTTTACCACGCTGGCTTACATTTTTTTTGACACATCATAGACCCAAATTTAATTGCTGGCTATTGTGGCCGCTCCAGTTTTTATTTATTTTTTTTTTTTGAGGCAAAATTAATATAATAATTTTTTCATAATGACAACAAATGACATAAGCATGACGACCAACTGAACCTGAACCAAATTTCCGTCCAAATGGGGTTTGTTATTTTTTTGTGTTGAACGCGTATTTATGTTTTGTGTTATTTTACTTTGTTGGGGCCTCTCCTAAACTTGTCCACCTGTGCGTTTTGCATTCGAGTTACGAAACCGAATGCTTTGGATGCATTTTGGAATGGAAATGGAAGTCGCCTTCGGACAGAAACTGAATGCAAGTCCCCGGGTCTTTTGGTTTTGAAAGTGCGTCTCTCCGGTCCAATAAATCACACGATAATCCAAATTGTTGGCTCCGTTGTTTTGGATGACACTTGTCCGACTTGTCCGAGTGTGTGGGGTCCAATGAGCTGACATATTTGGGTTTAACCCACCACCGATCCAAACTGTGACCCTGACTCGAATGTTTTCATCATTGCGCCCAGAAATATAAATACATTTTGATGCAATTACGCGCAATTGAAAATGGCAAAGCCGTAAAGCAAGTAGGCCTCTGATAGGGCTGCTTTTGAGCTCCTATCTTATCGTTTGAAAGAATACGAATCTATATGTGCCATGCCGGTTGGCGGTGCTGCATGTGTAGGTATTATAGTCCGAATGTGTGTCGAGTGGCCGCGTCTCATAAACAGCAACAGAAGGTTTTTGGTCAACAAGACTTGCTAAAAGGTTACACGGGTTAACAAGTGTCTCTCTGCCAGAGTCGGTCTATTCCATGGGAACCTGTCTCTCGGATATGCCCAGATAGCCCACTTGGCTCAACTTTGCTTAAAAACAAGTGAAAGAAAGTGCCGTGGCATGATAAGGTCTTGTTATTAACTTGGATTAGCATTCTATTTTCGTGAAGTTATTTAAGCCTTTAACGGCCTTGTTATGAAGGGTCAGTTTGGAAGAACTGCTCTACGAGTGGTGCTTCAGATAGGTTTCTTTTGTTTAGCTAATGGATTTTCCCTCGGCTTATTAAGATAAACGGAATGGTTCTTATGATAAGCTAGGGAGTGTGATTTTTATTCTCTGATTTTTATGTTAAAATATTTCTGGCAGTTCTCGGATAGATATTTCCCTTTATGGGCAGTTCCGCAGATAAGCAGCCATTTCTTTGATAACTTTTATGGTATGTTTCTCGAGTGTTTAGTCACCAGTTATTGTTTAAGCGTTCTTTCCAATAGATTTCAAAATAATTTTCAAAGATTTTTGGCATGTTTAGCATGATAATTATAATATTGGTTAACTAGACCTAGACTCTTACCAATTTATATTTTTATTCATAGAATGTATCTTGCAATTAACAAACTGCAAACTGCAAAACAATTAGATAAGCACGGTTTTCATTTTAAAACTTAATATATTTCCTGTTTCATCAGTGCGTATACTTAATATCCATGAACATGTTTCTGCATCTTTGACTTTGAATGAAATTGCTCTGACCCATTTATGGAAAACGAACTATTTATCAGACACTAGGGGGCCTTGGGGATGGTGGGTGTAATTCACCTTGATCGAGGGAGATGGAGATGAAGATGAAGATGGAGATTTTCCACGGGGCCGTGATGACTGCGCAGGCGCAACTAAACTGTAATCGAGACTCTCGCTTTCTACTTGGCCGGGACTTGATGACTGTGAAATTAGACGGCCGAGTGGATGAATGAATGAATGGATGGAAACTGCAGAGCGGGTGCTGTCTTAAAAGTAACTCTGTATCTCTGTTATCATAACCGACTAACCAACCGACTGATTGACTGACTCCGACACCGGCTCCGGTTCCAGCTCCATCTCCTGCTCCTACTTCGGTGGCTCTTTCACTTTGCATACTCTTGGCTGTGTGCCGGCGCTGAAATTACAATATAAATTTATATACACGAAAGAAACGATCTTTAATCAGCATTTACGCTTTCATCTTTCACATTTCTCAAAGAGTGGAAAACAACACCAGTTGGGGCACACGGCCATAAACAACAATTGTTGTTGCCAAGCTGAGCTAGCTATTTTTTTTCTAGTTTTTTTCCCCCATCATTTTTTGGTTCGTTTTTTAACCTGTTGACGAGTTGGTATATGCGCATGCGCACAGTGAGGAATAGATAGAAAGATACGGATAGCCGGCGTCTTCAGTGGATTTTTGGCCCGGCTTGAAACTATTTTAATTTAGTGGCAAATTTGCATAGTCTGCATATTTTATGAATCTGTTCGTCTATTTGTCGATTTTAATTTGGATCCAGTGGCCATAAACATTTATAATTTTTTCTCTTTCACTTGTAGCACAAAAGATGAAAGCAAGAGTGACATTTAAAGCGGTTCGGCCCAGTATCTTGTTGTTTTTTTATTACAATCTTTATAGCAAGGGTGCCTTTTGTGTCCACCTATTGTTGGAACTGTTTCCCGCGACCCTTATGCAATGGCCCGAACACATGATAATTGAAGAATGGGGATCATGGACATTGTGGTTTACTGGCTAGCTTCGGAATGCCATTCAGGTGATTGGGAATATCTAGGAATTGTTACTAGACTGTGGTCACAACTGAATTGTTTAGGCCCACGATTGGATTTTATATTGTGAGGAATATGAATCCATATTGTGGATTGTTTTATGATGTAAAACAGCGGTACTCAATGGACTAAACCAAACCCGAAAAGGCCGCCTGGGAACCAGGCGGGAAATATTATTTTTTGGTTAATGATAGCCGGGATGAAGTAATGTTTGAGACAAAACTATGGGAAAATTTTCAAATTTAGCCTATAGATGAAAAATTTTAGAGGCAATTGTTATGGATTCTTTGTTCCGGTCAATTATTGGGAAATCGGTTAAGTAATCACTCTGAAAAGCAACGCCCGTTATTAACTTAATTGCCAACTATCTATCATTTCCTGATTCATTATTCATCTGCGCTTATTAATTAATTTATAATTTGAATGAGGAGACGCGGCATGCACTTAATTGTAACCAAAACAAAACTGAAATAATTTGGCGGAAAGGTAGGAAACTCATCAGCAGCTCATTGCCCGCATTTGATTGATAAATATTACTTTTTTTTTCTTCTTAATATATGACTTTAAAATGTTGTAAGGCAAATTAGTGGCATGCCACAAGCATTCCAACCCGAAACAAAAAATGCCTTAAATTATTGGTTAGAAATAAGGTTGAAAAAGCAGAGTGAAAAAGCACAAAATATGGTTTTTAAATGTGCCGACGATTTTTACATTTTGACGCCTCTCCCTCGTGGATTTTGCTTTTTCTAATTTATTTTGCGAAAAAGGTAAACACGGATAAAAGCGAAAGAAATCTGCATAGATATCATCGCGTTTTTTTGCCTAGATTATTTATCAATTTCTTACAAAAAATGTATATATTTATGTTTATAGAAAAAGTGCAAAAATCAAATAAGCAACTCAGTCTTGCACATGACTTTCATGACATTAGAAAGTAAATTGCCATAAGGCCACTTGGTCAACCATCAGAGCCATGCACTCCAGCACCACCTCAACCACATAGCACCACAGCAACCACCATTTTTTGTATACTTTATTATATAGTTTTCTATTGAACCTGATGAAATGCAAGTGGAGGAGGATTGGGATGATGAGATTGTCGAGGCTGCGCAAGGCTAACAATTGAAAGTCAGTCTGACAAAGTGCTTTGGCTTTATTATTATTAATTGGATTCGACTGGAAAGTCTATTGTCTGACCCTGAGACTAAGACTTGTTGTACTATTTTGTTTTATTTTTTGCAATTTTTCAATCGGAAATGCAATTTTCTCCCTTGAACCTCGTTTGTGCCAAATTGAACTGCCCATGCCTTTTCAGCAATCTAATCTTATCGGAATGGACTCGTTAATTTATTTTTTTTCTTTCTCAAAAGCGGACAAAGTACACAACACTCTTGTATATGAAAGTAGAATCCCAATTTTTTTGTTGTGGGAATTGTTGATTCCATTTTAGCAACTCAAAATTGACGCATTGGCCGATAGGTGATTCATTCTCAGATAAGGAAAAAGCGTTTTCGAGTTTATATATTTTGATAATCCCTAATATGAGGAAATAGGCTTTCTGTTTGGTTTTTATTGGTGCTTTTTTATTGCCTATGTCTGGCAAAATTAGTGATGACCTGATCTTTAATCCCAGCACATGGAAATTATTCACAGATGTTCTCTTAAGCCTTTCCGTGCCTGTTGAGTATTTAAATTGTAACGCTCGAAAATTCATTCAATAACAATCAATCAGTTGCACATGTTTTCATATCCCCAGCCCAAAAAATACGTTACGGCTGTCCCATAAATCAAGCATTTAATAAAAACCCAAATTTGCGCAAATTTTCGACAGCTTCAGCTTCTTCGGGCTTCCTCTCTTGTCATCCGTTTGAAATTCTTTGCTAAATGTCAATTAATTATTAACTGGAACCGAGTGCCTGCTTGGCTGCCTGCGACTTTGAAATTTATTATTTAATTATAAAGTCGTGCCATGTTCCATGTGGCATTCGGTGGGGTCTCGTCCATGTTGGTATTTTGGGATAAATTTGCCTAACACTCGGGACTCCTCTTTCCCGAAAAAACTTACCTTTTTTTCGCTTGCCTCATTTCCTGCGAAAGTGATGGACAGCCTAAGCCAGAGACAAAAACACATTGTACTTTAATGATATCATGCTGGGGCACTCGAGCTCAACTCTTAATTCTGTAAGGTTTCCATGTTTCATGTTATTTCCTTTATTTGTATACTCTTGCAAGAGGCACTATAATTTTTCATGGGGCATTGTTTTTATCATTCCCATGGCTAAACATTTTGTGGCAATTTTAGAAAATTTGACACATCTAAATAATATTTTGTTTCTAGATTTTGATGCAGATTAACGGATAATCGATATACAAATCGTTTACGATATTCCGCATGAAAATCGAGTGTGTTTCGCCACAAATATGGCCTCGCTGGAAATTGTCTCCCCAGGCATTTTCTGGATTTACAATAGGAACAAAAAGGAAATTTGACAAAAAATCTAAAAAATATTTCGTTTCTAGGTTTTTATGCAGATCGATGGAGAATCGATCTACAAATCGTTTAAGATATCCCTTTTGGGAATCGGATGTGTTTCGCCATTCAAAGATATGGCCTTCGCTGGGAGTCATAGTGTCCCCCCCAGGCATTTTCAGGATTTTAAAGGGGACCCATCAGAAAATTTGACAAAAAATCGAAAAAATATTTTGTTCTATATTTATTCTAGATTTTGATGCAGATCGACGGAGAATCAATCTACAAATCGTTTAAGATATTCCGTTTGGGAATTGGATGTGTTTCTCCAAAGATATGGCCTTCGCTCGGGGAAAGTCAAAGCCACATCTCAATAAAATGCAAGGGGATACAAGTTTCGGTTACTTCTCCGCTTATTTTTCTTTTCATAACTTTATTTTTTTGGTTTATTTCTGGAAACTGTGTTCTGGTTGTCTGACCCGCAAAATTCCACTAACCTGTGGTTAGGTCAAGAGCTTAATGCGGAACCGACACAATGGCTGGATCAAAAGAGTTAAGATCACGAAATGCCAGTAATTCATGGGATATGACTGTATGATTCATCTGGGGTCTGGGATTGTATAATTTTTGTTTCCCCTCTTTTATACATAATTTTTTAAAAGAACAAGTGGGCAACCTTAATTGAAATGGTAAATTGTGAGGTGGATTGGTAATAAATTATTTTTTATTTAATTATATTTGGGATCAGACCAAAAATAGAGTACTTGTATATATATATATAGGACTTTATTTAAAGTAACCATCTGGTTGAATATAAAAAAACCATAAACTAAAATAAACAAACTCCACATTGTTTCGTATTATCTCTAACCAAATCAAGCTGGCTTGTTGGACACTTTATGTATTTGCCTCTGCCGCTGATTTATTTATTGTTTGGCTTTTAAGTTGGCGGATATTTTGGGTGTAGCAACCGGTCGGTCAGTCAGTCAGTTACGCTTAATAAACCACAAAGTGGAATTGCTGGGCCATGATACTCTGGTACCCTCTGGTCGTCCGCCTGGCCCCCCTTCTGTACCAGCTGACAGTTTGTAATCAAAAGCCGGCCGGTCAGCAAATCAAACTCTGCCACCTTGGACTGGTGTTCGGTTAGCGGCTGGCTGCCTGGCTGGCTCGCTGGCTGAGTCAATTTTTTTTTTTTATTTACTTGAAAATTGCATTTAATTGTTTAACAAAATGCCAGGCGCGTTATGTCTGTCGCTTATAGAGATATAAGTTATAATACAATTGCTGGCGGAGCTGTTCATTGACAATTTTCCGCCGAGCAGTTGTTGGTCATGTGCGCGGCGGACTGCCACGCCCAGTCACCTGCTTACCGCCCAGTCCCCCATACACACGCTCCGACCAACCCCCTCTATATGTCTGTCTGCACAACAAGTTTATGATTGCTGAACCTGTTCCTAGTTTTGTTATTTGTTATTTCTGTTACAATTTCTGCTGTTTTTTCTGCACTTAGTCGTATTTTTTGCACCAGACTTGGGTTTGGCCATCAAGTGCGGAAGTTGCAGAGCCAAGAAAATAGAGAGTTCAACTGTAGCGGCAGGAGGAGGGATTCAAAATGTTTGCATATAAAAAAAAAAAATGAAAAAGAAATGCAATTGGAAAGGTGAACAATTTTTGCTGTTGTTTGGCTTTCTGCTTAATTGCAATTGACTCGTTTATGGCCAACTCGATGGTTTCCCGTTAACTCCTGTTACCAAATTTATAGATTACATTTGCTGCCATTTATTCATTTACAATTTGTCATAATGCATTTATTTTCTTTATTCAACAGCCTTCGACAACAACAACCATCATCATCATCACACGCCGCTCGTCGTTTCGCATAGAAAGGTGAGTAATTATTGTAGACTATGGCTTATACTCTATATATATTTTCTATTTTTTTAATGGATCGTAAACCGATCGAAAATCTCTCACGTATACTGCCGAGTTGGTGACTTTTAAGTGCCCACAGATTACGGATTACAGATTAGAATTATGGGCCGTAAAGTTCACTCAAATGAGTTCATTTCGAGCCATGTTCGCCGTCTTGTTACGGTTCCGGTTCGCACTTTAATTTAACTCAAATGATTTATGATAAAATAAATGAGAACTTTATGCCCCTGGAGAACGGATTTCGAATAAAAGAATCCAGCGATCCAGCGGCGATCAAAGCGGAAAAGTCGAGTTACGAGATGGATAAATACTCGCATCTTGTCATTAAGCTGATTGACTGTCGCATAAACGTGTATAGATTTTAATTGGTTTTCATCAAGTCCGAACTCTTTCTTAATTCGGGCATAAAAAATAATAGGATTTATGCAAGAGGTTTTGCTGCAAATTCAAAGTCTTCAACTTTGAGTATGAAATGGATCCCCTTAAATTATTTTCTATTCAGTTTGTTAAGTGCTCTTGGTTGTACACTGATTGATGGGCTGTTCCTGATCATCTGTTGAGCATTTTCTTTCGAGACGAACCCCCACTCGTCTTTTCAATCAACCCAGAAAGGCCTACTACCCATGGGCTGAAGACTGAAGTATCTTCAGCCCGGAGCTGACATCAAATTGAACAGGCCATAAAACAAAATGAGCTACACATCCAAGGTATCGCTGAGAAGCGAGTTGTTGCCGAGCATAATGTGTGAAAGTGTTGGCGGCCCAACAATTTTATGGCAATTTTCAACACACTTGGGCCTGGGCTTACACCCGAGTGTGTAAATGTAACACCCCTCTAGTCGCTCTAGCCTGGCCAGATGCGAAAGTGATTTTCTTTCTTTCGAAAAGCCCACGAAGAATGCACTTTAAGGTAACCGTTCCCACCACAACTACCAAAAAAAATAAAAAAACAACTGGCCAGAAAATCGGGAAAACAGAAAACTTTTCAAACCCATAAAGTTGAGCCGAGGAAATGCAGTGCGGCGCATCGCCGGAGAATTCACATGATGATCGTTAGTAGTAACCCTGTTTGGGGGCAGGCTTGAATCGGTGGTAAGGTAATTAAAACAACGCTGCCACTGCCGCTACTGCTGCAACAGCAACTTGGCAATTTGGCCCAAGAAGATCGTAACATGGAAGCGCCAAGTTTCTCTACGCCTGAACATTTTTAATGTATCTTTTAGTTTTTTAGTTTGCCACCATGGATGGATGGCTGTGGAAGTTTATGTTTTTGTGTAGTTTCTGGCCCGAGCTATGTGGATGCCGTTTTCAATTAAGTGTTGTTCGCCGCACTGGGTGTGTGTGAGAAATATGCATGTTCCACTCAATGGAGGTCGCTCCTTAGAAACTGACTACACCCCCCAATATACGTATACAAGGCACTGCCATTGTCTTCCGAGTTCGGTGAGAAATTTTCATATGCATTCTTATGACCATGTTGGGGTTACCTTAAGAATTCTTATAATTTACGGACATAGAAGACCTTATTAAAGTTGACTGTGGCATATAAATTTCTTTGAATAAATATGAATGGCGATGAGAGAGAAATTCTTGTGAAAAGAAAGGTCAGGGTTTGTTGTATGGGGAGCTCTATACTTCCCACTTCCCAGATGGGGAAAAAAATCTCCAATAGCAATTAGTTGGCCCACCCCACTGTCAGTCCTCCCTCGCCAAAAATAACCCATTAAATCAAGAGACCCGTCAGCGCCCAAAACAAGCTCAAATTGGACATTATTATACAACAATTGCAAAAATTACCCAAGGGTTGGCTGTTCGCCGTTAAGGTCAGCGGTCTGGGGTACCGCCGCGGCGTCGAAAAAGTGGGCGTTGCAAGTGCGACTGCAATGCGCAAAAATGTTCATTTATTTGTTTAAAATGTCGCCATCCCCCAGTCCCCAGTCCCCAGTGCCCAGTCCACCCAAAAACCAAACAAAACACAAAAACCCCACGGCACACAGTACCTACAATTGACAATTGAAATTGAGTGGAAAAAACAATTGCTCGAGAGACCATAAGACTTGAGAGTTAAAAGTGACAGCGCGTGCAGTGACATTTTCCGCTCGAACTGCACTTTAAACATGTTTGACCTTTGTTTTTGGGTTTCTGCTTTTCCAGCGCCCGGGCCTTGTAATTTTCTCATGAATATATATAAGCATATATATGTATACATACATTTGTATTGGGACAGAGAGATAGATGCCTTAAATGACTGTCGTCGATTGCATAATCGCCTAAAGGACCGAAAAGCGATGCGGAACTTGCGCCACCTACAGTATCATATGACAGTGCCTAGTCATTGGAGATTATGCAAAAAGAAAAAAAACTGCTGATCATATGCACATCATCGGGAAAAGATGGCTAAGAGATATGTTTATAGGTACAAATTACTTTCTGGCAACCCACTAACCGCAAAAGACTTTTCCGGACTCGTGGCTCTCCAACCAACCAACCAACCAGGCATCCAGCCAACTAACTGACTGACTGACTTGACTGACTTGAATGACAGGCATCTTAGCCTTTTGGGGATTTGGTTGACTAGGAAGTCTACGTATCTATCTGCGGTCTGATCAGCCCACTAAGGTCGCCTGGAAATTTGTAATCCATATACCCAGATATACCTAGATAGTTTAAGTTTTGATGCGCTTCGCCACACTCCAATGCGTATTGGAGGGAACACGACACGACAAAAAAAAATAAATAAATAAGAAAAAACCTTCAAAAGTCAATCGGTTTTAAATAAGGGCTTGGCCAGCTCCATTTGTTGCGCTTGCATTGCCATAAATAGCAATTCGTAGAGCCGGGAGTGGAGTGGAAAACCTAAAATTTACAATGCAGGCTAAACCACCGACAAAGTGTAATTGGTTTATGGGTTTCCGATATTCCGATTTTAGGTGCGCCCCAACTACCCATACCCGTAGGAATCGCTGCTTTTTTTGACAGCTGCTGAGGGGTCCGCCAAATAGGATTACTTCTTTTTGACAGCCGTCTCTCGATGTTTTGGCTGTCTAATTTCCTTTAATTGGGTTATATATGAATATGGATATGGGCCAAGTTGCAAAATGATCGGGGCAGGGCGAGGCAGATCCAAAAGAGGGAAAGAAGTTAATGATTGCGGAAGAAGATCGGTGAGAAACACAGGCATATGTTCAACGATCAAGGTCACTTCGGATCACATATGGTGTCTTTCCTAATGAATTACCTAAAACCAAACCAATTATATGCTTTGAATTAAAGCTGACTCTAACTAAACAAAGGAAAACTATGACAATTAAATGATACCCGCAAGGCTGTCATGTGCTTACTAATTACAAAAATAAAAAAAAAATCTCATTTAATTCAGTTTAATTGCAGAATGTTGTGTAATTTTATTAATAGCACCCTAGCGTTTATAATCCAGTTGGCTCTTAGCATCATGACTTATCTTCCCTTCTAAATGGGGGCTTATTTTTTTAATTATTGTAATGAATAAACAATAACCACTTCCATAAAGAAACCCTTATTTTGGTTGCCAGGGCCAAGTGGTCTCGTGCAAAGAGTTTCCATATCTCCAAAATAGATAAGTTTGGAATGAAGAAGCCCTGGCCTAAATTGTTTTAGATATGACGCACTGCAGCTGAATTATTGGGTAATAATAGTTGTGAGAATATAGTTAAATATAAATATTAAATAAGAAAATAGTTTAGCTAGCTCTAGGATGAGTAATTTGTCAATAGAATCTTTGAACTAACCATGCAAATATTGAGTATTATTCAAAGTAAATATTATGCATCACACAACCTGACTCAAGTTTCTTTTTTTTTTCATCTCTAAACTCTGTTAAAAATATCGTATTCTGGCTAACCGAAACAAAAATGAAAAACTAAACCGAATAACGAAATAAGTCATCGCTTTTTCAGAGCGTGAACAGCTGGCCTACCTGTTCCATTTAACTGGCCCGCCCGTACTTTTATGGGTTCAGTTGGTCCCGGTGTGCCTTATGCTCCAGTGGCAGCAACACGAGCAACAAAAAGTTGCAAGTGGCAACAACTGTTGCTGTTGCTGTTGCTGCTGTTTCTTCTGGATAGCTCCAAAAACAATGATTTGGCTCTGGACTTGGCGACTTGGTTGAGTGCCTCGCCGTTCGTTTATGCTTCGTCTAACTCCCTGGTTTTTGGCTCTGGTTCTATGACTTTCAGTCTGGATCTAAATCGGTATAGTGGCTACAGCTACGCGTACATTATATTAGAATTTAGATTTAAATAAAATGTCTATAAAATTAAAGAGACTCCCCGCATTTGGCACTTGTAGCTGCCACTTTGGCCCACTGTGCCACTCGACACCAGTTCTCTCCTCGGTTTAGAGACGGTCTAGGCGCTCCACCGTGGCCCATTGTTCTGGGGAATCAATCAATGGACAGCAGGCGCAGCACCAGAACCGCCGAGAACAAGAAAAAGAAGACGACGTCTAGGATGATGACAACGCGCACGACGTCAACATAAAAGTGTCGATCAACTAAACGTTCTCGGGCCCGGAGATAGCCCCGATGATGGAAAAGGGAGTGATGGTGATGGTTATGGCGATGGTGTGTTGGCCTGAATGGTAGTGGGGGCGGGGGAGAAGATCTCAAGAGGCAGCCAAGAGGCAAGCTTCATGGCTGGCTGGAGCTGGGGCTGGAGCTACGGGAATACTCGGATGCCGATTCTCTGGAGCAATTGTACTTACCAGGGTCTGTAATTGCATGCAACGCTGTGCCTGAATTCAAAACCTCCATTAAAAGACGGGACACTGAGAACGAAAAGTGGAAATCAGAAATGAAGCTCTTTCCAGGAAACTATTCGGTTGCCTAAACAAATAATCAATATTAAAAACTGAATAAATGTCAATAATTGACGCCTGCCACCGCTCTTGACCGCCCGCCCAGTCAGTTCCACCAAAAAAACAAACAAAAAACCCGACCGTTAGACAAACAATGGACCAAAAAATATTTTTGAGAACTCAAGTGCTTGGGGCCACACTCGAAATTAGAATAAATGCAAAGGAGTTGAACTAGCACTCGGAGTGAAGTTGCAATCGGTGGGAATGGCTCCTAGCTGCAGACCACGATGAAGCCATAATTCCCGGCTCTTTTCAACCCAAAACCCAACCCATTGAAATCCATTTCTTGGCCTGGCAGTTCGTGGCACATGGACGTGATAAAGGACTCATTAAAACATCACCTCAATGGGCTGGCCCAGCAGCCTCCAAAAACGAGCTCCTACTCGGATAGCCGCAGCCCCAGACGCCAACTTCTGCTCTCACATAGATACACACCAAGACACGAACAAAGATACCAAGGCTTATACCAACACTCATGGCCAAGACACTCACTTGTTCAATTGCTTTGCCACTTTGGGACCTCCAAACAACAGGCCCAAAAATAAAACAGGCTATTCCAGATACCCTTTCTTTTATTATAATTTTTATTATAAGATTCTAAAATTAGTTATAGATTGTATTTTTTATCTTCCTCTTTGAGTGTATTTTTAATATTATTTCGATCCTCAAGTGCTAGGTGTCTAATATTTTTCATACTTTGTTTTTGTAACAATCTTGAAGATATTTTGAGAAAAATAGAAAGAAGACGCCAAACAAGTTGCTGGCTCACTTGGGAGAGTAACAGTTACTTTTCCTATATATATATACACTCACGTATATATATATACATACCATTTTTTTTTTTTTTTGGGACCTGCCTGCACATAGAAGAGATGCAGGAGTTGGTGCCTGTTGGCGTCCAGTTTGGAGCCCGTCATGGGAAACTGTTGGCAACTGGTTGCCAGTCACGAGTTGGTCCCGGGCACTACTACCCAGCCATTCTATTCTATTGGCCAGGCCCGACTTCTCTGCTGGCCAGAGCTCGATTCATAAGCTCTCCCACTTACACACTTGCAATTTAGTGGCATTAAAATTGTGGAAGTTGCAAGCTGCAAGCGGCACAAGGAAAATTGTTGCTACAATTTGGTGGTAGAATGAAAAGTACACTTTAATTTTTGATTACAAAAAAAGTGGATTTCTTTCCATTTAATATTTATTTAGTAAGGTATATAATTTAAAACAAACTCCATACATTCTAGATTTAATGTTGAACCATTTTAGCCTTCATATTTTTTGTTACCTGTATTTTGATTCGCGCTTCAAGGGGCCAACTCAGTTCAGTTCAGTTTCAATGGTCATGTGCGAGTATTTTTCAATTTTTTTGTTTTGGTTCGGTCGGCTGGTGGTAATACGTACGGTACTTGAGCCAATTACCCAATTAAACGCCAGCGTTTTGTGCTATCTCATCGTCGCCATCATCAGCCCCATCGCCCCCCACACACCATACCATACTACCTCCACCTCCCACTAGTACCAGGCCCCCTCAGCCGCCCCCTGTTTATTACCCTGTTGTCCGGATCCGTAGATGCCCAAATATTGATATATAGCATTTTGTAGGCTATGGCCCCGTGGCCGTTTCTCTGATTCGAGTCATGTTCTAGAGGCGTGTACAATTAGCGTTTTGTTTCGGGTTCCGTTATAATGCTTCTAGGGATTATGGTATGGACCCCTCCTCCTCTGGCTCTGTCGCTCCTTGGCTCTGAAACTAAATCTGAAAACTTGTTTATCGATTATTATCGATGCGTTGTCTGTCGGTCCATTCTGACGCGCTTGGATCTTAACTTTGATGCTGGTCGCTGTGCTGTACTGTACTGTTGTTGTTAGCCAGTGATTGCTGTAGGGCTTTGATCGCCATCTGGCCCGATCTCTCGATCTCTCCTTCTAAGCCTGTCTTTATCATTTTCCAAGTGTGAGTTAAGTGTTCTAAATGGCTATATGTGTGTGTCTGGGAGGCTTTTCTAGGTGGCCCGGTCCGATCTTAAGATCTTGAGAACTTACCGGAACTGCATTAAGCGTTTTGATTGAAGCATTTGATATTGATTGATGGGTTGGGTTAACTGGGAATTGGCAAGCAAAAATGTTCCCACACTATGGATCTTATATATATATATATTTTTTTTTTTTTGCCTGGAAAATGATTCATCTATGATGGTATTGCCCCAGAAAGTAATAATTTTCTTATCAATTCTATAAAGAAATTTGAGATTGGCCTGCTTTATTTATTCCATATACTATTTGAGAATAAGAAAAAAATGAGAAAAATAGAAAAATATTATTATTCACATTTTTGATTATATTTTGTTGCTGGCAGAGTCTGAGGCAAGAGCGTTGCGAATCGTGTGAATTGGCTTTTCTCGTAAATACAAGACATAAACAATAATTGTAGCACAAGCTTAACTACATTGCAGTCGCCTGTACATAGGAGATATACTTTATATATAGTATATTATATATAGAAAATTAACCCAGTTCGCACGTCTATGCCGAAACAAACAAAAGTCGTCGAGGCAAACGAGTCGCAAGCAACAAAAGACAAGAAAACGACGAAAGTCGTCTACTCACCTCAACAAATTTGTTGGGGAAAGGAAAGGAGAGGGGTAAGGTGAGTGGGTGGGGGTGGGTGCAGGGGGTCGAGCTAGTTTTTGGTAGTAGGGGAGAAGGGGTATCGCCTGTCTGATAATCATGTCGCTGGCTAATTGCAGCAGGCGGTCTTGGCAAATTGTGCAAATATTATTTCAAGACAGTTACAAATGCCGGTTCGCAGTCGCTCGCACTTGCCTGGTAGGCATATCTATGCTCGAACCTATTCACATTCTCATTCCCATTTGTATTCACTTTCCCCGGTTTGTTTTTTTTCTCCCTTTTTTTTTAAAGAGTACTTGATAAGCTGAGAACGTAATTATGTGATGATATACTGCTTTCATAGGTGGGTGCACTAGAAAAAAAAGGAATATGTCCAGTAATTAGTTTCAAAAATATATATTAAAATTTTAGATAATAAAACTAACTAGAACAGCTAGTTTGACCTCTTCCAGTATCCTTTTTTGTGGTATTAGACCAAAAAGATAGCTCTTAAGTACCTACTATGGTTCTATATCTTAAGTTATAGGAATACCCGCCATAGTTGTAAGTATTTCAGATTAATTTATATTTTTATAAATATTTTCCCACTGTGTATTACTCATATTCATAATTGTGCCTTTGCTGTACGGCTCTTGTCTCGAATTTGGGTCAAACATGCATACTCATTGGCGTCCCCTGGCATCTCCTTTATCGCATGCACCCCGGGACCCAAGTCCCCTCCGCCTCGCCAGCCCCTTTTACCTGTTGCCCCTTTTGGCCTATCTTGGCTGGCAAAAAAAAAAAAAGAAACTGGAAAATCTAAAATTGTATAACCTGCTCTCGACCAAGCTGGCGACCAGGCGACCAATCGACCGACAGAGCAACCCGACCGGCAATCTGGCGATTTCCTTCAACCCACTGGCCTGTGGGCCAGGTTTTCGGACTTGGTCTACACTCTTGGCCGCAGTCTCGTGTATCTTTGTATCTGCGGCCATAAATTTCAGCCACTTTGATCTTGCCACATTGAATGTAAAGTGCTTAATGGGCCCAGCAAGTTGACCAAACTGAGCCGATCTGAGCAAACAACAAAAATAGGAAAAACACACACACCACACATCGCATCGGAGAACAAGAAGCAAAAACTTCAATCTTTTGTTCAGCATAAAATTGCATTGTAATTTACAAAAATATTTTCAGTTCTCATTGTCTCTGATCTGCTGCCTGGTTTTTAGTTTGGTTTCTTTTTTTTTTTTAGACTCCCTGGCCTCCCTAGAGATTTTAATCGTTGTCGCCAGCGTCGCCTTGTCAACTTGGTTTGGTTGGTTTGGTGTGGATACCCGCTCCACACTTCCCCATCTTCTCCAGCAACAGCTACAGCTACAGATACAGCTCCAGCTCCTAGCAAAAAATAAAAAGTTTCGAACGTTTTATGCTGCTTTACATTGGCGTCGCATTTTTTGCTGCTGTGATGTTGCTATTGCTGCCAACATTGATCACGACTGACCAGATAGGTGCACTCTAAAAAAAAATCATGGGTTGTTCTAGGTCAACAACACCAAAGATACTAAAATATATACAATATTGTATGAGATATCTTAACCCTTTGAGATATATTTTTAAAAAGATTTCCACCTCATGTTGTTAATTTTTTTTGTCTGCATCCAAAAGTGACCAAGAGCTACCTGTATGCCGAGCCTGCCGATTGTCGTTTGCTCCTATATATATACACAGATATCTCTATATATATACGTATTTATACTCGGCATTCTTTCTATGGAAACAATTGCATAAAATGTGAATCCTGATAGCGACAGAAAAAAGCCAAAGCAACTGGCCAAAGCCAGCGACAGCGACTAGGAAATGGCCAAGTCAAGTGGGTTGGCCACAAAAAATAAATACAAAAAAATACAAATAAAAATAAAACAGTAGGAGATCGAAGACTCTCTGTAGACAGTCTCCAGGCTACAAAAGGAGAAGGAGAAGATCTCCAGACAAGGAGTTTATGATTCCACCAGATGCTTATAAGACAATGGCTAGTCATAATACAGGAGGAAGTTGCTTTCTAAGATTTCAAATAAATTTAACAAACAAAAGGAGTGATTTTTTTCAATGAAAACTTGGCTATATAAATCGTTTATTAAATATTTCTCTAATCAACCTATAATCTTTTAATTAACTTGTTAATCCAAGCTTAAACGACTCGAAATTTTCTCATTAAAATGTTTTATAAATTAGATAAATAGGTAGTTAGTAATTAAAGAGTAACAAGTATTTGTATTGGATTACTCATGAATGTCTTCTTTTAAATCATATTTCCTGGCAATTTCATGCCTTAATAAGCCAGAGTTCTTTGCACTTCAGTGACCACTCCCCCAGCGACAGTACCACCCTAAAAAGTGCATTAAAACAATTTACACCTCACCAGACAGTCCTCCTCCTGGTCGATTAGTGTCGCCTGAATCACCCAAAGTTTCGAAGCAAAAACAATTTGAAAACTGGCCCCAAAAAAGGCCAAAACATGGGCAGTAGCCGGTGGGAACCAGCCAGTACAGTAAATCCTCCGGCTTGGAGGTCAGGCAAAAGGTTAAACTGACAAGATTGACAGGCCAACAAATTCCAAATAGCGTCGACAGGCCACTAAGGGGGGAGCCCGAGCAAGGTAAGGAGGCGTGTCGGGGTCCCTTTTGTTGGCCAAAACCAAAAAAAAAAAGCCAAAATGGAACTTTGGCAACTGTCTTATAATTGCCGCATTGCATGTTCCGAGTTTCAACTTTGATATTAGTGGCTTTTTTAGACCGAGGGGGTTACTAGTCCCCAACTATGCTAGTTTCTTTTATTTATTTTCTTGTTTCGTTGAGAATCGGCGGATTGGAAACAGGCGCACCCTCAACATTCTCTTTATACTGGTTTTTATATGCAAAGTGGAAGAAGGAAAAAAATAAAGTAATATATGGCTGGGTAGCTGGGGATATATATCTCCCCTTTGGCATATTACAATCTGCTTCAGTTTTCCCACCTCAATGCACATTCCAAATCGGGAAAAGGGCCACTCTACCCGCCCTTTGTTCCCAGTCGTGTTCTCTTCGCTAATTGCATGGGAAAATTCACAAGATGGGACTCGATTATGATGATGGTTTCTGGCCAAGAAGTCACTTAATGCACTCCCCTATATTATATAGAGTTCTGTAATTATGAATTTAATAGTCGGGCTTAGTGATTATGATGAGCAATTTGTCTAAAAATGTTCACAGCTCCAAAACCTAAATTGATTTTAATTTAATTCTGCAAACTAAAGGGCTGTCTGAGCTTGGCTTCAATGATTACTCGTCACTCGCCTTTTTAAACTCTTGTAAGTAGTGTATTTTCATCTACCACTTAGCCTCTTGACTTCCACCTCTTCCATAATTTTCCCATTAATTATGTCTCTCAACCTTCAACGCCTGCAACTGCAGAGTGCCACTGCAACTGCAACTGCCACATTGCAGCTGCAATTCTGCGGCAAATGATGTAAGGGCCCGGGTCGGGTTGGCAAGGAAAAAAAACGCTGGAAGCATTTAACTGACATTTGTTGTCAACCTCTTCAGACTCAGTCCCAGTCGCAGAGAGCCCAGAGGTGGAAATGCCACTCGGCAACTGGCTGTCACAATGTTTTATCATTTAATTTCCACAAATAAAAATAAATCCATGTGAACAGACTGGCGACGGGGCTCCTAAGCACGGCCGACAGTGTGGGCGGTAATCCCACGTTCAAAATTTGATTCGGATTCGGATTCGGATTCAGATTCAGTTTCGGATCGGGATCGAGATCGAGAGTTAGGTTCAGTGGCTCTTGGTCTAAAAATAACGCAACCGACGACAGCCGGCAGCGAGTTATTATTTAATGGCTTGGCTTCTTCGGTTTTGGGTTTGTTTTTTTTTTTTTGGTTGATGCTTTAACACCTTGTTGGATCTTGTATCTTGTTTGGTTTGGGAGATGTGTAACTTTGTATCTTTTTCGGCAAGTGTTTTCGCCAACGCCAAAGTGAAAGTGACACAGCTGACATTGCACATTGGTTGTTTGGTTGTTCGGATGTTGTTTGTTGCTATTATTATAGTTGCACCTGAACTCTACAACTTCCCAAACTCCGCCACCAACAACAGAAATTAGTGTTTCTACTTGTTGCTGGTTTTCTGCCAACAAGTCGACTCCCCGTCAACTTCAAGCCCCCAAACTCCAATTAGAGTGTCAGTTTAATGAACTGCCAGAGCCGCTTGACTATCCGCGGAAAATAAAAATAATATTCCGGCCCTACCACTTCGGGGGGTTAACTGCATTACACGTTGCAATTTCTCGAGTGCCGGCCTTAACCTTTGACCCGGCCCGCCGGCATACCTTGTCATTACTCCTTTCATCGCATAATTATTGTATTTATTAATAAACACTGTGTTTTGTGATTGCAGATTATCAGCGAATTGGCGCAAATCGTCTACACAGCATTGGACTACAATTTGCCAGAAGACGAGGAGTGTCAGATGTCACAGGAGCTGGAGAGTCTCTTCAACTTCATGACGGCAGATGGTGAGTTAGTGGACAGTTACTAAATAGAAATCTCGGGGGTGTTATTAAGAGTTTTTAAAAGGGAAAATGGTAGGGGGTTCTTTCAGTTTTTTTATAATAAAAAATTTAATATTTCCAAGTCTTAAAACTTCCTAAATAATCTTAGAATTGTGTCATTTGAAAGGGGACTTTACAATTAGTAAAAATTACACTTTTCTGCTCGGGAATCCCGACTTCATAATCTACAAACCTCACAAAGTAAGCTCGAGGTTAGCTCATGAATCATGCAATTTTTCTGATAAATAAAATTTAATAAAAATAAATTTTGCACATTAAGAAGTCTGAAGGAGGAGTCCCCAAGTTCATATTATATTTTTCCAAGATTAAGCAACTATGGATTCCGATTCATTCCAGAAACAGACGATGATTGCATCGACGAGGGCATCGACGAAGGCGACAAACGCTGGGACGACGACACCGAGGAGGAGCGCAACGATACCAAAGAACTGGAGCATATAATCGAGGTGGGTTTCCAATTCCAATTGTATCTCAATCTGCAAAATCGAGTGCCGAAGAAAAAACGTAGCCATAGTATGCAAATTTTTGGCTTTGATCGCGAAGCTCGATGAGTCAGATTTGTTTCCTTCTTCTAGGTTTTTTTGGGGGTGCGCCGAGCTGTGACCTTTTGACCAGACTTCAGTCTGCTCCAATTGACATACTCTCAGATACTTTTATATAAATATGTAGAGTACAGTATATAAAATAGGAAAAGAGGAAAAAAAACAGAGATCGATATTGATCGGTGGGAAAACTTGTTTGGCGCACGTTACAGTTAACCAAAGCGCGCAGAAATAAATGTATCTGGCGGATACTTGTTGTGTTGCTCGCGTATCTGTATCGCGGCTAACCGCAAAACGAGCCAGCTTCAGTCCGCAGCTCCAGTCCGGGTTCTACTTAGATTACGAATGACGACCGACTGGAAAACAATTTCAATACAGATTGCTCGATTGCTCGATGGCACTGCCAGCTATGATATTAAATAACCGAAATAACCATAAAGCCAAACGCAAGATCTCGTAATCGTAGGAAATCAGCTAGAGATCTGTAAATCAGAAATCTGAATCTTCATAGTTAACTGCGCACCAGGAATTTTCCGCATTTTCCCCGGCAGCAAGTGCATCCCATCTGCCAGCTGCCAGATTTGGCATTGGGGCGTGTGATGAACCTCACACCCCGTTGCTGATTGGACTCTTCAGCTTCGGCTTTGTTTGATTTGGTTGACTTGTCTAATGAGCCACTTTATGCAATTGACACATTGCTGTCAGGCAACAGTGAGCACCGAATACAGAAGACAGCCAAACACAGCCAGACGACAGACATTTTCCACTTGCCTGACTTTTCTAGCACATCAACGAAAAGTGGAAAAGTATCTGCAACCAATTTGGATAAATTTGCATTTTTCATTATTTGAGTGGCAGTCGGCAGGAGGCAGGCGGCGGGGTAATGGGTCAACGGTTAGATAAGATTTGTTTTGGCGGAATAAATTACCTTGGTCTCCATCCGAGATATGATTATCGTAATGCGAAGTGAAAGGAAATGGCCAAAAGGCACAAACTCAATTAGTTTTGACCACGTAGAGTTCTTTGATGCGGGATATCTGCAGAGAATTATGATGGCTTGGAGGTATTCCCAGAATTTGACACAGAAAGCCATCTAAGAACAGTATATCATAGGAACAATAAGGTCAAGTATCAGTAGGTACCTTCATAAATATTCCTCTCATTAAAAAACTTGCGATAAGTTAGTAGAATTTCACATCCTTCAGTTTATGAACCATTTATGCCACATATTCCTATAAGATTTATCCCATTTTTTGCACTCAATATTATATTAAAATCGAATTAATCTTTTCCCAATTGTAGACCTGCAGAAACCACATAAAACCCACCTTGCCCGAGAACCACTATCGAGCCGTTTGCAGAGCCCTCGTGACGGAGACCATTGAGCTCCGTGTGTTCCTCCAGCAAGTTCTAAACAATGGTAAGTGTGCGTAGATTACCAGCCAATTCATCAATCAGCTCCTAACCGGAATATTAATTATGGTAACATCTCCGTGCAGCAGGTGCCGAGAAGCTAATAAAGGCCGCCGAATCGTCGGCGACCACGCAACAAGAGCTGGCGAAGCTGGGCTTCAACGACTGGGTAAGATTAAGATTCATTCTTCTCCTCAAGACACAGTCTCTTTCTCTCTGGCTGGTTATGTAATATCGGGGTATTCGTCTTACATACATGTGCTCCACTAATGGCCAATGAAGTGGCCTACAGTGGCTGACGACTCACGACTTTTGCTTGGCGCACCTCTTCGAGGCGCGTTTTTGGCCAAAAAGCCATAAGCCATCATCATAATAATCATTATCGCACAGATCACGAGCATTTCTGGTGGGTTTTCCGCCAAAACAAAAGCAACAAAAAGTGTACTATTTCATGCATTGCCAAATGAAATTCACTTTTAATTTCAATAATTGGCCCGCGGTGGTCGCCTCCATTTTGGCCATCATCCTAATGAGTTCAACGCCGCTCTATATGCCATATTTTCTGTTAGCTATTTTAATGGGCGCATATATCATCTATACTTCGGCGGTGACCTTTGGCGAATATGTCGAGGCCGTCACAGGAGTTTGGCATCAGCACCTTACCCCGATATATCGCAGTATCGTCGTCGTCGTCATCCAACCTCCGAAACTCATTGAGACACACACGCAAATTGGCCAAACACGCAAGCCACCAACAAAAATTGGCTCAGAGTTAGATTTTTTTCTTTAATTTATTTTTTGCTAAAAGTGGCGTGAAAACCTGGAGTTGGCTTTTTACCGTTCGGGGTGTGTGTTTTGGTTTATTCGATTCAGAATCAGATCGAAACCTGAAACTGTCAAAGAACAGTTTGCCAAGCTTGTTCTAGAATTTGGATAGAGTTCTTCAAATAATTCTTATAAATCAAAGCGAATCATTTTTACCAAAAACATTTCTTCCTTAAAAGACCTTAAATTAATAAAGTGATAATGAGCTTAATTTAATCAACTCTTTTGTTTGTCTTGCCTTTATTTAATTTATCACAAAAGTAGCCCAAAACAAGTTATTTTAATACTCGATACAAAACCCACCTGATATTGCCAATCAAGAATTTCAATTCCATAGAATTTGTACTATTTTTAGTGAAATCATTTTCTTCTGGGGCTTGGCTTTCTGACAATCTTTGCATGTCCGATAGCTGGGAAAACAAAAGGCAGCCAAGAAACCCTCGCGTGCGACACATCAAATGCCATAATGTTGACTTATTTCCACGGGAATGGGGTACTACATGCACTATCTGATGGCGTCTTCACGCCATATTCGTTATTAAATAGACCATACCCATATGTTTTTATTTTTTTGCCATAAATTTAAATGTTGCTGAAAGCTGAAATCCACGGCTTATTGCAAAGGGGTGCAGCCCTCGAATAGGCCAATTAATTGGCCAAACAGGTGAACCACCATTATGGCCGCTTTCCAACTCAACAATCGCATATACCATATGGGTTTTAAAAGCCGTCAAGTATATTTATTCGGTGTCTGTTTGGCCTGGTATTGTGAAACGTAATTTGAGGCAATTGTAGAGTCTTGATTAAAAGGGTTCTTATCATTTTCTACCTCTTCGATAAGAGTTCTCTATTTCTGTCTATTGTTTTTTTTTTTTTCTATTCTTTGGGGCTACTGCTCTTTGGATATGAAGTTCCAGAAGTGTGTCTTTAGTCAGCATTTTATGGTGCTTCTTGGGAAGCGAACAGCCTTCAGAATGTCACACAGCAAACTGATTGTTAAAACACTTTTTGTTATGGTTTTTCGCCAAGTTTACATTGTGTTTTTGTTTCTCGTTTCTAAATGCTGGAATTGCGGAAATTCTAAAGTGTGTTCTTTTTTTTCGTGTTTTTTTCGTTTTTTTTTTTGGAGTGGGAAAGGTTTTCTCTGGAAAGTTAGTCGGAGTTCGGAAATAAAATTGGCAGACATAAAGTCGTTGTTACGGTTAGCTGCCTTTTATGATGCAGATTTTGTATGCCAACTTATCAATATCCCGAAGATACCAATCTTGTAAGCATGTGTTTTGGAAAAAAGTATGAAAGGCACTGGAATAAATATATTTTTTCGAGAGAAATATAGAAGAAGCTGTATACTAGTCTCCAGAGCTATTTTCTTCTCAAACCCCCATTGTAAATTTATTTCCACTATGTTTTCATTTAAAGTCCTATATTTTTTTAGTGCATTTTTAAACTCCTCCGGAAGCTGCTGCCACTCAAAGGTGGGCTAATGTTGCCGTTGTTCGAGTAATTGAAGCGTGGTGCGGCATCTTCAGCGTTTTCCCCCTCCAGGTTTTCTTTGTTTGTGTTGCATATGTTAAGTATGTTGCCGATTTTGAAACGATTGTGTCAAAACATGTGCTGCCATTGATGCCTTCAGCTGTGGCTGTAATCGGACCCTATACAACACCAGGTCCTAATGCCACAAGCAGCGCCGTTTTGCATGTTTAATGAGGTGACTCAAAATGCATGGCCGGCAATTGGGTTTGCCGCGACTGACTGCTGACAGGAACAGGAAAAGCGAATGCCGCTGTGGAAAGTGAAATTGCGGATCACTGTTACATACGATGGATATAATGGAATATGATGGATGCCCCCATCCCCATCTGTGCTCCATTGTGTGCTAAATAGTCTTCCTGTTATCGTACACACACTCACGTTACTCATACGCACAGTTAACTTGTCATGTGGCAAGTGGCAAGTGGCATGTCTCGCATTAATCAGCCAATGGATTGGCTTGGTCCATTGCGGCGACTGCTGTTGTTGCCGCAGCGGGAGTCTAAAAATTATTTGCTAATTAAATGAAAATAATTGCAAAAGTGAAATGCCACCTGGTAACTCAACTCCCCTTTTCTTTGTTTCTTTCTTTTTGTTTTTGGCTTCAAGCATGAACTGCAGCTGTGGAGGTCCCTGCAAGTAGGTTGGAAATGTTTTTTAGGATCTGCATGCTCTTAGTATGTTTGTTCGGTTCTCTGTCCGCCTTTTCAGATTGTGTTTGAAAGTCTGTTTGATATTGAAGACTGACCACACCTCTCCACTTTTACAGGCACGCTTCTGGGTGCAGGTGATCGACGAACTGCGGCGCGGTGTTCGCCTGAAGAAGAGCAACTACGAACGCACACCCATCGAGTACGAGCTGACGCCCTACGAGATACTCATGGGGGATATTAGAGCCAAGTGAGTACATTTATGCCATTTATACTTTAGCAGGAACAAGCCTATAATGTCACGCCACTCATAGCCCTGTGAATCATAGCCTTAGGCTTGCTGGCAGTCACTGACTCTTGCCACTAAATAAATCTCGATAGTTGGCCTTTTTCCACAAAAACAACAGAACAATAGCCAATCGAAGACGGTATTAAAAGAAAGTTTCTTTATTATTTTCTTCCTCATTTTCAGAAAGTATCAGTTGCGCAAAGTGATGGTGAACGGAGATATACCGCCGCGTGTCAAGAAAGATGCCCATGCCATGATCTTGGAGTTCATCAGGTCACGGCCGCCACTCAGAAAGGTGTGTACCGCCACCAAAGCCACCAATCAGAACCCCATTCCCAATCCCAATCCCACCACTGCCACATCAAATTCAAAGTCAAGTAACTGCAACCAGTCAAGTATCATCCAAATCAAAATCAAAACCAACTGCAAGCCAAATCAATCAAAATCGCCATATGCCGCTTGCAGAGTGTGAAATTTTTACGACTTCGACTTTCATTCGACGATTCCATTTGATTTGTCTTGACCTCGCGTTACTTTTTTTTTGTACCGAATCCGTAAAATTGTTTCTTGTTTTCAAATAAAAATTACTAGTTTCTCTTGCAAAGATCTCAAAAAAAAAAAAAAAAATTAAATGTTTTTCTTAAAGGCCTCTGAGCGGCAGTTAGGACCGCCGCGTATGTGCACACCCTCGCCCCGAGAACAGCTAATGGAGTCCATCCGGAAGGGCAAGGAACTGAAACAGATCACTCCACCGGAAGCGCCCACCCTCAGGGAGAGATGTAAGTACAAAGTTTTAAAACATTTCCATTACTTTAAATAAATATATTGTCGAAGGGGCGCTACTCTCACTCCTTTTCCACCAAAAAAAAAAAAAACAATGCCAAGCCCATTGTCGGATGGTAACTTGTAGATTTTGCACAGTGCCTGCCAAAAATAGATGCCGCCTCTAATCTTTTGCGGGTGTCCGCTTGGGCCATCCATCGTTTTTTTTGGAGTTGGTCTTGGTCTTTGGGTTCCCTGTGTCTTGTCATCGTCGATTCAAAATTTTAAACGCCAGCCGCCCATAAATTGTTGCCATATGGGCCTATATAGACAGCCGATGATGTCGGGGTGGGGGCGGCACTTGGGGGAAAACTTGTTACCCGACCAAGACTTTTCACTGCACTTGTCGCTATTGTCCGCCTGTCCCTGTCGTCCCTCTTAGATTTTGTCTCTTTTCTCCTTTGGCTGGAGGGCGTGTGTTTGTTTGTTTGTTCGTGTTTGCTGCATTGTTTGTTTGTTTGTTTGTTGGCTTGTATGTGTGTGTTTGCCGGGTGCAGCGCGCATGCCAGCATAGATCAAAATAGGAGAAAAAAAATATTCAATGCAACAATCCACTGAAAAAAAAGGTTTTACCAACAAGGCTACATCTCTGCCTTTTTCCCAATGCGGCCATAAAAAAATATATATTTTGGAGAGCCTGATTTTTTTCCAAACTGAAGATATTATTTTATAAAGTATATTTTTTTTTGAATTCATAACCCCATCCCGAATCCCCAATCCGCTTTTGCTTTGGAGGAAGCGTGCAAAATTGTGACACACAAAGATAGCGACAACGCGACGACAACAACGACAACTCCGCAACAACAACAAAATTAAGAAAAAAAATTAGAAAAAAATAAAAAACATTGAAGCCAAGAAACGGCAATCACGACAACTTCACCTCAGACTGTATTTGCCATTGTTGGTTTTTCTTTTCGCAGTCTGTGCCGGGAAATCTTGTTTTCCTCCAATACGGAGATTGGGTTTCCAATATTTGCAGTTGTTGGCTGTCAAAAAACTTATTCAATTTGTTAATTATTTGGGTGCAGAGCGAAATTGGGGTAAAATAGGAATAAATAACATAAATCAGACACTGGAAAAGTCACTGTGACATTTGCTAAAAATATATTTGAGTACGGAAAATAAAATGGTAAAAAAATATAAAAAAACTGTCATATGTATGTGCTTTAAAATATAATAACTTTAACCCACTTATATTTTTTAAATCATTTTTTTTTTATAGTTACTTTAAATTCTACTTAAATCTTATATTTTTCTCGCAATCTTATAAACTCTTATAATTTCAAAATTATTTACGTAAAATGGCCGTGTCAAATGTAAATAAGAGGCCGCGGGAAATGGAGCCAAAAAAGTGTAGCCTAACCCGAAGGCGCCTTTCAAAATGGCTTCACACAAGATGGCCTGAGTTGCGAAGAAATCATAGCATATCCAAAAGGGCACAAGTGATAAACTTTTGCAATTGAAAGCGATTTAAAAAGTGAAATTCTCAAACTACTTGGTAACTTGACCCCCGAGTTGACCTCGAGTTATTTTCGCTCTGTTACCAAGGCTCTAATTACGGTGTCCTCGAAGGACTTTCCACGCTTACTCATCACATGTGTGGAGCGAGTCCTTGTCACCGCCTGCACTGACTACGTCACCACTTCAGGAGTGACGTATAAATCACTAAAGCAACAACAATAACAACAACAGAAAACCACCAAACATTTGTGTGTTAAATGTCAAAACAAAGCATTTAATCTCTCGGAGGGAGCCGCAAACACTGCTCTTTTCTCTCGGCTTCTCAGGTGTTCTCTCCAGTTGTCTCAGTTTCTCTCTTTTGGTGGCGGCGCATGCGCGAAACGTGTAGGAATTGGGGGCTTCGAGCTTGGGCTGACAGCTGCCACATTTCTCGGGTCTCAGTTCCGCGTCGGAGCTCCAAGCGTTAAACAGCTCGTTACCACGTTGCAAGTGTCGCCTTTTTTGTTGACTTTACAGCTCGTCTGAGTGAAATTGTAATCGAAAGCTGGCTGATTAATAGAATAAACAGCAGACTCGTGAAAGAAAATAAAATATAAACTGGTTTCTGGCCAATTCCGGGTGGCATAGCAACCCCCCCGTGCTAAACTAAAACAAAATATAAAGTGAGAGAGTGCTCTCAACAGCAACCCAAAGGGGGTGGCTTCCCTTTTTTCCGGAATTCATAGCCAGCCGGATCGATACCCTCAATGCAACCGTGTTGTGGCACACAAAAGTGAAAAGCCAACAAAGGGAAATGTGCTTCTTCTAACCGGGTCTACCCGGTCTCGCCAGAATTGTAACAGGAGTGCCCAGGACCCAGCCACCGCACATGGATGCCAAGCCAGCCAAACGGTCAACGGCAGCCTCTGTCTTCCGTTCCCATCACGTGGTCCGGGATGCCGATCTGGTGGACATAGGCAGCGATGCCTCTCTCTACTGCGGCTCCGATGGCGAGTCCACAGCCACGCCACAGTCCCAATCCCAGAGCACTTCCGGTGGCCATCCTGGTCAGGATTCGGAGCAGCCGCAGCCAACACCTCGGGCGGCACCGAGAGCAACAGCCGCCGCCAATAATCCGCCAACACCCAAGCCTCGACAGGCCATCAAGTCATCAAAAGGTAGTCAGCCCCTTTTCGAAAAACCCCAAATGGAAAACCAACAAACACGACGACCAAACAACAACAACAACAACAGGAAAAAAACGCTTTTTCATTGTTGAATGTGCTCCGTTTTGACCTGGTTTCGATTTCTGGTAGCATTTGTGTGGGGAAGTGGTGGGGTAGGGGCTGTGGGGGCCAAGTAGGCTTCCCCCGTAGGCAGTGTTTTGTGTTCAAGGAGCCACTGTGTGGCAACTGCAGTGGCTGCGGTAATTGCCGTCATGATATGACTTCGGCTTAAGCTTCAGTCATTAGAGGCATGAAGAAATCAAGTCGAACTCGAGTATTTTTCGATGGGGAAGTACTGATGCTCTTCCTCACAAAGTACATAACATATGGAAACTGGCATATAAGTCTATGAGGTTTAAAAGCATTTTAAACTTTGCGATATCTTAGCTTCAAAACAAAGTTAAACCCATCAAATGAAACGTTTTCTCCTTCCTTTCTGGCTAAAAGCAAAGTATTACAAATTTCGTGCTATACCCCCCCCCAGGCAAAAGGTTAAAGTTGGGTCATAGTCTACAGCCCCCAGTGGGCAGTTGCCAGACGGATCACGTAGTGGTTATTATAGGGCCGGCCATAAAGTATCTTCGGCTGAAACAACTTCTCCGCTGCAGATACCCTCGTCTGCAAAAAGTTCCCAGGCATTGTGCAACGCCTCGTGGAGTGGGTTTCATAAGTAGAACCATTAAGTGCGTTGGGCTTAACGGTTTTTATGGAGTAGTCTGACGCCTTTAAAACAAAACAAAAAACACCATAAAAAAAAGAAAATAATAATGTAAAGGCGCTGACAACTGGAGACTTCAATGGAACCGAGAATAGAGTCATGTCAGCTCTAATTGCACAATGAGTGAACAAAAAAAAGGGTTTTTTTCTATAAGATGGGGACCTGTTACCCAGGGTCTGCCTACTCCATTACTCAATGATATTCATTAGATAATCTAATCAAGCTGTATTTTCCCATAACTTTTACTTTCGAGCCAAAAATTTATGGTCTCTTTGATCTATTTTTCACCTGCAGTGCTTCCAAGTGCAAATTCCACGTTGTCACGATCCCGACAGCGGCTCATCAAAGTGGATTTCTCAAAGTTTCAGGTGAGACTATCTATAGGGAAATATTTTCACGAATTTTGGATTAATTTCTGGTTTTGTAACATCACCAGGACGATGAGCTCTTCTATGATGAGTCAAGCATTAGCAGCTCCCACTCCACAGCGGCCACCCTCCACCATCAGCATCCGCACCTGGCCGAGATGCATCGCTACTCGCAGCCCAAGATGCCCCCGTATCCGATTGGTGGCTACATGGTGGCCAGCCAGGCGCATCGCGATAGCCAGGCGACGGCGTCGCTGATGCGGCCCAGACGCACAAGTGAGTATCCGATTCTATCTGGCGATTGGGCAATCTATCTATATCTATATATCTAAAACCCACATGGGCACTTTGGTGGCACCAGATCTCAAAAGCACAAAGTACAAGTCGGTTTTTTTGTAATTTGAGATTTTGATTAAAAATAGAATTGATTTATCTGAGAAAATGTAGTATCTGAGAAGAAGATCGCTTATAATTCTTTATTAAAAATGATTCAATTAAAGCCTTTCTCTAGCTTATATAATTTAATTTGCCTATCCGCTAATAAGTGTCTGCTTTTACCAAAGTTTACTTAATGCTTTCGCTGTTGACGGAATTAAATCTATTACCATTTAGGGCCAAGACGAAACCGGTTTAATTTGTGCTTTAGCTTAAAGCCATGGCCCAGCCATTGCCAAAGAAGATCTATGGGTATATTTTGCTTTGATTCGCAAACAGGAAGTTGCAGTTTAATGCATCTCCCTGACTGCGTTATGGTTTTAGTTTATTTTACATTTTTAATTTATTTTTTATTATTTCTTACTTTTTTCCTTTCCTTCCACTACCAACAAAAAACAAAACACTTAATTTTTGCAAAAGGTATTTGATCGTTTTTCTGTGAACACAATGCTAACTTGTATCGATCTATTAATTTTTATGATTTTGTAAAACGCAACGAGGGCCCCGGTGTATAGTTTCCAAAAAAAAAAAAAAAACTACCGCACTGAGAACAATATCAAATTGCCAGAAAAATTGTTAATCAAAAGTTTGGTGTGGGCAGAGCTAACAAAAAATATATTTAAAACAAAAATATTTAAATTGGCGATCGGTTGAGGAGGCACTCACGCACACACCCACACACAAGTGAAACGACACAAATATACAACAACAACAACAACAACTATAACAACAACAAAGAAATCTCGAAATATTTTGTAAAAATAAAAAATATTAAGTAAAAGTAGAAATAAAAAATGAAAGTCTACAACAATTCGCTTTCTAGTATTATTTTTATGGCACTCAAGTAGATTATTATTTTGGTTGCTTTATGATATTTTCCCAAAAATAATGTATTTTTAACTTTGCCATATGAATTACGCTTAAAAAATATATAAAAAAAAAATGAAACCAAAAAACGAACAAATTATATGCTGCCTAAAAAATAAAAAAAAATAATAAAAAAAAGTGGAGCCAGAGAAGCAGGCGCCACCCGAAGAGCCATCCTTCACGGAGGACGAGTACCACAGATTCTACGACACGGCCTTGGAATGTAAATATTTTCTAAAAACTATGGAAAATAATAATGCATTGCCATTTTGCATGATTGTCCCTCATATTGGATCGAAATTTGCATATCCAAGTCAGTCAGTCACGCCCATTGAATGCATCGCCCTCAAGACCATATATATCATATCCTCTGCTTGCTTCAAAAATAAACATCCATGACCCTGCTGCAGTCGACACATTTAACATTTATCCACTTGAACGACACTCGTACCCACCGTACTCTCACACCAACACCCCCCTGTCTGTTCTCGTACTTGCATATGGAATTACTCATCCGCAGCGTTGGCCCCGAACTAACTCTGATGTGCCCTCTGTTCCATTTCTTTTCCAGCTTACGACCTGGCCACTCAGTGCGAGTCGAGGCGCGCCTCCACGCGCCGCCACACCATCGTCGGCTGTCAGAGCAATCTGGACGAGACGCACTCAATGCCGCCCACGCGGCCGGAATCGCGTCAATCCGATGACGTCAGCAAGGAGGTAAGACCATCGGCATTATAATAAAGTTTTTATGTTGAGTAGATATGTCATGTGATAGCCATGGATGGTATGGCCCGAGCCGGAGATTCAGAGATTTTCAACTCATCCAGTAAACACATAAAAGTTGAACAGATTTGAATGTTTAAAAAGTTATTAGTTTCATAAACTCTAATAATCTGTGGGATAATTGATTGAGTTCCCTTCCCCATTCCAGTCAACCAAGCGAAGCCCCATGGAACAAACAAATCCAGCAACAGACGAGGCCAGTTCAACATCCTCCCTTGGCCCATGGAACAAGTCCTTCATGGACAAACAGACCTGGATGGAACGGGGGGACGATCGCCTGTCCGTCACGCTGGCGGAGATCGTTCACATCCGTTCCGTCATGACCAAGGCGGAGCTGGAGGGCCTGCCGATGGACGTGCGCGTCAAGGAGGATGTTGAAAAGCGTCGCGTCTGCTTCCTGTGCCTGCGCACCCGATTCTCCTTCTTTGGACCCTGGGGCATCCAGTGCAAGCTCTGCCAGCGGACAGTCTGCGCCAAATGTTACACGAAGGTATGGATATTTTTTTGATTGTTTCGGAAAAATATAATAAAAAAATGATACTCCCTTTAGATGCGAATTCCATCGGAGCATTTCCGTAATGTGCCCCTTGTGCTGATCTCACCGTCGCTGCTGTCCAGCCCGGCCAGCTCGAGCACACCCTCACCCTCCCATCATGCCCATCAGGCGCACTCGTCCTCGACGGGGAACATTGTGGACGACCAGTTTCCCAAGTCCCTGATCGAGCGTCTGCTGCGATCCGAGTCAGATAGAAAGGTAAACTATAATTATTTGATTTATTTTAAGAGGTGGCTTATACGATTGGCTCTCCTCCACAGACTCGCAGCACTGTGGGCAGTGCCCCATCCTCACCCAAGCACCAAAGATCAAACATGAGCACGCCGGGCATTAGCGTGGGACCCGGAGCCTCGACCGCCCATGCCACTGGCCAGGCGGTGGAGGCGCTGCACGATCAGGCTTCCATGTCGGCCTCCTACTCGGCGGCCATGCGACCCTCTGGAGTCCACCAGCAGCAAAGGCAGCACTACAACAACGCCATGTCCCGGAGCATGGAGGGACCCCGAAGTCTGCCGGTGCACAGTCCTGCATATCGACCGCTTTCCAACAACAGCACCTTGGAAAGAAAGTGAGTAGATCACTTCCCTGCCCTTCACTTCCAAGTACTTATGTATGTTCCTCTATGCTCTGTAGATCCCGCTTCTCGAGGGGCTTCAACCTGTTCTCCTCCGGCAGCCACCTGGCCCAGACCCCGGAGCAGAAGGAGAACCTGCGCGGGGAACAGGTGACGGTGTGCAACGACTGCCAGGGATTGGTCAACGAGATCACCAGCTCTGTGAAGCAGAAGCGCAGTTCCGCCCGGAACCGAACCATACAGAATCTCACCCTGGATCTGACGCCCGTCTGGAAGTAGACGGGTGGCCTTCCCTCCTCCTGCAGGAGGAGGAGGAGGAGGTGAAGGAGCAGTGCGTTCAAAGGCCATAAGAGACTCGCGCCTGACATTCCCATAACTACCATACCATACTCGATCATTTCATTAACCAAAAACGGACTTTACTTGATAACTGACTGGATTCGCCGACAACAGCATTTTGTATTATGCATTTGTATGTGACTTTTTTATGGCTTTGGCAACGCACTCTGAGCAAGTAGGATAATAAAAGGATAAAGGATGTAAATGTTAGACTAGTGAATGTGTAAGATGAAACGAAATACTGAATTCCTGGCTGAAGCTTTGTATATTTTCTGCCGGCTACAGAGAGAAAGATATCCGCTTGATCGCACCCCACCATATACTTATATATATACAATATAGAATGGAGATAACTGTACACATCGCTTTACATTATACTACATATATCGTTGTTTATAACTGTTTAATTTATGCGTAAATGTTGAATAAGTACATGTACTCGTAATCCCTATATCTTCGTATAGAATCAAAAATTAAAGACACACCTACATACACGTATTGGCTTGTGCTCTCGACAAGGCATTAAGGCTAAGACTTCATACAGATATGTATATGTTCGGGAAGAGCTCTCCAGATCAGAGATTGAATTTCGACTAAGAACAGTTAGTGGAGAGCTATGTAGTTGTGAACCATTGTGCTTGCACAGATCAGATTAATTGTTTACTTTTCGTAAAGATATCGTTTTGTTTCCCTATTAACTACCAATGTCAATGTATAACGCAAGAACTACATAGTTAATAGCTCAATCTAATTTTAATCGCAGTTGCAATGCAACAACCTATACTGTTTAGTTCATTTCGTCTAGTTTTAATTATCCCCCTTAATGAGTATAAGTGACCTCAATATAATTGTACAACATGATAATGATATGATGATGATGATGATGATGATGATGAAAAGCGAAGACCCTTAACAAATCAATAATTATATTATATACATAGTTTTGTAGTTTTGAACAAAAAACAAAATTCTCTTATTTTCCTGTTATTGTAAATGCATTTAAATACTTTGTAATTTATCAACGTAATATTAAATTTTTATGCTTTTAAGTTCAATTATTTTTCTATGATTTAACACCCACCCACCCAACCACCCACACACACACAACACACAGAGACACAACAAAGAAATCAAGAACGAAAATACACAAAACAGCAATAAAAATTAAAAATTTATGAAATCATACGCCATTGGATTTTACAAACTGGTCTTTATTTGCGGCTTTCGATTTAAGGAAACAAAAGAATTCATAGTCTTCTATGTTAAATAAATTAAAAGTACATCTCGTTCCCTATGTAACAGACTATACATATTTCATGGGAGAAACGATTAATTCGTCAACTACAAGAAAGCAATACGAGTTTCATATTATTACAGCTTAATGCTAAGTCAACTAGATCTACCGAGTAACAGCTTGGCAGGATCCACTGCCAGGGAAAGGACTCGGGCTGGCTACACGCCTACTCCCGGCGCCCCTTCTTGCTGTTGTGCTTGTGGTCGCCGCCGCCCTGACGCTTGCGATTGTTGAAGCGCTTGCCCTTGTTGCGGACAAAGTCGCGTCGCTTCTTCATGAACTCGATGGCCTTGTCCAGGAACTCCTTCTCCTCCTCCTCGGTGGCCTTGCGGAGCGTGAGCGATACCTCATCGTTCAACTTGAGCTGTGGGGTAAGCAAGAGTTAGCTTCAGTTTCTAAGAGAAGGGGTATGTTAGCTCACCTTGCCCTCCTCCACCTTGGCAATGTATTTCTCGGCCGCATCCGCCTCAGTCAGTCGCACAGATCCCTTGGTATCGCCCTTGCTGAACTCAATGAAGGCGATTTCAAAGTCGGCGACCTTCTCGAAGGCCTCGCGTACCTCCTCGCGAGTAGCAGTCTCTGGGGCTCCCTCGAAGACAACAATGGCGTTCTTGGGCAGCTCGATTGGTGGCTCCGCCTTGGCCGCCTCCTTCTTGTTCTTGCGTTTCTCGTTCTTCTGGGCATACTCCTCCTGCTTCTCCTTCAGGTAGTCCACCTGCCACTTGCGCAGCAGTTCGCGCTCCTTGTAAACGACTTTGTCCTTTGCGAGGAAGGCGGTAGCCTGCTCCTTGGTCTCGAAGGTGAGGAAAATGCTGCCCTTGAACTTGTACGACTTGGTGGGCTTGTCGTAGTGCTTGCGCATCGTGATGTTAACTACTTTGTCGTAGCTGGCGAAGAAGTCCAACAGCTCGGTCATCTGCGACTCCAGCGGGAAGCCCTTGGCGTAGGCAGTGCGCTCCTGGATCTCCTTGCGGCGCTCCTCGTTGTGCTCTGGGATGGGACGCTCTGGGTGGCGGCGCAGGTTCTGCTTGTCCTCGCTAATCTGGATCAGACCCTCCTCGGATTTGTTCAGGGCCGCCACAATCTCGTCAAAGTCGGTGGACAGGGAAGCCAGCCGCTTGAAGGTAATCAGCACGGAGAGGGGCACCCAGCCGTCCTCGTTCTTGCCGATCTGCTCGCGCAGGAACTTGTCCCGGTTGAGATTCGCATCGCCAAAGTAGTACTCCACCTGACGGATTATGGCGCGCTCCTGTTTCGAGAAGTCGGTGCCCTCGTCGGCGGCTGGAGCCGGTTCCTTCTGGGCATCGCCGTTCTTGGTCTCGGGCTCTTCGGCGACCGCTTCGGCAGGTGGAGCCTGCTCCTTTACCTCAACACTGGGGGCAGCAGCAACGTCGGCCATCGTATCAATCGTATTTAACGCAAAAATCAAGAAATCAACGTGCGAACACAAACACGTGTGCGATGGTAAGACCGAGATAAAGACGTTTTCCAGCACTGGCCCGCTTCTTAGCCAGCGCGGCTATCGATAGCTTTTCCCTATCGATATGTGGTACGGGGCCATCGAAGGCGGTCCACCTCTAGTCATTTTTCTATTTTGGTCCGTTCGCTGTTTTATTTATGTTTGCCATGTTAGAAAAAATTAATTGATAGTGCTTAAAGAGGTAGAACGAGGCCCCAAGTGCGCTCCGAGCGGGATTGCCTCGAAAAACCCAAAAGACGCGGCCGAGCAAAGACGAACGTTGAAATCGCAACGGAAATGGAAAATCGTGCAGTTTCCACTTGCAATAAATAGTGAAAAAGTGTGCTTCTCGGTACCTCGGGGGTATTTAACTCAATTGTGTATATAATTGAAGGTGTAATATAGCTGGGGAGCGGCCTCGACAACTAGTGGGCGTCGGAGAAGCCACTATTACTCACTTTTCTATTTCCATCCGATCGCCGAACGACATCGAACAACAACAAACAGAGCAACAAATGTTTGTTAAACAGCCCACAGCTGAAAGGTGAGTGAGTGGCTCTTTAAAGAGCAGACAGATTGGCTGGAGAATGACTCAGGTTCTGGCCCCATTGAACTACGGAGGGTCAGTGGCACTGAGGCCCATACCAGTACCACCCTCACCCTATGATGCGTCATCCAAGTGGAGCGGATCTCTGGCTAGCTAGACACAGTGGCACCTCGCTAAGTGCGAAGAGCAGAGCGTGGAGTTCCGGATAAGGCAGTTACAGTAGTTACACTGTATATCCACATAGATTTATTGACTTTTCACGTGTTTCTATTAATTTATGGTCCACAAAAGATGTAAATTAGGAAATCAAATAAACATTTAAGCTCTTTAGCTGCGAGGTGTAAGTGTACTTTTGTGTAGAAACTGTTTATCTGATAAGAATGAATAAAAATAGATATTTAGGACAGCAAACAGATCCATTTTGGTCTCTAGAGACCTCTCTGTACTTCAATAAATTCTCCAGCAATTGTTATTTTCTTTCGGGAACTCGGGATGTTAGAGGGGGAAGTTAGGAGGGAAGTGCCCGGCTCCGTCTGAATAATCCATTGGGTCAATGGCAAGGCAGGCACCCCGACCACATAGCACCAGCCATCCATGGCCCAGGCCACGTTTCCTCCTGCCCGGCTTCCCCCCGACAAGTGTTTGTTTGCCGCCTCCGCCAACAAAGAGCCTTCCTTCTCCAGAGCCATTCGTTGAGAAAATAAACTGCACCACCGGCTAGCAGGAGGAGAAGGAGGAGGAGAAGGCAGCCCACCAAGTCCCTCGGTGGATGCTGCAAGCCAACAAGCATCATTACCCAAACATTTTTGAACTGTTGCCAAAAGAGAATTCTGTGAAAGACACGAGGGTCTCCTTTATTATTTACATCTGAGGTCTGCTTGAAAGGCTTAAAAAAGACAGTCTTCTTCTAAAACAGGACACTTTTTCTTGGCATATTATCCAGTAATCCGTTGATTAAAATAAAACTTTCAAAGAAGGCCATTTTTCCCCTTTATTATTGTTGGTTTTGCGGTTTAATGAAAGCGTTTCACGAACATCTTGTTTGTAGTTTTCTGGCCGGAATCAGAATTTCTTCAAATTTCTGGAGTTGACCTCGTTCACGGCATGTTCCTCTCGTGGGGAGGGGAACTTCAAACAACAAACAGAGCCAACAGAGTCCAATCGAATCGAATTATGAACTCCCACTCGCTCACCTCTTTCTGGGTCGTAGCTGCCTGCCCACATCCGTCCGATGAACTCCCTCCTCCGTCCAACTCCGCCCCGGGGGCTATAAATACGACAAAGCAATTAAATTATATTATGTCTATGGATCTTGGCGAAGAAATGCATCTCAAGTGGCTGCAGCCAGTAAATCTCGGTATTGACACATTGAAGGGGCATTGAGTGCAGTGGCAGTGGCAGTCCCACTGGGAGATGCTCGAAGAGACTGAGGGCGGAGGAGGTGCTATCCGGCCGTGACGAGATATTGCCGGTTATAGAACTGCATAAATTTGGTTTTTGTCTTTTGGCCGAATTGTTTTTCTTTCGCTGACTTTGTGGCCCGAGGAAAAGCCACAAAAACAATGCCACTCGCTTTTCTTTCGACTTTTGTTTACGTTTTCCGTCGCATCCCCAAAAATAAACACTATCTGAGGTTCTCCCCTCCGATGCGCGACGCTTTTCTTCGTCAAATTGCGCATTTCCGGAAGCCGTAGGACATTTCATTTGATTTCTGCCCTCACTGACAGATCGTTAATATCTGAGAGCGTGGGCTGTATCTGTATGCAGTATCAGAGTATCTCAGTATCTCAGTATCTGTGTTCATGTTGCATCTACAGCTATGTCGGCGCCATGTGCAAGCTTTAATGAATTAATTAAAATTTTGGTGCGGTGGCAGCTTTTGGTTCGGAAAGCATAGCCGTTGGGGTGGCGGTTGTATCTGTGCATCTTTGTATCTGTATCTGTATCTCTGACCTCTGATGGCATCATTTCGCTGCACCACGGCCTGCCTGCCACCTACGGAAATTTTGATTGTTGCCGGCCATGGACTTAAAGTGTGTTTCAGGGTTACTTAAAAAACAAAAAAACTACAAATATAGAGGGGAAATGGCATAGAATTTTCAAGAGAAAATGGATTTTTTTTTTTTGTATATTTTAGTATTTTTATTTGAGATATATGTCCTAAAACAATAAGACAATAATAATTTCTTCAACATTTTCCCATGATTTATTATAAATATTTTTTTTATTACCAAAACCAGACCCCCTAAAAGCCACAATGTCAGTTTATTACTCAAATATCACATGTCTTTTGGGAATTAGGATTTCCTAAGATTTTATTCTATTGAATTCGCCACAAAACCACATTCCATGGGCAGCCATGAATCACATACTTTTCAGAAACTGAACGGAACAGGTGAGATTTTCGCAAATAATTCTAAATCTAAAATGATGCTAAGAGTATATAGAGAGAGGGGTACAGAATTGGCAAAGTATTCCATATAATTTTTGTGACACAAATATTTTTATGGGTCTTTTGAAAACACAAAAGAAAAGCACATCTCTGTGGCGATGGAGGAATGCCGGTGTCGCCTAGCCTATTTCTCAATGAAACAAAATTAAGATACAGACACTGACGAAGTCCCCCCATTTTGGAAACTCGAATGAAAAGGTTGTCGTCTGTCTGGCCGCGATGCCCGGATCCATATATTTCTTTTTCCTTGTTGTCTTTTGTCATATCTCTGTTGATTTTTCGTGAAAATGTCGCGATATATCCGCCAGATATACTGTATGTGTGGATTCGATGGACGATTCTCTCACGATCCCCAGATCCCCCGATCTCTGAGAGAGACCGGGGTGCCTGCCATTTGTCGCCTGCCAGTGTTCAGTGTTCAGTTTTTCTGTATTTTGTATTCGGTCGTGTGGTCGCCAGTTTTGCCAAAGCAATGAGCGCGTGCGGTGCAACATTTGAAGGCAGAAGACAGAAGACAGAATCGTCGGGAAACGGAAACTTTTCGTACAAGTGTATATCAGTGTTTTCAAGCGGATAGCCTATAGGTATGGCCAGTAGATACATATTTGTATCAGCACGAGTGGCGAGAAAGCGACAATTTCGAGGAATTTATGTGCGTGTGTTTGCCACCAAAACGTGACCTTGCCTCAGGCGCACCGAATTCCTACGGAAATCATCTGATTAATCTCGACAGTGCGGCGTGTGCTGCATGCCCCAGAAGGGGCATGGAACTGGTCCTCTTGGCCAACTACTCGAACGATTCTGCCATATGGGGCCGGGGCCGGGGCCTGTCAGGTTTATATTTTGGTCCATTTTTTTTTTATTTTTAGTAGCCGCCCAGCGGAAGAACAACAATTTGCTGTTTTGGGCAAAAAATAAATAAATGTTTTCATATTTTTGCGTTTACTCATTGCAGCAATAGAGCAGAAATGTGATTAATTCCTCTAAAAATATATAGGAATATGAGATCTACAAAGTATGGAACTGCTTTTTCACATAAATGTTTGACAATGGCTTTAATTGTAGTTGATTAATCACCTGCCGAGTGTACCTTTCCCACAAAAAAATAAGTATAAATAATTTATCAGCAAAAAAAAGTCAGAAAATCAGTCTGGCCTGATAACAAGGCCTTGCAATTGGGGCGATTTCATGTCATCGAGGTGGGGCATGAAACTATTAGGAAACTGGGTGAGGAGATACACCACTTCTGTTGTCATACATGGAACAATTTTACGACGACCATAAATATCTATAGAAATAGAGATCTCCGAAATCAGATGCTGATCTCTTAAAGAATTGTTCAAACAGCCCATAAAAAATCGACTCGACACGGTCGTTGTTTATGATTTATCTTTTTGCTGTTCCGATTTTCAGTTTCCCGTCTTTATGGCCCTAAATGAAATGTTTTTCTTTCGCAATATCCAACTGTGCTCTATTCGTTTTTCGGCCAATTTCACTAATGGCCCGATGACCTTGGCCATCGTCTTCCAGACACTGCCAGTCGTCCATCCCGGGGGCGAGGTGCCAGAAAATGTCAAGAAACTTGCGCACGCCTTTCTCGACAAACTCGAACAGATGTTTTCGAATTGTTTCCTCTTTTTTTTGTATTTTTTTTTGGGCCATAATAATAATGTCTATCTAATGCCAACAAAAGCCAATGGAATTCCAAACGATCCACGCCGTTGATGAGCGAATTGCAATTAGTGCGTAGGTGCCACCAGAAAGTGCTGGCATGTGCCTCCATTGAGCAAACTGCCTGGCTGATGTTTCAAGTTCACCCTCTCGTCTGCTCGCCTCGTTCCAGTTGAAGCAATCTAGAGCGGACCGCGACAGCCACGACAATGGAGCAGCCACTGGTGGTGCAGGCGGAGTACTCCTTCATGGGCAGCAACAACGACGAGCTGTGCTTCCAAAAGGGAGACATCATCACCGTCACCCAGCGAGAAGACGGCGGCTGGTGGGAGGGCACCCTGAACGACAAGACTGGCTGGTTTCCCAGCAACTATGTCAACGAATGCAAAGGCCAGCTACCCCTGGCAGAGACCATCCGGCCGCCGGAGGAGATCCAGGAGTATCGCTCGGTCGTCCTCAAGGATCTCCTCGACTCGGAGCGGGCTCATGTGGCCGAGTTACAGGGCCTGCTCGAGAACTTCCTGGAGCCCATGCAACAGACACAGATGTAAGTCTGAGATTCTGAGTTTATTTTGGAATATAACTTATAAAGTGGTTTCCCCCAACAGACTCAGCCAGGATGAGTACGCCCAGCTGATGTGCAACTTTGTGGAGATTGTGCGCACCCACGAGGAGCTGCTCATCCAGATCGAGGAGTGCAACGATCGGGTGGGCAAGCTCTTCCTCACCAGTGCCCCCTTGATGAAGAAGGTGCACCAGGCCTATTGTGCCTCCCATCCCAAGGCAATAGTTATTCTGGACAAGTACAAGTAGGTATCTTCCCGCCACCCGAAAAAGTGAAATAAATCTATTATTTATAGGCCTTTAAGAAATTCCTACACCCACGGGATAACATAGCTTTTCCGATCCAAAATCTATAAATATTCCAAGAGTTTTATTGAAAGATTTAAATTATTGGTTCCTAGTCCTATTTTTAAAGATATATTTCATTAAAGGAGACGGCTATCTCAAAGATACATACATTATTTATGATATCTATAACTTATAACAAATTTTATTAAAATTCCTGCCATTCCTCCCCCAGAGACGAACTTGAAAAGTATATGGAGAGGCAAGGAGCAGCCACCCCAGGACTCCTGGTGCTCACCACCGGACTCTCGAAGCCCTTCCGCCGACTGGACAAGTACTCGGCCATGCTGCAAGAGCTGGAGCGGCACATGGAGAGCAGTCATCCGGATCGCGGCGACACCCAGCGCAGTGTGGCGGTCTACAAGGACATAGCAGCCACCTGCTCGGCCACACGAAGGCAGAAGGAGCTCGAGCTGCAGGTCCTGACGGGGCCAGTGCGAGGCTGGCAGGGTCAGGAGCTGAGCACCCTCGGCGACATCATCCACATGGGCAGTGTGGCGGTGGGAGCAGATCACCGAGATCGCTACTTTGTACTCTTCCCCCAGACCTTGCTCTTCCTGAGCGTCAGCCAGCGCATGAGTGCTTTCATTTATGAGGTTTGATTTCAGATTTTATTATAAAGGAAAGCCTTTACTCATTATCCTTGTACATCAGGGCAAACTTCCTCTGACTGGGATTGTTGTTAACCGCCTGGAGGACACGGATGCCATCAAGAATGCTTTCGAGATCAGCAGTCCTCTGATAGACCGCATCGTGGCTGTCTGCCAGGGACCCAACGAGGCCAACAAGTGGGTGGAGCTGCTCAACGCCAACAATCCCACACTGCCGATGGGCATCAAGCGGCAGCTGAGCAACCTGAGCAACTCCTCGCTGGGCCACCTGAACGCCTCCCACGTAAGTAGTTCCGTTTTTTATGCATAGTCCCTCGATTACCATTTAGTTTTGGCCACAAAATCATATCCTTGGCTCGAGCAGCTGAGTCAGCACCTGGATTCGCGCGGCTACTGCACGCGGTTCTCGCTCTGCGCCTACTACTCCAGTCCATCTGGCCAGGCGCCGCCCCTGCGCTTGACCCTGCCGCCCAAGAACTACCCGCCCACGGCTCCGTACGCCAACCTGAGCGCCCACTTTGCCAGGCTGGTGAAGGGCGGCGGTCTCAGGAGTGCCATCGTGAAGATGCTGCTCTATCCGCAGGCTCGCCAGAGCATTGATCTCAAGCGGATTGCGCTGCGAAAGAAGCGATGCCACAAGGCCGCGGCCAAGTTGAAGAACCTCAATGGCAACCAGGACTCGGGCCAGTCGGAGCTGGAGCGGCAGGACGCCATTGAGCTGCCCACGGACTCGGAGAGCTACGAGGATGACTTCGAGGATGGGGACTTTCTGCATTCCTGTGACTCGGATCCGTTTGAGTATGTCCAGTTCTACCAGAACAAGCGGAACGATTCCATGTGCAACTCCACGGGAACCTTTGTGGACCACGGCACACGTGGTAGGCGGCACTGCTCCTCCATTAATCTCATCAAGCTGGACTCCCTCGACACGGATGAAGTGCTGGCCCAGAACGAACTCAAGAAGGAGTCGCTTGTTATTGGTTCCAAGGCTCTGAGAGCTCTGGCCCACAAATCCCTCAATCGGAATTCCAGCGTGCACACCTCCACGGCCACATTGGAGCTGGGCACTGGCGGCAGCATCACCAACTGCGTGGAGGAGGAGGACGAGGTGGCGGAACAGGTTGGAAAGATGCAGCCCGCCTTCTCGCTCCAGCAGCAGAGCTCCGATGCCAGCTCCATGTATGCAGCGAGGTTGGGCGGAGCGTTCACCGCCTGCGAGAACCTGGCCAGCATGCCGGATGATCTCAGCCGGGAGCCGGGTGTCCAAGAGCCGGCACATCCGCTCCCAGCCTCTCCGACAGAACGCCACAGCATGCCCAGTATCTTTGTGGGCAATCGCTTCAATGTCAGCAAGAACACAGAGGTGTATGTGCCCACTTGGCGGGACCGCCAGGATATGCAGAACCAGAGCGTGGATGCCGGCCAGTTGGAGGAGGAGGAGGAGGAGGAGGAGCTGCACTCCAGTTCTATGGATCTGCCCGCCGCCTGCCGTACTGCCCCGGATAAGCTGCAGGCCGAGTTGCTCTACAACTACGATGAGGTCATGCACAGTCCCCTGAAGCTGCAGCGGGAGGCCACTCCCTTCCAGGGCCACAATCTCAACTCGGACAAGCGGGTGTCCCACAAAAGCGACAGTCCCTCGACGGGAAATCCCAAGCCGGACCCAAGTGCCGCCGTCCGCAGTAGTTCCACCACAGAGCTTTGCATTGAAACGAACTCCAAGAAGCGAAACCCACCGCCGGAGAGGAGCAGAGACTCCATAAGGCGCTGCATTAGCTACCAGTTCCTGCAGATGTCCAATCGCCCAGCTCCGCCTCCGCCACCCCCACGCCGAGACAAAGACCTCCACCTGGACACCAAGTGCCGCTGCTGCGAGAGCTCCCAGTGCCCCAGTCCGCGCTCCAGTGACAGCGGTATGGCTGGCAGCTGCACCATCACCTCTCCGGATCCACCCAATCCAGAATCCTACTTCCCGCTGACCGAAACTGGCCAGGATATGCTGGACAATGTGGAGCCAGAGCGGTTCGATGTGTGTGGCATGTTTAGGGAAAAGTTCCTGACGCCGGAGGCCACGCAGGACGAGGAAGGGGAACCTCCAGAAGAGCAAGAGGAGCACCAACAGTTGCCTGAAGAGCCCACCACTCCCACCAACCGCAAGGAGGACTCCCCCTGCATCAGTTCCGCCCAAGTCCAGGTCAACTCGCGGAGCATTTTCCTGCCCTCCAGCTCGAGCATGGATGAGACCCACCGGAATCCGCACTCCAATGATCTCCTCTTCAGCTCCAGCTCCACGGACAGACTGGGGCCGCAGGAAACCTTCCGGTCGGGCATGTATGCTCACTGGTGGAAGAAGGAGCGCCTGCCGCCGGAGGTGGTGCGCGGCATAGCCCATGCCTACAACAAGAGTTTGACTTCCAAGGACTCGAAGGACTCGGGCTCCGTGTGCTCCAGCTGCTACTGTTCGCTGGGGGCCTGCGGATACAGCGAGGGTGCCCTGTACTGTTCCATTTGCGCCGATTTCTACAGCGGGAGCACCACCAGTACCACGAACACAACAACGACCACGGCGTCCTCCTGCTGTCCGCTGTGTAGCGAGGACGAGGGCATGATCGCCTCCAGCCATGACTCGTCCTCGCTGGACTGTCCCATCTGTGCGGGCCGCGTTGCTTCGACGGCCGAAGAAGGCAAGCAAACCGAAATGAAGCGCCGGCCAGGTGGCCTGGAGCCTTCTCGACCGGAGGCGGATGGTGTCCAGGTGGCCTGGCCGGCGGAAGTTTGTTCCGTGCACGTGTTTCGTTTAATTGTTTTGTAAATTCGTTTTGCTCTCTCATGTTCCTCGCAACCAAAAAATAAAGCAAACACCAACCAACCAACCAACCATTCGGCCAATAGCAGCACGTCCAAAAAAAGATACATCATTGCTTCCTCTCATCACATCCTTGACTAACCCAAAAGCGAATCATTGTTTGCTTGACATTCAAGAAGATATAACTACGTTTAGACAACACTATACTTGGCTAAAAGTGGCAGACACCAAAGTGTTTTGAGGGAAACCCAAACATGGAGGGTCATCCTGAACCCATAAAAAAAAAGAAAAGGCTAAACGATTTACAAAACATTTATCTAACGCTCAGCAAAACACAGAATTCAAAATTTCAAAAAAAAAAAAATAGATAGGAAAACAAACGCATTCGATTCGATTTGCTTGCTGCGCTTTGCTCGCTGCAGGACATGCCTGAAGGACTCGCCTCCTGCCGCCTGCCGTTGTACGTTGTTCTTGTTATTCCCGCCAACTAAGAGACTCGACGATCATACAACTAACTCGAGATTGTTTAGATTTTCTGAAATGCCTTGAAATGATTTGAAATTACTTAAAAAAATTACATTTTTAATGAAGTTATTAATTTTTATTGATTTTTTTTTGCAGATGTCTCCACCAACGAGCCACAGCATGTTGCTGCCACCGGGCGTCCGTCCACCAACGACGCCATCCAACATACCGGGAAGCGGCAACAGCGGGAGCAACAGCCACCAGGGCTCCCCGGCCACCAACTCGATGTCACAACACAAACGGAGCCAGTCGTTCAACCACCATCTCAGCTACAATCAGTACACGCCCACTCAGCCTCCACCACATCATCTGCATCCACCACAACCACCAAGTCTACCAAGTCATCTGGGGCCGGTCGTCCCCAGATTAAGTTCAGTCCAGACACCAAGCAGCAAGACAGCAGCTCCAGTCACGGGGTCATCCATGGACGGCAGTCCGGCGGCGCTTCAGGCAGCAGCAGCAGCGGCAGCGGCACAGGGGGTGCCAAGCGCAAGGAAAGGAAGCACAAAGGGTGAGTTGATCAATGGACCATAAACCCATACTGACCAAATGGTTATCCCCAGCTAACTGGACCATCAGTTGCCTGCGTCCCACGCCGCCATTGCGTCCCAGTTTGTTGAAGGCCACCAGCGGCCCGGGGAGTGGCGGCAGCGGAGGTGGAGGCGGCGGTGGCAGCAGCTCCGGCAACGCCCTGGCCAGCTACTGCAGCGGAAGGAAGAACCAGCCCACCTACGAAGAGGACGCCCTGGTGCTGAGGGTCTTCGAGGCGTACTGCGCCGCCTACCAGAACAGCGCCCGGAACACCATCCACTCGGGTAAGTGGAAACGGCCATCCCAGCTGTGCTACCTCTAGCCGTAAGGACATCTGTGTTTTCCTCAAAACTCAAGTTCCGATTATCATTTGCTGAAGAAACAAAAACCGAAAAAATATGCTGAAAATTGTTAGCCAAAATGCTTTATTCACAAACACACACACACACACCCACAGCTGTTCAATCCTCACACACACACACACAAGCACACACATTAGGCCAAGTTAATTGTCCAAAAGCTGCTACAATCAAGCCATTTATCATTTGTATTGGTTTGGTTTCTGTTTAATTTCATGATTTTATTCATTTTTAACAAAAGCGTTTGATGTTTCCATTTAACCGAAGAGAGAAATTATTGAGAAGGATTTTTCAAAATTTAACCGACCTAATTGTACTAGACTTAGTCCAAAAATTAACTATAAGCTTACGAATTGTTAACCGGTTTATGTTTAAGAGAAAAGATACATTTTTAGTTGTACGATTGGCAATTCTGAAATTCTGTTTTAAGATCCTTGGCTGAGAGGCGCTCGAGAGGAGGCCAGCGTTTTGTGAACCCGATTGATTAATTGTATTACGATATGGATTAAATCTATTTGTTTCTTTACTTACTTTAAATAAATAATTGTTTTGTTATCCCCAAACTGACCCATGTACAAGTCTTAGTTTAATTTATCCCCACAGCCGTTGAGTCCCACATCCCCATAGACACACTCATATGAAAGCTTTTCCATTTAATCACTAGGCTTAAGACATCCACATTGTTAGTTTATGGGTAAGGGTCTTTGGTTGATTATTTGGCTAACTCATCCCCTCGTACTAACTGGTTGTCATTGGATTTGGTTTCCTACTTAGTGGTGTATATTAGTTTCGCTTCCCTCCCTTTGGTGTCGCCTTAAATCGCATATCCTTGGCTTGTCTACCTCCTGCCACCTTTTGGTTTATACTTTCATTTTGTGTTTTTTTTTTTTGTTAATTTGGACCTCATGTTGCCGTTGATGTTGTCGTTGGTATTCCGTTTTTCCGTTTCTTCAAAATCTCTTCATTTTTCTCTCTCTCTCTTTTTGCAACCACACCCGAATCCGATCTGACACGATCTATATAGCCTTGCAACCCTGGACTCCGTGTCTGCCCATCCGCGGTGGCAAGCTGAAAACGAGCAAAACATTCTCGACCTCCAATCCCCAGCTGCCGATTATAGCCGGCAACTCACCCTACCTCACTCAGCAGCAGCAGCAGCAACAACAGCAGCAACTGCATCACCAACAGCAGCACCACCTGCCGCACCACCATCAGTCCCGTCAACAATCTGCCGGCAGCCTGAACTCCTCCTTCATTTGGCGGGAGGCCAGTCCCAACAATTTCAATTTGTACTCCAGCTCGGTTTCGTCCTCGCTGAACGCCTCGCCTGCCCAGAGGTACTCCCTCACAGGAGCCACCATCAAGGACTACCAGCGTGCCTTGTCCGAGGAGAGGGCCACCCGGAAGTCGCTGAACCGCCTGAAGAGCGGTTTCGGTTCCGGCTACGACAATGTTTGCACTTCTCCGCTGCTGCCCCGGAAAAACAAGCCCGCCCCGATGCTGGTGGCCCAGCAGAGCTATCAGAGATCCTCGGGAAACACCACGACCATAGTCAAGCCGAACCCCTCAGGACACCCAGGACTATACGACAGGCGACTGAACCGCTCCTTTGAAACCACCTCCACCTCGCACCGCTATGCCGGCTACGGAGCGGGCTATCTGATGAACTGCGGCGGAGCCCTGAGGACCAGCACGCTCCAGAGGAGTACACCCCAGTTGGCGGGCGGAGAGCGTTCGGACGACAGCGATGTGGAGCGGGAACTGCTACGAGGAAATGGAGCCGGAGGAGCCCTACCAGGAAATCTGGAGCTAAATGCCGACGGAAGCAAGCGACAGTCGGGCAGCTGGTGTTGCGGTAATTTTGTGATGAAACAATGGCGAAAAATCAACCATTTCTGAGTCGGGGGTATCGCGGGTCGCATCAGTTCATCAGTCATATGCATCCGTATCCGTATCCGTAAACCGTATCTGCATTTGCATCTGCATATCGCATACCGCATCGCCGCCAGCTGCTCCAGCTTCAGATACAAAGACACAAGTTAAAGATACAAAACGCAGATGCTTTGCTTTGAATGCGCTGCCCTGAGTGTGCAAATATTTTGATTATTTTTATTATTCGTTGATTTCTGTTGGCTGCGCCTAGCTTTCAATGCCACAAGCCTTAGATTCTAAAATCTAGACCATCGACCTAAGAGTAATATCTATTAAAAGTTAATATGTGGAGTGCAACTACTTGCCAGTCTTAGCCTTAAGCTGCGCCTTGATGTGACTCGGCATGGAAGTGGGCCAACCTGCCCCTTGTTAAAAAAAAAAGACAAATATTAAAAATAATTTTCGGGCAGTTTGGCTAACTCTATTGCCTTTAGACCTTAGACTAAAACTTAGAACTTGTTTATTGCCTTTCCGAGCGTGCTTATACTGTTTTTTATACAAACTATTCTCTAATCTACTGTAATATTGTAATCTTACGAAAAGACTGGGCGACCAGAGACTAGTTCTTTAGATGCTATTTTTGTTGGTGTTTTGATAGACGAGATGCTTGCCACTTGAAGTGAATCTGCAGCCGGTTCCTGACTCTATTTTAGAACTCTATAGATTTAGTTCTGCATTCAATCAAGAGGGCAGCCAAACGAAAACAATGGGCTTTTAATCTCCGTCCACGGGCTTGAAACTCGGTAGAACTACTTTAGCTGCTCAGTTGCCATTAGCTGGATCCTGTTTATAATTTTTTAATTGTCCAAGGACCTTTGCCCAGTGAGCTGTTGCCTGCCTAGCAAGCGACTCGGAATTGGAAGTCAAAGATTTTGTGCAATCTGTAATCAAAGTTGTACGCTTTAAATGTTAGTCAGCAACTAAATCAAAGTAACTTGTACTGTTGGTTATGAAAACAATATTATTTTGTAAGTGTTTTTGTGAAGACGTCTAACCAAATGAACTACTATATATAATCTACTATTAACCAGTTTATACGTTTGTACTATAATTGAATTGGAAATGGCGGAAGAAGCTAACTCAAAGAATTGCTAAATCGAAAAAAGAACAATGAATAAAATCCTTTACATGATGAATTTTTCAATCCTTGTTTGTCTGTGTGGTTTTGTGAATTTTGTTGTTGAATAACCTAGTATTAAAGTAATATGTTCAAAGTATACCCTAGAATTAGATTATTTCAAGACCTGTAGCCTTGCACTTGAAGATGTATGTTTTTTTTTTTTACCGGCAGCAGTATTTTTAAAAGAAATTTTTAAGTTCCTTAGCTTAGAATATTATTTTTATTCACATAAACATTTAATCACCTAGCTCCATTATCTCACGAATATTTCACGCACAACACTAACAAATTCTCTGTTCAATTTTCTTTTTTAAACACTCGGAAAACACTAAAAAAAAAATAATAAACTAAAAACAGGCCTGGAAAACGAGGACATGACACCCACGCTGCGACAGCTCTGGACGGCCATCCGGCAGATGCAGCAGGACATGTCCCAGATCAAGCTCCAGATCAACGAGGAGCGGGCCCTGAGGGCGGACCTCCAGCAGCTCCTGATGCAGCACCTGGAGACGAGCAGTGTCAGCAGCGGAGCCAACACGCCCAAGTGCTGACTATGCAAATGATCCGGGGGAGAGAGGAACAGAAAGCTGGCAGCTAGGATCAAGGAGCCAGGAGACAGGAGCCATTAGCCAACGAAACCCGCCGCTGCTTTTAGCTTTAACCTTTATAAGATACTTTACTTTGCATCTCTCCGAGGGGTCAGTGGGTCAATTACCAAAAAAAAAACAAAACAAAACAAGAAGCAAAAACAAATCTATCTACAAATGGACTTTATAAAAATCATATATGGATTGTATTTATCGAAACTCAATTTAAAATTTAAATATAGAACGTGCATGTATATTTGTGAAGGGACAATATGCCGACTAGGTGTGTGAAATCTATATAACTATTATTCTATTTGGTCTGTTGCCAGTCTTATTATTTTGCCACAAACTTTGGTTTGACTTTTAAACCGTAACCAGCCCATCTGATTATTTATAATGAATTAGATTAGCACAAGATGCTTAGACTCTACTTAGCCTTAGTTCTAAACTAGTTTACGATGTTGCCGCCAGCCCTGCAACTCTCAAATGCTGCTTTGTGTAAGTTATGATTATAGTTAGTCCCAGTTCGGATCTTAACCTTTGATGTTTCAGTTCGGTTAGCACTAGTTCAAAATTCATAGCAAAATCCGATGACTCTGATGATTAATGTGCCAATATTTTTAGTGATTTGCAAGAAAGAAAACATCGCTCAAAACGTTGTATTTACGTATTATATCTAGAACATGTAATGGATAATATATACAGAAAATTAACCAACTGGCTTTTATTCTTGTTCGATGGTAATTAAGACTGAAATCGGAATAGAACAGAAAATCAAGAATGCCTAACGATATAACAAGTGTAAACAATGCATAACCGCTATCGCTTGTCTGACAATTTTTGCTGAATAATTCGGAATGCCTGGGGATTTTTCTGCTCTGCTTCCTGCCACTCTATATAGAGTTACTTGCATATATGTATGTATGTATAGAGGAAACCCATGTCGGACTGGCAAACATAATGAGATTGCAATCAGTCAGCGGCAACAGAAACGGCAACAGCAACAGCAACGGCGGCAGATGGCGACAAATGAGCAACAAACCACGTCAAGACCAAGGCACAATGTTGGCTAAACAAATTCAGTGTGTCAGTAAGGATTTGAGAACAATGCAGGCTGGTTGTCTGGTCTGGGTCTTGGTCTCGGAATGTGTCACTTCCACTTCCTCCTGCGGCCGGGTTGCCGAGGTGGCTTGGGTTTGCGGGAAAAACTTTGGACTGGCATTTTGTACTTTGTGGTTAGACGGATGCAAAGGCTTGCGGAAGTTTTCGCATGCAATCTTGGCTGAAATGCTGAAAACTGTCCCCCTCCCAACTGCCCTCCCCATTTCACTGTCATTACTTTTCCCGGCTTGTTGTTAAAATTTATTGCAGCTGCTTAACTAAACGATTAGATATTGTGGCACCTCAGCCCTGGGCTGCAGCTCGGCTCCGGCTTTAATGACAATCATTAGCGCTCCGCTCTGGCCCGGCTTGGTTTTCATATTTTCCAACTATTAGATTATTAATAATTAGCAATTACCAATGGCTGGCCTGGCAATTTATCATGGCCTGTGCAGGCAGAGAAAGAGGATGCGGTTCAAGGTGGTCTTTTAGGTGTAAGAAACCCATCAACAGAAATACATAAAGAGATAATTGTAGTGCTGCATTTCGTACTATTTATTTTATTGACTTTTTGACAGAAAAAATTTCATATTTGACAGAAAAGTTTTCATATTAAAGTTATACTTAATTTGATATTTTTTTATACATTTTTATACAGATAGATTTCATATCTTCTTGAAAATTTAGAACCCTCATTTCACTTTGATAGTTGGTAAAAAATATGAAAATATTAATGGCTTGCTTTCTAATTTTTATTACCAAATTCTCATTTCATGAAAGGCATTAAAAATGCCTTGTTGCTAGAACATTAGAATAATAATATTTTGTATACCAATTTTACTAATTGGTTGTGCCTAATTTTTTAGAAATGATGCTCTACTTGTAGGATCTTATATATAGACTCTCCTATTTAATAGCTACTATAAGTAGCACTTAAGATAGTAAGCCCGTAGTTATGGCCTCATTTTCTCCCCGTGTAGCCTGCCATCAGCCCATCAATCCTGCGGCTTTTCTGTCCACCGTGGAGCCTCGAAAATAATAGAGTTGATTGCACCGCCGGGTAGGGAAAATAAAACTAGATCTGATCTTGAATTAACGAACTTGGTCGGATGCTGTTGCAGCATCCTAAAGTCTAAATAGACCAGCGCATATACCCGTACCTTGGTAATCCACTTGGATGCCGAACAGTTAGAGTTAACCCATTTCCATCGCTGAACGCTGAAAACCCATGAATTTCAGCGCAGTCATTGCCAACCGAGTTCCATCTGCGACTCTTGTGCGGCTTGTGGCAGCCCCTGCTGCCTCTGATTTGAAATTGAAATTACAACTCCGAACCGCAATCAGAGCACTGAATATGCATGTAACATGGCCCGTGTGTTATGGCCTGTCTAATTTGGCCTAAACATGGTTATTAGTCGCTGGCACGTAGACAAACAGAAATCTCATTCAATATTTGATACCTGATATCTACGCAAAAATACACAATTAATTGTGGTTTCTGATTGCAAATCCAATATGCTTTTTTACTTTTCGTTTGGTGGAGAAAGGTGCTTGGCTGACTATCACCTCTTCCATTTAACATGTAAATTATCATAAATTACTCTTAATTGTGGTTGGCAGCTCTTCAATTAGTTTCTGACATCTGGCCCTTAACTGGAGTGAATTAATTACTGAAAGGGCGGAGTCAGCGAGTTACAGCTAGGCCATTTATCATGCTCACTTAACCTGGTTTACTGCATTACGGTTAATCTGGTAAGCTACTAATTATTACCAATTAAACTGGGATCAGCCAGCAGGTTCTCCAAGATTTTCAAATCAAACCCAACAATCAAAAACTTAAAAATAAATGTTTTGTTGCTGATTACAGGTCCTCTTACAGGTCCGCTAAATTATTGTTCCAGTTTGATTTAGTTCATAAACTTTGTTTAGTTTGAGTATGGGTTTTGGTTAAATGCACCAATACCTTAATAAATATTTTATTTTTATTTCCAATTCAATGACCACTTTGGCTTTGGCACATAATCATAGCAATTACTCTGCAAGTATTTATTCCGACTATCTGGTTCAACAACCCCATTAAACCTGGCAGTTATTATTACTCTCCATCGAATTTGAATATAAAAATAATCATCGGATTTAACACAGTCTTCTTAAGCACTCTTGAAAATGCTTATGTCTCGCCTCTGAAATCCACAAATGACATTAGTCTTGGCAGCCTAGAAACACTTTTCCATGGCAGATCACATGACCCACATTGCCGGCATCGACAGCTCATCATCTCGGTAATCGTGAGTAGTTGCAGAATGTATGAAAAAAAAAATGTATAAATAAAAAATCAGGCAAAGACACAAGCGACCCATCATCGATACTCTCGTTTGCATCAGCTCGGTTTCCGATCGTTTCATACTCATACGCAGTGTTGGCTCAATTCGATCGGTGCCAATCCGCCAATGCAATGCGATGCTTCTAACCCAATTCACGGCCAAGATGTGTTTGTTTATCCACTTTTTTGTTAGCATCTGGAGCAGGCAACTTTCCCAGATTAAAATAATCGCAAAGAGGGTTCTGGGAAGGTTATTTTATACAAAAAGTAAGACTAAAATAATTTATATTTTTATCTAAATTATTTTCTTTGTAAATACTTCTCCATACATGTTGTTATTTAAAAAGCAAAAATGCTATTAAAAAAAGGTTTACCAAACCAAGTCCGCCCTGACATTTGTCAGCAGCCATTTGGCGTGGATTTTTGGCCTAAAGACGAACCACCTAAGTGTTGCCAGAAGCTAAACTCTAATGGTCTCTGTCCGTTCCGTGCTCCATCTCCGGCTTCATCTCCGGCTCTGGCTCCATTTAAAATTTCCATCTCCATCTCCATCGGCATCGCAGGTGACCCTAATTACATTCAAAGCGAGCGTGCCAGCATCGGGACACTTAGGAGATGTCAGAGCAGCGGGTATTATTGACTGGTGCTGGCTGGTGTTATTAATGCCCAACGAAAGCCCGGTTGACACCAACTTTCCGCACTCCAAAAATTAACAAATTAACACTACCCAACAGGGTCTACAAAATAATTATTTCTTTGAGGACAAGTGAGTTACAAATAGTTTATTAACAAGTTGTAGCTTCATCCTCCTTCTTATTATAAAATAATTACGATTGTAATATAAAAAATCACTAAACTTGAACCATAATTAATGCCTTGAAATCTGAAATTCCTATTAGCCACGAATTCGTTTCGGCAGCACAGTGCCCGCCACATGTCTTCGCACATGCGTGAGTGCCTGGGAAGGCTTTCGAGCCGCTATTTGAGTGATCGCGATGCAATTTGCTTTTGTGTCTATTAGAGATCGCACGTCGAAAATTAAAAGCAAACAATGGAAACTTGGCAGCGCTCTTAGCCATACATCTGGCCTGCTATATAATAACGGAATTTTCGCATTTGCGGGATGTAAAAGCAAATTCGAAAAGTGCAACGGCAAATTGCAATCCGCATGCTCGACGATCATCACTTAGAGTGCCTCCCTCCCCCCTTGCTGCAACGCCCTCCGCCTCACCGCTTTTGATACAAAGTCTTCCATCCATTCGAGGCACTTTCATTTTCACGCTCACCCAACTCACTCGCTCACACAATGATGCTTATTAATCATATAATTATGTCGGCTAGTGTTGGGACTTGATTAATGCGAGAGCTAGAATTAAGTTAGTAAAACGATTGCATTGTCTGCTGTCTCCGCAGCTGTATCTACAGCTATATCATTTCTTTTTTATGGATTTCGTGGGGTTGGGCGGTGGTTGGGGGTTCGGGTTCATGGCACTCTCTAAAATCGCGGCACCCAGCGGGATGCGGCTTAAAAATCCGATAGTGAAATGAACTGGCCCATAAACCCAACCATTCCAAAATCCAAGTCTTGGTTCTGCCTTTTGGAAGTTCTGGGGAAAAGTGCAGCTTGGGAAAAACCGAAATTAGTTTGGTAAAATAGTAGTTATAAATAGTGATGTTCTCAAGTAGGTGTAGATCGTTAAATAGAGAAGTTTTTTATGGAAGAGGAGGGTGACCCTTTGGAAAGGTCACTTGAAAATTATTTCTTTGAAAAGAATGGGAAAATTAAGTAAATTATATTTACTATTAGAAAGTATCTTTTCTCACATAATTAAGCAGCTAAAGTAAATCATTTAATTTTCATATCTTTTTTATAAAGACATTTGGATATTTAAGATGTTTAAAATATTTAAAAGATAATGAAGCTATTCTGTTCTTTTCTTTCTTAGCCTTTCGATTGAAAAGTAAAAGAGAAAATTGACAAATTCTTTCATATTTTTGAAAGGGACTTTAAAATTCAATTAGTCAAGTTGTTTCCAGCTTTTTGTTTCGTTTGGCCAACACATTTTTCGGAATTGAAATCATCTATCTGGGATCTTGGAGCTCCGGCAATGTTAATTGAGCAGCTTTCGGCGATTATCTTTCAATGGCTCTCACGGAGCACCCATTGGACTATATGGTTTCAAGAAATCGGGGGAGTCCAAGGGGGAAAGGCAACAAAGCAGCCCAAATGAGTTTCATCAGGCAGCAGATTTAATGGCCCAAACCCATTTAAGGTGGCACACTACACTTTCGCCCTGCGCCCAATTCCGTCTTAGTTTTCTTTACTTTTTTCGCAATTATTTTGTATTGCTTGGTCGCGGCTAAGAAAGAGTTGGAAATCGCAAGCAAATAAAAATTAGTAAGACTCGGCAAAAAAAAAAAAGAAAAATAAATATATCAAGAAGGGAACAAGCAGAGGGCTGAAAAGTAAAAAAAAAAAAATACAAACCGAAGTTGGCAGAAAGCAATTGTGTGGGAATCTGGAGCAGTTTCAATGGGAAAATGACTTAATGCGGAAAGGGTAGACCGGGAAGAGAGTACACACCGCAAAATGGCACAGAAATCTCCCACAATTTGCACGACTGGAGGCCATGGACCCGGCCATAATCCAGCGTTGGCAATAATAAGCCAAAACAAAGCTAACGGGTGTCGCATAAAAATCGGAATTAACTTTTAGTGCCCGGCCAGAGTAGGACTCCTTATTCGTTACTCACTGTTTTTTAAGTCACTTTCCGCCATAAAGTCACTGTGACAAAAAGTGCCACAAAAGAAAGTTGGTAGCTATCTGGTTTTTATTCTCGAAATAGGATTTTATGTTTTTATAAATTGAACATACAAAAACATAGAGATTTTAGACACAAATTCGACAAACAATTTTTCAAAAATAATAGTACAAGCATAATGATATATTATAAGTATATTTTATATAGCTCCCTAAAAATGTTAAATACAAATTCTTCCAGTGGACTGTGTATTTCCCCTTAGCTCTATTCTTTTACCATTTTTATTTATTTTTTGGCAACGGTAAATTGAAATACACAGTTGATTAGCAGGGGGCGGTGGCCGGGGAGGCTGCTGCGACCAGGGGGCGTGCCCAGTTAGTTTTCTTCTGGCCGTTGTCACTCAGCTTGGCCCAAAACGCACATTGGCATTGGCCATTTGCCGGGCCAGCTAATTTCAAAGGTAAGCGCGTCAAGAACAGTTATGAGCTTCGAGCTGAAATGGAATGGCCGGGAATGGTCTTCGGTCCACCATTCGGTCGGGTTGACCGGTGGATGGGATGGGATGGGATGGCATGGGACCGCAGCCAGCCAACTAGCCTTGGGATGTGGCGGCATGTGCCGCACACTAAGAGCGAGTCAAGCTCAAGAATGGTATTTTAAAATGCGCTTAAAAATGTACAACCGCCAAAAGCCAGACGTTGGCAACTGGTACTTATGATGATGGCCTGGAAAAGTTTTATTATTTACGTTTTTCACTGTTGCATTAAATAAATATTAATTTAAGGTACATATAATTTTTATAATGATAATTTACAATTATTACTTTATGATTTTAAGAATTAAATCTGAGGCAAGACACGACTGCTGCTAACAAAGCTTTTGTTTGTAAGATACTTAGCTTCTATAGCCTATTTTTTCTACCTCTTATATACCTTTTATAATTCTATACTTAAAAGGTATCCAAAGGAAACTACAAAAAAATAATTTAAAAAAAGTAGCCTTTGCCAAGTTATGCGTAGAAAACGCATTGCAACACACAGATGCGATTCGGGATTGGATTGAATTCGGAATGGGCCCGGTTACGGTTGCACAGTTGTTGCTGCTGTTGTAGGTTGTTGCGGCAAATGTTCCGGCTGTACTTGGACTTGTACTGTGGCAACCGTTGCGCTTCAACTGCAGCCATATATCAAACTGGAAGCGAATTCTGCACGCCGCCGCGTCAGATACAAATACTAAACTTGATAGAGACATAACTTACATGCAGCGATGCAGGAAATCAGCAGAGAACCAGCAACAACACTGGCCAGAGCAGGTGCATTTATCAAAATACACTGCCATTATTTGTCCAAGAATGTCAAGAAATGTTTAAGAAACATTTAAAGTTTTATTTATTATTAAAAGTATAGAAAATGAGATGCCAGTTAATTTTTCAGGTTACTCAGAACATGTTTCTGTATAAACTGAAAGTTGAATAAAAACAATCTTTTTTTTTCCAGTTTAAGCCAAAGCACAAGCCAGGAGTTTGTGGTTTTAGCCTCTGCTTTTCGATCTGGGCCCGGTACTTCCACTTGATATTCCACATTAGTTCTCCTTTTTAAGTGCGTGAGGGGAATTGTCGAGAAGTGAAAAAGAAAATTAACCAAACAGCAGGTTTTTATTCACGCTAAATTATATCCCTGCTCTAGCAGGCGGACAGAACTGCTGTAGTTACACTTTATATAGTCACTGCATAATGGGTATAGTCATGCCATTACACTGTGACTTTGTTATGTCAGAAATTTCATACCCTTCCACCCTATGGTCTTAACTTGGCTCTTAACCATTTATTTCTGGAAAATTGCAATAGTTTTGTTAATAATTATCCGATCGACGAAAGTTATACCTTTCTGATATTGCATCTACATGTACTTTCATTTTCCATCAAAAACTGAAAAGCTAAAAAAAAAAATCGAAATTTAGAAATATCGATAAAAATTATATATTTAAATTGTATTTTGGATATTTATCATATTTTGATACAAATCGAAAAAGACTACAGCCCTGATACATAAATGGTATTTCTTTTCCACATCAGATACCAAAAAACTGAATTATTACTTGAAACGTTACTAAAACTACTCTAATTTCTGCCAAATGTCCTCAACATGGTCATAACTTGATTAAAGCTATTATTTTTTTAGGGAATAAGCCATAACTTCGGTAATACTTGCTCAATCGACAAATCTTATACCTATCTGATCTTGTATTTTTGAGTACTATCACTTTCTATCAAAATCTCGTCATAGCAAATATGATCCCATTTTCGAAAATTTTCAAAGGGGTAACATCAAGATTTTGGCCAAAAATCGATCAAAAATTGTATTCTTCGATTTTCGCGATATTTTAATGCAGATTGGAGGCAATTAGAACCCCGAATCTGAAACCGTATTCCTTTCCCAATTGCGACAGGAAATAGCTTGAATATTCGCTAATATGTGTCTCAAAAGTTGATATTTTAGCTACTATGGTCTTAACATGGTCAAAATGGATCTGGGCATCAATTTAATGAACGTTTATTGCCATAAATTCGCTAATACTTGCCCGATCGTCAAATGTCATACCTTCCCGATCTTGGGAATCTTACATCAAAACCTAACCAACAAAATTTTGATCCCATTTTCGAAAATTTTCAAAGGGGTAACATCAAGCTTTCGGCCAAAAATCGATCAAAAATTTTATTCTTCGATTTTCCCGATATTTTAATGCAGATTGGAGGCAATGAGAACTCTGAATCTGAAACCGTATTCCTTTTCCAAATGCGACACGAAATGGTTTAAATATTCGCTAAAATGTGTCGCAAAAGTTGATATATAAATTAAAGTTTAAACAATGTCCTAAATGGCGAGATCCCTTTTTGAGAAATCCCTTTTTGAAAATATTTTTAAAATTGGCTTCGGAGATTGGTATAAAAACGATATTGGTGACGGAGATTCGATACCTATGATATTCATGCCGACAAAATACCATTTCTCATCGGATCTGGCAATGCAGTATTATTTTTTAATAAGGACTTAAAATTCTTTTTCAGTTTCTTAGAATTCGGAATGAGTATTTTCCACCCGATTTTTGGAATTCATTTTTAAAGCAAATATCTCTGTAAAAACGAAACCAAATTGGAAAAGGAATACCATTTCGCATTCAGATCTGCAACATACTTCGAGCTGCATCCCAAGATTTTGAAAATAAAGCAACTAAATTTCGATCCGATTGTCGCGATTTAAGCCAGGATTTTTTGCAAAAATCGGCGAAAATTTTATTTTCCAATTTTAAAAATCTTTTGATGCAGATCGAAGGATATTGATGTCCTGGTTGCAAAATGACATCCCTTTTGACAATCCGATCCGAAATGGTTGAGATATGAGCTTGGAAAGAAACGCCTTGGCGGACAAAACGCGGCTCAAATTTCTTAAAAATCGTATGGCAGAAAATCTGAAGTACCAGGCGAACAGAACCCATTAGAAGGTGGCCAAAATCAAGCAGTGCAAGCAGTGCAGTGACGTCAGAGCAATTATTATTTTCGGCTCCTAAGGAGGGAAAGAGAAAAACTGATTTGAATATGTAACGGAGACACTCCCCCTCCTTTTCCCCCTAGTGCACTTGAAGCTCCAAATTTGGTTTCATGGGGGGGAATGGGACAATGTACTAAGAGCGAGACAGGAAGACAAAGAAGGCTCTCTTGGGGATGGCAGTGCTGAGTGTTTCGGCGCCACGGTTGTCACGACTTCTTGGCACGCAGTAAGACCCCCCATACAAAACAATGCATTTCCACTCACGCCAGCCCCAAATCGTGACACGCGCATAAAATCAACGTGTGTCGTTTAAATTTTGCCATCATTAGGTGCAGATTACCGTTCTGGACTGGAAATTCGTATGCAGGGATTGGCGAATTGTCGGCCATCACGCAATTCAGTACCGTTGTTTTTCATTTTATGCCAGAACACTTCTGTTAACCCTTCACTTGGCTTTGAAATTATTTTATCTTCATTTATTTTAATTATAAATAATTTTACTAGTTAGAGGGAATAAATTATCATTCAATGAAATAGAACGGATCGAAAATGCAAATTTAATAATAAGGACAGCTTTGGAAGCCTATTTATGGTCGCACTAATTAATCTTTGCCTGTGAAAAATGACTGGCAACGTTAAGCCCATTGTGCCAGTCAAGGGATAATCGAGTTATTTTTTTGGCAAAGTGAGGGTGAGGGGGTGGTGGAAATCCACCTCCTGCTTATTTCTGTTCGCCTGGTACTTCAGATTTTCTGCCATACGAATTTCGAGCAAATGACGCAAAATTTTCGGCGGCGGAATATCGCAATTTTCAAGGCCATATTTTCGCCATTTGGAAATCGATTTATAAACTGTAAAAAATAAAATAATATAGTATTTATATTTAACAAATAATAATTATATAATTTTATAATTTAAACTATTCCAATTAACATTTTTTAAATCATTTTTTAAATGCCTCTCCATAAAATCCTTGCCAGCGGCTCCAAAATTTTTCTTCGATTTCTGCGAATTTTGCCCGTGGCCAGGTTTGAAGTACCAGGCGAACAGAAACCAGCAGGAGGTCGCCGAGAGAAAGCAGTACAAGCAGGTTGCAGCAATTTTTTCTGAGTTCGCCAGGTGTGAGAAAGGGAGGAAGGTGGGCTATGGCGGCACTCTACCACCCCCATTGCACCTTATGGGATGGGGATCACCGCATTATACTCCGTTGACAGGAACGAGATGAAGCGATCGAGAGGGACAGGTAGACAAATTAGGCTGCTGTGGTGATGGGCAGGCCGGAGTGATTTTTCACGACGTTTGACACGCCATCTCAGCACGATGCGCCGTGCCCATGGATCCTATGGACATTCACTCACGATGGCCCCAAATCGTGTCACGCGCAGAAAAACAACGTGTGTCGTTTTAGTTTTGCCATCATTAGGGGCAGATTACCGTTCTGGACTGGAAATTGGGATGCAGGGATTGGCGATATGTCAGCCATCATGGATTGGGGTACCGTATTTTGAATTTTCAGCAAGAGAATATATACCATTAGAGGGAAAGGGAGGCAAAATACCGCCATAAACTAAGGCCGTCTCCCTTCCTCCGAACAGAAAAATCGGTGCACTGCTTGCTTTGACGTCACTCCGCCACCTTCTGCTGGGTTCTGTTCGCCTGGTACTTCAGATTTTCTGCCATACGATTTTTAAGAATTTTGCGCCGCGTTTTGGCCGCCAAGGCGTTTCTTTCCAAGCTCATATCTCGTCCATTTCGGATCGGATTTTCAAAAGGGATGTCAATTTGCAACCAGGACATCATTATCCTTCGATCTGCATCAAAAGATTTAAAAAATAGGAATAAACTTTTTGCCGATTTTCGCAAAAAATTCTTGCCTAAATCGCGAAAATCGAATCGAAATTTAGTTGCTTTATTTTCAAAATCTTAGGATACAGTTCGAAGGATATTGCAGTCCTGATCGCAAACTGATATTCCGTTTCCCACTGTTTTCGTATTAATGGAGAAATTTCCTTAAAATTTAAGTTAAAGCCTTCCCGTTCTTGGAGCTTCGAGTACTATAATCCTACATCAAAACCTGGCTAAACCTAAGTCTATTCTTAACCAGATAAAGGATTGTACTCCAAGATCTAAGATCGAGAAGGAATAAAATTCCTTTGGTCTTGGATCTGCAGCAATTTACTTCCAACCATAAATTTTAAAATGCCCCTTGCTAAAATTTAACCTCTTTATCCCATAATTTTCCTATTTTGAAACTGGCGAAGAATTCCCGCATTTGACACCAATCTCTTTTTCCTCTCCGCTGACCTCTAAACACCACACATAATTCATAATAATAATCATTAAAAAGTGCGACTGTCATTAGCCCAGAAATCTGAGTTTGAAAACAAAATAGAAGCCGAAAACAGAACGTCCACTGATGATGGTTAAAAACAATGAGCCGCTCGGCTGTTCTATTTTGATACCCTTGCTGGGGGTATTATTCCTATATAGGGTATGCCATTAGTTTAATGTTCTCTTAACTACAATTAAATAGTTGTCTACCATCTTTGTCGCATAATGTAAGTATTTTATAAGTATATTTTGCTCAAATATGGGAGTTTTTAACGTAAAGAGTTCATAGACTTCGGTGTTACACAAAGTTACCTTTTCTGTTGTGGTTCTGCCAGATCACGATTGCCCAAAAGATAACCCAGATGTTTCGAAGGGAAGACATTTGGCTGCAATTTTCTAGAAGATCCCTCCTCGCCCAAGGTGCATCCCAGTTATCTGGCAGATCTGACACCAATCCAAATCTCGACTTTAGATCGCAAATAATTAGATGTAAACGGAGAGGGTGGAGACCCAAGACGTTCGGTAATTACCCCTAGAAAACATGCTTTCCAGCTGCGTCTGATCTCTTTGGCTGATGAACGTTAATTATCCCGGCCAGCAAAGAAAAATGATCTCGATGTGCTAGCCGCCTCGTTCGCTTGTATAGTTTTGGCAAGAAATTGTAACTTTCACGGGCGATTTTAGTTTTACTTTCGTCTTCGTCAGCTGCTCGCATTCTAATCCATCAGCTAAAAGCAACAGGGGCTCATTAAGTGGGCTTCTTGGCCAAGATCGTTGGCCTCATTATGGCATACATGGAGGAGGGGGCTCCCTGGCTCTCCCTGGTGGAAAATGCATCGCGTTCTGCTCTCCTAAGCAATCTCTTGGCTGGCATCTGGATGGGGAGCTCGGGTAGCTGGCTGGGTGCGTTTTGTAAAAGGGAAACGGAAGCCAAATCTCCAAGATTTATGTATGCCACATGCTAATCAACGTCAAAACGCCGACGAGCCCCACGGTGGGTGAAATTTGAAATCTGAGCTGCCCCCGGTGGTTTTTCCATGGTGCAGTGGCCCATTGAAATGGGTGAAGGTGAAGGCGAAGGCTTGGACTTGGTCTTGGTCTTGGTCTTGAATTCTTGGGGCTCCAAGAAGCACAGCAAGAAATTGTTAGCTATTCATATGGGTCTTGGCTATTATAAGTTGTGTTTATAAAATAATATTTTATTTCTTTTGAAGAGAAATATTTCCAAAATAATGTTTATAATCTATCTGAAACAAAGTACTTTCATCGTTATAAGACCTACTTAGCCAAACCCTCTGATTGTCAACAATAGTGCCTGGATATTGTATTTAAAGATTCAATTTTTTTAGAGTGTGTCTAGCTTACAGATGAGAAAGTTTATTTATTTATTATGTTTTGTTTTTTGTTATTTTTTGTCTTCTTTTATTTTTTGCGCGCGATCTTAACGCTCACTTGGTTTTTGTGTTCTAATAATACCAGCTCCCCAGCAAAACGGACAAACAAAAGCCCAGACAAACCTTTTGTATCTGATGCGGATGATGATGATGATGAAAATCCAACCTAATGGCTTTTCTATGCAAAATTCAACGAGACCCAAGTCCAGGCACTTCAATCAGAAAGTTTTTCAGAACGCCTTTCGCTGGCGTTTCACCGCGGGCACGTCCCAACCGAATGGAGTTTCATTTTGGGCTATTGGACTTGGTCTTGGCCATGGTCTCGGTCTTGGTCTTGGTCTTGGAAGTCACCATGTTGGGCAACTCCAGGCCCAACAATAACAAGACGAACCCCCAACTGCAATCGCTTGTAAGTTTTATGTCTTTTGTCGGTTTCTTCTGTTTTATCTGCCGGCTTCCGTTCAGGGTTCAGAAGAGGTTCTCCGCCAGGTGGAGAACCATAAACGTGAGGAGTTGGGTTGACAACACTTTGTGCTTGTGCCACTTTCATGCAAATCGCCGTCTGCCCAGACAACGTCTTAACATAATTTCGTAATTTTATTTTACGACAAAAAGCTACTAACAAAAAAGTTACAAAGAATAGAAGGAAGCGACGCATTCGTTTTCTTGTTAAAATCATTAAGAACCTATATATGAAAATAATTGTCTGATGACAGACAGCTAGTGGAAAATAATGGCATGAAATTTTTGGCAAGCTTGCGCCAACGGAAGTTAGAATTGTCGGTGGAGTTGATTATGAACTGTTCATTGACTTTCTTTTCCATTCCGACGACAAGCTTGGGATTTTTATAAAGAACGGAAAAGTTATGGATTTATTAATGAGTTTATTAAAAAATAGAAATTTTATGATAAACCGGAAGCTAGAAAAGATAAACCTGTAGCATCTTAAAACTCACCTTTTCTCACCAAAAAGAAAACTCATTATTTAAGTATCTAAAATATAATTTGTATAAATAGTATATTTTCTGGGTATAAATAATTGTTTAAATAATTTACAAAACTCTTAATGTCTATCTTAATCTTAATCTAATCTCGCTCTATGAGAAGTTGCTCTGCCCGCTCGACCTCCCTCATAATTTTTATGATTTTTTCCGCATTTTTTTCGGCGGATTGCACACAAAGTTAAAGCTCCGGCCAGAGCCCAAAAAAAAGACGAGTTCACAATTATGTAAATTTCTTGTTTTTTGTTTTTTTTTTGAGGATGCTGATCTCGCTGGTACCGTTGCATTTCAGTATTAAGAACTGCAATTGGAGGCGGGGGCGTGGCTATGCGCAGTCATCTTCAACTAAACGAAGGTTTCTGTAGCTATTTTTTCTGTTTCCTAACATTCAGCAAGACAAGTGGGCATAGCTGGGAAATTGGGGAACCAGAGGAGCTGCAGGCGGTGGTGGATCAGGAGGCGCAGGAGGAGGTGCACCTACAAGGTGCATTGATACTGCTGGTGCTGCAGAGCACGCGGCAGCGTCTTGTGAGGCAGGTGGGCGGCCATGGAGGGGCCGCCGCTGCGGGGGGGCGAGCGAGTCCGCTGGCGTTGCAGCAAAACGATGCAAATGCTGATGATTATCACAGATAGCGAAACGGTTACCAGCACGCTGCTCAGATGGGAGCCAATATAACGCAGGATAGCTACACGGAGAGAAAAATACACAGAAGTCTTATTATTTTGAAGAAAAATAAACTATTGTGATTTTTCCAAGTGCCCAGATAATGGCCCATAAAGGAATCACGATTGTGGCTGATGGGTAACTTACCTTCATCCTCGTTGTCGCCACCGAGTGGTGGCGAACCCGCCTCCAGCGGCATCCATGAACTGTGGGCCTGGTCCACAACCAGTTTGGCGTACTTGGTGCCCACCACCGGCTCCAGATGGTTGCCCTCCGCCGGCTCCTCGGCCTCGGCCACGGCCACGGCCACATTGTGCTGCACCTCATTGAGGTTCAGAGATCGGCCCTGTCCCCGGAGTGTGGCGGTCTGCTCAGTGCTTGGTGGTTGGGTTTCTTGCACCACCGCTGCTTCTTCCACGGACTCGGCTTCCGGCTGGGAATTCGGCTCCCGGAGCACCAGCTCGCTCTTGTTGACGTAGCGCATCTGGCGAAGTTCCCTGCCCAGACGTTGGTCATCGTCGGGCTCGAAGGGATCGTTGGGTTCGTAGGCGGCGGCCACTCCGTTCTTGCCAGGTACAGTGAAGCTGGCGCGGACGGTCTGCATGCCCGACTGATAGCTGCAGACCACAACGAAGCTGTAGAGAAATATCCAGTTTTTGGTATACATTTTAGGATGGTTATTAACTTTATTCAGGAACTAAAAATTCTCACCGTCGTGTGCTGTGTGTAAAGATCCCCAAGTTCTCCTGCACCGTAATGAATGTCTCCACGGTGTTCGTTTCTGGCTTCACCATGCTGCCGCATTCTTTATGATCGATTCTCATCGTGTACTTATCGGCAGAGTCACTGGGATCACCTTTGACCCCGCAGTTGCCACCATCGACAACAATGCGACCTCCAAAGTATGGCCCCGTTTCCACCTCAATTTCCGAGGCATGTGGCAGGCATTGGGTGGCATGGGCGGAGACTACAGAGAACAGATGAAAAATTTTACATTCTTTTGTTTGGAAAAACTACCTATTTACAAACAAAACAAATATATTCATGGCATTGGAAAATGTAAAGCAGATTTATGGACAACGTCTGACCAAAGTCTTCTTTGAAAAAAAAAAGTCACGACGACCTGAATACAAAATCATTTCGACCTCTTTTCCAAATTCAGTTACAAATCGATACACTTTCTTTTTTAAGTAGGCATTAGGTTTGCTTAATCGCGGAAGTGTAAACGTTTAAGATAAACTAATTTTTTTTGGATATTAACAAAAGAAAGACAATACTTAATTATAGATGATAATTTTTGAAAATGAACAACATAAATGTAGTTTACTCACAGCCTTTGGTGGGAATGATAATACTCTGGCCTGGCAGGTGGCCGGATCCACTTTCGATTTCATTTTCGTCATGGAACTCGGAACGGGCATTGGAGCTTCGGGTACCGCTCGCCTGGAGGCGTCTCTGAGCCGCCGGGCGGATGTGGAAACTGTATCTGGTGGCCATCCGCAGGTTGTCCACGGCAGCGGCAAAGTGCTGGATCTGTGGACTACAATCGAAGAAGTAATGTAATTTTAATGAGAAACACCTTTTCTTTTTTCAAGAATTCACTTTCCTTAATTGGAAAAACCACTTACCTTAAGGGATCGTGAACCTCCTGATTCTCCTCCTCCTTCTGGTTGTCCTCCTGGGACACCTCGGCGGCGGTTCTGTTCACCAATTTGACGCGACACCGCTGGGGACCGTAGTTCTGCATTTCGCAGTAGAAGATCTGAAAAGCCCGGGGCGGTTCCACATCGACGCTCATATCTGTCACATTCACCTGGGCCGCGGTGGAGCTGGATCCCGATTTGGAATGGGAATCGGTGTTGGTAGAGCTCGAATCTGTGTCATGGGCCGCCGGCACGAATTCAACTTCCCAGGTCAGATTCACCGATTTGTAATTTGGTTCACCGGCAACGCCGCGTATCTCTATCGAAGGTTACCAAGGCATGACATGAGCATGGGCACAAACGGGAAAACGGGGTTATAGCCAAGATTTGTGGCGGAGTCGGGAGTCGTAGTCAGAGTCGGAGGCAGTTGCACTCGGGGCATGTGGCTTGCATGCAAATCAGCTACCATAGTTACTACTGGAGTAAGTTCGGTGGCAAAGAACTCGTTTCCCGCCAAAGTCAGACACGCTTTTGGATTGGTTCTGTTTCATTTGGTCGCTTTGTTGTTTCTTTTTTGTGGCCAACACTAAGTGGTTGGCTGTTCCCACTGCCATAGCCACTGCCAGCACTGATCTGAAGATCTCGAGTCAGGCCTAAAGAAGTGTGCTGTTGCACTTTTTCTACCTCGCCACTCATTTAATGCTGCCAGTGATGGAGAATCTGACTCAAAGTGTGACGTGAATTAGCCAAGGGGAGCTGGCAGTTAAGGCGGAATAAAAACTAGACTGACTGTGATGCTGGGCAGGTAATGGGTTAGGGGCTTCAACTTCAACAACTTCTGGTTAAAGTTGTAGTTGTGTCTTGCCTTTGATTTAAAATACTTTGAAGAGATTGCACTGAAGAGGCATTCAACTAAAGGCCAGGTAGTTCTTACAAAATCTTGTTTACTTTAGGCTCTGGACTGGCTATAAGTTATCACGAAAACAGGTACAATTCATACTGCATTTGAGATAGTTTTCTTGTTAACAATAAAAAAGAAATTTAACTTTTAAGAGTTGTGGTAAGAAGTCGCAAATCTGGTTTTGGCCACTGCGCATCATTAACAAATATAATAATTATAATAAAGTATCTACGTTTTCTTACCCCAAAGCTTTGTGCGAAAAGAAACTATACGTTTCCCATTACCCTCTTGTTTAAAATTCCACCAGCTACAAGTAAACTCAAGCCCTGATCAATTTCCCATTAATCTCGGCATCGAAACCCCACCAATTTACAATTTTGCGAACCCACTTAGCCCCGATTTCCAGACAATTTCCCAAGCTGGCCAGCTTTGGCGACTTCTGGTAAGCCAGAACCTTGCATAATCTGCAATTAGAAATGCCATTTGCCGCAGTCTGCTTCACTCGGCTGAGGATTTGTTGTTTATGCTGCCAGTGCGGGCTGATGTTGCAGCTTCTTCGTGTTGCCTGCTTTTCCCATGTTGAAATCATTGACACCGATTTTGTGCAGGCAGCATTTTTAGGCGAATTTCACACACAGAACATGGAAAAGTGAAAATTCTGCCATGGCACAAATTCTGACATCGGGGCTGCAGAGATGCCATTATAGAACTGACATTAGTGGAACCAAAACATCGGGAAAAAACTGATTAAAAAAACTGATCCATGGCGGATGACAAGTCTGCAATCTTTGGAGTTTACTTCGCTTGCAGCATCAGCCAGTGCATGGCTATGATTAATGTGCATTTTTAAGCCAACAGCTGCAATCTTGGGAAGTCTGTCGATGACTTGGCATTACATTTTCGGATATGCCGTGCCTTTTGAGGTGTCATGGCAGGTTATGTAAGGCAGGAAGGAAATGGAGAAGAGATCACACCAGGTTTATCATCAATTACATAAATAAAATATACTCCATAAACTATACATTTTCCTCACGATCATTTCCCATCCCCTTTAATTCAGATCAATGACCAAATGACCAGTCCCAATGACCAGGCCGGAACGTTCCATAATAAAAGATTGCGGCACAAATTGCAGTTAATCTGGCCAGATCAATCTAGATCTGTCACCGCTGGTGATGTAATTGCTGAGCTCTGACTAATTCGATTAGAAAGCGTGTGTTTTGTGTGATAGAATTACCAGCATTTCGCCACGGCCTAATGACACTTTGGCTCTTCATCTCAAACCTCTGGGCAATTTCCGTTCTGTGGCTATAGGGGCGTGCCAGCGCCCTCTTTTAGCGGCCAAAAGGAAATGTCGGCACATTTCCCTCGTGCCCACATGATTGGCATAGAATGGGAGGTAGCGCAGAAAACGAGTTCGTTGTCTGAGTCTTTCGTTTGGCATAGCGTGAACAATTTCGCTACCAAGGGCAGACATAGGGAAAATGGCCCAAAGGAACATAACTAGGTTCAGGGGAAAAAATGCTCCGATCGTGACCAAATGCAATTAGCCAGGCTCCAAATTCAACTGCAACTCTGACAGCGGTAAGCAGGGAAACTTGCACAGAAAATAAAAGTTTATTTATGTTTTAATATAAAATAATATATGATACTCTTTAATTTTTAACCAGATTTTATTTTTTTTATGCTATTTCGGTTTTTTTCGTTCGGCTATAGCTTAGTAAAATTATTCTTTTTTTTCTGTGCAAATTATCTGCCACTTCCATGAGGCCCTGCAACTGCCTGCATGTATTCTCCACTTTGTAGGACTCACCATATTTGCTACCAGCCTTGGCATTGTTGTCAGCAGATGTTGCCGATGTCGATGCTGTTGCTACATTGTTGCTGCTGCTGTTCTTGGGGATTCGAATTGCCTGCATTGCTGCCGGCAGCATCAGCAACACGAACAAGCACAGCAGCAACAGGCTGCAGCTGCAATTGGATTCCATCGATTTCGTTGACATTATTTTCGGTTGATTTATTTAAGTTTTGCTATTTGTTCACATCAAATGTGTGTCAATCGATAAGGAAAAGTGCAAGTATTTAGTTTTCACAGTTTTTTTTTTTCAATTTATCAAAATTTATTTAAAATTAATTTTTCAAATTCTTTTCAAACTTTTGTGAGTATTCTATTATATTTTAGAACAGTTGACGCTTTTTGGTCACAATGAATCAGCTTATTTTTTGGCTGACTTAATTTCACAATTGTCCAAAAATAAATCCTATTGGTCACAGCACAAAATCGGTTAACAGCCGATATAGTTTCCGCACCGATTTTCCAAATTTCCCGACGGAACGTACCTCTCGCGTTGGACTGCGCCGACCAACTGATTTGACGGCGTTTTGGCCAAGTCCGACATCTGGCCAGGTCGGATCAGCTGTTCAGCTTCGGGCCCGAACCAATGCCAAGGCCGATTCAAAGAAAAGCTTTCGTCAGAGCTTTTCGCTCATGGCTTCTCTTTCTCTTTGGCGGGAGGTGGGGAGGAAAATGCCTCTTATCAGTAGGCGCTTATCAGTTGACAAACAACTACAAATATGCTTGGGTTTCTGGTGCTGTTTTATTGCTTTTCAAAGGCCAAATTAAAAATCCATATTCGCTGGCCAAGCCTTTTCCATATTTAAGGCGTGCATCGAACTTTTGGCCAAGTTCCATAAATTTTGCATTGTCGATACCGATACCGTTAGCTTCGAGATCTGGCGGGAGCGTCAATAGGTTCATAGATGCCTCACTATCACTTTCCCTTTTCTCCGACTGCTTACTGCTTATTGCCTATTGTCTTCTGTTTCTTCTTTGTTTTCTTTTAGCCTGTTGTTTATGTTTATTTTTTTTTTTAGCTCCCGCTCTTGCTCCCCCCTTCCCTGGCTTTGATTAATGCTTAATCAGCAATATTATTGTTATTAGATTTCTATAGCGGCAAGCATTTTCATAAATAATTTGCTCATCGCTTTTGTGTGTCCCACAAAATCAATTATAAACCCGAACAAAAAGTTTCTCTGCGACAAAGGTTCGTGGAAAAAAATCAAATTAAAGCAAACTACGCAATGAGTGGCATAATGAGTATCTATAATTAATTGTTTGCACCTATTGCATAATCTGTACTTTTTTGCTTCCCATTTTTCAATAATGAACTAGAGGCTGAATAAAAAAATAAAGCTTACATTGGAAGCAATTATTTTTACACTTTTACCCAATGAAGCTTGTCAGGTAAAACGAGTTTTCTAAATCAGCATAATTATATATTTTTAGTAAACTTAGTAATCTTAAACATCAGAAAAGAGAGTGCTACGAATCGTCCATTATTTAATTTCTATATAGTTAAAATTTTAAATTTTTATCGTATATTTTATTATGTTCTAAATTTGGAATTTCCAACTATCAACAGCAGTCATAGGATCAATAATTATTACAAATAATGATCAAAATATTAAACAAAAAAACATATATATAATAATGAGTTTATTTCCAATGTCTTACCTTTATTTTTATTACAACAATTTTAAAAACCAGGCTTAACGTTTTTATAACCCCCCATTGTATAACAATATATGCAATAAATTCATCTAAAATATTATTAGAACAACATTTTAGGCAAGTATATATAGTGCCAAGTGTAATGCCAAATATTCATTTTAAAACTGCAACAGCTTCGAAAAGCAAATCAAAACTATTCCCATCGTATCCTTAAAAGTCTTAAAAATGAAGTCGTTTGCCTTGATTTGTTCAATGGTTCTACTGATTGTTGTGGTAGAGGCTTCTACCTGTAAGTACTATTTAAAATTCAGGACATCTACGGATAATAATAAAAACATTTTTTCGCTTTCTTCATTTTTTTATGATAGGGAATGAAAAGGACTGTAAGTATTATGAAAAATTTAAGAACTCAGATAATTAATGCCCTCTTTTTTACAGACCGCTGTACCATGAACAATTCACCCAATGGTATCCTCTTTGGGCTTCCCAAAATAGGCACAGCCTATGCCTACAATCCCTTGAAAAACGAATGTAAATCCTATGACTATGACTTTGTTTTTGGAAGAGTTATATTCGTAACCGAAGCAGAGTGTAAGGCGGCATGCATGTACCCAGAGATGATGGGAGATTATACTGAATCATATTGAAATGTTAAAAAGCATTCAAGTTCAATAAAATCATGGTTTGAAAGGGATATGTCGATTCCTGTTACTTAAATTATGACAGTCATTTATTACGAGTACTATGCCTGACAATTAGTATCATCATTAAAGGCAAATTACTTCCATCTAGGGCCAGCCTTTTGAGCCTTGTGATTAAGTAAACCATTTAATACGCCCAATTCCATTGTTTCCGCTTCAAAAAAAGTAATGCTATTAACCCAGTAACACGCATAGTAATTTCCGGTTATATATAAAGCTTGTGTTTCCCTGGCCACCCATTAATATGTTAATTAGACAGCTTAATATACGAGTATGTGATGTGACATAAAACCAGACCTTGACTATTTTTAGGACATCAAGGATAGAGTGTAGTTTCATAATGATTCTCCTGCCACCTGTAAGAGGGCATAAAAAAAAACTCTTCCACAAGTTCCGAAATTACTCTGAACTGACATCAATAATGGAGTAGAACCGGCTGCCTTCATACACAATTAGAATGCCACGGATCCATCAAGAGTCCCTTGGTGTTCGTGCAACACATTCCACTAATTCCGCTAATTAAAAATTTAATGAGCCTTTCGAAACTAAAAATACCGTCGGCACGAAACAATTGGAACACCTGTTGGCCCCCGAAAACTCCTTGACGGATTTCCCAACGGGGCCAGAAGGGTGGCCAGGGCTTTACCTTTTGACGAACCCAAAAAAAAAATGGATAATGAAAGGGATTCGGGGTGGTACAAATTAAAATGGGTTTCCTATCAAATCAGTGGGTAGTCGGCACCCTTGCCGTTTGGGAAAATCTAAGGACACCAGCTGTCGGTTCAAAATAAGAGCCATGGAAAACCAAAAGAGATTTTCCCAGCGATTCTTTTTTCTTGGGCCGGCAGGAAGGTAGGCCTTCCCCTGTTTTTCTGGGGTTTTTTTTAGTGGGTGCCCGAAAGTAGGCAACGAAAGTCGTTCCTGTGCGGCGCATAATTGAGTGGCGGCCATCATTGCCGTCGCCGCAGTAAACTGATTTGCATACCGCCGCCAAGTCCATGTCCGCGACCACATTCGCGCTCTGTCTCTGGCAGTGGCTTGGTGGTGTTCCCTGCTCATGTCATTAGCAGTCTTCCAGCGGACAGGGGGGGTGTGTATAAATTTACATGCCAACGCGTGACACATGCGGCGTATGCGCAACGTCACAAGTGCTGTCCGTTTAGCCATTTTCCTTAGAAAATTTGTTGCTTATTTCCTTATATCCGGAAATCCATCATTTCCGATCAGGTTTTGTCGCAATTGTCGGCAGTTAAGGTTTTCTTCTTGGCCCAAAGGAAGTGGCTTATTTCCTGCCTCACAATCACTCCACTTTGGTCAAAATAAATACAATAACTTGTTTTGTTTGTTTCGCTTTAAACTTTAAACATTAAACTTTAAACTTTAAACATGGCTTTAACTTAATTTACAAAATCCTGTCACACTAAAGAGCCTTAACTTCATGGGATTAAATTAAAACCATTTTAAATTCGTGACGAAACTCTGTTAAGGTTATTGGCCCTTTAATTTTTTTGTTCTTTATTCCATCAACGTTGGAGTTGTTCTTTTTTAATCTTATTGGGGCAACACTACTGTCGCCAGACTTGATCCTGCCTTTGACTTCATGTCCTGCCGGCTTTTTGTCCCACTGCCTGTAGGGCTGCGTTTGTTTGACTTCCCCTCGCTCTTCGCCCGCTGCCAGGATTACATGTCTAGGGCACATCAAACAAGCTTACTTACCAATGACCTCGTTAATGACGCACACACTTACACACAGCCGCACGCACACTTGCACACGCACACTCAGACACCGGGACACACACAGAAGCACACCCCCCACACACAAATACCAAACCGAAAACGACAATTTTGTGTGCGTTTGCCTTGCTGTTGAGTTTACTTTGTAATTTTCGCTTATCAGATTTATTTTTATTTTCATTTTTGATTTTTTGTCAGCTGCCATAGGATACAGACGGAGTCACAGCAACTAGCCAATGCTCTGTATTATTTTCTATAATATGAAATAATTTATTTTTATCTTATCTCTTATTAAATTTCCGGTAATCTTTTACCTTTCTTTCAAACCCCTTAGTTATGGGGCCATCCAAGATATACTATTGGAATGTAGATTAAACGTTTTAGAGTAGAGCAGAGCTGAGTTTATAACCCCGACGAGTCAGGGTGTTAAAAGGCATTACAAAATTAGGACCCGCTGCTGACGTAGCCAGGATCCGAGTCTGGATCCGGGTACAGTTAAAGTAATTGCCTAGCCACTGTCGCAATCGCAATAAAAACCGCCTGATTGCCGTTGGCTTCCCCCTATTTTTGTATTTTCCTCCATTTTGTTTTTTTTCTTTTGTACACACCCATATTGGCCCTTTAATAAACACCACCCAGGCTAATAACTCTGACAATATGTTTACTCATCCGCTCCAATAGTAATTACCATTGACATCATTGCACTGGCAGTGAAACAATATGTTCATGTAATATATGTACGTGGCGTTTCGATACTGTATTTATCTCATCATCATATAACCATTAACACATGCTCTATGTAATTACAGTAGACTAATTTAAGGTAACTATTAATTAATTGGTCGAGCGCTGGCATCGTTTACGTTTTCTTTTAATTCAATTTTTCATAATATGTTTGTTCAAAGTTTTAATTTTCAGGAAATTCTACATCGTCCAGTTGTGGGTGTTGGTTTTTCGTGCTTCAATTAAAGCGGCCAGAAAGTATGCTATTCAGCGTGTACATTAAATTTAAATAATACTTTGTGTGTGTTTTTTTTCGTGGGTCACTGTGGTCGTGGCAACTACATATGTATAATGGGGAGTATTTTGTAAAAACAAAAAATAGTTACAAAACTTTTTGTGGAATCAGCGCAAATCAAATTTACATATCAAAGGAATTCTCTTTTTTTTTTTATTTTGTTACATTCTAGATTATTCACCTGGCTGGTGCTGAAAATTTCGGATGAGTATTTTTGCCTTTTTTTGCTTAAAAATTTCTGTATAATATACTCTATTTAAATACAGAAAGTGACAGATTTTTCTATGCCGATTTTAAATATTTATTCACTTAGAAAACCTGAATAAATGATAAACTTTTGCATATTTAGATATTTATTTCGATATTTTTTGCATTTCGTTAGAATTTTCAGCACCAGTGCAATGAATTCAACCGCAACATTGTTTTTTCTTCAATTTGGGAAAGGAATTTTTTGTTATTTTTTTTTGTTGAGGCCTTTGTTCGCCAGAACTGACCTCATTTTTCAAGTCGGTTTTTTGTGTGTGTTTAAGGTGTAAACTGGAATTTGGTTGCTATTAACTAAGACATTGACTAAACTTAATTTCTTCTACTGAAGCCAGCTGGCTCGTCCCCTCGCCCACTCGCCCCCCTCGTGCTTCTCCTAGCTATGCGCTTTGCGCAGTCGAAGGAGCAAAGGATAGTGCAGGTCCTCGTCATAGAGAGCGGAATCGGCTTTCAGCTGGAGGTGACGCTGCCAGATGGTCTCGTTGTACCGCGTGAACAGCTCCACGTCGAATCCCCGCAGCACACACTCGTCCTTGAACACGGTGAGGGTACGGCCCCGCCGGGGGGCCATTATCAGGGCAGAACCCTCGGGGGCCAAGTAATACCAGATGGTGTCCACCAGCGCCGACCGGGCCTCGTCGAAGAAGAGACAGTCGGCGCACAGGATGAAATCAAACTTGGCCTGCTCCGCCGGCGAACGGGAGGCCTTCTCCTGCCACTTGAGGACGGAGCACTTGGTGTAGCAGCTCAGTTCGTTGAGGCAGACCGTCTTCCGGACATTCTCCACGGATATCTCATTGCCGTCCGTGAGATGCACGGCATAGGGGGTGGCGTACTTGGCCAGCATCAGGCCCGCCAGGGAGGTGAACCCTCCGCCCAACTCCAGTATCCATTTGCCACGATATGCGGATACTTCGGACAGGACCAGGGCGGTCAGGGCCTCCTCCGAGGGCCACACACAGATGTTGCCCGTGTTGTTGAAGCCCATCAGATCGCTGGCCGTCAGCTGGCGCTCCATGTGGTGGATGTTGACAGAGTACTCCTGGAACTCGTTGTCTAAGAGCATGCGGTACTTGTACCAGTTCTCCGTCTTGCCCAGGCACTTCAGGCTCATGTGATCCTCGAAGCTGTCCTGGCGCAGGAGATCGAAGCTTTTGAAGCGGCGCACGGATGCCGTTTGCTCCTCGCTGAACTCATCACTGGAGGAGGACACCGTTTCTTCAGAGTCTTTGCGCAAGACCTTGGCCAGGATCTTCCAGCGTTTCTGGGCGGTGTTCTGTTGAAGGTTTGGCGTCGCCGGCGGCGTGGGCGGCATGCATGTGGCATTCAATTTTTGTCCCGCACGATTCTCCAAACCCATCTGCTCCACCTCCAGTTCGGTGGCCTGCTCCCGGTCCAGGTTATCCCGTTGAACGTTGTCTAGTGTCATCTTGTGCTGCTCCTTGAACGCATTCAGCGTATTGTCGATGTCGTATTGTAAAAGCAGCGATATGGTCGTATATGAAGGGACGTCCTCTTCCGCCACAGCGCCTACTCCTGATCCTATTCCTAGTCCTTTTCCTTGTGCTACTCCGACTCCTGATCGGCTATTTGTTGTCTCAGTTGATGTTTTTTGTACTAGGGTTGCTGACATTTTACTTCAAGTTGGGTTTGTTTCCCTTTCAGTTTTCCATTTTCCGTCCTGCTGGTCGGGGTGAAAAAAAGGGAGAAGAGCAGAAATTAGTTTAAAAAGTTTTCCAAAGTTTCCTGGCACTCGTGCCCAGCACTGACGTGTCGTCCTCTTTCGGGCCCATTATTTTCCAATTATGAATTTTTAATAGCATTAAAAATTCAAATTATCCAACCATAAAAATAAAACAAATTGTACCGAGCACAAAAATCTAAGCGAATATTATGAAAAAATCTTTGTCGACAAGAAGTCTATGCATATATGTATTTGAATATTTGTAGCTAAAAGATACATATATTTAACGAGCCAGAAATTTTGGAGAAAACTAAATAGTCGACTATGTGATATCCTACAAAATATTGTATTTAAAAAATTATAAAACAGCATAGCCTATTTTTAACGCCTGTGCTGTGAGGCTCATTCTATTATTTTTTATAATTCCCATTCAATTTCCACCATCATCTGCAGTCTCTAATTTAAACAATCCCATAATATCTAGATCTTGGCACAGAGATTATCTAGTATATTTACGTATCTGCTACCTTGGCCTTTATTGTTTTGACTGTTGCACATTTTCACTCTGTATATTTTGAATTTTCTTGCTGGACGTATAAATTCATCAAATTTAAGAAATTTTACAGCTCATAAAAAATGTTAATTGTGCTGACGGTTAGGCGGAGAATACGCATACACAAATATCGGACAGACAGAAAAACAAAACACATGCTAATGAGAGGTTTTCCAGCAAAAATCGCCAGCGCATTTCCCATTTTCCTCCATTTCCTAGCGGCATATGGAGGCTATTGTTGATAACAGAGGGCGTACAGTTTTGATTAAAGGTTGTTGTTTCCTCCCCCACCCACCTGGACGGGTGGGTGGGCGTACTGGGCCTGACCGACCAGTGACACCTGCTCTGGATTTCCAGAGATTTCCTGACGTTCGAGTGCATAATCACGGCCTGAGTAATTGAAATTCATTTGAATTTATGTGTTTGTCTCTGGGATTTGCGTGTGCGGCGATATGGTATGGGGCCAATGAATTTGCATAAAGAATTTGTTCGGAATTCATCTCCGAATTTAGCATTTAGCTCGGATAAACACGTAGAGCCTGTGTACTTGAGGATGGCAATATAATGCTGTTTGATAAATAGCTTTGAACGGGGCTTAAATCATCAGTCACATAATCGATTGTTGGCCATGCCACAAGCCACATAAATAACAGGCACTATTGCCACCGCAAATATTTCCATAATTGCATATTCAAAATGTTGACAGCATGACGGCTTCATAAGAGCCATAATTGGCCATAAATATTTTAATTTTAATCAGCCGGACAGCATTTGGAGTCAAACTAATTAAAGAACATGTCAGTTATTTAAAGAATTTAATTTGTAATTAATTCCTGAACAAAATTAGAACCCAATCCACTTTCGCTCGCGACTCTCCATCAATTTCTTATCAAACATTAACAACTTTCCAGAAGTTGGCCAGCTTCCTGAACTACTTTTAACGACTCCCCTCTGGTCGTCAGAGCCCTGATTGCTGTTGGCCCAATACAACTTTTTCGAGCTTAAAGAATGTTGATTTGCATTCGCCCCAAAGCCAGGGCGAACATGAATATTGAGCAGCCCTCTCTGGGCGAAAGAAAAAAACGTATCTTTTAAGCCCGCAGCTTTGCCTACAGCCGAAACTTTTAACCGAAATGCGAAACTTCGGGCCAACTTTAAAGTCTGACAATAAAAATCCGACAATGTTTGCATAATGCCCTGGAAAATCCAAACATCACTCGGTCACCGATTAGCCTCCACCGAGTACTACAAGGGCGAAAAGTATCTTTCTCCCGCCCTTCCCGGAGTTCATTTAAAAGTACCAAGTATCGACAAGGAGGGCGTGGCCAGTCGGCGGTTGTCTCAATGATTGTAAATTTAAAGTTTTTTGCGCCGACAAATTTATCTAATCCAATTGAATTCAATCACTTGAGAAAGTTTCCTTGCTCTGTGGCAGCCGCGTAAAAAACTTGGCCAGAACAAAGGGAGCAGACAAGGTTGTTTTCCAAGGGAGTCGGGTAGAGATTGGTGGAAAAACTTGGGTCTGGGAACTGAAGAGAAAACCAGAAAAGTGAGAGGTTAGCAGAATGACTGACGGGCTGCGTGTTGGCCACGCAGTGTGCCCCAAAAAAGTTGCCAGTCTTTTTCTTTCAGCTACCAACGACGCAGGATCACGCGAGACTTTACACAGGACCTACATTCATACAAACATATGTCCTCACATCCCAATGATGAATACCCGTCGACGGAGTCCCCCTTTGCTCATTGCTCGCATTAGCTCTTATAATTTATTATTTATTGCAATCTACTGTCACAGAAATTTGCTCAGCTTTCCGCTTTTATGTTCTGGTGCTGGGCTCTTTTTTATGATTATGATTATTTCGGCTGTGACCTTGGGGGCCAGAAGTGTCAACAGACACATGACTTCTGGGTGTACAAACAGACAAACAGCCACGATAAAAAGCAAACTGTGAAAAAAAGAGTTATTCCGAGATAATACAGTCAAATTTAATTATAAACGACAGCGACATGAGGGTGGATTATATCCATCAACGAATATTAAAAACAGAGGCTTGATAAGCGGGAGCTTTATAAAATTATTGACAAAATGAGTTTAAAATGGGAGATACTTACTTATGGATGGAGGTCTTGCTGGTTAACCAAAACTATTTCTTTGGCCTAATTATTAATCATAATTTAATGTACTTTACTTAGTAATTACTGCTTGAAAACACTGCGTATGCGTAATCGCCGAAAGAAGAAACTTTCAAATGCTTCCTGGTTCATGCTCTTTCTGTGCGTACTTGTGTACTTTTTCCAGTCAGTTCTTAAACTTTTATTAGCACACATAATCCCCACCGATTTATGAGCAACTAACTGTCTGAACTATGGCTGGACGGGTATGAGAATATATAGATTTCCAGTTTATATGTGGATGTACCTTAGATTTGTTTACTGTTTACAGTCGTAAGTTGATTTTGGTTGAACGTTCCTTTTTTTCTCTCGGATTTTTGACTGCAGGCCAATGCCAACGCATCTGGCCGCTGAACGCTGAGATTTAATTTACGTTCGCATCTGTTTTTATTGTGCATTTCTTATGCCATTCAATGCCCGTACTCGTAGACGTATTCACACTCACTCACATTCACACTCACATTCATATTCAGACCCACAGCTCCCCGCGCTGGCATGCCCATTGAGAATCCTCGGGCGAGTTCAAGTAAGTGCAAAAATGTAAATAAAAATCCAATTTTCTTCCGCCTCGCCAGCCGAGGGTGTCCGAAATAAAATATTAATTAAATTATTTGCATAGCGTTCGGGTACGGCCTTTGGCAACACCCATCCTCCCAAGCGGACACCTCCTCCGGCCGTCCAGAAACATTTCCGGCTTGGTCGGAAGTGGCCGGGGAAAGTGTCGCCTCCCATTTTTATTGCCTGTCACTCACTTACCCATACCCTATACATTTATGCACCGAAAGAAAATGTTTGAAAAATATATTATAATAAAAATGTGAGTTTTTTTAATATGAAGTCTAAGATGGTCAAGAAAAGTGTCTTGTAATCATTTTATTTTTATTTTCAAAAAGTTAAAAAAATCGTTTTCTTTCTGTGTTTCGGGCTTGGCTAACATAATATTTGATTCTGGGAGGTGTTAGAAATGGAAATAAATGGGAAGGAGCACTGGGAATTGAGGTGAGCGAACCGACAGCTCGTGTGACATTCATGGAAAGTTCAAGGGGAATTCCCCGATCTGCTGCACTGTGCTGCACAAATAATGTGATTACGCTGAACAATAATGACGGGCTAACCTCATGGAATGAGTTGCCAGAATGTTGCCAATGCCCAGAGTGGAACCGGGCATTTTCCGAGGGGAATTCACTTTTTGTGGTTTATTTACTGGTTTATTGATTTGATTTGGATTGGGAAAGCTAGTCATCATGTTAGGCCGAGTTTATAAATAACATTTAAATTGTTTGTAGCCCATCTGGTTAAGACTTTAATGTAACATTCTTTTTCTATATTTGCACCAGCCAGGATTGCCTTCCAAGGCTGCCCCAGAATTTTTTATCCTTCTCGGTTTTTTGGCATTTGGCGAGTTATTCGGAAATTGTGATAACAATTTAAGCCACGTAGCGTTGAGAAATTTACATATTATGCCAAGACCGTATGCTAACTCCCAGCACCACCACCTCCACCCAGCCACCCACCACTTCCTCATATGACGACACAGTTTTGTGTCTTGTGGGCCAAAAGGGATGGGCAGGGCAAAAAGCGCAAATATGTAAAGCATTTTGTAGAAATAACTGTAAGTCGCCAAGTTTTCAACTGGGGCGGGGCCACAGTATGTTCCGGGGAGGTGGGAAATGGAAGGGGAAGGTCCCTTCAGAGGTTTGACTTTCCTCGAATAAAAAAAACAGAAGAAAAAACGCAGTCAGGGAGCTGGAAAGAATTATATTATCTACTCAAGAAATTGACCTCGCTGGGGGGTCTGCTGTGGGGTCAAGTCTGAGGTCCTTTCCCTTTGTTTTTCGATCTCCTTCCATATATTTATTTTATTTTGCTGGTGGAGGGCCTGTGCATAGATGAAATATTTTGCCAGCATCATTGCAGGGCTCTTAATCATCAAAACCGACGACAAGCGACTAACGGTTTTGGCAGGCGCCATAATTTAAAAATAACAGGCCAACGCCATGGATAACATGAAAACCCGAAAAAGGACAACCTTGATAAGGACCAAGGACACAGCACATCGTTAGCAGCTGACATTAACATAACAAATCCTGAAGCGGGCTAAATGGGCCAGCAAAAGGAGACACAACTGGCTGCTAATCCACTTTGGGCGCCCTGCTCGCCCCAAAAAGGACATCTGACAGGCAATTAGGGAGCACTATTTAATAACCGAATCAAGCAAGTCATATTTTTGGAAATACCCAAAAACTGAAAAATCAAATTTCGCTAGCCAGCTGGCATCTCCCTTCCCTTCCCCAAACATCGTGTTTTTTCATCTGTTTCATTCACAAACAAAAATAAATAGACGCATCAATAAATAAACAGGCAAATAGTTTGCGCCATAAACATGCACAGCTAACATGGCCAACACACAAGCTTACCAAAACCAACCGAACCATATCTGTATTTGGGTCTTCACGTATGTGTATACGACATGTGTATATGTTTAATGTTGATTGTACGATGTACATATGGATATATGGATGGCATATTGTCATAGAGACAAGTCTCGCTTCAAATAGCAACTTAGGCAAATTTCTGAAGCTTCTTCTCATCAGGAGGAATTCGAGAGCAGAGATGACGGGGTTTAGAGGTTTCATTCAAAGGAAATTTAGAATTTTAACTTTATTATAGATAACATAAATGTAAAAAATATCAAATAGAATTCAATATATACTTTGTAGAAATATATATAAAATATAATATATTCTTAGAAACTTGTTAACTTTTTACCGTCATGTTTCTAGGTATTTACTAAATGGTTTTTATTGCTTTAAGATATTTACTATTATTAATCACTCTACTATTCATATTATAATTGTAACAAAAAACTAATAAAGTATCTGAAAACCCTTAAATCCTAGTTATAAATAAAACTTGGCTTTAAAAAAGCTATCTCAACATCTTAGTTAGGACGAAGGGCCACCAAGAGTGTGCTATATGGTAACATGGTACATGGCAGCTCTATAAATAGTCGCCAGAGAAGGGGGTTGTGGGTGGCTGGGCGGAGGGGAAGGTGGGTGGACAGTTGCCAGGTAAGTTGCCTCAGGTGCATTACACACCAGCTGGAAGGCAAAATTGTGACGTGTGTCAATTCTGTCCTGGCGCTGGGATTCTGGCCAAAGTTCCACATTTATGTGGACGATTCTAGGGGATGCACTGTATGTTCGGGTTGTCCTAGAAATGCTGCTTTTACCTTAATGGTTTAGGGGCAAATAAACTAATTTGTTAGTCTTATAAGGGTAACATATGGTTTGTGGCTTAAAACAAATGGCCAACTTTGTGGTGCAGCAAAGTAAACAATGCTTTTATATTTTCTTTTTTTTTTTGGGCAAGAGTTTGTAAAAGTTTTTAATGAGAATAACTTAATTTGTTTTAGGTTAAAATTCATAAAACTAGAAATATATGAAGTAAAACTTTAAAAGGGTAATTAATAATAAAATCATTTCAATTTTTCTACGTGGTATCTCTCATTCGTTTAGCCTCTAACTCGTCTGGCTTTAAGCACTCCTTTGTCGAAATCGAGAAGGGAAAAGGATGCCAATGTCGATGCCGGAGCTTCCACTGCGTGCCACATAAGTGGTCCTTTGCCGAATCGAAGCAGGGATGAGATCCGGACTAGCACAGGGGAAGTCTGTGTGTGTGTTAGATAGTGGGGGAGTGGGTCTGTCTAAATGCTTTCATCACTCAGCTGGAAAGGCACGCACGCTTCGCTGCCTGCACGCACAGACTCCTCATCCAGTTGAGGTAGGATCCCTGGGCAGGATCCGAAACAGAAGGACAAAATAAACATGTAGCCATGCAAAGGGTCACAGACGGATCGCCCCAATTGACCACTGGAGTGGCATAAACTGTTACTTTAACTGAAAATATGTTTGCCGAGCAAATCCACCTTCTCCATTGACAAGTGACTGACTACCCGGGACTTATCTTAATTTTGAGTGACGGCTAGCTTGGTCTTCTTGGCCCAAATATTTGGAGTTGTTTCACACTCTAATGCTGACAATACATTGTGCCAGATAATAGCATATTTATTAGGCAATTGTTTTATTTATAGAAAATCATTTCACCTGTCAGCGATAATTTGAAGATAATCGAGTGCGAGCTACACAATAATTCCACTTGATATGTTGTTGCTCGTTGGCAGTAAATTAAAGATGTTAAAGCCAACAAAAAAACAGTATCTCTGGACAGACGAAAAATGTCAAGTAACACTTCAAAAAAAGGTATTAAAAGCAGAGCTTAATCGAAATGCTTTTATGTTTCAAAATGCATGACAGCACACAACTGATGGTTAAAAATCGATACTGTAATTGTAAAAAATTATCCAAAGGCGATTTAAGCTTTTAATATAACTAAGAGGATTTAACTTTCATATACACAATTTTTTGTTTGTTTGAAAAACATTTTTTTTTTTGCACATTAGACGTCAGCGTGTGGCATCAATTCCTGGCAAACACAATCATCTATTCCGCAATTGCATATTCTAACAGGCAAACAAACTATATTGGCCATATAACCATAAATCTCTTGATTGCAAAAATATATATATATTTCAGACAAAAAAAATATATAAAGAGAGATTGAAGGTAAAGCTGTCTGTTTCATAAATCAAATCAGAACAACAGAACTCTCGGCCCGTTGAGGTTTGCTCTGAACCCTTTCAGTGAACAATTGCCTATTGTTGCTGGGGAATTCAATTTATATTTTTCTGGTTTACTAGCATTTTGTTTTTCTGCCTGGCATGAATTGAAACTGCATGAGAAGATAAATAAAATGAAATATATGAAAGGCCACTCTAGCATGCAGATATTTTTCTAATGAACTCTGACACTTGAAGTTCCCAGGGTGGCCCTCTGACCCCTCCATCTCTTGGTTCTCTAAGACCCCACTGAATCCACTAAATCCATTGAATCCAGTGAATCCACTGAGCCCGGTCGCGTGTCCATGTCAAAAAGTCAAGAGGCGAAGGCAGCAGGAAAACGGCAAAAACAATGCACCATTGCTCTAAGCTGCAATGAATGAAAAATCAGCTTGACGCATGCAATTTTTTTTTCTTTTTTTGGTTTTTTGTTTTTGCTTAGGCAGCCCGTGGGGCAGTAATGGACTGACTGATGGCTTGACAAACTGACGGCAGACCGGAGGACTAACTGACAGAGTTCTGCAAGGCCCGAGCAGCAACAATGGGCCTTAACCCGAACCGATTCCATCATATATTCAGTTTTCAAACAATAAAGCCAGAGAACGTGCCAACTCGAGGTCTTGAGGTCGCACTCGATACGTTCTTATCACACTCTCCAGAGACTCGGCAATTTATTTAGTTTTAGATTATGGCCTGATATGTTGATGGCACTCTCTGGAGAGTAAGTCTTTCTAAGAAGCTTCTGATGTGCCTTGGGGAGTCCTTGGACAAATATTATACGTTTTGTTTATGTCATTATAATTATTGCATTTTAAGTGTTTGAGTCAAGTGGGATTTATACAAGCTGAGTGGAAGTTTAAAGGGAAATTGAAGCATTAATGTTCTGTATTTAGAGGTTCCTATTACATAAGTAAGTAATTGTAACTATGAGTAAGGTTTTAAGTCAGTTTATATCTATTATTAAAAATAAACTTGAATCTAACTACAATTTTTTCAACCCTACTATACCTACCCAACACCATTTTGAGTTGGCTTAGACACTAAGCATTATAATTAAGCCACAAACGGCAGAGGCCAACCCCACAATTATCCACCCTACCATGATCATATCAAAAAATCAAGGACAACTGCAGCTAAAACAATGATTTAGTTAGTTGATTATAACGCGTCCTGCCAGCAGTGTCCTGCCGGCAACAGCAGTTTTTTTGTTGTGGTCGCAACTGGCGCAACTACTGTTGCTTATCGCAGTCCTTAATGGGTCACTGCATTTAAGCGAAAATTTTCGAGCTGACGCGGCGTATGCGTAATGCCCATAGATTACGTATACGGCGCATTGGACTTCCAGCGGCCATAGATCCCAGATGCGGCACCCTCGCCATGCAGACAGGCTCACATTATGCAAACTTGGCAATAAAAATTCAATTAAGCTACAAGGACGAAATGTCGAGTGGTGGTGTGAGAGCGGGAGCGGGGGGGATGGAATGGAAAATGGTAGCCGACTTTACCGATAAATCACAAAATTTTGTTATGGGGCAGCGCAACAATAACAAATTGTGACATGCTGTGCTGGGCCGCTTACGACTTTGATGCACGTTTTAATTATAATTTTGACGCCAACTGTTTAAACACAGTTACAAAAACACGCACACACACAACGATAAGGGAACAACAACAACCAGCACTAATTGTTTGCCTCGAGTAAAGATGAGGGAACGAAGTGGGGTATGGGAGATGGGTGGGTGGGTGGCTGGCTAAGCAAATGCGAGAGCACCACATGCGAGTGTAGAAGTGTGCTTGCGGGCTGCCAGCTGGTCGGGGTGAGAGGCATATTGTGAAGGACTCGGGACCAGCAGGACAATGGTTAACTCAAATGCACATGGTCAGCAGCACAAGTCACGAAAACATGAAGCGCACGTCAAGAAAGTGTACGGAAAGAAATTCCAGGAAAAACCTGAACTTAATCAGAGCCAAGCATCTCTGGCTCGAGACTCAGCTTACATTAGATATGCAATCTTACGTGGAAAAGGCCAAGAGTGGCGTTAAAGGGCGTTGCATTTGCATATAAATAATCTCAAAAAATTAAAAGAGAAGCGTAAAATGATTGTTATACAATCCATTTAGCCGACTATACTATATGGAACAGTTACTATCATAGGGAAAAGGTCAACCAATAAAAAAGCCACAGTTGGCATGATATCAGCTTTCACAATTTCACGCTTTTGTGATTCATCAAGAGATTGTGGTTTTGCCTATTACCATTAAACAATCATTTTTTTTATAAAGAGAGCATGTAAATGGACAATAAATAGTTATTATAATAGATTTGTGATACAATACTCAATCTTTTTTGTAGAAAAAGAATTCTTGTTATGATAAGCAAGTTGAAAGCAAGGCCCTTTCCATTTCATGAGCCTACTTTTCCCAAGTGTAACAAGGCTGGTGAAACTTTTCGACATGTGACCGAGTGCCATGTGCCCCGATCGGCGGGGGTGTGTGTTAGATTTATAGCCCCAAAGTCACGGATACTGGGAGGTGGGCGTGGGATATAGTCTGCATGTGCTGTTCCGGCAAGCTGTACTCAATTAATACTCATCAGCGTGACATTAGTGCCATTTGCAGATGGAAATCGGAAGATGGCAGGCGCTGGCGGTGGCTGTGTAGGACGAAGTGCAGGCCACAAAAGCTAAGATACAAGGACAAGTCAGTTGAACACGTGCAGTGGCCAATTGTTTGGCTTCCAGCGAGGGTGAGGACACAGCCCATCAACATTCCACTTTACCTCTCAATCAGGGCTTTTTTGCCAGAGGTCTCCTGAGAAGACTCATCAATAAATCGGGGCCATAAATCTCTTTCAAGTGCCCGACTCATCATCATCGTCACACTTCTCGTTCGGGCGCTGGCTCTGAACTTTAAACTAAATAAATAGAAAACGATGTCGCTCATCTTGGCCCGGTTTTTATGGCAGAGCAAAATTTAATGCGACATTTGAATTTAATTAGGTCGTAAAGCGGGAAACTACGGCCAGGCAATAAAAGCACATTAAGCGGTGGCCAAACTTAAGCTCCAGCTCCAGGAGTAAATAAACAAACAGTTGCAGAAAGGAGCTGCTAAAAGGATGTGGCTGCGGCTAACCGCAAGGAAGCAAAAAAAAAAAATGGGGGGGGAAAATGGAAGAAAACTTGACCAAATGGAAAATGCCTGCAAATCACTGGGCGTAAATGAAATGTAATTGAAAGCGATTGACAAATAGAATTGGGGATTGCCAGACCGAATGGGAATTGCAATAGACATTGGCCTAAGCTCAATTGAACTCTGAACCCGTGCGAATTATTTACGAATTCTCTGGTCGTAAATTGAAAAAGAATGGGCTTCTTTATAGTGACCATAAACTTGATGGTCATTCATCTCATTTTGCTCAAATGCAGCTCCCAAACTTTAATAGTTAATGAGAACTTTTTCAACCCAGAAAATGGACAAATTAAATCTTTACCTTGCAGTTGCTAACCAATCTCCAATTGTCCCAAAAGTGTCTGTCGAAAAATGTTGGCCAACTTGCAAACTTTAACGCAACAAACTTTTGTTACTGGGATGCAGCCTTTTGGCAAGTATTAACCTTACCAACGATCCAAGAGTTTGAAAGTCTGGGTTGACCTTTTCGAGGACCACTTTCCACTACTGACCAACTACTAGCATTCAGCCAAACAAATGCCACACAAACATCATATCCGGCAGTTGGTAGAATTTTACAGAAAAAATAATATTTTTTTTTTGTTCAAACTAGAACAAAAATGGTGACCTTCCATACAGCTTAGTAAAAACTCATCGGGAGTTAGATAAGTTATATTATGTTTGGTTTGATATTGATATCAGGTTGGCCTTTGGGCTTTTGGTTTAAGATAAGTGCCGACTTATCATCGGAAATATTCAAAAATCAAATTCCATTCCATTTCATTAGTTTGTTTAGTTTTGTGGCGTTCTGAGAACGAAAACCTTTCGCAAACAAATCATAAAAACGGTATAGCCCGATGATGAACTGCGAAAATAATTTTTTACAGCGGGAAAGTACTTTGTTTTACAAAATGTATACAAGAAACGAATTCCAAAAACCATTTACCAGTCAAAAATGATGTTGGCGCGGCACATAAATCTCATCCAGACTGCCAGAACTCCAAAGTGTTTAAAATCTTTTCGGCGGCGATATGTACTCTTGATTTGGCCAAATGATAAATGTATTTAATATATTAAGCATTTAACACACATTTAATCATTCTAGTGTAACATTTCATTCAGCGAACGCCTTGGCGTTTTCATTATTTTTCCTTTGAAGATTTTTTTTTGGTTTTTGAAACAATTTTTCAAATCACGCACAATGTTGTCCCGCAACATACGCGACGAAAGCAACAACAAACAATCGGACAGTCTGTGTGGAAATTGTGATTTTTCCGCCCGGCCAACGTTGCGTATGAGCAACGTGTGAGTTTGAACTGAAACCTGAAATCAGAAAGAGCAAGCTCGGCAGCCCCATCGAACATGTTCGCCGCGCCATGACGAATCGGATCGAACACGTTGGCGGAAGTGGGTTGTATGGAGGTGGACACCCTTTGGCTTATCACTCGGAATTAAGACAATGGCCCCGGCCTGAAGACGTCGTTGGAGCCTTAACAGCGCCATCGAAAATGAAATAGAGACAACACAACAGGAGCATCAAACGCCGGGTTGCGGCTCGGCGTTCGGGATGGCTAGTTGCCGGCTGCGGTTCAGCGGTTGGAGGCTATTACAGGCGGCTTGGAAAACTATTTGAGCCGCAATCGCGGTGGCTCTCAGATTTTGTTTACCATTCCTTGAATGGCCAAAATGCCAAGGCAAGTTTGGATTTAATATGGCTTTAGATACCAACAAAAAATACTACCAATCTCATATCCTTTTTACATATCCTTTTTTTTCATATTTGAAAGCCCGAAATGTCAAGCAACCTTCTTGTTAAGCCCTTTTAAGCCAACAATTTATTGAGATAATTGCGTATACATCCTGCCAATAAATGGCAGAGTTTCGAAAGCATCTCTTGTTACTGGTCGTGCTTGGTCGTTAGCTTGTTAGCAGTTGGCTAAAATAATGACTATGGTTAAAGGGAAAAGGCTGTGGGCGTGTCAAGAAGCGTAGGCGCTTTGACGTGTTGATGTTTTTATGCGATTTTGTTCTCTCTAGTTTTTGTGTAAGCATTCTTATGCTGTCGTTACTTTCCCTTTGTTGCCGTTAAATGATTTTCCATTTGCACATTTCGCGCGTCTAGATGTTTGTGTTGCTTTTGCTTCGCGCTCTTGCCGCTGGCTAGAAAATCGCGTTCATTCATAAAAAAGAAGGTGAACACGCTCGTGGGCGGTGCGATGAGCGTGGAAAACGGAAAACAATAAAACGCCAGGCCAGCGACGTCGGCAGCGGCAGCGGCACACCAGACAACCAGGCGAGCAGAGCGAATTTGCGAGGGGGTGGTGGGTGGTGGGTTGTGGGTAGCCAGCGGTAGGCGGGTGGGCGCTGTATGATAAGTGCGAGATGCGGACCAAGTTTTTTTGGGTTTCTTGCTCGCATTTTGGCTCGTTTTGCTTTTGTTTTTGCTTTATTTATATTAATACACTACTCATTCGTATCAATGAGTGTGTCTGTGTCTTTGGGGCTCTGTTTTTATTTATTTTCATTTTATTCAACGCGTCTGCAAAATACAACGCAAAACGAACAACAAAAATTAATACCACATATTTGTTACTTTTTACTACAAACACAAACGAGGAAACAAAAGGGTATTTACAAGCAACGGAATTGAAAGGAAGGACAGCCTTAGATATTCACTGGAAAGGTAATAAAATGAATAAATTTATCCTTTTCTATTTAACCTATTTAAATAAAATAGAATTTCATGAATATGTGACACTATGTTTTTAAATATGCAACATTTTATATTGATAAGTTTTGAAAAAAATTTAAATATAAGCAAACTTTTTTTCCAAGTGCCCTCAGTTCTGTAAAATTGGGAAGCCCCTTTAAGATCTTATTTTCGGATTTGTTTTCTTTTTTTTACTTAGCTCCTTCTAGAAGCCCAAAAGGATAAAGGACATTAAAGAAAAATGTCAACCAACGAAAAGAAATAAGCTGTTAGTCGATAAGGTTGTCCTAATAAAAACACACCAGCATCCGGGTAAAATTAAAAGATCTGTGAGGCCCTTTAACAAAAAAATATTTTAAAGAAAAGGTCAAAATATTTTTGAAATTATACCCTTTAATACCCTTAAGATTAACACTTTGTAAAAACCGGGGTTTCCATACATGGCTCAGAACCAAAGCCATATCTTTGCCAATTTTCATCCGATTCTTGAAAGGAATACCTTAAAAGTTTTGTACTTCGATTCCCAATTAATCTGCATCAAAACCTGAGAACAACATTTTTTGTCGAAATTTCCATTTTTTGTCGGGGTTTCCATACATGGCTCACAACTATAGTTGTATCTTTGTCCGTATTTTCCTTCGCCTTTCCTTTTAGCCTTTAGTATCTGGATCAATTTGTGTTCAATTCTTGAAAGGATTATCTTGATAAACTTGTAATTCGAATCCCCATCAATACGCATCGAAACATAAGAACAAAATATTTCGTCCAAATTGTTTGCATTATATCAAAGTGCTCTATAATATATGCTTATATCAGGGTATCACTGTTATAAGGATTTTAATGGAAATCTTTAAAAGCCTGGATAAGCTCTTATTTCTGGTGCGACATTGGGTCTTTTTCTTATCGCCAAAAATAACTTTCCGCCAAAGCTATAATTTATTCCTGTCATTAGCGGTAAAGCGGCGAAAAATTCAAATTTTCCTGAAAGTGCCACAAACCGAATTGAATTATTATTGATAAGGGTCGGATTAGTCTCATTAGAATACAAATTGCGAGGCCGCGTTGCGAGTGTCTGGCTTCTCAGAACCCTTAGGTTACATAAAATGTCAACCATGTTTCCCCATTTATGTGAAATGCCAAGAAAAATTCAATTTATTTTTAAAAACGCCAAAGAAACCCGCAATTACAATTATCTATGTATTTGAAACGAAAATAATTCATGGCTCATTTGCAGCTGCACCTGAAGGCTTATTAAAATAGTGGCAGTGGACCCCTGAAAGAACCCAAATAAATGAAACATTGTGAATGTGGTGGGTATGCGAGTTATGGGTCTGTCGCCACAGAAAGAAAGACAAAATAAAGTACAGAAATGAAATAATGATATCGCACCGCAAGAAACCGAGCGCACAGTTGGCATTTTCGATTTGCGTCAACGTCGCCGGCTGCTGTCATGGTCCGGAACATGGACGGAACCCAAAGAACCAGCCCCAAACCAAAGACCAACCCGATACCCAACCTCATCCCAAGGATGAGCTGTTTGCTCATGTAAAATTGATGTACAAGCGGTACCGTCTGGTCTGCATATGAAATAATTATTAATAAAAATAATGTGCCATGAAATGTTTTCGTTGTCGTCCTCGCCGATGCATTTCCGCCACCGACCGCCCACTGCCCACCGCCCACCGCCCTCTTTTTTACTCTCCTCCCTCTCGTGACTTGGCTGGTTGGCTTTCTTAGGTAATTAACACTCAGCGGGAAGTCTTTAGCCAAGTTAGCTGAAATACTGGCACGGGAATCATTACAGCAGCCAAGTCACGCAGCACATCCCCGGTTTTATGGGCTTCAGGAAGTTGGCGGGTTACTTCTAATGGGAGTCTTCAAAGAGTTCTTAATATCCATATTGTCTTTGTCTTTTGTCTTTAAATATTAGGTTGTAAGAGTAAAGAGGAAACCCTTAGTCTATATTTTAAGCACGTACTGTTGAGGAGAATAAATGGCCTATTTTAAAAGATATCAGAAAAGGGCTTAAGCTAAAATTTAAACCGAATAAGACATAGGAGGTTAAAATTGACGTTTCTTTTAAAAGAACAAGGGAGCTTTTCTTTTAAATAAATCTATTTAAACTGTAACTTTTTTCAATCTTATTTTTCAAGTAGAACTCAAGCTTACTTTTGCATTTTTGTTTGGCTTTCCTTTATCCTATTTGGCCTTTCTGCTAATTATGACATTTTTCTAGCGAGTAATTACTGCCAAATGCTTGAGAGCACATTCGGCATTAAGTAGCTGATTATCCAACGGCGCCAGGCCATTGCTTTGTGCTTTTCAATTAGCCCGGCAATGCAATTATTTTGAATTTAATTAAATCGATTATTTTTAAACGGGCAGTATAATTACATTTTATTTTTCATTAATTGCTGCCGCCTTCTGCCGCCGCAGGCGATGGCCAAAGCCAACTCATCATACATATCTACATGTACATGTGTCTTTTATTTATATTTGAAAACTTGGCACAAACCGTGCCACACAATGTGCAGTGCATGACGCAATTGACACAACAGAGCGCAAGCCTGAGGAATACATTTATTTTGTTTTATTTTCTTCGCCTTTCATTTTGGCAGACGACGAATGGCAAACTAAATGAAAATTGGGCTGCATTCAGCATAAGCTATTTGCGGTTTGTTTGTATTTGGATTGCAGTAATTTGAAGGCATTTTAATTACTTGCAAATTAATGGCACATATGCTCGACTCACTCACTCAAAGTCCACGTTGCGTATACGCCGCGTTGCTCGCATGCGTTGCTGTCCGAAGATTAAAAGAGTATAAGTCATAATTATGCGTCTGGGGATCATAAATATTTCAGAAAGCCTCAAGCCAAATAGGAAAGCCAAAGAGACGTTCAATGCTCAGACTGGCTGTTGGTGGCATCATTATATTCTGTGTCGTGTGCTCATTGAAAAATATCACGAGGGATCTTAGCCGTGAACGGACGCTAAACATAGATACCTGAATAAACAGAGACACAGTCGATTACCGTGCGTACTAAATGGTCTCCGAAAAGGTAAACAAAATACAAGATTTTTGATAGCGGAAAATGATTGTGATGAGAAGAGTTAAGTGAAGATTTTATGCGAAAGAAACTATTTAAAAAATTTAGGTCTTTTGAGGCAAAATAATTCGATTTTTCTAATTCTACTTCATTTATGAACACCATATATATTTCATATTATTTTTTTCCTTGTCAGACTGTTCTTTGAAAGCCATAATATATTTAATATTTTTATGAAACAAAGCCCCTAATCGAGTGTTTATGTCTTAAAAATAAATTTGAATAATACATGTATATTTAACGAAAATGATTTGAAACATCTTTCCACACCTAGACACATAGATGAAATAAATATAATAAATCTGCCAAATGGCCAAAGAATCAGCAAATATGTAAAATGTTGAGAACGACCAACGGCGACGGTGAATTAGTGAGCCAGGGGCATTCGCGCAGTCCGCAGAGATGCCCAGAAAGTTGGCAACAAATTCGCGCGCCGTTTCTCGAGTGCCACGCCCCCTGGCCAACCTTGCCCGCCCCTCGCCTCGGTGAAGTGCTCGAATGCGGCTCGCACTCGAAAAATACATTTTTTTGGCGCTGGTTGCCCCATTGAAACTGTTCATGCCATAAAATTTTGCAACTCGAGTTTCCACACACACACACACACATTCCTACATATTTTTATTCCTCCTATCTCTTATAGATATAATGTATAAATGGGTGTGTGTATGAGCTGGGCAATGCATTATAAAAGATTCAATAATAATAATCTTCGCCTTGACCACGACGCATACGCTGAGTGCCAAAAGGAATTCTTTGCTTTTGGCTGGCTTCTTGAAATATTTTCAAAGAACCAAAATATTGACTTGCCACAAAGAAGAATATGTTCGGATTCATATTCATAGATGAGGCTATTATTTTGTGTTTCCGGCTTTTTGTGAATTTTGACCATTGTCCTGGCTTTGTCATAAATAAACTGCCCCTGTATGAACTGTAAACATTAAATTAAGAAAAAGAAACACGTCAAGTTCATTGCCTGTCTCCATAAAAAAAAGTTTTGCAATAAAATGCACACATATTTTTTGTTTGATTTTCTTCTATTTTTTGGCTTTTGTTGTCTACAAATTGATTAATTTATTTTTATGTGCACATGCTTGTATCCATTTGCTTTTAGCGCCTTTGTCAGAGCACTTGAAATGCTTCTGTGATATATTTTATATCAGCCAGACAGCATCTAGCTATAGATTTATGTATTCTCTATTTTGTATAGCATGTTCTCTGATCTGTGCGTTTTGTGGCACAATGGACAGTTGGCCATTAAATGGATGGCCGGGCCCCCGGCCTCCCTGCTTTGGCCAGAAACTGCTCATCGTATTTCATATTTCTCAGTTTACTTTCAATTTGCTTTCGACATTCGCGGCAAATGCTGTTTGAGCCAAAACATTTGGTTTCACTTTGCGCATAATTAACTTTTGCAGCTTCCTCCGTTACAAGCCTTGGCACTCGGCATTCGATTCGCTTATTTATGTACATTTTCAATAATTCACAGCATTTGTGCTCCCAATTCGACAATTCATGGGGACTACAATGAATTCCGGGGATAATTATGCAAAAGTCTAATTCGTAATGTGATTACGCGATTTAAAATATTGTATACAAGAGCTTCTACTATGGGTTTAATTTTTATCAATAGAGTTTTTTATTTCTATTTGTCGATAATTCAATTATTTAACTTTTTATGAAGATTTTGCCAGCAGTTACCTTTCAAACTTAAACCAACATAACATAAAATTACTAAAAAAATGTATGCTATATTTAATCTCCTTTCATTGAAACTATTTTTGCAGTAAATTCCTTTAATTTTGTAATTATTTCGAGTTTTTTATTCGCCTTTGTGCTTTCGCTTTCCCGCTATGTGCCACGTTGCGTATGAGTAATGAGCAGAAGCATTCGATTTCGCGCTCTTGAAACGATGCCAAGCGTGCTCAGACAATGGACCATTGACTGCCAGGGGCGGGCGGAAGAGAGGTGGGGATATAGCCAAAAAATAGCAACACTATTGCCAGACATAGACGCAGCGACGGCGAAAGCGAAAAGCCATTGCCAAAATAGCAAAGTAATTGCAATCCGCCAAACTCGAACAGTCAGAGTGAAAAAATGTATGAACGTAAATAATTCGGGACCTCCTGCCCGAGATTTATAAATAGGGCATATAAACATACATATATGCAGATATTGTATTCCTTCTAACCTCCTTAGTGTCTGACGAATGACGTATGCGTGATGATTTTGTTAATTTTTCTTCACTATTTGATTGCGCATACGCACTGTTTTCGCACAGCCAGACCTAATTAAAATTGGCAGGCAACATCCAGTACCCAGTACCCCAACGCCTCTCTCATTTGTGCACGCGCGTGTGCCTAATTGTCAGGCAAGTGCACTCCCCACTTTCAGTTACTTAAATGTAATTGCACACAAGTGCAATTAAACAGCTTGACACACGCAGTGAAAATTTCCACGCTTGGCAAAGGGCCGGAAAACCCCCAACTCCCAGCGCCCAACAAGCTGTCAGCCCCAAAGGAGCAGCCCCGTGTTGTTTACTTAGCCATTAATCCCACTAGAGAATGCACAGTTTCTTGGTAATACTTTGCCTTCCAAAGAGATAGTTTTAAAGGTCGTGTTTGTGGCTCCAAGGACGCAGGACTCACAAGCCTAAAGTCTCTATAAATAATTATTTTAAAGCATAGTTGTGTGAACTTTATCATTATTTTGACTATCTTTTACTTATTTTAGCATAATTATTGGGCATCTCTGGCATTGTTCCCGGGGTCACCAGCTCCTGGGCCAATTCTGCAGTTTGTCTTCATTCATCTACGGGCAGTATCGCCTCCAAGTCGTAAATTTTAAATGCTTTTGTAGGTCATTGCTGTCCTGATGGGCGAAAGCATAGGAACCAGCACCGAAACGTAGCTAAAAGCGCAAGAATAAGGTGAAAGTTTGATCTGAACTTTTGCCAGGAGAGTCTTTTGAACTGCAGCCTCCCAGTGCTCCCTCCTGGCCCGTTCGCCGTTCGCCTACTCTTAGCCAGCCGAAAGACGAAGCGAAAATTTATGCGCCTGACTGCGTCGGTCAGCGAAATGGCGCCAAGGTTCAAAGCTCCACACAAAGGTTGTAGAACAAAAAAATAACACTGGGTGGAGTCGGGGTCAGGGATCCTGAGAAGGGCCACTTAGTAGCCCACCCTCTTGGCCACATGATTGAGTTTTGGCCAACGTTGTTGCAGTTTTGCTGGTGTACTTGCTGGTGCTGCTTTTTGCCAGGTTGCCCCGTCGAGCTCGGTTGCCCGGTTGTGCATTCAATTTTATTGCAAATTGTTTGCAACAGTGTTTGAACTTTTGTTCGTTGCCTCGTATTTTTGGTTTTCGCCCAACATGCAAAACATGTCGCAACCTACAAGAGGCACCAAACAACACCGACAGGCCATAACAAAAAATGCGGCAACATTGCAGCCTACCCAAAAAAACAAAAAACAAAATAAAAGGAAAGGGATAGGACTTGCATTTACGGAAAAGCAGGAAAAGCGGAAAAGTGTTTGCCCATCACGTATACGTTTGGGAGTAACAAGAACATGGGTTGCTTTAAAAATTCTGGTTTCAATAATATTTTTTATCAAAAAAAGCAAAAAACTTCTTTATATATATTATTTCATGAAAAATATTCTTTAAGACACCTTTTAATGAAGTTCTACATGAAATATAAATTTAGTCAATTAACTTAAGATAGTTTAGACTTTAAAACAATTTTTTGTTGATTCTTTTATATTTTAAGATTTATACGTTGTGTAATCGGACTTCAACTCTTTGTCGAATGTGAAAATTATATATATTTGTAGGCTCATGTAAAATCATTTCTGAATAATAAATTTCTAAATAACTTCTGAATTAATAAATTTTAACATTTATACCGCCAAATTATACAGATTTAAAGGCAGTATACTTTTATAAACAAACAAAAAAACCTTGAAAATGTAAACCTACAAGGTACTTTATCCATTTTCATTACACTTATTTCCCCGATGATCCTAGAAATTCCTGAATCGCCTGAGTAGCTCATTCAGAAATCAAATAACTTTACAGCCCTCGAGAAGTGGGGTAATACAGACACATACAGGGACTCAATGAAATTTTCTGGCAAACAATACAGAAACGCACACAATTTTACAGAACACTCGCAGTGCTCCAAAGTGCAAAGCGGCGAAAATGTTCAGTTTGGATTTATTGTTATGCGAGTCTCGCTTTCTATACATATATGTGAGTATGTATAAATATATAAAAATATCTGTTATATATGTGGGAAAGTGTATATTTGCCACATTGAGCGAGCATACGTATGGGTTTGCTGGCAATGCGGCGGCAATGTATTACAATTAATTTGGCACACACGGCGTATGCTGAATATTGTTCGCTTTCGGCTCTGCAATCGAGTAAATCCGTGGCAATTGGCAATTATACAAATTCTCTTTACAGACAATTGCAAGTGCAAATGCAAAATGCGAAGGAGATGGTCCCTGGGTTGGAAATGAGGTGGTGGTCGGGTGGTGGTGGGTGAACTCATTTGACTTTGCCATGGTCATGGTGATTGATGATTCGACCTCCGATGATGTGACAAAGTGGCAGTTCGGTAAATGATTCAACCCATTTTGTGAAGCAGCCAGAGGGTTGTGGGTGGGAGTGTGGGTGGTTAGGATTGATGCATATATGTGGTTTGATGCCTGAGGAGGTGTTTCGGGGTCAGGTCAAAGGTCTGCTGAACTTTAAACGGTGGAGTGACATTTACATAGGAGATTTAAATTTCATATGCCAGAGATAGATGGATGTGCATAACTTTTAGCTTATAGTACACTAAAACAATGTATGTATATTTAAAAATATATATTAAAAAAGAAAGAAAAGATTTTAAGGGGTTTTTGATTTTTAAATATGTTTTTAAATGAAAGAAATAGTGCTAAGACTGTTACCAAGTCCCTGCTATAAATACTTCAAATAAAAGTAGTTTAAATTCGTTATAATTCAAAAAGAATAGAATTATCATATTCCTAAGCTATCTAGCTAAAAATAATAGACCAAAAAAAGTATATTTTTCACTGTGTACCCACCCATGTGTCAACCAGAAGGTGATGGCTGTGGTGTATGCGGTGGCATTATGGTTATGGCAGCTTGTGATCCACCAGGCAACGTCTCCACCACCGATGATTGAGCTAATGGCACCACTGACAGCCGCAGGCACATGGAAACCGGCACTCGAACTTGGCCAAAGGGCGAACTGAGGGGCAGTGGGAGGCGGAACGTGAAGTCTGCAGGTGTCACAACAACGTGGCGCACGCTTTTCGTGTATCAATTCATTCCACGCAGGGTATCCGAACTCTGAAATCGAAAATCCGAAACAACCGCCACAATCAGAACTTCAAACGGCCTGCCATTTCGTTTATTTACACAAAATTAGTTTATGCCCGGAGGGAGGGGAAAAGAGCACGTCTAAACGGGGGAGATGGGGTGGAGTCGTGTCGAACAGAAACCATTCGCAGGCACTTAAAAAGCGCTAACCGTTTATTATTTTAATAATTCGGCTGTGCGCTTTGACGCACACTTTTAATATAAAATAGCCAACGGATCCATGACCATCCGCGTATCCATCCGCGAGAGTATCTGTATCTGGGCAACTGCACCGAGTGAACCGAAGGCGGCAACTAAGCAAATTCAAAAAATTTGTGCCACTCTCAGTCCCGCGCCAAATGCACGGCAACGGATTTGTTTATCCATTTGGCGTCTGTGCGTGTGTTTTTCGAATTTGTTCGTTATTAATTGCAATAAATGGTGCCGGCGTGGGTGTGATTGTATTTCTTCCCCCTGTGCGTCTTTTTTCACAGTGTCTAACTTACCTGCCTTAAAACAACAACAATATTAAGATACATAGGCAGTCACCTGGAAAAGGATAAAGGATTTTCCTTATAAGTTCCATATTTCTTAAACATATACTTAGAAGTATAATTATAAACTAACAAAATCCGCATTTTTGATCATACTTTCTTAAATGTTTAAAGTAAATATGGTAAACTCTCAACAAAACATTTCAAAAGCTCTCCAAAGACTCCGATTTAGGAACATTTTTTACCCTTTTCTATTACATTTAGATTTCAGTAAAACAAGTTCTTATTATTAATCTAATATTATTCAAAAATTTTAATCAAAATAACTCCAATTCAAATGAAACTGTGTCCGTAAAAGTAATTTTTATTTAAACATTTTTAAAGGCGCTTAAACACCACACTGTTATCCCAGTGCTGTTAGACGCAATAGTCTGATGTTAACATCGCGCGCATTAATTCGAATTTCTTTAAAATACTGTAACTACTTTTAACTTATTACTAAGAAACCTAATTTAAAAATCAATTAAGTAACTGACAAGGTATCACATCCTCGATGTCCTCACCATCCAGAGCCCTAATCTGGCACTGGCAAAGGAATTGAACTATTTTTCGTTCGGCATTCGACCTCTCCTCCGGGCTAAGGCCATCCAGCAGCATTTGTGCCTTGGCCAGGAGGCCCATTCCAGGTGGATTAGCTTGCCTTTGCTGCTCCCTTTGCTCTTGGTGAATTTGCGCCTGCAACTCCCTGGATTGCTGCAACACTGTCTCCATGTTGGCTATCACTGTGGTAAGTAGTCTTTCCGATGTGGCCGGTGGCACACCAGCTTCTTCAACAATCGAGGACGTTTCTTCTAGGGCAGGATTCGACCGATCGAGAGTGTGGACAATCTCCTCGCTCATTGCCGGCGTGGTGGTGGTCACCTTCAGTTGCTGTGGAGGCTCCAACTCCTGAGATTGCGCTGATTCTGTAAGGATAAAGTCATAGGGAGCGCCCTGCTCTGCTTCGGAAAGAATCTCTATCTCCTCGGAATCACCATAAGGCAACTCCAGGTCATCCTCCAGTTCCTCGTTGTCTGTGCTGTAGGGATAGTCCGCTCCCCAGATATGTTCGCCTCCCGAGACCCCCACCGATGGTGGCTGCTTGGCGGGATTAATAGTATGATTGCTGGACTTTGGCGGTCGACCTCGTCGCTTTATGTTTTCCAAAATAAGAGGCACTCCTTTGCGGAAATGCCGTCCCAGGAAGAGCAGCTCGTTGAAGTACCGCCACGTGATTGGCTTATTCTGATGGATCTGCTGGTTTCGATATTCCCGGGCGAAGCGGTCTCGTAGTTTTTTCCAGCGGTTGTAACAAAGTTCTTCTATAAAATAAAGTTGGATTAAGTGGAAAGACTTTTTTAGTAATTCCAAAATTATTATTACAATAAATATTCTAGTTTTCATTGAGAATATAGTTAAAGAGAGTTCAATTTTCAGCGCCTGCTTGTTTTTAGAAATAAAAGCAAACCAAACTATACTATTTTAAATAGTATGCCATGACGTAAAAGCTATACCTCGTAGTAGGCTTTGGTTTGCATGAAATCAGTCATTGAATCGTTGGACCTAATATTTTATTCAGTTGGATTTTCTCGTGCATAAAAAAACAGAGATTCATCGGTTTTTTTCGATTTGTCTGAATTTTCAGTAATAAAAAAGGGAATTAATTTTTCTTACTCCAAACGCGACCATTGTTTTGGAAAAGATCCAAAAATGTCAGACGAATTATTAAAACTTTTGAGTACGGTGGCCGCGCGTTTCAACTTGAACGGGTCGACACCATCGATGAGCTTGCCACAGAATTGTGGCGATTTGCGGAGCGAGCACAGTGGCCAGTTTGTGGAACTAACTGGCAGGTTAACAAAAAAGTCAGTCACTCGCTTTGCCGAGCTCCGTGATCGCTCCGGCGGATCCTGCCAACTGGTGATTTTAGAGGAAAGGCACCCGCGGATTGCACGTCGCATTAGGAACATGCCAAGCAACGTAAACCTAACCATTATGGGCCAGGTTATGCTCCGTCCGGAGCACTCACGCAATCCAACCATGTCCACGGGGGACGTGGAGGTGGTGGTCCAGGAAATTGGGGGCATTCAGTTCTTGCCCTGGAGCAAACGTGCCGGCGACAAGCGAGCCTATATGGAAATGGCTAAGAACCGTGTCACTAATGTCGAGAAAAAAATGTCTGGTGAGTAGAATTTGTATTGCTTTTTAAAACAATTTTAAATTACATTTTTTTTACCGCCTTTCAGGGACTGAAAATGTGCAAAAATACTTTGAGAATCGGGACTTCACTTGCGGAGACCTAAGGCGCGATGATATAGGCTCCATGGTGACCCTTGTCGGATGGATTCCGTACATTAAGAGTAACAAATTCTTGCAACTCAAGGATGGGCATGGCCAAACCCAACTAACAATTGAAGATCCGTCTGTGAGTGATTAAAAAAAAATGCTTAATTGTTGGGCTTATATTTATAAATTATTTGGCAGATTATGAACGTTTTTACTTCAGCCCCAGAACAGAGCGTTTTCCAGATTTTTGGTAAAGTGGTAAGCCGCCCCCCGGTGAACATTAATTTGGTGAGTGGGTACCGATCTATTTGAGATGAAGAGATCTAAAGTTTAAACATCCTTTTCTAGAAATACGTCACTGGGGAAATAGAGGTCTGTGTGACAAGCGCCAATGTCATCGACCCCAGTCAGCCCTACGAGGGTCCCATTAAGCAAAATATAAAGCAAAAGGACTTCGATGACGGATCGGACGGTGAGAATGCGGCCTTTAATAAGCCGCGTGTCAAGGTGCCAGACATCAACCGTTTCGCCGGTCGTACGCATCATTGCGGAGAACTAAGCGTCAATGAAATCAACCAAAACGTTGTGATCTGTGGATGGCTGGCCTTCCAACGAATGAACAAGTTCTTTATTCTTCGAGATGCCTATGGGAACACCCAGGTTATTGTAATGCCAAAAACCAAAGGATTGGAGGACTATGTTGGGAACATTGTTCCCGTCCAGACGCTCTTGCTTGTAGAAGGCACTGTCATTGCGCGTCCCCCATCTACCGTAAATCCAAAGATGCGTACTGGAGACATTGAGGTGTTGGCGGATAAGGTGACTGTCCTCCATTTCGACGAAAATGAGTTGCCAAAAGAGTTGCAAATAAAGCACGAAGAATAGAACCGAAATTGCAGAAACAAAGTTTAAGATAAAATATTAAGCTTTTTTGATCTAAAATGTCAGAAAAATAAACTGCTTTGCAAATTAATATTTAATTTTGTATAGAAAAGACTTGCCCGAGACATTAAGGTTCTCCGATATTTCCCTCCAGGCTTCGTTCTTGGCCGTTAGATTCTTGGAGACTCTGATCTTGTGGCGATCGTACAGAACTGGATGCATTTTCACCAGCTGGATAAGCTGCTCGTTGAGTAGATCATCCTGGCAGTCCTCCTCATCTTCCTCCCGCCGCCGTTTTTCCAATTCCGCCTCAAGTTTAGGACGCTTTTTTCGCTCTCGTGGCTCAAAACGCATTCCGTCGAGGCTCTCGTTGCGTGCCACTCCCTGCTTGTAGTGGTCCTTGAGAAACAGCAACCGCGGAAACATGTCCCAATAGGTGGGTTCGTCCGGACGCTCCTGGAAGCGGCGGAATTCCTTGCCGAACCGATCCCGAATGCTTTTCCAGCGAGTTATGCAGGCACGTTCGGAGGCGCCCATTTTCTGAGAGATGGATTTCCATGCCGAGTCTTTCTGAGCGGCATTTTTTACACTTCTGGCGCAGTCCTTGTCGTACAGAATCGGATGGTTCTCGACTAATTTAATCAGCTCGCCGTCGTCCATGGTGCAAAATAGACAGCCATGGGATTAAAGAGGAATTAGTTTTGTTTACGTGCAAAAATTGGACTTCAATTGTTTTGATTCTTACAAGTGTTGTCGCTATAGCTATTTCTAGCCACTCACTTATCGATATCTTTTTATATCGATAATACTATAATTTATTTAACGAAAAGTTCCAGTTATCCAGCAAGTTTTAATTAAACTTTTTCAACATCTTTCTCTTACCTTTATCTACTTCTACTTGAAAAAAAAACATATAAATTGATTCAAAATAAAGTGTCGTCAACTAGTGTTGGAAAGCGCGAAAATAATTATCGATTATTAGCTGCCGCGTCATTTAAATTTAAATTTAATTTAATATTATTTTTGTTATCACTTTTAAACTTAAGTTGGCTTTGATAATTGTTTCTAATTGTTCCTATTTTTTTTAGGAACCCTAATAGGAAACCTTCCCATACATGTGGAAGGATGTCGAAGGGCACTGGGCCTTTGTCAAAGCTGTATAATGCCATAGTCACTTCAGTTGACAAGTTTGTACCCAATGCATTGCAGCCACTTTGGCAGTCACCAGCAGGTAGGTAAGTCAGTCTACTTAATGTTGTAGTTACGTTTCTCTTTACTTAGGCCCGAAGACAGTATTTTTTTGGGGACCAAGTTTCAAATGGGTACGTCTCAAGAGTAAACTTAGCTTTCAAACAAATATATTTGGGAAATCCCTTATATTCCAGCTATTGGTTGCAGCTGGAGTGGGCGATGTCATAAATCGCCCGCCACAATTAATCTCTTTAAACCAAAGCACAGTTTTGGCCATATGTGGTTTGATTTATTCAAGGTTCGCAATGGTGATCACACCCAAAAACTATAATCTATTGGCAGTCAACTTGACAGTGGCTTCTATTCAGTCCTATTTGATTTATAAACATCTTACGTGGCGCAGAACAAATGCTGGAAACATCGTATTTAAGTATCCTAACCATATACGCAATCCGGATGATTGCTGGTGACTTTTAGACTCCTGGAATTTTTCAGCGTTTATACTTATGTATATTTTAAGACCCATCCAAATTTTTAGAAGTTGTCATATGTAGACTAATAAATACTTAAAATCTCACGAGAAATATTTTTATTTTTGATTAAGGAAATGTGGCTTAATATATGTGGCTTAATATTACAGATTAAATACTCAAAATCCTTTATCAATGTGGTAGGGATATTTATGTCAGATTAGTTGGGTAAAAATTTGGCCGTGTATACTTTCTCAAAATCCAAATTCATTTTTATTTCCGTTTTTATTTTTAATTCAACGGATATCCCATTGTGGAAGGATGTCGAAAGGAACGGGGCCTTTGTCAAAGCTGTATAATGCAGCAGTCGGTGTTGGCGATAAAGTGATGCCGCAAGCAGTGCAGCCTCTTTGGCAATCTCCTGCAGGTTTGTATGTCGGATTATTGTAGGATTTCCATACTTTCGCCTTTACCTAGGGCCCAAGACTGTGTTTTTTTGGGCGCCTCTCTTTAAATGGGTAAATACTTAAGCAAATATGTAGTTTATGTGTAAAAAATGAGTGGAATCTATATTCAGACACTGGTACTAGCGGGATTAGGCGATACAATTAATCGTCCAGCGCACTTAATCTCAATAAATCAATGCGGAGTTTTAGCTCTAACTGGATTGGTTTGGTCAAGATGGTCCGTTGTCATTACACCCAAAAATTATAGCCTTTTGGCCGTCAATTTGGCAGTAGCAGCTATTCAGTCCTTTTTAATCGCCAAACACCTGAGGTGGCGCAGCGATAATGCTAAAAATACCGTGTTTAAGTATCCTTATTTTCCCCACGATCCGGATGACGGCTGGTAGCTTCTATATTTTGACTTTAATTTATCTATTTACCATTATAACCCAACTATCAATAATCATAAATATATTTTACGCTTCTTTTAGGTATGCTTTACCTTGGAAATGTTCTGAAAAAGATTAAACTCCTTTAGAAAATAAAACAAATTGTAGTTTTGGTGTGCGGCTCTGAAGCTTTACAGTTTTTATTCCTTTTTCTCTTATGCATTTCTGAAATCATCCTTATATAGTTTCCGCTTGAAACTAAGTAAACTTTAGGTAAAATAACGTCACAGAACCCCGTGTAGATGTTGTTCCGGGGACTATAGGCATTGGTCAAGTGAATTACGACTATTTACGACTACTATTAATTATGGAGACTGCGATTGTAAATATTTAAAAGCTCAAGGTATGTGGCCGAGGTCCTGGACGTAGTGCCCTGCGACCGGGATAGTGCGCACAAGCCCACTTGCGATTGGTGATTGGTCGTTCTGTCGCCGGTCGTCCTGCAGCCAATGCGCTGCCTGCAAAGGACTCGTCGTTGACGGAGGAACGGTGGCATCTTCGGGTCAGGAGTTGCGCAAACTATATAGCCGGCAGCCGAGAATGCAGTTGGCAACACTCCTTTCGGCAGTCCTTCGGCCCACAAACACACACAAACGTTTGTTGAAAATTTTCTGCCCGGCCAACAGGCGTATACTTGATATATTACCCATACGACGTGTGAGCAAGGCGGAAAACTTCGTTTGCTCGGATGTGTGTGTGAGTGTGCTCCTTGGGGGGCTGCTTGTCACGTTGCCAAGAATTGCATTCTTAGCTGCAAAGCTTGCATGGGCGCTTTGCCCAATTCCATTCCCCGGGAATTCTCCTTCCCTATTTTTCCGGGCTTCGTTGCCGCTTTGCGTCGCCATTGGTTGGTCAGGCCTTCGGCTGTTGCAACGGCAATTCGGCTCGACTTTTCAGGTTCTCCTCCTCAATTGGCCAACGAGGCTTCCTTTAGGCCGTTAGTTGCTGCAACGAGCGAATTTTATATAAGTACATGTTAGTTTTCTGCCAAAATCGGATTGGTAATAAGATTTTAAGGGGTACTTTGTTGCAGGTAAAGTTAAATATTTTTCTGGGCCTTATATAAGAGGTCAACGTAATCATAAAAGCACCTTTAGATAGCATAATAGCTTTTTGAAAAAAAATATACATTTTATATTAACACGCATTTTGAGTAGAATTATATAAAATTATTTAAAATATTTAAGTTTCTTAAATTTTTAATCTCTTAACGTTACTTTCATTTTGAAATCACTCGATCGTTCCGTTCTTGATCATTTTTTCATTAATGAAAAAATATCTTTTATTACTTGTTTTTTTAGCGCCAACTCCCACCCAAGACATTGTATGCGTCTCCATTCATTATCTATTCTTATCTTGAATTTTTATAAACCTGGGCCACTGTGCCACAGTGGTGGAATGGGTAATGGGCCTCTGCCAAGATGGTAGCTTGCCAAAATCTTGCCTAGAAATTTTTTCTCACGCTCGTTTCCAAAAAAACAAACAAAATCTAAAGCGAAAAAAATGATGTGAAAGAAAGAGAGAATCTGAGAGATGCGCCGGGATGGCAATGAACTTTATTGCGTAATGCGAAATCTTGGCAAGCGGCTCGATGGGATTCTCGAACAGGGGATTCCCCCTAATGCCGGGAATACCGAGAACGATGCTGTCATGTAATTAAAGCGCCACCTGCCGGCCGATGCGTAAACAAATGAAGTCGACATAATTTATGATCATGGAGTTTTGCCAATAAGTTTCTTCCAAGACACGAAGCAGACACGCCGTCTGCCCCGATCTTTTGGCAGAATGAACCGATATATGTATATTTCAGATTTCAGCGCCCCCATTAGTTTCTCTTCCCCGGCTGAATGACTTCGGGAGAGTTTTTCCCATTGGCTTAGGTCAGGAACTGTGCTATTGAACAGCTGCCAATTGGCGGCACCCCACAAATATTATTCATTCCAGACGATTCAACATCCCTTCCCATAGTATTCCTCTAATTTCACACGCACGTGTTGGATTTATGTGAATTACGGCAAACGGAACTGGTCCAGAAATATCCGAAAAAAGTACAAGATACTTACAGGATGAGAACCGACAACACTTGCTTTTAATTGCCTATGACACAGCTGCTTCCACTTGCTTGGTCAATTTATGACCAAAGTCCCCGGCCAACATTGCCAAATTATGATAAATAATCCCCTATGAACAGCCCCCATCCATTATTCACTCTTGGACATGGGCGAAAATTCGAAAAAGTGTCCAATGTGTGATGACTTTGAAGTGCTCTTATGTAAGTTAGGAAAATAGGAAAAGTCTTTAGAAAAACACAAGAACAAATTCGGGGAAATCGCACCTACATATATATTGACAATAATAATTGCTAAAAATTACCATCACATGAGCTCATTGCAGATGATCTCACAGAGTCAGCCTTCTCTTAGCCTCAGTACCCATTTCAGTCTTGATAATGTGGCTCAATTTAAATTCCAACCAACTAACCAAAAGAATGATCATTAAACTTAATATGCCTATATAATATGTATGCATTTTTGCAGATTTTATGGCCGAGATAAATCTCTATTATGGGAGGCAGGCTGTACGAATTAATAAAGAAAATTTCTATATAGATTATAGAGACGTTCGCGGCATAAAAATGGCAAGAAGCGCAAAAGTCTTTGACGTTTTAAACAAATTTCGCTGTCCAATAATTTTGCCACTGTTTTTGGGACTATTTCTGATCTTTCCTTAAATTTTGTTGGTGTTTTCACAATGATTTTTCGGAGCGAGCTAAATCGCTTTTATTTATTTGTTCTAGAAGCTAAAAGTCGGCATTTCGGTTGCCTGAATCTTTTCCTTGTCTATTTTTTTTTTCGGTGTGTTGTTTGAAATTTCTCTGGTTTGGTGGTAGTGGCTGATATTGCCTCGATTTTGCCGTGTTGAATTTTTCATTTACCTTGCTATTTTCGGACATACTTGACGCGCGGCCCGCCAAAAGATCGAAGACGAAGGCGAAAGGCGCAAAAAGCGATAAAAACGTCAAGACCGAGAACCGAAAAGCCCGAGAAAACTGCGCAGAATTGTCGTCTGCCCTTATGTATGTATGGATGAAGACCTCCCCTTTCTACCTTCCCAGAGAACACACAAAATTAAGGGGGCCTATATACCATACTGTATACTATATATTATATATTATATATGTATAAATAGTATTCGGGCTGGTTGTCTATGTGTTCTTGGATCTTTGAGTTGCGCGATGACGCGCAATTGACGCGGGCAAAGACGCGTTGAAAGCGTCGCCGCAGCGTCTATTTTTGTGGACAACAACTAATACTTTTACTTGCAAATATATATAAGGATTCTGATACGGACAGATACAGATACAAATGCATCTGGTTGTATATTTCGTTTTAATCTATTTCAGTTGCCTCATCGAAAATGTATGTATTTTATGTGTGTGGCTCGCTTTGCTGTTCCATCTGCCAGAGTTGCTCGGTGTCTGTCTATAGGGCGACGGCACAAATTGTAATTAGTGTTAGTTTTTCTTAGTTTTAATTAGAATTTTCTTAATTTGCACGTTCCTGTGGCGCAGTGTGTGTGCGTGTGTTTTATGGTAAACAAATGAACCTTGAGATGCAGTTACCCTGCATTATATTCAACGAGTGTGGCGCATGCAGATACTTAATTAGGTTAAACTGGGTTAGGGAACGACTAGCACCGGTTACATAAGTCCTGATCACATAACTCTCTGTTCTTTCCATGGCCCCACAATCTGTTTCGTGTCCACCTACATATACTTGTATTATTTTTTCACAAAAATAAAGAAACACAAAGAATCTTTATGCATATTTTGTGTATATTTTGAAAGAATTGCAAAAACATTTTTCGGAGGATTTATTTGCCAGAATTAAGTGCTTCAAATGCTTTGTTTGTTTTAACGGCAGTATGTAGTCTTAAAAGCAATTTTAAGTAATGGAATCTTCAGTTTCATTAGTCAATCAAAGATTCAATCAAAACAAAAATGATAAACAAGAAACTAAAGCGAAAATCCTTAGCCGGGAAATTGGCAGGCAGCAAATATTAACTTGCTGCCAAAAACTGACGCCTTTACGAAAATCGAGAGCTGAAAAAGCACTCAAAAAATAAATTGCTTGAATATTGGCCAATAAATTTTACAAGACGTTGACATTTGGCCAACATCAAACGGCCTTGCCAAAGGCCAATCAAACGTCATTATTTGGCTTCATTCGAGTGCCCCGTGGCATGGGTGATAAATACAATAATAATGATAATTGGACACCTGTTGGCAAATGCTGGCGAATGTCTGGCCAAGAATTCTTTGGCCAATTCAACAACAATCGGCCGAACGGTGACGTAGCCGCAAACTGGGCAACTCGTCAAAAATGTGCGTCAGCAATTAAAATCATAATGAGAGTGCCAAGTTAGGGGCGTGCCACCTGCCCCCGCCAAAAATTCGATGCCAATGCCTCAATCCACGCGCCAGACACGCGACCCCTGGCCACGCCTCGCATTCCACAGGATGCGTTGCCAACGATGGTGCCAAAAATCTTGGCAGCACCTCCACGCCAAGAAGCCGTCAACTGCTGGCTGCGTTTGTTTATGTTTATGTTCGTGGGACTCGGCTTCCAGGCAGAGAGCCAGCAACGCCAAGGAAAAGGCGGAAACGGAAGGAAAAGGGCTAAGAAATATTGGTAAGAGAGTTTTGGCCAAAGGAACAAAGGAAATTTGATACTCTATAAAGGGGTTACCAAAGATTAAAAGCTATATACTTGGTCTAGATAATATGGTAACATTTATGTTTATTGTTTTCCACGAATTTAACGTTTTGTTTCAAAAATGTCCAAGCCTCTACGTTTACATTTATCCTCCCAAAAAAGAAGAGCATCAAAACTCCATATCTTACAAGAGAAAAAAAAATTTCCTTCTAAGATGGAAAATTTGTTAAGTGTTGGCCACTGCACCACAGACATATAGGCGCTGCCAATTGCAGACTGCGACTGCGACAATGCGGCGTATACGTAATGAAGGAGTTGCCCCGAGCCACCCAACCCACACATATATAACGTATACGCAGTGGAGGACAAAGTTGCGGACCAAATGCATAACAAATAAATAACAAAGGCCTGTGACCATCATTATAAAAAAGTCAAAGGAAAGGCGGCGGAAAAGGAGGAAAAAAGCATCTCCGCACTAATAAGTTTTAAGAAAAATGAAAATGAAAAATCGTTTGTGCATTTTTATAAGTGCAAAAATATGCAAATAGAGTAAATCATTACTGGACTGGACCAAAGGCAGACAAAGTTCTTCTTTGGCGATTTTTATTTTTTCGCCATTTTTTAGGGGAGTTGGTGGAAGGAAGCGGTAGCCAAAATCATAATTTGGCGATTTATTTGTTTGTTTGTTTTATTTCGGGCCGTCTAGGCCATTGAGAGTTATGGTCGGTCCTCTGTCGGCAAAATTGGTAGTGACACAAAGCGGAAGGGGCCGGAATTAATGTTCAACTTAAATCGCCATCGACATGCATTTAAAGTTCTTTGACAAAGTCTTTCTTTGGCAATTCAATTAGTTTTAATTGCTCGACTTGGCGGACGTTTAAATATTTTTTTTAAGCTCAGGCCTTGGGCCATCAATAAAATCAGTGCAGGACATAAATCTTGCAAGCCTTCTATTGCACAGCCAAATGCAAAATCGAAATCCGAATCGGAATTTGAATCCCATTTCGGATCTCTGGCGGAAACAAAGATAAAGCGCAGTGACCAAAGCGGCGAGAGGACCTTTTGTTGGACATATGGAGCCAGTCAAGAGGAAAGGACACAATGCCTTGGACTTGGCTTGGCTTAGTTGCCAATTTCCTGGTGAAATAATAAAAAATTCGAAGGAAGAGTCTTCTCCTGAAAAAGAGAATTATTTGCCAGGATGTCCGAAACATTGTTGGTGTCAACAAATTCCTTTTCAACGTCCATTTCCAGCAGCGAAAAAAATGGGAAAAAATTGGCAAAAAATAGTAACAAACGAGGCGAAGACAAAATTAATGTGAAAACATTAGGGAATGCCGCTGGATGTCCTGCTCTAAGTCCTTGGCAATTAAATTTCGTGTTAATTTTTTGACTCACCCCAGTTGCTTTTCTGCCCAATTAACTACTGAGAGAGAAGTGGAAATATTTTTAATTGTTTTAATGGATCGTAAATCTCGTTGTACAAGTTTTTGATTGCCCCGGCCCGTGGTTGTTCTTCTCCAGTGCAGACGCTCATAAATTTGGGTATTTAAAATTTCGAAAATCCAACATAGAACTATGCAATTTTATGGCACCAATCGAGAACTACAAACGGCCAGGTCATAATAGTACTTACTGGCCCCGAAATTTAATTGTGTAAAGTACAATGTACTCTGGCATGTTTTTTTGTCCAACCATAAAAGAATAAATCTGTCTATGAGATTAATTTCTGATATATGATTTTCGTTTCATCTTGCGGGAAACGTTTTAAGAAAAAAAAACTCTGGACTGGGTCTGGCTAGGACTGGCATGTCTGGGGAGGACAACCCCATTCCTGGTAAGTGTTCATTGAACCATAAGCAGACAGTGACAGGACTTGGGGGACTCTCGTTTTGTGTGTTTGTGTGTGGGTGGAGCTCTTTAGCATTTTTAGCCAGGCCTAAAAATACGGCTGGGAGACTGACTAAATGTTGGATGTTGGTACTTCGATCGGCACGCCCCCCATGGCGCATTCAACGTTGTCATTTCTGTGTTGCATTTGGGTTTATTTATGTGGCGCCAGGCTGTTCCCACTTGAAGCCTCCTTTGCGGACATTACGGATTAGAGGTAAGGGATTTCACTCTTTTGGCGAACGATTATCGCCATGTGACAAGGATGATCTAGTGGGTGGAGTGGAGGTTTCCTTAATCGGTAGATATTGTTTAAAGGGTTTATTGACTTATTGGTGGGAGAGTGGTTGGGGTAGTTTTTATCTTAATAACTTTAATATTAGTTTTGATTGTCATAAAAACACTTCCTTAAAAACTATCGATTATTACTTACCATTTTCCGGCACTTTTCCTCGTTCGGATGCTCTCCAAGTTTCCACTTTTTTCTGCTAATGGTTTGGCATCTTCAACTTTGACCTTTGCCACAAGTAACCAAGAGCCGGTTTATTATTTTACAGTATTATAGGTATATTGCTTTGAAGTGTTCATTAATGAAATATAATTTTTCCGCTATAACCCTTTTGACTTTGAGTTATTCACGTATTATTTTGTACCATATTTCTACGGTTTATGTAATTATTATCAAGTCATATTTTAAAGGGCTACATAATATCTGTTGGAGTTATTGTTTCTTTGGATATTTTATGGTTATATCATAGGCGATTATTGTTTATAGTTGTGGAACTAAGTTATTAAATATTTGGGTTTACTCATATATAATATATATGGGGCTATAGTTGTAAAGGCTCCTTTTGATGGAAAATTGCTTTCGAATATTTTTTTGTATTTTTTTTTAAATTTTTTTCTTCGAAATTGCAGTTCTGGAGTTGTTGGTGGTTCTCCAGTATTCCAAGTATTTTTAATTGGTTTCTCCAGTTGGAATATTTTTTTGAAATATTTTCTGGAGTCACCCTCCGGTGTTGCTGGAGATGCTTATCCTTTGAGTCTTCGATGGCGTTTGCCTCGCTTGACGTGCTGATGGTCAGGACAAGCACGAGTCCTTTCATTAAGCCTGGCCAGATGAAACAATCAACTTGCCAAATCATGGCTGGTGTTGTTTTCGTTGTTTGGGTCCGAGCCAGGGATACTTTTTGGACAGGATCTCTCTCCTAATTTTTTTTTTTGGCACCAAACGCTGGTCAGTTTCCACGCACTCACACACACACACACACGCGCGCGAATACACACACTTTTGCACCGCAGAGCAACTGGTTGTTGTTGCTGTTGTTGTCAGCTGCGAAGCAATACTCATTATTTATTTAATTGTTTATTGTTTTTTTACTTCTTATTTGCTGTATGATTGAGACGGACGCGAGTATCAGTTTGGACAGCGTCAGGTGTTCACTACTGCCCGGGCTTCACTGTGGCACATCCATGATAGATACGACGAGTGTGTATGTGTGTGTTAGTGGTGTGGGTGTGTGCCGGAGAGAGACAGGGAGCTGTCAATGGGCCATCAGGTTGCGGTTGTTTGTTTTTTTTTTGCTGCCCTGATCTTGGCCCTGATGTGTTTGAGTTGGCTAATCAAATGCGGACCGTGGCCAAAAAGTGCGCTCCTCCACCATCCACCTCCATTCCTCTTCCTCCTTGTGCTTTTGGCCACATCCTGCGTCACCTTGTTGTTGGCTGGCCACTTTTCTTGGCTGGCTACGCGTCAAATTCAAGCACAAACTCAAACTCAACTCCACTCAATTGGCAGCCGCAGCGTGGACGTGGACATGGACCCGGATAGCGATTGCCGGATCCGGGTCCAAGTCCGGTGTTGGCCGCCCTGCCAGCCTTTTGTTGGCTCGCCACACCAGACGCTACCAGTTTCTTGGCCAACTGACTGACGACTGGCCGTGCGGCCTGCCAAAAAGCGAGCCAGAGGCCCTCGAACGATTGGATTGCAACTTGCCGTTGCCGTTGTCGTTGTCGTCGCAGTCGACGTTGTTGCCGCTGCCGCTTCTGCTTTTTGTGTCGTCATCGGTGGCACCGCCTCTCGCCACTCGCCACCCTGGCAAATCTCCTTGCAATCGCACAACACCCTCCTCTCCCAAATGGGAGACGACTCTTCTAGCACTGAACAGTGGGACCCAAGCGGCCACTAGGCGGATGAGTAATATTTTAAAGAATAATATTATTTGGTATATAACTTGAAAGATTATTAATAGATTATATAATATGTTTTATTCTCTTAGTCTTATATAATTATTATTTAGAATTATTACCTTTTCACCTTCAAATTTCTCTGAAGCTACCATTGTACTTGGGCAGCTCTCGCTCTCTCTTTTTTCCACACTGCTCCTGCTTTGTTCTCCTGCCTTCGCCTCCCACACACCCCTCTCGCAACTGGCGATGCTCCAAGCGAGCGATCCCCCATTCTCCACTACACTTGCTCGTTTCGCTTCGTGTTTTTCTTCGGAAAAATTCACAGCTATCTCTCGTGCCGCCTCTGCCGCCGGCTCTGCTGCTGCGGATTCTAGTGGTGCAGTTCTGCTTCTTCGCCCAGAGTTTTGAATATTTTCGAGTCTTTAATCGTTTTCAAAAATATTTGAATTTCCAGCATTTTGAAAATCGACCAGAAAAAAAGATCCGAATTATAGAAGATGATTTATTGTAGGCACGTGTTTTTTCGGATGAAAATACTATTAAGAGACAATATTGTTATGGGTTTGTTTACCTTGACCAGACCCAATCTGAATTTTATCTTAAAACTGAAATAAAAATACATACAATCTCCAAAAACATACAAGTTAAATGCAATCTATAAGCAATCTGCTGATATGACTAATAAAATTGTTATTCCATTAAATTGTTTTTCTTCGCAAAAACGAAATGCAATTTGGAAAAGGTAATTCGCAGAGCAACAATCAATTTTCCTACCCCAATTATGAATGCATATGCAATGGGGCACCGAACAAGCAGATCCGCCCGAAAGATACACTCATATATATAAATACATGGCTGCCTTTCGACAAAGGCATAAACGCACTCATAAAATTAGAATTTAAATGAGGCACTAAAAACGCAAAAGGGAAAAACTCACGAAAACTCGTGAAAACTCAAAGCAACTCAAAGTGGCGAATGAAAATAAAGCCCTCTACTCTCTAAATGAATGCAAATGGTCAACAGGTTCTTAGCGTTTGCAAGGACACATCTTCGCAGGACATCGATGCCAATCAGAATAAGTGGACTTAGGGACTAGGGATTGAGCCCTTGCCACAGGATCCTCCTGAGCGCAGCCAGTGCGCTCTCATCCTGAGTGGATACTTTGTCTGAGTTATGAAACGAGCGGCGCCAGTGTAAAAATTTTATGCAAGCGAATACCAAAAATTTCGCTGTAAACTTGTAACCAGTGCTAATAAATTTCTAATAAATGCATGTTAAATAAAGGCCACAATGTTGGTTTTGAGAAAGCACTAAGAAAAAAGGCGAAATAATCAAAAATATTTTTAAAAATTTAAGTTAAAAATAAATTTTAAAACCATTTTCACATCGAAAGCTACATTTTATCATCTAATACTATCTTTGAAAATCTTCATATTATATATACAAAATTCGAATATTATTAGTATTTTTTCTCATGTATTTGTTGAACTCATAGTGTGTTAATTGAGCACCGATTACGCGACCATTAATAGGAGCTTCCCATCTGAAAGTCCGAAGGTCGGCGGTAGTCAGTTAACCACCGGCAGGAAAAACTGTGACAACAATGCTAGCCACACGTTGACCACAGCAGCACGTGCTGCCAGAGGCCAAAACAAGCTCCCCCTTTCCAATCCCCGCCTTCTAGCCCCTTTTTGGTCAGATTCTAACACCCAAAATACTCAAACCCTCATAAAACTGAGGGAACTGCTGTTGCTGTCGCCCTGTTTCCGCTACAAAACTAAACGTTTATTTATTGCCCAAACAGCGCCAAAGGACAACAACGCCAGCCTCGATCCTCAAACCATTGTCCTGGCAAATTCCTGCACCACTTCAACTAGACAAAGGCCAGGCCAAAGATAAACATACGAGTGAACATTGGGGTGGATCATTGTTGGTTTCAAAGTCCTTAAAATTTTATTAAAAAAAATAAATATTTTCAAAAAACCCTTTTGGAATACATGCGGAATGAGTTTGATCTGCTATATATGTCGTATGAGTAATATTTATTTTGGAATATTTTCAATGATAATCTTTGACTAAAACTATAATAATATTATTTTTGATAATGAATAACATTTATTTGCAAGTATTTTATGTAACAGTTTTATATACATAATGTCCACCCTACTGCACATATACTGTGCCATTTTTTTTAGAATCTCTACAGTTGCCAAAGAGTTCTTCTAACCGGGCAGTAAAAGCCCGGGGAATTCATGGAAAGGGAATAAGGCTGAGAGCAAAAAGCGAGAGGACGCCACACATCTTGATTTTTGCCAAACAAAACATTTTTCGAGCACTTGCTCGTCGAGGCTGCGATGGCTATAACTGTATTTGGTTATGTTAGTCACGTGGCCTCCACTTTTGGTTTTTGCCAAATTGCTGGACACCGGGGGAAGAGGATTCCTTAAAGAAAATCATGGGGAAAGGGTTAAGATGCCTTGGCAGAAAAACTGCAATGTAGTTTTTACTTTTTCTCTTTCTATAGATAAGTGTCTTAAATGAAAGTCAAATTAGTGAATCTTTGGATTCTAAACAGCATTTTTCATAAAATTTAATTTAAAATAATATCTTTTCCCTCTTATCTATCTAATCCCCAACTTCAAACACAATTTTAGAATTAAATCCTTTAGAAAATCCTACCTTTAAGCCTAATATGTTGGTCCATTGTCCTTATCTTTAACTCCTTTTTTGTGTAAATCCCGAAAACCCTATAGTTTTTTCATTTATTTTGGGCCACAAGAGGAATTTCTAATCGTTTTCCTGGAAATTACCTCCCAGCCGTTTTTCGGTTTTTGCGAAAGGCGTTGAGTTGATAATTTCCTAAGCCCGCACAAAATGCCAAGTGAGACACAATGAAGAGTCACCCACATTATCGAAAAGTTTTCGGGTCATTAAGTTTGCCAACAGACATCCGAAAGTGGCAGCGAAGAACATCCAGAGCAGAGCTCCTGGCCATGGGTGAAGTGAACGCCGGTATTACCAGAATAGAAAAACAATTGAAAACTTCAAGTGGCAATTAAAGTATGCTTTTCGCCTTATTTTAGCCGAAATTTGTTGGGACGGCAATTTAATGCACATATGCCGAGATTTATGTGTTTTGTACGCCACGCTTGGCCAAAGGGGCAAAACAAAGCGACATTTCGCTTTTAGACAATATTTTTCTTTAGAAAAAAAATAAGCATTAGAAGCAGTATGGGAGACATTGCTGTCTCTTCGAGCCGGGGCCAATGCCATAAAGAAGGAATCATCCCATACTATTCCCCTTTATGTGCTGGCATTTAAATGTACGAAATTGTTTTTGCCGCTAGCTGGCATCCTCTGACAGGATGCGAAAACGTTTGAATATTCTTTGCTCATTCCTAAATATTGTATCCTTTTTTTGTAGCGAGACACTACACAAAAAAATATGTTTTTCCTCCATTATTCGAATATATTTTTAACGTTAAATACTTAATACGAATTTTTAGTTAGGAAATAAAATTAAATGTCACATTTCATATTTCTAAAATTTTCTAGCCAATTACTTTTGATGTAATAATTTTTTGGAGTGCCTGTACCAGCTTATATTTATTTTATTTTGCCGTTGTCGGCGATTTTTTGCCTGGCCGCGTATTTGGCATCGCGATAGCGCCAGGAATTGTCTGCCCAGTACCAGAAAATGCAGTTCAAATATCGGCCAATGCGTCAGGGCTTGGGGGGATTGTCCTAAACGTACATAAGTATTTCTCGTAATACTCCCTTGGGTTTCTAATAGAACGGATTGAAAACCCTCAACTTTGGCGTACACACTGTGCATATTAATTTCATTTGTCGTGTTTACTTGGTCGGTCACTTGCTTAGTCTGCATTCAAAATGCGTTTGCATGCAGTGCAGAGTACCAGAGGCAGTGGAAAATCACACCGAAATACGCGAAAGCATTTGTCATTTGCATTCAACTGGGCCTGCATGGGCTCTTCTTTGATTTTCATCGGACTGGGATCTAAGTTGGGTACTTGATTCGTTTCTTCTGCGAAACCAGGGCAAATATTGCGGACTTGTCGTCGAGAAAGTTTTACCCGTTTGTCAATGTTGAGATTTGTGGCCTACCTGGCAAGGTTTGAATAAAAATTGATTAATGAAGATCCTGGTTGCATAATTGGTTAAGTGGGGAATGGCTATAAAAATATTAAAGCCATTTATTTTAATACAGACCAAAAATCACATTATTATTTAGTAAACAAGAACTTAAAGTACTCCAAAACAACCGCACTTTGCTGTACATCTTAATAATGACAAAAGACTGCGCCAGTCAACATTTACGGAGGCGACATATTCCCAACAGGTGTAGACGCCACAAGCGTAGCCACATCCTCATCCAAATGCAATTCTATTTTCGGTCATGGGAACGATGACTCGTCTCCCAACTCTTGAGACCTGAGCCATAAATATATACCATATATGTAGTGTGTAGTCGGGAAAAGCCACTAAATGCATCTGCAGATCAACTTTAACCCGCAGAAACCCGAAACACTCAATGGTAATGGCCACCCGCAACATTGCGACACAAAACACTTGAACGAGCAGCATCCGCACGGATTTCTGTTCTTTTTTTTTGCACTCGCCCACAAGACCCAAACCAAACTTTTTTGTTTGAGTTATTTTACGAGTTTTATTGGCTTTTATTGGCAACGAGATTTGAATTTTTCAAAACGACACTTGGCGGTGGCCGTTTGCTGTCCTGTTGGTGTTTCTCCCGGTTTTGGCTTAATCGTTAGTCATTTTTTATGGCCAGTATTTCGCCTTCAGGGCCACAAACAGGTGGCGCTCGGATATGTGGACCCTGCATCCTGGACATAACTTAACCACTGATTGCATTTTTATGGCCAAAAGTTCTGTCACAAAAAAAGCAAATATTTTTCGTGATAACCACAAACTGCTAATTAACTGTTGACTACAAAAACGTTTAATCCTTGAGCCTTAAATGTCCAACATACAAAAACGAATGGAATTTTTCGGTAATTTCATTCAAAGTGTGCCGCATAATGGCAGACGACAGACAACTTGCTAATTTTCATGCGCCATTTAAGGGGCGAATCCTTTTTTCCGAGGAAGGAGCAGAACTAGAGTCCTGCCTGTCACGAATTCACTTGACAACTCTTTTTTGCGGATCCTGGTTTTTTTGTTTTTATTTTTTGGCGATGATGCGACAAGCCGAGCCTCCTTGGAAGCTACTTAAAATTCAGTGCTTGACATAAACATCCTTAAGCATCCTGCTAGTCAACAGTCGAAAATAGTGAAAAGTGCCAGCAATGCGGTTTAACGATATGTCAGAGATTAGGGCGCTTTACAAATGGGGCTGTGACCATTAATTGGGGGGATTAAGGGATAGGACTGGGAAAGCAATCTAAACACTCTGAGATACATACACTTCAAAGACGATACTTTTCCACAAAATTTTCTCTTGTAATTTTATTGACTCCCCCGACTCTTCCCTAAAACAAAATGCAATAATAACCACAATAAAAATTTATAAAAATGAGCATAATATGAGCTTGGTAGTTGTGATATGAATAAAAATAAAATAACCGCCAACGGCAACTGCGAAACAAAGCAAACAGTAATTTCCCTCATATATAAAAACAAAAGCAAGGACCAAGGACTCAAGTCGAAGGAGTGGCTGTGTTTTGGGCCAAGTCAAAACGGATGTACAAATTGCAAGGCATAATTCAAATTGTTTGACTTTTTGACAATGACTGCGCCGGCACAGGCTCCCACTCTGAAGGATTTTCAGCAGAGTTCTTATCTTGGCATATGTGCCATGAACCAAAAACTGGCGCCATTCGCCTGCAATATTTCTGATATTCTGAGCCATATATCTAAGCTCACTGACTGCACTCTCGAGGCCTTTAAGAGCCCCTGTCCTGTACCCCAGTGGAGTGTGAGTCACATTAATTAGCTAAACTGCTAAACTGCCAGAAAGTGCGCTTAAAAAGCAATTAAATGTGATTACCATAAGTTCCATCTCACACATTCATGCACGTGGGAGTGAGTTTCAAAAAATGTGTAGCATACATTTCGGCTACCGCAGAAAGGCGCTTAAAAATTTCGTTGCAATTCTTTTTGGCTGCCATTTGAGTTCGAATGAGTTTTTGCCGGTTTCTGGCCCGGCCTGGTCTGAAGCCATTTGACTTAATTAGTTGGCCGACGCCAACAGTCGACGCCCTCGTCCTTTCTTTATTTTGTAGCCCAAAAACTATGAATTTATTTGACACTTGAATAAATGCGGTTTTTGCGGCAGCCAAAAACGACGAAAAATGATAGAAAATATATTTTTCAAAATGGATTTTTCGTTGAGAGCCAAAAATTTGTCTCCTCTTGCTTGGGTGTCGAGTCGACACACATGCCCATTTGATATATAACCCATGTCGTGGCTCTTGTTCCGCAGTTCGATTCACAGCTTCTCATCGCAATTTCCGTTTCCTGATTTCCTTACCCTGCCTGGGAAAAGGACTCGCTTGGCTCCTGGTAGACCCCGGAAAAAAGGAAGATGCCCGCACGGTTGGGGGGCGTGTATGTGTACTTAGCGTTTTGTAAAACTCCATTTCTTTGCTTTTTCTAATTTATGAATGCCTCTGCCACGGGGCGGTAATTGTGATGGGTGAGTGTGGCAAGTGGCAGAGTGCATTTCACAAGGAACAAAGGACCCACGTTCAATGATGTCATTTCGGGATGAAGTTAAAATGGACAAGAAGGTGACTGACTCTAGAAAATGAAATTAAATCTTAGTCTTAAATACTATTTTTAAAGTTTTTGTAATTTTTCCAAGAAAAAAAACTATTTTTATGATTTTATTATAGTGACAAGCAAGTACTCTATCCCTTTTTTCTTTTACAATCAAAGTTCAGAAATATTATTTTTTGCTAGTAAGCATGATAATTAAGAATTCTTAAGAATAATTTAGAAAGTATATACAAAAACTAATACTTAATTGTGATAATTCCTTTATTTTCGCAATACGTTTTACAAAATAATTATTAAAACACTTATACTCTAAAAATAAATATGCTGAAGTAAACAATTATATTCGCCCAAATTCATTCCTAAGTTGGGGATCTTCTGGAACCTCTATGGACTTCAAACAAATGCTTATCAATAATCACTCGCGATTAGGTGCTGATAAATAAGAATGTGTTTAGTTCTATGTTTGCAGTCGATCGCACTCTGTCAATCGCAAAGCACATACCGTCTGGACTCTTCAAAAACTTTTTTATTAATTATTTAAAAATGGGCTTATCAGCATTTCTAGCCTACATCGGTCTCTATGCGCTGGCCGTGTATCTCTACGAACATTTAAAAACACCAATAAGATTACTCAAAATTCGTTATTATGACGATGCAAAAAACAGACCCACTATCAAAGAACGTTATGGAGATTGGGCAGCCATCACTGGGGCCAGCGATGGTATTGGCAAGGAGTACGCCAAGGAACTGGCCCGCCAGGGCATCAACGTCGTCCTGATTGCCAGGAACGAGGAGAAACTGAAGGCGGTGGTTAAAGAGATTGGTATGAATAGTTTTAATTCCTACTTTCATTACTTTCAATAATGTAAAAATATTAATCTATCCCCACAGAGAGCGAGTCTAAAGTCCAGACTAAAATTGTTATTGCCGATTTCACCAAAGGCTCTCAGGTCTATGAACACATCGAAAAGGAACTAGCGAATGTACCGATTTCCATTCTAGGTAAGTTGAGAAACAAAACTTTCATAATAATATAGTATAAATAATATTAAATTAAACTCTTTTTACAGTAAACAACGTTGGTGCCGGGAAGCCCCTTGCGATTCTAAAATGGAGCCAGGAAGATACTCAGAACATAATCGACACCAATGTGGTGGCCGTCTCCCAGTTATCCCGCATCTTCTTGAAACGGATGAAGGATGCTGGCATCAAAGGAGCCATAGTGAATGTTAGCTCCGGAACGGAGTTGCAGCCCCTGCCTTATGCGGCATATTATGCCGCCTCGAAGGCCTACACCCGGAGCTTAACTCTGGCACTGCAATATGAGGCCAAACCTTTTGGAATTCATGTGCAATTGTTGTCCCCCAATTTCGTGGTGACCAAAATTAATTCATACTCTAAGACGATTATGAAGGGCGGACTATTTATCCCCTCAGCGGAGGTGTATGCCAAAAGTTCTGTGAATCAATTAAGGGATGGAGTGGACGAAACTGCTGGTTATATCTGGCATCAGATTCAAAATGCCCTTTTCACTCTTTTCACCTCGCGAATGAGGACTTTCCTTTCCATCAAATTAAAAATAAGATAAATCAGTGATTGGCTGTTACAGTAAAAAAAAAAAAAAAAAAAATAAAAGTAAGAAATACTTAATACTTACTTGGTCGATTTTTTTTATACTGAATAAATATTTTTCATATACTCTCAACTCATTCCTATATCGATAGCTAAATCACTCGATTTTAGAGATATACATCATCCCACAAATATAAAATTTATCCGCATTAAAACCATTTCTAATTACTCGTTTCCATTTAAAATAAAACGTTGCAACAAAAATTAAAATATAAAAATATGGAGTAATCGTAAAATCATTTGTTTGGCTTTTCGCGAGCGATAAATAAATATATTTTTAAATTTTTATCATTTTATGTGTTGAAACCATTAGGCTTTCGCTTTTTGCATTACATTTGCCACCGTTGGCCTTTAAAGTCGGGGGCCATCTGCTAATGGCACAACTGCCTGGAATACGCGACCTTGCTCACAAAAAAATGCAACCGGCCCGATGGGTGGGCATTTTTAATTTGAACATTTCCAAGTCTAGAATCGCTCGAACCATTAGCACGTATATAAAGACACATGAGCGATAACTGAACAAGTGGTAATCGAAGTATATACTCGAGGCTCGTCACTCGTCAATAACAAAAAAAAATAAACACAAAACGGATTCTTTTGGCGCAAATTTAACGGCAAGTCGAACACCTTTTCATTGCTTGGACTTCCATAAAATGCACGCTATTTAAATTCAGCGCCCTGTCCGGCCAAAAGTGTGCAAATTGCTCCGTGACCGCAGTCCATCGCAGGGAGTCGATCGCACAACACACACTCTCTTTGCTCAAGCACTCGAACAAAATTCAGCAGAGTAATAGGAGTTTCTTTTTCTCAAATAATACTAAAATGTCAGAATTTCTCGCCTACGTCGGCTTCTATGCCCTCTCCGTGTATCTCTATGAACAATTGCGGACGCCCCTCAGGATACTAGGGATGTGGTTGATGAATCTTCTAAAAACTAAGCCAACACTCCTGGAGCGCTACGGAGACTGGGCGGCGGTCACAGGGAGCAGCGATGGCATTGGCAAGGAATACGCCAAGGAGTTGGCCCGGCAGGGCATCAACGTTGTCCTGATCGCCAGGAACGAGGAGAAACTAAAGGCAGTGGCCAAGGAGATTGGTGAGCTATGAAGATAAATATAAAATAATGTTACATTTTTATTTTTTCCCCATATTCTTTATTTATCTATTTTTTTGTTACTTTTAAATACAGACACGCTTCAGCAAGAGAATCTATATATTTATTTTTTTTCTATCAATTTATAAAGAAAAAGCTTATCCTAAAATTTTCGTTTATTACTTAAAACACTGAAACTGATATAGTTTTTTTTTATCTACACCTCGGCACCTAAATTTCCATTAAGTTATCAAAGAACTTGGACAATAAAGTTGTCAAAAATTGATGATTGCAATCCAGTTTGGAGTTATTAAATCTAATTCAAATGATTTTGCTACCGATAGAAACTTGATTACAAACACGACAATTTTCAAGAACACGCAAAGCTTTCGTTCATTTATTTTTGGATTAAAAAAATGTGCATTTAATTAATTAATTTTATTTACTTCATTGTAGAAATCGAGTCTGAAGTAAAAACCAAAATTGTAATTGCTGATTTTACAAAAGGTTCTGAGGTCTATGAGCATATTGAAAAGGAACTGGCCGAAGTCCCTATTTCCATACTAGGTGAGTTGAATGAACTGTCAGGGTACTCCTTTTCTCTCTGTGTAGAAAAGAAGCAAAAATACTAATTTTATAATCCTATCCGATACAGTTAACAACGTAGGTTCCGGAAAACCCCTCCCGCTGCTAAAATGGAGCCAGGAAGACACTCAGAACATCATTCAGACCAATGTGTTGGCCGTTTCGCATTTGTCCCGCATCTTCTTCAAGCGGATGAAGGCGGCTGGCATCAAAGGGGCGATTGTCAATGTCAGTTCCGGAACAGAGCTCCAGCCTCTTCCCTATGGAGCCTACTATGCCGCTTCGAAGGCCTACACCCGCAGCTTCACTCTGGCACTGAAGGACGAGGCCAAGCCCTTCGGAATCCATGTGCAATTGTTGTCCCCAAACTTTGTTGTCACCAAAATTAATTCATACTCCAGCCGGATTATGGAGGGAGGACTGTTCATTCCCACAGCTGAGGAGTACGCCCGGAGTTCTGTGAGTCAGTTGAGGGATGGAGTGGACGAGACACCCGGCTATTTCTGGCATCACGTCCAAAATGCAATTGTAACGGCCTTGACCTGGAGGATGCGGACTTTTGTCTTTTTCAAGTTCTTCCTCAGTGTTACGGATAAGTCAAGACAAAAGGAGCAAGGAAAATAATCAAATTTGAATTTTATATAAATAATATATTAATAATATTTAAAGGATACATAATAAACATTATTCTTAACACAATATCTCTTTGGCTATTGATAAACTACTTTTAGGCAGAAGTATCAAACTTCAAAGGTTTGTATCTCGGCTAACCGAATTCGAAGTTTCGAACTTATGAGATACTTGTTTGCCAAAAGCTTTTTTTTTTGCACCGGATGTTTCTAAATTTATTTTAAACTCTAATAATTGTTATTTACCTTATAAAAGTAATTTTTTATTTTTCAAAACTCACAGCTAATTAATTTTCGAGTTTAAAAAAATAGTTTATAAAAATACTTAAAGACAAGTCTACAACACTATCAATACTACAGTGAATCTCTCTAAAAAAGCTCTGGGATTCTCATTCTGATAGAATATGTTCCTCCATGGTTTCCAAACTCAAAGTATGAGTTTCGTACTCATTCTGTAATCAATACTCAGCTGGGCCGGTCGTCCCTTTTTATACAAACTATTGATTTTATTTCTAGCCTATAGAAGTTGACAAACTGTAAGTTAAAACTAAAGTAAGTCTCATATTCCATTCGATATTTCGTCATAGTGGTCGTTTTTTTTTAAATTAGCAATATTAATGGATAGTAAACACTTAGGAAAGCCTTTCGCCAGTCATAAAATAAACAATTAAGCAACAAGTTGGAAGACATTTTCTTAGCAAGGTATCTACATTTTAAAATTTGAAAATAATACAATCTAAAATAAATAATCTTTGAACATAAACTTTATACCATTAAATGGTACAAAATGTGCCCAAAAAATTAGTTTTGTTGGGAATCACACATGAGTAGTTTCTGGGAATGAAGTAGTAATTTCCTAACACCATTAGTCCCTCAAATTTTTTTACTCACAAAAAATTTACTAAATTGCCTTAAACATTATTCGAATATTTGTGCAAATTATAATTAATTCTTTATACATAAATATAGAAACATTTATTTGTTATGTTTATTCACTGTCTTTTTTTATTTCGCTGAATTAATCGGAAATGCAGTTGGGTTGGTTCCGCGGTTGATAAGAAATGCTTTTTAAAAAAGGGAGGGAATAGCATATGAAATTAATAAAATACATTCATTAAAGACCTCTGTAATCTCTTTAAAATTGTTTTAAATAATATTGTCATTAGCAGTACTTGAAATGTATATCAAATTTTAAGATTGACACATTTGTTTGAGATTTAACAAGCGTATCTGTAAAGGAAAAAAAATAGTTTATGTCTCAGAGGTCTTTGCATGTCAAACGATAATTTAACGCATCTGTCCCTTAATTGTTTGCAATTAGTTCTACACCAAAAGTAAACTGATTATGCACTTAGTAAATGAAACGAAATTACTACAGTTCAGGCCAGGTTCAAAAGACATGACAGAGACGGAAACTTGACAAAGCTAGAGTGGGAGAAAGGGAAAAAAATCATTTGCAGGTCACATCTTTCATGGCAATTAAATGTCAAATAATTCAAGAGCCCAAGACACGTACAGTATGTAGCTTTTCAACATCTTTTGCACCGAGACCGTAGAAAATGGGCAACTGAAGAAATTAAAATTTTATGAAATAATGAACCGACAAAAAGTGAGTAAAACCGAGGAAACCGAGAGCCAGCAACTGCAGTGGCCTTTCCGCTGTAAGTTGTTGCCTTTTACAATTGTACTTAGCTTGTGTTTATTGTGCACAAGATCCGAAAACTCAAAAAAGTTCGAGACTCGGCTCCAAGACAGCCAAAAAACAGGCCGGGCGAACCAAGCCGAGGTTTGAAAATGTTCAGTGCGTGATCGGCGCTCAAACTTGCAACTTGTGTCTCCGGTAAATGAAATATATACAAAAAAAAATGTATAAAGAAAAACTTAGAAATAAATTTATTTAAAAAAAAAGAGTCAGAGTATCAGACAGACAGTGCGCGATAGTGTAGTGATTATAAATTAGTGGTAGTTTTTTGTTTCGGAACGAAACAATAAATAATCAAACACGAGTTTGTAGTGTGATAAGCGAGAATACCATCCACAATCCATTCCCTTAACCATTGACGACTATCAACAACCATCCAAAGTTCTTTTAAATCGAACCTATATAAAGAGAACTCTCTTAACCATGCAGCCAGTATCGGAATTCAACATATACACTCTGCTCAGGATGGCTTGCGTTTGGCAATTGGTGTCGTGGTTTATCTTCACGGTCGGATTTCTGGCCATACTCAACTTTCTCTACGACAACTTGAAATCCTTGATCAGTATAATCAAGGCGGTCCTGGAGCCCTATTTCCAGCCACATTTGCCAAAGACTTTGATCGAAAAGTTCGGCCAGTGGGCAGGTGAGTACTCATAACAAACACTATAGGTTCTCTTTATTTTTTTTTTCAATCCTGTGTTTGCATATTTTAACCTCAGGGGTCTGTCAATAGTATTCGAATGAAAATTGTTTGATTTTCGTTCTCAAGTGAATTTGTAGAAGAATTCTTTCAATTCTCACGTCATTAACTCATTCCGGGTTTAATAATTGATACCCTTTAATAGCTAAATATTATGCAAATTGCATATAGTCCCTAATAACTTATTATTTTTAGTTATTATACGAATTTCGTGAGCTCTGTTCGCCAATCATTGGGCTAATCAATTCGTATTTATTGTACTCATAGAGATTTATATTGTAACTAAATGGTTTCCTTGAGATTACACTATTTATAGTGAAATAAATCGTTGAGTTGCTATATTAGTTGCTGTTGAATGTTATCAGTAGGTTACAAAAACGTATTTTCGATTAGATAGGGAATCAATAATTTTTTTTATGCTTTTCCTATGCGGCGTATCCGGCTTAATGTGTAGGTTTTTATCAGTCAGTTGGTTAGATCAAAAGTCCAAATTTTTCGGGCTTTTTGGTCTAGTAGTCATATGAATTCTGGTGAATTATTTTGAGGGAAAAGCCACCATAGTAATTTGCACTTGTTTCCAATTTTTAATTAGCTTATAACGATTTAGTTGCTAAAATCGATTAATCAGGGGATATTTATAATGTGGTTAAAGGTTACTTTACCTTTCCTCATATTCATGATGACCAGTGTAAAAAATATATTAAAACCCTACTTTAAAAAATACTTACAAAAATTATTTGCATTAATAAATTATAAATGTAATCATAACTACATGGTTTTTCAATCAAAAATATGAAGTGCAGGACATTAAATGTAAAAATAGTCCAGAGATCAACTTTAGTTAAGATAATAAAATAAAAATCATAATGAGTTGCATTTAGCCTAAATAAAGAACTGTCACCATGAGTCATTTATTCCCTTTGATTCATAAAAAATAAATCAAATTTAATCATGATTTGTAATTATTGAGCGAAATCATTATAATTGCCGAAGGATATCCGAATGTAATTTCAAATATTACCCATTTATTTCGCTTTGTTTATACTTTTGTTTATGGAGCAAGCAAAGTCATTCAACTCGTAAACAAACCGGCTTGCGATTTGTACGTTTATTTTGGATATTGTGTTAGCATTCGCATTTTTTTCTCCGCTTTTATATTGTTTTTTATTCGCTTTCATTGCCCCGAGTCTCGTGCTGCTCTTCGTGGTCTAACGGTTGTAAATTATACTACTATCGCCTTTATTTTCGTTTATTGTTTAATTAATGAATGACCTTTTGTGTTAACAAGTGATCGATTTATGCATAGTTTCCCTAATTGAATTATGGACGCTTTTTACTGTGCCTTGGCTAAATCTTGGCTAAATTTGTATAATTAGCCAACCACACGCAAGTACAATGATCGATGGTGTTGCTATTGTGTATTGTGGTGTTGCTGCCGTTTTCATGTTTCCGTTGCACAAATATTTGGCAACCAATAACCAGCTGCCAGTGGCAACATTGCAGCAATTGCCACGCTAGCCGGTTTGCTTCTTAGAGTGCTTCTTTGCGGCCAAAAAGGCATTCCATGATATTTGCTTTGGTTTCGACAAACCGGCAACTAACCGCCAGCAACTGGTGATGTGATTAAAAGAGACTGCCAAATGCAATGCATTGATTAGCAGACAAATGTTAAGTTTTTAAAGGTCTTTCGGAGGAGGTGAGTTGCTAAAAATAAAGCCAAACAATCGAAAGTGATGAAATGGCTAAGTAATTGGGCAAAGTTAAGTGAAATTTCACTGAATATTTTAGACTATCTGGTCACCATATAAGTTCCTTTGCAATAACCCCCACCTGTCTTATTGAGATCTTGTTTTCCTTTCACTTTAGTTATAACTGGAGCCACCGATGGCATTGGAAAGGAATATGCCAGGGAACTGGCTCGTCAGGGTCTCAATTTAGTGCTCATCTCGCGCACCAAGGAGAAACTCATTGCAGTTACCAACGAGATTGGTAAGTCAACATAATATCCTATAAAAAAATACACTAATTTTGAATTACTCTTACAGAGGGCGAGTTTAAGGTGAAAACCAAATGGATTGCCGTAGATTTCAAACAAGGACGTGAAATTTACGATCAAATCGAAAAAGAACTCGCTGGCATTGAAGTTGGCATCTTGGGTAAGTAAATATATATTTGTATTTAAATTTATTTATAAAGTTGCCAGGCATTCAAGACATATTATAATATCACCAAGAAAGTTATCCCTGTCAAAGAAATTCTTATCGAAAATTTATTTTTCTGCACCGAATCAGCGTAGATTAGGCTTTTTGTATATGGTTAACCATAAACTCATAAACTTTTATGCTACGTTTTATATTCCAAACAAGAACTAATGACATTTATACCTTGGCCCATAACCTAATTATTCGCCAAGAGAACTTCTTGTCAACGGATTTTATAATCGATCTTTACCGCACAATTTGAACATTAATCATTGTCAACGGTGGCAAACGGTAGCTACACACATTTTTCATTTTGTGACTCTTTCTGGTGCTGCCTTTCAATGCCAAACAATAATAATAATTGCGTGCAATTATAATGACTCTGTTTTTTGGTCTCTTGGCGAGGCAAAGAGTGGCTTAGGCGGTGTTCAAGTACATTTGTGTTGCTGTCGGAATTTTATTCGCCATACCAGACTCATAAACGCTCTGACGCGCTTCAGCAATTTACATTTTGGAACTGAGTCGTTGTCGGCGGCGACAACCTTGTGCACAATTCAAGGCAGTTTTCCAAAAAAAGCTGAGCTGATAAGACTTGACATTGATCTTGGTCATGGGAATTTTTATGGTGGCGATACGTTTAAGAGATTTATAATTTAAGTAACGAGCTTATGAATGGGTTTCGATAACTGACATTTCTTATTTTAGTAATGTGTATGTCTTTCTCTCTTTCTCAGTCAACAATGTGGGCATGATGTACGAACATCCGGAGACCCTTGACCTGGTCTCCGAGGAGCTTCTGTGGGATCTGCTGACCGTCAACATGGGATCGGTCACCATGCTGACCCGCAAGGTTCTGCCCCAGATGATTGGCCGTCGCCGGGGTGCCATCGTTAATCTTGGATCCTCTTCGGAGCTCCAGCCCCTGCCTACCATGACTGTATATGCGGCCAGTAAGAAATTCATCACATACTTCACCAAAGCCCTGGAAATGGAGGTCCAGGAGCACAACATCCACGTCCAGCTGGTGATGCCCAACTTTGTCACCACAAAGATGAACGCCTACTCCGATCGTGTGATGAAGAGTGGAGCCAGTCTTATATTCCCCAATGCATCGTCCTATGCCAAATCGGCTGTGTTTACACTGGGAAAAACCAGCGAGACAAATGGTTTTTGGACTCATGGAATACAGGTGTGTCAACTGGAGCTAGTGACATTTTATTGTTAAAATTTTTTTTTATAGATTTTAACTATTTTTTGGTATTTAACCTTTCGCCTTTTTTGCAGTACTCCATCATGAAGCTGGCCCCCTTGTCACTTCGTACTTACTTGGGCCATAAAATGTTCAAGCAGCTGAGAATTGAGGCTCTGCAGCAAAAACAACAGAGACTTAAACTGCTTTAACTGATTCAGCTTTGGTTTAGGAGTCATGTAAATATTTGGTTCTTAGTCTTAAGGCTCAACAATATAATAAAAAACAAAACACTTTTGTAAAAAGTCCGAAAAAAATAAAATAAACATGAAATATAAACAAAAAACAAAAGTTGTGAAAAACAGAAGAGAAAAAACCGGCTGGCAAAATCAATTGCCAAAATGCACTAAACTTTGCCGGATTGCATAAACGCTGCAATTTGGCAATGGGATGCAAGTGAGAGGAGGCAAAGGCAGGGGGCGTGGATGGTTTTAGCCGTGAAACCGGTTGGCCGGTTGGCGCAAAACTGATGACCGACAAAAACAATAAAGTGGCCACCGTCGGACGGAAGCCACCAATGACCAAAAACAACCAAACACGACGATGTCTCCGCTTCATTGCATGCACTTTGCGTTATTTTGGATATTGTATATATTTATGATTTTCGTTTTGCCATTTTATTAACATTTTGGCGAGTACTTAGAGGCCTTGTTTGCTTTGCATGCAACATGCAAATGAAGTCCGAGTACTTGACCACGTTATTCACACAATGATCTCTCCAAGAACTGCCCATAATTACAAACCAAATGGCATTACAATGCATATGGTATATGACTTGCAAGCCCCTAAGGGTGGAATGAGTTATGGAAGGCAATTTAAGTAAATTGTTGGCTATATATATCTTATGGAGATTGGCCATTTGTCTATGAAGATTCAAAAAATTAATAAAGTTAAAATTTACATTTTGACCAAGAACCATAGCCGTATCTTTGTCAATTTCCTTCCGGTTCTTGAGAGGAATACCTTAAAAGATTTGTATTTCGATTCCTCATCAATCTGCCTCAAAACCTCAGTACGAAATTTTCGATCGATATTTTTCTAATTTTTATGATGTAACCCCTTGTAAAATCGGGGTTTTCCATGCATGGCTCAGAGCCATATCCATATCTTTGCCAATTTTCATTGAGAGGAATACCTTAAAAGATTGGAATTTCGATTCCCCATCAATCTGCATCAAAACATCAGATCTAAATTTTTGATCGATATTTTTTTAATTTTTTTATGATGTAACCCCTTGTAAAATCCTGATTCCATGGGCCACATTCATAGCATCTGTATTATTTTTTTCGTGGGCCAATGAACCGGAAATCGGTTTCATCTGATTCTGATTTAGTGAAGGCCTGAAAGTATGCTACGAAAGACCGGGATCTGTCGAAAATCAAGTGACAGTATATTCGTCGGTATAATAAACCATTAAAAGTAAATATTTCTTATTATTTATGTTTTGGAAAACTGTTTTTTTTCTTGACTTTCTTCTTTATCATTTACTCTCCTGCTATATATTCGTTGTTAGTCCATTATCAACAATTAAAACCCAAGAATTTTAAAAGAGGCTCTTTTTTGAATAACTAATCTTCAATCAAAACGACATTTTATTAGGTTGTTTTTTTTTTTATTTCCTGCAGTGAGCTGTTGTTGTTGCTCTTTTTTTTTTTGTTGTGCATATGTTATTCACAATTAATTAAAAGAAAAGTAAAATGCAGTTACAGGTTATGTATCTCTTACTAAGTACGAATGCGAAATAAATTGATTTCTGATGTTGTTCTCAACGTTCTTATACTGTACACCATGGTCTATAAATGGCAAACTAAGTAGTAATTCCATTGCGAAACAAAAACGTAGAAATAATATTGAAATCACAAAATAAATTTATGATTACAACAGATGACGCCAACACCTGCAGCAGTGCCTTCGGAATGGATCGTTCTTGCAGCGCCTCGAAGGTGAAAGAAATCTAGCGCGGCGCTAAAAGAAAACAAAATGGTTTTTGAAAAGTTGAGGGAAATATTTCAATGGAGCGCATCCCAGAGGGAGCCTTATTAATTATACTCACCACTCAGCATGGGTTGTCCATCGATCATCGCAATGATCGGAATCGGAGAGTGCCGGCGAGCCTCCGATTTGGGCAGCTGGTGGCTTTGACGTCATCTAAAAATGTATGCATTAAGTTATTTATACTATAATTGGCCATTGAAGCATTGGATTAATGGATCAAACTAAAATTATTTTTCACTTGTTGCGAAAAACAATTCCCAAATAATATATTTTGTTTTGTTTGTTCAAGTGGCCACAGAGGCATAAACAATGGCTTACCATTGCGTTGTTTGTTCTTTCGAAAATTTATTTTTAGTTCAACAATAGTATAACTCACTGTGGAATTTCGTCAAAAAAAATATTTTTGAAAAAAAATCTAAAACGGATTTAGCAGTTTATACTCGAAATTTTGACATTTAAGAAAGATTCGAAAGCATTTAATGAAAATTAATTATAATTTCCACCTTAGCCAATCATAAATTTCATGGCTATAAAAAATGGCTGTTTCTTTGAACATTTTTATGCTTGTCCCTAGATATATGTACGGATTTTCGGTTCGACGTTGTGAAAATGTTCTGAGAAAATGATTTTGGATATTTTCGGAAGAGGAGGAGGCGACAGGAAGGTGTTTAGTGGGCCATGTCGAAATTCTGTCGTTAAAAAATAGAAACGGAAAATCTTTTGAAAATTATTATCGAGCTGCCGAACGGTTGCCAAAAAAAAAGTGAACCATGGAAGCGTTAAAATTTTCTCAAGGTTTCTTTTCAAATTATATGTTTTTTGATAATAATTTTGCTAATTAATTAGGGCGTTACTCACCTGGCTTAGGTTACTAGTAGAAATCCATTAAATGCTAAAAATCTTAAACGCGTAGGGTCCTAGAAGCGCCGCAGTCTTGGCCAAAAAGTTGTTATTGGCATGGCCGGGACGGGCGGGCTTGGAATTGAAATTCAACATGTAAGCTATCCTTGATTTATTGATGGGTAAGATGGGACTGGATGGTTTTAGGGGATGGGATTAGAAGGCGGCTTCGTAGAAGGCATAGAGCAGGAACAGCAGGAAGGCCAAGATGAGGAAGGTGGTGAACAGACTCCTGGCTTCATTCATTTTGATTGAGTGGTTGTTGTTGGTGGTGGTTGCTATTAATTAGATAATACGAAATTAGGTAATCTGTTGACCGATCAATCGACACACTAATCACACACTTGGGATATGGGTTTCTAGTTTGGAGAGGATTTCCAACCGTTCGTAGCTAAAGACGCGCAATAACTGAGAACCCGGACAGAATTTTTCGATCTGAATTCCGTTCTGATTCCGTTTCTCCACAATAAGTTGGCCAAGTTGCTTGGAATTATTATGGCCATGCCCAGAACGCCACACGCATTTGCAACCACATAGATCTGCCTCCCCCCCTCTATATACACAGACATTTCTGAAATATATTTGAAAAAAAAAGTTCATTCAGTCTTGTGTGTATCAGCGATTTTTTATGCCTGTATGGGTGTCCAGTTGTTGCTCATATTTTTTTGCCACGGCACAAATATTTTCTAGATTTTGTAGATATATGCTAATATATATAGACGCGTCTGCATATATAAATGGGTTATAGTTCGGTATGTATGGATATATCTGGCATATATGTGCCCGGATTCCATGGGATTCTAGTTCGTTTTTTTGAGTTCTTTGGATAATAATTCATTTACTGGACTGCATTTAGACAAATTGCTTTTCCCGGACGGGACCTTGTCGTTTGAAAAATGAAATAATTAAATTTTATTTATTTGTTTGGTTTGTGGCGGAAGGTGGGGTCTGTTTTCTCCAGGCAATTGTTTGTTTCATCTGGATTTTAGATATTTATTTACTTTGTGTTTGTTGTTTTTGAGATCGTTTTGAAAATATTGAAAAGTTCTTGAACGATTCGATACCACATCGATCATAGGTCACGTAGCCCCATTGAGTTTATGGCACATTTGGGCTTTAATGAGCATTTCAAGGATTGTGATTGATTTTGTATTATCTCGAATAGCAACAAGCGGAAAATTGATTCTCCAAACTAGTAAAATATGAAAAGACTATTCCTTACCTCATATCCTGCTCTAAGGACCTTCTGCTGGGCCTAATAATCTACAATACGGCATAAATGATGTAAAGGAAGAACAGCAGGACGGCCAGGATGCCGAAGGTGGTCATCAGGTTCTTGGCTTCACTCATGATTGGTTTTGCTGAAAAATGTACAAAATATATATATGATTTTTTAAACTACGAAAATGCAAAGGTTGTACGTATAGATTTATAAAGATATATTTTTTTATTCGGCGCGTGAGAAGTTTAATTTGATAGAAACATAAAAAAGGTGGGCAATAAATTCTTGCGAAACACATATCATTTTGTTTTAAAATAAGATAATCAAATAAAATCCAAAGATATATATACTAGTCATGTTTATATAAAGACGACAGATATGAAAGCCATATGGAAAATATAAAGTCTTTTGATTTTTTTATTTTGTCTACGTCTGGTTATATTTATTTGATGATTCTCTTCTTATTGTATTGCTGATAGAGCAATCAAAGAATATATTGTTGTCTATATAGATTGAAATAATTCCAGTTTTATAGATTGGAACAGTTCCAACTGAAAATTGAAAGAACACGCGTGAAGACAAATTTATGAACACGGCACACTTGAATTCGATTTTTCAAAATTTTAAATTGCGAATTTATAAATATTCTTTTTGCATTTCACTGGGATCTGCAGATCACTTCACATGTCTCCTGGATATACCTTTGGGGGTTTTTTCGATGTCCGCTAGGGAAAGACACAATTTCGTGCTATTAACTGCTGAAAGCCTTTGGCTCAACTAAAATCATTGGCTCGTCCACGAATTGGGATATAGATGAAATACTTAGCGAACTGCAAACATCCATACACACTATGCTAGAGGGGACCTGACAAGTGTGGATATAGACCGTCTTCGGTGTATATGTGTTTATGGATATATAGCCAAATATTTTGTCCCATTGGCCAAAATGAGATGCCACTACTGAGGCGGAAAGTGCAGACTTTTTGGAAAGTCGCGTAGGAATAACATCGAAAATAAATAAAATAAATTTGCGGCGCACATTTTGACAGTTTTTAAGCAGCCGCTTGCTGAATCCGAAGCCAAATCACCAACAATAACAATACATTCATTAAAAGAATTCAAACATCTACCATTTAGTTTTTTTTTCAGTATTAGGATTGTTCCATTTTTATTCTGTGAAAAAAAACAGACATTTGCCTTGAGATTATCGACAGAGATTTAAAAAAAAAATAAAGTTTAATTTTAACAGCTTGTAAAGAAATTTAAACAATTCCTATACGAGTATTCTATTCATATCTCGAACACACCTCCTATCTTATGATTTGAAATTTTCATAAACAACTGTCGCACGGGTCCATGACTTTTCTAAAAAAAAAACCTACTTTCCCTAAGCTGACACTTGTCATTAAGTCAATTTGAAAATGCAATGCGCAAATGGCGACAAAAAATGGGAAAAACATTGACACACAAAAATATAAGCATTAATAATGTCTCTAATGACCAAAACAATTACGAAAATGTTCGAAATGGATTTTCTTGAACTCAAACCAATTGATGAAATTAGAACTTTGACATGAATATTGTTTTAGTAATTTTTTGTTTGATTTTAAGGTCACATACAAACATATATTTTTAAGTTTTTCATGGCAGGAAACATGAATTAATATAAACTTAGAATGCCATAAGTTTGGTGGCTTTTAGGCCACCATTTCTTTTGGCTACTTGAGAAAATGCACCTGCTACCACATTACGTATACGTAATATATTTGACATAATTAGCTTTCAGAAAACTAGAATTTAAGAATTTGTAATGGGTTTTTTGACTATTGCCTCTTTAATTTATTCTTGCTTTAAAGTTTAAACAGTATATTACATCAAATTCACCATTAATTGCAAAAGAAACCAATTTCTCTCCTATTTGTTTAATTCATATTTGCAAATTTTGTTTACACAATTGTTTATGTTTGCAATTGGCAATCAAAATCTCTTTGCAAAAATCCATAAAAGAACACGCCACACATAATGCCAAATACTCATAAATTCAAAAACCAAACATTTAAGGAAATTTTGAATTCATAAACAAATATGAATTCACCGAACAGTGTAAAGTATAATGGTTAAGGTCAAGGCAATCTTGAAAATATAACGAGATCGGGCGAGAACGAAGAGTAATAGAAGAGCTTCGATTTAGTCGAATATATACATTATACTCCACATATGATCCGGGTCTTATCAAGCTGGTAGAAATTTTTGCGCAGTTTTCGTGAAACACAACAAACGAGCGGATCACAATAAAATAGAAATAAAATGCTCTGGAAGCTTCAGTTTATATTCCTATCTATAGTCATACAATCTGTATTAGCAAAATCTGAAAATAATGCGGCGTCGGTTGCGGAACCGGAAGAGCAAACTGAATCGGAAATCGAAACGGGCCAATTCTTCAGTCACCTTTATAAGAAAAATCTACGCCACATGGTGAAAATAAAAAATGATTTGTTGGATCCGTGTGATGATTTTTATGCCCATGCCTGCGGCAATTTCAACCAAACGACGGATGACGATCCAGATGAGTCGCTGCCTCCATTTTTGTACATTAAACAGGATAGGATGACGTTCTTTCAGGCCCAGGTGGGAAATTTCCTAACCATACCGGGTCGATTGGTCTCCCAACTTTATCAGGAATGCCGGCAAAGGGGAGAGAGTCATGTTTTCAGTGTCCAGTCGGAACGGTCTCATTGGGAGAAAGTGCTGACGGAGATTCCCTTCCTTTCCGGGCACCAGGACGTACTCTCCGCCTGGCCGTTTCTGCATCACCAATGGGAGAGAAGACGTCTTAATGGGAAGCTCAATTGGATCGCCCTCTCGGCTCAACTGGCAGCCCATGGGTTGCCCACACTCCTCAATATTTACTTTGCTTTGGACACCATTTATGTGACTCCCATTGAGGATCTGCCTTGTCCGAGTCTACAGGAGTTTCAAGACAGTCTAGCGGACACTCTGACTGGGCGCCATCATCAGGTTTCCCATATTGTTTCCCACGAAATGAGGGTTCTGTGTCGTGGAATGAGGGGCGAGCTGCCATTGGTGAGGAGCCTCACCAAGAATGGCAGAACCACAACCCCCCCACCTGGCCAGGAGCAACTCATCCTAGATGACAATACTCTGGAGTACTTTCAGCATTTTTTTGCTGCCCTACAGTTTTCGAAGGATCAACTGCAAATGGCCAGAAAATTGCCACTCAATGTAGACAAAATCTCATTGGCCTGGGAGGTCCTGAGGCAAACCGAACCTAGGATAGTTTATAACTATGTGATGTGGCAGGCCATGGAGCACTTACGCTATCCGGACTGCTATAAGCTGTCCGAGGAATTCGAAAGGCTGATTCACTCAGAGTACTGGCAATGGTACATTTTCAAGCCACATCTTACAAGGGACGTGGCTTTGGCAGCCTATCAACTCCACACCACAAGATTCCAGCAGAGGAGGAGATCCTCGCTTTCCCGAAGAGATTGGTATGGTCGCCTGTTGCCCGCCTCCGTGGAAAAGAAGGAACTACAAGTGGCCCGAATCCTAAAGGCTTATGCCCAAAGTTATTTAAATATTACGGAACTCAACGAACACTACAGGCGACTAGAGTTCAGGGAGAACTCTTTTCATGGAAATCTATTGATCCTTCGAAAGGCTCAACTGCTGCATAGTTTTTCATCCGTTTATGTGGACGAAGAGGATGTGAATCAGCCAGCCTATTTCCTGAGGCACTTTCTGCACTTTGTGATTCTTTCCCTTTACCGTCCAACATATCACTACTATGCCACCCAGGGCCTGGAGCTATGGCGGCAGTCCAAGCTCCTCTTGGACACGGATGGCAAGTACACTGCTCTGGATTGCTTGGAAAGGCAAACGCTCCAGAACTATGACGCCGAAGCAGCTACCATTTATCGCCAACTTAGCTCGGAGGAAATAGAGGATATCTTCCACTTCTATCGATCCTTTCAAGCCTCGCTCTGGGATTATAAATTTTGGCTGCAGGGCGAGCGATTCGCCTTCGCAGAGACCTTTGTTCTGCAATACTTCGGACTTGATCCCCACAGGATTCTGTTCTATGCGGTGGCTCAGCAAATGTGCAATCGCCAAACGGATATTTTTAGGGCCCAACTGAACAGAGGATATATGAACATGCCCCAGTTCCAGGAGGCCTTCAAGTGTGGAGCGGATAAGCCCATGAATCCGGCAGCCAAGTGTATGATCAATATGTGTGAAAATTATTAGAATGTTACTAAAATAAGATTTAAGTATGATTTTAAAAATAAAATTACAAGACTTGATACTTAAAAATAAAAATCTGTTTTATTCTTTGCAAAGTTATGCCTTCATCAGGCTATATTTAGTAAAGTGTAATTATAAACTTAAATCCATCTAAATAGTGTTTTCACTTTATAAGCTTACACATCAACTCTTCAAATTTTATTAAAAAGGCTATTAATAGTTTAATGGATTTGACAATATTACCAATCTGAGGCACACATGCCGCCAAAGGCGTGAAATGTACGTCCATCTAACCATTAATTCGCATTTTGTTTGACATTCCATAGAGCTGATTTTCGAAAATAAAGTATATGCCTTGGCAGTGAGTGGATTTTACGAAAAAAAAAAAATATAGTGGGCGTTCGAGACACACGTATCGGTAATAAATTGAACAAAAATATGAAGAACATTTCCAGAAAACTATACAAGCGAAAAAAAAGCAATTAATTTGCGAATGTTTTTAGGTTTTACAAAGCACAGGGAAACGGAATATATTATGGATCTCTTTTGAAATTCAGGAACACTGTTTTGGGAAAGATACTTGAAGGAGAACACAGCGCATCATTTACAAAAATATTCTTGATATACCATATATCTTATGGTATAATCTCCTTCATAGGTCTATTTGCAGAAGTCATTGTTGCCCCGGGTCGGGAAGTGCCTGAGCTTATCTTTGTGGGTCTCTGGAGCAGTACAAGTCAATAATGGTACAAGATTCTGGTTAAGGGCAACCGAATTCTATAAATGCAAAAGACCAGGCGAACATTCGCCTTTGTACGTGCTTCCAGATCGCTGGCGATGACATCCAAAAGTTTTCATTCAGTAAACGCATTTGGCTGAAAATTGAAACCACAGACACGTAGGTGAGTCTCCATAGGTCCAAATGTCCACGAGTGATTACAAGTGAGTGACTGAGTGAGTAAGAGTGAGTGAGTGCTGCTATGAAAATGCATTTATGAGTGTTTGTAAACAAATAATCTAAATGACTGATGAATAGTCATATATCCTTCCATTTCACAAATCATAAACTAAAGCTATAGACAAAGTATGAAAGCTTCTACTTCGATACCAATCTAGTGGACATAATTCTTGGAATAGTTTACTTATGACACTTTTCTGTGTCTGCTTAGCTGGGATTCTCATTTCGGTTTCACTTTTCCACCCGCAACTCTCACTTTATAGCCACTCAATTGTACTCACACATCGCCTTACCGCTTACCCATACTCATTACGTTTTGGCCAAAATCGACTTGACTCGAACAACCGGCCTTCAGTTTCTCCAACATTTTCAGACGGAGCACTCGATGAACTCCTAAAAGAAATTTGTTTTTTTTTTATATAATTATTATCTTTAGCCAGTTGGAACAGCAAGGTGTTAATCGGATTGAGTTACTTTATATCTCCAACAATGCACTTGCAATGTGTAATTGGTTTTCTGGCTCTAGGTTTGTTATTCAAAGATTCCTTTTTAAGAAATTATTGAAATAATTGACAATTTCCAGTGAGTTTAGGCCATAAGACCTTGGCCAGGGGATTTTTAACCAGCAAGCCTATACAGCTTGAAGAAAGCACAATGGAGCCAGCAGGTTCTGGGCCTTCCCCATCACCTCCTACTTCTAATAGAGACATCACCGTGGGTCCTTGCAAATGGGCTATTGGTCGCAACTGTCCCGATCCGGATGTCAAGTTTTATATATACACCCGTCACAATCCAATGGATCGCCAGTGCCTGCAAATCGATGATAGTCTTGAGAAGTCAAATTTGACGGCCTCGTACTTCAATCCAAGATATCCCACGAAGATCATAATCCATGGCTATAACTCGGATATGTTCTTGCATCCTTTGCAGCAGATGAGAGAAGGTAAAGGTCAAACCTAAATAAAAAGGTAAATGTTAACAAAAAATACAATCCATTTCTTAGAATACCTAGCAAAGGCTGATTACAACATTATCTACGTGGACTGGAGCATCCTGTCGCCAGGACCTTGCTACATCAGTGCCGTCCATAACACCCGTCATGCTGGCACGTGCACCGCCCAGCTGGTGGAGCGTTTGGTGGAAACAGGCAACATGGATATCCATATAATAGGCTTCTCGCTGGGAGCTCAGCTGCCCAACTATGTGGCCCGCAATCTAAGCTCCTTCACGCTGCCCAGGATTACGGGACTAGATCCGGCTATGCCGCTCTTTATAACGGCTGGCAGTGCGGATAAGTTGGACCCCAGCGATGCCACCTATGTGGATGTGATCCACACCAATGCCCTGGTCCAGGGTAAAATGGAGAGATGTGGCCATGCGGATTTTTATATGAATGGCGGAATCATGCAACCGGGCTGTAATGGACAGAAAATAAGTGGGTAATATAACAATAGTTACTATCAGATCAAAATACATACCTTTTTCTCACCAGATTCCTTCGCCTGCAGTCATCAACGTGCTCCCGCCTACTTTCTGGAGTCCATACGCTCCCCCAAAGGCTTCTGGGGATGGGCCTGCAGTGGCTACATCGCCTATCTCCTTGGGATGTGTCCACCCACCAATTTTCTTCTAGAGGCCGGAGATAATATCCGCCCCACCACAAGGGGAATGTTTATGATAAACACCAACGACAGTTCACCATTTGCCCTGGGAAAGTGGACGGACTTGCCCACTCTGGGAGCCAAGAGGCCATTTCTAAGAGGTCCTCCGCAAAAGTTAAAGGCTCCACCTAACCAGGGCGTGGATCCTCTGCTCCAGCACATCGATCAGTTTGGTAAATTGGCTGCAAACTTCAATAATCTGCAAGTATTTCCCAATGCTCAGGATCCCTACGCACACTGGACTAGTTTCAGTCCCGAGCAGAAGGAAAACAGCGGAGACGATGACTCCGTAGAGGAGCAGGATCTGGTGGAGTTTGAAGAACTCGACGATCGTCAATTGACTTCGACAGCTCCGCCACTGGACTGGTGGGATTACCGAAGGAATCTCACGTATGGATTCATAGAGAATAATATATTCGCAGTGCCGACACTAGATTAGCCCTGAAACCACTTCCAAAACCCTACCTTGCCCTCATTCCTTACTAATGTTTAAGTTTTTCCCTCTAACTTGAAGCTCTTTTACAATTATACTCTATTATATAAATATTTTAACGAATTGATTTTCTTTTATAGCTAAATTTTTATTAAATTCCTGACAGCTTAAAACAAAGTATAAGATAAGAAGGTTACGCATGCAGAAGATAAGTGAAGAAGTTAAATCATCTCGTAAAAATGTGTCGATTTTATTGGGCCAATCGTATAATTGTAATCATAATTGTTAAATAATCCGTCTTTAATAAAATTCAATTGCTCAATGTAAATTATTTTAACAATCATTGGCGTTCAATGTCGCTTGATGAATTATCGATTTAGATGATGAATTATCGATTTAGATGATGAGTTACAATGTGTATATGAATAAACTAGGCAATTAAGAATATAATAGCTTGTTTGTTGATTTATGTTATGGTACGTGGTATTAAATTGATTTCATACTGAATATAATCGGGCCTATAAAATTGAGGCAACCGGATCGAGATGTGCTAGTCTACGTCCTATATTCTGACCTTAAATTCCGGGGGTGGGTACATAATTCTCGGATACTCTGATATACACAAATTTGTGTAACTTTTCGTTGAAATCGATCCGTGCCCCATCCTAATGCCCTGACTACTGAGCTTAAACAAAAATGCTAATTTGTAATTTTGTTATTGAAGACCCAATGCTTAAATCTTCTTCTTGGGGATTCTCTTGGCGGCTCTTGCTGGCGTGGCTGCCGCAGCTGGAGCAGGCTCGGCGGGCTCGGCGGGGGTCACTTCCTCGTCGGTGATCGCCTTGCCCTCCGCCTTAACATCCACGTCCATCTCGGGCTGCTCCGTGTCGCTAGTGCCTGACATTGGCGACGGCGGGGCACGCTCCTGATCTGGATCGTCATCCTCCTGTTCGTGTGAAGTACTGTTGGCTTCCTCCTCCTCTTCCTCTGCCAGGGCCAGGTGGTACAACTTCATCTCCTCATCCGAAATGGGCACTGGAGCGTTGGACAGCGGATCACGGCCGTTAAGCGACTTGGGGAATGCAATAACATCACGAATTGATCGCGCGCGGCACAAAATGGCAATCAAACGATCCAATCCCAGGGCGATTCCACCGTGCGGCGGACAGCCCGACTCCAAAGCACTTAGAAGATGCGAGAGGTGATCGTGGGGGATCTTGAGAATCTGCTCCAATATGAAGTGCTGCATATCGCGATCGTGGATGCGGATCGAACCGCCTCCGACTTCCTGGCCGTTTAGAACCAAATCGTAGGCCTGAGAGCGAATGTTCTCCATATTTTCGCAGCTGGTTGCGAAGTTGTCCAAGTCATCGGCATGCGGCAGAGTGAACGGATGATGGACGCTCTCCAGCTGTTTGGTCTCCGGATTGCGCTCAAACAACGGGAAATCAATAATCCACAAGAAGCGGAACTCGTTGTGCCTCTTGGCCCTGCCGTTTTCCAACAAAAATTCGCGATAGTCAAGACGGATGCGACCCAACAAGGAGCGCTGTAAATAAAATTTAGCTCTAGTTATAAGATTATATATAAGATATAGTCTAGTTGATACTTACAGTCTCCACTTTGGGCCCAATTCCTAAGAAGAGCAGATCGTTCTCTTCGAGATCGAATTTTTCAGTTACCTCCTTGGCCACGTCCTCTCCCAAGAACTTTCCAAGCTTCTCCTGGACATCCTTGGTTGAGACAATCTTGCGCACAAACAGGATCCCCTTGAAGGTCTTGCTCAAGCTCTCGTAGTGCTTCCGAGCAGATCCGTTCCAGAAGGCTTCAGTGCCTCGCACAACGATGGCGTAAGAGCCGAGATCCTCGTACTTGGACTTGAACTCTTCACACTTCTCGATTATGTCTGTTATGTTGTTGAGAAGGAAGCCGAAACGGGTGTCCGGTTTGTCAACGCCGTATTTCTCCATGGCCTCCTCGTATGTGATGCGACGGAAAGGCGTCTGAATACGGGGCAAGTCCTTGGGCCAGGAGTAGCGAAGAACCTCTTCGATCAGCTGCATGATGTCATCCCGATTGGTGAACGACAATTCGACGTCCAACTGAGTGAATTCCGGCTGACGGTCGGGACGAGTGGCTTCGTCGCGGTAGCAGCGAGCCACCTGGAAGTATCTATCGATACCCCCAGACATCAGCATCTGCTTGAACTGCTGCGGGCTCTGCACCAGCGAATAGAAGTGTCCCGCTTTCCTGGTGGGCACCACAAACTCCTGGGCACCGCCCGGCGTGCGTCGGAACAGCGTTGGCGTCTCCACCTCCACAAAGCCCAAGTAGTTTATCAAATACTCGCGCATCTTCATTATGACCGTCGAGCGCAGACGGAGATTGTGCTGCATGTCGTTGAAACGGAGATCCAGATAGCGATGGGTGAGCCTCAAGCGCTCGCCAGCCCGATTGAACTTGCGAATCTCAAAGGGAAGATTCTTCTTGGCCGGATTTAAGATGGTCACCTTATCGGCGTCCACCTCAACGTGTCCGGTATGCATCTTGGGATTGATGGTGGCTGCTGGCCGGGGTATTACTATACCCTCCACTCGCACAATCGACTCGATTGGGACACACGTCTCGGTATAGTCCTCCAGTCCTTTCGTCTTCGTCGACAAAAGCACCTGAGTCTGGCCGTAGGCATCGCGCAGGATGAAGAACTTGTTCATCCGCTGGAACTCCAGCCAGCCACAGATCACCACCTTTTCATTGATTTCATTGGACGTCAGTTCGCCGCAGTGGTGAGTCCTGTCGGCAAACTTGTTGATGTCCGCCACCTTGCCGCGATGCTCGGCGTCAATATCGTTGCCGTCCTCCTTGGTGTTGCCATTGTTAGTGGTAACGTTTTCGGAGGCGGCGGTGCTGTCCTCCGCCTCCAGATCATTAATCGAAAGCTTCTGCTGCTTCTCCTTGGCCTTGATCGGGCCATCGTACGGGTCGTCGGGGTTGATAATCTTGACGTTCGTCACACTTACCTCTATTTCACCAGTGTCGTATTTCTAGGAAAGGGATTAACGTTTAATGTTTAATTTTAATTTCTCTGAGAATCTTGGTATTCTCCTACCAGATTAACATTGGCTTTAGGCCGGCTAAGCACTTTTCCAGTGATTTGGAGCAAGGTTTGTTCCGGAGTGGACATAAAAGTGTCCATTAGCTGGAAATAAAAATAAATATAAAAAAAAAATGTTGATCAGAGATTTATTCAAAAATAAAATAATTAAAACACTCACCGACTTATCCTCAATCATAAGCTGCGTCTGGCCATAGCCATCCTTGAGCTGCAAGAACTTGTTATTCTTTGAAGAGGGAATCCAGCCCACTAGAGTCACAGTCTTGCCCACATCTTCCCGTCTCAAATCATTGCACGTTACATCGCGGTTCTCGAAGTACTTCAAGATGTTCTCGTTCTCTGAACGAAATTATTTCATTTAACAACCATTACCCCATTGTGAAAGAACTAAGAACTCACTGGCTAACTTGTACTCGGTACTGGTGATTCCATGATGGTTTTGCTGCTGCACCATGGTGCTGTAGGTGCGCTTGTCTCCCGCTCTCTTGGTGCCGGTTGACGGGAAATGAATGTTCAGAATATCCTGAACTTCCACCTCAATCTCGCCAGTGGGCATGGTCTGATTGCACGAGTTGTGAGGACGACGCATCACCTGACCCACAATGGTCAGATTCGTGTTCTCCGGCATATTGTTCATGCGTCGGGCCACACGTGGATGCTTGTCGTCCAAGACGACCAGCTGACAGGCACCGCCGTTGCGATCACGCAGCTCAGCGAAGCGATTCACTCGCTTCTTGATTAGCCTGCCGGTCAGCTCCACGAAGAGACCGCAATGATGGTTTCGCAGCTCGCCGCAACTCAGACGCAGTGGCTGCTGGGGCTGGGAGTTCATGTTGAAGTTGCTCGCCATGGCGCTCATCAGCTGCATCAAGTCATTGCCCGAAATATTAGGACCACTCACTGGGGGAAAAAAGATGTATTTTTTTTTACATAAACAGAGATAAAGCTAGTAATAGTCACTGCATTGCAGAAAAAATGAGTTAGTTTCAAGGAAAACAGCCGTTTTAAGGTTAACTATCAACGTGTTTATTGGAATTGTGTTCTAGCCGGCATTTTTTTTTTTTTTTTTTTTTTTTTTTTTAAAGCTCTCAACTTGCACATGCGCTTTCTGGTACTTACTGTTGAACGGATTTGGTCCAGGGCCAGGACCGAAGTTGTCGTTAAATGGCGGCGGCCCACCACCACCACGAAAGTTGTCGAAGTCATTGTAACCGCCACCACCACCACCACCGCCGCCGTAACCACCACCTCCGCCACCACCACCTCCACCTCCTCCGCCGCCACCACCACCATACCGGCCTCCAGCACCACCACGGTATCTACCGCTCATGCTCTGCAAACGGGAAACAATATCATTATCCATGAAGAACTCTTTTGTCTGAATCACGAGCACTTACGTGATCACAATTAGCCGGATCTGCCGCCGCAAAAATCAACGAACTGGGGGTGCTCCGAATTAAATTACGCTTTTCCGCCGGTTGGCTGCTGCTCGTCGCACTGCGCACTAGTTGTTGCTGCAGAAGCACCCGCTGGTGACTTCGCCAAAGAGTTCTGGAAATTAGTAACATTTTTTAATACGAACTATTCGGGCATTTAACAATTGCCTCATGCAGAAGGAAGGAAATAAAAATTTTTTTTCTTTTCGGACCCAGCACGAGTCACACACACACATGCGCACGCACAATCAGACAGCGGACACATACACAAAATCTTCATGTGTAGGGGTGAGTTGATGTGCCGGGCGTCGCAAATATGCCGACGAAAACTGCGAATAATAGATAAGCGTACCGGATCAGTTAGGTAAACTGTGGGGCCACAAAACACCGTATACAGACGGACAAGTATTACGGTACAAACGCACTTTACAATCCCTTCAATGCGATGCTGATTTTATCAAGGTTGTAGAGAAGAAAACTTTAACTGTTTTGGCTTGACTGAGAATCAAAGAATAAGAGTGACCGTTTCATCGAAAACAAAAATCACCTACATGCGGGCATACACGCCATGACGCATTACTATGACATTCAGCTTTTTAGGATTTCCACTGTTAAGCTTTTTATTCAAAAAACCGTATTCTTTTTAAAAATTCTATTTATTTACATGACACTTAAATTCATTAACAAATGCATTCAATAACAATCTATTTTTGTTCATCAGTACTACATGCATGTGCGAAAATCATACAAACTCGATTTTGTATTGTGGCAATCACAAGTCACTTCCTTAACTTGTATCCAGGCTTATAAATTCTAAAAAGTACACGGACCAGTCCAGTGCAGAAATTTCAGTTGTAATTCATTTATAAAATCTATGACGTATAGTCGGTGCCGTTGAGTGCGCTTTTAAAGTGGTGAACCACATAATCATGGTAGTAGGCCATAATGCAGAGCGGCTGACCCAGGATAATGGAGGCCCAAACAATAATATTGCCCATTCGGGGCCCCAAACGCTTTTCAATATATTTCGAAATGGCCGAAAGAGGGATCTGGCCCATCATTCCCATAAAGGCCCAAATCTTGTACGTTTGTAGAGGAACTGAAACCTGAAAATACAAATTGTATTAGATAACATTATTTTGAAACGAATTTTTGATTCTTACCAAGTATTCATGGAAGAAAGCGCTGAACAGGAACACTATAGTTGAAGCCTGTCGCGAAGAGTAACCCATCTGAACTACTGGGATGTACAGATGACGAACACACCATCTGTGGACGGGCATGTTCCAGGTTCTCCAAAAAGTATCAATATTATTTGCATTCCACCAATCGCAGTAAAAGTTACGATCGGCAAAGTTGAGTAGTTCTCCCACCGCGTTCAAGAAGGAGTGAAACATCAGGTAGAAAAAGCACAGCCAGCACAGGTGATTGGGCAACTACACAAAACATAGAACTTAGTATCAATAAAGTCTGGATATTGGTTCGACTAACCGCTAGTTTAAGGAGTCGCTCAGTGGCTAAAGCAACGTCCATATTGGAGAATGGGATTAACGAGTTGCGAACTGAGGGAATAATCCATTGCTGGAACAGAGCCATGACCACATTAACTCCAATCACAACCTCTAGAAGACGCTTGAGCAAAAAGCGCTTGCGCACGCGTGAAGTGCGCGGGAAATTTAATTCATAACAGAGAGTGGGGGCACAAAGGAAGTACACGAGATCTCTATAGGTGAGATTATCCGGATACTGGACCAGCTTGGGGATAGCTTCGTCGTCATCGCCGCCATCCAGGGCTCCATTTTCTATAGTAGCAATTAAATATAGTCAATAAGTACATAAATTAAAGTTAATAAACCTACTCAGTTCTGCTAAAGTTATGCTGGGCCTGCGTTCTCGGGGGTTCTTCTGGTAGTAGGTCTGACGACACCACATATTTGTCTGCACATAACTCCAGAGCTTCAGAAATAGGACAGAGTAATAAAAGCAAACCGTAGAAGCTCCCACTAAAAACAATGTTTCAAAAAACTGGAGAAATTAATATATTTTTATGTACTTACTCAAACTAAAAGCATGACCTCTAAGATGAATGCTCACTACAGGCAAGCAGACCAGCACAATTATGTTGACGATCTGAATGAAGATGCCCAGTCCTTCGGCAATAATTTCCTGAAAACAAGTAGTGTTTTAAATTAATTTAAAAAAATATTGTAACGGTCCAGTAAAGCAGTGTGACCATTTTCATTTTAGTATGACCATTATCGAAAAAAAAATCCAAAATCGTAGAAACTCTTGGTCACTCTAGTCTACCTCTGATTTGCCATTTGCAATTATTGTCGATTTCATTTCATGTTGCAAAGCACAAAGGCAGCTGGAGAGAAACAACAAGCTAGTGATATAATTTAACGCGAAACAGTACTAAGAAATCAATAATCAAATCACTATGGAGGTTACAGACGCCAATTTGCAGCTGCTGGCCGGATATTTGCAGCAGACGCTGAGCGCCGATCCAAATGTTCGCCGGCCGGGTGAGTGTTTGCGGCACACATACATCTGCACATGCGTGCACTTCGTGGTTGTTTGCGTGTGTGTGTGCGCGGGAAAGGTTTTTTGGCGACGCCTCGAAGACTAGAACCTTTTGTTTCATCCCAAAAGGGTTTACTGTCAATCCCATGTTCTCAACTTCTGCTGCACCTTATTCTCTGCCACCTTAGCTTCTGCCTTATTCATTATCACAGTCATGATCTGCCGTTGCCCGCTAGTTGCTAAGCAATCTACCGGAAACGGCCTCTAAGCCTACAATTGGGGAGAAATATATGTATTTTTCTCTTATATGATTGTCTTTTATTCTATTTACAGCTGAGAAACTCTTGGAGGGCACGGAACTGCAGCAAAACTACCCGGTGCTGCTCCTCAACCTGATCGACAAAGCGCAGATGGACATGACCATTAGGGTGGCGGGCGCCATTGCATTCAAGAACTACGTGAAACGGAACTGGGCCGCCCACGAGGACAGCAACGAGCCGGATCGCATTCACGAAAGCGACAGAAACACCATCAAGACATTAATTGTGACACTTATGCTCCACTCCCCGCTGGCCCTGCAGAAGCAGTTGAGCGACGCCGTCAGCATCATTGGAAAGCATGATTTCCCCAAAAAATGGCCGCAGCTCATTGACGAGATGGTGGAGCGCTTTGCTTCCGGCGACTTCAACGTAATCAATGGTGTTTTGCAAACAGCCCATTCGCTTTTCAAGCGCTACCGCTACGAGTTCAAGTCCCAGGACCTCTGGGAGGAGATTAAATTCGTTCTCGATCGTATGGCCAAGCCTTTGACGGATTTACTTCAAGCCACAATGCAGTTGACAAAAGTGCACGAAAATAATCCCGAGGCACTCAAAGTAATCTACGGATCTCTGGTGTTGGTGAACAAGGTATTCTTCTCGCTGAACTCACAGGACTTGCCCGAGTTCTTTGAGGACAACATGAACACCTGGATGGGTGCATTTCTTCAGCAGCTGGCTGTCGATGTGCAGGCCTTGCGCACAGACGACGACGAAGATGCCGGCGTACTGGAGCATCTGCGCACCCAGGTATGCGAGAATATCTGTCTGTATGCCAGGAAATACGACGAGGAGTTCAAGCCATTCATGGAACAATTTGTGACAGCAGTCTGGGAGTTGCTGGTCAAGACCAGTCTGCAAACCAAATACGATGCGGTGAGTTACGGATTATTCTACGACTGTTTTAGAATCTTATTCATCTATAAATCCCTTCACAGCTGGTGTCCCATGCTTTGCAATTCCTTTCCGTGGTTGCTGAGCGTCCGCACTACAAGAATATTTTTGAAAACCCTGAGATTCTGGCAAGGATCTGCGACAAAGTCGTCATTCCCAATCTGGATATCCGCCCATCGGACGAAGAAATCTTCGAAGACAGTCCCGAGGAGTATATTCGTCGAGATATCGAGGGTTCCGATATCGATACACGACGTCGCGCTGCCTGTGATTTGGTGAAGACCTTGTCGGTCAATTTTGAACAAAAGATATTCGGTATCTTTGGGCAATATCTGGAGATCTTACTGGCCAAGTACAAGGAGAATCCGGCCGCCAACTGGAGGTCAAAGGACACTGCCATCTACTTGGTCACTTCGTGGGCTTCACGGGGCGGAACCCAAAAGCATGGCATCACCCAAACCTCGGCGTTGGTTCCCTTGCCGGAATTTTGTGCTCAGCAGATCATTCCGGAGTTGGAGAGGCCGAATGTCAACGAGATACCCGTTTTGAAGGCAGCAGCTATCAAGTACGTGATGGTGTTCCGCAACGTTTTGGGCCCCCAGATTCTGGCCAACTGCATGCCCCACCTCATTCGCCATTTGCCCGCCGAGAGCATAGTGGTGCACAGCTATGCCGCCTGCTCTGTGGAAAAGATACTCACAATGCGCGATGCTGGCAATGCAATTGTATTCGGTCCCCAGGTGTTGGCTCCTCATGCCAACCAACTGGTCAGTGGTCTGTTTGCAACTCTTGCGTTGCCAGGATCTGCCGAGAATGAGTATGTAATGAAGGGTGAGTCTTGTCTATAAATTTCACACTTTCTGTCTATTAAAAATGTTATTATTTTATTTTACCTAGCCATCATGCGCAGTTTCCACGTCTTGCAATCGGCTTCTATGCCTTTTATGGGACTGGCTCTGCCCCGTCTCACTGAAATCCTTACTCTTGTTTCCAAGAATCCATCACGTCCTCACTTTAATCACTATCTCTTCGAAACTCTGGCATTGTCCATCAAGTAAGTGTTACTATTAGCTTTCGTTTTACGGAAAATTAATATGTTTTTTTTTACAGAATTGTTTGCCAAGCCGATGCCTCTGCAGTCAGCTCTTTCGAAGAGGTCTTGTTCCCCGTTTTCCAGAGCATTCTCCAGCAGGATATCATCGAATTTATGCCCTATGTTTTCCAAATGCTCTCTGTACTGCTGGAAGTACGCGAAGGTAGTGGACCCATCCCCGAGCCTTACTGGGCTCTGTTCCCGTGCCTGCTGGCCCCCGCCCTTTGGGATCGCTCCGGCAATGTGAAGCCACTCATTCGCCTCATTTGTGCTTTCATCAAACAGGGTTCAGCACAGATCTTGGCTCTGGGTAAAATTGTAAGGGAGATCTATCAGAAATGAATAGCCATTTTACTTAATCATAAATTTGTTCCAATTTTCAGAATGGAGTCTTCGGCGTGTTCCAGAAAATGATTGCTTCTAAAGCCAACGATCACGAGGGATTCTATCTGATGCAGACCATGCTATCTTACTATTCACCTTCCGAACTGGAGGGCTGTATGCGTCAGGTCTTCCAGCTGATCTTCCAGCGCTTGTCGCTCTCGAAAACGGCCAAGTACATCACCGGAATCATCGTCTTCTTCAGCTTCTATGTAATCAAGTTCAGCGGCGGACAGTTGGTTCAGCTGGTCGATGAGCTGCAGCCGGGCATGTTTGGTATGTTATTGGAGCGTATTTTCATTACCGAAATGTCCAAGGTCATCAAGGAGCTGGACCGCAAGGTAGTGGCTGTGGGCGTCACTAAACTGCTTACGGAGACCCCGGAGATGTTCCAGCCGCAGTATGCCGTATACTGGCCCCGCTTGCTCCAAGCTCTCATCGATCTGTTCGAGCGGCCGCCCGAAAAGTTGGCTGGCATCGAGGTGGGCGAGACTGCTGAGGACGGCGATGGTGGATATCAGGTGGCGTTTGCCCAGTTGACCCATGCACAGCCCAAGGTTCAGGATCCCCTGGCCGATATCCCCGATGCCAGGCAGTACTTGGCCAGTGCAATCTCCAAGTTCTCGCAGGCGCGCGTCGGAGAACTGCCCACTTTGATAGCGCCCCTCGAGCAGGAGTATAAGCAAATGCTCCAGAAATATTGTGATCAAGCCGGCGTACCCGTTGCCTAACGATGTTAAATGAGATCTTAAGAAGGCATTCATTCAATCACACCTCGCCATACATTCGTAATGCTTACAAACCTTAATCGTTCGTTAGTTCGGTTCATCGTCATTTAAAAATTGTTTTATATGTAAGAGTAATATTGTACACAAATAAATAGTTATGTTTCGCATTGAGATTTTAAGGAACTCTTCTCTATAAAGAATTTTCTTCTTAAATAAGTAAGCCATTAGGAATATTTTTGTAATCTTGTATCATGAATTGAGAAAATTGTGTAAACACAAGTAGCTCTCCAAGTGAACACAACGTTTTGTCACAGTGACATACATATTTTATTCACTTTTTTCCAAAATTGTCTATATTTTAACCCGAAAACAAAAAAAAAACTGAAACTAGAAAATTTTTGCATTTTATGCATCCGGCCTTTAAAGAATCTCTTACAGACAGTACAGTAAACTCCACCAGAGAAAAAAATCATGCTCAAGCTAATATCGTTAATAAAGTCGCGATCGAAGAAACTGGGAGTTCGATGCTATCAGAGTGAGTACTTACCATAGCCAGGCCTTTCTCCACAGCGAGACAGAGGGATATATGCACCAGGGAATCTTGGGGTTATAGATACAATATATTATATATATATATCGGTTGATATAAGAAAATCTTTATGATACTTACAAATGCTCAAGATAAGGGCATTATATCCTTCGCCTTCGTTGTGTCCACTGATGAAGAAGAACCAGTCCAGGGGATTAATGCGAATTCCATATCTGTGGGTTAGGATATACAATTATATATCTTTTATTCAAATTTGGTTGGTGTCGGCTTTACTTGAGTAGATTCTCCAGCCCCAGACGTAGTCCGCCAATACAGAGTAAGAGAAATCCCCAGTTAACCAGGCCCGTAAAGTTGGTAAACCCTGAGCTCCAGGAAAATAGAGAGTCTCTAGGACGATGGATCCTGCAAAAAGGATATATATTTTTCAATATTTCCTCAACTTATCAAGCTTATAGCTCACGGTCTGCCAGGTTGAGCTCTTCTCTGTTTCTCCTCCTTGTTGGAGATTTCTTCAGCCCTCGTCACACTCTGGGTTCTTCTGTAGCGCAGTTTCTTCTCACTTCCGTTCATTCCGTTTCCGTTCTCATCCTTGTCCAAAACTTTGCGGTATTGCCGCAGATCAATGGGATTGCCATGCTGGTCGAATAGGTTCTGGGTGGATTTGCGATTCCTCAAGCTACTGAGATTGTGTTCCGTGGCGGAGGCGGATCTCCTGAGGCGTTTGATAATCCCTCCGGTTCCACCATTTGTGGTCTCTTCTGTTTTCACGGCCCCCTTGACTTGGGGATCCTTATTGGTGGTCATGGCTAGCTATCACTCTATAAAGAAATTTAAATTTATGGTGATTAGTTTTTTTTTATGAACCCCAATCTTATCGTTTATTTATTTTGGTTCATAAAAGTGCAATTCAGCGATAAGAACTGGGTTTATTTTTTCTCTTCACCCCACATTAACACTCGAAGTGTTTTATATTCTGACACAGAAATAACTCAGATTGGGGTTAAAGTGGATTTAATCAGTCAACATATGATTATTTCGCGATTAAAAATTAGATTCTGATAAGAGGGATAGTAATTCTAGGTCAGAATTACAAAAAGTGTAAGAATGATAATAAATCAATTATTTTTGAAAGATTGAGTTCTGCTATACATTTTTTGCTAAACTTTAGCGATCAAAGTTCGCTTTTCTATGTGATTGGCGATTAAGTAATCAGATGCCTATTTGCATAGACATTGAACCCCTCTAATGGTAAAGCGGTTTACCAGATGCCTGGTCTATAAACCAACAACTTCTCACATGAATCGTGTAAAACCAGTTGCCAAGTTGATAGTTATACTTGACATTGTCTACGGAGAGTCAAGATCGCATGTCAATCCGGCTAATCGCAGTACGGGAGGGCATCACACCGTCACCATTAAGCCAGTAATCCACCCAAGACTCTGATTTGTTCCAATTAATTCATTAACTCTGCAAATTCTATTTATATAACTTGTTTATTCCAAAGAACATCTGACAAGATACGATTAAGAAATTATTTTTGCAACAAATACTAAAAATTATATACTCAGATGACGAAATTTGAGGGTTATCAGTGGAAATACATTCTTGAGCAACTATATCTACGTCACATATAGAAAGGAAACAATTTATTTCTCAATGCCTTGTATTTTTATTTGAGTAGTTTCGTATCAAAGTTCGAATATAATCGTTACTTATCGCCTGAATATAAAAATGCGCTATATTAAGTAAGGTGTGTTCATGTCCATAGAATGTTTTTCTTAAAAACAAGGTCAGGAACTACATATGTGGAATTTTTCTTGCGTCGAAATCCTAATGGAATATTTTATTGTCACTTTTACATCATCATTAAAGTACATTGAACTGATACGGAAACCACAAAGAATACATATGTATTTTATGTAATATATAGAGAGTAGGGGACTGTGGGGTATAGTCGAGTCATGATGACACAACGTCATCCAGAACTCGAAGTCGAAATCGTCACGGCTCATCAGTGGGAATAATGAGTAACTACAGAACCACATGGAGAGATTACAATTTCAATGCAAAGTGGGAGATCTTCCGGAAAGTAATTCCAACTCCTGCTGTATATACAAACCCCCGAAGTGAAGTACCTCTGCGAACGATTAGTTTTTTGAACTTTCGGTTTAAATTTAAACTAAAGGTGGGGGCGGTCGATTTCTGGCCAGCAAAGCGAATGATTACTGTTGATTTGTATTTAATGTGCACCTCCGAGGGTAATTTCCAACAATGTCCGAGGGACGCACCTTTTTACTATAAATATGTTTCAGGCACTTGAGTTACAGCCTACTGGGTTTCTTTTTTTTTTTTTTTTTGATAATTACTGCCGGAACCGGTTATGACTGTAAATGGATGAAGAATTTTCCGCTGCCGCGATAAAAGTAGGTCAGTAACTCAAATGAATCTGTCAATTCGAGCTTGAATCCATCTCCCGATTCGAACGGCGACTGATAAAGGTTATCAGTGCAGTTCATAGACTGCGGAATTGCATAAGCCGGCTTATCATGTTGCCATGGTAGACATGTCTGGCTGGGACAACCTAATCATAATTGACTTGCCCCTTACATTGTAAAACGGATGCAGACAGACTATAGTAGAGATATAGTCGATAACGGGGTCGATAACAGGAATAAAGTCCAAAGTACACACCCCCAACATTAAACGTAAACTTCACTAACTACTCTTTTGTTTTTTATTTGTAATTAATTTATTATAATTTTATTTAAACGAAATCCATTTCTAAGCAAGCCGACAAAACAAGAAAACAAAAATCCAAACGAAATGTTATCAGTGCGGAGTCTGACATTTGCCGCCGGCTGATAAAAGCAGAGCACTCGCTCAGCTGGCATTTTCAATTGGAATTGGAATTCGTTTTTCCGGCAAAGCTTTTAGAAGACTCTTTGTCCCTTTTTTCTCTAATCAGAGAAAGAGTGATTTCCCCTCTTATATCTCTGATCAGAGAAACTAAGGGACTCTCTGTTTGGGTTTTTAGCATTAACCGGTTTTTTTTGGCATAGAAGTTTGTTTGGTTTTTTGTTTGTTTTTTACTGTTTGACGGCGACGCCACATTTTGGAAATTGTTTCCTCAGATCGCGACGCAATGCCCGGATCAAGGTTATTTAGTATAGTCACTGGGCAAATACCATAATATGTATAGCACACAGACACAATCAAGGCTACAGACTGCGACATTATCACCCCTAATTCAGGCAGATAGTTTCTTGAGTTTATGAATGTACTGCTCCCGCCTGTATAAAAATAGGCACTCTATTGAATTAAGTGTGATTAAGTTTTGTTTCTGTTTTATCAGCCTGACTGTTATCATAAAAATAGGTCCACATAATTGGCTTTGAGTCATTGGATTTGGACGCTAAACGAACAGCACGTGTTTGTTCACTTGTTGGTTTTGCTTTTATTCGTCAGGCACGGCACACACATTCCGCTTCAAAGAACTGCACTTGCAAGCCAACTTCTTAGTCGTTCAGGTTCATTACTCTGCCTTCTTGGGCTTCTCGCGAAACAAAAAGAAAAGTCGCACGCGCAAAAAGACACAAGTTACTTTGGATCATAAACAAAGGCCACAACTAAAATTAATTTTCTCACACTCGCAGAAGTTCGCCTCTTAATTTTACTTATTTTTTATTCAAATAAAAGGACACCTTGCATACAATTTAATTCAATTGTTGACGTTTCCGCACCCACGACACGGGAACTTCCAAAAAGAAGAATTATTCTGGCGCACTGGAAGCCGCTATTTTACCGTACGCGGCGCTTGCAAGTTCCAATTGGAAATAAACAAAACGAAGCGATAGGGCCTCTACTATGCGTACGGTTTTCGTTTCAATTATTTTCTCTTCAAATGCTCTTATTTGCTCTTCGGAGTACACCACCACCACGATCTTATTCGTTATCGGCGGTTTCTGAATTGGAAATTATAATAATCAGCGATAGTACCAGCAGTTCTGTTATCGATATTTTCTTTTTGGCGCTCGATATTTACTGCTGAAAGCTTTTAGCTTCCGCGTCTGCGACAAAGTTTCTTTGCTTCACATTTTAGACAGATCTTGAATATTTCACCAGTAGATGGCGCGCGTAATGTAATTCGTAATGTATGAGGCTCCCCTTCAATATGGGCCCTCAGCGATGGCTATATCTTTGCCAATATTCATCTGATTCCGAATACCTTTAACGATTGGTACATCGATTCCCTTTTAATCTGCATCAAAATCTAGGAACAAATTTTTTTTTCGGATTTTTTATCATAATTTCTGGAGGATCCCCTTCAAGATCTACAAATGCGCATGGAGCCACTATATGGCTCACTGCGTTGGCTATAGATTTGCCAAAACTGATCCGATTCTTGAGCGGAATACCTTAAACGATTGGTGCATTGATTCCCTTTCCATTTGCATTAAAATCTGAAAATACAATTTTCGATCCATATTTTCCGATTTTTTTAGAAAAAGATTCTGATGTATGGCACCAACCCACCCATCTTTTCCAATATTCGTCCGATTCTTGAGCGGAACACCTTAACATATTTTTATATTGATTTTCCATTAATATTTATAAAAACAGAACTGTAGTAATTTTATCATGTATCATTTATTGTTTTTATTTTTTGCAAACTTAACAACAAACGTATGGAAGTTTATTAATTTAATGCTTAATTACACACCGAAAAGTGCTGGTCGAATCGCCGCGGGAATATAGATTTCAGTCACATTGTGACGGCAGCAGGGGACTAAGAGACTAAGAACTAACAACAAATAAATACAAATTCAATTAAAGCTGACTTATGTACAAACGAAGACGTATTAGGCGTGAGAAAAAAAGTATCTGATAGATTTGGTATAGAGCGCAGTTAAGAGAAATGCTTATTTTGGGCTAATGCTGCTTTCGTCCCAGATCCTCGATCAAATCCTCCAGATCATCGTCACCGTCGTCGACGTCGTCCACGAACTGATCGATGCGCTTGAGCAGATTGTGCTCCTCATCCTCGGTTTCGTCTTCCTCCAACTGGTCATCGGTGGCGGTTTCATTGTCATCGTTTTCCTCTGGATTTTCCTCCAAGTTTTCCTTCTCCTCCTCCTCCTCGTCATCCCCGTCATTGTATTCCATAATATCGCTGTCGGTGACCTCTTCTTTAATCCGCGACTCTGGCAATTGATCATAGTCGAAGACCTGACGTGTGGCCCGGGGTGGTGTCTCGGTGGAAATCGCTGACCCTGACTCCCCAGCAGCTTCATCATCATCATCTCCATCAGCGAGGAGACTCTCTATGCCGGCTCCTTTGCTGCCAATTCTGGGTTCCGGTTGTTGGGGCAACAATTTTGTGCTTATGGGTTTCAAAATAGTGCCCATGGTGGAGCTGGAGACTTGTGGGGAAGGACTTGCCGACGAGGCTATTTCATGGGCATCGGCAAACATATTATCAAGTAGGCTTAGCAGATCTTTGACTCCACTTGGTGGGGTCTCTACTTTCGGTAATGGTTGAGCCAAGGGAGTCTTTGTGCTTACAGAGAGTTTGGGAGGACTTTGTGTGGTTTTTGCAGCTTCAGTTGGTTTGGTTTTTGTCGGTACAGTGGGTCCTGTGATCCTGTCATCCTTTAATGTAGTGCTAGCTGGAGTTTTTAGGGTGGGTTTTGTGGGGGCGCTTGTAGTTCCCTTAGTCGTCGACACCTTGGTGGTACTTGTAGTCCTCTCAGTAGTCGTTGTGGTTGTCATGGGAGTGGTCTTTGTATGCAAATGCTTCACCTGATACGACTCCACTGTTCCTCTTTTCTCGTTGGGATCTGCGATCCTAACCACCGGCTCCCGCTTCGGTATAACCGGCACTATCTTGGGACTGTGCGGATCCAATTCGTTTTGGCCATAGGTCTTGACCTTGGAGTGGCCTTCAATGATGAGGTACATAGGACCTAGCAGTGGCTTCGCCGGCTGCTTGTAGTGGGAGAAAAGTGAGTCTGTGGTGGCCTCATTGGGCGGGGGAGCCGGAGCCACGGTGGGCCTCTTGGCCAGGTTGCTTGTCTGTGGGATTAACAACCGATTGCTGGTGGTACTGCCGCCACTGGAAGTGGTCGTCCTTTGGTAAATGGGCAGAGCTGTGGGCGTGGTCGAGGGTACGGTCACAGTTGTGGAGGAGCTGGTCATCAGCATGGGCCTGAATCCGGAACTGCTAGTCTGGGGAGTGGGTGTTATAAAGATCTCTGGCTGCTGAAGGAGGGTGGCCACTGTGGGCACAGCTATGGTGGGAGGTCCTGGCACAAAGGTCACAGGAGCGTAGGTGAAGGGAGGACGTGTGGAACTAAGTCCAAAGCCAGCAGGTGGCAGAGAGTGATGAGGCTTAGTAGTGCCCATCAAGTACTTTGTGGCTGGCATTGTGGGCTTCACTTTGGGCTTGTTGCTGTTCATCACCACCTCTTTCTGGAGCAGTTCGTGCAACCAGGGTTTCCTCACCGCTCCCGACGCCTTAGATCCTCCCTGGCCTGCCTGGTGTCCTGGCAGCGAGTTGGGGGAGTAGCTGACCGACTGGTGGTGATTGGGCCTCGAAAAGCTGTAGGTCTGCATGGTTTCTTGGTGATGGGGATCCGGGTAGCTGAGACGATGGGGCGGCATGCTGGACATACTACTGGGATGCCAAGGAGTCGAAGCTGGCGGCGATGAGGAGGCATGGTGGTGCATCATCGTGGGCTGGTGGTAGATCACCGAAGAAGTCATCGACTGTTTCGGGGTCGGGGAACTCATGTAGCTCATATAGGACGTGGGGGATCCGGTGGCCATCATGCTGTGTCTGTACTCCATGTGCGGCATGCTGGATCCACTGGACTTCACCATCATCATGGGCGGCGGGGGCATCAGGTGCGTGGGCGGCATGTGCTGGGATTGCTGGTGCAGGTGCTGTTGGGTGGGGGCGTAGTAGCTCCTCCTGATAGCCGCGTATTTGGCCTGCTGGTTGTACGAAGGATACTGGTGGGGGTGGGGGTGCGGGTGCGAATGCGAATGCGAGTGTGCCGTCCTCACCCTCTCACTGGCCTGGCCCAGGACCAGAATTTCACTCTTCGTCTTGTTCCTCAGCACCTCCGGCGGCAGCTCCTTCTTCCTCGCCTCCGGGTTACTCTGACCCGTGCTGTTGTTCTCCGCCCAGTAGCGGACCCGTTCCAGGGCCGGAGGGCTGTAGTCGTAGGTGGGGTCCTTTTGCAGGGGATCGCCGTGACCCAGTGGCCGCCATTCGTTGTTGTTGTTTGGATCCAGTCGGGATCGAACTGAAAAATAGGAGAAAAAGAGATGCCGATGCAGATGATTGAGTGCCGTATCAATTTACTTTTACATATGCAGCTTTAATTGCCGCCTCGCCGATGGCCAATGGCCAATGGCCAATGGCCAGGAGGCTCTGAGCCGGAGCCAAGGCCAAATCATAACTCGTTAAAGTGTTAACAAATGTTTTTGTCCCGTCACTTGGCCAAGACTTGGCATCCTGGTCTCTCCCATCGAGGGGGGTTTTCTCAGTTTTCTATCATTTAAAAATATTAACTAGAGAAACCTATAAAGAATAACTCACTAACCGACCCTCGCTGCCAATGGTCTTCAATCGATTTTGAACCGTTTGTGCATAAATTGATTTTAATGCCCGCAGACGGACGGCAAGATTGGAGCTTCGCTCGATTGGGTCCCAGTCAGGATCCGAGATTGGCTGAGGTGTTTAGAGCTAGCTGGGAGCTCCCCCTGGTGCGGCTCCTAATTAAGCCAGAGTCAGAGGCCAGTCAACAGAAACCCTGATCCCAACGCCCACCCGGCTCTTGTCCGACTCCTCGGGGGCCACGACCACGGCAATCAACACCGCAAACAGACAGACACTTGGGCTGGCTTAGAGTTCGGGTTTGCGGGCTCCGTGCTTGATTGACTGATCAACGGACTGAGGAAAATTACGAGGCATAGGCGGTGCCAGAGTCACAGGCGGCGGAGGCGACGACTGCGAATGCGGAGGCCTGATAAATTATTGGCTAAAACCAGACAAATCGCTTTCCATTTGAGCGGCTGCGCCGAGGCATGCGGAGCTATAAGCTGGGAAGCAGCTCTGGGATCTCAGATTTTTCAGCTTTGAGTGCTCTTTGGCGACGTGAGGATATGCCCAAACGGAAATGGCTTCTCATGTATCTTGGTCGGCGTCTAGTACTGGAAATTTTTATACTCTTTAGGGAAAGGTTATTACCTTCTCAGATTGTATGTTTGTTCTATTACTTTCCTTGAAAAACTATAAATATATATTAACTATCACCTGCTAACTTTTTTGAAAATAATACTTTTAGGGTATTTAACCCATCGACTATGACTGATTCTCCTGACTATTTGGGTGGGCGCTTGCCTGCCTACCTACACTTGGTGGAACTTCACTTTGGCAAGTGAGTGCTAAAGCCACTCCAAATTGAATCCGATCCCAGACCATTCCATCCCAGGCGATCGAGTACATGCATCTGTTGTATCCCATTTATCCTTGCATAATTGCCAGTGACCACGAAACAATGTTGCCAGACGATTTTCACTTTCATTCGCATTAAAATGCCTCGCATGATTGCGTTCAAAATTGTTTGATCTCCTAATGCTGGCCATTAAAATAGTGGCCCCTACTCCGAGGCGGCACCCCTGTATGTACCCTCTACTCCACCCATCCCCCACCCATCCCGGAGGCCATGCAGCCAATTATGTTGGCGAAACAAAATCAAAGTGCAAATCTTTCATATTTCTCATTTCGCTGCGGTTGTTGTTCGCTCACCTGTTGTCGCAGGTACCTCATCCTGACTGGCATTTGTCTTCGTCTCGGCCACAGTCTGGCGCTCCGTTGCCGGTGCCACGGTGGATGCGGTTGTTGCCGGTGATTGAGATTGAGCCAAGACCTCGACCACTTGGCCAGAGGCGAGTCCCAAGCCAAGTCCGAGGAGCGGTAGAAGGAGAGGTAGCAGACCAAGTATCGTAACCAAATCGCGACTCTTGTGGCGTTCACCAATCATCTTGGCTCGGTTCGTTGATCGGTCCCGGGTTTTTCTCGTCTTATCTGGAAATTTGTTAAAATTGTTGAGTTTCGGTTATGACTCGCTGATGATTTAATATGATTGTGTCCGCCAATGTCCGCCGACGAACTTGATCTGTGCAATTTCGGCCACAGCAATTTCGATTCTTAACTATTGGATAACGGCCATGAATGAGGAAGTTCGGCATCGGTAGTTACATTGGCAGTCACTTAACAGGTTGTTATCCAGATTATTGGCAAGTTAATTTACCGCAGCTATGTGGCAGTATATTTTCCTTTTGAATTCAGGTAGCAAAATGCTGTAAAAATTATGGCCATAAAATGGAATGTCTGCTTAATATTATTGGCAAAAGTAAAGATAATTAACCTTTCACTTGGCTTCAAGTATTAATAATAAAAAAGGTATTAAATTATAAATTGATTTTATAAAGTGGTTTTCAATTTAAGTTGCCCAGGGAATGGCGATTATGCTGCAATGATATGAAAGATCTTTATGGAGCGAGCGTTTTAGCACGACTCTTTAAACAAAAGACTTAAGACACGAACTTGTGGTTCAATACTTTATTTTCTGAATATAGATTGAAGTTTAACTTTAAATATTAAGCTCACATTTAAATAAAAATAAAGCTTTATAAAGTAAGCCTCTTTCCTAAATCCTCTCGATATTAATCCGATTAATTTATTATTTTTGGTTTTTTATTGTTGGGCTCTTAAATAAACAAAACCAAAACCGGAAGACTCGCGGCAAAAAATATTCCACCGTCTTGGGTGGGCGGCGGCTCTTTGAGTTTCCTCTTCTTTCGGCGATTCTTCTTTCGAAGATATCCTGAGGGCTTCTTATCAACATCTTTCTCCCCAATTGCCTGTCATATTTTAAAATTTTGGACCTGAGCCCGGCTTGTTGCTTTTCGTTCCCATCGAAAGTGAAACTTGTGCTTTTTTTTTTTGATCATAAAAGAAAATTTGCATTTATTGTGCAGCAGCTCTGCCGGTTGGCAGTTTTGTTGTTTTTTTTGTGTATTTTTTTTACCGGCGTGCGGCAACGCTTGTTTCTTTTGCTGTTACTCGCTCGGCGGCAATCGTAAAAATTAACTTGATTACTACACGCATAAATAAAGCCATTAAATGGCAAACATCTTGCTATGGCAGCAATTAAAATCAAATAAAATTCGCCGACGGTCAGATTTAAAGTGTATGGGGTGGGATGGCCTTGCAATTGAATATAATTTGGCCGGTCTATTTTCCAAGTATTCCAAGTCTAATGATGGAGACAATTTCCCCCAATTTTCATCGGTTCCGCGGAACTTTTATGATGTAGGCCTAACTCGTTTTCTTTATATTTCGCTCTCATTTAGCTTTGAGGTATTTAATTGTTTGTTTTATCTCACATCGCATTTGCATAATGCGTTTAATTACGCATAATTTTCAAGTTATTTAATTTTTTATTGTGTTTACATGACAGGAGAAAAGTGGCTGGCTAATAAGTAAGTGACGGTGAAGTGTTATGTGATTAGTTGACTGCTTTTGATTTAACAATATTAAGAAGCTCTTAATCAGCATACTTGCATTCGAAACGGATAACTTTTTAGTTTACAAAACTGCTCTTGCTGCCAACTTTCTTGCCGTTCAAAGTTCTTCGACCTCTCAGATAGCCATTGAAGAGCAACCCACACCATTTCAAATAAAAACTATATGAACGCATCAGGTTGATTTGTCGTATCATAAATGCATTCCAAGCACTTTCAATCGCTGCCTCTAAAAGCCGTCACTTGGGGACTGAAAAGCTGCCCAAAAGGCTCCACTGGAGATTCAGAGATTCGGAAAGAGAGAGAGAGAGAGAGAGAGATGGTTGTTAAGTGGTCGGGCTAAGCCAATGAGTGTAAAAAAAATGATAAATAAAAACCGATGAGCAAGCAAACAGACCAATAAATAGACAAACAACCGAAGCAGAGACCAAATATCCATTCAAGTGCGCGACACTTTTTATGCCGACAGCAATGTGCAACTTGCAGCTTCAACAGCAACTCACAAGCAACAAGAAACTGGCGCACAAAGATGCATACCAACATGGCAGCGTATTAGCCAAAGACAAATACTAATTGCAGTCACAGAAGCTGCAGCAGCAGTAGCAACATCAACAGCAGCATCAGCCGCAGCATCAGTGGCAGCATCAGCATCACCAGCAACATCAACAAATGCAACATCACATCAGTAGCGGCAGTTGCAGTTGCAGTTGCGGCTTTTTGTTGCCGGCAGGTAATTTCATTTAAAGAATGTCATCTTCACTTTAAGTGAAAGATAAATGCTCAGAGTGGCCCGGGAGTGCCTGGAAAATCAAGTGTCTGCCCTTTCTCTCGTCGCCACCTTGGTTCTCTGTCCACGCGGCGTATGAGTGATGCCTGTTTGTTTTTTGGTTGAAACCGTCTAAGCGCCAGCTTAAAACAATTCAGTGTCTTAATTCTTTCCTTAAATATAGACACACACGATCGTTAGAGACGAAAACGTTCGATTTCGCTGGCAAAGAAAGGTGCAATTTATGTGCAACATCCGCACTCGTGGATTATAGCATTGAAAACCGAGAGTTGATTGATGGAAAATGCGTGAAAATGGTCAAATGGACAATGAGTCGTGACCGAGTGCTGCAGGTGAAATGTAACTTGAGCCATTCTTAAATGGCAAAGCTGAAATAGTTACGGATCCATTTAATGGATAGGCCAGTAACGAGGATTTATGGCGGTTTTTTCTGAGACTCTTGAGACTTTTATTTTTGGGCTTAATGGTTAATTAAATTTAAATGAATGAAGCTAACATTATTCGCTTTTAATTTATATACAATAGCCGCTAGTTACCTTCACTTATTTGCCAAAATTAAAGAAAAATTCAATATATTTCTGATAATCAACACATAATAATACACTTATTAAATTCAGGCTTACGAGTTGCTTAACCACTTTATAATTCGATTAAGTCTTTAAGAGGTGATTGTAAGTGTTTATAAAATATCAAACTTAAAAAGCATATACAATATGATTACGATATGATATTAAAAGTTGATTGACAACTCAGATTATTAAATTAAACATTAAAGACAAGACCAGAAGAATAAAAATATAGAAAGAAATATTGTTGTAATTAGCTTTTGTTAAGTATATAAGAAATATTTACTTTTAATAAAAAAAATAAGAAAATCACCATCTAAAAATAGATGACAATAGATAATTACTTTCTTACTCGCCAAGTTTACAAAAAGAAATAAATTCTTTTATAAGAAGTGACTCGTTTTTTTGTTTAATAAAAAATGAAAATAAAATTGTTACAACTTTTAGAATTATTTATTTTCTAAAATCACTAACTGATTTATTCTTTGCCTTTCACAAAATCTTACACAATCTAAACAGGATCTTGCATCACCTAACTTTTTCCAGCCAATCGGCTTACCATTCAATGCCACTGGCAACAGCAGCAGCAAATATTTGTCAAAAAAATGTAAAAATTCGCGTGGATGCTTGTGATAATGTTGGTGTTTTTAATCCTTTTCGGTTGCAATGGCTATTTGGCCAACTAATTTGCAGTCATTTCCTTGCCGACAATTGTCACAAATCAATAATCAAACAGCGAGACACACGATTCGCACAAAAATCGCCAGACAGCGGGGCTGGCCAGAAGGCATTTCATTTCATTCAGTAAATTTCACTTTTAAACGACCAACGCGACCGATGAAGATAGCAGCTCTTCGAGCTTCTGCCACCTGAGCCGACAGACATTCGCACGGCTTCGTCTTGGCCAACTCGGATCTTGGCTCAAAGCACTTGGCTCGTCGTCGTCGGATTTTATGGAGGAGCCAGGAAAAAACGAGAGTCTACAGGTTTTTTTTCTTTAGGTTTTCGTTCGTTTCGATCGCTTAGCTCGCTTGGCTAGTGCATCCGTTTCAAAACGCGTCCGTTTGTTAACTGATTTCGCGTGGTCTTGGCCAAAACTCAAATTCGAAACTGTTAACACGGCAGCGACGTCAACGCCGCCGGCAGCAGAGGCGTCCACAGCGACAGCGACTGAGATTGCAGCTAAAAACAAAGTCTGCACTTGTCTTTGCTCTGTCGACGTCGAGTTTGTTTTTTATTTGTTTACTGCTTTTTTTTTTTTGTTTTTTGACCACAACGAATCAATAAACACCTGCGTCGACGTTGCCGTAGCAGTTGCAGTCTCTGTCAACGCCGCAGTCGGCGTAGTCACCAAAGTTGTCGTCTTTTCGCTTGGCTTTTGTTATTGGCTTTAATCAGACTCACTTTTCTCCAACAACCATTTATTGGTTTTTGATTTAAAGAATTTTTTATTATATTCAGAAGGTTTGGATTTAATTTTTTGATTTATGAAATAAGGTTCATATCACCCTAAATATTTAATACAAAATGATATAGATAGTATACACTTTTATCAAATTTAGAATCCTTTTCACCTTGAGCACTTTAATGCTTTTATTTATTTTTTGGCTTTCGCTTTTGGTCTTCAGGTGTTGCATAAAAACCGAAAAATAAATTTCTACTGTCGGCCAACAAATCGTAAAATATGTTAAAAGCTTTGGGCAGCAAAAACAATTGGCAATAGTCATGACATGACTGGCTGTCAATTGGAGTTGCTGTCTTGCTGTTGCTGTTGCTGTTGCTAGTGTTGCTATTGCTATTGGTGTTGCTGCTGGGCGTGTGCGTAGCTGAGGAGAAGATGAGAGTGAGCCGACAGACATGCATTTGAAACTTGTCAGCCACCCAAGAAAAATAAAAAGCAGACACAACAAAAGTATTAACAACAGCATCAGCCTCAGATTATGCTGATGCCTTATGGCTATAATGTAGTGGTTGTTGTTGCTGCTGGTTTAGGCCATAAAGCCTCCCTTTGTAAAAGTGTACTCTTTTTTTTTTCTCAAAATACACAAGGTGTCAATTAAGGCTCAATTTTGCAAAAAACCGCATACAAAAACGTAAAGCAAATCAAAAGACTTTGGCAGCGAACTTGACTTTGTCGCATGACTTTCACAACCTAGAATGGCAAACAAAATGCAAATGTATCTTAAATTGTTTTAAGTATCTATGAATTCAGAATACTTAATGATTACTTTCTTTTTTTGTTATAATTTCAAATACAATTGAAGTAAGGATATGGCTTTTAAATGGCGATTTTATGTCCAAAACATAAAATACTTTAATAGTTCCCTCTAAATCTTCATTAATTTCCAATTCGATACTTTATGCTTTGTAATAAAGTCAGAGCAAGGACCAAATCATCGCAAATCATTTGAATGTCCTCCCCTCTCTCCGGCTGTAATTTGTTTTTCACCCCGACCCTGCCTCCTCTCCCGGTTTCCCTCAAGAAAAATCAAGCGAATTTCCTCAGTCAGTCGGTCACCTGGACGGCGGCTCGTTAACTTGTTTCTGTTGCAAGGCCATCGACGAGTGCATTTTCCATGCACCCCCGCCAGTGGCGTGGGCCCCCCCTTAATTAGCGCATGTGTTGCATGCGGCCGTGTTGCATGTTGCCAGCAATCTTTGCTGCTAAAATTGTTTGTTGCTGTGTGCGTTGTCCGATGTGCGATCTGCGATCTGCGACGGCGAGGAGGCCCACTCAGCCGTGTAAATTGTATCAATAAATTTATTGATTTCAACTGTTGCTGCTGACTTGTTTAATATTTTGCGACGATTTATGTTGCAGGCATGCAAATTTTAGTATTTATTTGCTTTGTCGGTGTGGCAGCCGAGGCGAAGAAGGATAGGATGGTGATGGGACTGTGCTGGATGATGAGGCCGCTCTGGCTTTAATGAACATGTCGGCTCCGTCGTCGTGTCGTCGCTTTCGGGGAAAGAGTCATCAAAAGACACACGCATGGCAAATTTGTGTGCTCCGGCTGTCAGCGTTTTGGGGCGCCTCCTTGGCCATCTAGCCTCCAATATCTGGATCTTAAATCACATTATGATTTAGTCATTTTTTCATTATTATTCAAAAGAAATAGACATCGAATATAGAGACACCTAATAGTTATATAGTATTTTATGTTACTTAGCCAATTTATTCAAGTGCTCTGGTAGCTCCTGTTCCTATTCGTGATTGTGTATTTTAATGACAAAAATTAGGCAACCTTTCACTTAAATCCAAAACAATGACTGCCTGACATATACAGAGACACTTCCGGCTCTGGGCGAGAGTTGCGTTTGTTTTCTCATTTTCGAAATTTTTGGTTTTCAGTTTTCGTTTTATTTCCATTAATTTTTTTTTTTGGTCCGTCTGCACACCCATAGAACACTTTCGTTCATTCGGACAACCATAAACCATGCGCCTCGCACATATTTTTATTGTTTTGCATTTGGGGTTAGGGCAATTTCTACGGCCATCGACTTTGAGGCCTGCCAGTTGCCAGTTGCGAGTCGCCAGTTGCCACTTGCCACCGCCTGCCATGCATGCCAAATCAGGTGAAAAGCGGTGCCCGCAAAGACGTCGCCCGGTGCATTGCTAATTAGATAAACAAATTTTTTTGTCGGTACGCGCTGCCAACACTCGCACATACACCCAAACTCCCAAAGACACACACACTCCGGACACTCTTAAACATTGTTGCACGCACTGAAATTATTGAAAAGTGAAATAAGCTAAGAAAAGGTGGCAGTGCTTTTGAGGACAAAAGTGTGAATGGGTAATGCTCTTTTTTTATTTACCAGAAATGGTTAAAAATATGTGGCGGATTTTAAAAAATTATAATTTTAATACAGTCATTTCTAATCATTTTTAAAATATAAAGACTTAAAATCCCCAACTATTTTTATGGAAAATATGAAGTGACTAATCTGGTTATTATTTTATAGTTAATAAAAAATTTAGCTAGTGCAGCTTACATAATATTTAAAATAAATTACCAATAAAAATATTTTATCTTGGAAATAACTACCTTCCTCAAAAACCAACACTACCCTCTCCCATTGATTTTAAGGTGTCGCTGTGATAAATACACAAACAGTTCGATGCTTAGTTTCTAAAAAAGAAAGTGAAATTCGAATGCGGACAGAACGAAGCGCAAAGTGCGCGGCCCAGGCAGCTCCCAACTTGGCCAACATGGCCAGGACCAGGCCAACACACAACAAAAACAAAACAGAAACGTACGTAAAAATGATAAAAAAAAAAATAACAAAAACCTGAAAAAGCCTATGCGTTGCAAGACCGAACGGCAGCGAGTCATTCACAAGTTGTGATGCTAAACAAATATGACTAATTATGGAGGAACTGACCACTAAACAGTGCCACATAATGCGTCCGTCGTCTCGGTTTGGACGTAGATGGTCCGCCGATGGCCCGGACCATGGACCGGTTACCAAAGGCCCCAAAACAAACCAAACCAACACCCGCAATTTCGCCAGTTCGTGGAAAAGCGTTCGATTGTATGAATGAAATGCGTTTTACGCGACAAAGTTGCCACCATCGATGGCAATTGGCGGTTGTGCACTGGAAGATAATTTTATAAAAAAAATAAATACATTTTTCATAAAGATTTAAGACAAAAAACATCAATATAATGGCTTAATGCTAATCCTTAGATTTTCATGAAATTATTTTTCATAAAATATAATCTGATTCGAACCACAGACTTTTCCAAGTGCCATTTTCACTATTCACGGTGAGTAATACCCCCTGTCTACCCCCCAGATCGACTCCCCACCGTCTTATCGCAGAAAACGAACAGTGTCGGACGGTTCGGCGTCGGTATGGTCGCCTGCGACATCAAAGACTACACCTTGTGGCGGCCCCTCCCCCGGCAGTTGCACATCAATCGGTTCACCGATCGCAACGGACCGTCTAACTCCGATGCCGGATCGGAGGAGCAGGATGGCGAAGACGGAGAGGGGGCCGACTGGACTCGCAACGACGGAACGGTCCTCCGCTGGGGTATAGCGCCAGTCAGTCTAATGGCTGATGATTTCGCCACGGCGCTCAGTGTCCTGCCGCCGAACCATCACCGTATCGTGTCCTGTGTGGCAGCCTACCAGTCGCATGCTCTGGCCTTCGCGGAGCGTCATAATGTGGAGAATGTGTACACAAGCTTTGAGGATTTGGCCAAGTGTCCGAATGTTGGTAAGAGATTCTAAAAATATGTCAGACTACATGGCGTATGAGTAATATTCTTCGGATCTTTGCCCACGTGACGTATGAGTAATTTTTGATATAGAACCACTATTCTTACCTTACAGATGTTGTGTACATCTCGCCGCTGAACCCACAGCACTCGGAGCTGTGCCACCTGATGTTGAACCACGACAAGCACGTGCTGTGCGAGAAACCGCTTAGCATGACCGAGGAGCAGGTGAAGAAGGTACTGGAGAAGGCGCGGGCGCGTCGTCTCTTCCTCATGGAGGGTATGTGGCCCAGATGTGTGCCAGCATACCATTATATACGCCACCAGATCCTGCGGAATCGCCTCGGTGAGCTGCAACACGTCCACTGCACCCTAGGGCTGCCCATTGCTCAAAAGTATGTCATTACGATACATTACTTTAAGCTTTTTTTTTTTTTAAATTAATTTCCATAATTAGCCGATTGGCTCTTTACGGCGGAGTCACTACGGACTTCGGAGTTTATGGCCTTCAGCTGGCTTTGTGGATTTTTCGAGAGGTGCCGCGCAGCATCCAGGTCAGCGGGCGGGTAAACGCCGACAATGTGGACGTGGCAGCAGATATAGAGCTTACTTTTAGCCGCAACCAGATAGCCACCATTGAAGTTACTTCTGAAAAGCGGCTTAGCAATCGGGCCGTAATCCAGGGAAAAGATGGATGCATCAAGGTGAGTACAAGGTCCGTAAAAAGTTCCATCAACACAAATAACTCGCTTCCCCCAGATGACTAACTATTGGTGTCCCACTCGCCTGGTTACCGAAGAGGCCGACTTTGAGTTTCCGCTCCCGGGGTCGGACCAATCCCTGCCCACTCACTACCACAACAGACTGGGCATGTGCTACGAGGCCGACGAGGTGAGAAAATGCATCCTGAAGGGTAAGAACGAGAGCGATGTGTTCAGTCACAACGAGAGTCTCCTGGTGGCCAACTTGATAGACTCCATTCATGCCGAGCTGGGCGTTGGTAGCTATGCAGTTACCCAAACACTTCCCGATCTTCATACGGAGATTGAGTGTGCCCGGGACATCGTCGAGGATCCCGAGGAGTTGGCCAGCGAAACCTGCCGTGTGGTTCAGAAAATTGCCGTCGGCGAACCACTCCAGCCGCCGCCGGAAACGCAGAAGGAGTTAGCAATGGAGGCCACCACACACACCAGACCCAATGTCAGTCAGACGCCCACTTAGGGGCCGGGGTGCGGGCGGGTGTGTGTGTGTGTGTGTGTGTTAATTGTATAAGCTCCAATTGAATCAACAGACCCGTCAATAAAACAGAAGTATTCAAGGAACTCACACAAAAATAAATTTTTTTTATTTTTAAAATTCAATATGGCTTAAATCTTAGACACAAACCTTGCGTGGCTGACAAAACTCACCACTAGGTGAGGGAACAAGATGGCCGTCGTTTAGTGAAGACACGACCCCGATCCATTTTGTAAAAATTATTTAAGTAGCTTCGGAAACCATTTTCTTATCAGCCAGAAACAAAATTGGGTTGTTAACCCAAAATGTTTGTCATGTTTTATATAAAATTCAACTTCTTATCAGATTAACCCTTTAAAAATGCACGATAAAGTTAAATCGATAAGATACTGTTGGTGTTGGGAAGCTTCCATAATAAAAGTCAATGAAATGCATTTTGTAGTGTTTATTTGTTTTTTTTTTAAATTTTTTTGTTGTATAATTTAAAAGTACAATTCGCATAAATTAAGCATATCCGTCTACTGCTTCTTCACCTTCTTCTTCTGAGTAGTTTTGTTCGATTTCCCAAACAACTTCCGCCACACAAACTTCCAAAACAGCTTGCTTACAACAAAGATAATGTAAAGTATCAGTCCTGCCAGGACATAGATGTCCAGATTATTGCTGGCAACGAAAGTCATTTTCACCAAAGGACTCTGCATGTGCGGAGCTCCGTGGTGACGAATAACGTACTCCGTCCAGTAGACCACCGACTCCTGGGCGGTCAAAGGACGATCGCGGTAGAGCTGGGAGAAGCTCTTCAGCTTCTGGGCGTACTTGGGATTTTCGATGAGCTCCTTAATGGTTGCCTTGAATTCCTCCACCTCCAGGGTGTTCAATTCCAATTTCAAACCATATCCACTCTCCTCCAACTTTTCAGCATTGGCCGGCTGATCGGCGAAAACTGGAAGGGCGAGCATTGGGACTCCATGGTACTGGGCCTCGGAAACGCCTCCTTTGCCGGCGTGGGTGATGAAAAGCTTGAGGTTGGGATGGGCCAGGATGTCGTCCTGGGGCAGCCACTTCTTGTACAGAATGTTTGCTGATTTGCCGGGCAGTTTGTCCAGATCGTCCCACTTCCAGATCACCTGCTGCTTCACTTTGCTCAGTCCCTTGAAAATTGTGGTCACTACTTCGGGCTTAATGAAGTCGCCCTTCAAGTTCGAGCCCAAGCTGAAGAGGATGGCTCCGTTCTTGGCCTTGCCCAGGAACTCCTTGATGTCCTCGGGCAGGGGATCGGGCTTGCTCTTCACTTGGATGCCGCCCACTTCGATTATTCCCGGCACATTGGGACGGATGGGACCCTCACTGATGCCGTGGCCATTGCAGAAGGCCAGGGAGACATTCTTCTGGGCTTCTTCGAAACTGGGCATAGTCTTGTCATTGCCCCAAAGGCGGCTGAAAATACAAGTTGGGTAAGGTTAGCTACTATCTTCCAGCTGATAGGCGATAAGCGGTGTTACGGCCTAATCTATACACTGATAAAATATATCACTTCTCGTACTTACTCGTAGAATTTGTTGTATTTGGTGTTCAAGTACAAATTCAGTCCCTGGAAGCCCAGAGTGCTCACGAAGTTCTTGAGGCGCTGCTGGAAGTTCATGGTCGCTCCCGGGGCCAGAGATACGGACATTTGCGGAACACTGGACAGCTCGGGGTTGCCCAGGAAGGAGTTGACCATGAGCATGGGTGGACCGGACCAGGAAATAATCACCGGGCAGTTGAATCGGGCTCCCAGGGCCACCTGGTACGAGTTGAAGAAGAAACCGACAAACACCACGTCGAACTTGTTGCCCTTGTTCAGGTAGAGCTCCTGGAAACGGGGATCCTCCAGGACATCCACCTGCTTATCGATGAGCAGACTCAGGGAGCTGAATATGTTCGAAAAGGTGTTCCATATCGATGGCTTCTGTTTGGCCATGTCGGCCATTCCGTCGTTCAGGATCTTTTCGCTCTCGGGGTCGAGGGGCACTACGATGTGCTTGATGCTCTTGTGGGTCACTTTGGGCGGCAGGCTGGACACGACGGTTATGTTGTGCCCCTTCTCGGCCAGGGCCTTCATCACAGACATGTGCACTATCAGGTGGGAGGGACTGTGACTGGTGAAGACGCCCAGGATGTTGGCTCCGTCACTGCCCTGGGGCATCGATTGGAGAGCCAGGAAGGCGACCAAAAGGCCGCCAAAACTGCAGCCGAGCCGCATGCTCCGGTTGGGTGTCATGACTAGCTCCGTTTGCTTTGAAGACCAAGTGGAAACTGATTGGGGCACTCGCCGGTGTTGGCTATCTTATATACAAAGTCCGCGGCGGCGATAACGGACTGATAAGATACTTCGATCGTTTAATCTGCAAAATGTACACGTATTTAGTATTAGAATCGATTTCAATATACGTAGCTTCACTAAAATCATTTCGTTTCAGTAGAAATTGTGTAATTGCTTTCCTAAACAAATTTGTAGTTCTACAAAAAATAAACAGTTTTTATTTGCAGTTTTTATTTGCAATTAATAATGAATTGTTTTGTGATATCTTTGCAATGTTTACTTATTTTGTTACCACATTTTATAGTACTTTACTTTTGTATTATAGAAACTATCTCTATATTTTACAACATTTTCCTCTATTAGGAACTATTCTAAGATTATTGCTCTTGTTTAGTTGTGTAATTTTATTCTAAAACAAGTTTGTTGACCCTACAAAACACTTAATATATTTATTGATAAAACACAAGCACATGTGGATATTTAAATGCAATTTACAAGATACCCTACATTTATTTGATTCTTATTCTTTTTTAGTTTTTCACATCAGTTAGAAAAATTGTGTATAAATGTTTGAAAATGAAGTAACTATAAACATCCTTTATGCATTTGTAAAATTTCATCAAAATGTTATTTCAAAGACTTATGTTTATTTAAAATATTTCAACAAGTTCATCAGATTTCGTAAACACTTGAGTTGAGAAAAACCGGAAAACCAAGTTGTTAGTTTTGGGATTTAAAATAAACGAGACCACAGCCCGTGTAAAGTGCACTGTCAATGTCAACCTAGAGGTTAACAATTATCCATTTAATTGGCAATCTCACTTGGTGACACCCACAAAAACAAACTATGTATAGTTTAACGGTGGTACATATTTATGCGCACTACATATATTTTTAAAATACCTCGTCTATATAGAGAATCGAAACAACAAATATGATAACCATTAAATAATAGAAAACATATTTGGAAAACAATACGCGTTCGGCACGCGCTGCCTCGGAACTGATTCTGAGTATATTGCGAACTGAGAATTGAATGCGATTCGGATTGAAATAGCCCCACGCAAAGATACTCCCAGAGAGACAGATACAGGGAGAATTTCAGAATCGGAGAGAACGAGATACTTCTATAAATAGTCGTTGGGAGGGATTGGAGGAGCAACCTGTTGAGTTGTTCTAGGTTCTGGGATCATCAATCTTGTTTGTGTGGCTTTTAATTGCCGGGTTTTGTAAGGAATATGTCATCTATACAATATGCATTTGCAACAATGACAAAACATTGATAATAAAATGATAACTAGTTTTCATTGATGGCTTGTGGCTTTTATTAAACTGTTAGTATTTAAAGTGTTTTATTTACAGGAAAGTAGTTTAAATTATAGATTTTTGAATTAGTAGTTTTAAGATTTTGAGTAGATTTTAAGTAATACTTTGAACATAATATTTATATTAATATTAAGATTTATATCAAAGATTTACTTCTGTGTATTTATCTAATTTTTATATTTGTGTTTTATTCTCATGGATCATATCTATATGGCAATTACTGTACTGTACTGCACATATGTATGTACGTACTCTTTTTATTAATGTTAATGTCAAGGCTTCCATTAATTTAATTCACTCTCTCGCTCACCCGGAGAGCAATGAGGTTTAATCAGTTCAAGCCTCTTTATTCTACAAGTCATGCTTTCCAGCAAAGTTTTTATCTCTGTCCCTGTCTGGCCGCTGTTATCAGTTTTCTTACTCATATTCTCTTCTCCCTCTTAGTCACTGTTTATTTTTTAAGATTAAAAAATATTCAAATATTTTGTGAGCTTGTTTATTTACATTTTTGACTTGTTCTCTACAATAAAATTAACATAATCATACATAACTTATTTAGTTCTGCTTAAGCTTAGTTTTCTGATTATTTTTGGCCACTAATTTCCGCCAAACGAACAGCCAAAAGATTTTGTTGATCTTGAGCAGGATGTACAGGACCAAAATGGCCAGGATATAGATATCGTAGTTGTTGCTGGCAATGAAACCCATTTTCACCAAAGGACTCTGCATGTGCGGAGCTCCGTGGTGACGAATCACGTACTCCGTCCAGTAGACGACCGACTCCTGGGCACTCATAGGACGATCGCGGTAGAGCTGGGAGAAGCTCTTCAACTTCTCGGCGTACTTGGGATTTTCGGTAATCTCCTTAATGGCCTCCTTGAATTCCTCAACCTCCACGGAGTTCAAGTCCAGGCGGAGACCATATCCACTGATGGCCAACTTGTCGGCGTTTCCAGGCTGATCGCCGAAGACGGGAAGCGCCAGCATTGGAACTCCATGGTACTGGGCCTCTGAGACGCCTCCTTTGCCGGCGTGGGTGATGAAAAGCTTGATATTGGGATGGGCCAGGATGTCGTCCTGGGGCAGCCACTTCTTGTACAGAATGTTGGAAGCTTTTCCGGGCGTCTTCTCCAGATCCTCCCACTTCCAGATCACCTGCTGCTTAATGCTGCTCAGAGCCTTGAAGATTGTGTTCACCACATCGGGCTTGATGTGCTCCCCTTTCAGGTTTGAGCCCAAACTGAAAAGGACAGCTCCGTCTTTGGCCTTGTCTAGGAACTCCTTGATGTCCTGGGGCAGGGGATCGGGCTTGTTCTTTATCTGAATGCCACCCACTTCTATGACAGCCGGAACATTGGCCCGAATGGGACCCTCACTTATGGAATGGCTATTACAGAAGACCAAGGACACGTTCAGCTTGGCCTCCTCATAGCTGGGCATCAACTTGTCACTTCCCCAAACACGACTATAAAAAAACCAAAATTATTAACTCTTTTGGCATTAAAGCAGAAACAGTTTAGTACTTACTTGTAGAAATGCTTGTATTTAATTTCCAAGTACGCGTCAAGGGCTTCGAAGCTCAGCGAGCTGACGAAATTCTGTATCCTTTGTTGGAAAGTCATGATTTCTCCCTGAGCCACTCCGATTTGCATTTGAGGAACAGTCGATAGCTCCGGGTTGCCCAGGAACTTGTTAATCCAAAGCATCGGGGCTCCGGACCAGCAAAAAATAACCGGAGCATTAAATCTGGCACCCAGACCGACCAAGTACGAGTTTACGAAAAATCCACCGAATATCACATCGAACTTGTTGTCCTTGTTCTGATGGAGCTCTTGGAAGCGCGGATGCTCGAGGAGCTCGACCTGCTTCTCGACCATCATTGACATCGAACCGACCATGGCCTTCATGGTGGTCCAGATGGAGCCCTTCTCCTTGGCCATATCACTTATCGCGGAGTTGAAGAGCTTCTCCTCCTCGGGGGTGATCAGTGGCACCACGATTTGTTTGATGTTTTTGTGGGTCACCTTCGGCACAATTGTGGAAATCGTTGTCACATTGTGTCCCCTCTCGGCCAGGGCCTTCATGACGGACATGTGCACTATTAGATGGGACGGACCATGTCCGGGAAACACGCCCAGGATATTGGCTCCCTCGGCTTCCTGGTTCATTGTCTGGAGGATCAGGAACACCGCCAAAAGACTACCAAGGCTGCAGCCGAGCCAAGTGCTTCTACTTTGTGCCATGATTAGCTCTGTTCACGATCGAGACTAGAAACAAACTGAATGAAAAGCCCGGCAACGAGCGCTATCTTATAGGCACTCCATGGATGCGATAATGGACTGATAAGGCTACTTAGAGTACTTCAGACGTTTCAGGTGCTATCATGTATGTTTTGCAAAATGTTTGGCTAACTTAAAATTATTAATTTCATGTGAAATTCAAATTTTACATAGCATCGAAAATACTTATCGAAATAGCTATTGAAATGAGTACGAGAGTACTTCTAAAGTCATTAGACAAGGCATTATGAATCAGAGAAGAGAATATATACAAAATGTGTGTTATTCTAGGTCTGGTAAATTAATAACCGGTTTTCACTTCACATTTTATTAACTGCAATAAGCAAACACATTAAGTATTTCAAAAATACTTTTAAATACATATAGGTGTTGCATAGGATCGGCCATAATTCAAGTGTTTTGGGCAAAAGGTTGGAACCATTTCACTACCGAGGGTAAAGGAATATCATTAATTATTGAGAGCTTCAATTCCTCGAAGCTAAAAAGAAAAAGGTCAAAACAGGAACTTTTGACACACTTTTTAGCCAATATTTTAGTTATTTTTCATCGGATTCGGGAAAGGAATACCGATTACCATTCACGGTTCTAATTGCCTTCATTCTGCATTAAAATATCTTGAAAATAGCTGAATAAAATTTTTGATCGATTTTTGGCCATAATCATGATGTTACCCCTTGGGAAATTTACGAAAATGGGGTCAGATTTTGGGTTGCTAGGTTTTGATGGAAAATGATGCTACTCGAAGATCTAAATTCGGGAAGGTATAACATTCGTCGATTGGATAATTATTAGACAAGTTATGGCTATTTTCCTGAAATAATTGGAGCACGAAAGCCTTGTCGACCAAGTTAAGAACAGGAAGGCCAAAATGGGCACTTTTGAGTCACTATTTAGCTAATATTTTAGATATTTTTCATTGGATTTGGAAAAGGAATACCATTTACAAATCAGGGTTCCAATTTCCGTTGATCTGCATCAAAATACCACAAGAATCGATCATTAAAATTTTGTATCGATTTTTGTCCAAAATCATGATGTTACCCCTTTGAAAATTTTTGAAAATGGGGTCGGATTTTGGATGATGAGATTTTTATAGAAATTGATAGTACTCGAAAATATAAGATCGGAAAGGTATAAATTTCGACGATCGGACAAGTATTAACCAAGTTATGCCTAATTTTCTAAACTAAATTCACGTTTTAATCAAGTTAAGTCCGGTTGATCGCATTTGCCCAAAATCCGAACTTTTTAGTCGCTTTTTATGCCATATTTCAGCTGTTATATATCCGATTTATATATCGAAGAAAGGAGTACCATTTATAAATAAGGACTTAATCCCCTCCGATCTGCATTAAAATATGTCAGATATGGGGATATATTTTGATGGAAATTGATATTACTCGAAGACCTGGGATCGGGAAGGTATAACATTCGTCTATCGGACAAGTATTAACAACATTAATGTTATGGTTAATTCCTTGAAACTAATTTATGATTAAACCCAGTTTTTTTCTTTAAATAAAAGATTATGAATTTAATTTAAAATTTTAACTTGTTCACATTGTATTTATTATACAAATATAATTATGTTTATTATTTTATGATTATTCTTGTTTCTTTTGATTATTTTGAGAATCTTTTTTCGACTCTCCAAGCACTTTAAGCCACACAAAATTCCAAAAGATCTTGTTAACAATAAGTATTAGATATAGGACTATTATAGCCAGGATATATATGTCCAGATTATTGCTGGCAATGAACCCCATTTTCACCAAAGGACTCTGCATGTGCGGAGCTCCACGGTGACGAATGACGTACTCCGTCCAGTAGACCACCGACTCCTGCGCACTCATAGGACGATCGCGGTAGAGCTGGGAGAAGCTCTTCGACTTCTGGGTGTACTTAGGATTTTCTATGAGCTCCTTAATGGCTGCCTTAAACTGTTTTTTCTTCAGAATGGCCAGTTCCAACCGCAAACCATAGCCATTCTCAACCACTTTATCGGCAGTTCCTGGCTGATCGCCGAAGACCGGAAGAGCCAATATAGGGACTCCATGAAAAAGTGCTTCTGACACTCCTCCTTTGCCCGCATGGGTAATAAAAAGTTTCACATTGTGATGGGCCAGGATATCGTCCTGTGGCAGCCAATTCTTGTACAGAATGTTTGCGGATTTTCCAGGTACATTTTCGAGATCTTCCCACTACCAGATCACCTGCTGCTTAATGCTGCTTAGAGACTTGAAAATTGTAGTCACTATTTCATGGGGGATGTGTTCACCTTTCAGAATCGATCCCAAACTAAAAAGTACTGCGCCATAATTAGCCTTGTCCAGGAACTCCTTGATGTCCTGGGGCAGGGGATCCGGCTTGGATTTAATGTGTATTCCACCAATTTCAATGACAGCCGGAACATTGGGGCGAATGGGACCTTCGCTGAGGGAGTGGTCATTGAAAAATGCCAGAGACACGTTTTGTTTGGCCTCCTCGAAGCTGGGCATTGTAGGATCTTTGCCCCAAAGGCGACTGTAATAATAATACCATAAGTGTATATCCTCTATACTTGCTATTAAAATATAGTTACTCATAAAACTGCTGATTTTTGCGATTCAAGTAAATGTTAAACATGAAGAAAGCAATGTTGCTGGCCAAGTTATGCAAGCGTTTCTTGAAATTCATGGGCTGGCCCTGGGCCACTGCCACATGCATTTGGGGAACACTAGACAGTTCGGGATTTCCCAGGAGCTCGTTTACCACAGGCATAGGAGGACCACACCTGGACATAATCACAGGACAATTGAATCTGGCTCCCAGAGCCACCTGATACGTGTTGAAAAAGAATCCGAAGAAAACCACATCGAACTGGTTGTCCTTGTTGAGGTAAAGCTCCTTAAAACGTGGATCCTCCAGGACCTCTACCTGCTTGTTCATTAAAATAGACTGCGATTTCGATGCAGAGCTCATCATGCTCGAAAAGGAGTGATTTGTTTTGACCATTCCTGACACTCCCTCGTCCAGGACTTTCTCATCCTCGGCACTCATAGGAACCACAATGTGTTTGATATTTTCGTGGGTAACTTTCGGTGGCATTGGAGATAATACGGTGACATTGTGACCCCTTTCCGCTAGAGTTCTCATAATGGACATGTGGATTATGAGATGTGATGGACTGTGGCTAGTGAAGACGCCCAGGATGTTCGATCCATTACTTTCTTTGGCCATTGACTGGATGATCACAAGGGCCATGAAAATGGCGCCAAAACCTTTTAAAGGTTGTACCATAACTGGCTGGTTGCACTATTTAACTAACAAATGTTTGGCATACTCGTTCACACTCTGTTGGAACTAATTATAAACAAAGGCAGCCGAATCTTATCAAGCTGATAGGGCACCTTTTATCGGTAATCACTTTGTACGTGTTTCCCACGACCTGAATTTCAAAATGTTTTGGTTTTCTTAAATCATTTTTAGTTAGTGGTTTGTTCAAATTTAATAAAATATTTTTTAGCTATTAGGTCATCTTTTTTTCACAGCCACTATTCACACTATCTTCACACTCTGATGATTGCAATAATACTATAATTTGAATCAAAATCACAATGCCTCGAAGACTCGAAATGCCTGAGTGAGAATCGAATTGAACAAATATTTATTTAAGAGAAATATTAAGAGTGTTTTGTATACTAATGTGTTATTTTTATTATTTGTTTAACGGCGTTTGAAGAGTGCAATAAAAATTCGTTTATACAACAAAAACATTCGAACTGTCCATTTAGATAATATTCTAATTGCTTGAACTTTTTAATGGCTTTGTTCAAGGTCGACCCTTTACTCTAGGGTTAATCTAAAAACCTTTGGTTCAAATAAATTCTTTTTGAAAAGTTAGCTTTCAAACTCAGCTTATGAATTATGAAATACAATATTTGTATTCCTAAAAAGACTTAAATATCAATTACGTTTAAGCTTGTCTACTTTCTGTTGATTATTTTTTCCACGAAAAACCCTAGAAACCTTGCGAAACACCCATTTAAATAAAGTCCAAATAGTAAGAGAGGCTATAACTCCGATGAAGAGAATCGTTCCATAAACATCAATGTTATGACGAGCAACAAAACCCATCTGAATTAGGGGACTCTGGAGGTGGTAGGCCCCCTGATGACGTAGAACATATTCCGTCCAGTAAACTACTGATTGGCGGGCAGTTAGAGGGCGATCCCTGTACAGGGAGGAGAATTTAACAATGGCCTCTCGATAGGTTGGGTTCTCCAGCACATCCAGAACAGTCTTTTCGAACTCAACCTCCGACAGGGTATGAACATCCAGCCATCTACCAAACCCAGACTGGGCCAGGATTTCTGAATTTGACGGCTGGTCGGCAAAGAGCGGCAGTGCCACCATCGGAACTCCATGGAACTGGGCCTCTGCCACGCTTCCTTTCCCAGCATGTGTTAAAAACAGTTTCGTCTTAGGGTGGGCCAGGATATCGTCCTGGGGCAACCACTTCCCAAAGTAAATGTTGGAAGCGTTGCCCGGCGTGTTATCCAAGTCCTGCCACTTCCAAATTACTCTCTGGGGCAGCTTAGACAAAACCTTGTAGACAATACTCAAGACTTGGGGACTAAAGGTATTGGTATCCACATTAGTTCCCAAGCTGAAGAAAATAGCTCCATCCCTCGCATTATCCAGGAACTCGGCTATGTCCTTGGGCAGAGGATCTGGCTGTTCCTTAACCTGAATCCCACCAATTTCAATGGACTGAGGAACCACAGGTCTAATGGGTCCTTCGCTGGGAGCATGATAGTTGTAGAAGAGCAAGGAAATACGACGTTTCATTTCGGAGTAAGTTGGAAAATCAGGATCGGACTCATTGCCAAAGGCGCGACTAAAAAAATATAAAATTTAAATTTTATTTTATGGATAAATATTTTTCGAACTTACACGTAATACTGGTTCATTTTGTAGGCAAACACCTCGTAGAAAATACTCGAAAAAGTGTATTTTAAAAAGTTTGTCAATCTCAGGCCCAACCCCATTGTCTTTTGTCCTGGCTCTAGTCCGACAGTCAGAGTGGGAACGTAGGAAGGATCGGCAATATTCCCTACCACAAAGTCAGCAAATAGCATTGGAAGTCTCACCCAGGTTAGTATCACCGGGCAGCGAAGCTTGGCTGCAATGCCCAGTTGGAAATCGTTGGCCAACATGCCCAGAATCACCAAATCGAACTGGGTTTGCGGCTTCTCGTAGAGATTCCTGAGATTCGGATGCATTAGGAACTCGTATTGGGCTTCCGTTTGAAAGTCGGATTTCAGAATGGTGACCACCATGGTTTTCCACAGGGACTGCTTTCCTTTGGAGGCTTTTGCCACATACTCCCTGGTGTCCTGAATCCGTTTTTGGGTGGGCGGTGCCAGGATAATGGTGATGTTTTCGTGTGCCTTCATTTTGGGCTTTGCCGCCAGAACCACAGTGATGTTGTGGCCCCGATCCGCTAATGCCTTCATCACGGCCATGTTGACGATGGTGTGTGAGGGACTATGAGTTCCAAAGACTCCCAAAATATTGGCAGCCCTGATCCCCGGGCACTCAACACCCAGGAACAGTAGTAGAAGAATAAATTTCATTACAAACTTGATCTCTGACCGCTCTCCTCTAAACGACTGAGTTTTGTGGAATGTAAGCAACGGCATTTATATTACTGTTACAAACATAACAGTTTCGTAAGGTTTTGTTATCTTGGAGCTGCGTGACTAGGCAGTTTTGAAGAGAAACAATTTTAGATTAAAAACCCGAAAAGGTTGAGCCTCTTTCAGAGAAGTAGTGTGGGATTAGCTTCTAACTGAGAGTTCCAACTGAGAGTTAAAAATATATATTTATAGACAAATACTCGTAATTACCATACCTTTTATTAAATATCTGTGTTGGTTAGATTACTTTTTCATTGTTTTATTGTATTTTAATAAATAAGTTGTATTTAAAAATATATAAATATCTGTTTCAATGAACTTTATCTAATCGGTCTTTAATTTATTTGATTTTGTAAAGCATTTCAATACCTTACGAAAAACCCAACGCACTGTGACCAAAAATATGAGGAAAGAAATCAAGTTGACTAACAAAACCACTCCATACACGTCGATGTTGTTGCGAGCCACAAAATCCAAATGAATTTCGGGACTCTGGAGATGATAAGCTCCCTGGTGACGGAGAACATACTCGGTCCAATAAACCACTGATTGGCGAGATGTTAGAGGACGATCCCTGTATAAGGAGGAGAATTTTCCAATAGCCTCTCGATAGGTTGGGTTCTCCAGCACATCCTTGATGGTTGATTCCAGTTCATCTTCTGTCACGGTGAGAATTTCCAGCCATCTTCCAAATCCGGCAGTGGTCAGGATCTCAGCATTTCCCTGCTGGTCGGCAAACAGGGGCAATGCCACCATTGGAACTCCATGGAAGTGCGACTCGGCCACGCCTCCCTTGCCCGCATGGGTAATAAATAGTTTTGTCTTGGGATGCGCCAGGATATCGTCCTGGGGCAGCCAGTTGCCATAGTAGATGTTGGAAGCGTTGCCTGGCTTGTTCTCCAAATCCTGCCACTTCCAAATGACTCGCTGCGGCAGCTTGGACAAAACCTTATAGATCATCTCAAACACCTGGGGACTAAAGGTATTGGTATCCACATTAGTGCCCAGACTGAAGAATATAGCTCCATCCGTGGCATTGCCCAGGAACTCGGCTATATCCTTGGGCAGAGGATCTGGCTGTTCCTTAACCTGAATCCCACCAATTTCAATGGACTGAGGAACCACAGGGCGAATGGGTCCTTCACTGGGAGAATGATAGTTGTAGAAGAGCAGGGAAACACGTCGTTTCATTTCGGCATAAGTTGGAAAATCAGGATCGGACTCATTTCCAAAAGCTCGCCTGTGAGTAAATCAAGTAAGTCAATAAATTGTGATTAAAATATTTGTCATGTACTTACTCGTAAAACACATTCATCTTATAGTTCATGAGGACGTTCACAAATTTCAGGAATGAGTACTTGAAAAAGTTAAGCAATCGTTGGCCAAATCTCATTGTGATTTGTCCCGGTTCCAGGGCCACATTCAAGCTGGGAACGTAGGTAGGATCGGCAACATTTCCCACTATGGAATCTAGTAAGAGCATCGGAACACCTACCCATGTTATAATCGCCGGACACTTTAGCTTTGCCGCCACGCCCAGTTGAAAATCATTGCCCATCATTCCCAGGAACACCAGATCGAACTTGGTCTGGGGATTTTCGTAGATCTCCCTGAAATTCGGATGAACTGCGAACTCGTATTGCGCCTCTAACTGATCGCCAGACTGCACTATTGCCTTCAACAATGTTGCCCAAATGCTTGTTTTCTCGGTGGATATTTTGGACATATAGTCCTTAATGTATTGTTCACGTTCGGGGGTAGGTGGCGCCAGGACGACGGTGATGTTTTCGTGAGCCTTGAGTTTGGGTTTCATTTGGGTCACCACGGTGATGTTGTGACCCCGATCCGCCAACGTCTTCATCATAGCCATGTGCACAATGACATGCGAGGGGCTATGGGAGCCGAAAATTCCCAATATATTAGCTCCATCGCAGCTGGGAGCTTCCATACTCAGGAGTATGGTACAAAATAGCACAATTTCCGTATATTTGTTCATTTTAAACGATCTATGCCAGCGAAATATGAATTAACGACTAAGTACTGACCCCCCAATGGCATGACTTTTTATGTGATTATATTGCTGGGTGAGCACCCCTTAAATACCAATCGGAGGTTGTAGAATGTGTTTGGCTTTTGCTGCGCCGCAGTGACTTGCCGGAGCGATCGCGGCAGACTACCTACACACACCTGATAATGTCTAGTAACACACTGACCGGCGTTTCAAGTGTGTCTAGTCTGGAGCTGGAGCCTTAGTCACGGTTAGAGGTCTTTAAATAAACAAACCGCTGACTTATCAACAAACAAAATAGTGATCGTATATAATCACGTTTTTTATTATCTATTGTAGTATGAAATAATACCATGTGCTACCAGAATGAGCTATATTTTTGTGTAATTTTTTTTTTTGGCCCAGTATCTTTCAAACGAATGTTTATAATCTCAAGATAAAGAAGGGTCAGTCAGACGATAAGGAAGTGTTATTGCCATTATCAAAAGTTGGTTACACCACTTGAATAAAATTTCAAGTAATGGTGATAGTTCATTATCCTAATCCTGCAAAAAGAAAGTTAAAAAAGTCTTGAAAACCCCCCTGAAATAAGTAATCAACTGTTTTGATAATTTAATGAAAATTTATTGAATTTTTTGTAATAAAATAACTTAACATAAGAATTAAATAATTCTAAATTAAATTAGTGTTTCTTCTGCTTTTTGGAGTTTTTCAAAGTGCATTTTGCCTTGCTACAGAGTTTGTTCCAAACAAATTTCACAACGAGTCTCAGCAGAAGGATAACCAGGACGAGAATGACTATTATAAGAGCGTAGACATCAATGTTGTTGAGTTCAATGAAGTTCATGTGCACCGCAGGACTTTGCAGGTGGGGAGCTCCCTTGTGTCGCAGGACGTACTCAGTCCAGTACAGAACCGCTTGCTTGGCGGATAAAGGACGATCGCGATACAAGGAAGAGAATTTTCCAATGGCCTCCCCGTATTTCTTGTTCTCCAGGACTTCGTTGAGGGCCTTGCCCAGACTGTCCTCTGTGATGGAGAGGAGGTCCAAAGCCAAGCCATATCCCGATTTCTCCATAGCCTGGGCATTACTGATTTGATCTCCAAAAATGGGTAGGGCTACCATGGGAACTCCGTGGTACTGGGCCTCCGTAATGCCACCCTTGCCGGCATGAGTGATGAAGAGTTTGGTATTCGAATGGGCCAGGATGTCGTCCTGGGGCAGCCACTTCTTGTACAAAATGTTTGGCGAACTGCCAGGTGTATTTTCCGGATCCTCCCATTTCCAAATCACATTCAGTTTCAGTCCCGAAAGCACCTTGAAAATGCTCTGAACAATTTCGGGCTTGATGGAGGAGCTCTTGACATTGCTGCCCAGGGAAAGTAGAACCGCACCATGGGTGGATTTCGAAAGAAACTCATCAATGTCCTTGGGCAGAGGACTGGGCTTGTCCTTGACTTGGATGCCGCCAATTTCCACCACGGCCGGAACCAGAGGCCTAATGGGACCTTCGCTTATTAAATGAGCATTGACGAAAGCCAAGGAAATATTTTTTTTAGCTTCACTCAGACTGGGAAGACTCTTGTCGTTTCCAAACTTTTCCTCGTAAATCCGATGTGACTTAGAAGCCAGGACATTCATCATGTACGTCAAGAAGGTATGCTTAGCCAGATTTTCGGCCCGTTTCAGGAAACCCATAGGATGGGTGACCATGGTCCCAATGTTGGGCACATATGACACCTCGGTGGGATTGCCGGTGAACTCATCGATGACCGCCATGGGTGCTGACATCCAGTCGACAATCACCGGCACCTTCAGTTTAGCTGCCACGCCCAACTGGAACTCGTTGAGGAAATATCCCAAGATCATCAGATCGAACTTGGTGTCATAAATCTGCTGGAATCGGGGATGGGAGAGAAGATCCGCCTGGGAATCGATAATCACATTCATGCCACTAATCAGACGATTCATTGTACTTATAATGGAGTTCCTTTGCGAGGCCATCTCCGACATTTGATTTTCGATAACCTGTTCCTGTTCATCGGTCACTGGTATCACAATCACATGGATGTCTTTGTGAGTAACCGTGGGCGGCAGCATGGACACCACGGTGACATTGTGACCCGCCTCGGCCAGGGTCTTGGCCACTGACATGTGTATGATCAGATGGGAGGGACTGTGACTGCTGAAGAGTCCCAAAATATTGGCTGCATTCGAGGAGGCCACCAAAACAGCCAATAGCAAAATTACGGGGCGAACCGCCAACATTTTTGGACTTCGCGGCTTTCGTTTCAAAAGAGTACTGGAGGGAACCTGTTCAAACACCGGCTATTTATTGTGTCTAGCTTATCAATTCTCTTTGATTATAAAATATATGCTCTTATCTCAATGCTCTTTAATTCCTGACTCGACTCTTTCGTCAGCAGTATTGATATTTTCAACAGGTATCTCGTATCAGGATTATCTTATTCTAGAATCTGGATAAGGAAAATAGAGGTGAAGTGTTTTGTGGCTGGAAAAATAAAGCTATTTTTTTTTTTAAATTTGTTTTTCCTATCATATTTCCTATATTTGGTTTACAATATAAACATAAAAATATTTAATTACAATATATTAAATTAATATTTTTACACACATTTTAACTAAATTTTATTGTTTAATTTTATGGAAATGTTAACTCTCTTTCGACCGAAATTGTTGATTCGATTGAGCACCTAGGTTTCCCCTATACCTAGTCATAGTGACTCAGCAGTATTATTTCTTTACTAATATCATTTATTTACTGAAATATACATAACATTTCATCATGAACTATCACCTCAAATTTTTTTCACTTTTTTAAATGCAAATGAAGCTGAGACATGTTTGTAGCCATTTAATGAGCTGATAAAACAAGACGTAAACATAAAGATATCATAACAAACACAATAAAAAACCGGAAACTCTTTATAAAAAGATTTTGACTATTAAACAAAAGAAAGAGTTACTTAAAAATGCTCTCTTTTAAATTATAAGAGAAAATTGTAAAGAGAATTAAGATGAATTAATTTAAACATAATTAAAGATGTATGTCCTGTCAAGAAATGTGTTAATTGCCAATAAAAGGTACTAATTAATTCCCAATATCATTTATTTCTTAAGACCAATTATTTCAGTTTTTTGAACCAGGTGGTATGGGATTTCGTTCAATTCTCAGCAACTGCTGATGTTGACCCTTGATGTGACCCCAGTGATTAATTTCCCTTAATTCTGTGTCGAATTCGTTCATTGTTTGATTTAATTCCGGGTAGAGATGCTTGAGAACTCCATGGTCCAAGGTGGGAAACAGGTGGTGGAGGGCATGCTCACCGAAGTGGGTTAAAACCAACAAATCCGACCACTTGATGTCACCGCGATCGATGATGGTATCCAGTTGGTAGAGACCCCAATCGATATCCTTGCGCTGGGCATCGCCATCGTGAAGAATTCGAGGATCGTGATGAGCTGCTGTCAGGCCAATAAAACTAAAAATGAAGCTGCCAATAGCCACTACAGTTTGCCAGTTCAGGAATGAAGTCTGGAGACCAACATTCGTGGTTAAATAAAGGAAAACAGGCAAACTAAATGACAAGAGATCGTCCCAGTACATAATGTTCCTTTTGGTCAGGGAGTGGAATATCCTAAAATAAAAAGGGGGGATTAGTGATTATAATAATTAATGATTCAGTTATAGATTTAAAAAAATCTCACCGTATCAGAATCTGAGCGTGAAAGAGGCCTGTGTAAACTAGGGGAGAAATTAATATGGAAATCCAACGTTGGACTTTGGTGGCATATTGGCGACCAGGAAGCCAACACATGAAAGGTTCAAACATTGACATTTCCAGGTCATGCAGGGAGTTTGAATAAACATGATGGGACAGGGCATGAGACACTCGCCAGCTCCTGAAGTTCATCAAGGAGAGATTAAAGGCGTACATTCGCCAACTGTCCCTCTGATGGAAGTAATTGTGGGTGGAAGTGGCCACCCAACAAAGAGCCAGGCCCGCCAGGGCCAGGACAGCCAAAGAATCCAGTACAGTGCCAATCCAGCTCAACGTAAAATATGAAACTATAATAGCCAGATGCAGGAACTAAAAAGAATGAAATAATTAATTAAAGAAAACAATTAAATGTAGCTCAGACCCACCTCAGTTTTTTTCGAAGGTCTATAGTTTAATTTCCTTAGTTTTTCTCGAACTCTTCTCTTCAAAGTCATATAGAAACCATTTTCCTTCAGTGTGAATTTATAATTTCTTGGCTTCGAGGCCACACGAACTTCGAACTTGCTGAGCATATTCCGGGCATGCTCCTCGATGTGATGCGACTCGAAGGGCTCTGTGATATCCGTGCCCCGGGTGCTCTCGATCCAAAAGGCACCGCCCGGATGCCTTTGGGCGAAGTCTGTCAAGTCATACAGCTTATCATTGATACGCCAAAGACCTTCGGCCTCGTCATCTGCATTTTTCCCCTTCAGCCAGCTGAGCGATTTAATTTTTGTTGTGCATTAGAGCTCTGAGTGGTTTTGATTCTGATTTATATCCATACCTTTCGCCAGTAATGGGTTGGTACTTTCGATAGCTGGGATAAGTCCGAGATATTCCTGATACCTTCCAGTCTTCGGATTCTATATTTGGCGCCATTATCTGTACAGGAAACATAAGTTAGTCTCTCTATAATAACCGTTCAAAACACCATAATCGTCCCAGATAATTTACTTATAGACTCCCAAGTTCAACCTTTATACCTACTAGTTGGTGGGCTTTATTTTAAACCGGTCACTGGAATCGGATCCGGCAAAATTCAATCCGCAGAGTTTGTTTACGAAGCGCCAACTGAACTTTTATTTGGAGCGCAGCTCGGCTTTTGTCTTTATTTGATACGATACTCGTACTATCAATTAGAAAAGCTCAGTTCCGAGAGCATTGGGTTAATCAAAAGCTTTTCTCTCTCAATGGCTCTCATTTCTTATCGAGGGTCCAATGAAAATGGTATAATATAAACATGGTATCCAAATCCATGTTAGGGGGTCCTTTAGAGTACAGACTTCCATGTGACCCATTAAAAAGTAATTTCAAAAAAATAATTATAATTAAAAATAATAATTATATATTAAATAATTATTTTTCAAAACATGCACGCATAAAATACAAAACATTTTAAAGTTATAGAATATATACTTATAAGTTTTTTGTAACTATAGTTTATTTTTAAAATAGTTATAGAAACTGCCTGTAGTTTATCCAATACATTTAAATAATTTATTTATACCTTATACTAATACAATTAAATCTAGACGATTGTCAGACATTATAGGATTTAATAAACAACAAAAAATCATTAAAAAAATAATTTTTTGACCGCCAACCTGACCCTTTTGTCACCAAAACGGTCCAAGAGATAGTCCATACATTAATTGGGGGGCGCGGGCATGCCCACCCTGGGTTTGCAGATAACGTTTGGAAAAAATCTAAAGAATATAAAAAATTATAAATAAACAGACGTAATAGCTTAAAAGCAGCAGCTGGGCCCCGCAGCTCTCGTTTGCTGATAGGAAATAAAATGTCTCGGACGAATCCTTATCAAATGGAAACGTTTCGTCCGTAAATCGAAATCGATTTCGGTTTATATAATCTGTTCAACATAAAATCCCCCGGCGAACGGAGATAGCATTCAGTTAGTCGCGGGAATCGCAGCCCAAGGGTTGCTCAGTCGGTAGAGGACGAAACAGGATCGCAAGGACTCTGCACAATGGTGATCGAAGAGTGGAAGAAAAGTGGCATTGCCACCAAGTTCCCAACATATCGCAACTCGGCCCTGATCACCACCCACAGTTGGCAGCAGGGCAAACGCCAGGACGATCGTGCCGAAGGACTCTGGAGGATATACGATGGCATCTATGACTTCACCGATTTCATTGACAAGCATCCTGGCGGCACTTTCTGGATTCGCGAAACCAAAGGCACTGACATAACCGAAGCCTTTGAGGCTCATCATCTGACGACCACCCCCCAGAAGATGATTTCCAAATACTGGGTGCGGGATGCCGCAGAGCCAAGGATATACACCTTGACCCTGGAGGAAGGAGGATTCTACAAGACCCTCAAGGAGCGGGTTCGCGAAACCCTCAAGACCGTCGATAAGCGACCCAAAAAGACAAGTGATGTGAGTGGCAACCAAATTAAAAAATAATTGATATGAAATTAAGATGATTGGAGGGATATTTTTCATATCAATTATTTTCTACTTATCAGTTGCATATTTTCAAGTCAAGCTGCGTAAAATAATCTAAGTATTTCACGTGTCGGAGTGATTACAGAAATTTTAAATTATAAAATCATTGATATGTCAGGTTGGAAATGTGCTATAATCATACGGGAGATAGGAGGTTTATAAATGAAAACATTTATTTATGGAATAAGACTTGCAGGCATCATTACTTTTGCTTGGAAAAAATATTAAAAATATAAATTATTTAATTACAGTTCATCCATTATGGCCTAATCATTGCACTCTACCTGTTTGCGATTGCCAGTGCCAAGTTCAACAGCCTCCTGGCCCTCGTCCTGGCTGGAGTGTCCTTGTGCTGGACGGTGATTGTCTCCCACAACTACTTCCATCGTCGGGATAACTGGCAGATGTATGCCTTCAATCTCGGCCTGATGAACTTCGCCGCCTGGAGGGTCTCACACGCCCTGTCCCATCACATTTATCCCAATTCCTACTTCGATCTGGAGCTGTCGATGTTCGAGCCCCTGCTGTGCTGGATACCCAATCCGAATATCAAGAGCAAGGCTCTGCGTTATGTGTCCTGGGTGACAGAGCCGGTGGCCTATGCCCTGGCGTTCTTTATACAAATAGGCACACGGTGAGTGACTGATCGTAGATTAGTGGAACCTACAAGTACTACAACCTAATCGACTTGATCTTTGCAGTATTTTCTATTCGCTGCGCCACACAAACATCATGTACTGGCACGACCTGCTGCCCCTCACCATTCCGGCGGCCGTCTACCTGGGCACGGGGGGATCTCTGGGCGTGTGGGTCTGCATCCGCACTTGGCTGGCAATGACGTCCATCGCCAGTTTCAGTTTCTGTGTGATTGGCCTGAACGCCGCCCATCACGATCCAGAAATCTATCACGAGGGCGACACTAATCGCGAGGATCGCGACTGGGGTCTCTTCCAGGTGGACACGATCATCGATCGCGGAGATCTCAAATGGTCCCAGTTCCTAGTGCTCACCCACTTCGGTGACCATATCCTGCATCATCTCTTCCCCACTCTGGATCATGGCCTTCTGCCGGCTTTGTATCCGGTTCTCTACCAGACCCTGGACGAGTTCAAAGGTCACCTGAGGGAATGTAATCATATTGAACACATTATCGGCCAACATAAGCAACTGCTTCGCACTGAGCCTAATCCCAGGGCTCCAGGAGCGGGAAAATAGGATTAAGTTGTTCAGGGGGTTTATTAAAAGTTCAATAAATAAATGTATATTTACTTAATATATTTACTAAATATTTTAAAATAAATGCTAATCTTTTATCCTTAATTTCCTAATGGGATTTTCGAAAATGGAATCCTCAAAATAAATTAACTGAAAATCTCTCTAAAATATTAAGCACAACTAAAATATTGTTGAGCTCAATTTAAAAAAAAGGAAACTTAATCTTGTGACCTTGAAAAGTTAAAAATTTCTTATCATAATTTCTTCAAAAATATTCCAAATGGAGAGTTCCATTCATTTAAAAATAAATAAGACTTCTGAACCATGTAGGTCTCAACCTACCACCTCAACCCTCAATAAAAACACAATTGATTTTTTTAATTGATTTACATTTATTTTGTTCCTTTTTTGTATACTTTTTCATTTCGTGTCGAGTGATGATCTTAGCTCATTTATCATTGATTTTTGATTGAATCAAGAGTTAAACATAAACATAAGCGCAGTGTATAGCTCGTGTCGTCCGTACGTCATGTGTCTGGTCTGTATGACAAATAAATTGAGAATACATATAGAACAATAATCGAACAGCGGGCGACATTTACCGGCGGACACCACTTTCCGGGGCCTTGACTTTGACACGGGGCTCTGTCTCTCTCACATTTCGCGATCTTTCTCGAGTTTTGTTGTTTAAAAATCGATGGTATGATTTCATTTTGGTTGAATGCATTTCGAAAGTTGTATAAAAATATATAAATACAAATACAGGCCGCACGATTAGCGGCATCCCCGCGGAAAATGTCGCGCTTACACACAAAAGCCTGAATATACACAGTGATTGATTTATACACAGTTCACTTATGTACGTATGCTATTATTTTGTAGCTTATTTGCTTTTATTTTGATTTGCCTAAGTGCATTTTTGGCATTTTTGATGTTGTTGTGATCTTTTATTGGTGGTGGTAGATGATGGTATTTTGCCTCCCGTCGTTTTCGATATATATTTTGTTATAGTTTTATTATTTTGTTTTTAAATTAAGAAATTAAATTAAAATCATAAACATAATCATTATGAAATATCATTTAAAATAAATTAAAAAATGAAATGGCATTTAGAATTCGTTTTCAGGAGCAAGGTCGAATCTTGGTGGGAAGGCCAATCCGTCGAATTGTGGCCTGACGGACGTCGCACGGGGCTGCAGAAGAGAAAGATAATTCAAATTTTTGTTTTTAGTTTTTGTGTTTTTATATATTAATTAATATTTTAAAACATGCTGGGGATTGGGGACAAAATCATCAAATATCGACAGGATATAACGATAACGAGAACGCTTCTCGCTCTGCTAGCTAGTTGTATGGAGCCAGCGAGAGCAATGGTGAAGTAACGAGAACGAGGTACGAAGTGAGCGTACGTAAAAGCTCTTCGAGAGAGACGGAAACAGGAAGTGGTTGTGTCGACGAGTATCCATTATGAAAGGACGAAAATGAGACGACAAACGACGTAACGAATGAATGATCACGAACGAGTGAGCGAAACAACGACATGAGCTGACTTTGGCTGACTGTATTCGTTTCGTGGGTGTGTGTGTGTGTGTGTGTGTTGGGTGGGAGGTTGGGAGAATTCCGACACAACAAGAACAGGACAAGACGTGCACGAACACGTCCACTTACAAATGTTTCAAGAAAGTTTCTACTGCTCCAGCAGCGCGCTCTTGCGGCCCTTTGACGCTGTCGGCTGCAGTACACATGTACAAATACAGTTTATATAATAATATAGTGGAAGAACAGTATTTTTTGGTATTATTGTAAATGGTTGTAGAGAAAGCAATTCGATTGATTTAGCATTTAGCCGCTGTTGATTGCTTGCTTGTTTCATTCAAATTATTTTTTTGTTTTTTTTTTTTTTATGCTTTTCTTTCAAAATGAACGCATTTTTGGTTGGTATACGGTATACGGTGATTTGATTCCTCTGATTTGGTGTTTTTGGATATATTTTTGGGTGGCCTCTAATTTGAACATTTTTTTTTTTTGACTGCTAGCGAATGTCGTTTGATGCATCTATATTATTGTTATTAGTATTTATTTTATAATAATTCTTATAAGCTATAATTCTCTTTGCATGGTTTTGTTCTCTCATTATCGTAATTGAACCATAATTGGATCGCTATATAGATTTTTTGTTTTTTTTTTTTTCACTTGGTGATGGTGCCTCAGATTTAGATCTGTATATGTGAGGAGGAAGCGGAGCATTCGCGCGATATATGAAAGGTAAGAATATATTACATTATTCAAAAAACCGATCAAGAGTGAGGGAGCGAGAGAGAACATGAGCGTGAGTGAGATGGCTATTGCAGCAAAATGGTTGCTCAGTGTTCGATCGAGTGAGAGAAGTGGAATATTCATTTTTTTCTTTTCTTTTTCTTTTTCATCTGAAAGGACTTGGTCAAATACAGGATCAGGCTGGGGCGTAGGGAGATGAGAAAAAAAAGGAGAGTTGGAAGAGGATTACTTACCGCTGGGCTGGCACCACGACCGACAGAACCGGCACGTCCCTTGGCGCGGAATTTGCTGATGGCCTGCTCGGCCAGATCGGCACGCTCCTCGGCCTCCTCCAGCTCCTGCTGAGCCTTGCGGAATTTGGCCAAGTTGAGGGCGGCGATTTCCTCAGCCTCCTCGATCTGCCTCTTGTATGTCTTGATCTTCTGTTGCAGCTTGTCGACCAGATCCTGCATGCGTTCGTGGTTCTTGCGGTCCTCCTCAGACTGGAAGCTCAGCTCCTTGATGCGGCGCTCAGACTTGCGCAAGTTCTTCTGGGCATCGGCATGTCGCCTCTGCTCACCATCCAGCTCGTTCTCGAGCTCGCGGACGCGCTGCTCCAGCTTCTGGATGGCCTTCTTGCCGCCCTTGAGGGCGTTGGCCTCGGCTTCATCGAGACGGACCTGGAGCTCCTTGATCTGCTGCTCCAAAGCCTTCCTCAATTTCTCCTGGGTCTGGGCATGATCCTGCTCAGCGCGGAGCTCATCAGCCAGGCGGGCGGCATCAACCATAGCCTTCTTGGCCTTCTCCTCGGAGTTCTTGGCCTCGTTCAAGAGTTCGTCGAGGTCGGAGTGCAGGGTCTGCAGCTCAGACTCCAGCTTCCTCTTGGCAGCGGAGATGGAGGCGTTCTGGGCGGAAACCTCGTTCAACTGCTCGTGGGCATCGGCCAGCTCCTGCTCGGCCTGGCGACGGCCACGGTCGGCCTGCTCCAGCAGAGTGCGCGACTCCTCCAGTTCGTTCTGGAGGGCGTTGGCACGACGCTCGGAGATACCCAGCTGTTCGCGGGCATCGTCGCGGGCGCGCTGCTCCTCCTCGAGGGCGGTCTGGATGTCCTTAAGCTGTTGCTGGTAACGCTTGATGTTCTTCTGGGCCTCGGCGTTAGCCTAAAGATCATAAAAGAAAATCAATAAGTACTAGTTGGATAAGATGACTCTGGATTTGTGATAACCCACCTTGTTGGCATGATCCAGAGCAATCTCCAGCTCGTTGATGTCAGCCTCCAGCTTCTTCTTCATGCGCAGGGCCTCAGCCTTGCCCTTGGCCTCAGCCTCAAGGGAAGCCTGCATGGAGTCGAGGGCGCGCTGGTGGTTCTTGCGGGTGTTCTCGAACTCCTCTTCCTTCTCCTGGATGCGGCGATCGATTTCCTGGCGGACCTGGGACAGCTCCAGCTGGGCGCGCAGCACCTTGTTCTCCTCCTGCTCAAGAGCAGCCTCAGCCTCCTCAAGGGCGGCCTGGAGCTCGTCCTTCTCAGCCTCCAGGCGCTTGCGGGCCTTCTCGATCTCATGGATGTTGCGGCCACCCTCACCGATCTGGTCGAGCAGATCCTTGACCTCATCAGCCAAGTTCTTGTTCTCACGACGCACAGCCTCCAGCTGCTCCTGGCCCTCCTCGTAGGCACCCTTCAGACGGAACAGCTCGGTGGAGTAGTTGCGGCACTCCTTCTGGGAGGCATCAAGCTCAGCGGCCAAATCGTCGACCTTGAGCTTCCACTCGCCGATGATCTTGTCGAAGGCCTTCTGCTTCTTCTCGGCAGCGTTGGCAATGGCGTTGGCACGGTCGACCTCCAGCTGCAGATCCTCCACTTCGGTGGACAGGCGCTGCTTGGTCTTCTCCAGGCCAATGCACTTCTGGTTAAGGGACTCAATGGTCTCCTCAGCCTCGGCGAGACGGGCCTGCAGCTTCCTCTTGGCCTCCTCCAGCTCCTCAGAGCGGGCAACACCATCGGACTCGTACTTGCTACGCCAGACCTGGGCCTCAGCGTTGGCCTTGCTCAGCTGGCGCTGCAGATCGGCCTTGCCCTCAGCCTCCTCCTCAACCTGTTCGCGCAGGTTGTCCAGGTCGTGCTCCAGGTTGCGGAACTTGCCCAGAAGGGTGGCGCGCTCGCGGGACTCCTCATCGGCCAGACGCTTGGTATCCTCAAGCTGGGTGGTCAGCGAGATCTTGATCTTGGACAGCTGAGACACCTGGGACTCGGCCTCCTCCAGCTGGCGGAGCAGATCGGAGTTCTCAATGGACAGCTTCTTCTTGCTGGCATCGAAGTCGTTCAGAGTCCTGTTGGTCTCATCCAATTTGGACTGGACCTCGTTGAGGGTGTGCTGGAGCTGCTTGGCGATCTTCTCCTGGGCAGCCTATATTTTCCATTAAAATAAACAGAGGGTTAGTTTCTAGATCGAGTTTGGGCCTTCTATTGGTTTGTTTTTTGTGTAAGGTGCTGTACAATGTGCTTTTCGGATTAGTATTACAAGCTTGGAGTATTACTTTAGTGAGGGGGTGGTCGGTTTTAGTTTTATTTTATACATTTCAGGGGGGTGTTGTTTTCGGTCTGGTTGCATTGCAACTACGTTGATTCTATACACAGATGAAGTCGGTGGCAAGAACTATAGAACTTTCAGCATTTTAATTTACAGCATCGCGTTGAGAGCAACTAAGAATAGTAGGAATCAATTTGAATACCTTCTCGTTGGTAATGTGGTCGACACCGGCACGCAGATCGTTCAACTGGCCGTAGTACTCGTTCTTCTCCTTCTCAGCCCTGGTTTAAACAGATAGACAGAGAGAGAGACAGAGGTTCGTATTTCACGGGTTAGTTCATGTATTGTGTGGGCGGGATAGAGAGAGATAGAGACAGACACAGTAAGCGAGAGAAGCGAGCGAGTATATCCTTTCGATGAGTCCTTCGTCCGACACACAGAGAGAGAGAGAGACAGAGAGATGTTGTATAGGAGCACACTCGTACTTGTTGTGTGGTTTTTTTTTTTATATTTAAATTTTCTTTTATTTTATTTGATTGGAACATGCATGTTCAGTGTGATTCTGTATATATGTGTGTATCCCTGGGCGCCACATCAGGATGATCCTGCTGGGGCGCCAGTTATCACGACATATTACCTTATCGCGACCCAGCTGATCGCAGGCGGTACGAGTCTGATTCAGCTCGTTGTGGCAAGTCTGGCGATCGTGCTCGGCCCTAGATATTTAAATATTTGAAAAAGATCAGAATTCGATTAGCATTCGATTTGGTCGGACTATCCCCCGTCGGGGATCGATCTCTCTTTTTGTCATCTCAGTTTGCACCTGAAAAAAGCTAGCCAATTGTCCGAGAAGTGAAAGGATACTTACTTAGCCTTCAGCTTGTTGAGCTGATCAACCTGCTCGGCCATCTCGGCGACGGCGTCGTTGTGCTTCTTGCGCAGGTTAGCCAGGGTGGACTCGTGCTGGATGTTGGCCTCCTCAAGATCGCGACGGAGCTTGCTGAGCTCAGCCTCGCGCTTCTTGTTGAGCTCAATCTGGGCAGAGGTGGCACCGCCAGCCTCCTCCAGACGCTCGCCCAACTCCTCAAGCTCGCGGGCCAGATCGGCGCGCTGCTTCTCAGCCTTGGCGCGGGCCTGGCGCTCAGCCTCGACCTCCTCCTCGAGCTCCTCAATGCGGGCCTGCAGTTCCTTGATCTGGCGCTGGTGCTTGCCAACCACAACCTGCTCATCCTCGAGCTTGGCGGTGATGGAGGACAGCTCCTTGTCCTTGCGCTGGATGGTCTGCTCCAGCTCCTTCTTGTTGCGCTCCAGATCGGCAACAGCCTCCTGGGTGAGCTTGAGGTCTCCCTCAACCTTGCGCTTCGACTTCTCAACATCGCCGCGCACCTTCTTCTCGCGCTCCAGAGAGTCCTCGAGCTCGTCGAGGGTCTGCTCGAGCTTGGCCTTAACCTTGTTCAAGTGGTTGATCTTGTCCTCGGCGGCCTGCAGTTCCTCACCAGTCTTCTGGTTGGACTCGCCCTGCATCTTCTTCTCCTTGTTCAGCTTGTTGATGAGCTCATCCTGGTGGGCGATCTCGTCGTTCAAGTTGCGGATCTGGTGATCCTTGGTGGCCTTGTCCTGCTCGGCCTTCTGGATGTTCAGCTCCAGATCCTCGATGTCCTTCTTCAGGCCAGAGATCTCCTGGTCGGCCTTCTTCTTCTGCTGGAACAGCTGGTTGCGGGCATCTTCCTCCTGAGTCAGGCGCTCTTGGATGTCCTAATTAATTGCAAAAACAAAAAAAAGGCGAGTGGGTGTGTTAATTGAGTGACTGAATAAGCTCCTAATTTTAGCCAAAAAAAAACTGCGCAAATGCCCCGAAATAGCCGAGCAACTTCCATGCTCGATTGCATTTGATCAATTTAGCGTTTTCCGCTTTCGTGGCCTCTTGGATTGATGCCATGCCCGATCGTTTAAATGGCTTTGGATTGGATTTGGTATTTGATGGATTAAGGGGGAATTTATTGGGAAATACTTACGCGCAGCTGGTTCTCGAGGTCGTTCTTCTGGGCGGTCAACTTGGCGTTGCGCTCCTGGAAGTCCTGCAGCTGACCCTTCTCACCGGACAGGGAGTCCAGCAGGGCGGTCTTCTCAGCCAACAGCTTGGCGTTGAGGGCCTCCAGCTCCTTGCGTACTTTCACTTCAGCGGCATGCAGTTCCTCAGCCTTCTTGGCCTTCTCCTCCAGACGCTGTAAGTCATTAGAAGCATTCGATGGATTAGTAATGGCATTGCCGGAACTCTCCTCCACTGGCTGGGATTCGGTTGCTGTGGGTTCGATGGTAGCGGTGGGTTCTGATACAGCCGGAGCTGCTTCGGTGGTGGTTTCTGGTGGAGCTGCCTCCGTTGCCGGAGGTGCTTCCTCGGTGGCACTGGGTGTGGTAGCTTCGGTGGATTTTTTCGTTTTTTTGGTTTTCTTTTCATCGGCCATGGCTTTCAAGCACACTCTTAATACTGTTCAATCACTACCAATAACTCCTTTTATTTTTTTTTTGGTATAAAGCTAGTTAAGATCGAGCCCTTTCAATGCTAGTATTCTAGCCAACTTTCTCAGCGATGTTCGTTTGATTCTTCGTTTTAAAAAGTGGTTCGTTTTGGTTATATTTTTTTGGTAGTACGCGTTACCGCGACGGCGACTGGTCAAATACAACTGGAATGGCTGCTGCGAGTGCACTGGGCCACTTTGGCTATAAAATTAGCAAACGCCCCAAACCTGGCAGAACCGAGCAGTGCTATTGGCTGAGGCAGAGACAGAGGCAGAGACTGAGGCAGAGGCAGTGCCGTGGCAGCTGCTGCCACTTGGCATGTGTGTAATCGCCTTGGTTAAGAGCTTGCCATCATAATTCACATAATTCTGCAGCTTCTTGGGCATGGTGGTATGGGGCCTATCAACTGGCACTTGTGCGGCGGGGCCAGCAGGTGTACCATCTTAAATATGAGTATATATATATATAGATTGTATACATTTTAAATTACTCATCGGGGATGGTGTTCGAACACAGAAATGTACGTGGGCATCTTTTTGGGCATTTTTTATTATTTAATTAGCAAGCTAATTGGCAAACTAATTGTGGCTCTTTAAAAAAATCCCCAGCTATATGGCAGATCCAAGAATAGAATACTGCAATTCGTAATATCCGTTTTTCGAGTGTGTATATAGTATATAGTATATAGTCATGTACAACACGAGAGGTGTAGAGTTATTGGATTCCAGCGAAAAGATTCATTTGGCCTGCTGCTGGGAGGTAAACAGAGGCCACATTTGGGCCGAAAGTGCGAAAAGATTATGACAGCATCTATTTTTAGGAAGGACCAACCAACCGACAGCTATTGGAATCAGAATCGGAATCAGATCGTATCGATATGTTCGGGCAGCTGTAAGTGGGTGGGATGGATCTGAATCAGTGGCCAGTGGGTGGCGGGTAGTGGGTGGTGGGCAGTCGGTTGCATGTCCGAGCTGCAGGTATTAAGTTGTACGCTTAATTAAGCGAAAAAATTTCGCCTCGCCATCGCATCGCATCGCATCGCACAACAATGTTTATGGCCATTTGGCCAAAAATAAGTTTGAGAGTTTGAGGATTTCTATTTGATTTGTGCAGCTGCCGAGGTCCATCCAATTAACCAAGACAATAACCGAATAACCAAAATGGAATAGACACACCAGGGCTACCAGTCCCAGTTTGATTGTCAACGGCATGTGTTTGTGGCCAAGTTCACTTATCAGTCGAACCCAGAGACCATCCTCCTCAGTCGATGGGTTGGATTGTTATCCTTGGGATGTACTATGTGCTAGAATACTCACGGCAATCTCATCCTCGATACGGCTGACGTTGAGGAGGGGCTTGACCTTCTGCCACAGTTTGTACCATGGCCAGGTGCGGAGCTGCAGGTACTTGCGCAGATTGCGCTGGACAACCTTGAGGGCCACACGCTGTTCCTGGAGCTTCTTGAAGCCCTTGCGGGACAGGTAACCACGAGCCCAGGCCTGCATCCAGGACATGATCTTGCCCAGACGCTCATCACGGAACTCCTCCATCTGACCCAGGACACCGGCACGGAAGAACACCTATATTTTGTGCAATTTTTAAAGAATTTTTTGGGGAGGAGATGGGGAAAAAGAAAATACGTTAGACTTCCATTCGGCATGACTTCCTGAAGAGCGCGTGCACTAAGCAAAAATATATATTCTTTTTTATGCTTCAGCTTAAGCGGTTCTTCAAAAACACTTTTTTGACAGGTTGTAACTGGGATAGATAGAGAGGGATGGATGGTAGAAGGGAAACACAACAGTAACAAGTACAAAGAACACATATCAAGACATACAACATACAGATATTAGTTTAAGAATAATGAGATTTAATGCTAAATGTGGTTAGTCGGCAGGCAGATGAGACACTGACAGAGCGGTGTGTCCTCAGGACAATCCCTTCCAGATCAAACGGTCCATAACCCAAATCCCAGACAAGAGCCGAGTACTATCAGCTAAGGATATTGTCTATGATTGGTTTATGGAACGGAGATATGGAAAGTTTTTGAAACGAGGGAGCAGCAAAAGTGTGTAGAAAGTGGAAGAGATGGTGAAGACACTTAGGGCGTGTGAAGACTGGAAGAGTCTCCAGGCAGAAGAAGCAGAAGAATTGGTGCAGAGAATTGTTGGTGACTTGTGAATGAATGTTTTGAAGATATATTGTCTGGCATATACCTTTGTGTTACCCAAACGGTACTGATCTTCGGGCAAATCGATAAACTTAATGATTATTTCAGTGGCCTTTTTGTCTTTCTCAACGCCCTGCAATTGCTTGGGGCACATGATCTTGTAGCTGTAGATGGGGGGTTTTGTAGTTTGAATGTTTTTGTATTAATTTGTTTCAAACGATTCGGTTAGTATTAGATAGCATACATACTAACTAAAAGTATTTTGTCTTTGGAATGGATTAGTACGACTACTGACTAGGAGGGTATAGTAGAGTTACGTCTAGGTAAGTTACTACTAATTGAGGGGATATGGAGTTGGGGTTTCGCCTTTTTTCTAAAGGATTTTGAGAGGGGATAGAGGATTGGTTGGATGGTTGGATGGTCCTTGTATTGTATGTTTTGTCAGGCCAACATTGTAGAGAAATAGAGACATGCACACGGAGTGTTCCAGAGTCGAGATTCTAGGCTTTTTGCTTAGTTTCCGTCCCGATCGGGAGCAGCTCCGAAAGTGTGTTTCATTCAGAGGTGCAATGTGTAAGAGGTGTACGAGTATGGGCATCTGTTTGCAGAGCCATAGACAGTAGTGCCTTTCAGGTGTTTTTGAAGTGTAGTAGAGAGAGAGATAATTGTTGGTTGTGCGTGCCTTTGTGTTACCCAAACGGTACTGATCTTCGGCCAACTCGGTCGATTCGATGAGGACCTTCGTGCATTTCTTGGGATCCTCAATACCCTTGATACCCTTGGGGTTCAGGATTTGGTAGCTGCATGTTTACATATACATATATATATATGATGATAATCAACGTTTAATGATACTACAGAATACCAAGTATCTATGTATGTTTTAGTATTTCTAGCTTAACTCTAGTGTTATTCACAGTTGATCTTAACAAAGTAACCTTCAAAAGGGGTCCAAAACTTCTACGTTATAACTTTCGATCCCATGCTTGGGGGTTTATACGATTGATTGTGGGTGTGTAGAGTGTGTGTTGCTGTGTGTGTGTGTGTTTATATCATATGTATGTGGGGAAATCATATCATTTCATTTCCAGAGGAATCTTGGGAGAAATCATTCAAAAGTGCTTATGTAGTGCGCCCTTAGTAAGGTTCTGTTGCTTTTTACCTAAAGGGCGCCTGAAAATCTGTTGATATTGTAAATTGTATTGAATTTTTGGGTCTCGTATCGCCTCTATCCGGCATTTGAGATACGAGATTCGATCGATTGTATTGTATGTATTGATAGAGAGATAGATAGAGATCGACGGAAGTGCATTCGATGCGAATACAAGTTGTGTGGTATTCGTCTTGTGTTTTTATTTTATTTTTTTTGGGGGGAGAATAGAATAGAATAATCAAAACTACTGTTTTTTTTTTTTGGAGGGGGGATTTGGAGCAGAAAGAATAATAATATAGAGAATTCAAAATGCATGAGCATAAAGGTCGAAACAGATCGGAACGTGACCCTGCCTTGGTGTGTCCAATGCGGTACATGTCGGGATCCAATGTGGTGGATTCCAAAATAAGCGCGCCACACTTCTTGGGATCCTCGACACCAGCAATGCCGGCTGGGTTCAAAATTTGATAGCTGCAATATGGAGAGATGGTTTATACAATCGTACCCCGAACACGGTACAGTTGTCAATATGTTCTCACTCCTGTTTCTCTCGATGACATTATTACTAAAAAAGTGTCAAGGTGTAAGGTGTTTGGTGTAAAGTGTACTACATAGGTTAGCTCTCTCGTTGAGGTTTTCTCGAGCACCTTTTGTTTTGTTTTGAAATATTATTGACTACACGAAAAATATGTATTTATATAAAGTTGAGCCATCCACTCGATAAGTGTACAATTTTGAAGTTGATATGCCTGATTAAGCTTATTTAAATCAGATGGAACTTATTCATGCCTTGGTGTGACCCAGACGGTAGAGATCATCGTTCAGCTCAGTGGACTCAATCAGAACCTTGGAGGCTTTCTTGGGATCATCGAGATCCTTAATGCCACGGGGGTTCAGAATCTGGTACCTGTCGGAATGTAGAATTTTTCGTAGAGAAATTTTCCTAGAGATTCGTGCCAACACACACACACAGTTCAATATACACCTAACATATTACAATTACATAATATTGAAGATGGCACAGCACTGGAACTGAAATCTGATATATATGATACAGAAAGGACAAAATAAAGGATAAAACAAAGTGGGGGAAAAATTCACACACTAGTGATACATTATTTGGAGCAAGGACATTCGCTTGGATATACAAATATTGGATATACGAGGGGAAAGGATGTCTTTTATGCGTGCCTTGGTGTGACCAATGCGATACATATCGGGATCCAGTCCGACGGCTTCCAAACACTTGCCGGCCGCATTCTTGGCCACCTTTTCGGCCGCCATGATGGCAGGGGCCAGAATCATGTAACTAGATTTGGGTATTATAATTTACAAATTATAAATAATTGAACATTTTTGTTTTTTTTTTTTTAATTTATAGCTATGGACCTATTTCTAAACCCGACTAGTGGGTGTATGTATTTACAAGAGATTTGGCAAAGTGCTGATATCCGAACTATCAATCAAGTATTCAATCAAAAAATAATTTCCAAGTGCTAGTGTAAGAGTTAAGTGTTGAGACCTATTAACCCCACAAGTGTCCCCGCATACTCACCGCATCTTGAAGTCAGGGTAGACCATCCTGTTGGGGAAGCCCTTACGGCAAATACGGATACCTTCAAGCACACCGTTACAGGTCAGCTGGTGCATAACCAAGTGGGCATCAACAAGTCCAGGCTGCTTCATCTCGTTGGGAATGATGCAACGGACGAAGTGAGGCTGAGTGGAGCGCAGAGTGGTCATCAAGCTGTTCAACTGCTCCTTGTAGGCAGAGGACACAGTGGCGAAGCCACCACCCTTCTTGCCACGACCTCCCTTGGCCTGTTCACCGCCGCCCGACTGTCCGGGGTGATCGGCGAAGATTTCGATCAGCAGCTTGTTCTGCGACTTCTTGAACTGGTCGACAACGGTGTCGTTCAGAGGATCCTTGTTCTTCTCCAACCAACCGGTGATGTTGTAGGCGACAACACCAGCATAATGGCCGATGGCAAAGTGGGCAGCCTGCTGGCCGGGCTTTGGGGGCTTGGGCTTCTGGAATGGAGCCGACTTGCCCAAATGGGTGTTGGTCAGCTTCTCCGAGAAGGTCTGATCGGTGGCCTTGGGGAACATAGACTCTTCTTCAAGGATGGACAGGATACCCATAGGCTATATTGATATAAAAAGAAGTAAGAAGTTTATTAGTAATTTTTGTGATTTTTTTGGTAAAGTTGCCAGCAAGCATTTCTAGTATTCTCAAGCAGGCATTAATTTTGAAGTAGTTTTCCATTTTTTTTTTTAAGCAACAAGACGCTCTACAACTAAAACTAGACAGTACGACTATTAAATCACATTAGTACATAGAACTTACCACATTGTTTTATTGGTTTTTTTTTTATTTAGTTGTGAGTCGTAAAGTTGCAAATGCATTAAAAGTTGATTTTAGTTGATTTTTTAGCTTGAGGCGATCTTATAACTAGGTTAATATCAATAATTAGATTTAGGTGCATTTTTAGAATGCAATTGTGTATTATGGTGGTCAGCTTGGGCTATCTGGTCAGCGAGATAGTGTTAGCCACGTCTGTACCTTTTCGATCAGATCAATACACAATTGCAGATCCATGCCGAAATCAATGAAGGTCCATTCGATGCCCTCGCGCTGGTATTCTTCTTGTTCCAAAACGAACATGTGATGATTGAAGAATTGTTGCAGTTTTTCGTTAGTGAAATTGATGCACAATTGTTCGAAACCGTTGTACTAGATCGTGGAACGGAACAATGGTAACATAATAATAATAAAGCGGGGTTAATTTTTGGATGAATTTTTAATGGTTTTTTTTTTTTTGTCAAAAGTGGGTTAGTTACTTTTTGGTTTTCCCTCGAACTTTCTTTTCTTGGGGTTCACTGACATAGATGGTGTGGGGCATGGATATCGTGTATATTGGAGCTAGAAAACGCTTATGGGCGCACTTCTCCGCATAACTGTAATAATAATATATAGAATAACCCGTCGTGGGATCATCAGTTCTAGATGATTTGCCATTCAGGGGGGCGTGGCTTTCATAAACAAAATCTCGTATAAATAAAATAAACTTATGTGTCTAGGAACGAGCAAGTGGCAACGAGCTGGTGGCGGATTGTTTGGAATTCCTTGCATGGAAGGGAGAACGAACCTTTTCAATCAGATCGATACAGGCCAACAAGTCCATACCGAAATCGATGAAGGCCCAATCGATACCTTCCCTCTTGTATTCTTCTTGCTCCAAAACGAACATGTGATGGTTGAAGAATTGTTGCAACTTCTCGTTGGTGAAGTTAATACACAGTTGCTCGAAACCGTTGTACTAGATATCATTTTTTTTTTTGTAGGAATTGGCAAGGATTGGTGCGATAAGTATATATAACATTCAAGTGCTTGGTTTTTTGGTTGTTTTTTGGTTGGGGGCACTGGGTTTGTTTCCTGACATTCAGAACAGAACACACTCATTTACAGATTACCTGAAGCATTTAGATCTGGCGAAGACCCCATTTTGATTGATTTGATTCCTATTTCAAAAAAGACTCTTGGGAGGTGCTAGAACACATGACATAACAAACGAAAATATTCTTCGGTGCATTTTGGATATACAAGACACACAAGACAACTGGACATGGATGGATGTTATCAAGCCTTTAAGCACCTTTTCAATCAGATCGATACAGGCCAGCAAGTCCATACCGAAATCGATAAAGTCCCAGTTAATACCCTCCTTCTTGTACTCCTCTTGTTCCAAGACGAACATGTGATGGTTAAAGAACTGTTGCAGTTTCTCATTGGTGAAGTTAATACACAGTTGTTCGAAGCCGTTGTACTACATTCGGATTTAGGAATATTTACAAATTATACTCGTAATCTAATATCTAAGGGATAAGAAAGTCTAAGGATTACTGCTTTCTACGGCTGTGAGTGTCTTGTGTGGATCTGTGAGTGTTTAAATGCGAAGAAAGGTACCACCCCGAGTGATTCTGGTTCTGATTCTAATTCTGATACGAATTCTTGGGCCCTAAACTAAACTGTTGAGAGACGTGTTAGCAGGTCAGCGGGAAATGAACTCACCCAAGGGGGTTGAGCCATTTCGCAGCTATGAGTTCATCGGACAATCCTCAAGGGAAACATCTCAATGAAATCCTTTGAGAATTGAGAGACAACCGTCAAGTCCCCAAACTGTCCGATACTTACGTCGAAGATTTCAAAACCAGCAATATCCAGTACACCAATGAAGTGCTGACGCTTCTGCTGGGTATCCAGAGTCTCGTTACACTTCTTGACCAGCCACTTGAACAGACGATCGAAGACACCCTTGCAGAGGGCACCGATCGAGTTGGTGACCTGCTGGACGTTACGGCCCTGGGTGACGAACTCGTTACCGACCTTGATGCGGGGCTTGAGCAAGTTCTTGTACAGCTCAGCGGTGTCGCAGCCGAACAGCTTGGACACACGGCCACCCTCCTCCTCACCGTCCTGCTCAGCCTGCTCCTCGCGACCACGTTGCTTGAACTTCATGCCACCCATGTGCATGACAGCGGCGGTGATCTTGTACACATCCTCCTTCTCCTGCTTGGTGAAGCCCAGAATGTCGAAGGCTTGCTGTTGGTCAAAGATTATGGGGAAAGAAATTCAATGTTTAGTAAGGAGGCTTACACATTTTCATATTGTTGAGTTAATGGCATTTTTCAGCATTATTTTCTTTTTTTTTGGGTTTGTTTTTGTGCATTTTTTTCTGTGGTTGAGTGTCGCTTACATCTAGTAGTAGATCGTGCAAAACATGCTTCAAACGGTTCACTAAAGTTATTTTCCAAACGTTTTCTACGGGCAGCAAATAGCGCTATGGTTAGTAGACCTTCTAGGATGCCACTATATATGATCTAGATATATAGCTAGGTTTACCAGGTCCCAGTAAAGTATTCCGGAATCGTTGTGGGGTCACTTAAACACTAACAATCACGGGGCTTTTATCTCTGGATATAGGATTTCTTGTTGAATTTCGGGTATAGGTTTTCGTGCTGAGTTCTTAAACACACAGTTTTTTTGGTATTAACGGCCCTCGAGTCAGTCTGCGGCCGGTATACCCAATAAGTATTGTTTCTTTTAGATACAAAGGATCCAAACAAGATTTGCACTTAGTGTCTTCTCCAGGCACAAATCGAATGGTACACACAGTTGAATTTCCATAACTTATATATCTTAGGATAACATGATGCATTTACATTCCAGGCATTCAAAAAAAAATGTCGATACAACCAAATGGCTGTTCGTATTAGGAACAAGGTACAGATAAAGAAATTGACGGGACATCGGTGTGGAGACCGAGGTCCAGGATGCTTTTTTTCGGGCAAGGGTTGCGACATTCGTCATTCCATCATTCTTACTCTATGGGCTCCAAATAAATGGACCGGAAACGGAACTTGGGTAACCATTAAAAAAAAATTTGAAGAAATCACAAACACACAAAAGATTTCTGTTTGGTGTGGGTGGTTGGTGGTGCTGGTGGTGGTGTAGCTCATCGGTTGGTGGTTTCCTTGTCGTTCAGACATTACCGATATTGGATGCAAATATATATAGTTTGTTTTTTGGAAAGTGTCTATATGTCTGCGAGAGTGTATGTGGGGTGTAGAGTGAAGTGCAGTGTATTTTTGGAAGGGGGGGGGGCGGGCGTTGGGTGTATGTTTGGCGACCACTTACATCTGCAAGCTGGAATTCCTCACCGTCATCCATGTTGGGTACAGTGACTTTACCCTGGGATACGTTATAGTAGTCGTAAATGTTATCGGAGAGGAAGCACATGTCTACATACGTATAGTCGGAGAAAAGGTTTTTCTTTGGTTTAGCAAGAAGAACAGAACTTAAGCCTAGGGTATCACAATTCATATGCGTGTGTGCTTGGTGGTGTGCTGTGTGTGTTTAGATTTGATTTTTTTTTTCAATTTTCGAGAGTTGTAGTCTCTCTGCGAGTTGGATTCTTTCCCAGCCAGGAGCGGTCAGTCAATGGCATTTCTTCATCATTACTACCCGGTGTCACGTTAGCAAATTGAATCAACTTTGTATCGACTTAGTGAGGTCCTGCTCCCAGCTGAGGGGTTTTTTTAATTTTTGTGTTTTTGGTGCAAGCGGAATATTTGGATGATGAACAAGTCTACTGGGGTTTGATAGAAAAAGGTAAAGATAGAAAGTGATAGAATATAAATAGAGCGTTGTAACTCAATATAATTCCGGAATAACATTTGAAAGTTAACCATATGTACACAGATTTCATAACCGTCACTACATAGAGCCAGAGATCGATCAGAACGTGGTTGGATCATTATCAAAGTACAGCATCAGTGGTGGTTTATATATTTTTTTCAAAAAGAATACTGATAGAGAAGAGATCTTTTTACAATAGTTCTCAGTTGGAATATTGGGTGGTATTATTGTTACATGGACCTGCACCACAACTTACGTCAGTTAACTCAAATTCTTCACCATCGTTGACACCGGGTATCCGCGTTTTTCCCTGGCAAATACCAGGATAATCGCCAATATGTTGGGTCAGAAATACCATCTCTAGTTTACGTGAACAAAGAGACTCGATCATATATCATGTTTCATAATTGGTATTGTTTTTGTGTTTTGTGCTTGTGTGGGGGGAGGGCCCTACCTACATCCTACCTATATAGGATGTTATATACATATAACATCCTATCTATTCACCCTATTCAAGTTTCTCAATTTCAAATTAATTATTTCAAGTTAAAGGTTATTGTTTAGGGCTTGGATTAGGATTAAGGCTAAAGCGGTCTTTCAGCTACAGATATGATAAGCATTATGAATTTTGTATAAGACTTGGACAGTTTCGGAGTTTAGGACATTGATTCAGACACATAATTGTACAGGTTGGACAACATTGAGGAGACAACACTCAGAGGACACGATTACTGGGGATTATGGAGTTATGTTGTTAGGGGGTAGTACGAGTATGTAGACAAGTAACCATGTTCTGTATGGCCTTACATCCACGGCGACCCATTCCTCGCCATCGTTGACGCTCGGTATGGTCGTTTTGCCTTGTGAGACAATGCGATAATCGTAAATGTTGTTCGATAGTAGACAGTACTCTATATATATATTAAAAACATATATATAAAATATATCCATATATGAACAAAATTTACAATTAATAATGATTTGTGGGGGGTATTTGGTTGGTTGTTTGGTTGGGGTATATGAAAAGGTAGAAAAATTTCAATTTAATAATGTTCTTTGAAGGACTCTTGGTGTTAGTTTTGATTTCAAATGAGTTAGGATTCTCGAATGGGGTCGTGGGCAAGGGGGCAGGAGGACAGGGGGACAGGGGGCACTACGTGAAAGCTTTCTACTATGGATTCCAATTATCCGTATTGTTGGATGGTTTTTGGCATAGTATTCGGCTACAGCCAAGCGGATTGTGTGTGGCCTAATCCATTTACGATACGATAGCGATACGCAATTATAATAATAATTAACCAACTAGATTTAAATTGCTCTAAAATAGATTACGATTGTTCAAGTAGTAGCTTAGCCAAATAATAGTAATTAGATCAACAATATAAAAAAAACGAATCAAAAATTTAGAATCAAAAAGGGGACAATTACATCGGTGAGGGAGAACTCCTCAGCATCATCGATACTGGGTACAGTGACCTTGCCCTGGGAGACAATGTGGTAATCGTAGATGTTATCGGTCAACAGACAAATGTCTAGACAGATAATTTGTATATAGAAAGGATTATAAATTAATCAATTGTTTCAGTTGTACAAGTGTGTGTAGTGTTGTGTGTTGTATAAAGTGTGATCAAGTGTCTGGAACCTAAACCACGACTAGAAAAGATTTAAATAGAACTAGGAAGTTCGATGAATGTCTCGGATTGATGGATGATTGATTGGTTGACTGAGAGTGCGAATGAAATGATTGTATACCTTTAACACCGGCAACGGAGCCAGACATGATCTGGTAGAAGATGTGGTAGGAACGCTCCAGGGACTGCTGGGAGATGACACGGGCCTTCTCCAGCAGATCTGTAAGAAAAGAGAGAGAGATTTAGTTATATATGTGTTAAGTCCTTAAAGTTTCGATAAACTTACAGGTCTCAATATCAGCACCAGCCAGTTTACCAGTAGGTCCGAAGTGGATACGGATGAATTTACCCTGGTTACCAAGAAATGAAACATTTTTTAAATGATATTCCTTGATTTATGGCATTTTTTCAAAGTACTTACGAAACGAGAGGAGTTATCGTTACGCACGGTCTTGGCGTTACCGAAAGCCTCAAGCACAGGGTTAGTCTGCACAACCTGATCTTCCAGGGAACCCTTGTTCTTCTGCGACTCATCCTTCTTGGTGGAAGCGCCAACAGTGGCGAAGTACGCAATGACCTTCTTGGTGTTCTCAGTCTTTCCGGCACCAGACTCACCGGTGATCAACATAGATTGATTCACGTGGTTGGTCAACATGTCGACGTAGGCACCGTCAGAGATGGCGAAAATATGGGGTGGCACCTCATTACGGCGCTTGCCACGGTACATCTTAGCGCAACGGTTGGTGTATACGGGGTAGCGCTTGTAAGGATTGATGGCAACGCAGAAAAGACCAGAGTAGGTCTGTTTTTTTTTTTGTGGAGGAAATATAGAAGAAATCGTATGGTTAATATAGGTCCAGGTTTTTTTTTTTGGTTTTTTTGTTAGATTTTTGTTCCAGGAAAGTTAAGTTTTTGAGTAAAGTAGCTCCAAAGGTTTTTGGTATTCATAGTTTTTTTTTCTGTTTAAGTATTCAACAGTTTTCCTTTTTAGAGAGAGCTACTAAAACCCATAGATAGACAGAGTTTAAGTTAGAGTATTTTTCTTATCTTAGTTACAGTTTTGTTTGTCTTTTGGTCAACCAGTTATTGGTGTTCGGTTTTGTTATAAGAAACAACTAACTACGATGTTGGTTTTGTTTTTTGGCAGGATACTTGTTTAAAGTTTTCATTGTTTTGGTTTTTTGGGATAATGATTGATGATCTTGTTGGGGGATTCAGCTCAGCATCCTTGGTGTGTGGTTTACCAATTCTTATGGCTTTTTGGGTGTGGGTGTGTGTGTGGGTTGTGTGTGCGTAGAACCGTTTTTTCTCCAGTTGAGGGGTTCTTCCGACTGGACGGCCAAATTGATTTGATTTTTAATAGAAGCATTTTTAGTGCAAACGACACAGGAAATGAGGTATTAGCTGGGGGTTAAGTTTTCTTGGCATTTTTATTCGAGATTTATGATTTTGATTCTTTAAGAAAATTGAGATTTTATGTTTGGAGTGAGAATGTCTATTGTTTAAATAATTTGGAAAAATTTGTGTGTAATGATTTTGGTTATTTTTTGGGAATTTTAGGTGAGTGTACGGAAGCAGTGGGGTAAAAACATTGAACGCAATTTTTTTTGGGGGTTTTGCCATCCTGGTTCGGCAATTACTTACGTAGATGAGCTTGTTGTAGTATCTCTGTCTCAAGTTATGGAGCACAGAGGCATCGTTAAGGTATGTCAAGTTGGACATATCCTCAGCTTTTTCGTATTTTGGAGGGTTCACTTGCTGGAGCTGATCTTTCTTGAAGTCTCTTGTCTACACATTTTGTTTGTTTGTTTTGTTCGATTTGTACAGTTCGTTCGAGTTCAAGTCCCGCCCAATTTAGTTATGTTTAGTTTTTGGTTTTTGTTGGTTAGACAGTTTGTGAGAGAGAAGAAAAGGATACCCATACATTAGTGAGTCTCTGGCAGTAAGGAACTTACATAGATGAGCTTAGCATAATAACGCTGACGCAGATTGTGCAACACACAGGGAGTGTTCAACACGGTCATGTCGGCCATATCTTCAATTTTTTCGAATTTTGGTGGATTCACTTTTTCCACCTTCTCGGATTTGAAATCTTTTACCTAATCGTGTATGTAGATGAAAGCTATAGTGTTTCTCTCCTTTCATTTTCACAAGTTATTGAATTTCTTTAGGGCTTCGTAAACAAAATAATGGTTACTTGTTGACCTTTGATAAAGTAAGTCTTGTAGTACCAAAACCGATTCTGTCAAGGACCAACAAATACACTATTATTTTCCCATGAACTGCTCTAAAGATCTTCAATAATTGAGTCTCTACTATTTCATGATTTGTTTTCTAAGTGACTTTGACACTACACGATGATATTACCTCTCCACCAGGCAAGCCGACGGAGACGATATCGCCCTTGGTGGCCTTGATCTCACCAAGGAGATAACCCTCCTTCTCGTCGGGGACCCAACAGTTCTTCTTGGAGTCATAGGGTTTCGATTGATCGATACGTCTCTGTTCCAAAGACACGAACAGGTATGGGGTGGGATCCTCATCCTCAAGATTTGGAGCTGGCTTCGGCATCTTGATTAAATTTCGCTTTTAAACTTAAAAACTCGAGAAATAAATTTGGGACTTTTTAAAATTTCTTAGTTAATCGCGTCGTGAGCCCAAAACTTCCCTGAAAAAAAATAGAAAATAAAAATTATTATTACTATATATAGATTTTCTTGAAGTTGGGGTAGATTATTTTTGGATATTCCTGAACACTGATTTTTCGTTGTTGTTGGTTTTATGTTTTTGACCCAATTCGACAGCAGCAGCCAGAGCAGACACCGAAAAGTTTTGGTTTTTACTTGTGTGTGTATGTGTGGGTACGATTTCGAAATTTGATTTTCTATTTCCAAATATGAACATATTTTCCCGTTTCGTTTTTGTTGTTTTTTTCGAAATTCCCGATTACCGTAACCGGATATTTATGTTTGGATACACGGATGCTTTTCTCATTTTATTTCACACCTCGAAAAGTTAATTAGGTCTGGTATTGTGTTGTTGTTGTTTTTATAAACAGACAACAAGTGAATCGTGTGGGTTGTCGCCTAAATATAGATCACGGATCCGATATGGACACCCAAACATATACACCGTATATCGTATATGTGTTTCGGCTATATGTACGATTTTATTTTTTTGCGCCTATGTGGGGCGTTGGTATTTGTTACGTAACGTCCGATTCTTAATCAAAATTTTGCGTATTTTTGTGGATTTTTCTTGGATTTTCTCAACGAAAACAATTTAACCGATTACGTAATTCGAACCGGTTAATAAACGCCGCTAATTTGCATTAAGGTTTTGAATAAAATTTAAAAAATTTCTTACGAGTCACTCGCGCTAACAGGAAATAACCGTAACCGATTCGAAAGTTTAAATTTTTTAATTAATATCCAGATTTTGGATTAATCAAATACCTTTGAGGTTCTAAGACAACCGAGTTGCTAGATCGCAATGATCACTTTTAGTGTTTCAGCCTTGTCTACGATACGATATAGTATTTTCTTTTTTTCGACAATCCACACAAAATCGACAATCGTCGATCCGATTCGATGCGACGCGAACTTTCAACGAATGCGTTATTTTTAAAATTCTCGAAATTATTTCGAAACTAAACACATATAAATCTATGTATATGTATTGGGGCGATTCGAGAAGCTTTTCGGCTCATGCTACCGCATGGCACACATATATCTATATGTATTGGCGATCTCTGTCTAATGTCTTTGGTTATTTTTAAAATATATTCGAAATATTTTCGCTCGCGTATATGAGTCGACAACGTATTCGAATTCTAATTCTATTTTCTATTTAATGGTATGCCACGCATATCTCAAACAGGTATTTGTGTATGAAATCATTTAGCCAGTAATTCGAAATGGCTATTACAGCACTTCGAATACAATTTCGAAAATTGGCTTTTTTTTCTATCTAATTTTCAAATTTGATGAAGTAACAGCTGGCTGTCTCTTTTCAATCAAGATGTGATATATGAGTCAGTTCTCAAATGAAACTTAATGTAAAATTCATTTAATAAATAAATTAACAGAAAAATGTATTGATTAACTTGGTTTTAAAAATGTAACTTTAAATAATGAAAGTAAAGTCAAGTTATATCTTGAAAATTTCAAGTTAAAATTCAAAAAATTTTTTTTTTAAATGAGTAAATTCCTTGATCCTTTTTACTAATTACTTTAACAATTAATTTTAAAATTAATTTTTCAGTTAAGATCTATTACACAATAGCTAAGTGAAGATTAAATTTTGAAACATTTAACTTCAATTGATCTGTGACTTCTATAGGTTAGATTAAGTAACTGATGTAACTCCTAAGTTAAGCTGGTTAATTATAATCCATTTCGATTCGATAATCCGCTGTAATCCGGGTCACTGTTCTTATGATCACATGGCGTTGTCATTGATCCTTTTTATGTGCTGCCAGGACCATTATCGCACACACACACATACACTTTTCTGTATTTTCTCGATCAATTCGAATATATGTTATATATATACGTAGTAATAATTATTTTAGGTTTATTCTTTTTGACAAAAAGGTCAAATTGCTGGTGTCTTTTTTTGCTTTTCTTTCTTTTTTTACACAAATGCTGGTGCTGGTGCTGTCGGTGCTGGGGTGGGTGGTAATATCCAAAAAATCAGGGTTCGCACATCAAAGGTGTTGCACTTACGCGCTCGAAAGCCGTTCTGAACCGTGCAACCGGTAAACTTGCCTTTTATACGGGGCAACTTGATACCCATGCTACCCCGTAATGCCCCAAAAAGCTTTTTCGCTTTTCCGATATAATTTTTTCATTTTTTCTTTTAGTATGTGTGCGTGGCGCTGTTTCTGTTTCTTTTTCGGTTTTTTCTTGCTCCCTTTTTCGGTGTAGCATTAGCATTATTTTGCTCTTTCAGCAAGTGGGCATTTCTAGGTGGATATACGTGTGAGAGCCGCCATGTTTATCTGCGTGTGTGTGTGAGCATATGATGCAATAACAGGATCGCCATTAGGGAGAGAGCACAAAAGCTTTTCTCCCATTTTTTTTCCGCCTTTCCGATTGCGTGAGCATATGAGTCAAAACCATTTCAATGACAACTTTTCCGCAGTGAAGAAATCCTTCTCCACTACATCTAAGCCAGAAAAAAAATATATGAGTCTCTTTCTCTTTTAGCGAGGAAGCTTTATTTTTTTACTTATTTCGCATATCATTTCTACACACTCGTTTCGTTTATGTGTGTGTGTGTGTGTGTGTGGGAAAGCGGAGGGGTATCTTTATTTGTTTTTCTCGGTGATCATTTTTCGCTTTTGGTTTTCAGTTTTTGGTTTTTGGTCACCTCAATGCCAATCTGATCTAGCAGATGGCAGGGGGTGGATGATGTGATTAAAAAATAAAACAAAAAAAAAGGAGGAAAATAGAAAGGGTTCATTCTTAGCAGCGATCACTTTACGTTCAGTAATGAAACAGCTGTTCAAGTGTATCGATCACAGATCACAGCAATCAATAAATTTTGCACAGAAAATGATCCATGTTTTTGTTTTACATTTTTTTTGTCTGCCAAAAATAACAAAAAATTGTGAACTTCAAAAAAAACAGTATTCTAGCGCCAGAAACAAGAAAAAGAAGAGCAACACACAAATAGCTACAAAGATACATAAGATATAGATAGATAGCTAGAGAAATGCCAAATCAAATCAACGATGTCGGCGTCCTTCAGAGCAATGCGAAAATCTTCGGCTTTCAATGCTAAAGCGGAATGTGTGTTGTACAAAAAGTATCTGGCAGATACAGATACAGATACGGCTGGCGATTGCATTATGAAACCCGTGTTCACCCGATTTGTCGGGCATTTATCAAAACGCTCATCCGCTGACAAAGAAAATTATGATAAATGCCAACTGAATTGAAATTCACCCCCAAGCCTCCCAAAAAAAATAGAAAAACTGTCAAATTCCGACACAAAAATTATTCATAATTTTCAGCCAAATTACAAGATTGCAGAATGCAATAATTTTGGCACAACCAAGTCATAGCCAAATTGAATCTATGAGAAAAATTTGAAAAAAAAAAACTACACCCACTGCAAAAGGATACGAAAAATACTTTTCATAATGACTTGAAGCGCTCAAAATATTTGAACATTAACAAACAACAAAATAATATTTGAAAAAGTGCCGAAAACAAAAGCTACAACGCATAAATTCTGAAAAACAAAAAGAAAATGTACAAACAAAAACCACATTCAAACATTTTTATGAATATTTATAGTTTGAAAAAGTTTCAGTTCTGCGTCCTCTTGAACAAGATCTTTATTTTTTTCGGGGGAGGGACTTTGAGAGGTATCTGCTCCCAATTCTTTTCGCGCATATAATATTATCATAATTCTTTGTTGGGCCTCTGGCAGATGTTTCTACGCTGAAACAAAATCTGTGACATTGGCGACAGGAATTGTCCGAAAAATAGAAGAAAGCCCAGAGTCGACCCAAAGACAAGCTAGAAATTTTAACGGATTTATTTTTTTTAATTTTAGGCAGGGCAATAAGTTAGCTTTAGGCTAAAATCTAATATACAGTTTAGTATTTATAAATAATAAACATTTAGTAGCCATAAATTATGGTGGTGACTCGGAGCTCTTCTAGATTGTTCCCTAATGCAAAAATTCAACGGCTCTCAGATTTATTAAAGACAAAAAACACACAATTTTTGGTTTTGAGTCATTGACGCAAAGCAATTTTTGCATTTTAGTGTCAAGATGCTGAGATGCTTCTTCTTGTTTATTTTGGCACTGGCGGCCTCCCTCGAATATTTCTTGGGATTGTTGGCGGGAGGCGGGAGGAGTGACAAAAAGGGGTTGTCTACACGAGGCAGCAACAATTATTGCTTGCAATGGGCTATTTCAAAGCTGCCGCCACATTGCAATGTGCGAACTACGCCCCAACACCTGCACCACCGCCACCACCAAACGGCGACATCGCCAGCACCACCACCGCCATCACTAAAAGGAACTGAACCCATAGTCGCTGCCAAATGGAAGACACATTGAATGGCACTTTCGGGGACGGGCGGCAGGCTGGGATGTGGGGCGGACATGACACAAAACTCAGATCACAGGGAAGGCGTAAAAATCCCCATCTGCATGCGTGTTGAACCCCCAAGTCGGTTAGTGGATCATCAACCAAATGGCTTTCCTGTGCGAGTCCTACTCACATTCAAGACACATCATAAATCATGCCATTTCTAATAAAAAAAAAATATATTTTTAAAACAATTAAGCTCAGACGTTGACCTATATTCGAAAGATGGGAATAGTGCTCTGAAGAAAATTCTTAGTATTTTCATTTTTGGAACATAAAGGATGTCTTTAAAAAATTATTTTAGTTTACAAAAATTATAATAATACCATTACGATTTATTTAAAAACAATAATCAATAATATAATTTTTTTTAATTTAACAAACTGTATAATATTCCCACAAGAACTAAAATTTTGTTACCCACTGTATAGTGACAGTTTAGCTTAAAAGTTGCTATTTAACAAATACGAAAATTGAAAATAATGGTGCTACGAAAACCGCCCCATCAGTTTCGTTTGAAAGATATCAGTAACCCTGCCCGAAATTTTTCTCAAATGGTATTCCCGAAAAATTCTAGACCTGAAGCAATTGGTACACATAGAATGAAAATATTTTAAAAACGGCAACCGTGACCAAAATACATACATATTCTATAGATAACTCTCGTCTAAATGCATTGGAAACCATCCAAATTGTCGATATAAAAATATCCATCGCCAGCCTGTCGCTTCCCCACCGATTCCCAGTCCCTCAGACTCCCCCAGATCCCCGCAGAATCGTAAATCGCAATCCTCTATCTCTGATCACCGATCTCGGAGGTGCACTCGGCGGCATCTATACATCGGGTGCACCAAGCCGTAGCGTATGAGTCTTCCCATGCCCACACCCAATATAACCGAGAGATCTCTCTTAATTTCGCAAAAGATTTACCCCAAAGGCGGGTGGATGAAGTCGGCTGAGGAGGAGGTTGTCGACTGACGCCAGTGCCAGTGCCAGACCAGGCCAGGTAGCCCCATGTGCCCATGCGCTTTCGGTAATGCCTGGCACGACAAATGAGTGAATACTTCCTGCATTACGTGCCGGTTATATAACCAAAAATAACAAAATAAAATTCAAAAATTCTTTCCAAATTGAAATCAACGAAAAGGATACTTGACATTTGCACTTGCATCTGCCAATCTCAGAGTTAATTTACATATAATAGGTATTCTGAATATGGCCATAAATCTACTTTGTGTTTCTTTGTTCTTGGGCTTCGGGAACGACTACTGAGGTGATGGATTATTTATTTGACAGAACAAAGGCCTAAAATCTGCATAAATCCACTAAATAAGAAAATTATCTACAATTTTTGCGCAGCACTACTTTTTAAGAAACTTATAGACTCCGAAAATTGTAGTGCAGAAAACTTATTAAATTATTTTCTGAACAGTTTTGGTACCTGGGAGTATTTGAAATATTATTATTTAAACGTATTAAAATATAATATTAAATTATAGTATTTAAAAATAACAATATCATAAGAAATTATTTCGAGTGTATTTTTTACATTTTCTTTTCCAAAAAACGAATAATTTTTTAACAATAAAATATCCCATATTTTAAATTTATTTATAGACATATTACTGTTGAGCCTTATATTGTATCGCATATTTGGATCATAAATCTGTAAATTTATAACCACTTTTCATGATAACGTCATGATATCATTTTTGAAAAGATCTTTCCATCCAAAGTTTAGATTCTAAACAAACATATTATAGTAACACGAAAATAGTTTCCTAAAAGGCCAACACTAAAATGTTTATTTAATCCATACATTATGGTTGTTTAGATATTTTTGCAATCTAAGAAACGGGAAACATTTTCCAGCCCTGAGATGGGTGTTGATGGGGACCCGTGTGGTCGCAAATGATTAATTGCTTTGGCTCAATTAAAAACCACACGCGCATAATGCAAATCCAATCTATGGTGGATATTTGGACATTTGCATAAGCCCCGAATGCAATGTACAGCCAGTGCCATCTATCGTTTATTAATTAGGCAATCAAACCGAATCATTTAGTATTAGTCATTGATGTGTGGAGCATTAAAAATTATTTCTGTAAGCATTTGTCACCCAATTAAACCGACTGCAGTGCCCCTCCCCCGAATATATGGCCCAGCCATCGTATTACTCAAGTGCGGCGGATGGCCATAATCGAAGTCTATATAGCGTCGAGACTTTTATTAATGATGAGTGAAAATGGGGAAATGAAAATAATTTCCATTATAAAAGTAGAAGGAGGAGCTGCAGACCAGCCACCCAGTGCCCCCTCTGCCTAAGCCACTGTGCGTAATATTTGCTATAAAGTCTGATTAATCATGTACAGCATGGAAATGACTCAGTACCTGCCGTGAATATTTCAATTTTGTTTTTAGAAATTTATGAGCGACAGGAAAAATGTATTTTTAAAACATATTTCGTACTCCACAGATAGTTTATCTATGTATTTTTGGCATATATACCCATTTTCCATAGGCTTGAAATTATTATGTTTGTAGGGATAGTTCAGGTAGAGTTCTTAAGTTATAGAATAAATATTCATTATATATATTTGGTACATTTTCAATATACATGGATGGACTAACATACATAGATGTCGGCATACCTAGTGATTCTAAAAAACATTTCATATGCGTTTAATATAGCCGCCGCTGTGTTCTAAATTTAAAACGAAAGCTATTTAGTTGCGAAGAAGTTCAACACAAGCGAACATTCGACTAGCTCTACTCTGCAGTTTTTATTTGAAAGTGTGTGTATGTGTGTATCTGAGATTTACTAGATACACACACAAATCTAAAATATTTGAAAATCTAAAAATCTGAAAAATCAGAAAAGCACACAGCAATGTGTGACTGCGTCCTGGGCACTAACTATACGGATTGAAATGAACGGGCGCAGAACGCATACGCCGTGTGGTACGCGCACCGCCAAACAGTCAGTCCGTCAACATATCTCACAGATACAGATACATAACAGCATCTTTTGCCTGTGTATCTGTATCTCATCTCAGCAGTAAAGAAACCATTTTTTTTTTTGTTTTTTTGCTCGTGCTCGTCAGCACGTCCATGTCCAAGTTGTGTTGGTGTTTTCAACTCATGAAATGTTTCAATTTGTCTATTTTTAGTTGCAAGTTTCTTTTTGTTTATTAGTTCTCCTTTTTTTTCTATGTATATTTTGTTGTTGCTGTTTTTGCCTTTTGACTTTCCCAGTATGTACCATATATAACGAGTATATAGTGGATATATAGCAGTGGGTCGGTTTTGTTCTGATTTAACGTCACAACTGAGGAATGTATCGGGCTTTTTCGGCCTCGTCTCCTCGATCTCACTGGATCGATCCACCACGCATTGTTTGGTCTGCCTTTCATTTGTTTTTCTGCCCGAAAAGCTTCAACCATATATCTCGATCTGTTTATATAGTTTCTGATATATATTCTATTCCTTGGGCTAGGTACATACACATGTACATGCCTTGCTAATGGGCTGCGTATTTTCTAGGTGTTTTGCATAGATTTAGCTTTGCCAGCCTCTAAGGTCAATCTGGCCCGTACGAGGTGCCTAGGTGATAGCTAAGGTATCGCCAAATGGGTCTTTATATAAGGATTTTATTTTAATATAAGGTTTCTTTCTTGTTTACTGAAAACTAAATGATAATAACCCTACTGAGAACTATTGATAAGAGCAAATAGTAAATTGAAGCTTAAAATATTAAGTAAACTAAAATATTATATATATCCTCGCAATATAGAACACTTATCCATATCCATAATCAAAATGTCCACAGATTTCCTGCGCCTATGCAGCCAAATAAAATCGACATAAAACCAGAAATTGGTAACCATGGCGCTGATTTCAGCTGCAGATACAGATATACAGATACTATAAATGCGCCAGATACCGTATCTATCTGCACCAGGCATAGACAATTATAAACAACATGTTTTGGTAATGTTACGCTTAGATTCGCCATCGTTTTGTAAACACCGGGTTCAACATGTTCTAGTATTTTAGATACTCGTATTCGCCGTCGGGTCTGGTACTGCCCATCGATGGGTCGACTATGGGGCTTTATCGGGCCACTACGCTTCACCATGGGGCATAAATCAATATTAGGCTTATCTTGACCAACTGTGAGAATTTTCGCAGGCTGGCATTGAAAAAGATACTGGGCCTTGGTTGACACTGAATCGGACCTCTAGTTCACTTGAGTTTCACTTTCTGCTAGCCATGGGTTACTGGTCGGAAACGCGGGCCTGGATCTTTCGGGATCCAGCCAAGCTCATCCGCTACGGAGTCCTCTTCGCCTGCTGCATCGTGGTCATTGTGCAGCTTTACGAGTGTTTTGCCAAGCTCTACAATCCGCCCATCTCCACCCACTCCTACTACAATCTGAACGATACGATTGAGATGCCAGCGGTTACCATATGCCGGGAGCCAGCCTACAGGGAGGATGTCCTTACGGTGAGTCGGTGGTAGCTGGATAATTAAAATGTCCTTAGGAACCAGTTAAGGTATTCGATTAAAAAGTTCCAACAAAAAAGTAATTGGTAAAAGTATCGATGGAAAATTTTAATTCCAGATTATTATCCAGATTGATTTTAATTTAATGTTATCTTTTTAGAACCTTTCGGGTGGCATGTGTCCTCACCCAAAATATGCCACCTGTTGGATAGATTATCCTTTTGGTGAAATTCCCTTAACAGAGTTCTTCGAGAATAGCACTTATGACATGTCAGACACGTTTATATATTATGGACTAAATGGCCACATGAATAGTAAGTAAATTTGTTAAATCTAGCCAGTTTATAATATTTATTTTCTAAGATTTGGAAACGGACAGCAGTATGCACTTCTATATGGGACGCTGCACCACTTTGCGACCAAAGGAGCCCTCCAAAAGGGTGTCCAAGTCAGTGGGCTATTCTATACTCTTGGAGCACTCGAAGTCTGTCACATCCACTAGTGATATCGACACAGGGTCTGTTGGTTGGCATGTGTTTATTCACGAAAAGAAGGAAAATTTCACAGGTAAATGTATATGATTGCCAAAGCCAAAGATTTAATAGATTTTATGATGTTGCAGAAATAAATATGAGGGGTTCCGGTCGAGTGGAATATGTTTTTGTGAATGTCAATGAGGAAATTGAAATCAAACTGCAAAGCCAATTCTTTTCAAATGTTCAGACTAGAGATGAGGCTTGCTCAAGTGAAGAGGGTTATAGTGATCTAAAAGTAACTATTACCATAATATATATATTTTATTTAATTTTAATAATAATTTTTATTTAATTATAGTGCGGTGAACAATGTATTTGGCAGGACTTGTCGGACAATATGCATTGTTCAGGTCCTTGGATGCATGACATTCCCTATGAACCTTGCAATGATTCTGTTTCCATGAGAAGACTTATATCGGATTATAAATTGTATTCAAAATATTTAATTAATTAAAATATTTTTATATGAACAATTTCATAATTTTCAGAGTCTATGAAAGTGAAGATGACTATGATTGCAATTGCATTCAGCCTTGCCAGTCTAGGATCTATACCACTTTCATACAAAGTCGTAAAACTTGGAACCAACCGGAGCCCAGAAGTCTAATCTACATATATTATACAACAAAGCTGATATCGGTGGGAATTCAATATATTACCACCAAGATTGATTAAACATTTCATTTGTTCACAGATGATTGAAGAGCGTCCCAGTTACGATACAACCCAGTTCATAGCAGATGTTGGAGGTTCCCTGGGTTTTCTATTAGGTCTTTCGGTATTGGGCTTGATTGGAATTTTAGAACATGTAAGCATTTTCTATTAAAATATTTTTAATAATTTTTAATTATTAATTTTAATACCCTTCCAGCTAACTCTATTTTTCTGCGGTGGCTTTATCAAAAAAATGCAGCAGAAGGAAAAGGGAAAAACTTCTAATTCCGAGGATGGTCAATCGCAGACCAGTGATGAGACTCTGGATATTGCCATTGTCTATAAGGAGAAGAAAAACCCTAGATATTGAACTAAAGGACCAAGCTGGCTTGGTATTTTTTCAATATCATATTAAAAAAAACACTATTCACATTCTTACATTTAATCAACATTAAAAAGTTACAGTTTTTGCTTAGATCTAAAAAATTAATTATAATACACAAGATGCACTCAAATAAATATTTCGTATGTTTCGAAAAGTCATTTTATCTGGCAAAACATTCCCTCTATTCATTTTTAAATCATCAAGCAACGAATATATTTATTCAAGTGTTTTTTTGATTTGGGACTTTAAAGCCTAATGCTCATCAAAACACCTAAAGAAATAGTGATTAAGGAGCTCGCCAACAGAGATCCTCCAGACGATGTCTTTAGATTGATGTTGGTATTGAGAATATCTGAGAATTTGTTAATCACATCCGGTAGTGGGGAAGTGCGAATTTCACAGGCTGTGTTTTTGACAGCATCGCTAACCTTTGCCGTAAAAATACGGAAGTTAATCGATCCGTAATACAATTCATCGTAAATAAATACTGGCAGCTTATTGGAGAGGACCCAGAGACGCTTCTGATCGTCCACCTTGATGTCACTGGGGAATATCAGTGTATCATTGCTCATGTAAATGCGACTCTGGGAGTTGTGGCCGAAATCTGTGGCAGTACGCCAGCAGGCCACCTCATTGAGATTTGGCAGGGCGTAGAAAAGAACACCCGTCTCCTGGTCCAAGAACTCGGCTCCGGCTTGGGTATTGGGGCCCCTTGAGCCCAGAACTTTGAATTCCCGATAGATTTCAGCGGATGTGGCCAAGGTCTTGTTACGCAGAATTCCCGTATCCACCGAGAACTCCATGGTGGAGCACAGAGGGTGGAAGAACAGAGTAGAGTAGCCAGTTTCCAGGGGCTTGGATAAGGCCAGTCCGTAAAGACCATCATCCCACTGGAACTCAATGTCATTGATGCTGAAATTTCCGGCCATGGGATCGGGATGGAAGAAGTGATGCTGCACTCGCCACGACTCCTGGTCCTTCCACGAGTAGACCACCAGGCCAGGACTTCCCAGATCCGCTGCATAGGCATAGGTGTTCTCACAGTCCGCATCCTCCACCGCCAAGTTGGCAAAAAGCGATCCCATCTTGTATTGCCCATCGGGCAGGATGTGACGCCTCAGCAGATCATCGTTGTGGAGATCGTAGACCAGCAGTTGCGGTGCTCCATAGACCTTGGTCTGCTCCAGGACTCCCGAGATCCTGGAGTCCAGAACCCAGAGGCGACCACAACGATCTGCCCGCACTCGGAAAGGCGAAACCAGTTCCGGTTCCGTTTCCTGCAAACTATGAGCTTGCCAGCTGGGGAAGGGCTTCAAGGCGGGCTTATCGGTGGTGGTATCTATAAGGAAACAAAATATACATTAAAAAAACAATTTAATTAAAATGTCTATAAGTATAAAAATATATATTATTTCAGAACAATCACATTTATTTGTTTTCATTTAACTTGACTTTTTTTGGTCATTTGCATTGGGTTTTTTGTTTCGAATGACGTTAATTGAGATCTTGACAATGTTTGGGTGCAAACTGGGTGACTGGTGATGAATAATAACAACACTCTGTTCACTTGGCCTGGAGCTGATCGGCTTGCTAATTAGCTTTGATTGAGTTGTGGTTATGACGAATGCCCACTCGCCTTGTAAGACAGCGGTAAAAGGTAAAACAGCTTTATTAAAGTAAAATGACTACATTGATACGGGAAAAATACAAAACAAATATGTTTACTTCATTAAAAACTATATTAAGAATTTGAGAAATAAAATATATAGTAAAAGGTCTGTGATCAGGTGAATAATATAGTGTTGTAAAAATTAATAAAAGCTTCTAAATAAATAGAGCAACCTATACATTTTTAAATAAATAAATCACCTAAATCAGTATTTATTTCAAAAGTGTTTACTCACTTTTATGACACTCTGTTTAAACCAATTCACACTTTTAACATATTTTAAATATTTATTTTTTCACATCACAGCCTAAGACCCTACTTGGAATGTATATCCAGATCCCCGGCAGCCAGAATAATATGCTAATTGCCGCTAGTGCGAACGGAAACCCAATTGTTTGGATGGTCAAGTTAATCAGACAATTCCGACATTTGCGGGGCTACCGAAACAATTGCTGAGATTTTAAATGTGAGCCTCGAGATCTGGGGTTAGTTCTTGGCACACTTTGTGCAATGGCATACTGCAATTAAGAGTCTACGTTGTTCGTATACACTAGCTGCCACAGCTGCAACAATGAGTGCAACTTACCATTAAGATCAAGGTAGGACAGTGAAGCGGGCACTCCGGTCCGCCATCTGGGCGTGGTGATGAATAGTCGATGTCCAGAGACTTCTAAGCCAAAAGGTATCACATTGGCCGGCTTGAATTCTCCTCGTTCGATGGCCGACCATCGCAGATCCTCGGTGTCGTACTTGAAGTCCATTTCCCGCCACTCGTAGGCCACACGAAGATTATCATTTCCCAGGGCAGAAATCGCCCACAGCAGGAGCAGTCCCAGATTGGCACTTAACATGGCTTAAATCGATTAGCTGCAAAGCACAAAAATCAATTAATATTAGCTAGTCTACTTGTTTAAGCTTCCGTTAAGCCGAAATGGCCTTGTTAAAGCCATAATCATAACGAGATGAGGCACTGGAAAAAACAACCTAAATGGTTTGTTTTTTTGAACAAACATTTGAGTGAAGAATAGGAAGCTTCAGATAATTTGTACAGCCTTATTGGCCAACCTCTTTAAATATATATTTAAAAATTTCTTTAAGTGTCTAAATCTCAATCTTGTCACATGGTCCAGCCCCCATGGCCTTCTTGCTCTTGGAATGAGTCACACTTTAGTGTTTTGGTCTCTCCGGCATATTTGAAAGTTGTCTGTGGGTTTGTTCTGACAAAGTTGCCAAACCACAAAGATATTTTTTTCTGGCTAAGAGCGAGTCTTGAGGTTTATTATCTAACCAAAAAGATCACACAATTTTTAGCGGTATCAAGAAAGCTCTTAAAAATTTGAGTAGGGTTTGAATTTAATGTAAAAATAAATATTTCCAAGAATCATATTCACTTTTTCAAATATTTTAACAACACCATAAAACAAATAGCCCATCAGAAACCTTTCTCCCTCTTCAGTGACTCGTGAAAAAAGTTGTCTGGTACCTTTTCAGTTTTTGTTAGTTTATTTTTAGAGTATTTTGAGCCTCATTGTATCTTCGTGGCTCAAACACTCGACCTCATCATCTAAATTCAAGTCGAGTCTCGCCATTTGGCCATTAGCATTTCAACGGCCACTCTACCTGGCAACAATCTCTTTTAATGTTTCATTTAATATGTTTTTATTATGAACACGTATTGCTTATTAAATTTAAAAGTTATCAAAAAAGTAAGCTATAATCCAAATATCCAAATAAAATAAATGTAAAAACGTGGGCGTGTCTACGTTTATAGTTTTCCTTAAACTGCAATCACTTTAGTTAATTACTTTTGGATGTGTTGGTATTTAGTAGTTATTGTTTTCCTATTTTAACAGGCTATTACTTAACACTTTATTTTTATTTGGATTTATTTATGATACACTTTTTTTAGGCCAGGTGGACGACAATTGTGAATGGGTTTTGTTCACCAGTTATGCAAACCTTGTCACTTGGCTGACTTGCACGAAGTTCATTTGATCAAAGTTTGTGCCTTAAATCTTTTGTTTGACCCTGACTTTAGTTTTATGACCACACTGGCTATTTGATTTGCCGGACAAATCTAAACAAAATGTCAACGGTTTGAATACTTAACACACCTTTTTAAAATATTTCCAAAAAGATTAACAACCGCAAAGACAACCGCCGCCGCCGAAGCTCAAAACGAAACTAAAAGTCATCTGAGCCGCCAGTCAAGTCAACTTTTTCGTGGCAGATTGCGTGAGTGGTTTTCACTCACTCTCGTGGCGACTCTCTTGGAATTCGAACTGAACTTGAATTAGTCGGGTTAGTCAGATCGTAAAGACGGTTTAGCACTTCGAAAGCGAAGCGAAGTAATTTTTGGCACGCTTCCCTGGGCTAACCCACAATTACAATAAATATGCAGAGGCTCCCACGCTAGTCGGCGGATTATTCCAGCTATTATAATGCTCCAGCTGTGGCCCTGCGAGTGACAAGCCCCTGAAAAGACTCCCACAATTGGAAATAGAGGCCTACAACTGCTCATTAATAGCCGACTGACCCATAAATATTAAAGATATCAGACCAGCCCCGAAAGAAGCTTGTAAAATGAAATTACATTTTTGTTTATTAAGAAACCGTTTATAATTTAATACTAGTGTAATCTGGAAAGTTTCTGTCTGAAATTATGAATGAATCGTCACCCGACAGCATGAGTCGGATGGGGATAGCCCATTGAATTGAATCATCACAGACTTTTGCGTGATTTCTACAGATATTGGAAAGAACAGAGGGCGCGAAAAGAACATAAAGAGTGAGTAAGGGCAATGTGCAAATTTAAAATAAAAGTATAAAAGTATATCATTGAACTCAACCCAAAATAGCCCCACAGATTATTTCCAGAATTGTATAATCTTCTAATTAAGTCAATTCCGTCAGATTCTTGAGGGGAACAGCTTTAACGATTTGTACATCGATTCCCTTTCAAAAATATAGGAGCGATTTTTTTTTCGGATTTTTTGACAAAATTTCTGAAGGATTCCCTTCAAGACAAAAACACATGGACCCTCAATATGGCCCACAACGATGGCTATATCTTTGGTAATAATCTTCCGATTCTTGATCGGAATACCTTAAATGATTTGTACATCGATTCCCATTCAATCTACATAAAAATCAAGCAGCGAACTTTTTTGTCGGATTTTTTGTCAAAATTTCTGATCTCCTCCAAGATGTCAAAAACGCATGGAGCCACGATATGGCAAGGAATAAAGTTGTTGATCGATATATTTCCAATTTGTTCGCTGTAACTATGGTGAAATGCCGGATTCTTTTATATGTGCTATCACATATACATCGCTATCTATATCTTTTTCAATGTCCATCTGATTCTTGAGTGGTTGTGGCTTCATATGTGATTCTAAATCGGGATACATTGAACTTACTTACCTCTTCATAATTTTTACAAATTAAACACTCATTTTTTTATTTTTGGTTTGTTTTATTAAAATTTCAATAAATTAATTTCAAAAGAATAGAGAACAATTAAAACATTAAACTAGAAATATTATCATTATGCATTTTTGTTTTTGGTAATTGTAAGTTTTACGTTTCTTTTTTTTTTTAGTTTAAGGAATTTAAACAATTGCTTATATAAGTTGATTGCATACTTTCTTTTTTTTTGAGTTTTGATAAAAACATTTTACATACAAGAATGCTAAATATATTTTTTCTTTTGTAATATTTTACTTCCTGGGGTTTGCGCTCCATTTACATTACAACATTAAAAATGATTTAACATAGGAAAAATTCTTGTAGTTTTTCTTATTTTGATTTTATGCTTTTGCACTAAATATAGTAATAGGCATTAGCTAAGTATTTGTGTGATTATTTTTGTTGAACGAACAGAAATGAATTAGGAAAAAACAACTTGTTATATTCCGTAAGCTTTAGTTAATAAGTAAATGCAACAGAAATAGATTAAAGCTTATGAAAAATATAAAAAGGTAAACATTTTATTAATTCAAAGATTAATTAATCAAAAAAAATGTATATAATTAACTTTGGTCGAAAGCTTCAAAGATCTTTGGCAAATTAAATTCACATGGGGCTTTTCTTTTTATCCATTCTTCGTTCAAAAAGTTTTTGATCTTCAAAATACTTTCCCAAACAAATCTATTATAGTTGCAACTAAGAAAGCATTATTAAAGTATTGAGGGTATATATTGAAAAATGATTAAACCAACACTGAACAGAAATGTGTTCTCTTTCGAATCCAAAGTTTCTAATCAATTTTTCGGATGCTCTGAGAATGATGTGGTGATCGTGGTCGATGTGGTTGGTGGCGAATTCCTCTGCCTCCGGATTGTGTGGATTGTACAGGTCGCTTAATAATCTCTTATGTTATGCGATTCGGTTTGATATCAAGTAGCTTTATTTTTGGGTAGTAGGTGTTATGCATGTGAAAATAACAATTGTGTGTGGGTGTGTTTGGTTGTGCAAGACAAGGACCGAAAAGTCCAACAGTTTACTTAAATAACTGTGATGTACCATCGTCTCAGAGTTACAATATACTGGCGTCTAAGTATATATCCTGATCATACTCCGGTACATCGCCTGCGTCCGGTTTGAAACTTGTATGTAAATTACTGATGGTCAGGAAATCGAAAAGGCATACTCTTCACCCAGGGCATGCAAAACGTAATCGAAAGATAGACATATATACCACTTATAGATGTAGAAATATATATATTATAGAAGGGGGATATATAGGTCGGACGCAGGGGACTCTTCGCTCAGCAAAATTAATGTGACACGCTTTCGACTGGAGTCAGCAGAATCTGTTGTGTGTTTGGGGTTTCGGGTATTAGTCTTATAAGGTCTGCAACTTATCCATCTACTCGCGTGTCGCCCAGCGCAAAGACAGACAGATTGGGTGGTCTTCAAATCTTAAAATCTTACTTTTTGTTCTCAAACACCTAAGGCCCAAAAATGGTTAACCAAACTTGTATCTCGATGTACTCTTTTCAAACGAACGCGTGCATTGCATGAGAAGATATTGATCCATTGATATACAAAATTATATAAAAAAAAAAATATATTAAAATAATGAAAAACCACCACCGAAAAATAATTTACTAAATTGCACTACATTTGCGAAATGCAAACAGATAAAAAGGTACATCATATTTTTAATAAAATAAAAGAAATAAAACAATATTTATTCTATAAATTGAAGAGTTTGCTCAAAATTTTGATAACTAAAATAAATATAAATACACAATAATCAATTAAACTAATTAAATAGAATTTCATCAGGCACCCTAAATTATCTTTTCATTTGGAAATCAAAGGCATGTGACATTTATGTGTGAAAGCAATTTCTACAAAAATGAAATGCGGCCATCAAATATTTACAAAGTCGTCGCAATACAATTACCAGAGAGATAGATAGAGAGTATTATTAATATTCTACGGATACGATTATTAAAGACTGTGTGTACAGATGCGATTTTAGTCAGGGAGTGTGTGATTCTTAACGAGTTATTGCCACCGTATCTCGGAGATTGTCTGTCTTGCATTGAGGTACTCTCGTCTGAAGCACGCCGTTCTAACACCGCAGGACTATCGAACCGGTACCAAACAAAATCGGATATGGCCGGCGATATCCCGATGACGGTGCGGCGAATTTGCCAGACCCAAGAGTCCAACATCAATTTTGCGCTAAACTGGCCCCAACTTGTAGGATTTGTCAGAGTGCGTTTGGGCAGTTTTTCACTTGTCATTGCTTATGTTTATGTTATACGATATAGTTACAGTATACAATAATAAATGTATTGTTTATTATTATAATTAAGGGTATATAGTAAAATGGTTCAGTTACAAATAGGTATACTCAAACAGGGTGAGTGTGTTAGTGTGTGTGGGGTGGTGGGTGCTCTCCAGGAAACTGGGTGCTAGATGCTGGATCAACTAACCTACTAGACTATATTGAGAGGTTTTAATATTATTCGAAGATCTTGGGCTCAGGGGGAAACCATTTCAATCATGCTGATCCCCAAAAAACAAATAGAGTAAAAGACTAGGACTTCTTTTCAACTGCCAATCATCTACTTACATATGCTATCTAAAAACGTAACTATTGGTTCAACAAAAGCCTGAGGGCGCCTCTTTAATTGGTGATGGAGTACACGAGTATTATCTATTGGTTTGTTAAGCGAATCAGTTCAGAAAACTATTCGACTAATGACTAAGCTAAAAACTGCTGGGAATTATTGGAAGAGCTCTACGTTAACAACAAAAACCCATTACTTTCTAACATGTGAAGTGTTTTTTTGAACTAGATGTCTCCTACAGGTAATGTTCTATATTCTATAGATCGATTCAGGGGACAGGGGATGGGGATATATATTTTGTAATTGTTGTAATTCATGTTGTTGTTGTTGTTTAGTACCAACCATACCATAACCAAATGACTTAGGATAGATAGTATTGTATACGCATACATAATAAATATAAAAGAAAAGGAAATTGAATGTAGATACCTGCTCTGATCTGTAGTCTCGCGTTGATACACAAACACCGAATATACATTGTACACAAATATATATAAGGATGGACCAAAGGAACAGAAACGATACAAAAGAATAGTGAATATTTGTTGGCATTGATCGTATATATATATATATATGTATAAATATATATTGCATTTTTAAATTTTTAAATATACTATGCATAGAAGGAGAGAACTTACTTTTTGGTCAGCCGGAACTGAACGAACTCGCGAAGGTCTATGCAACATGGGGCCTGTTCTCAAGATTTGTGAGTTTTGTGTGCTTCGGATAACAATATGACAGCAAGGATCAAAACTATAAATTACGCACGAATAACACAAAAACATTACAAATATGCTGCTTATGGCGATTGTAAACATACCCAGATCTTTGAGCTGTTCAGGTTTTTTTTGGTATTGGCATTTCATTTTTTGTTGTTATGTGATTTTTGTTGTCAAAGATTTTCATTTGGTTTTCATTATTTTTTGTTGGCGGAGGAGACATAATTAAACAACATGTGAGTGTGGGTAGGAGTGTTTTTGTGGGTGCTGGGTATGGTTATAATATATACTCACTAAATGAAACAAAAAACACAAAAAAAAGAGGAACATTTTGTATAGATTAAGTGTCAACCATTAATTTGCTGATTATACAGATATATAGATATACAGATAGAGGATAGAGATCTACACAGCACATCAAAATAGCTTCAGATGGATAATGTTAGTGTGTGTGTTTCTGCGCTGTGTGTTTTGTGTGTGTTAGCAGTTTTTGGTACATTGTGTTATAGAAAGAGCACAAATCAGATATATATATATATATATATATATATACATAATATATATCCAAAGAGATGTGAAGGTTTGCACGCACATTGACAAACAAATTCGGATTAGGAAAACTAAACAGTTTGGTTGGAACAAAAGCTAAGATGAAGTGCAATCGAATGAAATACATATGTACTATATATACACATATATACCGCATTCACTGATTTAACAGGCATTGTGTGTATGTTGTTCTTGTGTTGTGGTGTCGCTGTTGTGGGCGTTGGCGTGAGCTGGGGTGTCTCAAAAAACTGTTATACATTGAAAAAGAACTTGACTTTTGTTTGGAGTTTTTAAAAACAACTTGCTTGCTGGGTGCACTGTTGGCTTGGGTTGGCATTTGTCAGTTGGCTGCTTGCTATTTGCCGATTTAAGCTTGATCCTTGCCTGCTCCTCCCTCGTTACTCGTGGAAAAGCAGCGGCAGCTGCAGCGGCAGACTCAAGAGTGGCGCTTGCGTCGGTATTCCGGCTGTTGGCCTGGAAAAGGGCCGTTGAGGATGCGGTTGCAGGTGCGTGGCTGGCTGGACTGCTGCTGCTGCCGCTGCTGCAGCTGCCACTGCGGCTGAAACCGGTGGCGTTTGCAACAAGCCCGGCGCTGTCGGCAAACATCATCTGAATCGTGGCTGCATCATCTGCAGCATGTTCGGATGACCCGGCAGCATTACTCCCATTCCGTGCATGGGCATGGCTCCAGCGGGTAGGGTGCCCGGTAGCCCTGGTAGACCTATTGCTTGCATGGGCAGTAAACCTATCAAAATAATGCGATTAATAACATAATTCGAGTTTTAATAACAGATTAATATATTACCTGCCGGAACGCCGGGCAGTCCAGGGCCAGCGGCTGCCCTCAGCATGTTCCCTCCAATAAGAGCTCCATGGGGTCCGATGGCGACTGCGGGTCTCAGCATGGGCTGCATCAGTTGCATGGGCTGCATCGGCATCTGGAGTGGCGGATCGGATGTGGAGAGAAAGATATAGAAGAGCGTGGAATTGAGATCGGATTAATTCTCGTGGTAGTACCTTTTCTTGGTCTATATTAAAGCCATTGTACACAAAATTAGCTAAGTTTGTTATTAATTATGTTTTGGGTTTTTTTTTCCATTTAAATTATTAATAAGTTTGGTTTTGCGTACTTATTCAATAGATGGATAAGAGGTGTGTGTGTTTGTGTGTTTTTGGTTTGATTTGTTGTGGGTGGAAAACGTTTTTTATAATTATAATTTTGTTTATTTTTTTTTTTTTTTGTTGCATCGCATTACAAATGTATGATAGAGCAGAGACAAGAATATAAAGTAGAATATTGAGTAGAGCGGTAAGAGACAACATCTTCTCTTTAAACCACGGCAAAAACAATATTATTTTTTATTCGTAAATAAATAATTTGTTGATTTAAAAAGAAAAGTACTTACAATTCGGAAACTGAACTGACGACGACGATGGTGTTGTGGAAGGTGTGAGGGAATTGCATTTCAAACCAGTTAAGGTTTCGTATCTTAACAATTGAGTTGCATATCAATTTCAAATTGGAGCAACGTTAACAAATTAATCGTATTCGCACTTAAGAGAAATTAATAGTAAAATGATTTACTAACCGGAGGCACAGAGTCGAGTTCAAGTTCCAATATCTTTCAGTTAGAAGTTAGTTTCAATAACTTGGCTAAGAGTGAGTTTGAGTTTTTTGTGAAAGATGGATGGATGGTTGGATGGATTGTGGGTTTAGAGCAGGGCTGTGGCAAGCTTGGCGGTTGGAAATGAAAAAAAAATAAATAAAAGTATGTCCAACCGATAGCCCTCTACCTTAAAAAAGCAAATATGTACTGCGCAATAAACCGGATGAGGTGGGTGTTAGTATGGAAAGGTATGAATACGATGGTTATGGGACAAGATCTGTGTATTAAGACGGGGATGCATGACTCGAAGAACATAAAACATTGATATGATAGTACAATTTACAGATCAAATAACATTTAGATATTATGTTTATGGTAAGTTTTTAGTTCGATTTTTTATTTTTTGGTGGAGTTCTCGAGATAATAGAGATAGAATAGATAGAGATATAGAGAGAGACATATCAATGCGGTGTGTTGTCTTACTTAACTCGTGTGTATATTTTGTGGATATGAATTAATCAATCAACCAATCAATCAATCATCAATCAATCAATTAAACCAACCAACGCAGCAACCATTACGACAAATTCAAAGTAATTGATGTTTTTCTTTGTTTTTTTTTTTTTTTTTTTTTTTTTTTTTTTGGTAATAGAAATTATTGAAATGTACTTACATGGCTTGCAAAATAGTTAAAAACATAACTCACGACTTTTCTCTCATTCATTAATACTGATACTGATCGTTTTTTTTTTTTTTACTTGCAAGGCAGTACGTACTAGGAACTTTCTTGGGGGGGAATATGGGTATTATCATATGGATTATATACGCATGGATGTGACAGTTGAGAGATAGGAGAGTAGGTACTTGCTTAGACTACATAATTACTTGCATAAGTACGACTAAGTAAAATTATTATTGAGTTTTTTGGCTTTTACTTATCTTTTTGCTTTTCGCACTTTTCAATTCGCAGGTGTATTGTTAATTTTTCTTTTTTTCTAGGGTAAGGGATAGTGATAAGGTTGTTCTCGGATGGTGAAGGAGCAGGTAGATAATAAACTTTTTTTTGTATAAAAACAATACATACTGTAACACTGTTCGGGGACCCTGCGCAACACTTTTGCAACTCTTTGCTTATCAACACTGAACTTCTGCACTGTACTGCAATTGTAATGGTAACTTTAACATATTTTTTCAGATTTAAGAAGCTTAAAAAATTCCTTAAGGGTTTGTAATTGTGTAAGATTCATTAGTAGAAACAGTTGAAATCATTTGCCCATTCTAATGTGTTTGAAAAGATCTTAAAGTAAAGCATTTTATGTGAGGAATGTGAAAGGATCAGATCAGAGAGTTTTTAGATGATGTTTGGTACAAGAAGGTAGTTTCAAAAATAGCATTTTAATTACAAAATCGTGTTAGCCACATAAAAAATATAAGCTTTCAGTTCTAGAAAATGTTTGTAGTTTACAGCTTTGGTGATCAGTTTTTTTTTTTTTTACAAATGGAGTTTTAAACACATTCTAAAGTCCTTGCGAACGATTTCAACTGCAGAGAATTAGGATTAGTTTTGCGAGTGTAGGGAGGGAGTTAACCTTTTGCAATTAACTAGCTTGGCTTAGGGCCGGATTTAGTATTGGAATTGGGGACCCCATTGAAGCTTAACTTATTACTGCCACTAGAGGACAATTGGCATGATCTGCAGTGATGCAATGATGATGGCGAAGCTCTAAACTAAATCATCTCTGTGGGGTTAACCCATTAAAAAATGCTGACGTTGGCTATTTAGCACCACCCTTGGGCAACAAGATCGGTTGGTTCTCTTGCCATTTCATTCTTAAATTGAGACTCTCAGGCACTTGGGATTCGATTCGATTTGTTGTTAGGTCAAGATGTTTTTTTTTCTCGGTTGGTTGTTGGCATTGCTTGCGCAGCATCACAGGATTAGAGACTTACCATGCCGACGGCTGCGGCAGCTGCAGCCGCTGCCGCAGCGCCAGGATTTGCCGGCTGACGAACGGCCTGAAAACGCTGGATCATCACCGCCCGGTTCAGTTCCTCCAGTTGCTTCGCCTGCTGCTGCTGTGCCGCTTGTTGTGCCGCCTGTTGCTGCTGATGCTGTTGCACTGCCTGAGCCTGCTGCTGCTGCTGGTGGACTGCCTGTGCCTGTTGATGCTGCGCCGCTTGTTGCTGGGCTGCCACGGCATGGGCCACATGAGCCGCCTGCACCTGCGCCTGGACCACGGCATGGGCCTGGGCCTGGGCCTGAGCTTGCGCGTGGGCGTGGGCATGCGCCTGGGCCTGTGCCACCTGAGCCTGAGCCACGGCCACTAGAGCGGCGGTCTGCAAAAGAATTTTTTGAATCGATTGTATTCATCTAGCGTGCCACTGGGAGGGGAAAGTAAATACTGTATGATAGTTTCTTCAATAGGTTGCCGTTCTTAAAGAATTCTGGACGTTTTCTGGACAATGGTAATGGTTTGCAAATAATTGTTTAAAAAAATTAGAAAGACATGGACAAAAGTGTGCAATTTAATTAAAACGACAAAAACAAAGAGATTATTGTCGTGCTGAAGCCTCTTTAACTCAACCCGGTAACTAGTTAAAAGTGAAATAAAATATATTTGAAATTCTTGGCCAATTTTATTCGGTTTCGGAACAAAATTACAATTTGAAACATTTTAAAAGCGTAACTAAAAATTGGATTTCTTAGAAAATTAAAGACCTCCAGCTAATTACAATTAAAATCATAACTGGTTTGATCATAAGTCTTATAAAAAATGAATTAAACAAATATTTAAGATTTTTAAAAGATCAATTATATGACTCTTATCTGTAAAAAATTTTTACTAAAAACAATTCCATTAATTAAAAATTTTGTTATCAAAATGAAACCCCACACTTCATGGTGATTCCCTAAATGCAAACTAAAGATATAGAAATATGATCCCCATATAAAAAATTTCTATACAGGGATTAAGGATGTGGGACCAAGAATGTGTAAAAGTATCCCCACTGGCCGATTTTTCGAATTCTTTATGGATGTACTGCAGCTTTATAGAAAAGCACCTCTATTGGTTAAAGTGAAAACCGCCGTTTCGTTTTTTTGTTGCCATTAATTTTTTTTCTTTTGTTTAATTAAAAAATTATACAGACATATATCATACTATATGCTAAAAAAGTGATTTCTTTTCTTGTAATTAATTCCATTTTGTTAATTATAATATTTTCCGTTTGTTTCTCGTACGACGTAGTCAGTTTGAACGTAATTTGCGTCATTTTTGTTACCAGAAATAAACAAAAATAGACGCATTTATAACAAATATCCGTGAACGTTTAAAAATTGTCCAGTTAAGGTAAATGGAATTCTTTAAGAGTGCAAAATGCAATCGGATTTGAGTCAGAGCAGTGTTTTATTTTAATTTGTTTGTTCTTTTCGATTAGAAATTAGGCAAATTGTCTTTTTTACAAGTCCGATTTCAGTCAGAGTGGTTGGCTGCTTTCCGCACCTCAAAGTCATGTCAGCGTCTTTAAGTCGTTTCTGTACCGGTCTGCTCATTTATATTGACTATGGTTTCTATAACTATGATAAGAACTCACTTCCTGGGCCTTCGAAATGGCTGTAGACACGGCAATCGCGTTTGCGGACGCCATACCGCTGCTGTTGCTGCTGCCCGTCGGTGAGATCCCCGCCAACGATGGAGGCGGTGGAGTTGCGGGCATGGACGCTGAGGAGCCACCGTTATTGCTCGGACTTTTGCTCTTTTGCGAATTCGCGATGGCAGAGACAGCAGCCGCCAAGCGCAGCTGATATTTGGGTTGCCGGGCGCGCAGCTCTTCCAAACTCGCATCATCTGTCGGGTGCATAATCTTTGTCGTTACAGCGGCCGCTGGAGCACCGGGTGCTCCGCCTGGCGGAACTGGAGGACGACCCTGCGGCGGTGGTTGCTGGGCATCTGGCGGGCCACTTGGTGGGGCGCCAGGTACGCCACCAGCATGGTTGGTGGTGGGCGGAGCACTTATGGTTGCATTACTACATTGGGGAATAAAAAATCAATGTTTAGTAAGGAACTAAGGGTCTGCGGCCTTGGAAGTTTTCCCATTCTCCCAAGGAAGGGAGAAACTATATTTATACAATCTACAATATATAGTTTACTCCCTTGGTGCAATGCTCACCTGTAAGCTGGAAACGTGGGCTTCTGCTGGGCCATGGCGGCGGCGTGGTGGTGATGCGCTGCCGCTGCTGCTGCCGCCGCTGAGGTGGTGGCCATGGCGGCCGGAAAAAGTGGTCGTGGCGGCATCATATGCGGCATCATTGGCACCGGATACGGAGGCAGTGGTGGCATATGCGGCATCATTCCCATGCCGTACTGTCCCAGCATATGCGGTGGCATCAGGTTAGGCGGCATCATCATAGGAGGCGGCACGCTCATCGTATCTGAAATGGAATATAGGTAAAGGGCATTCTTTGGCTTCTACCAAAGACCACTCACAGTCGACTTTCTTCTTGGCCACCGGCTCATCGTCATCAGAATCGGACTTGCCGCCGTTCTTTTGCTTCTCGTGATCTCTGAGGTCCTCGGCTGGGATGCCGTCCATTCCAAAGATCTCGATCTCAATGTTTGAGCGGTTTGGCAGGGAGTTGGGTACCTTGTCTACAGTCTCCTTGTGGACCTGCATGCAGTGGATGGACAGTCCCGGGCCGGTGTACAACTTCTTGTGGCAGATGTGGCACTTGAAGTGCTTCGCCTTCTGGTGCTGCACAAGGATCTTCTCATCGTCAAACTCACGGTTGCAGTACCTATTAGGGAGTTAAGGAAAATGCCAAGACACAGATACTTTTTCTTTTGCCCCCCGTTTCACATATTATATAAATTTGGGTGTATGTGTAGATACAAATTTTCTCGTTTGCCTCCCAGGCAGCGGCACATGCCGTGAGAAAAAACTTTGCTCTTTGTTTTTGAAAAGGATACCAGCACCAGGGTTTTGAGGCCTTCTTCTTCTTGCGTCCCATGGCTCCAAGTTTATTTTAAAACACTATAATTTACTAAAACGCTCGATTATTTGGTACAAAATTGCAAATTTTTGTACTGAAAAAATGTTCTGCAACGTGAGCGTCGTGAGAAAACAAAATGGAGTGTAAGTCACGACCAGGGATGACAGATCTTGCTATCGAAGTAACATGCCTCGATATCGATATTATTTTACATAAAATAATAAAATAAAGTATGCTAAATTAAATAATTTACAATTATTTTTGTAAATATATAGATTTAAATAAAATAAAGATTATTTGTAGCTATTAAGAAAAAGATACTATAGGTACCATACAGATATAGACCCTAGATACAAAAAAGTATCACCTCTATTAAAACCATCGATAGATTTTGCTCAGCGCTGCCGGCATTTAACAAAAAAAGAAATTAGAATGGCAGATAAAAAGGTAATTTATTTATTAAATTAATAAAATGGTCAAACCTAAAGTCCAGTTTTAGATTGGCGGAAACAACGATGGCAAGGAGAAGCGTCGCAAGGAGTCCATTCTGGATCTCTCCAAGTATCTGGAGAAACAGATACGCGTGAAATTCGCGGGCGGCCGCGAGGCATCCGGCATTCTGAAAGGATACGATGCTTTGCTAAACCTTGTCCTGGATAACACAGTAGAGTATCTCCGCGACTCAGATGAACCCTACAAGCTCACCGAAGATTCCACCAGAAGTCTAGGACTGGTTGTATGTCGAGGCACAGCTTTGGTCCTTATCTGTCCACAGGATGGAGTTGAGAGCATCGCCAACCCGTTTATAACTCAATAGAAGCTTAGCGGGATTAGATCCAGGTCTAGACTAAGTACAAAGCAATTGTGGAATTCGGTTTAAATATATTTAGTGGAGACATGTATATAAATTATTCTTAAGTCTAGTTACACTACATTTCTTCAGCACCCGAGAGACAATATGAATTGATGTCTAGTTGTCGTGTCCACCGAGGGTTTTCTAAATTATCCTGTGCTATCACCTTAGTCCAAACCGAACTCATTGCGTATCCAGGGATACTGGGCAGGACACTCCATGCACGTGTAAAAGTAGCGGTCTTCTTGAAGGACGCGACTTCGTACCTTGCACACATTCGGCAAACTACATACTCTTTCATGGGGATCGAGATCCTTCGGCTTGCAGTGCCAGGACTCGAACTGATGCAGCTGGTTGCTGGGCGTGGGATGACGCATCCACTCAATGGCTTGCTGGTTGGTTACAAAGTGAACATCCGGCAGTTTTTGCAGGTCGTCGAGGAATTTCTTAAAAACAGAGAATCCAAATTAAATAAATTCTTGAAAATTATAGGAAACTTGATTATTGACTCACCAGGAATGCATTGAGATAATCAATCTTTTTAAACCATGTGGAATGGAAGTACAACCCAAATGGAGCCCGATTGCTCAAGTAGTGCCTCTTGAAGTTGTGGGTCAGCATCCTGTAGACGTCTTCGCCGTTGAAGTGTGGCGGGCAGCTGTCCACCATGCCACACATATAGTCACCTGCCTCCAACTGGTTCATCACCAACTCCCAGATGCCAGGATAACTCCTCGATGGACAGTTCTGGTTCATTCCAGTGCAGCTGTGGGGCATCTTGTAGTCCAAGGTATACGGCCAAAGAGGAGGATTGGAGTGAGGGGCCACCATGGAGGCATCGTAAACGAATCCGAACTCCTTCATCATGAGGAATTGACGATTCCAACCAACTCGGAGGAAAGGAACACGCATACCACGGATCTCCTCCATGCGCACTCCGGCAAACTTGTTGATGATGTTAGCCTGGCCCACCATTTCATCAAACCAGTCTTCGATCGTCGCGTTCTTGGACCACCACATCTCTGGACCACGATGGCTACAATTATCCCTTTAATTGATATTCTAAGGAACCAGATTCAAATAACTTACGTAACTGAGTGCACGGCAATCTCATGACCATCATTCCATAGCTTCTGGACGTACTGGTAGTTGGTAAACGGATGTGACACATAGAATGTTCCTTTGATGGGGCATCCGTTCGGGTTTCTCCGATTCTGGGTAAACAAGACCTTGGAAAACAGCTCCCAATTATCGTGATTGATGGCATCATCGAAGGTCAGAAGGATCATCTGGGGGACACTCTGCGACGGAACATTTCCGGGTATCTGAGTGCCATCTTTCGAGCAGAAACAGTGCGGCAATTGACACTTTCTTGGATCACAGGCTCCAGCCGCATTGGGGTCGTGCTCCACATCGCACCAACCTTCGTCTGAGCCATCGGGACAGTCCACAGATCCGTCGCAGAAGTACTCCTGCGGCAGACAGGTGCCATCGGCACAGCCCAACTGGTACTCATCTGCGCAGTCGGCCATTTCCAGAAGAGGCTTGGGAGCCGGCGTTTCAGCACTTACATCGCAATTATCCACGTTAGCCTTAAAGTCACAGATCTGGCGCACCACATCGAACAGAAGGCCCTCGGAGCACTTGAACTCGAACACCTCGCCGTCGAGACAAAGGAAATACTTGGCACACTCACTATTCGTCCAGATCTTGTGCACCGGTCTATTGGGATTCCGATAGAAACGTGCATCTTGCATGCAATTCGCTGGTGTTGCTGCTGCTGCTGCTCCAGTCGCCGATCCGGAGGTCGAGCGTCGGTGGCGAGTGAAGTTGCTGCCGCCGCTGATTATTCCATCATTGTCTGCAAAGCAGGCACACATAAACTGGGTGTGAGAGAGCCGTGTGTAATTAACAAGGAGACTAATTAATGCGTTGACCCAAATAGGAACCGCTCACGTCAACCCAAAATTAGCCATTGACTGCCGGTTGCAGCAATATATATCTATTTTTTTTTTTTTCTTGCTGGCTACCAATCACGCACAAAAATTGCGGCACGGGCGTTGTGCCAATGGGGGAGTAGGTGAAATAGTCGATAGTAAGTCCCACGTTTTCCACTTGAATTGCTTTTGAAAACCCCAAAAATATTTGCCCTTATAAAAATGATATTTCAAGGAAAAGTTTAAAATTTGAAAGGCCAAGATTTCATTGGGTTGATTCGAGTTTTTAGAGAAGCCTTCAGATGGAAACTAGTCACGAAATGTTAAGATTATCCCAGGAAACTAAATAGCATTGTCAGATATATTAAATTGGTTAATATTTCAAAGCGAATGTGTTATTATGATAGTTATTTTTGAAAGGTTCATAGATTGTTCAATGTAGGACATAATATCTTATGTTCTTAAAATTTGTTGGCGGAAAAAACAAACCGGAAAACATCATTCATACTCCACCTAAACTCTACGAATAGGTACATATTTTCTAGAAAAGAGACCCCAGCAACTTGAATCTACGCCCCCGGCCTATGTGCCACATTGTTGCGGATAAACGAAATGCGTTTGCATCATGTTTTTGGATTGGCAGCAATGGCCCGTAGCCGTGCCGCACCAGATCGTAACTCAGGCGATTGGGCAAGATACGCGTGTTGGCCAAATGCAAGATGCGATCTCGAGATATGGCTATAACAGATAGTCCGCATGCGGCTAGTGTCTATGTATCTGTGTATATGTATCTCAATCTTCATCTCAGTTTGTATCTGCGACTGTATCTGTAGCTGGACAGCAGCTGAGGAGCTGCAGCGTTTAGAAAGTAAATTTATCATCTCGAGAGCGGGTCAGGAAAATTTCAGCAACTGTCATTGTGGGGTTCAATGCACACTCTTTTCTTTTCGGGGCGGGCGCCGCGACACAAACGCAACCCGACCACTTGGCCCCCAGTTGAATCTCCCCACTTGGCTTCGTTATATAACAGATCGACAACTTTCACACCCAATGCGCGCGCATGCGCATGCCAAAAAATAAATTCGTGGTGGACCTGGCCGGAACGGATCGGAGACGGAGGCGGAGGTGGAGCACGCACCCAATCAACAGCCAGTTGACAAATAAAATTGGAGAAATTACCAATGCCCCGAGCATCCAGCGATGATATAGACATAATCACAACCATTAGGATGCTGGCCCACAGTATTTGTGGGTTCAAAACGAAATTTCGCACTGATAACCGCCGGCGGCGACGTCGCTGGGCGGAAGCCACGACCTTGACTGTGAAACCCGTTTGCCAATTTACATTTTCCTCCGGGCTATGCATTTTCTGCCTCATTTCCAGTTTGGCGTTTGTTTCTTTTTCAAAGTTATGTGTTTCACCGATTTGTTTCTCAACGTGTATATGGGAAAACTAAGTCGTGTTTTGAGGAAAACCGCAATCTTGAACCGCACGGAACCAAAGTCGAATTGTGACTGAAGTTTGGCCAGATGCAGGCCTGGTATTATATATTTGGCCATTTCTCTTACGGGTGGCTAGAGACTGTGTTGGAGAAAGCTCTTCGCAGTGGGTGCAATATTTTGATTTAATTTAAAGAGCTAGCAAGAGAGAATCCAGTTGGGCACGTAATTTACTTTGCCATCAAATTAAATAATTCATAATTTATTAGTGGATTCATTTCATAACGCCTTTGAAACGTTTGAAACTGTTGAAAGGTAAATTGTCTCTTATCTTTTTGAACAAAAAATATAAGGTAATGGTAAATAATAGTAATAATAATAGTAACCGTGTGTTTTAATGATGTCTTTGAAGGTATTTAGTCAAAATATTACAATCTCAAACTGTATTATATTTCTGATTTATGGAATAAAACAACAACGAACGATACAATTATTTGTTTATTGCTAAAAGAAAAAATTATTGCAAGAAAATGAATGTAAACTACAAATAGTTTTGAAAGTTAAGAATATATACACTTTTTTAAACTCATAAATCAAAAACGACGGTTTAAAAGGAACTGCCAACTTGCTTAACATTTATCTTTGTATCTACAGTAAAATGAGAGAAAGCTTTATCTGGCCAATAATAAATATCGATAACAAAAGTATCTTATAGATGGCGGATCTGATTTTTAACTGAAAATGCAAAATATTAACTTATTTCTAGAAAATTATTAAATATTTTTTACCCTTGCTATTGCCATTTTAAAATATAAACATTTTAAAAGGCTAAAAACTAAAAACTTAGGTTTTGAGAAAATGGTGTTTATTAACTATATGGTGAAAATCATCTTGAATCTTGAATATGTATCCTTTAATTTAGAATAAATTATTACTAAAACTTACAATATTATTTTATCCTTTTTCTTAGGATATACTTTTGTAGGGTTAATTTAAAACTAAACATAAAAGCTTCTCCAATTGGAGCTTTTATTCTGTGTGGAGCATGAAACTATGGCGTTTCTCACTTGGAGAATCTCTCGCGCCGCTGACGGTTGTTTCTTCGCTCGTAGAGTGGCTCTTTTGTCGCAGTCTTCCGCTCGCTGGTTGTTGTTTTTCTTGTTTACGTATGGTTCCGTGTGTTTATACTAATAACAACAAGTGATTAAAACTCGAAGCCATTATTTTGTGTGCATAAACATATGGCCAAAACATAAAACATTTTTTGCTTTTCGCCTTGGTGTTACGTTACAGGTCATTGTTTTTGACCAACTCCCAGTGTCTGTTGGGAGTTTCGGCCTCTTCCTCTTCTACCCCTTTCCGGCCACCCCTTGCTCCTCCTGTTTTGGCGCCAGGATGGTGCGTTGGAGCGCTAGGTCGCGTCGGGCAGCCCGTCAGGATAAAGTTGAGCTCTTGGCCAGCAACAACAAAGTAAATGGCGAAGACGATACGTCCGATAACGGTACGTGTCATGGGTGTCCAAAAAAGGGATTATTGTAGAAATTTTTAAAAAGAATTATTACAAGTTTATGATGCAAATATGCCAATCAAAGCTATAAATAAAGAAATAAAAGACACAAAAGTTAGTAAGACCAGTTCTTCGGAGTACTTTTTCTGTTTTTTGTTCTTCATAAGAAACCTGTTTATCTTAAAAAAACATCATTATACTAAGAATAGGTCAACAAACATTATAAGAAATTGAAGATTTCGACATCTTTTAGACTTCCCTACCAAATGTAAGCTCTTTCCACCTTAAAATTCCCTTAAAAGACCGCCAAGAACGTCCATGAAACTCGTAACAGTACATTAAGCTGCCAAAACGATTGTCATTTAGTCTGTTTTTTCGATTGGTTCTTTACGAGTTCTCTTATCTGAAACACTTTTCTCTTTTCCTGTTTTTTTTAAAGCCGCCTTTCGTAACTCAACGGATCTCTCTGACCATGATGAGATTTTCCTCAAGGGCATATTACGGAGTAATCCCGCCACACCCCACAAGGAATTGATGGTAAGTAGACCAGAACATATAGTAAAGATGCAAAGAAAAAAATCAAAGAAATATAGTATCGAGTACAATTTCTGACCCACTTATTTGCACTCGAGCATCTGCTCAACAAGAAAACTGTTCATATATGTATTGTAATTTTTCCACATTTTCCATTCACACTCGCACCTACACAGCCGCAATCTTTGTTTACTTTATTGATGGCATTGCATGCTGATTTTCGGTCTAGATAGAATTTTCCTGGTTTAGGGTGATGGGGTGTGTGTGCTTTCTTTATTACATCATTTTCCTTGGGCCAGATTTTCTAAACGCAAAAAAATCATTTACTTTACCCCACTTCAACTGAACCCTTCCTTCTTTTTGCGGAAAATAATGGCGAATGATTTTGTTTGGCTATGTTGGCTCATTCCCGCTTCAATTGCTTTCCATCTCTTTTGTCTTTTATGGCAATTATTATAGCCCATTAACACTTGCTTTTTTGCTTTCCCGCTTGTATATTTTCGCACTAAACTTGACCCCTATTGTCTTGCCACTTTGGCCAAGGCAGATGAGTTGGCCTTAATGCAGATGGGGAGAGATTTTATTAGATCATCATGATATAATAGATGAAGAGGCTTGACCCGAAATCTTTACTTGGCTTTAACGCCTTTTTCGAGTTTTATTTGGTAGGAACAGAAAGTCTGCATAATTGTTTGTAACTTAATCAAATAGTAAATATTTGTGGTTATTAGGCGGCAAACACGCGAGGAAACTATAAAAACAATGAGGGAATTTAGCGAATAATAAGCCTAAGCGAACTCTTGATGCCCTACAAACAACAAAAAAATAACAAATTTAATATTTCTTGACTGAATGTGACGTCTGCCGTCTAATAAGCCACCTCTCAACTTATTAAAGCCTTAACTAAGGCATTGCAGAAAACAAAACAAACCAAAACTCCGTAACTCTGTAATGGAAAACGACATCGCGTGACGCCGATAATTAGAATCCAACATTTTCCAACCTATGTTGGAAATTTTCCTGGGCAGGAGGGGCTTTCTTTCGATGGGTGTTTGTGCTGCGGTCTGTGGCCGTTGAGAAAGGCAGTGAAAGTAATTAAACCTACAAGTCACGAGATAAGAAAATATGAAATGTCACTTACATTTTCCACCGTCGAGTTTTTCTTTCGTCACTGCTCCTTTGGACACTCCCTTCCCCATATTATGTAGATTACATAAAATAAGCCAAGAGTCGTGGAAGCCGTGTCAACTCTTTGGCATCAACGCCCCAAAGAAGTGGTGTGTCGTGGAACGAATGAATACCTGTGTGAATAAGAAAACCGGTTTTGTTAACAATTTTTCAGAGTAAATATAAATAACACATGCCAGAGTCGATGCTTTTTTTATGTTGCTTGAGTTGGAAAACGATGCACAAAAAGCGCTTAACTTGTTGGCCTACTAATGCAGCTGCGGTTGGTAGAGAGTGGACATTGGCTTAAATAGAGAGAGAGAGAGAGAGAGAGAGCGGCTTTGAAAAAAGCTTTGAACGGAACATAAAAGAGAGAAGAGCGGCTTTAAACCAAGATTCTGTTGAAAACATTTAACATCTTGGAAATTAACATATTTTTTAAGTATTAAACTTTAATTGTTCATTTAAGAGCGCTTCCACTTACTTTATTAATAAAATGTAAGCACAAGCCTCTAAAAGTTTGCCTTTGATAAGGTTTATATTTATTACTTTATATTTATTATTAGGTTTATATTTATTATTATATTTTATATACGCTCCGTAAACCAAAGTTCTTAGTTAGATTGATTGTGGAAAACTATAAATTCTTGTATTTTTAATAGCTTCTTGGCATAGAATGTAAAAAATATAAAAACCCAAAGCAAGACGAAAATTCTCAAAATAAATTTTGATTGCGAGCAGTTCGGACGTTTTTCGGACACATCATACCTTAAGTTTAAAAGGAAATCCAATAACTATGGACTGCGGCACATCTCTGGTCAAGAAAATACTCTTCACGTTCAACTCCTTGCTCACGGTTATGGGCATACTGGGTATTGTATATGGCGTGCTGATCCTGCAAGCCACCAAATTAATTGAGTACAAGGACCTGGTGCGCTTCCCGCCACAAGCCCTCTTGCCGATCGTCCTGATCTCCGTTGGCTCTATTGTCATTTTTATTTCGTTCCTGGGCTCCTTCGGAGCCATTTGTGAGTCCTTTTTCCTGACCATAAGCTATGCCGTCATCCTGGAGATCCTCTTGAACCTGCAAGTGACCCTGATCGTGCTGCTGTTTATCAATATGGAGAAATTTGATACGGCCATGGGCGACGCTATTGATATGGCGTGGAACTCGGACCGCGGTCGCGGAAATGTTTTCGCTGCCATTGAGAATTCTTTTCAATGCTGCGGTGCAATATCATATAAAGATTACACAGATGAAGGACTAGATCTGCCCAAAAGATGCTTCATTGGCGTGAAAGGATGCCGCGACTCGTTTGTCAAATTCATTTCTGTCAGAACGAACTATGCAATGTACGGAACCATCGGTCTGATTGGAATCGAAATGATTAGCTTGATTTTTGCCTGCTGCTTGGCTAAAAATGTGCGCAATGCACAAATCCACAAATTAGGAGAAACATCTACCCACCTATTTTCATTCGACACAAACAGACATCATACAAAAAATACTAATATTAACCAAAACCGCTGCACAATTATTTAATTGGCTTACATGTATGAATAAAGCACTTACTACAAACAATTTCCACTAAAAATTGTCAAATTTTAGTACTTTATAGTAAACTAACGATACGTATAATAAGCGTTTCGATACGTATATTTAAAGCATAGTTTCTTTAAACCAAAAGTCAGTTTAATGGACCAGAACTTAAGCTTTCAAACAAATAATGTAAATTTTACTCAAAAAATAAGTAATAAAATATTGAGAAAATCCTATAAAATTATTTATTTTTTAGAAGGCATATTCAGATTGATAATTATTTAGTTTTTTAATTAACATAAGCCACCCCAATACCACCACCAATAATTATAAAACACAGCATAATGTGCGCACATTAAAGCCTTCTTTTCATTAACATCCCCTCAGCAGCAAGAGAGCCGGCACTGTTATCCAAAGTTTAGCATTTAAGCCACTGTTAAATGTGTACAGTTGTAACTGGTCTCGTGCTGAGCTTTTTCGCCACTCATACCGACACACGGTAAGTCGGGGAGCGAGAGTGGATGGTAGAGTGAGGGAGACGGCACAACAGCTAGCCCTAACTCGCTCACTAACTCTCGCTGCTGGCTTTCAGATACACTTGTGAGTCAGTTCAGATACTTTCGAGCAGTGCTAAGGTGAGGTTGGCCATTCCGGTTTGAAAACGCGCGTTTCGGTTTTTTCGATTGACTGAGCATTACTTGCCTAGGTGTGTTTGTGTGTGTGTGAGCGTGGCTTAAACGGGGCGGCATATGCAACAGTTAGTTGAGTCTCTCCCTGACTCTCCCCAGCGTTTTCGTTCGCTCTCTGCAAACGCTTCTTCAAATTGAAATCAAATATATTACCAATAAAAAAAGTGTTAACTTGCCAGATCAATAATGTTGTGGAAAAGGAAAAACTGGAACAGTTATTATTGTGTTGTGTTACTGCCTTGGTTACCTCAATACGAAAGCTTTTCCGAGCTTCAATTGATGACGTAGTCGCCGAGAACCGTTTTAACCCCACATTGTGTAACCTGGCCAACACAGTCTTGGCCATGTTTTGGCATTTCCAAAAACCCAAAACTCCACACTACGAAACGCGACACAACTCTCAAGCCCCAAACACATAGAAAAAATAACAAAAAAAAAAAATAAAAGAGAGGCTCTCCAGCTTACGCTCTTGGCTTGAACCGCTCGCGAACGGTTTGGGAGTGGCTCCAAAAAAATAACAAAAAAAAAAGTATACAAATTAAGCAAAAGACAAATGGCCAAATAGATAAAGTAATTAAAGAATGTAATACGCTTGCAAAAGGCCATTAAAATGCATAGCTTGATATTAAAATTCGGACATATTTTAGGGTTAATTTTTAAAATTTAGCCTTCGCACGTCGCACAAAATATGAAATAGAAAGAAACCAATTCCATTGTTGTTTACGTGTTTGTACGTCTAATTCACAGTTTGCTTAATTAGTAAACACCTGTTGTGGCACTAAAGAGATACATTATTTTTGAGATATATCCACTTGACGTTGTCATGAATAAGACACTTTTTTTTGTTGAGTGGAGGTGAAAGCCCTATGCTTAAAAGTATCAATAACAGAATTGTGGGTGTGTGAGACCAATGGGTGGGGATTACCAACACATTTTTTTTCGCCTTCTAGGGCTTCCACAAACTGTTTTCACACGGAAATTGTATCTATCTTGAAGAAAGGGGGGAAGAACAGAATGGAAATTGTATCTTGGGATTAGATATTCAATCTGAAAAAGGGTAAAGCTTAAATCCAAAATATATTTCATTATAATTAGTGGATAGTTAGTTAGTTACTTAGTAAACAAATATTAAGAATGTAAAAACTACATAGAGAAACTTGCATTCTTTTACAATCTTAACAAATAGACCATTTTCCCAGAACAACATTTCTATTTCTTTACCTTTCGCTTATCAAAACTCTCTAGAGATAGTATTTCTCATCAATTTGCAGAGACTAGATAATAAAAGAATGGAAAAATGCCATTTCCACCCACATCAAAATATACGTATAAATATTGCATGAGTTGTTGACTCAGATGAGTTTCCCAGGCGTGGGCGGAAAACGTGAGAGGAACGAGAAACCCCAGAGAGATTCCAAATAATTGCAAAAGCAACAAAAGATTCCGGAAGATGAAATTATGTAGCAATTAAAGCAGAAAATTCACTTTTCTAGCGACCCAAATCCAACTGGCAAGCGACCCAATTTTTGACCTAAGACTCCAAGTATTTCCTTGTCTCTGGGGCAAGAACACAATAGAGTAGAGGTCACGTTGGGGTTAAATGGGGGAAACTGAGAGCCAAAAAGAAGGGAGGAGGCTTCCCAAAAAAAGGCATAAAAAGAAGCTTCAATTAACGCACTCACTCAATTAAATGAAAAAGACTTGACCTAGGGCAGGCACGCCCCAGACAAAATCCAGAATTTAATTAGACGTACATGACCAACTCTTAATTTTCGCATTTTTTTTATGATTATTTCAGTTGAATCCAACAGAACCGCAGCCGGTGCCTCTGTTCCTGCCCGCTCATCTGAATAACAAGCCGATCTGTGACGATATAATAAGAAAGTTTTCACCCTCGAGGCGTCTAGAGTCGCGGGAATTAGCCAAGCTTCTCGCCCAGCCACATTTTCGAGTAAGTATATGAGGAATTTCCTGTCCTCTGAACTGCCGGAAGACGGCATTTCCTATTTGCTTATTCTTCAAAAAAAAGGAGAAACTCAAACATCTTCAGCCCTTTCGTTTATTTATTTCCTTTGTACGTCAATAATGCTGATCTTTTATTTTTTTAATTGCAGGCCCTTTTGCGTGCCCATGATGAGATAGGAGCCCTCTACGAACAACGACTGAAAGCTGCCGGGGGATCCACCTCCAAACTCGAGATCGCCAGCCAACGCCAATCGGGCGGCTATCTGTATACGGACGACATTCTCAACAGCAAGATGCCAGTGGAGACCATCAAGATGGTCGGCCTGCGCCGCGATCCCAGCAAGCCACTGGGATTAACCGTGGAGCTGGACGAGTACAAGCAACTGGTGGTGGCTAGGATTTTGGCTGGCGGTGTAATCGACAAGCAGAACATGCTACATGTGGGCGATGTTATACTGGAAGTGAATGGCACTCCAGTACGATCACCCGATGAGCTCCAAGTGGAGGTGTCCAGGGCCAAGGAGAACCTAACCCTGAAGATTGGACCCAATGTGGATGAGGAGATCAAGAATGGCCGATATACTGTGAGTGGGGGTCAGGTAAAACAGAATGGCATCGCGGGTCTCGAGACGGGAAAGAAACTAACGGTAAGTTTGATGTTTGCTTGGTTTTTGTTTTTGGTTAGAAGAATTCTTCCAAGAGATTGCTGCTTGCTTGCATGCTTTTATTATTGGCTGGGAAATGTTTTGTTTTTAATCAAATTTACTTCAAAAAGTTTGTTCTTATTCCATAATATACTTCTGAGTTGTTTTTTAGAAAATTGTTTTGTTTTTTCCATGTTTTTCTGTCGAAAAAATCTGAATAAGGCATTAAATGACTTAAATAAGAACATACAAATTGTTATTTAAGTCTTTTAGTTTTTGAATGCTTTTAAAAATAAATAAAAATTCTAATTCATTCAATATCAGTCACAATCTTAGACCAAAATCCCTTAAAATTCTTGAATCAATTGCAACTAAGTAAGTAAATCTTGGCATAGCTATCAAAATTAATTGTTATTATATAAAAATAATTAAATTATTTATAATTAATAGTGTTATATGCGTGCCCTGTTCACATACAATCCGTCCGAGGATTCTCTTCTGCCATGCAGGGATATTGGATTACCCTTCAAATCGGGCGACATTTTGCAAGTAAGTTTTAGAAAATTATAAAATATAATATGCATTTTTTATAATTTAATCATTTATCCGTATTCAAGATCATCAATGTCAAGGATCCCAACTGGTGGCAGGCCAAGAACATAACTGCCGAATCGGATAAAATTGGTCTAATACCTTCCCAGGAACTGGAGGAGAGACGCAAAGCTTTTGTGGCACCTGAAGCTGATTATGTTCACAAAATTGGCATCTGTGGCACCAGGGTGAGTCGTTAATCTCCACCACAAGTTCTCCACCTAACCAAAATCCCCATTCTAGATCTCAAAGAGAAAACGAAAGACCATGTACCGATCGGTGGCCAATTGCGAGTTCGACAAGGCGGAACTATTGCTCTACGAGGAGGTCACCCGAATGCCACCGTTCCGCAGGAAAACTCTGGTTCTTATTGGTGTTTCCGGAGTGGGTAGAAGGACTCTTAAAACGCGTCTAATTAACAGCGATGTGGACAAGTTTGGAGCTGTCATTCCACGTAAAATTTCAAAGCTTACTTTTCATTGATGTTTTTCTAAAAAAAAAATTAATATTTTCAGATACCAGCCGCCCCAAACGCGCCTTGGAGGAGAATGGTGTGAGCTACTGGTTCATGGACAGGGAGGAAATGGAGGAGGCCGTCAAACAGAACGAATTCCTGGAGTATGGCGAACACAATGGTAACCTCTATGGCACACATTTGCAGTCCATCAAGGATGTGATCAATAGCGGACGAATGTGCATCCTGGACTGCGCACCCAATGCCCTGAAGATCCTGCACAACAGCCAGGAATTGATGCCATTTGTTATTTTTATAGCAGCTCCCGGCATGGATCAGCTCAAGACAATCTATGCCGATCGCAGAGCCACTGGCTCCAACAGAAATCTCTCCGTATGTTTTAGTTAAGCCCTTTAGATTAGACACTCCTTTAATCCGAGCACGTATTCCACAGTTTGATCGTCAAAGTTCCATAAGATTCAGCTCAAGACGCGCCCGTACGCTCGAGTCCCTAGCATCGCTCTATGAGGTAACATTATAAGCTCAAAACTTTATAGAAAATATGTCCTAAACGCTTAAAATAATTACGCATCTGCTTTGTGCACTTAGGCCACCTTAGTAGCTATTGTAGACCTCTGCCTGAATACCCAGACATTGCTTAACACATTCGATTTGTATCGTTATTCCCAACAGGACGACGATCTGATTGCCACCGTCGAGGAGAGCAGCTTCGTCCAGCGGAAGTACGAGAAATACTTCGACATGGTCATCGTGAACGAGGACTTTGATGAGACCTTCCGGCAGGTGGTGGAGACCCTCGACCAAATGAGCCACGAGGAGCAGTGGGTGCCCGTTAACTGGATCTACTAAATACCCGATATCACTTTCAACAAAAGCCTAACCTTAAACCATTGCAATTTTGCCTTGTTGCGTATAGAAAAATATTCAAATTGTATCTTTGCCTAACATCACTCTCTAGAAAAAATTACATTTCGCAAGTAATCGAAGTGAAAAATCAAAATCAAGATCAAGAAATGTTAAATCTATTATTTTCAGGATTCATTTTGAATATCTTAGTTGTATATATGCAATTTTTTGTATATTTTAAATACGCCCTCCGTTTATGATCCAATTTTCCTAAGTCTAAGCCTAATTTTACGAAACGAATTCGTCCATTTTACAAACTTTAATGTTTTTATTTATAAAACAAATTATTTTGAATGAACTATTTTTTACGAATCTCCTCAGTACAATCCTTTCTGCCAATATTTCATGTAGATTTTAGATTTGTTTCAATGAAATGTATAAGTTTAACGAACTAGTTAAATATTGATGTGAAAAAAAAAAACAAATAAAATACGAAAATAAATTTGGCTCAAAGAAACCACAACTGTTAATTATCATTTAGCCAGGCCACGAAAAGTTAATTTTATTGGGTTTTTAGAATGTGTGCATGGAGCATGCAAAGTATAGTAAGTAAGAAACTAAAAGTATAAAGGTGTCTTTATTGGTAAATGCCGAAGGATTTCTCGACTACGGCATGGGGCTGGCGCATTTGCTCGCTGTTTTCGGGCAGGTTCATGAAGTCCTCGAAACCAATGCTGTCCAAGCGGCCAGTCAGAACATCGTCCATCAAGTTGCTGGAAATCGTTAAGAAGTCATTAGAAAAATAAATTCTTCATCTATTAGGATAAGGTGGGAAAGTCTTGTTGCTTCCAAAATATAAAATAAAGATGGTGGGAGCTATGTTTATTTCTAGACGTTGTAACCTCCATAACTTAACCCACCTGGAAGGAAGGAAGGGCAGACGGCCCATTTGACGAGCGGCAAAGCGTTCCATGCCCATCTTCAGGGGAACGCAGAGTCCCTCGCGGTTCCGCATCAATTCCATGTTGAGTAGGAACTGGTGCTCATTGTAGTTCATCTCCGAGTCACGCAGACGGTGCACATGGGCCAGTTGGTTCAAGCAGTTGGGCTCCGAAGGCAGTCCCACCTTGCCGGTGGCTTTCAGCACCGTCACCTCCGAGGGCTGCACTTTCAGGGATTGCTGATACTGTAAGGAATAGCAATTTTTTTTATTCCAGAAACTATATCGCTCCAGCTACTTACCATTTTGTTATACGTATGAGGATTTCGAAGGGTTTTGCGAAGGAAATTGGTAATTTACAAATTTCTTGTTGAATGACAAACAAAACTCAGCGATAGTGATGAAAGTTATCAATATATCGATATATGTGTAAGTATCGGATGGCGAAATATCGTATGTGCGTTCTGCAACACTGGTAGATACCCAAGCAGCTATCGATAGGCACGTTAAATAAGTTTTAACATCTGTTATATACACATAACATGAGTGCCATAACAATCACCTTTAAATGGACGGGTTAATGGCGGCTTTTTTAAAATGGGTGAATCATACTTCCGGTGAAAGTTACACCATTTTTAGTTCCTAACTCATATATTTTTAATGATATATTCTTAAAACGTCGGTATAACGAAAAGTTTTGAATGAAAATACAATTTATAAAACGACTTTAATTGTCTTATATTATGGAAATATCTAAAATAAAATTTAATACGAAACATCTTTGTACATTAGTAGATTTAAATGCAATGCAATATCTAGAGAAACAGAAACTTTTAGAAAAACACTGACCGAAATAGTATTATATAAAAAACTACGGATTTTACGACCCATTTTAACGTCACTCTGATTCAATTTTGTATTGATTTTTGGACATTTCTGTCTGTCTATTGTCTATGTAAATTTGTTTTATTAGCGTGTTTAGCACTTTGGTCAAGTGACGAACTTGAGTGTTGTGATTAATTACACCCTCGCCAGGCCAGCAACGAAATGCGAGCTCCGCCACGGCTCTAATCAATACAATCAACAAATCTAACTGAAAACAAAACGCAGAATTTTTGGGGGAATTTCGATTTGGTTTTCTTTTTTCTCGCCCACACCTTTTAGCGGCTTTTATGATCTTCTGCTCCACAGAGCAGCGATTCATTTGCATCGAGTGACAAACGCGGACGACGGAGTTTAATTAGTGCATTGCTAATAAAAGAGTCGCTGTTTGGTCGGCCACTAGAGATTGTGTTAATCAAACACCCGCACACAATAGACACAAACTGTCTCCGGGGTTTTGATATTTCCATTCCGATTCCGTTCGATCTGAACTTGAAAATGAAAAGTTTTGGGCTGAAAACCATAACCGGAATGGCTTAGTGATTTACTTTGTTGATCAAATTATATTGTTGCTAGATAAAACTTTTATACTTATGGAGAACAATACTATAAATACCATAGCAAACCATGTCAAATATATATATTTTTTGTCTCTTTTTTTTAGTTTCCTAAGTTCTTTGATTAACAAAACTGTCAACTAACTTTAGACCTAATTTCAATACTGTTCTTAAATTTATATTCTAATAACCACTCCCGTTTTATACTCCTCTCCAAATATCTTTCACCGATTGATTTATGGTACTTGCTTTTCGGTTTACTGCCGCCGACCAATTAATACATAGTAGACGACTGAAGCGAATCAACCAATTTACCAACTCGAATATATTGTATATGGATATATGGGATGGCCAATCGAAAGAGTCAACTATGTATGGTCGGATGAAGATCTCAGGGCGAGAAGATCGAAATGTAAAAGTCAAATAAAAGTATAACGTCAAGAATTAACATTTTTTCACAGCAATAAATATATAAAACTCAAAGATGTGTACACAATGAGACGGAGCACAGAGACGGAGCTCAGCCGGAGGTGGGGCGGAGATCAGATCAGAGGGTTTCCTTTTAAAAAACAGCTTGATTGAACAGCCTGACAACCCCCTCTGGATTTCATATTTACACTGTAATTTTTAAATAAAAAATTCAAACCGGATAAACTGTTTTTTTTGCAGTGTAATTCTTAGCTAATAGTTTTATGAAATAAGGAAGACTGTTAAAAGTTGCATTTCTCTTTAATATTTGTTTATTAAAAAACTTAATATGTTTCAATAACTTAAGAATTATTTTTGTTTAATATTTTTCTCACTGCAATTCTTCTTTTACATTCTTTTATGTATGACGTATATGGTATAAAATTTATTGTCTTTTGCAGTCCCTCTCCGCTGGATGCTGCACATCGTCCGCCATTGTCATCGCTAATAGAGACATACAACGGTCACTGGGAATTGATCACGGATCGGGGTCGGGTTCGGGTTCGGGATCGGGATCGGATACGATAACCCAGAGGCTTCGTTAACAGCAGAAAAAGTTTGAATGTTTCGTTACTTTTCCTGGCAGCCATAAACTTTTATGGCAGCCAGTCGCAACGGAAGACGAGGACAATGGAGTGGAATGGGGGTACCAAGATCGGGGAGCAGCTGTAAGCGGCCGTTAAGATGATTGGGCATAATGCCGGACCACGGTAACGCTATCTTTTTTTTTTATTCATGGTGTGTGTGTGTGTGTGTGTGTATCCGTAGGGGTCGCAGTCGCTTTGACGATCCTCCTCCCATGGGTGCCAATTAAGGTACCAAGAAGAGGGTTGGAGCTGGCGGAAGGAGAGGAGGGAAACTGCTCTGGACCCTATTAGCAGCCATTGACAGATACACAGAGGTACTACTCTAGACTTTAAAATAAAGTAATGGAAATAACTTAGTGCTCTAACTATAAATTAAAAGTTTCATTTATTAAACCATATTGATAGAAAATAATATATATATATTTTTTTTCATAGAAAAACTCAAAGAAATCTAAAATTTTCGCCGTGCATGCCGGCCATAAAAGTTATATCCCGTTCGTGAGTGATCTGAGAGAGATCGCTCTGCACACTTTATAGCCCCCGCTCCTACCCTCCAACCCCATTCCTCCATTGGCCAACTGTCTTCTCAAGAAAACCAGATACTTGGGGGCCATAAATCAAGCCGCTGAGTAAGAGATGCCCAATGTGATGTGCATTTTATCCATTTTTGAGAATGTCAGAGTGCAGAAGCGAAAAAGATGGCCGTCCCTGGGTCAGGGGCCACAACAAAAAAAAGAAAGAAAACATAAGCTGTGAATTCGGCGAATTTTGGCAGCGGCATGTGTAATGCAGTAGCCAAGAAAAATAAGTAAAAAGGCAGCACACTGAATGCGATGCGGTGTTGTCGGCAAAAGTCAAAAAAACATTTTCGTTACGCCAGGCTGACCAAAGGGCAGCGACCAAAATGCAATCGTGGGTTTGAGGAACGGGTTGAGGTCGGCCAGTTCCACAAAATCGGATCTCGGGGCAATATAGTATATGTATCTGCGGATCTCTCGACATGTGCATTTGGCGTAACAGAGACACCCGAAACAGAAACAAATGCAAACACACACTGCAACTCCGCTTCCAATTTGGTGTATCTTCTTTATTTTGTATTTTTTTTTTAGCGAGTAGGTGTGAAAACGTCGTTCACTTCCTTTATCGCTGGATATCTGTTTCAGTTTTATTTTTATTTTTTGTTGTGTCTCCGTGGGTTATTTTGCATCTTGTCTTACATAAAAGTCAAAATATTTTCAAACTCAAACAGCAAAAAAAAAAAAAAACCAAAAACGAACGCTGTTTTAATCTGAAAACGTTTTCCATTCGATTCGGTCACGCTTCTAGCCCGAGTTGGTAATTCGTTATATCAAAATCTGGACAGGTTGTATTTTTTCCCAGAGGCCCTGCTTTGACATTTCCGATTCTGCCAATCGCTCTCCCCATAAATCAACCCCTCTCAAGAGTCACAGAGTCGGCTAGCACTAGACCACTATAGAATTCCTTCAAGTGCCTAGATGTGTTGGTACTATATAGTATATATTCCTATCGTCTGGCACTCGAGATCGATCGGCTTGTTTGTTGTGACGGCGCCGAAGTGAATGGGTTTGTTCCCTTGCACTGAATATGGCTTAGCTGGGATTTCATTTGAATTCATTATTTATTGGCTGTATTTCAATCGCATCGTGTGTTAACAATGTTAAAGTTGAACTTTGAATATGACTGAGCTCTAATCTTGGTAGTCTTTCACTTACTCGACTAGGTTCAAACAAATTATTGATTTAAAATAGAAATCAAATAGAAATTAAAAAAATATATATGTTTTTTTTTCTAATATTTTTAGGAAAATAGAAAAAAGAGCTGTTGAGAAATATAACAGCTTTTTAAAACAGTTTTAATACATGTTTTTATTTTTATATCTACTTTCCATACTTATAACTTTATTGTAAGTTTAAATCTAATAACCTTTAATGAAATTGTTTCAGAATATTTTAAACAATCTTATAAAATTGTTTGTTCCATGATGATTATAATTTTGAAACTTTATATTTGATAAAGATCGAACTATATGATTATAAACACTACCAAAAGTATTTATTTAATAAGAAAACGAAGTCATAAAAACCAATGTGTTAAAAAGCCCCAAAATGTATGCTTTACATATTTAGCATATACTTTAAAACTTTTATTATTTTATATTTATTTTAATAACCTTTTAAAAACGTTTAGTATTTAAAACTTTATACAACAAAATATATAACAAATTATGCGTATTTATTTTTCAAAAATGTAAAAACAATAAAATTTAATTCAAGAAACGTGGCGGATACGCAATTTTACAAAAACAACTCATTATTGACAATCTTTAGAAGAAACCTTTGAAGAGAATTTTGCATAAACTTGCATAATATTTAGTCATAAAGTAAATTTAACAAAATTGTTGTAGAATTATAATTAATAGCAATTTCGAACAAATTTAAAAGATCCAACTAGCCAATGGCGTGAGTGCAAGCGAGCCAACACTAGTACCAGCGCTATCGTAATGGCTAGAATGGGAAAATGCGAAGGCGTGGGCAAAGAGGAGAGCCAAATAATTGATTGACGTCTTGTGGTTGTTGTTGTTGCTGGTAGGTGGAGCGTAGCTGTGAATAATTAACCCTTATTAGCCCCGCCGATGAATAAGAAGACCCGTCAATTGTTTTTCATTTTTTGTTCATATTTTTTTGTTTATTTAAATAGCTAAGCACATATACACAAGTTGCCCTCATAATTGAACTAAAGAAATTATACGAACATGCTAAAATAATTGGCAAACACATTTAAATTATTTATCAATATGTATATATTTTAATTTTGCTTTTGTGCTCGATTAAGGAATTACATTTACATTCAGTACAGCTAGATTATATATTAAGGCTAATTGTTATTACGATATATAAAAGTAATAAACGTTAAACACATTCTTGTGGATATTTACACGGGGAGAAGAATCAATTTTCGATTTAAAATTAATTGCTTGTTCCTTAATAATGTGAAGTTTTTTGAAACTCGCTGCTTGTTAATTCGTGGGACGGTTGGGTTGAATTGTTTTTGTTTTTCCTGGGCAACTTACAACTAAGGGCTTACAATTTAAACATTTACTTTAAATTACATTGAACAAAAAAACAAACATAATACATGCAGAACTGTTTGTGTTGGAGCTGTTAGGCAGCAGCGTGATGAAACCAGGAATATACAATCACAAAAATTAACAACGTGCAATATTCAAGGAGCCACGCTGACGCCAAATGCTCTTGGGATCCATTTTTCTTTCTCATTTCACTTCTCCACTTCAACTACTACTACTACTACCCTTCGGTTCACGGGGTCGCAACAGTCTGACTGCGCGACCTAAGGGTTAAGCCAATTCCGCGGCGAGGGCGGGAGCACTGTAGGCGCCGCAGTTGCTCTCCCCAATGGCCTCCATGTAGCCGCCACCGTTCTCACCGTGGATGCCGTTGCTCAAGCTGTTCCCATAGCAGGGATCGGGTCACATCGAGAGCGTACCCACCGCCGCTGCAGCGGACATTTGGGCGCTGTGCTGCTGCTGCAGCTGATGCGAGTGCGCCGCCGCCGCCGCCAGCGAGTGACTGTGGGCGGCCAGATGCGGATGCAGTCTCATGGCCGGAATGTTCATCGTCATCGGGTTCATCGAGTGGGCCAGCGAGTGGGGCAGATGCAGGCCCGGCTCCAGCTTGGCCTTGGCGTCCAGCAGCTGGCTGTAGTCCGTGTGCTGCACTCCCACGCCCAGAACGTTCGGGTCACTGCCCTTCTTGTTCTGCTTGCGCTCCTTGGCGCGTCGATTCTGGAACCAGATCTTCACCTGGCGCTCGGACAGGGACAGGGTCTGGGCCAGCTCGCTTTTGCGCCGGATGGTGATGTAACGGGATGTGCAGTACTCCTTCTCCAGTTCCAAGCGCTGGAAGTCGGTGTAAACAACTCGGTATTTGTCCTTGGTGCGGGTTTTACCTAAAAAAATAAAATAAATTTAATTAGTATAAAGTTTTTAATTAAAAAAAAGAGTTAAATTATTTACAAAAAAAAAACATGCTTAGGATTAGAAAATTAAGTCTCTATACATGCACTTCATACTAACAAACCCAATCTAAAAATGCAAATAAATGTCATTCAAAAAATGAAATCACAAGATCATGTGCAAGAGTTTGTCGTCAGAGGGCCATGACTCTTGGCCAAGTTAGCAGCTTGCCAGCAGTTGCCACAGGCTTTATTTTTCAGCTTGAAATGGGTGTCAGCCATGGGAGTGACTGGCGTCAGGCGGACAAACATGTTTCGCCTTCAGCTCTTTATAATAGATGACAATATTTAAATTATGATAGCCATAGAAAGCTGTCACACGCTATACGACGATGACGATATACGTCCAGATTCTAGCAGATTGGAGCCACCCAAAGTCGAAGCGGTAAACATGAAAAATAATTCACAAAGAGCCGACATTACTGGGGGCGAAGAAGATTGGATTCCACGTAGGATGCGGAGGGTATGTACTATATAAAGGTAGAATTATCTGGCGCTGAGCTGCGCAATTAGTCAATCAAAATTCAAATAAATGACAGAACAAGAAAAACATACATACGAGTAGGTACGCTAAGAACACCCAAAATAAAATAGAAACCCACAAGGCATGAAAAAGGCCACGGGATCGTGGCACAGACTGGCTACGTGATAAATACACCCACTCCACCACCATTCCGAATATACATTATTTTTTTTTTTTTTAACAAACAAACATTCCGCGCTGAGGATTTTGCTCTAATTTTTTATGTACTGTAGTGTTCTCACAATTAAAATTGGGTAAATATGCAAACAAACAAATATTTTCACAGATGATAAAGTTCAACCAAAAGAAATGGATAAACCAAGTGCAAAGTGTAGGTGTTAAAGAACTCAAGATGCTCTGCAAGTAAAATATATAGGTTCTTATATAATCTATATTTTAATATTTCATATAGAAATAAATAAAGAAAATACAAGTTTTAAAAGAAATATATATTTTTTCAAACCCATTAGAGTTATCTCAAAAAGACAAATTTTTGAAAAATTCTAGAACCGAAATCTTTCTCTCCCTCCACCTCACATCCAAATCCCATTAAACCGTTGCTTCGGCCCCCCTTATCTCTCACTCTTTTATTTGTTTTTTACACTTTGTTTAGACGTGAATTTATTGCTGTCGCTCTTGCTCCCCGTTTGCTTAGTCAAATGTGGCAATCGCCGCTCCAAAGAATAGCTCAAAATAAGAATAATGCTAAGACCCTCATAATCTATGTAGTGCTTTGCTTTTTTTCGCTTCACATAATAAATTTACAATTTTCAGTCTGCTTTGCCATTTTTTTTATATTTTTTTTCAGAAAAGGGGAAAATCTTCTTGCGCGTGTGTTCTTGGGGCCCTCGAGAATCTACTGATAAAGTGGGCTTGACTCCCAGAACAATCCAACGTACTATAACTTGTTTAGACAGACTTGACGGATTTGAGGAAGTGCACAAATATGGCTAAATTAAAACAACAATATTATCAGATTTGAGGATTTGCGAGTAAATTGTAGAAAATAAAACATATTTTCAAATGATTTCGCAATGTGAGGTAAAAACTATGACTAAGATTGAGATATTTTTTAAGTTTTTATGATCATTACGTAAAGTGGTAAAAAAAAAGTTGGATAGTATTTTTTTTTAAGTTTATGTTCATAAATTTGCAAGCCTTGAACTATATTGAAATTTTATGAATTTTTTAGCAGGATTTTACTTCTTTGATTTTTTAAAACAAAGCAAAATAAATTATTGGGTCATTTTGTTTCTTTTTATATATATTTTCTGAAAAATACCTCTTTTTCCCCACAAGACTCCCATCCTTTTCAACCTATTTTCTACCATTTTTTAGATGTGGATAAAAAAAACCAAGCCACAGCCTCCAAGAAGCTGCACCACATTGGGGTTATCTCCATATCTAAGATATCCAAACACACACACACAGCAGAGACTCTATCTTTATCTGGTTACCACTTGGTGGTTCCAATTTCTCACACCTGAAACGTTGGACAAACAACAGAAAATCCTCACAGAATTAGAGCACACGCTCTGCCGGGTGGCTCTGTGCGGTGGGTGGATAAGGTGGACGGGTGGTTTCAGTTCACGAGTGCGCCTGCCACTACTGACCTTCACGGCCATAATCTAATAAATTGTACACGTATTATACGGTACCACTATAAAGTTACTATCCCAGCTGTACTGAGTGTTTTATTACAACCATAAACCAGGCCAAGACAAAACCCCATGAATGTGGATCAAGTTGAGCTGAATCTAATTCCATTGTCTGAACCACTAAGATCATTCTAAGATCTGCACTTTTCTTATATTCCCCCCCAGAAGATAAGATTATGAATGAATGGCAAAAAACAAGCACAGACGGAGAGTAACCCGAAAAAATCAGCGTCACTTTGGCAAATAATTACTTTTTAAAATCTGTTATATATTTTTTGGGGGGGATATTCATACATGGAAAGAAAAAAATATATATATTGCCCGGCTTTAGCCATACAAATATATAAGCGTATTTTATTAGCAATTAAATAAAAATTGTGCGTCAAGGTGTGACATTTTTTTATGACTTTGTCACTGGGGTCCCTCGCTTCGTGCGTGAACACTTCATAATTTATATCGAATGGGTACGATATAGGTATACCACTGCCCCTATATGGGCATTACTCCAATATCCAAGGGCTTGTAGACGGACGAACGAACGAGCCCCTAATTGAAAGTTTGATTTTGAACTGTCGTTTGTTTGTATATCCCGCCCTGTCCGTAATGATAGATTAGTTTAGTTGGCTTTTTTTTCCAGGCCGTCGGCAAAGTTCTAAGAGGAAATGTATTCCAACTTAGGTGTAGACCATACGCACTATCCTAATCCCAGTTGAGGTCTGTATCAATATCGTTGGAGTTACAAAGTGTGGAGTTCGGACACCGTCGGCGGTACCAGAGGGATGGAAGTCGTTGTACATTTGTCCAGATAAGCTTTAATGGTTGTTCTTCACTCATCGAGTGGGTAGAAATGGTTTTCACGGATGGGGTTTTATGGTCTGATTGGTTTCTGCGGTTTCTATATTGATTCTACTTGAAGAACAAGTCACTGTGCGAAATTAATTGGCTTAAGATACTTTTTAAATGGTATTATTGCCAACCTAAAATTTAATATAGTTAGCATTTTAGAAGAGTATTTTAGAAATTAATTACCGCATACTTTTAGTTAAAATATTAGACCTAAAAGAAGTCTTTGAACTTTCTCAGTGCATTTAATAATTCTCTTCAAAATCCACACAATCCTACTACCGACTTCATCGACCCATTGATGCAGTTCTTTAAGTCGAGTTCTTTAACTTCAGTTGCCGACAAAGTAAAATTGTTTAAACACTGAAAAGCCCACCATGGCAAATGGGTTTCTCTAATATCAAACACAACAGAAATAGAGCAAAAGTAAAGATCATTTGGGCCATAAATAATATCAGGTTGAGGCCTTGTCTCCTGCCTATTAGAACAGCTGTTGATTGTTGGCCAATTATGTGGTCCGCCCCCTGGGGAAAAATGGAAAAAAATCAGTGTCCAAGGACACCAAGGAGTAGTTAATGCCACAGTTCCAGTTGCGGTTAGTTACGGTGGTCAGAGGTGGCGGATCTTCAGATGTTATGTATATATTACTATCTGGTACTCTAGAGGGGTGACGCCGGTTTTCCCACCCCGCTGAGCGTTAATTTGTCACTGAGTGTTCGGTACCCCCCCCCCCGGTTCGGGAAGGAACTCTTCTGGGAAACATTTATTACCTGACACCATAAGCTAGCTCTGTTCCGAATTTAAACGTTTTTGTGGCCAGAGATTAAAGCTTAAAGCGAAAGTTTTGCGGCCGAGACGTGGCAGTCCTCGGAAAGCGAACGGAAAGAGCAATTTCATCAATGACACCCCAGAGATTTGTTCGCACAGTTGACTTTTCAACACCAATCCACCCACCCTACCCTGGAGTTTTCCTTGTTTTCTCTTTTTGGGAAAATATTTGGATTTTCTTTTGTATTTTTTTGCACAAGTTTGTTTTTGGCATCGCCTTTGCCGTTTCTCCAGCATCATAAATGTTTGGGAGGATGGGTGGTTTATATGTTTGTCTCTCACCACCCAAGCGACAATATAACAATAACATTTATTTGGCATTTTGCTGCTGTTTTAGCTGCTCTTATATCGTAAATATTAGCTCAAATTACATCATAAAATCATTTGATTCGATTTGACGTTTATTTTTCCTTTTTCTGGCGTTTCTGGGCTGCAAGGCCTACGGTTTCCGGTCTTTTGGGATAAGCGATGTGGCTACGAAAAGGGGTTACGATATTTGTGGGCTTATAAATAAAATTATAAACAATGCCTGTCTCTTTTTTGTTGGCCAAGGGAATTGTTACGTGTAATTTATAAGATTGTGTATTAGCTTGAATATATAAATGGTATGTTGGATAATTTGTAAGATTTAAATATGTAGTTTGAATCCATCTATGTATAGTTTTTAGTTCAAACTAGTGGAATATTCAAAATGGCCATCATCTACGTGAAACATGCGACATGCAAACACTTTATATGACATGCAGACATATGCAAATGTGGGTTCTTTCTCTGGCTTTTTCCCCCATTGGAGACCACTCCCAGTTACCAAGTAAGCCCCCACATCCCCCCATCAGGCCGCGCCCATGGCACGCAGGCTTTATAAAAATGCCACGAGATGGAGGAAAAAAATACAGAACGGAGGAGTGGAAATAATAATATTATCAGATCGCGTGCAACAAACGAATGCCGCTCGTACGTGTTCAGATATATATATATGTATATATATGTGGCACGCAACCAGCTGCCCGGGGGGGGAGAGTGGAGGGAGGCTCTACATGAAAAAAAGGGGTTGCCTTATGGCACGCCAATGGCAGCGATGGATCCGAATGCCAAACCCTCACTCCATCTCCATCTCCAATTTTAATGCCAAGCCTGACTCACAGAGAGCTCGTTTTATTTATGGCTTAAACAGAAAAAAAAGGTTGGCAGAGGAAGCGAGATGGACTGAGCCAAGACAGAGAAGGCTGGAAAAAATGGCAGCCATCGGGCAACAAAAAAATGTAGGCTGCTTATGGCCTGAATGAGTCGCCATTAAAGCCATAAATACTCCAAGTCAGGCAATAGAAAAATGCAGGGAAAATTACCAAACAAAAAAAAGGGGCCTAAAGATTCTTTGGGCCACAAAAAATTTGTTTCAAATGTTCGTTAATTATTTGCCACAACGAACAGCGACGATGCATGCAATAAAATTTATGATTATACGACATAGAGGAGGGTATGTGAGAAGGTAGAGCCACTTTTATAGTAATACCCCAAAATAATTGCATGCAGCAGCAGAAAAAACAAAAACGGGAAACACAAAAATCGCATTAGGCTGCGATTATAACTAAGAAGAAAAAAACAAGCTAAAGTTAACATGAAAGAGGTAATTCAGTAATATGGATCCACATCCTACCGCTCGAGTCCAATAATTCACTCAGATCCTCCAAGTTGGGGGAGCTGCACAGGTCTGTATTAGAAGTTTATAAATATTTTTAATAGATGCATTGTTAGTTAATAATAATAATCATAAATCATAGTTATTTCCCTGTTGTCCAATTAAAACTATTTCGATTTATCTAAAACCATATTTCTACAGTAGAAAGGAAATTCAATAAATATTTGTAAGCCCACTGGAAGCCCACATAATTGAAAGCAAATTTGCGCTTCATAAAACTATTAAACAAAATAATATGCAATAAATTCTTACAGCTCTGGCCGAGGAGGTAAACTATAAATTTTCTAGGGTAGTAGTAGTGGCAGTGGTAGTGGTAGTACTCCCTACCGCCCTTACCGCCCATCCAGTCCCTTATCTCTAGATGGCTCTTCCCAGCCAAGGCAGGCGGTTGGGGTCAGTGTGCAACAATATTTGTTTAAACTCTGAGGTGAAACTGAGCAAATGTGTTGCAATCGCAAACAAAAATCAGAGGGGGGAGGGGAAAATATATACTACTTGCTCAGAGAGCAAAATATATTACTGGAATGGCACACCAAAAAGTAATCCTCATCAAGCTCATCAAGCATTTAATCATCCTAATCAAAGTCGGGCATAAAAATCACAAATATGGCAATCGTATATATTCTCATTCATTCACGGCGTTCCATTCATGGTTATGGGTCATTATATGGTGGCAGGGGCATTTAATTTAGTTTTTTATAATTATTGCTACTTTATTGTATTGTTAAGCGATTAACGGGGCCAACGGCCAACGACTAGCGGCCTATATGAGTATATGAGTATGGTGGGAATTGCAAATCTTTCTTTCCGTCTTTTATTTTCTACCGTCTACCGTATCGTAAATATAGTCACCTCATAAAAAGAATCGCCCAAATCAGAATCTGATTTTTATTTTCCATGCATTCCGGGCACCCCCGCGCCATGTCAATCATCGCTGGCGGGTCGATCGAACTGATCGCTAGACTTTTGGGCCTGAGTCACAAGCAGGTGTCATCCCACCCATCATTCAACCTGTACCTCCTTCTCTCTTTGTTGTTGTCATAATTTAGCTCGGGCACGAGTTTGATTGACAATCGGATTTGGAAGTCGCCTGGCCAACTTGCCAACTCCCTGGTCCTCGAGATATCGAATATATGGAGACTATATGGCGGAGAGCTCCAACTGCCTGGCACTTCTCGTTCATTATGATATTATGGTTTATGGCTGAACAGGAAACTGTTGGTTTGTAATTTATAATATCTCTCTCGTTGGCCTTTCTTTTACTTTGCTGTTTATTTTCATTGATAAAATAGATTGAGGCAGGACTGGGTATAAAAATAATGGAATATATATAGTTTATAGGAAAAGTATGGTGATTTTTTCCTTATACTTTTTTTTCCACTTTTATACAAATTTACAAGCAGATTTTGAGCTGATATAGTCAAATTATTGCATATAAAATACTAAAATATATAATAAACTATTAAATCAAAAGAACTGCCTCTCTCCAAACCACTTTATAAGACCATTTCGAGTTCCTACATATTTTAATTTATCACCCAAGCAAGTAAGCTTGCCGTAACCCCAAAATAAGCTCTCCGAATCCCGGGGCGCCTCCAATATAAACTCGATACACCTCAAATGGTATATCAAAATATATATTGAACACAACCTATACAAATAGAAGTACACATGTATGCCTTGGGCTTTGGCAGGAGCAAGACAAAAACAAAATATTCTGGTTATTACCAATATCGAAAGCCAATACAAATAGCAGAGAAAAACCCAAACATGATTTTTTTTCTGTATTTGGACAACTAAGCCCAAAGTAAATGACACAATGGTAACAAGTCCGTGACAAACCGAAAGAGACGGCCAGCTGTTTAGTGAGAGAGACAGAGTTCGAAGCAAACTATGCTAATCCCGCCATGTCAATCAACGGAAACCCACGGCACTCCATATAGATCACAGTCCGAACCAAAATTTGACTTCATTTTTGACACATGGCTGGCTGGGGGCACGAGTGTAACTGGAAGGGTAAATGTCATCGGCAAACATTGATAGTGCTGATAAAATAAAATATAGAAACGAACCATAGTTCGTCTCTGGCTAGTGGCCATTTTTAATGGCTTATCTCTGGACGGACTCCGAGCGGCCCCAGCCCCCAAAACACCAACCCAGCAATGTATCCTATCCGCGTATCTGAGAGATACAATAGAAGTATTTCCCGTGGGCCGGTGAAAATAATAAAAATCCATGCCTCCCCATATATTCTTTCTCTCTAGTTTTGTTTTCTCTATTCTGTATTCGATTATTTATGTGGCTAGATATAAATTTTCTGTGCATATTGACACATTAAATCTCAATGTGTCAGGTGGCATTAGGTTTTTATGTCCCAACACAGGCAATGCTGGAAATCCACAGACAATTCCAGTAAGAACTTCCTCAGCCGATAGATAAAAGTATTCCCTCGGAGAAATTATAATGCAAATAAATTATAAATAATGATAAGAACAATCAATAAATGGGAAAAGAAACTGCAATTAAATTATAACTCATAAGATATTCTATTTCCATGATTATCATTTGATTTTGAGGAGAATTTTTTTAGGGAAAAACATTTAATCTATATTTTATTTGCTAGAAAACTGAAATTTCTTGCCTTTTAATAATGATTGCATAGATTTGATCGTAAATGTCGCTATTTAGTTTTTATTGGAAGTAATACTAATTTTTATTGGTTTATGGCCCTATATTGTTTTAATCAATATGCCCGTCGCGAACGCAACGGAATCGCTTATCAACAATGCTTTTGACGTTTTAGATAACACCGAAAAAAGCGGTATTTTTTTTTTGTGGCCACGTTTTCCTATCACACTGGTACTATACATTATTGAAGCAACAGAAAATAGAACTCGAACTCGTAACTCGTTGTGGTGGAGTGTGAGAAGCCAGGACTTATTGACAGGGCGGGCGTTTATTTGATTTCCCCTCGCTAATCTAATCGCAAAACCTGCCAGAACCACCAGCCATCCAACCATCTAACCAGCCAGCCATTGAAACAAAAGTCTAACAATTGTGGCCAAGAGAAGGGCGGAAAGATTGGTGGTGGAGGTGGCTGTTTTATTGCCACACCCCAAAAACGAAAAAAAAAAAACTCAAGTGGGCCGCGCTTTGACGTCCCCTGCAACATGGCCCAAAAAAAAAAATAAATTCTAGGGGCTTTTATAATTCTATTAAAAAATCACGAAATGTTAGTCATTCGAATACAGTGATCGCTGGCATTATTTCAAGATGAGTTTAGAAACTAATTAGAGAAATTAAATGAAAATGTACACATTGTACTTAACAAATGGTGCATGTAATTTTTTCATTATATTTGATAATCATAAATTATAATTTCAGGGGCTCCAAGGGGTTAAGAAATTATAAATATATTGAGAGAAGGAAGCAGCAACTCTTTGAATAATAAATAAAGCAAACTTAAGTCGCCTTGTCGGCTTGACCAGTTGGATTAAGAGACAACAACAGCAACGGGCGGCGGCAATAAACGTTAATTGCATACCAACAGATTTTATGGGCTTAATGGATATCGGCGATATTGTCGATATCGTCGAGCGGGTCTTTCGCCTTCTTCTCCTTCTTGACATGGGCTCTGCCGGGGTCATAAATCGTAAATGTGTTCAGGTGTGTTGGTGTTTGAGTTTGTGAGTCTCTGCATTGACATTTGCATTGCTTTTGCTTGTTTAATTTTTTTCCTTACGTTTACGTTTTTTTTTTTAACCACAGATTTGAAAGGTGTGGAAAAAGGGTAAAAAAAAAGAAAATTTTAAACAAGACACGAAGAAAATTGCACAAATAAAAAAAAGATGAAAAGTGGGGGTTTCCACAAAAATATTCAGCAAATTAGAAGAATGTTTTTCATTTCTTTAAAATAAATAATACAAAAATAAGGGCTAATTAAAGTGCTATTTTCTAAAATATAAGATTTTTTACATATTTTCTTAGTTTTTTAATAAAAAAATAAAACTTGATCAAAGCATTTATAAAGTTTTATAGTTAAATTGATTTACGACACAAAATTAGTCAATAGAATCGACCGAGCCAGAGGCAAACAAACAAAATACACACGAGTCGGCTAAAAGGGCACACATCGCATATAGCATAGCATGCCCATAAATCAAGGCGTCGAATCTGGAATCAGGGGATCTCTCTCTCCCTCGACCTCAAACCTCAACTCAATATCATAAAAATGGAGCTTGAACAGAATTTGATTTTTATGAGCTAATTGGCCATTTGACTTGGATCCATCTCAGGTAAGCGATTTCATATAAAAGATATCATACAGATCTCCAAAAGAGTCGACGGAGAGAGGGGCAGAAGACTCGAAAGCGCGAAGAGCACGAGCTTAAAAGAAACACAATGCACTGGCACTGTGCCATGGGATATGGAGGTATATGGAATCATGGAATGTCGTATCAAGGCGGATGCGGGAGAAACCCAAAAGTAGAGGTAAAAATAACGAAGTACGACTAACTGAAGGTCAGATTATTTTTGGCTAAAAACCCACTTGGAAATTATGAAAATGACTAAGAAAGGTTGAATAAGCGATTTAGTTGGGGAATTATGTAATTGTTTTAAGAAGAGACAGATGTTTTTCAGTATTTTTTTTTTAGTTTTCTTAAACCAATATGATATCTGAGATCTATAGTTTTGTTGAATCCAGAAAACCCAAGAATAACTTGTAGAACTTTTAATAGAATTGACTTTAAAATAAGACCATCCTTCTATCCATCTATTTCATAAATTATTCGGCTTCTTTTTTTAAGTTTTCTTAAACCTATCATAGATCTATTAGACCATCCTTTTATTATTCTATTTATTTAAATTTTTTATTTTCTTGCAACCCTTTTTTTTTAATAGAAATCTCACCTGGTTGTGGTTGGGCTGGATAGGCGGGCTTCTTCATCCACTCGTAGTACTGTGGCTTCGATGGCGATGTCCTGTTATTGTTGTTGTTCACACTGTTGTTGTTATTATTGTTGTTGTGTGTTGAAGGACTATTGTTGTTATTGTTGCCAGCGGCGGCACTAAGATGATGGGCCAAGTGATGATGCGGCGACGAAGCCGAATTGGGTGCTCCGGGACTGGAGATCTCTGATCCGGAGACGGTGATCGGTGGGGAAGGCAGGCCCTCGGTGATGTGCTGCTGTTGGTGGTTGGATGGAGCAGCTTCGGTGGATCCTCCACTGCCACCTCCCAAACTGCTGTTGGTTTCGTTCAACTGGGTGGCACCACCAACACCGCCGCCTGCTCCTCCTCCGCTGCTACTGCTGCCGGAACTGGCCGAACTGCTAGAGCCGCCGCCACCTGCCACGGCATGGGAGTGATGGTGATGCTGCTGCATCAGCTGGTGCGCCGATGTGGGCACATTCTGGACAAAGTTATCCGCCGTGCTGGAGGCCGGGGAATGCCAATCGCCAGCGCCGGCTGCCGCCGCCGAATGGAACATGTGATGGGAGTTATAGTACATCTGATGGGCGGCCGCCGCATGATGGGCGGCATGGGATGTGTCCACCTCGCCGAGGAACTGATGATTCGGCGGCGTGTGATGGTAGTTGGGAGTCCAGTTCCAGGGCTGGCTGGCCGCCGAGGCGTAGGCCAAGTTGGCGGCCGTGTGCTTCTGCGTGTACGGCAGCGAATTGTAATAATGCGAAACCATGATTTGAGGTTATATCAGCTCTCAAGCTCCAATCTTTCAGTAATCCTCCTTCACAAGCCTGGCTTACGTAGTCCTTGTTTTAAAAAATTTCAGTTTTTATTGACTTGTTCCAGGTTTTTAAAAAAACATTTTTTGGACATGGGTCTTCGGTTCGGGGCTCTTAATAATCCTCTATTTTTCTTTGTCAATTAATACAGTTATTCACTTGGTCTGGAGATGGGGTTTTTCGAGCTTAACACTCACACATAGACCAGATATCGATAGAATTGGTAGCACTATTCAGTATTATTTCTTAGCACACACTCCCGCGCTCAAAGACTGTTAGACTTTTGGAATTTGTTTTTTGAAATTTGAATTTTATTCCGTTGCGTTGCGACGTCAGGTCAGTACGCAAGTCGAAAACGTACTGGAACAGAAAACCAAGTCGACTGATAAAAAAACCCAAAGCAACCGAATCAGATAAACCCAACCATGGAGGAGAGGCTCAAACAAAAACAACCACCTTTCTCGCGCCCGCCGCCATATTGGAATAGGGTTCGAGCGAGACAGCTCTCTCTGTCACGCTGTTCGCTCTATCTCTTTTTTCCGGCCATTGTGATGGCTGGCGGCCAGGTAGCCACGCCCCCTTTGAGCCAGGTAGGCAATTTGTGGCAATTTCTTGGCCAAGAGAAACCCCCTTTTCCTTTATGGGCCTGCTTTCGATTTGTACGTACTTTAATTGCAATTGCCTTTGGCTAATTAAGTAATTGCATTTCTGCATGCATTATGCAATTAGTGGCAATAAAATTATGTTTCCTTTCCTCTCCACGCTTTTGGGCCATGGCTTTATCTGTTGGATGCCCAGCCTAAAGTGCCAATCAATGTTTTACCAACCAGATTTAAGAGTTTTATTCTCCATATACATAAACCATATAACCTGTACACATATCGTGTGGATAGTGCGCCATTGTCCAGATATTTAATGTTTGCCAAGCAATTTCAGTTTATATGGGCGCTTCAATATATAGTCACAGTGCCATAGTTATAGCCATAAAGCTATAGCTCTAATTGCTATTATAAGAGCCGAGGAAATGCTATTAAATTGCAGGGCTTACAGGAAAAGAATGAAAACTTTTTTAGATTGGAAAGAGTTTGATAACGATATTACATGATACGGATATTACAGATTGTAATGAAAGAAAACCTTATAAATGTGTTTGGGAATACAAAGAACATATAATATTTCAACATATTTTCCCTGTTTTTTAACTCCAATTTGAAAATTGTATAAAAAAGATATGCCTTTTGTGAATTAAGCTCTAAGGTTCTAAGGATATAACTTGATATAGATATTACAGATTGTAATGAAATAAAACCTTATAAACAAAAACAAAATATATAATATTAAACATATTTCGTTTTTAAACAAAATCTTGTAAATTGTATAAAAAAGATATGCATTTTGAAACGCTAACTCTAAAGGTTCGAAGTATTACTTTCATAAATTCTATATAAACTATTTTACCAAAATATATTCCTGTTTTATATATTTCGCTATCAAATCAATTTCGTTTTTTAAAAGAAAGAAACCCTTATTTTACCCAAAAATGTAAAAAAAAATCATACATCCGTTTTATGTACCTTTTTAAAAAACTCTATCTCTTTAAAAAAAAATGTTCTTTAATGGAATTCATTCAAAAACTATGTAACATTTCTGTACCAAAATATATATTTTGCTTAGAACTTTAGTCTGGTTTTTATAAAAATTACAATAAATCTCACTTTCATCATCTAATTTTACTCTAAAATAAGTGAATTTTAATTCATTTGTTTATATAAGTTCTAAAATTTGTTTAAATATTTTCTGGTTATCCCTATATCTTATATTATACAAAATTTTCAGCTAAAATCTGTATGAATTGGACAATTCATCTTAATCCTTATTCCAAAAAATCTAACTCCCTCGCTAATCCCAATTGTAATCCCAAACAAAAGTGGGCTAAGCTCGCGCCGATTGAGTAATCCCATCGAGTTCCAGAAATTTTAGGAGCAGATCTATAAAAAGTGTATTCATTGATCGCTGAGTGATCATAAACGGGCAAATGTCGCGTCAAATAATTAGAAATGAATGCAGCTGACACAAAGGATGTGAGCCCAGAAAAGGTCCTGTAACCGAAATTTGGGAACAGAAGCCTTCTAGGCAGTTGGCCTCGCGAGTCGCGAGTTTTGGGCAATACTTAAAACTCACTTATTAACGGTGAACTACCAGGACCAGAAAACTGGTTCGGGATCGTGTCCAAACAAAAAACCCCTTAATGTCCCTAAAATAAACAAAAACATTGTAAAACAATCGAAAGGGCCCGCGGACAAAAGGCGATTTTATGACGGCCCGAAAGCGAACTAAAAACAGGACTCTAAGGATCCGATCGCAATGTAACGGTTGCACGGCGACACCAAACACGGCTTATAAGGTGATGTTGCCAGTGGGCCTGCCTGGCGACCTGCCCATCGGCCGGGCTCATAAAATGTTCACACAACAATTAGGCAGCCACAGCCCAGATTTTTTCCAATGCCTCGTCGCTTTTTTTCGCAAATCGTCATCAATTCGGGGGAATTTACTGCGTGGGCTGGGCCTGGGGCAAGGGTAGGTCCTCTATATGGGTTTCACGAGTTTCGGTCCAATCTCTATCAGGCACGGGCAAGTCATGTAACAGGGTATCACATTACCTGGAAGTCATTAGGGGCACACAAAAAGACTAATCCCTAAGTGAGGTATGTAAACATATGGTAATCTGGAGGACTAGAACATGGTTCGAGATCAATCAAGGATTTATTTGTTTATGAGATTTTATTATTAAATTTATGTATTTATTTATATAATTAATAGTTATAGTTTAAAACTAAAAAGGTAACCGCTGAGGTAGAGCAATAGTGACTAGGGGCCTTCAGCTCGTGAATTATTAAATAATAATATATACTCTGATTACTTATAAATATCATTGGAATTGATCATTTAATTATATTAAAAAATATAGTTTGGTATAACTTCGTTTGAACGAAAATACCTTCTAAATAGCCCTAAAGAGAACTACCTAGATACTATCGAAATTATTATTTTTTATTTCTCTTATAAAGTTTTAATTATGAATAAATAATAATATAAATATTTGTCCCAGAAACTATTTTTACTTTTATTTATTTCAATATTTTTTTATATATGGAAAATGGTTATTGTTTTCACGCTTAATGTTCTTTGAGTTTAAAATTTAAAACCATTATTTTAGTTTTTAGACATATTTATTTACAGAAGACCTGTTTTAAATTATTTGAAATTCAATAAATCCTTTTCAAGTTAGCTTATAGTTGTAACATCTTTATCGTCCAATCATCGGAGAATACTCTTTTCTACTCCAACCTTATCAATGACAGAATCTATCTATCCCTAAACACTCTAATGCATCTCTATCTGGATGTCGTAAATTAAAATCTGTCCCCCATAGACTTTAACAACCTGTAAAGAACCAAAAAAAGAAGGTATTTATATATTTCTCCCTCAATTATGTTAATAAATCCATAAAGAAAGCAAAGCAAGCGCCATTCACCCATAAAGCAGACTCCGAAATAAAACTCGAGGAGCAGTCAGACTGCTCTGAGATATATGTAGTTATAGAATGCCCCAGCCCTAGACCCGTTCAGATATAATAACTCATATATGTGAGTACGATTTGTGGGTATAATGTGTTCGACGGCGTCGCCAGACGGATGTGTGTCTTTGTTGCTGTTTGGCGGTTCGTTTAACGTTTTGGAGAGTTTTATGGCCATTGGCCCCGGGGCCGAACCCCACCATCCGATATACCCCACCGGATAACCCCCGTACACCCGCCCATCCGAGAGCAAGTGCATTTTGCGTTGTAGGGGCACCGCCTCCTCAACCACGCACAACCACACAATCAAACACCTTTATGGGTGCCGCGACATTAGCGATAAAATATCTTTGTTAATAAAACAAATTAAAGTGGAGAAGACCAACAAAAAATCCGACACGTCACAATTGCGCGAAAAAAACCCAAAAAAATAATAATTATTTTTGGATTCAACGACAAACCCTCTTCAATTTGGTAAAAAGTTTATTTTATATATACGATCATTGTCCAAAAAAATAGGCATAAATTAACAATGTTAAGTATAGCACGGGTTTTTTTGGGGAAATTAAAAAACAGTTTAAGGGGTATAATCGCTTAAAAACAAATTAAATACAAAAGGAATTTCATTTCGTTATAAATCTCGCTCTAGTGAGTGCCTCGAAAACGAAGTGCACAGCATTAGGATTAGAACAAGCCACAGTATCATAGGAATATAGTGTTTACAATAGTTTGACATAGTTTTTAAGTTGGGTTCTTTCTCGTCATAATTAAAATTAGCCATAGAATTTTCTCAGTTGCTCAGTATCAGATGAAAAATTTTATAAAAATATACACATGTCTTTATGGAAGAAGACGTAAAACTATTTATTGTATTTTTGCAAGGCTGACTTAAGATGCATTTATTGAAGACATTATTTAGTTTCTTAATTTACATTCTCAGTTGAATTCAATTTTTAAACAAATAAAAAAATAAATAAGATAATACAAATTAAAAATTTTCCATTTTCAGCAATGCCATAACACTTAAAATATTTTCACAACTACCTCCAAGTGTTTAGTACTTTGCGGCTGAACCTAATGGATATGCCACTTGCGTTAATGTGAAAACAAGGCAACACACACAGATACAGATACATCGATTTACATAGCTAATGTCCTAGGCCCTAGATCGCTACTGATGTCTATTTATATATGTACAGAGGAAGAAATTGCTCTTTATGTATAGTGGCGGGCTAACGAAACTACGCGGATCCGAGCACCTCATTGAGGATCATCTCCCGGGTCATCAGTTGGCCATTGTTCACCCGCGTCCGCGACCGACTCCGACTGAGTTGGGCCCTCCGCTCCGCTCCCGCCGGTCGTTGGCGGCGGGCCTGTCTATTCCGCTGCCCGAAGGCAGAGCCCGTTTGAAGAGCCTCCAGCAGGCTGTCCATCACGCCCTCCTGCGTCTGTGGCCCGTCCATGTCCACCAAGGCGGTCTTGTGTTTCTGGCGCTCCTGCTGCTCCCGAATGGACTGTTCTCGGGCCTCTTGCAGCCGGCGCTTCCTCTCCAGCTCCTCGCGCTGCCGCACATTTTCGTTGTGCGCCGCCTGGAAGGCATCCTTGAACGTCTTTATGTCCGCAAAGAACTCTTCCATGGTGTACTTGTTGTGATCGAAGGCATAGTACTCGCTGAGGTCCTTGAACAGTTTCTCCATTTGTAATTGCATTTTGCCTTTAAGAACACAATAACCATGTTATGATGGGAATTATGATTGCAATTGTGTCCAAACTCACCCAACACATCCACTTGCTGCCTGCACTCCGCGGCAAACTTGCTCATCACCTCACTGAACTTATCATCATCGCACTGCGGCACCTTGTTGTTTTGCAGATCTGTCTCCAGATTCATTACAGCCGAGTTCATTAGACGCATCGACTTCTGAATACCATCCATGTTCACCCTGGACGCCTTGTCCACATGCGAGAGATCGTCGTAGAAGTTGAGGGCGTCCGGGAAGCGCTTCTCCACCAAATCAGCCAAATAATGAAGCAGTGTCTGCTTATTATCAGAATCTTTTGTATTCGTGAGCTTGGTGAGATAGCTGATTTCAAACCCGAAAGCGGCTTCATTTTTCGATCCCGAATTCATGTAGTTTCCGAGCAGGAGAATCAGTTCCAAGATCTTGGAGAACTTCTGGCTGTTTCGCACTTCCTCGCACGCCGCTGTTCCCGCCACAATGTCCGGCTTGATATCCTGCACCATGTCCGCGTAGGTCAGCTTAAAGTTCAGATTATGAAGACGTGGCATCAGACGTTTGATTTCACCTGAAAATCATACCAAAAGTTACTATTTTGTCAACGAATTCCTGTTTATCCCACTCACCTATGGTAGCTGCAAACTGTTCGATTGGTGGCAGAGGTTCCCCCTTCGCCTTAATCTCCTGCAGGCGCTTTAGTTGCTCTGGGGGTGGCAGATATTGGATAAGTTGCTGCAGGATGTTGCTGGACAGGATGGCGGTGTCGCAACGAAGCAGGCATATCTTGATCTGTTCGTAGGACAGGTGCTTCAGGGAGCCGCCCAGCATGATGGCCAGATTCTGGGCCGTCTTGCCATCCAGCACCCGCAAATCGATGTTCTTCTTGGTCAGCGTCGTCGGCTTGTCCACTGCATCCTTTTGCTCCTTCTTGACCGGCTTGGAGGAGAACTTCATAGCCACCTCCGCAAGGAATTCGTCCTGAGCCAACTTATCCTCCTGACACTTGACCCAAAAGGCTTTCTCCGTCATATTGTTGGGCGCGATGGCCTTCCAGTTGGCCCGTTTCATTGGATTCTTGACCTCCCACTTCTTCTTCGGTTTGAGACCGTGCGGGAGCACGGGAACCAGCATCATGGGCGGTGGCGGCGGACCTCCGGGACGAATCATTCCCGGCATAGGTGGCGGCGGTGGTCCTCCCCTACCCATACCGGGCATGGGAGGCGGAGGAGGTGGTCCTCCGCCCATTCCCGGCATTGGAGGTGGAGGAGGCGGTGGCGGACCACCTCCCGCTCTTCCCGGCATAGGTGGAGGCGGCGGTGGGGGTGGACCTCCACCTGGCGGTGGCGGTGGCATGGGTATGTTGACTTTCGGCAACTTATTTGGCGAAGGAGCCGCCACACCATTGGCCTCCATCAGCTTGACCTTCTCCTCGAGATGAGCCGCCTTCGCCTCCGCCTCCTGCTTCGCGCTTACCAGCAGCTCGATCTTCTTCTCGTACTCCTCCGCTTTCTTGGCCTCCTTGGCCTTGGACTTTTCAACCATCTCGTCGAGAAGCAGGGAGGTGTCTATTTTGAAGTCCCTGTTCTCGAAATTCGGATCACAGTAGCCCTTGTGGAAGACAATCTGTGAGATGCACTCTTCGATCAGCTGATAGTAGGCTGGCCGGAAGTAGAAGTCGTCCCTGATGTACAGCAGATGCTGCAGAATGGACAGGAAGTAGGGCTCGGAAGTGGTGTCGGTGACCTGGTTCTTCAGCACCTCAAAGCAATCCGTGGCATCGTCCATGTTGAAGGTGACACTGTCGAAGCGCTGGACGAACTCCTCGAAATCATCCTCGCGGCTTTCGTTGAAGATTTTAAAGTGCTGCTGCAGTGCCTCGTTGTTGCTAGCCTCCACTATTTTGTTGAAGTCCTCCAGGTGGTCATAGAGACCCATTCGCATGATCTCGCAGCGTAGATGGAGGCGGAAGTTCAGGTCCGTGGGTGTGTTTGTGAGAGTGTTGATGAAGATCAGGCTGTGACAGGCCAGTTCCTTCTTAGGATCTTGCTTGTCCGTCACGAAGAGGGCATCCACGATCGGTCGGAACCTCTCGCTCGCCTTGAAGGAGGTGGATGCTATGGTGGTGATGGCTCTCAGCACCTTCTCGTAGCCATTTCGCTCGTTGACTAGGCAGAACGAAGCCAACAACTTGAGAGCTTCGCCCATGGTCTGCGGCTTGCGGGGATCGAGGGACTGGGCCAGCAGCAGCAACACACTGTGCTGATCCGGATTGAGGATGACGTTCAGGCCCCAGGTATTATTCATGATCGCTTTCAAGCACCGTATCGCCTCAAACTCGATCCGGTCCGAGGTGCGATCCTTTTTGGCTCGCGACAGCAGCTTCTCGATCTGACCGATGCCCGGCAGCCCGAACTCCTTGATCCACGAGATCGGGTTGCTGGTGAGGGCAACGCGGAGCGATTCCACGCACTGGTACACTTTGTGCTCGCTGTGCTCTCCATTCTGCAGGTATTCCACGTAGTCCGATGGCTTCTCGAAGCGGGAGTTGGCGCTGCGCTCCAGTGAGTTCTTGCCTGGAAAAGAGAAACTGGATTAGTGAAGCTATTCGATTACTTTTGGATTAAGTTCAAAAAAAAAAATACAGGCAAAATATAGTCACAGTCATGACATGAAGACAAAATGAATTTTATTTATTACTTTTTTTTTTATTATTATTTCTCAAAGTTCGCGCCCCTTTTCTTAACCTACTTTTAATGAGTCACTTCACCGCAAAAACAAAAAACGTCATTTTCTAAAAAAGCTTGTAGCTTGTAGAGGCTCGTTAAGAAAACATAATTATTAAACTAGTTAAAAAAAAATATATATGAATTATTTAAAAATATTTGAATGGGTAGTCAACAGGATCGTGAATAAATATTATTTCTTTCTATTACTCTAATAACCTTCGAATAATATTAAGGCCTCCTAACAACAATATAACAAAAATCATTCAAATTGATCAAAAACCCAGCCCACACTTTATACAATTTATCCATCAAGCCCCAACTACGCTAACTGTTTTAATAATTAACTCAAAACACCAATCCAAGCGTGTTAATGAACAGCTTTTTGTGCGATTATTTTTTGCCAGCCCCTTGTTTGAGTTTTAAATTTAATTTCGCCACAGGTGTATGTGGTGGAGGGTGGTGGTTCTGCCACAATAATCATGACCGACGAAAGAAGTATTTACTTCAGACTTTTTAATCGTTTACCTGTTGAATGCACTTGCCACTCGCCTTATGGACAAAATTGACGCCATCAGAATTTATTTTCAGCTTGATTTTGTCATAAGGTGTTTAGCTTTCCCATTTACATACATATTTGCATTTTATGGCAGGTCTAAAGTGTAAGAAAAAATAGCCTCGATTGGGAGAGTAGCTCTCTCATATTGTGCACTTGAAGAAAATGATTTCATTCTATAATGAGTATATTTTTAAAACAATCCAATTTATTTATTTTTCATCTAGAGTCTATATACTCATCTTTACTCATTTTTTTATTTCTCAAGTCGTATTTTACATGCTTTAAAAATTATTGTATAAATTGCTTATAAATTAAATGCAAAGAACGCATGACGACCAGAGAGTAGAGGGTTTAAAAAAATAAAAACCGAATTTCTCACTGCCACTTGACGTAATTTATAAGTAATTGTATAATCTGCATATACATAGTATGATAAAAATTTCAATGTCTTTGGCTCTCGCTTATTTTCGCATTCTTCGTATAATTATTTGATAAAAAAAAAAAAAAAAAATAAGTAAAAAAATATGTATATAAAAGAAGAGGATGGAAAGTACAAGGTTGTGGAGCAATTTAGCCGTTACTACAAGCGATAAGAGAACTTGGGTTCTGTCGGTCGCAGCAGTTGTACGCAACCCAAGACCCGATAATGGACCCAGCATGTGGCCCATCCATGGGGAATGGGAAGTTAACTGGAGCGAGAAGCCGCCAAGAATGAAGCTGAAAGCTGAGCTAGCAATGAAATATGTGCTACAACGGTAATTAAATTCTTGGAATAATTAAAATAAAATTAAATGAAATAATTAAAATGTTATTAAATTAATGTTGTAGTTAATTTAATACATATTGATATAAAATTTCACTTAAATGAGAGACTTGAAAGATAAAACCTGACATCACAAACCCCATCCATTAATGAGAATAATGTCAACAAAAATGATGACAACCCTCAAATAACGGTTTATGTGATATGAAAACAAATAGAAGAGGCGAAGGCGAATTGGCAAATAAAACAAAGGTGAGCAAACAGAAAACGAAATTAGCAGGCGCACGCACGCACACCACGATAAACGTAAAGCACACAGATACACGTACCGTTACCTGCTAATCTTATCAGAATTGGAATGCAATATACCACGGAATACAACAAAAACAAAGAAACGGTAAACGGTAAGAGTCATCGGCGTTCACAGCGAAAATCAATTAAGAGATTTTCCGTTTTACCTTTTAAATGCCACAAAATCATATCCTGGCGCTGTGACTTCGTCTTGGCCAGCAACGGTTCCCGCTTGTCCTTCGGAATATTCATGTCGTCGATGATCTCCAGGAACTTGGCATTTATCTCCTCCTCGCTGAGGCTCTGGATATACTCCTTCCAGTCCTCCACGCCCTGGACGGCATCGTTCTCGGAGGAAACGGGTCGTCCTCCATGGGTGAGGGTGCCGCTGTTGATGCTACCACCTTTCGATTTCGAGGGTCGGCCGAAGAGACTCTCCAAGATGCCACCACCAGTGGACTTTGTTTTTTCGTGTCGAGACATTCTGCAAACAAATAAATTATAATTATAATATATTATATATTTTTTTAAATTATTAAGATATATTTTTCAGACCCTCTATTTTTAAGACGCATTTTTGCCAAACCGAAATGTCAAGCAAAACAAAAATATCTTTGTGTTTTCGGGACATGCGCAGTTTTGTTTTGAAAGAAAAGGGAGAAAATTCTGCAGGAAATCCTACACACAGCTGTTTTTTGTTTACACTCCGACAAGTACAGGTGGTTTTCCCCAAGAAAATACAATCAATGGATGAAAGATTGCCGATATCGGTATTGAGTTTATTTACAAATTTTTTTGGGGTGCCCATTATGCCGAATCAGCCTCAATGGCGGCATTAAAAATACTCAATTACCATTAACTTTCTAACAAGCTACAGTGAAGCCTCATAAAAATAATCCTTTGTTTTTAATTCTTAATTTCTTGTATAATTTTACTGACATTTTTTTTTTGTCATTTGTCATTGGTTTTAATGGCCTTGCTATCTCTTTTTTTAATCTTACTTTAGATAAGATGTACTATCTGACCATAATTGGAAAGGGTTCTCCAATCCAATCACCACTGTGATAAACAAATGATTCGAAGCGTGAAAACGACTGATTAAAATTATAAACAAAAAGCCAAAAATAAACCAAACAAATTGGACAAATTCATCAAATTATAAGGCGCACTAAATGTACAAAATGATGAGATAATCAGCGCTACCAAAATAGGCAAAAAATAAAACAAAATTTGTGGTTATTGGGTGATTCATTTGGCCGAAATCGCCGGCAGTTAGCGTTTGAATCTGCCTCTATGGAAGGATGCGTTGGATGGCGGTGGGAAGCGCTGGAATCGAGGCACCTCATGAATCACTAATGGAACCAGCAGCTGGGGAGGTAAGCCAAGCAAGAGAAGTTTACAAAAAGCAGAAGCCTAACAGGTTTTGCTTATTATTCTTGCTCACTGAGAAATCTTATATTTTAAACAGATTTAGGAAACAATAATATAGAGTATATATATTTGCAAGACATTTTAAGACATTTTGATTAAATGGTAGAACGGAAAAAAGGGGTTCCTAGCTTATTTTAAACTTATCTGAACATACAACACATAAACTGGTAGATAAAAAATGTGGTTTCTGTGTCTACTTCTTGCCAGTTCTTAGAAAAAAATATATGTATTTGTAAACTAAAAGATACTATTTACAAGCTAAGACCCTTAGAGCTAATATAACCGGCTTTAAAAGACCCCCGTCTTTAGTAATTTATTTTTCCCAGTGTAACAGAACGGGCGTGCCAACTGGCAGTAGATCATTCACATTTCAAGACTAGAGAAATCAAATTTAATATTTATTGTGACTCCGCAAAAGGCCAATTGGGAACGGGTATGGGAATGTCTAGATCTCCGAGAGTCGAGTGTGCGGCGGCGGCGGTGGCTGCTGGATTTTGGAGTGTGTGGTGCAAGTGTGTGGGAAGAGGCTCAAGTGGTTGAGGCCGGAGAGTGGAGAGTGGAGCGACAAGTTCAAGCAGGGCAACAATTTCTTTTCAGGTCGCTGGCTAAGCATGTGGGGAGGAAATGCTTTCAACAAGATTTCTTTTGCCAAAGAATTTAAAGCAATTACAGCCACAGGCTCTCGTCTCATTCTCTATTTTGTTTACATGCCTATGAAGGCACTGCTCCCTGGGCTGGGTGGATGGGTGCATGCCGCTGCTGCAACTGCTGCGAAAATGTAAACAAGCTAATAGAACACAGGCACCGTCTAACAGCTCCGCCTGGAATTCCAAGAAAGAGTCAGTTTTTAAAAAAAGCAAGAATTCAAAAAAAAAAAAAAAAAACAACAAAAATGCGCTCACCTTCGCTTGATATCTGTGTCGCCTGCTCACTTTTGATTTTTTTTCGGTGGTTTACGTCATAAGACAGAAAAATAATGGCTTGGCAGTCTCACCCATACACACAAACACACACACACTGCACATACACTCTACACACACCTTTACATACAGTTGCGATCAAACGGCTTTGCCTGCTTGCTTCTTCTCTTGTTTTTGTTGTTGTTTGTGGCCTATGGCTTTTTTGTTTGTTTTATTGCGCGACGCTGACGTCGACGCCGCTTCAAACACACACTTTTCTGCGTGGTTATAATACCCGTCGTCAGCAACGAAAAAACTAAACCACTCCTGCCAAGTCAAGCGCCTATATCTTACTTTTTAGTTGCTTTTGTTTGTGCCACCACTTGTTGCTCTGCGACCGCGGATGATACATGAAATACAACCAGATTTCGGCTATATTGCTCTCTGAACGCTGTTTGGCTTTATCGTTTTCTATCCACTTGGCACGTAGATCGCTTCCACAGCCCGGTCGAAAAAAATGCGCAAAAATTCTCGTAAACTGAAATTCAGCGTTCTGCTCGGCGATCGGAATAAGATTATAGTGTGACCAAAGTCTTTCCTCTAAAATCCGATAACACTTCGTCATAACGCCAACTTCATAATAATCTAATCCGTTACAAAGTTTAAATATTTATTCTTAAGCTTTTCTTAATTAAGTATTGATTTTGTTCCAAAAGTATTACAAATTTTTTAAATAAAAGCATAAGAGTCTCAAATTCGGCTTAATAATCTACTTTTAGTTTTTAACATAAATTTTATTAAAGCCAAAAAATTTTTTAAAGTAAAGTTTTATTATGTTTATAGGCCCTTTAGTTTTAAAGAATTTAAATATTTTGTAATATAAAAAACGCTATGTTTAAAAGCTTTCTTAATTTCAAAGATCGAGATCGAAAAATATAAACCAAGTTGGCAGTGCTTTCTGTGTTGACCCGACTATGTGGCAACCCTAAAATGTGGCACTTCCATTTGACAGTTCTTGCATTTGGTTGAAAAATTGTTGAAATTCCTTTCCGCTTTTCCGTAGGATTTAATTAAGCTAAAATGCAAAGGGGTCGTGAGTCTTCGGGGGTATATGCCCGCAAAGGCAACCGACCCCCTGGACTGAGGGGCAAAGAAATAGGCTTGTATTACCGGAATCTGGGGCGTCAGCGAAAAAGGGAGGCCGGCGAACAAGGACAATCGGAGGAGCCCGCCATTAACTTAGGATGCAATGTCAGCGCTCCCGCCGGTGTCCTCCAAAAGGTAACAGAGTTCATACGTGAGTACAAGGAGGCTCTAGCAAGTGAGAGATGCGATGCGATGGACGCGCAGTTCAAGCAACAATTCGGACACATCCTGAGTGTTAACTTCGAGTCCTTTGTCATGGAGACGAAGGATAAGCACAGCGGCCAGTGTCACGAGAACTGCAGGCTAGACGAAAGGCTGAAACATGAGCTGGAGCAGCGCCAGCAAAGCGAAATCGGTCGAAAGCGGATGGCGGGACGCAATAACCTTCCCACCATGAGATATGCGACTAAAATCCTCCAGGCTGTACAGGAAAACCAGGTCATTCTCATAGTGGGTAGCACTGGATGTGGCAAGACCACTCAAGTCCCGCAGATTCTACTCGACGACGCCATATTCAGTGGCCGTGGTTCCTCGTGCAGCATTGTTTGCACCCAACCGCGCCGGATCTCTGCCATCACCATAGCCGAGTGGGTTGCCTACGAGCGCTGCGAAGGTCTCGGCCAGTCGGTGGGCTACCAAATTCGTCTAGAGTCTCAGAAAGCGCGCGATCGCGCCTCCATCACTTACTGCACTACAGGGGTACTTCTGCAAAAGCTTCAGGGAGATCCCTTAATGCACAATCTGAGTGTTCTGATCCTGGATGAGATACACGAGCGCAGTGTAGAGACGGACTTGCTTATGGGCCTGCTGAAGGCCATCTTGCCCCACCGACCCGAGCTGAAGGTCATCCTCATGAGTGCCACGGTCCGCGAACAAGATTTTTGTGATTATTTCGACAACTGTCCCATGTTTCGCATCGAAGGAGTAATGTTTCCCGTACAGATGCTCTACCTGGAGGACGTCCTGGCCATGACGAACTACGACTTCCGCAAGTCGAGCAAAAACGCTCGCCGTCCCAAACGATATAATTCCGAGCAGCAAATGCAATTTACGGCCATGATAGAGCCCTATATTCGAACCATCAGGAACTCGTATGACGGCCGCGTTTTGGATAAGTTGCGGCTGCCGGAGTCGGAGGGTTGCGAAGACTTGGGATTCATTGCCGATCTGGTCTACTACATCTGTGATAGAGAGCCCGATGGAGCCATTTTGGTCTTCCTGCCGGGCTACGACAAAATCTCCCAATTGTACAATCTACTCGACAAACCGTTCCTACCTTTGGGCCAGAGATGGAGGGACCAGTTGGTCCTTTTTGCCCTCCACTCCCTGATCCATACGTCGGAGCAACAGGCCGTTTTTCGACGACCCCCTGCTGGCAAACGCAAGGTCATCATTTCGTCCATTATATCCGAGTCTTCGGTGACCATCGACGACGTGGTCTATGTTATCAACTGCGGGAAGACCAAGTGCACCAACTATGACATAGAAACTAATATCCAAACCTTGGAGGAAGTCTGGGTAACGAAAGCGAACACGCAGCAGAGGAAGGGAAGAGCCGGACGCGTGCGGCCGGGCATCTGCTACAATCTGTTCAGTCGAGCTCGGGAAATGCGGATGGACGAAGTTCCCACTCCGGAGATTCTCAGGTCCAAGTTGGAGTCCATAATACTGAACTTGAAGCTGTTGCACATCGACGATCCGTACAACTTCCTGCGCACCCTCATTAATGCCCCCAATCCGGATGCCATCAAGACTGGGGTGGACCTGCTGATGCGGTGAGTTTGAAGAGGATTTAACAAAAGATAAAATCATTTCTAAATTTATTTTTATTTCCTCTGCAGCATGGGAGCTTTAGATTCGAATGGAATCCTCACTCCACTTGGCATGCATCTGGCCAAGCTGCCCATTGATCCGCAAATGGGAAAAATGATCTTGATGTCGGCACTTTTCTGTTGCTTGGATCCCATTACCTCTGCGGCGGCAGCCCTTTCCTACAAGTCGCCTTTCTACTCGCCCCTGGGACAGGAGAGCCGCTTGGACGAGATTAAGCGACAAATGGCGCGCAACATGCGGAGTGATCACTTGCTGGTCCACAATACTGTCATTGGGTTTAGGGAGAGTCGCTTTTCACGCAGTGACCGGGACTTCTGTCGCAAACACTTTCTCAGTTTCACGACAATGCAGCAGATCGAGAATATGAAAGGCCAATTCTCCGAACTTCTCTTTAACTCAAAGTATGTAATAAAAATATATTATTATAAAATGTTTCATAACTTTGTGTACCTTTACAGATTTGTGACGTCCAAGAACTGCAGGGACGGCATTTCCAACATGAATTCCAGCAAAATTCCCCTCCTGAGAGCTATCATTGGTGCTGGTCTCTATCCCAACATGGCCCACTTGAGGTAAACATAAAAAAACTATTGAAAATCTTGAAAAAAAAACTAAATTAATTGAATAATTTGAACAGAAAAGCACGGCAGTTGAAGAACAAGGTGCGAGCTATCCATCACATGTCCACGGATGATGGCCGCCGAGTTAACTTCCATCCTTCGTCCATAAACAGCGGCGAAAGTGGCTTCGAGTCGGACTACTTTGTTTATTTTCAACGACAACGGTCTACCGATCTGTTCCTGCTCGACTCCACAATGGTCTTTCCCATGGCGTTGCTCATTTTTGGCGATGGAGTGGAGACGGGTATGCTCAACGATAGACCTTATATATGTGTTGCCAAGACATATTAGTAAGTATTGGTCTTAAACAAAAACTATTGGATATTTAAATGTTCTATTTTCTAATTCCCCAGCTTCAAATGTGATATCGAAACTGCTGCGGTGGTTTTGGAACTTCGTACACACCTAGAGAAGCTACTACTAAGAAAGGCATTGTACCCAGCTCCGATAGAAGAAAATGGATTTGAAAAGCTATTATTCAAGTAAGTAAAGTTTACGTATGCGTAAATATTTGTTTTAATTTTAACCTTTTTTCAAATTTAGCATTTAGTATTAAGTATAGTGTTTTAGCTTTAAGGCATTATAGAGGAAGGGAGATGCGGGCACATTGAAAGTGACCGTCAACAAGAAAGCGCGGGGATTTTGAATAAAAATTATAATAAATTATTATCTTTTTCCTTTTTCCAGAGCCATTGAACAACTTCTGTCCCTGGATGAGAAAATGGGCGAGGATGATATCGACTCGGACGAAATCGACGACATATAATTTTCCATATTTATTTTTCAATACAAAACCCTTTGGCATGTAATAAAAACAAAACTTTTTTTTGTTTATAATAAATTATGAGTGCAAACTAGTCATGCAATAACAAAAGCGGCTCTTAGAATCGGACTAATCGTCCTCTAAAAGGGCAAACACATTTCGAGATCTTGGGGGATCCATCTCAACGGCGCCTTCCTCTTCATCGGCATTGGTCTCATCATTGGAGCTGTCCTCGTCCTCGTCATCACTGTCGGCAGCTGAAAATAAACATATTTAAATATATAGAAACTATTTCTTTTATAAGTCCAGGATGTAGCTATTAATTATACATTTTGGAAGGCTTAGACGCTCATTAAAATATAAAATTGAATGAGGCCACCATCGAATACGGAATACTTACTGTCTGAGCAAACGGAGGAAGTGTCCCCATTGGTCTCACTCTCAGGTTCGTCCAGCTCTAGCTGTTGGTACTTTCGGACCTCCGCCAAGTCCGGATGCTGGAGCCAGTGTTCCCGACGCTCCTCATAGCCTGGGGGATAAAACTGCAATACCAACTGCTGCTGGCCAGCAAGGCACAAGCGCAGAATGTGATTGGCGGCTCGATAGCGATCCGGTCGGGCCGCCTTGGCCGTCAGAAATCCCCTCTTGTAGGCCCAGGCGTCGGAAATGGCGACGGCCGACCACTCGTCATAGTCCTCCGGCAAGTGGAGCCTCAAAAGCTGAGGAAGGTTCAAATGCTCTCCAAGGAATTTCAGCGAACGATACGGTACGGCCAGTTGGGAGATCGGAAAACTTCCCAAAAGAACTTGAAGGCTCTTTGGTGTCGTCGACGGAAAGACTAACCCGGGGCAGTCGCACAACCGGACGAGGGGAGTCAAGAAAATAGTTTGAAAATGCTTTGTGTGTCCCGGGGTGCGACTCACACTGACCACTTTGCGTCCCTTCAGGGCGTTGATCAGCGAAGACTTGCCCACGTTGGGGAAGCCTATGCAACCGATCGTCAGGATTCCATTGTGGTACTTAACGTGCTCATGCGGTGTGGTGTCTATGCTGCTGCTGATCTTCAGCTCACCCTCAACCGCAGCCGTTACATCCTCCAGTATGTCCAGGTGGTCACTGCTCATATCCTCACGAATCTTTTTCTCCCAGTCCTTTAGGTCTACTTCCCCCTGGACATAACGCTGACACTCCTTGTAGATGTTATAGACTCCTTCCATGCTTCTGCGATGCGCCTGCGGTCCACGTTGACTTCCTTTACGGGATCGTGGTAAGAACGAAGCAAATAATACGACGGGCAGTTGCGGATAGCGCTCTTTAAAGTACTCTCGCCAGGCAACCACAACCTGCGGCTCCACCAGATCCACCTTGTTGAACACAACAATGGCCTGCTTCTTGAGGGTGTTTATAATGTAGTCGTACAAAGAGGGCGGAAACATCAGCGTGGCATAGCGCACGTCGACAATGATCAGCAGGATGTCCGAGAACTCCAGGACACGCCACAGCTGACGCCAGGTCTCTAAGTTCAGCTCGAACAGAGAAAGCTCCTTAGAATCGCTGGCGCGCTGTTTCTTTTGCAGTTCGTCCACATATTCCTGGCCATTAAATCGATGGAGAAAAAATGTTAAATGAAAAATCCGGGGATTATGGCATGACCTACCTTAAAGTACCGATTCTCGCTGCGATCGAGCTGCTCCTTGGAGTTGTCCGGACTCCAGGTGGGCCGTACGGGAAAGTCACAGTTGGCAAAGAATCGTTCGTCCACCTCGCGTTCCTTGGCACTGAGCACCTCCAGGGGCTTGAAGCCTTCCTGCTTCATTTGCTCCAGCTCCTTCTTACCCTCCTGGTAGAACTGCAGGTTATAGCGATTGACGTTCTTGTTCCGGTTTCCGCCACGACCAAACGGTTGCTCCATCAGTTTCCTTGTGGTTTCGGGCACATCGCTGTCCTCGTACGACTCCTGAGTGCTCCTTAAATATTTGGGCGGACCTGCCGGCATGCCATTGTTAGTCATATCTTGGAAAGTAGTTTCCTTTCCTCCCCCTTTTCACAGGTGGGCACTGTTTTCTCACCTTTCGTGCTGCGCTTCTGCAGCATTTGATCCTTCTTTTTCTTGCCGCTGAAGGCCACCTTGCGCCGCTGCTGTGGCATTGTCCTGCTGTTACTCACTTCTAGATAATTTAGTTATTCGTTTTAATGTTGTTAATTGCAATTGAATGTTGTTGCCGCTTCCCCTTTGGCGAATTAAATATTTACAGCCAGGTTGGCAGCTCTGACAAGGTGACAAAAAAAAGGGTTGTCGAGCTTCGGAAAGCTTACATGTATATGGCGCTAAAGGTATTTCATTTTATTCTTAGGATATAGGGGCTTACATTATAGGGAATACCATATTTACGACAAAATAAATCAATTTTTACCGCTTTCGATTTGAATCCTTAAAATAATAATATATTTGTTTAATAATAGCCCCCTTTAAGGGGGTCAACAAGTTGGCAATCCCCGAATAACAATGTTCAAAGTGCAATTACTTCTATCTTTATTTCTTAACCAAATACTCCACAAAAGATGCCGCTGAAGGGCATTAAAGTACTGGAATTCGTGGGCTTGGCCCCAGGACCACTTTGCGGCAAGATACTCAACGACTTTGGCGCCACAGTAACCCGCATTGACAAGGTAAACAAATGGCAAGACCACACAACTGTCTCCTAATTAAATTAGTACTGATTTCCAGATTCTCGATAATCCCCTCGATGTGCTGCAGCAGGGAAAACGAACCATGAGCCTCGATTTAAAGAATCCGAAAGGCCAGGCATTGGTGCGCCGACTGGCCACCCAGTGTGATGTGCTCATAGAACCCTTCCGGCCGGGTGTGATGGAGAAGCTGAACCTCGGACCCGCCCAGCTATGTGCAGAGAATCCCCGCCTGATTTATGCCCGCCTTACCGGATTCGGACAGCACGGACGACTGGCCCCAAGGGCGGGCCATGACATCAACTATGCCGCCATGTCGGGAGTGCTGTCAATGCTGGGCCGCCGAACGGAGAAACCCACTGCACCCATTAATCTCTTGGCAGATTTCGCCGGAGGCAGTGTCATGTGCGCCTTGGGCATCTGCCTTGCTCTTCTGGAGCGTCACAATTCCGGGCGTGGCCAGGTAGTAGACTCCTCCATGGTGGAGGGAGCTGCCTATGTGGCCAGTTGGCTCTTTATGTCCCGGAATCTACCAGTTTGGGGACACGAGCGAGGCAGCAATTTTCTGGATGGCGGCGCCTATTGCTACGATACCTACGAGACAAAGGATGGTCTGTTCATGTCCGTGGGCGCCTTGGAGCCGCAGTTCTTTGAAGTGCTGAAAGGGTGTCTGAAGCTTCCAGAGGATCTCTCCCAGTTTGCGCCGGAAGACCAGGAACGAGGCAGGAGACTGTTGACAGAGGCCTTTCTAACCAAAACCCAAGCGGAATGGTCGCAGATATTCGAGGACTTGGATGCATGCGTCTATCCTGTCTTGGACTACAGGGAGGTTCACAAACACGATCACAACCGGGGGAGAGACTCGTTCGAAGTGACTGGCGATGCACTAGCTCCACGTCCAGCTCCACGGCTGAGCAGAACTCCTGGCAAGTTAAACCAGGAGCGTGATAACAAACAACTAGAACTGATTGAGGAATTGCAATTGAAACCGGAGGAGTTAAAGGAGTTGCTGGATTCGGGCGTGCTTGCTCTTCCTAAGAAAGCCAAGCTTTAGAAGGATATTGTAGATCAGTAACTGATATTTGATGATTTATTTTTTGTAAAGATTTTATTTGTAATTATACTTTTTAATTCCTTGTAAAAAAAGTAGCAATTTTGTATAAAATTATCTTGTAGGTCTTGCTTACCTTTGTCATTTTGTTAAGATCTGATGAGGGCATAGTCCCTATATTTAAGATCTGATTAACTGAGAAAATAAACCATATATATAGGTAGAAATAAAACACATTTGAATTGTTTTTGCTCTTGCATTCAAAGATCTTTTATTCTCGCATCTCTTGCACACAAACACATATTACATTTGCTAAAATTTCGCGTACAAACTATCAGTCATACAATTTGTTTACGAACAGTTGGGTCGCACTTTGATAATATTCAATAGGGTGTGAAGATGGATATATACTGAGATGGATGCTACAGCATTGGAAAGTAAACATGAATTTAATTATATTATGACCTCCTATATACTATTTCGTGCATAACCGCCGTTCGTTCGATCTTGCTCATTTTAATCTCTCTCTCGCTCGCTGATTAATGACTAAAAATTTAATATATACTAGCATACTAGCAGACAGAGAGAAGTAGTAGCACATGTCGGTGTTAATGGATATAATAATTGGGCCAAAGCACCGCGCGTCAGCGTCCCAAATTCTCAATATTCAGGATAAATCCCATTACAATGTTGGTTGTGGGTGTAAAATTTCACTAGTTGGCGTTTTGGTTGGTTTCCATTTCGTTTTTTGTCGAGTTTGGTGTGTTGTTCTCGTCCCGCGTAATTAGTCCTTAAATTGTGAGTCCTTAGGTAAGTTGTAGTTGTGTTTGTTGTATAAATAGTAAGTCTCAGTTCTCAGTATAAAATCAGTACCATATGTTGCTTTTTTCCAATTTTTTTAGTTTTTTGTTTAGTTTTGTTATGTTTAGTTTACACTTACAATTTGTATTTCATTTAAAAAATATCATTTCTCTGCTGCGCGTGGTGCTTTTTTTTCGTTTTATTATATATACTTTTATTTTTGTATTCTCATTATATCATACACTATATCATCAAATACATCTCACACATCCAGACAACACAATGATCAAATCACAGGCAAAAGTTACAGTTTTTATTTTATTTCTTATGATTTTTGTTTCCATTTGTTTTTTCTTTTGTTTTTTAGTTTGGATCAGACGACAACCACTGGCACACCGGGTAAGGGTCAAGATGCAAGCCCATTGTAACACTCCGATATACCCCAAAAAAAAGGAGGTCCTTAGTCCTTATTGGAAGCTTGCATTTCAACCGTTTACCAGCTTACTTATTCTAATGACATGAAATTCTTTCTTAATCACTAAATGTAACAAAATCCAGAGTTCTTTAATATTTCATAATCTGTTTTCTTTTTGTAATTGGAATGATACCATACAGTCACAGTTGCACACATCCATTCTTACTTTTCATAAAACTAGTCATGTAAGTTGTGTATAAAAGATAGAAATTTTTGTGCTAAATGATGAGTGTTTTAGTTTAGTTTGCTGACTTTTTCTTGTCACATACTCTTCTCTCACAACAACCATCATGAATGCCAATCATCACATCTCATTCAACGCACAAGCACCATCAGTACCATCAAGCTTCTCAAACTCAATCTCTCAATCTCAAAACACCTGTGAAAAATGTGCGAGAAAAGAAGTGATATCAGAAACATTAAACCTTTGATAGATTGTCTAACTTAGGGGGTAAAATTGAAAATTCTAGGCATCACTTACATTTCGCATAACACAGCCATAGACTTGCTAGTTCCTTGTGGCCGGGCGTTGCTCCTACCAGCTCTCTCTCTCTCTACATTGGCCTCGGGATTCAGAGTCACCCACCAATCATTCAAGCGGCCATCATTCAAGTGTCCGTCTCATCCTCATTAATCCACTCACAGCTAATGTTAGTATTAATTTCATTAATTTTGGCCATTATGGTTTACAATTTTCTCTCATGGTTGCCATTTCAAAAATTTTAGTTTAATTTTTCAAAATTTTGATATGTTATGCAATTTGATAAGCAATTATATACTCTTTTTTTTTTTTTTTATTATTTTTCAGTTTCCATGTGGACGGCTGTACGATATTTCTTTTATTGGAAAAATAAAAGAACCATTACCAATTTACCAACTGATTTCATTTTGAAATGACAACCCTTTTGAGATGAAGAGAATTCGTCATGAAAAGTCCAAAAAAAGTGCGATCGATTTTTGAACTTTTCGAGATAAATTCTTTACAAATAGTGTGCGCTTATATCTAGAGTAACTATTCTATAGTTCACTTCATACGAGTCTCACATATATACTTAGTGTTATGAAATGTTTTGAAAAGATTTTAAACGGTTAGTTTTGACTTGATTTTTTGGACTCTCTATATCCATCCTTTTTCTCTCCGTTCACAGTCGCGTCTTTTCGTAAGGTAGTTATGTTCTATTTTTTGTGGTTTTTGTTTCATTAATTAAATGACGAAAAAGTGAAATGAAAATGTATGAGTTTTGGGGGTCAAGGTTTCGTCCTACTAAGGCTGTCATGTAAATTGTCTTTAAGCGCCCTCTATATACTTCTATGTAAATAATAGTATGTAAAGTATGTTTTTCTTTTTGTTGTATACCCTGGTCCGTTGCAGTTTCATTCATTTATCTAATATATATATTATATATTAATTATAAGTGTGTCGTGTGTGTGCGGCAGGTAGTTTTTTGGTTGTTGTTTTTTGCTGTCATTTTTTAATCGTTGCTTATCTTTGAATTTAATTTAAAAAATATTTATTAAATTAAATAAAATGAGAGGCAAATTAAAGCGTCATTGGTTGGAATTAATGAGAGCACACTTAATGCTTACACACAAAACATAGAAAAATATTTTCATTCATTTGTGTTTTTGCTTTTGGGGCTTGGGGCGAGCAGCTGCTTAAAGGATTTAAAAATTTGTTTAAGTGTATTTTGCTCTAGGTGGTGTGGTCCTTGAAACAGCCACGCCCCACCGCCTTTGTACGTCCCTAAGTCGTTTCGTAATTCGTTTTTTAGTTCCTAGTTTGGTTGCTCAGTCGTCTTTGAGTGTTTTTGTTTGTTTAACATTTAGTTTCGTTAAGTTTCGTTTGTTGTATATTTGAATTCAAATCCGTTTAAAATCTTTTTGATTCGTTTTCTTTGTTTGTTTCTTTTTTGCTTAAATTTAAGACCATTCTTTCGCTTAATTAATAATATCACACAACACGCAAACACACGCGCGCCAAAGTAAATTCTTCATCCAGTTTCATACATTTATTGAGGGGGGTTCTCCATCACAATCACATTTACAGAGTTTATCTCAGGCATGCAAGCACCCACATTCTCTAAAAATATTTTTATTTTGGGCGTAGATAGTAAATTGTCGGACAGAGCCAGGCACTCAGACTTATAAACATGATACGCACTCTCATATCATCACATTCATCACATTTTTCATCACGCACATTACATTCCATTCATCATATTTTTTTGGTTTTTTTTTTTTAGTTTTTTTTTCTAGGGAATACGAATTAAGGATAAGGATTTCTTAAAAAAATAAAATGTGATATCTGTGCTACAAGTTAATGTTTCCAAGGAGTTTGTAATGCATAATGTTGTGTTTTTACTTTTTGAATCAATTTTTAACCGATTTTTACACTTAATCTTAACTTGACATAATTTTTAATAACAACTTCGATTACTAGATGTTTTTGGATAATTCCTAAAATCGGGACTCCATTCAACGCAATTAATATATAGCCCCGACCGGCGTTCAAGGCCCATAATTAGTCAGAGGGGGGTTTCGATTGGCTACTATTTTGTATAAATCTCACACGCAGTTCAACAGAGCTTAATTAAAAATTATAAATCTTAAGGGAGGTTCAGTTTTTAGCTTAAACTAGGGGGGTTTTATAAACAATGTGTTCTTAAAATATACACGTTGCACAGCAACAATAGATCGGACAAACAAACTTAGCAGATAGAATCTTTTTTATCAGATAATTCGGACTGAACTGAAATGGAGAAGAGATTTCATAAATTAAATAGTGTTTTAAATTCTGGTTAAAAAATAAAATAAGTATAAGTGTGCAGGTAACCAGACCATCGCGGACTGGAAGTACTCACCAGTTTGGCTGCATAACACACTATCTTGAGGGTCGGGTCGGGTCGGGTTCTTGAGGGAAACATTAACCTCTAGCAGTTGAATTACTGCGTTATACCCTGGGTGTTGATCTTCTTGATCTCCTTGGCGGCCCAGGTGCACAGCATCTTGGTGCGCTGTCCCTTGGATCGCTTGCCCTCCGCCAGAAACTGGTTGATCACCACGTCGTCCAGCAGCGGATACAGGGCTGGCCCGAACGATGTACACAAGTCTCCGATGAAACCGGCGGCACTGGCCATCATCGAATCGGAGACATCGCCCTCCTGAGCCACGCGCTTGATGAAGCCGATGATGTGCATCAAATGTGGTTCCATGTGCATGACGTCGGGGTGGGCGGTCTGGTCCACACCCTTCAGGCCCTGAATGATGCCAGTGTAGGCCTCCAAGACACTTTCGCGCAGCTCGCTAATGTACTCGTTCATGTCGTAATTATTGGCATCCGGCTAAGGGTGATGAGGATTTAGTAAAAAATTAAAATAATTAATCGAATAGTGGCCTACCTGAAGGTTGGAGGCGCCGCAGAGCATGTCCAGCACCACATTCAGGTACTTGACGAAGTGGGAACCGATACTGAGGGCGATATCTCCGAAGGCGGACAAAATCTGCGGCTTGACGCTGGGATGCAGGGACGGCTGGGAGAGATTGAACAGCATTACGGACATGATTTCATCGCAATAGGGCACCATCAGATCCTTGAGAGCACGGAATATGTCACCGGTGAGACCGACGGATGCACAGCACACTTGGTACTCCTCGTGATTCTTGAGACCCATAATGAGGAAGTCCTTGAAAGCGGGCATGTACTTGGCGAACTGCACGCCCAACAACTCCACCAAGGTGGAGACGGCCAGGAAGGCATCCTCCTGCACGCCACCCGACTTGCCGGCGCTCGAATTGAACATGGTCAGCAGAGCGGTCATAATGGCATCCGATATTTGGGGGGCGTCCTGTTCGCGCACCTTTCGCAGGACACTCTGCAGGGTAGCGCACAGCAGGGACTGCAGATCGTTGAACTGATGCCGGTCGCTGTGGTTGCTGATGTGCGTCTCCATCTGCATCACCTGGTTCAGTCGCTCCAGGATGACGATAGTGGTGCGCTGCACAATCAAGTAGCAATCCAGTGGCGAGTTCTTGATCATGTCCATGAGTGCCTCATAAGCAGCTCCCCTCAAGTTGGCCTGGGCACCGTCGGATCGATCCGTGGTCTCCAGCAGCTGGGTGATGATGTACTCGAAGTACGGGGAGAGGGCGTAGGTCTCGGGAGTCTCGCCCTCGGTGACCACGGCTGCCTCGTAGGCGGCATCCGAGAGTCCAATGAAGGCCCAGCAAACGTTGGCCGAGACCCTGGGCTCCGACTTAAGACTCTTCACGAAGCACTCGAGCAGGGTCTGCAGATATGTCTTGTTGATGGCCGCCTCGGGTATTATGTCGCAGATCCGTCCAAAGGTCCAGGCGGTGGTGTCCCTAACAATCACACTGGAATCGTACATCAATCGGATGAGCGTCGGCATCGCCTGCTCCACGAGCGGCTTAAGGGTGTTGGTCTCTAGGCCATTAAGAATGGAGCCGAAGGTCATGACGGCGGCATCACGGAACCGCCAGTTGGGCGACTCAATGTTCTCCTTGATGAAGGGCAGGACATGGGGCACAATCTCATCCTCGCAACAGGTGGCCAGCACCATCAGACACACCGAGGCGGCCTTGGCCGGACTCCATGTATCTTCGTCGTCGCATTCGTCCTGTTTGGTCAATTTCTCGACGAGCACGGGCGCCAGGAACTGCAGAGCGCCCCGGGCATAGTGTTTGGAGACACGTTGTGGTGCGCGGCCCTGGTCAGTGGCCTCCTGGCTCTCAATCGCCAAGTCGATCTCCTCGTCACAGACATTGGACCAGAACTCAATGCCCTGCAGGGCGATGGCATCGTTGTCCGACTTCATGGCGGCCAGAGTGATGGGAAAGAGGGCCTGGGCCATGTAGGGCTCCATGAACTGATAGTACAGACTCATGATCTTCACCAGACACTGGAGCGCCGCCACACAGATCTGTGTATCCTGGCACTGGGTCGCCTCGCACACCACCTCCATGATGAAGTTACGCTCCATGTCCTTCTCGAAGTTCGATTTGGTGAACTCCAGCGAGTTCAACAGAGCGGTGGTGGCTGCCAAGCGGACGTGGTTGCTCGGCTCCACTTTCCTCATGCCATGGATGATGGCGGTGAGCACTTCGTTCGACTGATTCTCCAGAACGCCGAACCGAATGTCCTGGCAGATGTAGCCAATGGCCTCCAAAGCTGCCTCGCGGTGCATTTCGCTCGATCCATCGCTTACCACCTTGGTGACCAGTGTCTGGATGAGCGGCGCCCACCGGTTCATGGGCAACTCAATAACCGCCACATAGGCAACGCACTGGGCGGCACAGGATGGTCGGGTGTTCTCTGTCCCCAAAGCCACAAGAATCTACAAAGAAGCAATTGTTTAAAAAGGGAATACATTTTGGATAATTGCATGGAAACTCACATTGTTCTTGATAAGCTCTCGGATCTCGCTGGGGAACTGATTCCAGCGCTCCTGATACTGTTGGCTGACTTTCTCGTCCTTGCTGGTCAGGTGGTTCTTCAGCTGGAGGCCGGCTGCCATTCGGGCCACGGCGCTGTTTGTCGTATTAACTAGGATTTCGGATAAAGCCTTGAGGAACTCGGGCAGGTTGCCGTTGGCCGCCTGCTCCAGAAAGTTCTTAGCCGCCAGCAGTTCATTTTTATCTAAATTTTGAATTTAAAAAGAAAAAAAGCTCTTTTTTAAGCTCTTATATAAAAAATAATGGGGTGATGGGGGTTTTTGGGGAATATGCTCCATTACTTGGAATCCCTAAGTATTTTGAGGTTAGGTTGGGTTAAGTGCCCGAATTTTAAAAATCCTTAATTGTAGGAGCGCGTTTATATGTTCATATATGTATGTATGTACATACATAGGTATGATTGTATGTCTTGTAGGGTATGTACGGATGTATGTGTGTGTGTGCCCCTAGCAACCAAACATATGCGAACCACTATTGCAACCCTGCGCAACATACAAACATACATACATCGGGCGTCCCTCCCGCCACAACGAACAAAAACGACAAAAAAAAAAGCAGATGCCCCTGGCTGGGGTATGATATAAAAAAATATATATATATGTACATACGTGCTACATGATTATTGCAACTCACCTGGCGACACCGTCTTCTCCAAAATGGCAATCAGTTGCATCGCTATATCGGAAGTCATTTTTGCGCTCTTTTTTTTTTTCTTACTTTACTTTACTTTCTATTTCGTCGGTATGCTATGAGTGTGTTGGAATTTTTGCGTAATTGCAAGACGATTTTTGAGCAGCTGGCAAAGGCATAAGAAACAAAAGAAATTATTAACACATTAGTCTGCAAGATCGATGATTTTTGATATTTTTTTTTTTTCGGTAGGTGGGGGAGGTGGCTGGTTGCAACACCTTGAACGTCACGAAATTGATTTTTTCGCCTTCACACACATACTCGCACACTCACGTCGATGCCTGAAATTGAAATTGAAAACGAATCAAACTCACTTTTTGTTGTTGCTGCCTTCTTATTGATTCCGCACCAGCCAAAAAAAGCGCGGGATGCCAAGCGGTTGCTTTTTGGGGATTTTTTATGTATTTAAATCTCACAGATTCGTTGCGACAACGCTGGCAATATATCTTTTTTGGTGGCTGCCTTTCAGTGAGTTTAATGAGGAACAGGCCGGTTCTATGGATTTTATTTCCCCTCACACATGGAAAGCTTTTGACTCGGTGGCAACACTATGGGCTTCACTGATAAATGACAGTTGGTTTTGAATTTACTTCACAGCAATCGAGTTTTCGTAATGAATCGTAAAGAATATTTTTTTTTAACGGATAAAATGATTTTTTATATAATTTAAATTTCGTAGGTAAATCGTTGATTATTTCATGCCTTGGTTTGAAATTTTGTTTTTATTAAAAAACAAGTTGGCAGTTATACTAGAGGTGGCACTATCGATATATTTATTTTTCATCAAAAACTATCGTTGCTTTGACAGCTCTAGCTCGTACGGGTGCTGACGTTCGGCCAAATAAAAAGATACGTAGTAAAAACACTTGAAAATCGAAATTTTCCGACATATAAACTGCTAAAGCGGGTTTCCCGGGCACCGCTATTGGGAAGCTGTGTGGAGGATTGCAGGAGAGTCGTAAAGCCGTCGTACAGATCACGTTGCCCATCATTTCATACAAAAAGGGCGAAGCTGAGTAGCCCAACCTGCTATTGCTGATTTTCTTTCGAACCAAATTCAAGATGGTCCTGCTCTCCGGCTCCTTGGGGGGCTTATTTCAACTACTAGCACTCATTCTGCTACAGATTCTGACTCCGGCTCTGCCATTTTATCTGCCCGGCTTGGCACCGGTTAACTTCTGTAAGAAAACCGACGTCTCAACCACATGCAAGGTATATTCTACATGTATACGTACGTACGGGTGGGTGGGTGATAGTGTGTGGTTCTGTGTGTGTGTGTTTGTGCAGCAAAAACAAAAACAATTAGCAGAAGCTGTGCAACTACAATTAGTAATAACGTATGTTCTATTTTCTAATGGAAACCAGAAAGCGGAAGAGCTCCGATAAGGCCCTGCGGTCGTTAAGTTCTTCTGATATGCTGGTTCCACATCTCCCGGTTTTCTACTTCGTCTGGCCACTGCTACTGCTACAGCTGCTGACGTCGACCGAGTTGGACACGATGCTAAAATTCTAAACTTTGACGAGGCTTGTTAGCTCAGGTGGCAGGCTGAACTATGCAGGTTACTGTCTGCAGAAAACGAAAGACTAAATTAACAAAAAAGAAAGGGCTTCGATTGTGTTGGGAATATCAGAAAATATTGCCTGTTGGATCATAATTTTTAACTTAAGGTTTAGTAATATACTTGTATAGATCGCTTGTTTTTAGTATCATTAAATTTTATCAAATCTCAATAGTAGTAAGCTGTTATCTCCAAAAGGAGCAAGGCCTTGGCTATATTTATAGTTATATGGAGGCTTCCCCAGTTCTTAGACTTTTGGGGAAAATAAAAAAAAAGGGAAAGAAACCTTTGATAAGTTCTAAATAGAGTTTGTTTAATTATTTAATTAAGCAGAAGTCAGTTTGTTTATAATTTTCAAAATTTTCCACCATTTCGAGTTTACAAGGCATTTTAGGTTTCATATTGATAACAAATATAAAGAAAAAGAAAAGTATAGACTCTCATGTGGGGACTGTGAAACCCAGATAAGATTAAAGTTAAAACGATACTATACTAGGAATTTATTTAATTACTTTTATATCTATTATTGATAATCTCTTCTAGTCTGATGTAATCTTGTACGTTAACCGATTGAACACCGAGGAATCCGTCATCCCGTACGAATATCATCACTTTGATTTCTGTTTGGGCAAGGAGGAGAACTCGCCGGTAGAGAATCTGGGACAGGTGGTCTTCGGCGAACGTATTCGACCCGGGCCGTATAAGATTCAGTTCTTGGAGAACCAGCAATGCACAGAGGCTTGCACAAAGGTGTACAAGGGCGGCGATCCGATCAGCCATCGCAAGATGATGGTCTTGAAAAAGGGCATCAGCTTGAACTATCAGCATCACTGGATTGTGGACAACATGCCAGTCACTTGGTGCTATCCCTTGGAGAACGGAAAGCAATACTGCGGCACTGGCTTCCCCATGGGCTGTTTGGTTCGGCCCGATGGCGAGGGCTGCCCCATCAACACGATCTACAACCAACCATTGCACTACTATCCCTTCAATCATGTGGACCTGGAGATCACATATCACAGCGGCCAAATGGAAGAATGGGGCATTGGCTTTGGCAACAGTGGTCGCATCATTTCGGTCAAGGTTACACCCAAATCCATTAAGCACACCGATCCCAAAAATCTCAATTGTCTGAGTACTGAACCGCTGGCCATTAGCGAGACGGCATTGAAGGACGGAGAAGAACTGCAAATTATCTACACGTACAGTGTGAAGTTCATTAAGAACGATTCCATCAAGTGGTCCTCCCGTTGGGACTACATTCTAGAGTCCATGCCTCACACGAATATCCAATGGTTCTCGATTCTCAACTCTCTGGTAATTGTTCTCTTCCTGAGCGGTATGGTGGCCATGATTATGCTGCGCACTCTGCACAAGGACATCGCTAGGTACAATCAGATGGACAGCGGCGAAGATGCCCAGGAGGAGTTTGGCTGGAAGCTGGTCCATGGTGATGTATTTAGGCCACCGCGTAAGGGCATGCTGCTCTCCATTTTCCTGGGATCTGGTGTTCAGGTCCTGGTGATGTCAATGATTACATTGGCATTCGCTTGTTTGGGTTTCTTGTCGCCCGCCAATCGTGGCGCTTTGATGACCTGCTCCATGGTTCTGTTCGTTTCCCTGGGCACCCCGGCTGGCTATGTCTCGGCCCGCATCTACAAGAGTTTCGGCGGCCTCAAGTGGAAAAGCAATGTGATCCTTACCTCCATCGTATGCCCTGGGTGAGTCCGTTGAAAGCCAGCACATTAATTTATTTTATTTATATATTTTTTTACGTTTTAGAGTGGTATTCTCGCTATTCTTTGTGATGAACTTGGTCTTGTGGGGCGAGAATAGCTCGGGTGCTGTCCCCTTTAGCACTTTGGTCGCCTTGTTGGCTTTGTGGTTCGGCGTTTCGGTGCCTCTTACCTTTGTGGGAGCCTACTTTGGATTCCGCAAGCGAGTGAGTTTCTAAATCACTAGCTCAATGACAGAACTTGACACTTAAAATGTATTTTACAGGCCCTGGAGCACCCGGTGCGCACCAACCAGATTCCTCGCCAGATTCCCGACCAATCGATATATACCCAACCCATTCCCGGCATTGTGATGGGCGGAGTTCTGCCCTTTGGCTGCATCTTCATTCAGCTGTTCTTCATACTTAGCTCCCTGTGGTCCAATCAAATGTACTACATGTTCGGCTTCCTGTTCCTGGTCTTTCTCATTTTGGTCATTACGTGCTCGGAGACAACGATCCTGCTGTGCTATTTCCATTTGTGTGCCGAGGACTATCATTGGTGGTGGCGCTCCTTCCTGACGTCCGGCTTCACAGCTGTCTATCTGTTTATCTACTGCTGTCACTACTTTGTGACGAAGCTTTCGATCAAGGATAGCGCCTCGACGTTCCTGTATTTCGGTTACACGGCCATCATGGTATTCCTATTCTTTCTGCTTACCGGCACCATTGGCTTCTTTGCGTGCTTCTGGTTCATACGCAAGATCTACAGCGTGGTGAAAGTGGATTAAGATGATAGAAATGCCAACAGAGATGGAATGGAGTCCGTGCAAAATTGTATTTTTGTATGTGTAGCCACAAATTTACACTTAAGCCTAATGTGTGTGTGATTTCTGCGCTGTGCGCCCGGCCGGCAGTGTCAGTTTTCTGTTTATTATAATTACGATTGTACGATGTACGATATGTACAATAACATATATTTGTATCAGGCATAAAAAACAACAAAAAAACGTGGAGTAACAAAGCGCGCAATAATCTTTAAGCAGTAAGCAGGGCCGACGTATTGGAGTTTCAAATTATTTGAAGCATCTTTTGTATAGTTCACAGTTTTTTTTGTTAATCTTTAGGCGTAAAGTTTAGCAATGTCCATTTCCCGCTTTAGCAACGATTCCAAAACAAAATAAAAAACCCTACAACAAAAACAAAAAAAAAAAAAAAAGTCCAGATTGGAAAGTACTGACCCGCAAACCGAAGTACTTTAAACACCGTTCTCTACTTGTAATATCAAAGCCTAACAACTGTAATTAGTGGCTCGTCTTAGCCGTAATTCGAGCAGGATTTAATTCACATGTAATATTTTAAATACTTTAGTTTAAACTATTTAAATCTAACTTGCGACTAAAGAATAAACGAAAATATAAATTATAAAAACGAAAAAAAAGAACGATGTTGGTCGCCCTCTGGTGCCAAGTTTTTCTCGATTGTTGGTTGAAATGAGTGTTGCATCAACTTTTAGCCCAACCCTTGCCCAAAGTGACAGTTCAGCTGGGCCTTTTTGTGGCTTCACGACAAGGGCTGGCCAGACCCAGCCAGTGCGAACAAACGCTTCCAGTCCAGAGCTTGGCTATCCGGCGCATCCATGTCGGATATTGAGGACAGCGATGTGGATGAGTACGATGAGCTGTCGGAGCTGCGACAAAAACAGCAACAATTCCAAAAGGCTCCCCCCGATTCTCAGACCTCAGTCGATGTATGTACATATATCTAGGATATCTACTGTATCTTAATATTGTAAGCTTTTTGGTTTACAGGAAGCCTTCGATCTGGACGACCTGCTGCCCACAATTGGCGAATTTGGAAAATACCAAAAACTATTGGTGTTTGGAATATGCCTGCCCGCCTGCATTCCATGCGGGTTTTGTGCTTTTAATCAGCTCTTTATGGCTGATACTCCGGATGACTATTGGTGTCGCATACCGGAGCTGTTGGATCTGCCGCTGGAGCAGCGAAAATCCCTGGCCATACCCAAGGAACTGGTGAGTAACGGTGTGGTGGCAGCCATACGAGTGCTAAGGTTATCAAGTCGGCCCATTGATTGTGCGTTTGGCGGGGTGGATGGTCAATACGAGGGTGGTTCGATGAGTAATCGAGAGGTCAAATGACGAAATGGCCAGGTTAAGGCAATCGAAATGGGTAATTGATTTGATATTGATTTTCAAGGGGCGCTATTATACATAAAATAGACTTTTTAAGGCCATAACAACCCATTTTTTTCAGGAAAACGATGAACTGGTTTACAGCAAGTGTCTCACCTACGGAGTTAATTGGACGCAGCTACTGGAATCCGGGGAAGTGGATGACCTGACCATGATGGAAGCCAACAGCAGTTGGCCTTTGGTCAAGTGCAGCCAGGGCTGGGAATACAACACTAGCAATGTGTGGTCCTCCATAGTGATCGATGTGCGCAGTACCAGAAGCTACCAGCTCCATCTGCTACTCTTCCAAAATCATTCATACTTCATGTAGGAGAAGCTTGTAACATTTCCCCGAGGCATACAGATAGCCAGGATATATGTAGCTATGAGATCACTGAACCCTATCCCATTTTGCAGTTCGATTTAGTTTGCGATCAGGATATATATCCCACTATTGGCTTGGCGGCCTTGAATACTGGCGGACCCGTTGGGGTCTATCTGTTTGGACTACTGAACGATCGGGCTGGGAGGAGGCTGTCCTATTTCACCTGCCTGGCCACCTTGCTGGCAGGTAGCTTGATGACATCGCTCAGCAAGGATTTCTGGACCTGGGCCGGCAGTCGGGTCATTGTGGGACTCACCATTCCAGCTGTGTATCAGATACCTTTTATTATCTGTAAGTATTCCATTCGGATAGTTTTGGAACAAACTTGAAATACCTTATTTTCCAGCTCTCGAACTGGTCGGAGAAAACTATCGTTCCTTTGTGACCGTGATGACCTGCACCTTCTACACTTCTGGCATCATGTTGCTCTCAGTGGTCACTTACCTGGAAAGGGATTGGGTCCGCCTCTCGTACATCACTTCCCTGCCCTTCTATGCCTATTTCCTGTACATGTTCGTTATGCCGGAGTCACCGAGGTGGCTTCTGATGCGTGGACGCCTCGAAGAGGCACTCAAGATACTGGAGCGGATGGCCAAGGTTAATGGACGCCAGTTTCCGGAGGCGGTGCATCTCAAGCTGGAGGCCCAAATCCGAAGGGATAAGCTCAAGAAGCAGAAGAAAAAAGTGGCCAACGTGGGTCTTATGGATCTCTGTCGCACTCCCAACATGCGATTGAAGACTATACTGATTACGCTGAGTTGGTTCGCCAATGAGACGGTCTATCTGGGACTCAGTTACTATGGACCTTCGCTGGGAACCAATCAGTATGTGAGCTTCTTTCTGTCCGCCGTGGTGGAGCTCCCAAGCTACCTGTGCTGCTGGTACTTCATGGACACCTGGGGCAGGCGGTGGCCCTTGAGCTTGTCCATGATTTTGGGGTGATTATTAAAGTTCATAGATTGAAAAAAAATATTTTATGATTCAAATTCCAGGGGCGTGGCTTGTGTCATAACCGTCATGCTACCAGATGACGCCGTGGATGAGACCTTGGTTCTATATCTGATATCCAAAGCGCTCCTGTCCGCTTCATTCCTGATTATTTATCCATTTGCCGGAGAACTGTATCCCACTCAAGTGCGAGGCATTGGAATTGGAGCCTCCAGTTATATTGGAGGCCTGGGCCTCATCGTCATACCCTTTGTGACCTATCTGGGCAAGGAGAACCTGAAGCTACCATTGGTTATAATGGGATTTGTATCGATGCTGGGCGGAATGACGGGACTACGATTGCCGGAGACACTGCATCATCGTCTGCCGCAAACCATCGAGGAGGGCGAAGAGTTTGGAAAAAACTGGCAGTTTAAGGATTGCTGTAGTTGTGCCAAAAAGCCGTGAGTTTAGGGATATTTTCTTCAATTATCATATAAAATGGAGTCCTCTTTCCCAGGGATGTTATGTCGCAACCGCCTTCCTATGAAAACCTAGATGTCCTGGCTGGCTCCTCCAATACTGCCTCCGAGGTGGAACTGGAGCTGAGGGACAGTCGAAGGGTCAGGGATCCAGCTCCGCGGATCGATGAGCGCACACCACTGGACACGTCGTCCGGCAGTGGTGTTCGACCCATTCATCGTCCGTCCATGAAGAGATTGGTGCGCCAGATGAGCATCATGGATACTCAGAGGACTCATGATGGCACCATGCAGTTGACCCATTGGATTTGAACAGAAACAATACAAAAAATAATTATCCTTTATGATAATCATGCACTACTTGTAAGTTAATCACTCTTAAATGCACAATGTAAGCAATTGCAATTAAATGTGTATAAAATATAAACAAATAAACAACCTTAACAAAAGATAATTAAAGGAAGTGTACAAATATCAACAATCTTATTAGAAAACTTGTCCTTAATGTTGTTTTTATTTTTCTTTAATTGTAGGGCATTTCTAAAACTCATTATTCTAAAGTTGTTTACTCGAACAATGAAAAGTTTCAATTTAAAACGAAAAAAAAGGTAAACAAAAACCGAAACTTAATTCTCCCAAACATATCCGGTAAAAATAAATAAATAAATAATTATGGAGCATACGATTCTATTGATTTATGCATTTATTCAGGCAATTATGCAATTAATTGTTTTCAAACAAAACAAAAGGAAAAACTTGTTTCTAATAGAGGAATGCGAGAAATTGCTCGCAGCTGTCGGTCGGAAACTTCTGGCGGTCAGTGTCAGTCATAGGGAAGTTACAAGCCGGGACGACCCATGGGAATAATATTACAGGGTATTCCAGTTCGATATCAAGGGTATGTTGGACCCAAAACAATAAATATAATTAATAAGAACATGTAAATAATATTCTCCTCTCCGATCATATAACCTCCGATCAGCTGTCAAAAATGTAAGAATTGAAATTCACAGTACAAGTACACCCAGTTGAAGGATGCCTAAACCCAAATCGCATCTGAAATCAGGGCCCCCGAAGCGGGCCCCCTCCCGACCGACCCAGTTAGCTCCATCCCCACCGATTCCGATGCCGATACCATGTCGAACGAAACTGATGGACATGCCCGAGGACATAATCCGGCGGCTGTACGACTTTCTGCCAGCCCTGGCCGATAAGGTGCGTCTGGCCTGTACGGCAGCCAAATTTCGTAGCGCCTTCGAGAGCTGGTCCCGCACCCAGCGTCACAGCCTGGACGTGGAGCACCTGGAGCCGATGCGTCTGCCGGAACTCATTTGCTTCTTCAAGGTTACTGGGCCCTACATTCGCATCCTCCACGTGGACTGCGCCGCCTTCCAAAAGGAATCCCTGCTGGTCGAGTTCATTTCGGAGTTTTGTCCAAATCTCGAGGAGATCTTCTATACAAATGTCACCGATGAGTTCCATTATCGCACCATTATGTCCAGGATGACGCGTCTGAAGAAGGTCTGCATCGAATGCATGGACGCCGAGGATGTCCTTAACTTTGATCTGCAGGCGAATCAGAATCTGGAACATTTCGAATTAGTCAACGGTTGCTATACAGGTGGGTGTAGTTTCTACCATAGTTCTGATATTAAATTAAGTTTTATTATCTTTGCAGGAAAACATTTATGCGGCTTTCCCAATCTTCAAACACTGGTCCTTCGAGATTGTCTTTTGTGGAATTCGGGGGAATTTGGTATACCTTTGAAGTCGTTGAAGGTCCTGGACCTGGACGATTGCTGCTTCGAAGTGATGAACCAGAGCTTATACCAGAAGATTGCCGAGTGCTGTCTGAATCTGGAGGAACTGTCCTTTTCCGGCTGCGATACCAATTTTGAAGTTATAGCCGCTTTGCCGAACCTCCAGAAATGTACACTGAAAACGTGGATGACCTCAAATGAACTGAACATCGGATTCCTAACTGTTCTCGCCGAGAACAAGGGCCACAAGCTGACCCACTTGCATCTGTCGGGTCAGTTTCAGATCTCCAATGAGCATGCCCGGTGCCTGGGCCAGTTGAGTTCCCTGAAGGATCTGCGCTGGAGCAACAACGATGTCCTCGAGGATGATCACTTCAAGTTCTTCAACGATCTCAGCCAACTGGAACAGTTTGGCTTGACATGGTGTGGCCGGGTAATGGACATTGGAATGATGCGGCTCATCCGCAAGTGTCTCGAGCTGAAGGTAATTGAATTGAGGGACTGCGACGAGATCACCAATGAGTTCGTCATCAATGCCATTGGATGTTGTTCCAAGGGTGCCGGTCGGAATTTGGTGATCAACGTCAGGGGTACCAGGATCAGAGAGACTATGCTACAGGTGGCTTCAGATTTCGGTTTGAAATTTTCGATGTTATTTTAACTATTTCATATAATTCCAGCACCCTGATTATCTATCTCCCATGAACCACGTAAAGCTAAACATTCTTCCAGATTTTTAAAGAAAGGAAGTGTCTTTTTTTTTTGAAATTATATTTTATTTAAGAAATTTATGGGGTTTTTGATTTCGTATTTCATATTTGATTTCGATTTAAAAAAAATTAAAGGCATATTTATTTGAAGGGGTGACAATGGTATTATTTTATACTATTTTTTGTAATATTTTCATTGTAAACTTTGAATCTTAAAAATGCTAACCAAAAACCATTCCTGGATCATGTTGTGTGGGAGCGTTTTGAATGAGATTCCTTGCCATAATTGGAACACCACCCGGTGCCCTTGGATTGGCCTGATATTTGCACAATCCCCAAGACAATGGGATCCTCACAGCCACACTGACTCATTTCTAGTCTTTAGCCTGGCCATAAGGAAGTGGCCAGATAGATTCCAACTGCGGAGGTGATCAATATTCATGATCATGCTCACAATGCTCCATTAGTGTTGCGATAATTGCCGACAAGCGTGTGTGTTCCGTTGCACTTGGGCCTTTTGGGTTTCTAATAAGAAATCAAATGGTAATGGAAGCAGGCCGGCAAACAAACAACAAAAAATATATATGAAAAAAAAACAAACAATACGATATTCGATACAGTTTGAAATCAGCGATTCAATTCGACTTGGAACGATCGCTGGCAATAAATTTCTCATTCAATTGTTGGAAGTGAACTTTGTTGCTTTGGCCGATGATGTCTGATGTCTGTGTTAGCAGCAGTAACAGCAGGAAGCTGCCAGAGCGGACCAGTCCAGATCAGAGACCAGTTGGTTACACTTAGAACATGGATATTTCTACCATTTAATAAATAAATACAAAAGGTTCAATAGCTACGGACACCTCTTTTCATAAACTGGATTTAGGGAAGCAAGACTTTATTATTAATATTGTTATTATTATAATATTTTATTTTCAAGTGCATATCACAGATCAGAGTCACCTGTGGCCAGTCCATTGGTTAGTCATCCAAATTCCCCCCGTCCAGATCCGTCCTCCGCTTCCGAGCATTTTTTTATGTTTCAGACTGACCTCGAGTGGCTCCTTAAATGGCTGTCGGCTGCAATCGCGTTGACTCTAAAATCAGGGGGTTATTGGTACGAGTACCCCCCTGACAAATACCTTGACATGTTCAGGTGTCTGCCGTGTTCGGCTAACTGACTAATTAGTGTACTTTAACTGGACCAACTCGATGACATTTGCCTGAAAGCCAAACAAACCATGGAACATCTTTTAAAGAGATTGCATGTATAAAGTAAATTAAGCAGGGATTAGGAATTTTTAAAAGCCTCCCCCTTTATTTTTTTTTATAAACAATTTTATTTTTTATATTTTCAATAGATATACTGAAAGCGTGTCCAATCACGCCTGTGAATTATTTAAAAATCTCTGCCGGGCTGTCTTATTTCATAAGAGAGACAAGCCTTAAAATTGTTACCCTGATGCCATAGAAATTCGTGTTGTCGTTGTCGTTCATTGTTGTTGTTATGAATGTTTTTGTTGGTGTTGTTGTTGTTACTATTGTTGGAGGCCTTACGATTATGGGAAATGGCTTTTGCTATCGCTTAGCACACCTTTCGATAGATGAACTTTTGCTGTCGCCCAACGCCTGGGAAGAACCCCAAAAAGTGGGGCGGTAATCGGTAGGTTTTTTGATCTTTAGAGGTTGAGGCGGAAGTTTTAAAGCAAAACCAGACAAAAATTTATATTAATTATAAAATTAACAAATATAAAATTATCTTTAAATTACTCTCTTAAATCAATAAAAATTATCTTATCATTTAAAATGATGTTCCGGATAAGCAATTGAACTTTCGCAATCCTCTAAGGAAAGAAATGTAATTTTTCGATGTGAATCATAAAGCCAATTAATTAATATCATTGTTTTAATATTTTTTAAAGATATACTATATTATTTATCGGCTTTAGACGCTTTGAACTTTCTTTTCCTTATCGCTAGACTGATAATGCATTGAATTCTTTTCTATAAAAAGCTGAAGTTCAAGTGTTTTAAAATCAATCATGGTGAGGATTCCAACGTTTATTTGCATGCTTTTGGCTCTAATTGTTGGCCTAGAAGCCTTAACCTGCCCATCTTTATTTACCGAAGTTGGGAAAAAGTGCTACTATGTGGGTATGGAAAAGGTGAGTATTTAAAAAAAATCTCATAGATAGAATTTATCGAACTCTAAATGTATAATTATAAGGTTAACTGGCATGAAGCCTCTAGCAAATGTGGCGCGCTCGGAGGCGAATTGATGGTCCTGGATGACAATGAGGATTATGTTAAGACAACCAATTTTCTCAAGAGTCAGGGACTATTGGCTACCGATCATTGGACTAGTTCATTGTGGGGCGGAATTAATCGTCTAGGAAATGGAAAAGACTTTCGGAAATCTAAAAATGGTGAAGTTCCCTATCTGGTTTGGGTACCAGGTGAACCGAATAACTATAACCCCGAGGAAGAATGTTTGACATTTGGCTACTTTCATAAGACCAATGGCTATATAGATTTCCGATGCATACACGAGGCTGCTTATGTATGCCAACATCCAAAAATAAGAGACGATTATTTGTGCATCAAACGAGAATATTTTGTAGAGGCTACTTTCTGAAGAAAGTAATAAGATTTTAAACAAAATATTTTATTTGATTTCTTCAATTTTTAAAATGTAAAAAAAAAACATTTTAATTGCAAAGTAATGCTTGAAAAACAATTATTTGTATCGATTACTAATACATTTTTATGAGACACCCACCAGCAAATGCGGTGAACGACCCACTTTGTTTTGTTTTCGCAAATTATTTTGTGGCACGCCACATGCTGCAATAATAATAACAACACTGTGGCAACAACTAAGACTTGCCAACATTAATTTAATATTAAAATTACAATATTTTCGTTTCTCTTTTTGGAGTTGGGCAGATCCAAAATGCATCCATTTGATTCTTCGGAGATGTTTTCATGCACGATTTTTTGGGGGACTTGCTGATTTTTGTTGCATGGTTATTGTTGCCTAAGATGATGATGATGACCATTCATCGTGATGATGATGATGCAAAAGTTAATTTTCGGTATGCACACTCCTTGTTCTACGATTTCTTAGCTGATGAACTTTTCGGTGAAATCGTTGGCTGGAAGCGAATGATTGGCACATTAGCAACAAATTGTTAGTACATCTTACTTAGGCCGCTTAATTAATTCCGTGAATTCTGATTGGATTGAGGTTTCTCTCAAAAAATTAAACAATAAAATGCAGCAAATAAAATCATGAGTGTTTACCATTAATCTTAAGTTGCAGCGACTTTTAAAATGCTCTTTAATTTTTAGAGAATGGATTTCTAAAAATTGGACACTTTGAAGTTTATGGAAAATATTTATATTTAAATTTAATCTTTAATAAAATCGAAACAAAAAAAAACATAAACTCTATATAAAAACCTATAAGCCAAGTTACACGAAGTGAGCTCCCCAGCTTCGAGCATCTTTGGGCCAACATCTTTGGCCAATTGGCTGTCGCAGACGTGCCTAGGCTAGTCAAGGTGCTCCGTCTTGGCCAAGCTCCGATCTCCAGAGTTCATATATATATATATAGTATGTTGGGGGCACACATACAATATTGAAATAGAAGTAGAAGCTACCTTCAATTTGACAAAAGCCGCTGGCAGACAACGCGATTGCATGTTTCTTGCCTTTCAATTGCTGGCCAAGTTCCCCGTCCTGTAGGCCACTATCAATTGATACAAATCTATGCAATTTTAGAATATAGAGACATAAAACATGGACCATTGGGGCCTGTGTACTGCGGCCTGTAGACTGCTGACTGGGGGCCAGGCTATTGCCACACTGAATGTCAATAAATAATACAGTGGAGCCTTTTAAATAAGTGTATGTATACAGTTACAGTAAAAATACATACATACAGACAGAACATATCGGTTTGAGACAGGTCGAGGTCGCCTTGAAAGTCCGTTTGGAGTGCCGCAGGTGAGAAAATGGCCAAAAGATGCCACATTGTTGCCTCTAAACATGCAACTAGTTGCCAACTGGCCACTGAAATAAAAGATTATTATATTTTATACTCAAATAAATATAAAAAGTTAGATAATGTTTTAGGGTTACCTTGTTTATGATCTATAATTGGATAACCGAAAAGCTTACCTAACCAATTAGTTGCATAATCATATTCACTTTAAGTAATTGTCTTGACTTTCTAAAACCTCTACTTGATGTAATATTTTTTGTCAGTGCTGCAAGTGGAATCTTCGGCCATGTTGGGAAGCCAGCAATTGGAGCTGCCTGTGGTTCTGTCTAGAACATCGTGTGCTCTTTATCACTGACAGATTGTACTGGCCATTTAATTTATGGCGATTCTCACATGCAGCAGGTCCCCCAATCCCCTCCAGTTCCAATCTCATTGAAGATTGTTAGATCTTACGGTGGTAGACTATACATAGACGGCATAGACTGTTACAAAAAAAAAGAGCTCTCTGTGACGGTATCGAATTGCCGGGGGCCGAATGGGGCATTCGAGTTATTCAATCCATTTGCTTGGGCAACCTTTAGAACATCATCCATCTGCATAAATCAATTGTTGATTGCGATTTACAAATGAGGCGGAATTGTGATCTCTTGCTGGAGTGCCAACTACTAGTACTTCCCTAATGCCAATCCATTTAATTCGTTTCAATGTCAAGTGCTGCCCGGAGTAGGACCTTTAGCTGTCTCATTAATCAGTTTCCACTGACACGGATCTTAGGTAATTCCCATTCTTAACAGCAAGAATTAAAGGAAAATACTCATATTTTAATATTAAAGCTACTCTCCTTTTTTTTTTAGCATTATTTGGAAATTTTCATTGTTAATATATGCCTTTGTTATTTTCAGCTCTTGCCTGTCCAACTTCCCATGCAATTTATGTCACGCTGCATTTTTATGGTCACTGCAGACTATTTTTACCAGCAGACCCACCAGCCTAGGCAGCAAAAGGACGAAATAGAATGTGTTTGTTAAAAAAAAATAGGATCAGAGGAGAGCGGAGAAGGCAGAGGGGGGTGTAGGCCACGGCACGTGTAGTTATCCTTTGGCTATTTTCGTGCACTGCCGTTGCAATGGAGCGGAAACCGAAACCATGACATCATGAACAGGAGCTCGGGAAAGGCGGTTCAAATTAGACCATACCACCCACCCGGCCGGGAGTGACGTCAGACGAGAGCGGGACAACTAGTGTTACAACAACGACGTCATCAATGAGTGGTGTGGCCGATGCCTCAAAAGTGCGAAAGAGAAGTTCCCAACTGAGCAGCCGGCCGGTATTTCTCTGCCTACTCACCTGGCGCACCAGGATCCTCTTCGACCCCTCCTGGCGTCCATCAGTTCATTCATTCATTCATGCCCGCCATCTGCTCTCTCGCTCTGCTCCATTGCGCATGTCCACGCTCCTCCGAAACCGATGACGTCTTTGTTTTGTGGCGGTGCACACTCTTTTCCCATATGACGTCACTAAATGCGTGCCGTTATCCGGCAGCCGACAAGCCAGCCGTGTGCGTCGGACTATAAATAATTCACAGCAATTATCGCTGGGAAATTGCTAATCGACAACGTTAATTGATGGTCCTGAAAATGTATCTGAGACTGAAACAGGAGCCAAACCGCATCCGTGGGCTAATGAGATTCCGTGGTAACGAGATCCTTCCCATGAAGGTGTTTGTTTTAGTTGATTTTCCTTCATTTTGTGTGTGGCTGGGAATGTTTGTTTTTGAAAGGAGCTTCTGGCATAAAATCGATTTTCAATTTCAAGGGAGTTTTAAAAAGCATATTTATTGGATTTTTGAGAAATTTAATAAAGGAATAATACACACTTTGATCGAAAATATAGGAATTTTAAAGTTGGATAAAGGATATATTTAATTTATTTATATATTAACTTTATTTACCTTCAAAGTAACCCCCAAAGTTACTAAGTATTTTGACATTGTAGTCATAAATACTTCCCTACAATAATAAATTAATTAAGCACCAAACTTCATATGACGTAATGAAATTAGAAATGCCATCAAAGCCCAAATCACAGTGATCATCCATAATTTAGAGCCAAACTGCTTAGGTAAAGTAATTACAGTCCTGTTTGGTCGGAAAACTAATCATTACTAGTGGCGTGGTTAATCCCAGGCACATACTATATACCATCCTCGATTACCCATCCCCGATTCTAATATTGATTTTTCACGCATTATCCACTTATCCAGCGTATATACATTATTTTGTATTTATTTTTCTGGGCCGGTGTCTATAATTTTGGGCTTGTCCTCTGAGGTCAAAGACACGTACAGCCAACAAAATGCCGGTAACGGCTATGTATCTATATGGTTTTGTATCGTTTGCGTGCTACTGGGTCTCTGGGCGACGTCATATTGTAGAGGATATATCATTTTTTTGTATGTGTCACCCAAAAGGGGGCTGGAGCTGCGTCAGTTAATTCCATTCTATTGATAACATGGCCAGGTAGAGATACCAGAGTAACATATTTAATGGGATACACAATAAAATGAGTATAGTATAACAGTTAAATGAGAAAATTATACAACTACCCTTATTAAAAGTATTCTTACATAAATAATTTATTAATTAATTATAAAAAACTAACTATAAAAACAAAAATAATAATATTAATAGTGTAAATAAAAACATATAAATAAAAACATGTTTTTAATTTTTTCAGTGCACAGACAGATAACAAATACGAAAAAACAACAAAAAGGACGAACCGAACACAAAAAGTGTTGCCTACTTGGGGGCGTGCGTGACGAAAATGCGAAGCAGCCACACCGTCGGGGATTTGCAGAGATAGGAGTGGGTGCTGTTGGCCATGGCAAGTGGTAGACGTGACGCGGTCAAGACACAACGGAAGCAGATCATAAAATCAATGCCGCACTTCCGTTCAGTTGTGCTTTGCTTTTCCACTGCTTTTCCAGCTCTTCCCTTTGCTTCAACTGGCATGGCAATTGCGTGTCGATTGTTGCGTAGGGAATTCAATTCCATGGCAGCCAGAGGGGAGGAGACAAGGAGGTGGATGGCTTGGCTGGTTGGCATTCTCAAGGTCGTTGTTGTCCGGATTAATGGGATAAGTTGTGCACTTGAGCGGCGGAAAAAGAAATAAATGGCATGACTTTAACTTTAAAGAGGTTTTAAATCTGAAAAATAAACTTAATCAAATATTAAAGAAATATAAAAGGGGATTGAGTTATAAAAACTTTAACTTATTCAGTGATATTATCCGGTATTGAATCATATTTCATCATAAACTGCCTACCACCCCCTGGGACTCCCACAATATTTTAGCCGTGAGTCCGTAAATCATCTCCCTAACCATCGATTTAACCCACTTGTAACCACAAATGTACATTGCCTCATTCCCGAACGATGGTTTTTCGTTCAGTGAGGGAGTAACTCATGCCAACTGGGCGTATACTTGATGATATTATGACATGTTCGCCCCGCACCCTATCCACCCCAACGAAATGTTATTTAGCCACAAAATAGCACAAAATTGCAACGGAAAAACGGAATCCACCTATATATTTATGTAAAGTTACAAATATTAATAGCCAAACGAAGTCAGAAATGGAGCCCCCAAAAAAACAAAAAAAATAATAATGACAATAATTCGCCACAAAATGCACCTGCAGGCTAAGCAGTCAGCGAAGTTTTAAATTTCGTTTTCTTTTTTTTGAATTTTGTGTTTTTAGCCTTTTTTGTTAGTAGTTGGCAGTTGGCCTGGCTAGAGGAAGTCACTATTTTTGGGCAAGGCTGGGCAAAGACTGTCTGCCAGGAGGCGCATCGAAAGTGAGGTCTTTAAATATAAAAAAAGGGTTGGCGAATCCCAAAATGCAATTTATGCAAATGAGCCAAGAGGCGCCGTTGCAAATGCGGCAGCAACAGACGGACGCAAAAAAAAAAAAAAAAACAAAATAATACAAAAACAACAATGCAAAGTGCCGCATGCTAATTGAAATTTACAAGAAGTAATGGGAGGAGCGAGGTTGAGGGGGTGGCATAGGGAGGGGTTCCGAAATCAAAGCCTAAATAGCAATCAAAAAGAGCAAAAATTCCTTAAATTAAACTCACGAACTCTCGGCGCAACGATGCGAAAATGATACATGCATTAAGGCCCAGCCAGCCAAGCTGAGTTGGCCAAAACGAAGCCAGCAAATTTGGCTCGGCACATTTAGAATATCATCACAGTGCAACTACAACAATAAATAATAGACAAAAGGCAGAGAGACAAAAGCAAGGAGTGCCAAAAAGTTGCCTTCGACTTCCACTGAGGCTTCGACTTCGACTTCGACTTCGGCATCGACTTTGGCTTGGCATGTCATGCTTAATACAGCCAATAAAATCACCCCATCCCTCCCTCCCATCTGCCATTGCCTCCGCCTTCTCTCAAACAACAAAAACAACAACAATAACAATAGCAATGGACACTCTGTGGAAGCCACTAACCAACAACAATAAGAAAACGCAAAAGCAACAAACACAGAGACTCCAACGCGCAAGCTGTTTGCATGCACTTTTTGGGGCCACGAGCGGGTCAGCTAACAGCCAACATCCAACAACAGCAGCACCACTAAGGCACTGGCACTGGCTCGTAGCACCACCAAGCCACCATACCACCGCACTATCAAGCCTCCAAGCCATTACTCCCCCCCACCGCCAAAGGAACCAAAAAAAACTAGGAAAACCCAGGGAAACAGTGGTTCAGGTTTATGTAAGTTTGGGGATGAGTTAAAGGTATATTCTTTTTTGGATTATACTTTTAATTATTACTTTAATTTATTTAACTATATAGCTCTGAAATTTATTCAAATTTATTTTCAAATTATTAGATTTTATTTATTTATAGTTTCGAAAAAGCATTTATTGAGAAAATGAATAGAGGCCATTTTGTATTTAAAAACCATATTTCAAAATGGCCGACATTTTATATCCTATTTGAAAAAAATACTAATATATAATATATATAATATCAATAATATATCTTATAATTAATATATTTTTTTTATTAAAATACTCAAAATACATATCTAAATATTAAAGCAACTTGCAACCAATGTCCCTGAACTGCTATAGTACATGAATGGTGGTGCCTGCCACAGACCAGTTCCACTTGCGTCGCTCCCAAAATCCAACTAATATATATGTATATGAGAAGCCACACCACACCACACCACACCAGAGCATGCCACCGCCACCGCCATCGTGCCCGATCCCCTAGAGCCACGGCTAAAAGTCGGAGCCGGACCCAGCCAAAGCATTATGGGAAAAAATCTAGCCAAAACGAAAGGAAGAGCCACTGCGCCCCGAAACTGAAGTCGGTGCCTCGGCCACTGCCTCGGTCGCAGTTGGCGTCGCTGTTGATACAACGATCTCACGTTTTTTGTTGTTGTTGTTGTTGTTGCTGGGAGACTACCAGAGATGGAGAGCTCGTACGCTAACAACAGTTAGAAAACGTGGCTTTGGAACCTGTCTAAAAATAGCCGCAACGAATGCAACCAAATACACCCGAAGACGAAGCCGAAGACGAAGAAAAGCCGAATGAAAACGAAAATTCATACGCCGGGTGCGCCGCCGCCGCTACTGCCGCTTAAAAGACGAGTCTACCGGGTCTTCGTTCAAATCTCCGAAGAATTGCAAACAAAAAAAAACAAAGCCCGACTTTGACTCTCACTCTCTGTGCTGTCGCTTCGAAGTTAGCAGAGCGGTCGGCGTTGCATCTTCGGGTTCAGGTCTTCTCCTGAGAGTAGATTTAATTTTTTTTAGTTTTATTTTTTTGTGCTTATTTTCATTATTGTTGTTGTTGTTTACGAGCTGCAAAAGCCGGTGTCAATGGTAAAGTGCATTAATATTACCACTTTTTCCCCCAGATAGAGGTGCCACAAACTGTTCGCCAAAATGATTTATTTTTTTCACTTTTTTTTGTTTTTTAGGGTGCTTTTGGGTTCAGGTAAGAGTGATCTGGTTTATGATGTGCCAGGTTGGCAGGATGATATTTTATGGGCTGCAAAAAAAAAAAATAGAAACAAAAATAAGGGCCAGTCTTAAAATTGGCTTGAGATTTGGTGTGAAATGGATTTGACAAGGAAATTGAAAGGGAAATAAAATACAGCATGGCAGAGAAAAATAAGTTTTGCAAAAATTATAAACCCGAAACTGCATATAATTTAGGGCTTTTATAATTTAGTAACAAAATTAAGTTGTATATTTTAGTTTTAGGATAGTTTTTTAGAGGGAATTATAAATTAGATGCCTTGTAAATTTCCCTTTAATCCTCAATTCACAATTTTTTTTATTCGTAGGTAAATTTATCCCACATTTACTTTAAAACCAAGTACAGTAATTATGACAATTAAGCCGGAAAATTCGCGAAAAATATACAGTTTTCTTTGGGCCACCTGCGCAGAGGATAACAGTTCCAATGGCCTCCCACACGTCGAAAATTCTACAAAAACAGATTCCCTGAAATCTGGTATATATTTCCGCGAATCTCCGGCTATATCGCCCACACGGAGATGTCCTGTGCGCTCCTCCGTGTGAAATTATATGCACAGTGATGCCCACACAGAAAGGGAGGCGGGTTGGGGCGCCTAGTGGGCGGTGTGCGGTTAGGCAGCGGGAGGCGGGGGGCGCTGGGCAGGTGGAAAAAGGAAGCGAATAAATCTCAACTGGGAGGAAAAGAGACGGCCAATGTCTGTTTTATGACGCAAATAATTTCCGTTTTCGTTTTCCCTTTCGCTCGGGAAATGTCCTACTGCACTGTTTTCATCCAGGGGGGGAGGGGGTAGGAGTGGTGCCAAAGCCAAAACCAAAGCAGAGCAATTTTCCGACGCAGGCGCTCTAACAACGACGTCATCGATTTTCCTCGCACGAGCTGACTTTGTAGTTGTTGTTGCCATGGCTGCAATGACGTAATAGCCAGGCGGCTAAGCCAAAAAGGTAGGTCGTGTCCCGTTTCCTCCCGAGTCCCGTCGCTGTGTCCCCCTCGCACACTGTCACTCTCACTCTTGCTCGGTCTCTCTCTCTCACTGTGGCTCACAGCAAAAAATAAAAACAAAAAAAAGATTGAACTGAGAGCGAAGCAAACAGCGACGCCACAGCGCTGCTTTTGTGAGCACGGCGACGCTTTGAATATAGTCGCGTGTAACCGTAAAGATAAGTTCAGTCGCGTCACAGACGCCGCATTGTTAACAACTTTACCCAGCAGCCCAGCCAAGGCTCAAACGTACAAGAAACTAAATCCAAAAATACACAATTTTCTCCAAAACTAAACAATTCTTCATCATCTTTGCTATCTCTTTCTCTCCAAACTAAAGTAAAATAATTTAAAAATCGCGTTCAGTATTAAACAAATAAAAGAGAAACAAAGCCCCCGAGTGTTAAACAATTGCAACAAGTTGTTGTTGCTTATTGATTCTATGCGGAAACGGAAGCCGGTTGACAACACTGCGTATGTGTAATATTTTTATCGACGCCTGCAAGCAACTTTTTTGTCGTCTGTGAGCATTTTGAGAGACATAACCGATTAAATATTTATATTTTTTTCGAAAAGCCGATTTTGGAACACTTTTATGATAAAAATTATTTTGAAAACAAAAACGAAAAAAAATTAATAAGGATTTCTACCATCACGTGCTGAAGAAAGAACAATAATAATCATTTTTGTGGTGCTCGCGAGTGAAAGTTGGTGCGTGTGCGTGTGTTTAAGTTTAAGAAACGTCCTTGTGCCTCCTACTACTACTACTACAACATCTATTTATATATATACATACAAGTAATATATACTAGAACGTGCGTAAATCATTACGTCCTCAGTTTCGCTTACGTCCTTATTTCCTTTCTGCGCAAACTCCAAGCCAAAAATCCAAAAAAAAAAAAACAAAATTGGAAGAAAAAAACTTTCAGCAAGTTCAAGTCTAAGGACACACAACAACACAAAACAGCTGAGGCAAGGACATGCTTGGCGAAATGAAGCCTGATTATAGAAGCCATCATAGAAGTCACCAGGAAGGACACTCCACCGACCAGGACTATTAAAGAGGAAGAAACGAAAAACGAAAAGAAAATTTCTATTGCCGCCGTGCTGGATCACAAGCGCCGTTCAGGGCGCCGAACAGGTGTGTTACCTGTCTTTGTGTTGTACCCTTTGTGTTGTGTGTCGTGTTGTGCTGTATTGTTTGTTCGACTGTCCTTCACATAGAATAAGAATATTATATTTTGGGTCTATAATGCGCGATCGCCTTGCCTCGCTGATTGTGGTGAAGCAAGAAGGCGGCAACAATCATCGGGAGGCCATCGAGCTGCTGCAGCCGGCCATCAAGTGTGAAGCTTCACTGCACTACGAGAGCAGTCTGTACCACGAGATCAATAACAATTCCTGCTACCGACAAAATCTAAACACACACCCACAAACACACCAGCCACAGCAACACCTGCAACACCAGCCACTTCATCATCAGCAGCAGCAGCAGCAACATTCATTGCCACCGCCCTTGCCACCTTTGATTTATCCTTGCCGCAATCTCTTTCCCGACGGTTGCGATATCACTCACCTGGCCTGCTGCAGTTCCTCCTCCATCGCCTCCATCGATTCCCCCACCAACACTACCGGCAGTCACACAGCCTTTTTTGCCAATGGAAACACGTGTATGTATTTTTTATTTATATTTCTTTTATTTCAATTTATTTATTTCTTTTATAAGTTTTTTTTATATTGTTTTCTTCGCGTTTTTCTTTCTAATTTGCTAATCGCATACGTATACGCAATATGTGGCGCCCATTGCCAAATCGTTCAAGAAGCGACAGCATTCCGTTAACTGTTTACCGTTTGGCGTTTGCCTAATCCGCCCGAGGGCTGGCCGAGACAAAAAAGAGGGGGCGTGGCTCGGGGGCCAGGCAACGCACAATGACGACATAAATTTTTAGCATGAAGTGTGCTGGAAGCTCATCATAAAAATGGTGAAAATTTCAAAAAAATAAAAGGGAAAATGTATATGAGGGCAAATATGTACAATCACAGGGGAAATAGTAGGTAGGTTTTTGGTTTCTTTTAATTAAAAATATTCATTTATTTATAAAATATTTAATTTTTTGTTAAAATATTCAACATAATATGAAATAATAGCCTTCTATTTCGACCTTAGTTATTGTATTATTGTGTGCAGAATTATGCATAATACCTATGTATGCGTGTGTGTATCTTCTCTGTCTACCTGTTGTTGCTATTGTTGTTGGTTTATTGATATTTTGTTGTTTTTTGTTTTTGTTGTTGGTGTACACACTGGTGTTTACCAGCGTCAGCAAAGCGTCGCAGTGGCAGCAGACGGCAGCGGACGCAGCCTGACGCAAAATGATTTATAAGCTGCACAATAAACACTGCAAATACCGACACACACACACACACACACACACAGCTGCCCATAAAGAAAGAAAAACGAAATGAGGGAGACACACACACTATCAGACAGACACACACACCATAGATACACACTATTTTATTTCTAGGGATACCCGCCAATGCATTTTTATTAATAACATGCAAGAGCCAAATAAAAACCCCATCGAATTAAGCACAGAACCGACTAAGAGGAAGATCGATGGTGGCATTGACATAGCCATAAGCCGTTTTCTCAACAAAAGGGGGCCCCGAAGCACATGGGTGTAGAGGGAGGGGGTCCGTTTTATTGAGCCCCCTTGATCGCTGGTGGTGTGGAATTGGTAACGGCTTGAAATGCTTTGCCAATTCATTTGTTGTGGCCAAAATCGGTTACCGCGTTGTTAGCCGCTTCTTAAGCCGGCTAGCAAGTTAGCGGTTATAGAGTGTTTTGTTAGTAGTTGGCCATTTAATACGGTGTGGTTAGTTTTAATCTATAACTACCACGGTACTTGCTTTTTCACCTAAAAATACAAATATAATAATTTTAATCCCTGCAGCTATTTATATTCTTAATTAACTAAAACCCACAAATATTACCAAATAACCTCACGAACTCTGTAAAAACAGGTTCTCGAAAAATGGCCAATGGGCGCCAAAAAAACAAAGCCAAAATAATACAGAACATATGACCAGGTGAGGTGCATACGTTACGTATACGTAATATTGGGCTGAGAAAGAAAACTACATATGTGACGCCAGGGTGGCCATGAGCTTGAATCCAATGCACTGTTGGCTGCTTAACGGATTATATAGTATACCTCCGAAGTATATAGTATCCCGAGGCACGAGGGCAGAAAACGTCATCAAAATTAGCCAACCATTCCCGAGATGACGAAATTTTATTTTTGTTTTGAAAATGCAACTGCGTCAGCTGCGCTCTCTCTCTCTCTCTTCCTGTCTATATATATCATAATTAGATCAGAATATCTGAATATTTTATATTATATTTTTATTATTTTTGTTGTATTTTTTTCCCCTCTCTATTGGCCACGTGCTAATGACGCTATTGCAGTTGAGAGCAAAGCAGATGAGTTGGCCAAAATGCTTTTAAAATAATCGCTAGTCATCCTCTGAGTATTTATTTATTTCTTTTAGTCTGTCTTTTGTTTTTATTTTTTTATTCACTGTAGGGCGTGTGAAAATATTGTTTCTACTTCCCCTTTTTACTCTTTCGTTTGATTTGATTGCTCATACGCCGCGTTGCCCGTTGAACATGGCAACATCTCCTGGGCGTAGCCAATTGCATTTCAACATGGCCCAAAGCGAATATAAGACATTCGTCTTAACCACATACTGTATAAAGTTGTTTAATGCAGTTTTTTTTGGTTTTTTTTTTTGATAAACTTTCCTGACTGACTGAATGATGATCATTATGATCGTCGGCAGTGTTTCCCTCTCTGATTAAACTCACAGCAAAATGAGCTTGATAAATGATGCAAAAATATAAAATACTCACATATCTATGACAACCGAAAAAGAAATACCTGGTACAGCCTAGGCTACTCCTATTGTATAGCGATTCACGATCCGTCGTGTGCGTTGTGAGTTATCTCCGAGGCAGCTGTCGGGATGGCCATTGTTGATTGTTGCCGCTTTTGGCCATTGCTCATGGAGATACTCTATACTCTATACCCAAAAAGAAAAAAATATAATTCCCCCTCGTCTATCTCAACTCTATCTTAAAAGTCCGACGGCTGCCAAGACCAGTAGTCGCCTTCCAAGAGTTGGTTTTTTTCTTTCCTAAAATATATATACATTTTTGGCTTCACGATGCTCCGAGGCACAGGTGTATCCGAAGGCGTTAGCTTTGTAGCCTACTAACATGGTTAGGATGTAAACATTTTTCCATGTCCAACGAATCATTGTTCTTGGAGCTTGTAATGATCATTTTGATGGGTGTTTAATGGTTCATTGTTATAAGAATATGATTGGATTTTAGCTTCCATAGCTTAGTTTTTGAGGCCTTTTGAGTTATACAACTTTTTAAAAGCGTCTTCAATTTTCTTAAATATGCTTATCCCGTTTAGTTTCCATAATTTTAAACAAATACTTCTTAGCTTTTCTCTTTATGGGCTTAACTCGTCTTAATCTTAATCTTAATCTTAATCTTGAAGCCCATCTCCAACCTATCTCAACTTACACTTGAAATCATCTTGTCTGGCCGTTTTGTTGCCCATTTTCGCACTATGCGAATAACTAAAGACCACAAAAAGTGAATTTGTTAATTTGTGTTTTTTTGTTTGGGGATTTTTTATTTATTTATTTATTTTTGTTATTTTTTTTTTGTCTGGAGACCCGCGTCTGGACAGATAGATGGATGGTTAGAGGAAACTCTTGAGATATTAGCGTCTCAGGGGGACTGCTCTGCGACTGCTTAATTATTTGTGTTGATTTATGCGAATTTTATAACGAAATGTAGAGGCAGGGGTGTTGCCATTATTGTCTTCTTCGCTGATCGATGGCCGAGTCATCAGCGAGCCACAGCATCGGCGAGTGTAGTCCATGGACCAGCATTAGTTCCAGTTCCCCCTCGTTTTCGTTTCGGTTTTTATCAAGACAATACAAATCAAGGGGCTAGCCCACCTCAATTACGTAATAATTATGGTTTGCCTGGATTAATTGTATTTATTATATTGATTGTGGGCATGTTTCGTTATTAATCGACTTGAATTCGTTCAATCACTGTGCTACTCTTCAATTGGTTCACACGATCCCATCGCAAATAAAAAACACATAAAAATAAATACGGAAAGCGTACATTCCTTGCGAACTGTTTTCTCCTCTGCTTCGCGGCTTCTGCATTGTTCAAATTATTTCTAATTTCGTTTCTTTTATTTTAAATTTAAACAATTGCCGCGTAATTAGCCAGCGGCGTTTTATTTATTTCCACCATGTCTCAGGCCCCCTTTTCGCATCCATTTTGTCAACAGGTCGATGCCCAATTTGAAGATATTTCTATTCGAAACCGGGAATCGGGACCCGGGAATAGAACTAGTCGCAGGTCATTCGAAATTATTTCAAGTCTCTTCCGCATAGTTTGTGGTTAATTGGGGAGATATTTCTTAAAAGGTGTTGGATTTAAAGCAAAGGCATTGAAGACATTGTCTTTTTTCAGAAATTGCCTTTTCAAAAATTGTATTACTTATATTTGTAAAAGAGTCATACACCTTTTGTGTAATATTATTAGGTATTTCCTAGTCTGTGGCACATTCCTCAGCCACTTTTGTTTTGATTTCGATTTCATTGCAATTTCCTTTCCCTTTTGGGGGCAATGGCCACAAATCACGAGGCGTTTGAGGATGTCACACCAGTGGCATCCGACAAGAACATGTAGACAGTCAGCCAAGTAAAGCTAGGCACCACCAGCACCACCACCACCACCACTACCACCACCATCATCATTATCATTCGAAAATCAGCGGTGTTTGGGGAATGCATTGGCAAGGCGTCGCCAGAGTTCATCCAACATTGGACATCGGACAGCAGGTTTTTCCTTTAGACAATGTTTTTCCTACCAACCGCCCACCCTCTGGCCCACCTGCCCACCCCTCTGTTGGCCGTTTCTGATATTTTGGTTACTTTGTTGTTGTTGGTTGTTGGTCAATTTCGAGTGGCAGGCTGCTGCTGGCGGCATAGTCGCATATGTAAACCTTAATTTGAAACTGATTGGATTGCCTGGCCGTTGGCCTCTTGTATGTGTGTTTTTCTTGTGAATTTTTTGGTTATTTCTTAATTTTGCCATGCACTTGATGAGCTCGATGGCTTTGATTTGATTTTTGAGGTTTTTCGTTAGAGATTTCCGTTTAATTGCCTTGAATCCATCGCTCTTTATGCCAAGAAGTTGTAAGCCATTTGTAAAATTTAACTAATGATGCATCGATTTATTTATATTTGAAATGATATAAAAAAAAATATTTTACATTAAAGTATATAGTAAATAGTTTATAACTCCACTTATCTCATCTGCCCTCCCGCGTCTTAATAAAAATCTTGAAAAACCATTCAAATTATTAACGCTGTAATTAAATGCAACTTAAAAACATTACACAACTCTTAACAAATTTCAGCGAGAACAGGCCAGGCCATAAATTCCAATCAAAACAAGAAAATGCCGAAAACACGTTAAGAATTATAACCAAAAAGAAAAATCCGGCACAGAAAAAACGAACATCAACCAAGAAAATTTATTGTCCATAATGTTTGCTTGGTTAATTTTATTATTTTAATTATTTTGCTGTTTGGATGTTTGGATTTCCTATGCCAGTTTTGCCATCTTGCCACCTTGCCACCTTGACGAATGTGTTCGCACTGTTGTGTAAAAAAAAAAAAAAATTAATAAAAAAAGATATGCCGTTAAAAAAAAACCTTAAAAAAGAAGCTGCAGTTAACAAGTTTTTCCCCACCAACCTCCTTTCCTTGTGCGTGTGTATGTGTATTTTGGTGTTGTAATCAAAGAAAAAATTGTTTGCTAATAGTTTGAGTTGGCTTCAGTCTTATGGCTCAGAAGATCTGGCCGTCTGTCTGGCCGGTTCTTGTCTAAAAGGAAAAGCCACCACTAACTAACAAGAAAATGCAGGAAAATACAAGATATTGTACAAATTTAAGTTGCCTTCTGACTGAGTACGATTTGGGTTTAGATACTCTTTAATCTTAGATTTTCAAGGACTAATTTATGAAATAATTTATTAGATAATAAAAAATTAACTAAATCCTTTAGTAAACTTTAAAAGAGTTTTTAAATCTAAACAACTATAGAATAGAGTTTAACTTAATAGCTAATAAATATTTAAATATTTTCTACTTAAATCCAAAAGTGCATTTAAAATTCGTTGTATTATTTTCGCATTAAATGCCTTATGTTTCGGCCGCATTGTCAATTGGCTTGTTTATTTCATGTTTTGGCGCGTAACTTGTTTGCTTGCATGTTGCATGTGCTGTTTGGCGCACTTGAGGATTGTGGCATGAAGCTGTGGCATCTTCTTTTGATTGGCAGCTTGGACGGCCCACAGAAAGTCCGACCAGGCTTTCGAGGTGTTTAAGCCAACAGGCCAAGGGGCTATACTGGCTAAAACTGAAACCGAAAACTGTGAAAAAAACAACGCCCTTTTGGGTCGAAAACTATTTTTAAGCTGCCACTGCAAATGCAACAAAAATAAAATCAGAGGTGGGGAAAAATCGAAGCCCAGCAGGAAAAAGTTTCTCCTAACCGCTTTTGATGGCGTAATCGTCATTTTGCCAAAAATGAGTATAACAAGATACACCCTCTGGAAGGCCTGCAACAAAAAAACAAAAAGAAAAAATTGCCGCGCTGTGACGTCATTGTGGAAACAGGACTCTAGGTCGGGGTCGTCATTCTGTCGCTCTCTTTCTCTGTCTTTCTATCCATCAGCTGGAAATTAAAAGCTGAAGCCACCCAGCAGCACCACCACCCACTTTGTTTGCCCGGAGAGTGCCTCATGACTCTCACGTGGCACGTAACTTGCCTCAAGGTCGTTCGAGGTTCGCTCTTCTTTTCTCCCTTTCTGGTAATTGTTGTTGTTGTTTGTGTGTTGGCCCCCCCACGATGATTTCACACTTGTAGATACCAAACGGAATAGACCCCCGCCCCCCACCCCGCCCTGACGGCGACTCCTTCTACGGAGGAGGCCACCACTGCGGATGGTTGATATAACACGCCTTCTTTTAGCACAAAACTTTGAGTTTGGTTATTTTACGGCTGGGACTTTTCCTCGACGACCTTGAGAAGTGTTGGCTAAATTTAAGCAGGATAGTTGGCAGTTTTAATGGAAAATAGAAATTGTTTTAAAAGGGTTGTTATAAAGGATATTTATGTTTTAAGTAACTATATTCTTAACTCTATACATTCTACAATAAAAATTCATTCTTTAACAAAAATATAATAATTGCTTGTATAATTAAAACCAAAATATGATTCAAATCAAAAATTACTTACTTAAATACTGAAATTGCTATTTAAAAAGCTACTAAGCCTTAGTACTTCTAAAATTTAAAATGTTTAAAGATACACTCCTTAACATTAAACACACTTAGAAACAAAAAAGGAATCCTAATCCAACTAATAACCAATGAATATTTGATGAGATCCCAGCCAGACTTGGGTCTAACCAATAATTCATAGTTTAATCAAAAAAATGGGCCAACTTTGTGGGGGAAATGCGTCAAAGAACTGACTTGCGTCTCTTGAGACATGCAACATACAAAACAAAACAAAAACAAAAATACAAATAAGAAAAAAAAATAGAAAGACATGCAATTATACAACTCACAAAACATTTCAGACTTGGGGGGCTCGTGCCAAAGTCATATAATTAAAGACCGAAAACACTCACGGAGTTAACACAAATCAAAGCCAGGCCAGGCCAAACCACGCCAACAGATATGTACATGTGTACACTGTACATACAAGTCGTAGGTATATAACCACATATATATACACTTTTTTTTTGGTGTGGCACGCACTTGAAACTGATGACGTCCTTGGCTTTGGACTGCGGCTGCACTCGACTTGGGGTTCACAGCGGATCGATAAAGCCACGCAGGACTATTCGTTAAAGCCACGCAGGACTATTCGCTCTTGGCTGTTGCCAAGACCCAAATAGAACTGATGACGTCAAGACGGAAGCGAGACAGTAGCACGAGCTTCAAACGCCGTCTCACTTGGCGTATGCGTAATATTAAGTATACCACGTGTGGGAGTACAGCCAAAAGGAAACATAAACAAAACTTTTTGTCCAGCAATTAAATAGCCAATTAAATGCTCCATGAACATAGATCCGATGTTAGTTTTCAGTAGCTTGGCAATTACTAAACACAAAAAAAAAACAATAATCTTTGGATGCAAGTTGCCGGTGAGGATGGCTATAAGATGGCATCGCAATCAGCATCATCAAGATTGGCTTAATTGAAGCACCGACAGCGAGCATGTCTCATTACCAAGTCAAACATAGCTAAAGACACACAGACGGAGCTGGGTTTCTTCAAAGAGAGGTGGATATGTGACAAGATTGTCAAATAGCAGCCGCCAGTGACATCAAGTCAAGCATTCAATGCAAAACGCGTTCTTCAATCATGAAAACAAATACAACAAGTATCTCTCTTCTTTTTCACAATTCTGTTTGTTTTTTTTTGTGTTATTTGGGTTATAAAATACATCTTTAAATTTCCATAATTCGACTTTAGCCGGTTTTTGCATTTTTCAGACTACTTGTTTGCCTCTTCTCTCCTTTTTTTGGGCTGAGCTTGCTGCCATAAATTTGTTGCTAAAATTCAGAACGCTGCAATTAAAATAACGGATTCGAAGTGGCTAACGCAATCCCAGAGAGTTGGCTAACACAAAAGTGTATAAGCTAATCTGCATTTTGTTCTCCGTCATAATTTTGTTGTATTATTTCCAAAATTTTATAATCAAGAAAACTGAATTTAAACTAGTTATTTGCGTTTGAATTCATAAATTCGTTGTGCGCATTTCCTGACTTTAAAATGTTTGAGATAAATTTATGTACAAACCTTTTATAAAAACTGAATCGTGATTCAAACATTCGACTGACCTTGAGAAATTGTTGGCTCTGCTGTTTGTTAGAACACAAAGAATAGAATTTTCGTTTTATTTTTATTAGTCTCTTGCGCTTTTTTCACTTTTATGATCTTGGCTTTCGCTTTTGTGATGAAAATGAGCCAATGAGCTAATCAAATGTGTTCCATCCAGAACCCAAAGATATGCAACCTGCAGCTGGAGTATAACAAGTTTTTTATAATATTAAATTGTTATATATGACCATAGATTTCTTTTATGATTACTCGTTTCTTCTTCCCCCTTTTTTTTGGGAGCTTGTCAGGCATAACTAATGGGGAGTTGTGTGATAAATGCAATTATAAATGAATCGATTAGCGGAGAACACGTCCGCGAGAAGCTATTCCTTAGATTTTGAAACGATAAACTCTGAAGATATATGGTCTTGGCTGCTTATACCCTTGCAAGGGGTTTAATAATTATATAGTCTCTCCAGGGGGCTAATAATGCCACTTTTGGCAGAGGTCTTCCAGAAAATTTCACAAAAAATCGAAAATATATTATGTTCTTAGATTTTGATGCAGATTAGTAAAGAATCGAACCACAAATCGTTTAAGGTATTCCGCTTAAGAATCGGATGATTATTGCCAAAGATATAGCCATCGCTGCGGGCCATATTGTGCCTCCATTCACTTTTGAAGGGATCCTCCAGGAAATTTGACAAAAAATTGAAAAAATATTTTGTTAGATTTTAATGCAGATTAATAGAAAATCGATCCACAAATTGTTTACGGTATTCCGCTTAAGAATCGGATGATTATTGACAAAGATATAACCATCGCTGGGGGCCATATTGTGGCTCCTTGCAATTTTCTACACTTTTGAAGGGGATCCTCCGGAAAATTTCACAACAAATCGAAAAAATATTTTGTTGTTTGATTTTGATGCAGATTAGTAGAGAATCGATCCACAAATAGTTTAATGTACACCATTTGGAATTGGAATAACTATTGATGATGATAACTACCGTTGTGGTCATTTTTTCGATTTACTTGAAACTCTTATTTGAATAGAATCTTAACATACTTCGTTTCCTTTTCTAAAGTACAATTGTTTTTAAGACAAATGGTATGCAGAAATATGTACGAATGAGCTATCAAGTAACATGTTTTGAATACTATTCCGAATGGAAGACACTTCTTGTTCATTAACATCACATAAAAGTATTTTTATTTATTTTGCTTGTCACACCTTGCAAGCAAATGCAAAGCCAGACATTATGAGTAAATTACAATCTGATTCTCAGAACAGGATCTAAACATTGTGTGTGTGATTTCTGCGGCGCCCCCAAGCGTAATCTCCACCTCCATTAAGCGGTTAATTTATTGGCTACTAAGAGAATATACATTAAGTCATTCTGCCCGATGAATCTCCCCATCAATTCAGCCTGGATCTCTATATTTGTATCTTCACTTTTATGATCCTCGCAGCTCATTTGGTGAGTGGACTAACTGTTTGGTGGATCATAAAAGTGTTTAATTATTTTTGCATTCTATTCATCATAATAATGAATTTAATTAGTGGCTTTTAACAAACAAATTAACAGTGAGCGATAATAAATGCAACATTATTTGTTTTAATATTTGTTTTAATTTGGTGGCAATTCTAGAGAGGGGTATTCTGTTTAATACCCCCTTAGCTGAGCCCCTGACATGGTCGTTAATCCAAATGCCCGCATTGTGTTCTAGTTACCTGATGGGGGCACCCACCATCATCTCCATTTGCAACTTCAGGTCGCCATCTCCCCTCGCGGTCTCCCTCAAACATCTTCGTGATTGCAAAACTAAGCCATAAGCCGCACTAAGCGGACTCTGGCCTTGAAAATCTAATATTCTCATTCTCATATATACTCAATTAAAGCCGCTGCCAGTTAAGACCAAGAAGTAGAAATACGGCTCTTAGTTACATTTTGCAGATGCTTAAAAGCCGTCAACGAACTCGATTGCGATGTGCCAGACAGCAAATAAAATTTAAAAATACCTATACAAAAAAATCCGGCTATTACACAGCTACCATGTGCATCCAAATGCATATGTATCTTTGTATCTAAAAATGACTTGAAAGTTCTCAGTCAGACACTAACTGACCAAATGGCAGAGATATTCCAGCTGCAGTACCACTTAGTATCTCTGGCCAAAGAAGCCTTCACTTTTGTGGCTAACTTGTTCATAAAAAAAAAAATTACAAACTTTTCCCCAAGGTATTGTTCTAGACAAGCGATTCATCCTCCTCGTAGACATCAGTTAACACATTTATTTTGCAATCGTTTTAATTAACTCTCTTCAGAAATAATAATTCGCGGCTAAATACGTTCATTTGGTAGCTAAATAATTGTCGGGGCTACAGGTTTTGACTTAAATTATGGCACTATTAACTTCAGACTTGTGACAAATCAGCGCATTCGAAATGCAGAGCAAATCTCATTAATCGATTAACGATATGACATTTATGTATTAGGAGCTGATAAAACCGTATCCGTGAAATATTTGATTTTAATTCGAAATACTTATTATGGGTTTAACTGGTTTAAAAATATTATTAAAATATGATTACGAGTTTTGGACTCATTGATTAATACATCAAATGGTGTTTATTAAAATTGCCTAAACTTACCATATTACCGCTCCTTAATTTAATTAAATAATACAAAAATCCTTTGAGTCACTGTCAAATCAGAAGCCTTGAACCACAAATAAACAAAATAAATAAAAAAAAAATTGGTAACAAGCTAACCTAAACAAACTAAAGCAAACAATATCAAAAGACAAAGGCTAAAGACAAATAGCAGATCCGAAACGCGCCCAGTTTCTTGGGGTTTTTCGCTTCGGATATTCAATTTGTTTAGACCTCTTTGGCTTTTTGGCTGGAACTTGACTGGGCTGACTTGCCCAGTTAACTGTTAACGGTCTAAACGTAAACGGAACGGTCTTCTGGCTCGATCGCAATTGGATAATGAATGATGCTTTGAACTGTGGCAAATTCTTTTGTCTCGTTGCCCCGCTGCCTTTAACATTGAACTTTTCGCCAGCTTCACTCTTTGAGATTCAGTTCCAGAGAGTAGAAGCCACAGATACAGATACAGATACAGATACAGATACTGATTCCGATATTCCAAAGATATACTTCGATTCCCACAGCACTGAATGATTTATGGCCAAGATAGAAATACGTGTGTAAGTTGAGAGAAATAGCCGTGCCGTTTTCGATTGCGGATCTAACGGATGAAACAAGAACCTTGTTATGCATTTAACACGCCATCAGAAAGAGGGGAAAAATCTTTAACTAAATACAATAAAAATAAAATGCTTTGAATTATGGGGCAAGTTTTTATTTCAATATTTTTTTTCCTCCCCCCCCCCCCCCCCCCCAGCCATTCCTTTATTTTTTATTTTAGTTGTCAGAGTGTGAGTTGCCAATCAGCATAATCGATGAATCGTTAGATGGTTGATCGTCAGATCGTCAAATCGTCAAATCATCAGATCGTCACAACAGCCATCACTTGCCGGCAATTGTGCATCCATCAAGCGACACCGATTCCGACCTTGTGCATCAATCCGCGATCTCAGCCAAAGAAATGCGTACAAAAAATGCTATATATTTTTTTCTTTTTCAACTTTTTGGTTACATCGCAATCCGCGAAGGTCTAACAAATTTTGGCTTCCAATTAAGTGGAGTCAAAAATTAAAACTAAATAACGAAGAGATATAAAAAAAAAACCAAATAAAATTGCCAATGATTTCGGAATCGAGTGAGTTTCTCGCGTGCTGTCGCCCAATTGACGTTGCCAAGTTGGAACAATTAGCATAAATTAAAATTGGTTTACGGCGCAGCGCATTTGCACAAAAATGACACAAACGAACGATACGAGAACCCATGAGATGCGACCGACAATCCTACAATCCGGCAATCCGACAATCCGGCATCTGGGCAATGTCGGCAATCCGCTAACGATGAGAGTAAAAGTGATCCAACCGGTTCGGTTCAGTCCACTTCTATAGTTAGTCTCTGAATTTATGACCCCATATAGCACCCACTCCCCGCCCAGCTAACCCCTAAAAAAAGTATAAAACAAAAATAATAATACCAATACGATGCGATCTTAGAACCAAAAACGCAGCAAATTGATTGCCGTATAAAAGCAAAGCAAAAGCATGCTTTTAAATCTTGACTTACAAATACTCTTTTAGAGTTTTTGTATAGAAGTTTTAGAGTACAAAGAAATATCTTTTATTTAAGAAATAACTGTAGGGTTTTGAGTTAAAATGTATTTTCTATTGAGTATTTTTAAAGGACTGAAAATGTTGGTTTAGCAAATTTTTGTTTTCAAAAGCATGCTTTTTAGCTAAACAGAAAAAAGTTATTTTAAAATAGATAATATCAAACCCTAAAATATTTTTAAAATCGTCCAATATTAAACTGATTAAACTCTTCTAAAGAGTATTTTTAAATTCATCAAAAAGCAAAAAGTATCTATAGAAACGCGCTGCGCATGCGCCGCATCATTTGCCCTGCTTCTACTTTTTTGGCTTGTGCTTGTTCTTTTTTTTCAAATATTTTTTTTATATAATTTTTTAAAATTTTATCTATTTATTTTTTTGCAATCTCATAACTGTGACTTGTGTTAGCACAGTGATTTATACTTGATTTTGCTCTGCTCGTGCGCCAAACTCTTGCTTTGCTTTTGCTTTCATTTGGCCGAGACTGAGACCTGTGTCGCCGAATGACCAGTTGCTTGGAAATGTGCTAAAAAAAAGCACACACAAGATTTAGAGACATTCTTCTTCCACAAAAGCGTTGATTTGACTAAATTAAGCCTCGGCTGCCGCAACAGCAGCGGCAGCTTTAAATTGTAATCAATTTATTTGTCTTTGGTGCTATTTTTCATGCTGCTTTTGTTGCCATTGCTTCCCATGGATTCAGCTCGGATCATCGTTAACTGGTTTATCCAAAAACCATAAAAAAAAATCATAAAAAAAGAACCAAATGTGCTATGTTCTTACAGCTTTATTTTGCGTGTCGGTGTTCAGTGAGCTGTCAACGGTTAGATTATCATTATTTTTTAACACAGTTTTTTTTTCGAGTAGTTTTTGGACTGTTTTGTTTTTAGTCTATCTGTGGTTTTTATTGTTTCTGTGTCGGCTTACTTATTTAGATTGCAAAGCTAATCAAAGCAAGCAATTAACAAATCTAAAAATGTTTTATATTTTATATAAATAATCTCAAAAAGGAATTTATTAGCATCACTAAGATTTGTTAATTTTTTGGCACCTGTTGCCAGTGGCATTTGTAAATTAAACATTTCTGTGAAAGAGAGAGTTTACAATAGATTTTTCTAAACCAAATACGAATTCATGAAACCCATAACACTTATTTTGCATGCCTCAACAAATTAATTGTATAATTAAGATTCCCCCTTTACCAAATTTAACCAATTGGTAAAGAAAATAGCCAAAAAAAAAAAAATAACAACGCATATGGAGATGGCTTCCTCCATGTCCTGCATAAGCAAAAAGTCGTGACTCTTCTGCCAAGTGCTGTCTGTGTTGGGCTGCCTTTGCGGTGAAATCAGTTTGCGATCTTTTCACAGCAATAATGCATATTAAAATGCCAAGCTAATTGTTATTGTAGGCACACCGCCTCCTCCTCGAGTTCGACTGGCAATTAAGTAATAGACAAACAAACTTTGCCATCGCTCCTCTCATTTGCGAGTTTGCGTGTTGGTGTTGCAGTTGCAGTTGCATCGCCAGCAACAGCAACAGCAACAGCGGCAACTGCAACTGCAACACCTTCGACAACATAGCCACTGAATGGACAAATTTTTATGCACAAGTGGAGAGCCTGAAATGGCTGTTGGCCAAGATGTGGCTGTCTTTGACTATTAATTACCAAAAAATAAACCAAAAAAAGATCTAAGAGAAAATCGAAGCCACTAGCTTTGTGTGGGTGAGAAGATGCAACAGCAATTAAAGAAAATACAGGTCGGCTTCAATAAAATAGACGGAAATATTTCATTGAAATATAATCAAAAAAAAAAAACTTATATTACTAAAAAATAGTCTTAAAATATTAAAGATAATCTTTACCTTTTAAAACCATTTAATATTCTCATACTTTCCCTAAAAATATATATTTTAAGAAACAAATCCTAAGAGTCAGAATATTTCAATGAATTCTTCCAGTGCCCTAACTACCATAACACAATGTAGTCCAATCTAATGAAGTACAACTGTATTTGAAAACACCTCCATTCAATTGAATTTAATGTTTCTGTTGCACATCAGGAGATGACTTTCCGCGGACTGTGAGAACCCACACAAAAAACCAATAAAACCCCGAAAATAATACCCGATTTGTGACCATTTTATAGCACCCGGCTTTCGTTATGGGGGAGCGTTGTCACGATGCTGGCCCCTTTGGTTTAGAAATATATAAATTTTTTTTCTTCGTATTCTTGTTGGCGTTTAATCCCTGCCCTGAATGCAAAGACTATAGCAATGAGAATGACTTTGGCGCCCCTCCAAAAAATCAAAAACAAAAAAGCCAAAGACCCACACGACCATAATAAAACAATTATGACGGAAAAGAGGAAAACAAAACGCCAAGACTAGAGCGACCTATCGATGGCAAAAATTTATCACACCTTAGTTAACCCCCAACACCTTGCCGAGCCTTGCCAAAAAAATAAAAAATAAAAAAAAATGAGACAACGTGGCTGGAATGCGCCGAAAAAATAAAACAAAAATATGGCAAACGTCTCGACTTTGACTTACACTGACTGCAATAAGTTAATAGTTCGAATTCGATTTCTTTTCGGGGGAGAAGCGCCTTTAAAACTAAAGATTTTTCCAAGCTGGAAAACAAAGCTTGTCTAATGCCAAAAAAAAACCAAAACCAAAACCAAAACGGCGTTTGGCTTTTGGGTGCGTTCCGTGAACTCCACGATGTTTTTTGTGTGTCAGCCGGCGTGCCAGAGACGCCGACAACTAGCAACACCAGCAACCAACAACCAGCAACTAGCAACACCAGCTACAGCAACAGCAACAGCAACACTAAACATCAATAACAACAACAACATCGAGTGCTAATGATGATCATGATGATGATGATGATGTTGAAGCTTCGGGGCGATTCGTGGGCTTCATTATTGATTTAATAACAGACTCGAAGACACGCTTTAACTGCAGCAAGTTGACTTCGGCTGAGAGTCAAGTTGTTGCCGATGCTGATCGGGCCGATGCTGACAAAAAATGATGATGATGATGCCACGAATTCCATACCACACCAAATCAGCCGACAAACATAGGCCAAAAATTTAAACCAAACCTACAAAGTCATGTCAATGTTTGCAGGAATATGGGATGTGCTTTTGTGGAATATTTTTGTGCCATTTAATGATCGTGGAACATAAAGCCAAGTGTGGCCAAAATGTGATCTTCGTTTTGGCCATTTTACCTCCTATCTACGAACCCCTGTGGGCGTTATCAAATGGGTCTGGGGATGGGCCTGGGACTGGGACTGGGACTGGGACTGGGATGCAAAGTCGAAATGAAAGTGAAAGAGTTGCGGCTTTACGGCCTATTAAAATATAATAAGGAAGCAAGGATGAGGTCGTTCAGGGGGCGTATGTGTAATTCGATATGTGCATATTGTGTGCCCAAAAATAAAGGTTGTAAAGGAAATTTTAACAATTAGCCACAGCTTTTATGTTTGGCCATTAAGACATAGGTATTTTGGAATAGTTATGAGAGTTATTACATAAAAAATATTGTATTAAATATTAGACTTGAACTATCATTAAATGAATCCTTAAACTCCCTCGAAACTTTCAAATTCCTGTTTCAAAAAACATTTTCCCAAGAACCTCCTTTTATTTGGCCACTTTGCTTGCGCCAAAAGGTAAGCAAATTCCCAAATAGATAAATCTATTGTATCTGCCAGATACAAAACTCAAATTTAGATATGCAAACAAAACGAACAATTTTCTCGAGCTCGAACTAAGACTGCGGCTTGGCCGAGCTGAGCTAAGCCGCTCACACTAAATCAAATCTTCATGAGCCCGGCTTGGGCTCACCCTGCCCCTTGGATCGTCGAATATATGGGTTAGGCTCAATTTGCAAAGACCGGGGGGGAAATGGGGAGTAAGGGGTGCGGTCTGGGGGTGCATCTCGCAGATACAAAGGCAAGACAAAAGGCAATATTGGCGTTTTAATGCATGTTGCCTTTGGTGTTTGTGGCTGCTGCAACCTGCTGGGAAAACACGGAGCTGCTCGCTTTGTTTACGACACTCGGCGGCGGCCGCGGAAGGGGGGAGTGGGATTAATCGATTTGGGAACCGATCCCCCTGCCACCCATTCAGCCAAACCACCCACTCCCATCCCCCAGCCACTCACTCCTCTTGCTCCTTTTTTTTGGATTTGTTTTTTTTTTGTTGCCATCTGTTTGGCAAACCAACGAAAGCGAAAACCCAAAACGTGCAACAATGGGCCTTAAAAAAAAAGGGTAGAGAAGGCAGTTCAAAATTAACACTAATACGATTCCAAAAGTGCAGGAGTTTCCAATCCAAAGTAACTCTATCTAAGACCAGACGTCGCGTGTTTTGATAGCTTGTTGATATTTCAGTAAGTTTGGTAAAAAAAAAATGCCTAAAAAATTCCACAATGTAATTACCAAAAAAATGCACAATACATTTTTTTTAAGGAGCTTTTGAAACTCTTAATTCCTCATTATCTGGTAGGTTTTCTGGAAAACTTTGAAGTTTCTAAAATATTTTACACTATTTGATACATTTTGAAATGATTTTTTTCTTCGAAATCAATCAGTTTTTCTTTCTGTGTCTTTAAAAAAAATTGTGCCAAATATTTTTTATTCAATGTTTTGGTTTTTTTATATGATTCCCCGGACAAACTTCCCACCTTAAGCCCAGCTGCACCTTCTTTAGTGGCTTTAATTTTTTTTTTTTTATATGGTGGTTTTTTGAAGACTGATGCGCCTGGCAACTGATCAGAAAAAATCTTTGCCAGAAACTGAACGGGCCAAAAAAAAATCCATTCCTTGCCCGTAATTATGTAAGCGGCGTTCCAAAACTGGCAGCTTATTTATCTTTGTCTCAGCCATGTCAATCAGCCGATGCCTTCAGTGGCTCCGTAGAGGCAAAGGGGCTAGCACCACTAGCACCAGCACCACCAATGCACCCATCATGCCCCACCGATGCACTGTAGCAGCAGCAGCAGCAGCATCAGGGGCACCTTTGACCCGGGGCCCAGAGCGAGCCGAGTTTGGTGGGGCGCCGCTCAACATGCAAATTAGGCGGCTTCAATCTGTATAATAAATGTGGGGGAACTCCGAAAAAAACATAGACTTAAAGCGGGGTAATTCGCATTGGTATTGGAAGTGGGATTGGAGCTGGAAATGCGACTGGAAGTGGGACTGGGAGTGGAGAATCGATGTCGGCTGAGGGTCTTCCAAATGGGCAATCGTATGTCGGAGCTACCAGGTTGCCGCAGTCATGATTTGAACTATATTTGGTAAAAAAAAAAACAAGAAAAAACAATTTATGTAAATGTAAAAAACATTAAAGCAATAGAAGATTTATATGGGAAGATTACTTGTTTCTTTTAAAACTCCCAACAAATCCCAGAAAGCAATAGCTATATGGTGTCACTTGAATATCCCCTTAAAATATAATAATAAAAGCCAATTATCTTCTGGGTTTTCCCAGCCATTAAATACGTTTTAAGCCTTTGTTCTGACCAGACTCAGCCCATTTAAGACAAAAACAAATCAATAATACATTGTCTTCTAAATCAAGCCAATTCAGGGGATTATCGAATACTTTTACTCGGCCAAGTCATCTAAATTAAGTCAGACTATATGTGGCTTTGGCTTGACTCATGTCTCGAGAGAGTAAGAGAGAAAATAAGAAGAATCCAGTCGATGATGAAGCTGATGATATAACAATTCAATTAAACCAGTTTACAATCGAGGCATCTGCAAAACCTTAACGGCAATGTTCTGTTCTGTTTTTTATGTGGATTTCATGCAAATCATTCTAACCAGCTCCGATTGCAGTGGATTTTTTTTATTTTTCTTTATTAACTTTCTGAATCCGCTTTTGCATAATGGATCTGATGGGCAGTGTGGGGCTATTTTTGGGCAAGTTCCCGATCGCGACGGCAACTGCAGTTGGCGACAAGTGTCATGCCAGCCACAATTATTGGCCAATACTCCAAGGCATAGGCTTATATAGAGAAGCAGATACAGATACGCTCGGACTTGTGTACTCTGGCCAAGACTGGTTAAGATGCGCTCAAAAATGACTTCAATCCGTTCGGATGGCCAATACAGATGGTGGGGTGGGGGGGATGGAGGGGATAAAAAACCAGCAGGGGGTGCTATGATATGTCCAAGATGGCCTTCGGTGATGTTTGCAGCGATTAAAAAACCGATGACGATGTCGACGTCTCCACTGGTTTACTTAGCATTCAAAGTGGCGCAAAGAGATTTATACGAATTGTTGCGACAATTTCTGATTTTTCAATTTTTTTTCTTTTTTGCTCTTGACTCATTCAATTGAAATTCTTTGGCCATGTTGTTATTGTTTTTATTGTCTTTTAATGATGTTGTTGCTGGAATGGAGCAGCAGTGCTGTTGCAGTGTTCATCTCGACACTTTCAATGTTTAACTCGACTGACCTTTTGCCACGAATAGTTCTGTATCTATGTATCTCCATCTGAAATGAATCTTTAAATCTTTTTACATTGCTGGCACAGTTTCTACCATATAGCTACCATTTTAATTGTATGTTGGTTATGGGCTTTTAATAGATGCATCCTACCCGGCATACCATAGGTGCTATACAGATTTATGCTCCTAAAGATTTATGCTCGACTTTGAAAATCTGGCGTGGGCTTATCCATTTTTAAGGTACTATTTTTTTTAATAATAATCAAAGCGTTGTAACAGATCAGATTTTATCTTTTTCCCAGAAAAAGATTGTTTTCTGTTCATGTCAAAAGTCAAATTCCTTAGGCTCCCACATTTAAAACATTTTGTATTTCTTCCCTACCGTTTTTATTTATTTATTTTTTTTTATATTAAAAACACACCTTTTTGTGAGGCAGCAAAAAAAATGAAAAAAACAATGCTCCTCCCAGCCAAGCTGAGTTCCCAGATCCAATATGAAATATCATTCCAAATATGGCCTTGGGTCATTTAGAAAGCAATTCATCGGAGACGAGGCTGGATTTCGAACTGAACTCTTCGATCTGCAAACAAAGAAAATAAAAATAGAAATAAAAAAAATGTAGAAACAAAAAAAGTTGAATAAAAACTACCGTGGGCTACTGCCAAAAATGCTACCGGGAAGAGTAAGCGCGATAAACATTAAAGATTACCCATTTTAACCATTGTCTTTGATGGCCTCAAACCAAATAAACAACCCAAAAAAAAAATACTTAAAAAAATCGCTTTTTTGGGTTGGGTTGTTTTTGGTTTTGTAGGATTTTTATTGCATTTTTTGCCCCTTCGGTTGTGGGTTTTCCTGGCGGAGCATCTTCTTGGAAAATTGCAGTTTTCTAATTGCTTTTGGCCAGCTCGTTAACAAATTTATTATAATGGCGAGGGCCCCCTACTTCTTGGCCAATTGCATAAGTTTGCTATTCGCTTTTTCGTTTTTCTTATTTTTTTTTATTTTTTTTTATTTTTTTTTTTATATAATATCGTTAATACATATTATTTGGCAAGCTTTTGTTCATGCTCCGGCCAAAAAGACTTGTACTTTGAACTGCGAACTCCCAACGGAGCTGGCTGGGAGCCTCGAAGCCTGATCAATGGACCTGGACATGTAAGCATCTGCCGAAATTGACAGACAAAATGCTATTTTCTGGGATACGAAGAGGACGACTACAGAGGGGTAGGTATACAGAGAGGCAGCTCCACCCCCTCCCCTGTGCAGTGACCCAAAGAAATGGTAATGCGAGCCGGCTCGTCTTCGCTATCCGTTTGGGTCAAAATGGCCCATGGTTGGCCACTCAGTCATTGAGTCAGTAGGTGCAACTGCAACAGAGTCCACAGACTGCAGTCTCCCGCGCCAGTCTTCGTGTGAAGATCTGTGAGAAGTATACAAATGGGTTTCAGGTTCGGTTCACTCGCCGCAGAAGAAGGAGTTTACTCATTTTGTTGCAGGTTTTTTTCAGTTTTTTTTTTTTTGTTTTTGTATTTTTTCCTAACTCTATGGCGGCTTCGATGGTATCGCCTTTGAAATCCACGACAGCGACAAAGCCAGACTCATGGCCTAATAGACATGGAGGAGTCCCCTAGACCAGGTCCCAAGTTCCAAGTTGCAGGCAACTTCCTGCAGTTCCAGTACCTTTTTGATGATGATGATGATGATGAGGCCGTTCGTCTGGGCCTAGACTTTCACTATTAATTGTCGATTTTCATCAATTGTTGTTCATTGTGTTGTACTAGTTTTTGTTGCTTAATGGGTAATGGGGTTGGTATTTAAACTTTTTGTACAACAACAACAACAACAGCAACAACAACTAAATAAATAAAAGTAAAATAAAATAGAAGACGAGAAGAAAACCCAATTTCTGTTTCATATCGAAATTGGATCTATTACTCAATGAAGCGGCCGAGTGAGAGACAATTTGATTGATTTATGCAATACCCGGGCGAATCTTCGGACCTTTTCTCCATTGTCAGTTAATTGCTGAATGCAATAGAAGACTTTTGGTTATATCATGGCCAATTTTTGGCAGACTGGTGTAGACTGGAGTAGACATCCCGCTCATTTGCATTTTGGGGCAACATTTTGATGACATTCTATGCAACGAAAAGCGATTGAATGTGCCGACAAAATAACTTTTTTGAATATTTGTCACTGACATAGTATTTCGGGCCAAAAATGGGGAGAGCCATAGAACACATCATCTTGAAACTTGAAATTCTGGTACAAAAAAAAAAAAAAAAAATAGTATAGATATAAGTACTTTGCGGAAAGACATCAACTACATATATTCAAAACATTTTCCTACAACTATCATGAATATTTATAAATTGCCTATATTTATACATAATATTTATCTATCTATCTTTATCCATTATTTTCTGTTTTTATGACTGCCCTCTATGAACTGTGTCCACGTTTTTTGTTTTCGAGACAACTGACACGACAGCCGAGGAGGCAAAAACAACGCCAAACGAAAATCATTTATTAATTTGTCAAATTCAAGCCAAGCCAACAACACACGTTAGGAAATCCAAAATCCGAAATCTTGTGGGCTATGATTATTATTTTCGTGTTGCAGTCACTTTGGTTGCCTTTGTTGCTGTTTGTTGCCAGTTTATAACTAATTCTCGCAGATAAAAAGTGTCAAAAGAGTCAGCCGGCCAGAAGTCAACTGAAGTTGCTGAAAAATCGGTGAAGAAAAAAATAATAATAAATATATATATACATACATATATGGTTGATTAGCTATATATGAACATGTGTGAATAATAGTTTTGTTGAAGTCTATCTGATGATTATGGCTGCTTTAATGAATGGTTAATAAGATTTGATGACAGTTTATGATTTTCTCACCCAAACGAAAAACAAAAAAAAAAACTAATACAAAGGGTAGATCTATAAAAATGGAACTGAAATTATGTAAATTATGAAAAATAGCTGCAAACTTCTGCCGACATTTTGCAATGCGAATCAGACAAAATATTTATTATAATCAAAAACCGAACACCCGCAACGTGGCCAAGCCAAGCAGCAACACGGGAACGTGCAACATCGGACAACACAATTTATTACATTTTATGTGCCGCATTAACCGAACGATGGAGATGTGATCCTCGTTTAGGTTTGTTTCTTGTATTTTTTTTTGTTTGGTGGCTACATCTTTTCATTTTTTTTTTTGTGGCAACGTGAGCTTGCCTCATGGCTAACCCCGCGACACAATGAGGAGGTGTCTCTAGTCACCATTGGTTATCCGCCAAAAATATATCCATATATTTATTTATTTGACTGGGATTGGGCATGAGACTGGTACTCGGACTCGGATTCGGATTCGGACTCTGAAGAGGCTGAGCTTTTCTAATTAAGACATTCGATACGGCGCGCTTGCGTGTAAAACGCAAGACAATTGGGCAATGGAATACTAGCAGCACCAACAGCAACATCAGCATTAGCACGGCAGCATTATGAATCTGCTCATACATATCTGTATCTAAGCGACAGTAGTCATTGCAGACATATTTGGCATTTCACCAACCATTTAGCATTAAGCTCACCCCAGAGACTCTCAGTGGCATTCACGGCTACTTGGCCACCAGTATTCTAAATTGCTAAAGACCTTTTTCCCGCCTCGTTTTTATCCTTGCAGGTGCAGGTGCAGCAATAACACCATCAGCAGCAGCAGCCGCAACAACAGCTACTGAGTCGAGGAAAATAAAATTGCTGGCCGACCTGAGTCCACGGGTCGCGGGGAAATTGAAAAGCGAGAAAAGTGACAGTAACAGCGGTAGCAGCAGCAACAACTGTGACAGCTCAGCAGCAACATCAGTAGCTGCTACCACAGCGGCAACATCAACGACCCCAACAACAAACGCTGCAACAGGAGCAGTCAACGCTACTGCAACTGCAACAGCAACAGCAACTGCGAAGGCAACAACAGCAGGAGCAATAAATACAACAAAAATCAGCCAAGTTAGGCTCAATAACCAAGCGACAACAAGCATGTTACTTTTGCAACCCAATGTAAGTTCATAAATACGCATGTAACATCAATAAATTAATAGAAAGTTGGGTGAAAAGAAATTAGTATTTAAAAAGGTATTATTTTGTAAAGACTATACCTTTGTAACCAAATGATATTTGAAGAGAAAAGTAAGATAAAGTTGGAAGTTGTAGATAGCCTTGCATTGTTTTAATTTAATTTTAATTTTATAAAAAACTAGAATCTCTCAAAAAATAAACCATCTGGAGTGTGAAAAAAATAAAGTATGCAAATCCAAGCCCAAACATGAATGGCAGTGCTAATTGTCAGCTGCGAAAAAGGTGATTTGTGTTGACTGGAGTCAAGTTTTCCGGGCAGAGTGAGGTGAGGAGAGATCAACATATAATTAGATAGCTATTGTTGGGCGAGAGATATATACATATGTGTTTTGGGAAAACATTTTGGCATAACCATAACCAATTAGGAAATCATAAGCGAAGGGTTTTCCAAGTGATAGGGGTGGGTTTTTGGCACGGTCTTGGCCAGACCAATAAGAGTTGCGGCGGGAAATGCGCATGTCGCAGGTTTCGAAGGCGAGACTCCACCCTTAGGGCTAGGATATCTAGGAGCGGCTAGCGGACCAACTAACTCATTCGTTTCTGGATTGTCTGTCGTTGCAGAGCTCCTTTAGTTCATTGTCGCCCTTTGATAATTTCTCCACACAATCCGCGACGACGAACTCAACTTCGTCGGCAGCTGGCCACCAACTAATCCATCAGCAACATCAACATCATCAGCAGCAACAGCAGCAGCATCTGCAACAGCAGCAACACCAACAACATCATCATCAGCAGCAGCAGCACCAGGAGCAGCAACATCTGCAACATCAGCAAGAGCAGCAACAACAGCAGCAGCTCTTGAGCCCCCAACAACACCTATTGAAAACAGAGTCCTTGCTGTCGCATGAAGAGGATCAGTTGATCAGCAACCTAACCGAATCGGCTGTGGTCTCCCACAGCGAGCTCTTCTCGGATCTCTTCTTCCCCTCGGACTCCAACAACTCCCTGCTCTCGCCAACCACCAGCGGCTATCCCGATAATCCCGCCGAGGATCTGACCAGCTCCATTGAGAATCTCACCAAGTTGACTTGCCTGAGGGACAAGCGATTGTCGTCGATTCCCGAGCAGCAGCTGAGCTCTGAACAGGAGCAGCAACTGTGTTTGCTGAGTCTGCGATCTAGCAGTGATCCTGCGATTGCCCTTCACGCCCAACAGCAGCAACAGCAACAGCAACATCAGCAACAGCAGCAGCAGCAGCATCAGCATCAACAACATCACCAGCAACTCCAGCTGATCTCGCCCATTGGAGGGCCCTTGTCCTGCGGCAGCAGCCTGCCCAGCTTCCAGGAGACCTATTCCCTGAAGTACAACAGCAGCAGTGGCAGCAGCCCCCAGCAGGCTTCCGCATCCGCCTCGGCATCCGCATCCGCGTCCGCCTCCTCATCCAACACCGCTCCCACGCCCACGGACCAGGTGCTGACCCTCAAGATGGACGAGGACTGTTTCCCGCCCATGGCTCCGGCAAGCTGGAGTGCCAGTCCACCGTCGCAGCTCCAGCAGTTGCATACACTCCAATCCCAATCCCAGATGTCGCATCCCAACAGCAACAGCAACAACAACGGCGGTGGCGGCAACAGCAACAACAACAGCGGGGCATACAACTACCATGGACACTTCAATGCCATCAACGCCAGCGCCAATCTATCCCCCAGCTCCTCGGCCAGTTCCTTGTACGAGTACAACGGAGTGTCCTCGGCGGACAACTTCTACGGACAGCAGCAGAGTTATCAGCAACATGTGAGTGTTTCTTGGACTTACTTTTGATTAAAAATTTGTATTTTAGCAAATTATTTAGGTATTATTATTTTAGAAACAGTCTATAAAATGAAAAAATTAATTTTAAATTTTTTTTATTTTTCTTGTATTTTTTAGAACTACAACTCGCACAATGGCGAACGGTACTCGCTGCCCACGTTCCCCACCATTTCGGAGCTGGCGGCTGCCACCGCTGCCGTAGAAGCTGCAGCAGCGGCGGCCACCGGCTCCTCCTCCTCGGTTGTGGGAGGACCTGCGCCCGTGCGACGAGCTTCGTTGCCCGTTCAGCGGACAGTCTCGCCCGCCGGCTCCTCGGCACAGAGCCCGAAGCTAGCCAAGATCACGCTCGGCCAGCGGCATGCCCATGCCCATCCCCTCCAGCTGAGCTCGGCCCCCAACTCGGCGGCCAGTTCGCCGGCCAGTGCGGATCACCATGCCGGCCGTATGCTTCCAGCTCCGTCGCAACTGTGTGCCGTTTGCGGCGACACCGCGGCCTGCCAGCACTACGGAGTGCGCACCTGCGAGGGCTGCAAGGGATTCTTCAAGCGGACGGTCCAGAAGGGCTCCAAGTATGTGTGCCTGGCGGACAAGAACTGTCCGGTGGACAAGAGGCGGCGGAATCGCTGCCAGTTCTGCCGCTTCCAGAAGTGTCTGGTCGTGGGAATGGTCAAAGAGGTGGTTAGAACCGATTCGCTCAAGGGCCGAAGGGGACGCCTCCCCTCCAAACCGAAATCTCCCCAGGAGTCACCGCCGTCGCCGCCCATTTCCCTGATCACCGCCCTGGTGCGCAGCCATGTGGACACCACCCCGGATCCCTCCTGCCTGGACTACTCCCACTACGAGGAGCTGTCGATGAGCGAGGCGGACAAGGTGCAGCAATTCTATCATCTGTTGACCAGCTCAGTGGATGTGATCAAGCAGTTTGCCGAGAAGATACCCGGCTACTTGGATCTCACGCCGGAGGATCAGGAGCTGCTCTTCCAGAGCGCCTCGTTGGAGCTATTCGTTCTCCGGCTTTCGTATCGCGCCCGGAGCGATGACACCAAGCTGATCTTCTGCAATGGCACGGTCCTGCATCGTAGCCAGTGCCAGCGGTCCTTTGGGGAGTGGTTGAATGACATCATGGAGTTCAGTCGCAGTCTGCACAGCCTGGAGATCGATATCTCGGCCTTTGCTTGCCTCTGTGCCCTCACTCTGATCACAGGTAGGTTGTTTTCCAAAAAAATATAAATCAATATCCCTCCTTTTCATAAAAAATTGAATATTTTTTAAACATCACTTCTCTATTATATTTTTTTAATATTAATAGAACGCCATGGCCTGCGGGAGCCAAAGAAGGTGGAGCAGTTGCAGATGAAGATCATTGGCAGCCTCCGAGACCATGTCACCTATAATGCCGAGGCCCAGAAGAAGCCACACTACTTCAGCCGGCTCCTGGGCAAGCTTCCCGAGCTGCGATCCCTCAGCGTCCAGGGACTGCAGCGCATCTTTTACCTGAAGCTGGAGGACCTAGTGCCGGCGCCAGCTCTCATCGAGAACATGTTCGTCACCACATTGCCCTTCTAGGGGGCTCCAAACCATCATCACAACTCTGCTTCCTTAAACTATAACTAAGTAGTGCCCCCTAAGATATATACATAAAAGAACCTACATAACTTTAGATCTAATAGAACACCGGAATAAATAAATCTCACTGAAAAGAAAGGAATAAAATCCGAAAGGTAATAGAGTAGACCCAGGCCATATCTTTAGAGTAGAGGTGTAGATATATACTTTCGTTGGACAGCACCGCCCCTTGGATAATTACGGACATGAATATTTGAGAGGCAGAGAGGTTTTCCGGCAGTGGAGCCAGAAACTCCTGCGTGACTCGTCAGGTCGGGAAATTACGTACAACTTGTTGACGTTAATTGTTAAATTGTTTAATTTTAACTGTCAAAATCAATAGGCAGGCACGCAACGGAATCACTTTCAATCGTATCCCCCTGGACACGAGCTTGCTCAACGGACATGCGGACATACGGACATGCGGACAAACGGACAGCACACGCTCTCTTGCCTTTTTGCTAAATTCTAGTCAATTGTTTTAGGCAAAGAAATAAACATAAATATATTTAAATAAATAAAATAAAGCAACAGCAGCAATAGATTTATAATTTAGATCACAAATTGGATAGCTTCTGTTAGGATTTTTTTGTTTATTTAAAAAAAAAAAAACACAGTTTTTAGGTAGTATCCCTATTCCAGTTTATGGAAATCAACTATCATATCATATTGCAATGCCATGCTTGCCGTTAGCTAATATAGACCCGCATAAAGTTAATACCCCTATTTAATACTTCTATTAAATCATAGTCTAAGGCTTCTTTATTAGACGTAGACTAAGGTTCTGTTCGATTTTTTCAATGCACTCGATTAGTGCACGATGAGAGTTAAGGTACCTTTTTGTGATGATTGTGTCTGACACAGGATGAGTTGCACACAAACACACAAGCTAGTTGATAAGTAATACTATTAATAAATAATATATTAAACCACTACCACTTTAAACTAAAACCAGTGAAAAAAAGAACCCTTTGATTTAACCTTAACCACTCCAAAACTATGTTCTCAAAGAAATGCAAAATGGATTCTCTATGTGTGTGTTATTTCTATAGAAAACCCCTCTATGTGATTTTGTGATAGATTGGCATTGAACTCTATATTTATATAACAAAATAATACAAAAAAAAAACAAAAATATATATATATGTCTTAAATATATATACATGCATAAATATATATTTTTATGTCTAAACTTTTTGTATGGTTTATTTTATACGTACAACTTTTCTTTGATAACGAAACAAGTAAAAGAAAAATATCGTTAGCTAGCAAATATAATAAATGTACGTTATGAGGAAATTTCAAAAGAATAAAGCCTTTAGCAATTTTCCAATTAATGTTTGTATTACAAGAAGACATTTTCTATGTGTAAAATTCAAGACTTCTATAAATAAAAGTAATCTAAACACAATATTAAAGGAAATATTAAAACCCAAAAAAATGTGAAAAACATATCTCTTCAAGCTTTCAAATGCACGTAACACACAGAACAGAACAGAACAGAACAGAATCCCAAGTGTTATAAGTATATTGGCATGCCCAGAGGATAATGAAATAACAGTAACTATAAACTTTAGATAGATCATTAATAAATTATTGTACTTGTAGCACATCAAATGTTCGACAACTAGATTTTGTATCATCTTTAAAAAGAACTTAGGCCAAGATAAACTAAGTTTATAAACCATGATCTGCATGCGGCTAAGCTGAAGCTAAAAATAAAAAACAACTAATAACATCATACAAACTATCCTAATCGAAAAACATAGAGCAATAAATAAGGATAATGCACTCTGAAAATAAAGTATAACTAAAAGTAAACTAAACCTGAACTTGTAACGGTTAGGAACTGGACTTAAACAGGATTAAACAGGAACAGTTAGGTGACCAAAACAGTTTGAAACGAGATACGTTAGATAGGTTCGGGTTCGAAACCCTCAAAGCGATGCCATTTTTTAGCCGTTACAACAATGAGTACATTGGTATATCAATCATGCACATGAATATTATAAAAATTATTGAAATATATTATATATTTAGGATTTAGGAACCTACTTTGTACCTACCTACACACATACACACACACACAAACGCCCACAAAACAAAAAAAAAAACCATCTACATAAAGATAAATATATATATTTTGAATAGAGAGACAACTTTTACAAGTTTCAAGTACTTCTGGCACAAAAAGCTATAGCTGGATATGGCCATACCGAAGCGAACATATATACATACATATACCTATAGTTTGGTTTATTGTTCTTTTTGTAATTTTATAAAAACAAAAAAATAAAACAAAAAATGCATACATATTTAATACGTGAATGTCAAGTGTGGATTCATATTTTTGAGATACCGTTACAAACAAAATAGTAAGAAACGTGAAATTTTTCGATAAAACGATTTTAAATGAGAACTTTTTAATATTGCTATAAAAAATGATATATACACATTAATAAAAACATACATATACATATATATTTTATTATGTAACAGATAGAATTAAGCTAGAAGCAGCGCATAAAGCTTTATACATACAAAAAAAAAAGAAAAGAAAAGAAAAAAACTACAAAGAAATTGGCACAAATTAAATTAAAATAGTATTAATTAGGCGTTTTTTTCTAAAGATAATATTATTCGTCAAATGTTATATCTTCAACAGACAAGACACACACACATACACTCGGTTAGAAATCCCCACAACAGATATCTTAAGCTATATCCAACCTAATTATGCGCCTACTACCAGCAATGGATACAGAACACAGAGAATGGAGGTGAAACCTAAAGACGCTATATGTATACACATAACATATATCTATCTGATAGATGAGTACCGATATCGAGGAGCGTTATAGCTACATACTTACATACTATATAGCCCGTTGTGTAATTTTATTCTTATTTGATTTAAAAGTATCATTTAAAAGTTAAGCAACCTGCAATTCAATTACATAAATCTGCAATCTGCAATATGAGATACCAAGCAAAGCGAATCATTTCATTTCGATTTAAATTTACTGTTAACTTAAATACCTAAATATTTAAGCCCAAAATCCAGAAAAGTTTTTCTATATCTGTCTTTTGAGCAAATTAGTTGTACGAAAACCAAACCGTATTTACATAAATGTATACAAAACAAATCGTATATTTTCATTGGTTTGAAATAAAAAAATAAAACAATTTACATTTCTTTTCATTCTTTTTGGTGGTTTACAAAGGTGTGTGTGTTTTTTTTTTTTAATTAGGTATTAAAAGTTCACAAGTCTTCGTTGATTGCCGTAGGCCCTGAATATGAATCCAGTTGTCTTCTATAAACTATTGTATTCCTTATAAATTCTAACAAGTTTTAAAAAATATATTTATTTTCTACATCCCGATTGGCAGTCTTATTTACAAAAGCTAGACTAAAACTTTCAAGTTTAAACATAAACGGGAAGAAACGAGACGATGTTGTTCCGGCAAACAGGACAACGGTACTGCAGGTGCATCTGCAGCTGTTGGGAGCACTCCTTGCACAGACAAAGGTGGCGACAGGGCATGATTACAATGTTCCTGCTCCGCTCCATGCAAACCACACATCCCCCACGGTTTGGGGAGCTGTCTCCCGGATTATTCCATATTTTCTGCATGAAACGAGTCATTTGCTGCTCGGTCCACAAGCACACAATCTGGGATTTCTTTGAGATTTCGGTTCGGGCTTGTTCAAGAAGGAGGATGAGCAGCAAGCAAACATACCTCCGGAACATGTAGAGAACCAACAGCAAGGAGAGTCCAATGCACAAACGGAATATGTTGTTGACCAGGCTGAGGCCACGTGCTAATATTACATCCACCACAAAATCCAGAGCATAGTCGAAGAGAAGGAGAATCATCTTCGGAGGAAGGAAAAGAATCCACAGGGCGAGAGTTCCCAGGTCGATGAGCAGGTCAAAGATTCCCATTCCCACGTAGTGCATGAAATCCCCAGCGATACGCAGGCCACCGAGGGCTCCGTCGCAAAAGTATTCCGTAACATCCTGCGTTATGTTGAAAAAGTCACAGAAGTGTCGATGCACCTCAATGGCGCCACATTTTATGAGATTCCATGCCCGGCTGGTGCCCTCCACCAAGCAGTAGCCAACGAAGTTGCTGCCCCACAGAAAGTAGTAAATGCCGGTGACCAGGCCATTAATTACATATTCCAGGGGGCCAAGGATGCAATTGTCGACAAACTCAACCACTAGGACTAGAAAGTACAGCATGGCAAGTGCATTTTAATTAAAGAAACTATCAAAACGAAAGTATCAAAACAGAAAACACAAAATAATAGTGCCGGTGTAGAAAGTGTTACCAGATTCTCTTTTTTAAAAGGCTTTGTTAGGGGGGAGTGCATATATACGCATTTAGTGAATATTTCTGTAAATTAAATGATAAATTACATTCTTTTTGCACTGAAATATATAATGTCCCTATTTATTTAGTATATAACGATTAATTTAAAGATTATAGATTAAATTTTAATTTAAAGAGAAACACCATGTCCTCATTATATTCATGTTTTCATAGCTTTTTCGTAAAACTTAACAACGTTTAACGGGACAAAGCTTAAGATTTACATTATATCGTTTTCTATTCTTTTATATTAAGTTAATATTATTAACCAACAATTCCCAAAATTTTTCACAATATATTTCAAATTAAAACAAGATTAATGGTACCGTTGTCGAGAGTTACGAAAATTACCGCCTTCTGTAGTCATCTGGCAACTCTGGTCTTTGGGCGTGTTTCATTCCCATGACGCGAAGTGTTTAGTAAACAATTTCCTTTTTTTAATTTAATTGTATAATTTTAAACCGAAATGGGGGCGTCTAATCGCACCACACAAGTGGCCCTTGGCGTGTCCGCGTTCTCGTTTCTCCTTTTCGTCATAGCCTTCGCCACGCCCTATTGGCTGGTTACGGATGGCCGTCTGAACGATCCCCGATTCACGAACTTGGGCCTCTGGGAGGTGTGCTTCAGCAACTTCCAAGACATCCACAGGTTCTACGACACCCGGTTCAATGGCTGCATGTGGGTCTTCGAAGAGGAGTACTACATCATAAGCGATTTCCTGCTTCCTGGCTTCTACATTGCCGTCCAACTGTTCGCCACGCTCTGCTTTGTGATGTGCCTCCTCGCCCTGCCACTGACGCTTCTATTCCTGCGTACTTCCCGTGACGACGACCGTTATGTCGTCCTCCTCCTGTCGGTAGGCACGTGTCAGGTCTTTGGATCCATATTCGGCTTCATTGCCGTCGTCATCTTTGGGGCCAAGGGTGACTCCCGTGACTGGATGCCCGGGTGGCAGAACAACGACATGGGCTGGTCCTTTGCCTTTGCCGTCGTTGGGTCTGTACTCCTCCTGCCCGCAGGAATTCTGTACATGGTGCAGGCCCGACGCGAGCGCTACAAGCGCCTCAATGAGATCAGCAACCGGGAGATCAGCGAGTACGGAGACGACTACTACCAGCATCAGGCACCACCAGCACCAGGTCCAGCTCCATCCGCTCCATCGCCATCGCAGTCCTACTTTGCCCCAGAGCCGAGTCGCCCAAGACGCCCTCAGCCAGGACGTGCTCCGAGCGCTCCTCCCCATGGAGGAATCCAAACAGATATCTAAATCTGACGAAGTAACGAACAACCGTCCATATCCGCAAACATTCGAATAGTAGCATATAACATTCCGTCCAGAAAGTGCACTCCTACATACATATATGTATTTTAAACTTACACGTTAACTCCATAAGCTATATATTTTGTATCGTCTTTGTGTTTTTAGTCCAAAGCATGTTTTTTAAAATAAATTATACATTTTATACACAAAACTGATTTTAAAAAGATTATTTTTTGTATTTCTTTTTAAAAAAATATTTAGCATTTTAATTTTTATAAAATATTTAGACTTAAAAATAGAAAATGAGTAAACTATCCACCACTTTCCAGTGGCTAACTACTCTCAAGGCCTCCGTTTCCGATTCCCAGCTTGCTAAGCAAACTGATCAGCTCGCTGTTGGTCCTCATGACAGCCATAACTTCCTGCTGCTGCTGCTGCATCACGCGCAGTCGATTCCTCTCCTCTATCTTGGCCAACTGGTTGTTGTTATTGATGGTCTTTGTGTCCACATCCAGCTTTAGTTCAGACTTAATGTGATACAGCTCATCACGTATGCCGTTCAGCTTTCGCTCGCAATCCCGTACATCCTTCTCCAGGATTTGGGTCTTCAGATAGACAGTCTGGGCCAGCTTGTACCAGTCTGCTAGACACTCGGCTATTTGGGCCACCGCGGGATTAACATTATCCAGAAGCAGTGCCTTGATGCGCTTGCCATTGTGATCTACTTTGATCTTCTCCAGCGCATGGAACTGCTCGTCGTTGTAGGTGAGAGTGCGGGTGGCGCGATCGCGAAGCAAATGCTGCCAGGAGTCGCGCAGACGTTCCACAAGATACTTTGCTTGGGCACTGGCCCTCGTCCTACAAGGACACTTCTTCCCATGCATGGAGGATGTCCATTGGTCGCTAAAAATATATAATTTATAGTTAATTTTTTAAATAAAAAGATAATTTAGTCACTTGAGCTCATCGTCACTAACGAAATGTTTGTGCAACTGGGAGATCACATCGGCAGCTCCATCAAAATCGCCCTTGACATTGTCCAAGGTGTTCAGCAAGGCCTTGAGCTCTTGGTCGCCTTTTGTCTGGAAAGGATGGGATGGGATGCTAGGCAAGTCCATAACTGAAAGGATGAAAAACTCACCACTCGGGACATGCTTTGAACCACATCTGCATAATCAATTACAGTGGAGAGGAGATTATCAAAGCCCTCAGTTTTTCTAAAGAGAATAAAATAAGATTATAATGATTTGGACTTAATTCATCATTGAAACACATACTTCAATAACAAAGTAATTGTGGTTATAAGCATCTCTATAAACTGCTCCACGCCTTTTTTGATCAAAATGTCCATGGAAGTAAAGATATCCACCCGCCTCTTGCATTCGTGGCCCACACTGCAGGCTGCCTTGGCGAGGCTGGCATCGTTCTCTACCGAAACGTTGGGCGGGAAAATGGGGAACTTGGGCAGCTCCAGTTGCTGAGGCAACTGCACATTGTTGTCATCGTTGCTGTAGAGGAATATGGGCTGCTCCGTTGTGGTTGCAGGGAATGCTTTAGCTGAAAGGAAAAGAATAATTAACAAATACTACATATCATTATTCAAATCTGGCATACCTATAGTCCTGGGCGTAACCTTCTTCTCCAAATGCTCATTGTTGAACAGAAGTATCTGCTTTTCCAGAGGCACCTCCGTTTGCAGGAATATTCGCTCCCTGAAGTTGTCGATCTGCTCATCTGGCTCAAGGAACACCTCCACGGAGCTCGTACGATTCATGTAGAAGACGTGGATAACTCGCTTGCGAAGAATGAGAGTAACCTCTTGGAAGAACCGATCAAATGACCAGGTTTTTTCCCTGTTCTCCTCCAGGAGGCCAGCCAAAAGAGGAGTCACCAAAGTCTTCAGGCCTTGCGAGAGATGTGCATGTGGTGGCAGAGTTGTAGACCATTCAATGGGTCCATTCTCCGACAATTGTGTTCCAGAAATGACTCCAGATGCCTTCTTGGTTGTGATCTGATGCATGGTTTCGCGGTTCTTTCTGCCGCCAAAGGGTCTGAAGGGTAGGTTTCCGGTAGCCACATGGTACAGGGTCACGCCAATCGACCAGAGATCAACATTGGCTGTAAAAGAACGCTGGATGGACTTCCTGAGCACTGCCCGCTCATAGAGATCAGGATGCAAGTACTCCTCAGTGCCGTAGAGCGAGGCAAAGGGCTGATTATCCTCCAGTTCGCGGGCAGCCCCGAAATCTGTGAGCTTGTAGATGGTCTGTCCGTCTTCCGATATGAACTTCATGATGTTACCGGGCTTGAGATCCCGATGCACCAGTTTGTTGTCCCTCAAATGTTTCATTCCCGCACAGAGATGCTCCAAAACAAGCAGGAACTCATGCTCCGGCAAGCCGTACGAGTTTTCGGGGTCATCGAGAATGTTGAAGAGACTGCCCCCGGTGCAGAGCTCCATAACAATCACCTTGCCACGTCCTTCCTGGTCCTCCTCGATGGCCAGCAGTTTCACAATGTTTTCATGGTTGACCTTCTTCAAGGCCTCGAATTCTCGCATCTGGACATCTGCCGGCCGCATGTGACTATATGGGTTGAAGGTCTTAACGGCCACCGATTCGCCGGTTATCTTGTTAACCCCCTGAAGTGAAATTTGCCAACAAAAGTGAGTCAGGTGAGGAAAACTATGGGGAAAAATAGTATGTCACCTGGAACACGGAGCCGGTGGCTCCTTTGCCGAGCACACTGGTGGTGCACCACACATAGCTGACCGAGCCACGCAGGAAAGACATTGTTTATGTTCTATATTCTGTTTATTTTGAGTTAATTTCCAATGCCTGCATCGCAATCCAACACAAACAAAACCATTTTCAATGCAGGTACATATTAGAGATGGCAATTTTGGAAAAAACTATCGGTAGAAGCGGGTGCAGTATTAAAAGACAAAAATTAGGTGCATTCGACACTTTTCTCCATAAATAATACCTTAACTTAGCTAGATTTATCTCAATAAGTCCATTTAAATGCATTTATTTTTCTCTTCTTTCCCTCAATCACTGTGACTTTGTTCCCCCGATAGTTGGTACTTCGATAACCGCCTATCGCTGTACTTTCATCGCCAGTTTTTTGTTGTTTTACGTGCGCGTTGACATTTTTGCAGCGCTTTTTAATTTATTATTATTTTTAAACTAGGAAATTATGAAGTAGGATACGTGTCCAGCTTCTGTCGTAACCGGGATATACGAAACAATCAAATTCGCTTCGACCCATGACCATCGCGACCGTGGGACAACTCCCAGCCGTGTGCGAAAATCCAAAAAAAATACAAAAACAAGTAGCGCGAGTCGCGTATAATTGCAACGCTTCGGTTAAATAGAGTATAAGTAGCTAAAAAGATGCACCTCCGACTGCATTTGGTGCGCTTCATGTACATAAATCTGCTGCTGAGGTAAGTGAACAGCGGAAGATCAATAAAACCCAGGGTGGATTCTTGTAACATGCATTTTTTTCCTCTGTCTGCATATTGCAGCTGCTGTTTCTGGCTCTACGACAATGTGGCGGCGGAAAAAGCGGGTCCAGATGCTAGCAATGAGGACGCCTGGGTGCCTGGAACTGTTATACCACAGCAGCTGGAGGAGCCAGCCAAGCCGGAGACCTTGCCGCCACCTCTACCGCCGCCCGATGACGAGGCAGGAGAACCCCCCACAAACGCTTTGGAGTCGGAACCTGGCAGTGGGCCAAGAGCTGGGGACACGTCAGTGCCCGTGGAGGAGGCGGATGTGGGCGCGCATCGTGTAAATAGTAATAGTGATTATGTTGTTAGTGAATATGACTTAGCCTCCAGTGGGAGCCAAGCGCCGCTCGACGAGGCCACCGATGCCTCCTCCACCGCCCAAGTGCCAAATAATCAATTGGATAATCATAATCGACATAGTGTGGATGAAGTGCATAGTGTTAGTGAATCGCAGCAAGCGCTAGAGAGCCCAAAGGAGAAGGCCGAGAAGCAGGCGCACCAGGACCCTCAGCCGCCTGAACAAAAGGCTGACGAAAGGTGAGTCCCAACTTTTATTGATTTTCTTGAACTGTTTCTCGGTATATAGTACATGGTTCCCTCTATTTTAATAAGCTAAGTGCACTTGACTTTCAGTTTTTTGTTATTTTGTTTGTTTTTTGCTTGCCATTTGTACTGATAAGCTCCCTGACCCACTGACGTGTTTTTCTACGGGCGCTTCGATGGGGAATGTGCTTGTTCCCCGCTGGCGTAATTGCGGCTATCTATACGAAAGTATTTCCCCAATAGACGTGACATAGTCGATTGAACTTCAAAATGAATAATAAGGTCTACGCTGAAAAGAATCAATAGTCTTAGTATTAAAATTAGTATTAATATTAGTATTAAATGTTAGTTTTTAAGAGATTATAAGAGAATAAAATTTGTAAAAATTATTCCGAGAAAAATATTCATCCAAAAAAGAATATGAAAATCATTCCAGTGGCCTTTATTTTACGCCTTAAACTCTTATCTGTATGGGATGGTATAGGGGTTCTTTATAATAATCCTTATCTGGGTTTTGGGTGGCACGTCTTGAGGCGGAAGGCACGACTCAAGTTCGTTCACTTGCAACCACCACCAGCAGCAACCCACCAACCATCGACATCTGAGCGAGATCAACGTCGCCTTTCACTCCACATCCATGTGCCGGCAAGGTCACCATGGCATTTGTTTCCTATTAATAGCACTGCCCAATATTATGATTATCGATGGACTGTCTGATATGAGACACCGGCTATGTGGCGTGAGTTTCGTTTTTCATTTGCCTTTAATTCTCCCGGGCATTTCCCTCGTACTTTTGTTTACTTTTTTTGCACGCGACACCGTGCATCTTTCCCACTGAGAAGTGCACTTACAATTACTGATAATTGCTCTTATATATGTATATAGTATTATATAGTATATGTAGTATACCCCCCATTCCCATTCGTATTTGTTTACGTTTCATTGATAGAGTCGCTTCCCAGCTATTCCGTTTTGATTAACTGCACTTGTTGATTTTCTACGTAACTTGGCTTATTTATAGCGCATTGTTGGCGCCTATCACGTACTTAGATAGCTTATCTAAGTTAGCGTGGTGGATTTTTATTTAATTGCATTATCATTACGGGGCTGGGACGGGAATTACTTGATCTTGACACTGAAAGGTGTTAAATGGTCGGGTAATTGTGAGGTATTTTGTGAAATAATTATGAAATGTTGGGATTAGTGACAGAATCTTTCTAGAAGTATTTATTAAAAAATGAATTGTACACTTTTTTTAATTTATTTAATGCCAGAGAATTGTAATAATACCACAAATAGAATCTTTAAAAATTAATTTAAAAAATATCTTTCCTTATGGAGCCTATTACAGCCCCTAAGGCGTAAAAGATTTAAATGAACATTTACTAAAATATATTTAAAATAATAACTCATACGCGGGAATTTTTTAACCGGCGGCCAAACCATATATGAATTATATACGAAACTGTCTCTGTTGCTGGACAGGATCGCCCAATCGGCCAATAGCCAGAGCCAGAGCCAAAGACATAGCCATAGCCTGGCGATCACCCACGCGCTGTCTTGTCACAATGCCTTTTGCCGGTAATTTGCTTTACAGTTTTTCAATTTATTTTACCTCGTCCCCCCCTACCCACTACCCCCGAGTAGTGTACTTTCTAAATGCCTCCTCCGTCAGTCAGTCTCTGGGCCTATCTATTGGTGGCCGGTCATTTCATTCATCCAAAAAAAAAAAAATATAAAAAATAAAGCAGGTGAGAGATACGGTTTACGATTCCCAGGCACTGTGGGTGCCAGCCAATGTCATTAGGTTGCAGTTTACAGGGAATTAGGGATTAAATGGGATTCATTTTAATATAATTTAATATAAAATTAATAATAAAATATTAAAGAAATAATTTGAAACCTTGAAATATGTCTAATAAAGTCATATTCGTTATGTTTAGATTAAAGTCTAGCATACTCTTCTTATGATCAAACTACTAGGTATCACTGACAATTTTTTTTATTACCAGATCCTTTAAAGGCCTCGTCCATATCGCTGGAAATCGTCTCGGGTCTTAGAGCTCTACTTTATCGAGGGTGGCAAGAAGAGAGTGTTAAATGGATTCGAATCAGAGCCTGGCTTCGATTTGATGTCATGTTTGGTGTCTGGCCTGGCCCGTAAATGGCTTTATCAGTATGGGATGAATGTACTTTCATTTTTTGCATTTTGCCTCCAAAACAGCGCCTCCTCGATGGCTGTCGAGGTGGCGGCATATGGCATAAATAAATGTATGGCCCCAGTCATGGCGGCGGGTAGCACGCAGTCAACAGAATCAAAATCCACTTGGCCTTCCAGACATTTCAAAAATACATCCATACATACACACATACATACATACTGTGGCAAGTGGCAGGTGATCGGCTGTGCGAATCTTTCGCTAGTTGGGGGCATTACTTTCACTTTCAATGGAAAAAGGACTCTCCAACGAGGCTTTACAATCTGGGCTTTCAAATGCATCATGATCTTGTTTAGCGTAATCAAACTTGGAGAAAAACCATTATCATGTGTGGACAATAAAGTCAACATGCAGAGAAAGAAATAATATTTTTTCTATATTATTTTTATAAAAAAATAATAGAGAGCCTCTTAAAGGTTATAGGAGATATATAGTATAAAGTATACATATATTCTTGATCTGGAGAGCACCTTCTCCGTAGTTATAAGCTTGTCCGTTTGTCCGTCTGTCCGCGAATCTGTTTCCAACTCGAACTAGTCTCTCAGTTTTCAAGTTATCTCCTCCAATTTTGGTACACAGCCTTCTCTGCTTACCATCTAGCAAATAAGTGGGAATAACTGAGATCGGTTGACTATATCCTATAGCTGTCATATAACTAAAAGATAGGAAATGCCATAACTTTGTTGTTTTTGAAGATAGAAGCTTGAAACATTTTTCTAAATTCAAAATAATCTTGTATTAACTATTATTGTATTTAACAACTGTACACCCTATTTCCCCCAGTGCATCCTTTCTTAACCATCAAATTCACAGATTGTTCATGCAAATGTCTCGGAACTCACCTCCGGAGGATTATTTATGCACTACCAGCGATCTGCTGTCAATGATCGCTCAACGATCCTCACCGGCCATCTCCCACGAAACATAAAATTCGATCTTATCGAAGACCTCGTCTAGCCCCCCAACCCAACCCAACCCAATCCAATCCAACCCAACCCGACTCTACTCAATGTCCGAATACTTAATTGATTGTGAGCGTGCGCCCATTGACTTTCGTCAATCAATTTCGATAGCAGATCGCGTTTAGCTGATCGCCTGACGATCGCCGATTACTGATCCCGTCCGTAAAAAAAAAAAACTGCATTGATTAAGCCAATGTCGCGGTCCGCCTTCACCTGTTGCTTGTTTTCTTTTTGTTTCTTGTTTTTAATATGATTGTTGGCATTCCTCTCGCATTTTTCGCTCGTAGGCGCCTCTCTAATGAAAATCGTAACAAGAAAAATAAAGAAAACCTCTCCCGATTGAGAGGCTGTTTGGGGGGAAAAAAAGCCGGTTCCATAGTTCCAAAGCCGGCATTTTTCTCTCAAGTCTTGTTGCTCTCTTGCATTTGTTATTTGTAACTGATTATCTGGCGAAAATGGCAGGGAAATATGGTAAGAGCCGGCGAGCACCAGACATAGACGTAGACGTGTAGACGTTTTGGCAGCGTGCGGAGTGAAAAATGTTTAAGACGCGTAGGTGTCCCACCTGGGTCGTGGTGGGGGAGGTGGGGATAGTGGGTTGTTTGGACCAGAGTAGCAGCTGCTGCTGCTGCTGTGGCGACTTTGAGTTATTAGACGCTTTTTGTTGTTAAACAAATTAATATGGAATTCTTCGGTGAAAACTGAACAAACAGTTGGTTTTTTTTTTAAGGGTTTATGGAGTTGCCACCACTCGAGGGGGCATACTACTCAGTATTATGTAATTTTCCAAAGCTCCCAAGAAAGTGACAGAAAGATATTGGGTCTCGTAATTATTTATTACATTTTTTTGTCCATTAATTAGACATTTTATTATTAGAAAAAAATGGGAAAATCTATTAATCTTTTTTTTAATTATTTAAAAATGATTGTCATTTGGTAGAAGCTTGTTTTTCTCTAATTTTTATTATAAAAAGTAAAAAAAAAAAGATAATAAATAAATAAAGATTTATCGGCAAACATCAATTGCTTCGTTTTGACTTCAACTCTGAACTGAAATCCACCCAGTAAAGTCTAAAAAACAAATGCTATATTACCAGCTGCAGTTGCAACTTTCTTTCCACCACCACCCACCTAACCACCCATCCTCCCACTCACCAAACCGAAGGCTCTGCCAATACTTCAAGCACTTAACAGCTTGTGTGTGTGTCTTGTGTTATTAAATAGTGTTTTTTTGTTGTCTCTTAGCAGTGTCTGTCGGCTGCCGGGGGATCACATTGTGTAAGCGCCTTTGGGTTCGAAAACACTTTCGCATTACAAGTGTTTATCTTTCAATGGCGCTGCTGCAGCAAGTGCAACTGCAACTGCAATTGCGATTGCAACTAGCAACTAGCAACTTGCAACTGCAGCAGCGATAGAGAGTGCGAGTGGTGCGAGTGGAACTGCAATATCGGCAACATCGTTCAATTCAATTGACACTTTTGGCCCGTTGTAACCTTTTTAACCGTTTTTATTGTTTTTGTTGCACAAAAGGAGTCAAAACAATTTGCTAAACACACACGCATCAAAGACAATTGGCGGCACTGTTTGGCTTACAATCTCTCTCCGTCTTGGCTAACTCCCCCTACCCCATCCCGCCCTCTGTTTAAGCCTGGCTGAAAGGCAAATTGGTAAATTTAATTTTTATAGACCTTATTTGTTTGGCGAGGCAGGCTCTGCTGCCCACGTTGCAGATTTACGATTAACAATTTCACTTTCCGTTGCACTTGCAATTACGCTTGTATTTATTGCCTGGATTGGTGATGGTACCTGGGCCTTTATTGTTTTTTTTTTTACTTTTTTTTCTCTCCAAGACTCCAACAAGCATCGATCTCTATCGCTGGTCGCGTCCATAAACCACCATAGCCCCGACATGGACACGGACACAATAATAACAAATTTTATATTCAAATGCCCATAGTTATGTTTGCATTGGAATATTTCCTATTTAGGTGCATTTTTTGTGGCTTTTTTTGGGCCTGGCCCACGCGGCATGCTAATGGTCCTGGCTGGCTAACAGATTTAGACATAAACCTGTCACAAGGCGAAGCCCAGACTGAGACTAAGGCCAAACCCCCAGTCTGGCATCCTGGCCTGGGTTCCATTGTGGGGGCTAAAGCCGTTTCCGACACCTTTTCCGCCACCCAACTGCAGCTGTGCCCCCGGGGCCGGGAATTCATTCAGCCCACAAAACTATGCCCAGCTTGGATTTTATTAAAAAAAAATAAATAAAAAGGAGAGAGAGAGCCTGGCCTGGCTTGGCCTGGCCTGGCCTGGTGGGTGGAAAAGCCTTCTGGGAACTCTGGATATAAAAATGACTTTTCAATAAATCGGACTTGCGCTTAAACTCAGGCATCCTTGTAATTTGTTATGTCTATTTTTTTTATTATTAAACTTGCATGTTTTTTTTTAACAAAATAATATTTTTTAAAAGTGGCCATAAAGTGGGTTTCTATTGGGATGCTTTTCTCAGGGCTTACTGGGCGTATACGTAATCACCCAGCCAAGTTAAGTCATAAAATGCTTAATTTTAGGAAATACAAAATATTTATTGTTAAAGTTATTGATTTTATGGATTGGAAATAGTTATTATTTCAAGATGCATACCATTTGGTGTACAAATACTTTCGAATTGGAAAGCTCGGGAGGGGGGAATCTGTTGCTCCAGTGGCACTGGAGCCTATTTGAAGTGTAGTGGCAGCCACTTTGTGGGCTCTGCTTTCTGGTCATTAATTTGGCTTTATTAAAGGTAAAGCGTTTCCACACACAAGCCATAACCCAAAGACACAGACAAGTGCGACAAGTTTGCCGGCAAAATGCAAGTGCACACGTCGATGTCTCGAGTGCTGAGGTAATGCTCTCCGATCCACGATCGTCCGACTTGACTCTCCATGGAAATAGCTTGCCGCTCTCCACTCTCCACTCGCAACTGGCTCTCGGGGGCCAGCATCTCGGATCGCAGCGGAGATATGTCGGCCGAATAGGTATATCTGCACACTGGGACCACAATTACCTAGAGCCGACTCCGTGATACGTTCAGTTCTCATTTTGATTTCCAGTGGTGCGATCGTGCGCTTCGCTACCTCGCCGGTGGTGCCACCTCCCCACATCCTCATCCTTGCATGCTGGATGTGTGAGACCGCGAAACGACATCACCTTGATACGATTATCCTTCGAGTCCTTGAGCTCACCCGCGTGTGTGTGTGTGTCTTATTGTGCCGGCAGTGCACTTGTCACAAAACACTTGATTTATTTCGAAATTGTAGGACTAAACTCTGTTATCCTCTATGTCCTTTTTTAAGAAAAAAAAAAACAAACAAGTGTGACCGCGTAATAGATCGAATTAAGAGCCAATAATTACTCACATTTGCAATTATTTCCGCCACACAACACCTTCTGTTTGCCAAATGCAAATATTGATTGTGGCCTCACTCCGTGTTTGATCTTCCCAACCGGATGGCCATTAAGCAGAAATTGCCACCAAATGTTTATAATTTAGTTTGTTCATCGATCGGATAAGTGAGCTAGATTTGTAGCCACACTCCACTCCACTCCGCGTTGTGCAAATTTTCGATTTTGGGCAAACAGAAATCGTACGATTTGCGAGGAACAAACACTATAATGGTGGAAACTAAAATAGTAATTGTTGTCGACACCCACAATGGGACACGCTATGATATTTCAATGCTATTTGGCAGACTTCCAAATAAATAAATCATAATTATGCTTTATGATTTTTTTGTCTTCAACTTTAAACTCATTTGGTTTTCTGGGTTAACCGAAAAGTTAGTTCACAGACTCGTGCCATTAACAAATTAATCTAATAGGTGGCTCTTAGTCTGTTTTGATGTTTAAACGACTCTTAAAGTCCATACTATTAATCACTTTAATAGCTCTAGTATTTGCTTTAAAAAATTTAAATAAATCTTAACATTTTCCTGGCCCCAAAAAAAGGTGTCATTTTCACTTTTCCCATGCAGAGCAATTTTCACATCGTTGCTGGAATATGTTGCATTTTAAGTATTAATTTATTCAAAATGCAGACGAAAAGAAAAGTCTGAAATTCCTGACAAACTTGTAGGCAAAGTCGTCAAGTCTTCAAGAAAAAAAAGGCGAAAAATATTCAACTGCCGGAACGACCAGGTTAACCCAAAATGCCTTACATGGCCTGACTTACTGCCCAGGCAGACACTTTGAATGCTTTACGTTGTTCACTCGATGCTGCTGGCAGTCAACTCATAAATATATACATATATATTCATATTCCAATAGATATATGTGCCAGCAGCCAGGTGGAGGAGTTTTCCATCTGCAGAGAAAGCCAGGAGTTGTGATGATGGTGGGCGTTGTTGACAACATTTTTGTTTCCAGCAGTTGGTGTTTTGGTAATAATTGCTGGAGAATACATTAGTCTAATAGCTGATATGGTACATTGTAGGGTAACACCCATTTGTTACACTTTTCACTCCAGTTTTGGGGCGAAAGAGGAACTAACCTGTGTCACTAACAGTTGCAAATTTTGGTTAATTAGCTTAGGACCTTTAAACAAAATGCATAAAACCCTAACAAAAAAAATAAATTAAAGTGTAACCAAGTAACTGGGGAGTGCTAAGGAGATAGACAACCTCTGGTTTATTATGTAATAAAAAAAATGCATACAAATGTGCGCTAATTGTTGCATGTCGGCCCGGTCCTCGAGAGCATTTTTCTCACTTTGGTTTGGTTTTCGTGACGTTTCGAGAGATCTGTGGTGGGCCAAGACCACTCCAAACTTGACTTTTTTCTTTGGTCCAAATGTCATCTCAAGTTTCCGGTTTTTAGGGTTCAAGATGAGATGTGGACAGGTGTCTATTTCTGTTTAAAAACCCCTGAAAATATTGGGTAAACTTTACCAAATAAAACACTTTAGTTTCAACTATTTTTTTCTAATAAAAGTTACTCATACGCCCTGTTTTCTGCTCTTAAGTTCAAGTTCTTAAAAGTCACTTTCAAAACTGGGTAAAGTCTAAGAAATAGAATCGACAGACTTTTCTGAACAAGCACAGACTCTGCAAATATTATTTTATTATTGTTTAATATACTCTTTTAAACAATTACTTGACAATTTATATTTTATTCCCATGACGGAAATGGAAAAACCAAAGAAATGGCCAAGAGACAGGCTTTTAATCGCCTGATCATCTGATTTTTACATTGTCTTGGAAATAAAGAAGCAGGAAATTCAGATATTTTATAGGCAACAATAGAGCTGCAGCCATGACATAATATATATGCTCGTAAAATGGATATATGTATTGTAATATATACACCCCCACATATACCCACAAGAAAACGCATTTAAAAGAATTCAGACTGGCGTCTCCGTGAAAAACGCAATTTATTGAGAGAATTGCTGAAAACGGTCAGTGACCAAAATGAAAAAAAAATATTAAATATTTTATGTATTTTGGCAATATGCTGCACTTCTCTCAACTTGACATAATTTTATCAGCATCCACAATTTATTTATAAACTGTCACCGCCCCCCAATTCAGATACAGTTCAGTCGCTGACATAATTACGTTTTCCACGCACCTTTCACACCTGACACATTTCCTTGAAAGGCGCTATATACAATAATAATAATAATAATATGTATATAAATAATGTAAACTTTAGGCATATTTTCTACTTAATTAGTTTGATGCCTTTTGCATTTGGCTTGTCAGAAATCCTCTGACACTGGCATCTTTCGAACCATAAGATACAAATAAGAATACAAATATTTTGCCAAAAATGACAAAGTTGAGAAATTAGTTTTCTATTTATAATTGCATTTTTGAGGGGATTCTTTTTAAAATCACTTGAAACTGAGGATTTCCCAGTGATTTGTTTAAAATAAAAATCCATTATGAGTTGAAAAATAATTCTTATCAGCAGGGGTTTTTTTTTTTTTATAAAAAAAAGGTGGATTTTCAAGTTCTCTCAGTGACGTCTGGACTTATTTTTTACTCCCCAGCTGTTGTACGCTCAGAAAAAGAATTAAAAAACAAAACATTCTCATTGTATTGGAGTATTTGTTTCCATATTTACTTGGCAGTCAGTTCGGTAGTATGACTTGCTCTAGATATCAGCTGGAAAAGATTCCAACGTGGCTTGGCGACTTACGAGACAGATATTCGTATTTTTGTCATTGCGGATATGAGCGAATGGCTTGCGCATTAAATCTATAGCACGGTCACAGCTGTTTGTTGTTTGATTTACCAATAATTGAATAAATTATCACCCAGAGAACTCCCTCCCCAACACAGAGTTGAATGTAAGAAAAAATGCTGCTACAATTCGTTGTGAAGTTCATTTGTAGTGAGTTGAAAAAGCTAAAGACAAACCTGACCATGTTTCTAATATTCTTCTGGATCCTATGGTTTTCCCAAATCATAGCCATATCAACGGTCTTTATGAGGTAGTCATAGTTATAATTTTTTTATATTAAACTACGGTTTATGGTTTATTAATTTCAACATTTTGTTTTTAGTTTTCCAGAAATAATTACGGAGCTGCCGACTGTCACTGTGACAGAGCTGCCGCTGGATCATCTAAAGAATCGTCTGGAATCGGTCATCCTGGATGATGCCCAGGTGCCAGCCAGCAACAAGAGCGACGGGGAGACGCAACAGCAGCCACTGCCGCAGGATAACCAGCCTCAGCAGTTGAACGAAGCTGTCAAGGAAGTGCCTCAAAAGGGTGAGCTTTATTTTCAGCATAATAATAACTCATTTCTAATATGTTACCATTTCCACTTTTCAGATGAACAAGTGCCGAAGATAAACGATCCTGGAGGAGGCATCGAACTAGAAGCTGCCGACAGTATGCCCACTATCGAGGGCAGCGGAGGAATCAACGAGGAACAGACTGGCGGCTCAAACGCCACCGAGTCCACGGTCAACCTGACGAATGGCAACGAGGAAGTGCCCATGCCCGTGTTCTCGGAGTGGGCGCAGAAGCAAATCGAAGCGGAGGCCAGCCGAGAGCAGGCCATGGAGCTGGAGCAGCAGGTGGTGAACAAGTCGGCCCAGCGGAAGAACAACACCGGATCGGCGAAGAACAAACTGCCCACCTTGAAGTTGCGCTCCAAGAACTATGCATCTCCCGATTGCGGAGCCAAGATCATTGCCCACAACACCGAGTCCAGTCACACCAGCTCCGTGCTGACCCAGTCCAGGGACGAGTACATGCTGAGCACGTGCGGCGACCGGATCTGGCTGGTGGTGGAGCTGTGCGAGGCCATCCAGGCCCAAAAGGTGGACGTGGCTAATTTCGAGCTCTTCAGCTCGTCGCCCAAGAACTTCTCGGTCTACGTTTCCAAGAGATACCCCACACGGGAGTGGAGCAATGTGGGTCGCTTCGAGGCCGAGGACAAGCGGAACATCCAGACGTTTGAACTCCATCCGCACCTGTTTGGAAAGTTCGTGCGTCTGGACATCACATCGCACTACGCCTCGGAGCACTTCTGTCCGTTGTCGCTCTTCCGGGTCTTCGGAACCTCCGAGTACGAGGCCTTCGAGACGGAGATCCGGCCCAGCGACGAGTTGGACGATTTCTATGATGACTTTGGAATGCAGGACCAAGCAGTTGGCAGTGGCGGCAACATCTTCCAAAGTGCCTCTGATGCCGTCATCCAAATGGTGAAGAAGGCAGCCGAGGTCCTGGCCAAGCCCACGAAGGCCCTCAAGTGGTCCGCCGAGTCGCTGCTCTGCCGGACACCCATTTTCGGGGCCTATACCTGCTCCAATTGCAACAGCACCCTGGTGGAGAAGATCAACAGTCTCATCTCGTGTCAGTTCCAGCACCTGCAGGTCCTCCTCAGCTTCAGTCGCCTGAAGTACGATCTGGTCCATAGTCGCGTCTGCCAGGAGGATTTCGGCATCAGTCTTATGGCCTCCTATGGCTCCGGTTCCCCAACCAGCAAAATGAGCAAGCAACAGAGCTACTTCCTCAGTCTGCTGCCGGCGGAGCACATCGGGGCCATGTGCAAGGTGCTGGAGGCGGAGCAGAATGTGACAGAGATGCCGCCGGTGAAGCACCATGTGAGCGAGCCACCGCAAGATCAGGACAACGCCACGGCCAAAGGCGTGCGGGAAGATTGCCCCGCAAAGGAAGTCCCGGCCAAGGAGCCAGCCACACAGCCCAGTCTGGAGGTGCTGGTGCCCGAGACCAGTCAGGAGGTGCCGTCCACGCAGCACCAATCGACGACCTCGGGCGAAACCGCCTCCACGACCAACTCGACTCCTAGCGACGTCAATATCTTCAATGTGCCGCCACATGTCGAGGAAGTGGTGGTGAAGGAACCACTGCCACTGCCCTCAGAGCCAAGTATTGTCAGCACGTTGGAGCCCAGCGATGTGGAGACCTCCACCAATGCAGCAGCCGCTGCCCAAACATCCAGCGAGGCGCCAGGAAACGGAGACGCTCCCGTAGAGGAGGCCAGTCCGGCCAACTGGGAGAACATCGATCTGCTGGGCAGTACGGTGGCCTCGATAACTGCCGGCGGTGGAGCAGCTGCCGCTGCAGCTGCTGTCGTCAATGGGAATGGGAATCTTGGAGCGCCATCCGCTGGCACTCCAACCGGATCACCGCCAGCTGCTGGCGCCGGGGTCAATCTCCAGCAGAAACTGACGAATGGCGCCCAGTCGGAGAGTGTCTTTATCAGGCTCTCCAACCGCATCAAGGTAGGTTCTAGCCACCTGGCTCCCACTTCCTCCATCATTCATGTGCGTCACCAGTTGGCGTTACGAAAATAAACAAATAACCAAGCTAGCAACCAGACTGGCAACCGCCCACGCAGAACCCAAGACGGGGACTGTGGTGGGCGGTAGGAGTAGTCCTAGCGATGCCAGGAAGGCAGGGGAAAATTATACCCTGGAATGGGAGTCGTATAATTATGGCTATAATCAGTTCCTATCGCATTAGTTCATCAAAGTGAAAGCATGGAATTAAATCGGGTTCTTAGTCAGGGTAGTCGGATGCAAAAATAGCAGGATTATTTTATATCCTTTGAAATATTGGCCCCTTTTTTAGACTACGTGTTTTCAGGCATCTAGTCTTTGAAATAAATCTTAGATACTAAAATACCTACTTAAATGTAATGAAGAGTATTCCCAATTCGATTAGTTCATCCATTTCCCAGTGACTTGTTTATAGTCCACTTGCGTGCTGGCTACCCATTACAAATGGCAGTCACTTCCCGTTTTGGACTGCACCCAAGGGCGGCTTCATCCTTGTAACAATTCTGGCATCCAGTTAGCTACCTACCTTGCCGACCGACGTCATCGATATGGAAGTATAGGAAGTACATACATATAGGAATCCCCCAAACTATAACCATCTTGGGGATACATTTAGAGAAATAATACATTTTAGTTCGAAAATATAAAACAATTTCTTGTCAAAAAGATGACAAATTTGAAGAGCAAAGTAAGGTTGTCTTAAAAAACTTTTTAATATAATTATTATGTTAGATACTATTTTTTAAAGTGTACCACCCGCTATATTTACCAACCACTGGCTTTATGGCCATGCCTTTCTGCATTCTGTCTTCCACAGGCACTGGAACGGAACATGTCGCTGTCGGGTCAGTACCTGGAGGAGCTGTCACGGCGCTACAAGAAGCAGGTGGAGGAACTCCAGCAGACGCTGACCCAGCAAACGCTGACGGTCCGCCAGCTGGAGGACCAGAGCCGGCGGTATGTGGAGCAGGAGCAGCTCTACCAGCAACAGAGCGCCGAGCTGGCCGGCGAGGTGAGAGCCCTGACGTACCAGGTGCAGGCCTGCATCATGGTCATCATCATTGTCGGCACCTGCATCTTTCTGATGTTCGTCCTGGGCACCGTGTACTATCGAAAGCTGCGCCGCCAACAGCAGCAACTGAAGCCACCGGTGGCTCCAGCCAAGCCGAAGCTAGATCGCCGCAAGTCCTACGAGCAGATGCTGAATCCACCGACACCCAAGCAGCGGCGTCCCAGCGAGGAGGCCATGATGATTCTCAAGGAGTGCGGTGACAATGTCTCGCAGGAACAGGATTCCTCGGGCCGGCAACGGAAGATTTCCGTGTGTTACGGCAGCAACAACAACATAGCCACCAACATGATGGGAGCCACCACGAATGGGGGCCCAAGCGGGCGCAGCTCCGTGCACAAGCGGAAGGGAGCCAAGCACTCCTGGCACAATAGTCTGGACACCACAGAGACGTCGTGCGGCGAGCAGACGGACAAGTTCTTCGATGTGGGTAAGTGTGGTAGAAGAATCCTCTTTCCCCGTGCTCCTCTAAACCCCAAACTCTTTCCAGACACCCTCAAGAGCCTTAAACAGATTCCTGGAAAGGTCGCCAAGAAGAAGTCCCAGCCCCAAATGAGACTGAAGCGGCAGGAGTCCGCTCCGGCCACCTTCGCGCAGGACCAGACGTCGGAAGATCCGGCCACGCAGAGCGACTTTGACGAGAGCCTTATCCTGGACGATGACGACCTGGCCAACTTCATACCAAACAGCGATCTGGCCTACAACGAGTTCATGCCCGAGGGTCCTTCGGGCTATCAGATACTGGACACGGTGGACGGGAAGACAGGCAGCGAGAAGTGCAAGCCCAAGTCGCGCCGCCTGTCGTCCCCTGCCTTCTTCAAGTCGCCCTTCAGCCGGAGCAAGAACAAGGGCTACGGATTCAATGGCATCAAGAACAGTCATTCGGTGCACGAGCCCACATCCTGGGAGTGGTACCGTTTGAAACGCGGCGAGAAACAGCAGCAGATCCAGAAGGAAAAGCTGGCCAGCAAGAGCCTGCCCAATGCCAGCTTGGACAGCTCCTCGCTGTCGGAGGTGAACTTCCCGCTCAAGTCGGCCAATGAGGCCACCCAGAACTCGTTCCGGATACTCGGCGAGGCGATTCTGTCGTCGGGTGAGGGACGCATAACACCGAATGGTAATGGCAACGGAATGGGCCTGGCTAGCAGCAGCAGCGGCAGTGGTAGTGGAGGAAGCACTACATCCTCCACAACGAAAAAAAACAAGCGAGCCTTCAATAATCTACTTCGGAAGGCCTTTGACTTTTAGTTAGTTAGATATCACCCAGTGTTTCGAGTTGATAGCAGTTTTATACCAACGCATATTGTAATTATTTGTATCGATTCTGGATGACCCCCTATTTGGGTCATAAGATTGATAAATTGTTTGTACAAATCAATTGTTATGTCTTGTAGATTCAAACAAGTGCCCTGAAATGCCATGAAGGGCCAACAGATACATACGAAGCGAAGTTGAAAAGTTGATGATGAATGTGAGAGTTCCTTTTGAGTTGCAGTGAAATGCAAATGACTGTTAAGCGAAAAACAAATTTAAGTAGAGTACTTATTTTATATTTTTAGTGTGCTTGCTTCAGTAGTTTATACCACGGCCAGCTTAGGTTAATTATTATTTAAATCTAACTATATTCCAAGCCTCGTTATTCTTGCTATTCGTAAACCATGAACCGTGGACCCAATCCAACGATTATGTACTTTAAGTTTTGCAAATCTTTGCCACACATTTAGTTTGTTATTCGTAGCAATTCTACATGCAATTAGTTAATAGTATAGACTTTATTTATATAAATATATAAAATTAAATACAATTAACATTCATTTAAAAAACTTAATTGTATTTGGCTAACAGATTTTCAATATAAAGATTATATTTTCAACTCGCTAAGAAAGTCTGCCACTTCCAGGGCATCGTCGATGGCAAGCTTCTGCTCCTTGACGGCACTGTTCAATCCGCGACCGGCGGTGCCAAACTGTTTCTTCCACTGCTCGACGGTTTTGTACTTTTCATCGTTGGCGCAATAAACAACCTCGTTGATGTCCTCATCCAACTTGTAGCTGCACACAGCCGGAAATACCTTCTGCAATCCCTCCATGGCATTGCTGCGCAGGCTTTCATCACGGCAGACAAGGTTCAGCATAAACAAACCCTTCGGCCCGATGATCTCCTTAATGTGCTGCAGGATGTCGTTGGCCAGAAAACTTTGGGGCGGGCAACTCATGCCCAGGCTGAGATCTTTGCTGTCCACATCGAACAAAACGGCATCAAAGTGGATATCTTTAAGGGAACATACATCATTATTCATACATTTAAAGCTTTCCTAAAATTCACCTTCATTTCGGCACCGCTCCACAAAGGCCAGACCATCATCGATGACCACATGGAAGCGTTTGTCCTGCTTAAGTTCGAAGTATTGTTCAGCCACCTCCAACATAATAGGATCTATTTCCACAGCCGTAATTCTGGCATGACTAAAATCGGGATACATTCAGTAAAATAGAAAAAGAGTAAAAATACAAATAACGTACGGCAGAGCAGCATGAAGAAAACTGCACAGGCCACCTCCACCCAGTCCAACAACTAGCACATCCTTCTCCACATCCTTTCGGGGATTCTGCAAAGTGGTGGCCAGCTGAACGCCCACAGACATGTACAAGTGATGCTGACAGGCCAAGTAACCAAAATCAATCTTCTTGCGCTCCTTCTTGCCTTTAATTTTAACTGAAATTGAAAATTTGTTCAAATATTTTAAATCTTATTTAAAAATAAAACCTTACTTGTTTTAACCAACGCCTCTGATTGCACTACAAACTGATTGCTGAGAAATATGAGACGCCGCAGGGTCTTGCCATTAGCGTCCACTTCCTCGATTCGAAAATCACCAGATATTTTCGAAAAACCACAAATCAGTGTCTCTCGCTTACCCACATCGGAGCCCAGCGACAAATAGGGTATTTGATCGGTGAGCCCCGATGGCGACAGGTTCTTTATGCTGTCGGCAAGCTCCAGCTTCACCTCGTCCAAGGTGCTGTAGACCTGGTCCCTATGCAAAGTAACAACAGCCAGGCGCTGAAAATTAGCGGATTCCTGCAACTTCTTTCGTCCCGCTGGCGTGCCAAAAAGCCACTCGATCTCCCTTCCCTGTGGCACAATAAATGCTGCATATCTTCCCAGACCTCGTGCTGGCGGCTGATCCAAAATGTGAATGGTGTAGCGGGGATTGGTTTCGGAGGGTCGGTGCAGATCCATGGTCACCTCGTTGTGGCCAGCAATGTTCGACCTGGTCAGTCCGTTGCACACCAGAGCCGCCTTTTGGACAGACGACACGGCGTTCATCAGGTCCGAAGTGACAGTAAATCGCTGCATCTTGTCGTTGCCCAATCCGAACTCGAGAATCTGAAAAAGTTACACATAAGATCTGTCTATATGTGAAGATTAATTAAAACCTACAGGCATGGGAAGACTCTTGAACTTGGTGGCTATGACCACGAACACAGGTAATGTCAAGGCATCGTCTAAATTCTTCTCCTTATTGGCCTGCTCCACTCCCAGGCAGTGGACAATCCGCAACATGCAGTTATTTCGAGGTAGAAAGTCCAGCAGGAAGTTGAGAATGTGCTCCTGCAGCAGGGAGATGCACACATAGCGACCGCCATTTCTAAAACAAATAAAATATTGTTAAATTTTTAATAAAATTTAAAAAATATAATAAAATACCGCATGGTTCGAAGTATTTCTTTAAAATAATTTTCCACAACCAGTCTTGTCTCCTTGGCGTCGTCCACGAACAGAGCATCCAAGGTACCTTTGTCCAATGCTACTGAGAAACTCTCGTCCGTGAAAGTCATGGCAGTGGCGTCCATTTGAATAAACTTCATGTCTGGTCGGGATTTGGCATTAACTTCCAACATTTTTTTAACGGCAACAGGAGAGATATCGATGTTGGTAATGTCTCTAAAAAAAATTAAATATTATTTATTAACTATTAAATAATTATTAATTTTTTTTTTCAAATTTAATGTTTCTTTGGAGCCCAAGGACGAAAGCCTTCTAGTCTCGTCATTTTTTTTTCTTCATAGCAGTTCAGTATTTTTTCGCAAGTACCCCTGCGCTTGAGCGGCTATTTCTTGAAGTGTCCAGAAAGTAACCCCTTCTTTGATTTTAAGGACACCCAAGGCACCTCACTCCAACTCACAGGATACAAACTAATTGAGAACTTTTTCGCGTACCTAAATCCGGAGTCGTACATGTCCATGCTCAGCTTTGAGTTTCCGCATCCCAGCATCAGAATTTTGTCAGCCGGCTTAATGTACTTGTGTATTTGATCACAAAGCTCCAGATATTCGCCATACCTATAATTAATTACAAAATTAAGTAGTTTTTGATTAAAAACACATGTTGCTCCACATTGTCTCCAGGTGTCCAAAATTATTTTTCAATACTTGCCATTCAAAGGCCTTTTCGCCGCGTTTCTTGAAGAATTCGTTCCAGTAGTCTGTCTGTGCGAATTCTTCGCGGGTTTTGGGAAGTAAATTCATTGTTTTAAAAACAATAAACAAGGTGCAAATTATAAACAACTAAGCGGCAAAATGTGTTCAGAGCATTGCCATTCCAATTGAAGCGCCAGTGTGACCAGTATTGGAATTATAGCAAGAAACTAAGAATATTTCAATAACATTTAATTCAAATTGTAAATAATTTAAAAGTTACTCTTTATTTTAAGAAGAAGGATTATATTTATCGACAGACACAATGTCTTTATAGTTGAAAAATAAACTTCAACATTTACAAAAATGTTATAATATTTTTTATTTCTTAAATTTTGTATTGTAAAATAAAAATAATAGCATAAAAACTCTTTAGACTTCTATGTTGTATTGAATTAATTTTAAATTACAATTGAAATATTAAAACTTTAAATATTACAATTTCCCAACATTGGCTAGATAAAAGAATGTGACCAGATCGCTGCCATTCACAGCGGGCCAGCGACAAGTACTGATTGGACAATTTCTTCGCCTAGGCAATCTCGCAATTTGTTTTCTGCGATTTTAACTCTATTTACATAACGCTCCCCGGGGATTGCTGGGCTTTCCATTGGGCCCAAGACCTAGCTCCAGCTGACAGAGCTGCCAGAAGTAGCATACAGCCCTGGGCTCGTCCGAAATCGGCAGGAGAAAGCAGTGAGAGTTGGCTGAAAAGGGGGAGGAGGTTCCTCCAAAGAAATCGACATTGAGCACTCCACTTGGCACTTAATTGATTTGTGACGATGGCACTCAACTGAGGCAACGGATCGGCGACCAATGCGAAGAAAATCGAAAGCCGGATCGGGACTGGAACTCGGAATCGAGCGCAGGAGTAGATGCGTGCGGCCGTTGGCCTGATGCTGTCGCACGGTGGTGCTGGCCTGGAGCCAGCCATGTCCCGGCCGGACTACGAGCAGAGCGCCCTTCATCACGGTTGTCTGCTGGTATTGCTCCGCGGAGTGGGACCTTCGCGGGCCCGCATCCTCCAAAAGGCCTTCGAGAAAGTGCGACGTGTCAGCCACATCCGGGTGAATGGTATACGGAAAGCTTAAGACTCCCATTACCTTTTATGAACCTATCCATTTACTTCCCTTAGACTCATCGGGCAATCCCCGCTCCATATGGATTCGCTTCGTGCACGACCATCCCGTAGAGCATAACGATTGGGGCGACTTCCAGACGCATCGCCGCTTGTTGGGACTCATCACCATTGGAAAATTCGACAACCAAACCGAACTGAATGAGCTCTGCCGCCAGCACGAGTCCCTAAAGGTACGCTACGGCTCCACGTTGTACGAATCCCGTGCCATTTTCTTTGGCCCCGATGAACCTCCACTGGAAACCTTTGGCGAGGTCCAGGAATCGGCTCCAGCTCCGGTAGCTCGACGCCTGCAGGACGACTTTACCACTCCCTCGAACTTCAAGTCTCAGGCCTTCTTCTACCGCGAACAGGATTCTTGTGCAGATCTGGACTCTCGAATCAGTGACTTTGCCAGCGCTTTGTTTTGGGTCCTGGAGTCAAGGCGATTGGAGCGGTCGAGGGAAAAGGCGGACAAAGTAAGCTTGTTGCTGGCGCCCTTCGAAAAGCGCGACTTTGTCGGCCTGGACATGGAGTCGCGCAATAACCGAAAGAGGTGCGTCGGTCGGGTGATGAAAAACCTGGCAGATCTGTCCCTGCAAGCTGGACTGGTGGAAGAAGCCCTGAGCCTATACCACAATGCCAATGAAACGCTGAGGTCGGTGGGAGACTCCCTGTGGGTGGGGGCCACCGAGGAGGGACTGTGCGCCGCCTCCGCTATTCTGTTGTATCCCCAGATGCGTGAAATCGAAACTCTGCACAGGAACTCCTCGCTCCAGGAGGCAGGTTAGTTTTTGAATTCGTGTTGTTTGATAAAAATATATATTTTTGTCATTGATGTTCCTTTCAGGAACTTCTCCGCTTAAAAGCACTCCTGAAAAATGGCGAGCCAGTGATGCCACTAAAAAGATTAGCTCCAACGAAGCCACCGCCAACAATGTTGATTCCGCGGCAGCTGCGGCGCGACTGACGTCGAATTCCTCTTCCTGCTCTTCGGTGTCTTCCCTGGTGACGACCGCCACTAATTCCTCAGCCTCGGATACGCCGACAACGTCGTCTTCTTCCACATCAACGTTGTCGGCAGCACCGATTCCGGGACACCACCGGAACGGAGAGCTACCGGGCAACATACTCAAGGCGGAGGAGATCACCAACTACTACAGGAAGGCCATCATCAACTACAGCAAGTACAGGCACGCGGCCACCGTGGAAACAGAGGCTGCCCTGAAGGCGTCGCGGATTTGTATCGAGCAGAATCGTCCCCTGGACGTTGCCATGTTCCTCCAGAGTATCATGTACATAAACCTGAGCATGACCGAAGCTGAACGGGTGAAGAGGTTCGAGATCATCACGGAACTTTATCAGCAGATTGGTTACCAACGAAAGGCGGCATTCTTCCAGCGACTGGCGGCCCTCAAGCATGTCCAGCAAGGCTCTCAGGCGCCAGACTGGAACCAGAGCTATCGCCTTATGTTGGGAAGTTTCACGGGTTACCTACTCTGTCTGGATCCTCTGGAAGTTCTGGAAAATGCAGCCGGTTGGCCATCCCTGCAGATCGATCTGGTGCAGAGTCTGATAACGGCCGCTCGAAGATTGGGGCACTCGGCGCTGGCCACGCGGCACATGACCTTCCTTCTGCAAACCCAATGGGACAACATGTCCCTTACGGAGCAGAGCGAGATGGCTGTGCAGTTGCAAAATTTGAGCGCCCAGTGCGAGGGTTCGCCGGTGCCCCTGGTGCTGGAGAACGGCACTGTGATACCCCCCGCTAATCTCACGGATCTTCCCTATTGCCTTGACCTGCAGGTGAAGGACTTGCCCGCCCATATGCGCCCGCAAAGGATAAAGGTGGCAAAGGCGGACAGTGGGCCCTTCCTCTTCACACCCATTCACTTTAATTCGATGGACAGAAGAGACAAAAAAAAGGATAAAAATAAAATAGGTTTGTTTCGCCAACAATTGATGAACGAATGGGATGTAACTCCTCTTCTCTTTCAGCTTTTTTGTGGGTTCAGAACGATTTAAGTGAGGTGACCGTCCGGCTGCGCAATCCTCTGCCCTTCGAGCTGCCTGTCACGGACATGCGATTGTTGACCAATGGCGTTGTCTTCGAGTCCCTCCCCCAGTCCATTGTATTGCAGCCACATGTGCCTACATATGTCTCCCTTCATGGCACACCCATTGAAACGGGGCAGCTCGACCTTCAGGGCTACAGCACCCACACCCTGGGCGTCAAGTCCAACTGCCGGTTGAAGCACATGCGAGGACGGAGTTTTCCGCCCAACTACCTGGTGGATGTGATCCCGGCCCTGCCTCGGATAGCGGTGAAGACTTCTCTGCCCCAAACGGCGACGTTCAGCAACATGAATAGTGCCGATATTGTGGTGACCTCCGCCAGCTTGACGTTGTATAATGGGGAGTCCTCCAGCTGCACCATAACCATCACAAACGAGAGTGCCACACTACCCCTGGAGCACCTGGAAGTAAACATAAACTCTAATGTGGAGCAAGAGCTGCAGAAGAAGATCTTTCGGATAGACGAAGAGGCGTTGAAGGTGAGGCCTTCAGTTCTGAGATCTTTTCTCGATTTCCAAGTTGATTTTATTTGCAGGCGAAGCTGCCCGTTCTTCCCCATCGTTCCATCGAGTTTGAGCTTCATATCTATGCCGAAGCAGATTTTGTGTGTCCTCTGCCACCGGCTTCGGTGCATTCCAACGCTGCTGCTGGGGATTATGGAGCTTCCTCGTTGCCCCACCACTCCACTATGTCGGCCTCCGGACATGCCAGCTTGCCATCGAGGGTCAGCTCCCCACAGCACCGTCGTAACGAGCCCCAGAACTCAAGCTTTCGCTCCACGTTCTCCGGCGGCCAGCATTCGTTGGCCACGTTGAGCCTACAGCCAGGAAGTGCAGCCGGCCCGTCCAGCCTGAGTTCGCAATGTTCCCAGCACATAGAGGCGCAGGTCCGAATGAAATACTCCGGCGGCGAAGCTCTCACGGCTGGTTACTGTCGCCAGTGTGCGGTGTCCTTAAACCTGGAACTTTTGCCCAGCGCTCAGATCACTAGTTGGGACGTCTTACCAGCTGAGATGTAAGTGGAAATTATTTATTATCTATTTTTTGGGAAATTTCCGGCAAAAACGCGTGGGAAGGGCCCACTGCGAGGACCATATCTTTGCCACTACTCACTCGCTTCTTGAGCGAAATACCTTAAACGATTGTTACATCGATTCCCTTTCAATCTGCATCAAAATCTAGGGACGAATTTTTTTTTCGGATTTTTTGTCAAAATTTCTGGAGGATCCCCTCCAAGATGTACAATTGCGAATGGGGCCACTATATGGCCCACTTCATTGGCTATATCTTTGCAAATTTTCATCCGATTCTCGAGCGGAGTACCTTAAACGATTTGTAGATCGTTTCTTCATCTTTCTGCATAAAAATCGAAGAACAAAATATTTTTTCAAATTTTTTTGCAAATTTTGTGGGAGATTCCCCTTTCAAATACAAAGAAAGCTGATCGGAGCCACTATATGGCTCACTGCTAATTCCATATCTTTGCCTATACATTTCCGATTCTTAAGCGGAATACTTTAAACGCTTTCAAATTCGATTCGCCATCAATCTGCATCAAAGTCTCAGAAAAGAAGAGTTCTAGGAACTACACTAGGTACCATTTTTTTCAACATTTTATCCTTGATTTTGTTTTTAGAGCCTCTCAGTTCTACCTGGTACTGGATATTTCCAATCTAACCGCTCAAGAGATGTCGCTCAATTATACTGACACCAAGAATATACTCATCGAGGCCAAAGAGAGCTGTCGGGTGCCCATACCCGTGGATCGCTGCTCCCTGGAGCAGGTGGTAGCCGCTCGAGCAGCCGAGGTAGCAGAGAATCTTGAAAAGGGTAAGGAAGCTATTTGATGTTCCTTTGTACCAAATCCTAATGATTTAAATATTCCTTCACTTAGAACTCTGTTTCCGGACGCAGTTACTGTCCTTTAATGATGCTCTAAGCAAACTCTGCTCAACTCACATAGCCGAGAGGGTGAAAATCAATTGGCTGTTGACGGGAACAGACATTAAGGGAATTGCATCGTTACGTGGGATTGTGCTTTCCCAGTCCATGGTGGACCTAACGGCCGTGTCGCCTCTGCAATGGGGTAAGGCTAAAAATAATTTATTTAAATCAATACTGATTTAATCCTTTTTTCAGCCATAAGCTTCCAGGACACGCCTGTGCAACCACACAGCGAAATTGTGTGCACGGTGGGACAGCGTTCTCTGCTGAGCATTCAATTGACAAACCAATCGCTGCAGCCGCTCAGGAACTTGGTGCTAAGCATCAAATTTTATCAGGACTACCTGAATGGAATGGAGAATTACAATTTGGAGACACGCGTGGCCATTTCAGGACCAAACAGGTAGGCTTTCGTACCCAAACATCTTACATATTTCTAAGCATGTTTTCCCATCAGAATTGCAATTCCCCTGCTGGAGAAACAAGAGCAAAAACAGCACACTTGCTCTGTGATATTCTTTACGCCCGGACGCTTCAAGGCAAGTGTAGAGTGCTGTAGTAACCCCCCAAAGGATCAACCGGCAGCTGTGTTAACGAGATCCTGTCCGACGGGAAGCGTAGAAGAGAATACTTCTTCCCTTTTCACCTGCAGCTACGACGAACAGCAAGCTCATGTGTGGAAGTTTATTCCGCCCATTGAGGTGACTGTGGTGGAGCAGTAATGTGTTAACTGTCGCTAGTTTAATTTCGTTATTATTATGTTTATGTATGTATTGTGTATACCCATTCCTTGTAATCCGCGCTGTTATAACTGAACACGAAAAGCAATTGTTTGTAAAGAATCCTAAACTAAATGCAAAATAAACGCATAATATTGTACATAAGTAAACTCAAAAATGAACATTCGATGTACTACTCTATGCTTGATAGATCAAAATGGCCATAATATAATTATTATAGATCTTACAGTTCACGCCTTTAAAAGAAATGCATGCATACATAAACCAATCGTTATGACGTGGTGTATTTATATACATACATAGATAGCAAATGTTCCGCGCACTAAAGAGCCACGCCAAGCATTATACATTTTGATAAACAAACTCGTATTTACAAATATTTTTATACAACAATTACTGGGGCAATACACATGTATCATTATAAACTAAAAATTAAGATTGTTGCTAAAGAAATTATGCCAATGAAATGTGTGAATAATTGTAGTGTAAATGCAATAAACTCTATTTGACGAAATATTCTCATCGACCCTCTCTCATCCGAGTCTTCGTATGTCATCCATGGTGAAGCCGGAACGGTTGAGGAGGATGCAGGAGAGCACATACACGTAGTAGCCACCGGGTATAATGGTCAGAGTCCCGATAATAGTCAGCGCCCACACCCGATCCGACCGCTCCCTTTCCGTGTCCGTCAGCCAATCCAGAGTCGCGAATGTGATGCAGGTCTAGCAACAAAGCAGAACATTCTAAAATTAAATTCTCTAATTTATTGTTTCAAATCTCTTTAATGGCATTGTTTATTCCTTCGGAAACAAGAACAAATTAAGATTTTCGGTTGATGTTCTCAGATAATTGAGAGGGAATTTCCCATTTTTATTAAGATATATTTAATATCATTTAAAGAAAGAGCTTGAAAGAACTGAAAAATTAATGGTTCTATAAGTTTCCAAAGCTACCCCTAGAAATGTCAAGGATATGCAAGTGCGAACACATAAATTTTTTAATTAATTCGATCTTAAAATTAGCCGAGACCAAAGGGCTATACACTCACTATGCCGCCACAAAACAGGGTGAGGATAATGATGATGGTTTTCCAAGGTACCGGCCGCGGGAGAGGTGGTTCAACCCATTGTTCGTTGATAAATCCATCCGTCTCACACACTGACTGCACCACCTTGATATACTCTGGGACAGGTTGCGGGGAGCTTCCAGCGTTTAGACGGCGCCGCGAATCCGATTTGGCAGGTTGCATTTTTGGGTATACTGGCTGATCTTGACAGGTTTCAATTTTTAACTGAACGATTTAGCGGTGTTTCTATTTTAGTGTTATCAGTGCCTACCAGCTGATGGACATGCCAACCTTTGGGAAATAAAAAACATACTACAGTGAATACTGGTTAGAGTTTATTTATATTAACTTCAAAGTTCTGGTTCTTTTAGGTATCAGCGATAGTCTTATTATCGTAAATACATAACTTTCCATTAAGTTGGCAGCTCTGAAAAAAGGTTTAAATATTTAAAAATAAAAAAGTAAAAACGCCAATTTAAAAAGTTAATTTTTATATTATGTTTATTGGAATTTAAAAAGATTTGCCTTCAAATCTGGATCCAATAAGTCCATAGTTTTGGTTAATCCACAGTTATGGAACCTGAAAAATTAATGTGAACAATATTATAAATCAAATAGGTATACATAAGTTTAAAAATATAAATATTGACAAATAATTTCAGTTCTACTATCATGATAAATCAATCATAGACATCAGATGTCCCTATCAAAGTTATCATCATTAAAATTAATAGAATTTCTTTATTTTATTAAATAATACTTACAAATATTGAAGTATTCATCGCTTGTTGGAATGGCACACGTTTTTCTAAAAGTATATTATAATAATAAAATAATATGAGTGTTTATATGAATAGTGCGAAAAAAGCTTATGATTATTTTCTATAATCAGTTCTACTATCATGATAAATCAGTCATAGACATCAGATGTCCCTATCAAAGTTATCATCACAAAAGAGATCCATGATGTATATTTTATTAAACTTACAATTTGTATTCATTTTATGAAATGGATAATGTTTCAAAACGTTTAGTCAAATATCTGAAAAGAAAATAGATTCTTATTAATACATTTTAGGTACAAAAAAATGCATTTAAATGTAAAATATAAAAGAAAATCAGTTCTACTATCGAGATAAATCAGTCATAGACATCAGATGTCCCTATCAAAGTTATCATCATATTTATATATTTATTTAAATAATTAAAAATTAGTTTTACCTAATCCATTTTGCCAAAGTTTTCTTAGTTGGATCAAAAAGCCAGTCTGAAAATATTGGAAGTACATAAATATATTAGATACATAAAAGATTCATAAAGATAAATATAAATATTTTGTGTATAATCAGTTCTACTATCATGATAAATCAGTCATAGACATCAGATGTCCCTATCAAAGTTCTCATCATGGAAACTTGTTAGTTTCCATGTAATTTAATTCACTTACCTTCTTATGAAGGTTCCATTATGGTCCCCAGAAGTCTCAACCTGAGACATCTCTATGGGATTTCAAAGAAAATGTCACAACATATTCGGAAAACCGTATTTCCAAATTTCGTTGTTTAATAACAAGCTTTTAGCGCTTGACGTAGTAAGTGCGAGTTAATTTCATTTCGGTTTTACTCATTTCTTTCGATGAAATCATTTTTATTTGTAGTTCTTACAATTCTTACTCCCTCGATCTAGCAACACGTGGTGGGAATGCCAAGAAAATATAAAATACCACGACATGAAACTTTTTGGTATTTTTCATGGGAGGGACCATTTTCAAAAATAGTTTAAATCTATAGAACGCAACAGTCTTTTTCTATGGTTTTATTATATAAATAGATATTGCCAATTGGAGGCAGCTGTGGATACATAACTTATCCTAAACAGTTCCACAGCTCGCATCCTAATTGGCCAACAAACTATATTGCTTAATTCTTACGAATACATGGCAGTCGGCGACCTTGCATGTGACTAATCAAAACCAACAAAAATAATCTCGCTCGCTTTCAATTGACTCGCATTTCACAAAATAGTTATTTTTAAATATAAAAAAAAAACGGGATGCAAATTTATAAAAATTATTTAACGAAAAATTTGTCACACTTTTCAATAAACTATTGCAGATTAAAAATTCTGCATTAAATTAAAAATAGAATAGAATTAAAATTTTTCAATGAGTAGAACTTTTTGCGCTTAAAAATAAATTTTTCTACTTCGCCTCTAGTTTAAAACAAAAATTAAGTTTAGGAATAGTACAATCCGGTAAACAGAACGGTTAAAAAAAAAAAACATTTGAAAAATTAGTAAGCTAAAACACCGAGATATATCCGCACCATTAGTTTAAAATATCTTTGTTTTTGATCTACGAGTTTGCATTAGGCGAGCGATACATATATGTATGCGCTAATTATGTCCTAGCATTTTCACGGATCTTCTGTTGTGGACGTTGAGGCCTCTGGATGATGCACTTGCTCTTGTTCCTGTTGCTGTTGAAGGCGAAGGCGCTTTTTTGCCTGAATATCGGCTAGCGTCTGTTCGATGGATCGCATGTCCTTCTTGTTCTTGCTGGGCACGAATCCATAACTTTGGTTGGTCTCCGTTTTGCGGGCTGCTTGTAAAGCAGCCGACTCACCAATTAGGTGGGCGTACTTGGCCTTGTAATTGCTTGTGGGTTTCACCTCGCCACCGTTCGCATCGCCGGAAGTAGAAGAGGAACCAGCTTCGGAGGTGGCGGCCTCCTTGTCGATTTGCTCTTGGGCTAATCGATCTTTTCGCCGCTCTGCGTATTCTTTGGCTATATCCGCATTCCAGCCTTCGCCATTACGGCGAGCCGTGACTTCATCTTCACTGGGAGCGTTTTCCTTTTTGTAAACCACCGAATGTCGATCGACGTCTTCACGGCCGAAACTCATGGCTATAAAGCCGCCGTTTTCGGCAATTTCGTGGATCACAGATCGATGAACCTTGTCCAGTGGCTGGAACTCGATACACAGTCTGTCGTCCTTGGCGAACCGCCCCATTCTTTCTTCAACATATTTTCTGAAGCGGAGCAACTCCTCCTTTTGTTTGTTCTGCATGCGCTCCATCATTTCCCGCTGTTTTTTGATGAGTGTCTTCTGCCGCTCGTCCGCCGCTGGCGGGGCGTCCATGGCATTCAGTATCGAGTCCAGTAGGTCCATTTTCCTCCAGTTATTTTTCTCTTTTCCTAAAGCTCTTCCTCGTTGTTGATCGAATTGCGCTGCGCCTGACGCCATCGAAAAAAAAAGCCAATAAACTTTGTCAATCGGGCGCACTCTCGTGGTTTCGGATATTTACTATAACTTACCCCTCTCTGGCGGTTATTATTAGCCTATCGCAGTGTTTGATTGCCGTTGTTTTGCTTGTTTTATTTGTGTAAAAGTAATTATAATTATATTGGCAACCGGTGCTTGTGCACCAAATAGCGAACGGTGCTGCCAACTCGCGGTTTATCAGTATTTTAGTATTTTTCATTACACAACAGCTGTTTAAACTAGTTAACAGGATAATTGTTTGTTTTTGTTTCCGAGTTTAATATTTAAATTGTCACTTAACACATATTTTATATAAATAGCTTAAAAATATGTATATTTTAAAATGAATAAAAATAATTTTGAAGAAACATCTTTTGGAAAAGCAATAAGACAATGTGGTTAACAAATCAACCTTCAAAGCTTCAAAACGTTTTACAGATTTTAAGGATATGTTAAATGTATACTTTTACTATTTATTTCAAATAAGTTTCGATGAAATTCATGTCCTTATTCGTCCTTTCTATGAAAAATGCGTTTGTTTGTTGGCTAGTGTTTATAAGCTTTTCGCCATCAGGCTGGCAGCCCTACTTCTTCGCCAGGCGCGTGTCTCGTGTTTGAAAAACATTTTCTTTATTTAAACAGAATATAAACCGTTAATGCGGAGGGTCACGTGCTCCAATGGATGCCAAGCATGCCACACTTGTCCACTGGTTCCGCAAAGGACTCCGTGTCCACGACAATCCCGCCTTGTCGCAGATATTCAAAGTCGCCAACACGGCTCCCCAAAAGTATTTTGTGCGTCCTATTTTTATCCTCGATCCAGGGATTCTCGACTGGATGCAGGTGGGTGCCAACCGGTGGAGATTTTTGCAGCAGACTCTTCACGATTTGGACCAGCAGCTACAGAAGCTTGGCTCCCGTTTGTTTGTGGTGCGGGGAGAGCCCGCGGAAGTTTTCCCAAGGATCTTCAAAAGCTGGCGTGTGGAGCTCCTAACTTTCGAGAGTGATATAGAGCCATATTCCTTGGCCAGAGATTCTGCAGTCCAGAAATTGGCGAAATCCGAAGGAGTAAAGGTGGAAACCCACTGTTCTCACACGATATACAATCCAGAGCTGGTCATAGCCAGGAACCTTGGCAAGGCGCCCATTACCTATCAAAAGTTCCTCGGCATCGTAGACAAGTTAAAGTTGCCAACGGTCCTAGATCTGCCAGAAAAGCTGAAAGAAGAAGTACATCCACCTAAAGATGATATAGAGGAGAAAGATTCAGACGCATATGATTGTCCCACAATGAAGCAGTTGGTTAAGCGACCAGAGGAGCTAGGTCCTAATAAGTTTCCTGGAGGTACGTTTTTCAGCATCCTAAAATCATACTAACATTGTTTTTTTTCCCAGGTGAAACTGAAGCTCTGCGCCGCATGGAGGAATCCCTTAAAGATGAACTTTGGGTGGCGCGATTTGAAAAGCCAAATACGGCTCCAAACTCCCTAGAACCGAGTACAACAGTATTAAGTCCTTATCTCAAATTTGGATGCTTGAGTTCCCGCCTGTTTCACCAACGTCTCAAAGAGATTCTCAAGCGGCAGACGAAGCACTCCCAGCCTCCGGTATCCCTCATCGGCCAGATAATGTGGCGGGAATTCTATTACACTGTAGCCGCAGCAGAACCTAATTTCGACCGCATGCTAGGGAATGTGTATTGTCTTCAGATTCCATGGGAAGAGCACCCGGACCACCTGAAGGCTTGGACATATGGGCAGACTGGTTATCCGTTTATCGATGCCATAATGCGACAGTTGAGGCAAGAGGGTTGGATCCATCATCTGGCCCGTCATGCGGTGGCCTGTTTTCTAACACGTGGGGATCTCTGGATCAGTTGGGAGGAGGGTCAGAGGGTGTTCGAGCAGCTTTTGCTGGACCAGGACTGGGCCCTGAATGCTGGAAACTGGATGTGGCTTTCCGCCTCGGCCTTCTTCCATCAGTATTTCCGCGTCTATAGTCCCGTGGCGTTTGGAAAAAAAACCGATCCCCAAGGTAACTATATAAGGAAGTATGTGCCGGAACTGGCAAAGTATCCAGCTGGTTGCATTTACGAGCCCTGGAAGGCCTCCCTGGCAGACCAGCGAGCATATGGCTGTGTTCTAGGGACTGACTATCCCCATCGAATTGTCAAGCACGAGGTCGTCCACAAGGAGAACATAAAACGGATGGGCGCCGCCTATAAGGTTAATCGCGAGGTTCGCACTGGCAAGCAAGAGGACTCGTTCGAGGACATGCCAGAGACTTCCTCTTCAGGCAAGCGAAAGCTGGGAAAGACGTCAGGAAACTCCGCTAAGCGGAAGCGTTAAAATACCCTAAGAAAGGGTATACTATTTAAATATGACTTTGAATTTATAGGTGTTACTTAGATGAAGTTAATTTTTGACTTATTGAATTACCAAAAGATAGGAAAACCTTTTTTTATTTTGGTTTTATTAAACTAGAACTTATTTACTAAAAGTATACTAATTTTTATAGAAACAAGTTAGCCTTGAACATAAACTTCATGCCGAACGAGTTGTGTCATTTGAGGAAGTACTTTTCAAACTTCAGTCATAAAACATATTTCGGCATTTTAAGACCTAACAATTTTTTGTTCGTAAAATAAAGTAAAATTTTCCCTTTTCATTATTTAACAATTTATATAATCGCAGGTTAGTGGTAAAAAAAAAAAAGAACATAAACCATGTTTCGCAACCTGTTGATGCTGAGAAATAAGCTGGCACTCCAGCGCAGCCTGGTCTCGCGTTTAACATCTCGCTCGCATCTGTCCACGGGCCAATTGTACCGTTACACCACTGGCCGCTCTTCGGGCGTTGATGGTGTAACCTACACTGACATTAATGTCAATGAAATGGCCAAGGGCGATATGGAGTTTACACGCAATTTTCTTAACTCGCTATCCTCACTGGATCGCGTCAATCCTCTAGAAGTGGTAGAACCTGAGGTAAGTGTACAAATTTACAGGTTATATCCAATACAGAATATTCTTAGTCCGAGGTAAAGGATGAATCTCCATCGGTATCGGAACCATCCATGTCGATCGACACGGTGGTACCGCTTTCACCTGGTGCTCCCAGTTCCGTTTTGGACATGGACGGCAATCCTATTGTTCCGATCGAAATCGATGGATGGAATCAAGACGACGAAGAGGATCCGATTGTCCAGAACAACCGCGACATTGACATCGGCAACGATGATGAGTACAAGGCCCAGCAGGCGCTGCGTGTTCCGGAGGTTCGTCAGGCCCAGACGGAGTACAAGGGCATCAAAGTGAAGCTACCGGAAACTGCTAACCAGGACGTGGGTACCTACCGTTTTCGTCGCGATGCGGAGGATTTGCAGGGACTCGGTGACGACACACGTCTTGTGAAATTCGATAAGAAATAGTCGGACCGTCAAAACGTCTACCAGTACAAAATCCAAATTCCGAAAAGGACATTTATACGCATCAACGCATGATTTTTGTTTACAATTTTAATGAATACATTTAATTTTCTTTTGTTATTTAAATTTCCCCTTTTGCGTTGAATTTATTTTACAGAATCCCCTGGGCGACAGCCTACCCTCGCAATGAAAATCATGTCCTTCGGATATAGATTTAGAATTTCAAAGGAAGTTGCTAGAAAAAAATCAAATATATTTTAAGATATATCTGAAGAAATGTAAACATTTTAATGGTTTTTAATGATTGTATTCTATACTATTCGAATTATGTTACGCGAAGCAACACATATCATTCTACCAATCAACAATGTCGGATTGACATATGTAGTAAGAGGATCTATAGCAATCCTGATCCCACATTACGTTTTCCCTGAGAAGCACACAATCTTCATTTTCGTTGTAGTTGTCGGGTTCGTCGGTGTACCACTTGAGATAGGGAGTTGTCTTGCCGGATGTCCAAGACTCGTAGTGACCCTCATAGGCCAGGTCATTGATGTCCAGCCAGTAACTGCTATTTACGTCGAGCTTGGCGTTAATGGCGTTTAATTCCTCTTCATTTTGGATGACCGCCAGTTGTCCTCCCTTATTTCGGCACCATTCAATTGCCGTGAACCAAGTAACTCGAAAGTCCTCTTCTATATAAAAGTACCTTGTGCCGATTTCAATAAAATTTTCAAGTTTCGGTTTTGGTTTTGACAGTTGTGTCTGGATTCGAGTTATTTGATCCTGCAAGGCCTTAATCCTGGATTCTGTCTTATTCCACTCCTGCTGGAAGATGCTATCCTGATTACGACTCATTAGATCACAAAAACCATGACATTGCTGAACAGGAGTTTCAGCAGGATTAGCCAGCGATTCGTAATTGTGCCAAACGAAAATGACACAAAATATTAAAATTGCGATTTGCATTTCAAATTAATATTTTATATGATAAGGGCAGAGGATTTGTTAGGCTTGAGGGCTGAACGTCAACTAAAAAGTATAGTTCTTTGTTGGGAAGTTTATAGTCTTACTTGGCTAATCAGTAAAAAAATACACAAGAACCGGAAGTATGCGAGCTTTATGTTTTTTGAAAATCAACATGTGTACTTGAAATATTTTTTTCTTTTACCAAAGAATGTGTTTTGATAGTTTGTGGTGTTAGTAAAAAATAAATAAAGATTAGCCATGTTTCGCATGCTGTTGTAGCTTAGGAACTAGCTAGTGCTCCAGCTCGCTTGGATCTCTCGTTAAAACATATTATATTTTAGATTTTAGAATAAACTTGGTCTCCTACTTGGTCTACTACATATGTCGATTGTCGAGAGAGCGTGTTTTCCAATGGACACCATGTCCTTCCGATCTAGATTCAGAATTTCAAACTCACTGACATATGGGACAGTGAAGCAATATGAGAAAATGCAAAATTGGCAAGCCTTTGATGATTATTATCTGGCCGACAGCAACTCGGACACGGCCATTGGCCACTAGAACTGTCAGCTATTGCCTGGTCATGCCGAAATGAAAGTCCAATCGCAAAGTACCTAAAACCACCCGCTCTAGCGCACAAAAGATCGTTTTGCGGTCTATGGCAACCGAAAACGGGGCAAACACTTCGCATAAATTGCATTAAAAGCGTGCATTCGTAACAATGGACACGGACATAAACATGCTGCAAAATGTTTGTAGGCTCCGAAACCAAAATTGAATTTGTGGTTTTTGGCCTGCGATGCGTGGGCGGGGCACTTGGGCATGTGGTATATGCAAATAACTGTAAATGAAGCTAAACTGCGGTTAGCGTAATAAAAATGGCCGAGGCATGCACTGAAAACGGCTGAAATATAGACAGTAAGAGCGGTCATTACACTAAGGAAATTATACCTGAATCAAATTGAAAGAAAGTAGAGAAAAACACATTATGTTACATAATATTTTTATTTTAAATTCGTATTATTTTAAATAAAAGAATATATACTTTACACCTCTTCAACATCAGATTGGCATATAAAGTAAGAGGGTATGGAACAATCCTGATCCCACATTTCTTTTTTCCAGAGAATCACACAATCCTCATTGTCATAAGCGTTGTCAGGTTCTTCATACCACCACTTGAGATAAGGAGCCCTCTTTCCGGATGACCAAGAAACGAATTGACCTTCGTAGGCCAAGTCATTGATGTCCAGCCAGTACATTTTATTTTCGTCGAGCTTGGCGTTAATGGCGTTTAGTTCTTCCTCATTTTGGATGACCGCCAGTTGTTCTCCCGATTCTCGACAGGATGCATATGCACTGAACCAATTGTAACGAAATTTTTCTATTCTAAAGTACCTTGTGCCGATTTTAAAATATTTGTCAGAATCGAGTTTTGATTTTTCAATTTTGTTTTCGATTTGAGCTATTTGATCCTGCAAGGTCTTTATCCTGGTTTCGGTCTCATTCCACTCTTGTTCATGGGTGTTATTCTGATCCAAGATTAGATCACAAAAACCATAACATTGCTGAATAGTATTTTCAGTAGAATTAGCCAGCGCTTCGTAATTGCGCCAAACGAAAAAGATACAAAATAGCAACCTTATGATGTGCATTTCAAATTAATATTATATATGTGTTATGAGGAGTGAAGATTTGTCAAACTTGGGGGCTATTCTTCAACTAAAAAATATAATTTTTTGATGCGGAGTTTATAGTCCCATTCAAGGCAAATCAGTAAAGAAATAGGCGAGAACCGGATGTTTTCGAGGTTTATGTTTATTTTAATTATGTGTAAATTAAATATTTTTTTCTTTGACTAAAAGATTCAGTTTTTGGCTTGTGGGCTTATCAGAAAAAACATATAAAGTGAGGTCAAATACATATAAAAAAAAATGGTGTATTTCGTAAATTTATGTTTTTAAGCGATAAGTTTATCAACTTTTTGACATTCAAATCAGTTTCTTGATGCCCGTTTATTGGTGTTTTTATTTTTTATTGCTTTAAGGATCCCTTGGAGTGTAACACATGTAAAGATATACAGAGATGGACAGCTAGCACCAAACATATCAAAGTCACCAACAGCAATATCCTACCGACAAGGACATGGACATGGAACATGAACACGGACTCGAATTCTCGCAGATGGATACCTACTCATTGCCGTCAGTTTGTGGCTGGAAATGATGTGGTTGGTTAGTTGCGGTCGGTCGTTGTGTTGGGGCCACCAGCCCAGTGGTTATTGCAGCTGCTGATGGAGTGACGACTGGATGTTGGACTACTTTCATTTTTTTTTTTGGTAACAGTCAGTTCCTACGGTTATTGACTGTTACTGGAACTGGTTAAAGTTAGATCCACCGGCAGTAGGTCAGAGCATCAGACATCCAACAACCAAACTCCAGCATCCGACATCAACGGACACCAGACAATTGTGGTTTTGAAATGAAAACGCCATCAGAAATGGCTATTTTTAGCTCTTTTCTCCGAAAGTAATTTTTTTTTCATCGTTCTGTACAAACCTACCTTCAGATATGTATCTCAGAGAATTAAAATTTGTTGTCCACCCAGTCCATAATATTGGAAAACCAAGTTATAGTTTGTTTTTAAGGATTATGGAATAATACTGGCATAAATCAGCTCGATATTTCGACTGCAAAACTGTGAAAACAATCGGTAGAGGGTCCAGCCGAGTTGCAATCAAAGCAATCAGCATCAAATGAACCTTACTGTCACCCCTCCCTCCCTCCTCTATAGTATTTTCCCACCTACATACACATGTACTTCCTGCTGCCAACCAGAGGCCATCAACATCATCATTATCATTATCGTTATCAATGTTGGTCGGCTGGCATTTCCGTTGGGCTGGAGTTGGCCAAGGGCCATTACAGAAGTTGACCAACTTTTAATACCCGCACTGGCCATGTTGCGCATGTGTAATCCCATTAAAATCCAATAAGTTAAATTATTTCCATTATTATTATGTGAACGCACTTTGTCGCCGTTCGTCCATCAGCCCCCTCTGCCCCCTCTAGCCCTTTATCCTCCAATCCAGGGCATGTCCTTTTGTATCCTGTGTGATAACTGTCCATGTGGGCGTTTATATCTCGTGTTGCTTTTGTTTACCACTATTTACATGTACACGCAAAAAATTATTTCAACTCAATTATCTTTTATTTTTATTTAAAATATACAAAAAATATAATAATTTGGTTTAAAGTTTTTAAAAATCATTCTTCAATGACTGCTTCGCATATAAAGTAACGATGTTTTTCGCATTCAAGATCCCACATGGTAGTTTCGTATAGAACCACACAATCCTGGTCGTCGTAATCTTTATTAGGTTCCCCGATCGTCCACTTTACAAACGGAGCATATTCTTGGGAAAGCAAAGTCTTGTAGACTCCTTCGTAAGCCAAGTCATTGATGCCTAACCAGTAGGTGTCATTATGTGCGATCAGGTCGTTGATGCTGTTTAGTTCTGTTTTATCTTGAATGATCACCAGTTGCCCTCCGATTTCTCGACACGCTCCAAAAGCGCCAAACCAATTCAGCTTATTCACCTTTTCGATGTACAGGTATTTTGAACCAATTCTGATAAATTTTTCCAGTTGCGGTTTTAGTTTAAATTGGAAATCCCGAAATCCAGTCCATTGATTTTCCATCTTCTTTAATTGATCCTCTAGAGCGCTTATCCGTGTTTCGCTCTTGTTCCACAATTGTGTCAGATGGTCATTATGATCCAATATTGGATTTATTTTATTACACAAACCATAGCACTGATCTCTAGCACTTTGCCATTCTCCCACCGAACTGGAGTTCCGAGCAAAATCTGCCAACGACTCGTAGCTTTTCAAAACGAGAAGCACAGAGAATAAAAGCGCTGCGGAATGCATTTATATTTAAAAATGTATTCCGAACGATGCTCCACGTCTCAAGTCTGTTTCGAAACTAAAAATTCTCTCAGTTGGTTTAAGAGCTTATGTTAATTTTATTTTCTAATCAGCAAACAAAGTAAGTATACTGTTTATGATGAGGGAGTCTCTTATCTACATGATTATATTATAAATAGCTTAATACTAAAACTCTAGAGTAACATAAAATAAGTAAAGGGTGCTGGTTCTCTGAAGGGCCAGCTCCGGTGTCCTTTATTAACAAAGTCATTGGTCAAAGGATTTCCTCTAATATTGGTAAATAAACTATCAAATTAAAACCAAGGATACGAACAGAAAGAAGAAAGAATTTGGAAATTTAAAATGAAAATTTTATTTATTTTAATACGTATATAAGAAACATTTTTAAGACTCAATCTTCAATGACTGCTTCGCATATATAGTTATGTTTTTTATCGCATTCAGTATCCCACATTCTAGACTCATAGAGAACCAAACAACCTTGGCCGTCTTCGTCAAGAGTTCCGTTCCACCACCAATCTCCAAAAAATACTGGTTTATTGAAGGGAAAAATCCGGTGGCGTCCTTTGTTGGTCAAGTAATTGTTGCCCAGCCAAAATTGGCTACGAGGTTGAATCCGTTGGTTAATGTCTGACAGTTCTGTATTATTTTGAAGGATTGCCAATTCGGCTCCGATTTTCCGACAGGCTTTAAAAGCTGCAAACCAATTCACCTTGTTCACATTTCCGATATGATAGTATCTTGAACGAATTTTAATAAATTTTTTAAGGTTTAATTTCGGTTTATGCTTTTTGGGCTTAATGGCAGCTAGCCGGCTTTCCAAATTTTTTAGTTGAGTTTCAAAAACGTTGCTCAACATCCACTGTGGTTGGTAAATGCCAACATGATCCAATATAGGTTTTATTTGATTACAAAAACCGTAACACCGATCTACAGAATTCTGCAATTCTCCAACAGAGCTGGAGTTCTTGAAAGAGTCTGCAAGCGACTCGTGGTTTTGCAATAATAGAAGGACACAAAATAAGATATTTGAGGCAATCATTTCAGGTTTGAATTGTAGTCTGACGATGCTTTAAGCTTCGAATATGTTTAAAAACTAAAAATGCTGTTGGTTCCTCTACAAGTTTAAGTTCTTCCCACTAACCTATCAGTAAACAAACAGGAAGTAAGTATATTTTTTCGGCTTATCAGTTAACAAAGCCATTTATTGCCATTTATTTAAGTAAAGACTCTTATCGAAACAAACATAAAATGCGGCGCAACAAAAAATTTTCTTGATGAGCAATGTTCCTAAATTTTATTTATTTATTTTGTGTATCAGAAACATATTTGAATATAGTTTAACAAATCAATCTTCCATGACTGCCTCACATATAAAAGGATTTTTTTCATTACATTCTCTATCCAACATACGGGATTCGATGAGAACCATACATCTCTGGGCGTAACTGTGGTCATCATAACCGTATAACCACTTTATAAAAGGCCTTTTTTTTATTCCAAAGGGCCACATCTTGTAGGTGCCTTGTCTAACCAAGGCATTGATGCCCAGCCAGTAGTTGTTTAGCCATTCGACCCGTTTGTTGATTTTTTTCAGTTCTTCTTTATTTTGAATGTTAGCCAGTCTTCCTCCAATTTCTCGACAGGCTTTAAAAGCGGCATACCAACTCAACTTGTTCACCTCTTCGATGTGAAAGTATCTTGAACCAATTTGAATGAATTTGTTAAGGTCCGGTTTTGGTTTGCGTTTTGATGCCTCATAGGCGGCCAGTTTGACTTCCATAGTTTGTAACCAATTCTCAAAATCGTTAATCCTGGTTTCGCTCTTGTTCCACACTGCTTGGTGAATGCCAATACGATTCAGTATTGGTTGTATTTGATTACAAAAGCCATTGCACTGATCTACGGCATTCTTTGGTTCTACCACAGAACTGGAGTTCTTAGGAAACTCTGCCAGCGACTCGTAATTATTCAAAACGAGAAGGACACAAAATAAAATTTGGGCGGTAATCATTTCGGTTTTGAAATGTATTCCGACGATGCTTTTAGCTTCGAATATGTTTCAAAACTAAAAACATTGTCGGTTCTTCTAGACATTTAAGTTTTTCTGACTAATCTTTCAGTAAGCTTACAGGAAGTATATATTTTTTTGGCTTATCACCAACAAAGCCAATTATTGCCATTTATTAAAGTAAAGACTCTTATCGAAACAAACATAAAGTGAGGCGCAACATAAAATTTTCATGATGGTTAAATTTTATTTAGTTATGTCGTATATAAGAAACTTATTTGTGTATCGATTTACAAATCAATCTTCAATGACTGCCTCACATATAAAAGGACGTTTTTCATCACATTCACGATCCAACATACAAGATTCGAGGAGAACCAAACATTTGTTGCCGATCTCGTGGTAGTAACGTGTACCGGAATACCACTTTATAAAAGGTTCATTTTTTTCTCCAGAGGGCCACATATTGTATCTACCACTCTTAACCAAGGAGTTGATGCCAAGCCAGTAGTTGGTCAGCCATACGACCCGTTTGTTGATTTCTTTTAGTTCTGTATCATTTTGAATGACAGCAAGTCTGCCACCAATTTCTCTACAGGCTTTATAGGCGGCAAACCAACTCACCTTCCTCATCTCTTCGATGTGAAAGTATCTTGAACCAATTTTAACAAATTTCTTAAGGTCCGGTTTTGGTTTGCGTGTTGAAGCCTCAAAGGCGGCCAGTTTGGCTTCCATATTTTGTAACCGATTCTCAAAAACATTAATCCTGGTTTCGCTCATGTTCCACACTGGTCGGCGAATGCCAATGTGATTCAGTATTGGTTGTATATGATTACAAAAACTATTGCACTGATCTACAGCATTTTTTAGTTCTCCCACAGAACTGGAGTTCTTAGGAAACTCTGCCAGGGACTCGTAATTATTTAAAACGAGGAGGACATAAAATAAGATAATTGCGGCAACCATTTCAGTTATGAATTGTGTTCCGCCGATGCTTTAAGTTTCAAATCTGCTCCAAAACTAAAAATGCTTTTGGTTCGTTTAGAGGTTCTTTTTTTTTTTTACTATTTTTAGTTTATCAGTAAATTTACAGGAAGTATATTTTTTTTGGCTTATCAATAAACATATATGAATTATACCATTTATTAAACTAAATACTATTATCTATCTAAAAGAATGTTAAGTGAGGCACAACAATAAATGTTCTTAAAGGTTCATATTCCTCAATGTTAGTTATTTAATTTTTTAAAATCAATCATCAATGACTGCTTCACATATAAAGTGCCGATTTTTATCGCATTCTAGATCATACATATATTCGCTGCTAAGAACCACACAGTTTGTGTGGTATCTATAGTCGGGAATGCCGTTCAGGAACTTGGTAAAATGTTCTTCTATCGAGTAATACGAACTAGGAGGCCAGCTCTGAAATAGTCCTTCAAAAACCAAGTCGTTCAGGCCCAGCCAGTAGTCGATTTCAAAGTTCATCAGATGGCTTATTTGGTTGAGTTCCTCCTCATCTTTTATGATAGCCAGTTTACCACCGATCTCTCGACAGACTCGATGAGCTGCGAACCAACTCAGCTTGTTCATCTTTTCAATGTAGATGTATCTTGAACCAATTTTAATAAATTTTTCAAGATCCGGCTTATGTTTGCGTTTTTTAGCCTCAATGGAAGCCAGATGGGCTTCGATATTTTTTAGCCGATTCCGAGAAACGTTAATCCTGGTTGCACTCTTGTTCCACACTGCTTGGTGAATGCCAATATGATATAGTATTGGTTGCATTTTATTACAAAAACCATAGCACTGATCTACAGCATTTTGCAATTCTCCTACAGCGCTCGAAATATTGGATAAATCTGCCATAGTCTCATAGTTATTTAAAACGAGAAGGACGCTCAATAGAAAAGTTTTGCTTTTCATTTCAACTTCGAGATGCTTTAAGCTTCAAATCTTTTGTAAAACTAAAAGTGAGTTTATGTTCGTGGTTTCTTTTTGGCTAATCAGTAAATAAAGAAAATATTTTATTAAAAGAAATGCTCTTATCTAAAATAACTTTAAATAAATCCCCATGACTGTCGAGATTGTTTCAAATGAAATACTTTTATCACAATTATGTATTTCATTTTCAGTTGAAGTGTAGTTTTTACCCATATCTGTAACACTTCACACTCTGCTGGCAGTTTCTGTTTCATCTACCTGCCGGTGTTCGAATGTGGTCGTTCTGCTCAATGCCCTCCATTAAATTGCATTACATTCGTGCAATCATTATGATTGCCATTGCCGTTGTTGTGTCCATTGTGTCCTGTAATTTGCGTATATTTTTTAATTACTGGGATGCCTGGATGAATAGCTTAAAAGGGACATTATTAAAACCTAAAGTAAATATGCTTGAAGAGCAATAGAAAACCATTTATACCATCGTCCTCTGATAAACCGCACACAATGGTTTCATTAATGGATTCTCTGGATGCATGCAATCACCATCAGTATGGAGTAATCAATACTCGATGAATTGCGGGCAGACCCTACTGGACCATAATTGGCTGCCAGCCACTCGAAAGTCATCAAAGTTGTTATCTAATGGAATTCTTAAACTTCAGCCACGGCAGCGTCTATTTTTCCCTTACCAAAAGGTCCATAATTAAACATGCAACGCATAATGGCGCTCTAATGGCTAATGAGAACGGCAACAGAGGGTGGAGAAGCCCCAGGGAGGAATCCGGCGGCAGGGGTCAGGGGGAGAAATGCAAGATGCCAGGCGGTGCTAAATTTACATTTTTCTTCTTACCCTGAACGGCCACGCCAATGGAATTGAAAATTAACTCATTAAACTCGCAGGCGGCCAATGCGGCGTATACGTATTACTCAAAAGATCACCCCGAAGATTAATGGGCGTAGTCACTCGAAAAAATGTATAGCTTATTTCATAATATTTTTTATTCAATAATAAATGGTAATATTAAAGCTTTAATCATAAAATTAAATAATATATAGGTTTATAATTTGTTCTCTATTATGTATTTTTTTTAATGTGATTTTTTATCCCAGTGGAAAGTGTAACAAACAGAAAGATCTTCTCGGTGGCGCGAATTTCCATGCAATTATTTCCATATCAACTTCAATGCGCCGTGAAAAGTCTCGCGACGAGCAATGAAAAACCGATTTGCTGTTGTGACAATTGTAATTTTTCACTCGCTTGGTTTCATTGTCCGAGTTAAACTGATGGTGCCACTGGCACTTCCACTTCCACATCCATACCCACTGTCACTGCCACAGTCACTTCCACAGGTTCAGATAATCAGAGGGTTCCTTGCCGGGCTTTTCTTTCTCTGAATTTCATTTAAATGATTACGGTTTTTCATTTCCCTTTCCCCACACGCTCAGCATTTCCTGTTTTTCTCTATTTTTTTTTTTTTTTTGTGTAATGTTGTGTTTTTGTGTCTCTGACTGGCGACCATCACGTGAGGCATAAATTTTTCATCGGACCAACCGTCTTTTGGATATATTTTGCACTCCATTGGCAATGGGTGACCGGCAGGAGGCCGTCAGGAGGCGACCTCATGGATGACCAATTGGTTTTATGGCCCATTTCAGCCCACTTCTTTCCTCCTGTTTATGTTGGCGAATTTTCTTTTACGAGCCCCTTTCATTTCACTTCATTTTGTTAATCAATTTCTGTTTGGATATGGCCAAGAAGAGCTGCCTAAACTAACATTTCTAGCAGCCCTAAAATAAAAGCGGCAAGACAAGACAATAAGGCGAAAGAAAGAGTTTTCCTTTTCCTGAAGATAATTTAGTTTAGGTCTCATTTTACAGACCTCTTTAAATGAGAACTTTGCCTCTGTTTTAGTTGAAAATTTAATATTTATTTATTTCCTTGTGCAAATTCTTCAATCCTTTCCAGTGGTGGCACGGACATGGCCGGATCTTGTGACGTACTCGGCAATAATAAGCGTATCCGTCTCGACATCCTGGGGCTTCTACCAAAGCAGGTTCTCCTCTAGTTTCACTTAAAATCTTTATGAGTATCCAACCGAATCCCATCCACATTAAATTCATGGCCAAGAATAGAAATTAATTTAATAAACAATAGCATTTTTCATATACTCCAAAGTATAATAGGTTTAGTCATGGTTTCTCCTATTTTGTTTAGGAAACAGTTCTCCAGAATACTAAATAGTTTTCCATTTAAAATTAGTTGACCGCAAATTGGACCAGTTTAAATAACCTACCCATATACCCTTGTTCACCATAAATACACGGAAGTTATGAGTTAAAATTTGGCTCATGTAAAAGTAATTTGGTTGTGCGGTTTTCGGCCAAAAACTCCGAAAATGTCAATTATGCAAATTTGTTTTTCGTTTTTATGTTCCGAAATGTTTTTATAAATTCATTAGAAAATAAGTTTCAGTATTCGTCTGCACCCTTTTCGTATGTCCCTCCTCAGTTTGTTGGCCTAATTCGATTTCCTTTTCAGCAACTGACAACAAAACTTGTTGAAAACTACAAAATAATACGTTTTAAAGTTTAGTTAGATTAGGGGCCAGGATAGAGCGACTGGGACTATAACTAATAAATTTGAAATATTTTAATTATTGTGGGAATTTGAATTAGTCAAGATCTGACTATATGGCCTCTTTAAAATAAATTTCAATTAGGAGAAGAGGGGAATTTATAAAATATGAGACACCACCGCAAACGTAGATACGAAAATAAATGCAACATTTTTAGGAATATCACTCTGTCGTTGCTCGTCCCGCCAAGTTTTTAGTTCTTTTGTTGGAATTTTTGTTGTTTTGTGGCCAAACAAGAAACCGCAGCCAGTCCCTAAACATTGGCCCAAGGACCGGTCCCCGTGATGGGGCACTGAGTAATATTTATTATCACAAAACATTTGTGCAAATGTCCTGCTCGCATAAGCAACGACGTTGTCGGCCAGTCCTTGGAGAACATTTATCTTATTATCTTTGCATACATATAGCACTGACAACAGCAGCAACAACAACAACATCAGTTACAATAACAACGACAATGTCGCATAAATAAGACTCAGCGCAGCAGCAGCAGCAGCAGCAACAACAATGAGATGATGAGCAACATTAGGCAAGGACAAACAAAGCCAGCGAAGGCTTCAGCCGGGCTCAGGGAAAAACCAAAAGTCAAGTCAAGCCAACAGACCGCAGAAGCGGCAACAACCGGGGCTATAAGTTGAAATTTTTGGGCAAAGCCCTTGCCATCATTACCAGCCAAAGTGGGGCCAAAAAGGGCCCAACAACGGGCTGAGCAGTCTGGCCCATAAGTTGCTCATACGCCCCGTATGATTGCCCTGTGTTTGATTTTCCTTATTTTCCAGACCTCCCCTTACAAAAACACACACATACTGCCGGATGATAGGAAAACTTTTTGTATGTGGAAAATTTTTTAATTGATTAAAGCCGCATTTGCATTGCGGCTTACAAACAGCTTAACATTTTGCGTTTACCCTCATATTATTTTTGGGGGCTTTTTTCTTCATTTTTCATTTTATTTTTGTGACTTGGTTGCCTTAGTGTTTACATACAAAAAAAAATAAAAATAAAAAACAAATACAAAAAGTTGCAATTCAAATGGTATTTATTTTTTTTGGCTTTTGCATTTGGCAGCTCGACCATTGCAACTACGGTAATTAAAAATGTACAGAATTTGTGTATTCGTGTGTTCTATAAGCCAAAGCAAATGGCTTTCGGGCGAACATCAAAATATTTACACAAATACCGAAAGTGTTATTTTTAAGCTGGGTGGCCGAAAAATACGAGAATTCCCAGGGCTTCCTCACATTGATAGTTTCAATTACAAAATATTTTTAAAATTGTTCTGGCATACATATTAATTGTTATAGGATGTTTTTCTGGATAAAATAATTGACAAAAATAAACAAGATGTAGCCATTTCTTCAGATGGCTTTTATGACTTTTATTGCCCTTCAAAAGTCGAATCTAGATATTATAATAACTCCGTGCAAGAGTAGAAGAAAAAAAAGAGTAGAGGACAAACGAATAGCCCACGGGAATTGCAGTTATGGCCGAAAAAAAAACCGCCCCTTTTGGGTCTTCTGGCCGGGTCTAAGCCAATCTGCTGCAAATGGAAAAATAATAAAATCAAAGGCCGAATCAAAAACCAAAGCAGAAACATGGCCAAAGAAATCTGAAATCAAAAAGCCCTGCCAATGGGGCCGGCAGAAACTTTAGCAATAAGCCAAAAACGAAAAACTTTTCTTATAATCACAAAGGTAAAGGTTGCGAATTGGAAAGGAGAACTTGAATATATTTCCCATCATAATTTGAATTCCATTTTTTGGGTAATAATTGGTTATTTCTGAGTAATTTAAATTGAATGATTTTTATGGTGTTCATTTGAGGCCAAAGACCATGTGACACTTTATTAAAGTCCTTTTAAAATCTGGTATCCTGCCTGTTGGCAATTTGTAGAGAGTGCTTGTATCCCGGCAATGTTTGTGCAATTTTGAAATCCTGCAGTTGTAGCAGCAGCAGCAACAACAACAGAAACCGCACCACCAGCAATGCCAATAGAAACAACAACAACGTGAAAGGACATTTCGGGAACAAAAATAACTACAACGGACAGGTCGTTCGCTTGTAAAATACACAAAACATATACACATTTTTGGTGGGTCATTTTACTAGACAAGTTGTTGGCGTTTGCTTGTTGTTTTCCGGGATGTTGTTTTTAGCGATGTTGTGGTTATTGCCTTTTATTTTGAAAATATTCAAGTTTAATGGTTACATAGTTTGAGCCTTAGTTGTAGGCCTGATTTTTCTAATTATTTTCCTTATTTTCATGAAACGAAAAATTATCAATCCCAAACTATTTCACTTTGTACTTGTGGGCCATTAGTTGCCTTGGCATACAGGGCGTATGCGTGTTGTGCGCTGTGGGCTCTGTTGTCTGACAGTTGGCAGGGAAAATATTAACGATGCCACAGCATGCATACACACATACCAATATATATTTCGGTTTTTTTTATATTGTTTTGGTGCAAAATATTTACCATAGTTTTACCGTTATTTTCGGTTGGTTATGTTCCTGTTTTTTCCGTTGTCGCCATAGTTTTCAACTATTTTCGTAATTGCTGCACATTGTCGCTGCCATTTGTTCTCTTTCTATCACACGATTGCCATCTCTTTCGTTTATGTCTCTTTCTGCCAACAGAATATATGTCCTTAGTTGTAAAGTGAAATATTTTTGGATTTATGAGTTTATTTTCGGCTTTTGTTTAATTGAATTTATATTTTTGTTTAGTTTGAAACTAGTATTATTTTCATCATTCTTAGCCATATACTTGCTACTCTATATATTCTACCTTGATTGACATTTAATTTAGGCCATGCCTTCGTACTAAAAACGAAAATAACAAATTGATGAAGAGGTTTTTGAGGTTTCCTCTGTCGGTTTGTGCCATATTATCCTCCAAACGTAATTGAAAATTCAGTTTTTCATCGATATGGGAAAATTGAACTAGCTCCGACCGCTGGAGAGATGCTTGATAAGTTTTTCTGACACAGCCAAACATTTTGGCCATGGCTTCAAATCCCCTCTCCATTCCTTTTTACAACTGGCACTGCCTACGTGTTTTGCGTTGCAATTTTCAGCTGAGCTCATGTGCAAACGAGGAATTTTCATCCGCCGTAGGAAGTAAACCAGCAACGGCTACGGCATCAGCTTTCATTTCAGTTTCAGCTTCGAACTTCAGTTTCTCTTGCAGCTCACTCTGATGATGTTTCGGGCTTTCAATCAGTAATGCTCAGCGCCAATTGAATCGAATGCGATATGTGCATGCTTCCACATGTGGAGGGGGAACGGACACACCGAAAATCTGCCACAAGATTTGCTTATTAATTTTCCAATTAGAGGAAGGCAACCAGAACCTAATTGTGGTGATGAAGAGTACACGGAGAGGTATTTTTTAGGTTTTGTTTTGTTTTTTTTTAATATTTTTAAAATTCCAAAAAAAAAATTGATATACCAGAGTTGGTTTGTCTTAATTTTGTTAAAAAAAGAAGTAATGATTTTGCAATACTCTACTTGTAATTTTTTCTTTGCTCTGTTACAAATTTCGGATAACTGGAAGACCTAGTTTTTAGGCTTTCTACTGTCATGCCAGTCTATTCATTTGACTTTCTAAGCTTAAGATCCTCGCAAAGGCAAGAGGATATGTGAATTATCTACTTAAAAAAATTATAAAATAGCTCAAAAAGAGTATATAATAACTTAATAATAACTTAAGAAGAGCTAAGTTTTTTGTCAAAAGAACAGAATCATCAGATTAAATTATAATCAAGCAGATAGTTCTCAAAACTATTTTATTCTTTATTTATTTTCTATACTAGAATTTTAAAATCATTCCTGCTGCCTTGATTTAATTGAAACCATAGCCTACAGTGTTTATTAGTTGGAATGCTGTATGCAAATGAACTTGACGTCTTTCCTATTCATTTTCTTTAGCTGGCATTTCTATGCGTGGTTAAAAAAATAGAGAATCGCATCTGCAGATATCAACGGAAGTGCATAAGCTGCATGGGGTAGCCATATTGTATTTGTCATCCTCCCACTGGTCCTAAGGATATGGATTATGAATGCTGGAAAACCAACTGTTCTGGAGTTCAAGTAAAATTGAGTTTTTCTGAGATAAGTAGAGAAAAGAAAAAATAATTCTTTATCCCCTAAAATGGACTATAAGAAAATTTAATTTTTTCTATTACATTCATACATGAGTTTTTTTTATTGAAGACATTATTTATATGATGCCACTTTATGTTTCTTTAGATATTTCCTTATGGTACTATTGATTATTTAAACACTGACATTCAATTAGTGCTATCTGTTTCTCGTTAGTTTCTCCTAAGGCCTTCCTGTATCCTTCCCGTAGTCGTGCTTTTGTTTTTGGCCCACGCAGCTCTCGAAATGTTGAAGTTTATCTCACATCACGCATACGTCGGGTGGGCTGTGCACCAGAAATGTGTATCTGTGTGCGTATTTATGTTTGCGAATTGCTTTCAGCGAACTTGGGCGTTGTATTTGTGTGGTTTTTCCCCAAGTAGGCACGGGGCGTTATTGTTATGGCTTGCGATGCGGTTCATTTGGTTAATGCACCTCATCTGGGTCAGCCTATTATTTACGGATACATTGTATAATGACAATACGTACGAGTGTGTGTTATGTGTGTAGGTGGGCATGAGTGAGTGTGAGTGAAAAGTGCATGTGCGTTATGGATACCCTGGGGAGTGTGTTTGTGGTTGTAGCTTTTGTTGGTCGTCCTGTTTTGTCTCTATCCTTGCATTCTTCGATGAAGGACTCGCTGCCAAAAATATAAATCCTCCTAGGAGTGACATTTTTGTTTACTATTTAAAGGTGTCTGCTTAAAGTTTTTATTTTCATTTTCCAGGATATTTTTTTCTCTTTTACATTTTTTTTTTATTTATTTTTACCTTAACTGCATTAATAAATTAAAGTATGAATTACCTCTTTACGCTTACGCATTCTTTATTTTCTCCCGTCGACACCTTATATGCTTTTATGTAAACTGAATAATGTTCGTATATCTTGGTTTATGAATGTGAATATGGGAATGTAAGCCCGGCCATTGCGTTAATGAAATTTTCGTAGCTGCGCTGCGGCGAAAGTGCTTTCAATAAATAAAAGTCTTGCCCTGCCGAGTGCCTGGGCATAATTACGCGTTAAAAAATTACAATAATTTTTAATTAACATAGCCAGTTGGCTGGAGTTGCAGCCAACTTGCAGGTAAAAGAAAAAAGGCATTCCTCAGAGCTGTTTATAATGGCGCATTATGCAAATGCATTTGCTTCAAAAGGACCAAAGAAGTGCACATATTTCTCAGGCGAAGCGGAAAATTGAAATGCAAGAGAAAAATAAAAATAAAAAAATGTGAAAATTTAACGAAATACACTTGACATTATAATGTGCATATATCATTTATAAATTAAACAAAATAAATGGGAATTTTGGTACGTTTTAGTCGTTTGGGATTTGTGCCGAGATTGCAGCTGCTCGAGGATTGCATTTCCACTCACTCGAAGAGAAAGGAGCAAGTGCAGGACGGTATCTGCTCCTTTTTCCTCTTCAGCAATTGTCGAGAAGCACTTTCGAGCCAGCCACGCCCATCACTAATTTTATCTATTTCTTGCACTTTGGCCAAAAAGCAATTGTCTTAGACAACGTTTCATCATCAAGTCAGACGTCGCCGCCCCTCAAGTGCCAACAGGGTGGATCAATCTGGGCGAGGGTGGAGCGGGGAACGGTGTCAAGGGGGGGTGTGGGCTTTGGGGGGCTGGAGGGCTGGGTGGGTTGAAGGGCACTTCAGCTTGAGCTTGTTGAAAATCAATTTCTTGCATCATTGTTTGCCAAGTGAAGTGCACTGGAAAATTTCTTCGTAACCAACCGAGCAGCTCTCCTCTTAGCTCTTCACTCCTCGTATTTCCCTTTCTCCCTACTGCTCTACTCCTTTCTCCCCACTTTCTCCCCATTTCTCCGCATTTCTCTCCCCTGACTGTTTTAAAAATCAACGTCATATTGATGCATCGAGTCCAAAGCCAAATGAAAGCAATTAAGCTGCTCAACTTTTCGACTGCGTTTTGTGGAGGGATCACCCCGGGCAAAGGAAAGGTGGGGCTTAAGGTGGTCAAAGGTGGTAGAAAGGACTCTCGGGTGGGTGGGACTTATTCGTCTTAGCCTGATTACTTTTGGCCAATTGCTGCCGTTGTTGTTTTTTTCGCCTTTTTGGCCCGAAAATCGGCATCAAAGCCAGGCTCTAACGAATCGTAATGAAGAAATTAGCCAGGAAAGAGGCCAAGTCATGTGTAGGTCTGAGATTTTAGTTAGCCATGGCCAAAATAAAATCTCGAATAAAATTTGTGCCAATTCGTGCAGAATCAGACACGTTGGCAATTGATTTCAAGTTCCAAGATCCTCTTTTTTGGCTGTCTGCAGATTTATTGGAAAATATATATCTATTTTATCCTTTTCTTTGTTTTTTATTATTGTTTGTGGCAATGCTATTCAGCCATTTCACTAATTTGCGAAACCCTATTACCAATTTCCCTTTTTTGTAGAAAAATTAAAGAGAGAATGAACAAATTTTTTTAGTCTTCCTGTATCCTAGTTGGGTGAAAAGTTGTAATTTTATTTTCGAAATTCGCTTAGTTCTGTTTTTGTGCAGGAATCCGTTATTTTTTTTCTACGCCTTTCCCCTCTCCAATTTTTTTTAAAATAAAAGACATCCCCTTTGAAATGCCGCCCCTGTGACACGAAAATACGAAATAAAGTTTCAAACTTTTCTCGCTCTTTATTTAGTTTTGTTTCTTCATTTCCTTGGAATACTCTCGGAAGAGGTCTTTTGAAATTCTAAAATATATTTTAAGCTTGTAGATATTTATTTTAAAATTTTAAATATTTTTGTAAATTTACATTCCTTAAAAAGGATACATTTATTCTGTAATCTTAAATTTAATATCCTCCATTTTAAGGTATTGGCTGAGAATAGTATCCTTATAGTCCTAAAGTTACCTAATTTTTCTTTATTTCATTTTGGATTGTAGTTCGGGAACCTTCATTCTGTTTGGCCATGCGTAGTTTGGGGAAATAACAAGAGCGAAGTGGGGGCATAAAGAAGGCGGCATGAGGGCGTGGCAGGTATAGCTGCAACGGATGGGTCCGAGGTGCAGAGATATCGGTGGGTATTCTCAACCGCCGCTGTCATGTCATCATGTTGATGAAGCAACCGGATGATGAATGGACGTGCGCCACAGTGGAGCTTCAATTGATGCAATCAGCGTAAAGTGACAGCTTTTTTCTGTGCTTCATTTCTTTTTTTTTCTGTTTTTTTTTTCCTGTCCTAACGTTTATTTTTTTGGTTCTTTCTCGTTGTTGCATTGAAAGTTTTTCAGTTTGTTAGTTGTCCGCGATGTTGTTGTTCTTGTCAGTTTGATTACCTTGGTTTATTTGTCCCGTTGAAATCCAAAAATTATTAAGCTATGAAATCAAATGATTACAAAACATTTAGGAATCGCATAAAAATTAAAAAGTTTTGGAGCAACAGAAGTAGGAGGTAAATGAATGTCAACTCAAATTATATGATGAGGTTTAAGAACACCAACTCGGAATTTGTAAGATTTAAAATTAATTGTGAACACAGGATTTTAAAATTAAAAATGAGAAAAGAAGAAAATTAGCTTATAAGTACCGATGAAGGCCAGTAAGATATCAGCTAATCAGACGGTGTGTCAAGAAGAACCATTTTGGTTAAAATAAACAAAGTATGCAAAATAAAAAAGAAATAAATGAAAAGAAACCTTGTAGACTTCATAATTTTCGGAAAGCAACCATTCCAGCGTGTCATATTAGGGACCAACTTATTTTAAATTAAAATTAAATTTGATGAAACCAAAGAAATAATAAAAAACTGGGTAAAATTAATTAAAGAAAATAGTGAAATTTGAAATAACAATATAAAGACTGTCAACTAGACTGTCAACTCAAATTTTGTAGCGATGTGTAAGAGACCAATTCAGAAATTAAAAGATTTATATTTAATTATTGGAAATTACAGGAAATATTTTTGATTAAAATGACTTATTTAGTAAAATAAGTTATATTTAGTAGAAAGTTATAAGCTAGTCTGAGCAGCCTGAATTTTCAAGATTTTCGAAATAAAACTAATCATGGTAAATATGGAAAAAAAAAAAATAAATAAAAAAAATTTAAGAAATAAAGATTAAATGAAAATATGTTTTGAAAACGTCTGCCCGAGACTACCTCAAGCGATGTAATGAATGTTTCGAACAATCTCGCCCTTATATAGCCCAGTTTTGAAGCAACAGAAATAGGTAACATAATGTTAACTAGATCAAAACGTTTCCATGCTGTTATCGATAGGTCACAAAATTTTTCATATTTTAATGTACTCGCTGGCAATGTCGATTTTCCAAGAGGAAGGCGTCTTCGGTTATACTGGTATTTAGAAAGGGTTCTATATAAAAAAATATCGATAAAAAATTGGGAAAAATTTGGTTGTGAGGTTTTGATGCAAATACTTTGGGAATTAAGTTAAAAATCGTTCAAGGTATTCCTTTCAAAGATCCGGAGAAAATGTTCGAAGATATGGGAATTGCAGTGGGGCATATGTGGACATCCTAGGATTAAAAGGGGTCATCATAAAAATTCGAAAAATATCGATCGAAAATTGTGTTGTGAGGTTTGGGTGCAAATTGATAGGGAATTAAGTTACGAATCGTTCAAGGTATTCCATTCAATGATCGGGAAAATTGTGGAAGATATAGGAATCGCAGTGGAAAATATCGATCGAAAATGTGTTGTAAGATTTTGGTGCAAATTGATATCGAATGAAACTTCAAATCCCTTAAGATGTTCTCCTAAGAATCGTATGAAAATGAACAATAATTGGAACATGGTTTGAAGTCATAAATGAGTCATTTGAAAATTTGTTAACCCAAAAGATTGTTTAGATATATATTTTATGTATTTCTTTATTGCATTTCATCCATTTTTCGACCGCCCAGTGGCCCAAAAAAATATGGCTCCCTTGCCAATAATGTATATTGCTAATCTTTTCGAACTATAGCTATAACAGAAACTCTATTATCGGAAAATAGGATAAACTATTCCCCTTTCTTGTGTCCAAGGCAATCGAAAAATATGAAAAGCTTAAAAAAGGTAGCTATATTGTTTGACCAGCGCTTTTTTACTGCCGGCCTTGCCGTTGCTATCTGCAGCACAACAAATCCAACTTTTCTGTGCGATATGAAGAAAATAGAAATTGCTTTTTGGTCAAATACACACTGAGCGGAGCGCTCCACTAAAAATATAAAAAGGAAAAACCGGACCAAAGTAGAAAAAAAGAATGGAAATTAAGTTGCCACAGAGCAGATATCCAAGAGGCAAGCGGCAGAGTCGGCAGTCGGCAGTCGACAGTCGGCCTGAATAAATGCACGAAATCAGCATAATGTAATGGAAACAATTTTTATGACAACAGACCAAACGAAACCAACATCTGATGGGATGGAACTGGAACTGGTGTCCGGAGCTGGTGGAATGGCCCTGGCCCTGGCCCTGAGGTGGGGGATGTCGTATTCCTTGGACTGCGAATCAAGTCCCTGCCTGGTCCCGGCATTGGTCCGGACCAATGTCAGCGTAAAACTGACAAATTAGCATTTTTTCCATTTTCTGGAACCGCCCTTTCAGCTCCACCCCACCGCCGACTAAATATTTGTCTGGCGACCGCAGCACAAAAAGAAGATAGTATGAAAAAAATCGAGTGACTGGTAAAATAGTTGAGTTGAGTTATTTTTGCAGCTGACCTAATTTTATAATGGAAAAGTTGCAATAAGTCGGACCTTACAAAAAAATACACAGATATATGTATGTGAAGTCGGTAAGGGACGCAGGTTTATGGTCTGGTGGAAATGGTAGTGCTTTGGTTGCTCTGGCCGATGAAATATTTATGATGGATTGACCCAAATATTTAATGCCATGATGGGAAAAATACATATTTCATTAAATAAAATGGTAGTTTTATATATAATATTATGATCTATAATGTGGTTGATAAGTAAAAATAATTTAGAAAGGAAAATCTTTAAGCTAAATATATTTTAAAGCGTTAAATAAAATAATATAACTAGTCAACTTTAAGTAAGAGTATTAATAAAAATAGCTAACGTAAAAATACTGAAAAAAGGCAAATTGAAGGCAATAGATGAAGATGAAAAGAAACTGGAGCTGGAACCGAAGACTGTGATGGAAGAGACTCTGCTCCAGGCAAATAAATAGCCGCTTGGCCCGTTCCTGGATGCCTTTTTTTATATTATTTCATTTCATTGCATAGCCCAGAAAAGAGACAAATAGAAAATAGCGCCAGAGAAGGGGGATTGAGGCTGATGGGAATGGGAAGGTAGCCGGAGAAAGGCTGGCAAATAAATCTCTTTTGTGTGGACCTGAATTTAATTTCCACATGCTCATGAATAATTTTCAAATTTTCAAATTCAGTAAAACGTGAAGCGTATTTCCGGCATCCACCGCTCCCTTCCGTCCATTTAGCAGGTCACCCCCCGCAAGGACGACGACAGAAAAGCGCCAGCGACAGGGACTCGCACTCATCTCACGCTTAGTCCTTTTAGTCCTTTTCCCTCGTTTTTTTTTTTTTGGGTATAAAAAGTTATGTCAGCAAAAGATATATGGGCATATTAGGCAGGCCTCTTAAATCCTCCAGCATCCACCTGCAGAGATTTCAGCCTTCAAAGTCCTTTGCATGAGTTATTTGCTCCAGATTTGGCAAAAAGAAAAAAAAAACTTTATAAAATCAACTGGCATTTCATTTAAATGGGAAAAATGCCCCTTTTCCCTTATATTTATGTTTATTTTGCGGTTTAAAAAACTGCATCCATAAATTGCATCCACTTATTATATCTTTAATGGCTCTCTGAAATGGCAGTGTTCGGTTCATTTAAAATTATTTAAAATTCTCTGCATTAAATGGGAAATATTTTATGGGGCACTTCAATTAATACGACTGTTTCCAGTGACAAAACAACGATAATTGTATGGCTGAGAACCACCAAAGTGCATTTATTTTAATGGGCCATGCAGGGGCAGGTGCGAGCCATAAATGTAAGTGCGTGTTAATTTAACAATTCGACTTACTTGACTTGAATAGCTTATATCTTAGACTTCCCCACTTTAAATTAGTCTTCGAATCTGTGACTTTCAATAACCTGCTTACACACTCTTTAAATATTTTTCTTTTTCGGCCTTAAGATAGAAGCCAACAACACTCTTTTGGTTGGGATTGTATGGATTGTGTTCCACTTTGCTTTGACAAGTGGGCATAAAATAATACTCGGCAAAATGAGGCAAAATATTTATGAACTGCTGACGTCGGCAATCGACAAAAAGGAGAATAAACTTTGGGGTGGATATCAAGCCCCCACGGACTTGTCTGAGTTAAGCTCACTTCAATGCATTTATTTTGCGAATTTCATTTATCAGCCAACTCTTCAGACGTCAGTTGGACACAGAAGACCCGTCTCTCTCCCCATTGATGGCACATCAAGGAGCACCCAGAAGCTTATCGTGGCAAATCCTATTGTCGTCATATTGACACAACCGCAGAACCATCCGGCACCACACCGAAAATAATCCACCACAGGCAACCAACATTCGTCTTCGTTTACTGATTTTGCAGCGGAGCAAGTCTCGGGCATGTCCTTTGTCCTTTGAGTCATTGCGCTGCGGTCCTTTGGCCGCTATGAGTGTCAAAGTCAAAATGAAAGTTGAATTCCAATGGGTTCGGTCTCAGTCCCACTTGCATTTGTAGTTATTTATCAAACATTTCCTACAGCATTTCAGGATAATGGTGTTTTAAAAACATTTTTTTTTGTAAATGTTTATTTCATTTATTAAATCTATTGGAATTTATTGAGTAGTTTTGCTATAAAGTAGTTTAGTTTCTGCTACTATGAACCTTTCTGTTTGCTGAACATTTTCTTACCCTTTCACAAGGACTTAACTTACAACTGCTCGTCCTGCGAAGACTCTTCCTTTTGCTGTTGTGTGTATCTTACGCTTCAGTGGCTTAACTTTTGTACTTGGCGGGACTTATCTTTTACAGCGACTTGTTTGCAAAATGGCCAAATGAATGGTTGCGGTCAGCAGCTCTTCATCATCTTGGTACTCGTACTTTTTATCTGCGGTGCTTCATTGGATTCCAGGAACTTCTTCGCAATCCACTTTGCAGAATTTTCACAATGCAGTGCCAAATGAATTGGTGGCAAGCCCAGAAAACATCAGTCATTGCCTTCACAAAAGTCTTATTGTTATACTATTTCTATGGGAAGTTCTAGTTGAAGAGATATATTTTTGATTTATGAATATGAAGTTTTCCTCCTTGATATGATTTAAGATATTTGTATATACCATTGTTTCCCTTATGGAAAAAGTCAACATTTTATGTATATCTGATGCAGGTAGTTGTGGTGAAAACCTTTATTTTCCCTTCCATTATTTTCCGGCTTAAATTTTTATTTTTCTCTTCAATCTCAATAAGTACTGCGAGTTTTTCCCATTAAATGTTATTTGCGGCAGGCCGCACACACTTTTCATTCTTGGCCAAAATGTAAAATGTGCGCCATCATGTTGCCAACGATTTTGGCCACCACCCACCCACCATTACCCTTTTATCCCTCCCTCATCACTCATCTCTCACCTCTCACCTTTCATCTCATTTCCCGGGAGAAGTGCGGAGCCAAAAGTCCGGGGTCCAGGTCATGTCGTAATTAGCAGGGCACAGAATTGCCAGCGATAATTAATGACGTTGGTCACGTTGGTTTCATGTCGATTTCATTTCATGACACGGCCACAGGCTCCTCCCATCCACCCACCTTTAATCCAACCCACCCAATCCGCCACCTCCCATCCCGTCCGATCCCATTGTGCGGTGATTTGTCAAGCGTTTTCATTGAAAAATACAAAGAGAAATAAGGAAAAACGGCTGCTCGACATCGGTTGCATGTAAATCTACATTAAATTGAATTTCACTTGCATGGCACCCAAAAAAAAGGGGAGTGGGAGTGAATTTTTGACTGGGTTTCCACTTATTTTTTAACTTCCGCTCCATTTCCCAGGACCTTCATTAAGCGCTGACCATTTTAAAATTCAATGCAATTTGAACTTTCAATTCAGTTGAGTTGCGTTCGGACCGATTCGATTCGATTCCATTCGATCCGATTCAATTCGATTCGTTTCGATCCGATTCGTTGGGGGTGCGCATAATTGAATAATTTATGGACGCAGTTGCCAAAGTTATCTTTGATCAAGTTTTCAGGCATTTTTTCTCCTTTTATTCATTCATTAAAAATAAGACACTTAATGAAGGCGAAAATTAGAATATTGGTTAAAGAAATACTCCCTATTCATTCTTCATAAAATTGTCCACACGAATTAAATTCAATCTGATACTGGCTATCTCGGTTGAATTTTAATTAATTATTGTTGGGCGTCGAAGAGCTTTGTATATTTGCATATCACTTGATTTTCAGAGTTAACTGAATGGTCCAGTTGATTAGAGTGCAAATGCCAACGAAGCTTGTTAATTAATTGAGTGAGTGACCATTCAAAACGATCCCCACTTCCCATCACCCCTTTGGCAATAAAATTAATTAAATTCATTCGATTTTGGAAGCTGGGCACAAATCAATGCTTCGTATAAGGATCTGGGGCAAGTAAAATTCCATTGAATTATGCAAAATGTTTGATTTACTTGCGCCAAGTACATTCAGTATTTGCCAGTGCCAGAAATTCCAACAAATATTTGCATATAGTACAATGTGCACAACCTACACACACTTTCATTCTGCAGCCATCTGGTAGTATGCTTAGCCGGTAAATACTTAATGCACTCAGCCTTAATGCATTCGACATCATATTGAGTTATTTGAGTTTCCGAAATTCATCAAATTGTCAGCAGAATCGAAATATTGCTTGTTTAGCTGCAAAAGGCATTTCTCTGAAGATAATTGGGAAATGGTTGATATAATAAGCCGACTAACTAGTTAGTTGTCCTCATTTTACCTTATAGACGTTTAGGCCATTGCTTTTGGCTGAGTAAGCTAAAGACTTTATATCATTTATTGTATATTTTGAATAAATCACTTTCCACTTGTAGTTCGTTGTCATCAACCACTGCTACAGCTGGTTGAAGGGGACCAAATTCTTGAAAAAGTAGATCTGACCCGATGTCAACCAGCTACATACAGCGTTGCAGATAATCATTCACGAAAAATTAAATCAAATACACTTTTTTGTTCAGCTTCTCTGTCACTGTTTGCATTTCATTAAGCACGTTTTATTGCCGAACCCGAGGGTATAACGATTGGGATCCTTAATATCAATGCGCCAGCAGTCACATAAATCAATTCGCTCTAATTACGCACCATTGTTGCGAGCGATTTTATTATGTTTCTTTACTGATTGAGCGAAATTAATTGAATAAAATATGCATGGACACTGGCGGTGAATCACATAAACAATGCAATGGTCTGACGGGCATGGACAATAGTTTTTATTTCAACCGGGACCATAAAAGTATGCTATGAAAAATAGAAAAACAGGATACTGTATAAATACTTGCCTTTAACAGAAAAATATTGTTATGAAAATCTTTATTAATTTACAGAGGACTTAAGTTTAAGTTTTTTTTTTTGTTTTTTTTTTTTTTATCGTAATATACAAGTATTTTATTTGGTACAACACCATTCGATCAAGTATCTGTTGTATAGCTTTAACACATATTTTAAATTTCAATTTTACCAAACGGTTTGTCACGACCAGGCTTAAATATCTCGCCCACTTTGGCCACTTTCCCACGCAGTTGTTCTGCATGCGGCACATTAGCTTCGTTTGTTCATTTGTTCTATTGTTTTGATTATGATTTACAATGCCCAGTGCGCAGCTTTTGTTGCTTTTGCTGAATGAGCCTGCGGTTTAAATACATGTGTGCGTGAATTTATGTTGAACAAAGCATAATACATTTGCATAGATGGGGAGAGGGAGTGGGTAGTACATGAACCAAACAATAAATTTCATTTAAGCCGAAATAAAAATGTTTCCCACTATTCAGATGGCCTTTTGTCGCTAAAGTGTTATTAACGCTCATTAGGCTTTCGGGAAAATGAAATTAATTCTCATGAGAAAGAAAATTGTTTTCTATTTTATTCAAATGTCATTTGTATAACAAAGCTTAAAGTTTATTATTCAAAAACAGGAATTTACGTATCAAAAAAAGATTGGTAGATTTATAAAGATTTTTGTGTGCTTTCAGGCTATTTATGTTATAATTTATTAGCCAAAAATAATGAAAATTCGCGATATCTTAATTTATATTTAACTTCTGCATCGTCTCATTGAGTTTGTTGTGTTTTGCTCCATTTCGAGCATCAATGAGTTAAATACGCGTTAATTTTGCCGCACCCACATTTAAGGATTCTCCTCTCGCGATAAGTAGCACTGGATCCTTTCCAAATCAGTTACCTTTCGACTCTGTTCACTGAGATATGTCACCGGGGGCTAGTGAGTTCTGGTCACCGGGCTGGGGATTGGGGAAGAAGTGGTCCTCCAACTGCTTGACACCTTCCGGAGTGCTTAAGTCGAAGGCGAACTTGAGGTATTTGTCAAAGTAGGTCTTGGTGCGGTTGGCGGTCGTGTGACGGGGATGCCGATGACTGTGGGTTCCCTTCGGCGACTTGGCCTCCTTGATTTCCTTGTCCTTGTGGGGCTTCGACTCCTTGTGCTCCCTGGCCTCCCGCAGCTCCTTGAATTCTTTCACATCCTTGCTTACCTTAAGGTCCGTGTAATCCTTGGTCGGTGATGCTGGCTTCTTCTTGACACCGGACGTAGCCATTGAAGATCGTGTAGTTTTGGATGTTTCTTTGGTGGGATTGCTCTGGTATTTCTGGGATCCACTCGCCGCTGCTGCGGAAACTGCTGCGGCTGCTGCCGCTGCTCCCCCTCCACCTCCCATCGTGCGAAATGTGTGCTTCGCGGCGTGGCCGAGATCGATATGCTGGTCCACATCCATCCGATTGAGGTCGTGGACGATCACCTTCGAGTTCTTGCTGGAACACTCCACCATGCAGTGCTTGGTGGTCTTACACCGGCGCAGGTGATGGACGTCGCGACTGGCATTGAGTTTGGAGATCTTCTCCCTGGGCGGTCCCATATCATCTTGAGGCTGAGTCTGCGGCTTCTGATGGTATATGGATGGTAGATCCGTTCGAAGGGCTTTTGATTTGCGAGACATTGTTGCATTGTGGGCCATACTGCTGCTGGGGAAAGCAATCGGAATTCGAAGACGTACTTTGGCGAGAAATTGGTGAATTTAATTTGGGAAAATACAACTGTAAAATGATACACTGATCGGAAGTTTGTGACAAAATACTTAAAGTCCTTCAATTTGTTTGGAAATTCAATGCCTCTACGTTAAGGAATTTTATTAAATGTTTCTAAGACACTTTCTTGGTAATCAAAATATAACTATTTCAACTTAACTTTTCAAATAAAGACGATTTTCTAAAATTTTCCTGCCAGAGAAAAATGGTTGATAATCCTCTGGAGGATAAATTCCTTTCTTTCTCTCTTGTCCCCTTCTCTTTATTTATTTTTTTTTGGACAGGACAAAAAGTCAAAGCTTAAAATGCGAGTAATTTAGCAAAGAGAACTGTGCGATAAAAAAGGAAGATGGCTGGAAAGACAGTTATTTTTGTTGGATTACTTTTTTCGGGGCAGCTGCTTTGAAATGAAAACAGCACAAAAAAAAAAACAATTAATTCCGGATAAACACATTTTATAATTAAAAAATTCCAACGCCATTTCCTTTTTCTCTGTCTTCTTTCACTCTCTTTTTTGTCTTAGTGTGTGTGTGTGTTTTCACAAAAACAAAGGACAAACAAAAAAGTGAAAAAAGAAGAGTGGCTCTGAAGTCTAGAGATTCCGAACTAAGATGGACTGTATAGCCAGCTGAAAGGCGAAAAAAGGATACAAGAGAGCTTCTCCTTGCAACACATGGCGTATACGTAATGCCCCTTTGATTTTGACACTCGCAGCTAAAAAGGGAAAATTTAATCATCCTTTCGCCCGCTAAGCTGATTAGGGTCTCCTTCACTAATTTCTTTCTTTTTTAGTCCGTTTCCCTTTATTTTTGTCTCAGGTTTTTGCATTTTTCTGAGCCAAGTAATTTATTGTTTGTTGTGCGTAATTAACCCGCTTCGTGGTCGCGTTCCTGGCTTTCACACTCTAGCCCTGTTGTTGCCTTTTTGCCTAATGATGTTATATACGTTACACTTTGAGGCTGAAATTCCCCCACGTCCAGCGTCCCCCTTTCATTTTTTTTTTTTTTGAAAAGAAATTTCATTTCATTTTGGTGATTTAAGTCTTATCTCCGTGTAAAGTCGTCCACGTAATTAGTTTCATTCCAAGCAGGTCCAGCCAGCCTCCTTCTCGTTTTGTATTTTTTTCCACATTGCGCCCAGAGATTGTGACCTGGGCAAGCATTTTCCTCCTTTTTCGCTTACATTTCAGAAAATGTGCGCAGCTCGGCTAAAAAAAAAAGAGGTGGTGGCAGTGGGAGTGGCAGTTGACGGGGCCAAATGTCAGCTTAGCTCCTGCAGGCAATGCGAAATGACAGGCAAATTAAAGCTGAGTGGACGGGTTGGCAGCCAGCACACAATTTATCAGAGATATATAATACATACCGTCTGATAATGGTATTAAAATAACCCTTTGACTGTTGAAAAAGGATCAGACTAATTTAGAGAGTATTTTTGAAAAGTTTTCAAAAACTATGCTTTAGAATCTTGATACCTTCTTAATATTTAGAAAGCGAGTTGCCCTTTGTTGTATTGCCCTTTACTGTAATATCTTTCTAAATCCTTTCGCTGCAAAACGTTTAAAGTTTTCTTTTGCGAACTTAACAATCAAGAAGTAAAACAAAAAGTGCAAGAGGGAATTGTCCTGTAAGGATTCGCTCCCCTTGTCCTTTCCCCCATTCTTAGGCAGCCTGTTGCCAATTGTCGAGCAAACAACTATTTACTTGACATTTGTAGTGGAATGTGTTGTTGGCGACCCCCTTGACTGGCATTCTATTCTTTGCCGTCAGGACCTTTTGTTGTCCTGTTTCCATTCACAAGGCTGGGGAGAGCATCTTGGTAAAAAATTGTTTAACATCTGCACGAGGCAGTTGCTCTTTCCATATCTCCAAGGCATTAATGTCAGCAGATTGTAACAGAAACTTCTCACCTGCCTGCCTCTTTAAATGTTCTCCTGAATATTTCACATCCTGAGTGGCAGTCAATTGGAATTCAAGGATAAAGGACGAAAAAATAGATTTCAAACATAAATTATACGCATATGGGTTTGAGAAAAAAGCCATGCTGGTATAAGCTTTTCCCATGTGTTTCAACGGAAATCGTATACAAAATGAAAATCTAATGGGAATGGGAGGAAAATACAGTCAGAACCATTCCACTAACTTGCCCAAAAGCCCCCGCCCCCCTTTTTTACTGTCGCCGGCGCCATTCGTTGCTGTTAACATTTCCGCTTTATTTGTCTGTCTGCCCTTTGGCCCAAAGTCCTTTTATCTGCCCTCGCTCGTTTCAGTTGAGTTCAGGATTCAGGATCCACTATTCCACCTACAATTGTCAGAAATTTTTGTTGCTGCAGTTGCAGTTTTATTTTTGCAGTTTTTATCTCTTTTGTGTCTCTGCTGACGTTGTCTAATGTTTTAAATATAAACTCGAAAATAATGCACAAAACAAAGCATAAATCAACAAAAATATCGCTTTTGGATTTTCTCTTCCATCCGAAAACAAGACCAGAGATACAAAGATACAATTAGGGGGGTGAGCTTTTCTTGTTTTTTGCCAAAAAACATGAATTATTTACACACAATTTGATCTTTTAATGCGATAGTCTTTAATGGTCTTATATGTTTATGGTTTTTTGGGGAAGTATACGTACGATTTGTGTGTCAATAAATGAAATAATATAGAGATTTCACCCTGTTTTGTGTTTAATAAGCGCATTCCTTCCTGCATGAATAGTGGCGGAGGTCCATAAACTTCCTAGACACACTATCATTGACCTGTCATTAGTTTCCTGCCTAGCCTGCTCATTGAATTAACTTAATTTGTAGCTGTCTGCCAACGGGACTACAATTCACAACTGGCCAAGCGAAAGTGACATTCAAATTTCCCGACTGGCTCCCTCAACACCCAGATGGCCGATCAATCACGTGTGACATGCAAAGTGAGCCACCAAGGACATCCCACCGCCTCCCGTGCTCCTTGCAAAATGGAAACGTGAGATGTGGCAGGAACGCATCCTCTATAGCTCTATACCTCAGACTCCTGGCACTTCTGCTACCTGGCCATTTGTGCGGCACGAAGCAGTTAATTAAATGATGAAAGCATTGACGTGTCGCTGGGACTAAACTGCCAGGAGGTTCGGTCGAAGTTGGCCAGATGCCCTGACAAGCGGGGCTGAAAGGTACTGCCAGTGTGCCGACCATGTCCTTTGCCAGGACCAGCACTTTGACAGACGCACGTTCCGTTAGTTTATAATGCAATGAGGAGAGTCTGGGATGCTTTTAAAATACAGCCACTGGATTTAAGGTTTATAGCTGGAGATGGGAGTGGTTTAAACAAAATTAAACTTAAGATTTCTAACACATTTAACTAAAATTTTAGCAATTTAAACTTGTAAGGATGTAGTGTTCCTAATAAACCTTACATAACTAAACCTTTTTAAGTTCAGGCACAAGTCAGTTGGGCCATCAATCTGGAATGCAAACTAATGCAAACTCAAGACAATCATTTGCACCACTGTGGTTGGCTGCCTGTGAAGCGGGTGGTTCACGAAGGTCACGTATACGCTTCAATTGCATGTCACACGCCGCTTGATTGGTTGCCTGATTCGTTGATTGCCCAGCTCGTCGGTCACGTGACAACGCCTGGCCCTCGGGCTTTGTCCAGGTTTCCCTTCGCCAATCCACCGTTCCGGTATCCACAACTCACCTGGCACACTCGCCTGTCATCCTGTCAGTCGGTACGTGTATGTTGGCCCATTCTAATTTTCATTTAATTTTCACTCGAAGGCTGAATTCGCTTTCCGAATTGGCCCAGTCGGTTGGCCAGTTTGCTGATTTGATTGATGGCTCACAGTTGCTGCTTTTGCTGCTTCTGGAGCTCCTGGGGCTTCTGCTGTTTGGCCAGTTAATGAACTCACCTGAAGTGAAACCGTTAACAAGTTATGGCTGGCGTGGCACTTGGGCAAACAGATTTCCGTCTTGTTTCCCTGGCTGTTGGCCCTTATTTCATAAAATTGGCAAAAAATACAACAAAAATAGGGTCAGAGTTTCCCCTTAATTAGTAAAGTTGATGCATTTACGCAGATTTAACATATCCAGTGGAAGTTGAGAAACTTTCCACTGTGCCACTTGCAGATGAAGTTTTTCTATTTGGCCATTTTTTTTTCCTGGTTTCGGTTACCTCCGTCAACAGGATGTTGGCCATTTTGTGGTAGTATTATGTGGCAGACATATATATGTTAAATCTGTAAGTAGATAGAAAGGATAAAGGTTTATTAGTTAAGGTAGTATCTTTGTAGTATTTACTCATTTAGATTCTTTAACTAAGCTAATACACATAGCTAATCAAGATTGTATTTGCCCTTTTTGTTTGCTTATTACTTATTTATTTAGTATCCATTTTGTGTGTTTGCTTGCTTCGGTGAGCTCTTGTGATTCCCTAATGAATGGAATTCAATTAACCAACTTTCATATTCTGGTCTCAAGATTCTGTTTCCTTCCTGTCATCATTTTTGCCTGTCAAGCACTCTCCAACCACAAACTTTTTTCCTTCCTGCCCCGAAAAGTTTTCCAGGACACAGGACACATGTGGGGACGCAAAATCAAGTCAACACTTGACAGCCGAAACGATAATTTTCTTAACTAAATTGTCCGAGACTAGGCAAACAATTTGGGTCCAAGACAAAACTTGGGCAAACAAATAAACTCATCGAAGACATCAGGCCATTAGGTTCACTTAAAGTAGTTGGACAAACAAAGGTGGGGAGTTGTGGGGCGCAAAAAACCACAAACTTTCTAAGCAAATCACTTCAACTTTTCGCATGTTCTTCTGTCAGGTCTGTTCTTCTGTTTCCTTTGTGAGCTCTGTTCTTAGATCTACATATATATACCTTAAAATTTTGCATGTGGTTGCACTTGAATGAAAGGTTAACTCCATAACAACTGCACAGAACTGCATCGACTGACGTGGAGGGTGGAGTTTGCCATCCATTCGACTATTTTTTTTGCCTCTTTTCGCGCTTCGGGCGCAAAAAGTTGCAGGCTCTGAAGATTTTGAGGCTCCGAGGCGAGACAACATAAATCATGAACAGACAGATACAGCAGCAAGTATCTGCCAAGTTTGTGGGCAAAACGGCAGAAACAGTTTAGAGGGCCAAGGAAAGTGCTGCGAGCTGGCCACAAAACTGCGGCGGAAAAGCCGCAATGGAAGCAGAAGGAGCAGCTGGAAAAACCGCAAAGCGTTTTTGGTCTTTTGCTGTTTTGGCGATGGAGATGGCGATGGCAATGACGATGGCAATGGCAATGGCGATGGCGATGGCGATGGCGGAAAAGTTTCGACTGCCAGAGAAACTGGCAGCAATCGCTTCAAATGGCTTTAAAAGGCCATCAAAATGGTGGATCAGCTCGGGCATTTTCTTCGCCGAGGAAAGCAAAACTTTGTTTGTGGCAGCTGCAGTTTGTCTGTGCAAATTGCCGAGCGATGGCAACTAAATTGAAAAGTGCCGAGCTAAACGCCCGAAAGTAGGCAATGGGTTTGCTGCTTCTCAATGGGATATATTTCGTTTCACAGTTTTTCACAGAAAACCGCACTAGTTGGTTGCTTTTTCTCTTTAAATTCGTTCGGCTTCGTTTTCTGCTCATTTTTTTGGAATGTCTGCCCAGGACATTTCCTTTTCTCGTTAGTATATTTTCCCCCTTTTTTTGCCTGTCTGCCTGGCCATTGAAATAGGTTTTCTATCCTTCGCTTCTCTAGACACTATTAATTTAAGTTTTTTTTTTATAAAGAACATTTCATTTAATAGATTTTTTTGCTCGTTTCAGTTTAAGTTCGGCAGGTACTTGTTTTCAGAGTATATTTGCTGTGTGTTTTTGTGGTCATTGGAAGACTGAATTAAATTATTGTTCATTGCCTTGAAATTATTAAATATATATTTAAAACCCAATTTATTTTATACTTTGTCCCTAAATCTCCTCACGATTGGCCATTAATTTTGCCTTTGTTCTGCGGTGTAAATTTTCAGCAATTTGTTGTCAGACTGAGACGCCCTTGTTAGTGTGTCTCTGTGTCCTTTTTGACAAGGACTTGTTCGCTAACTTGATTGCCATTTCAATTGACCGCAGTTTTAAAATGTCTCATTTTTTTGTTGGCCATGGCTCTCGGCTTTGGGAAATGCCAACCAGGCTGTTGCCCCGCCAGCCGATTTCTTCTTTTGTGCAGCTCCGGCCTTTTGTCCACTTCCGCATCATTACGGACTCTGTCGCTTTTGTGGGAATCAGTTTTCCGCCTTTCCGCCGGCGGGCCGCCCTTCAGATTTTTGCCTTCTTTTCCCGGAGCTTGTGCCCAGCTTTTCCTCCGGCTTTCTGTGGTCGGCAAGCGGCTAATCTGCCGCGTTCATTGTATGTCCCCGAATAGAGATCCGAATTCTGAAGTCAGCGAGGGGCAGTGGACCGGAAGTGGCCACAGATGCCGGATGCATCGATAACCATTTGCCATTTGTTGGTATGCGTGGATGTCAGTGTGCATGTCAGTGTGTGTGTGTGTGGGTGAGGAAGTGGAATTTTTGTGTGCGGTTATTGGGTAAAGAATTTCAATTAGCGTTCGCCTTTGACTGGATTTGGCCAAGAGAAGTATTCCACCAGGATAGTTGCGGCTGAATGTGAATCAAAATTAAAATCCTTTCTTCTCAGTATTAAATTCCATTTAAAATGGCTTACATTTCATTGAAAAATGTCTATTTATGAGATTGTAAATATCTGAAAAATACACGGAGGAGGATAATTTATTATTTTGACCTTTCCTTCTACGGAAATGTTTTTCTAAATTGATTTTCCACTTATTATTTTTGCTATGGGCGAGCCAGCTGGCAGGATTTAATGGGGAATCTGATAAGAACTACCGACATACCATAAAACTGAGGAACCTCTTTACTGGCCCTGATTTGAATATAAACTAGACGAGTGGCCGGAAGTAGAGGAGTTTACCCCTTGCATTTTCACGATTCATTATTTAATGTACTTGGCACTCTGTTTTTTGCTTTGATTTTCACGTTTGAAGCGAGAATTTCCTCACCCAGTTTCAGCTGCCATTTCCAGAGTACTTTAAGCCCGATTATGGGACTGGCACTTGTTTTTTTTTTGTTTTGTGTTGCTGCTCCTGCCGCCTTTTGTTTGGGCCGAGTTCTTTGTTTTCCTCGCACGTATCACTGCACAAAGGAAAAGAAGAGAGGCCATTACGTGCCTAGCCAAGTGTATGTGTGTGTGTGTTTTTGTGTCTGTATGGGTTTCTGTCCATGTGTGCTAGTGTGTGTGTGTGTGTTTGTGTGAGACTGCAATAATGATTGGAAAGTTTCGCTTTGCAGTTGCCGAGAAAAATGGAAATATACTGCAACCAAGCACGCCCCAAGTCGTAAATATTTGGCAGGCCATGAGGCCATTTGCATAACAAAACTGCATGCGGTGCAGCCATTAAACAATTAGAAATGTGCCCTTCTTTCTCACCAAAATGCATATCTGAGAGGGTCGAAATTTGTTCAGGGGTGTTGCGAGGGTCAGGGGGATAGAGGGGGAGGGTCAGGGGCCAAAAACTCTGCGCAACGCCTTGGCCATTAAAGCGTAATCAAGTTTCGACATCATTGGCGCCCAAAGGCGAACACCACAAAAACAGTTGGGAGTTTTGGCTTTTGTTTGAAATGAGAATTTTGAATACTCTAAGTTATAAATATTTTTATTAAATAAAATATAGAATTATTAATTAATAAACACTACATTTTTAATGATTTTTGTAGTTAAGAATTATGTATTATATTTTTAAAATTATCCTAAGAAGTTTCTTAGTATGTTTAGTTATATAGACCATTTTGACTCACAGCTTAGTCTTAGAATTGTATTTGAATTTAATTTAAAAATATTATTTTTTTATGAAATCTTTTAGTTTATAAATGTAGCATTTTAAACCCAAAATTAGAGTATATCTTAAACTTTAGCACTGCATTCGGGTCGTAATGTGCCCTGGGTGGCGTTCACATTTTGAGGTTAGTTGCTGTCATAAATTTTTAGTGCCCTGACTTGGCTTTTGTTTCAGAACCACTCCTCTTTTCTCCCAAAAAAAAGGAAACCAAGTACTACAAAAAATAATTCCATTGTTCGTTCGTCTGGACTAATTGGCAGCATTTGATAAATGCAATTGACTTGCATTTTCTGTACTTCTTTTTTCCTGTTTCCATGGTTTGATTTTAATTGCTCGTTAAGTAGTTTAATGTGTGCGTGTGGCTTTATGGGCGGCAACTCCATTGTTGAGTCATTGCCACTGCACTTGCACATTTTGGGACTGGAGTCTTTAAGCCCGGCTATAACATTGTGTGTGTGTGGCCAAAAGTTAAGCCAATCTATGGCGGATTGTGGATTCTTGGAATGGATGTGGCCTGGAGTGGGTGGCATTTCCCAGAGCAAGTAAGAAAATTGTCAACGACAAGGTACGACAACCGCAAGTCGAATTGACTTTGGCGCTTTTGGCTTTGACACGTTGACATACAATAAAGGTATTTGCCTCGGCCACGCCCCGAAATGCGAACGCCCCCGCATATAGCTTACAGCGATTGTCACATGGAATTTTCATCACCCAAACGACGACATGTCACTCAATCCGGGACAACAGGAAAAATGGGAAAAATGTAGAGAGAGAAGTCCTGGCAGGAGTGCTGCCTCATGTCACCATGTATATTGAACTTAGAAAATGCCTCCTTCAGCTATACCTTATAATCAGGGCTCAAGGGAGTATATAAGGTTTATGGTCTACAAGGATATAATTTTATTAAAAATTTCTTGGAATTATAAGCTTGAATAAATTAAAACCTTATCATTAAATTTCCCATTTTTTATAGTTTTTATTAATGCTCATAAATCTAATTACTAGGTGTCGTGCTGTCGATTTATTTGCTTTTACTTCTTGATGAAAATCTCACGAGTTGCCTTTGCTTTTCGGTTTCCTTTGCTGTGGGCTTTCCCCTTCCAGGATCCGTTCTGTGTCCTTTGCTGGTTTCACACTGATTACACAAACGTGAGTAAGCTGCTTTCAGCATCGCGTTCCACATGCAAACATCAGTTCATGCATTTATTCATCTACTCACTCATTCATTCATTCATTCACTCACTCACTGCTCGGAGTATGTAGTCATTCATTTTCATCATTTGTATGTTGTTAAGTCAGCAAGGGCGGGAAGAGCCGAAAGGAAAACTTGACGCACTTTTTCCTGATTTGCACTTACCCAACCTCCCTCCGAAAAAAACCCCAGCCTGGGTTTTGATTTTCTTATCTTTGAGGCGGTGTGTGGGATTTCTTGGAATTTACTTTCTGTTTGGTCATGGCTCTAGATTGGAACTGGCTAACTTTATTTGGACGGCTTTTAGGCCAGAAGCTTTTCAGAAGGGGAAAGTTTGTTAATAATTTTAAGTGATTTGCCAGAATGAAGGCAACAGTTTTTTAATTGCTCTTTCCAGGCAGAGGGATTTTTGGTGAACACTTTGCTTTCGATTGAAGTTGAATGCTGTCTGGGTAACCAAGGACTATGAGGACTTTCAAGGAATTTTATCTTGAGCTCTGCAAACTCAAGTGGTTTTTCAGAAAATTAAAACTTTTGAAAAGTTTCTTGCGAATGAATGATTTTTGGTAGTCTATTTTAAAACGATAAACAGGACCCTTTAACTCTCTATAGATACATAGTCTATACGATAGTCTAATAGTCACTACCTATCACACTTTATTTACCAATTTTTGGGGAGCTTCAATTGCCAACTAAAACGAGTGTGTGTGTCACAGATCCATTTTCAATATGCTAATACCAAATAAAAGAGACTCTGACTAGAGACAGTGGCTTGTGGCATTTTGAGAATGCAAATTAACGCGCCACAGCGATGGGATTCGAAATTCGAATGAAAAATGCCCCAAAGCCAGCAATAGAAATTGATGTTATCCTCAACTACTAGTTAGTATTCCTTGTGCTCTGTGGCTGGCCATCAATATGGCCAATATTCCAATTCATAACACAAACACACATGGCTGTTTTTTTTTGAGTTCAGTTGATGCGGAGCTCCAGCATCGCCAGCTGAGCTCGGGAGACAAAGGAGATGCATATCGCATATTGTATATGCATTTATGAAAATGCCAGGCTTGATTATGCAACTGGGAGACTGTTGGGAGCTGGTAGTGCGGGGGTAGTGCTGATATTGCCAGCAGAAACTATCAAAATGCACGCCATGAGGCAAACAACAAAAAGCCGGCATCACAAGCTGCCGCAACATGGCAAACATGAAACCGAAACCCAAAACTGTAACTAAAACTATGGGGCTAAACCACCCAACTACATGCCACACCATCACACCACCACACCGCCACCATCCCAACCACCCACTCTCACAACACACCATGCATCCTCTAGGCAGTCAAAATTGAAAAAAAAGCAAGATCCAGTAAAATTTGCATGCATATTTACAAACTTTTGAAGGGAAATCGGAATGATGTTAAGGCCACTGGCAAAAATGTGAACATATCATTTAAAAAGCAAAATAAAAGTTACATTATATTGGCAAGAGAAGTACACGAAACATAAATGGGTGTATATACAATATATAAAAGTGACTTTTATATTTATATTTTTTTTTATTTATACTTAGAGGGAGTAACATATCCTTATTAAATATATATTTACAGCTAAACCTTTAACTTATCATATTGATTTTTAAAACCCTGTGTATTTTTTTTCAAGTGTCGCAACTCTGAATATTTTTTGGCATATCCCGCCCGTCACCTTCTTGGTGAACCCCTGACTTGTCAAGCCGCATTTGATGTTCGTTTTTGCAACTATTTGCAAATGCAAATTGCAAACATGCAACAGGGACATGTTGCGTAAATGTCAATGCTACAACAACAACCGGAAAAAAAGAAACCCCAGCCATGCAACAACCAAATACACATGCAAATGTCTTTCTGCCAATCTCCCCATTGGATTGCCTTACATATGGAGTATTCTGGCACATATATATGGGGGAATTAGAGTGTGGTTCTTGGAATATAGCCACTCGATGTGCTTCTCGGTTGTCGCCTTCATTGATAAGCAGTTTTTCCGGGGAGGTTAAAGTACATCCCACACCCCCACAATATTCCTTCTATCAAGGAATAACAAAAGGAAATTCCAAATGGCTGGTTGGCTGTCATTTGATTGACAGGGGAGTTGCTCCAGCAATTGCATGGCATATGAGGGGGCGTAGCCATAACGAGGAGGCGGAAGACGAGCAAATGGCGTGGTTTCATCTAGATAGGGGAAATTGCTGGGCAGGCTTCACAGGAGATGATCTGAATATTATAATAAGGTGTTCAATTGTAGAATTTGAATTGCATTTTTTATTCTCTCCATACTTGATAAATAATTTATTTTCTTGTTTATTTTTTTTGTATTAATTAATTTATAATAATTTCCTTTAAATGTCTTTATAACTCAGACCCCATTTGCTGGCAGATATTCTGCCTCTAAGTGTTTTATTCCCCAATTCCTCCCAATTCAGAGGCTTTTTTGCTCTGGTTTTCAGTAACCACACGAACCATTGAAAATTGGCAACGAACTGAACCAGAAAAAAAGCAACAAGAACTGAAAATTTATGTCCACCATTTTTGGGACCATCGTCGGCAGTGAGTTTCCATTTATTTACGACTGTTTGCGCCCGCAGATGTTTTCTTTATTTTAATGTATTTTTCCATTCGCGTGCGAGGTTCTCGCTTTATCAGCACTTTGTTATGCCAACTGGTCCACTCCGCCACATCGCATCGCCATCCCTGTGACATCGCCATCCCCCCTCCACATTGTGTGCCCGAATGTGGATTTAATTTTATGCCCGCTCAATATTTCATCTTTACTTTACGAACATAAATGCCAAGCGTACATACATATATGCATAAGTGATATTTCTCATACCAAAAAATTGAAATATTTATGCGTGTTTGTCTTATTTTTTGCCCGTTTTTATTGGTTTGGTTATTTTGTCTTGTGTTGTCCTTTTTAGCAGTGTCCTTATGCTGTCCTTGCCGGCCACATTGTCATTTGCCTCAAGTGTCAAACGCTGCTGAGTGGCCAACGATGTCGCCATTGCCGCATGTCGCCGGCGGTTTCCGGTCTTGCCTCTCTTTCTTTATATTTTTACTTATATTCTGCTGTCTCACTCGCTCTATGGGGCGTGTTGAAATTTTGGCTTGTTTTTGGCCAAAAAAATAATGGTTAGTAGTTATATTATAGAATTTTCTATTTAAATTTTATAAATTTTACATATTCGGTCTATTTTTTTTGTCCAAATAATATAACTATTTTTTTTATGTAATATTTTTAAAGAAATATATTTTTAAACCATTTAGAAATCAGGTTGACTTTTACCTTCCAAATTTATTAAAATTGCATAAAAATCGAGTCCTTTTTGTCCTTTGTATCTGGTCACCACCGCCTTCGAAGTCCACTTCCAGTTGCTCCCCGTCCACTTTTTGGGGTTTATTTGCGTTGGCGGCAAAGTGTCTCGTCGCCTGGTCCTCCTGTTCCTCCAGCTCCATTCCTTTTCCATTTTTTTTGTTGGTTGGTTGTTGGTCTTCTTCCTGCTCCTGTGAGTTTTCTGTTTGTTTTGCATTTTTCCGCTCCACCCTGCTGTTGTCCTTTTACCCTTGGTCCTTGGTCCTCACTCTTTTCCTACAGATATATTCAGATATTCTCCAACGTAGCTTCTTCCTCTGCAATTTCATTTTTTTTTGCCTCGTTCCGCATATCTTATGAAATTGTTTATTTTTCTCGCTGTGTGTAAGCGAGGAGGTTGGAGCGAGTGGGGCCGTAAAATGTGTTTATGCTGCCCAACTGCCATTTACCCTCTCGATAGGATCGCAGCAGAGCCCCCCTGCCCCATAGCCTCGCCAGCGTTTATGTAGAGTGCATAATGGTTGTTTACTTTTTAACCTTCTCCCCCAGCTCCTTCTGCTCCTTCCATGGCATCCACTGTGTGAAGTTTGGTTTTTTTAGCCCATCAGTTTTTCTTGCGATTTTCATTCACTTTGAAGTCTGCCGCTGTCATTTGAGGCTGCTGATGGTAAATTTCATTTTTTTCCCACTCTAGCGGGGAGTTTTGAGAACTTTGATTGAAAGCGAGTAGGAGATTTTTCCGAAACTAGAACTATTTTGGTTGATGTTTGGAACAATTTGGAAAAATGGTTTTATAATTATTTTTTTATTATTCATAAGCGAAGCTTCCATGAACCCTTTCTCCAAGATACTCCTAAGAAATACTGTCATATAGTCCTAACAAAAAGTATATATAACGCCCACTGTGTACTCTATAATCTTTGCTTTCCTTTTTGTAGTTTATCTTTCCTTTCTTCAAATTTGCGTACTCAGCTTACCGAGTCTACAGTAGTAGTTATCATTTTATTCTCTATGTGCCGACATCTTTCTCAGGCGTTTTTTTTTAGCACTTTGTGGACCGGCACTTGGGAAAAACGACGTCGTCAAAGTGTCCTTAAAATAGTCATCAAATAACAAGCAGGCTCCCGGCACCACAATTGCAAAACTCCTTTTCCTGCTCGAGGGGATTTCGTATGCATGTGCATGCGCCGGGCTCTTCATAAAAGGTGTTGAATTCAGGGCCTGCCTTGAATTACAGACAGGCATCCTTTCGGCCGAGAAGGATGCGGATATACATATGTACATAGGGATATGTGGCTTTAAGTCTTTAATTTGACCGAGGCCGAGGATGTTGAGCGGAAGCAGAAGGCGGTCTGTGGCCGGGAGGACACTAATTGGTCGTGTTGTAGTCACGTAGAGATCTCAGTAGCTGTATCTGTATCTGTCAGATTGCACAGCCAATCAATGCCACAGACTGCTGTCCTGTTTATCCTGTGACCAGATGGCCGTACATGTGTATATCGTTTATTTTATTTGTCATCTAGTTTTTCTTGTGTGCAACAAAAGTCAAATGCTTTGTATGCAAATACCAAAAACCGACAAAAAGGATATCTATGCATACACTGGCCAAACGTAATTCTCAGCAGATGTATTCTGTATCCTTCGATATATCTGTTACTACTGTTTAGCCACTTAGACGTGTTCCCCCCTCACCTACCACACATCTCATTCTGGCTTATATGGTATTTGCTGTTTGTTTTCGGTTTTTGGTTTTGTGAAAAATCAGGGCTCTGTTAAGGCATTCAAATAAATAAATGCATGTGTGCTTGCCTTGTCTTGTTTATTATGCAATATGCATGACCACTTTTTCCTCAGGATGTGCATTGTACAAGTCAAAGGATTAGCTCAGGTTTGCCTGACTGACTCAAAATTGTAACTGCTGAGGCTGCTGCTCCACTGTCCTGGCCGACAGTTTCCTGGACAAACATGTGAAATATTGCAATTTGCATATAGTGTCCTTCTAATGCAATTAAGGCAACTGCATCTGAGCTGCTCGTTTTTTTATCTAATCGCTTGATCTCTTATTTGACTTGTTTTGTTTCGTTTTTTAGTTTTGGAATTTCTCATGCATATATGCATACTGTTCAGAGGGAAGCCACAAGGAAATCCTTGAACAAACTGAGTTTATGGAAAACAGGCCATGAGGATTAGTATGAAGGATTTTGGGCAGCATATGCTATAGTTTCCGTCTTTACTAACTAAATTTATTTTAAATATTTCTATAAAAACTTCAACACCTTAAATGGTTTAAAACGCAAACTTTACTGCCAACTAACTTTGTTGCCCGCATGTCCTGCCAGCAATTTGCAGGAAAATTAAATTCCTCGCGCTTTGGTTACACTCGTGTATTAAGTCAACAAAGAAGTGCGCCAAATAAAGCAACTGCGAAAGGATAACAGCAACTACAATGTGGAGGCGGCCAAAGGATAACACCGGCACGCGAACAACACCACGTTGGCTCCATAAAAACTGCCTTGGCTTCAGTTTCTGCGTCCTGGCAAAGGACTTTAGCCAGGGAGTGGCTTCCTGATTGAAAGTCTTTGTCTTGCAGCACAGGACATGCACTGGTTAAGGACTCTATAAGCTAGAAGATATCATTGCCAGAAAATCCTTTTTATTTTATTAATTTGTGTGCCATGTTCTCGTTTTATCTAATGCGTTTCATTCAGGTTGATTGATCTCCTTTAAAGGATATCTGTTTTTCAACCCTTTTACCTTTCATTTTATTCAACTAAGAAATTTGCAAATTAATTTTCTGCTTCGGAAGTTCGCAAGTTTGTTTATTTGAATGACACTGAAGCTGGGGAAATTGCGAAATTGCAAAACTACAAATGACAGCCAAGGCAAACATTCGGTTAGGAAATTTTACTTATAAGCTGCTTTAATTACACTTCCACTTCCACTTGCCACAGCCACTGCCACATCCACTTTCATTGGTGAAAATATCAATTTCCCCCCGAGACAAGTGCAGCCAAGTTGAAAGGCCTTTTGTGGATTCAGGAGCACAAAAAGCGATTTTCTGCATTTGAAATTTTCGCAATTTTTGTTCGGTTTTTGTTTGTTGTCAACTTACCCTGAAAATTGAAATTTTCTTGTCGAAGCATTTGACCGCAATGTTTGAACGTTTCTGTAAATAGATTGAAAAGCGGAAATGCGATAATTAAAACAGTTTCCATTTCAAGCTCTTGAACCATAAACATAATTCAAAGTCTTCCTCACTGATTACTGAATTATTTATTTGATTTTCTTAGTTCTATGGGATGTGTATAATGCAAATAATAAGCAAACAAACGGGCAAACTCGAGGCATTTATAGTTCAATTACAATGAAAACGATTCGCAAAGTTAACAACAGAAAACCCTTCGCATTCCCATTTTAACCATTACAGATTCAAAGTTATGTTCTCAAGAGCGGGGATTGGGAGTTTGGGAAGAGTCGGAAAACTGGGAAAACAACATCGCTTTTTGCTTTGAATAAATATTAATGAAGTAGGCCATAGAAGTGCGAGCCGAGTCGAGTCGAGTTCGGTGGAGCATTTGTAACAAGAAATCCTGGCCTATTTACAAGTTTTCCATTCATTGTTGCTCCACCTCTTGGGTTTCAGTTTATTTGCATAGGATTCCCATAATGGGAGCGTGGAGCAACTCACTGGTTAAGTCACGCATCACCGCTCCGATTGCTGATGGCGGCGGCCACTCGGCGCTTAATTAGCAAATGTTTTGGTTATTAAATGGACCATGAAATAGGCGGCCACTGAACACATAGCTCTGCTTTCTACATTAAATTTAAGCTCTGCTTCAGGCCAGTTATTTGATACACAGAGAACAAAACTTTGTTTCCATTTTAAAATCAAGAAAATGAAACATCTGACTGCTTGATGGCAAATCTGCTGGAGGTGAAGCTTTTGATTTCTCATTATACACTCAAACGAGGACAAAAGGCTTGATTAGAGTGACACGAGATTTTAGAGCTGCCTTTCATGGAACACGCCCTTCGGCCCTCCACTTCAGTCCATTAAAATCCACTCAAGTGCACTTAAATGCTTCCGAGTGCTCTGCTGACTGCCATTTCTGCTTTGTTACTAATGACTGTTAAGACCTAAATCCCATATCTTGTTCTCTATCTTTGAGGGTCTTGACTTTGCCGTGACTTTCTATGATTGTTTGAAGAGTATTTTTTTTAAAAAAATTTATTTTCTAAATGCCTCATAAGTATAGGGAGGGTATCGTTAGTAGAGAAACTCCACTCAAGCTATCTTCTTAAGATTTTTATGGAAAAACTTTTACGTACTCTATAGAGTATTCCGCCTCAGTCCTGTTATCCTTTTGTATCCCAGCTTGTCATATGGATGAGTAATCGTAACCTCAGCCCGCTGAGCGAGCCACAAACTCCACCCCGGGGGAAAAGCAACTTGTCTGTAATCAAGGAAACTGCAAGTTTTCGCCTTAACTGTTATCGCTTGTGATTCATTTTTGTAGCGCTTTTGAATGGTCCATAAAATGTCGCAGGGTGCAAGTGCAAGTGCAACCAGTTGCATGTCCTCGCCAGAACAGGCCATGACACCACCACCCTACCCTCCTGCAACATTGTTCGCTGGAATGCCGCGCCCGGGCCGGCCTTAAGCGACACCAAAGTTCAGGCCAAAAGGTGTCGCGCCTTGGCCGGATCAACTAAGTCGCTTCGCTTTAATTAAATTGACAAAGTTTTCTGCTTTGCGAAAAGTTTGCAATTTATTTTTTGGGCTCGGCTGAGGGAGTGTTATTCAGCGAAAAACGAGGGTAGATTGCTTTAAATGCAAATGGCACTTGGTTGGCCTCCTTTTCTGGAACAGAAACCTTTCTGTGTTATTTTTTTGCCGCTCTGCCATTTATTTTTATGGCCAACGTGTGTGGGTCGGGGTCTGAGTGTGCCGATTTGATTGTATTGTGGCTCGTTCTAAGTCACAACTAACGAGGCCATCAACAGGATGCTGCACAGGCAGCAAAAGGACCAAAAGCCCAACAAAAGCAGCACAAAAGCCGATTGCAGTTGGTATGTGATTAGAGACGCACGGGAGTTGGCAAAAACGAGCCAGAAAAGGATGAGAAACTCATGGTGGTAGTCAGCGACACGTTGCGAAAATTGCCTTAACTGTAATTGCCAGGACCTGCCTTCTGGTACCTTTTTGAGCTTCGCTTGCTCCACCAGGCTATCCAGGTTACCCCCACAAATTAGGCTTAAATGCTAGAGACAGGCTGGAGACAGGAGCCTATCCAATCGTTGGTTGTCTTCCGGTGGCTTTGCCTCTCTGCTCCATCTGATTGGTTTTGTCGACCCAAAAATCCGTCCAAAAGGCAGATAAGCTTCTGGCAGGGATTACCTGGATTTGAACTAGTTTCTGAGAGGATTTGAATAGTTGAACTCCAAAGTGATAAGTTCTGTGAAACCAGATGGAGACTGAATGGGAAAGACTTTTCGTTTTATGGCAGAACTTTTTCAGTATTTTCTCATTTAAATGGATTCCAAGAAAAAATTTAAAATGCATAGCTCCGGGTCAGGTCATAGCTTTTCCGTTTAATTGGGGAAAATAATTTTCCACTATTCGTGCCATGGTCGGGAAAAAATGAGAATTTCTCAAATTTCATTTAGAGCTTCGTTCAGGTTCGTTGTTTACCAAATAACAACAATAAATTTCCAGCTTATGCCAGAGCCGTAAAAACCATTTTATGGCAGACTTTTTTGCCCGCGTTGGGGTCTGCGTTGGGGAAAAAATAATGCAATTAAACAAATAAATTTCCCAATAAACCTATTTGAGGCGGGATGCCAGAGATGTGAGTCTGGCTCGCAAAAAACAAATATAAAAAAAAATGGCGTAATTTACCTCAATTAACACACCAGATGGGTGTGGCCAGATGGAAGGAAGCTGCAATGACCAGCGCCGTTCAATGCAGGAGGAGTTCGGATTGGGTGAAAAATCCGGGCGGGATGGCTGTGCGTCCGGGTGTGGCTTTAATTGCTGGCAATGGTCAGTCGGACAGGATCCGTGTCCGGACGGCTACGGAGTCGTAACCCGTGGTCTGGCGACCCCTCATCCGGCGCCGACCACGCCCCATCCTGAATTTTATCGCCCCTCTTAACGACACTCCAAGTGTTCGCCGTCGAAGCCATTAAAAACTGGAGGGAACAAACTTAAACTGCTCCCTCTCTTCTCCTTTTCTTTTTTGGCAAGTAATGACCAAAAACAAATCGACAAGGAGCAGCATCACTAGCAGGTCATGTCTGGTCCGGGAGCCATTTAATGCCCATGTAAATGTGAGCTAACCAACCTACCTGCCCGCCATTAAAGTTCACTTTATGTGAACCATTTTACAACGCTCATGAGGTCAGTATAAGCCAACACACAAAAAAAAAACAGGACGGACAAGGCAAAAATATAAAGGTCCTGCTGCAACTGTTTCTAATTGTGTGTGGGCCTGCATAAAAATGCTAATTTTATGTCCTAGAACAGACAGAGGCGAAACAAGTTTCCATCTTGTAAATATTTTCATTATGGTTTTCTGCCAAGCATTGGCGAGCGGCAACAGCTGTCCTTCCAGGACATAAAATGCCTGTTTATGAACGTGCCCCGAATGTCCGAGATGTTTCCCAGTAGCCCCCTTTCCTTCCGAGGTTCAGGGGTCATATGCCAAGCGGAGAGGACTCTAAATAATCGAAATGTCCTCCTCCAGGCCGGCCACTAAGTGAGGCAATAATTTGCGAAAGATAAAGCTTAAATAATTTCCTAAAGTTATAAACAATTGAAAGCAGAATATTCTTTTAAAAGCTTTTTGCAATTAGAGTTTGGATAATTTATGAGAATAGTATAAAATAAATTTGTTATGTTACGGAATCTTTTTGCATATATGAAGTGCACAAGCCCTTGCTCCAACAGAGATGAGACCAGAAGCGAACAGAGATTATGATGCAGATTGAAAGGGAATCGAGGTACAAATCGTTTAAGGTACTCCTCTCAATAATCGGGAGATTAATGGCTAAGATATAGCCATCGCTGTGGGCCACATGGGGCCTCCATGCGATTTTGTGTATCTTGAAGGAGATCCTCCATAAATTTTGACGAAAAATCTAAAAATATTTTGTTTCTAGATTGTGGTGCAGATTGAACGGAAATCGATGCACAAATCGTGTAAGGTACCCGCTTAAGATTCGGATGAATATTGGTAAAGATATAGTCTGACTATAGTTTTGACTATTTTTAATAATTTTAGTGCATATGCTCCTGATGTTTCAGGCTAATTAAAAAGCCCTAGTTGAGTGAAAAAATTAACAAAGAGTCAGTCGGCAGGACATGTGTGTAAGTCCTTAATGTATCTGTGAGTCTTCTCTAAATGCATTTGTAGCTGTGCTACTTGTTTAAGCTTATGTTGCCTGTTTTATATTTTTTTTGCAGAGTTGGTGCTTTTGTTTTCCAGCTGCCTTTGTTTTTTCAGCTTTGCCGCTCAGTGCTGTTGTTTTTGTGTCAGCTTCCGTTTCCGCAAAGTCTGTCTGCCTGAGAGTGTGTGAGTCTATGTGCTGGTGTGTGTGAGTTTGCTACTCAGTTGTGTCTTCCTGTTAGCGCCTTTGGGAATAGACCTCCAGTTGCCTCTAGCTCCGAGTGCACTCGGAAAATAACATTTTTTTAATGGAATAAGAAAAAATAGTTTTAAAAAATTTATACCAAAAAAACTGTTTATACAAATCTTCCTCTTGGTATCCAAATCGTTTAGAATTATTTTGTATTTTCTTCAAGTGCAGCTACTCCTCCTTCGATTGGCATCCCTAGACTAGCTTCATATTTCGCCATTTTTCGTTTACTTTATAAAATTGTAAAATATTACACAAATAAATAGAAAATTCAGCGGCTGGGGGAAAATGAAGCTACTTAGGATGCCGCCCGGGGGCCTTCAATGAGGCCCGATACGGGCTTTAATTTCTCCCCAACCGCGTATTAAAGTCAAGAGCTTTGACGGCATTTATGGCCAAAAGTTGTTCCTTATTTTTATTGCATTTTTTTGGCTCTTTTTTTGTTGTTGTGTTGGACTTGTTAAGAGCGCCGAAAAGTCGGTAACAGGACTTGATGATGCTACGCTGACGTGGCGCATTCGTGGCTTGTTTACAGGACGGAGAGGAGGGGGCGGGTTGTTGGGTGTCAAAAAAAAGAAGGGGCTGGGGGGTTTCTGTAAGCTCATCGCATTTGTGCAGCTGTTTGGTTGGCAAGTTTTTTGGTTTTTTTTCGGACTTCGTTTGGTTGTTGTCTGCTGACGACATTTTGTCATGTTGTTTTTGCAGCTTGGCTTTAGCCTTGGGGCCAGGATTCCCCCAGCCACCCATTCAGCCCGCCATCCAGCGATCTCCCCACTTGGCCAGCAGTCTAATATCAACACTTTTGTGCTACGTAATTACTTTGAAATTAGTTTGCGTCGCAAACTTTGCACATTATGCGCATCCTTATGCCCACAGCGTGTCCCCGTCTCAGTCCAACACACATAGTCCTCGAAGCATTAAAGTTGCCATTAGTATGTGTTCTTTCTCTTTCCATCTTCTATCCCCACCTCTCTCTCTTGCTAGCTGTGTTCTGTTTATTCCCAGTTTTAATGTTAGTGCATCTTGTTTGTTATTTCATTAAATTAAATGTTTTGCGATTCGCACTATTTGCCAAAAAAATAAATATAATTTAATTGCATTCCAAATACGCAGCAAATGTCAAGCGCATTGCTAGAGCCAATGTTTTGGAAACATTCAATGGCCAAAAATAAAAATAATTCCATTAAATTATACGCACAATTGAGTGTGGCATATAGTCCTTGGGGAGAGTTGGAATTAAATAAATGATGATATCAAATGGCATTTTTTTGGGATTTAGAATCAATAAATAAACTAAATGTTTTGAAAGTGGTTTATGGAGAATTTAAACATTTTCTGGTGGCTTTGAAGCAATTTATTTCCCTTGATAAAATGCTCATTGCTAAACGCAAAACGACTCCCTAGGATGTTCAAACAAAAGCCATCGGGATAGCACGCCATAGCCGGACAGACAATGCGTTTGCTGTTTAGCTTTTCATTCCATGAAATAAGAAACTGCACCGCAAAAGGCGAAAAACAACAAAGTCAGCACAACAGCAGCTGCATTCAGAGAACAAATAAATAAACAACTGGCGAAATGAGCACAGGATATGCGAGGGGTGGCGAAGGATGTAATGAAAACAGGAGAGCAGCAGCTAATGGCAAAAATAATATTTAACCAGAAATGTATGTGTGTGTGTGAGTGCTGAAGAGGCTGTGATGGTGGTGGTGATGGGGGCGTGGTCATTACTATCTTTTCTGCATTGGCAACGCCCAACTGCAACTGCAACTGCGACTGCCACTTTCAATTACAAACGCAAACATCATGTGCAGGGACAACGTTGCGTATGCGCAACATTAAATGCAGCCGCTGCAAAAATGCGAAATGATATTGCCATCGCCATCGCCATCGCCAGTGCCCTCCGTGTGCAAACTGTGCAATTAAAATCATGCAATTTTAATACGTAATGCCAACACTGGCATAAGTAAATAAACGACAAAGGCAGCAGGAGCAGCAATAACAAAAACAAAGACCTCCGCCGAGCTGCTAAGCAAACATTTTAAAATATTTAAGCATCAACGGAGGCGACCAAGAAGCAAAAACTACACCAATATCAGGAACTATATGAGGTAGTTAAGACTAAAGATGCTGTTTATATTTTGGGGAAAAAATTTATCAAATTTAGTCCTTACGGCGAGCAAGCAGGTTGGCAGATATTTAAGAAAATGAAAACTAATCTCCAATCTACATTTTTTTTACTTAATATTTTCCAATCAAATGCATCTGTTTTGTCCCTAAATTTACATACAAATTTTAGTTTGGCATTAACTTGTTAGCTTTTCCTGCTTTTTAGGGCTCTAAGTTTATATCTCCCTTTGCAAACATACATTTCCATGAATACAATATACCCGGCCACGTTTTCTACTACCGTACATAAAAAGGTAAAAGAAAAAAAAAATGAAACCGTTGACGTGTCGTGGTTGTCGTTGGTGTTGGCCGGGTTAAGTGCCCGCCCTGTATTTTTACGCTTGATTGTGTTTTATGGGCAGACGACGCCCTGCAACGGTGGGGGAGTAACATTACTCGCTGCTGCTGTCCCTGCCAGCCACAGGACCATAAATACTGTGGCTTGTTCTCGCATGTCCGTGTCGGCACGCCCAACGTCCTACGTCCTGCGTCCTACGTCCTACGCCCCCATACGCTCAGGCATCCCAGCCATCCCACCAACCCACTGACAGCAACTTGTTTGTGTCCCTTTTGCCCTTTGCTGAAAGGAAAGCAAGAAGTAGCAGCTGCCGTTGCAGGCGCTGCTCCTGCATTTTTTACGATGCAACCCAGGTTGCACAAATAATGCACAAGCCAATGAAGCATGCCACCAGCACGTTTGCAAATGCGGCCCAGCCCACGACCCCCCACCCCACCCCACGTCTTTCACCAGCGATTTTCAACTTTGTGCGATTTTCATTTCTTTATTACCATTTTGTTTGTCCTTTTTTCCCCGCACTTGTTTTTCATCCGACTCCTTGTTTGCCTCACTAATGAAAAACTTCGCATCGAGCAAATACAAACAATAATTATGGCCAAAAAGGGGACGGGCTTCAGCCAAGATTGGGGTCTCAGCCGGGTCAGAGGAATCATAACTTGGTTGTGGCAGATACTCCGGCGCAAAAGCTTCCTTCTCCTTTGAGTCTTTGACGCAAAAATTGCGGCGGGAATATTAATTGAAAAATTCCTGCCAACAACATGTTGCAAGAGGGAATTCAATATTCTTGGCCAACAAGAAAAGGTTACCGTTCTCAGACAGTATTTGGTTATTGAAATTAATGTATTACAAATATACCTCGTCTCAGTGGCTAATGGTGTAACGGAAAATATATAAATAAAATTTATATATTAATTATGTAGCCCCAGGGTGAAGGTTTAATTAATTTCAGTGACCCGTCGGCCGAATAGAATGCAAAAATCATTTATTATTATAATTAAGTCAATAACTCAGCGGCTGGACTGACCTGGCCAGGTGGAAAATTGCTGAAATAAATGAGGCAACTGTCAAACGTTGGGATTTCGGGGCCGAAAGGCTGGAAAAGCGAAACAACATGTTGCTGACAGTTGTTCAATTCGAACATATCAGAAAAGTTGAATGGCTCAGCTGTTGTTGCCATCATTTCTGCATTAATTAATGGCCAACGTCATTTACGGCCTCCCAGGCGTCCATAAGTCTTTCATTGTCAGAAAAAACCGGACCATCAATGAAGCTCAGCTCCTCGGGACAAATGCTGTCATTGGCAATAAGAGTGTGTCTTGTAATTTGATTAATTAAATTTTAACATTCAGAGGCAATCATTTCAGAGCCAGACCCTTTTGTACCCTTTTTCAGAGGAAAACTTAAAGTACTATCAAGATGTCACTTAACTTTCATGTCAACATTTTATTATATGAGATTTTTTTCCCCTTTTTGCTGACAAGATGACAAAGAAAAGTTTGAGCCAAAAAAATTAGAGGCTCTTTCTCATCTCCGCTCTATGCTTTTCTTACCAACTTTTCTTTATGCATAACAAATTTGGCTCTAACAAGGTTATTTGAGGGTAGCAACACACTGGTCTACCTTCCGTGCATATAAATATGAGATGAAATATTCGTATACAGGATTTCAGTTTTTTTTTTGTTGTCAGATACGGCCTGAAACTTTGACTTGGCCGAGTTGTTGCTGCCTTTGTTGCGGGGCACTTAACACGCCGCGTGTTTATTATGTATGAAGCGTAGTCAACGAGACGCACTCACGCACACTCATTCACTCGCACTCACTTACTCATTCACTCACTCACCCATTCAGTCAGTCAGTCAGGCAGTCAGTCAGTCCTTCCGTCTGCCAGTCAGTTGGAGAAAAAGTTGCTGAATAAGTAATATTTGCTCGATACCACTCTGCCTCGTGATGCCTTGTATTGTGGCCCATTTAAGTTAGATTAGCCGAGAATAATATTAATCAATCACGCCTCGGGATTTTAGTCAGGCACGCGTCTTTATCCTTCGGCAGCCATTTTGTTGCTCCATTTGCCTAAGACCATTGGCATTCCTGATGCTCCAGGACCTCTACCTTCCTTTAGTCTCCCCTCCATTTTCAGTCTCCTCATCTGATGTTGATGAGCTCCATCATGTTGTCTTGGCTCTGGCTGACAGCTGCTGCCCCTTGAATACGTGTCCTGGCTTAGTCCTTTGGTTGCCAGTCTCCCAGCCTGTTGTCAACTTTTTGGGGCGCAAGAAAAATTGCCAAAGTTGAACGAGAGAATGGCAAAAAAAAAAAATAAAAATAAAACAACGCTGGGCGAACAAAAAATATATGATTGGGTGGCAGGCATCAGGACCTCTGTGTCCTGTCTCCCTGGCTCTGTTACAACATCATTTATTCAGCTTCACAGACGACAGACAGCAGCTACTCTCGTTTTTTATTTGAATTTATGCTGATAATGTGCAAAAAAAAAGTTGGCCAAAGAACAATGGGGTTTTTGGAGGACCAGGAACTCCAGTAGCAGCTGCAGCTAGGTGAGCTAGAACACCAGGTCCTGGAGCCCCGCAGGGATATGATTAATCTGCCCAGAGCCACGCACTTTATCATCGGGTACATGCAAAAAGGATATTAAATATTTACGTCCCCCTCTGCCAGCTGGGCGACGGGAGTCCTTCACATTCATTGTTTCCCATTTCTCGTTGTAGTTGCAATGCATTTCCCGATGATTGAATATTTCATAAGGATATACGCACACAAGGATATAAAATATCCGAAAGTCAATTCATTTATTGATTCATTCCGGCTAAGCAAACCTAAGTACAACATTAATATCGTAAAGTTTGTGCGCTGACGTTGAAGCAACTTGGCAGCTTGTTGCATATTGCTTTTGCCAACTTCCCCCAAAAAATCAGCGAGTGGCTCGTCCTTCGTCCTTTCTGTATTGGCTGCCCCCTCCTCTCCCGATCTATCATCATAAATTTTCGTTTGCCAGATGTTCCTGTCCATGCTCCTTTCATGTTTGCTTTTCCTCCCGAACTGTCTTCGCCCGCCAAGGTGAGAAATGTTGCCGCTTTTATGCGGTGGGCGTGGCAGTCGTTTAACAGATTGCCAGGACACGCGAGCCAGCTTAATGTCTACTAAAAATCGAATTGTGATCCATCACATCAACTATGTCCGCTCAAGTAATAGGGTCGCTGGGGCGTTGGTTCGGTGGCTTGGATGGAAAATGCACATTCTTTGGCACTCCTCCCCCAACTGATGTGATTTGCGTTGCGCATTTATGTATAATTTTATATTTATGAGTTGGCTGTTAAAAGTGACTGGTAGCGGGATGTGTTTATGCTTTTAATGCCAGTTTATGACAGCCAGAAAAGGCGAGTCAAGCGAGCATATGCATAAGGACGAAGTGAAATTTGTGTTTTTTCCGTAAGCCCGATTCCCGACCGAATGGGCAAACATTAATCAAACTTTTATGCCTGCTTAAAGAGCATAAAAAACGGTTGCCCACTTTCGGAGGCGCCTCGCTCATTATCAATGCACATAAACGCCGCTGTGTGGCAACCAACCCTAAAGGGGCCACTACTCGAGGGGACGCGCGTCTTAAATAATAAATTTTTCTCCAGCTGCCAGTTGCCTCCGTCTCCTCTGAAAAAGCTACAGCATCTTGGGCAAATGAATAAAAAAAAAGTGGATAAAAGTTGAAGGGCACTTGATGACTTGCCGCCGGGCGGGTTCGGCTCGGCAAACGTGTCCTGGCAACCAGCGGCAACCACAGCAGTCCCAATAAGCCACTTAAAAAAGTTTATAATTAGCAACAGCCGCAGCCAGGGGGCTTAAAGAGGGGGGGCAGCGGTAAAAAAAAAATCTTGCAGTAAATTAAAAATTTTGTAGCTGATAAGTAACAAGCAAGGACGACAAAAAAAATTGGAAAAATAGTAAGCAGAGTAAAAGGAAGCCAAACAAGAAAGTTTGGCTTGTAAAATGAAAGCGACTTTAAAAGTAGGTTATTAATTATTTAAGATGTTTAAGAAAAACTTTTAAAAATAAATGGAATATACATTTTAAAAGATGTTTATAATCATTTAAGTTTCTTCCTTCTTATGTTCTTAAATATCTTACTTTTTAATTATATTTCAAATATTATTTCTGTATTAACGCTCGAAACCCCTTTAAAAAATAACCCAATCTTTATAACCTTCATAAAACTTTGGAAACTGAAAAGTAAACTCCCCGTCAACAATTGTTTTCGCCTTATGGCTTCATCAATAATTATGAGTCTCATCAGAATTCCGAGCATGTACGAGTTTCTTTCAGCTTTTCTTTGGGAAAACTCAAAGGATGGCGGTGGAAAGCTTGCGGAATATTATTTTTAATCAATTAAGTTTTGTCAGGCGCGCCCAAAACTAAAACATAAATGATGAGGCTGGCACGTGACATGTCTGCTAAATGCTGTGGCATCGCCCCTGCACCCCCACAGCGACCCCTCCGAGGCATCCTCTTGGCCGCTTTCGTTCGTCCTTTCGGCCCGGCCAATACAAACACACTGGCAAGATGGAGGCAGGCAGGCAGCCCGGCAGGCAGTCACTCGCATAAACATACAATGGCCTCGTTATCTTTGCCCATTTGGTCGCTTTATATTTACTTACAGCCATGCAGTTAATAATTATGTCAGAGACTGTTGTTGGGCCGTAGTGTGCTTGGATGTGGACTCACGCCTCCTTGTTATGAAATGCCCCTATTATATGCTCTGCTGCTTCTAATAATGCGCCCGTTGCTGTCATCTGCTGGCCTAGGACAAAGCCGAATGGGGATCCTTAGGGCCAGGATTCCATTTCTCACACCCCATCCTCTCCCTCTCCTTCCCAATCCGATCCCTTCAACGCTTCAAGATGTGCAAACAAAAGCGCAGCAGCATTTAACTTCACATGTGTGGGCTTGTGTGTGACAGCTGTTGTTCTCTGTTGTCTAGAAAGCGGATGTGCGAGCATTGTGTTGGCACATCCGGTTACATTATGAAACTAACACACACACTTACACGGAGGCACATCAACTTAAATGGTTCGTCCTTTTTTTCCAATGCCCAGATCCAGTGGCTGCAGCTGCTCCTGATGATGAAACCCGAACAGTGCCACTTAAAACAACTTCAAGGTGGTGTGTGTTCCGATAAGATGATCTAAGTAAAGCTTTAAGATAATCTATAGACTAGAGGATAGATTTTCACAGCTTAAGGATAAAAAAATGTATATATTTTTTCATCCTTCGAATATTAAGTTCCAGAACCACTGTACATTCTGTGTTTTTGTTTATAGTGCTTAGACCCATCTGAGCCCAAAAATTGGCCGCTCTTTAGTGTAACTACAGAGGACTCACAGGCCATAATTCATGCGGTTGGACAAGGATATGGACAACAGGATACTTTTATCCTTTGCCTGTTTCAAGACAATTTCGAGAACAAAAACACACGACGCCGCCCTCGGGGGTTATTATAAACCAGAAAAAGAAACAAGAAGAAATGGAAACTAAAGTCTTGGACACAATAAGCATTCCGAGATACTAGTCGTCCTTTAGCATTTCCCAGATCCTTGGGTAAGTACATAATTACATAAAAATGAATAATAATCCCCGAAGATGGGGAAACTAGGAGTCTCAAGAGCATTGCCAAGAGCTTATTGACTAAATGTGTTAATGATTTTGCAAATTGAATTCGGCGGCACTCGGCCCAGGACCTGGCAGGACGACAGGAAGTCAGTTGGCCAGGAAACAGTCACCTGTAGCAGGATGTCAATTTAAATAGCCGGAAGCCGAGCCGAGGGCCTCCAGTTGAACGTGTGATTTGTGTACGTGGAACGGAAGTGGCTGGCCGATAAAGAGCAGGAAGTCGAGCCGAAGGACTTGGCCAGGACACAGCGGAAGGCGAATATTATTTAAAGGAGACTGGCTTCGTGTATAATTTCTCGCAGCGCATTTCAAGATGCCAGTGCAGCGTCGGAAGCCCGACAGAATCATGGAAAAAATGTAGAAGACAAGGAAAAGCGCTCGATGGAGAGACAAGAGCCAAGTTATTAGTTTGGAGGGACACTAAGACAAATAGCGCTTATAAATAAGCCAGCGGCAGAAGCTGCAGTATCTCGAGAACGGACCTTAAGCTGTCTTAGCCTCCGAAAGCAAATAGAAACGTAATAAGGCGATAAGAACAATGGGGTGAACTATCCGCCGGATGAAAACGGAGAAACAGCGAAGCTTCTGCCCATCCACACCAGCCCCCTGCTCGATTTCCACTACCCCTGACCCATCGGCAATCCATCTCAAATAGCTGAAGCGTGATTATGAGCAGCCTAAACGTATTAGGTCTCGGATGATTGGACCCTCCTCGTCCTGCCACGCTCCTCTATCTGTCCCTTCGGTCTGGACGATAAAGCAAATGAAAATTGCGCTATTTGTTTACTTTTCCCGGGCTGTGGATATAGTGCCAGTGCTATGTATGTTTCTGGCTTGATGTATGGCCAAGACATATGGCCAAGTTGTCTCCGGCTGACAGATGCTGCCGTAGATTGAACATTCTGCAGATAATCTGCAGTCTCAGCAAATTTACGCCCCGGAATTGAGTTATCGCAGCCAAGGCTGGCCGAGGAAAAAATCCTCTCATGTTTTTCCGCAAATTGTCAGATTTTCCAATGAAAAATTTATTCAATTTAATACGCGGCCTGGTCTGGCAGCAGAAAACTAGATTATATAGATCATACCCTTGAGAGGTTTTATTTCGGTTATCTTTCACAGGAATAGCTCTTCGATAAACTAAGAAAATCGTTTGTAAAACGGTCTTTTGTTAATTTGGCAAATTGAAAACTTAAGAATCACTTGGAGCAACAGATGCGTTCGTGGCATCCAATCCTGCTCAGCTGAAGCTTAGTTGCTGTCATGTCCGGGCCAACATCATCGGCCCGACGCTCCGCCCACCCTTTGAGGGGCTGCTTTTCCATCATTCTCCCAAACCTACTTATCCCTCTGTCTCTTCTGTACCCTTTCACTTGCCAACCGAGCCGTTGCTGTCCGCCACAGATGCGAATCGCCTTGCCTCGCCTCATTTTCAATTGATGTATCTGCCGACGTTGTATTTTTAATACGCTGGGAGGAGGTGGCAGGAGGAGGAGGCCAGGTCTGGCCGGGTAACTGGCATCTGGCAACTGACTCTGGTGGGTCTTTAAGCCATCTGCAATCATCGATGTGTCTGCCGGCATGGATGGTGGCTGTCGTGGCCATTGGTGCAGCATTTCTGCTCTCTGGCCCACGACCTCGATCTCTGATGGCAAAATGTGAGCCGCATTTCCGTAAGGTCTGCAAGCTCAGAGGGCGGAAAGGGGGAGGGAGACTCTAGATGGATGGATGGTAAGGGGCAAGAACAGGGAGCTGGAGGCAGGGGGTTTTCGGGTAAGGTGGGAGTAGCTGCGGCACAGTGGTAATATTTTTGCTGCTGCTGGGATACGCTAACTGTGGTCATGGCTATCAAATAAATGTGAATTGGATTTAAAAATAAAAAATATATCTTTTAACATTTAACCGCAGATACTAGATAGATTTACTCTATTTTTTGAAGATCCCCTGCCAGATACAACAACTTTTTAATGGAAATAGCAAGAGCTTTCTTAGAAAATATACATCTTTTTTATTACTATCCCCTAAAATCTTAACAAATTATGTTTTTTAAATATAAAAACTCTTTTAAAACCTGTATTCCATCCACTGTTCACAGCTATTCCTTTTCCTAATGCAGAATTGCGAATGCCACAGACATCACACAGACACACGGATGGGAATGGCGGAGGAAGGACTCACATCGACTTTGTCATTATAAATTGAAAGACGCTACACCGCGCGTACCCGTCGAGGTCCTGCGAGGAAAGAGACGGGAACAGGCCAACAGGCGGGGCCAGAGGGAGACAGGACGTTAGTCGAGCAGCATTCCGCCACTGTCTGGGGCTTGCTGATGCGTTCCCTTTACCTAACTGCATCCGGCTGACAGTTCAGCTCTGGCTCTGACTCTGACTCTGGCTTTAGCTTCTGGCTTTTTTCAAAACACCCCCACCACTCACCCACCAGCACTACCCCCGTCTGTTTATCAAACGCTGCTATTTCTATCCTTGGTCCTGCTTCCTGTTCCCAACTCGGCAACATGTGTCGCTTGAAGGAAATTGAATTTTTATTAAAGGAAAACATTTTTATTGCAGATTATTTTCGTTTTGTGCCCGGGCTGATTGAAATTTCAACTTCCGCCCGAAGCAGCGACATCAATTGAATTACAAAACTTTTGCCAGAAAGAGCGGAAGTTTAGCAAAAAAAAAAAAAAAAAAAAGCATACGCTCAGGTAATTATATTTTACCAGAAATAGCCCAAAAACATAAAAATTAAATTGTGCCTTAAATGGAAAATTTAGGGCTTTGCATTGTTGGTTGACGAAAAAAATGTTGAAAATAGGGAGGGACTTTTCGATTTTCCACTTGCTCGATTCGATTTTTCTCGTCCGCCTTTTGTAAACCCAAGCCAGCCAGACTTTTGGTGCAATTTGGATTCAGCATCAGAGCCACAAATTCACTTTGGCAGACAGTCTACCAGGAGGGGCCAACCGCATCCCTGGAACCTTGGATTTTGTGGCTTTAAAATTATAGTTGGATTCAGAAGGATGCCATGGGGTGGCATCGGGGTGCTTCGGAAAAACTCTGTAGGTTAAATGTCGTCGTTGTCGTTCTTGTCGTTGTCATCGACCATTGCCACAATGGAAGTATTGAGTCATAAAATTTATAAAAGCATTTGCAATAAGCAACCAAAACCAAAAAAAAAAAAATAGAGGAAAATGGTCTGGGCGAGTACTTACCATTTTATTGATTTTCGGGGTTAGGTTTGGCTTTTCTCGACATCGTCTATATCGTCTACATCGTATATGTATATGTATGTGTGTTTTCAGTTCCTCTGCTCATCTGGTCTTCCATCCTTATGCCTGGTCTGGTCTTGGCCTGCAATGATGCAAATAGATTTCCTGGTTGTTAAATTTGGTTATTTTCAGGCGAGCTGATATGCCAAAGTTGCATATTCTATTTGGCAAAAGTTTCGTTTAATGTAATGGAAAGTTTTCTTCTTGATTTTTGTCTGTTTGCCGAGATTTCAGATTTGTGGGGGAAAGTGCCAGTGCTGAGGTTTCAATATAAATTCTTCAAGCAATTTCTCAAGTTCACTTGTGCCGAAAACTTAACAAAAATAGTTTGCACAATTTTCATGTCTGGCTTTTAATTAAATCTTTTGTAATTAAGGGAATATTTTTCGGTTACTTTGTAGAGGGAAAAATGTTGAATTTTTCTTGGGAAACTCTTTTCTCTTTAGGGCTTTACTTTAATGGTTTCCCGCATAAATTTGCGTATTTAAATAATTGGGAAAAATTGTTCACCTCTATTTTTCTTGGCACCTGGCTCGGGACCGTAATTAAATTGTTGAACGAAAATTAGCATATAAGCTGGCAGCTCATTTATGCAAATTGCACTCATTAAAGCTGTTTACAGACATATAAAAAATGCATTTTTAAGGTATGCTTAAGTTGGCCAAGAAATTTGCAATTCAGAGTTTTGGGAAAGAGAGCAAAAACTATAAAAACAGCGAGCCCAGGAGGGAAACTTTGCACTTTTGTTTGCCATCACGTGCACTCAATAAACTTTAAACAAATTTGCATTTGCTGTGCACTGCACAGGAACAACAAAGCTGACAGGACCTGCTCTGGACACTTACACGCCGCCCACATACACCCACCACTCTCCACACACACACACAAAATGCGTTTTCCTGCATGAGATCTACACAACACAAAGTGTAAAAAACGTCGCATTGAATTTCAAAAGAAGGAAAGCGGAAACAAACTTGAGCACACAACGTCCATTTCCTGTTTCTGTTTGTCCTTGCTGCCCTGGCCGTTGTCCTTGCTAGTTGAGCTGGTGTTGTTTTTTGTCCTTGCCCATTCGCACATCGATTCAGCTTGATTCAGCTCGATTTGCAACGGCTTTTGGCACAGATTGTGTTGAGTTTTGTTTGGCATCGTTGGACTCTGGTTACCGCAGGACCAACTTCGTCCTATTCGCCACTCAACTGACGAAAAAGGGTTGGGAAATGCAGTCCTTATTCCCATTTTCTATAGCGATTTTTTGCCATCAACTTGAACAGGTAATGAAATGCAAATCGAAACATATACGCATTAAGTCAGATGCATTGGCATTTATCCAAGAAATGAAAGGATACTGGGATCTAAGGGCTAGATAAAAAAATAATGGAAGATAAGGAAGTAGATTATTAAGGTACTGAAAAAAGTAAGACACTGAAATGTTTTCTATTTAATAAAAACTAAAGAAGGAGGCTTAGAATGCAATGTTTCTCAATATTCTATTCTATCTTCCGTGAAAGTTAAAAAATATAATTCTTGTATATAGTTAGGAGAGAGCATACAAATTGCCGCCCATCTTATTAACATAGAGAAGTCATGAGGGGTAAACAACGAAATGTGCAGGTAAACCACAAAAGTCTGTCCGCTCCCAAAGGCATCACGAACTGCCAGCGTGGGCGGAAATGAAATAGGGGCAGGGGTGGGGTGTATGGCGAGCGTGGAGGGCGTGGCATCATCAACAATGGGGCCAGAGTCCCAGGACCCATCCAGGTTGCACTTCTGCAGCTGCAAACGAAAGCGAGAAAATTACTTTTCTTCTTTTCAGCAATTTTGTTGCTTCTTGCAATTTATGCAAAAGTCAAATGTTGATTTGTGGCCCAGGACCAGAGGAGCGCAAGGATCTGCAGCACCTGGACCAGGGACCACAGGCCAAGAGTGCCAGGCAGAAGGGGCAAGAGGGCCCGGAGTAGCATAATGCAAAAGCAACCGGCCAAAGCCACCACTACCGACATATTGATTTAGTGCGGTTCCTGAAATCTCCCCACCCACACCCACACCCACACCCGTACCCATAGCCACATTTTCCATTTCACATTTCGCCCATCTCATTGCCCGGCTTGAACTTTGCCGCCATCCTTTTCTGCCATTTTCCATTTTCCTCTGGCTCTGTATGTGTTATTTTAAAAATTTGTGCTCCTACGCCTTGAGAGTGGGGAAAAGCACTCGGCTATTTGCATAACAATTGGCCAGAACGGGCCAGGGGTAACAGTAAGGAAGATGCTGTCGAAGAGCTGGCCAAACGAGCAAACAACTTTAGTTTGATTTGCAGAGTGCCATTGATCCGAATCATCATTATGATGCTCATCTCCAGCTCTAAGTGATTTCGAGTGGATTTGCGATTGTTTGTCTGCTCCGGAGTTGCCTCAATTAGTTCTCGTCTCAGATGTACAGAGTTATGGTCTTGAATGGCATTTTCAGTTGACCCTTATTAAATTGGCAATAACCTCGTTTTGAGCCAGTAATTTGATGCTCCATCTCCCCCTTCAGTTAACCTTTATCCCTTTTAGCCTTTTGGAGAAGACCTCATGGCGCTAACCCGTCTCAAGTTGATTGAAAAGTAACTTTTTTGTACCTTCTAAAGGGGTTTCCATTTAATGGCCAGCAGACCTTCTCAGCTTGACATTTTATTATTATTTTTTTCTCTCTCGATATACGTATATATATTTTTTGTTATATTCGTTTGGTAAGCCAATGGAATTTTGTGCTTAGTCAAGTGATCAATATGTAATGGAATTTTCCACTGAAAAAATGTACAAAAAAAAAAAAAAATAGTGACAGTGAGACGTAAACTACCCGATGCTGATATCGTTTCGGGCCATAAATTATTCAGCGCTTTTTGTGGCAACGGAAATTGGCTGGAATTTATATTGAAAAATGCTTTCTATTTTCGGGCCAAGTTGTGGTAATTTATTTTGCACCTGGCCAATAAATTAATGTAATTAATGTTCTGCAGTTGGCGCACTTTTAATTAATAATTTTCTTTCATTTCGCTTCATTGGTGGAACATGCATTATGATTGGCATGCAAATTTTGTTTGGCAATTAGTTAGAGCTGGCTCTTAGTTTTCCTTTAAATTCAGACAATAAAGTTCATTACTCATATGCCCGACTGTCAATTAGAGCCATTTGATGGGGGTTGATGGTTGGAATTTGTGTATCCGGAATCTGTGGCAGGATTCAAACTAATTGAAACTATTTCGAGCTGCCCAAGGAAAATGTCATTCAAACAAAAAGATAAAAGGATGGCAGATGCAGACTCGGAAGCAAATTGCCAAAGGCGCTTAAAGACAATATTTTGCCAGAGAAGCGGCACTCGACACTCGGGTTATCATCGCAAACTCCACAGAGTTCAGAGTTCACAGTTTGCTGAGGTCGGGTCGATGAAAAAACAGACAGAACCAACATGCTACGTAGCAGCCTCTCAGTCGATTCCCAAAATCTCTGTGTGCATTGACAATCAGTGTTAAATAAACGAGCAGGCCAAGTGCCGCAGACAGGACTCGAGTCGAGGACATAGACACCGACATGCAAAATGCATTCAGACTCTCAGTGCCCGAGAGCGGGTATCTAGCTAGATGATTGATTTTTCAGAATTCTGCTCTAAACTCTAGCCTGCACAGACTGTTCTCTAATGCGATTTAGAGACTTGCTCATTAAAATGCACAGACAAAAGTCCAGGGCATTAATTAGATTTGCTAACCCCAACTAATTAGTTTGCAAATGTTGCCATATTGTCTGGGCTTTTATCTACGTTGAGACTTTAGAAATTTCTCCATTTTCTTCTGGCTTAAGTTATGCCATTGCCTCTCGACACATTCATAAGGCGATTATGTTAATTTTACCCACACACGTTTATCTTAAATTAGATTTATGTATATGCTTGGGCTAAGACTTATTGAAATGTCTTTCTTCGTTCAATCTTCGGGTCAACATTTAAGTTAAATCGTGCCTCTGGCTGGTACCACATTTCAAATTTCGGATAATTAAAAGGTAAGCCGAGCATGAATATTTATTTTAAATTAATTGCGCTCGAAAAACTTACAACTTGCCGGCTGGCTAAGAAAACTTTGTGGCAAGTTTGGCAATGCTAATCAAGTTGCTCGTTGCTCGCCAAAGTTGCCGCATTAGACAAATGCATCTGCAACTCGCCGGCAACTCAGCTGAACTCACTCAGCAATGTCAGCATCAACTTATGAACTCTATTCCGTCTACTTAACTTGATGATATGGCACTTCCGAGAAATAAAAAAAAAGAGGAAAAGGAAAATGGAAGTGGAGATGCGAAGCCAAGGCGAAAACTCAATCATTGGCGTTGAGAAATAATGGAAATTTCTTATTTTCTGTCGCCACCTAGAACATAGAAAATGATGTGTCGAAAATATGTCGGTTGCCTCTCAGGCTCGACTTGATCCCGTATCAGGATATACGTATATCTATCCTAAAAAAAAAAGGAGAGCTGCCAGCGACATTGACAAGATGATGCCATGCGTCTAAGGTTAAGAGCTGGAGGAGGGCGGAAAAAAAACGAGAAGCGCAATGAGGAGGCAGAGTTGATTTATTACAGCCCGATAAGGAAGTATACAGGATGTGGCAGGAACAACGGCAGGAACAGGAACAGGAGCAGGAGCCGGAGCAGCTGGAGCGGGAGCGGCAACAGTCAAAGGAGCAGATAAGCCAGGTCCTGGCGTACAACAAGCAAATGCAATTGGCAGGCATTATGGCCAGATAAAGGAGCTACCCAGGACGAACAAGATCGGAGCGGAGACTTCATCAAACTGAGTGGCTGGCTGCATTGCAGTTTTAATGAAATTTCCACTAGACCTGCAGAGACATAAATCAGGAAAAAAGGTGAACTTAAAATTTACATAATAAGAAAAAGCCAAAAAAAAGGAAGGAACTTGGCTAAAAAATTCATATATATATTCCTCTCTATATATATATATGAAATCCAAAGAGTGAACTGAGTGGAGATTCCATTAATATTGTGCGCTCAGGTGGCTTGAGTTTCCTTCGATAAGATGAAAATTCACTCCCAGTGGCTGCTTTTCAGCGCTGGCTTTCCATTTAGCATTTTTCTGCTGCATATTTTAAGCTCTTGGGTTTTCCGCTTGTTGCAGTTGACATTTGTTGGATTATGAAGAAAAAAGGCGTTGAGCTTCATCAGATGAAGGTGAGGAAAAAGCAAGAAATGGGGGAAGAAATACAAGTTTTTTTTTACAGGGATTTGAATAATGAAATTTCTTTAAAATTAAAAATAAAAAATTAGAAAATATGCTAATTGCGAGAACCATTTGGAAAAGAAGAGTTAACAACTTCAGAGTCCCCTTAACGCCCCTTGCATTCAATCTAATTACAAAAGTTGAACGCGTTTCCGGGCTGACAAATGGCCGAGTTGCCTTTTCAATATGTTGGAAGCGTATAAACTAGACAGAGCTTCTGCACATCCATTGTCCTGCCCGTGACAGCATGTGGTATATGGAATATATACATATATGTGTATGGTCCTGAGATGGGGCACAGTAGTTATGGGGGACACGTTTTGTTGTTGTTACCCCGTTTTTGTGGCACGTGAAGTTTGCTCCATCCCGCTTTCTAGCTCTGTGCGGCAGCTGCGCTCGATAGTTGGCCTAAAGTTTTAAATTAATGGCGTAAAGTTTGTAATTAAATTACGGAATAGTCTCTAGTATACACACACAAGCAAATACTCCATCAGACACATACGCAGGACACTACCACCACCATAAATATTAAGTATGCCTGCGCATAAAAGTAAGCTGCATTGAATTGGTTTTCGCCTTTGCTTTTTACTCTTCTGCTGTCTATATTTTTTCATGCACGCCATGTGCACTCATGTGTGATCTCGTGTTGGTGTGACTACATAAGGATATATATATGTGTGTGGGTGAGTGTGCGGGTGCATGTGTGAGTGTGGATATTATGCCATGGCAGCTGCAGCTGCCGGAACAATATATTAAGCTGTTAAGTGAGGCAACGAGAACGGCACAGATTGTGGCACAAATTGTCCGGGCACTACACTGCGTATACGTAACATAAATTTTCAGTTGCGGCAACAGAGAAGTGCACTTTAATGAAAGTTTTGTTTTCTTTACTATAATTTTGATAAAGAATAAAATCTTAATTAGGATAGTCACATCAAATTTCTTATTCTCAAAAATATAACAAAATTAGCTTCCCTAACAGCAATAACTAATTTTTCCAAGTGCATAGAATGCTCCACCGCTGACACAATTACAATGTATTAAAGTTACGATGATGACAATGGCGATAATGATCATTATATATATGTCCTGGGAATGAGAATCAGAATGAAATCGGGAAAGGGACCTGAAATGGCAATGGCGATGGCGATGGCGATGGCAATGTGTGTGCAACAATTATGAATCTCTCGGGCTGTGTCGCGTGTGTTGAATGCTTGACAGACAGCTGAAGGATGGCAAGGACACAGGACTCAGGACATGCTGGCAGTCAAGCCGTTGAGCTGAGCGAAGGGGATAGAGACGTCACGTTACGCCCGTTGGCATTTTTCGCATATGAAAAAAAAAAAATAAAAATATAAACTTCATCCCGACGGGATTTTCATTCGCGTGCAAAAATATTGTTGAAATCGTTGCAGGAAATATTAATGTCCTCAAGCTGTAGACAAGTCGAATTTAATACGAACGGAGGAAACAGATTTTATATATGACCTGGAAAAGCCTACAAGGATCATGAAATCAAATTGAATAACCACTAAGCTGTTGCCTGCAGTATAATAAATGGCACAAACAATTTTGATTAATGGCAACTACTTTTGCAAAGATATTAAGTTTTTCCCAACAGGAAACAAGGAGGGCAAAAAAATAAACCAAAATGCGAAATAACGGCAGACAGTGCGGTGCGGCATCATTTGAAAAGCCATTTGTAAATAACATAACCGAAGGGCATTAAAAGCTAATCCCGTTTGAGCCAAAGGCAGTCGAAGGACGAAACGGGTCTGAGGCATCCTGGCACAAATCCACGTTACAGTGTCTGCTTATCCCGTTGCCAACCGCTGCATATTTATGTGATTTATGCTAAATTTCTGGACCCCCAGTCACGAGCCCCAGAAAAGCCTTCGACCCCGTCCGGTTTGTGGGTTAACATGGTGTGCCCTGGGGCGACATTTTGTAAAGGTCCCCTCGACAGGAGCAGGAGTGGTAGCAGGAGCCGGAGCTGAAACAAAAGCGGCCAAAGCAAAAAAGAGAAATGCGGAAAATTAGGTTTGAATTTCTACACCCCAACTGACAGGACCTGCCAGCCACCTTGCGGAACCTGCTGTTGCTTCTTTTCTATATATACATATATATTTTGAAAATGCTTTAAGCAGGTTACTTATATACCAAACGTATATATTCTTTTCGGAAGCTTTACGGTGGGCGTCTGCCTGATTATTAGCCCTGATGCCTTGTGGGTATAAATTCAATGCGGCAGGCATGTATATTTCTTCCTTCGTTTTGTCCTTTTTTTTGGGTGTGTTCAATAGGAACCCACATATACCGAAATCCTGTATTGAGGGACCCACTTTCCGTCTGCTTTGACTTTGCCTCTTAAATGTTTATGCCAATATTTACATTTCTGAGGTTTGGCCAAATGATAAAATATTTGATTTTAACACGAATACAAATGGCCAAAAAAAAAAAAACATACACGAGGGTTGCTGCCAAAAGAGAAAGAAGAAGTAAACGAAGAACCTGTCTCAGGTGGAAAAAAGGCAGCCATCGCGATAAGCACACACTTGATCGATGGCGCTAATGGTGGTTTATTTATTCCTCCACTTGGCCATCCGTCAGAGCCGGGAAAAGTGCCAAAAATGGAAATTCGATTTTGGCCGAAACTTGGGTAGTCGAATAACTTAACGTTAATTTTAGAATGGAAAGGATAAACTATTCTTATCCCATCCTTCACTCACTAAACCTCTTTAATTCAAATGAGTTGTTTTGGCATTTTAAGGCCAACCCATTCGTATCAATTAGAGCACTAATTAACCCTAATTAACTTGTCAGCTGTCAATTAGGCTGCACCCAAATCAATTCACTATGCAAATCTCTCGAGATGCCGGAAGAGGCAGAAGAACGCTGAGGTCCTAGCCCACTTTGGCCAAAACGAAACAAATCGGCTTAGATGCGCTCAGCCGCCTCGCATTTCCATTAATTAATTTACTTGCAACGACCACTCTGCGTTGCATAAATATTTAGTTTGCCGTCAGCAGCAAAAATGAGATTTATTTTCTTGGAATTGAAACGAATGGCTGGGAGTTAGTGAGTCAGTGAGCCACTCAGTCAGATAGACAGTCAGCCATTGAGCTGGTCTGTCTGCATACCAAGTACAATTACAGTCGGTTTTCTGATGTGGCGGAAGAAAATTCGCTTAGTTTTCTTGCTGCCTTTTTGCCTTCGTGGCATTGCATAAAAAATAAGCTGCCTTTGCATTAAGCAATAAGAACAACAAAGTCGCGGTCCGCCGAGAAAATCCCCCAGTAAGCTATCCCTCAGTTACCCACTTTCCCCCTTGACGTCTGATGTTCCTTCATTTTCCACGATTTTCCCTTTTATTTGGTCTCTGTGTGTGTCTCTGTGTGTGTTGGCCCAAGTTTTGAGTAATGAAACCGCTTCGCGAAAAGTTGTGTTTTGTAAATCTGTTGGATTAATTATTACAACTTGGAATTGTTTACAATGAATCTTCAGCGCTTGGCTTGTTGTCTTTGGCTTTTTGCTGATTATGCTTTTCGGGCTTCTCTGGCTTTTGCCTTTTGTATTTTATTTACTGCTTATCTCTGCATTGTTTCTTTCTGGCCAAGTCCTTGTCCTTATCTAAATGACATGTGTATAAAGTTTCGTCCCGGACATTTTGCTGCCTCATTGGGTTAAACTCGAGGACGCAACGAGGCGCAAAAATCAACTGCCAAAGATTGCGTCCCGAAAACAATTAGGATGGCAAGGGCCTGCAATTAAATGCTCAAATAAAATGCAATGTCAGAGTGACGAGCAGCAAAAGGTTCACAAATTTTTTAATTAAAAACTAATGTGCTGAATGGGCGGGCAGGGATTCTTAAACAAATTCCATCCCCAATCCTCCCCCTTCCTGAAAAAAAACCCAACCCACCCAGGATACACAGCAAGGAAATTACGCCTAATTGCGAGTGTTTAATTATGTACTAGTTTAATTTTATGGTCTTGCGGTTTGGGGCCATCCAACTAAATATATGTATGGGCATGCAGATAAAGACATTCGGGTTGAGTGGCAGTGCGAGTACAAGGATGTATTTACTGTGGGCAGGAAGTGGAAACTAGTGCCTTGCCCTAATTTGCTTGTGTGTTTGCTGATAATTCCCAGCTTTAATTTACGCAAGCGTTGCCAAAGTAGAAAATAATTATTTGCTGGCATAAAGGGATTGCTTGCCTGGTTAGGTTGTTGGCTTAGTCGGATGGACTTGTGTGGGCAGGAGGACGAAATGACGGAGGATGTGTCTGGGTGGGTAGTGTAAGTGGGTATCCCTACTATTTGCTATTTTTACCAAAATTGTTTTCGGGCATAATAGAAATTTATTTTGTACACAAGCAGCTGTCTGCCGGAAACTGGAGCCTGTTCATAAGCACTTGGAATTTTCTACGCCTCGAACACAAAAATGAAAATTGCGAAAAGTTTATTTTCATGGTTTTCTCTTTGTCTGCTGCTACTACTGCTGCTATGTAGTGCTGTTCTGTTTGTTGTCGGTTGCTTGTTGGTTTGCCCCCCAAGGGGTGTGGCAATTTGCGGTTGCAAACTTATAATGTGTGCAAATTGGTCTATGAAAAAATCATGTGTGAAAATTTCAAAAGGGAGTAAGTGAGGAAGCAAGAAGCAGGACGGACGCAAGGAAAACTCTGTCAGAAGGAAAGTTGAAAATTGTATTGCCTACTTTTATGGGCAGCTGAAAGAAATTGCGGTTGCGAGTCGGGGGCGGGGGCAGGGGCTGGGTCTCTCGCTTTACTTTCCTCCGGCCTGTAACGACCTTTTGCGGTTCTCCTCGTCTGTCGGCATTCAGACTTCAATTAGCCCCCGAAAATAGATAGCCCAAACAAAGGCTGAGCAAATAAAAAGAGGACCTTTCCCCATCGACACCTTTCGCACTGGCCAAACTTTCTTTCCGCAAATTGAACGCTCATTATTCAGACAAAAGGGAGCTCAAGTCGATTTCGGGCCAAGGGGACTGCTCTCAATTTAAAATTAATTGGTTTCAATGTCCTGTGTCTGTCCTGTCCCGGCTGTGGTTGCTGACGATGACGAAGAAGCCACCCAGTGGCTACAAATTGGCCAGCATTTCAGTCTCTTTTTTCTCCGTGTGGTTGGCACGCAAAATAAAATCATTTGAAAGTGTTTGGCTCCCCCGATCTGGGTGCCTTGGCCCATGTAAACAATAAAGTAAAAAGGGTTCGCTACTCGCCTGCTTTCTTTGCCCAATCTATATAACATTTTTCTTTTCGCTTTTTGTTTTCACAAGTTTGCCTAACCATCAAAAGGATGAGAGGCCGTAAAATTGGATGGGGACGGGACGCCCTAATTAAATGAAAATTCATGGCGTATGCCCTGACGAAACTTTTCCATGTTGTTTGCCGTCTGCTCTTGTTGTTGTCAACATTTTTTTTTTTGCCTGGAAAGTATCCCGAAATTACTGACAACAATACTTTGAATATTTTTGCAACAAGGCGACATATGTGTGGGTGTAGGTACAGCATACAAAGTTGTTTTGTTAATAAGATACAATGTTGTTCAAGCATGTCTGATACTCTCAAAAATTAAAAGAATCCTGTGGTTAACCTGTGAGGTTATGCACTTTTTAAAATTATTTTGTTATTAGGATAATAGCTTTCAAAGTAATATTTTATTAAGTAGCATGTCTGAAAGGTATATATAGTCTAGTTATAATTTGTTCTTTTTATAGAAGAGTGTATATTTTTTCAACTTTACTTCTAAAGAGTGTTTCCTGTTCGTCGAAAGCTTATTAAGAATTTTTACTCTGTTGTTTTTATGCTTTTGAAAAGGCATTTGGTTGCCTGGCAGCATCCAGCGCTGTCTGAGCGCTGCGTGTGTGGTTTGGCAATTATTTGAGTAATACTACAAGATACAAGCTCGCACAGAGCAGAAAAATACATACTCATACACACACACACACACAGATAATTACTTTGTATACATTTGCATGGAAACTCATATACGGGAAAAACGAAATGAGGGGGAGTCAGTGCGAGAACAATCAGTGCGAAACATTGTAATGCGAGTACGTATACGCAGTGTGTGCCCGTGCCCGTGCCCAGACCGAGCGACTGAGTTTCGAGATCTTCCTACTTTCCGTGTAATATGCTGCCATGTTATGTCGTAAATGTCACTTTTTATTATTTTACATACATTCTTGTGTATGTGAATGTTTCTTGTGTTTTTTTTTGTGTGTGATACTTTCTCGTTCAGCTTCCTTCGCCATCCTGGCTTTCAGCTTTCAACTGCCTATTGTTTTATTTACATTTCAACACGCGTCTGTGTCGCTTTGCCCGTCTCGGATTTCTTGGCTCTCTGTCAGAGCCAGACTTGCCGGCTGTCAGCCCGGCTATAGCCGTATCCCGTCTAATTTTCTGTGTAATGACAGTTGGACTGAAATAGACGAGGCTCAACGCTCTACGACCCGTGGAATGTGCCCAGCTAATGGCTCAGCCCGCTGAACAGCACTGTTTAATGCCGTTGATTTTTCTAATTAAATGCTTGTCATGGCTCGCAGTTGGCAACTGATTAAAGTCGGTTATTTATACATATACGTACACATATTTATTCGAGCGCGTGCTGGAGCCGTCATTTATTTCCCCCAGTCGTGTTCGCCACGCTTCCCTGCACACATTTGTCGCACCTGGCGTATGCGTAATGCAGTGTAATTTTTTCGCTTCCCCAAAACTGGCAAGGAGTTCCTTGGCTTTTATTGCCCACTCTAAGCTGATTTATTTGAGCCCCGACGAAATTTGTAACGTGTGCAGCGAGGCCAACGAAAAGAATATATAAGGCATACGCTTGAGGTAACTTTCGAGTTTTTCTAGTTAGGATGAAATTCATTTCTTGGTATTTAAATAAGTACCTATGATGTGAACTTTTCTGCTTGCCTGAACTTGGAATATTGTTTTCAGGAAATCTTTGTTTAAGGAACTCATAGGTCTCATAATAATTGATAAAAATGCACACAACAATTGTTTATCCAAAAGAACCGCCACAAAAAACGTATTAGGTTGGTAAGTAAACAGAAAAGGCCTATAATAATTAATTAAATTGTCGAGCCGTGTGCTAATGCCATAAATTAAATTGCAATTTGCATTCCGGACCAATAACCACAGCATCAACATGTTCACAGCTAATAAAATTCAATTTCCATTTTATGATTAGTTAAATATAATCAGAACCAAACTTACCGCAATATTGTGTTTAACTTTGAGTTGAATCGTTGGGTTGTGCGATTTGGTCAATAGTTCTATGTGATACCGTGTCCGTGGCATTTTTAATTAAATAAATGGATGGTGTGTGTGGGTCGGTGTGTCTGGAATGTGCCGCAAATTAAATACGCGACTCACTGAGACGAGACTTTTTAATTGACACACATCCACGGCACTTGACTTGAGTTTGGCGGCGTCGAGGACGAGGATGTTGCGGATGTTGAATCAGTTCAGTCACCTGGTCTGGTAGTTTTGTTTGTTTTTTCGTGTTTGCGCCTAACAGTTTTTTTTCGGGCTAACGATGCCAATGGACAAAAAACACTACGCGACGTTACGTATGGTGGCAACGTTACGTTACGCTGTAGGACGAAGACTGAACGCGACGTTACGACTTCTTCTATGGCTTTGGCGTCAGTGGATGCGACGTTTGGATGGGTGTTGCAGGTTGCAGATGCAGTAGCAGCAGCAGTAGCAGCAGCAGCAGCAGCAGCGACGACAGTAGCAATAGCCATTGCCGAGGCACAATCGGCAGCGGTTGAAGGAGGAGCAACTTCTGGCAGAGCTGAGCTGAGCAGACCAGGCCACCTACAACACGCAACGACGACTGAACGAGCCATGGCCCAAGGACCAACAGCCAGCCCCAAAAAGCTCGCAAGTCCTTCGCAGCAGCAGCAGCAGGAGCAGCAGCCGCCGAAGCGGCAGAGTTGGAGCAGCGACAGCGACAGCAGCAGCAGCACAACAGCAACATGGGGCCAGCAAAATCTCGGCTAAACGAGCGAGAGAGAGCGAGAGGCGGCGGAAAAGAGAGAGAGCCGACACGAAGTCTGGCAGCAGTTTTCATTTCCCACGAAGTCCTTTGCAGTTTTCGTAGCGCATCGGCATTTTCGACGTTGCATGCTTGTAAAACGGTTCGGAAAATGCACAAAACTATCCGATCCTTTTTGTGTCCATGTTGCTGTTGCTTCTGGAGGTGTTCATGTTGCTGTTGGTATTGCTCCTTGGCGAGAGGATTTGAGGAATGTCCTGAAATTGGAACAGACTGTAAAGGAATGTGGTTGGGTTTTTGGTAGGCGAAGTATAAAGACAAGGATTGGCAAGGATTATATACAATTTCTAAATAAAATAGAACTATTCAGGGCTAATAATACATTTAAAATATAATTTTGATTTAGAACAAAATCTAATTATTTTTATTTTAAAAATTATACCATATATATATTTATTTTCAAAATATTTAAAATTATTTTCCTCGATTATTGTTAAACTTATTTTAAATAAAATATTTAGAATAACTAACTGGGATCTAATCTATAAAACATAAAAGTATGAAAATTTATTAAAATGATTAAAAAATATATTATTTTTATTAAAATTAAAACTGCTTGTATTTATTGTATTCCTTTACAGTGGGTGCAGCTCTGTTAAGTTTAACAGAATTTGAAGCACCAGCATCACAATATGGAAGTGGAACATCCTTTGGCTCTCCGAGAACAGCGGCTTGTCTGCTCTCGCGATTCTCTCACACGCGCCTGCGCTGCCAGGACTTGAAACGAAGCGCGGACGAATTCCGATGCTGAACCGTCGGATTTTTGCGGTCGTGGATGCCGAAGCCGCAAAACGGAGGCAGCGGACAAAGCGCAACTTGCTCCACATATTCTAGCCCTACTTACACACATACTACACCCGTAGCTGCTATATCCAACGTACACACACACACACACACACACACACGGGGACAGCGGGATTACAGCGCTGCTTTGGCCATTAGTCGATGCCCATCTCAGCCGGCTGAGCTGCCGCGTCGCTGCCGCAGCGGAGGCTGTTCTTTGTTGTTGGATTCTGCCACTGGCACTGCCGCAGCCACAGCCTCTGCCTGTAGCTGTTATCACCAAACATTGACGCTGCTGATAACAGAAAAAGTGGCAACCGAGGCACATTAAAACCCAACAACGACCCAATTTTTTGCCGCTACCCCTGCTCCTGGCACTGCTTCAGCTCCTGCTCGATGATGATAATAATGATGATGATGATGATCCCAGCGCTAGTCATTGGCCCCACTTGCAAATTCCCAGGGGTCAACCGGAACGCAGGTATTTTGATTGGTTTTCCACTATGCCAATATAGTTTTGTGCACTGAACAAATTAAAAAAAAAGGACTATTTTTATGAGTCCTTAAAGAGTATTTTGTTTAGTTATGTGTGGCTTAAACAGTTCTTTATAACTAAAACGAAATGAAATTCTATAATAATTCTATTCTGTAAAAATACTTAAGAAGATACTATTATTTTCCCAGTGCCTGCCTAAAAGTGTATTTCAGTGAATGAGGGCTTTTTTAAATAACTCCCCAAATACAAAAACGATTTAAATGAACATCGGCCTGCAAAATACAAAAAAAAAGGCATTCCTCTTTCGGCCCTGGCATTTTAATTCTCATGTTTAACTTTGAACATTTTCTACCGTTGTTGGCCCACACCCCCGAACTTAATTAAATGTTGTTGGAAAAACGCTTTTCATTTAGGCTGCATAAATTACAAAGCAAAAGTGCCACTCGCAACTTCAAGGAGGAAGCGAAATCTTTTCGGGCCCGAGGCGTTGACTACTAGTAGCTAAATTATGGGGTGTGGCTTGGGCTCGACTTATGTAAAATAAAATAAGTGTCTTTGCCCATTTGAAGTTTCGTTTTGTGTTATTTTAAACTGGGGATTAGGAGGGGTGGAATAGCATGTTTTAAGTTAGTGTACCACCTGGAATTTAATGAAGATTTATCATATTTATATTAAATTAGAATATTTTATAGCATTTTTCTAAAAATTCTATGATTTAAGGTTACCTTTTGATATTCCAAGTGTTTCCTTCTGACAAGTAACCAATAATCAAAAAATGTTGCATACTTTGTTGGGCGAGGACACTTAGAGAGCCCCAGGACTTCACATGAGGCCGCCGCAAATTGATGTTTGCCTTAAAATGGGCAAAGCGAAGACAATTTTCTCGCCGCAGGACATTCGGCAAATTGTGCCGGAAATGTCCTGCAGAGCAGGAAGCAAAAAAAAACAACACTCTACTTCGACTTGTCATTTGTTTCTTATTGTAATTTATGTGCAGGCAGCGATTTATGATTACTTTGTGATTTATAACGAACAAAGGCTTCTGCTGCTGCCGCTCCAAATATCCAAGGGTTGAATACCAGGCCAGACCTCTGGTGAGCGGGGTGGACGGAGGCGGCGAAGGACTCTGGGAACTCTCACCTAATGTCACACGGCTGGTAAAAGTTTGGTGCAAGTTGTCAAAGTTTTTCAGCAGTTTTTCAGCTGCTTGTTTCAGCTGCTTTTCACCGGCAAACTTTTCCCCACTCCCCTCCGCAATCCCGTTGCCACCGATATTGTTGCAAGTACAACGCAAAAAAATGGCATACAATCTGTCAATGTTAAGCAGGACTGCCAAGGACCTAAGAAAATCAATTCGAAATTGGCCATCGAATTTTGCAGAATGGGTCGGAGGCGGAGCGGAGGCGGGGGAGTGTCTCAGGTGTTTATGGAAACTTTTTTATTACAAATCCAAGAAAGGATTTTATCGGAACTGAGATCTCTCTGAACTGAGAGCCCCAGACTCATTCCTTTTCCGCTTCATGGCCAGCTGGCCGTGGTTTTATTTTACAATTGACAATAACATTTCCATTAGGCGAAATCCACCCTGCCAGCAATGCCGCTTATACATTTTTCATGTACTTTGGCATCATTTTCGGCTGACCCCGGACTGACAGCAACGCGTGTTGCCTCATGTTGCGGCTCTTCCACTCGAAATGTCAAACAAACACCGCTCAAATTAGCCACACCACCCAGTTGGTGGTGTTGTGTGGGTGGTCCTGGACCTGGCGGTAAAATTGTGTGTGAATTGTAAAACTTTATTTTGACAGCTTCTGGCCTCGGACACCTTGGGTCCAGAGATGTCAGACATCAGCGGTCAGACTAGGACTTGTCTGCTTTTATTAAATTTTTTTATAGAACTTTTTAAAAGAAATTAAGAGGTTTTTTCATATTTGAATTATATTTCTTTATTATTTCCTTCTCTAATAGTATAAAAAAACTGAAAGCATAACAAAAGGATTTTCCCAGGTGTTGATTACTATTTTATTAAGTTATTATATTTCACAAATTTAAACTATTGTTTGCTTTGTAATCTGATTTACAGATTTTATTGAAAAGCTTTTAAGGTGAATGATTTTTGTTTTATTGTTCATGAATGAATAATATTTGTTTTTGTTATCATTTCCTTGTATTGTTTGGCTTAAATCGTGCCTTAAAATATTAATTTTAAGTAGATATCTAAAGGTCGAACGATTACCAAATGTTTTCGAAACAAAAGAAGGATATGTTCGCTACGAGAAAAATATTGTGTACAAAGTAAATATTGTCAAAAAAGTGCTAAGCGGATTACTGCCATTAAATATTCTGTGAAAATATTTCCCAAATTTTTGTGTATTTTTTATTATGTGGTCAGACGGCATAATCCTCTGGCTAATTGTTATTTCGGCAGGGTTGATTCTTTCGTCAAAAGTAGAGGCAGAAAAAGTTTGATTTTTCCTCAAAATTTAAGCCTATACGGGCTGCGGGCTTCAACTTATTTGCCACTTACCTGCACACAAATTTCATAATTAATTTAGCTTGAAAACTGCCGGCACACAACCACGACGAGCACAACAAGGACAGCATCAAGTTGAGCCTAATTTGGGAACTCCTCGGAACTGGCAGCCCCCCGGGAGCATTGCTGAGAAGTGCTTGGTAATTACTTTTGGCATGGCAGTGGCGATGAAATCGCTAGAAAATCGCACAATTCAGGCAAAGGAAATTAACTCATTTCCACATAAATTAGTTCCGATTTCCGGCGTTCGCCGGCGAAATATTATGCGTCGATTATGATTAACGATCATTGGCGTAGCGGGGCCAGGACTTTCATAAAAAAAAAATGAAAAATAACTCACAGGACTTTTTCTTTTCTGCGGCTGGGAGTGAGTGTGCACAAACCGTTCACGCCTCTTTCTTTTTTTTTTTGGGTTTTTTTTTTTTTGGTGGGCTGGAGGGGCTGAGCTCCATAAAATATCAAATGCTGTTCTACTTTATTTTCTTTGATTTTCGGACATTTTTTCGCTTGCCTAGAAATTTATTTATGAGCTCTGACTGCTTGCGGGCAAGTTTTAAGGACACGACAGGACGACGCTGCTGGGCGTGCTCATTGCGCTGGCAATTACGCGAGTCCAGCGACTCGAAATATTGCCAAAGTCATTGACTGGGGTCCGAGGCATTTATGAATTATATAATAATACCAGCTAGGGTAGGGAGATGCACCGTAAAAAATGTGTTTATAAATAATTTTAAAGAGATAGTTAAAAGTAATTATGAAACTTAAAACTTTTCTATGTCAGGGCACAGGCTAAACTATATTTGATACTAAACTATATTTAAATCGTCAATTTTTTCCCCAGTGCCTTTAAAAAAAAAAAGCATCTGTTTAAGGTTGGGCCAACGGAAAGCCCAGACACGCCAGAATATCAATGAATATGAGTTATTCGCACGCATCCGAAAGTTTTTCACTTTACAAAACTCATGAAAAATACATTAAAGAGCCCGGGGCGCAAAAAAGACACAAATTCCAAAGGAAGGACTAACCGAGGCTGCCAAAAAATCTGCCGAGCTGTAAAAGGCGTTTGTCATTAAAAATGAATTTGTACCAAAATCGCAACTAATGAATAAGGAAATTTTACTTGCAGGAACCCTCCACTGGAATGTGTGCCTGTTTAGGATGTCTTTGAGCCTCAAGGACCTCAGACAATCAATCAGCATTTGCTGGAAAAAAAAAACATTATTGACCAAAGAGATTTATCCAGGGGTTCGATTTTTAGTCCTTGTTTGTGGGGGACAGGCTCCTTTTTGGGAATTCGAATTATACATTTGACATATTAGTTCTGGCCGATAAAGAAATTGATTTCTGCCTTTCAGTGCCAGCAATCTCAGCCGTTTGTGTGTATATTTAGAAAATGGCTTTACTGACAAGGAGTACGGTTATTTTTAACCCACGTTCAAGGGTTGGCCAATGGCAATCAGGGGCCTTCTCAAATTAAATTCAAACACATTCATCACCTGCAGAAAAGCAAGTCGAATCGAGATTTGTACGGCCTAATGATGGAATGGTATTTCAAGTGGATGGCCTACAATATTGTTAAAAATAAATAGATTGTTTTAGAATTTTTATCTAGAATCCATGTCATAGATTAATCCAACCCATATTTGTTGATTTAATTCAATATTTTCGAATTCGTCACATTGTCAAAGCCCAAAAGTCAATTGCAAGAGTAAGGCAAACACTCGTTCGTAAATGATCAGAGACGTCACTGGTGGAGTGTCCTTCGAGTTGGCTTCAACAGTTCGCTAACAATATTGTTTATATTGTCGGTCTGATACTTGTGCGATATGATACAGACACGCGACTGATACTTACTAATGAAAAAATCCCAGGATGCGATGGATGCTGCCCTGACGTGCCGGGACGAGGGGAAAGCAAACATTTTGGACGGCACTGTCAACAGCAGGATGTCCAGACATTCCGCACACCCGAGGCATCTTCTCTTATGTTAGGCCAGAGAGCATGATAGGTTGCAGGGAGCAGGGAGCAGGGACAAGGGCAGTGGCAGGGGCATAAACAAATCCCAGAAGTGGACCATTGGATACAGTTGACGTATTTTGTTTATGTGCGTACACCATTGATGACAGGCGGAGCTACCAAGAATCTATATTGCTGGCATGCCATGCCATGCCATGCCATATCCCCTCCAGTAGCACGTGATGTCATTAGCAACAAAACCGAAAATGTTTGGGGCGAGGGAGATATGGGATATGGATATGGGCTTTAGTATGGAATAGGCGTGGCAGCAGGATAGCGCGGCAGCATCTAACGCATTTGTCATAAACTAACGAAAAATGCCACGAAATTCGGAATGGATACCTCTCCGCTGGTCCCCTGGAATCAGCACCGCACCACCGTGCCACCGCCGACATCTACCATCGACATTGCATCACCAGCACAACCGCAACCACAACGCGCCGAACACACACGCCAATCAACGTCAACATCCCAGCTGGCCGGTTGCAGGAATAGCGCAGTACACTGGGGAAAATATATCTAAAAAATTAACTATAATTGATTTATTGATAAAGGACGTGTTAAAACACCTTACATACACTGACATTCATTCACTGACATACACTAATATTCATAATAATCTGCTAATTTTAAATACTTTTCTCAGTGCATTTGCTGCAACTGTAGTAAAGCCCAATTCCAGTAGCATTACCATGGTCTTGGCTGCGGTGTTGAAAGTGGAATTGCCATCGTCCCATATCCTGGGTGAGTGATCTATGCCGCCCACAGGTCGTTTATTGAAATTCCTTAATGAGCATCACTTGAAATGACCCCCGGTGACCCCTCCCTGGGCAGCTCTGTCCCTGTCATTGAAGTGAAAGGCAATTTCCGTTGTGAGTTGCAACTGCCTCTGATTCCAATGCTTTCGTTGTTTGTTGCCAGGATCATTTTGAGGTAATTAAAATCAATCAATCAGAAAGACTAGACTATTCGGTCAGACTATTCAGTTATTAAGAAAGTTACTAAAATTAAATATTTATAAACAAAATCTCATAAATAAATGGTAGAAAGCTACTTGCGCTTTAATATTTTATTGCATCTAGTACAAACGACATTAATTTCAATTAATAATGCTCGCCGTTTTCGGAGAAAGTGATAAATGGGATTCTGGCACTCGGAATAGGGTTAAGGATATATGGGTGGCTGCTTCGGATGGGGGCGTGGGACTGGGTGGTGTGTTTTGTTGCCTGTCTTGCAAATCGTTGTTGCCAATTACCGCTAATGTCGCACAGTTGCCGCATTGCCATAAAATTAATGATAAGAGCGCAATAAAATAAGTTTTACTACAGTCGACGACAACGGAGGCGACAACAAACCCATCCATGCCCCGTGGAAGCGCAACAGCTGCCCCCCAGCTCCACACCCACGTCGCTTCGCTCCAGTCCTGGCCTGGCCAGGCCATGCCACGGCATGCCATTCCATTCCATCCACTATATCCTTGCAGTCGAGTCAGCAAAAGGTTATGCCACAATAAAATTAAATCCAACAAGCGTGAAGTAGGTGAAGTGGTTGCTTGCTTCGCTGCTTGCTGGCTTTGCAAATTGAAAACCTTGGACTGTTTTACGGCTAAAGGAGTTACGACGAGTTACGACGACCGGTGGATACTAATTGCCATCGCGGATTAAGCCAAGAGCCTGAGCTGCAGCTAAGCGGATTACTAACGACCAGGTCTAGTGTCCATCAGGTCATCAGTTGTCGCTCCTTATCGTTCAAGGAGCAGACAAGCAGACGAGCAGCCTGCTGGGCAGCCAAAGTGAAGCCTCCACACATTAGCATATTTAACTTTTATCCTGTTTATCTGGCGTCGTGAAATGAGCTTTGAAATGTCGGAATATAAAAAGCCTTATATCAATCTCGCTGCCGGTTGTCCTTTTCATTTCATTTCTCCTTTATTTTTTTGTTGGCCTTCTCATCCTTGTCTCTGGCTCATCTTCATCTTGGGCGCAAAAAAAAAAAAAAACTTTCGAATCACCTTTTGCAACTTTCGCCCACTTGCTGTGATTTTTTTACATTTCAGTTTTTGTTCCTTCCTTCAAATTTTTTTTTTTTTTCATGAATAAATTGCGCAGAATTTATGTGCAAAGTTTTGCCCCTGAAAGGAAAGTGGCTAGCGGAGTTTTAGATGAATCTGTTTGGCTTAGTCTGATGAGTTATCTGCGTAAATGCAGCAGCTTCTGGGGAGCTGGCAGCGATGGAAGGAAAGGAGCTCCAATCTCCTGGGCTAGGCACTACCAGGATTTATGGCTGAAATGTTAATTGAGCGCTGGGCGGTATACCTACTTTTTGGAATGTTTGTCCATGCATTTGGCTTTGCTTCTATTTTTGCTTTCGGCATCGGCATCCCAAAAGTTTCCCCAGCGTCAAAGTTGAGTGCCGGTGCCGGTTGCACTGGGGCCATTTCTGGTAGCGTCTGCACTCCAAAACTTCTCCAAAAACTAGGTGGCTGAGTCAGTCGCTCTTGGGCGGTTTTCGAAACAAATTGGAAAGAGCAAATCAAAGTTGCATATGCACAACTTCTTTGAAGTTTTTGATCGAATTAGCTGGAGTAGTTGGACCAGCATTTCAACAGGACTTATCCTTATGACATCATGTTCCTAAAATCCTCAAAAAAAACCTTTCCTTCTTCTTATCTAAAAAATTAAACTATAAAGCGTAATGGCGAGGCAAAGTTTTCTTAAACCATAAAATGTAATCGTACATCCTGAGTTTCTGTTTTATGTTTATGATTTTAATAAAAAGTCTATGCTGCCTCGTCTTTCACGGTTAATTGCCATAAAGCATTTTCTTATCATTCCTCAAAATTGCATCTAAAATTAAGTTGTTCTGTACCCAGTATCGCATAATGCTGTTGTTTCAACTGCCGTTGCTGTTGGTGTTGCTGTTGCTGTGGCTATTATCGCGATGGCAACGTGTTACCGAGCGTGTAAGGATTAAGATTTACGCAGTGTTGTGCCAAAGGAAGGAAGGAATGCAAAGGCTGTGTGCCTAGGGGCCGGGGCAGAGGCTGCGGGGAAGTGAACCAACTGTGACACATGGGTGCCTCATTTCCGACAATTTCAGCGAATGCAAAGCACCCCGAACACGCACCCACAAATTTGGCATAAGAAGAGGAATCATCGGCGGTTGGCTGGCTGGGGGGTTGGGGCCAAATGGGAAATGGCATGTGGGGGTGAGGTACCAAACGCAAGAAACATTCGGTAGCACTTTAAAAAATAGATATACTGGTTAGATTCGGGTCTGAAATTCTACTTCTGTAATAAGAAACAGTCCTCCACTAAACGCATCCCTTTTTTTTGCAATTTAATGCAATTAGGTACCTCGTAACTTCTATTTTAAAGTGTTTATGGCCCATATTTTTGTAGCAGTGCTTGGCCCTCGACATCTTCCAGCTCTCGTCTTGCGTCTCCCGACTGTGACGTTGACGACGGGCTGCCTAGACAACAACAGCGACGAGTTGGTTGTGGCCGCTACGTAATATTGCTGAAAACCACAGGGCGGCGTCGCAAGCCATGTTGCGTATACGTAATATTTCAGCATTTGCCTCACGCTTCGCTGCTGCTGCGCTGCTCCTTTTGCCAGATGTGTGTATGTGTGTGTGCGGTCTACCATTATCTGTCTGGGAAGCCATTAATTTTTCAAGATTGATCCGGTATGCAAATTACTTACACAGAATGTGCACGAAAGCGCCAGCAGCGCCATCTACCGACCGGCATGCTTCCTCCACTACTTTCTCCTTACTTTCTATTATGCCTCGAGTCCTTTCTAGCTAACGTGTGTGTGTTGGTTTGTGCATGTGTATGGTAGTGGGATGGGGCAAAAAGAATGTTCAGTTACTATATATTTTATTTTGGAATTTAATTCCATGGGCGTGATCCTGCCCACAGTTTAAAATACAAAACGTGTTTTGTTTTCGGTTCGGGGCTCTGTTTCGCTTCCTTCCTGGGCCAAGTTAAATGCGTGCCACATAATTACCGCCTGGCATTGATTTAATGCCCATAAATTGTTTCATTTGCTGCAGTTTTAATTACCACAGCCCTGGCCATATTCATGGCACGCTAGCGGCTATTTCAAAGTGCACTTAACACATTTATATTGCAGCTCCCTCCAAACAAAAGTGCACATTTTTTCAACGCCCTTATAATGAATGAAAATCTCGTAAAAAATGGAGTTACTTTCCGCAAAGAGTTTCCTCCTTCTCTTCACTTTAAAACCCATTTAAATTGTAACCTAAATAGTACTTTACTAACTATTAAAATCCCTGGGGGAACTCTGTCCTTGGCCTCAAATTAATTTCAAGTCTTAGATGAAACCGAAACTAATTCAATATTAATGAATTTTTAAGCCCCCCGTTTACGAACGTCTTTTCGAACAAGTAAAAATAGAAATAGTCTACTGCTCATCGCAATAAATTTAATTTTAGAAATGTTTTTTTTGGAAAAGTAGGGAGAATTACCTAAAATGACAGAGATCACTTTACGGATGATGTGATGTTAAACAAAGATGCGAAAGGTGAGGATGATGATGAGGGTGTTGTTTACTAGGTAACGCAAGTACACCATACTGATACAAACACAGACGCATAAAAGCACACATCCTGTTACGCAGACAGGCAAACAAATCGCGTTCCTCCCACAGGAGAGGCTCCGATAACAATCAAGACAGTTACGGTTTGGGAAACAAAAGCCAAACACAGCAAGTAGCGGCCTAACAACATGGTCAAACAAACAGCAGGCTCAGGATTTTAAGTCCGTGCAATCAGAGCCCCGCAACCCGCAAAAAGCCATCTGCCAGGCACAGAAGTGCACTTGAAAAAATAAATTAAAAAAAACACCCTTTCATGAATCATATATTTAGTTTCAAGAATGTAAATATCTGTAAAGAAAAAGGTTATATCTAATAAATGCTATATATTTTTAAAATAGATTAATTTTATAATTGTTAAATTTTAAATAGTTTCTCACAGTGTAAGAGTACCGTGAGCCATGAGCCGCAACGCGTTATCTCTGCCCAAGCTTTGCATAAATCAACGTAGCGAAAAACGACAAAAAACAAAAAACTCAACGAGAACAGAAAGATATTTTCCAAAAACCGAACTCAAGCGTTAAATTGAACCTGTTCCCTCTTGTATGTCCTTGCTATGTGTGTTTTTTGTTGTGTGTCCTGGACAAATTATCCAAAGACGCAGCACGCCCCACGTAAAATGCCAAACAAAATGAACTTTAACATTGCGTGGGGGGGAAAAAAATCAAAATTCGTAAAACAAACAAAACACGTCGGTGGCCATTTAATTGGCTTACAACACACACACCCCACAATACACACTCCCCCGGGTAGGAGTGTGTGCGTTGCATAAATTACTTGAAATTTACAAATAAATTACTCGCATGCAAGGGAGGCGGACACAGTGCATGTTGGTTTTTATCCTGCCTAGTTTTTCCTGTTTTTTGTAATCGTACAACAGAGTTGCGGCTAATTTTATAATTGACAGGCTGTTAAGGTTGTTTTGGATAAGCAGGAAAACCTAAACTGGCCTAAACAAAAGCTTGTTAAGAGATAATTGCATAAAAAATTGCATAGTTGTCAAAACATTTTACAAACCCAACAAGTTTTTAATTATATTAATTATGTGCATGGTTATGGTGTCAGGGTTTTTTATGGTTCGACGGAAATATTTGAACCATAAATGCAAAGCTTGAAATCAAATATATTTTTTAATATTTGTCTTTCTATATGGCCTTAAAAATTAAGCATTGACATTCATAAATTGGCTTAAAAATCCTTTTTGGACGAGAAACTCAATTTTTGATTGGATTTCGTCCAAGTGACATTAAATTGTATTTAATTAATGTGGCATTTTCAAGAGACAATTGCACTTGATAATGTTGGATGTGCAGTCGCCGAGGGGGTGGTGGTGCTCCCCGAGGGTGGTTCGGTGGTGCAGGAGCATGTCTTCAGTGGAGTGGGTGCGTTATGAGTGCCGCCATCGAGGACATGGCGCGAACGATGTTGAGTTTTAATTTATGCACATTCGCACAAACTCACATGCCATGTCCTCGATAAGTGGGCATGTGTGCGTGTGCACTTGTTCGGGTGGGTGTGTGTGTCTAGATGTGATTGTGCTAGTGCGAGTGTGAGTACGAGTGTGTGTCTCGCGAGTTTTTCATCGACATTTAATTGAAAATAACTCAAGCGTGTCAGCAACGCGCGCGGTTAATGAGCGAGAAACTCGAATGTCTGTCGCGACTTGGTCCACCCCAAGTCCCCACACAACCCCTTGCCCCCTACTCCCCCCACTCGCACCCCCATATAGCCATCTTTTTCATGCATGTGACATTTTGCTTCTTTTTTCCATCTTTTCTATTTTTTTTTTGCACGCAGCACGTGAATGACATCAATGACAGTGAAAAGGCGTTTTTCTGCACTTAATGAGCATGAGAAGAGTGGGTGGGAGTGGGTGGTAGTGGGTGGATGTGGGTGCTGCAAAAAAAATGCGGAAAAGGACAGCTAGACAGACGCACACATACAGGAGCCAGGATCTAAGCAAGTTTTTTGGCTTTTTATCTATCCGTATGCGTGTGACATCTTTATTTATGTGTCTGCAAGGCTCAGCCAAAAACAAAAAAACTGGAGAAAGGACGAAGAGATGAAACTTAAAAGACATTTGCCGCAGAATTTTTCTTGTCGGGGGTATGTGTGCCATTAAATCAGTATGAATATGTAGGTGAAGTTGAGCCACAAATACAGATAAAAATGTTTTTCTTAAAGAGCTGTCGAAACTATGTGAATAAATCACAGGATATTCGGGGCTTGGGAAGGAACTTATAACCTTAATTCCAAGGGCTAACCAACTATGTAAAATATTTCCAAGAAAAGAATTAATACTTCAAGCCAAGAACTGCTTAAAATTCATAATTATTCACAATATCATGATGAATTCATGGCAATCCATTAACATATTCCCAACCCAAAGCCGTGTAAAGCTGGAGCTTCAATTCAAATGAAATAATTATTATTTCGAACGAGCTAAAAATTTCATCAAGAATTCATTCAAAGCTCGCATGCTGAAACGAATTCCGGCCAAGTGAGTGTTTCTGGTAGCTGCCCCCTGGACCGAATTAAACTTTAGTTATTTATATTAAAAATTGTGCTTTATTGATGTGGTTTATACACAAACATACGTGTGGCCTGGCCTGTATCCCCTATTTCTCTCGTTTATGAACGGCAGTGGTTTAGTTTTCGTTTTTTTTTTTGTTTTGTAACCCCCAGCTGTTACATATTGAAGGATATACTACACATATATGTATATAGAGTATCCTCGCCCCCAACATATTCAGTTTTCAGTTGAATTTCTTTGGGAGCACACTTCGGTTAACTTGACCTTTTTTCGGGGGGCTTATGGCCAGCCAGCTAGTTATGTGAACTAAGTTTCAGTTGGATTGGGCATGTGTTTGGCAATTTCCTGGCTACGAACGAGTTGACCGCAAAAAAAGCTGATCCAAAGCCAAAACACAAAGCACAAATGCTGAAGGAGGGCAATGAGAGCAAATAAAAGCCAAACCCAAGCAATCAACAAATACGTTTCAACAGCACCTTATAAAAGTATTTGGACCTTATGCTGACCAAATTTTATCGCATTTGACACACATACACACAGCCACATAAACGAGTATATAGAAACATGGCATTGATTTTGGCTTTTATTAGCTGCACACAACAAGGCGGAAGAAAATTCTTGGGTGGGATGGGGCGTCGCACTTGACTTGCCTCAACTTGAGTCCCCCCATCGTGGGAACAAAATATAAAAAAAGGTTGACCTACGGGGAGGAGAGTAAACTTCAACTGCAATTGCCGTAATCCATTGCCGGAGTGCCAGCTTGGTGGAGATCACGTCCAGCAGCGTTAGCCCGGAGTATATCTTTTTAAAACATTGTTAAAGTTTTGCCAGCCCCCACCATCCGCCCCTAGAATGCTGCTGATTGGCAAACCCTTCTACTACTTTCACCCAAACTTAAGCCTAGGGTTAAGAAAGGTATATTGGTTTTGGCAGAGGCTTACGAACTTTTAAACTCGATGAACAAGTTAATTGAAAATGCATTAACAAATGCTATAAATGATGACTTGAATGAAGTTTACTTCAATTTGAAATTTTAGATTCTTCAAACATTAAAAGGTTTTAAGTTTAATAAATGGTAGGGGAAATAAACGTGAAAAACAACCATATTTTTTTAAATTTATTTTTAGAAGCTATACTGATTATATTTTACTTAAACATATTTATTAAAAATAATATATTTTATATGTCTTTATATTTTTTCTGATATCCTTTTTTCCACTTCAAATGGTATTTATGAGCCGTTCCTGTTGACTGTCTGGCTTTTTATTGAATTCGAGTTCAATTTGTTTTTATTGATTTGCCATTTTGCACTACCCCCAGAGATGTGACGGAAATTGTCAATGTTTTACAATAGTTGAGCAGCGCCCTTTCCTCCACCGTACTTTCTCCCTCGCTGACTTTGCCCTTTTTGAATTTTCACCCGTAACCCGTAACCCTTAGCCCCCAGTCCGTAACCCACTGTCACTGCAGCCCACCCACGCTACCCCGTCTACATCATCATGGCTTTTTGAGTTTTATGTGCACTTGATAAAATTTCAATAGCTGAATATCCAGCATCCCACTTCCAATTTGCTTTTTTTTCGTCTACTTTTTTGCATTGCTCTTGGCATTTCTTGTTGTTTTACGCTCGCGTTGCCTTTCGGGATTGCCCTTAGTTTTATGTGATATTAAAATTGATAGCAAATCGCTGCAGCAACGCATTTCAAGTGCTCACTTTTCCACAGCCCCCGGCCTCGCCGCTCACAACCCAGGAGCTGAGCTCGCTGCTTTGTCGTGTTTCTACATTTTTTGTTGTTTTATGGCTCTGAGCTCTGTATGTAAGCCAAGCCCCCGTCGCTTGGGCAAATTGTTTTTCCATGCGAATTTCAATAAAGCCAATTTCATATTGCGCATACGCACTGTATGCTCTTCGCTATGGAATATCACTGTGGCATGCCTTTCTTTGCGCTCTGCAACCATTGCCTTTTTTTTATGTGCGTTGTGACTACAAAGCCAAACGCATCAAAGCAATCGACTGGAGACAGAAAATATGCATTGCATTTGGGGATTTTTGATGAATGTTATGGTCCTGGGGAGAACTGGACTAGCTGCCAGGAATCGAGCTCATTCCGTATGCCAAATATGTTTGGACATTTAATTGCTTCTTGTGAAGAGGGCTTGAGAGGAGGGGGGGCTTTAATGGCAAAACTATGCTAGAGTAACAATAAGCCGCAATACAATGGGACATCAGCTCTCATATATGGTTACGGAATCGAGTCGTTCTAATGCAATAAAACGCAGACAATGTGTGAAGTTGAGCGTTCGAAAATCCGAATGCATTTTCCATTTTCCATTTTCCACGACTGCACCGACCCATCCAAACAAAGAAAATGCACAAAGCCAAGCTCGCGGGGCTACCGATCCCGGTACCGGGTCGATTTTTCCCACCGATGTGTGTGGGCGTGGCTGCGTGGATAATTTGCGATTTATGTGAGCCATGTTGACAGCACTAGAAGGGGGCGGACGATGGGGGGCAATGGCAAACAACAGCAGCTAACACGTGCTGTGCGTCCTCTAATGCGACTGACAAACACCTACCGCACTCACCCACTCATCACCCGGCAAGAACACCCAACCAAAGGAACTTGCACAATGTGTCAAATGTCATATGTGTGTCGCTAATAAATTCACTCAAATGTTTCAATATTCGCACGCCTGCCAGCATAATAAAAATACACCAGGCCCCGCATTTCCTGGCGACACTGACAAACTGCGAATCTATTGCGACATAAGGCGACAGGCGAGTGAATTCTCTGGGGAAATAAAACGACTTTCTCCCACTCGAAATAAAAATTGTTGCTTGCTTTTTCTCAGTGCTCAGTTTTCACATTTAAAATATAACATTTTGGCATTACAAAAGATCAATTTTCTAATATGAGAAATATATATATGACAACTATATAATTTTCAACATTCACCCGATTCTGGAGTGGAATACCTCAAACGAATGGCAATTCAATTCACTATTCATCTGCATTAAACCCTCAAAATGAAATTTTTTACCAATATTTTTACCATTTTTGTGTAATACCACATAATACCACTTCTGGAATTCAGGATTGACATATATGGCCAAGTACGATAGCTATATCTTGGTCAATTTGTATCCGATTCTTCGGAGGAATACCTTAAATGAATTGTATTTTGCAATTTTTGATCAATATTTTTTCAATTTTTGTGGAATTACCCCTTCTGGAATCCGGGATTGCAATATATGTCCAAGTACGATAGCTTTATCTTGTTCAATTTGTGCCCGATTCTCCAGTATAATACCTTAAACGAATGGTACTTTGATTCTTTGTAAATCTGCATCAAAACCTGAGAATGCATTTTTTGATCGATATTTATTCAAATTTTGTCATTTTACCTTGTAAAATACGGGATTTCCATTTATGGCTCAGCACGATAGAACTTTTCCAATAGACTATTAGCTTTAAATTTTCTAAACACTATTTTTTTTCAAGTGTTGCATTTAAAATATTGAATCAGTTCGGTTTGGGGAAGTCTCTTACTCTTGCTGTTCTTCTGTGTTTTCAAATGAATCTTAAATTAGCAACATATCCCGCTGTCAATTGTTTTGTGTCTGATCGGAAACAAACCAATCATGGCACGAACAAGCAATTCAACGCCCCCTTTGACACCCAAAAGACCGCTTTTATGTGTGGGGAATCTGCCTTATACTATTTGCAACTTGGCTCAAATTGACTTTGGGGTTATTTCCATGTGTGGAAAATGAAAGAAATGGTAGAGCCCAAGGCAAGAACTAAGAAAATTCAAATGGGAAAAATGATATTTGTTATTTGACATATTTTCTTCAAAAGATTTATGGGGGTCTCCAAAATATTTGTCTGCCAAATTTCAAAAGTCGCATTAAGATACAAATAATGATAGAGGAAAAATGCATAAAAAACTATTAGAGTCCTATATGGCCGCATGAATATTTATAGTATTTTGTTTACAAATAAATTGCTTCGAAATGGGAAAACCCTCTAAGAGTCAAATGAGATCGAGAACCCCAAAAAGTCAAATGAACTGTAAACAATGCAGCGGCCCCAACATAAATATATACCTCCTTTATATATAAATATCCTTAGCCATTGCAGATGGGCCCAAATGTCGTTGTCATTGAACTCGAAAGTTGCCGGCAAAGGAAGGAAGTAATTCCATAGAGTGAGGCCAGGAGAAGTTGAAATCTATTTAATTGCAAAATCACAGCCAAAACGGGCAACGGCGGATGTCTTTGGCTTGAGTGTGGGATTGTTTTTCTTCGGCGGTTCTGATTCCGTTCTTGGCCCGAAAAGCCGGATCTGTGCCAGAAACCTGAACCGGATGAGCGGCCAGCGGAGCCAGCATCATCGTCAATGCAATCATCGTCCCCCAAGGCAACCCATTCCATTTTTGGGGTCCTCGCTTGGCACGGACTTGCTGCGGAACTAACGGAAAAATACCCGTACTCATGCCCGTATCCTTACGGACATTTCAACTACGTTTTGCCCGTAACAACAAAAGTGCATAAATTTAATGCGGATTTTGGCAAACGATGCGACAACGTTGGCTTCGTGTGCCAAGTTCGGAACACCCTTTTCACCCCGTGTCCTCTTATAAAATCGTCGGGCATTTTGCTAGGCCTCTTCCAAAGCCCAACCACCCCACAACACACCCACCTCATTTCATCCAGCTCTGGCTCCGTAAAATTCTATGCATTTCCGTGTTGGCATTTGTCGCTGGTTCATTGTGTGAACTCGGCGGCCGAGTGCACAATGGCAGATTGCACATTGGGTTGGTTTTTTTTGCTTTAATAAATATTAAGTATAAAAAGTTAAGAAAAATAAAACAAAAACATTATTATCTTTAAGTTGTAAATACCATATTTCAGTAAAGGAAAAGGAAAGGGGAAGTCCCTTCATCCTTCAAAGACATTCCCCAATCGTGTACTTAGTATTTTTTATTTTATAGGCTCACGAATTAAAATATAAATATATAAAAACAATAAAAATTTGACCTCAGACTTAAGTCAGTTCGGACCCACTATTAATTTTGTTAAGCGACGAGAAAGAGGCTTTCCACTCCACGTCTCTCACACACTGTTTCTCTATCTCCGCCTATACATCTCTCGCTCTTTCTCCGTTTCTCAGTCTCCTGCAGTTCGGCCAGGACCCTCCTTACAGGCCCACGCTATATGCATTATAATTTGAGTGGCATGTTGAGAGTGGCTTTTGTTTTGCTTTTAATTAGATTTACATTGGCCACTTTTCAGCTGCGGATCCAACTCGGTCTCCTCCCGAAAATTGTCCTCCATCCTCTGATGGAGCCCCGCAGCTCCCCCTGCCCGGCAGGACTTTTCCTGGGCCTTTCATCAAGTCTGGCCTAACTAGCAGTGTGCTTTGTTTATTTTGGCGCCTTTTGCAGTGACCATTTTCATTTGCTGCCCACCAGCCCTGCCCGCCCCGGCCAGGACCTCTTGTTGGTTCATTTTTTTTGTCTTTGGTTAGTTGCTCTTTGTGTTGCTGTCGAGTTATTTTCAACAGCTTCACTTTTTGCACTTCCGCTTTGTGTGTCACTAATTGCTTTTGTGTTGCAGTATTTACAATTATTTTGATTCATTTCTTGTCACACCCACCCCCTGCCGTCGCCCCCCTGCAGGACATTGCGGTGCCCCCGATGCTGCTTAATTAGATGCACTTTGAATGTCCTGTCTTCATTTGCCTCTAGGCCTTTGCGTCATGTTCGTCTCTAATCACGTTTCCTAATGAAATTTAATGAAATCTCCCAGTGACACTTGCGTCGCAGAGGAAATGAAATGTTGAAGGACATTTTGCGGTTTATTAAATTAAAGATTTTGTATGCAGGAGCTTAAACTTGAATCTTTTTCAAAAGATTTGACAATGAATTTTTCCTAATTAAGGAGACAGTATAGAATAATAACTCCTTCTTCCGTCGAAAGAAACCGACTCCTATCGATTTAAAGTTTTGCATTCAATTCGCAACTTGCATTTTAATTAGTTGCGGACCGAACTTAAATGAGGAAAATAACTCAAAGGTCTGTTTTTGTCTGTTTTCTTTTTGGATCAAGGCATAGGAAGTGAAGCAAGAATATCCAGTCACTGATGAGGCTGCTAATTCAAAACCGGAAAAGCTTTTAACCAATTTACATAATTTACCCCGGCTCAGTCCTCCAAGTCCAAGTCCAAATCGTCTGGCACGGTCATTTTTCTCTTGGCCAACATCGCCACCCAACGACATCTTTAAAGAAATTAATTAATGAAATGTTGATTAACTTTTGCCAGCCAAGCAGCCAGCCCGCCAGCCAGCCACTGAGCAAAGTAACCCATCCTTTTCGTCCTTTTCACTTCACTGCGAGTGCAGCTCTGTCTGAGATTTATGTCAAGGCATTTATCATGGCGCAAAGGAGTAAACAAGTCCTGGGCGTTGCGAGCCCTTCGAGGAGCAGCAGGATGCGAGGGCGGTGTTTTCGGGGCGTGGGCATAATCCACAAAATTATGCGCACTAAAGCTATTTACAATTCGTAAAATTTATTTTTAAAATGTATATAGTGGGCGTGCTGGGAGCTTGGTCGCGTTTTGTCTGGAAAGGACTTCCGGCTGGGGATAGGGTGGCGAGAATAATGTGGGCGTGGTCGTTTGATAGCTTGTCCTTGTCTGGGGCTAATTAGCGTGACTGCGCCAAAAAAGCTGAGTGACATCTGGAAGGACGAAGGGGCGGCAGAAAGCAGAAGAGTTCAGATTGCGCCAAAAATACGAATGTAGTTCTATACTCTATCTTAAAAATCATCATTTTAGAAGGTTAATTTATTCATTTTAAATTGTTTGCTTTTTTTAATGATATTTTAGATATTTTTATCCCATTATGCGCTTACAAAGAGTATTTAGTAGCTTATGTTTCGCAACGCCCTCAGTGCCAGTAATGCGATTAATCATTGTCCATTGGATTGTTTTGAGGGTCGCAATGCCCTGGAACTCGTCAAGTTGGCCCTCGGTTATTGTTGTTGCGCCTGATTGATTTATGTTTCTAAGCCCATTGTTCGGCACGGAAATGAGAAGGGGGAGCGCGGCCTGGCGGTCCAGGGGGCTTAATTAGTTTGACCCAGGTGTTTGGGCTCGTGTTGGCCATATTCGAAGAGGCCAAAAGGAAAAGGTCTCAAGCTAACAGTGCTATTAGTCAAAGTCGTGTGATAAGTCAGATCGAAAGGCTTAAGTTGGCATTTTGTAGTAGGAGTGGGAGTGAATTTTTGGAGTTGGGGGGATTTATCGCGCATCTGATTATAAAATTGCATAAAAAATGGTTGGCCAATAAAACATTTGTGACGTGCGATTCATACCTTTTGTCTGGCCCTATAAATAACATGACACAATCTATGGCAAAAGCATTATTTGGCAATAAAATGGAAATCGATTCGGGGCATAGTCGAGCCAAAGTTGACAAATAGCCGGCAAGGAACAAATGGAGCGCCGTAAGAAAAATAATATCGACTATCAAGGATTTTGCAGTTTGCCTGTACCGTTGCTGTTGCTGTTGTCGTTGCCATTGCTGCTGCTCCTGGCTGCTGTGACAATTTACATGGCCCAATTGAAGACCTCGGCCAAACCAAGCCGGTCTCTCACCCCTTTCGGGGTGACGCGCCGGTGGCTTTTCCATTCTACCAATTTCCCAGCCACGTCGTTCAAATTGAAATTCTTTTTTGTCTGTTTGTTGGTCCATAGACCAAGAGATATATACCAACACGGACATTCGAGCAGAGACACATTCGTACTGGAGGAGCATGGGTATGCATGGGGTATCCTTTTGTGCGCAGCTCCCTTTGTACTTGTCATTTATGAAAATTTGTTTATTTTCGTAATGCTCCATTTGCAAATGTAGCCAAAGTAAATATTGTCGCTTCATATGCAGCTGGAGATGGAGTTCTTCCCTGGCCCACTCCATTTATTTTTGGCAGAGTTGTTTTTTATGGTTTCGACTGCGGAGCATAATTCATGCGCCTTTTGTTAACATTTACATGACCCCCATCGGAGGCTGAATATTTATTGGGAAATATGCCAACACAAAATAAGCACAACCAAAGAATATATAATGCCGTGTTTTATTTAAAAAAAAACTCTGTTTAATTTCAGCCTTTGTTCTTACCAATTAAATCATTTGAATACTTTTTAATTTTAAAATAAATTTACTTTAAATCTCATTATGCTATGGATCCATGTTCAGTTTCATTTTACTGCATTTTGCTTTTTGATAAAATATTCAATGTTGATTATGAATTCTCTTGTAGGTTTAAAAACATAAATTATTCTATAAGCTTCCAGCAAGGACACTGCAAAGCACTGGCCGCTGGCCAACAGCAGCTAGGACAGTTAAATTAATTGCCAATTAATTATAGTTTGTGCCAAATGAGGCGGTCTGCTATTGTTTGTGCTAACAAGCCATGGCCATACACAATAAAGACTATTTATATTTTTGATCAATTAAATCATACCTTTTTTTCTGGACAACCAATATTCGCTTGTAGCATTTAATTAAAGTGAAAAATTCATAAATCTTTATGAAATATTAATTGTTAGGTTAAGGATATTAATTTCATTTTTTTCTACTAACCAAGAACGTGTTAAATTTAATTGGTTTTTGTAATTATTAACCGCGTTAACAAGCAATACTATTCGTATTAATTAGTTTGTGATCTTATCGTATATTAATTGGATGTTATTTAATCGAATATCTTACTCCCTACTTTTATACACCACTATTATTGTTCTTTTCTTTATTGCTGTTCTAGAATTTTGCAAATAATAATGACAAATATCTCAATACAGAATAAAGTCTAATTCATTGACCCATAAAGCAAAAGTCAATAGAAAAGAACCAATAACAAAGGACTTCCGTAAGGCATAGATTTTTAATAAATTTCCGCAACGAAAATGCCCATCAACCCCAGAAGACCCCGCCCCATCGCTTTCCTCCACCAACAAAAAAAAAAAAAACCAGCTAAGCGAACTGTAAACATATTTCCCATATTACGTCACAGTCGCTTGTCAAAACGAAGTCGCAACATCAAATGAAGGCAAACGAAAACAAGCTGCCGTACAACAAAACCGAAAGGGCAAATAAACAAAAATCAACAACAACACTTGGAAAGAGGCAGTGGATGAATAGGGGAGGTGGTTTATAGGTGGGGGTGTTAAAGAAAAGCGCTAGCGAGCCATAAAAATAGCTGGGGCCAAAAACATTCAAACTTATGCTGGAAAGCAGAGGGAGCCACCGAAAGTGAGTTCGCGACTGGCGCTTATATTTTATTGCTATTATCCTGTTTACTTCATGTTTATGCCGAGACACAGATACTCACACACACATATGTATATGGGCGAGTGTGTGAATAAAAATATACAGTAGCGGGAGCACATATCACGTTATGCAATGGTGTGCGAATTAGTTGTGGCAGGGAAATGAAAGTGGGTGCCTCGATTTTTGGCATTTCTATTATTTCAATGCACTTGAAAAAATTGTAATAAAATATTTCAGTAATGTAAATATTTATGACTTGAATAATAAACAAAGTAGTTGTAACTGTTTTTTAAAATTTAATTTAAAGAGTATAAATATATGTTCCTTTCCTAAAACATTTTGTTGTCCCCTTTTCGGTTCAATTGAAATGAACACGATTGTGTTTTTGTTTTTTTTTGGTAGCTGTGGATAGGGGTTTTGCGGATTGAATCTAAGGGGTATGGTGCAGTGGGGCTTAAGTGACGTGTTGATATTCACGCACATATGGAAGCCCGACTCAGATGTCGCCGTGTGGTTTTTATGACAAGTTCCCCTCCGAAAGTCTTCAGTTTCCTTCCAGGAACGAGGGGGAAAAGTGCTAACCTTGTAGCTTTTTTCTCTTATTTTTCGTGGCTTTTGCCTGGACAGCAGTCACTAACTGGCTAAACAGATGTACCTCATTCCAACATACGAGCACCAAATCCATCGACATTGTTCAGTTGTGCCATTGTTAGACTTCCACTTGGGGTTAAAAGCATTGAATATCTAAAGAGACAACATTGTCATATTTTCAAATTGAGTGTACAAGTGCTTTCACTAAACTTTTGTCCATGTGCGAGAGTGTATGGTGTGGTATGTGTGTGTGCTGGGGGGACAAAAGAGGGTCCAACACATTTGTTAGCTTTAATAAACATTTATATGACTTTGGCTTAAGTGCTGCATACTTCCAGGGGCGCTGGGGGACTCGGGGGACTCCAAAAGATGGCCTGGAGAGCGGAGGGGCCAGGATAAAAATGGGAGTCAGGGCAAGCAAATAAATTACGTCGCCAGCATCTAAGAACAACAAATCAAGTAATGCATGCATAAATTCAACAATTTCCACAAGTAGCCAAGAAAGTAGCTAAAAACTCCCCCGTCTATAAGAATTTTGGTCTAGCTAGTTGCTACCGACTGCGTTGCTGCTTTTCCAATGACTCGCTTCGTAATTTATGACTTGACGCTGGAGCAACCACAAAACCAAAAGCAGAAGCACAAGCACCAGCACCAGCATCGCCACTAGAACCAATGACAATTTTCGGAACAATTTTCGCGCTTCTCTTTCAGGTCAGGGCAGGATGAGGAGTCGGGTGAGGAGCTATGGGTTGGCAAAAAGTAGATATAAGGTCCTGTGGCAAAACTGGATAGCAGAAGATGCCTCAAGAAGTGCCCAAGTATGCGTGTGGTTGTGTGGCAAAATTGTAAAATTGTTGAAATATAAAACTTTCCGCTGCATAGCGAGCTAACGATGCGGAAACCTGAAGAAAGTTATGTTATCAATTTCAGGAGCAACAAATAAATTTAAATTTAACACAAAGAGCAACCAGAGGCCATTCCAAAATTATGGCCACCTAAGGTTAAAGGCTCTACGTTGAATTTCCAAGTTACGGGGGAACTTTGATTAGGGTTTGGAGTACCAGAAACCTCTCAAATAATTGGGACTGTCATATAGTTCTATTCTAATAACACTTTATTTTATGTGTATTCTTTCTCACAAGCTTTATCAGTCTCAGGATAAGCCGTAGTTTTGGTTATAAAATCAATTTCCCCTCAAGCAATTCAATTTCCGAAAGCAATAATTATGCCAAGTGTCATTGGTAAAAAAAAGAATAAATACATAAATATCTCTAAAGAGGGAAAAACACCGCAAAAATGGAAAGTGGGTATGACAAAGAAAAACTATCTCGCATTTGGTCGGGACACCCATAGACCTCTTCTCCTTCACCAAGCCACAATTAATAACTTTCTGTGTGCGTTTGGCACAAATCTTGAACAGAGCCCGAAAAGGAAAGCCCTATAAATCCTTGAGCATTTAATTCGAACAATAGGAAAAATAATTACGAGTGCTGAGCACGTGAGTTGAGAGCACTTGAGGGTTGACGGGGAGGCGATTGGGGGGTTCCGGGTGCCAGGAAGGATGGGGGTTAACCGGAAGTAGAAGAGCCATGAGGGTGTGGCGGGTAAAGAAGCTATGAATAGGGCAGGATAAGCTGTGAAAAAATTACACCAACGGATGGCAAAACGAGGCTCTGAATCTCTGACTGACGGACTGTTTCGTTCAACTGACAGTCAGCCGGAAACAGCAACAAAGTCTGTCTGTGTGTTTGTGCAAGTGGGTTTACTTGTCAGGCAGTTAATCTAACCCATCAAGAGCCAGCCAGTCGCCCAACGACCCAGCTACCCATTCACCCACCCATCCAAACAACCAACCAACCAACCAGCCAGCCAGCTATCCAGATATTCCAGTCAGCGGAAAGCGCCGTACACCAGGTGCAATTAAGAATTTTGCACGGAAGCCAAGTCAAGTCAACAAGCATCGGGGGGAGAGGTGGGGGTATAAAGAGAGAAGGTGTCTTCCTAGGCTTGGTCACACTTACAAAAAATTAATAATAATTATTATAATTAGATGAAAAGTTGCTGGTTCCTTTTCATTGTGGTATACTTTTTTTATTAGTTTTTTATGAAGACCTCATAATTCTATATCTCCCTAAAGACCTTTAAGATCTTAAGACTGCAAATATGTATTCTAAAAAATTACATCCATATTTTCCCGGTGTACCTGCCCAGGTATTCGCTATCTTCCCGACTCCTTGCGCCTCGTACCGCTTCTTGTGCTCGTTTACTATTCATTCTAGCGTGCCATTAAGATTTGTTGTTTGAATACATTTACCATTTGTTAGTGCAGCTCCATGGTGTTTGTGTGTGTTCCACAGTATCTGTATCTGTATAGCTGTAGCTGTGTATCTGAAGCCTCACTCTCACTTTGCGTGTGTTCGTTTCTGCACTCACAGCAATTATTTACTCGCGCTTAAAGCTAAAAGGCTTTAATTGCGCGATTATTTGTCTTCTTCATTAAGCGAAACACGCAAATCTCAAAGGCAAAAGGAAAGGGCTTTGAATTAAGCGACTGATGGGTGAAGTGAAAGGGGCCGGAGAAATGCTATGGAGAAAGGGGAAAATAACAAAGACAGACTGAGGATGCGAGTATGTGGGTGGGACAGTGGGTGCTGTAAGCTGGGATTCCGTGAGGCCTAAGTTGGGGAAAGCTAACATGGTACTCGAAGTAAGGAGGCTTAAGTTCAATGGTGAAGTTATGGGGAATGAGAACTTGTGTATTAAAAGTGGAAAATGTTGTAGTTAAACAAATACCATTTATTGAATAATAAAAAGTTTTAAGCCAATTCTGAATGTTATTTTCTGTTTTATAAACAAACCTTTTCCGCAATCCACTATTATTCTGTACAATGTAGGTACATGCTATCCCACAGTCACTTTTCAGACATGCCACAAAAGCAAAAGCACATATTCAGCGAAAGTTTCCAAATTATTAGAAAAAAAGAAAGAAAAATTCAACTTGGGCGGAGCCGAAGACTACACACTCTTTCAGTCAAATTTGTAATATAAAGTTAGGTTTCTAATACAAGGGCTTAAAGAAACACACAATATGTTCATTTTAGGTTGTATTTATTTATTAATTTTATTATTTACAGCAGAAATGGGCGTCAATATCCCCGCGTTTCCAGGGATTTTCAGCCAGTCCTTGTAATGTCCTTGAACGATCGGACCTTGGAGATGATTTAGATTTCTAGATTAATTATAAAATAAGGTAGTTTATTATCTTAAATTAATTGAATATATTTAAGAACATATACTCTATAAATGACATTACCTAAAATAAACTTTGAATAGAAAGTAATGTCCTTTTGAATTTTTCATTTAGAGACAAATTTAGGATTTGAAACTTGGATACTACTATAACTTAGCTAATAGTTGCCAAATCAAGAATTGTATATGTTCCTCTGAAAAGTTCGATTTTTCAGTCATCAAGGTTGCATAGATTTTTTTCTGGAAAATATTCATAACTTGGCTAATTTTTATCCGATCGTTGCACTTTATGCCTTCCCGATCTTAGATCTTCGAGAAGAATCATTTTACATAAAAATGTGGAAACCTAAAATCTGACCCCATTTTCGTAAATTTTTAAAGAGTAACATCATGATCTTGGCCAAAAAATAAATTCTAAATTTTAATGATCGATTTTTGTGGTATTTTAATGCAGATCGGCGGCAATTGATTCGTAATTCTTTTACAAATAGGATAAGAATCGGCTTACATATTGGATAAAATGTTTCTAATAAGGATGAATTTTAGCCACCACATGGTCCTATTTCGGTTAAGCCGATTTGCAGTTGCAGTAATTTCAAGAAGGGAGCTTGGATTTTTATTCGAGCTTGCATTGCCAAACATAATATCATTCCATGGATCCTATTATTTGAGCCAGAAAATGGAAAAGCCACTAGCCAAGAGTACCTTGATGTAAATACAGATCAGTGATATTATATGTATACTTTATTGGCTAAAAAATCCAATCTGTACTTTTTCACAAAGCTTAAATACCCTCTGCAAGGATATAACAAGCTGCCAAACAAAGAGTACATCAACAGCAACTACAACACGAACACCGAAAACAAGCAACAACCCCAGCAATTTGTGCCAAGAGTATCTTGTTGGGGTCGCAGGGGTTTTGTGCTAAATATATCGACAATAAAGACAAAAACAACAATGACGCGTCGGCCACGGTGACGAGGACAATTAAAAGCACACCTTTTTGCAGTCGCCGAGCTGCTCCTCAATAATTGACGAGGCCTCAGACCCGGATCCGGACCCAGCTCCAGCTCCAGCTCCAAAGTCCGGACAAAGTGAAAACATCGCGCAAAATTGTTGCAACGTTTTAGTTTTAATTTCTGTGGGTGGTTGGTTGTCAAGCACTGAACAAAATAATATAGTGACTATTTATTCATAAGTAAGTGGAATGAGTGAAGTTTCCTAATAAAATTAGACTAATCAAGGCCCAAGATTTGTTATATTCTCAGATATTAACCAAAGAAGGCGTCTCTAAACTTTTATTAATTAAATGACGCCTTTTACAATTTCTTCGACTGCATCACCTGGCAGAATGGAATTTAACCTTAGCGCCGAGTGTTTTATTATGTAGTTTCAGTTGTTGGAATGTGTTAAGGATGCCGCACGTGTTACCTACCCCGCCCATCCCGTCCATTTCCCTTCTTTGTATTACTTCGTGCGCGAAATTAAGCCAAAGTTGAAGTTTTTTGTTTTTTGCCCCGTTTTTTTTTTTTTTTTTGGAATGGGGGTGGTGGTGGTGCGCCAGTGGGAGGTGGGTGCTTGAGGGGGGAAGGGAAAAAAACGGAAGCCAGCCGCCAAGGCAGTGGCAGAAAGAAAAGTTGCTTCCTCCCCCCGAGACAAAGTCGGGGGCAATCAAAGCGCTGAGTCAGTTAGTCAGACATATTGGATCGTGTGATGGAGGTGGGGCCAGATAAGCCAACTCGAGAGAGGGCCAGACGGTGGAGGGGGGTAGAAGGCGGCCAATTGCATGATAGTGGCTCCGGCTAAACCTCCAACTGGATCCCAGACAATGTAAGCGGACGGACCTCGGTTAAAGACACCTTCGCAACTGGGGTGCGTGACTAACGGTATTTAAAGCCGCCGGAAGCAGTTCCAATTTAAGTTTCAGCCATGGGCCCGGCCTGGTAACGGCCTGGCTAAAATCGTGCCTGTCCTGGGCCAGAGCCAAAGTGCCAAAAGGGTTTGCATTCATTAAGCTGACTCAGCCAGTCGGAGGCAGTTTTAAAGACTTCTAATACTGTTGATATTTCAAAGCTAATTATTATTGAAATATTTGTCTTTTCTTCGTTTTTTTATGAAACTTTAATTATGAGAGAATAATATTGCTTTAAACTTTTACTGAACATTTTTCGGACAAAGTTAAACCTAAAGTTAAAGTTGTAATCCGAAGGACTGAATCGCTTGCCTCAAAAAATAAGTATCATTAAAGTCTAAATATTATTTAATAAGCCGCAGGAAAAAATCCGTTCATAATGAAGAAAACTCCTTAGCAAAAGTAGAATTTCTAGTAACCATTCTATGAAACCAATGTGGTAGAAAGAGCATTAGTAAGCCAAGAGTCATAGACAAAAATTCCCGGCTTGTTATACTTTCATCTTGTCTGTTTCTTTCCTTTTTTTTGGAAAAACTAATTTAAGTGGCAGGATCGAGGAGAGGAGCGGCAGCCAGAATACTGAGGCAGCCACATCATTAAGTCGAAGACGAAGGCGCAGTCGAAGCCATTTTATTTGTTTAAAATTTCATTGAAGATGCGCTTGGTAGCGTGGCGTCGCCTTGTGGCAAAATTAAAACTGCTGGTTAAGAGAGAAGATGCAAAGATGCAACCGCTTGTGCGAAAAACTTTATCCTGCTGGCTTTTTGTGGGTACAATCATTATACGCCCAACTTTGATTGAGGCCGGCTCATTCGATGGTTTGAGTTTTTGCAGTCGACTCACTGGGGAAGCATTATGCCAATCCCTGACTTGGTTCCCTGATGGTTACATACATATAGATATATGTATATGGAGAGTATCTGTATCTAGCCCCCTCGATAGGCAACTATTTACACAGGCTGTCGCGTTGAAAAGTTTCCTTTATGCGGGAGATCCGAGTTCCCGGAAATTGGGAGCAGCACTTGGAAAATAATTTTGGATAATGTATTTATGGTAAGTTAGAAGATATTATTTGTTTTTATGGAAAGTTAAAAAATTGCATTATTTTGTTAATTAAAAGAAAAGAATTTTTCTGACGCAAAATATGTAGTATTTAAAACCTGCATACATTATTTTCTCAGTGTCTTTTTTCCAGGGATCACAGGCAGCGTATAAAATTCAACATTCGGCAACTTTTAACGCACCCGCATGCATTTCAACTTGCGTCAAATTGTTGCAAATAAAACGCGACTCCCGTTTGGGCCCCAATCCTCTGACACTGGGCGCTTGAATCAGCTCGTAATTTCTTTAATAGTTGTTCATCATTGGTGGGTGTCCTCCCGCCGGGGATGGCGGGCAGGCCGACCGAGGTAGGTGGTACGTGTGCGCTAAGTGGTTGTTAGCATGCAGTCGGCTCGGTGGGTGTGGCCTAGGTAAAAATACTTGTGTTAATTTATATGGCCCACACTCGTCTGGCTTTTGCAAATTTGGCCCCAATACGCCGCTGCCAGAGTATGTGTGTGGTGGCATGAGTATCTGTGAGAGGGTTCTGCAGCAGATTGCGTTTGCTTGTTAAGCGCAGATTTGTCAATTAGGCTGACGCTAACGGGACTTGTGATGGATCCTCTAACGACCATAACAAAAAAAAAAACCGATGCAGCAGAAATTTTCAACAATAGGCTTACCCATCCATTAAGGCTTCATAAATCGAATACCAGTATGAGAAAATATAAAAAACTAACGTTGATTGGCTTTAAAAATTATAAACTAAATTTCATCCGTGAAATATTGCAAAAACACCAAACTCTTCACGGAAAATATCACAAATCAAATATGGCACATCCGTTCAGTGATTGTCGCATTGATGCGACGACAATGCAAACAGGATACAATACAGATTCTGGGCAGGGACGTCGAAAGGGGTTGGTAGGAGAGTGTGGGGCACAAATCCATTTTGCTGTTTGGCGGCCATCTAATCAACCGAATTTAGTGTCATTTGAGCGCAGCGTGTGCGTAGGACATGTAAAGGAGCTTTTTTGCAAGGATCAATGACAGACAGGCAGCAAAAGCAGCACGAACGCTGCGGGTGTCATCAATTTGAGTTTGTTACGCGACCTTTCCTCGCCGCCTATCCGGTTTTTGCCACTGATTTTCGCTGATTTCGCAGGCAACGTCAGGGCCCACTAATGCACTAAGAGAAAAGGATATCCCCCGGCAAAAAACATTCCAATTAGTGCTCATATACGCAATACGCTCAGAAACTCAATCAAAAAAATTCTGTGCTTTTTTTTTGAAACCTCTCATTATATTTTTTTCAAAGCCTTTTCTTAGTGTCCTACTAGTTTGGAAGGAAAAAACCATCAAATCCATCAACGGGTTGAAATTGCAACATTCAACAAAGAACGCTTTGGCACAAAAACAAAAAAAAAATTAAATGGGAAAAACGAAGCCAAAGGACAACATGCTGATGCTTCAATGCTGATGTGAGGGATGCGGAAAAAGCGAAGGGTGGCGGTTCTCCTGATGACGCTGCCACCCGTCGAGTATCCTGCGTGACACGAATCCTGGGCCAAGGCGTGGCCAAAGTAGATGCCGCTTAAAAATTTAAATTGTATTTGTGGGTGCTGGCTGGGCGACGATGAATCGGCAGGTGGTGCACACTAAATCATAGAAAAAATGTGCTAACGATTCAGTGTTCAATACCCTTTAGGAATTCCAAGGTCTGAAATTTTTGGCACAAAAATTTCAATCAAGGATTTTGCCAACTGAATTTTAAGCAAGTCTTACAACAAATACGAATATATAATAGGAAATAAGGAAGTTTTCAACTATTGGAAAAAATCTTTTATAACATTCTGTAGAGATTTATTGTATTTTAAATATTTTTTGTTCATATTTCTTAAAAGCCATTTTTCCCGGCCATCATTCAAGATCAAAAAGAATTTATCCTCTATTTGCATTCAATATTTTATGAGTTTGTGGGCCGGCCCTTTGGTTTACATGGCAAAGGACTTGCAGAGACTAATCCACTCTCCGGTTATCAGTGGCACTTCCCTTATATACCCTAAAAAACCTAAAAAAAAAAAAAACGGAGGCAGCATGGTGGTTGCCAGCCCACCCAACCTTAACGAGCCACAAGCGACACTCGCATTCCTCCTTTGGTTCTCATGTAAAAAATTGCACATAAAAATTGCAAAAGCCTTTTGCGTGGCGGGGCAAAAGGTGGCCAGATACTGGGTGAGACTGGGAGAGTCTGTCTGAAATTCAATCGTAGATTCTGGTTTTTGGGGCTGGCAATGCGGACATGGAAGATGGAAGCCACCAGGCACCAGGTACCAAGTACCAGCCACCACCCTGGCCGGGGCACACCTGCTGATGAGTAAATCTTAAGTGCAATAAAGAAGGAGACGCAACAAAATCCAAAGTACGTGCAGCTGAACCCGGCCGGCAAAACCCCGTGAAGATTCCCGTATCCGAACTGAGGTGGGCGTACACTTACTTAGTGGGATTTCGGTCGTGTTCAAAGTTTGCCATTCTTTTAAGTAGTACATGGGGCCACTATACATATGTACTTCCTCCAATGTGCCAGCGATTTTTTTCCGTACCTTTTGTGTTTTGCTCTACTTTAACATTAAATCGTAAATTTTGCAAAAATGAAAACTTTGAAGCGCCTACGTGACGCACTGAAGTATATGCCTTTTTTTCACTCTGATGTTTCTCAGTTTTTTCAGGTAGGAAAGTAGTTCGCTGGATTCCCGGCAACAAAAGTTACGCAAAACTCAGTGGCAAGTGTTAAGTGCGTTTGGGTTTAGCCAGCTGGAGAGAGACGTCTCAGTTCTAGCCCTAACACGGGGCAATATTTTCAAGCCCACCACCCTAACCCCAGCCACGAATGCGAACCCAACCCAAATCCATTTTCCATTTTCCGCCCACCGCACAGCTAGTTAGGAGAAAAGCCTGGGACGCAGCTGAAGTTTTTGAGTTGGCAAGAAAATTGCAAAGCTATTGCATGGAAGAAGTTCCCATAACAATGACCTGAAGGAGTTTAGCAACTGTTTAAAAGGTTTTTGGCCCTCAAGTTTTGGCCAGTCTCCGAGCAAAGGTCAAACGACTTTTATCGCGAACTTTCGTGGCGAAAATGTAAATTGAGTGGGATCATGAAATTAAATATTATAGTATATTGTAAATATGGTCATCAACTAAAAGCCCCCAACAAATAAAAATAAACTAAACCTTGATCCTTAATCCTTGTTCCTTTCCTAACAGACAGCTGACAGAAGATAATTTAGTAATTATTAAAAGAGTTTCCCTCGAGGTAAGAGTCCAGCGTTTAGCTGAAGAAAATAAATGTTGGTTTCAGTGCCTGATCTAACCTACTTGCTGAAAGGTCTTAAAACCAATTGTGACTTAAAAATGAACATAAAAACCGTAATATTGGTATTGTTAATAAACACTATAGTCTTGGCTCTGAAGCTAGAATACTCCCTGAAACCTCTAGATGAACTAATCGAAAATCTGCGTTCGGATCGCGAAATCGAACTAATTTTTGAACTTCAGAATAATGTGGCCCGAAACTGCAAAATTGATGATTGGAATTCGCTTGGAATCCCCATACTAAGGTTTAATAATCTCCAAAAAATTGAAGTGAGAGAAAACTTCAATAGCGTTTATACCATAGCCCTGGTTTGCATAACCCAAGAATCTGACATCATTCTACTGAAAAATTTGGCAATGGCCTTTGAGGGCATGAGGCAGGAAAGGATCATTTTGTGGCTGCAGATGGAACCTACCTTGGAAATCTTAAAAAACATAGCCAATCTATCGGATGAGCATCATTTCACTGAGATGATTGTAATGCAAGCAGTTACTTCAGAAAATCCCACCGATAATCTCCATCGTCTTCAGCCCTTTCCAAGACCCCATTTTACCAGAGGATTATATAAGGACGATCGACTCGATTATCTTGGTAAAAATGCAACGGTGCTATCACCTTACGGAATACGTGTAAAATATTCCGAAAATATTCCGATAACACCAGAGGAACACAGGATTGTAGTCGAATTTGCCCTGAAATATAACCTAAATCTGAATCCTATAACAAGTGTCGATCCCTTAACAAAAGTTGATATACATTTTTACAAGAAAGTGGCAAACACTCATATGGATAGCGCGAATCCATTTCTCACAGTTGCCCTTTTGGTGCTGGTACCTTGTCCTAAAGAAAAAACCATTCAAGATATTCTCTATTTTGAAGTAATCTGGTGGGCGTTACCACTTTTTATTATGTACATAATTGTTGTAATATTGGAGTTGTTTATTTTGATGATGAGCCGTCGCCTTTATGGTGGAAACTTCAGGCTGAACATCCTTAATTCACTGCTAAACTTGCGAGTGTTTGCTGCTATCCTGGGCTTCGCATTCTCTGAATCGCGACGTTGGAACTTTTCGCTCCGGCACTTTTTTTTGCTGCTTAGTATTTTTGGTTTATTTTGCAGTCGCTTTTTTATGTGTAATTTGAATTCATATTTCATTAAACTCCCTCGATATGCTGAAGTGACCAACTTTGAGGAGTTACGAAAAAGTGGCATACCTTTAATAGCGGACAAATACATTACATCCTTTGTTTCGAATAATATAGACCCCAATTTCTTTGGCAACACTGTAACCAATATTTTTACAACAAGCTATATGAATCAAGTCGGATACATTCTTTCGTTAAATGACTCTTTTGCTTATATATTGGATAGAGACATGTGGGTCGCTTTCAGCAAATACCAGGAAAGAATGACTAGAAAAACATTTTGTTCCAACGAAAATCTACAATTAATTTCCTCTCGGACAAAAATGCAAATACTGCAAAGAAATTCAGTGTTTAAACAACCATTAACCAAACATGTTCAGAATTTAGTCGAATCGGGAATCACGAAGTACTGGAAGTCTACCAATCTCCTTCAATATATGAACGTCCTGAATATAACCATTTCAGCGAATGAAAAAAATTACCCGTCTCCTCTTTCGTTGAAAGACTTACATTTCGTATGGATTTTTCTTATTCTGGGATATAGTTTAGCTGTTGTAGTATTTTATATAGAAGTGTTTTGTATACTTTGGTGTTGATTTGAACGAACAAATTATTCAAGAAATGTAAAGATGTCTTAAAATTACACCCATAACTCAATAATTATTAGCCAATTATGACATTGTGCTGAAAATCGCTTTTGTATTTATTATATGTCTATGTATTATCTCAATTATCAATAAAGTAAAAAAAAGTTTAAGGTACTATGGAAAAAAACTCATTTAATTTAATTATAAACCTCTTTAGATATTAAGTCTCGATGCGCTCAACAAATTTATTTTTCTTATTACGCTAATGCATTTTCTTGGCAGCTGTCAGTTGATGGTTGCAGGACTTTTATCTTCATAATTTTACTTTGAACCTTTGCCAGCATTTAGTTCAATTTTAACCTCATTTGATTAAACAAGAAGCTCGGTGATGTCCTGGAAAAATATTGCACTACTGACGCTTCTCCTCAGTCAAGTAGTGGCTGAAATAAACGACAAAGACATACGTCTCACCTATCTGAACAAACTTCTTTGGAACATTAACAACTATTCTCTGATCGAAAGTATAATCATAATACAGCATCATAGGGATACCAAGTGCTCCCTACGGGAATGGAATCCTCGCAGATATCCAACATTCAGAGTGACAGAAGAAAGCGAAATAATGATCCCTGGAAAATGTAATAGCAATGCAGTGGCCCTCATATGTATGACCCAGTACTCGCATATTCGCCTTTTGGATACCGTTGCGTACGCCTATAAAAACATACGTGAGGAACGGATTATCCTGTGGCTCCAAGCAACACTTACACCAAATTTTTTAGCCAAAATCCTCGACAATATCAATAAATTTAAGTTCGCAAAAATGATAATTTTAGAGACGGTTCACAAAGACAACGAGCTCATTAAATACCATCGCCTTAAGCTGTTTCCAACTCCAGAATTCATCACGATCGAAAATGCATTAAACTTAAAAGGACAATATTTTTATGAAGGGAAATTCAATATGTATGGAGCTACGTTAAATGTGAAATCCTCAGACAACTCTGCTCTTTACCTACCAACAAAAGACCAAGATTGCTTTCCAAGAGTCCGGGTCGAGGATAGGGAAATCTTTGAATTGGGAGAAAAATACAACATCAGCTTAAAGCTGGTTAGGGATAACCAAAATAATACTGAAAACGTCGCCATTTCCCTAGATACTTATTTTATAACTAAGAATACTACCGCCCAGATGGGCCGATTTTCGACCCCATTCAGCTCCGCTTCATTGCTTCTTATCGTTCCATGTAGAAAGGAGATGAGTCTAAATGAAATTTTCAAATACATGGATTTCACGACCTGCTTTATACACGCAATTTGTATATATGCCATACTAATTGTCCTGGAGGGCCTAATCCAAATAGCAAATCGTCGCATCCATGGCCAGACACTTGAACTTACTTGGATAATGATCATCAATCTGCGCGCCTTCAGCGCCTTGCTGGGAATGTCCTTTCCCATTAGACGTCGGACAAGCCTCTCGCTTAAACACCTATTTCTGGCCATGAGCATTTTCGGGATGATATTCAGCAGTTTCTTCAGTTGCAAACTAAGCTCCCTGATGACAAAACGCTCTCTGATAGCCCAGGTAACCAACATGGAGGAGCTACGTGCTAGTGGATTAACTGTGCTCGCCGATTCCCATATTCGAGATTTTATTGAAACTGAATACGATGCAGAATACTTCCATAAAACTATTCCAAATCATGAATTTCGCCCGGACAGTGAACGCCATAAATTATTATTGTCGCTGAACAACACGTATGCCCAAATTATTTTCAAAACAAACTGGCCCATTTTTAATAAGTATCAGTTGTCTATGGGTCGAAAAGCTTTCTGTACTTCAACCGATTTGGTCCTCTTCGACACTCTACCAAAAGTGCATTTAACACTAGACAATTCAGCTATAAAGCATATATTATCGGAGTTCATTTTTTGGATTCAAGAAGCAGGCATCACGCAGAAATGGATAAATGATGCGATACATACATCCGTCAAAGCTATGAACCTGACCATGCAACGCGTGATTGAGCCAGGAGCTGTGCCTCTAACCGTTAACCATCTCAAGTGGACAGGATACCTCCTAATTTTCGGCCACAGTATAGCTGCAGTAGTTTTTTTACTAGAAGTCTTTCTACACCGTCAACAAAGACAAAACCAAAGGACTCGACCAGCTAAAAACGATAATGTTGTTTAAAAAGAAACTAAAAATCTTGCACTTAAAAATATTCAAAGTATTGCACTACTGTCCCAAAAAAACAAAAAAAATTATAAAAATTGCTTAGATTTGCATTCAAAATAAATAAATGAGTATACGCCACGTGAGCCAAGAGTCATAAAGCAAGAGACACCACTTTGCCTCATCTCTTGCTCCGTAACTCCCAGCTATGTGGATTATTAAATTTTTAAATTAAATTCCGGATATTAACGTGGCTAAATCTGACCCCGGGACATAATGCTTAAGTCTAACAAAAGCATTTTTGCATATTTACTTAAATAAAACCATTTTAACGATTTACGGTGCAAAATTTCATGCATTTCATGTCTCGTCCTTAATTCTGCATATGCGAGTGTGTGCTTGTGAGTGCTAGTGTGAGTGCGAGTGTGAGTGCGAGTGTGGGTGAGCTTAAATCAACATGCGTGCATGTGAGTGTGTGGGTGTGTGTGAGGAAGCATGAAAGGCCCTTGACCAAGTAACCATAAAGCATGAAGCATGCTGCAAATAAGTAAGGCTAGACAGTCTTACAGCCGGAGAGGGTGAAGGGTCACTGGTCAGGAGGATCTGCAAGCCCAAAGCCTTCTCAAAGCCGCCCCCTGTTCACGTTCTTCCATCGCCAGCCATGTTTCGAGTTTCATGTTTCGTTTCGTTTACGTTTCGAGTGGGCGGCCATGTTGCCGCCGGAGTGCGACAGAGACAGGGACAGAGACTGTGAGAGTGGGAGGCTGGAAAGGAGCTTCGAGGCGGAGTGGCGGGCAAGTCGAGGCTGCCGCTTGCAGCAGGAAACATGAAATTTTAATAATGTTTATAATGCCAAAAGGATTTGTTAGTCGACGCTGCACACTGAACTGCATATGTACTCACCCAATGGGGGGGGGGGGTTCCTTAAGTTTTAAATAAAAAAGTAATAACTTGCAAATTAAATGTTAAGTTGGCTTTACAATTAAACCAATTACATTAAAGGCATACCGAGTTTTCCCTTGTTTTTCAAGGAAACTTTGAAACTACCCTCGCTGCCATACAAATGCTCCATCGTGTGTCTATCTGTGTGGGTGCAGGCAAGAGGCTGTGTGTGTTTACTTGAACGTACGTTGCCATTAAGCGTGGTCGTGGCCGCCCCTGCCACATTCGATGCCCCAAAGAGGCTGCAATGACATATTGCGCCGCACAAATCCGCAAACAAACTTATATGAGTACCAAAGGATGAGAACAAACAAGCTATGCTGGCAGCGTCATTGACATATATATTCCATATCCATATATGTATATATATTTCGGGCCATGGCAGGACATGGCCGGAGCCCTAATGATGGACCCTGTGATGAAGATGATGACCGGGCCAGTCGTCAAAAGTCGAGTCCGTTTCAGTTTCGGCAGCTAAACCAGTTCGGGCCTCAGAGAGGTCAGGCAAACATCAAAGTCACTTGTCAACCTATCCGCTTGAGAGGCCCTTTCAACAGACACACGCCAAAGGACACTGGGAAAATAAAAGTACTGAAATCTAAACAAAATCTGTCATTAGACATATTTTTCTTTTCAATTGAGTGTCCTTTTATCGAACCAATAACCTGGGAATCTCAGGCTGCGATGATTAAGGCCCAACAACTTCTTTCGGCTTCCACTTCCACTTTTTATATTGAAATCAAATCAAAGCTACAGCTTTGGGCAATGGACCGTATGATTTTAATGTTGACCTGGCCAACACTTTTGGCCGTCTTATTAACTCCTGAGCTGTCTGCCGCAACAGGATATTATTAGATCCTCGCTGGGTTCCCACAGAGATGCAAATCTCCGCATTTTACCCACTTTGTGTTGTCTTTTGCTTATTGAAATTTCGTTTTACGACATTCGATATAAAATTTAATTAGGCAATTGCCTGGAAAGCACATGGGTCGATACGTCCCTATACGTATCCTGCTCCACATTGTCTGGAAACATTTTTCCCCTTGTGATATCCGCAGGGATCTCGCACACACACAGAGAGACATAAGAAGAACAACATCATTTGGGGATGAACGTGTGTTGGGGAAGCTAAAATATCTTTATTTTATGCAGCCCACGAAGAAGGGTAGTGTAGAAGTTGTAAATGAAAATATTTTTCACAAAAAAAATATTAAAATAAATCCAAACATTATTGGCTTAAAAATGGCTTGAAAAACTTAAAATTTGTTTATTAAATTATTTTTAATATAAGCACCAAAGAGTATTGACCTTAAGGCTTTGGAGCTTCCAACTTTTTGGTCTGTTCGCATAAATTTTCTGGCTTATCTTTTTATCGGTTGAGTAGAAAGCTTTAAAATGTTGCCTTGGCATTGGCCAAGTCCCCATTACCAAGCCGAAGCCAAGTTCATATTTTGCCAACTTTTCAGCGCCGCTCCCTTTTCGGATTCGGGGCCCAAAAAAACAAAGCAATTTCCTATCTATCAGATTAAACTATAAATTTTATAAAGTTGACTGCATATTCACGGCAATCGAAACGTAACGAATTTAAATGGCCAAACAACGAGTCGCAGAGCGCCAGAAAGTCAAGAGGCCAGAGACCATCGAATAGGGAAAAGGGAAGGGGGTTCGGATGAAGAATGGAGCCATGGAGTCATGGCAGTCATCTCAGTTATGGAGCCATGAGGCAAGGAAGGGTGTGGGCCAATTGAAATGAAGCCCGAAGCGATTTCGAAAACTCAATGGCTTGAATTTTATGAGTTTTTGCCGCTCGTCGTCGGCTTCTAGCTTCCAGTTTTCAGATCTTCACACCCCGACTCCGATTCCGCTTCCTACCCAATTTTTGGTTATTAGTTTTTTTTTTCAAAGAAACCAGCCTCCATGTTATGGGTGTCACACTACAGAGAGAGAAAATAATATAGCTTTAGCTCCTTCCGGTCCGTATAAATAATAGAAACTTTAGTGATTAAAACACTGTACAACGGTGTCAATTTTCAAGGACCTTACTAAATGAAATTTGAAATAAATTATACCAAAATATTCTTTTTCAGTGTTTAAGTCTGTTTTCTCCTTCCATATCCTTTTTTTTTTGTTGTGTTTGTGTTTGTGGCCGTGCCGCGACATTATCGACTCCCAGGGACTTGATGCCGCGAGCTGTTAATTTTGTGTGTGTGATTTTTTGGGACCGAGAGTCCCGAAGGGCGGCACGTGTCCTGGCAATAACCATAACCAGGGTCAGCTAGCTTTTTGCTTTCCACCATGTTTTTTTTTTTTGCTGTGCTCTTAAGCCCTGCTTACTAATTATCACCCGAAAAAGTATAAAAAAGAACTCATTTCCGTAGAACTGTTTGTTCGCTTTCCTATTAACAAAAGTTCTACATTTATTGTTGTTTTTGGTTGTTTTCATTTTCATTTTCATTTTTGGCAAATTATTGGCGAAGTAATGTTTTCCCTCATCGCGTTTCCTTTTTTCAAGAGGGGAAGGATGCCCCGCGCTTTGATTAGGAAAATTAGCGACAGACGCGAAATTGTCGAGTGCCGAGAAAGGGGGGATGGTTTTATAAATGAAACTCGAGGGTTGGTTGGTGGTTGCCAGCGGATAGAGGAGGATTTGTTCCAAAAACTTGAGCGTTGAGTTAATTAGCAAAATTGTAGCAGCAGATAGCAACCGGATAGAAGTTTTTAAAGCAATTTACAAGCGTAAATTGTAACTTTTTGACTTTTATCAGAGTGGCGAATGTGTGTTTTGTAAATGTGTTTTCTTTGCTCTTAGAGATGGAACTAGGGTATTGTTTAATGCATACTGTTATTTATGTATTTGATTAAAAATAATCAAATTCAAAGTCCATTAACAACGATTAAAATAAAAGTGCTTAACCAACAACCAACTGCAATTATTATCTCAACGTAACTGATCCCTAAAATACCATTCGATAAACTAAATGCACTTGCCATTTCCTTCTCAAATATTTGATAAATTAAATTTAAATTTGGCAAACTCTTTGGTATTTATTCCCCATTTATAGCTGCCGGATATTGCCAACAATTCGCAGCGTTAATTGCTGGCGGGAGGGGGCGTGGCAGCAAGACTTCTGTAATTTGTATATGATAAGTCATTGAGCTGCCTTCTCAGCCAAGGAGGGCGTGCCGGAGGGATGGCGGAATTTTAAATGTTTGAAGGGGTCGAAGGGCGTGAAGTGTGCAGCGGGGGTGTGCAGGGAGGGGCGTCAGATCGCTGAGCGTTGGCTGGTGGCTATTAATTTGAGCTTAGTTCTGCGGTGCTCGGCAACAAAGTCGGATGAAAGCCGGCAAATTAAAGTTAAACTTGCGACTCCTGCCACGCCCACTCAATTATGCAGCTCACACAAACACACAATAGTCGTTTATCTGCAAGTGCCAGTGTATGCGTGTCTCTCTGCGAGTGTAAGTGTATGTGTGGGAATGTTTGCTTTGTTGTTAAATATTTCGTTTCCGCTGGCGCAAGTTGAGCTCCGTTCTCCATTTCCCATTCCCTGTCCTTGGTTGCTTGGTATGCAAAACGAGGCGCTGCCAGTGTCAGGACTTTTCGTCCTGCGTTCGCAATAGTTGCCGCAACCCAGCAGCACTACCAGCGCCAGCAGTAGAATCTCCAAAAGGAGTAGAACCAGAAGCAGAAGCAAAAGCGGCAGCAGGAGCCAATGCACAGAAGCAGCTACCCTGATATTACACACAAGTGTCGGGGCATAAGTTGTTCCTGTGCTGATTCTGCTTCCTCCTTCCTGGCACGCACACTTGCCAAAGTCGAAAATTCAATTTCCTGTTTTTCGTGTTTGTATGTGAGCAAACCTATTTTTTTGGAGGCCCCCACTCCAATTTCAGCACATGGAGAAATATTTTTAAATTTCAAAAAACTAAGATAAAATAATAAAATATTAAAAAACCAGAGCATAATAAGCATTAGACAGCATTGATATTTTATATATGTAATCTTTAAATTTTGTGTGACTTTTAACACACTTTCTCCCTTTAAATGTTCCCTAAAAAACAGACAAATTAACCTTGTTCCGGCAAATATTCGCAGTGCATTTTTAGTCCTTTGAAGGCCCCACTTGCCAGCTTGTTCTGTGTTGGTTTGTTTGGCGTTTTGCATTTTGCATTGTATTAGACGTGCATTTTGCATGCCCAGCGTGAAGTGTGCAACGTGAGAAGTCGACAGGGAAAAAGGGAAAAGCCGTATGAGCAGGACCGTCAAAGGGAAGCCAAGATCTTCTGCTCCAGAACGCCATTCTTCTCTCTGTTCTCGGCGGGGGCACACACGCGAACCACTTCCGGCCCGGTCGCCATATGCGTGCCACTGCCGCCCAGTCCTCTTCGGTCCTGGCCAGCCACCCCATCCGCACTCCTTTTGCAAAAAAAAAAACCCTTTTCATCCCATATCTAAAAGTGTTGGCAACGTTTGCCAAAACAATTGTTAGCCCTTGTCGCTAAAGCCGGGCGACCAGCAGGCGTCACAGCACTTTTCAGTGCAATTCTTGTATTAGAAATTCATTTTCATGGCGAAACAAAGAGGGGGGTGAGTGTGTTGTTTGAGGGGCGGTGGAGTGAAAGGTGGGGAGTGGCAGCAACTGGATAAGGTCCGGCAAGCGGATATACGACTATCAGCACGTCTGCCCAAAGCAAAGAGTTATTTTCGGAGTGAAAAGAGTTGTTGTGGATTTAAATAAGCTCATGTCATCCAAAAGGGGAATCTTGTGCGCTCCAACATATTTTTAAAGTGTTGCTGCTTATAATATTCAATTTCCAATTTCCAAATCTTAGAGAGATTCATGTGGCAGACCGTGGCAGTCAGAATAGATGTGATATTGAATAGATGTGAGTAGATTGAATAGATGTGCAGTCAGAATAGATGTGATACATAAATTGAGTGCACTCGTGCTTAAAGTTGCTAGAGTTTACCTTGTCATACTTTTTTTTATTACTTTTAGATTTTTGGTTTTATTGGAAGACGAAGCCGCAGGACAGGTAACTAAGGCAGTAAATGACAGTAAATGATTGAACTGGCCCGCCCCGACCAGTGACAAAGTAAGACTTCTTACGTGACCCAAGCCAGAGACCCCATTCCGTTGCCCAATCCTGGATCCAGGATACCCCGACACATGATTTCGAATTCCATGCAGGTAAAAATTCTGGCTCTGAAGATTGCAGCCAAAGCCGGAGTCGAAGCTATGAAAAAGTGGCAAAGCAATTCAGATTACTGCAGGAGGAGCAGTCGGGAGATGCAATGAATTGAGCTGTGAAAGCTGAACGACAGAGAGAAAAAAGAGTCCAATCATAGTCATTTTTTATGGATCAGACCATAGAATATATGAATGCTGTTATCCCTGAGTTAACCAATCAGATTCTCGCCCAAAAAATGTTTCGTTCTGTTTGCAATTTAATAAACTATTTTCCCAGTGTACGAAATATGAAATATAACTGCGGCAAGTTCGGAAGCGGAGCTTAAGAACAATGCAAGCAGGACGGCACGTGCTGGGTCTTGGACTATGCCCCCAACCAACAAACGTACCATTCATCATCATCATCAAAGGGCTCAGCATCGGAGCGTGATTATCCCCATCGAAGGAGGGCCATTAGCCGGATCCTAGATCCTTCTATATACTGCAATTGCAGTCGGGAATGAAAATTCACGCTCGAAATATTTTTGCCTTTGTTCGCGACTGGCGAACTATAATACAGCTGTAATACGTGATGGTGATTTGGTTGTCATTATTTTGTGTGCCAAGAGCTGAGTAATCAATGAAATTGTCACACAATTATGGGAAAAGTGATTGAAGGGAAAGGGATTTAATGCCATCATGGCCAAAATGGTCTGAAAGCTTTCAACTACAGGAAATAACTGAGACAAATTAGAAGGGGTTTCAAAATCTTTTTACACTTGAACGAATTGGAAAGCTCAACTTTAATATGAGGTGAAACAAAAACCAATATCAGAATCATAATCAGAATCATATCCAAATGCAAATCTTCATAAGTACCGACCCTTTGTTTATTTCTCTTCGGCGTGGCCAATTTTGAAACAAGAACAAGAAAAGTTGTATATCAAACCACAAATTGGGCCTCGTAAATCCCACTAAAATGACAAAACAATATAATATCGCCCGGCCGTTCCCCGACAATTTCTGGACTAACAAGGTTGAGTTTTATGGGTCCACTCCAACTAAGAGTGGAAATGGAGAAAGAGATATATGTATATCCAGGGCCAAGGATAAGGTAGAGGAGCCCTTCCTCGCATATTAATATGAGGGAATTTTTGCATGCACTGCACAAACAAAACGTATAAATTCATGAGCAACAGAAACGATTTAGTTAAGCCGCTAAATTGCCTAAATTCGATGAACGCACAGCCGCAACAAAGTATTCCTTTTTTGTTGGGGGGATACGAAAAAAATGTGAAAATCAAGCCAAGTGCAAATACTTTAGCCCGCCTGCGGTTGGGAATGGAAAAGGAAAGGGATACTATGGTGGGTGGTATGGTTTCAACCCAAACCACAACAGCAAATATTTTTGCCAAAAACATACACACACATATACATATATAAATAAAATAAAAGGGCGCCAAGGCGAAGGCATAAAAATTTCATCGATTTCCGGTTAAAGGCAAATATTGTAACCATAAATATGAGCTGACTATAAATATTGTGGGATGACTGGAGGGTACTGGGTGGTGGGCAGGGGAGAGGTTAAATAGGAGGGGAGGTGTGCGTGCGTGAGGGTTAAATGGGAGGCGCAAAATCTGACGGGGCGTGGCACTTTCACGCCAATGTGGCGATAATGCGATTGCTTTCGGCTTTTGCTAGGCTGCGCCCGATTACATTTCGATTTGATTTCGATTTGCCTTTGCTTTTTGCATTGCCAACGACATCCCCGCCATCGAGTCAACATTTTTATTTTATTTTCATTTTCTACTGCCAGCAGAGACAAAATTTAAATTGTTTTTGCCATCGGCGGAAAACAAATTCTAAATAAACTGGGACGTGACAAACGAATTTTACTTCCACTTCAATGGTTTTGGCTAAAGTGTTCTACAAAAAAAATACACATCTATAAGATTAAAAATTTTTTGGAATAAGATAGAAAAGAGTTTTCAGCTTAGGATTTTCAATAAAGTAACAAATTTCAAATATTATTTATTTGGTTACTTTAAAATATTTTGCACCCAATATTTTCCAAGTAAATGTTGTAAAAATATTTCACGAAAATCACTTTTAAAACAATACTCCCGTCGTAGTTACCCGCAAAGCCATACTTTTTGGCTCGCCCATTTGTTTACCACTTGGCTGTGGAACAAAAGCTGTGAGTTTTCGTATCATTTTGAGACTTTTAGTCAAATTGCAGAATCTGAATCCAAATCAGAAGCTGAAACTGAATCAGAACCAAATACATAGCCCCGAATCCGGCCCACATCCCAAAACCGAAACAGAAACATTTGGTGGTTGTGGCTGACGGGCGACCAAACCAGACCAAACCAATACGGCTAAGTGCCTGGGAGGCAATCACATAGCCATATTCGGATTTGTATTTATGCCTGGCCCTGATGGTAAACAACAAATTTCCATTTGGCCATCAACAAAGCCGCTGCCGGGCTGTTTGCAGTCAAAAATGTGCCATATGATGGGATTAAACTATATTAAATGTTAAATAAAAAGTCTTTCCATTTTAATAGTTATAATTTCAGGAATTATTTAATACACATTTGGAGAAGGTGGTGAAAAAACAAGGACCTCCCCTCAATTCCATTATTAAAAATCGTTAAGCAGCAATCTTCTTTAGAAGTCTTTATTGTCTCACTTGGCCACCACATTAAGTTAATGCATTTATCTTCCCAACCAAATGACGGCTGTCATAGTTCCACCACATGACTTTTAGAGCTTCTTGCTTTTTTACAAATTTCATGCATTCCAGTTTAGACCACGTCGCCCTAAGGAAGTAAGAATGGCCTTTAAAGTAGCTCTACTACTCATCATCTTTCTTGGACCAGTATTGGCTCAAACAAACGAAAGTCGCCATTTGGTGTTTTTAAACAAGCTATTTAAAAAATTTAACAAAATTCTCGATGTGAATACGTTAGTAGTTTTTCGTCATCATCGGGACAGCAGCTGCATGTTGCAAGATTGGAACCCTCCTAGTACGCCAATACTCCGAGGGACAAAAGACAGCAATTTCAAGATCCTGGGAAACTTCAATCACTTGGCATTGGCCCTCGTCTGTATAAAAAACGAATCCGATGCCGCGCTCTTAGGCAATGTGGCCGAGGCGTACGAGAACATATTTGAGGGGAGGGTAGTCCTGTGGGTTCAAGCAAAGCTCACAAAGAACCTCAAAGCCGAAATAGTTATGCAAATGAAAAAGGTTGATTTTCATCCAATTCTTATAATGGAGATGCGACAAAAAGTTGCTGTCTATCGTCTTGAGATGTTTCGGGAGCCAACATTTATACGCCTAAAAAATGTTCTCAGGAGCCAAGAATTTCTATTTATGGACAAAATGAGTTTTAACGGAATGACGACCGAGGTGCTAAGCGATCTGGAATATGAGAGTCCAGTTTCAAAATTCTACAACAAAAGTGCGGATAGCCTATCTAGATTTGGAACTAAAAGAAGAGAAATTACGGAGTTCATTCAGAGATATAACATAACCATGAAGATTGATTACGGATTCAATAGAAGCTTTGCTAACAATACTAATGTTGTCTCCTTGGGCTTTGTGAATCCTTACAGATCGTTCTCCTTGATTATAATAGTTCCCTGTGGTGCCGAAATGAGCCTGAAGGATATTTTTAAGCATTTGGATGGACAAACCTTGTTAGCGAACATTTTGAAAGTGTACGGCATACTCATAATCGTCGAGACTGTCATCCGAGTGCTAACTTATCGAGTATACGGGGTAGGCAGCGGATCAAGATGGATAACTCCAAGGACTGTTGTGAATCTCCGAGTGTTTCGGTCCATACTCGGAATGTCATTTCCCATTGGTCGACGGACCAGTCTTCCGCTCCGACAGCTTTTTCTGGCCATGAGCGTTTTTGGAATGGTATTCAGCACATTTTTTGGGTGCAAGCTGACTTCTTTGATGACAAAACACACCTGTAGCACCCGTGTGAATAACATGGAGGAGTTACGTTCCAGTGGACTGACCTTGATCGTGAACCCAAGAGTGCGCAAGTTCATTGAGACAAGGCTTGATCCTGATTTCTTTAAAAAAATTCGAGGCGATACCGTATACTTGACCATTGATGAGCGAATCAATTTGATGAATTCTATGAATACGAACTTCGCCCAAGTAATGTTTGGAGAAAGTTTCTATTATATAAACAAGGTCCAGCTGCTCATTGGAAGAAGGGTATTTTGCACCTCAAAAGATTTGGTTATAGCCGAGAATTTGCCACGAATTTTCTTTTTGAAGAATAAATCTTATACCAAATGGATTTTTAACTATTTTGTGTTACGTATTCATGAGTCGGGTCTGAACGAAAAATGGATTAGAGATGAGATGAATCAGTTACTGAAGTATCTACACGCAGGACCTAATTCCAACCATAACGTTCCTGTAACCGTCTGGGACCTAATGTGGACAGTATACCTTTTATGTTTCGGTTACGGCTTGTCCATAATTATATTCTTAGTCGAGTTGTATTTATATGAAAGACAAAGAAATCGAATGATATAACTCTTTACTCTTCATACACAACAATTTTTAAAACGCGCATACATAAGCTCTTGCAGATTAATTAACCCACGGCTATTTATATCAAGTATACGCCGTGTTATTTAAACTTTAAACTCGAACCACTCTTATGTAGATCAAAGTCAATCACTTCGTTTGCTGTGCTTTTAAATATGCAAATAAATTCACCCTATTAAACATATTATTTGTGCACGAGTTTTAATAACTAACATTTAATGAGCCCCACCGAACCAAACAAATAAGTTTCCGAAGCCACTGCGCGGTAACTGGCGAGAGCTTAAAACTGATTAAAATGAATGACGTTAAGCGGCGGGCGTATTTTAATTATTTAATGCTAATTAATATGTTTTGTAAAACCACAAAAGAAGCCATAGCAGCACCAACAACTACCACAGCGACAGCTGCCAGCTATTAACATTTCATAATGAGTTTTGCATTTAATTTTGTCAAAGCGTGCTAAGCTCTGTTGACAGGCGTAAAGGATGTGCGATGTACAATGTGTGTGTGTATCTTCCAGATACATGTGGCGAACTATTGAGACAGACTGTAATTAATTTGTTTGTTGACTTGGCAACCAAACGGATAGTGGGACGAAAATTGAAGGGGGTGGTGGTTGCGTGGGGCGCAGTTGGAGAAAAGTGATGTGTATGTGTGTGAATAATTTGCGGGCTGCTCGTCAACTTTTCTTTGCATATCACACAGCTGTCAGAAACCGAAAAGTGTTGGCTTAGTTTTTGATATTTTGTTTGACAAAATACACAGAACGTCTTGAGAACGACATCTTGTCGGGGAATTGAAAATAAAGTACTTGGGTTGTTCTGAAAAATGGCAAAACCTGAAGTTTTTAGTTGATTCTAAAGATGTTTGAAAATTAAGTTTTCAAAGAACTTTTCATAAATTACCATGGATTGAAAATGGAGATAATCATTTAATTTTCCTCGTTAAATGTAAAAACAAAAAACTCAATTTTGGAACGTCCTTCTGTTTAACCTCTCTTTCCTTTTAAATTCCCCCAACTTGCTACTGATTTATGCTGTACATTAATATTTTAATGTCTTCATTGCTGGGGACTAGGCAACAAAAAATAAACAAAAAGCCTCTGTCTCCAGTTGAGAGTCCTTTGCAATCCATTAAACGTTATCAGCTAGTGGCACAGTCCTGGCCCGTTCCGGGCTCATTTTGAAGCACCCCAAGAGCCCCTCAAAAAATAAGCCCACCCACCCCCAGTGCGACTGTTTACGCACATTTGTCTTGTGCCGGGTAAGGCCCGGGGAAAAGTTTTTGAAGGCTGGCCAAACTAGAACTACACGGAGGCAGCCAGAGATAGAGATGGATAGAGATGGGAACCAGGATACGGAGCAAGGAGTAGGCAAAAGGTTTTTCCTGGCGCCTTTGGCAAAATTCAATTATAGCAAATCGTATGCAAATGAGTTTGGGGCCTGCAAAAGTTAAACAGCAAAAAGTGGGCGCCGCCCCACCACCTCTTCATCGCCCGGAAACGTTTTCAATTTCCAAATTGCATTTCCTTTTCTGGTTTCTGGTTCTTTTCCATATACGGCTATATGTATGTGTGTCAGAATCCTTTGGATTTGCTGGCTTTTTGTTGCACTGCTTAACTGCATTAAACGTCACACCTACACGTGTTAGTCCTTGCAGCCTTACACCACTCGCCGCCAAAGTCATTATTCATTTTTCACTTTGTTATTTCGCAACGTGTGCAGAATTCCATTTACGTTTCTAATTTAATTTTTTAACTCGTCCTCGCTCTCCTCCCACCCTCCTCCCAATGTGGTAAAAACAGGAAAATATTTTTGCCAGCGCTGGCTTATAATTAGTTTGTAGAAACTCCTACCTGACACTGGGCTAATTATTAGCTTTTATAAAATATATTATAATGAGAGCCACGCTGTTTATTTCAAAGTTTCATTCACATATGGCAGCAAAGGTGTATGCCACGTTTGATGTCTGAAAACGAGAGGAGTCATAAAAATGTTTCAAAAATGAAATCCACACTTTTGGGATTGTAGATCATTTTGCATATGTTTAGCAACTTTATGGTGGAATATCCAACATTTTGTAAGCGCATTTTACAAGCAAATAAAACCGATTTTGTTGACCAATTAAATGCGACTTAAATTTTTCAGAACCTCCAACACACAGATGCTCGTATGGCACTCGAATTGCCAGCCAACTGCACAATTTTTCAATCAACTAAAAATGTTTAGAATGGCTTATATTCATTCGCCAACCGATCGAACCAAGCTGCCTCCCCCATTCAGCATCCTCCATTCCATGCCCCCTCGGAAAATGTGTGCCACTGATTGAATGTGCATATGTGTGTGTTTCGCAGTTGCAAAAATGCCATAAAATAAAAATGTCAAAAATATACGAGAAAAAAAATAGAAAGGCTGGAAAACTGCAAAATACAGGGAGTGGAGGGCTTGGACGAAGGCGAATGAATGAAAAGGGGTGCCAGAGTGAGGGAGGGACCCCGTCTGGGGGCGCATGAAATTGCCATTTCCAATTAACGCCATTGCAAAAATAGTTAAATGTTCACAGGACGATGGCAAAACAACAGCAACAATAACCACCAACCCCGGGAAGCAAAGAAAACAAAACGAATGGGTCTGCATAAATGGGAGAGGTTGGGTGTGGTGGCGAACAAAAGCATGGAGAAACCCCTTCGTGGTGACAGTGGCCACCAGTGGCTGCCATTCCAACTCCCGTTACTGCACCCATTTTGGTTACTACTCGCGTTTCCGTTACCATTCGCATTTACGGCACCTGTCCTCTCGCCATTGCTGATGCCAATTTTCGACAGTGGCAGTGCCAGTGGCTTACTACCGAATTTTTCGCAGCTATTGCTACTGCAGTTAGCGGTATGTGCAACTAACTCTATTAACGAACCGGAAACGGAAAACATACTTACTCACACAGACAGACATGGCTGGTAAAAAATGAAATAGAAGACCCTTTTCGAAAACTTGCAATTATTTTAAAGCTATGCATGCAAGAAATTATTTTTATTTTTAAATACGATTTCATAAAAATAAAATAAATATTTATTCAAGAAATATAGGAATATATAGGAAGGACTTGAAATAATTTCGTAAACATATAATTTTTTACAATTCTATTCTATATAATAGAATACTGTGTTAATCTAACATGTAGATTTGCTATTTGAAATGAATAAAATTCTATATAAAAATTATATTCTTGTGGCTTGTACATATCTTAAATTTTCCACCGAAAACTGTTTTTCAAGAGAGCCTGAAAATGACGAAAAAAATGGAAACTCTCTTTTTTCAAGTTGGTGTTTATTCTAGGCCCCGCAACGATGTCATGTTGACCGAGTTTTTCCTTTGCTGTGTGTTGATAACGTTTGACCGTTTTTAAATGTCTGCCAGCCCATGCCCCCCATCATACCACCCACCCTGCCCCCCTGTGGGGCATCTCCCCGCATCCCAAACACACTTTCCGGTTTATTTGCACGTTTCTATTGTCGGGACTGAACCTGCGTTTAAAAAGTAACTCGACTTTTATCGATTTAATCAAGCGTCGACTGTCAGTGGGCGGAATGTGTTTTTTTTCGATTCGTTATGGGGGATACGACCCCCCCCCCTTGGGGGGATACGACCAGAACGAGGGGTGAACGCCAGCAATTTCCATACGTAATTGCACTGTAATTGACAATTTATTGTGTCAATCGCAATCGAGGCGCAATGCCGCATCGCATCCAGAGATCCGCCAGCGGTGTGTGGCACGTTTAATTAACAAGGCGACAACGATGCCATCGGTTAATCGATGGTTGGAGGTGGCAAGCGGATAGAGAGTGGAAATTTAATCTGTTTTTTAAACGAGCCAGATAACTTGAAGCAATCAAGTGGAAAATCAAAAGTAGAAACGGCACCTGATCAGGTGCAACCTGATGGAAAACCCGCCTGACATACACGTTGAAAGCCAGAGATTCAATTTAAATGCTATGAAGTTTACGATTTTTTGTTTTTAAACCAAATAGGACATAGCTCTCATACTATTTCAAAGTATTGTTATCTCTAAATGCCACATTTCTTATGTTATCCCATTTCTTTAGGTAATCCCGGCTTACCTTTGAAACAAAGAACCTTGGGTAATTTATAGCTGGCATCCGAAGCATATCGGAGCTAATCAAAGGCCATCAAGCTGGCGGCTCACTAATTATTATTATTGGCCATCCCAACCCTATCGGATCACAGCCTGTTGCACAGTCTGCCTCCACGCTTCCCTGTCCTGGGCACGCCCTCGCCAGTTGGTAACACCAGATGCAGACAGGGCTTCCATCACCTGGTCCTGCCAACGTATCCGGGGTCGTCCTCTCCTCCGTTTCCCGACGATTACCGCATCAAATACTTTACGAGCCGGAGCGTCTTCTTCCATACGGGCGATGTGACCCAGCCAGCGGAGTCTTTGAATTTTGACTCGGCTAACTATTTCAACATCCCCGTACAGCTCATACAGCTCGTGGTTCCATCTGATGCGATAAGCATCGCCAACGCAGATTGGGCCAAAGATTTTGCGGAGAATTTTTCTCTCGAACACTCCAAGAGCAGCTGTATCGGATTGCACCACTGTCCAGCACTCCGCACCATATAAGAGTACTGGAAGAATGAGCGTCTTGTAGAGTGTTAGTTTTGCCTGTCGAGAGAGGGCTCTACTGTTAAAGTGCCTACTGAGCCCAAAGTAGCACCTGTTGGCAAGTGTGATTCTCCGCTTAATCTCCAGGCTGACATCATTTGTGCTAGTTATTGCAGATCCAAGGTAAATAAATTCCTTGACGGACTCAAAGCTATGGCTGCCTGCAGCTAGCTGGGAATCAAGACGCCGCGATTCTCTGCTAGAGCACACCATAAACTTTGTCTTGTCCATGTTCACTGCTAGTCCTACTTTAGCTGACTCTTTTTCAATAGCCCCGAAGGCTGCTGTAACATCACGCTTGGTTCGGCCAATGATATCAATATCATCGGCGTAGCCAAGGAGTTGGACACATCTGTTTGTCAGAATTGTGCCCGTCCGATGCACACCAGCCTTCCTTATAATACTCTCCATTAGGATGTTGAAGAGCATACAAGAAAGCGAGTCGCCTTGTCTGAGACCACACTTGGTATGAAAGGTTTCGGATTGGTCATTTCCTACCCTGACAGAGCTGATGGTGTTGCTCAATGTCATCATGCAAAGCCGTATCAGCTTTGCTGGTATACCAAGTTCAGACATGGCGGCATGTAGGCGATCTCGCCGTGGACTATCGAATGCAGCCTTGTAATCGACGAAGAGGTGATATGTGTCGATTTGGTTTTCATAGGACTTCTCCAGGATTTGGCGCAAGGTGAAAATCTGGTCAATAGTGGATTTGCCAGGCCTGAACCCGCACTGATAGGGTCCAATCAATGCTTCAGCATGGGGTTTCAGGTTTTCACACAGTACGCTCGTAAGGACCTTGTATGCGACTTGTAAGGCGGCGTCTTTTGCAGCTGTAGCGTCGCGACACTCCTGGTCGTACCATGGATTCCTCGTTGGGGTACGCTGGAATCCAATGACCTCTTCTGCAGAAGTTCGCAGGGAGTGGGATATGAGCGCCCACATATTGTTGATGTCTTCAGGTGTTGGAGTTGCTCGGCTCAGTAGGCCTGAGACTTGGGTGGAGAATGCATCCCTTGTCCGTTGTGATTGCAGCTTCCCGATGTCCAGCTTTCTTAACAGTCCTCGACGTGCAACCTTCGCAACACATAGCCGTGTGCGAATCTTAGCTGCAACAAGATAATGGTCGGAGTCGATGTTGGGACCCCGACAGGATCGCACGTCGAGTACGTTAGATGCATGCCTTGCATCGATCACAACATGATCGATCTGATTTCTGGTCAGTCGATCAGGAGAGAGCCATGATGCCTTATGTATGTCCAAATGACGAAACCCAGTACTACGAACTACCATATTATGCGCTGCAGCGAAGCCTATTAATCTGAGACCATTGCTCGAGGTGGTCTCATGTAGACTAAATTGCCCGACGGTGGCTCACTAAACAGCCCGCTAATAGTGCCTTCCGTCAAGGATTTATGTTCGCTCCGTTGGGCAGTCAGGCGTCAAGGATCGAGGCATCCTGAAATCGACGCATCCGAACATCTCGGGCTCATCAGCATCCATCTTCGAGGCGTTGCCCGGTCATGGGTCTCTAATTGGCCATGGACGAGGGCTGTCCTTGGGCCCACTCCTTTGTTGATTAACGTGCCCACCAATTACGCGGCCCATATATATCGATGGAGGGCACTGGGAGAAAAAAAATGGTGGCCTTTTGAAAAAAATGAATATTTAAAAATTATTATATTTAATTAAATAAGATGGTAAGCCAACTACCAGTTACTTTAGTAAACAAAAATTTTTTATTTTTTTTAAAAACTATTTCTTTTAGTGGACAAAAGAGGCTTGGAACGAGGAGCCACCCATATCGACATGGTCAGTGATAAAGTGTGCGTAACAAAAGCTAATAATTGCCAAGGCAACGTGGCTGGCCACGGTGAAAAGTCGCCGCCCCCCGCTTCCCAGAAACCGTTGCCATTCGTTGAGTGGCCAAAAACTTTGGCATCATAATTTATAGCTGCGTTAAACAAGCGAGGATAACAAATTAATTTTGTCTGGGGCGAAAGCACGAGGAGCACAAGCGGGCGCGGGGACAGGAAAAAAAACCGCATCTCAGGACGATGCCAGGACTTATGAGCACGACGTTTACTCTCGAATTTCTTAGTTGGGCCAATTAATTTCTAAAGTCAGGACGTGCTTCGGTCCAGGTCCTGGTTCTCGTCCTTGTTCTCTTCCTCATGCCCACCATGATTTTTCCTCCATGATAGTCCTGTGTGTGTTTGGGTCGAGATGGCTCGTAAATCTTAACGAACGAAAAGCAAAATTCCTACGCATCTCTCAACAGGAACACACTCGCGAATCCCGCTCATAAATATAAGTTCCAATGGCCATCGCGGCCAGGAAGGAGAAATGTAGCCATTTGAAGCCGTCTAATTTAGCCAGGTGAAGGATGGGGTATGCTGGACAAACAAGAGGCGTTTGGTTTCAATATCCTTAGAGGAGATGGGTTTTAAAATTATTTTGAAATAATTTATATAAAATGTAATAATCAAGTGACAGCTAAGAGAAGGATTTAAGGAAGAGGAACAATAAATAAACTGTTTCATGACATTTAATTATTTTTTCATATTTTCTTAACATCTCTTAAGTTGAATTCAAAAATCCTTTAATAGTACATTTGTAGGTGATTACAAATTCTATCAAATATTCGAATCGAATCCGATTGTTAATCCACCATTTGCGACTATAATAACCATTGTTTGTGTTATGCGGGTCGAAGGGGAGTTCTGGCCAAGAGAAATACGTCAAAATATTTGGCATTCGATGCGATATTCGCCACGTTCAGCAGTTCAGTGGCAGTGGAACGCAGGTTCTAATATTTATGCCCCGAATGCTTGGCTTTGGCTCTTGTGTTCCATCCCTTGCCCAGCACCTCCCCGCTGTTGGCCAACCCCTTGACTCATAACTATGCGCTGCCATTTCTAATCGCAACTTGTTTTGTTTTGTTTTGTTTTATTGTCGCACAGTCGAGCAAAACACATAAATCTCGTTCATGACTTGGTCTTGGATGCTGACTTGTCTGCCCCCGCCCCCAGGGCACCGCCCATTCCGGGCCACGCCCCCACATCTTATGTGACCAAAAGGTGTTGATAACGTTGTTCTCCGGCCCGGACTCCGGATCCGGGCTGTACATCTTAATCGTAATGCAAAAGTTGTCAAGTTGATATGTAAACGAAAACGTGCTGCAAATATTTGCTGATGCCAAATTCTTTTCCATCTCCATTTCGCTCGAGTCGAGTGTCATGTCAGAGCAATTTTTCTAATTTATGAGCCAAGTCTGCGAAATGATAGCATACATTGGCAATAAAAACGAAATAACATCTTAGAGTGCGAAAGAGATTACAATCCATTTGGGGCATCAAGGCTTTTCCACTTTAATGAGTAGTTTCGTATAAAAATGTACCTCTTGTCTATGATCCCAGTTTTTAATTTCATTTTTACATAAATGCGTAATCGAAAGCCCAACTAGTTGGCACACTCAACATAGTTTTTTAATTACTGGAAAATCAAAAGCGCATAATACTACAACGCTGAACTTTTCACAACAACGGAGCGGATGGGGCTTCAGGTTTCAGGTATGGAATTTGGCCAGAGGGCTTGTCAGTAAACCAGACTCATGCACTAGCCCGCCCCCACTTCGAATAAGTATTAATCCACATCCGAGTTATAATTCATACTGATTGTATGAACATTTCAGCTTTTATGTGAACCGTAAAACTTTACTTCCTGACTTTTCATCAGCCCCGGCCAGCGTGCCACCTCATTTCCCCCGGCATTACTTTTTTTTAGCCACACCTGCCAGGGCTTAGCCACAGATACATATGTGTTCGCTGTCCCTCCCCTCTCTCTTCCTTCGTCCTTCTATCTTCTATCCCTATCTCATTCTATATTTTTGTGCTATTCAGATTTCAACTGTAAAGTTGGGGAACATTTTCAATTTCTACCTTTCCTGTGGCATACGATATTTTTGTGTGTGAATAGTTTTTTACTGTAATTCCAGCAGTTACAGTTTTGGCCAAACTCTGCTACTCTCGTACCTTTGGTTACAAAAGGCTTATTCACACGCACACAGACCCACACACATACTGGCTCGGAATGAGCGACTCTGTGTAGTTGCTTCCGTTTCCGTTGCCAACTTTGTCCTTTCATTTTACAGCCGAGGACGAGGTGGCTTTCTCTTGATTCTACGTATATATCATTATTATTAACCCTGGAAACAATGCACTTTAAGGAAATTTAATTGTATAATTTTATGTAATTTTTTATGAGTGGTTTTTGTTTAGGTTATGGAGGTTATGGAGTGCCTTGAGTAAAGAAAAGTTCTTAGAAACCTTTTTTTCCGCACACTAATCCAACGCAAATTTATTTTATAAAAACTTAATTTTTTTCTGAGTGCATTCGTGTATGAGGGCACTTAACAATCCGCCAACTCGGTTTCAGTCTCCACTTGAGTGGCCCAGACTTTGGTTAGGTAAATTATATTTAATGCCAGAACCAGGCCCACTCGGCTCCACCGCCTCGTTCACCTGTCCCGCCTGAGAGAGCGAAAGTTATGCCTCGTTAGGGCTTCCAACCACCCATCTGGATCCCACCCACGACGCACCACCAACCAACCTCCGCCACCACCATCACCAGCACCACTCACGTAGTTGTTAAATGCCACGTTTCACTTGAATAATTGAGAGCGATTAGGCCAGAAACTTTTGCATTGATTAAGGTTTAAGTTGGCCAAACATTTGCCCAACTCTCGGCCCCAAACTAACCGCCGTCCCAGTGTCATTGTTTTCCACACAGGACTCACCTGTATCGGTGTGTCAGGTGCTATTGTGTGCGAGACTGTTCCGGTTACTCGGGGCTCTCAGTTCCACCTTTGTCATTTGCTATCAGCAAATGTTTAAATATGCATTACGTGTGTTATTCTCATGTTCATCAGCACTTGGGGATTACCAGGAGCTGTAGATGAGAGTCCTCGATAGAGAGTTGGAAACGACTCCGGTAGAAACAAACACCATTCGACAGCCCTCCTTTTCGTTTTTGCCAAGAAAGGATAGACGGGCCTCGGTAAAAAATTTAACACTTTTGGGAAATTCAAGCAGTCTCTCAAATGCAAAGTCAGCGTCAGATTAAAGTTTTCAGATCATTAGTTACTTGCATGTCGAAGCTTTGGGTTTCAAAAAATTGTATTCATACGGTTATAAAAAAAACATATATAGTTAAATAATGGTATTCGATAAAATTGTATACAACCATATCTTTGGCAATTTTCAACCGATTCTTGAGCGAAACACCCCAAACGAATGGAGTTTCGATTCTCTACTTATTTGCACTAAAACCTGAGAAGGCATTTTTAGGTCGATATTTTTTCAATTTTTGTGATGTAACCCCTTGTGAAATCCAGGATTCTTATATATGGCCAAGTTTGATAGTTATAGCTTCGTCGATTTATATCGGATTCGTGAACGGAATACCTTAATCGAATAGTATTTCGATTCTCTACTTATTTGCACTAAATCCTCAGAATGCATTTTTTTATTGATTTTCTTGTAAAATCCAGGATTGCTACATATAGCCCCAAGCCATAACTGTATCTTTGGCGATATTCATCCGATTCTGGAGGACCTTAACCTTAAAGGACCTTAACCTTAAAGGAATGGTATTCCCATTCCCTAATGATCTGCATTAAAATCTCTTAATACAATTTTTGATAGATATTTTTTAATTTTTGTGATCTAAACGCTTTTAAAATCCGGGATTCCTATATAGGACTCATAACTGAAAAAATTGCATTAATTCTTTCTTCAAAACTCAAATGAGAGTCTCAATTCTTGAATCACTTTTAGCCACCCAGAATAGGAATTCCAAACCGAGAGGCAACCAAATATGAACACGCTTGAGGGACTAATTACACCTGGCCAGTCACTAATGAAGCCCGTAATGTGCTTCGTAGCAGAAAGTGTCCAAAGTGCCGAGATGCATAAATTTTTGGCAAAGTATGAGGAGCCGGAACAGGACAAGAATGTGGCCGGGCGATATGCAAATGCAAATCAAACTGCTGGCAGGATGCAAAAACAAGGCATGCCCATCATTATGCCAGGACGAGGCTAAGGCAGAAATGTGTGACAGGAGCTGGAGAGAAACGAAGAGATTTCTGCTAGAAAAGGACGATGCCCCATAAAGGCCACATTATCTCTCGTAGGGAGAAAATGGCAAATGTCAAACGTTTTGCCAGCGTTCTGGGAAAATTTGCATGCAAAGCCAGGCGAACCAGCTCCGTCACGCCCCTTTCCCAGTTACGCCTTAAATGCTTCCCATCCCGGACTCTTCCTTTTTGTTTTTTTTACTCTGCCTCTTGCGATTTCCACAAATGCAAACACTTTGATTTTGGTTTCAGAATTTTCTCGTCCTTTTTTCTCTTTGGTTGCATTTTTTGTTGTCCTAACCGAAAAGGAAGAGGATCAAGTCCTGCACACAGACGCATTCGCATTTCAAAAGGGCATCGCCTGTGTGTGAGTATTATTTATGTTCTGCGCTAGAAATCTATTTGCACCGCACCACAAATCTCAGCTCAGCGAACGCAGAGTGAAAAAAAAATAATGGATGTACGGTGGGTGGGTGGTATGGTGTGGTTGGATGCATAGGGCTAAGGAAAGTTCCAGGGGAAAAGGGAAGGCCAAAGGCAAATCCATTCTGGGGCAGCCATCGGACAACGCATCGCATTCGCATTAAATCGAAGTCGTTTCCATGACTACAGTACACTCACTGAACGAAAGTCTTTCAATATTTCTTAACAATTTTATTTAATTTTTGACTAATTTACTATAGAATATATCACGAAAAAATATATTTATATTCAGCTCTGATAAACATGATACTAAATAGTTGGTAATTGAAGAAATTCGACAAAATCCTTTGAAATCCCATCCATTCTCAGTAAAATTTAAGCCCTTTGGCAGGTTCAAAGTTCGAACATGGAAAATATGAAATTTACAATGAATTGGAATATTTATTTCTTGAATTTCATTCAAACATAAATAGGAGAATATCTGTAATTATTGAGAAAGGAAACATTTTTGTGATGTAAAGACAATTGTATGACATCCAATTAGTTGGCCTTTCTTGGCTTGGCATTAAATCATTCGATTATTTTTAAATTAAAATTACTTTAAAAGAGCACTTACCAGTTCGTCTTTCATTTTTGGTAATTGTTGTTGCCAGCCGAACTCGGTTTGTTTGTTGCTGTTCAAAGTTAAAGTGGGTGGAAGCAGTGAGGAACAGGACTCATCCTCTTCGACTTCTGCCCACGGACAATCACACACCACGAGACACACACATATACAAGCCGGGGCCAGGGCACTTGCATATCTGTGTAAATTTATGATTGCCCCATTTCCGTTTTTTACAGTCGGCTTCAGCCCCAACGACTGCTATTGACTGTCTGTCGTTATGTCTGATTCTGTGTGAGTGAGCCTCTGTGTGAGAGAGTGTGTGTGAGTGGTGCTCCTGGTTGCTTATCCTGTGACCGGCATTATTGTGTGACCCCCTTGGGCTCTGCTGCTGCACTTTTCTTGCCTCCGCGTTTTTCTTCCTTTTTCCGTTGTGCTATTTTCCCTCACGGCCTCCCTCTTATATTTTTTCAAATCCAATGCCGCCTGCATCTGACTTGTGATTGCACTTGAAAAAAAAAATAAGTGTACTTAAATCCTTAAGACTTTTCTACAAGAATGATTCTAATTAAAAAGTAAAATCAAAGAAAAAACCTCTCAATAGTTCTCATCTTTAAACTTAATCTAAAATTAAAAATTTTCAAGTGTAGATATTGTCCAGGACGAGTGCTGCCCACGGATTGCCACGGGTATTGACTCGTCGTGGTTCGCTGCGCCGACATTCATTCCCTGGAAACCCCCCTTGCCGAAGCCTCTGGCCCATCCCCCTCTCCCATCGCCATGGTTATGGCTTTGAAGCTCGCCCAGCTGTGGAGCCGTATGGGGTTTTAATTTTGACAGCTGCAGATAAATTGTTAAATGCAGGCCGCTCTGCTCCCAGAGTGCTTTATGTGGGTTTACGCTTGTAGGTGTAAGTGTATCCCGGTGTCCGTGTATCCGTGTATCGGTGTATCTGTGTTCTGCCCCGCTGCTGTTTGCTTGTGTCTGTGTGGTTGCATATAAATTTATCTGCCAGTTTTTGCTCAGCCATCGAAGCCGTGTACATTTTTCAGCATTTCTCTTCTGGCTTCCAGCCACCTCAATCTCCTTTCCCAGTACTTTTGTTGTTTGGCATTGACAGGCGCACATCAAATGCATCCCGGCTCCCTTCGCACACTGTAGGCCACGCCCCCCGGGAGGCCTGATTGCAGGCGCTGGACAAAAATTAAAAAAAAAAAAACCAAAAAAAAGACAAAGAAAAAGTAGGGAGCCCAAACAAAAGACAACCAGCGAACAGCAGCACTCGAAAATGTATTGTATCTATCAGTTTGTTCGCGCTCGGTCGGGCCATGAAATATGTTGGGCCCTTTTTATGTCATAAATAAAAATGGCGTTAAATATTTTCTGCCCGTTGACTGGCCCGTCAATTCGTTTTCCATGGATCAACATTTAACGCAATTTAAAAGGGGTTCGCCCCACGCCCTCTGCATTTATGTTTGCAAATTTATTCATTTGATTGGAGTTGGCCAGAGTTATGGTTCATGGAATGTTGAGCGAATATTTGCAGAAAATCAGAAAGTTGAATAATGTTCAATGGATTCTCAAAACTACGACTGTAGAAACAAGTTTCACTAAAACGCTAAGGTATTACAAGCTACATAAATTCTATCCTATATAGAAGTTAATATTTATACAAGTTTTGCATCGCCTTTAAATTAATTTTAAAAGCCATTTTGTAAGATTATTTCACTTTTCACTTGCAGCATCGTTTCATTTTAATTTTCCTTATTGCCAGCTAGTTAATCAAGTTAATATTGATTCCCTTTTCTGCAACTCCTTTCGGAGGTCCTTGCCTCATTTCTTATCTCTTGATCCATTTAACTCAATTTGAGGCAACCGCAGTGCACTTTTCGGGCTTTTCTCATCCTCCTTTTGTATCCTGCCGCTGGCAGGACTTTTGTCCTGCTTCCAGCCGAAGCACTCTCACACATACACACAGCCATGCACACATGCATAGTGCACTCAGTGGGAATGAAAACGCAGACCGATGAAAGGGAAGAATGAGCAGAAGTAGAATGCAATGGGTTGGCGAAAGCCGCGTTGACATTTTCATTTAAATTATGCACATCACTTGAACTTACTACCAGCCACGCCCCTTCGCCCACTTCCTTCATGGTTTTCACACACCCACACCCACACACACACACACACCACACTCAGACACAACTTAAAAAATACAAGTGCAAGTGAAGGAAAAGGCGGCGAAGAATGCCAAGATAAGCCAAGGTCCTTTTTAAAGGATCTCCTTGGTCCTCCACCATTTTCAAGTTTTTGTCAACGCACATTTTACAGTTATGGCGCTGGCAGTGGCATCGCAACTTTTGCCTTCACTTCCTGCCACGCCTGCCCCGGCTGCCGAGGTTGCCCGCCTCCCAGCTGGAGGCATTGTCTGCAATGCAGATCCAGATCCAGATTCGGATTCGGATTGAGATTCCGGTGCTCGCCGTCTCTGCCGTCGACTAATTAAAACGGAAATCCACAATGGACCCCTACCCGCCACTTCCGCTTCAAGTGGAACACAAAAGTAAAAGAACAATTTTTATGTTTCTCGAGCAACAACAAAAAAGTTTCAAGTTTTTTATTATAATTTCTTATGCCGCTCCAAAATTATCCTTCCTGAAAAAAAAAATCCTCCCCAAAGGACAGGCCAAAGCGCTTGTAAGCAGCCGCTAAGCTAAGTAAAAAACAAAATGAAACCCAAAAGATGTAAAAACTTTTAGCCTTCAATGGTGTAAAATTAATAAAAATTACGAGACAAGTTGCGTTAAGCTTGTAAAGTTTTCGGCGGCTGTTCAGTATTACACTGAATTATTGTTGACTTGGCCTAGATCCAGCAGGCTTAAATTTTGTGGTATAAGCTGTTGCTCGTTGGATTGAGAGTGATTATAAAAATGATCGCACTGAATGTTTTAATTTGGCTTCATAAGTCTTGAAGGCTTGTAGCGTTTAATATACATATTTTTCTTAAATCATCCTCAGGCTAATAGACAAAAAATTAGTAGACTAATAACATTTTCCCTTCCAATCTCAACATATCGAGTATTCTTTTGGATATAATTGTTCGTGAATAGCACGTGAGTATGGGGCACTTCCTTAATTAGACTCGCGTTTCAGGGTTATTGTTTTTGCGCGTGAGTATCCAGGATATGACGCCCAAAGGATACTGGCACACACATCTGTCAGATATGACTAATGCATGTACACTGAGCCCGTTTAACCCGGTAGATGGGATAACACGTTCCATACCACACACCCCGAACAATACGTGCGGATAATGAGAAGGCCCTCGGGCTATGGCAGAATAGTGTAGGAGCTTTTGTTAGGGAAATTCTTTGACCATGCTCATCGTTTCAAAATGGAAATGCATTGTTTTGTTTTCAGCTCTCGCCACGGGCTGGCAGTGTTTATGTTCCTGGATGGATGTAGAGAAATGGATGGATGGATGGGGAGGACAAGCCATAAACCCCCATAAACTTAATTAAATCACCCAAATAACTCCCACTCGAATCAATTGTACTCGAAAACTTAAATGACTGCCATTAAATTGGCATTTCTCTCGCCCGAGCGACGGCCTCATCAATCAATTTGTTTTCGGCCAGTAGCAATTATTTCGATGGCAGCAAAATTAAAATCGAAGCTAGAGACAAGAATTCAAATTAGTATTGTTCAAAAATATATATATACCATATGGTCTCTCGGCTTCTTTCATAGATGCCTTGTCATGTGAGAGACTGTCGCTTTGAGTCTGAAAGCGATAAAAGGGGAATTTGCCACAAAATGTTTAGACCATTGACGATGCAGGCATTGAAATAAATTGGCAATTTACAAAGCGGAGACGAGAAAAGAATTTTTGGTGAATTGCGACATGGAATTTTCCTCTGGCCCAGGTGTTCACTGCGACGTAGAGAATAAGGAGAGAGACAGGGCATCGGATAGAGATAGGGACCAAGCTAGGGATAGGAACAGGGAATTTGTGCTGCGTAACAAATGTGCATTTAATGCAGTTTCCTCTGTCTCCGTCTGCAGTGTAACAAAGTTGGGAGAGCAGCTGTTCTCCAGTGGCACTGGCTACGACAAATTACACATACGCCACGTTGCCGGCAATCACTTATGCAGAGAAGACTTCAGGCGATCACACTAAGAGAAATGGTTTTATTTCTATAAATTTATAAATTTTATTTGTTTTGGAAGTAGTTTTTCCAGATTATACGCAACGAATTAACTATCCAAAACTCTTAAGCCATTTCTACAAAAAAAATGCATACTTTTCTCATTACTTTTCTTTATAAAAATTGATCATTATCCTGTTTTTTCTTTAAGTGATTTGAGTACCAAATTCTGCAGCTCAACCTTTAGCTTGGGCCAAAGTGTACAAAAATAAAGTGTGTTTTCCTGGCCAAAATAAATATGCTGCATCTTTGATGCAGTCAAGCAACAGGCAAGTTCACAAACTGCCAACTGCTGCTGGCACTCGGCTGCTTATATTGGAAAAAGTTAACTTATTGCATAATACTTTAAGGCAAAACGTCTGCCATTGGCATAATGAATGAGCAGTCGACAGAGTTCAGCCACTCAGTAGCTGCTTCTTTTCGGCATTGAATAATTTCATACCCCGTCGTGTCCTGATTCATGGCCAGGATTCGCATCATCCGGCAGCCATTTGGCAGTCCGATCCATTTATGGATGCATCCAAGGGCTGCAAACTGAATATTCGGATAATTTTTCACTTGATATCATCGCTAACATAATTTGCTTGCCAATTGCTGACGACTGCATGTGAAATTGATATTTTTCCCAAAAATGGAGTAAAATGTATGTACGAACTTTTCAATTTTCTCCTTCCCCATCTCTGATTAAGAATTTATGGCATGGATTCAGATATGGATATGGATGCATTTCTTTTAAACGTCGATTGGTTGGTGGAAAGATATTTCACAAAGTATATAGGAAGTGAACTTCCATCCTAAATGAATGAAGTCCCTTTGCCAATGCTTTTGTCAAATATAATTCAATTTAGATTCTTGAAAAAATTAATTCATATAGCTTTTGACGGAGTAAGGTTCCAGTTAAATCTCTGAACCACATCTGACATAGGCACGTTCTGGTGGCAGTGGTGGCCACGTCAACACCTTTGACACTTCGGCCTCGTTGCAGCATCCATCTTTTCGCTTCGAATCTGCTGGCTCAGCAGAAAACGAGGAAATTGCAAATAAAATTGAAAATTCAGCGCACTGTCTGCCAAAATCAACATCCATCCAATGACGATGCAGAAGCCTTTTTCGGACATTTGTCAGCGTTCAGAGTCCGTTTTGGCTTATTTCCACACGGCCTAAGCTGGTGGTGCGGTGCACGCAATACCAAATGTCATGTGCTTAGTATACCGAGTCCTGAATCCAGAATCTCAAATCCTTGGCTGCAGGCATAAAATTGCGGTTGCCTATTTAATGTCTGCCAGCTGCTGCCGTTGGAAATATTGTCAAGGTGTCAGTAGTAAAGTTAATTTCTGGCCTTCTAGTCTCCATCTCCATGTCGACCAGGTTCTGCGGTTGTGGCTCCCACTGTTTCTGTGTGTAACCGCTCAGCTGTAAAAGAGCCGGAAAGCCAGTCTAGCCAGGATCAGCCAGGATTGTGGGTGGCTGGGTGCTTTCGGGTCGTTCGGATGGATGATGCGATGGAGGTCGAGTGTCGTGTGTCACCGCAAAATGAGTCTCATTGGAAATGAATGTGTGCAGGTCTCGTTGCTGCCACATGGGGCATAAAAGCATTTTGGTTTCGCCATCGGTGTGTGTGGGGAAACATGATATTAAAATGTGGCAGATTGATAAAATTGCTAGCGGCAAAATTAGTGTAATTTTTTAATGGATTTTCCATAAATAGTTTCATCGCCTATTCATGAATTTTTTCGATGTTAACTTAATATAAATTCCTCTCGCAGAGTTTTCGAATTTCGAATAAATATTTCAACTTGTTTGGTTTCATTTGCATTGGCCTGGACAAAGGATGGAAATTTTCTGGTCCCGTCCGCAGAGTAATTTAACTTCATTATAAAGCCAACTCCCATAGCAGACACTCAATATTTATGCAAATTTGGCGTGCTGCGAAAATTTCCATAATTAAATCTGAGCAACAGCGAAAAAAGAAAACAAAAAACAGTGCAACAAAAAGTTTCGGGCTAAGAAGTGAAAATTGCAGAGGAAAAATGTGGCAGTGGTAGTGAAAAATATGTGACACCAAGAAAAATGCTGGGGCAACTACAAAATATAATCAAAATTTTGAGCAAGACGTGAAGAAAACGTTGCGAATATTTGATGGCCTTTAAAAATACACATTCCATTCATATTTCTATTCATAGGATTTTAATTATAATATTATTCTTAAAAATAAAATATTAGCTTCCCTAAGATATTTAACTAAACATCTTATTGATAAGCTTGTTGATGGATAATCATCGTCAGCCATGAAACCGCAAGCCAAATATGCCAAGTCAAGAGCGGAACTTGGCCTTTAACCCCCGTCTCGATCTCAAACTTTTTTCCAGCAAACCACTTTTGGCCGGATGCTTCTGTTGTGGTTGCCAGCCCAGGACGCCAATGCAAAGTTGCCCTTTGCCCTTTTTTTTCTTTGAAAAAGCAATGACTTGAGGCCAGAAAGGCGTCAGAGGCCAAATGCATTAAATGGGCTTGGCTGCGATGCTGGCGTTGGCGTTGGCATAACTTTCAAAAACTAATTAAGCCAACTTAAGTGCGGAGCATCTTGGCAGTAGCTTGGGGTGAAAGCCAGGCAATGCCTACCAGGCATTTCAATCAAGCACCGCCTCAAGAGACGAGCTTCAGTTGCAGCTGGAAAGTTTGGTTTTTAGGTTCCGAGCTCCAGAAGATGTTGAAAAATATTGCATCAAGTTGTGGGCGGTTGTCCAAAAATATCCATGCTGAAGTCGCAAAGTATTATAGCACGAACAATTTTTACCATCATTAAATTTATTTGGCTGCAAAGTTTAACTGAAAAATATAGCATACTTTTTGGGCTGCCATGGATTATGCATAACTCATACGCCCCGTGTGTTAGTTGAGATGTTGGTATAACCTGTATAGCTTTCTCCGGCTAGGAATATTAAATTTATACACTTTTTAAACGGGTATGTTGCCAAAATCTTCGATACCCCTCCCTGTTATTGAGATTTTTCTAAGTTGTTGGGATCCCTTCCTAATTACAATTCCCATTTTCGTGGGCCAGGAGCTGACATTTTCGAGGGCTGACTGCTTCCGATGGTGTGAGCGAGTGTTTGTGCAATGGTGTTGATTTAGGTTCACTTTAGCGTAAAATGAATGTCCCACTTCAAATAAAAGTCGCACACTGTAAATCACACAGCAGCTGTACCAGGACCAGGACGAAGAGCATGAGCAGCACCACCAGGACGAGGATGAGAAGCTGAAAGTGCGGCGGAGCGTTTTCTATTTGTGTTTGTGACACTTTGCCGGCTACAAGGAGCGACAACAGCACTTGAATGCGCCGCATGAAACTGGCTTGCACTTGAGTGGCAAGCTGGGGATGCGGCTGCCATCGAGGAGTACAGGAGGTGAGGTGCCCAAAAATGTCCAACGGCGAGATGACGATGATGACAACAAGGACAATGTTGTCCTGCCCCGTTGCCCGCTGCCATCTTTTCGTTTCCCTTTTCCCACCGGAAGTGGCCTGCCGCAAGTGTCAGCGGTCGGTGGGCGGCCAACACACTTCATAATTCCTTGTCAGTCCTGGGGTCCTGTCACTATCCCACTCGTCCGCCGTCCGCTGTCCATCGTCCGTCGTCTTTCGTCCTTTCTCCTGCCTGGTTGGCGTGGGCTCTCTTTCGGCACTAAATGACACTTTATAATTGTGCGCCTCAGTGCAAAAGTTTAACAATAAATTGAAAAGTTTCCACTACTGCAACTGAAGTCAAGCCAGGAGGCAAAGGCGTTTCTTATTATCCTTTTTCGGCCAGCCAGGACCTTTTCTTTCCCTCGCCCTCTGTGACGGTAGGGGTGTGTGTGCATGTTTGTGAGTTTTAAATGTGCATTTTACAAATGTTACTTGTGGTCTCAACGCCCCCTAACCGCCCCCTCCGGCCAATGGCAACTTGGTCTAAAGTTTTGTTTTAGCTTCCAGTTTTTAGTGCCTTCCACTCTCCTCAAGTTGTTGATGCTCGGATTATTAAAGCCAGCAACTTGAACTTCTCAACTGCCTCAAAGCTAACGAGTTGCCGTACAAACGAACAAAATAAAAATAAAAAATAATTTCCCAAACGGAAACAAAACTTGTGCCTGGTCTTGGGTAAATGTTGAACATTTACTCCTAATGATAAAACGATTTTTAGCAAAGAATAAAATTTTGGAAAATGGCTTTACAATCCCACACGGTGACTAATGGAAGGAATAATTTATACAAGTTTTTAGAAAATTTCAAAGAAATATTTAGGAAAAATTACGGATGTACCAACGTTTCAGGAAAATATTAAGCACATAGCCGCATATCAAAGCCTCATTGAACAATTTACCTAAACCCTTTCAAAAACATTGTCGTTTTCTTTTGAATTACGAAAGTTCATTAGTTCCCTCTTTTGGATGGAAAATTGTCGTGCCAATTACAGGCATAATACGCACAATTACAGAATGCTAAGGGACCAAAGGACATTCAATGCCGAAAACTTACAAGGCAAAAGCTAAACGTAGGAATACACAGAACGGGCCCCCGAGTCAGCCAAAAACAATCCTTACTAAGCCAGGCCAATGGCAAAAAGTTGCAGCTTTAAAGTTGCAACCAAACTGAGCCGAACAGCTGCCGACAAAAGGCAGCGCAGATTATGGCCAAAACTGAGCACCAGAATTGGTCCACGGGCTATGGGCCAGATCCGCTCCACTCTACTTCTGCTGGCCCGTTCCGGTTGCCATTTACAAGAAAACAATGGCTCAAAGTTGCATGTTTTAGTTTTTTTTTTTTGCCGGATTTTTAGCTCCGTGGAAAATGTATGCTATGTGCGTTCGCCCCTAAAAAGGATAAAGTTGTGCAATAAAAAATAAAAAAAAGAGTATAAATATATATACGAAAGTAAGTTACAAAAGTAAAAAACTTTTGCCATGACACTAGCCATGTTGCTTTGTTAGTTCGCCTTCTCTTGGGGTTCTGTTTGAATAATTTCGATGCAGGATATTGCGATTTTTGGGTAGAGTTTGTACAAGAAATATTAAACAAAACATGGTAAATATTTAAGATTTATTTAAAATGAATCTATATGTATCTATTGTTAAAATTATACTTTATTTAATATTGACCTTTAAGGTATACATATTCAACAAGTCTTCAAATCTCTTCTTCGAAAAGAGTATTCTTTGGGCAACCCACACTCTTCTGTTTACAAAGTTAATTCTTGAATGCATTCTGTGGCAGTTTCGCAACAAAAGTGCGAGCTATGTAGGTGTAACTAAAATGCCACTTGCTTTTTATTCTTATTTTTATTTCCCCCTGGTTGCGGTCATAAAAACGCCATAAAATTTCCCGCACAATGCTGTGTGGCGTAAACCACCAAGAAGATTTCAGAGACGGCTTAAGTTGTGTCCAAAACACACACGGTACACGCTGGTAAACAAATCTTGGTTTACGGCTGACCAAGTGACCACATAATTACAGTTTGCACTTGCCCCAGTTGCCGATTGGCTTGCTCTGCCTTGCGGTCTGGCCAATGCCAATTATAAGCCATGGAATTTAACAAATTAAGCCTCATTACACACGCACCACCCACTAAACCGGCCCACTAAGCCGACCCGCACACGAATGCAGGTGACCGCAATCCAGTGCTGCAACCGCCGAGTTCTGCCTGTTGACACATGACCCCGCCCACGCCACACCCAAGAACCTTCCCATCGCCCCATTTTAAGTTGCAAAAAGCATTTTGCCAGGTTGTGGCTAGCCTAATTGCTCATAATTCAAATCAGGCTCTCAGCCCCCACCATCAATCTGATTTCCTATTCGACCCGAGAGGTGTTGAAAGTGGCAATTAAAAGAACGCCAGGTATGCGTGTGATGGGCAATTAATTAGTTCTTTGAGGTGGGGACGAGAAACGATTATTAAATTCAAAAACATTGGAAAATAAGTAAGTGCCATTGCGGTTAATTGAAAAATGGGAGTTAATTGATGTGTTTAGTGGCTGAGATCCAGCTATTAGTATTGGGATATATATTCTTCTGAAAACTAAGCAAAAAAACAATATTTGAATGCTTGCGTAGTTTTTAGAAATGGCAAACAAGTAAAAACCCTTAAGCACTCTAATAAAAAATTATACTTTTCAACGCCTCTTTACAGACAATACAGCTGGAGTGAGAGCCCTGAAGTGGCTTTAAGTGCATTCATTTTAGAAATCCCTCAACTAAATCAAAGTTAAACATTTTATTAGCTTACCCGGCGGAGTCACAAAGCAAGTTTCAATTAAATAGCTTCCCTACCAGACCTCCCTACCATCTCCCTCGCACTCGGGCAAGAGCTCCTTACGGATTTGGAGACGTCAAACAAAAGAGCGGCCAGAATAACCCAGAGACCCGGCCAGACCATGAATTCATTTTAAAAAATTGCAGCTAGAAAACAAAAGAAACTGCCATTGTGCAATTAAAATTGTATGGCACGAGGGAGTCAAAGCAGTAGCAGCTCTGGTGGAAAGTAGATGGCAACTCAAGATCCTTGGAAGGGGAGAGCTTACTGGGCAGCTGACTGCCGATAAGAGAAATTAAAACAAACAGACGCCGCATGGCCTGCACAATTTCCAAAGTGACACACAGGGCAAAGCAAATAGCAGGACGCCCTCGACGAACCAAACAAAACCAAACTGAACTGAACCGTACTGAACTGAAGGTTCAATCCTTTCCAGCTGGCCATGTTTACGGGCGTATCATGACAGTTCTCCTCCTGTTCCTTATACCTCCATTTTTTTAATACACCCGGTAGTTGTGGTATACAAGATTATAATGTATAATGTTCTACCATATATGGGAATTTCATTATTTATTATTTCAGATTTCTCCAAAAAGGCTAATATTTCATATACATATAGTAGTTAGAATCTTAGTCAAAGTATAAGGTAACACATAGTCTATATACCTAAGTATTTCCATTTCATCCTGCTTTCTTTTTTCTCGCCCTCTTGCCTACAAGTATTTTTTTCCGTACTCCTGTTTACTTTGCCTCATGTGCTTAAAGTTGTCAGAAGTTGTCGGGTCCGGTTCAGTTGAGTTCCAGTTCCTGGGGCTTTCTAGGGAATCCCCCCTTCGCGCAGCTGCATTTGTCGTGCGGCTTGGGTCCCCAATGATATCGCATAAGTTTTTCAATTTTGTGCGTTATTAGAAGCGATTAGAGTGGAATGCTGCTTCTGGGCGGAAAACAACCGGGCAGCCATAAACACTTCAACCCAATTGGCAGCTGGCTAAATTTGCTGTGAATACTTGCTTTTCCACTGTCAAATACCAGGAAAATGTAGATGGTTTCCCAGAGGAAACTAAAAACCAAAAATGTGGAAATAAAATCAAAAAGCATGACAGATTCAAACCACGAGCCAAACACAAAGCCTATATTTCGCTTCCTGCTAAATGTCCTTGTCTTCCATCAGCTGGAGCTAATTAATGTTCAGCCCTCTATCTGCGCTCAAGTTTCTAATTCTTAGCATGGATAATATATGGAACTGACTGGGTCGCTTAATGACTGACTCTCAACGTTTTGTCTAATCCCCCGACAAATCTCTCCTAACTACGCACCACACTGCGTATGCGTGTCATAAACATTCCCGACTTGCTGCGATTCAACTCGATGGGTAGCAAAAATAAAAGACCACACAAATTAAATGGGAGACGGCGGGTTTTCCGGAAAAGCCAAAATAAAAGATTACGCTATAAACACATTTATCTGACCCTGAGACATAAAAACCTGCGCCCTCGATAGCATTTTATAACTCAGAAAAGTGCCATAACAAAGTGAAATGTTTCGGCTCGTCCGTCCGAACAAAGGCCACAACAGCCTCCTGATGAATTAAAGCCGCAGCTAGTAAAAGTTAACAGCATTTCAACTTGGCGACTGATAATTTAGACCCAAAAACACACACAAAACAACAAATGACGGGAAAAACGAAAACAAAACCTTAATGAAGCATAAAAAATGTTTATGCCCATGGAAAACTAAAAGCCAAAAACAACAGTATGCAAAAATAAACTTGGAATCACTTTAGGTTTATGGCATATATATTTTTAGGCGCATAAATAAAATTTGCCAACCCAGAAAAAAGGACAAAAACAGGAGACAGGATAAATAAACTGAGTAAGATAGCAGAAATTAATTGATGGTCCTCAAGGAAATTCAAATCAAGAACCCAAGCCAGGAATATTTTGAAGGGTCAACTAAGGAATACCCTTTGAATTAAATATTAAAATATATTAACATTTAAAGGAACTGAAAAATTGTTGTATTCTAAAAAAAAAATGGGTACCATATACTCAACCTAGGTGACTAATTATAATCCAGGACCAACAAATATTTCATACCCTTTTCTAACTTCCTAAAACAGAAATATAAATGGTAATACCCCAGACCGAGCAAAACGGCAGCCGAAACAGATGAAAAAAAGTGTTAATGAACAAAATAATGAGTTCCAGTGCCCAGTTTTGGGCCACAAAACATTTTATGACACCAACAGCAAAACACCAAGGAGACCTGGGCAGGGCCGGGGGAAACCACCCAGCCACCAAACCAGAAAACCAGGAAACCCAGGAAAAGCCCGAGCAAAAAAATCCACCCACAGAGTCACAGAGAAAGTCAGACTCGCCGCATGAAGCAATAAATAATCACCAAAGTTTCGTTGAATCGAATTATCACCCCCTGAGGTGTAGTTCCGTAATGAATTTGTTTTGGGGTTTTTCTCGGCCCCAGCATTTAGTTTCATTATGCTTTGCTCTGGGTCCCCCAAAAACCAGATTCTGCGACTGCGTGACCCGACGCAGTCAGGACCTAGGAGCTCCCCCAACAGTTCTGCCCCCACACTCCAAGCTTCAACCTCCAAGCTCCTGCCCCCCGCCACAAAACTCCCGCTGGCAACTTTTAACTCCGACTGCAACCTCGGATTCCATTTGTTTTCCGTTGGCTTGTTCCGTGTGCTGCTGCTGACTGACCCGTAGTTGTCCAGGCCTTGTTTATTTGTTAGTTGTTTGGCTTTGGTGATCTACTTTTTTGCGTTTCTGTTTTTTTGTTGCGGACACAAAGCTGCGGGAGCAAATACATTTGATTTGATGTACACAAAGTCGGTATGTTCACGCTGTCACTAGCTCATTTGTTTGTTTTGAGGTTTTCCGATTTTCTGTTGGCTGCTGTCGTTTGATTTCAGCCATGGCCTAAATTACGATTGCCTGGCCACTGGCTACTGGCAAAGGGCAAAAAAATATGTATGATGCCAATGGAATTTAAATTGAAATTGGAAGTTGTCGCCGAAAGAAAGGAATGTAAACTATTTTGAACAGTTTTTTGTTTAATTGCCATAAGCAAAGTTTTAATAAATCAACATTTTTTGTCAGATACTTTATTGTTTGATTGTAATTCCATTATTAAAGGCATATGTATTTTTTAAAGTTATTACTTCAATTTTTTAATCCATTTCGCAAACCACATATGGTTGTGGCATATGGTTTTTGTCTTGGCTGGATAACATTTTTTTTAAAACAACATTTAAAAATATAATGGAAATAAAATATTTTATTCGTTCTTTTATTTCCTTAAAAAATGTATAGAGTTATGAAAACGTGACATACTGCAATTTTCCCACTTTGTACTTATGTCAGCTTGTTTGTTATTGAGGTAGGTTGTTGCTAACGATTCTTTTATTTTTAATTCACCTTTTTCTCCATTTCCAGCTGTACTTTTTCCTCATCTTAAATACTAAGCTACTTTAAACCACAAATAATTAAAACACAATATAACTTTTACAAATTTATTTGAATTCCATAGTGGCGCATTAAAATGTTTCTTAATTCTATTTGAATTGCTCGATTAAGACTAGTTTTACTTAGTATCATAATCTTATTCCTAGTTAGCCTCAATGATGAAAAATCGCATTGTTCCAATTTGTGTGCTGAAACAACAGATATATGGAATCGTCAGCATATAAGTCATTTGAGCCCGCGTGCCACCCTTGACGGGAAAATCCTGTCCCAGGCGTTGACTATAAGCAGCTGCGAGGAAAATTCGGAATGTTACAACATTTCTGAGGAAAAAATATTCTGAGGAAGTAGTTACCACGTATTTGGGATAAAGTAATTGACCGTTGTGGTGAGTCACTTTGTGCGCTTTTCAAAATTCCACGAATATCGTCTTGTAAAGTGGGATGTTTTCGATTTAATTTATTAAAGAAATCATCCAATGAAGCCATGGTTCTAGTTTACTAAGTTTATTGAATTTATTTAGAACTATAATAACAAAGCACGTGCACACGAAGACTCTCCAATGCAGTCTAAAGTTTGAGTAACCGGAAAAGAACCAAACGACCCCCAAAAATAAAACAATAAATAAACAAAAAACCGGTTTCTGAGGCTAAGCAGTTGTTATCAATGCACTTTTTCACAGACTCTCCACCTCCAGTTTTTCTCCCTTTCACTCCCACTTACTCCCCCTTTTTCTCTCTGGGGTTTTCCTCTCTCTCTCTCTCTCTCTCTCTCGCATGTATGGTGGTGATTTTCCCAGCCTTTTCCGATCGGTCTGGTGGTGGAAAACTAAATCGAGCGTAGAGGAAACTTTCTCCGGATAAGCCAAGACCCAAACCGCACCAAAACTACAATTTTCAACTCTTATACAAATGAAAAACAAAAGTCGAAAAATGAATATTTAAGTAAATTATATTCTATACATTTTTAATGGCTTACCTCTACTTTTGGAAAAAGGGAGCTCTTGCAACTCATAAAGAAACTTTTCCTCCCTTTGGCAATATAAAAAGATGTGAAACACAAATAAAAACGACAAAAATGTCATGGAAAACCCAGAAAATGACTTCACACGAAAAAGTTGTCCCGATTTTCACACTTGTGGCAAGCGAAGAAAGAAAATAATTACAAACTTCAGGCAAAAACATCAACAACCACAACTGAATATAGTATTAAATTCAAATTATTTGCAGCACTTTGTGTGGAAAAGCACAAAAGTCGCATTTGGGAGTAAAAGGCAGAAAGAAAAGCAAACCACGGCGAAAATTGTAAAGTATAAGAAAAATAAAGGAAAACTTGTCAAAGTCATTTTAATTTAAGTTCTGCAACATTTTAACACTTTGCCAAATATATACCGAATCGCTCTAGGCAGTTGGGAAAAGAATGAGTAAAGATATACGAAAGTTGGAAATAAATTTAAAAATGACTATGACTATGATTATTTTTAAAAATGCAATTATGATTCAAAAAACTTTTTAAAGATAATCAAGGAAGTGTAGTCTGTCATATTCCAAAAAATAATAAAGAATATTTTTTATTTTTGAGTATCTCCTTCAAAATCACACGACTTTTAAGTCCTTTAATTACATCCCCCTCGAAACCTTTAATTAAAAATAAACTTTTCAAGCATCAAATAAAAAGTATAGAATAATAACCAGCTTATTTGCTGTCATAATTTGAAGCTCATTAAAACACATTCACTGCCAAAAAGGGTAACAAACTTTCAAACTAAAGTGCTAGCGTTGCCACGCCCATACCCATGCACACCCGTACACATACGCCCACTTGTATATCGTGTGTCTGCATTGTGCATTTTATGTGAATAAAAAATGTGTGTGCAACGAAAATGAAATTTGCAACGGAAGTTATTTCACGCTTTGGAGAATGCGCCATGCCGCTCCATGCCACAAGTCCTACTCCCGTCGCACTTTTCCATTCCGCTTTCCCAGCATTTCCCCCCCCGCTTTTCACGTCAAAACTACATAAGTAACGAAGTAACAAGCGGCAGGATCCAGGAGCTGCTGTTGAAGGAATTAAGCAGCATAACGGGCTGTCAGTGTATGAGGGCCGTACGCGTGTAATTGGTTTCAAGTTGCAGCATAGGTCGTGGCACAAGTGCATAGACTCGATTGCAACAAGTTTAATTAACATAAAATATGAAAGGGCCGCAAAATACGAGCACACCAGCAAATAAATTCAAAACTCCGTCCATGGAAATGAAATTATTGTATTATACTGGGAGGTGGCATAAACTTGTCCGTTTCGAAGACATATTTACCTTTTCTTATTACCTTTAAAAATAATATACAACCAATGGGAATAAAGCAAAAATTTTCATCAGAAATCGAAACGTGTAGACTCATTTATTAATTCCATGCCATTTGTGCTGTTGATTTACGCACCCACATAAATATCGTAATAAATGGAGCTCAGGAGCTCTGAAGCTGTTGAAGGATATTGCCTTTTGCCGGACCTTCAACCTGAACCAATATCGCACACATGTGCCACCCACAATCATAAAAGCAAACTTTCGGACAGTTGAACAGAAATTTCCGATTTTGCATTAATAAATGCAATTTCTCTTTTTGGGTCAAGTATGTGCTCTCAACATTTTCAATTTATTTTCTATTTGAAAAGGGAAGTAACATTTGTGCATGTTGCATGCTTTCTGGCAAGAAAGAGTTTCTAAAAATACATTTCCTTTAATAAAGGCTTCTAAGCATTCAATTTAATTAGTTGAATACTCTATTACGGTTTGCTTGGTGCATAAGCCGATGTAAAATATTTGGCAATTGTACAGAAAAGTAGATCATATCAAGTGTATCAATTAACGAAGCCAGCGGCTGCGGCTGTCAAGTGCAGCATGAAAATTGTGTATAGGCCAGCAGTATTTGCCAGGACACTTAATTGAGCGGACAGACACGTACACGCACACTTCGATGCCTCAACCAACACCACCTCCACCACCAGAATGGTATATAAGTAACACATGGGCAAACACATCTCAACACCTGAATACCTTTGAAGATGCATCGGGTGTGCTTGGGGTTAGCATTTCTCAGCACTTGGTTTTCAATGCAGCCAATGCAACCAAACTGTCTCCGCTTGGTAAGCAATCAATTTCATCTGAATGCCGTCTTCATGCATAATTGCTTTCCATTGTACATGTGTGTTAGTGTGTCTTAGTGTCCTACACGTGTGTGTGATGAAGCGTGTTGTGTACAACGCTGCGTATACTTATCGAGCCTGCTTAATATGGCAATTAAAAGATGATTCCAATTAAGGGGAAGCTGTGTGCTACGTAATCACTGCACAATATCGACTTGTTGTGCACAAATCGCATTAACATTGGAGTCCTTTTAATTGGCATAATAAACTAGATTTCAGGCTAAGAAGATTCCTGCCAGCCGTTCTGAAAATTGCATATTCAATTTGATTATGAGACATTTGCAAAAAAGCCAACAAAACCTATTAGTAGGCCATTAAGAAATGTTAACTAAACTATGAAAGGCTGTCAGGATTGCCTCTTAACGCAATTATACCATGAATGTCTCCGGTAGTATATACTAAATAGAATTAATTAAGCGTTTAATGAACTGAATTATAGGCAAGTATTTGGAATATACTCCCAAATAAGCATCATTAAAAAGGATGGAAAAAACAAGAGCCTACTTTAAGGCTCTCTACTAAATAATTTATTAGCTTGCCATAATCTATAATTAAATCGTGTAAAACTGTTGCGAGCGTTTATGCGGTCGCATTAATATTAATTGCTTATATTTAGGGCTTTTAAATAGCTTAATTAAATTGCCACTTGAACAACAAAAGGAAATTACTGCCGCAATGCGTGTTCCCGTCAGGGGACTACCACTCCCCTGGCAGGGTGGTATTTTTCGATTTCTCGATTATAAAAAATAATTAACTCGCCGCAAAACAATTAATCAGTGACTCTTGCAAACAACAGGCTCGCATGGCAATGGTCCGGTAACAATTTGCATAAATTACACAAACTAAAAATACCATCAACATAATTAGAAATGTGATACTGATACCGGTGCTGCGGATAATATCGAATTGATTTATGTAAATTACAAAACCACAAAACAAAATGCAAATTTGCCAAAAACAGCTGCAAAAAAATGGAAACTACATCATGCCAACAAGTATTGAGTAAATAAATTAATAAAAATAAATATATGCGAGTGCAACTTATTTGCATGTAATGTTGTCCAGCCCTTCTGCCACGGCAGTTTGTCTCGACCAAATATTTATGAAAGTCAGCCGTGTTCGATGTCGATGTAACACACAATGTTTTGTGTCCATGATCGAGTCTAGTTCGTGCCACAAATGCAGCCAAGTGCAAAACCAAATCAACCAAAATGTGCGTAATAAATATTAATTTAATATTTTTTACCCCCAACGCCCTTTGCCTCGAAAATGCATGCTAAATTTCATCATGTGCAGGCAACTATTAATTTATGCATGTGAATTCGGATATAAATGATTTCGGTAATAGAAATTTTGATGTATGCAAAAATAAGTGTCAGAGATAGTTGAAAAACAAAAGACACATATTCATATTAAGTCATTAAAGTTTTACATAAAAACTTCCTTTTGTATTCCATTCCGTTTATTTTACATTTAGTTTATATTTATTATCTCGCCTGCATTTTATTTTTCTGCCCGGAGCGAGATTCAAATTAAAATATACATTTTCCTTTCAACCTTAACGCTTTTAATAAATTAAATTAAAATGTATGCATTGTTCGGCAGCGTTTTTTACTCACTTACTTCAGCTAGAGCTGGCAGGTGGCATTTTTTCAGGTGCTCGCGCCGCACAAATATTAATTTCATAAATGCGGTGTGTGTTTTAATGAGAACACTCAAAATTAATAAAACAATGCGTACATTAAATGCAAATTGCAGACCAGCAACGTTGACTCCGGCTGTGTCAACACGTTGGTCCTTCGTCCAGGCAGGACGAGTCCCGGATCCCTTGGCCCCCGGGGTGGAGAATGCCAGGGCCCGTGTCCGGGTCCAAGGGGGTGTTTGAAGTAATTATGAGGACATTATGGGCATTATACTCGGCAATCGTTATTGCGTGGACATGCTGGGACCCCTGGAAACCGACGAGGGCCAGCTGGAAAACTGTAAGGATGTCGATCCCTGCGCTCCTTGCGGCATTTTCAGCATTTGCGTTATTCATGTACCGAGTGTGTACATATTTGCCACCACACTCCAAGAGCGAGAGGGAAGCCAATTAGGGGGTGGCGCCGAAGTGGCCCTGTCTAAATTGCAACAACATTATTTAATTGAAACTAATTTGCCATTTTGCGGTTGCCATCCAAATACATAATGTCTTGAGGCCAGTAAGTGGCCCGCAATGTGGGTCAAATCTGCCTGTGGCTTTAAAGTACATTTTTTGGGAAACTAAACCATTAACTGCGTGTTGAAACATTGTGAGTGGGGGTGGGGCTATGGCTGTGCCATATTTCTCACCTGGCCGAAATGGAGTGCACCAAGGGCAACAAAAAATTAAGCGCTTTATGGCATTCCACCATGGAGTACACCACATGCTCTGTTTACTTTTACGACTTGCCAAGGCAGCAGCCTGGCATCAGACAAAAACAAACACAAACAGAGCATCTCCGACTCCATAAGTTGAGATGAGATGCAAGGGCACCGCTTATAGTTGCAGACAGTGATGTCGAAAAGTATAAGAAGATTATATTAATTTTGTTTACCCTTAAGGATAAAGTGATTATAGGATAATTAGATTAATAGTGTTATTTTTAAATGTAATTATTAATTACATTAATATTACTAATTAACATTTTATTGTTTATTTAAAATTAAAATATTATTTTCCTTCCTAGAGAGAGTAAAAAACACACTTATTTTTAAAAACAAATACCTTTATATAATTAGCCACCGCATCTCTGACATTGGCCACACCCCCACACGTCGAATGACACCGGCAAGGGTGGGCGGCGAAGGCGCAGGACGGTGCTCTGTGGGCGTGGCACAAAGTGAGCAAAACGCACGTGACGCTCATCAATTTAGCGCACTTTGCCTTTGCCAGCGCCACTGCGCTTTTGCTCTTAATGCGATCCGGAGAAAGCACGGGGAGAGTGGGTGAAAATTCTGAAGACATTGGGGAGGGGGTGAGGGGAAGGCAAGAAGGGACTAAGGGAAAATGGAAAATGGTGGAAAAAGGGGGATCCACGATGGCAATGGTGATGAGGATGCCATATGCCGGAGACCGCTTCAGTGCATCGTTGTGCACATGCTGTGCACGTCGTCATCGTCTTCCCCGGCGTTGCATGTGTATCTGTGTGTATGTAAGAGTGTGTGCAACGGTGTCACGATTTTGCATATTAATTGCATTAAGTTATAGCCACCAAGTAGAGCACCACCGCCCACCACCGTCACATGGCGCCACATGCGCCACCGGCAGTTGCTCGACGCTCGGCGATAATTTCAAGTTGGTAAATCCACTTTGGCGCACATGGATCCGCATGTACGAGGAGCTTAGTGCTGGACCCGGTGCTTAACTGTAATTCAAGCTGGCTCTGGCTCTGAGGTGGCTAAAATCGTTCGGTTTGCATAATGCCAGGTCCCAAGCTTTTAGTTAGCCGACCTCTGATCGGCCGAAACAACAAAAAATGCGTACAAAATAATTTATTTTTAAACAACAGAACAGATACAAAACGAAATGTGATCCGCGTTACACAAAAACACAGATACACATAGTACATGCTATTTACGGGAGTGTGTGTGTGTGTCTGTGCTTTTCAAATATACAAAAATATTTTTGAAAATATCTGAAATGTTTGTTGCTATTGGAAGTGCTTACGTATTCGCTATTTATAAAATGACTCACTTGAATATTTCAGCAACAAAAATGTATTTACATTCTTAATATTTTTGTTTTGCAAAAACAAATTTTCCATTTTTCTCTGGCGGATGTGTGTGTTTTAGGAAAGTGTGTGGGTGGATTTGGAGATATTTAATATTTTTAGAGCTGTGATTGTAATTTTATGCCCTGTTGAAAATATTTTTGATGAATGTTATTGAAATAATTTATTTTTTAAGCTTTGATGACATGTTTCTATTTTTACGTTTAAAAAGTATACATTTGTTTCGGAAAACTTACCTTTTTTTTAAATTCATAGTCGAAGTCTTGCCAGATTTCGCTCCATACTTCTTTACATTCCATATGCTTCATATTATACTATTGAATGCAAGGAAGCATGGAACTCTCAAAGGCTCTTTTGCTTTTTTTTTGTCACTTCTGGAACACTATACCATAATTTTTAAACTTACCGATTAGCAAAGCCATAATGCCATTTCTATTCGGAATAATGACAATGGCGGATGGTAATTGCGAAGTGCAACCATCACGGGGGAAACTGAGAAAAAATGGTGGAACTGCAAAACATTCTCTACAGTCTTTTGCGGTTGCATTTTGGGCAATTCTTTTCCGCTTTGTTCACAATCCTTGTTGCTTTTTATATTGTATTTGTTTTGTTTTATTTCTGTTACTTTGTGTGAAGAAAATCCTTATGCTGCTTATTTTTGTGGCATGCAAATTTTTCCTGTTTTCCGTTTAAGAGTTTTCATTTTTATACTCATACTTTTCATTTTTTTGTGTTGCGGTGTTCGGTGTTCAGTGTTGTTGGCGATGCCGTGCGTTTTTATAGTCCAACTGCAATAAAGCAATTTTTAAGCGCACTGAAGTGTGTTTATATGTGACTGGGTCCTCGCCGCCCCGCCCCGCCCTGTCCCGCCCCGTATACCCTGGCTGGCCCCATCAGCCCAACGAACTCCCCCCCCTTCGGATACAACTCGTACTTTCGTATCCGTGGTATCTGTTTTGGTTGTTGTTATTCGTTTTCCTTTCATTGTGGGACTTTTTTTTATACATTTTTTGTTTTTTGTTTTGCATCTTTCACGCGCCTGCACAAAAAATTCATAAACTTTGTGCTGCTTTTTGTACTTTTTGTTTTTTACTTGTTTTTTGTTTGGGGCTCTGTGTGGGGGATGGCCATAATAAAATGGCGCCTTTTTGCTTGACTTTTTTTTTATGCGCATATTTTGCGCCACATGGCCAGCTTGGGACATCAAACCGACTTTAACTCATCCCCTGGCCAGTGATCCCCAATAGGAGGTTTTTGGTTTTTGTGCAATGCTTTTGGCTTTGCCGCTTAAACGATTTTTTTTTTGTCGGTCACATTCCACACGTAAAATGTACAAACAAAGTGCGCGCTTCTATTTCGATTTGAATGGGAAACTAAAACTCCGATTCTTCGACTCTCCGATCTCCGAAGAAGTTGACGACGCGAACTGATGACTGCAACTGTGTTCTAGCTGCAGTGTAAACATGAGTTTATATAGGTGCCTAAAATTAAATCGGGAGACCCACACATGAAGATCAGGCAGGGTCAGGTCAAGCCCAGACCTCGGGCCCGCCACATATGTTCCAAGTGTTCCTCGGGTTTTTTCTTGTTCTTGTTGTTTTCTCTTCATTTTACCTACTTGAAGCAACCAAAGGGGCAATACCCATGCTGAGATGGGCAGGATGTGAGTCGTTCACATGGATGCAATCTGCAGTTTGCATCCCGCAGATTGCAGGCGTTTCCCAGGCCGCCTCGGAAATCATCCATGTGTCTGCGAGTGTGTTTTTACAGCAGAGACAATATAACATATATAATTGTGAAATGTTTACCATAAATCCATATGGATTTTTTCTAATGAAGGGAGTTATTTTTAAAAAATATTTTAAATTCTTCTTCACAGCTTAAATTCTCTCGAAAAGAGAAATAATCATTTCACAATCAGATGGTACATTCGTTGATATATTTGCTGCAATTAACATTAACAATTCAGTGTGCCATCCATGGGGCAACGAAACATAATCGAATTGTAATGAAAATTGTCATCGCACCACATTGCGTAAAAAAAAGAAACAGTTCACAAACGTGCATTTTAATTAGCAATTTCTGTGTGGGGTTCTTTTTTGTTTTTAATGCACTGGGTCCCTGGCAAACTTTTCATTGAATTATAATGAAAAATTCTCAGCCCAATGAGGTGAAAGTGTCGTGTAACTAATTATTTAAATGCTATTATATCCATTAATGGGGCATATTTTAATTGAAATTAATTAACGATGCTTCTGGTAAAACTGATAATAACATATTATAGATTTTTTTTCAACTGATTGCATACTAAGAGGGCTTTTTTCTATTTTAAAACATAGGGCTATTAATCCTTTTGGCAGAAATTGATAGACAAAATGTTATATAACAACAAAAATCTCTAAATTATTTATCAAAAAATTTACTTTCAATTTTCAATGAAATATTTTGTGTAAAAAAAAAATAAATGTATTTAATTTATTCTCTGGCTCTGGAAATGTACTTATATAGGAAACTGTATATACTTATATGCCCAATTTATATCGAGATTTCCGCAACACGAAAATAGCGATGAGCAAGTGAGTATTATTCATAGCATGCCAGTCACTCTCACCAACACACTCGAACACTCACACTCTGGCCAGGGCACGGATTCGGATTCAGATTTGAAAATCTTCTGTTCGCTTTCCGTTGAGTCTGCTTTTATTTATAGCTTTTTGCCGATGTTCTCCATAAATAGCTAAGAAGTCTCGACCGTCTGGCAAAATGCACACCAAATCGTAGAAACTACAAGTTTTCGGTTAACTCGAAATTTCGACAGGATCACTACACAGATTTTCCATCAAATATTTTTTGTCAAATGGAATTTTATCCAAGATTTTTTTATGATTATGATCACAATGCCGGTATTTTGTGTGAAAAGTTTCTAAGGAATAATAGATATGAGTGGTCTTTATGTGTGGATATATATATATGGCCGGACTAAAGCCGATCTGAACGGGTCGACAACAGAATCGGTAATGCACTAAAGGATGCAAAAAATATTCTCAAATTAATTCTTGGCGCTGCTCGGCCCGCTGACGCTTCGTTTGCTTTGGCTGCCGCCGTATTTCTTCTTTATTTTCTTTCTTAAATATGTACTTTTTTTGTTGGACTTTTTTTTGTTTTTATATATTTCACTGGCTGTACCGGAGATGGGTTGGGATCGGATCGGATCGGATTGAGGAACTTTCATTATATACATATTTATAGCTTTGTCTCGTCTTCTTGTCTTGCCTCCGTATATATAGTCGTTCTGCTGGGTAGATAGCTGGTCTCCGCTCCTCCGATGATCCATTCCGAGTGCCTGACGCATGCGCATAATGCTCGGGGAGATCGGGCCCTGTCTATACTTAGACCTGGCTATATACCATATATACGGAAGGCCGCCACGATCGCCCGATCGTCGAACTGTGTTGGCTAGATGGCATCTCTGGCCGGCATAAAAATAAACACACCGAAACACAAACACATTCTAGAATCGGCTTTTTGGCAATTGAACTTATGTATTTGTAGAAGAACCTGGCAGCTTTCGAGTGGCAACTAGCAACTGGGAACTGGGAACTGAGATACTGGCAAGTGGGAACCCGGCAAATACCATCGGCATCAGCTTGCCATTTCTTTCGGCTCTTGGTCTGATATTTTTTTTTTTATGTTTTTCGCACTCTCTCAGCTCGTTGACATATTTTTGGAAATGTCAAAACGAGTTAAAATTGCTTAATTACTTTCCACACATTCATACATATTGGCATCTTTCCAAACGAATATGTATGAGTGTTTCCATCTCCCACCAACTGAGCGAACTGAACAAACAGTTTCTGGTCTTTCTTAATGGCTTTCTGGGCGATCGCCGAAGATCGATTTCACTTTGGAGAAAATCAATTGAATTTTAATTTGGACTTTTGCTTTTAAAGGGGGGAGCTTTAGAAAATATTGTACTTGGGGAATTATTCGAATTTATTATACAATTTCTATCCCTCAGACCATGCCCAGCCAAGCTTTTCATGAAATTGAAAAACATATTCAAATAAATATTTAACTTCAAAGTAATCACAAGAACGAGCAAGGATAAAGAACGCTTCCGCTTTCTTAAATGAAATCCCCAAAATTTTAAGCAAATGCATATGACTTGGTGCCAAGTCGCATCGGAGTACATTGGGAGCTTTCTGAAACAGACCTTTTAAGGGCTTAGAAACTTTACAATTTTGTTCGTAAAATGCACAAAACGCCCCAACACAGTTCGCCTTTTAATGTGCAAATGTAGGGCTTAACTAACACACCCAGGCACACACACGCGCACAGATGCACACGCATAATAGATGCATCCCATGGATACAGATACCGGATCGGAAGGGGGCTGGGGGCTGGCCAGAAGGGCGGCAGAAAGACATGGCCCCTGGAGTTGAAACACACAAATGCAATTTAATTTTTTTGTTGTCATTTTGCTGGTGATTCGGATTCTGTTTCTGATTCTGGTAGATACTTTTTTTCATATATTTTTTGTGCCTTTATTCATCTTTGGTGTTACGTCTGCCACGTATATGAGAAATGTATTTTTGGCTTGCATAACATTTTATATATCTCAGGGAGAGATTGTCGTTTGCTTGATGAATTTCTGTGGCTGTTGTGCCATAAAAACATACCCACCAACTGTTGTCTACAAATAAATCTCGTTAAGAAGTATCCATATACATACAGATTGAGCCAACGCGACATGCCACTTAAGCAGATACAGATACCCCGAGAAAAAAAATGGCTCATAAAAACGCATACAAGCCAAAGCTCACGAACCAGAATTTTATGATACTTTGAAATAGAAAAGCAATGCACTTGACAGTTGACGGTAATAAAATGAAAAGCAACAAATGGCCATAAATAGACGGGGAATTAAAATCATGACTAGGCAGATTAAAAACCCCAAAGCCTTAAAGACGTAATAATACAATATTTTAATTCAAACAATATTCATTTCAATGGCTTGCCTCAATCACTTAAACTTGAATATATCACCTCCTTTTTATTCACCGCCTTAAGGCTTAAGGCCAAGGACATCCAATCTATATTCATTTGATTTAAAATATTGCCCCCACTTTCCGGGAAAGTTTCGCATTTCGAAAGTTATTTCCTTTTACGAGGGCAATTAAATTCCCGAATTGATTTAATTTATTTTATGGTTAATAAAAATCCGAGAAACAAAAGCCGAAAAAACCGAAATGACAGCTGGCAGAATCTTTCGTTCTTACACTTTTTTTTTTTGGCTCCAGATAGCCATTTTTTAGACCTACATAAAATTTGATTTTATTTGGTACGCTCGCTGCCGTATGCAAATGCTTTTTTGTCACATTGGAAAATTGAAATCCTTTTATGTGCAAAACGTGACAAACGAATCCAAGGAATTTACGAGCCGAAGACAAAGGATATGAAGAGGAGAAGCTTTAAGATTGAAGAGCAGGTGGAAAAACACTTTAAATCTGTTTGCAATAAATTAAAAATAATTTAATCTAATTAGGGCGAACCTTAAACGGTTTAGGGAAGTCACCACTTAGCCCGACTCCTGCTGCTCTTCGGAACGACTTACACATGTAGGACACTCCTCAATACAAACTGTCCTGTCCTGGACATGACCCACTCCGTGCCAATGGGAGGAGGCTGTTGTTGGTGCAAAATCATCCGAGGGATGAGCCACATGTGATGGCCCTCCTCGTCTGGCATTTCGTAATTACGTGGAAGTCAAGCCCGGCGAGCAGACACATGTACAACATGCCCACACATGGACAGCTCAGTGCTCAGTAGTCAGTACCTATAGCACATATATCTTGTATTATTGCATATGCCGATGTCTGGCCCGGGTATGAATGAACTCAAGTGGCGGCATTTTCGATGTATTTACGAGCCATTTCACAAAAAAAAAATACAACGGAAAGAAGCCAGGGGCATTTAAAGGCAAACTTTGCAGATACAAATCGTAAATCAGGCACAAGTAAATCGGGCCCAGAACCAGCAGCAATATCAATTTTCAATCATCTGACCCATGAACAGAAAGCGATTGCCCCCTTTCGAAATACGTACATACATATGTGAATTCGGGCCTCGGATATACAATTTCCAATTAGTGTTTTGCATCAAATCAAACTATTCAGATATCGGGGCTTATTGTACCTTATTAGGACGTTAACTGAAAAGCTCCATTAAGGGTTTCTATTTATTAATACCTTAAATAGTTTTATTTAAGGTATACGGGTACTCGAGAACTACGGGTTTTCAGAAATTAATTTAATTAAAGTTTTAAGCATTTCTACAGGTTCCTCCTTTTAAAAATAAGCTAAAGTTTATCATAAAAAATATAATCCAATTAGATTAGAGTTCTAGTTATAATATTTCAGAAAACTTTTCAGGATACTCAAAAAAAGCAAAAGTAGAAGCCCCCCATAAGGATTTTTAAATGATGAGCTTTAGCTGCACCACTCACATCCTGACCCACCTCAAAAATACCTTAGACCACATATATCCCTTAGATTATATGGGTATATACATAAGAGGGAGAAGGGATAATGAAGAAGGACATGGAGGGAGCCGGACTGGCTGGCTGACAGACAAAGTTTGTCCAATGTAGCGTAAATTGTGTGTTAATTCAATTATGTGCCAGGTTACCCGACCCATCGCCACAACCCACCCGGAACAGCCACCAGAGATGCGTAATTAAAATACCAAATGTTTATTCAGGTAAATAATTTCAAAGTGCAAGACCAGAAGCGTTGGCAACTGCAATAACAAAATTGATACCGCTTGCTTTCGCCTGTTTTTCTTTTGGCCAACTCGGAGGCGGGAAACTGACTTTTGGCAAGGCAATGGAGCCGCGGCCAAAAACAATCTAATGTCAGGCACCTCAAACTCCGGCAACTCAATCTACGTCCCTAGCCTTCGCCGGTCGTCCCCGAGCCATTGAAGCGTTGAAATTTCCAGGGCGCGCAAAAGTTTTTAACAAAACTTTTCATTAAAGTTTTGGCCAAGACCCAGACCCCGGGCCAAAGACCGACAGCGGCAAAAGATGCGAAAACTTTTTCGCTGGCAGGCGTAGTAAACGTCATTTCGCCTGAAGGCGTTTAGCACTGGGGGCGTGGCACTAAATGCACAAAGCCAAAAAAAAGGAATTAGTTTCTCTGTTCTCAGTGCACAGAAAAAAATTTAAAGTTTTCTATTTGGTTATTTTTAAAATAAATACTAGTACGTTACATTGTAAACTAAGTAATACATTTAAATAAAAATTTTCTTATTATAATATAAAAATAATAAGACTTATTATAATATAAAAATAAAAAATATTCCATTAAATATAAAATATTAAACGTATATTTTTTTAATTCCTCAAAGTCCCTCCATTTTTTTCGTCCATCCTTTGTATGTGTGTGTAAGAAATGGCTTCCGCCTGCAAAAGTATTTGTTTTCTCATCATATGTGTGTGTGTGGGCTAGAGGGTGCAAGGTTTTTCTCAAGTTTTTAGTCGCCATCCGCAAAATGTTTTTCTCGCATTTCAATTCACCACAAAAACGTTTTGAGAAATTATTGCAAAAGTTTTTCATAAAATGAAAGCGCATAAATTTACTACAACAACTAGGGGCGCAATGGCGGGCTTTGGGGAGAAGGGGGCGTGGCCCAGTCTGAGCCAAATATCAAGAGGCAACAGCAGCAGCATTGCAAGCGTGTGATATGAGAAACACACAAGCACAGACACACACACTCGCGCACTTGCACCTTTGTGCGACACACGTTAAGTTGTAAAAACAAAAACATGACCAAAAAAAGAAATATATTTAAAAAACATAAAAAAGGAAGAATGCCAACTACAACAATGGAAAAAGCAACAAACAGCTGCGAGTGCGAAAAAGTTCTGGGGTATTAGGCGAGGGGGCTGCCAAGGATCACACTAAAAAAGTAAAGGGGAATTTACGAAAAATTTATCTGACCATTTTTAGACTCTATAGAATATTTTTTACAGAAAAAGCTTAACATCGAATATTCGAAAAATATACAAAAAATAATTTTGATATAAATAAGTAATTTAAGAAAGTTATAACCTTAAATAATAACTTGAAAGCTTTTAAATAAAATTTGACCAAAAATGATGTCAAGAGTTTACAAGAAAAAATATTTCCTCCAAAAATTAAAACCTATTTTTAGCTAAAAAATATTATAAATTCTTCATATATATTTAACAAGTTGTATGTACATTTTAGCGCATTTGGAATTCGACGATTTGGCCAAATTTCGCGCCGCGTATGTGCTCGTTGTCTTCTTGTATTTTTGTCGACTTTTCAACTTGGCGATTGCGATGGCGGTGCCGGTGCTGGTGCTGGTGCTGGTGACGCGGCAACTACGGGTCGGCGGTGGGGTGGTGCGGTGTGCATTTGAAATATGGTCGCTTGTGCCACAAATAAATAACGCTTTCAAATCGCTCGCAAGTGGATACAGCTACATTTCAGTGTGTCCGCTCGGCTGCTGTGTGTCGGTGTATTAGGTTGAGTGGGCAGGGGGCTGGGACGGAGCTAAGCAACTAACTCACACAGAAGCAGAAATTAATATGAAAACTAGCAAAACAGCAGAAATTCAAATGACTAAACAAGAGACTAAAAGGAAAAGCAGATGTGTTTGCAAAAAATACAAAACTGTATTAATATTACTCGGATTTCGCAGAGAATCTTTCCAAAGAAAATTATAGTTCTTGGGGAGAAAAATATGATGAAATATTAAAGATGAAATTTTTAAAAAATTTCCTCTATCTTCAACAATTTAAGACCAAGTATCTAAGATCCCCTGCAAACCATAAAGCTCCAAAATCTAGGCAGATGTAATACCCTTCAGACAGCTGACAACTTTCGAAGGAACAACTTTGAAATGAAATCAGACATACTTAAGTTTCCACCCCAAATACATATTGAGGGACACAAAATAACAATTAAACATCAAGCTGGCAAACTTTGCAACAGCAAACAAACAAACAAACTGCACGCCAGGCAGTTGACTGAAAAGGGACAAAAACCAGGACTTGCCAAAGTGCAAATACGGGAATTATACCTACATAAATATATATATATACATATATACCTTTATGTACGTATATATGGTTATATGGCCGCAGAAGACGCGGAAACTTTGCGCCAGGATAAGCAGAACTTGGGTGTTACAGGACAGCGGGGGGCTGGGTGAAAACTTTGTCAGCGAGAACGTGACATGAAAATCGCTGAGCTGATGAAAAATGCTAAATCGTGACGGGAATCCCCAAGCCGCCTAGTAGACACTTGGAAGTTTCGGCAACTTTGGTTGCAAAACGCGAATGCGACACATGTACTATGCCTACGGCCGTAATTGACCTATCTGTCTGGTGTGCTTTATGATGAAATATTTTTAAAAATATCACAAGGATAATAAGTTGTTTTATTTTTAGTTTAATCATTAATTTATATTTAGTTAATAATTTATAGAATAAACTAGTAACTTTAGTATAGAAAGGGCCCTAGATATTAAAGAAAAAAAATAGCCCCGCCAACGGTCTGGGAGATCCGTGTAACTTGAGATCATCCATCAGCCGGAGGAGTTTGGGAGGCAACCCAACTCCCAGAGCGAGTGTGTCTGTGTCTATATTTGGGGAAGAACTCCCCGGCTGCTAATGGCTTCATTTGGTCCGATGTTTGGGCGACTGATGCCCCCGGACACTTGATGCCAATGCAGAGCAGAGCACTCAGTGCACTTGACTCCGTCGTTGGTGCATTTTTATCGTTTAAAAATATCATAAACCGATCTCGTGCTCCCCGTCTCTATTACTCACCATCTAGCCATCTCTCTCGATGCGCCGCGTTGGTTACTAAAAATACCAAACAAGAAAAAGAAAATAATTAACCCAGCCAGTGTATGTGTGTTTTTTTTTCGTTCCGGCAACATGCACCTATTTGTATGTGTAGTTTTATTCAGATGCAGTGCAGGCACAGTTACGTGGCTTGCCCCCCGATCGGGGGGATCTCGCCGATGTCATCTATCTCAGAGTTGGTCTGCCTCCTGGGGAAAGGCTAATGCACTTGCTGGGAACTCGATGTTCTCGATTGCCAACGCATTGGAGAAGAATTTAGTTGATTTATAATGATCCCCGAACACTCGGCTTCCTAATTGCTCACTAAGTGGCAAGTGTGTTCGATGATGAACAAGCTGTCAACTGATGGTCTCAGCATGGGTCTTTTAAATTTTTAAAAAACTATGAGGTGCGGGATATTTAAAAAAAAACACCTTACCTGCCCAGAAAATAAGAAGCAACAAGGCCTAATTAAAAATGTATATTTAAGCTATACAATCTACTGCAAAGGAAATCCTCCATACATCTAAGACTGTTTTTAAAAATGCATTAGTACCCCAAAGCGTTTAAAAAAAAAACAGAAATTTCGTTGGCAGAAATCAGGAAAGAACCATTCCAGTCTTGCCACAAGCCAACGAAGTTTGTTTTGCAATTTGCAATGGCTTTGGCCACTTTATTAATTTTAAAATAAAATGGCACATCCATTAACAATAGCAGCCGGGGAGAGTCCACTCGCAATAGCAACTAAAAAAGTGCATAGCCACAATAAACAAGACCGAGAAGAGCCAACAAAGCTGCAACGGAATAAAACATGCTTACTTACACAATGTTGAGTACGTGTAGAACATATACTACGTCGTAGGTACGTATACTACTCTGATGCACTGTAAAAAGTACAGGCAGCGAAAGAGGAGAAACTTTCTTTGCACGCTTCCCAGTCATTTGGAGCATATGTTTCGAACATTTTTCATAATCAAAAAGCTTTTAGCGGCGGACAGTGGCAATGATGGCCACAGCGCTGCCAACGATGCTGTTACTGTTTTGCCGTAAGTCTTGCCCATTGCCACGCCCCCATACCACTAGCCGTCATGCCGCCCACCGCCAACGAGCAACCGGCAAGTGGAGCTTATTGTCCGTTTCATTTTCGAGTGCAGCAGCGTGTAAAATCGCAATAATGCACAAGATTCCCGACGCAGAGCACAGTTGTCCCACAGACCGTTTCCCCTTTTTTTCCGGGGATAAAAACTGAAGTCCACAAAAGGAGATAACTTTACGACAAACTGGTTGTACTCTACCCTACCAAAAAGGTATACTTCTTTACAAAATGTATCAGAAAATTGAATCTATCAAGCCCTTTTATGATAAAGGGTGTATCTCCTATAGATGTAGCTCCTTGATATCATAGCTTAAATGAATGGACTTCTTCCCAACTAACCTATGGACCCCTTAGGAAAGTGTAAATCCACTTGACAAATGCAAGCCGAACTGCAGGCAGAAGCGACAATAGAAACAACACTAGAAGCATTTGTCATGGCAATTGATTGCAAAGGAACCCGAAACACCCAAAAACAAATTCAATTTAACTTTCAGCAGAGAACCCAATACAAAATACATATCTTCCACGCCAGCCAACAAACAGAAATAAAACCAAATCGGAAATAAAGTAAAATTCAATTTTCATAGGCATACAGATTTCACAAACAAATGGCATTAAATTGCGATTGTAACAAAAATGAAATCATTTGATTATTATGACAATATATTGTGAATTTCACAAATATCCAGCAATATTTATTTGCCATTGACAGTTTGGTATCAAAAACTGGATAAATTCGAAAAGAGCAGCCTTTTTGTTTGCCGTTGGCATACATTTTATTATTGCCTCTGCGAATGTTTTTAATTGCCCTTTCATTAATTTTTCCACAATGCCGGTCATCATATGCAAATAAATTGCGTATACGCCTCGTGGCTGAAACATAAAGCACAGCCGTGACCAGAACAATAATTGATGCTAAAGTTTCCACAGCAGCTGTAGATTTTTGATGTTTGGTGTAGCAATTCTATTAAATTCTAGAAAAATTAAAAAAATTGTACAAATTTAATAAAATAATACTTATAAAGAACTTCTTGGTTCTGAAGCCCGCAGATTTCATGCTTCACCTTAAAGCCACACAAAACAGCCGCCTCTGAGGTCATAATTTCTGGTTAAGCTCAGCGTAATCGGCACTTTTACCTAAATGGACCATAAGGCGTTAAAATGTTGTTATCGCCCCGCACAAAACGCCCACACACAGCCACCCAGGCAGCTACTCTTGGCCAATCGACTTACCTTTGGCAACGCAATAAAAAGCCAAAATACATTTCGATTATGCGGCAAGAAAGAGCATTTCTCTTTTCTTTCCCTTTCTAACTTTTCTTTGAATGTTGGCCTTTTTTTCCCATTTTATTTCTGTAAATTTTCCTACGGCTCTCAACGACAATTCAAGGAGAAGGCAAGGTGGAGAAGACTCCAACCCTTATGCCAGCTTAGGTTAATCGAAGTTGCCTGCGGTACAGAGGCAATAAAAGAACGAATTTTCGAAAGAAAATAGCATAAAATATAATTTTCTTGAAAGCCAAATATGCTTATGGGACAAGGGGATGTGGTTATCACTTTTATGGCCCAAGTATTCGAATTGTTTTGCGAAAGAAATAATCCAAAATTGATGTCATTTTACCCGAGAGCATATGAACGAGCTCCCCACAGCATTTTCAGTCATAATTTTCATTTAAAAAACTTTATTTGGCAGGCAAGGAAATTTCCAATTTACAATTACCAGTTCACAGCCAATATGTGCCAATTTTTATGCGGGTGAGTTAAATTGCAATCCCATAAGGTCGCTAATTTAAGAATTAACCTTTTTTAAGCTGCTGCCAAAAGGGATTGAGCTGTATTCTTACAATACTTTGTTCAACGGTTGGTATTCTGATCATAATTGCTTTGATTATATACTTTTGCTTCTTCCATAATAAATCATCGGAGGGGTCACAAAAAGCGATGTCTGATACTATGAAAGGACTTTTGCAAACGACAAGAGAACCATCCATGTTCAAAGCCTTTCTTCATAAACTAATAGATGCCGTTTAAAGTCATTAAATTTGAGTAAATATAAAATATGAAAATGAAATTTTGGGTCTCCTTGGAGTTTAGCCGAATATAAATTAATCCGTTCCCATATGTGTTCATCACGATGAGTCCCTTTGCAGTTCAGTTTTCAACAAATCATAAGTCTTAAGTGGCTCATCTGCGTACTCGTTGTTGGAGTCCTTTATATTATGCTCATGATTTTGTATTCAAATATCACTCTCATCCAACACCGAAGAAAAACACATTACCTCAAATTTTAGGTATAAACGAACAAAATATTTTCAATCAAAATTTTTATTTATTTCGTGACAAATGTATCCCACAGTATTGTCCGTCAAAATAAAAAAGGTCAAATAAAAAATTCTCCTTTTCGGAATACATGCACACATATGTGCCTTCGTCAATGGTAAGCCTTGTTTTCCAACTAATTTTATTTATTAATTTCATTTTCATCCTATTTTCATCAGGCATTCAAACAAATTTCTTTGCACAGTAATAATTATATGTTTTATTGGAATGATGTTAACAATCGTAATATTTGCAAGTTTCAAGTTTTCTCAAAAGAACACTTGAATAAGAAACCCAAACCGAAAGGTATAAAAAATGGCACGATCTATAAACCGGAAATGACAAAAATATCTGAATTTCAAAAAACTAAAATTTACAAAAAAATGTAAAAATTATAATAGTTTAAAAAAATTTTATTTTTTATGTTTGGCATGTATTTAATTGCTATTCCTTGAATTAAATGTAAGCCAATGCAGCTTGGTCAAGAGCACTTGCCACTTTGTTAGCTTTCGTTTCACTTATTTGGAAAACCCGGGAAAGAAATCTGTGGAAAAACCGCCGGACCATCAACGGTTGTTGTGTGAAAAACTGATGCCAGTAGTTAACGGCACTTTGTATGCAAAGTGCAAGACAAAATGAAAACAAACAAAGAAAATGGAAGCAAGAAATGCGGAAGGAAGCTGGAAGAAGACGTCCGCCCCATGGCCGCAAAACTGTTTTTTGGCTACCATTTGATTATATAAAAATTTCAACATTTTTTTTCGTTTATTTTTTGCATTTTTTTGTAGAGTACTCACTTGTCTGCCACCCACCACTTTATTTGCTGGTTGTAAGCGTTTAGTGGCAAACAACTGACAGCTGCCGAAATGTCGGCAAACGTTTAGTTCCTCCACCAGATGCTGCACAAAAAAGTATCTACGTATCCGCATTCCCGGGTATCTGTATCTGCGATGTGATTAAGATGGTTAGTCATTCTATTTAAGAGCTTGGCCCTAAGCTCTCCAGCCATTCAAGCAGGATAACGGCGATGACTCTTTAGGGCTATCATCTACATTAAATCAGTGGTTCCTAAAAATTAATGTCAGTTTTATTTTCGAAATCTTTGTAATCACTTTTAAATATTGATTACCACAAATAAGATACTTGGAATATTTTAATATTTAAGAATTATTTTTTATGGAGATACCCATATGTATAATTACCACAACCATATTCCTTCCTGATTATTATTAATGCGTTTTTGTAATGAATTTCAATTGAACAAGTTATATAACTTTTTAAAACCCTTTTTGGGGCAACAATAACACATTTTTTCTGATACATTTTAATGAAAGGTAAAAAAACGTGTTTGATGGAAACAGTGTCGTGTCATTAATTTCTGTTGCTTTTTATCCGCAAATGCTTCAATGAGTTTCATTTCACTGGATTTTCGGTTTCCTTTATTTTTTCATTATGTGAAGAGGTCTGTCTGCGTTCTCCAATTTCTCTATTGCTTTTTACAGCGTTTGAGCATTTGGTATTTGGTAGCTACCTAGACTAGCAGGAATCGGGGGTGGCAAGGACTTGGCCATTACTTCGATTTGTTTCTTATTTAAATTTTGTATACACTTCAATGGAAAACTGAAAGAGGATGAATGGTAACGACGGCAGCAAAAAAGTAGAAGGACGTTAAGTGCCTTTGTCGGTTGCAAAAGCGAATTAATGCCTCAGCTAAATAAAAAAAAAAATAAGAGAAAAAATCCAGTAGAGGAAAATCGCTGCGGTTTCCTACTCTAATGCGTTTAATTTATATCCTCTGCCAACTACAACAAATAAAAGTGAAAAAAATACTTGGGCTTGAGGGGGATAAAATAAAAATATATATTTATTTTACAGCTGCTGCACTTAGATGTGCGATGGCAATAAAAAGCAGCCCCAGCAAGTGGCATTCAACACCTTTTTTTTTTTGCGTTTTCTATTGCCGACCCCCCACCCATCCATCCACCCACCGCCCAAAAAGCTTAATAAACAAACGCCGAAAATGGTCTCGAAGTGGCTGGGGGTGTGGTGTTGCGTTTTCTGCCGGTGGTACACGTGATGGTGCACGGTGGATGGAGCAGATCGGGTGCGTTATAAACATTTAAGTCCACAATTTGCACAACGTGTAAGGGCCGCAGCCACAGCCCCACCAGCCCAGCCAACGCCACTCGATGTCCTCCGCTCCGCTCCGCTAGCACTTCAAGTGGAACTATCCGAGCAGCAGCCAAATGCTGGCCAAATGCAATTTTCACGTGCAACCGCAACGATATTTATGCCACACCAGTAACAAAAGCTCAGCCGGAACCAATTTCTACACAATAAAAAATCTAATAAAATTTTAACAATATTTAAAATTTATTTGAAGAGGTTTTTGCATGTTTCATCTATAAGTTTTTTTTGTTTCTTGTTATGATACAGAGAAAAAATACTATTCGAAGTACATTGAAATTATTTTCAGTGCAGAGATAGATGGCCCAGCTGCTGCCCCCTTTAACGCCTCCACAGCTACCCTAACTGGCACTGGTTGACACCCCTCACCGTTTCCATCCTTCCGCCCAAACTATCAGCTGCACCTTTCGCATCCTCCCCCTGCATGTGTAAGTAAGAGTGCATTTGTGTGGGTTATGTGTGGGTTAGGGTCATGCGTGCGCCCTGCTGCGATGTGGCAACATAAACATTTCACCAAAAACCAGGAAACCAAGGGGAAAAGCAGAGTCCTTTCCCGTTTACGAATATAGCCTGAAAAATTGTTGAAAATTGTGACAGACACAATTTGAAAAATTTGATTAATTTTTACGAATTGATATGAACTTTTTAATAAATTTGTGAAAAATCACAAATGATTTTCATTATTTATTTGATTAGATTTCCTTTATGCTCATTTCCATTCCAGTCTCTGCATATAACACCTAGGTGACCCATCTAGTTTATAGGCATTGCATTTTAATGAGAATGGTATTTGGGGAAACCCGAAATGGTCGATGGCCGGCATTGCGAATAGCTTCCGTTTACCAAGGACAGCGACGACACACCGACGACAGGATGCCTGCCGGCAATCTCAAGTAGTCATAAACACGACCGGAGCACCTGCACCTCTGCAACTGCAGCTGCAACTGTAAGTGCCTCGCTTCCCTTGCAGAAATGATGGTGGGATCGGGTTTCCGGTTCCGTTGCAATATGTCGTCGCCATTATGCAAATGGCGGCTCTCAAGTGGACAGACGGCCCATTGCAATCTGCATTTAAATGACCCCGACGAGGTGCGAGCTCGTCCTGAGATTTCTCGGCATCATTTGCAAAAATATTAAAGAAAACTGGTAGCCTTCCGAAATTGAATATATATTGCGCAGACAGGAATTATGCATGTCAAAGCCTTTTTCTGCTTTTGTCATCAAAATTTAAATTTTTTTAGGTAATTGAAATTTGTTTCTTTAATACGAAATTGAGTAAATTAAAATTTAGGTCCAGCACATCAAAAAAGTTTGAAAAAACATGGTAGGGACATCTAGGTACACAGCGAAGGCCATATCTTTGTCAAATATAATACAATTTTTAAACGGAATAAATCTTAAACCATTTGCGGATCGATTTTCCACCATTCTGCATCAAAATTAAAACACAAAATATTTTCTATATTTTTTGTCAAATTGACAAAAGGAGATCCCCATCCAAATTGACAAAAACGCATAGAACGAAAATATGGCCCCCAGCGAAGGCTATATCTTGGCCAATTTCCATCTGATTCTTGAGCGGAACACCTTAACAGATTTGTACATTGATTCTCCATCATTATGCACCAAAATCTCGGAACAAAATATTTTTTAAATTTTTTGTAAAATTTTTTGGGGGATCCCCTTCCAAATTGGGAAAAATGCATAGATCGAAAATATAGCACCCAGCAAAGGGTATATCTTGCCCAATTTCCATTCTTGAGCGGAATACCTTTTGTACGATTTGTACATCGATTCTTCACCATTCTGCATCAAAATCTCAAAAAAAAATATTTTTTACATTTTTTGAGAAATTTTCTTTCCAAATCAGAAAAACGCATAGAAGAATAACAAGACCGTCAGCGAAGACTATATCTTGGTCACTATCCAATTCTTGAGCGGAATACTTTAAACGATTGGTAAATCGATTCCACGTCATTCTGCATCAAAATACCAGAACAAAATATTTTTAAGAAATCTTTATATTCTCCAACAGTTAGTCTCTTTTAATTAAAGGAAAAATATACTACCACCCTGTTTGATTTTTGTGTTTTTGCTTTGTCTTCTTCAAGTTAAAAAAAAAAAAAACAGCATGGCTCTCAATTATTCTTTAATTATCCAACTTACCCTTGTTTATTTTGAATTATTCCACTCAACTGTCCCCATTTGTATTAAACTACATTATTTTAATCTAAATCTGGTGAACCGTTTTTCCCAAATCTGTGACCCAAACTAATTTTACACGCGGGGTAGATTTCTGGGGAGTGGGGAAACGAGATTCATAGTGTCAGGTGTGGAGCAAGTCCCCTGACGTTTCCATAACTCCAACACTCACACAGAGAGGACAAACACCCTTCGCTGGGGAGACAGCTAATAAAGTTACATGCAACCAACATTCACAACACACACACCCGGAGAGATACTGAAAGATTGTGTGTGTTATGCGTTTCTGTATACTCCCTGGCCCCAAGAGAGTTTTTAACGTTTTTTCATAGCCGTGTTTACTCTTTTTCATCTTGGCGCCGAGATCCTAATGACACCCCCGCCCATGGCCACGCCCCTTGCCAGCAAGCGATAAGCGACAATAAACATAAAAAATGAATGCTCAGCCCCCAGTGGAGCGGGCAGGCTTCAGCTTATTTTTCCACCTCCACTTTTTTGCAATTGCAACGCGCCTGGTGAAAATTTTAACAGCCGTACGAGATTTTTCCAACGCCGAGCTTTATTGTTGCTGCCGTTGGATTTTCACGGATTTTCAACGCATAAACATCTCTTTCATATTCATTTTACCGAAAGGAGCGTGGGGAAAAAATCCCAGCAGGGTGTGAGTTGGCTTTATCATCCTTTTGGGCACACAAATTAGTTCACAACGAGAATTTATTAATTGAATCATAATTTACATGCTTCAGAGCCGAGCAGGAACATATATTTTTTATGTTAATAAAATATATCCTGGGGCTGTTAAATATTTCCACACAATAGAGGCTAAATGGCGTACAGTTTGTATTTTTTCTCAAACAATGAAATATGTGCGAATTTTTTTTTTATTGAAACGCACGTATTTCTTGACAGAAATTTATTTTAATTAATTTAATAAATAATCAAATATTTTACTGTTGAATATTATACTGAACTAATAAAGAACTTCAACAAAGTAGGCGCTCAGTTTAGTGTCAACTTTAAACATCAATGTCAGCTTTACTGTCATCACTTCTGACTCATTCGTCATACGGAACGTGTACAAGTGTAATTTTTTCTGGAAAACTTACAGAGTATACATTTAGCTATCAAACGATGGAATTGTTGAACCGCGCAATGCAAATACTGCACCTATCGCCCAAGCCAGGTATTTGTCACGGCTATTGGATTTGCGAGCAATTCGTGTACGCCTGCGAGCAAGTATGGAAGACCCATGATGATTTATATGGAAAAGAAATGAGTATTCTTGTTATGGTTGTAGTGTCTACGATATTGAATGCGGTTATGATATATTGGGTATACATCAAATGGTGGAACATTAAAGTGAGAATGTAATGCCAATCAACTCTTAATTTTGAAAATGAATATCCTTAGATGACGGAAGCACAACGAGTACAAGACCTGCAGTATGAGCTAAGTAGAGAACTCGTGGAGACGCGTCTCCAAATGGCAGAAGCCCTGGACAGAAGAATAGCTCAGGGCTATCGTATGAGACTCCGAAGGAACCCCGAACCGGACGGCGCTGATGAGGATGGCGAAGAGCTGGAACGAGCTGTTGAAAAATTCTTGGTTGGCAATAGCAATTTGAATTTTTTACAAAATGAAAACTTAACAATTAATCGAAAACCAACAGGAAACTTTGAATATATATTCTGCGCATACAGAATGGGATTTGGATACAGAAAATGGATCTGATGAAGAAGCGGATTTTGAAAACTTCATGAAGAATAAGCCAGGACCACCGGCAGAAGAGCCGCAACGCATTCAAAGACTTGGAATATCTAGGATTCCAGTTCCCATAAACCCAACTACTCCAATGCCGAAACCAAGACCTTACCCGAAGAAATAAGATTTAACATTTTTTCACATTCACTTACGTTTTTATTTCTGTCATAAAGTGGTCCGATTGGAAGGTTTTTTTGATACTTCAAAATTATTTGTCCATTTTTCCATACATGATACAAAAAATGAAAATTTCTGTAAATCTAAATTAAAATCTGGAATCCAATATTATTTTTTTATTCAACAAATGGTTATCGGAACATATAACGCAATGTTAATCAATGAAAATTAATTGAAAATTCTCATTCACAGCTAATTTTGAAAAGTCGAGACACAAACGGGCTTAGAAATGTCCCATTTGAAATATGCCAGATTATTAACAAATTCGTCTGCCATTTGGTTCTATCCAATTCGCCTGTCAATTTGTCGCATCAGCAAGTGGGGGCGCAAAAAAGGACCCTCCGCAACAAACTCGCACAAGGATATAAGGATGGAAGAAACCGAACCAGATACGACTGTCAATACAATTTCGAAGGCAATTGGAAGCGGAAAAGTCAGCCAAGGAAATGCAGATGACTGTCTGAGCTGTGAACCCGGAGAGTGGGTGGGTGGTGGCTGGCTTGGGTCGACTGGATGTCAGCTTAAAATGCGATCAGCCCGACAGCTAAGCTCCACTTGCCAGGCAATTTTCTCCAGGGCGCTGACAGAGTTACAAATATGGCAATTGCTGAAATTATTACTCCCGAGAACTTTTGATGTGTTCTCAACTCGAGTTGTGTGTACAAAATGTACAGGGGGGCAAAAATGTTTGTTGACTGCCAAATCAATCTAGGCCAAACGAAGTGTAGGCAAAAACGCATCGTTGGCCTATTAAAAACCAATTTAATTTACTGGGAAAGTATACCAGGGAGGATACCAGAGAGGAGGGGTTGAAAATTGGAAGGGGGCGCCGAGAAGTGTGCAACACATTTTCAGCAACCACGAAATTTGATCAGAGATAAATTCGTATTATTAAAATCGAATTTGCAGAGCAAGTCAGTACGTCCCAGCATGCAACAGCCAACAGCCAACAGCCAACAGGCAACGTGCAACATGCAATGGGCGGAATGTGTTGCATTTAGGAGCCATTGGTACATTTTATCAAATTCTAATTATGCAAAATGAAGGGGAAAAAAGCAATTAAACCGAATGTCCCCAAATACGAGCATGCGACAAACTATAAAATGCGCAAATTATCAGATTTGTATGTTGGGGGAGGTGTGTGGCACAGCACCCATTGTCTGACGGAAAAAAAGAAACTCCATTTGGATTGTTCTAACTTTCTTGATAGGGCTTCCAATTAACTTTACTGTCCAGCGTTACTAAACTCTGCTCGCCCCAAAAACAAATTTGCCATGAAATTGCATTTTTTCTACTTCAATAAATTGTCGAATCTGCAAAACAACAATAACTAAATCTTTTGGGCGGATTGTGGGAGGGTGGGTGAAAACAACATACATAAATGTAATACCCTGTTAACGCTTCATAAAATTGCAGTATAAACTATCGAATCGCCGGTGCTCGAGTTGACCAAACTACGACAAACAAGTGCAAAAAAATCCAACAAACCGAAAACAATAACAGGAAGTGTCCCTAACAGCGCTATAGTATAAAGTATATATTGTAAATAAATAAATTTTATTGAAAGTCGAATGGCTCTATGGTCCTGTTTCACATTTTCATCACATCCATTTGGCAATTGACAGCAAAGAAAAAATAAAAAAATAAATAAAAATAAAAAAATATATATTTCAACAAATTCAAACAGTAAGTAAATAGTATGACGTGGCAGGTTAAACACAAAAAGTTGTTAATCCTTATGATAATTTTTTAAAGGTCTTAAGGACATCCTACATACTCTGGCAGCGTTTAAATAAAAAGTTTTAAATTATTAATAAAAAAAATAATTGCGGCCAATAAAGTAAAATGAAGTACATAAAAACAAATATAAATAATGAATAAATAAATTGACAAGCAGACAGAAATCATAAAGACACGAACCATTAAGTTAAATGCTCGCTAACGTCCTGTCTCTTTTTTTGCACGTTTGTGCCATCTCTTTCTCGTGTTGTTTTTGAAGATTTGGCACGTTGTTATGAAATATGAATGCCTTATATTTACACGATGGGCATTAATTTTGCGATTTCAGTGTCGTTTCTTTGGTATACAAATAGACACACATGTTATATGTTATATGTTTTTTCCGAGGAAGTTAAATGGTGTAAAATTGAAAAATGATTCGCCATAAAAATGCAAGAAATGAAATTGAGTCATATGTTACCCAAGGACATAAATTCTCATATTTTTAAAGGCCTTAAGAACAGATAACTTGAAAAATAGTCACTTATGGTTACATTTCTGAATAAAAATGTAGAACAACTATAAATACTTATCATCAAAGGATCAAGGAACAAAATGTCAAAGAGTAAAATAATTCATCAAATTGATTTACGCCGATGTCCCAGTCCTGATTCCTATTGAACCCCACATAAATCAAATGAAAAATCTAAAATTGCACCAGTTCCTGTGCAGAGACAAGACCTAAAATCAGCACATCGGAAAATTTCAATTATTTCCGAATGCTAATTACTCGCACAACTGGAGCCATTATGAGTATTATTTCTCCTATTTGACATTAACACACAAAACAATAGAAAAAATAATGAAATCAATTAGGCGAACCACCGAACAAAATCGAAAATAATCCAACCACGAATCCTCGAATGCGACGATGAGGCTGATTATAGTGATGGATATTTTATATGACACTACTGACCGCCGCGGCGCGAAAACCCAATTCGGGTTGACCCCTTTGCCGGGCCTGGAATTCTCGATGATGCTGCTTTGTTTCCGTTTCCGCTGTGCCCGGCTTGACATCTGCGATTCGGTTTCGCCACCAGAACCGCCTGCCTCACCCATGTAACCACCTACTCCCCAAAACAATTCCATTTTGTGCGGTTTTTATGATAATTTATATATCAATACACACGCGAAAAACGAAATTACACTTTGGTTTATTAATTTATGCACGAGGCTCACGAGACCGAATAAAGTGATTTGTTTGCGCTCAAATATGCAATTTTAAATTAGAATTATTTACACAACATATTACACTAAACTGTGGCAAATCAAAGCGTAATATTTAGAAACATTTTTGGGGAAAATATGTTGCCATTGCATGTCTGTCGATCGCAAGCTTGAAACTGATTTGAAGCCCAATGAATTTAACGACCAGGCCACAAGCTTATGTACATGTAGTTTCCTATGTGGAGATTACGAATGCCATATGCCAATTATGTTGCCCCAATATTTTGACTTGGATACACTCGAATAATTCCCGCGACTGCAAAAAAAGACGAGACTTGTAACCTGGCGGGTACTTCAAGAAAGCAATCAATCGGAACGTCTCAAATGGTTATGAGAAATTCCAAATACATCATTAAAAGTAAAAAAAATATAAAACTATAATATTGCACATATATGCCATATGTTATATATTATTATTTAAAGTGTTTTTAAACTATTTTAACATTTCCAAATACACTTTTAATATTAAATATTTTTAGTTACTAAAACAAAAGGAATGCCTGGCATTTAAGTCCTTTTTATTCCTCTCAATTAGATTTTTATTTAAATGATAAATGTTGACTTAAATACTGATTTATTTAAATTAGTAAAATTCAAATATTAATTTATTCAATTTTTAAATTACTAGCGGTAATTGTAGCAATTAAAGTCCATCTAGCGTTTAAAAGACTAACCAATATTTGAAAGCGCTCTCTAGGCGGATAGTAAGGGCATCTATAGCGCCATCTTATGGAGTCTACCCACAACTATTTTGACATATTTGGCGCGAAGTTTAAAAATATATATTACTAAAATCTGATTAAAATAAAACCTAATTTAAATTGAACTAAAAAAAAAAGTTTAAGAAACATACATTTTATGTCAACCTTAACTTAAAAAAGTAATATGTGGAAGTTTATCATATAATTGTTTCCCTTATTAAAAGAAATTTCCAAAAAAAAAATTCAAAAAAAAAATATATAAAATTAAAATGATTTTATGATTTGTCACAACGAGTAACTGATCCATTTATTCAAATCTTCGCGCCGACCCCCATCTTTTATCGAAAGTGTCTGAAGACGATTCTGCGATAACGGTACCTGGTAACACTTTGTTGACAAAAGAATATACTGTATAAAGCCCGGCTTAGAGATAACAGAGCGGGAGTATAGTGTTTTTTGTCGCCTACAGTGCGTCATCTGGTCATCTGATCACAGCGTCAATATGGGAGAAATTCAGGTGCGATTATCTCTGGCAATCTTAACAGTAATCCTGCTAATTGGTGGCATCGAATCGGAGGAGAAATACCAATACCAGATCAAGGAGTTCGTGGTGCCGCTGGATCACTTCAGTTTCCTGAGCAATGCCACCTTCAGCATCCGGTACTTGTACAACGACTCGTTTGTGAGGGACAAGAGCAATGCCCGCACTCCGATTTTATTCTACACCGGAAACGAGGGAGACATTGAACTCTTTGCCCAGAATACCGGATTCATCTGGGAGGAGGCGGAGCGGAAGCATGCTTTGGTGGTCTTCGCCGAACACCGGTACTATGGGAAGTCCCTGCCCTTTGGGAAATCCACTTTCAACAGCAGCATGCCGGAACACTTGGCCTACTTCACCGTGGAGCAGACCCTGGAGGACTATGCCATGCTGATCACTTTCCTGCGCAACGGCACCCAGAGACCGGTGGTGACCTTTGGTGGGTCTTACGGCGGCATGTTGGCCGCCTGGTTCCGTATGAAGTATCCCCATCTGGCAGTCGGAGCTTTGGCTGCCTCGGCTCCAATTCTACAGTTCCCCGGAATAACCGATTGCGATATTTTCTACCGGATTGTGACATCTGTTTTTGAGAACGCCTACAATTCGAACTGCACGGCGAATATTGCCAAGTCGTGGCGAGTCTTCGAGACCCTGGGAGGAACTGAAGCGGGAAAGAAGCAAATCTCCGATGCCTTCAATTTGTGCTCCCCGATAAAGAGCGATGCGGATCTGAAGAAGTTCCTGGATTATGTGGAGGAGGTCTATTCCAATCTGGCCATGGTTAACTATCCCTATAGCAGCAGTTTCTTGGCTCCATTGCCGGCGTTTCCCGTGAGGCAGGTGTGTTTCTATCTGAAGGATCTGCACACCACCGATGCGGACTTGCTGCACACCATGGCCAGCGCCTTGGCGGTGTACACCAACTTCACGGGAACCACCAAGTGTCTGGACATATCCGCCACCTCCAATGCCGACGAGTCCGGTTGGAACATACAAACCTGCAACCAGATGGTTATGCCTTTCTGCTCCAACGGCACTGAGACCATGTTCCGCCCGTCCACCTGGAACTTTAACGAATTCTCTGAGAAGTGCTACAAGGATTACCGCCTCACGCCCAAGCCCTACGACATTATTCTTCGCTATGGTGGCAAGAATATCGAAGTCGCTACCAACATCATTTTCAGCAACGGCCTGTTGGATCCTTGGAGCGGTGGTGGCGTCTTACAGGCACCAAACGACAAAATCCATATTATTATCCTGCCGGAAGGTGCCCATCATCTGGATCTGCGACGCAGCGATCCCGCCGATCCGCCTTCAGTGCGGGATGCCCGCAACAAGGAGTCCGCCATCATAGCTCGATGGATCGAGGAGTTCTGAGGTGGAAAGGAGCGTGGCGATACTACAATTGAACAAATTTAATTTCTTAACATTATTATTTCATTAAATACCATTTTAATTAAATGGTTAAGCCATAATTGTAGAGAGTTAAGCTCTTGTGTTATGTCGAAAAAAAAACTTAAAAATCGAATAAATACCCACACTGTTTAATGTTTTGTGTTTTATTATGATTATTATGAATGAAAAGATATAAAAATTATTATAATCTTCAAATAAGATCATAATTACTTGTAGCCAGTCCTATAATCTGTAGTCTGCTTATAGGCTGTGGTTATTCTGAACATTAAATATTTAATAAAATTCTTTGCATATCTTCAGGATCACTTTTTTCCTCAGAAACATATATTTTTTTTAAATTAATTCTCTGTTTATAAAAAGTAAACAGATGAGAAGACCATTTTCTTGTTTGTAAACCTTTAAAAGTGGTCTGTTCCTCGATTAAGACACCCAAGTGCCTGGAACCTGATTTTCAGAAGAAACCGCAACCACAAGGTATAATTTTTGCACTTTCACTTGCTTTTGCTCCAAATAATAATAGCTTGGGAAGATTATAAACACTTCATTTGTTACTGACAAGAAAATTGGATACTTATACGAAATAGGTCGCAGAATTCAAGCTTATTATTCAAAAGATTAAATTATTTAAATTGAAAAAGTAAATATTATTCAATATGGAAATATGAAAGGTATCTGGTTACTTGTACCACACTGAATGAATATAAAAATAAATCTATTTGTTTAACTAATTCGCAAAAAGTATATTTTGTTTACTTTTTTAAGCCTGATCGGAAAGCTTTTCTTAATGCTTCGATTGCACAATTTTCGCAGCTGAATTTATTTGACAAACTCCTCGAAAGAAACCAGTTTCGGACCGAGGAGAGGAACGGGGACCACCCACTCTCCGGCGGGTCCCGAACCCTGTTTACTCCCTCTGATCCCAGTCGGCCCCCAAGACCTCTGCACTCCCCCTAATCCCAGTTACTCCGCCTGGTGGCGCAATACTTACTCAATGGGAACGGAGCCAGAGGATGAGGAACTGCGGTAACCCGACAATATTGTTTTCTTTTTTTCGTGCCTGGTGGGCGGAGATGGGGCAGTTGTGGGCGGTGGGCGAGGCCGAGGGGCGGGCGAGGATATAATAAACACACAACGATAATTAAACTGCGGTTAGACCGGCCAATAGGCCGCTTTCAACAGTTCTGACGAGACGAGGGTGAATGAAGAAGTAGGTCTAAGTGTAAAAACTATTTTTTGGGTGTATTTAAGAAAGAAAACTTTCTTTTTATAAAATTTGCACTCGCTGAATAGGAAAATTGTAGTGGAATTTTTCCTTTTTTGAGCTGCAAATTAAAAAAAAATGGATGGTGTAGAGTTATTTTTTGTTTATGGAATATTTTTACTAGATTTTAATTTCGTGGACTATTTCAGAGTCTACCCTCGCTAAGTGCAACCTCGCAATCAAGGTAGGAAGATGCGCGCCAAAACAAGCTCCACTCCACAGGCAACTTACAGTGATTCTTTTTGGGAAATAGCGATAAAAAATAATAGAAAAATATATAAATTTATTTGAATAGCTAAAATAATTTGTAGATTAATTTATTTTTAATAATTGCGAACAATAAATAATAAATCATAAGAAATAAAAATATTTTAAGAAGTAAAGCTATTATTTAATCAATAAATTAAATCTTTTATCAGTTTTTCTGATAATTTTAAATAAAAAAAAATATTACACATATTATAAAGGATGGTGACCCCACTGTCCATCGTCTAATCCTCCGCAGCGAGAAGAAAAAAAGTAAAAACAACAAAAACCTCTTGCAACAACGACAGCGCCAAATGAATCAAAACAAAACCCAAACAACAACAAATGTTCAGGTCCACTACTGACCTACTAAGCCGCCGCGACGCACTCTTCACTCCTGCTGTTGTTGTTTCTGCCCGGCTTCGGATACCTTCGGCTCCAAGCTCGGCTCTGGCGTTGCGTGTGGCGCTTTTTCTTGTTGGGGCTCGCCACTTTATGCTTTTTTTCGCGTTGGGTCGTTTTTCAGCGTTTGTCGACGAATAATAAATAAGAAAAAGTTTTCCTGCAAAAGCAAACCAAAAAGCAAAAACAAAAGCAAACCGTAGCGTCGAAAAAGCGTTTTCGCTGGATCCAAGCGGAGAGCCACCAACCGATCCAAAAGCCGCTCTTTCTTCGACTCTCTAACTCTGCACACTCGGAGAAAAACTTTTAAAAATAATACATTTTATGCTTTGTTTAAATTTTATAAAAAAATATCATAGTAAGAAAAAAATATCCATTAATGAAATAAAGTATTTTTCTTATGAGTTTTTTTTTTAAGTGTAATCTGGCGGCAAAGAAAAGAAAGAGAGGTGCGCTCCGCCGTCTGGGACTGGGAGCTTGAAGCTTGAGCCGCCGCTTCTGGCAGCTGGCGGCGCAGTTGCCAACGTGAGTGCGAGGCGTGTGAACGTGATTTTTGGTTTTCCTCAGCTTCCCATCGAATTTCCTTCAATTTTAGTGCAGTGGGAAAAGCCCAACAAAAATACAAAAAAGAAGCAACCGACAAAAATCGAAAAAAAAAAACAAAGAAAAATCTAAGTGGGACCCCATAAGGTTGGCGGAAAAAACTGCATACGACTTGCAGTATTGTGGAAATATGGACTTCTTCAATAATTTTCACAGCCCTGCGAGCTACGTGAGAGTGTGTGTGGCACAAGTGTAAGATCTGCGTTAGCCGTCACTGAGGCGAAACATTGCCAAATCCTTTGACAGATTTCTATTTGCCACTTATTTTGCATTTCGCATTTCGTGAGTGTCAATCGAGTGAAAGTAAACAATGAAGCGCACCCAAATGGATAGGCGATCCAATATCACAAAACTAACAACGGTAAGTGGGCTTGTGTAACAGGCCTGAAAGTATATATACTCTTTTTTTACTTTAAATCCATATATATATTTAGGGGATTGCCTTGCATAAGAAAGGTGTTAAGCGCATGACAAAGCCTGAGAGAAATTCAAGTGATGAAATAAAAAATAATTAAGCTTCGATTTCCAGAAATAAGCAGACAAAACTAAGCCCTTTAAACCAAATCAGAAAATAGGAAATCAATCAAAATCAATAAACTTCTCATGTCAGTCGCCTGGGGCCCGAAGCCATTGATGAAAATGAAAACGCAATCAAAAGATGGTCACACGTCTTGCCCATTTCCTAGCCGCCTTCCAATCATTTCTCAAAATGTGTTGAAATCGATAAACGCTAAGGGGTAAGCGTTTTATGCATATTAACAACTTGGTCTTTTGTTTTTCTGGTTGTATGTTTTTTTTGTTAACGCATGACTACGCAATCATAAAGGCATAACCGACAACGAAAATGCTCAAAGTTTCCGCTGTATTTGCTGTTGTTGTTGGCATTGCCGGTCGGGTCCCCAGACAGAGATGGGGGTAAAGAGAGAGAGAGAGAGAGAGCGCGACAGAGAGAGGTTAACCGACTAAAACTAAAAAGTTTCACTTTCTTTCGAGAGCACGATCGCCGGCATGCTCGGATTTGGCCCAAGCCCATGTCCAAGTCCATCCAAAAATCCAAAAACCCAAACCGAAAGCGAAACGGTAGCACCAAAAATATCGACTTGCCAAATCGGGAAAGAAGTTCGTGGCGGTGGCCTTTTCCGGCGGTGGCCAATCAGTGAAATTTTTTCATTTAATTAACCATTTTGCCATGAATATGCATTGCGCGCAAAAGTCGCAGGCATCGATGGGAATGGAAATGAAGAGATTGCAGCCGCAACTCAAGTTTGTCGCCTGAGTCTTTTGTTTTGGTTGTGAAAATTTCACCATTCGCCGCCAGCTGGTCGTCTGGCAATTAGCAGAAACGACAAACAACAAAGAGCATCAGGCAGAGGTGGGGGATAAGAGACACCAGACAGAGGCTTCTTCTTCTTCGTCTTCTTCTGTAGCATTAGCGGCAAAACCAAATTTGGTTAAGTGTAACATCAACTTCATTTCCAAAGCCAATTGAATTTATAAATAATTCATTCTAACCGCCGCACACTCGGCGGCACCATCAACCGTCATCATCAGCCAGCATGGAGCTGAGTTGCAGATGGACGACGGCAACATTGTATTTGGGAAATGAAGACATAGACTGGAACGTCTCCTCTAGCCCCTCCTCCTATTGCATACTTCTCCTGGTGTCCCACCGCCGCCTCCTCCTCCTCCTCCTACTCCATCGCCTTCTCCTAGTTCGAAAAGACTGGGTTTTCGTAGAAAGTCGCTGACACATTAAAGTGTTGCAATACGTTTCTCTGGCGACAGCTCGGCATCGTCTGCGATTGACAAATGTCTTCCTCGATGCGAGTTGACTTAATGCCCATTTGCACTGCACCACAGAATCGGCGGCACTGCATCTTGCCATCTACCATCCACCAAAGAGGTGCCAACAGATCAGTACTTAACTTTAAAAATTCAAATTTTTGTGAAATTTATGCTATAGGCTTGAAAGTGTTATTTACTTAAGTAACGTAAGTAATAAAAAATTAGAAGAATATACATATATATTTAACAAAAAACCTGAAAAGAGCCAAGCTGCCAGCACTATCCACTGCAATGGGAAGCTCTCACGGCTGATTGGACATATTGATTTGTTTCGCCGACTTGGGACGCTGACAGCAGCATTTGCTCCAATTTCCCTGTGGCACCTCGGCTTCCAAGAAATATGACAATGTTAATAAATGAGATTCGGCTTAATTGTCTTGCTGCACATGGCAATCGACACTAATGCCAGCCACCTATTATTTATTTATCCAATTTTTTTTTATTTTTATTTTTTTTCTGCGCCGAACAAAGCGAAAGTAATTCTGCTTTCCATTTCAGGCATCTTCTCTTGCGGTCTGACCTGATTTGATTTTCAACACAAATTAGTTCGCAGAGTTCCATTTGTTTCGCACCCAAGCTGCGGTCTCATCCTCGTTCACTTTCTTCTCGTAATTGCCAGATCTCTGGGCGATGTAGATCTCTTCAATGAAGTACTTGTCCAAATCGAAGAAAGGGGGATTATTACCGCGTCTGGGAATGGGAATGCTTTTGAAAGAACGAATTCCACACTGTCATTGATAATAAATATTTTATTTCGATAGTCATCTGCTTGATGTGAAAACTTTCATTATATGTGTGTTTTTTGGCTACTACTTCACTATCTTACCTGTATTATCTACCAAGATTTCTTGGAAAAAAAACATTACAAAACTATCTGATAAATGACCTTGTTTATTTATGCTAATCCGACTGAAATTTTCCCGAACTCCAAAGAGATCTCTATTACCTAATCGCATGGCCGATCGTCTTGAACGAGTTCACATTTTGGACACACATCCGCCAGCAAAGAGCCCACAAGGGAACCGGAGCCGGTGCCGATCACTTTCTTTTCACTCGCGGAGGGTGAATCACCCGCGATCGATATGTGCTGGCCATATACATATAGTATACCATTTGTGATGGCCGATAACTGAATGCCGAATGCATGTCAATTTTGGCCAGCGAACCGGTTGCCAACCCATGAAGCCCAAAGATATAAAAACAAAAAAAAAAAGAGAAGCGACGGGCAGGGCGAGACCCTATTGGGTCCAGGCCGGCAATTGTGCAACCGAAAAGGAAAGTTGATGGGGCCCTTTTGCCGGGTTGTGGCCGGGATGGCGGGATGGAGGGACGGGGAGAGGCCTCTTGGCTTTTCCAAAAGCGCCACAATTTACTTTTACTTGGCTAACCCATTTCGCTTTTGATTACTCTTTGCATTTCACTTTGCCGGCTGCCAGTGGCCGGTGGCCAGTTGTCCAGTTACTGGCTACCAGCTCCCAGCTGTCCGTTGTCCGGTTGTCCATTGCCGGTCTACTCGGCATGGTCGGCATCTAGTCTGGTGTGGTGTTTCTGATGATGCACAGAGGGAAATGAGTGGGGTTTTTTAGGATTAGAATCAGGTTATTACAATTTTCCATTTTAAAAATTCTAAATTCTACAATAAATTATAAGTAGAAATATTAAATCCTTGAAAATAAAAATCTACAAGTATTCTGGGGTTTTTTTTTTTTTAGTGCATTAGCGGCAATGCAATTGCGGCCATTCTCTCACTCGGGCTGCAGTCTGGAGGTGGCATGCAAATGCACATCGATCATCTTTATGACTTGTGATTGTCCAGTTGGCTTTGCGTGAAAGTAAAATTTGATTTTCAACCGGCTGCCTGCCAGTCGGGGTCTCTGGCAATTTGTTTGCCCGAGTGAGAGCCGATGCCGCCCGGCCTTTTTATCCCATCCAGGTGCATTGAGGCCCACTTGGTGCCCCCTCGAAGAGGAAAAGAGATTTGGGCGTCATTCCATGCCACGGATGATAACCTGTCGAGAGCCACGGTCATTTCCTTTTCTCTACTGTATTTTAGATATTTTTTTTATAAATAGATATATCTATCAGACATCTACTTTTGTATAAAAGATACCTTTTTTTTATACTAAGTCTTAATAAATTAAAATCCTATATTTCTTACAGACCGATGTAGTGCGATGTCTCCTACTGATCATGATGGTAGTGCTACCGGAGGCCACCGCCGGCTTCGGCTTCGATTCGGCCAATTCGTGCAGTCCGAATGGCAAGATGTCGCGGAGAGGGCGAGCCCAGATGCTGGCCTCCATTCCCTGTGATCTTGGGAAGCAGGCCTTTTGTCACCTGCCCGGAGCAGCCTATCCGTGGCACGCGGTCCGGAGATTCGTCCACGAAAACCAGGGATTGATGAAGCGGATGTATGGAGACGTGAGGCACATTTCCATTCTGCGGGATGAGATCCAGAACAACGAGGTGGATGCCGACGACATGGAGGAGACTGCGGAGAGGTACAGCAAGGATGCAGGACGTCGTAGTGCCAAGTACTTGATGCACGGTAGGGACCGCGATCGTGATCGTGAGGAGTTCGGCAGCTTCAAGGGGAACGATGTGCTAATGGAGCCACACTTTCGTCCGGTTTCCACCAGTACCAGCAGTACTACCACAACGACCAAAGCCACCACCACAACAGCGACTCCCGCCACTACCAGCTCCACCACAGACAAGGCCCACACTGAGACTTCCACAACTCCTTACAATAAATCCACTTCTAGCACTTCAACTGCTCCACCACCTTCTTCCAAAGAAGCTGATATGGAGCCGGAGATCGTGGAGATCCAGCCCAGTCTGGAATCCAATAGTGTCTATGAGGTGGTGCCATCTCAGGCTCCTTCAACGGTCAGCACCCCAACCACTGGAGCACCGTCTTCCTCGGCGGGCGGGAATATAGAAATCATTGAATCGCCACAGTTGGGACTAAGAAATCTGAGTTTGGAGGTGAAACCATCTCAGGATCCGACCACTGCTGCTCCCCTGAAACCCACATCGAAGGAGTCCACAAATCTGCCTTCAAGGAAAAGAAAACCAGCGGAAGCATCCACAACGGTGCCGACTCCCAAAGCGGCAACAACGACTGCCACTCCACCCACGACAACAGGCACTTTGCTGAGCCGTCGAAATGTGACCAAATCCCCGCCAGCATCGCCAGGATCCTTGACTACTCCGGTCACCTTTGCCTCGCTGTTCTCTTCTGGACAGTTCAATATGGATAAGCTGCGAAGGCCGTTGACCACCAGTAGCACCACAGTGCCAGCTCCGGCTTCGGTAGGAGTTGCGCAATCACTGGGAGGAGGAGTAGGCACCAAGCCGGGACTGCTGCGGGAAGGTCAACTATTCCAGGATGCCATGAAGCAAGAACCAGTCGCTGTGGCGAGTAACCTGCGGGGAGTGTAAGTTTTTTGACTTTTTATTCAAGATTTCAAAAAATAACAAATCTTTATCCTTTCACAGAAATGCCTGTCCCGTCAAGGACGAGGTGGTGGCTCCTTTTTGGGCCAACAACACCCGCGGTGAGGTCCTGGCCCTCCTCAACCTGTATCCCTTTGAACAGTACGTGCACTGGGAGAAGTGCACCCACGAGTTTAAGCAAATGTTCTGCCGGGATGGGTGTCGCTGTGAGCAGCAGTACCGCCTTCACCGACTCCTGGCCTACGATCCGCACAACGAGTGCCGTGGCATCTTCTCCGACTGGTTCCGCTTCCCCTCCAGCTGCATCTGCAAGTGCTACAACATCCCAATGGAGTTCCGGGCCACCTCGAGGAGTCCGCGATCCGACAGCAGCTTCGATGCGCCCCGATCCGATCCCATTGAGGCAGCCGAGGCGGAGGTCCAGAAAGCCATCTACGAACATGCCACCGAGGAGTGGTATCGCCCCCGGGACGAGTTCGACTTCTTGGAGGGTTAATTTAAAGAATAATTTAATAAATTGTACAGTAAAATAGAAAGAGTAATAGTTAAGCCACTTAGACGTTTTTCCATCACTTTTCTCATCTGTCTTCTAGTCTGCAGCTGAACAATATTTTCTACAAAACTTACTTAATATCTTTTAGTTTAATTTTAGTTTTAATTTTTAAGAGCGGCGTTGTGTTAATGTAAATATAGGCCGACACAATGCCCGAAGCGTTGAAGAGCGAATGTACCTTGGAATACTGGCGAACTCATCGCAGCCCACAAGCTGTGTCGATGGTATTTAATTATTTAATTAATTTAATCAAATCTTAATTCTAAAACAACCATAAACGTGGCCATAACAATATTCAACAATATGTTTTTTTGAAAAAATATTTATTGCAAAAGTGTATGCGATTATAGGTGTAGTCTGTATATTTAGAATGCTTACATTATGTATAAAATAGGTTTAATGTATTTAATACGTTGATATATATTATTGTTTTAACTTTAATGCGTACAAGGTTGCTTTGATAATTTAGATTTATAAATTTTATTTATGCGTAGAAAGGGGTAATTTACGTTTCCGATTTTAAGGCATTTTCCAGGCATTTCATTTCAGTTTAAACTTGAAACCATCTTTTTAACTTTACCACCTAAGGCTAGTGATAGCATTTTTTGTCAATCACTCTACCGAATAAAACTTTTATTGTTGCAAAGTAATCAGAGTCCTTGTTTCCGAAGGATAACAGTGTTTCGGGGGTTGAAGAATCATTCGATTTAACGCCAATCCTCAGTTTATTCCTCAATCAGTTAGGTTGATAAAAAAATACAAAGTATGTAATTACAAATACATAATAATAAATTGCATACAAAACAGAATTTCGGCTTAGCAGGCTGCTTTCCAGATACCATACATATATGGATATACATATAAACTGTGGAAGAACCTTCCGCGGTTCGTGTTTGATAATAACTACGGACATAAATAAGATGACAGAGACAAGAAACAGGTAGAAATACCGCGCCAGCAGGTCCGACGCCCATTGAATACTCTGCGTTTGACAAAACGAATACGAACTTGATACTATTGATGCGCGTTGAAGAAATACTAAAAGTGAGTGTCGCATTGTGTGCTAATAACTAAAACTAGGATGCTCCTCCCGGTTGGTCCAGGATCAGGCTATCGAAACGGGCACCCAGAGCAACTTGTCCTGCTCTTTGTCGACGGCGTCTTTGATTTGGGTGCACATGTGTTTGATGCTCACCCCGGGTATGACGGCTGAAACGGATGCAATCAGTAACATTTCATAACAGATTAAGTGCACCACTGATCCCTACCAGATATGTACTGCTTGTAGTCTGTCTCCAGCTTCATGGCCCTCTCGTACATCTCCTTGGCCGCCTTGGCGGAGATCTTGTCGGTGCCGAAGTCGCGAATCTCCCGAATCTGCTTGGCCGACTTGAAGCGCAAGAGCAGAACAATCGGATAGATTTGCAAGCGCTGCAGCCGCTCCACAGCGGAAATGGATACATCCAGGATACAGTGACGTCGATCCTGCAAGAATCAAGAGGTAAAATTATTCTATAATAGATTATGTATGAGCTGCATACATTTTTGCAGGCATTGCTGATGGCCTCCACGGTGGTGCACTCGAACTTGTTGCCCCGCCGTCGGTAGTCCACGATAATGTTCTCCTTGAGGCTTTCCTCCATGGCCTCCTGGGAGCAATCCATGGCGGTCACCTCGCACAACTTGAACAGATTACAGAAGTCAATGGTCAGGCGGTCCATGACGCACTCCGACAGAGGGCCAATGATCAGGACAGGCCTGCGGATGGGTGCTGGAAAAGATGAAATTGTAAGCAAGCCATTCAGTGTCCAGAGGATGTAGCTCACAGTCTAGCAACTCGACGCGCTGGTAGCTCAAGGCCCCGCCATCGTCGTTGAGGAGGCCTAGGTCTGGAAAGAAGCTGAGCTGTGTATTGCTGAAGCTGGCAATCTCCGTGGAGTCGCGGGACGAGCTGCGTTGGTTCTTCTTGCGACGAAAAAACGATCGGCGGGCCGAAGTGCTGCCCCGCCTGGCGGTTCCCGTGTCGCAGTCCACCACCTCGCCCGAGCGCAGCTCCTCCTCCACCCTAAAACAGAGATTAGTTACAAAGTTTAAAGGACTAGTCTGCTTCCTTACTTCATTTGGCTGGGAATGATGCCGCACTCCTTGCGATGGCCCATGGCATCCAGTTTCCAGGCGCGCCAGAAGCCAAAGGTGCCATTGAACACCGTGTTGTCCACGTAGAGCACCTCGTCCTTGACGAACCGCAGGTCGTCCTCGTTCAGTTCGCCAGTGCGATCAAACCCCACGCGTATGTAGAACGAGTCCCCGGGCTCATCCTTGATCTGCTTGAGAGCTGCAAGTATACATAATCTTAGTTGACCTGACCTAGATCCAACCCTAATCCCTGACTCGCTTACTGTGTAGCTTGTTTTGCACCAGCATGGTGACCGTGTCCGTCAGCTTGGAGATCTCGTTGGCGGCCTGTTCGGCGGTCACTCCACTCAGGTCGACACCGTTGTACTCCAGTATCTGGTCGCCCTTGCGAATCCCGGCATGGTCCGATGGGGAGCCAGGTGCCACGTCGTGAACATAGATGCCCACTTTGTTTCCGCCGAACAGCTTGATGCCCAGGTTCTTGGACTTGTCCATGTGCAACGTGACATACCGCAGAGCTGAAGAGAGGATGCAGATGGTGGGGTTACAGGATGGAATGGTAGGGGTTGGAGGTCTCGTTAGTGGGGACAAGTCTCTACCTGAAACAGCTGGAAGTGATTCCCGCTGCCCTTCTTCACGGTGGATGGGGATGGACACGGGAAATGGGGTTTAGTGACTAGCCCAGGGGCCAGTGGTTAGTAGTGGGTGCAGAGGATTGGAGTAGTGGGTTGGGAGTGGCTACGTACTCTCTGCCGGCACGGAGGTGGGCGGCGGTGGCAGCGGCAGGGGCAACGGCATGGCGGGCTTCGGCTCCTCATCGTAAACCGTGGACGTGGCAGATGCCGTTGTCGTAGTGGTGGTGGCCGCCGAGGAGGGCATGTCCTGGCTGCTGCTTATGTCCGACTGGTTCTCCAGGCTGTCGGTGAAGCTCTGATCCTTGATGGACTGATGGGAGAGCGGAGCCCTCGATCCCAACCTCGTCGATGGAGGCTGGATCGGCTGCAGAGGCAAGGGGAAGATGGAGTTCCGCGCCGGCGGTCGTGGCGAGTTGCGCGGCGTGGGAGAGCCCGAGTGGTTGACGGGAGATTCTGGTTCCAGATTGTGAGCTCCCTCGTACTCCATTGAAGGGAACTCTAGAGCGACAAACAAGAAGCATTATTTTTCAATAAGATTATGGGAACAGGAGCACCTACTCTCCGGATTGTATTGGACAAGCATTGTGAAGGAATCGCCGCACTGCCGCAGCACATTGGCGGCTATCTCCTGCGTGGCCGCTCGCATATTGATGCCGCAAACTTCCAAGAGTTGATCGCCCACCTGGAGACCGGCACGCATCGCGGTGCTCTTATCGGCGACGGTGGCCACAAAGATTCCGCCGCCGTTGTTGTTGCACTGTATGGTGATACCGAGCGACTTGTCGCGCTTGTCGATGGTGACTCTTCTAAGGTCTCCGGGGCACAGAAAATCCGCGGGCACATTTGAGCTTCGCTTGCCACTGCCCCCGCCGCCGTGGCTCAGCACCTCCACATGGACCTGGGGCATGGGTGAGCCACGACCACTGCCGCCTCCGCCCCCACCGCCGCCTCCACCCGACACCCCCACTGCCGATCCAGTGCCATTCCCCCCGGCCACATTCCCGCCAAAGCTATTGTGCATGCTGGAGCTCATCAGGGACATGGGCGCCCGATCGGAGGAGGAGGCCGACATGGATCCTGCCGAGGCCGGCGTGCCGCTGGTCACGTAGTGGTGGTCGATGCTGCCCGAGCTGTTCTTCACCATGCTGCTGCTCTTGCTGGCCACGCTGGGGTTCGAGGGAATCCTCAGCCGCTGGTTGTCCTTCTTGCGCGGAAAGGTGCCGCCCTCGTACACCCCGGACACAGTTCCCGCCCCGACCACTCCGCCCACACCCACGCCCATGTACGGATAGGGGGCGTGGTTGTAGTCCAGGTAGGCGGCATGCGGATGGGGATGAGGATGCGGCAGTTGGGGATGGTACTCCAGGTCGGTGGGTATGCCCACGCTGTCATTCGGAATCCCCACTGGCGGCATCTGTTGCTGCATCTGCTGTGGCGGCGGCGAGGGCAAGGTCAGTGGACTGGACCGCCGGTTGCTCCTCACACCGGGTGCGAAGGTCGGAAAGAGTTGGGTGTGCCGGTTGCCCGGCATGTGGCTGGACTGCATCACTCCCCCATACCCGCCCTGTATGCCGGAGCCGATGCTCTCGCTGTCACTCGGGTACTTTGGGACATGCCTCGCCGCCTGCGGCATGGGCACATACCGCTTTCCATACATCGCGTAGTCGCTGATCCCCGGACTCTTGGCCGACAGGATGGACTCGATGGAGTTCTGTGACTTAAGGGAAGCCACGTCCGCGGTGTGGTGAGTTGGGCGTGACAGATTCAGGGGCATGAAAACGGCATTAGGATTCGAGCCGGAACTCGTCTTGGGCAGTGGCGGCGGATGGAAGACGTCAAAGACCTGCTGCTTGCGCACCGGGAACTCTCCGGCCGCGGGTCCTGTAACGCCGCCCCCACCTTCGGCCACTCCCAGGCCTCCGGCGGAAGCCGAGGAGGCGTTCATCACTTGCTGCTGGGCCTGCTGGCCACTGGTCTTCGGCTGATAGAAGTCTCCGCTGGGCGTGATGTTCAGGGAGAGCCGATGGTTGCTGTGCGGCCGAGATCCGTAGCGCTCCTGTGAGGGCACCTTCACCCTGGCATTGGCGCCCATCAGCGGGGCGTTTCGCTGCAACGGCTTCTGCCCGGCTTCCTCCGGAGGCAGTGCTCCTCCGTACAGCGAGTGCCTGGGGTAGCCCATCATGGGCATGCCCCCGGCAGTGCCCTGGGGAAACAGGGCTGAGTGCCCCGAGCTCACGGGATTGGAGTTCCGGTTGGGGTGCGTCTTGATGGCGCTCCCATTGGCCCCCCGGATGTGGGCCATCGGCTTAGACATCTGTGGCGGCAATGGGGGTGGCAGTTGCTCTTGCAGCATGGTCGGTGGCTGCTTCTCCGGCTGCCCAACTATCGTGTCGGGAACCAGTTCGTCGTCCTTGTCCACATTGATGGGACCAGCCGTGAACAGGGACATTAGTGCCCGCTTCTTCTCGTTGCCCCGCATCGTCCCTGTGGGATTGTCGTGCGAGATGTTCGTCCGCGGCCAGGTGCCCATGCTCTTGGAGGCCTCCTTCTCCTTCTTGGTGCGCTTCTTGCGGTTGAACAGGTTCTCCTTGCTCTTCTCTGAGCTGCTCTCGCAGAGCACCGAGTCCAAGGCGGCGATGGCGTCGTCGTGCTCCTGCTCGAAGTTATCCTCGGGCGTGCCCGGCTTGCTGAACTTCAGCTTCCGGAAAAAGAACTCGGCGAACTTGGACGGATGTTTGGTGGCGCTACTAGCTCCACTGCCTCCTCCACCTCCACCGCCTCCGCTGACATGCTGCATGGAGTCGATGGAGTCTGTTTGGGCCGACGAGGTGGTCATGCCCGGCGGCAGTTGGTCCTGGACATACTTCAGGGCGAAGAGGTTCAGCCCGTCGCTCCGGGGATCGTTAAGCAGCTGCATTACCTCCTCGATGGACTGCACCGAGTCCATGGACTTGTTGTTGATGCTCAGGACCCGATCGCCAACGTCCAGTTCTGGCTCGTAGAACGCCAGGGAGTTCTGCTCGATCTTGGCGATGAACACGCCCATGTCGAGCTGGAGTCCGTGCGAAACATCGCTGTCCCGGCTCTTCAAGTGGACGGAGTAGGCGTGCCGCTTGCTGTGACGCGTCCGGGAGACCAGAAGCAGCGACCGCGGGGCACACGCCCGGATCTCGTCGAGCACCATGCGCTTGGAGAGGGACTGGCAGTCCAGGTTGTTCACCTTGCAGATGACATCGTTGATCTTGAGCTTGCCGCAGGCGGGCGAGCTGCTCGTGACTCCGCAGACCAGCTTCCGCTTGTTGGAGTCGTCGAGAATGATGCCCAGGTCGGAGGTGTGCTCGTAGCCGGAGAGCTCCACTTCCAGGAGGTCCTCGCCCTCGTAGCTGCTTAGCCGAAAGCTGCGACGCGAGCCCGAGGCACTGCTGTCTAGATTGTGCCGCTCCTGCTGCTCCAGCTGCTCCTTCAGCACATCGATCTTCTTCTGGGCCTCGTCCTTCTGCTTCTTGATCTTTTCGCTGTCGCGGATGGCCATCAGGGAGTCGGAGATGGCCTTGTCGCGTTCGTGTCGCATCTTGTCGCAGAGCGTCTTTACGGAGTCGCGCTCCTGGACAATCTTCTCGCGCTGGGAAATGGCCCAGTCTCGCACTCTCTTCGCCTCCTCGGCGTCCTGGCTGGAACGCTCCACCTCGGAGAGGGCTTTCTCAAGGCTCTTCCGTAGCTTCTCCAGCTCCTTGCTGTTTTCCAGATCCTTGCCGCTGGGGAACTCCTTCGACCAGGAACTCTCGCGGGACTTCAGCAGGTCCCTCTTCTTCAGTTCCGCATTGGCGATCTGGAGAGCCTTGATCTCGCCCCGGGCCAGCTGCTCGTCTTTCTTCAGTCGCTCGATCTCCTTGTTGGCTAGGACCAGGTCGTCCGACATCTTCTGGTGCTCCTGCAGCACATTGTCCTTCTCGGAGAGCAGCTGGTTCAGCTCCTCGTTCAACGACACCACGTTCTTGGTTTCCTTCGATAGCAGGAGCTTGAGGGTCTGGTTCTCCTCGCTCCGTTCGCGGTAGTAGCTGTGCTCCTTCTCCAGCTCGATGTAGGACTTCTTGTACTTCTCCCGCTCGACAGCTACCATGTTGCGTTCCTTCTTCAGCTCCGCGATCTTCTCGCTGCAGCTACCGTCACATCCCTGGGCCTTGCCGAAGTAGTAGGGATTCCCGCTGGCCCCGGGCGGAGCCTGGCTGTTGCCATTATGGCCCTGGCCCTGTTGGTTCTCCAGCAGCAGCCGCTTCAGCCGCGCACTCTCCACCACAATGTTCTGGTCGGCCATGTAGTGCTCCTTGTAGAGTCTCAGCTCGGAGCCCAACTCGTCGCAGCGGCGTTTGCTGCTCGCGTTCTGGTGGCGCAGCTTCCCCAGCTCCAGCAGTGCCGACTCGTACTGCGCCTGCAGAAGGTCGTACTTCTTGCCGTTGCCGGAGGACACGCCGGACTGGCTGACCACCTTGGAGGGCCCGTTGTTGTTGGCCATGTTGGCCGCCGTGGTGCTGCCGCTGGAGTTCGACGGCGGCCGGAGGGTGCTGTCATAGCCCACATACTCCGAGCTCTCTTCTGAAGTTCAAAATGATGGGTTAGATGGGTTTCCTCTGGGAATGTGTACCAGTACTCACCCTCCTGACTGCTCGTGCTGGTCAGCGAAAGGTCTCCCGATGCCATCTTCGCCATCACAACATCTTCAGGCAATACTCAACATGAAGGGGATGCTGAAAGAAGTAAAAATAATATTTAAAATTAGTTATTAATTATTATTTGACAGAGGGGCTTTGAAATCTCTTTGAAATTCATGCAATTCCACCAAAAGAAGTGCTTAGAATCTAGGCCAGATAACAGAAACTCTGATTAAGTACAGATAGTCTGGAGTCTAGATTAAATATTTAACATTTTCGCTTGATTTCAAAATTTATGACGGCCGATGTATCTAATATTTGATGATATGATAGTGCAATCGCAGGCCCACCAGAAACTCTAATCCGACACTGTTTTTTGTTTAAAAGAGTCAGAAGTGGCTGCATTAATTATCTCTGTCGGCCCACAGGCTTTTAAAAAAATATATATACATATATGTACATATGTAGTTAGGGGGTTTATGAGGTGGAGTTACTACACAGAAGGAAATTAGCTAAAATTTAGATTTTAAATTTTTAAATAAAATAAAATATAATATATAATTAACAAATAATTAAAATTCAAATTAAAGAGAGAGAAATTTGGTTAAAAAATTAACATATTTATAAATATTATTTTTATTATTAATAGATATTATTATTTATATAATTAGATGAAAAATAAAATGAAATTTTTTACTCGGAATTTCTCGCTGTGTAGAAAATCCATGCAATTGGGAAAATGAAACTTTCACAAATTTTGTGAAAACCTCGATTTTCACAATTTGGGAAAATTAAAAAATTTAAATACAAGAGAGGATGGGAATAGTGGGTGGAGAAGGCGAATAGCAGGAGGAGGAGGAGGAAAAGGATGGAGAGGCTAATGACTCCGGCTGGCTTGCGAAAATGTACCGCAATTAAGCAGAAGAGCGGAGAGAGCATCGGGACTAAGCCAAAGAATTAATTGAAGCAGCCAAGCAGAAAGCGTAAATTAATAGCAATATATATATATTTATATATATATACACATATACACCAACACCTACAACACACGGACACATGGACAGACGAAAGCGAGCAAAACAAGTTGGTTGAATGGAGAAGGAAAACAAAAAGCAACACACAACACCAACAACCAGATAGAAACGCACAAAGGTGGAAAGCAAAGCGAATTATATAAACTAGAAAATATAAAGCCCCAAAAGACAGCGCATATCCGCCATGTCTTACCGTCTTTTTTCGAGATGGAGCTTATCTTAAAAGTTACAAATATTTCTGGCAATTACTAAACATTTGGAAATCAAAAATCTTTCAAATACACGCACGCAACCGCAACAGCCGTCGCCCAAGGGGAAGGGGGTGCGATGGGGGCTGGAGAAAAGTGGGAGGCGGGGAGAGAGCAAGAGAGCTCCACCCCAATTTCAACCCCGCGCTGCAGCGCAACAGGCGGAATAGAGATGCAACAGGCGGAAGCAACTCCAATTGAGCGACAAACCAGAGGGGATCACTGATTTTCTACCATTTACCGTTTTCGATCGTACAAGAACGGAAGGAACAACAACAATTGGAAAAAGCAGGCTACGACGATGCCCGGAAGTTATTGAAACGCGGCAAAAAGGTCAAACTCCACGGCGTGGAATACGGAATAGGGCCAATCTTTCGCGGACTTACAATCGCCGCGCCAACGATGACGAGTGGCCGTCGAAAAAAGCCACCAAAAACGAACGAAAAACCAACAAAAAAAAAACAACTACACAATGCAAACGTCACTTTTTTATTTTTCACTCATTCATTTTGAACGCTTTACAGCACTGCGGCTGGTCAGCTGTTCCAGTGTTGCCAGATGGCCGACTCCAATTTACCATGCGAACCCACTAATCTTTTCCACAATATTCCAATTAAATAAAAAACATTTTAAAAATGGGTAATTTGTTAATACTAATTGAAATAGGATTTACAGCGAATTATTCAATAGAATTTTGTAATTTGTCATTCATATTCACGGTCCCTTAAAAAATAACTATTTTAGTTTCGAACAGTAAATCTATTACATTTTAAGTTTTCTTACAACTTAGAAAATTTTCACAAGAATCGGACAGCACTAATAAGCAGTGGTCGTTTTACAGCACTGACCAACATTTGGCCAAGATGTGATGGCTAAAATGTGACCGTTTGTTGGTTTGGCGGTTAGATTTGAACTTAAATCTTTGGACTCTTTGTTCTGCCTCAATCAAATTTGCTGAAAACATAAGGTTTTTTGTTTTTCAGTCAGACATGAACACATAACACACACAATACTATTTGAATTTTTTGTTGGTTAATTTGCTCTTTTAGTTTTGCACATTTTGCATAGTGCACTTTATGCACGTGTTCCTTTTTTTCGCAAGTATAGTTCTTCTGCACAGTTTTGAAAAATGGCCAAGCCACGAAAATTAATCAAAAAAGCTGTGTCAATCGCCACTCCAGCATCAAAGAAACTGGAAGAATCGCTTTCGAAAAAAACTGTTAGAAAAGAAGAATCCGCAGAGACCCTTGCTAGCAAGGAGGCTTCAAAGGTTCCACAAAATTCATTTAGCAGCAGTAGGACCTCTGTGGAAAGAGTATCATCAAGATCAAGTTTTTTCGATTCGGAGGGGCTACCGCCTACTCTTGACAGTGGTCGGAATAGTCTAAGGAGGAAGATGAGCACTTCTGCTTTACTTAACACAAAAACATCCTTTATTGCTCCGAAAACATCCTCTTTCAAGTTGGGCCCAAAAACGACTTCAAGCCGATTGGGCTCCTCCTCCTTCATTGAGAGCAGAAAGTCCTTTAGCGCGAGAATGGGCAAGAAAGATATTTCGCGCAAGTTTTCCTTAATGGACAAGCCCTATATATATAAGCTAAAAAATCCGGAGGAAGTGGTATTTGAAAAACCTCCATTGGAAGAATACGACAGTAGTGTTGAGGAGGACGAAGAGTTAACAAATTTCAGGTTTGTTTCTAATCTGTGCTTCACTTTTTAGTCTTTACTTTAGCGATTAAACTACTACTTATTATTCTATTTATCGTAGGGCATCTATTAAGTCTACTAGTGCCTCCAGTAGTGCCAATTCCAGAGAAATTATAGAGGTTACCATTGAACCCTCAATCAAGTCCTCAGAATCTGATGGGGACATGAGAAAGCGTTTGGAAGCAATGGACCTTCTCAGGTCGATTCCCAATTTGGATGAAATAAGCACCACAACATCCATGGAACAGCTACAAGACAACCTGAAAGGCAAAAGAAGTCGGATGCACTCACAGCGTCGTGTTGGCTCCCCGGAACACGAGTCCAGTATGACCTTTCAGACCCAGTATACCTCGGAGTCCTCTGAAGCCTACTGGAAGAATGAAAGCTCCTCGTTGGACCAAAGCCTAATCAAAGTGGCCAGTTCTAGTCTGGAATCTAGCGACGATAGCATTGATGAATTCCTTGAAAATGATGGCTTATGGAAGGCTCCCGTGGAAGCGGTTGTCTTTGAAAGCCTAAGTGAAGGCGGGTTTCCCGTCGGTTTTGGCGAATCCCTCCTTTTGCCAACTGAGTCCAATATCGACAACATCAAAATCAATGATATTGTTGAACTATATCTGTTCGAGCTAATCGATAATGCAGTGGGTCGCACTGAGGTATCTGAATCCTATCTGGCTGCAAGATTGGACAAAATGAAGCTCATGCAGCAACTGGAGGAGTTGGTCGCAGACAACCTCTCCGAAAGATATCGAAGTGAATACCTAACCCTCAAAATAACAGAACACTATCTGCGGCGGTCAAAATTTACGTTAATCACTCCCAGTAAAAACAATAAAATGAACGAGACCCAGTATCGTCGCTACATGAGCGCCTTGAATGAGCTGGACTTCAAGATGGGAATCGAGCGTGTGACCCAGATGATTCATGAGGCGGAAACGGAGAAACTGCAGGCCGAGTTGGAGAAGGCTCAGAATGTGGACGAGGAGCTGTCGAATCGATTGGAGGAACTAGTCCGTAATACTCTATTGACCCACGGTCAGGCCACCGAACGTCTTGAGGCTGTAAGTGTAATAGTTGTATTTATTATATTTAAATTTTATATATAAGTTTTTTAATTCCCTATCAGTGTGTTAATAGTCTTCTTAGCAACATTAAAATACAAAGAAATGATATTTCGGAAGTGCGCCTCGACTTAATCCACAAACAGCATCAGTTTTCATATATAATGGAGGTAATGTTGCTCAGAAAAATATGATATCTATTATAAAAATATTCATATCTTTCTGATAATCATTTTAGCAAATTGAAAAAATAAATACAATTTCGGAAGATCTGAAGATGCACACATATCTTGCTGTTGAAGTCGAGGCTCAACAGCTATCCAGTAATCTTAATAGTAAGAAAAATCTCTTGAACAAACTTTGTTCGAATTTTTAATAAAATTTCTATATTTTTATCGTTTAGCCAAAAAAGCAGAACTGACGCGTATGTCGAACCTAATTACCAACAAAATACACTTAATCTCACATCTCAGATGTCGGCGGAAACTAATGTCCCGCAAGCACCGCGTAGCCAAAATAGAGTTGTTGAACTTGCAGAAGGAGTTTGCAGTTTTGCGCCAAAAAGTCCACAAGGGCAACCTTATGCGAAATAAAATTTTCGCACAAATCAACGAGTGTCGCCGGCAAGGTGGTATAATACACTTTCCCCTATTGATGAAGGACTACGACGACACACTTATCTATTTGGAAGAAAAGCGAGAAGTTATAAAAAATTTAAGAAGACGCCGCAGAAAGATTGAAAGAAAAATAAACAATGTCGAGTGTTCCATTCATATATTGGATTCAAGAAGCACAATTCAGTTGTGGGGTTAAAGTGAAAAGTAAAATAAATAGGAATAACTTCGTTTGTTTTATTAATCGCTTTTTTTTTTTTTTAAAACCCCTAGGCAGTATTGTCAAAATTTTTACATCCAGTATATTAATATAATATCAAAATTAATCACTTTATCCTTCCGGTCTGATGCTTCTCTCTTTAATCGTTCGTTTGGCTTTGGTGGCTGGGGCCGTGTATGGCACCAACGAGCTGAATATCTGGGGCCCTGCCTCAAACTCGGAGGATCTGATCAAGGCTGCCAAAAATGAGCTAGGTCCTTATGCAGAAAACGTGAAGCAATCGATATGCTGCTGGCGGTGCAAGACCTGCAAGGATGAAACGGTGGACAAGCCGTGGCGGGAGTCGTTTGTGGATGCCTGGAACGATACTATCAAAAAAGCCTTCTATGGCTTAGGTATTGATGTACCCATTTACTTTAGGCGATTTCAGGATGACGTAGCCAATGGCATCGATGACTTGGTCAACATCAACGAGGAGTGGTAATAGAGTTTAGAACGCATCTACTTTTTTGGAGAATCTTGTAAAATTATATTTTAATATACATACATAATTAATTAAATTATTGTTTAAAAAATTATTTATTAATAAAATTATTAATTTGTTGGATAAATTTATTTTTAAAGAATTTATGGAATCCCGCTCGCTAAAATTTCAGAGCAAGTGTGACCGGTAGATGGCTTTTACATTAGTTCCATATTACTCCAGTCGGAGCGCCAGCATTGCTGTCAAATAAATGTAAAAAAAAAACAGAATTTTGTTTTAGGTTTTTAATTTAACATATTAATATATATTACGAATAATATTAATTTCATATACATTTTATGAATATTTAAATCCTCTAAGTCTGGCTTGAATAAAATAAGTAGTATTTATAATAAAATTACCTCAAACACAACGTAAATAAATTTTTTCGATAGATTCGTACATTTATTAAAGACTTAATTTGAGGTCTAACAGAACTACGAGTATATATAAAAAATTCGAATTGTCACAAAGCAGGTGTACGTAAATATAAGGACAACCGACAGGTCGGGCTCTCAACAAACACTCGTGCGTCCCGACGAATCTCGTGTCCCGCAGACTGGCAATAAATTAAATAAAGCATCCGGAAGCCAATGACGTGGCGTCCTTGAGAGGGGGAAGCAGACTCCGGAGCTCTCTAATGGAGACAGTAGGCCACCAGGAGGGCTACCAAAGTTGAGGCCAAGCCAAAATGACCGAAGGTCTGCTGGGCCGAGTTGTGGGCATCCTTCAGGCCCGATTCCGCCGACAATCGAGCGGATGTGAGTCCGGGCATCTTCATTATATCCGGCTGACCGCCGGGAAGGATGGGGGCCAGGGGCACCGAGCCCTCGGGAATGTTTACGGGTGTGGTTGCCTCGATGGGGACCATTTGAACGGCCCCTCCGGCAGCTACGGGAGCGGGCACAGCTTCCTGGGTACCATTCACAGCCGGTTCTGGAGGCGGCGCCGGATAGCAGGCAATCTGATCCACCTCAATCGTTTTGGTGGGATCTTTGGGATCTGGCTGGGGTGTCTTTATGGGCACACAGATGAGACCACCAGGTGCAGGTGGCGCATTTGGATCGGCCGGTGCTCCGGGAGCCGGAGGAGTGGGAGGAACCGGTGCATTAGGATCAGCAGGAGTTCCAGGTGCAGGAGGGGCAGAGTTTACGGATGCAACCGATGCAGGATCAACGGGTGTTGGGGGCAGGGGACCCAAAGGCGCCAGTGGAGCAGCACCCGGGGCAGCAGGAGCAGGCGGTAAAGGCGCCAGCGGAGCGGAACCTGGGAAAGGTGGCTCAGGCAATTGAGATCCATAGGCAGGAGCTGCGGGAGCAGGAGGAACTGGGGCAGCTTGGGCGGCTCCAGTATTGATCACCGTGGTGCCAGAGCCCGCACCGGTGGTGGTCACCGAGCCAGGAGGTCCGTTGTTAATGATGATGATCTTGTCATCACCGCCACCAGAGTTGCCACCGCCATATCCTCCTCCACCACCGCCGCCCGAGTAGGAGTGGTCCACGACGCGAGTGTGAGTGGGAGTGAGGGCGTGTCCCAGAATGGCACCACCCAGAGCACCAGCAATAAGACCAGTTCCTAAAAATATGCGCAAATTAATAAAAGAAACTTTAGGGAGGTAGAACCATTAACTCACCCAGTCCAGGACCAGAGGACTTCTGGGAAACCACAGGGGGCTGTGCGTAGTAGGTGGCTCCAGCGGGCAAGGCTCCTCCGGCGGGCAAGAAGGTGGCGCCGGGCGGCAATCCTGAAGGTCCCTGCGGGTAGTAGGTGGCTCCATGAGGAACAGCACCGGCTGGGTGGTAAGTGGCTCCGGCCGGGAAACCTCCCGCCGGATGGTAAGTGCCACCGGCCGGAAACTGTCCTGCTGGATAGTAGGTGGCTCCATGCGGCACCTGACCCGCGGGATGATAAGTGGCTCCTGCCGGAAGATGACCAGCCGGGTGATAGGTCGCTCCGGGCGGAATTTGTCCTGCCGGGTGATAGGTGGCTCCGGCTGGTAGATTCTGGCGCGGATAGCTGGACTGCACGTTATGGGCATTGGTGGCGGTGATGGGAGTGTAACCTCCGGACGAACCACCGAATCCACCAGTAGAGTTAGCCCTATTCCGGTAGCCAGTGCCTCCGTAGTAATGGCTTCCAGTGGAACTGGAACTGGAACCGGTGGCCGGTCGAGAGGCGCTCTGGAGATTTGTGTTGTGCGTCTGGGTGGCCGCGGGATAACTGGGCGGTGCGGGTCTGTACGATGGATTGTAGGCAGGTGGTTTCTCGTGTATATTGGTGTGAGCGCCGCCGACAGGATTCGTGGCCGAGTAAGCCGGTGGGGGTCCTTGCGCCTTGGCCGGAACATTCCATCCGATTGCGGGAGCTGGGGCGGATGGCTTGGGAGCTGCGTGGGTCTGGGTACTGCTCACCTTGCTCACTGGCTGGTGGGAGCTGGGGTAGGATAGCCTCACAGGATCGTGGTGCGCCGGAGGTGCATGATAGGAGGGAGACGAATGGCTCCCCGACGAGGACGAGTGAGAGTGCGTGCTGGAAGAAGAGGTCCTGCGGGAGCCGCCAAAGAGCGATCCACCGCCGCCCCGGCTCTTGCTGCCGCCGCCAGTAGACCACCGCTTGGCCTGGACGTCTTCGGTGGCCAGTGCCAATACAAGTAGCACCACCACCACCTGGCTGCCACTGAGCCGACTAGGATTCAGCCACATTCTGCAAGGGATAAAGGGATTGTTGAATGTCGATGTGATCGCTTGTACTGTCTGTGGGATTGTGTGAAGTAGATTCGTTTCGTTCGTTTTTTATACTCATGAGCACAAGTGCTGGACTATATTGATTACAGATTATGCTTATCTGTTTTCGAAATGGTTTTTTTAACGCATCCGCTAATTGCGATGATTAAGAAGCTTCTATTTACCAGATTGAACCATAAATCTGGGTTTCTTTTTCTTATAATCTCAAGTTTGGCGTCAGTGATTTTCAAATCAAACAGAGAGATGTAATATATAAATTTCAAAAATTTTAAGTTTTTGGGTTTTTTTGAAAACTTAGAACATTAAGAAATGTATTTGTTTTCAGTTGAGCTCCCTGTGCTATTAAAATTAATTCTGTTTACCCTTAAATAAAAAATGTAAGCCAGCTCCGACCTCTCTGGACTATTTTTAAACCGGTCCCTGCTGCACCCCAATTCCACTGCCCATTGTCAGTCATCATCTGGCAGCGAGGTTTTATTTTTATGTTTGCGTAAAAAACAATTGATTCAATTAGTGCAATTATGGTAGGTTCTCTGGTAACTGAGACTCTTCAAAAACCCAACAATAGTTCATCCAATATTTATATTTACAATTTTTCTAGAACGTATTTTTTTCTATCACCGATCGAATAGTAAGCAGGGTTTCCTTGTTAGCTGAATGTAAAGCGCGTTATGCGTGTCGCAGGCACTCGGAAAATAATAATTAACTTTCCACTTTTGGGGGCGACGACTCGCGTGGCTGCGCTCCATTGACTTTCGCCTTCGGATCCCGACGCACCCAAGTCTGGGTTCCAGAACTATAAAGTCCCCAAAAGGTCAAGTCGTTGGGGTGTCAAGGCTACCGGAAGCTCCATGATGGGGCCAGAAGGCGAAATCCCATGTGGCATGTAACACAACACTATTTTTATTTGATGCATATTTTATGGATAAAATAGAAACTATAAAAGTTGCTATGTAGACATGACGCAGTTTGAAAAAGGCAAAGAATATGATATTATTACATTTCTGGTTTCTGTAACAATTGCAGTATTCTTGGGAAGTGAATATGAATCTCAATAGATACATTTGAATTATGCATTTGTGTTAGGGCTCGAGCCAAAGCCATAACAATCTATGGAATTAAAAAGATTCTAATCAGCACTATTTCCATAAAAGTTGTTTAGAAACTTTATAGTAGTATTTAGTAATTAAGTCCAAGTCAAAATAAAACAAAGAATTAATTACCTTAAAAGCCGGTAACTGTGACACATGCACATGCAGTATATAAATTACAGGCCTCTTAGTAATATTTTTAAAATTAAACTAGTTTCGAGTGACTCATCCACCAACCCAGGCGCATGCGCAACTATGACGTCAATGGGGAAATGGAGATAAACACGAAGCTGTTTACTCGAATTTCGTTTGATTTCGGGGAATAAAAATATATACAGATCTCTGAAGCATTATATTCATTGGTGTCTGGCAATTGCCGTATTATCTCCATCATACAAATATAGGGTCGAGTGTCAAAGACATTCAAGATTCTAGATTATCAGGGAATTTGTTAGAGTAGAGTGTGGTCTATATTTGCAGAAGGTACATACATGTATGATTCAACGTTTTTTTTACTACCAAAATGGCATATTTAGTTACGCAATATATACAAGAGTGGTGCAAAAATTCGACATGATTACAAAAGTTAAACAATTAAAACTAAATTGGGCGGCAAAAGCCGGTTATGAAGGTTTATGTGTGGGTGCCTCTTGAAAAAATATTTGCGACTCTGGTTTTTGTCCCATTTATTTAGCTGGTTTTGAAAAGTAGTATTATGTAAGGTTTTTTTTTAGGAAGGGAGATGTGACAGCTGTTTTAGAGTGGGGTTTTGATGTTTTCTTTATAAACAAGTTCCCCCCTTTATGGTCCAATGCACTTTCCATGAATTAGTACCAAGAATGCAGGGCCTTTCAGAGTTATTTCTATTCTCCCCACCAGAAGGGGACTTTCTAATTTTAAACAAACCTGTTGAGTGCACAAAAAACAAGCCAATAAATTCTGGATATTTGAAAAATTCGAGATATATTATAGCCAACAAAGTATATAGAGATTGTTCTCAAGAGGCAAGGAGTATACTGCCCCTAAAATTGATTTTAATGTGGAATATTCACTTTAAATGTCTGGTCTTAACCCGATGTCAATTATAAGTTTTTTTGCTTGGTGTTTTCAGCTTCAAGTGACCTTGAAGTCGGCCAAACATTGCAAATATCAATAAACAAAGGCAGGCTGTACAACGAGCTGCTGAATTAATGCAACTGGTGTTTCCACTTTAATGGATAGCTCGATGGATTCTAACGTTAGATATTTGTATTTTTGGCACGATTTTAAGATAGTTTTGGCACCACAATATGTGTATTTTACTAAACTTTAAATCATTTAATATTTACTTTGGTTTACTGTTTGGTTTGTTTATGTTTTTCTGCCGCGTTCACTTTTTCGCTTTTGTCTCGCACAAAGTTTCTCGAGCAACTGAGCGTTGTGGCGCTTTTCTCTGCCGCAGCGACTGCGACAGAGCGGCGGCCATGCGAGTGCGGGGCCACCCCTGCCATGTTGTTGTTGTGGTCAGCAGACCGCAGTTGGCTCCCACTTCCCCTCTCCTTCTCCCACTCCTCCCCCTAATGACGTCGTTTTAACGTCTCCCTCTCTTGAATGTTTTTATTTAATTTTAGCTTTTCGGCACTCGGTTCCAAAGGGAACGACTGGATATGGTTTATCTCTAAAATACCCTATATTCTAATACTCTAAATAATAATCTTATCCTCGGATTAAAAAAGGGCAAGATTAGGTGAACATTTATGGGGAGATAATTACATAATTTAGAAGATCTCCCAAATGAGCCTACTAAAATAAAAAATATTTTAATGTAATAAATCATCTAAAATACACAATTTTAAAACGAAATCCTTAAATAATAATATATTTTTGGTTTTTATTGTATTTGATATTATTAAAAGCAAGTTTTTTCTATAACACATGTTATTTAAAAATATTTGAATTTTATTAAAAAGTTTTTCTTAATTTAAATATCACAAACAAGTATGAATGATATTACAAGGTGTCTCTTATCCGCAGGTTTATTTTTGAGTAAAGAGCCATTCAGTCTTCCAGTCTCCTCTCTCGCCTTGCTGACGAGCTTGTTGTTATTGTAGGTTAGTCGATTTAATGAGCGCCAAGTGGGCTTCATTGGTCTTGCTGGATCATCGTTCACTCATATAGCGCCACTCGCACCCACACCAATGTCTTTTATATAGGTGTTTTAAGCTCGTCTCTCTGCTTTGGGGCTCTTTGTTATTGTTTTTAGTTTTGTTTGCCTTCAGCTCCCAATGTTGACGTCAACGGCGCTGTCGCGTAGCAGTGAACGTCGCTGCCTCGTTTGTTGTAGTTGCCCGATGGAAATGATAGTGTTTTTGTTATTTATATTAATTTGTGGTGTTCTTGTGTTGATATTATCACTGTATAAGTGGTTTTACACTGGCAAAAAATTGTTTAAAAGATTATGCTGGTATATATTTTTTTAATATAAAAAATTTTGTTTATTTTTCTTTGAATAAATGCTTTTATAAAACTTTTAAAATAGTTAGTCTTTATTAAAAAATGCTTCATTTTAAAACTCAGAATGTTTTTTTTTTAAGTTTTGAGGGCCGTGATTTTGAAAAGGGCGGGAGTGGTTTTGAAAATATTACTCATACGACCCGTGAAACAAAACCGTATTTCCTCGTATTTGTTCAAACAGTTTAAAATATTAGTTTCAGTATAAAATAAATATGTACAATTTTTTCGCAAGATGTTGGTTTTCTCATTGATCTTTAATTGAATAATTAAAAAAAAACAATCCGAGGATGAGCCACATTGCGTATGATCGATACCCAAATACCTTTGCTACTTTTAAGAACTACAATTTATATTAACCATTTTATTATTTTGTTACTTTTTATTATAAAAAAAATTTAGAAACAAGATTTGAAATATTCAAATATTATAGTTTTCAGTGTCAAAAAAATCGGAGATATTCCAGTTCGTCCTGTTTAAAGGCTCATGACATGCTTTGTTTTTTGAATCCTTGCCATTTGCGTCAAGAAACAAATAGGAGGACCAATCCTTCGCAATAAATATTGTGATTATCTTGATTATCCCAAAAGGTCAGTATATATGCCAACTATTATGATATTATTTTACACAATATTAGATGATTTAATTTTTATTTGGAAACATATACTTATAAGATAAACTTATGAGATAACTTATGAATACTCAAGCGGTAAGTGGCTGAACTGCCGAAGCTCTACCTGCCACATAACTCGCCACTTCGATGGGGGCATCCGCAGATGCGTCGCTGCCATCCTCGCTACCACCATCTCCAGCTCCCTCGACTCCAGTCGCATCAGCACCATCGCCAATATCACCAGCAACAATGGGTGGCTCAGCGGTTGTGGTGGGGGGGAAATTCTCGGGATTACTTGCTGGAGCCGGGAAGCAAACAATTCGTTCTACTTCCCGAACTCTGTCCGGGCTCTCGGGATCTGTTTCATTTAGCATGATGGGGAAGCAAATGATTCCACCACTCGGCCGAGACGGAGGTGGAGTTGTCCCAGATTCTAGGGATTCCTCACTAGAAATAGGTGAACTCTCGCCTTCACTTTCAGCCGCCTCCGCCTCCGCCCCCGACTCCTCTCCCGCTTCCTCACCATCCTCATTCTCGTCTGTTAAAGGATTTTTGGGAGAAGCCACCGCCGATACTTCCTGCGAAATAGAGGTTTCATTTTGGGCCACTCCCTCCGGCTGGCCATTGTTGACGATGATGATCTGCCGACCAGTGCCCTGACTGGATGGGTCCCCCTCTCCATTTCTATGGTAGACATGGCTCACATGGTGTCTATGGCCGAACAGGAGGTTGTTCATCATGTGACCCGCCAGCATTCCAGTCAGAAAATCTCCAGTGCCTGCGGTAGAAAATTGAAACGACATCAAATATTTCCATTATTTTCCCTATTAAATAATAAAGTCTTGAGGTCGAAACTTGCCTGATCCGCGATGCATTCCCATGGGTGGTTGGGCGTAGTATACCGCTCCCGGGGGTAGGGCCTGGGCGTTAGAATAGTAGGTGCCGCCTCCCTGCGTCGGGTAGGATCCATATCCGTATCCAGCTGGCATCTGTTGACGTGGATAGCTTGGAATCTGCTGCTTGGGCGGCGTCAGCATGGGCTTTGGCGGCGGTGGAGGTGGCAGCGGCGGCTTCGGCACCGTCATCGCCGTGTGTACCGGGGATCCACTTATCACCCGCCTACCGCCACCCGATGACGAGGGCTTCTTGTACTTGCGCCACCCCCCGAACAGGCCACCGAACGAGCCCCCGCCACGCCCCCTACCGCCACGGGCCTCAACGGAGGCGGCCACGATGAGCAGCAGACCGAGTGCCAAGTAGCAGGATCTCATATTTTATAATTTATATTTTTCTACCGATCTGAACCGATCAAGATATGGGGACGAACTGGCCCCAAGCGGCTCATCTGCGGCACGTTTATCCAGGGAGAGTGACGAATGCGTGGGTGGATGCGCTACTATGTTTCAGAAGAGCTTATGGCTAGTTACTATAATTTTTTAACTACAATTTAAATGTTTAATATATGTATGCCTGTATAATTTTGTTGTTCTATATCGTTGAAATATATGATTTCTATAAAATATTTTCAGTTATTGTTTAATAAATAGAGAAGTGTATTAGAGTTATCCCATAGTCCCCCTGATTTCCAGTCGGTTCGAATAGCGTTCCCCCATTTATCAGATAACCTGACAACACTTGCCCGTGGACAGGTTCCTCCATCGTTGAAAATTGAATGAGTGCCGCCGTGTAATAATTCAATTGCCACTAATTGAGGCAGGCACAAAAAATGTTCTCGGATTTTCTTATGGAACCAAAGAATGGACGAACGGAAAAAGGCAAAACAGTGCACAGAACAGAATATCATGTACCCGGGCAATGTTGATGCCTGATGTTGATGCGACGTCAATTTGCCAAATGTGTCGCATCAAGTTTCATTACGGGAGGAATCTGAATCTTTGGCTGTTGCCAGTTGGGGCAGCCAACAAATAAAAAACGAAATGTATGAAAACAAGTACGGTGCGATTTACGGCGTACTTGCAGTTCGTCACGTTGGTGATGATGATCGCTCATGAACCTTATGTTGACCCATTTGGAAGGCAAGGCATTTGCATCTGCACCTTGAAGAGGCCATTACAATGTATCACTTTTTTTCAGAAAAAAAAAACAGTACAGCTTTGTCGAGAACTTCAAATATATTACAATTTTAAAAAAGATACAAAAATGTCGTTAGTGAACCTTTCAAAAGTGGTATGTTGCCCTATTATGGATAAAATTAAAGGGTTTAAGATGGTCTATTTTCAGCAATGCTGCAGCATGAAGGAGACACATTTGACAGCCCAGGAGATATGCGTTAGAATACAAAAGGATTTTAGTTGCAGGATGTTGGTGCAGTATGTAGACTATTTAAAAATCTGCTTCTGCTACCTAGGGATTTCATCTACAGCAGTGCTTGGCTTGATCGCCCTATTCATGTTACTGTTCATCTTCACCATGTTGCATGTCCTGACCAAATATTTGTAAGTGAAAGTGTCACACCAAAATGTATTATTAGCTTTGTTTTCTTTCAGCTTCATTCCCAATTTCATTACACTTATTCAGTATGCTCCGATGACCAATTTCGGCAATTGTTACATCTTCTTTGGATTTTTCTTCATAATGCCATACTACTTAGGACACTGGCCCATCTGCAATCAAGAGACGGGGGTTCTTTGTGGTCTGCAGGTTTCCAAGCTACTTGGCGACATGCTGAAGTTCTTTGTGGTGGGGGTGTTGGTTATATGTGTCCAAGGACATCGGGTGGATGGCGTTACCCTTTGGGCCTCCATGGTCTTTCTAATGATAATGATGGGCTATCTGCGCGAAATGATCTGTGTCAGATACAAAATGGTGGGCTATGCCGTCTTCGATACTCCCTACCAGCACTTGTATTTGTTTCGGTCTCTGGTTTTCGTGTTCCCCTTTTTGTTAGTCCTAATAATGGTGTTTGTGGTTTCGCATGAAACGTACCAAAGGAAGATAAACAGGCCATTAATTCAGGCTGAGACCTTTTCAGACGTAGGTAGTGATGATGAGATACTGGGCGATTACCAAAAAATTCATATTTTTTCGGCAACATTTTTATGGTGGAATTCGGTTAATGGATTTAAAAATATGCATGATTACTACACGCCCTTAAAACTTATTATGGTAGGTTTGTGCTTATTCAAAATATAACAAGTACTTAAGTATACCTGATGGTGTTGCAGATACCGATCTACGTTCCGTTGGCCCATGTCATTCCGGTTCTTACCGACAGACGCTTTCTCCATGGCTGGAGCAAGTACGTTGTCTGTTTAAGTTTGATTTTATTCCCGTTCGTGTGTCTTTCCATTTGTTTCAATGGCACCATCTGGCTCCTGATACTTACGACTAGCTGGTTCTGCAGTGCCCTAGTCTTCATCTCCACCCACCCCATCAGACGGCCAAACTTTGTTTGGATGTTTGCTGTTGTCGGCATACTGATTAGTTCTGTGTTCATATCTCTGGTGAGCCGCGAGGTGGAAAACATCATTTGGCAGTATATCCGGATGCGCTTCAAAATGCAGCCCGATCACATACCCCTGATGTACTTTGGCATATGCGAGACCTTCTGTTTGGCGATTGTTGTCAGCGACTTGCAGAATCGAAAACTGTCGGATGCCTCCTTCGGAGTCGTGGTGAGCCTGCTCACCTACACCACTTGTTCGATTTTTCCCTTTTTGTACTACCAAGGATGCTACACTCCCCAAAACGAAGTAAGTAGTTATAATATAGCTATTAGCTAAGGCATATATTGTAAGTAATTTTGATTTTTTTTATTGACAGATAGTCATAACTGCTGAGACGGAGACTTGTGTGAAGTTCTTATACCTTTTTTTGGCCACCACCGTGCTGCACATCTCCATGAGTGGCTACGAGTTTCGAATGTCCCTATTTTTTTATTTGTCTGGAATGATTGCCATTTATATGATATACCAGTGGATGATGCACTATGACTGGGTTTATCCCCTTGCAACATTGAGGAGACACGGATGATTAAATATATTTGATTGGCGCTCCCATTGGAAATAGATTTCTCACCAAAATGTGTTTACTTTTCCCATTCCGCTGGACCGAATATTAAGTCATATTCATGGACAACTTTTTTTGGGACAGGGGCGCTGTAATCGCCATAAATTATCATGGCCTATTGATTGCTTGAACGCCATTAAAACCCAATCCTCGCCACGCTGCTCTTGACCAGTAACACGCACTTACTCCATTTACAACGCTTAGGCCATTTTGAAAGTCATTTATAATGAAATGTAGTCCCTGGCCCGAGACTCGAGCCCGAGACCTCCATCCCAACCGAATCGTCGTATGTCATCTATAAGAGCTGAAATTAGTTCCCAGGACCCGAAGAAAAACTTGTAAAATATTTACGAGCTCAAGTGAACGTCGGGGAAAACAATCACAATCAGAAGGGGGCTTCCTGGTCCAGGTCCAGGTCCGATTATGACAGAGTGTGTGTGCGTGAGTGTGGGTCTATGGGTGTGCGAGTAAAGAGCATAAAAAGTAACTACTTTGTGGCTTATGTGCCAAGTGCCCGAAAATATTGTTTGTCTATGTGTGGGTGTTGAGCTGAAACTAAAACAAAAACCATACTTGGGCCCCCAAGGCATCCGAAAGGTGTCGGAGTAAGTGGGCCTGTGTGTGTGTGTGTTTGTGTGTGTGGGTGTTTGTATGTTGTGATTGTGTAATAAAAAATATCCAGCTGACATTTTGTGTCAAGCACCTTTTTCATTTCGCCACTCCGGCATGACCATCAGGAAGCAGGAAAAAAGGCTGTCTGAAGGCAGGGGCTGGGAAGGACTGCTTCTCATACCCGGTACTTCAAAGGATATACTCGTTTGATGTGAATGTTTATGAATGGTTATAAAGGAAAAATGTATAAAGGATTTTTGTTTAGAAACTAATCTACTGTTTATGAAAATATGTTGTTGAAAATGTTTTTAATAATTATTATTTTATTTTGTAGCTAATATATCTCAGTCGTTATAGCAATATTCCTTATTTTTTAGTTGAGAAAAAAAGATTGGTGCTGGTGATGCTGATGCTGGTTCGCTAGCTGCTTGAGTGATGACAAATTACATTTGTCAGATTTATGACCAATTATGAGCGTGTTATATATCACCCTGGTAAAAGCAAAGGCAGCGGCAAGGGAAAAGGCATTGGAAATGCCCAAATGGCTGCGAGAGCCACCTTAATGGCAAGCGCAATGAATAAGTCGCCGTCGTTTGTTTGCGGTCTGGAAAACAGCCATATCCCACACCATCCAGCCTCCACACACCACCCAGCCTCCGACACCCACCCACAGTCACATTCGTATAAACGCATATAAGTCGGTCTAGGTTTTTTGGTAATGCCGGCACGTTCATAATGCCTTTGTACAATATATCGCATTTCGTACATTTTCTCGCGCCCATTTCGCGTGTCCCCAAATCCTCAACTCATCAAAAATTGCGGTGTATTTCTTCTCTTCTTGTTTTGAGAAATGTTTTTGGATTTCTTTGGCTTGTGTGTGAGGTCTGAGAAATGGTCCCTGCAAACATATCGCGTGTCTTTATTTTCACACTTTCGCCTTGGTATTATTTATGCTGTTAATGCGTTGCAAATGGCCAAAAATCGCTTTTATTACACGCGCAGTTAAACTTCAATTACGGTGGATAATCATAATGCATATGCCTTATATATTTTTTACCGAGGGCAGATAGCCACTTAGTGGCATTATAAATAACAAATTTAATGATGCTTAGATAGGTGTAGAGGAAATTTCTTAATATACTAAAAAAGATTTAATAAGTTAGTATATGTGTGAAAGCAAAATCATTGAAACAGAATATGTTTAAGTAGATTTACTGTAAAGGTAAATAATACAAAAAAAATGTATTCTATTTCATGTTTGGAAAATTGAAAATTTCTCAATCAACTCTCTTTTTTTCCAAATTATTCAAACATTTCTTAGCCGTGTGACAAAACACAGAAGGCACAAAATAAAATGCAAAAAAAGAAAGCAAAAGAAAACTCCCATAAAACACGCGCCCAAGTGCGCAAATTAAAATCGAAAACCATAAATTACAGTACAGAACGAGAAAAATAACGAAAAATCCGAAAAATAACAACTGATGGTGTGGGAGGGGGGCGTGACAGCAGATGTAAAGCATGGCCAACAAAAGCAATGCGGGCCAAAGCATTTTATGCTTCACTTTACAATTCAATCAGTTTCAATTTCCACCTGCCGAATACATTTCCGTTTTACAGTTTATTTCGGCGGCTGGTTGTTTGTAATTTTTTAATTTCGACTTGAATTTCAAAATTCAATTAGTTTCGGCCACGTCTGCACACAGACACTGGCATGCACAGGACACAGATACAAATTCGGGCAGGAAGGAAGAAAGGCATAAAGCAGTCAAGCCACAGATCCTGTGAAAATCGAGGGGCAGGAAAATAGGTAAAAATTATTAAAAAAGGGGCTATACACTCTTTATAATATGGGTTCCTAAAACAAGCTTTCTACTAACATAATATTTAATAAAAACATTTAGTTTTTAGTATTTATTTTAAACAACTAGTTTTTATGAAACCCCTCTTTAGAACGCCTCTGATTTTGTTAGAAGGAGGCTTTGGTTTTTGGGGGGTTGGTGGTGCCGCCGCAGATGTCCGCCTGGCTGTGTCTGCTCTGGCATTGTTGGTTTCACTTTTTAGATTTATGCTTTTAGATTTTAATGAAAAGCCACATTTATGTAGATGCCTCCACATTTCCAGAGCCAAAATGATATAGAGTAGATGGTGGTGGCGGTCAGGGGTGCAGGAGTAAAGACCGTCGACTCGAGTCTGGGAGACATGCAAATTTTGTGCTCCACTGGATGGAAGTCGGGGTGTAAGGTGGCCAATTTAAGCTACATAACTCAGACCGCACCGTGAAAGAAATAAGTTTAGTCCAGGGCAGTTTCTTCTCATTTTGTTATCGGCCATGAGGATCAGAGAATTGATTTGTGATTCAGACTTAAAAAATCAAAAGAAGTGTTATTGCATATTAATTGAGAAATATTATTAAAGTCCATATTAATTGTTAACTTTAAAATTAATATTGACTTGAAAATGCAATAAAACTTTATTTGATTCAGACAGGTTTGTTCAGACAAATTTACAAAATATGGATACAAAATTTTTAGTAAATGTTGTGGGAAAGATTCCACTTGAAAATTGGGTGTATTTTGCAATATCACAAAGATATGAAATAAAGCCATCGCTGGGGGCTTAGTTTCTCCATGCCTTTTTTTTTATAGTTTTTAAAGGGGATATTGAGAAAAATATTAAGAAAAAATCGAAATAATATTTTGTGTTTAGATTTTGATGCAGATTGATGGAGAATCAGTCCACAAATCTTTTAAGGTACTCCGCACAATAATCGGATGGAAATTGACAAAGTTATAGCAATCGCGGTATGCCACCCGCAGTAGTTCCTCCATGCATTATTCATTGTTTTGGAAGGTACTTCCCCACAAAATGTAAAAAAAAAAACGAAAAAATATTTTTATTTAAAATGCAATAAATTAAGAATGCGAGCAAAAATTCTACTCAAAACTGACTCGTTATCCCTATAGAAGTGCCCGTAGAAAACATTGAGTTATCTCAATAATACGGTAATTCGCTGAATGAATTCACACTTGAAAACAATCGGCCGGCTGCCAATTAGGGGAGAAATTGGAAAAGCTATCCGGGTAAGAGCCGAGTGGTTTTTTATATCTATCTGGTTTTTGTTCCTATATTTATACTGAACGCAAACAAGCGGCAGTATCTAGGGTCTGCCAATTGCCTGTCCATCTATCTGCACTTGCAACTGTTGCTGCTGGCAACCTGCAGTGGCAATGGCAATATCAGCCACGTCAGGGCTTGCAGCAGTATTGAAAACGCGTAAGCCGTTGGCGGTAGTAGGCAGCACCAGCACATAAACAAGCAAGGAATATGCCACACCCACGCAAATACATACGATTCCCATCGAAAGTGCTAGGAAAAAAGTGTAGCATACAACTCAGCGCAGTCCCATCAGCAACATCTGCTCCTTCTGTCGCTGTAGCTGTTGCTGCTTTTTCGCATGCAGCATGGCAACGGCACATTACCGTTTTGTAGTTTTTCATGCATTCATTTTGATAGTTAGCCGGGATGGCAGCTCCCTGGATATATAGTTCAACGACGAGGAGAGTCCACAGAAGTGAGTCTGAAATGGCAGGACTCGTATCATTGCTGCACAGTGGAACATAATTACAAAATTGCATAAAAGGGTTTATGTTGAATGATCTTTTGTGTATAAAATAATTTAAAAAATTTAAGTAAAATCCGAATAAAGTAAACTTTTAAAGATATATTTTTTTTAAAGAAACCTGGCATCTCAATCCAGGGTACCAATGCGTGGGAACTGCGGATAAATAAGCCCACTGCGCGTCGAACTCTTGCCCGATCTGCCACGCCCTCTCTTAACACAGCGCTGCCTCCCCCACCCCTTTCACGTTTCCCCGGAGGCTTCAGTTCCGGCGAGGGAAGCGGCATGTGGCATGTGGCATGTGTACCAGCAACTTGACCTGGGGTCAAATGCAACAAGATGCGGTGCATCGAGTGGCGATGCTGTTGCTGCTACTGCTGCTGATGTTGTTTCAGCCGCTCCTGTTGCAAATGAAATTTTTCTTCAATTAGTTTATTTTCACACCAATGATTTTGATTTCAGGTCGGATGACCAGCCCCCTGTCTGCTCGATTGTGATGTTATTGTTGCCGTTTTTTTTTCTGTCGACTTTTAACCAGTGCGTGTGTGTATGAGTATGTGGTGTATGAGTGTGTGCTTGTGGGGCCAGATGGTTGTTTGTATTTGTGTGAGTGTGTGGCAATTAAGGCGCCGCGTAATTGTTGGCAGTTGCTGCACGATGCCAATGCCGATGCCACTGCCGATGGATGCAACAATATCATTCCGACAAAGTGAAGTCCGGTCGGGTTTCTCGCTGAACATTGAGCATTTTGTTGCGAGGCGCCAATTTTCGATTGCCTTCCACTTGATGGAAAGCCAGTGAAACCAGAAAATGAAAAACTTAAAAAAAGAACAACAAAAATACACACCCACACCCGCATACACACACACTGATACAAAATGTAAACGAGCCAACTGAAAATGATTGAAGTGCGAGCCAATTTGAGGAGTGTACATGCATAAACATGAAATCAGAGCAGGCGGCGGCAGGTAGCTTCCAGGATCCGTTCCCGTTCCCGTTCCCACTCCAATTTTATTTTTCTTGTAGTTGCTGGGCCATTACGTATACGCCACGTAAGGCGGCAAAAAATGAATTGGATTTGTCAGCGTGTGCGCAACTAAAAGATATCAGAGCGAACAGGCTCTGGCAGTAAGGCAAGGCATATTCACGAAATGAGCATGCGATACACGTGCTTGGGCAATTTGTCACATGAGCCTCTAAAATATGCCCAAGGGTGTTGGCTAAAAGCAGGCCAAGAGGTATCAGGCCCACACATTCAAAGTGGTTCTGTTTTAAAAACCATTTTCTCTATAAACAGAAACATTTGTAGGAGTTTAAAATGGTATTGACTGAATTTCCGTGCTAACAAATCATTCTAAATACGAATGAATTGGTGTCTTATATTTATCCAAAATTTATTTCACAAAAAATAGGCGTTTTTGTTTTCTGGAATTGTCTGCCAAAAAGAACGATACATATTCAGTTGGCAGGCAGCTTAGCGTTGAGAAAAATATGAAGTCTAGGCTAAGATTAGATAATTTTTCAAGATAAACGCAAAAAGTTCGTAGCCCCTTTTGGGCTCAAAGGACACTTCCACCCACACTCTCATATAAAAGCATGTGTGTTTATATAAAGTAATCAATAAAGTGCTATAAAAATGCCAAATTTTATTTAATATTTGTATTAATTGCATTCGTTGGCAAAGACAGACTTTTGGTTTTCCGTTTCCGAATGTTTGTGCATTTTCTTTACATTTCAACAGATGTTTTTTGTTTGCTTAAAAATAAAAACAAGAAACGCACACACACATGCTGTAGACACCGACACAGACAGAGACATAATTTAATTTCACATGCCTTGGCAGCGGTAAACTTTTGCGCCTTTGCCCTCGCGTCTCATTTGCAAATTTAAGTTATGTAGATTATAATTAGAAAAGTTTCTGGCCCCAACAAAAACTTTGTTTACAGGCAACACCAGGCCTCCATTTCGCATTTCCCATTTTCCTTCCACCACCTACCACCTACCACCTACCGCCTAGCCACTCACCACCCCGCACGACCTGCTCATAAAGTCATAAAATTATAGGTAAACGCTTACGTGCATCGCCGAAAAGGCATTTCCCCTCTACACCTCGTCCTATGCCGCACAAAACAAAGTCCTGCGAAACCTTTGGGCCATTTAAATGGGCTGGCTAATTAATTACCACAGTATTTAAAAAGGTTTGCGCACTTTTCGCCGGCGCTGTGATGTCGGCAAAACGAAAACTCAAAACTCGAATTGTATAAATGTCGAGCAATGCGAAACTAATCACTTTTAATTGGCCCACAAAGCGAATTATTGTCTCGAAACCTTTGGGGGCCAAAAAGTCAAGCAGGGAGTTTTTAAAGAGAAATATATTTTAAATTGTATGCCGCTTATGACTCGGAAATATTTATGATTTCTTCAAATCATAACAACTTTTGAATTGGTTCATCTTTTTGAGGGAAGACCAATTAGTTTGGAAAGAGATGCTTGTTATTGATAGAGATTTTAATTGATTTCTGGGAAGTCATGTCGACCATTCGTCGATTTAGAACAGGGGAGATAATTTCAAATTTAATTGTGGTAGAACCATTTAAAAAAAAATGTTTTTAAAATTTCTGGATATCTGCTGTGGAATACTTATCCAAAATTAAAAGGAATGAACAAAAAACATAAAAAGCCGCAAAATCATCGAACAAAACATACGAAAAATTCATTACGTATACGCTGTGTGGTGCAGACCTTTGTTGTAGTGGATTTTGTAATTGGCATTGTCTGCTCGATGCGCTGATTTACAGCTGTTTTTTTTTTCGCAACGTGTTTTTGCCATGTCTTTTCCATCCGCGTGTTTGCCATTTTTTTACGACTCACGTGTTCCCATAAAATGGCGCGTACTGTCTGCAGGTGTGAGTGTGCTGTGTTAATTATGCTTTTAAGCAAATTAGCAAGCGCATTGATATACGCGAATAATGTGAAATCGATTTTGGCGAGCAAGCCAATAAATTACCCACAAAACAAGTGCAGGCGTCAAAACAGGTGCCAACCCGATGTGTTTTAAAGTATTTTTTATGCTTGTTTTGGGATGGTAAGTGCTTTAAGCAGAATTCTTTAATTTATTTTTTCAATTTTATTTGTTCGTGGTGGCGCCTGGCCCGGCAATTTGATAATTACAAAGGGAATCCTATTAGCGGCGCTTATTTATGCTAATTTCGTTATTTTCTCTTAATTTTTAAAACATGAGTGCCCTGTTATCTGTGACCCAAAAAATTGAAGAGGCTGGTGCGAAGGCTGGGGGGCCCGCCGTCAGCTGCCGTTAATTTCATTTAACGTCCCTGACAGCATTTCAAAGGCAGCAGCACGCACCATTCAAATTAAGCAATGCGTACATTATAATCTTCCATTGGTCGGAGGGGACGCCGCACACTCACCTGCCGAAGACCATACGTGTTGCCTTCAATTATGCCACATGCGCACTGCGTCTTCGTCGCCGTGCTCGACTTGGCGGTCGAAGCGAGCAGCATAACAATCACGATACCCAGGTCCTAGATTGCCATCTATTAGGGGCGAATGTCCTCTGCCATCCCATCCTTCAACTCACCTGTCCTCTCACTTTACCAATTTATTTAGAATTTTTACCTTTTTCACTTTATGGAATAATTTGGTGACATGAATAGACGTGGAAATTCTTGTGCTTGAGAATTTCGCGTGCCCTCTTAATTGGCAAATCTTATTAATATTTAATTATGTTGGATTTTTTTCTCTTCTACATTTTATGTCTGTCCTACATGGGCATAGACCTTCAAGGCATCGCGTGTAGTGTGGGCTAATTAAAAATTTAACATGAAATAGGGATCGAGTTTATAAAATGTACTAGAAATCAGAAAGGAGTGGGCTAACAAGGATTCAAGGATGTCTCATAATTATACTTAAGCTTTAGCTTAAAGGTATACATTTTTGGAAATCTGTCCTTTAAAAGACAAGAAGACTGTACTTGAAAATAGCTTTTAATCAACAGCTTGCATTTGAGTATTTAATTAAATCCACTGCCTTTGTTGGTGGCTTATTTCATATGCCCTCCAGCCAATTACCAATTTTTATTGCCGGCCATAAAACGTCGAGTTTTGTTAGCTTGAGATTTCCGTCTGGCCTAGACGAGATCAACAAAATTTGCCTCACTGTTTCAATTTATTATTAACTTTTATACCTTGAACGGAACTTTATTTACCAATAAATGTTCATCCTGGTGCCCTGGTTCTCTTCTAGGGCAGTGAAGTGGCAGTTTATGGCATTTTAAGCCAATTTCCGTTAACGCCCCAATTGTTGGCTCATTTATGCGTTGTTGTCAAAGTTGAAGGTCATTAAAATACTACACAGACCTTGTCCTCTGCTCATCCGATTTGCAAGCTTAAGCAAATTTCGTTAGGCTTCGGTAATTGGCTACAGCTCCAAGAGGAGCTTTATTTTCACATACATTTTTATTTTCTACCTTTCTGGGCTCTCCATTTTTGCCAGAATAAAGTTACACTGCAAGTTGAAAGTTTCCCAGAAACAGGAGCAGTCTACTGACTGACGGGGTTAAGGCGGAAGACAACGGAAACTACCCGTGCTTGATTTAGTTTTAATGGCTATATCTTTCTTGTTACTCTTTGTATGTCCGGCAAATGCTCGGCATTTTATGACGAGATGGAAGAGCTCGTACCCCCGTCCTAGAGGAGAGTCCTTCATGCTCCGTCGTCGGCACTCATATGCAAGTCCTGATTTTGTCATCCCCGCTCGGGGCTAGTGAAATAAAAATGAGCTACGTCGCAGGACCCCAACCGCCAACTACTAGCCGAAAAAAGAAAATATAACAACCCGGTAAAACAACAAATAAAAAAAGGAAAAATTACTAGCATAATAACACAAATATTTTACGATACAAAGAAATAGCAGCAACGACAACAACAGGGCTGGGAAATCAGGGAAAAGCCAAGAACTTAAGTAGCTCGAGGCGAGCAAAGAAACAAAGTAAATAAAATTTTCTTTTATATATTTTTGTTTTTGTAGAATATACTGGAGTGTGTCTGGAGGGTATTTTGACTTGTTTTCGAAGTTTGTAAAAAGAGTTTAAATAATCTTATCGCTAATTGTGTAGAGTTTTGGGGGAGAAATATTAAACACATAAGTATATTTCTAAACTAAAAAATCTGTTCAAATCGGGAATAAATATTATATTTAAAAACTATAAATAATAAAATTTTTTAATCGAAAACAGTGTTTCATTTTAACGAAAAGTGTATTGAAAATTCGTCAAGACTATAAGTGAAATTTTTGCTGGTTGGCTTCTTATTTATTCGCTGCTGGCGTACGCATAACTTGCATTGAGGTTAATTTTTGCAGGGGTTGTGATTGGGGCATTTTCTCTTGATGACTGAAATAAAAGGGGGAGGGGATGGGCTGATGGGGCAGGAGCGAGTGATGGATTGCAACTACCCAAGCCAGTTGATTGTTGAAATGCCTGGGGCGGAGACACAATCAGTTGCTTACGCTCGGGGCCACTGACGCTTCATTTAAAAAGCAAATAAAATTAAAATACGAACGCATGGCAGAGCGTGTGTATATCCGTAAAATGTAATGTATTTTTTTTTCAGTCAGTTCAAACAGTCGAATTATGGGCAAATACATCTTTACAGAGAAGCTGCGACTTCGACAGGATCTGGATATGGTATGGTATGGTATGGGTGTGTGCGATGGCAAATTAAAAGCAAATATCGCTGGCGAAAAAATCAATTAAAATCAAATAAGGCTTTGGGTAAATATGCAGCTGATTTAAAATTATTTTTATGCGGCAGCTGGCAGAACGGCAGCTGATCCCTTTAGTCAGCTACCTCCCCAATCCCGTTTAAGCACACAAATTATAATTATTGAAAGACCGAGAAGGACCAGTGCAAATGGCAAGCCCTTGGAAGTGGAATCAACAGGAATCGTTGTCCCGCCACTCGATAGTGTTTCAATGGCTGCCACTTGATATCCCACAGCCCACAACCCACTTTCTGCCACCCACTGTCACGCCACTCAAGTGCGATTCAAATGGTGGGGGTGCCTGGGGGACTCCGAATGACAGAACGTCCCTTTCGAAGGGCAAACAAGACAGCGGACAATTAATAAAAATGGAATTTACTTTTATGTGTCTCGTCGCGAACTCTCCAGCACTTCATTCAGCACGATGCCACTCCTTTCTGCATGCCCGGCGCGTCCTTTCCGATCCTTGCATTTCCAATGGCAATGTCAAACAATCTTTGGTCCTTTCGTGCACTTGTTGGCAAATTATTCCGCATCTCGTCATAACGATAATTACGTGGAGTGAGTGTCGGAGCCGGAGCGGAGAGAGAAAATGTTTTCGCCAAGATTGCTGAAATATTCGATTGACCTCAGAAGGTCTGCGTGTCCGAGAGTGATTTATACCGAAAACAGTCAATCACATTATTGTATGTCGGCATGGCGGACGAGAGCAGCTTACAATGGCTCGGCTGATTGAAGCCTTTGTTGGTCAACATCCTGCAGCACGTGGAGCCTTTATTAACTGCATCCCAAAAGGACCTGATGGGCTGCAAAGGGAAATATGTATCAGCTTCGATTTTATTTAAGGGAATGAATAAAATAGGGTTTCAGATTATTTTAAAGAAGAAAGCTTAATGAATTTTTTTCAAAAAGTAGGTAAGTAGTGCCCTGGGAGTGATTTTGATTTCTAGACAAAATGTTGCCTCTATCATTACTACAATTTAGCGAAACCCTATCTCAATCATCCGTTTTGTTTGAGAGCCAGAGTCTTCTCTGGCAATTTCTTTTGCAATTAGGCAAATTTGTATTGAAACGCTGCCCCAAATTGCCAGAGAAATAATCTTGCAAATGACATCAGACTCGGCTGAGCCTTTGTCATAAGTTTCTCCGGCTATTTGCTCCTCCAGCGACAACTCATTTGGTTATCTCGGATCCCTCCAAGTACAGTCACTTTTGTTGTTACCACATTTATTTGCTCCCAACCTTCTTCAGTTGACCCTAAGGCCGTTTAAGTGGCTTAAAAAAGTATATATACTTACTTCTTTAAATGCCGGGACGGGGGAAAAACTTTTTTCGTGGTCGCAGTGAACTAAAAATTAAAATTAAAAATTATTACACGAAAACCTTTTTTCTTTAGCCCCGTCCTGGCATTTCCTTCTCAAATTACGGTGACAAGGTAGTCGGTTTAGGAAATGGGTAACAGCGAATGGAGACCCAGGAACCGGTTAAACAAAGGCCAGCGTAGCCAACCCTTGGGCAAATAATACTTAAACCCTCATTAAAGAAACTGAAAAGTAAGGGCTGAAAAGTATAAAAATGTAAGCAAAAAATGTCACCCTTGCTCAGTTAATATAAACAAAGAGCGGCAAATACGAATGCAAACTTGGCCAGAAAGTCAAGCAAATTTGGCCAATTTGTTCCGTTGCCGGTTCCTTCGAATTTTTTTGTGTCCTTCGCTCAGCAAAGTAATTAAGTTTTGTTTGGAACACTTCTTATGCCTTTGTGCCGGACACTACTTGGCGAGTTTAACATTTTACAATTTCCCCTTTTCAGTTGCCCTATGAAACAAGGAAGTGGGCCCAAACTCGTAAATAGTTTTTGGAGATTTTGGGCCCAGAGCGGGCCAGAGCTTGCCGCCATTTCAAAGGCCGTCTTGGGCTCATTAAGCCCGGCTCTTTAACGCATTAGACTGGCAAATGGGATTTAATTTAATATCTTTTGTCAATTGCCGACCGATAATGTGACGGCAGGACACCCGAAAAAAAACGTCGACAGGCGTGCCAAGTCAGTCCGGAATATGGCCTGGAGTCCTTGGTCGTTGGTCCTTGGCGCTCAGTCCGGGTATCTCGAATCCTTTTCGCTGGCCAATGCATGCCATTAATAATTCGCATATTTTCCTGTATTTTTAAATGAAAATGATGAAACGGCGGTTGTTCGTTCGGGAGACTATGCGGAAGTTGGAGTACTCTATACATATTTTTTTTAGTATTTGCAAAATAGTTTAGAAATCAATACTAAAAGTTTTAGTAATCAGTAGCACATAGTTCCTCTTACATTTTATTAAACTTTTCTATTTTACAGTAGACCTAAATGAATGTTGAATGGAGCAATATTGAATATATTTGCTTAGGGACTTTTTATTATAACCAAATATTCTTAAGAATTTTTAATATTGAAATATTATTTAATTAAATTAAATTTTATCTCTGAAAGGCTATGCCAGTTTTAGAGTTTGAAGAGAAGTGTGTATGCCAACTTTTGTCATCATGTATTTAATTACTCAGGCAGTTTTCATTAAATGTGTTTGGTGTGTCCCGCATCCTTGCTGACCAAACTCCTGAAAGCCACCCGCCTTCCGCCTTCGACCATAAAGTATGCGAAATATCTTGCAATTATTTTTACCCGTGAGCTCCAAGTGCATCTGTATTTGTGTGTGAGAGTTTGCGAGGATGTTTGTTTGTCCATGTGTGAGTTCAAAGTGCCTGTGCAGCAGTATGGGTGAAAAAAAAGTTACACAGACCGAGGCAAATAAAGGAGGAATAAAAATTGTTTCTGCCAGCAGACGCCCGCCTCCCAGTTCTTTATCCGTTCCACTGTAAATTTGAGTTGAAAATGCATTTTTCATGCGTTAATTTTTCATTTTTAATTATTCGATTAAAAGGACCTTAAATAATTGAAAGCCTGCCGAGCTGCTATCTTCAGCGGGAGGGTAATAAAAAATACACGGGGCTCGTGTTAAGTTAACAAGACTTGTTGGCCGAATGGGAATATACAACTTAAGACGATTTAAGAAGAACATAAATAATAAATTTTAAAATGTGTGAAATAAGAAGATTATCAAACAGACTTAAAGAGCTGAAAAATATTTCCTAAGAATTGCAACTCTCGGAAATGTTTTTATTTTCTGAAATCCCCTTTGTGCTCAAAGTCAACACAGGCCACAAAGTCGCAAAATATTTAACAAAACACAGAGTGCAGAAAAGTAAAAATAAAAAAGAATTAACAGAAGAAAAAAGTATGCCCTAAAAATGCCAGAAAAGAGAAAGCAGTGCCGGCTATTTTATTTGGCACTCGAGCAACTAACTTTATACCGAGAGCCAACTATTTGGCCAGTAAATAAGTTTGCTGAAAAATCACCAAGCCCGGACCATGGCCAACTATTTGTAAACGTTTATAAACTAAACTAAACTTAATGCTTAACGAAAGTAAGCAAAAGCGAAGGCAAAGGCGGTCTAGTCCAGGCCCCAAAATTGTTGTGCTACACATAATTTTTATGAAAATATGTTGCTAAAAATGCAAGCACAAGGCAAACATTTGTTTCACATATTTGCTGGTTTTCCCCAGGAGCTTTCCTCCTATCCTCGACGTGTGTGTTTGTTGTGTGCTTGTGTGGGGGAGTATCTGTGTGATGAAGAACTAAACTATGTTGCTGCCGTTGGCACTCGCCTTGAATTTTCAGCCAGGACTCGGTAAGGAAGTGTCGTCGGGGGAAATCTTGCGTCAATAACTTGCAAATGCTTATGAGACGATCCAAAAAACTTGACAGCAGCGCGACAACTATATGAGTTAGTGGGCGGGGCTCCGTCATTGCACCACCCTTAGTGGAGCGTGGTGGGGCAAGTCGAAGAATGGTGCACGAAATTCCCAGAAAAATGTGCTAGTTCTTATGCGCATTTTTGTGCCGCATGCAAAAAGCCATTTGGGGTCTGCCCCAAGGTCTGGATTCGGTCTGCTCCAGGATCAGGACCTCAAGTGCTGAGCGCCACTGGCAGCCTGACTGACAGGACCTACAAGCGAGAAAAGGGGCGAACGAAATTGGGCTACAAGACGAATTGGTAATACACTACCCATATACATACATACATACACATATGTTGGTGTTTAGTTTGATTTAAAAAGCAATGAAATAAATTAAATATTATTTTTATGAATAATGCACAAAAATCTTTACAAGCCAATAATTTCAGATCTTTCCCCTCAATAAAGACGCACACACAAATGTAAAATTTATTGCCATTGATTCGCTAGACATAAGTATTCATCTTCCGAGAATTTGTGTTATTTTTTCCTTTGGAGTTGCAAAGTTGCAGTATTTTCCTGCCATAATTGCCTGGAGGTTGTCGTGTATCCAACAATCCAACAAAAATTCCCCAGCCACTCCCACAATAGCTATGCCCACACAAAAATATATATATGTATGGTATTTGAGGGCAAAATATATTCGCAAAGTTTAAACTGTCTGCTGGAAATATGCTTAAATTTGTCTTCGAGGAGAATGGAATTCGCAAGAAAAACTTTGACTTGTAATGAGGGAAAGTCAAAAGGAATCTCTGGATTTCATTGTCGTTGGGGCCAGGCCGACAAAACTAAATGCGACTTGATTGATTGTTCCCTACACTTAATTTAATGAATTATTTAGGCAAAACGAAAACAAAGCTGAATGTTTATAACTTTTTTGTTCTTTTCGTCCGGATTTTTAGACTTTTCCAAGTCTCTTTTTATTTTATTCTGTTCTTTTGTTTTTTGGCGACTTTGGGGGGACAGCCAGTTGAAGAAGAAATAAACCATTAATAAAATGTTTCATTTATTCATTCATTTATTTAGCCATTCCTCGCTGGTTGCGTGTCTGTTTTTCCGCTTGATTAACATAATCCTCCATTTATTATGAGAGTGCGGCGGGTGTGTGCGTGCGTGACGTTCCTGTGATTTAATTATGTAATAGTTTGGTTGAAGTGGACTTTCACTAAGCTCCTCAAGTGTCCATGTGTACGGGAGTGTGTGTAGTCGCTCTTGTCTTATTTTAATTGATTTGTTTTGGCCCAAAGTCTGCCGCGTAGACAGCTTTCTTGGCTGCTGATGAGACATGAGATTGATTTCCCAGATCTGGCAAAAATATGAGCGATTGATGGACAGACTGGCTAGCTAATTAACTTGGTTTTAAGATCTAAACATGTTTCCTTGGGTTAAATACTTGGAAAGCTCTTTGCACCTCCCCACAAAGTATAAATGAAAGTCACAGAAAGTTCGAAGATCCCTTCACCATTTAACCAAAAATAAAAGAAACAAACAAAACAAAAACTGTCAAGAGTCTAAATACTTTGGAATACTTCTTTTCAACTCGCCAAAAAATACGAAACAAAAAAAAAGGAAAGCAATAAATAATATAAATGTGTAAGGAATTCCAAGAAATTAGCATAATTTTTGTTTGGTATTGCCAGTGTCCGCAGGGAATTGCTGTCCGCCCCCGCATTAGACACAAAAAAAGAGAAGAAACCACCGCTGGCATATGGGCCACGATTTCGGCCAACTGTCGGCAGCTCCCTGACCTGACCCGACCTGATCTTGGGCACTTGCCGGGGCATTAGTGTCCGGCACTGGCATTGTACTCAAAAAAACTTTTTTCCTCCCAACCATTGTGCATTGTGTTTTCCAATCGGTGGCTACAAAAATACTCTACAGATATTTAAATGATGAAGAAGTCTGGAAACTATAGAGAATCTTAAATATTTAATTTTTTAGAAGTTTTAATCAAAACTATATTATCAATTTAATTAATTTAAAAGAGCACGACAGGATAGCCATAAATCGCTTGATAAATCTTTGTTTGTTCAGCTGACTTTAGTTGGGAAAAGTTTAAACTTTGGTACTTGTCCTGCGCATAAGTCAAACACGTGCCCGGAAGAAGTTGCCAACTTTTACTCCTAGCCACACCCCCACCTCACACGTAGACATACTCACACCTGCTAACTGGACCAAGACAAATTTAAATTCCGCACTTGCCACGCCGTCCAGCGGGTGTAACAATTCTATACGACGATGGTGAAATTTTTGGGGGCAAAACAGTGAAATGAATAGCTAATCTTTAGAATAAATTAAATGAATTTTTCCTTCTTTCTTTATTGGCAACACTTTCCCCGCTGGTCCTGCGTGTGTGATTGTGATTGTGTGTCTGGGTGTTTGCTGGAAAAGTAAATCGCATTAATTTGGTATGCTGACCACAAAACTGGGATTTATTAAATAGTCAACTGGAACTCACACCAACGCAAGCAGAACCAAGAGGACTGTGGCCAAGTGAGACGTGCGTGACACTCACACAAATGCCAGTGGCAAGTCTTACTTAACCGGAATACACCAACACAGACATACATTCTTTGCGTATATAAATGTGTCAAATTCGTTGCATGCGATAAAGTTAAAAGGATCTCCCAAACTCCGTACATACTCGTGTGCCACACATCATGCCATGACACCCCTGACCCCTTTGTATCTGTGTGCGATTTTCCGCTTGCCATTCAATTGGCTACAGTGGATGATGGGTGGGCGTGCTCTGAAAAGTATGCTATAAAATGTTTGAGGATATGTGAGTGATTTGGAAATCTATACATTTTCGTTAAAGCGTTTAGGAAAACAATTTAGTAACATTAGATAAGCAATCTTTTAAGAATTGGCTTTAAAACTTTAATTTTAGCTAAACCTTTCTTTGGAAAATTAGCCACACCACTGTGCCTTTCAGACAATGCAGCATTCCAGCCACGCCCCTCGGCCACCGGATGAGCTGCAGTCCTTCGCCTTTCATTATGCAGACCTCCCCACACCTCTCAATTACCCTTAACCCTCCACAAAAAGGCTATGGGAAATGGGAAAAGATACCCAAGGAGCGTGAGCTTACATATCCGCCGCCGATGGCATTGCAAGAGGCTCTGGCTCCGGATCTGAGCCAGTGAGTCAAAAGTCTTTCGACTGGAATGCAAATGCCGCCACCCCAGCAAGTCAATAAATAAATTCAAACAATTTGACAACTTGCTCAATGGGAACCCACTCCGCTTCTCCGCCACTTGCCCAAAAATCGGAAGTTTGGTTCACGACGCGGCGAAGGGAGATGGCAGCTGCCTTTGATTGTCATTGGGTGCGTGGCTAGCAATTGCGTTTGAGCGAATTTAAATTAAAGTGTCATTGAAATTGGCAGCCCCTCAACGAAATAAAATTTATAGTTTAGCCTGTTCAAAGAAGCAATCGCACGCCGATTGCGATGGTCCTTCCTCGATTTCAATTTCTATAAGTGTTGAGCCACACACGCACACGTCCAGCTTAGATTTATCACTTTTGATTCGGGGAAGTCCAACATTCGGCACTAGAGACTTCATCTGGGCTCCCCGTTTCGGGAAGCTTGTATTGATTTAATACATTTATTTGCTTCCCAGATCCAGGACTCCCCGTCCTGACCCATCCCTTTTCCAAATTCGATTTTTGTTTGTGCTGCCCAGGAAGAAAAAAGGAGGAAAAAGTTTTAATTTAATTCCGTATTTGGATGTTGGCCATGTTTATCGGATTAAAAACTTGCCCTTTTCCATTCAGCTACTGAGTTGAATGTCGATGGAAGCGGTTTTCTGATGAAAAAAAAATTATATATATATATATATATATATATATACTCCCAACAGGTAGCAGTAAAAAGAATTAATCAATTCACAGAGATTAACATGGATAATTTTTTAATTATCTATGCAATATTATAACTAATTATTCCACTAGAATGAAAGTGCATGAATAAATTTATATTTTATTATAAGCTTGAAGGACACAAAAAAACTACCTATCTGAATAACGTGTATTTGCAAAAATGTTTTAAATTGTAAGCCAACACGACAACTAATTAGTCAACAATTTATGGAACTATTTTTTGTTCTCCGCCATTAAATATAAAGTAATTTAATTTAGTTTTATTGCTCATTTTGTAGGGGGAATAAATAGGATGACCACTTGCTTGGCTGCCTTTATCCAATCAAAATGGAATCAACTTTCGGAAAGTCTCAGTTAAGTGGTTTATACAAAAGCTGCAGCTCAGAAAGCCATTCACCTTGGAGAAGGATATTTCGGAGAAAATTTATTTTGTGCATTTACTTGATTGGAACTAAAGGACAATAAATGTAGATTTTTTTAAAATTATTTTTATTTGAAGCTTCCGAATATCTCTTAATCCACTTTCTCAATCTCTGACCATCTCTAACCAAAGAGGAGAAAATTACCAACCGAGCGACCCCCACAAAAGCCAATAGCTCGGAAAATGAATGCAGAAAACGCCAGCTGGAGACAACAGGATTCTGCGAAAAAATACCTGAACACACACGCATCTCGCTGGAGTATTTTCCAGTTAAGCCAAAATGATGTGTCTGACTTTTTGGCCAAAAGCTTAGCTGTTTTGTGCTGACAATGGAGGAACAAAAGCCAACAAAAAAATAGAGGTTGACCAACTGCAATGCAATGACCGATATCACAGACGGCGAAACTTTCATTTCACCTTCAAAAAAGTTCACATTTTGCGTTTAGTTGAAAATTTTCGAGATCGAGATCCCAGCGGAAGTCGTATATTCCATTTATGAGAGGGAAGAGCGGAAATGAAAATATAAAACCATAAAAATGACACCAGGATCACACATCAGGAGCGCTCAGGACCTCAATCAACCTCGATTCCTGTCGGCTACTTTTTTCCAGGTTTTGCTTTGTTTTTATTCCTTTTCTTTGCTCGACCCTTACATATATCCTTTCGGGCCTGAATGGCTCTCAATACCCACCCGTTCTCCTTTACGAGCAACCACGTATATGCAATTTTCTTATGAAATTATAATGTCCAGTGGAAGATTTCTTTATACTCTTATTTTGCAACGAAAATTGAATGAGTTTTCTTCCGTAATGTGAAATGTTAACATGATTTTCCAGCTCTTTACTTTGCATACACTCCACCCCCACACCAGACTCCGAAGGAGATTGTTGTCTGTTTGTGTTTCGCTCAAGGCATGTTAGTAAAATTAGAAAAATATTTCCTCTTTGTTGAGTCCCGATAATACACATATGTACTTCTATGCCAGGGGACCAATCAATGGCAATTTACCAAGAAGTTATGGTTGCGGGGGATGATGATGTACTTTACTCGTATGTTTTGTGTGGCCAGTCTGATAATTTATTTGCTTATTAAATTATGGCTTTTTATTGAATTTCCTAAGCACACATGCTCCAAGTCTTGGACACTGACGAGGCATTTTCAATTTACGTGAAATAATCTAATTAAACAGGCCATTTAGCCGAGGGCCATTGATGAAATGCTGAGGATGAGCTAAGGCCAAGACAGAATGATAATTTTCCAATTGATTGATTCGTTTTATGGATAGGTCTTTCGTAATTTGAATCTTTGATATTATTACTTAAAAGTTTATTAGTTAAGTAAGGCAAGTATTGATTGCGTGCAATTTTTTTTTGGGTATCCTTTGTGTGTAGTATAATCGATATAAAATATTACACACAAAAAACACCTGCAATTTCAAGCAGTGGGCTTATAATAGGGGAGGAAAACCGCTGAAAATCCTAGAGGGAGTCCCGGAACGGCGGACCTACACACAAATGCCATTAACTAGTTGGTGGCGCGACAACTTTTCACATTTCAGCCGCTGGGCATACGCTGGGCTACACAGGACACCTCGCCCATAAACACCGAAACGGGAGTTGGGCATCATCATCATTATCATCATCAGTGGCATCCTGCAGGAGCAAGGAGACGGGATACAGGCCACGGCAGGAGTTGTGGCATCATCCTTGTGCTATTATCAACAACATCAGCCATTGTCAAAGTTTGGCGCATTTATTTGGTTGCTCAATCAGCGCCCAAAGCGCTTTCGCTTTCAATGTTCCCCGCTGGTGGCTCACGCCTCCTTGCTCTGCCACACCGCACCTCTTACCTCCTACCCGCTCCCGCTTGGGGACCAAGTGCTGCAGAATTTTTATCAAAGCTCCGACAAGCTCCCACTTCCACCTGCGTCGCTGCCGCCATTTACAATAATTACCATCAAATGAACAAACAAACTTTTGTGCCGCTCTTGTCGTGGACTAGCATTAAAGGCAGTTCTGGTGCAAAAGGCGCCATTGACCCCCGGGACTACCCACCGCGCCTTTCTGCCCATTCGCCCATCCACGTTCTGCCAACACTAGACATCCTGGCACTCGTCCAGGCCTGTGGTTTTTCATTAGGGCTGTAGAGTCGGTACTATAGTCATTGTTGAAATAACTCGGGCTTTTTTTTTTTTAATAATTTAAAAAACTATCTAAATTCCTGGTGAACGGCCGAGATTTTTCTAGACCCATTGGTCCCACTGACGATTTAATCCTTTTCGGATGCGGGTAGGATCTTTAGCATACTTGCCCCAGTACTGGAGAAGTTAAAGCATAGAGAAAAAACACTTGCAACGATCTGAATGACACTGACTTCATATGTAAAAAGGATCTATTGGCCAAGAAATATTAGGATCTGGGATGCAGATATCCTTCGGATGATAATAAAACTCCGATGCACTCCGATGATAAAGCGCAAAATATTTGCAAGGATCGAAGATTTACAAGACCATGATGTAGTACTGAGAATCGAAAGTGCTGGCGATCACTCCCCCGGGGAGCACTTTCTTTGGTCTTTCTTACAAATGTGGACTTTATAAATGTAAACTTTGCAATAATACGAAAGAAATGACATCTTCCCATGAAAACTTTGATTTTTTAAATGGATTAAAATTATTTAAACAATGTTTGTTAATATTAATAAACTGTTAAATAGTGTGGCAGTGAAAAAGCCTTTCCCAGGAGAGCACCCCCGAAGTGAATCTGGTTAGCTGGTGGTGCTTATCGTGCAGCAGGCATCACTCAAAAGTTGCCTTATTTTTCCACTTCGTGTTTTTTCTCTTCTCTCTTTTTCGCATTATTTTCACTTTTCCCAGCCAGGCCCAGGCAGCCGGGACTGTCGTCTCAATTTTCCAACATTTGAACATTAGGCCGCTGAGGATTAACAATGAGTGGACGTGGTTTCGAGGGGGCAAGAAGGTGGGCTGGTGGCTAAGAGGGATGGCTTATGGCCCCGGGCCGGGAGAAGTTAATGAGGGGCTGGGGATGGAAGCCGTGAAAATGCTGCAGCCTGTCAACTCTGCTTAATGTCGCTGCCACTTGAGCTTCATCTCAAACTCCAGCTCAAATGGAAGCGCAAAGGAGACACTGTGATTTATAAGTGACGAGAATGATGAGAATTTTGTTTTATTGATTATTTTATTTACATTAAAAAATCCATTGCAAATTATTTATTGTCCATTTAGTCTTAGGATTGAGCTTAATCTGTACTCTTTGCAAATTCTAATAATTTTTCTTCAACTGTCCAGCTGACAGAGCACTCAAGGCCCTAGAAAGATAAACAGAATAATTTTGATTTAAATAATTGACTGTGGTCTCCCTCAAGATGACTGTAACCGCAAATTAATTAATAACCCGCAACTTTCCGAGGGCGTCACATGTGCAATTAAAAACCGCGACAAAGTCAAAATGTCGATGGAAATTATGCCTCCAATTACGTTTTGAAGGAGCCACCGAAAATAGACAGTTGCCTGCCCGAAGTTTTCCACTCAGCCAGTGCGGCAATTAAACAGAGTCGAATATTCGTAGTTGGCCAAGGTAACAAGCAGCTTGCAATTAACGCGATTAAATGGGGGAAAATCTCCGAGGGAAAAGCTGGTGAGTGGAAAGTCTTAGAGGGGCAGAGGGAAAGGTAGGAAAACGGAAGGGAAATCTCCCTTGAGTGAAGTGCGGACGTCAGTGTCGATGTCAAGCCATGTTTGCACTCGTATTTGTGTTTGGGCCAAAACACGCCTTGCACCTAGCCACGACTTATGAGCCCAGGTGTTTGTCAGCCCCCCAAAACCCTCGCCACCTGCCCGGAGGTATACGGTGGCTCAAAAGTATGTATGTGTGCGTTTTATGTGCCCTGTAAATATTTATACAAGCCGTAATGACGAGTTACCAACTGCCAAGTGGCTTCTTGAAGGTCGCAACTCGTGGCATCTTAACTTAACTGCATCGCACAGCTTGCCAGTCAGTCAGTTAGTCAGTCAGTGGGTGTTGATTCTAAATCTTGAGGTGTTTGCCCAGGCAACCTTCAATGGATATATGATATGCCTCTAATGAAATGGTTATGCCCAACTTGTTCTCAAGTGCATCCTGGCAAAGGACGAACAATTGTGCATGCCGTTGGTGGGTGTAGTTGGTTTGTGGAATATTAAATTACAGGATTAAATATCTATTTTATAGAGATAGTGTTAAATTTGAAAGGAATGCTAAAATAAACGGCTTAGCATGTGCAGATAATTTCCATTTAAAACATTTCTCTTCGAATCACAATCAAGTATTACATTTTCCAAAAATATATATTTCACTTTATTTCCTTGGAATTGTGAGAGGCACTTCCTAATATCATTATCCATTATGCATCTATATTTTATTTAGAATGGCCTCGATTCGTATTCAGTGTTTGTTTGCTTTGTCACCGAGACGCAGGTGCCACTGAACGTATACTTAATATGCCATTTATTTCGGCCGAACTCAAGGCTAAGCGAACGAAACGAAACCAGTTTTTAGATGAAATGAAACGAAACCCATTCACACAGATGCGTCCGGAACGGCAGACGGCTGCGACTACAGTAGACACACATACATAAATACCAGCATCTGGAGGATTCGTCTTTCGGAGAAGCTTCTATCCTGCATTCGATAGAATTCATTGTCGCCACTGCCACTGCTGCTGCTCCGTTGTCGAGAATCAATTTGGCAAAAGTCATTGCATTCAATTGTCACTTGACAAACGACAAATGGTGTTGATTCACTCACACACTAATACACTAACACACTAAAACACAAACTTAGAAACAAACACATACACACGGCCAGGATACAAAAAGCTTCGGAGACAGACAATTGAGCCGACGAAAGATTATTTATTTTGGACACATGTATGTAGTTTGAAGACTTTCAACTGGAGACCATCGAGATGGTCAGAGAATTTTTCGGAGTCTGCCAAGGCGTTTAAAAAGTTATTGGCCATGGCTGAGGGGAGAACTTTTCAATTGCCGGCAACTGCCGTTCCTGCCAAAAAATACATCAGCAAGAACTGGCCCAGACAGAGCATAAATTTGCAAAGTGCCGAGCATCGGTTAGTGCATAACTTTTGTGGCATGCCAAAAGCCACAAAACAGCAAAGGCATTGCCGTCATGAATAACCTACTCACATTCACATTCACAATTTTTACAGCCAGGCACACACACACACACAGACATATTCATATCCACACAGAAGCACTTCAAAGGCATTCAGAGTGTGTGGCATACTTTTGTGGGAAATCAACTCGGGCGGCGACAGAAGTTTTTACACATAAGTCTGAGGCTCGTCGAGTGACTGACAGGTCACCGGGTCGTCGAACCCGGACTTGAGAACTAATTACAAACCGATTTCGGTTCAGATTCCGATTCAGCATCCCGCATTGTCACCACAAAAGCCGCAAACAACATTACTGTCTTGGCTAGGTTGTTGGGGTTTCGTTTTGGTTAAATTAGGCGTACTTTTTTTAGACGTATATGATGCTAAATTTAGGCTGCTTGGGGTAAAAAAAGTTTCTAGTATAAGAGTAAATGCAAATTACTGCGACTATTGACCTAATTCTAAGGGGCTTTATCTTTTTAAAATCTATTTCTAAAATGCCTTAAGTGACATTTGAAAATCATCCTGGCGATGCTGAGCTATCGACACTTTGTTAGCTGCATTTACCGCCCCCTGTCACGCCCTTCTACGATCTCTTAGGGACCTGACCCGCTTTAAGCACATACGGTTAATGAAATTGTGCACTCAATCGAGTGTAACGCCAACCGAAAAGTCAGCAAAAATTGAGGCTTCCACCGATATGCAATGGTGCTACTGGTTTTGCAGCTGCTACTGCTCCTAAGGGGGATATCCACCTGCCAATCCCCACCTGGCTGACTGGATTCCTGGCTTGCTAGCTTACTGGCTGGCTGGCTGCCTGGCTGGATGGAGGGATGGGCTACAAAAATTAACATCAACGACACTAAACTGCTATCGCTGGCAGCATAAAACTTGAAAATGTACGTTTGTGCTCGGCTTTTGGGTGTGTTTGTATTTGCAAAGGCTTGTGGTGGATGCCTCGTCCCCCTGGCAGGATATAAAATGTTGTCTGGGCCATAAGCGAACCACAGGCATTGCCCCCCTCAATCCTCGATCCAATGTGATTTTGGATATTTAGCGTATTAGGTAAATGGCTCGCGTTTTTTACTTGCCGCATCCGTTGCAACTTGGCTTTATGCAGCACCGATGTCGTCTGTGCTCCCTCTTTGCTATTATTATTATACGTTTTTTTTTCATCTGGCTCTGGTTAAATGGCATTTTGAATTTTAACGACCATAAATGCAAGCTTATCTTAAATGCTCTTTTATGGCAAAATTTATGTTTGGCCCCGGTGAGTTGGCTTCTTTTTTTAGCTCAGCTCTCGGTTCTTGGTTCTTGGAACTCGGTTCTCGTTTCTCAATGCTTCATGGCAGACAACTTGAGACGATGGGTTTCAATTACCTGTACAGGTGCATGCTTACCTATACATTTTAAAAGAATAAGCCAACGGATAATTTGCCACTTGTGGCGGCTAAAGTTTTGTCTGCACAGTCTGCAGTGTACAAGTTATATAACTCGTATGAGTTATGGTTTATTTTTTGTCTGCAGATTAGCCGACATAAATATTCATGCAAGTGCTGTGATGCCAATAAATCGCATAATTTATCTAACCATAATTTAGCCGGTTGTAGCCCCATTTCAAGGCTCAATTTTTCAGCTAGAACGCTGCCGCCGCCATTTGTTTACCTTCCCGGGGTGTATGAGAAATGGCCCTGCCAATGTCCTATTATTAACACAAATGTATTTTGGCCCAGTCGAGTGTCCCCATTTATCGCACATGCTAAACGGCACTCCTGGGAGCTGTCTGCCAGGACATTTATCTAGCACATGGTTAGTACATATAGGACTCTTTTCAATGGACTCTTTTGCTATTTGATCTGTCCATGTTACTGTCATCGCCTACTGGCAGCCTAATTAATTGCGATTACAACGACAATTCGTATTGTACAACTAGTCGTATTAGTAATTATTATTGAACTGTTTTATTTGTTTGGTAATTTCCAATAAAACACAAAAAAAAGAAAAAAAAATCACTCCCCACGGCCTATTTAGCTGGATTTGTGGCCCAGTGCGTCGATTTGTGGCGCGTGCCAGCAATTTTCCATTATTCACTTTAGTGGTTTTGAACAATGGCCGGACATTTCCCCAAAACACGACGCTCATATACGAACTTTTCAATTAAATTCATTACACCTTCTTCCGCGCCTGTCGCTCTTCCTGTCGCTTAATTTCCCAGCAAACACTAAGTCATTTCCGGCCAAACGGCCTGGGCTATTACCTTGATTATCATCTCAAGTCGAGTCGAGAATGGAAATTCCTTTTTTTTTCCTGTACTCCCACATAAAACTCTCAACAGACCCAGTTGTAAGCCACTATCCAAAAGATACAGAGAGAAAATCTTGATGGAGTTGAGCTTATCTTATAAATTATAAAATTTACTATAATTTTAATAAAATATATCATTAAAAATTCAGCTTTTGAAGAATCAATTAAAAACCCAATTTAAATGGCTTCCTCTACGCATGAAATTTTTTTTAAATACCAGGAATCTGCTACTTTGTTTTCAAGTTCTTGGAAAATTTATGGACCTTAAAATCAGTTTTTTTGGGGTTTAAAAAAAATATGAAAATTCCACTTTTTTGTCCACATTTTTTTCTGACTTGCACGCGCCACAAGAAAAGTTGACAAACCAGCAAGACATTCGAGGCCAAAAGGTAACATTTTCGCACGGCAACCAAAACGCACAGGAAGTTGGATGGAAATGGAGCCACCTGGTCCTGGTATTTGGCCCCATTGTGCTGCGACCAGTGAATTATTTTATATATACACTTTTTTCTTTACGTAAATTGGGTGTGTTTTCTATTATTGCCCCAGACTTCCGGCGTGACACAGCGGCCTGTCAGCATGGCAGAAACAGCAGAAACATTGCGGCAAGTGGCAGAGGCAGCAACAAAGAGCAGTCACTTGTTTCAAGTCGTTTAAGTTATTTTAAATTTGAAACGTGGCCACGTTTTGGACAATGCCGGCCAGCACTGGAAAATATGAAATATATTTTCCATTTTTTGTACGCTTTCGCTGCCTCTTTTTTGGATGCCCCATCTCAACTGACCATCGCCAGTCCAGGCATATATATATAAATAAAATAATAACAAAATATGACAACTCAGCCAGAAAGTGACCAACGTAATTTCATCTGGATGAGTGGCAGGAAGGTATCCAGCGAGTGGAGGGAAATGTCGAGGAAATTAAAAGCAAAACCGAGAAGTACTTGAGGTTTTTGCTTCCTTGTTGGATGGTTCGGATAGTAAGTTATATAGCATGTAGATGATTTAAAAACATGGCTAATAAGTATGATAAGTCCAATTCCCCGTACATGCAAAATAGTTTCCATCTTACAGCCAAACCGAACTTAAATTACATAAGTTAATTGCTTTGCGGAACTGGGCTTGGGGCAACTTTAATTGCTATTAGCTAATTTACATGAATAATCCCCCGCCTAAGCCTTTAAGCGAATCATATTAAGGCGCTCACCGCAAATATAAGGCGATAAAAAATATTCGCAGCCTTCTTATCGGGGCAAAGTAGATTACACTTTTGTCAAGTGTCCTTTGCCTAATCAATTATGTGTTGCTTTGCCCTTTTAATTAACCCACACACCGGCTCAAAATAATTCGCAATCAATTCTTGGTGTCACATTCGACATTTCGACATAATTCGCTCGATAAAGAAACAGAAACCGAGCAGCTCCGAGCTGTGGAATTGGTAACTGATCCAAGAGGTGGCTGCTGCTAGGATGGCGGGGTCACACCTACAGCTTCACATAATCCCCGAGAGCTTGGCATAGCCATGCCATTTTGTTTAGAAACTTTTAATTAGTGTTGCGAAAGTTTTTCAATTAACACCACCTGCACAACTATTTATTTTGCCCGCCATTTCTGAGCTTCTTCGGAACATCTCCAACCTCCAGCGCCATACCTATTGTTGCTGTCAACTGTAAATAATAAAAGCAACAACGAGGCAACACAAAAATTGTGCACTTGTTTGTTGGCCTTGATGTTGCTATTGTTGCTATTTGAGAAATGCCTTTGCACCTCAAACAGTACACAACAATTGCGAACAAGCGGCCACGACAGCTTCCATTCATTTACGTTTCAGCCATAAAAAGAAAATTACACAAAAAATCCAAAAATAAAATGGAAGGAGCTTAGGGAAAGGCAAGGGAAATTGTGGCCAGCCGCTATTATGGAATGTTTTCTAATTGATTTTCACTCGATCGTAATTTAATATAAATTGCACAAGTTTTGACAGGCGAAACAGTTGGCCAACAACGCGTTTTGGCCCCGCTTTCCAATATTAATTAGCTCCGACTCTGAAACAAAAACTGATGTTGCTGATGCTCTGACATCTGAAATGCCAGAGAAAATGAAAATTGCTAATGGAAATGGGAATGGTGATGGTGATGGCAATGCTAATGAACAATATTCATAGACCTGGCCAAAAAGTAGCAAGTCATTAGCTCCAAAATGACAATCAATTATGACAATTTCTCAAAATGATAAACACGGCATGTGGCTCGCTGGTAATTAACCTTAAATAAAGTGCCGCAATAAGGATATTGTGGGCGTATAAATATTGTGTCAAACAATAGAAAGGAAGTGGCAAAAGACCATTATTTGGACAAAGTTTTTTAATTAAAAATGTGATTTTATCAAGCATAGAATTTGGAATTAAAAAATGGATAAATGGAGGTATAAACGTATTATTTTTATTCTCATTCAAAGCTTGATTTATATTAAACTTCTGTTACATATCATTGTTATTAGTTTTCAATCAATCATTAAAGCTTCATGCTCTCGGAAAAATTCCACTTCAAGAAATATTAATGTCGAATTAAGCCAATATAGGACATACATTGGAAAAGTTTCCGCCCTCATTGTTGGCCAAAAAGGCAAAAAATACGAACAAAAATTATTGATTTCTGTTCCGGCATGGATCATTATGGAAAAGCCGGGCAATTCCTTTTGCCAACTTAATGAAATTTCTGCTTATGCGAATTCGCTTGTTGTTGACACATAAACAAGCCGGGGACATCAATAATAAGGGCCATTTGGCCGCAAATAGAGAGGCCAGAGATGAAGTCATTGAACCGATGACAAGGCAACTTCCTAGACAAACAAAAGGAAACGATCCTGCGCATGCGGATTAACAACAATAATAATAATAATAATAATAAATATTAAATGCCATTACAGCTGCTCGGGACTTATCTCAATGAAATTATCTAAACGACGTAATCTCGTATTCAATTGCGAGTCGGCGGACCAAACTCTCGCAATGAAGATGCGCCGCCAGGACAAACTAATCCCCTGGACGAAAAGGATGCCCTCACTCTCTCAGGCCCCCTCCGCGAATACTTATTATATTCTCAGATGGGGATGCGAAATTACTCTACACGTAGGGCGGAAACTGTTTAGAAAAGCTTTATTTATGCTGGCACATAAATTTAATGCTAACAAGCAGCCAGAACAGACGCGCCACGCCCGGCAAAGGTGCAAGTGAAATTTATTTGCCTGATTTTTCCCACCATCGCACTTGACGAAACATTGCGAGAAGCATTCCGCCGAAACAGCTGCACTTTTCCACTGCCACTTCCCTGTGTATACCATATATATATATCTCCTTTTTTTAGCACTGCCAGCCCGGAGATGCGCCAAGGGTATAAAATTAAATTTCAACTTTTAACGAATATTTACGCGTTGCCAGATAAAAGTGGCATAAAAACTTTCCGCAAAGTGCAAAATAGTTGCCCCAAGAATGGCCCCAAACCCTTAACAACTCAACCCTCGAAGCTGTAAAAAAATGCAAGTGTTAAGTATAAATTATTGTGCAGCATGTGCTGTGCATTGAAGGTGGTCGACGAGCAATGCCATTCATTTCGATAGCCACACACGTGGCAGGAGGGCATTATTTGGAGCGATGCTTAACAAGCGATTAAGAAACAAGAGCGATGTGAAGGTGCGAAAACACTGCTCTATTGTTGAATTAATGTTCTGCAATCGCCAAAGGGCATAACAAAGTGATGTGGTTGCAACCTAGATACCAACTAATAATAAACTTTTCCAATACTAGCCACAAAACCATTGTGTCTCAACTGTAAAGTTGACATTTAATATTTCATAACATTAACAGACTTTTTCAAAAGTTCATTGTCCTAATTATTTGGTTGTTTTAAAACTGCAAAGGCACTTGGCATTTATTTGATTTAATTGAATTGTTTGTGTGAATGTATATTTTGTGTCAAATTATTTTTCATCAAAAACTACACAAATATAACATCTTAAATAATGTAGAAATTGTCATGGTCCTGCTGCTTCCAATTACACTTTTCTGTTTCATAAACAAATATGCATTAAGGATCCACCTTGTATGTAAAAAAGAGCAAAAAAAAAAGAGAAAGTGCAGAGCTTCCAGGGACAGTGGATTTTGTATGTGACTGGAAATTGTGACTAAAGTTGATGCTGCAGGCCAAATGCTTGCCAGCCATGCAGAATTTTTCAATTTTCTTGGCAGCCAGCACAAATGTAATTTATTTTGCCACACAATACACACGCACACACACTTTCGGAAGCCCAGACTCAGATGGAGATGGAGATGCAGATACAGATGCAGATACAAGATAGAAGATACAATGCCTTGCCTCTAGCTACAGGGCAACGCAATTAACCTTCATGTCTTTTTGGCAGTTGTGGTGCACTTGTGAACATCTTCAAATTATATCTCAGCTCAAGTGTGTGCCTATATCTTTACAGTTTCTGTACTATATTTGGTCCAGATGTGGGTTATGTGTGCAGAGCATTTCAGATCGTTTGCCTTTATTGTCGGCCACTCGAAATTCTGCAAGTTTTTACTAAACCGACTCAAAGTCTCAATGGCCTGCAATTAGCCTGAAGTTTGTGCGTTTACCTGAGCTACTTAGCTTGGCATTTATTCTTTCTGGCTCGAGGGCTGCTAATTGCACTCTTCAGCTTCATATTTGGCCTGAAGAACTACCTCTGCTCGGCCCTAAATGCACTCTCGACTTGAGGCTTGTGCTTGTCTATATGATTCATTCAGTAAAGTTGTAAAGTGCAGCGAACAAAAGTACTGGAAATTGCTTTGCCAATGCACTCGTGTATACTTAGTTGCCACTTGAGCCATTTTCTTAGTTGCTGATGAAGTTGCTTTAATTGCTTAAATTTCCACATTAAATTGAGTTATTTCGGCACCTTGCCGGCACAGCCAGAAAATTTGGCTGCATTGACATTGTCGTTCCTATTCCCCACTTCAGCTCTAACATTTTCCCATACTCATTCCGTATCCTGGCCCGAGCATTTGTTATGCAATCCGTGCCAAAATAGAATCGGCGGAGCGAACATTTTTCCCATTTGGCAGGCAGAGTAGCCAGACAAATCCCAGCCTGACAACGCAGCGCATTTTAAGTATTAATTTGAGCAAATCTTTAGAAGGATAATGGAAACGAATAGGGAGTACTCTGAAAATGGTAAAGGGAGCACGAAGATTAAATGATATATTGATGATGGTATAAGCCAACATTTTTAATAAAAAGTAATAGTATTCAAATAATAAAAAATGTTCTTAGTTATCGTATAAAGGAAACCCTCAAGAGTATTTCCAATCCTCTGAAGCACCCTTTCAAGAAGAAACCTCCACACCAAGTGAAAAACTTTTCATTTAAAGCTTTTCACACCATGTCTGAGAAATGGATATGGCCACAGATTGATACCTATTTTATATCCCTATAGAGTAGATACAAAGTTTCGGTAATAGATATTTTTCCGTTGGTGCCTGCGATTCGAAACAAAAGCTGAAAATGCCGAACTGGGAAAAGGCGCTCAACGAGCCAACTGCATCACGGGCTTTGGGCCATGGCTCTCTGCCAATAGCCATTCTCATAAATGCGAGTCTGTCTTGGTATTCCACCAGCCTGGTTGTCTGGCTGTATGTGAGTTGCCCAAAAAGCAAAAAACCAAAAAAAGTATATCAAGTCCAGAACAAAAATGTAGATTTTCAGGAAATTGTGGGGCGTCAAATATTTTGCACAAAAGTTGTACAACAATAGCATTAACAAGGCTGGCAGAAGTGTAACAGGAACATCAGAAAAAACTGGAGCGTGTTGGCAAATATTTGAACAAATATTTGAAGTGCATTGAACGCTCGAGTGCGCCTAAAAACAATCGAAAACTATTTACCATGAACATTTCTCCCGACAACGCCCCTTTGCTAAACAAGTTTTCAATACATTCCGTTCATTCATTGGTTCTTGTTTTCGTGTTCTTACCACTGGTAGCAAGGTCAACTATTTTGACTTTTAATTAGAGAGGGTCATAATTACAGGAGAGGCAACACCCACCAAAAGAAAGCCGGTACTTGGGCTGTAATTCAAAGGAGCACTCGTCTTTGTCAACTTCCTTGACAGTGCGGCCACGTGCGACACGCTTACGGCGGAAATTAAAATTCTGGCGGCATGTCTTAGCCAACAAATACAAAAATAGAGATGGATCCAAAGGCATAGACGGAGACAGAGGCAGAGACAGAGACAAAAGCACAGGCAGACGGCAAAGAGCAGCTAATAAACTTTCGCGCGTTGGCTATGAATTTTCCAAGAGGCAAGTTCGTCGGGCTGTTCTTTTGGTTTTCCGCTGAGGCACGCGCTCGCCAGTCTAGACACAAATCAAAGAGCTGCATCTCGCACTGCCAATCAATGTGGTTTATACACTGAACTAAATGAAAAAGTAAAGATTAAGGACAAACACTGTGCATGTACACAATTTTTCTTTGTTTCTCAAACATATCTTAGCATGTTGGAATTTTTAGGTAAGCCCTTGAAGGACGAAACTCGATTGAAAAACAAAACAAGCAACGAAAATTAAAATTTTAATTATTAATGAATTAATATGTGATTTTTCTCTTGGCAAACTCTGAGCCAGGCTTATAGCTTAGATGCCTTAAGCAGTAGCTCAAAGTTGCACACTTCTTGTCTTGTCCTGAGGGTCCTGAAACGAGCTGAATTAAGGCAGGTCCTGGCCGGGATGGGTTTGCATGCAGCTGCTGCCACCTTGCCACTTCTTCAATTACGGTCCTGCGAAAGTTCGTTTATTGACCGAATCTGAGCTGGGGACAATTGTAGCAGTTTATCCAAGTAAATAAACGGCTCAGAAAGGGTTAATGAATGGCCCGAAGAGGGTGGCGGGCCAGAGTGCAGTTGTGTTCGCAACTGGATTATTTATTTATGTGACTCACTGAGTCGAGTATTTAATGGGCTGAAAGTGTTGCGAAGTAAAGCTTCTCAGTGACTATTTACTGAATACTGTCAGTAGACGTTAAAAGGAAATTTGAATGGATAGATTTCCTTATGTCTCTTTAATAATAAGCGAAAAAAAAAGAATGAAACAGATCCTTGCAAATACAAGAGTTACTCTTGGCTATTGGCGTTGACAGTGCAAGTAGTAACACCCACTCTACTTTCCCTTTCTCGCGATATCTCTTACGCTGATGTTGAGACAAAGGAGCTTGTAACATGTGAGTGTGTGTGTGCGAGCGATTGTATGTGTTCTCTGCGTTGGTGCAGGACGAGTTGAAGTAACCTTTGGCCGATTAAACATAAATCCCTATAAAGCAACAAAGTAAAAATTGCCAACGAGCCAAGTAAAAACTTTGGCAAAGTGCTCAACGTCTCGGAGCTTCGCTGCTTGCCTTCCGCGCCTGCTCTCCACGCCTGATGGAGATGGTCGTGGTGGGCGGATGCGAGGATGGGTGGATGGCTATATAAGCGGATGGGCCAAAAGGCTGTAAGGCAAGGCCTTTGAAGCTCCGTTAATGCAAAAGGCAACACGGGGCAGGCAACAGGGCGGTTGAGTAATTTATATGCCAGGCACAAGATCATCGCTGTTAGGGCATTAAAAACTTAAATAGTTTTAATGCGACACAAACTATGCGGGAGTGGAGTTATAGCCGCGAGAACGCTGCGACGAGCAGGCTTCCCAGCCACTTGCTCCCGCCCAAGGTGCGTATACTTAACGCAGCCATAATTATTGGTACTTAGTTCCGGGAAACCTCCGGAAAGTAAGCAAAGGCTGTCAGCCAAGATTCATAATGTGCAGGGCCTTGACGAAGGACAATCTGTTCTCTTATGCCGAGGCTGAAAAATAAATATAAATAAAAATGCAGATGGCTTGGAGGACACACAGGACACGAAGCGATACAATCTGGCTGTGGAATTGATTTGAATGGGAAGGAAGGAACTTCTTCTCAGTGGATGAAACTGGTCAGGGGGCAGCTGGGGAAGCCCCGAAGAATAACAATAAACATTTCTATCTGCTTCATTGGTTATTTACTCATTTCAATAGAAAGGGAAGCAGTCGCGCGAGCATCAAACAAGAAAAACAGCGTAAAACGAAAAATTCCCATCTCAGATGCTTTTATATGTTTTGTATTTTTTGAAAATCGCGAAAAGGACTTCACTTGATGGCAGGAAAACTAAAGCAGCCAAATAAGCAGCCGCCGGGCAGGGTCTGGTGTGTTTTTTTTCTGGTTTGGTTTTTTTTTTGGGTTTTCATGCTTTTCCTCCAGTTGGTCTGAAGACAGAAGCTGCTTATAAAGCAATATACAATACGCTGTGGGCGGCCAGGCAACAACAATCGAACCGAATCGATATTTTTCGCTGGTGGCTTTCACCCACACTCCCCACCCACTGGACCACCGCCCACATCCTCCAAAAGTGTTCTTCATTTTGCTCCTTTCTTTTTTGTTTTTGTATTTTTGTCTTGACTTTTTCTTGTCTTTGGTTTTTTGGACCAAAATGGGTTTTTTGGCCCGGCAGGAGGCAGCCGGGCGGGCAACACGCTTCGTCTGATGTCACGGGCATTTTTGGGTGGGGTTAGGCTGCAGTCCCGAATTGAGCCTACGATTCTGATTTCCCTACCGATTCCCACTGGCCGAGTGACTTCAGGAGGACTTGCGACGACTTCTCGCCTGAGTCCGTGGCAAGTTTCCATTTTTTTTCTGTTGGCAATCAGCTGCGAGTTGAGGTTGGTTGAGGTTCCAAAGAGCAGCGCCGACTCACTGAGCGGGCCGGCTGTTATACGAAAAGGGATATTCTTTTCCAGGATATTGGGAAATTTTGTGGGAACAGTTTTTGTCGCTTTCTCTTATAAAAAGTATGAGAGCGAAAGTGGCGGGTAAACAAGTCACATCAATTTGATAGTACTTATCAAATAAGTTAATAAATCAGAGACCACAACAACGACATTATTAAATAGGATATTGTTGCCTTGGATGTTTTTTATTTATTTATTTATTACAAAAAAAATTTAAAAAAATTATACACATCGTATGTTAAAGAATAAATTTCTAAAATTTCAAGTTAATGGGTTTATTTCTTGGAAGAATTAATATTAAAAAATTAAATAATTTTAGGATGTTAAAAAAGTTTACATTTTCCAATAAAAAGATAAAAATATGCGGAAAACCGTGGAGAAAAAGTGTATAATTTATACATTTTAGTGTGGAGGAACACTATTTAGATTTACATTATAATTTAATAAATTGGGCCAATCCTTATAGTTTATAACTAATTTATTAAATTTAATTGTAATGTCATTTGTAGATTTTACATAATTTGATTAATCGCATTTATTTTGCAGTTTATGAGAGACATTTATCAGACTCTGATAAATTACAACGAAACAAAAACAAAGTTTTCTCTCAGCCGGTGAAAGTGTTGTGCTCTCAGGAGAGAGGCTATCACTCCCCCGTTTTCTTGCAGCGCTCTCACTTCCTTGTAGTCTGCTAAAAATGGGGGTATAAGAGTATCCATCCCGAAGCAGCCGAAGTGAAAGCAGAAGAACGAGGATGCCAACGACTGCTTCGGTGTTGGGGCCTCGTCTTTGCCGTTGTTTCGAGAGCAACTTCGGGAGAAAAGCGATTTTCTCTCTCTGAGACCCCAGCCATTTCGTGGCTAAAACAAGACTACCCCCAGTCATTGTCGGGCAGCTGCCGTGAAAGGTTCGTGGTTCAAGTGCGGCTAACTGAGTAATTTTCCAGCTTGGCTTGTTTTGGTTTCTGGCCCTTAGCTGCCAAGTCTACGCAATCAAGAACTAACCTAAGAGTCAAGCACAGGACCAAGAACAAGTGACCAATCAAAATTCGTTGAAAACCAAGTTTTGAATTCGTTGAGCGAGTTTCTCAGCATCTGAATGCACATCCGTATCCGATTATCGTTTACCGTTTTCCGCTATCCGTTTCGTAGCACTTCGCCGGACAAAGATTGCTACGGATAAGGCATAAGTCATAAAAGGAATTCCATAAAGTAAGACGGATAAAATCGGTTGACCTACTGGCTGGAGGCCAAAAAAAAGTGTCATCGCCAGCACCTTAATAACCCCGTTGTGTGTGTGTCCTGTTGTGCGGCGAAAGTCGACCAAATAGAAAGCAGAGAAAGTGTGCTCTACGTGCCCCAATGAGAATTTTCCGAGACGCCGAGTCGAGTGTAGAGCCGGGTAACGTGAGACGGTCGATTCTGGGCGCAGCCTGAGCCACCAGTTCCAGCAACAACACGTGTTAACGCTAACGAGCGCGAAAACGCGAACATTTTGATTGATTTTGATTGACATGCCACTCAGCGCCCTGGCCCGACGCCACCCACCACGCTAAAGTGACGCAAAGTAACGAAAAATAATACACCAAGCCAAATAAAAAACAAATTGTGTCCAAAAAATAAAGGGGGAGCCTCACCAAAAATAACCATAAACTTTCAGGGCAAACAAATATTGAAACGCTTCAAGCGCCAAACAGAAAATAATAAATATTTTTCTCGAGGGCTGTTGGGGAAAGTGTCAGCCAAACAAGTAAAATATACATATTTAGTCCACATAGCCCACACACGAAATGCAATCAAATCAAGGCCCATAAAAACAGCACCAATAAGCCCACAAAAAATCCAACAAAATAATAATAAAAATCCACAGCATCAGGCTAATCAACTACAACAAAATAAAACCAAAAAAAAGCGCTGAGTTGGGCAAAAAAAAAATACAATTTTTTTGTTTGGGATCTCAGTTAGATATTTGTTTGGCATTTTTTCCTCCTCCTTTCAGTGAGAGTGTAGTGGTGTATTTTATTTCTATATGTATCAGTGTGCCTCCCCATAATACCAAAAAAAAAAAGGATAAAATATGCCGGCATTGATTTTCTCAGGCGACAACAACAGTATCAGCTAAACAGCAGCCAGAAGAGCAACAGAAACAACATTAAAGAAATAACACAAAAAAAAAACTCAGAAAAGAGAAGAAAAGTTGCAGGCATCGAGGGAAAAGTTTTTCCGACATTTTCGGTATGTTTGTTTCTAATTTCTGCACTGTTTTAGTTATTCCGCTTGTTGGTAGCTACCAGCTACATAAAACTCAACAATATTGCTGTCAAAGTTCTGACAGTTTGAACTTTTTATATGCCCGAGCCGGTATTTCCGATTCCGATTCCCATTCGAATTCCGCACAACCCTCTTGGCCCTTTTAACGCTCGATGGAGGAGGTCTCCATGTTCCATGTTCATTTCGACCCTGTTTGCGATGTTTGTTATGCGGAAAGTTGTTTGTATAATTAAGTTAAATGCTTGTAAATACACAAAAGTGCTCGATTTGAAAGAGTTGCTCTTGATAACTTGGGCTTCAAGTTTTCCAGGCATAACTTTAAGCAATTGCTTATTATGCTTTGAAGTGGAAAATGGCAGCCACTACATATTGGTATTTTTCTGCCAGGGACTTCCTGGGAGAGTTGTCATTATCGTGTCTGACATTCAATTAAGCCCATGTAAATTACGGATGTCAAACGGTTGGTCGGCCTGACCATCGCCCGCCGATTAAGCCCCTTTGATAAGGCCGTTTAATTGCCAGGCACACAAACTGGCCAAAAGTAAAACTTGCAGATTTTTTAAAATGTTTGTTTTGCGGCTTTTTTGGGTAGGTTTTTGGGACAAACAGCAAAGGTGAAAGGACCACAACAAAGAGCCCCAGACAACCTCAACCCTCAACCCGAGTCCGGGGGGTATTTGAAAACTTCAAATATTTTTCGAGGCCCACAGAAAGTCATGTGTTTACCTGGAATTTAAATGAATAAGGTAAAAACAACGCAGCGCCGAAGGCAATGAATGCCTTTTCGTCGCTGACGGCGTGTAAATGAGAAAATTCATTATTTAACATTAATTAAGGCTTATTATGCACATTATCAACACACTGAAGCAAACACAAACACACATAGCCACCCTGCCACCCTACCTCCCTGCAGAGGAACATGTATGCTAACCGCATTAAATGTCAGTCAAAGGCTCGACTACGTAAATAGTGTCAGTGTGTGTGGGAAGTGTGCGTGGGGTGTGAGTGTGCGGGCGGGTGGACAACTATCAGGTGAAAGTTTTACTCTCCCACACAGTCCCCGCTCTCCCAAAAAGGAAAGTCAGGTTCATAATTCAACGCCCATCAGCGGAAAGCGAAAAGAGTCCTGGGGGTGGCCAGCAAGGAGCAAGCAGGAAGCAAGCCACTACCAAAAAAAAAAAAATACAGGCAACATATAGGAAATTATTTAAATTTGGTTGACTAAAGAATACCTCGTACTTTAAAGGGATACATTATTTTAAAAATGCTTTTAATTTTCTGTTTGTCAAAAAACCAAGTTATAGCGAAAATTCATAAACATTTACAGTAACTAAAAAGTATTCTAAAAGTATTATCCTTACAGTACTTTATAAGGAGACTTCCTTCAAATTTTTTTCCTATTTCCCGCTTGATTTCTCAGCCTAATATGCCCCACATTTCTGGCTTGCTTCGTGGCTGGCTGCCTGGAAAAAGGTGTTTAAATTATTCAGTAAATTGTTAAGTAAATAACACGAAAGGCGCACGTTAAAAAGCAACCAAAAGACAACAATAACAGCAGGCAGAACAACACTGTTTCCACTGCTACCTTGTTTCTATGGAACAACTGAGGAAATTTACCACTCATATGCGAGGGCGGTGATGATGATGATGATGGCGATGATTATGGCGATGGTGGTGATTCTCGTCCTGGCCCTGAGACCGATACTGAAACTGAAACTGAAGCTGAAGCTGGAGGAGATGATGACACGCCACACTGTTCACGGCCGAGCGGAGTTGCCGGCAGCAAATGTACAATAAAATAAACACCAAATGTGGAAAGCTAGCCTCGAGGTTTGCGAGTCTGCCACGAGTCGAGGGCTGGGAGCTGGAGGTTGGAGGTTGGAGGTTGCTGTAACGAAACGAACCCGTATCGCAACAAAAACAATGCCGGAAACGGAAGCAGCTATGAGAGTTCAGGCGGCTGGAACAACGCACTCTGCGCCAAGTAAACAATAGCGAGAAATTTGTAAGCCCAGGAGCTGCCAGCAAACCAGGGAAGTCAAAAGTAGACAAAGGTCCTGTATTGACTCACCTCAATGGCAAGTTCATTTTGGGAGTATAGAGTTCGCTTTAATAATAGTTGTATCGGGGTGCCAGAGCTATGTGAAAATAAACATAAGCCGATGGAAACATCCAGAGGAAAAAATATTAAAAATTAGCCCTTTTCTAGTAGTTTTTTCTCTGAGTCTGTTGAATCTATCCCATTATACATATATCCAATCCTTTAAAAGACTAAAGGATTTCTATATCAATCGGCATTAAAACCTCCGATCGGAATATTTCCATTTATTTATTTTTCATTTTGAATCCCTTGAAGGTTTTAAATTCAAGACAGCGCCAATACGACCATGTCTATATCTTTGTCAATTGTTATCCGATCCTTGGCCAATTTTGGCCAATTTCGATCAGATTCATGTGCAGAGTACCTTAAAGAATTTGTACACCAATACTCCAATCATTCTGCATCAAAATCTCGGAACAAAATATTTTTTAGGGTTTTTGTGAATTTTGTGGGTTTTGTGTTCCAAATTAAGGAAACGCATTGAACGAAAATATGGCCCCCAGCGATTTGAGGGTTGAATCGCCATATTTCTGCATCGATGACTGTGCTAACTCAGACCGCATTCTTAAATGGAACACCTCAAACCAGTCTGAAAATGAAAGATGCACGGGTATACTTTAACAATTTAATTTCAACTTATTCTATGCAAGTTGCATGTGTTCAAACTCGAAAATTTTGTTTTTAAGTTAGAGCCGAAATAGCTGTGCTAACGCTTGCGCAAATACTTAAGAAAGTTCCACTCCTTTCCGGATGAGATGCTGTATTCACTCTCCAAGGTTTGACATGCATTGTCGGTAACTTGAAGAGACGGCGATGGATCAGAATTGTCCGAAAGAGATGTTGCTCCAAAGTTTGAGGTGACGGTGGATGGATCGGGGGACTGAGTGGACTGAGCAGAGAATTGCGGAGCAGATGACAATTGGGTGGGTGAAGAGATTGATTGATCTTCATTCGGAGACGTTAAACCAGTCTGCAAAAAATTATTACCGGACATCTGGGTCGACTTGGAGTTACACCAGTCCTCTTCGGAGACCTGCGTGAACTTCGTATTTCTCAAGTCCGGTTTAGAAAAGGTCCAATGGGATGATTCCAGTACCCTTATTGGCATAGTTTTGGCGGCTTCGGCCATAATTTTTTTCCCAAGCTCGTACAAACTATTGTGGAAACCCTCCTCGAAATCCTTCGTTTGCAAATCAAATTTCTCGAATTTTTTCCTTTCGTCGGCTGTCATCTGGTACCACAGGGCAGTGCTCAGGATGGTGTGACGGGCAAAAATAGTTTTCTTAAATCGCAGCCGCATATAAGCTAAGAAATTCAGGAATGGCGTAGCACGGCATGTCCTGCGAAGCGAGCTAGAGCAACTTTTTGTGGCACTAGCATGCAACCCAGTGTTGAGTCGCTTTAGAGGCTTTTTTAAAATCGAACCACTCTTTCCAGCCTTTTTCAGTTGCTTTTGCCTAGCTTTTGCAGATGACGGTGACAGTATCTCTTTTAGTTCATAGTCCTGATCATCCAGTTCCATCGATTCGTCTATTAATATCTTACTAAAAGTCTCATTTTCCATAAATAGCTTCATAACGTAGTTCTCGGGTTCATAAGCCTTCTTCTCCTCGGGCTTCATTTGGCTCCATGTCATGGCTGCATGTTCCAAGCTTTCTACCGGCTTGGTTTTATGTTGAATGGAGAAGTCGTGTAGAAAGTTTACAAAAGGAGGCTCATTGGGAGAAATGGACGTGTTGGACAGACTGTCAAAGTCGATATTGGTCAGATCGGGAAGAGAATAGTCTGCAGCTTGGCTAAGATCATCCGTCGACCAATTTTCGACTCTGTCTAGGTCCTCCAGGGAGTATCCGTGTTTGTCCAAATCATCCACTGAGCTCTCCTCGATTTCCATAGAACATTCGTTACTAGTGTCAGTGTTAGTATCGTTACTAAGGTCCTTCATGCTAAAATCATCCATTTCCTCCACATTCATCTGAACAAATTCGTGTTTGTTTAGATTGTTTTTAGGATATTCCTTTTTCATATTTAGATTGGCTTTGGGACATTCCGTATCAATGATTGAATTCAAAGTAGGACACTGCTGTTTTGCATTTGGATCGAGTGCAGGACTATTCTCTTGTAGAATTAAATCAATTATAGAAAAGTCCTTTACATCATTCCAATTAATTTTGGGACAATTCTTCGATTTATTGAGGTCTTTTGTGGGGAAGTTCTTTGATATATTGAAATCGTCTGCAGCAACATCAGTTTTATTTAGATCCTTCATTATGAATTCTTTTGATTTATTTAGATCTATCACAGAGTAATCCTTTATTTTATTTATGGCATCACCAACAAGGCATTCTTTCATATCTGCATCATCTATTGGACTCAAATTATTCAAAAGACATGCATCTTTCTCCCGAAAGTCTATATATGATACTTGGCTACATTTATCCTTTGATTTGTTAAGGTCTATTATTGAAAAGTCCTTCAATCTGTTGAAGTCTACTCGAGGGAAGTCGAGCGTTTTGTTCAGATCTATTATCGAGTAATCCTTCAATCTGCTTGCTATTCCAAGGTAGTGCTTTGTTTCATCTAGATCGTTCATGACGAAGTCCTTCAATTTATTGAGGTTTATCCCAGAGATTTCCATTACTTTTTTCAAGGCATCACCATCAAGGCGTTCTTTGAAATTTGGATCATCTATGGGGCACTCTTTAATCCTATCCATGTTTCTTAAAAGAGATGCTTCACACTCGCCAAAGTCATTATAGGATACATTGTTTCTGTGATCCTTTGGCTTATTTAGGTCTATTATAGAGAAGTCCTTCAATCTGTTGAAATCTATCCCAAGGTAGTCGTTGGATTTATTGAGATCTATTATTGAAAAAGCCTTCAGTTGGTTGAAATCTATTTCGGAATATTCCTTTTTCTTTTTGTGGTCTTTCATTAGGAAATCCATTAATTTATTCAGGTCCATTCCAGGGTAATCCTTTATTTCATTCATGCCATCACCAACAAGGCATTCTTTTCTCATATTCGAGGGATCTACAGGGCAATTTTCTATCATGTCCATGTTCTTCAAGAACCATGCTTCACTCCTGCTAAAGTCTCTATAAGACACTTGGTTACATTGATCCTTTGATTTATTAAGGTCTATTATGGGAAAGTCCTTCAATCTGTTTATATCTGTCCCAGGGAAGTCCCTTGATTTATTTAGATCGATCATCGAGAAATCCTTTAACTTATTCAGGTCTATCCCATCATTACATTCTTTGATGTCCTGATCACCTATAAGACGCTTTTCTATCTTTTCCATGTTAAACAAAAGAAGTGATTTTCTCTCGCTTAAGTCTCTATAAGATACTTTGTTCAAAGGTTTCTTCTGAAAGGGACCGTCCCCTATTTCATGGGATGTCTCGGTTGGAATCGAGCGATCCATAGATTTGTCATCGAATATATCCGAGTCTGAATTTTCCAGACGCCTGGCACTAAGCATCGACTGCACCTCATCGGGAATGAAGATTGGTTCAGACCTGACCCTAACTGCGGTTCTAGCCAAAGTGACCATCGCCAGTTTACGCTGCATGCCAATCTTGTAGCGATCCTGGTTGAATTCCCGGCGCTGAGCTTGGTCCAACTTCTCCCACTTCTCCAAGGCCATATCATGCATCCGGCTGTCCTCTACCCACCCATTTTGTTGCTTGAAGCAAGCTAGGAAATTCTTGAAGGGATCCTTCTTGGCCCGCCCAGGGGTTGTCGAGAATGTAGCCGGCTTGGGCAAACTTCTACTTTTTTTTGGCTTTGATATTTTGTCAAAAAATATATCCATTTTTGAAATGTCCGATATATTACAGTTTTGGAAAAAACAAAAAAAAATTGAAATATATTTTTCTTTCGGTTCGAAAACTTAAAGAAAAACTTATACCGTACGAGGTGTTGATCGAATCAGAGACACGAAGATACTGTACATTTCATGAATCTATCCTGAGCTCCAGATAAAAATAAAAGCCCAGCCTACTTATTTTTAAGATTTTATTTACTAAATGAAAAACTTTACTTTTCTTCGGAATAATACCCACCTGAAGGATAAGAAACCCCTTTCGCACTATTATGGCTCAAAGAAATATATGCATTTTTTTTTTTTGGGTATTTTGAAACTATAAATATTGAAGATTTATCTTCCGCACAACGAGTGGAAACAAGCTCCGTCCGAGCCCCTGCAGAGCTGCTGGGGACTGACTGGAGGAGCTTGTATCTGGGCCGCAGAGTACTCAGACGCAAATGACATGCAAAATAAGCAGCAGAACGGCAGAGGCAGAGCCAGAGGAGCCGGGCCACTTTCCGAGCCCCAGACATCCGCCAGATAGGGTTTATTAGGGCACCGAGCCAAACCAGTGCGAATGTGCCGAGCGTTGTAATTTATGCGGGTTTCGAGTAAAAATGTTTGCATAAACTTTATGCAAAAATATGCTCTGGCCAGGCAAACGCATGCTGGGTTAACACACAGGGCGACAGCATTGAGTGGGTGGTTTATGTGGGTGGATGAGTGGGTTGCCTTGGTTTAGCGTGGCGGTTTCGGTGGGCGAGTGGTAAGCTCCCTGGGCTCTGCCACGAGCAGAAAACTCTTGGCCCAGGCACATTAACAGAAATTGATTTTCGATTTTTCGCCCCCCATCCCATTCGATGGGAGAGAAAGTCTGCAAAATGCTTTCTAGCTGAATTAGAAAATAAAGCAATTTGTTTTGCGCATTTTGTGCCGTTTCGGTTATCCTGGAAAAAGTTTGATTAGTTTGTTTTGCATTTGTTTCCAACACGAGGACGTCGAGGACGTTCCAAGTGGACTAATGTTATTAATGTTTCTCTATAGTAGCCCCGGAGTGTATCGAACTCTCGAACAAAATTCTATTTCGGAACACTTTGCCGCAAAAAGGTTGCTGGCTAAAAGTTTGAGTTTCGGATGTTTTAAAAAGTTTTACCCATCATAGTGTTTTTGAGGATTTTCCGTGTGAGTTTTTCTATTATTTTTAGTTTTATGAGCCACAATTTTAGGTAAGGCTTTTCAGGTAGCGAGGGTGAGTTAAGTGCATCCACTTCAGATGACCTGCAACCTTGTAACATTTCATAAAAAGAACTTTGCCGCAAAGCTTAAGCCTCTAAGCTTAGAACGTAGTTTATTGTGAGGCTTTTAATTATGCTTAATAATCTCAAACTCTCCATTTTGAATTTCTGAAAATTTTGTCTATGGTGATAATTTGGTTTCAACGTCTTAAGATCAAAGTCCGTGTTCAATTTGGCACTTCTCAGCCTTGACCACGTTTTCCACTCGAAACTGACCGTGACCAGGAACAAATTGGCGTGCAAAGTGGGCCACAAATCAATTGCAATTACCAGCCAGTTGGCCAGTCGGGAAATGGGGTCAGAAACGATGGCTGGATGAAGGAGGCTGCTGTTTTTCAGCCAAATGTAAAACATTAAATAATTCCATTCGGCTTCTGTTATACGCCGCAATGAGCCACGAGCTCAATCAAAAAGTTAGCCAAACAAATTGCAAACGAAAAAGACGAAGTAAGCTACGCTTTTGGGCTGACTTTATTTTCGACTTTGCGTTCAGCATGTTTGCTTATTTTTATTTTTATATTTTTTCGCCACCACCCACAAAGAAAATTCAAGCAAGGGCTTACTCCACTTTTCCGCGGAGAGCGAAAGCAATTTCCGTTCGTTAAACCTACATTTCGAAATTAAATTTTTTACACTTGAGAAGTTTTCAGCTTCAAATATTTTCATTTTGCCTCAGACGCGGCGCAATTATGCGTTTTCCATGGGGATGGTGAGATGGCCTGGCAACTCTGGCCCACTTAACCAGGAATCGAGTGCCGAGTACCAGGAGCCACGCAACCCCAGAAACAGCACCCACCCATCCCTTAAAACCCACCCCAGACTGGAGGAAGTAAGTTGTAATGCGTTGTAAGGGCGCTGACGCCTTTAAAATATTATTCCCGGGTCGGGGGGCTGGTGAAGCTAAATCATGGACTAAGTGATACCCATTGAAGTATTCCCGGAATAAGCAAATTTAATTTGGTTTTATGCTAAAAATTAGATTGCCTAGCAACTGTTACTCTAAGAGGTTTTTTGTAAATTCCTAGTAAAATCTTTAATAAATTTTGAAGGAATCTGAAATTAGTGTTCTTCAAAAACTAAACACCCAGAAAAAAAGCGCTCAGGGTAACCGAAACAACAATCAACAACAGCGAGCGGAAAAGCTGAAAAATATACACGAAAATATTGGCGGAACAAATGTTGGCTCCCAGAACCAGGCCCTAGTCTTTACCCTCTGGCCTTCTGGCCCCCTAAGTCCTCCATCTCAGCTCCCACCCACGCACACTCATTATAACCTTCCTGGCAAGACACAAGGAATAAAAAGTTTAGACTCTGTTTGCGGTGGTTACCCCTCGTGGTCGTTGGCAGGGGCGGCATCGCAAACAAAAAAACGCTGCCGAGTATTAAATATCTATTGAGGCGGGGCCCCCTCCTCCCAAAAGTCCTGGAAATATTGTGCTTGCTTTTCATTATGTTTTTCAATTTTTTACCAGCAAACCGCTGACGCTTCGACAGAATATCTTGGCAGCTTAATTGAGGCATTATTTGTGTCATCGATTTCGGACTTTGCCTTAAAATCGTTTGTTTGCCGAGGGCCACGGGCATCATCGGTATCTGATCACACCCAGACCGGCCGCCACTGGATCCCATCTAATTTATATTATCTGCTTAATTTATATGGAACACGAAATTGCAAAACAAAGGCACCCCAAAGTAGATAAGTCGCATTTCCCCAACCCCCCGAAAAAGGCCAAAATTGTTGGACGAAAATTGGAATAAAGGAAGAAAAAAGGATACATAGACCAAGGGACGCCAATAAAATCTGTTTTATTTGCATGCCTCTAGCGAGGACAGGGACGTGGCTTGTTTTCGGCTCTTCGAAAGGGGCCCAAGGCTAATAAACGGACAATCAGAATTGGGGGAAAAGAAACAAATAAAATTTGAGGATATAAAGAGTGGAGGGAGTTCAATGCAATGCCCAAGTAGGAAGCTCAAATTACAAAAAGTTCAAGGAGCCGAGACCCACGACTCTTCTCCTGCAAGAATGCATCGAAAGTCCGCTGACGCGTCTGGAATACTACGACGCCATTAAATAGAATATTTAATTTTATTGTTAGCCCCCCAAAGCCTTATGGCATTGTCCTTTGTCACCAAAGATACATCAGGGACTCACACACACACACATACACCAAAATAAAGGACGAAAAAAAGTAGGCTGACCCTTTTGCTTTCACAAAATGAAGCGTCGCGCATTTTTCGAGGCTTAGCTACAAATTTAAATTCCAGGCATGCTGCTGTGCTGCGAAGGCTCCAAAGGCATCCAACACATATTTACATATTCTCCTTGCTGGCTCAGTCTGCCAAAGTCCTTCCAAAATTTTCCATCCAAAGCCATTTTATATTAAAAACAGAAAACAAAAAAATGAAAACGAGGGAAAACCATAATGGAACGCAAAGTTTTATACATTTCTAATATGGAAACCCTTTTTTCATAGCCTCCCTTTCCTTTATTTTTTAGGTTACCCAGGAACAACTAAGCCTTGGATGATTAAAACCATAAAAAGGTAGGTTTGAGAAAGTCCTGAGCCGCTTTAATACAGTATGATGACCAAAGCGTATGAGGCTTAAAGAGACAGTTGGGAAAAGTTTCCTTAAAGTGTCCTTTAATTTTTAATACCACCATGTGTTTAGTTACAAAACTATTCCTTGCAGTGACTTGTTAAATTTTATTTTTTTAAAGCATGTGGGAAAGTTAAATTTAACTTTTCTACTTCTCTCGGTCTGTTTTTTTTATGCAAATCAAATTAAATATGTAAATCAAAAGCGACGGCATAGCTTTGAAGTAAGTTTTAAATTTGGTTTTATATTTATTTTCTTTTGTACTAATTTTTTTTTTTCAGCCATTGAGCTGTCATGTATTTCAGGTTTTATTTATTTATGATTATATTTATTTATTTATACATTTTTATGTGTACATATGGGTGATTCGTCACAAACTCGTGCAATATTTCATTGGGGCTTAAAAACAATATTTATGTTGCGGGCCAAAAGTAAAAACGAGAGTTTTTTTCTTGTCGATTGGAGAAGGGAACTGCTCCCCCAGTTGCCGGGTGGGTTTATTAACTGAACGACATAAAAATTGTCAGAAAAATCGTTGGCAATGGCCATGTAAAAGTAGCACAGACAAACGGCATTGGCAATAAAAACGAAATTGATTTATGAGTAGGCTTGAAATTTTGCCATTTTGTCATGTTGACGCCGACTATTTGTGGTCGTATGAAAACGAAGCTCAGTTTTTCATCAACTTGTCCAAAATCCTTAAAAACAGATGGTCTAGCAGTTCATTTAGCAGCATCCGTGTCCAACTCGCAGGCACCTCGGATATGGCAGGCACTTTGGACGCTTAGGCCCAGTGGGTGTGGTTGTAGTTGGCAGTAGCTGAGTCTGAGACTGACTGTTTTGGCCAAGAACACTAAAAATCAGCCCAAAGAGATAGACAGAACACAGTAGCCTAAGTGTTAGCATGCTATAGATTTCTTGAGAGATGAGTGATGTAGAAATTCCAATTCAAATCCCTATTTTTAACGCATTTGCCTTTGGAACTAATGCCATTTGAAATGCTTTAATGTGATTTCATTTTTCTCAACAAATGCATTTTTTATTAAGCTTTTAGGAATAGGCTCTTTGTATAAATATTTCATCAAGGTAATGAATATTCAGCCACTGTTCCTCACTCCTTGTCATTATCCTTGCACACTCAATTCTCGCCAGTTGTCTCCAAGTTATCTCATTATGTGTACTTGAGGTTGGCGAGGTGGAAAATGCGAGGGAGAATGGCAACATTTTAATTTCTTTTTAATGCGCTACGAACTCATAGGCTTAGCTTCTTGCTTGGGGTAGGCCAAAAAATTAATTATCTTTGGCAAACAGGAGGGGCGTGGCGTGGCGCGACGGCAGTCTCTTTCTTTTTTCATTATATGGAGCTTTAAGTTACAAATAAATTGCTTATTAAAAAGCCTTTGTGTGTGGGATGCATATCCAGGTGGGTGACTGGGTGGGCGGATTGTTAGCTGGAGAGCTCTGGGTGGTTGAGCCACCCACTCATTTACACTTCAGGGGACCGAGGGCTGAGCACTGAGTCGTTTGGCTCAGACAATGCGGCACGGAGCGATGGAAGCTGGCATCAAAACGGTTGCAAATGACAAAGGCTGCCAGGAATCTCTCACTTCCACAGACGTCTGAGTCGGTTGGCTTTTCCCATTTCTCCATTACCCTAGCCGGGAAACAGAGCTAAGCGCGAGAAAGTCCTTGAAGCAATCGACTTAATGCCTGGCTGTGGCGTTTTGTACATATTTAGTTTGCATTTACATGGCACACAACAAGGACATTAGCAACCAGGCACTGCAAGAAAAAATGTAAAAAAATAATATATTCTTAAATAATAGAAAAATCAGTTTGGAATTTCATTACAAAATTTAATCTCTTTCATAACTTTTATAGTTAATTTCCCATTTACATAAGTCTTCCATTTTTTTTTTTGTGTTAAGGCAAATTTAATTTTCTACACATTGCACCATGTCCTGATAGATTAACTCGGTATTGAGATGCCACTCCATACATGTATGTATCTGTATATACCCATGTGCTTAGTTCGGAATGAGCGCTTTATAAATATGTCCTTGTCATCGTCCGAGGTGGAAGCTATTCACCCATTCCTCCTGCTTCTGACTATATTTATCTATCCGAGGAGTCTACGGGCAGCAGTCCTGCTGATTGGATGGAGCAGAGTTCGAAAGTCAAGGTATCCGGCCGTCCGGAGTGTGTGAGAGTGCGTATCCTGCACGCTTCAATGAATTTTTGTCAACGTGATTCGCATTAGAATGTGTATTCAAATGAGCTCATAATTTGTTTGTTTGTTTGCTACCCATTAAATGGGATAAGTATATGTCTAAATAAAGGTGTCATGGGAATTTTGTAGATTTAAATGAAGACTTCTATTATATATTTTAGCTTGAGGAAAGTTCTATAATAACCCCAACAGTAATGGGTATCAAAGGCATAAATATCGAGGCGGGCAGGGTAAGATGAGTCTAAGCATTCGGCACTTTATGAGTGCAATTACGTGTGCGAGTGTGTGTGTGTGTGTGGTGTGCCTGTGCGTCTGTGTAATAGAGACCCTTTGGGAAAGGAAGTAGGTGTGAGGTTTCTGCGTTTGATATAAATTTCGAACAAATTACAAATAAATTGGAGTTGTCGTGACTGGTGGTGCTATTGTCAACCCCAAAGCAATCGCTGCCTAGAGAGGCCCCACTAGCAATTTAAAATATGCAAATTCTGCGCCATATCCCCCGCCCATGCCACAAATTCCATGCCACATTCTCACTTGACGGAGTATTTATTGCGTTTGGCTTTGGCGTTTGCCGAAAATGATTTTAAAGACAATTTTCATTGAGGCTACCCACCACGCCCACTCATCACTCCACATCCACGGCCTCCATCACAGCCATTCAAACATCCATAACATTTAATTTACTTAAGTTCACTAAGCCGCTTTCGGGGCCAATCACTTTGACGAATATTGTGTGTCTGGGCCGCATTTTAATTAAATGTATAAATCCATGTTCGGTTTATATGGCATGGCTGTGCGGCGGGGGCTTATCCTTTGGTCCTGTTTTTGCTCGTTTCTTGCGTCGTTGATTGATGGCAGCGGACAGTGCAGCTTTTTGCGGCCAGTAAGTCATCTCCCATTGATTTAATGCGAAATGCATTTTGTTTTATTATTACTCTTGTCTTTGGGGATCACGTTTTGATGGACAATCCGCGGACATGTTGGGTTTTTGTTGATTGGATCTGGTCATAAATATGAATCCTTTAAAGCACGCTGCCACGTTGACAAATAAATGTTCGAACCAACTGTGTAAATCATTTTGTTGTGGTGTGTGTGTGTACTTTTGATCCAATTTATACACTTTTCCATTGTATTATTCCGGTTGTTTAATCTTTAGTTTCTAATTTGAGGTGTTTGTTTTGGAAATCATAGAATATTTGAAACTGTTTTGTGTTGCCTTTCTATTTCAGTTGTCCCGCAATCTTTAAACAATAAAAAATAACCGAAAAACCTACTGGGAATTATAGTTTCCTATACTTTCTTTTGAGTCCTTCCGGCTTAGCCTCCTATTTATTTTAGCGCTTCTTCTGTTTATTTGAAACAATCATAATAAGTTGTATGGCATTTCAGAAGACTTTTTGTAGGCTTTTGTAGGTTTTGACTTTCATCTCCAAAGAGCTAATGCCACGCCCACTTTAACGCCTTGTGTATCATTCCTCTAAAGTTTTTGGAATTTGTATTTGTGTTTTTCGGGACCGGAAAGTTTTGCGTAAGTTGTGCCCCCTTTTCATTGAATTTATTTGTTTGTTTTCGCGCCAAGGGGATTTGGGAAAATTATTTAAGCCTATTGAACCTGCCGGTTGTCGGGGTTGTGGTAATTGCGTAACCAAATAATTGCTGGCTTCTTGATTTCCATGCCTACTTGGCCCCGGACTTTCCTGCCACTATTTACGCCTGGCTTTATTAAATTTACAATGGCACAACTTGTCGTATACTTGATGTCGGCGTGTGAGAAGGCAGAAAATGTTATTAAACATTTTGGCACTAAACTCTGTTCGACATTTCAGTTTGTGCTTGTCTTTTCTTACCCGGATTCCTTACCTCGTCCTTTGCCGTTATCCTTGGCCTTGGGCCCAATGTGTTGATAGACTTTTCTGACGATTGAGATTGAGTCAAACGGAACGTTGCAGAGCGCCCAAAGGCGTACGGAAACTGGCGCCATTTTGTATTCCGCACACTTACACGCACACATATATATTGTAGTACATATGTATATATGTTTGTCTGTGCGTGTGTGGAAAAGTGACGATAAAACATTTGCCTCGATTGCTTAAGTATGCCATAGCAGGAAAGAGCTGCCAAAGCTCTGAAAATGAGCAGGATTGGGGAAGATTTTTTTCTTACCCCTCTTCTGAGGCGGCTGATGAGCAAAGCAGCTTGTGCCCTGCACCCTAGTGATTTGGGTATTATGATACCATTACGTAATTCTATGTGCCAACTTGGAATTTTATATGACATCAGAAGAATTGTGCAAACTCAATTATTGATATGCCTGCATGGCATGGAATCTCATGTGAAGAGGAGTCTCAGGTTTTCCTACTGCCGGAAAGGGTTTCGGTTTCTACTAGCCACTCTTAGATTTATAAGTACCCTTCGATATCACGTAACCAGAATTTGGTAAAAGCTTTTCAATATCGGTTTACGGAGATATTTTCTCAACGATACTTCCGCTTTCAATTGTATCTTTTTTGGATGTCGAATACCAGAGCTATCACTTGAAGAAACTTCTCTATAATGTTAGTTCTTTTTTTTATTAACTCTTAAATAAATTATTATTAATGAAGAAAAAAAATTTTAATATTTATCTTAGAAAGGTTGTACATTTTATAGAATTTCTCTAATTCTGTTTCAAATAGAAGTATCTATTTTTTCAAGTGCATTTATACTAACATTAGAGTTAATGGCTTACGGTTAGTTCGAGGGTCCGAAAACCCGAAGCAAGCTGCTCGGTGCTCTGTTAATTTAAGTAAAAAGCATTTTAGCTGATGTGTTTATTTGCCACGCCTAGCCTAGGAGCCTCCCCTGGCCACGCCCCCGCCTCTACCCACACATACGTGCATGTTGAGAGAATCTTTTTCGCACAGCGTTATCCTGGTGCTTCAATATTACTGATAATTTAGTTGTGCTGGCAGCGAACATTTATTGTTCGCCATGAGGCAATGGCTCTATACGAGAATGCCAGTGTATGGGTTGGCTTAGAGTGCATGTGTGTGTGAGTGTTAGTGCTCATTTTTGGCCTTTTGCCAGGGCCGACACATTGGCGTCCTTTTATGCGAAAATGAGTTGAGGCAATGTGTTGGGTTTGCTATTTTTCGTATGTCTGCCCGCCCTTGCGCCATTTCTTTTTCCTCATATCATTATGAAACGCTTCAATGGCTTCCCATGTGCACATGCGAGTGTGTGTGTGTGTGTGAGCTTGTCTATGTATTGGCTGAAAGCGTATATAAAGCGCTCGGCTATTGATTTAGAGGGGCGATAGGTTTAATATTTAATATATAGATTTTATCGGTAGTTTAATGCTCCATTAGAGATTCTCCATCGCTCGATTAGGGAAAAAATCCGGAAAATTCACTAAAAACTCATCCAATTCCTGCAAACACTTGTATGTATGTATATCTAATCCGGTGTTTGTCCAACAATTATGCAAACTTCCCGGCCAGACAGGCCTTTAATGCCGCCGAATAAAACCAACAATAGCAGAAACACGCGAAAAAACATAAGAAAATAAATAAATAAGGGAAAAGTGCACAAACATTTTTCGGGTCATATAAATTATGCCAAAGCATGTGCCGGCAGCAGCGACAATAGCAATAACAATAACAACAGTATCAACCGGAACGGACCGCAACATCATTGTTGTTGACCTACAAAATGGCGGAGAGAATTTCCATTTTCCCGGACGCGTCCGGGCCAAGATTTCCCGCGCAAGTCCGCGCAAATTGCGGCCAATTAATTAGCTGCAGTCCGTGTCCACAAAAAGTGTGTGTGGGTGTGTGGGTGTCGTGTAATTAAAGGTCTGGGCGACACTTTAAGCATTTGTTGGCCAGGCTCGGGCGCCAAATATTATGCTTATATTTAAAGTGAGGTTGTACACTATTGTACTAATATTTTGCACTATTGCAATAGTAGGAATAATAATACTTTCAAATATAATCCCCAACAAGAGACAACTCTAATCCGCATAATCCGACAAATGCTTTCCTTTTAAATACCACATAATGCAGAGTGTTTAGTCCTGATCCGAGGATACAGTTGGTCCTGGGCATCATTAGGAGACTTTTCCTGCTAATAAGATTATGCTGACGTATGCGCGAAACGAAAATAATATCAAAGCGAGGTGAAAATTGTTTGTTGTATGCGGCTGAAAATGTGAAAACAGCTGCGTTTCGTAGCACCGCAGAGCGCCGCAAAAGCCAGGCAGCCCAAAACTCGGTTGAGTTTCGCCAAGAGCCCATAAGCCAGGACCCCGAACTCAGAAGCCAGAATTCCAGCAAAGAGCGCCCGATGCCGGGGTAACCTGACATTTAATCAAGGCACAGCGCAAAGGTAAACAAACGGAAATAAGCGAAACTTCCTGTTGCTGTCACCGCTTTTTGTTGGTGTTTCTGGCGTTTTAGCTGTTTGGCTGCCTTTCTGCGCATACGAAACGGAAATACAATCAAAATTGTGTAATGTTTGCCTGCCACCAGCCGGGACAGCATCAGCTGGCAGCAGCAGGAAGTGCTGGATGGCACGGTGGGTTAAGGTTCCCCTCCTCATCCGACCGGCGAAGGTATGGGTTATAGCACGTGCCACGTTGCGGTGGGGTTTTGTAGTTTTTTTTTTGTGTTTTTCCGTGCGCTCCCCCCGAAATATGGAATTGTTTTTGGGCTTTGATGGTAGGCTTTTTGGGCTTTTGGGGTTTGCTTTAGAGTGCTGACAGATGTGATCCCGATGTGGATGTGGAATATGGGATGTGGTATGGCGCTAATGAATTTTGCCAGCCATCGAGTGATTAGCATTATGCCAATTAAATATTTAACGCGCCCATTTATTTGCCATGTTCGAGCAGGCATTCGATATGCAGACGAAAAGCCCCAAACACGCTACTCACATTTCGACTTAATGCCCGACTTGTAAATGCAAATGGCATTTTGCCGTAAAAGTCGTGGGGCGCTGGGTGGCATGGCCAAGAAACCGTAAAACATTCGCAGAATGTCTGTTATAATTGATGTTTTGACAAGTCAATTGTCAGCTAATTGGATTAGCACACGCACACGAGAGTGTGCTTTATCGAAAAAATCGGATATTAAGAATTGGGGACCATGTGGGGACTGACATTGACGTGGGTTTCAGTCACATATCACGGGGCAGTTAATCAATTAGAATTTCTTGCCAAACACTTATCGTTTTTAAACACCAACCCAGTTCACTCATGTTGAGTTTTCAGAGTCATTGGCTTTTCCGACAACTTGCAGCTCAGACGCCAAAATGGCGCCATAAAAGGCAACATTTGCAAAGTTTTGAGAAATGTTTTGTCTTCAAGAACTTTTAGCTGACGAATTTTTAAGCACAAAAATTTAAATTGTAGACTATTCAAGCCACGAATATTTGTTGACAGCCTAAAATATATGATTCTAGTCTGGGAAAAATGTCATTCCATTAGAAGGAACCTATGCCTGGCCCTCTGACAAACTAACACCCTTTAAAAGCAATGGCTACGCCCATTTTATTTCCAACAAAACAATTTCGAAAGTCATATTTTATGCCATCAAAGGCATTTGTCATTTATGCGCAAAATGTGTGGCAATTTGGGCAAACAGTTGCCAAAACAGAGCCTTACCAGGCAAACGTTGTAGTTCATGGGACGAGTATCTGACGAGTGAACACGATATGAGGGCTGCTTGTCATAAAAATGTAGGCAGAAAGGGTAAAAAATAAAAAAAAAAGGATTTCATATAATGGAGAATATGGATACGAGTTGCGGAACGGGGCCAACAGCAGCCGACAATTTAGCCAAGTTCTGTTATTTGTCTTGCTGTGCAAAAATGAAATAAATACAAAAATTGTGAGTACTACATAGTATTCGTACCACTGCCACTACCAACATGGGAAGGCAAAAGAAAATGGTGACGCAAAAAGTTGACAAGACGAGCAATTTTATTTTGGGCTTTAGTTGCCAGCCAGCCAGCCGGCTGTCTGACAAATTTTTGCAGTTGCTTTCGGCTAATAGTAAAAAATATGCGCGATGGAGTTTCTGTGTGACAGCTCTCGAGATTGCCATGAATATATAAACTTGGCCAGAAATATGGCTAACATCGCAACATGTGCACAGTGATTTCGTTAAAAAACGAAAAGCGTGTACGGAAAAAGGGCAGCAGGAATGCCAGAAATTTTTATTACATATGCCATGACTTTTGATCTAAATTTTAAGTTAAATTTAGTGTGAGAGAAGGAAAGCGTTGTTTATTTTTTAATATTTAAATATATATTTCTTAATAAAATAATTGAATAAAAATAATCTTTTGATAACTTATTTTTCTAGAACTTTCATTTCTGTTTTTTCATCCAAAAAAACCTTGTTTTTGCATTCGTCCTAGTTTCTGGATCCTTGCCAAGCTTTCCCACAAACACATACAGCCAGGCACACAGATAACGTTAGGGAAAGCCTCTCTCCCGCACACAGACAAACACAAACACACACATGCACTTTGCGTTTATTGTAAGGCAATAAATTCGCTGGATAATAATTTCAGTCTGGCGTCATAGCAATGATAAACTGTAGATGATATATTATTGCGTTTTTAGTAGAATAAATAGCGACAAGTCCTCTGCCGAGTTCGAACTGGAGTCCACCCCCACTGCAAGCACCTCTCCTCGGCCTTGCTTATATCCGCCTTTTGAATGCGTAGCAGGATTTGGCGGCAGGACTTGCTGCTTACCACAAAATACAGGCCGGAGCCGTAAGCTTTAGAGTACATAAATCTCATCGGCGGACCCTTCCTTCCCATAAAGCCTTTTCACATGCAAAGTGTTGTCTCGTGTTTGCAGCCTTGTACCGCCTCTGTGTGGCATTTTAAAATTCGGCCCAACCACTTTCCGCCACCAGCCACCCCCCTCCCGGCCGATGGGGACCGCGTTTTTATGAGTTAGTGTGACGAGTGCTCATAAATTTGATGGCTAAGAACTGAGTGGCAGCGCATATATATTTATGCGGGAAATCCGGCTAAAATTTACAAGTATTTTGGGTGCTTATAAATTGGGCGGATGAAAGGTTGTGGGGTTGCTGGGTTGTGGCAGAAAGCAAGCAGCAGAGGGCAAGGATTACGCAGAAAATAAATCATGAGCATAAACCACCGAAGAGCTCTTCCAGGAAGCATTTAAAGCGAAGACAAAAGGATTGCCAATCAAAAGCGGTGGAGAATCACTAAAAAAAAACTAAAACAAACAGCCACACTCTAAAAATCCATTAAAAGAGGAAAAAGAGGAAAAATATATCAAATATATAAAAAAGCTGGCGCTGAGCAAACAATTGAAAGACGCTTCCCTCAGTCTGACAACGAAATTTTCCAACTGTCAATGCCAGGCCTGCCAAGAAAAACCAAAATTAAATGAAATTTTTTCTCCTGGCGTACATATTGAATATGTACATAAAACGGAAGTATGAAAGAGTTGGAGAAGATGGATTCGGGAATCGGTTAAATCACAGGGGCGATGGTGGATGTTCAATGGCGGACGGAGGTGTAGTTGGACCAAAGGTGGCCCGGAATGCCGATCGATTTGGGCGAGGGATGCAGGCCAGACAAATATTTGCCATCAGCTCGAAGGGTCTCGAGTGCCTTTGTCGGCTGTTTGATGTGCTGCCTCGATGTCCTGGCGTAATGTGATTGACTTTAAGAATCGTCGACTCTTTGCCATTCTCTCTGTATGCCCGCAACGTAAAAAATTAAAACGAACCAAGGTGGCTCCAAAAACCACGGCAAATAAGCTTTCCTTTATTTTGGTTTTTTTTTTAATTTTTTTTTTTGGACCTGACCCCCATTCGGTTGGTTGCCATTTTCCCGCTTCTTCCAGCATTTGCCGCTTTTCCATCGGCGGTCAATGGAGCGTTGCGCCGACTTATCCGACTGTCGTAACTTGAAATGAAAGCACGTAGCGTTTTCATTTCGGTCAGTGTGCGGAATGCCAATTACAAGATGTGGCGGCCTCTTAAAGAACCTAGAGGTGATACACTGAGAAAAATGGTCTACTGTTAAGAGGCTTTATAGAATTAGAAGCTTGGTTTTATAAGCTTAAAGGTTATAAACTAAGCACAATACTTGGCCCTAGTTTCTTGTTAATCTTAAATCTTATTTATTTAATGTTTCCTCAGTGTATCCAAAAAATACGTCACACAACACCAGCATTCCCAGCCGAAACTCATTGAAATGAGTCGCGCAATGTCGAAACGAGTGAAGCCCTGGGCTGATAGATGCCTCTTGGGCAAAATTTTTAATAATCCCCAGTAGACGCGAGTGTGTGTGTGAACGGAATGCCTAAAACACATTCACACAGACACCCACCTAAGTACTTGTGTACGATTTTCACTCTAGGATTCAAGAAGTATCGGAACTAAATTCAAAAGTATATTTTGCGGTTTGACTGGCAATACAATTTATTATTGACAAAAATAAAAATATATTATATTACTTGCTTTTTTGTTTAAAAAGAAATATGAAGGCTTTCTATTGGAATTTAAATTCCTATTTTATAAGCTATGTGAGCCGATTTCCAAGCAGTTTATGGTATAAGTCCTCGAAAAGTCTCTTTCTATAAACTTATAATTCTTTCTTTTATTTTTTTTTTGTTTACTAAGCCGACTCTCGATTTCCTGTGTTTGTGTGGATAATTTATTATATTCATACGTGTGTCTTTTTTGTTTTCTTTTGGGCTCCTTGTACTTGCTACTTTTGCTTGTTTGCTAATGGCCTGCCCCGAAAAGTATGCCACATGGCTTTTCCCTGGCAGACGTGGCGGCTACTTGATATGCACACCTGGCAACGCGCTCTGTCCCCAAAACGCTAGCTGGCAACTTTAAAGCCCAACACGCGCTCTGTCAGGTAACTAGCTTGAGAGGAAAAAGGTGAAACAATGGCGGGGAAAAACAAAGAAGACACAAAATAAAAACTACGCAATGCCAAAAGCACTTTTAATCAGACCGAAAGGAAAAATACTTTTCTTACTGGTTATAGGGGAAAGTGAAAGGAAGAGGTGAAATTGGAAAGTAGATGGGAAAATTGAAAACAGAAAGCCATTGAAAAAATGTAAAAACAGAACTAAGAAATCTAAGGAATAATTGTGTAACAAATATTTTTGTTGTGACAGAGATTACAAATAAATTTATAACAAAATTTAATGGTTAGAAACATATTAGTTAATTAATTAAAATTTAAGCTTATTATTTGTAAATAATAATTTCATCCTCTAGTTGCTATTAACTATACCCTTTTTGCACTTGAGGGTAGCGAGTCCTACAATATATCACAATGTCAGCGCACTTAACATAGTTTATCCTTGTGTCCCTGTCGCTGTTAGTGTCTCTGCGGCTCTTGCTGTCTGTCTCTTTCTTTCTCCCTGTCTCGCTCTGCCATTATGCACACGTCGCACATAACCATAACGATTATGTTAATGCTTCTGCAAGGCGTTGCTGGTTGCACGAGGATGGTGCAGAGTGGCAGTTGAAGTGGGTGGAAATCCTACGAGTTGTTCTTACCTGCTGGTTACCTGCTCATCACTCGCCTTGGCTTATTTCTACGTTATTTACATGCCCTAAGTAGTTGTAATGGCTCCTCCACAGTCGCGACAAAGTGTTGGCAATAAAGGAGATTTCGTCCTTGCTTTTCATCCATGGAGTGGCTATAGAAACCATGAATGGGCCCAGCTAGTTTTTCTGTTTTCGGCATTGCAGCTTCGACCTAGTCTAGGATAATGAGCGGCGAAAGTGAATTATACAGGCAGCTAAAAAAGGATTTTCTTTTATTCTCGTGCGTGCGTGCTTTTGGGACCGAAAATTCCTCAATTCGTCCGACACGGCTCCGAGCCATATTCATCCGATGAAATGTCATAAAGAGCGTATTACGGGAGTCAGGGATCCGAAAAAACTCAATTGCGCATGCAATGGCCGATGGCTAGGCGTAAAACTTTCAATTTGCGTTAATGGCATTAAATAAAGTCACTCACGCACCCAGACGCCCAGCTTTTCACATTACGGCACTATATATATGTATATATTTTTTTTTTGTATTTTCAAAAAGGGAAAGGAGCCATGCAAGCGGAAACTGAATCCTGAAACCCAAGTACAGCTTTCATTGGCTGGCCACTTAAAAAAGGTTGTGCAAGTGCTGGTTGTGATGTTTCCCTTTTACGTTTTTAAATCGCATTAAAAATCATTGGTGAGCCATTTGCAAGGTGGCCAAAAACACGACGCAAGCCGGGCTCAATGTGAAAAAATAAACCCAAAAGAAGTAAATAAAAAGCGTTACAGATCGCAAAAAACAAAAAAAAAACAAAATAACAACACGACGACTGCCAGTTACGACAACAAAAGTTTCGTTTTCGGCTTAAAGCAGGTGAAACCAGGCCCGGAGAAAAAAAAACACAGAAACACAAAAACATAAACAAAAACAAGAAGAAATTTCCAGCAATCGGGCTGGAAAATAACATGAAATGTCAGTGGAGTTGGGCGGTATATGTTGTACTTTAGATAAACTTGCCGCTGTTCGATGTTTGTGCTTGATGTTTTTTTAGACTTTGTTACAAACATTCGACATGCAATGCACGTAATGCCACAAAAACACACACATATACACACACACTCGTGCAAAGAAACAAGCTCTTACGCACACAGGCAAACACCTGGAAAAAGTTTTCCTTGTGAGACTTTTATCCCACTTTGCTTGTTGTGATATTTGGCCTTCTCCTGCTTATGCTCTTGCTTGGAGTGCGATAAGTTTTTGTAAAAAGTTGCCAGCGTCCGGCAAGAAAAATATACATTTTTCTAATCAGTATTTAAGTTTTTAAGTGCCTGAGAAGAGAGAGAGAAGACTTGTAATGCTTGAATATATATTTCCGAAAAAAACAAAAATATGAAAGAGTATTTACGTGATTGTGTTTAAAAAAGCCTTAGCTGCCATTACTCCTATATGGTTTTCACTCAACCTGATTTCTTGGTTGCCATTGTTGTGTTTATAAAGGAGAAAAGTTTAAGAAAAGAGAAAGCGACTCAACCATTTGCCAGGACAAGCCTCAGATATGCCAGCCATCAGGCATCCGCCCTGTGGACCAGAACTCTTAGTGTGCATATATGTAGCTCACTTTTCGGGGCAAGGCCGAACGCGTTGAACATGATTTGTATTTTACTTACATACCGTTGTGTAAATCACATGCACAAACAACACCAGCAACCATAGACACTTGAGGACCCAGAAAACTTGGGCATTTATAAAACAACAAAACAACAGAACAACAAACAGCCAAACAACAAAACAACAAACGGCAAACGGCAGGCAGAACAAATTCGAATCTTTCCCAGAGAACTCCATTCGATGTCTGCCCTCGACTCACTGCAGTAATAATAATAAAGGGAATTGTTATTGTTTTCTATTAATTTACTTTTGTTGTTTGCCGTTATTGTTGTTGCTGGCGCTGTTCTTGCCTTCTACAGTGTTGCGGCAGTGTGGCACTGTGGCAGTGGCAATGTCAGTGGCAGTGGCAACTACTATACTGCCACGTGTGTGGGTATGGTTGTTACATTTTTGTACTGTTGTCTGCATTTGATTTGATTTGTTTGGTCTTGATTTTATCTGTTGAAAAATTGCTCAACCACGAGATCTGTGGCAGTGTCCTTTGTGCCTCAAATTGTCTGTCAGGTCTGCGGGGGCACCGAAGTGAGTAAATTGATATAAATAGATTTGAAATTTGTATCTACGATGTTTGTTTGCAGCTGGAGTTTAAACAGAAGTGGTTGAGGATTTCATTTATGGTGATGTTATGGAAATTTCCTTCTATTAATTTATTGTAAGAATTTATTCTCTTCGTACAAAGCAACAACAAAAAAATGAGAATTCATGAATTCCAAGGCAAATATCAAAAGCATTATTATAGAGAAGGGTTTTACGACCAAAATAAATTTCATGGCCATGCTGCAGCTGCAGATGGAAGGAGTCCGGGCCTCCTTCAATAATAATAAAAGCAAAATACTTCAGAGCCAGAGCCTGCCAGAGCCGAGAAGAGCCTGCAGAGAAATGGCAAAAATTCTCATTAAATGCCCCGCGCTTACGTAAATATTTAAACTAAGGCGGCATGGAAGGCATAGAAGGGATTTCTCTAGCTGCATTAAGGACTACGCTTGCTGCTAGAAATGCAGAATAAAATCCTTGTGCCAGCTGGCCGTGTTGTATTTGCCCAGAACGAAGAAGAACTCTTCGGAGGATTAGCGTCTTTGGATATTCAGAACTACTTCCGCCGCTCCGCCACCGCTCCATTTCCCCGCTCCCATCGCTCCCCGTACATTCATCGATCCTTGGGCGACACACTGACTAAGTGAGTGATGAATAAGACTCTTTCTCTGCGAATAGTTGTGAGCGTGTGCTTGTGAATGGCAGGATGTAGGCCAAGCCAGCTGTCCTTGTGCCAGAAAATCGCTTTTCAATAGAATACTCAAACTGGCAACATGTTACAGATTGCTTGCTAAGACTCCAGCTTTGGCACACTCTCCTGCCAAAAAAAAAAAAAATAGAAAATATGAGCTGCAATGCGTGAACGGTAGAAATGCGCCAAGAAGTCGACTGGGTAATGCTTAGCCTTATTAATAAAATGCATTAAGTTATTCCTAGTTAATTAAAGATCTATTAGGTTTCCCCCATTAACCAAAAAATTTGTATCCTTTATTTAAATGCAAATTTGATTACAGAATGTTCGCCACTGAAACTCTACCATTTCCATTGCAATCATTCGCTAGAGACGGCTGTCAATCGGCATCCGTTGTTAACCAAGTTTGTTTCCATTTGTTGCACGCACTTTCAACGCCTTTTCGTTGCATGCCGGGCATTGTTGGTGCTGGTGTTGCCAAAGTTGGTTTGAGAAACAGGCAGAACAGCAACGAACAGAACTGATATAAGCCAAGTGTCTATCTCGCATCTTGTTGCTGTCATTTCAGGCTAATGTCTTCGCTCCATTTTCCCTTTTCGTGTTCAATGTCTATCGTCATTCCCATTTTGTTTTCCACTCGTCCTTGTACAGTGTTTGGTCCTTTTTTCCCAGACAGACATTGCACTGAGTCCTGTTGTTTTCGCTTCGTTTTTGCTGACACAGTTGCTAGTTCTTCTTATATTCTTTTTTTTCGCATCAGCCGTCCTTGATACACATCATTCAAGCCTGCTTAACGTGTCCCATCATATTAACTTGGCTAAGATGCCAGCGAATGTTTTCCTGCCGTTTCTCTTGACTCCGACAGAAAAAAAGCCGGAAAAAATGCCTGTCGGCGTGGCTGGATTGGGAGAGACGTTGCTTTGAATTAATTATTGTATTAAAATGAACTGTCTTGTCTTCTACTTGCAGATACGCAAACTACGGAAAGAGCTCTTGAAAGGTATGTAAATGAATGTCAGTTTGAACAAATTCGGGGAATTCTTAGTAATTAAGTCGAAATTCCTGCACATGTCCTTTAATGATAGTTTAAGTAGTTCTAGCTGCTGCTTTGAAACTTGACTATCGTAGATGACAGCAATCAGGCTTTCAACGAATTTCACAAAGTGTGTAAATAATAAACATAAATGGAATAAAGGTTCATCCCCAAAGGTCGTCCTGCCATCAGCCTGGCAAACTTAATTACAAAATCCATGTACTCGCACCATGTGTGCTCCAGAGGGTGTCTGCCAGATTTTCCGATTTTCAGCTTACGAAAGTGAGCAGAAAATTTTCCGGGAATTGGCCAAGTACCTCGCAGCAGGCATAAACACCTGGCTCCCCCCGACAGAGGAAAGTCTGCTTCTGCCAAAGTTAAGCAGCTTATGACCAAAAACTGATCAATAATGAACGAATTTAGTTCCAAGCTCTACGGACTCATTATAGATGCTGACTGCCAGAGTGGAACGGAAAGGATGTGGGGAGATTTTCGCTCGGAAATTTATAATCTACAAGGCAAACTGCAATTAAAACGACTTAATTGTTTATTAATGCGCACTTCCCAGCCGCGGCGTGAAAAATAAATTAATTAGTTGCTATTTTAAATATGGCGCAGACAATTTAAAACGCCACGCCAGTAATAATAAAACTGCCCCAGCCCGACGGAGAACTTCTTTGATTTATATTGCCTGCACTTGTTCGAGATTGGGATTGGAAATGGAAATGGGGGAACTGCATCGGGTTGGCGGCCAATTTAATTGCTGGCTGGATTTTCACACTAAGTCCATGTTTCCTGCAAACGCAGCACAGAAATAGCCCTCTTGAGTGGGAGAACACCATCACGAACACCACGGACCCCAGAAATGTTTGTTGGGGTGATATCTAGTTGGATTGGGGGAGCTGGCACGTCGTGTGATGATTAATGAGACAATTTTTATGACATCGCACAGTGGGTGAACGCCTACGCCAACACAAATATCAGAAATGTCGAGGCATTAAGTGAGAAATGGGAAAGTATTAAATTAATGGCTGGCAGGAATATGAAAATCGTATAAAGCTGCCTTAGCTACAAGCCATACAAAATGCTGTAAGGCTAAAAATTCTAAATTTAAGATTTCTAAATTTCTAATTTTTAAGAAAAAAATCGATTCGCCAACCACTGTGCCACGGCGTACCCCCTCCCATACGTTGCAACAAAAGGGGCATGAAGTCTTGTCGCCTGGCACATGAATAACATGAATTGCGTTATGAAAAATGTACAACAGAAGTTCTGGAAGGCGGATGGATGGATGAATGGTCGGATGGATGGATGGGTTGGCTTTGGCTTGGATTGCGAGGAGACTTGGAAGGGTCTTTCGGGTCTGGTGGCATCATTACAGAGCTGAGCGATAAGCGACGTTGCATGTGGCAACATAACTGACGATTGCAGTATGATGGATATATAGTATATATATTTAGTGGCTTGTGGTGCGAGCGTGCAAACGACAGACAGACACGAATGCGAATTGATGTGTCACGTGGGTGCAATGCCGTTGACTTTGAGGGATTTATATGGCTGGAGAGTGTGCTGACAGCTGGCAAAAATTAGCTGCCAGGCTGCCAGTTAGCCCGAAAGTCAAAGCTCAAGCTCAGGGCCAAAAACTCTGATTTACGAATGAGAGCCTCCACTGCTCTGCAAAATAGAAAACTCCATGCGGCATAATTAGCCAAAGCACAAAAGTTTCCAGCTTGCTATTATTATGGCTCTGGGTTGTGGAAGCCTGGCTAAAAGCAGGCTGCATGCATAAGCGCCAACTCGAAATTTGAGCACAAAATCCCCAAAATGTCAGTGGCCAACATCAGACAGCGGAAGGCTGTCAAGGGACAAGCCGTCGGACTGAAGGATACGGGGGACTGCAGGACTGGTGGGTCTGAGGGACAGGACGGACAGGAGCAGATGCTGTCTGCCAGTTTTCCAGCTTGCCATTTCTGCCAGTTAGCTATTCAGAAACATGTCAACAGAGCACTCAGCCAAACTGCATCATCTCTCAGTGCCCTCATTATTCAAATGTGTTTTTCGTTTTAGAAAGTCATTCGCCTGGATCATGTATTTGCTTCAAGATATGTTTCTCGATTTATTTCAATAGAAATCGAACATAATGCTTACTTAAAAGTACTCATCATCATCATATTCGTCAGCGAAACAAGTGTCCTTATTATTTCTTATGCAGCCAGGGGAGTGACGCAAGGCCGCAATATTACTCGAACGCTGACAACACTTTGGATAAACTTTGCATCGGGGCCATGGCGGACATAGGTCGGCCCATTTATACGTGAACTTTTTCGGTGGATTCGGGGGCTAATGAAAAGGTCAGTTAGTGAAGAATGCAACTCAACACAGTGCTCGGAATATAATTACCAGGGTTGGAGCTTCCGTGCTCTGTCGAAAAAAAAGGATCAGTAAGTTGGTTGTTCGAAAAATCGAGTCGAATAATAATTACCGGAGGCTGCCATACACCAGCTGCTCCCAAGCCCGATAGCTCACCGTTTGCGCCATATCCGCCCGAAATTACCGCACGACCTTGTATCGGGATTTTTTCTACTTTGAGGGTAATACTTTCATCTTCTAGCTTTTTGGAGGAAATCGCTCGGTATATTCCTTCCGAAACTTTCCTTTCCGGGCTGTCCTCACTCAAGGGCTGTTCTGATTCGCGGGCTGATTCCTTCTCGGACAAGGAGACATCTGGAATAAAAAAAGCGAATAAAAAATAAATGCCATTTAAACTCTTCATCCTAGCCAGAGTGCCAGCTTCGAGCAAAGAATTCGAGCCATACACCAAACCATAGTGATGCGATTTGAGTTATACATGCTAATTAGAATTAAAAGAATGAATGTTACGCCCAAGTCACGGTCTTGATGGTTGGGCAATATTTTCTCTAGGATTAATTCAAGACCATTTCGTGGCACTCTGGTGGGTTATCTGCTCACTTGTCATGCATCCTCCGGGCCACTGCCGTAAGTCTAAGAGCCGAACCGCAGCCCCTTCAAGTTGCCTGTTCTATTGCCGTAACAAATCCATTTTACCTGTCGGCTTTAACGCGTAAGCAAATGGCAAAACGGCAGCAGCTGGCTAAGAAAGAGGGCAAAAAAATGGCTAAATCCGCACTGGCAAGCTATCTACACACGTGAGTGTGTGCTCTCAGGTGGGTGCAGGTGACTGTGTCAGAGTGAGTGGTCTGGGCTGTGGGTGGTGTATGGTGTGGTCTGGTGTGGTCTAGTGTGGGAGGTGGTAGGTGGTTGGTGGGTCCTATGCTCTGATATATTGCCAAGGCGCAATTAGAGCGCAGACCGCAGAATGAAACGAAACTCTGGCTGCCATGCAAACAAGCCACAATTGCGCTGGTAACCAAGGAGAGAATTGAAATAATTAAGCAGGGAATGCTAATACCCTAATTTCTGTTTTTTTTATTTTTTTCATTATTGAATAATAATTTTTATGCAATGTTTTCAAAAATGTCATGTATTTATTGGAGTATTTTTACTTTCCTCTTATCCTTTTTGATAAATGTTCTTTTTGCTGAAGTATTCCTCTTACCCTCCTAGAAGGTAGGATATCGAAAATAAATTTTTTGCTCAAACAAAATCAAGAACATCACACACTCGTTTAGACAATCAGACTTTTGTCCTCCTCTACCACGTATGTGTGTGTGTGCCAATGTTTACTGTACAGCACACACTCACAATCGCACACCCCACCCACCCATACACAATGGAAAATTACGAAAACGCAAAGCGAGTAGGACACAAATGGAATAGCGTTTAATCAAATCAAACGAAACGAATTGAAATGAAAATGAAATATTCCTCGGGTGGAAAATTCCCCATCGAAAAACAGTGCAAATCTCAGATGACAGTCGAGCATATTGTCGGCTAATTAAACGCATGTGCATTCGGGGCGTCTCACAAAAGGGGCGTGCCACTCACGCACACTATAAGCGCTAATTAGTCCCAGGACGGTGTGACAATGCACTGGAGGCGCAGATCAAACGCCTGGCTTTGGTTCCGCCGCCTCTTTAAAATCAAGTAATTTCACGGCCTGTCCACGGGGGCTTACTTCTTTTTTTTTTCGTGTTTTGTGGGCCCTCGTGAATGTATATTTTTCGGCCCTCTTTTTCCTTGTGTTTACCCCTCTGCATTCAGGTCGAGCGAAATTAAACGAAAACATCGCAGTTGTGTAAGATCAAAGCCAGAGCGACAAGTCACTGGGGACGCCAGAACGTTGCAATTTAAATTAGTGCCCCAGCTACATAAGGGAATTCAGAGAAAACCTCACAGTATGTGATAAAAAATTCCTCAAATGCGAATCAAATAGAACCCATTTAAAGGTTTAGTGTTATGTAATAATCGTGACACCTCCACAAATAGGTCACCGTAATGAAGACGGTTGAAGGCGTAAATTTATTCAAAATCTCCCATCATTGATTGAGAGCCAAGTCGCCGAGAGAAAGTCGTTAGATGATGAACAATTGCAGGGAATAATGAGGCAAAATCGCATTAGATGCCAAAGTCTCTAATTGTCAATGGCTAAATAATTGAGAGCCAAGAGCAATGGAGACCGAAAGGCGGCAAAATGAACAGAACGTAATAGCATTAAGGGGAAAAATCCGAATGAAAATCACTTTAAATGCTAAACAGCTGGCTGCTCGGCTCGACTTGACTCGACTCGCCTCGGCCTGGCTAGGGTCAAAATAAAAACACATAAAGCGCCTTCGGGACTTTAAGCATCCATTAAAAATTTAATATCTTTGGTCCGGGCCAAATGCAATTTTGTGAAATTTTCTAGCAAAATTAATTAGTCAAACAATCCATCAGGACCGGACCTTAACGTGGCCAAAGCCATGCCAAATTATGGTGGCTGTCCTTTCCAGCCACTCCCCATCTTCCAACAAAAAAAAAAAAGGTAGAAAATCCCCCACACACCATGAAAGGAATAACTTGAACGTGACCATCCTGGGTTAGTTTTGGGGCAATTTTTATTTTGGGGCAGGGCTGGGTGAAGGATTTTCCATTGAAACAGTGCCGGCTCACGTGCGTTGCTAAAGCTTTGAGAAATATTGACCCGGCCAAGAGGCTGTGGATTTGTGGGTTTAGGGGACAGACACTTCAAAGGCTGCCGCAAATTTAATTTTAATCAAAAACTGTTCAGCCCCAAACGGAAATCCCAATACATTGTGCGCCAGGGCATGGAATTCGGCCAGCTAATCCTTCTTAAATTCCAGGAAGCATTGAACGTAAATAAGAAAATGTATTTAAGAATTTAATTTCCATATATTTATGATCCAGTCAGGCACAAAAAGAATTTTAAAATAAAATTCAAAGAAGGCCCAAAGGCATCTGGTAAAACGTTTAGGAAATTTACCTTCAGGACCTTGGGATCCGTTGCCATTGCGTGCTCAACGATTTTCTTGTTTAATCGACTTTCGTGCGACACAATCACGACCCGAAACAATGTCAATGTGGACAGATGGAATCAGGATGGGAGACACGGAAGGACACTCCAATAGGGACAGTTACCAGCCATCCAACCATCCAACCATCCAGTCACAGACAGTTGACAATTAATTTTTAATGCAAGTCTCACGGCAGATCAGCAGAAGAGGAGTCCAGGGTTCTGAGAACCGAGAACAGAGGACCGAGTCCGGACGGACACAAACAAAAACGGCATCGTTGAGGGCAAGTGGCACTGCTAATTGCACTCATTCACACGGCGAGCGACACAAAAGCGGTCTGAAGAGGCATCTCCAGCAACAAGCAACATAGTGGCAGGCACCGAAGGCAACAAAAATGCCAACAACATCAATGGCAAGTCGAGGAACAAGAGACGTCTCCTTGACGCACGGAAACGGAAGCGTTAGTGCAAGGATATGTTGCAATAGTGCACAATGCTCCATATAACAATGGGATGAATCATCCAAAATACGGAAAAATTAGTAAAGGTGGCCTGAACTTTTATTCACATATTTTGAAGGGATTACTGATTTGGGTGTTCTAATCCTATATTTAAGAGAAACATTCTTTGCCAACTTTTAAATCAATTTCTACGAATATTTCTGATATTTCAAGATTTTATTCCACTGTACCTGCGGCTCGTGTGTACACTGTAATTACGGGCCATTGAGGCCATTGTTAGGAGGACATTGCAGATAGCAAATAGTCGCATTCCGAGCAAGGAGTCGGACATTTAGGTTCGCCAACCCACCGACACACTCCTCTGCCATTGCCTATTTCCGGCGTAATTGTTATGCCAATTTTTAAGGCCCTGGCAGTGTGTGAAATTAAATGAAAATCAAATAAAGTCAAGGGTCCCGAGAACACATAAATGCTCTTAAATTCGCAGCGTTAAATGTTAACAGTCGATTTTCCAATGCACACACCCAAGGCACAGCAGACACATAAAAATATCAACGCGTATTTGCGTGCTCCCTTTCTTATCTTCACCCAGAATAAGCCCAGAAGAGATCCCCCTCGGAAGAGCCCGCCCATGGCCGTATCCCCTTTGAACTCGACAGCCCCTCGCAGCCACTGGCATTCCTCGTCATCATCATTCCGGCTTAGACTTTGCGGGAGTGCAAATTGACAATTTCTGTGAAATTGCACAAATACGAGCCTGTGCTCCAATTTTTTATGGCAAATTACCCAGCCGCATGTGTGACGGGGTGCCCGGGACAGAGGGGCGTAGATGGAGTGGGGCGTGGTCTTTGAAGGATCTCTCTGCGAGGCAGGGAAAATGTCATAAAATCGTTCGGTAGACGCTGCGCTATGACAGGGCTTTTTTATGATTGGTTTTAGGCGGGTTTTCCTGCGTCCCTCCCGAAAAAAGGGAAAAATAAAAGGGAAAAAATAAATAAAATATAAACTGCGTTATGTTTATGCGCCAAAAAAAAGGGGGAGTGGCAAAAGCTATCAGGACATCATCAGCCCGCGTATAATTAAGCATTACGCAAAAGGCAATAAAAGTAAAAGACAACAAAATGGGAAGGGAATATGCAGAATTGATGGCCTTAAAAAAATGAGATGAAATATATTCATATGCTTCGTATTCGTGATTACAAAAAGGAATGGGTTAAGTCCCTAAAGCCTACAGCTTAAGTCATTTAATTATTTATGAAAAAATGGATAAACAATCCAACATAATCGAGTTTCAACCGCAACTTTGGAACTTTTCTCAGGCCATTTTACGACGTTTAAAGGGGAAAAATGAGAAAACAAAATTAAATCAATTCTATGCAAAAATGTTTCCCTGTGGCAGCTGTTGTGTTGTTTCACAGAAAACTTTGGGCTTGTATCAAAAAGCAATTAATCTGCATACAGGAGTAAATGGAAAGCAACCCGAAAGGTAGCCAAACCATATTACGTACTGCCTTGTAAGCCATTATTCCATCATTTATTTAAAAATTGAAAATTGTCCCCAGACGAATTTATTTTCGATGCCAAACTGTTTTGTAATATTTGAAAAAACTTTGAAAGCAATTAAAAAGTTTTGCAGTGCTATGATTTCCATGCCCTCATCCCGCCGGGCTCTCTCTTGATTTTTGTATACCTTAAATGAACTTTTCCGGGGCAGCAGCTGTTGCTTTGCTTTGGCCAAGAAAACGGCAACATTAGGGCCAACATATACTCATAGTATAAACATAATGATAAGCATAATATGCCGCTGAGTGCCTGGAAGTGTGCTTAATTCTCTGCAACTTTAGTGCCTTTAAGTTGCAGGCGTGGCGCCCGAAAAAGGGAAACAAATCTCTCCCCAAAGTGTGCGCTCTGGACACTTTTGGAGCGAAAACTTGAGAAAGTTTCTACCCTCCTAGCTCGCTGCCATCAGCCCCCTCTAATCTTTTCTCTAAGTGCACATGCCACAAGCAACTTAAGCTTCTAGGCAAATGTACATCGAAATGCCGACTGTTTGCCGCCAGGACAGCCGGCAGGAAAGTACTCAAAGGAATGCGGATGCGTGGAGGCGTTTATTTGCGTTTATAATGTGTGAGCTATTAAAATTTTAGGGGCTGTTAGTGTTGGTGCTTTTGAATTAAAAATGTTTTTGCACAAGCATAAAATGAAAATTAGTTGATTTTTTATACGGCGGCGGAGCCCCTGTCGGGTTCTTAAAGCTTTTAGGGTAGCACCAGATGCTGCCGCATTTTCGCATAAAAAAATGTGAAAAAATATGTGTATATAAGAGAGCAAAACAAAAACAAAATCTTTTAAGTGAAAATTCGCGCAACGCTTGTTTGGATTGCATTCATATTCATATTTTTGTACTTGTGTTTGTGTCGGCGAGCATAAAGTGGAAATTAACATAAGGCCAGAGCTCGTCAACGGAACGTATACTTGATGCCATACACCGAACTTCTAATGCCCTTGAAGTCATTCCCCGAATATTGCTAAAATCTTTACAACTGTCTCACATTATTTAAGCCAAAAATTCCTACCAAAATTCACTTGGTTACCGCTGGGACTCACTAAATCTTTATAAATATCTTTTATTTTAACCCGAAAAGCTTAACGAACCCAAAACCCCACAGCCACTTTTATTTACTTTTGTACACACATATTTTTTTATTGTAAGCTATGGCATTTTTTTCACCTCTCTCTCGGATTCAGCTGCAGCTTATTTTTGATGCATATTTTATTTTGCCATTGCATGCGTAATTTTATTTGCAGCCACGCCCATGCCCCATGTCCTCGCTCGCCTCCTGCCACCCTCCCAATGGTGTTGTTGCTGCGGCTAGTTGTGGCCTCGTAATTCGTAGCAAAGGTATAAGTTTTATGACCATTGCCACGATTTTTGTAGCTCTTGTAACCAGTGATGACAGCTTGGCTATTTTATGAGTTTATTTAGGGATAGCACTGCAGTTTTTTAAGAAGTTCAATAAGAATATAACTTGATTTTAATGAATAGTGTAATTATTTCATTTTTTCTACATGCGTACACACTTTTAATGGCACTTAATACACGATTCCGTACTTCCTTTGAGCCATTTTTTTTTAGCCATCCTCCCCAAAATTGGCAACACTAGTTGCGGCTGCTGCTGTTTTTTCTTTACTGGCAGGTAGTAAAAATTTATGCATTTTACAACAAAATGCTGCTTGTTGTCGCCACTGTGGCTGCACCTGAGCGGATTGTTGTCGTCGTCCTGCTGCCAGGATATGCACGGCAATGTGCAAAATTAAGTGCTCTGCCTGCCAAAAAGGAGCAACGCAAGGACCAAATAAAAAAAAACCAAACCAGGCAAACACAAAAAAACTTTGGATAAAAAGCGGGTATCCATGGGGACGAGATGCTGCGCCAGGACGTCGCTTAAGTTGTGATGTAAATTTTAATTTCCCCATGTTATGACATGTTCGCAGCGCACCTTTGAAGTTGCCCACGTTGGAAATAACTAATTCAAAGGACGAAGAGACGACCCTTAAAGCCCACGATTAATTCAGAGAAAAGAGCGAGTTTGCCAAAGTAGTGCGGTAAAATCGGGGGTAATGCAATTTGTTGGCCTTCGCCACTCGGTGGCTGTGGTCGGGCTAGATGGCTGGCTTTGCCAAGGGCAACTGGCAAAGCCTGCCAAATTGGCATTTTAACGCAGCTGTTGATAAGTTCTTAATTAAGTTTAAGCTTATTAGGCGGCACTTTAGTCTGGCCGAAGCTATAAAACTGTGCGGTCACAGGAACAGCACTAAAGCATTTAGATTGAATGGCTGGAATAAATCAAAAAATAAAATTTAAAGGCTTGCTGGCAATAAAATATTTGGAAATGGCAAAGCTACTCCATTAATTATCCAATATGTGTAAACAAGGACAAGCTGCCCTGCTTCTTCGCCCGAAAATAATCCTTACTGTCCCAGCCTACATCCAGGATCCGCATCAATATTTCAAAGGGATTTCACAGCTCTCCAAGTGCACAATCAATTGCTTATGAAATTTTCATCTGGTCGTGAGTGAAAGGTCAATTTGGTGTAAATGCCTATTGATTTTCATTTTTTTCTTTGCCAAGGAGCCAAGGAAATGAAATTGAAATTATTTCCAACGACAGCAGTTTAGAAGACGTGTCACTGTCTGGTCAATGTGAGAACATGGGACATGAGAAAAATAAAATAAAATAAACATTTATCTATCCCAGAATGATTCCGTTTCAAGGTGGCAGGAGTGGCAGGAGTGGCAGAACTGGGAGAACTGACAGTGGCAAGGCTGGTGGAGTTGAGTAAATCCCTTAAATTGCCCAAGGCTTCGTCCTTCGTTCGCTCTTGCCATCTTATTAAATCACACAAAATAGGAAAAGTTCCCGACAACTTTCCGGTGGGATAGAGAATGAAATGCGAGTGTTACACATATTTTGGGGCTGTCGTGGTTCAACTGCCTCGACTCGACTAGGTCTCGACTGTCAAATCATTTTGTGATAAGGATATAACAAATGTACACAGGCCATGGCCAGGACCAGGACGAGGATTTCCTATCTCGTCGTGTGTCTGACTCTGCTTCATAACTGACAAATGAAAATGTCAAAAAATGTTTGTTGACAGGCTAACCAAATGAGAAAGAAAATTTCCCATTTTCGTCTGGATACGATATCCAACTTCTGCAGCAGCAAGGTCTATAATTTTGCAAAATTTAATTAAAGTTGTGTGTTTTGTTTGAAAATGAAAGAAAACAACTGGGTAAACTGTTCAATTAGGCTGCCAACCAATGAAAATATTTATGGAAAATACAGATAAATTCATTCCCATCGTATCTATTTACTGAGAAGCCTAAAAACAAACAAACAAGATTTTGGTGAAATTTGTTGTATATTTCCGAATCTAACATCCCTTGTATTTGTCTAATTAACAAACCTCATTATGTGTAAGTCAGTGACTAAAGCACCCTCACCTGTCTGGTGTATTATTACAATCTCGGCTTCAATTACATGGCTAAGCACTAAACATTTGAGTGAATGCCGAAAGCAGCTGCGGCAAAGAAAAGATCCTCGCCATGATTAATGTTCGGTTATTAATAATGTCCGTCCGGAGAGGACTTCAGGTGCCTGCCTGTTCGCCGGCCTGCCTGCCAAATCAAGACAATTTGCCATTTTGGCCGTAACATCCGAGTATCCATTACGCATTTGCATTGGCGCCAGACGGTTTTTCTGAAATTCTACTCTGTCTGTGCAATTTGTGGGCGGCGAAATTTCAGTTAATGAAGCGCGTCAGTTGCTTGTATCTGGATTCTCCTCCAGGAGAGCCTTTGTTTTGGGTAGCTCATCTTGGGTTACCAAGGAACCAAAACAAAATGGAGGAGCAAGAAAATCCAAGGCTTTGTTTTATGGTATTTTCCATGTAAACGCAATTTTCTGGTACGGACAATAAACCTGCATTTAAGTTAATTTTCCTGTAATTTATTTGTTATTTAACTAAGGCAGCCACTGTACAATATGTTGCATGATTTATGCCCGACATTTTCAATTGTTTATTGCTCTCGTTTCCTGGCCTACTTTGGCCTGTCTTTTGTTTTTCACTTAGATTAATTTTGACAAATACAAATGTCAACCTGGCTCTGGCCAACCCGGGGATATGAATTTAATGAACCCGCCCCCACCTGCTTAAAAATATGAATAATATACGAACGATGATGCTCCTTAATGGAGCCAACAAATTATTGGGATTATGTTAATACAGCGACCAATCCATTTCCATCCAATTAAAGTCGTACAATGGCAACAGAAATTATACTTTCACTCAATGCGATTTCCATTTCATCCAGCTGGGAAATATATATTTGCATAACTGCGATACGGCCTCGATGTTAAAGTTCAATAATTAGCTTCTTATTGGTTGCAATTCGAGCTGGCAGCTGCAATCGATTCAGCTCCGATTCGATTGGATCCGATCCAATCCGATTCATTATGCAAGAAAACAAACACTTGAATAATTGAGAAGCCTCGTTGAAATACGAGTATGGAGTAATTGCAGCTGCCATCGAGAAAAGTATTATATCAGTCTGCTCTCGGTCAAATGGGTTTATTATTGGGAATAAATTACCTCGACCACGTGTAATTTATATCTCTGTGTCACGCAGATAATGTTGGAAATTATTTTCAATTTATTTGTGCGTTAATCGCACGAGCGAAAAATTAGTGTGTCTGTAATGGCGAAATACTTAGGGATTAAGATATATTGTGCATTTGCATGTTATGCTTGTTAATTTTTGTTTATTTTGCCGGGGCTTAAGCACTTTAGATGGTTTTTGTTTTCAGGGAGAGTTAAGCATAGCATTTAACCAAAATACATGCAACTTTAGTAACTATTTTTTCAATTAGTTAAGAACTCAGAGCTTACACTTGACTTGTATATAGAGTTAAAAAAAATATCTACATACTAAGGCGAATTCCACTCCCTTCACTAATCCTTTTTTTCTTTTGGCTTCTTTTAATTTTCTTGCAGGAAGCAGGACATTTAGCGGCACACAAAACAACTTCGACAGGAACGAACGAGGCAAATGCATTACATTATAATTTCATTAAGGACGAAAGTCTTTCTCCGTCAGCAGTGAAACAACGTTGCGTGCCAAGAAAGAAAAGGGCGACAAAGTCGAGGAGACGAGGAGGAGAGAGCGGAGAAAGTCGGAAAGCCGCAAGAGGCGACAATAGCCCCAAAGCCCATTGCCTACTTCTGGGCGCTGTCAAGCGAAAATCAAGAGCCTGGCATTTTTATGAAATTAATACAAAAGACGTGGCGGCAAGGAGCAAAAGTGGAAGTGGAAGTGGCAGTGGAAGTGGCAGCCATGACAAAAGCCCCAGCCAGCGGAGGACAATGATGGGCGGACGGGGTGGCCTACGATTGAGAAAGAGATTATAATGGCTGAAGAGCTGATTTTTTTATGGACCGCCACCGCTCGAGTAGACGTGACAGCGTCCGATCGGCTAATAATAATATTTACTTGCGCGTAATTTGACATGCCAACGTGACCCAGCTGTGGTTCAAACTATTTTACAAGAAAATCATAAGAAAATTTGCCGGAAAATCTGCAATCTCTGAAAAATTAATAGCGTAAACATGCCTGGCTACCATTACTTGGCACTCCTTCTGGTGTCCACTTTTAGCCTGGCCCAGGGCTGTCCGCCGGAGGTTTGTGTCTGCAAATGGAAAGGAGGCAAGCAGACCGTGGAATGCGGTGGCCAGCAGCTCTCCAACCTGCCGGAGGGCATGGATCCGGGCACCCAAGTGCTAAACTTTAGCGGCAATGCACTGCAAGTCCTGCAATCGGAGCGATTTCTCCGCATGGACCTTCTGAATCTGCAGAAGATCTACCTTTCCCGCAACCAGCTCATCCGCATCCACGAGAAGGCCTTCCGCGGCCTCACCAATCTCGTGGAGCTCGATCTCAGCGAGAATGCGTTGCAGAATGTCCCGAGTGAAACGTTCCAGGACTACAGCTCCCTGATGCGCCTCTCGTTGAGTGGTAACCCCATACGCGAGCTGAAAACCTCCGCGTTCCGGCACCTCTCCTTTCTGACCACCCTGGAGCTGTCCAACTGCCAGGTGGAGCGGATTGAGAACGAGGCCTTCGTGGGCATGGATAACTTGGAGTGGCTGCGACTGGATGGCAATCGGATTGGCTTCATCCAGGGCAACCACATCCTGCCGAAGTCCCTGCACGGGATCAGCCTACACAGTAATCGCTGGAACTGCGACTGCCGGCTCCTTGATGTCCACTCCTGGCTGGTTAACTACAATGTCCCGCTGGCGGAAGAGCCCAAGTGCATGGAGCCGGCCAGACTCAAGGGTCAGGTTATCAAGGGTCTGCAGCGGGACCAGCTAGCCTGTCTGCCGGAGGTTAGTCCCCAGTCCAGTTACACGGAGGTCAGTGAGGGCCGGAATATGTCGATCACCTGCCTGGTTAGGGCCATTCCAGAGCCCAAGGTCCTCTGGCTGTTCAACGGCCAGGTGATGAGCAACGACAGTCTGATGGACAACCTCCACATGTTCTACTACATCGACGAGAGCATCGGAGTCAGCGGCGCCGAGGAGAAGAGAAGCGAGATCTTCATTTACAATGTGGGCGCCGAGGACAACGGCACCTTCTCCTGTGTGGGCCAGAATATAGCGGGAACCACGTTCAGCAACTACACCCTGAGGGTGATCATCAAGGAGCCGCCAGTGGTGAATGAGGTATCCTTTCCGCGGGACTACATGAACTACATAGTGGCTAGCAGTGCTGGCGGAGGCATCATCTTTGTGGTCCTCCTCTGCACCATTGTGGTGAAGTGCAAACGCTCGGGAGAGCCTGCCAAGCAGCGTAAGAAATGCGACCAGGTCACGAGTATAGCCGGAGGCACGGATTCCTCAACAGGAAGCACCCAAGACACGGGCATGGGCATGATGAAGTGCGCCTCGATTCTGAACGATGGCGGGGATAGCATGAACGGCAATGCTGGTCTCCTTCTGGGCGACACCCTCACACCCACCAAGGCGGTAAACGGCGCTGCTGGCGGCGGAGGCATTATCCTGGGCAATCAGATGAAGCAGAACCTACTGCTCTATGCCACTCCGAATCCCGGCCAGCAACAGCAGCAGCAGCAACTTCAGCTGAATGTGAATCTTATGGGCTCTGGACCGGGATCCCCACCCCTGATGCTAAGTAATGGTCACGGTCTGACTGCCGCCTACTGTTCGCCCCCCTCTTCGCTGAGGAACTACCAGGAGAAGAACCCGGACTTGGTGAACGATGCCGAGAGTGTGAAACACAAACTGAAAACTGCAGTCAGCCTGGACGGAGCGGCAGAGTATGAGACGCAAAGCGATTGTGGCCAGTACGAGGGTTGCTATCAACTGGCGCCGGCTCCACTGGGCCTGCCTGGCCATCCGGGACATCCAATGCACCCCGGACATCCTGGCCACCCGGGCCATCTCATGGGACGCTTCACGCAGGGCATGACCACATTGCCGCGTGGCATGCAACTGAAACCGGCCCCGCATCAGGTGGATGTGCATCTGAATCCCGTCTGTTTCCTGGGCCAGGATGGAGCCTTTGCCTACGACTACAGCAGTGCCCATCTGGTGCAGCAGGCTTCGCAGCAGCAGATGCAACAATTGCCGCAGCAGCAGCAGGTGCAACCACCGGCAAACTTTTACCGAACGCTGCCCCACAATCGGCTACACAAGCAGCAACAATTCCAGGCGGCAGCAGCTGCCGGCGGCAATCCAACTTTGCGGTACAGCCTGGAGGCGGAGTTCATTCAGAGGGGTCCGACGGTGAACTATGAAAAGTACCAGTTGCCCAACGTTCGCTTCACGGCGGAAGGATATCCGCAACAGGAGATGCAACTGCAGCAGCAGCAACAGTTTCCATCGCCGCCCGAGGGCTACAAAAGCGATCTGGCGCCTTTCCAGCAATGGCCCAGCTGCTTGCCAGGCTACCGCTTCGCCCAATCACCCACCAGCCAGCCAGCACCTATGCCAGGTGGTGCCATCGAGGGAGCACCAGCACTACCACCAGCACCACCAGCACCACCCATAGTACCATCCCAGACATCTGGAGCTACATCAACCATTCCGGAGCTGGATGAAAGTGAAGCCACCTCGCCGCGACTGGAGGAGGCGGCTGCCGCAGCGCCAGCTGGAGGCGAAGAAGCCGAAACCGATACTGGCAAGCTGAAGCAACTCAACGGTCCCTTGGCCGACAGTCCCGATGAGGGATATGTGGGCGACGGACAGGAGACGAGCGACATCTGACCCAAGGGGTTACAGCAGGCCAGGGATGCAGCTGCCTTAGACCCAGATTCGGTGGCTCTGTAAATAGCCAGTGCCGATTGCAGAAAACCTAGAAAACCACTCATAGCCTCAGTTGACTGTACCCTTTGTTCGCAACACCTCCCACAAACCACCCACCAGTTCCCGGCCACCCCACCTTCACCGCTTCTGTTTGTTGGTTTGTCCGCAAAAACAAGCAAACAAAGGCAGACCCAAGTTTAACCTAATAATTGGCAGAGAGAGAGAGAAGGAGAAAGGGGGAGAATGGGTGAAAGAGAAGGCACGAAATGTGAAAGTACCAAAAAAAAGGCTAAGAAATATAAGAAACTTTTCTCCAATCCGAAGGATATATACTGATTTCTTAGAATCCCGCTGAGGATTTGAGATTCCAAAGGGTCGAAGATTTTACTTTTTCTCTTTTGATATTTAATGTTTTATTATTATTTAAAATGTTGATTATTTTATTACTTAGAAAATAATTATCTTTAACTAATTCAATTTCTAGTCCTGTAACTGGGAAGGAATTTCCTTAGAAAGAGTATAAGCACTCTCTAGCAATTTGTTATTTCCCAGTTACCAGTCTCGGCACTTTCTCCGAGTACTACTTTCTTTTTGAGGGTATGCGGTATAAACAATAGGCATAGGGACCTAACCTAATAAAGCCGAAAAACAAAGACGCCGCTAAACAAAAGCCTCTCGTCGTTGTTTGTTTCTGTTTGCTGCGTGCTTCGAGTGGCAAGCTGGCAGCATTTTATTTCCGCTGATGTAATTGAAAAACTTTTTCATTTAATATAAAGTTTTCAGCAGCCTCCCCCCAGCAGGACAATGATGGCAAGAAGGCCAGAAAAGAAAGAAGAAAGGCCGGAGGGAAGCGAGAAAAGTGAGAGCCAAAGAAAAGCCGGGGCCTACGACTAGACATGTGTGAGTGTTGGGTTTCCGATTGAGCTGTTGGCTCTCAACGCCTCTGTTAGTCTTCACAATCAAAGGGGGAGGACGGTCTGGGCCAGGCAGGATACACCAGGCAGGCCTCTTAACCACTCGAGAGGGTTTCCGAGCCTTTCTGGGCCCGCTCACTTCAGAGCCAAGTGGCATGTGTTTTCGTCTTGGCGACACCTGCTAACCGGAACACAAAGGACTCCCTTCCCCACCGGCCGAAAATCGCGAGTGGCAGTAGTGTGCTCTAGTTTATGAAATTTTAATTTGGGCCACATCCGCTTCAGTGTTACATTTAAATAATTTATAGCATTAACTTTTCGCACAACTTTCTCCGGGTCGGGTCCTAAGCAAACATCCGACTTTCACCGCTTTCACCATTCACCTCTCTCACAGAAACTCCCAGAAATCCCTTCAGTCGCAGCCCTTCATTCGCCCAGCCTTAAGTTTGTTGTATCAAATCGAACAGACATGAACACAAGTGTTTCCGGGTAATATTAAAGGTAGATATCGTAAATTAGAACGACTAGCTGTATAAGAACTAACTAACTATAGGATAACCCCCATCACCCCCACAACCGTTTGAGACTTGTATGTAAATGTAGTTATATAGAGAAATTGTTTAAGCGAGACCCAAGCTTTCAATTTTAACCTTAAATGTTCTGTTAAGTGTTCAAGACTTTTCCACTGTAACATAAACTCGAATATTGAGATATTGGACGGAAATTGTTGCAAAATGTTTGCAAAATATTTCGAAAATGTAAGTAACCACAAAACCAACAATTAGCAATAGCAGAGCTGCAGAGGAGACCAGAGAGGGCAGAAGCAATCATTTAAGCACAATATGGAATATTGTAAATTGCATAAATAAATCATTAGACTTAAGGACGAGGCAAACACTAACACACCCCCAAAGAAAAAATACCTTAACTTTAAAATACACACACAGACACAAAAACACATACTCAGACTGTGTGCATAGGAAATGATTAAGTTTTATTTTCACCAAGTGAGTTAGTTGGCAACAATGCACCTAAAGGAATATACAACAGAAACTAAATTAACGATGCGAATAAAAACATAAACATTTTAGCCTATCAAAACTGTTTAAATCTCAACACGAAACCACAGGAGAACACTTGAAATGGATCTTTAATAAAAGAATTTGCTGGCCGGCCGGGGCCGAAAGGATTAGGAAGGAAATAATTTTAAATATTATACAAAATACACGATAAAGGTAAAGGTAAACGGCCTAGCATTAAGTTAATTGTTAGGCAAAGCAGAACATGTATGCATAAAGCAAATATTAAGGACCATAAACGGTCGCGAAACACTTAACAAGATAAAATACATAGAAACCAACAATGGCAAGGAACACAACAATCTAGACATAATTTAATTTTCTAAGTTAAATTAAAATTAAAATGCATTACGATAATAACAAAAGCAAAGTGTAAAAAGGATAAGAGAGAAATTAAACCGAATAAAACGCATTAAACTGAAGAATTTAATAAAAACTACATTAAGCCCGTCCTTTTCATTTTTTTGCCAGTTCTATTTCAGCAAACAAAAGGGGACACAAACAATTCTAGCGATTGAATATTAAACGGACAAAAATAGAGCATTATCCTTTCCATTTTTTATTCTGCATCGCCATCAGCAGGATAAAGCCGGGATAAGGACGAATGGCATGGGAAATGCAAATGCGTTGCTAAGTAGGCGGCGGAAAAAATGCTAACTGAAGTTGATGGAATGTGCTGGAATATTAAAAGAAAATTAAATGGAGAGAAGAGCAGTAAAAGGGTATAAAAAATAATAAAACGGTAAATAGCGCTTAAATTGATTAGGAGAATGTGGGAGAGATATGTTAATTAAAATGTTGAGTGCCGGAGCGAGGAAACACTTAAATATTTATGTGCTAACCAAAAACCTTAGCCACAAATCAAAAATTCCCCACTTAGTTGCTGGAAAATAATTATTCCAACCTAAGGACAAGATCTCAGCTGGTGTCAGAGACTTACAGCATATGTAATGATGGCTTCTGCATCAAGTTGCAGCTCAAGGTTGTTTCGCTTGCCTCAAGACGCGCATATCACGCATACGCAGCGTAAGCCCAAAGTGGAGAAGCATCAAATCGCTGGCAAGGTCACACAGCTTCGCACACAAAGACACGTACAGAGAAGGAGGCGAAATCCGGTGACGGAGACGGAGACGGACCCGGACTCGGTCCCAGGCACTGACGCATTATACGTTTCAGTGCGCAATAATGTCATTAAAAGACGAAGCAAACGGAGAAAGTGCTGCTAGCTGTCAGCAAAGGAAAAGCACATCTGGGTCAGTTAATGCAGCCAGTTGTTACCTCGACCTGACATTTATGAGCAGCAAAGGCTGCACAAGCATCATCAGGCGGCAGGAGGAGTACCAGAAGCAGTGGCAATTAAGAACCGAATTTAAAAGAGCTTCTCTCCAGCATCCGCACCAGCAGCAACGGAAGCACCACATGAGTGTCGAAATTTATTGGAAATGCCTTAAGCCCACGCAGTCAAAAAGACGTCTAAAGCCAGCAAAAATGTTGCTATCTCGGTAAGGGTAGAGAGATAACTTGAATTCCGGGTGTGGAGCTTCCCTTTCAGGAGCAGCCACATCGCTGACAGCCTGAGGAGAAGGAGGATGGCGGCTAAAAACCAGATACCAAGCAGGAATTGCGGCCAGAGAAGCAGCAACGCCATCAAAATCAAAGACAAGCACCCGAGTACAACCAAAAACCAAAGTCAGAGGCGCGCATAATTAATGTAGGCATAAAAACAAGTGACTTGTAAATATTGCCAAGGCAATGCACAAGTTGTGTGGATGAGGCATTCCACACACACACACACCCAGAGAAACACATGCAGGGCTATCTCCCCAATGTCGAGTATCTTTGGGATACGCGTCGGGTGTGGCTTTGTGTTTGCTGTGGCTACTTACAAAGTGGCAAGTGCGAGCGAAGGACTACGAGCGTGAGGTTGCCAGGCACCGTGGCTTCAATTTTCCATCAAAAACACAATCTGGTAAGCTCGATTTTTACTCTCAGATATCTGATTACCGGCTGAATAAGGGGGAGATACTTTTGATTAATATTAGAAAAGAGTATATTGTTAAAAGAGAAAAGTTTAACAAAGAGGTTCCTGTGGCTTGTGTTAATTTTGACCACAAAATGAAGACAATTTGTCAATTAAATTGCCACTAAACCCATTTCGTAGAAGAGATTTTTCGTGCCTTAGTTACCACTGTGCTTTGGCCGAGTTGAACTTTGGTAGAATGGCGCCCGAGTGGCCAAGGCGCAGAGCCACTTAAAAGCGCACACAACTCCCTGGAATGTGTGTGTGTTCTGGTTGTTTATGCGAGGGCGATAGCTAGTGTGTTTCTCCCTCGGTAGCGTCTCATCCTCCACCGCCAAGGACTTGGACTGCGTTTATATGGTCTAGTGATTGTGACATTGTAGCTACAATTACAAGCGGAAGTGACGCACATCAACGCACAAATATGGAGGCGTCTATCTCCGCTTTATGTATGGCTAATGCGCCACTAAAGCTGCGCACAAATTGGGCTTATCGTATGGTTATTCCGATTCTATTTTATGCCCCAAGACCGAACTATATGTAGGATATACCCCCGATGCCTCCCTAGCCATCCCGTAAAACATTGTGTGAAAAATGTTGAGTCAAAGTTTGTGGCATTAATGCGGAACATCCGCATGTGTGGGCCATCGGATGCGGATGTTGGGCATAACATACATACTGGTAAGTCGGCTTCTGACTAGTTTGTCTTATAAAGTTATTAACCAAAATTAATGTTTGTTATAAAATTTGCTCTGTGGTTCGGAAGTGCTTGTGCATAAAATAAACGATTCAAGGCAACTCGATCTGTATTCATTATTACACATACATATTAAGTACTTAAATACATTTTGTGTTGCCTACAGCGCCGAGAAAGGCAATCAGAGTCATGCATAAGTAAACTATCGCAGTGTTTTCGGACTCAGGTGATTCATGGAGAGTTTTGTTGGTCATTAGGCTGAAAGTGATTTACCGCTGAGTGGTCTTAATAGGCCGATTAAAAATTGACGACTGCCATGCATAAATTTAAGATATTCGAGTTGAAAGTTTTGGCTCGAAGTTTTCCAGGATTTTGGGACACGTTTCCTGGAGCCACAAAAGTTTGCCAATTTCAAATCCCAGGCATCAGAAGTGCCATTGCCAACTTGGTTCATATAAATGCCGGTCTGGTTACGGTTTGGCTCATAAAGAAAACAAATCCTGATTCCTGTGTCCTGTATCCTATATCCTGGTCTTTTGTCACATGTTCCTCGTAGACTCGAAATTAAATATTCACATTTACGCATGCATGCACATTAATTTGCATAACTAATAATGCCGTGCCAACGAAAAATGTTTACGAAAAACTTTGAGTGTCCCGAAAACGAGAGTGGACTCCCGAAATATGTCAAACGGCGAAACTCGAATGTCAAACAATGGACAGGGCCTGGAACGTGCCTGGCCAAAAATCGAGCAGCTGCGCGGATGTCTTCAAATTATTGACTGTAAACAGACTTGGTCCTGCCATCTGGAGGGGGAGAGGTGGGGGGCTGGCCGAGCCGACTTCCCTGACATCTATCTTGGAAAAATCTACACGTATTTGGAGACCGGCTCCTTTCTGGAATTTGTCTAGTTGTCAATTTTTAATGTGGCTGCTTGACAAATCAATTTTGCCAGGCTGCAACAAATGAAACGAACAAAGGACTACTTGGAAAACTTTCTTTTCTGCCAGATACCGAACACAAAGGGAAATGTCAACGTCTTTAGGATAATTTGATTCGGAACTTCGGCCATCGGTCCTTTCCCTCTTAACTCGAGGCTCTAACACTATTTTGTCAAACTGATGGAATTTTCAATTTGTTTTGCCAGGCAATGTTAATTGACTGGCTATTAAAATAATTCAACCAGCTATTTTCTCATTTCCCAGATACCCTTCAAAGGTAATACCTTAGGTTATTTCAATCGAATATTTGCATAGAAGTGTAATAGTTGAACTAGATTAGCGAATCGAGCTAGAAAATTGACCACTCCTTACAGTAACATTTTAATGTAAGCCCCTTCCTTACTAGAATTTCCTGAATGACCCCCAGCCTATCTTTGGCCAGCTAACGACCCAATACTTTCTTACTACATACACAAATCCTGGCCAAACAACTCGAACCCTTTCCCAGGAAGCTTTTGAATATTTTCCAAACACAAATCACCAAATAACCAAACAGGTTTCGGGTCAAAACCATCGCAAACACACATACACACACTTGCACGATTTCACCATGCGTATTAAATGTAATTAACTTGGCCAGATCTGAGATCTGAGACGGCCTGTGGGCCCTGCCTAAGCCTTTGTTTGTTTATTTCTAGCCTTTGTTGTATAATTTAAATGGATTTTGTGGTTATTTTAAAGATAACTATTGCACCTCTACATTGGATCCGAGCTTAGCACGCAAGAAGGTTCTATGTGTTTTTTTGGGATCTGGGAAAAGCTTTGTAATTTATACAACTTCCGGCTGACCCACTTTGTAAGGCGAACGATTTACGATTTGGCCATTTTGGCTTTCAACGAGAAGTATAAGTCTTGATTAAAACAATTAAATTACAATGGCAATATCCCTTCAAGAAAACTAATTTGGATTAAAAAGTTTGGAAGACTATATATTTTTTATATTTTTTTCCAATATTTTGTAAAATTTTCTGGACGATCCTTTTAAAAAGATCTGAAAAATGTATGGAAGGAAAATATGGCCCCCATCGATGGCTATATCTTGGCCAATTTCCATCCGATTCTTAAGAGGGATACCTGAAACGTACATCGATTCTCGATCATTCTGCATCAAAACGAATAAAAAAAAATATTTATTATATTTTTTGTGAAATTTTGTGGGATCCCCTTCCAAATTCGGAATAACTCAGAGAAGGTAAGTATGGCCCCCATCGATGGCTATATCTTGGCCGATTTTCATCTGATTCTTGATCGGAATACACCAAAGGATTTGTACACTTTCTCCATCTTTCTGCATCAAAATCTAAGAACAAAATATTTTTTTACATATATTGTGACATTTTGTGGGGGATCCTCTTCAAAAATTATGAAAAAATAATGAGAGAAAATATGGCTTAGCGATGGCTATTCATTGGTCATTTCCAACGGACTCTTAAGTGAAATTGATGATTTGTAGATTATTTATATATCCGATACTTGCGATCTAATATAAGCTGCCACACAAATACAAGTGTTTATCAATTTCGGTTCCCTGTGAAGTTAGTTTGCTTTTCTTGTTTCTAATTTTTTACAATGCTGCCACCATTGACAATTCAAAAAGGCTGAACACTTTGCTGCTGTGGCTGCGAAAAATCAATTTATATGTTAATTTGTAACCAAAATCCCCCAATGCCGAGAGAAAGTGGGTTAAAGCTTTTGACTCGCCTCGTTCCAGATATTCATCCAAAAATATTCACTCACGCAACATTCCGGAAACAGCAAAAAACGCAAAAATTCAACAAAGTGTTGTAGGTGCCAAAACTGACATTGGCCGAACCAATATCAGTGTGTGTGTGGGTGTGGCAGGACACGAGGGTACAAGAATATTGAGTGGACAGGGAGAGGACAAAACTTTTAGTGGGAGGAAAGCCTGACACCCTTGAAGAGCATCACTTTGACCCAGAATGTACGCACTCTTTACTTTTGGCAGGAAATCTAGTTTGAAAAACCACAAAAAAGTACATTTTGAAAATATTCTTTTCCTGTATTGGTTTTTTTAATTTGAACATGAATTCTTAACCAACTTTCACTTTTGGTTCCCTTGCCGCACTCCTCGCAACTAAAAAATATGCTTCTAAATAAACTGAAAAAAGAAAATAACTTGAAACAAGTTAGGTGAAAAGGCGGACATTGAAAATATGGTTAACTTTAAAGGATTTTATAAAAAGCATTACCCGTTATCCTTCAAGGGAGCGCAAAAAAGGTTGCCATAAATCTCGGCTCGGGAAAATACCTAAAAAATGTTGTATTGTCTTCTAGCTTTTGGCTTTTGAATTGGTCGGCAAGCGTTTAAGCCATGTCGAGTTATCCTGAGTACGGGTAAACAACTCTTACCTCATACCCCAACCAGCAACGGCGTCCACATCCGTATCCGTATACGTATCGGGAGGATTCCCGTACCCATTCATTGGCCATCGCCAACTGAGCGAGCTAACCCAACGCATTCGCACAAAGTTCAAGATTTAGATGCGTTAAGCGTTATTTATGGCCGCAAATAAATAAGGCTTAAACCATACGCAATGCCTCATTGTGGCGTTGAAAGTTTTCGACGTTCATTCCAATTTGGGTGTGTGCCAGTGTGTGTGTGGGGTGTATCCTTATATGCTCATTTCAACCGGAAGGATATGCCCTACAGCCGCAGGACCTCTGTCTAATTAGGAAGTGTTCACCAGCGACATCACTCCCAGAATAATAAATTCCCCATTTCATGGTAGATATTACTCGCCATGAATATAATTAAATTAAATTGTTTCTGTTTAACACTTTAATTAATTTTATTTTTTTTTTTTACATTATTTTGTCTTATTTTTGAAGTAATCTAACCAGGTGGACAGTTAAACTTACGACCTGCTAGGAAGTGAAAATGCAAATGGTGAATAGACCGGACTCCTTGACGGGCATTGTTGATCACCACACGAAATCCTGTTCAAGTCCCAAGCCCTTGGCTATTTTCGATCCAACCAACATCAAATGACCCAAAAGTTCCGCCTCACTGTCATCGGCATCGGAAAGTTTGGGAATCGACTTTTGGGTATTACAATAAAATGGGTGGGTGCCTGAGGTGATATGTCATAGAAAGCAACGCACTGGGTATACCAAAATAAAAAATAAAATCGTTTTAAATTACTGTAACTTTATTAAATACCACGTTATCTTCATAAATATACATGCAAGGTTTTTGTTTTTGAAAAGTTATACCAAAAATTGTATCCTTCTCCTTCTGTTGGTTGTAAAAATATATATATTCAATTATGTGTGTTTAATTATTAACCATTTTTAATTATCGGAAAACAAAACCTTCAAAAAACCTATTGACAAATCAGCTCAATAGCAGTGTAAATATTAATATTAATTGCTATGCTCCACATACGAATTTGCCATTGTCTGTCTGGGCATTAAATTGCAGAGGAATGAAATAAAAAATGCCAGACAAATCTTGTTAACAGTAGCATTATGAAAACACAAGCAAACCACACTGTTGTTTGAACTAATTAATTTTGAAATTTAAATAGACGCAAAGCTAATGACATAAACTCCATCGAAGGCAAACAAAAAAGCAAATAATCGTCTGGCAGCAGCCAAAAACCAAACAAAACACACAAACTACAAAAAAAAACATGCAATCACAATTGCCTAGGCACGACTGAGCAGTCAATAAAAACGATACAAATTGTTAATTAAATTTTCGCAAAATGAACTGCGCCCATCGACGAGCACCAAATCAAATCAACTGTCTCTGGCTCTTACCATGGTAAATGGAATACCAAATTCCAAAATTCCGAATTTCCAAATACACGGATACCCAAATCTGGGCAAGCCGCATAGGGCAATCTGTTAAATTTACCTTGTGCCAGGCATTCGATAAAATGTCGTGTTTTTGTTCAGCGTTATATATGCTTTCCGTCCACGCAAGTGCCCGACATCGCACAGTTTGACGAAATTACCATAAATAAATTTTAGTGCCGCGACCACCCCACCTCGCCAGGATCAAGTGCGGACAGGGCAATTTCTGATGTACCCATCGCATTGACAAATTTGTCAAAAATGCGTGTATGTGGCAAATATTATTGAGTTTTTGGCAAAAGTCGCATGCGGATGGCCCATACATTTTGCAACAATTCACGACTGCGCGGAAATTGCAATTAGAGGCAGAGCTGCGCATAAATAACTCGAAAGATGTGGTATTTTTTAGAGTGGAGCCACGACGACATGATACTGATTGGAAGTTATTAAAGAGAACAAACAGTCAATACACATGAATAAGGACATTTTTTCGTAAAGCACCATTCGTAAGCACCATTTTTTAGAGCCATTCTTCAAGTAATTTTTTTTCGTAGTGATTTTATTTATTAACTTTTCACATCTCCGCTTAAAACCAGTTTCATACCATACCATCCATTCGACATGGCCAATTCCGGTAGAAAGCATGGCAACGGACAGTTGGCCTGCACATCAGCTAGGAACATAAATTATACAAACAAACTCAACGCAAAAGGCAAACAAAAATTTGTTCCGGGGCATGGAATCGAAATAGGGTTTTCCACGGATATTGGTAAAGGCATTCGGCCAAAGGCAAAGCTCCATGGAACTGGGTTTGAGAATAGAATCCCTACCAGAAGTGGGAGTGTGGCATCAGCAGCGTAAAATGAAAATCCAAGCGGCCCTTGTCAGCATGATTAATGATGACGTTTATAAAGGCAACAACACTGGCCATTGGGCTTCCTCTTTTCCATTTCCAATTTTCCTGCTGCTCGAGGCGCTTGCCAAGTGTCCGTGCTAATCCACATCATGACTGCAAATAATAGAACTTAATCTATTTTCAATATGGCAGCGCCAGCGCAATACAAATTAAGAACTCATCAATTTTTAATGCCAGCTCCGTGGGAGATGGGCAGAAAGTTTCGCCCTGACCGGGCTCCACTTGAAAAATACACCCCAGGGAATTGCTCGGAAGTCTCCGGACAACTTTGTTGTTTGAGAGGGGAATGAATGGCGGGACGTTGTTGAGGGAAACGTTGCTTGTCTTGACCAACAAGAGGGCTTAAGGTTATATTTTAACAAACAACATAAAAGTTTCACACTTTCCCCAGCCTTACTTCCTTGTCCTTGCGGGTGTTGATATTGTTAGCCTTTAAAAACTCAAATTAAATTTGCTAAAATGTATGCAAAGTCTTTGGAACATAAGGTATAAATAAAGCTCGATAGCCCAAGGATTGAATTTAAAATGCATGGAAATATAGGGAAAAAGTACTCCAACGTCTTTAAACTCAATGTGCCCAAGTTACCAAATCAGAGCCCAAAATGGATGTCGTCGAATCGCAGTTCCTCCGCTGATGGAAGCTCTAATTAGCATTCGTCCACTTAACACTTCAAACAAATCCCATCCGAAGCCCGCTGCCGGCTAAGCGATTTTAAAGTCGCGAACTGCAAACAGTTGTCGTCACAATTTGTTCAGCTGTAATTGAAGACCATGGTTACAGGATGCAGGATACAGGACACATGAAACAGGAAACTCTGCCAAACAGAGGGCCTCCCATCGAAAATTCAGCGAGCTGCTGATCAACCGCCGACAGCAAACACACGCAAAGGCAGCCTCGTCCCCATTCTCATTCCCATTCCTGGTCCCAGTGGCCCAAAATGACAGAAACACTGGCAGATGCTAGTGGAGGACCCAGCTGCAGATACGGATACAGAAAGAGGCAGAGTTACAGATACAGATACAGATACCAACATACTGCTAAACTAATTAACTAAGCGCAGCTGCGGCGACGTCACCTTCAGAGCCGCTGTCGTCGACCGCATTCATGTCTGTTGCCTCGGGTCAGGATTTTTTTCCGCCTCACTGCAACACAAGTGCGTGCTGCAGCGCACTGCGGGGTGAGATCTGAGAGTACTAACAAGTAAACAGAAACCAAAACTCCTAACATTCCAATAGTTAATCTGTCCCTCGCTGGAACTTCGGTTAGTGTTTTTGTGAGGCGGACATTAGGCTTGGGCTTGGGGTTTGAGTTCGCGTTCGGGTTCGGGTTCGGATTCGAGTCAGTATCCGGATCCGGGCCTGTTGTGGCCTTAGGTTTGGGGTGACGGCAATTTCCAGTTGCCAACTCTGCACTCACTTGTTTGGCAATTAATTTGCCGGCGTCTGTTATTTCTTTTCCCGGGCATGAGTGTTTGCAATCTAAACACGGTTATTCGCTAATTAGCAAAAAACAAGCACACAGATACAATTCCCGCCCAGATGGAGTGGGGAAACGCTACATTTCCCTGTGGTTCCCTGTGTTTGTTTTCGGAGGTGCTTGGCCTCGTTGCCATTTATTGGCGCCTGGCTCCCCAGCCCCTGGCCCGGGCCTCATTTTTTCGCACTTTCGCATAAAATTAGGTCGCCTTGTAATTAGCTGCTGTTGCTTTAATTTTAGCACTTCACTTTTTTTGATTTTATTTTTTTATGTTTGTTTTAAATGACATCGCAAAATAAGCTACCATTTGAGTTATAGCTTCAATTGAGGCATCTACATAAATTCTGATTACGAAACAAATCCTAATTAGCATAAAAAGGATCCTTCACTTAATAATTTTCAGTAATTAAAACCGTTTAAATATTGCCTGAAACTTACGGGTCCAACGGACTTTGATTTTATCACGTATACGCCGTGTACGGCAAAAACCTATGAAGAAATATTTGAAATACCGAGAAAAAAGATAAGAGAACTGCTTGCTAAATATTTCTGGAGTAGCTTGCGCATCTGGTTCGCTTCTAGTTGTTTATTAAAATACCTGAAATAATTTCTATTCGAAAATTTGCTTAGACTTTTTGTTGTTGTCGTTTTTAGTTTTCTGCTGAGGTGAGTGGCTCGAGTTTAGTTTGGAGTTTCGTTTCGCACACATGGATAATAAATATTTGCTTTGGTATTTTGATATGAACTTTAGTGCTGCCGGGGATTTGAGGGTTTTGCAAAGTCAGCAGCAGAAGCTCACACAAAAGCGGAGTTGGGGATGCCCAGATATCTCAAAACAAAGCGCATAGTTCATAAGTCAAACATCAGGCCGAGGAATGGTGTTCTTCACCCCGAAAAGGAAAAGAACATGGCGTGTTCGTCATAGACACTCTCGTATAAATTTTGGCATTTAAAATTTATTCACTCACAATTTATGCTGCCATTTTGAGCAACATACTCGTATCAAACTCGTTGCTCGCTTTTCAATTTGCTCAAATTGACTTTATCGCACATGGTCATAAATCGGTGAAAAAGATAGAAAAAACGAACTCGGAAATCAATTTAATTATGTGCTGCTTGCCGAGGCAGGACCTTTAACTTAATGTATTCTTTATGGCTTCGAAATCTATCCAACTGCACTTTGAATATCACGTGCGGGTGGGTGGGCGAAAACTTTTCATCCGCCGAGAGTCAATATCATGAATAACGATGTAATAAAATACGTGAGTTGAAAGCCAAAAATTCCTACACCACACACGATGATGAACTGCTAGGCTATGTATGTTTCTGTCTGAGGGATAAGCCTGAGCCAGCACATAATTCTTGAGTGTTTTCTGGGAACTAGCTGGGATCGCATCTCTTAGCCATAAACAGGCTACCAGGGACCGAATTATTTTCCTAGGTTCATTGCCAGCCTCTTCCTGTGACTCCACGAGCGGAGCAGGAACATTGGCAGTAGAAGGAATTTCTAGCAATTTTGCCAGTACAAACGCAACGACAAAATATGATGAGATAATGCTGGAAAATAATAGCTAGGACTAGTCCAACATCCAGTGGCAGCCACCACAGAGTCCCATTCCCATAGGCTCAGCCTCAACCGGTTCCGACTGAAAAACACGCCAAGCCACTCTTTGCCAGGCATTCCTTTCTCTTTGCCATTCTGGCACTGAAAAAATCGCTACCTGTTCAAAATTAAACATTAACTTTAATTCTACCTAATTATATAATCCTAAAGGTAGTATTTCAGGCATAATATAATATAGGTTTTTGGTTTATTTTTTGAAAGAAAAGTAAATTATCTCTCAGTGCCCTTATCCATAAACCCATGCACCCCCACAAAGACCACTGAAAAAGTCCTGCACATTTTGTGACAGGCAGCAGTTAAGAACGGACTTGGTCCTGGTAGCCATATCCCCAGTCCCCGGGGGTCACTCAAGTCCAAAGCGTCTGTGTTTCTGCATATGGAAAATGCAAAATATTCGCTTTGGTTGTACTTTTTGTAGATTTGCTACCCATTAGTAAAGTAAAATTCGGTTTTCGCTGGGTAGAGTAAAGTTCTTAGAATACGTATTGGGTTTTTTGTTCAAATATTACCACAATTATGTAATAAATTTTAATATAATAAACTAATGCTTGTTCAAAAAATTAATATATTTTATGGAATGACCTTTTGACTCATTTCCCTATAATTGACTTTGAGAGCATTAAATAGTCGATTTAGTCTCATTGCCGTAATTCTTATTTTGTTTTCTGTTTACGTTGCTGTTTTCGTTTTCATGCAACGTCGCATTAGGCAAAATGCAAACCACTTTTCCCAGAATCCTTCCTCTCCTCCCCATGTCGGGATGGAGAAAAAAAAACACGGAAAGTAGCATGCGAATAAAGAAAACAATCAAAAAGTTGAAAAAATGCTGCATAAATTCTTGGGGGAGAGCTTTCGAGTTAAATTCAAAAGCAGCAGAAGCAAAAGCTGTCAACTTGGCTAATTTCTTTTGTTTGAGAACCGGCTCGGTTCATAAGTTGCAGTGACGAGCGAACAAAAGTTGGCCAAAAGTGTTAATTTAATGCGTGGCCGTGACAGCTTGACATAATGCCTCGATTATGCTGACACAAACACAATCAGATATATGCGAATCAATAAAGTGTAAATTGTAACATTAAATAGTCATTAGTGTCTAGGGCCGTTTGACCGGAAATTAATCAAGCAATAACCGCATAGCACGAATGCTTTATATTTGTCCAGTCGGCCGACACCCACTCGCACACACAATTGGCAAAGCCGAAAGGGTTAATGTTTGGGCAGCCCTTTGTACATATCATTAAGCACACAACCGTACAATCTGATTTCGCCTTGTAGATATGTCAAACAAGTGACGGAAACTGTTTATTATTGGTCCATTGCGGGCCGCAAACGGAAAAGGATAAAGGAAGTGTCGTCGGGGCCAGTGAGGCGAAATGAATTTTGGGGCGGAGCCCAATAAATTTAAATACCCAAGAACTCTGACGGCACAGATCTCTTGAAATGCAGTAATTCCATCGGAACCTCCGGCCAGATAAACTCGAATTGCAATGAATTGGCCGAGACACAGAGTCAGCTCGCCTAGTTCGCAGAATTAAAATAGAAAATTGTCAACAATTTTCGGACTTTGTCTGGAAATTGCTCAACATAAAATAAATACCGAAAATGCTTATTTTTCTGGCCTGAGATGACTGAAAGCCGGAACTGCTAACAACACCAAAATCCAGGCTCACAAAGACAAGTCAGCAGGGCGTTTGTCTTTCGGATTGTGATTGCCCCACATGGACAACAACAGCAATTGTGCTCAAGTGCCATACTCGCCACAGACACACACACACACACACATACAGAAACAGAGACGGCCACTCACACTTATATATCTCCACATCCGGTGGCCAACTTCCGTGTGTCAAGATGCGCTCAAGCATTCATTTATGAATTTTTATTATTTTTTATCTTTGCCACCATTCCCTCTCGAGTATCTACATCTACATTTCCTTCTATTTTCCCCTCTGTTCTCCCCTCATGCTATATATGTATCTGTATCTGTCCTAGGTCCTTGCAGCTTATATTGTTTTTAGTGGCAACCGACAGCTATTGCTTAGAATCTTTTAACGGCTCTGGGAGTCCTTGCATCAAAGACCGCTCGAAGGGCTTACGGAAAATGTAAACAAGGTTTGCAGCCACACGCAATTAAATTCCAGGAAATCGTCTCTTCTCGATCCGAATTTAATTAAAACCACTTTGAGCAGGAAGAACGGAAGGATGTGAATTTTGACACACACAAAAAGGTCACCTGGAAAGGTGTTCACCAACATTGGCTGAGTTTTTTTGAATTTTTTTTTTTGCCTAAAAAGGGCTCCGTTTAGAACACATTTTGTTGAATATCTCAGCCATTAGGGGTCCTATTCAAATAGAATTTACTAATCAGGGATACTACTGCATGCAAATCGAATCAAAATATGGGAAACAAAAATTGAATTGATTTTTTTGCAAAAAACCTAATGTTAACCTGGCTTTTTGAAAAGTTACGAATATTGGGTCAGATTTTCGTTGTCCGGATTTTGATGTAAAATAATACTAAGATAGAAAGTCTAAGATCGTGAAGGTAGAACATTCGTGAATTGGATATTTATTAGTCAAGTTATAGCTATTTGCTTGAAATTTGGAGCACCAAGTTAAGAACAGGAAGCCCCAAATAGGAACTTTTGAGACACTTTTTAGCCAATAATTTTATTGTTTTTTATTGGATTTAAAAAAGGAATAATTTTTAAAAGTCTGTGTTCCAATTGCCGTCATTCTGCATTAAAAACATTTTTGGCCAAAATCATGATGTTACCCCTTTGGAAATTTACGAAAATTGGGTCAGATTTTGGGTTGCCAGGTTTTGATGGAAAATGATGCCACTCGAAGATCTAAATTCGGGAAGGTATAACATTCGTTGATTGGACAATTATTAGCCAAGTTATGGCTATTTTACTGAAATAAATGGTTGACAAGAGCATTGCTGACGAAGCTAAGACCATAGTGGCAGAAATACGATCGCTAAAAAAAGCTTAGAGTTCGGGAATGTATTTTATTCATTGATCTGGTAACTATTAACCAGGATTAGTTCCCTGAAACTAATCGATGATATATCCAAGTCTCAAGCCCTAAGTATCGCCATTTCAATGGGTAATGCAAAAGAAGGAAATTAGGTACAACTTAAAGATTATTGTAACCGATTTTTACAAATACTACAGTGGCTGGATCCTTCAAGCTCTGGTCTTAGAGCCGCTAAGTTCTCAGCACTGACGTGACATCAGAAGTTTAACGCCGGCCACTGATATTCACATGTGTGTGAGCAAACAGCAGCCAGCTGAGTAACGCTAAACAAACACAAACACTCGAGCAAATATCGTACACCCGCAATGGCACACATATGTACATACTCATAAACACACACACACTCATGTAGATACGAATAAACGCGTTGATTTCTCAAAACCAAAGTCATCCAGCCATGTGACCAACAACTAGCAACAAGCCAGGATCCGCAGCAGATGGGTTGTGGGTTGAAGAAGGTGGGCGGTTGGTGCCACACAGTTTGTAGCAGGCGACGCATGGCCTTGTCAACAGAACTGGAGGGGGAGACGGGGGGGGGAGGGCACAGATAGACAACCATAAATATGAATGCATGCCTTGGATGCGGGTGGACCAAGGGACAGGAAAGCCAGCGGTCCGGCTTGTTATTTACAACCAGTTTTCAAATCTTGTGGCATAATTTAAGCACCTTGTTTAGCCAATGTTTATGGTCGTCTCATGTCATTGGTCCATATGCCAGAGGATGCACCAAAAAAGATTCTAAAATTAAAAACATATTGACAAAAAAATAGTTTTCAAAAGACAACTTAATAAATAAATAAGATACCAGATTATTTTATTACCGAAGTTTACCCGAAATTCAAATAAGAAACCTATGCTTTTGTTTGAACTAATTACACTAAGATTAAAGACCTTCAAAGATACTAAGCCCCCCACATTTCTTTCAGTGCATTACAGCACTCTGCATAGACAAGTGGTGCTGCATTTCTTTTTGGGGTCATGGGGTCAACGAGCTGGTCAACGCACACATTCATCAAGCCAAGCTGAGATGGTGCTGGCGCTACGCCACTTTAAATAATTTATAAATGCGACAAATGGAAAAAGTGCTTGGCCATAAAGTTGCTCTGCGAAGGATTTAGGACCTGGCCACGCCTTCAAATGCTACTTACGCAAATCAACAAACAAATCAACAGGACAAACGTGGAAATCCTTTGGCAGAGCTCTCTCAAACGATTCCATGCCCTGTCTCCTGTCAGCTGAAAATTCGTGTTCGGCTATCAAATTGTAAAATGAAAACCGCTGACTTATTTTCCCCTCCAACAAAATGTGTGTGTGTGTGGATGGGTGTGTTGACTGCCTGGCATTATGCAAACAAGACAGATCCTTGGCAAGGCAAAAAAAAAAAAAAAAGTGAAAAGGAATAAAACGTAAACCCAAACCTTTCTTCTTTTCGCTTTTGCGTGCCTGGCGCATTCAACGTGTTTTGTCCTCGGATTTTTTCGCAAGTCGAAAATTTGCAAACATTGGAGCATGTGCTGGCAAAAAAAAAAGTGACAGGAAATGGAAGGAGTTAAGGGTTAACCATGGAACACACCTGCGTATTCTTGGCAGCTAAGCGTGGCACTCTGCTCTTCTTGCAGTTATGAATTGAAAGTGACGGAACTGATTTGATTTGATATTTTTGAGCATTTGATTAAGGATATCAGTAAGGATATGTTTCTGTTTAAGGCTTGATTGATCAAGTGGAATTTGTTAAAAATTTAAATTTCAAAGAATTAGCCAAATAAACTAATGTACTCCATTTGAATGGCTTTAATCGGCTGTGCGGGTGTCGTACATATATCGTATCGATCGCCAGGCCATTAAATATGCATTTACTGATATCGCCTAAATCCGTAACGAAAACAGCTTATGTGGCACACGCCGTGTTTGTGCCACACACCGTCCGTATTTATGTATATCATATGTGAGTGCTGGTTTGGTTATATGTGCGGTTGACAGTCGTAAAGAAAATACATGGAAATCCGAAAAAAATACCCAAGAATTGAGAAAACAAAACAATAGAATTTAAATGATTTTAATGCGACCATTGAATTTTATTGAAGCCCACGGACGTCGGGGAATTTTCGGAGTTTGGTTACGAGCAGTAAGCACCATATGAATATCAACACCAATACAAAAACCCACCATTCGCACTCTGACAATAATAATAATTGTCAATTGCAGCAGCTGCCGCACAGGCGGCGGCGCACACGAGCGTCCCGATTTTTTTTTTTCATATTCAATTTCAAATGAAATTTTCATGTCACACCCGGGCAAACATTCCGCCGCCCTCCTATTCACTTCTGGTGTAAAATTCACGTTAGCTCTTTGCCAACTTAATTCTTGGCGAGAATCGTTAGCATACTTTTTTGGGCCGGGATAGGCCGGGATAGATTGTACAGTAGTTTTTTGTTCCTTTTGGTGAATTTTTATACTCCACGATATTAGCCGAGTCCTGAAGATATGTGCTATGCTGTTATCGTTCAAGTTGAGCTATTTTGGTATTAAGCTGAGCTGCTTTCTCACTGAGCTGCTTACATGGTATTTGCATATTGGCCTGTCCATCGTATATTTTGATTAGAAATTGCTTCGGATCCTCCGCAACACTTCGCTCCCACTCCGTTCCTTAAGTCGAAGCCTGAACTTGTGCGCTCCGAGCTTGGTATTTGGCCTTGTTTCGGAATTTTGGCATAACCAGGCATTTAAAATTCATAAGGATTAATATTTCGTGTGCGAGGTGGCCTTGAACGTTGCTCCTTTATATATGGGATTAAATATTCCCTTTCATTCCCAGTTTGATGTTCTTCAAACAAATTCAAAACTCCTGAGTTCTTGGAAGATGTTATTGTGTTTGAGAAAATTGCAATCTCTTTGTAGGCTACGATTAATAGACCTAAAGATCACAGATAAATATTGGTTTTAATCAATTTAATGAATTTGAGAAACTGGGAATTCCTTTATCACAACACAAATGTATTTTCCATCCGATTCATTTCGACATTGGACTGTCCGCCAATCAATTCTAGTCTCTGGCTGCTTTAATTTCATTTGGTGTTTTCGGGCGGATGCCCTCGGGGTGCGGCTGCCTAACTGCATCACTTTGAGTGCTGTCAGACGGCAAAGTACGCATAATGCAAATGCTAATGACATGTGCTCACGGACCGACCGAAGACCCCATGGAACCCGCAAACAACAGCCATAATAGGCCCATAACAACATTATCATTAGCCGGTGCTGGCAGAACATTAAATTGCAATTGTTGTTGCTGTGCATTTGGTGGCGGTGGGGGATGGAGGCGTTGCATTCGCAATCGGGGCATGTAAATGCATGGGTCTAATTGATTTTGTTCCGTGCGGCGACAAAAGCGTCCTTTCGACGCCGTTCACACGGCGTATGCGTGATGTCGGGCCTGATAAAATGCATTTTAAAGCCGTCTTTAGACATTAGCACCATGTGTCCTAGCCACCTGGGCTCGCTCTGCCAACTTACTCGTTTCATATTATGTGTTTGCTCACAAATTTCATTTTGATGAAGCCAATGTGTGCGGCAATGTGTGTGCTCAGCAGCCGAGAGTTGTTGGCCTTAAACTAGCTCAAAAGCCCCAGCTGAGTGGCTGTCCCTGGGACCCGCCTCCCTCCACTTTCCCACTTCAGCTGCCCCCGTCATTAGCATATGTAGTTGAGGGTTCCCCCAAACAAGACAAGCAAAAAGTGTACAGCATCCCAACATCATACGAGTACATTCTATATACCCCCACCATAGGTCCCTTGGGCCGCCCCGAAAACGGCGACGGTACACCCTCTGCCCATAGCCCATCACCCACCACCCATCGCCCAGCCAGCTTGGTTTGAGTTGAGCTGACAGGCGAGCTGTCAAAGCGGATTTTAGAGCACTCGTTGCCAGGTAAACAAAAACAGGACATCAGGATGGCCTCAGGACAACGAATGCCAGATGCTCTTAAGAGAAAATAAGCAACGGAAAATAGGATATGAACGTCGAGAGGAGCTATTAACTACAAAATGTGTAAATTATTGTTTTCATTTTTAAAATATCTCTTTTAGATTTCAGATTGGAAAATTCGAAACACCCAACTAAACGCAGTGCAAACACCTGTCATGGGTTGAGTGTTGGCCAAAAGGGTTTAACTGCGTATCTCACTTGTTTCTGTTTTGGTGTTGTTGGTTTTGTTTTCGCTTTTACTGTGGCGGTCTGCCCTTGGCCAAAAATGCATTGTGTTGGCATATTCACGTTTGGGCCGTCGCTCTGCGGCTAAAATTTTGACAGCCGCCAGCTCGAAGGACGTCCTGGGACCCAAATACCTTGTTAACATATCGCACAAGGCTATAAGGCACTCCACGCTGCGTATACTTAATTTAGTTTAAAATGCAGGACATCCACACAAAGTTTGATGAAAGGCGTGACTCCGAGTTTGTTTATTTAGGTCGTCTTTACCTGCCAAAGAACAATTAACATATTCTCCGAGATTTACAAAGCTTCAGCTAGTTCAAGTCCCTTAGAGGCACATGGAGCTAATTTGCGTTGGCTTCTCAGCGGGATTTCCATCGTTGTCAACCAGTAAATGGACATCGGAATATTTGATTTTATCCAGCTCGGCATAAACGCTTTTGCTAATAAACATCTCAGGGTACTTCAAAAATATTTTCCTTAAAAATAAATGTATTAAATATAGCAATATACTGCTTACCTTTTTGGCCATTTTCCAGCAGTCCAAAGCTCTTTTGTTTAATTGCAATTTCAGGTTGATGGTGGCCAAGTAAGCCCACACATCGGGAATGAAAATGTCCATTTCAGTGCAGCGCGAAAAATATGAAATCGAGTCTTGCAGGCGATTTAGCTAAACAAGAACTTTTTACGGGCTTTTACTTAGTTATGACCTAAAAACTCACATGATAAAGTGCCAATCCCTTGCAATAACTTGCAATAAAGTTTTTTTGTTTTCTCTGAGAAGGGACGCAAACATCAAAAGCCTCATTCGCTAACTCGTAGTTGCCCCTCTCGAAGGCCAACTGGCCCAGCCGCATAAAACTTAGCTTAAAAATGAACCTATCATCTTCATTGGTAACGGCCAAAAGCTGCTGAAAATAATTAAGGGCCTCATCACAACGCCCCCTGGCATATTCTACATTGCCATTAATATGAAGTTGATAGCAGCGCTTTAAAAAAAAATATTTTTCTGAAATATAATGAATACAATAAATAAAATAACTTACCATTAAGGGGGCCATCAAAGCATTGGCTGTGGGAATGTTCCGAATCGTAAAGGTGTCATCGATCTGCCTTTGCAATATCTTCAGAGTAGTCTTTATAAGATATATCTCAGCCGGTGTAAAACAGTTTTCTATATCCGAAAATACGATTTCGGCAAACACATAGGCTCCCAATCGGGCAAATAGCTTAAAAACTGGATAAAAGTGTACGTTCATGGTCGTGCTAGTGCTAAGCATTAAAAAATCCACAGGTAAATACAATTCAAATAGGGAGCGCGGTGTGAATGCAAAAATTTTCCCTGGAATCTCGTAGAGATTCTCGAACTTCCAGCGTGTGTACTCCATGCCGGGCAAATAGTTCGCCATTTTGTAATAGCAATAGAGCAAAATCCAAGGCTCAACTTCCAGGCTATTTTTGCTAGCTAATTGCCGCAGATTTTCCAATAAATTGGTGTAAGCCGTGCCTCTGACCTCCTCGTCTGTCGATCGCAGTTCCATCATGTAATCAACATAGAGCTTCAACAGCTCGCTGTGCTACAGACATATTATAGTTATATTTTATATAATTTGTTCTCTCGAGTTATTTGACTTCTTACGTAAAGAATACGCCGCTCCATTCACTCGATCTTGGCTTCATAAAGTACCTGGCTGCCTGGGCAAATTGTAAATTCTCAACGCTATTGATCAGCGTTACATAATCAAAGTTGATTTTGTTTGCAGTTTGGTTTTTGATTTCCCCATACATTTGAATGGCCATGTCCCGGAGACCGATTTGGGAGACCATTCGCATTTCATCCATCAAGCGAATAAGATTTTGTTGATCATATTCCTGGTCAAAATTATTCTGGCAACATTGCCAGGTGCAGGCATTCAAAATACCCTCAACTCGTTCCATGAGTTCCTGATACATATGAGTGAGCATTTCCTAAAAATCAAACAGACATGTAGTTCGTATAGTAAAATATAGTAGTAATGATAGCCTGAAACTCACTCTAAATTCGATATTCGTTTTTGTCGGCATCCGAACGTTAAAGTCGCAACCGCAGATTTTTAGCAACAAGTTGCTGAGATTCCCCAATTGACAACAGAAAAAATCACGTTTCTGATCAATACTTTCCACTTCCCGTTTTATAATGAAACTGATCATATCGGAGATGAGTTCATCAAAGGCTCTGTATAATTCCAGGAGAACATTGCGATTTTCCTCCTCCTCGTTTTCATTCAGGAATTCAATATCGAAACAACGGCGCAGCTTGCCTCTTTTCAGAAGACTCTCGTTGTACTTGTCGAGGGGCTCATTCCTTTGGCAAATCGGTTGGAAGAAACAAATCTTGAGAGTGCAGAACATGGGACCTATTTGCCAAGTGTCCCGTAGAGATTCCATCCCATCCTTAACATCCTCCAACACGGGCTTCAGAAGTGTTGCGAATCGGCAATAGTTTACTATACAAATGGGGAATTGCATTTTTAAAGTATTTTCGAAAGCGAAAACTCACCCCCTGGATAGGCAAAAATACTGGGATTAATGACACCTTCATACAAGATATTGTCGGGGACTTCGTGATAAAATTGCACCAACAACTCGTAATCGTTGTGAACCAACACCGCTTCGAGAATCTTTCGCATTTCCTCGTTAATCACAAAGCGATGCAAGGAGTTGTTAATCAAGGCCAAGTCAGTCACAGGATCGATGTGATGCAGGCGAAAATTTACATCCTTCTCCCACAAAAGCATTCTGAAAATGCGCGGCAGCTTGATGCGCGAGTTTGTTTCCATTTGGTTGGAGCTGAAGTTGAAGTTTGGATTCAGATCCCGCTTGATGTTCTCCCAGACGATACTAGTGTTCTGGTCACTAATGATCTGGGATCGAAAACCAAAGTATGTGCACAGTGGTATGACCGCAAATATGCCATCTTCCCCTTTAGGAGTTCGAGAACGGAAGGACAATTGTATGCCCAATTCCGCAGACTTGCTGTGGAGTTCCTCCGGCACATTGTAGATCGATTCCAGGGTCAAAAAGGCCAAATTGGTGAAGTTGAATTCCTTGAGGATGGGCAGAATGGAGTACATGTGCCAGATGCTGAAGGATGTGATCTTCTTATTGTCTCTGGCCTGCAACAGGCTGTGGTACTCCGGATACAGGAGCACAGTAACGTCACTGATGAACCGCCGTCGCTGGAAGAGTTGCAACAGATCGCAGTGTCCTCGGGAAAGGAGCTCCAATCGTTCGGGTACCCAATAATCCTCCTCCTCCCCGACGCCCTCTGCCTCCTCCAGAATGGTATCGGATGATTTCTTGCTAGTCCTGGACCTCCTGGTCTTCTTTGAGCCAGTAGCTTCGGTTGGCTCCGAGTTTTCTGTGAAATTTTGCGACTTCATGGTCTCGGAATCTCCCTTGCGGTGTGCCGGAATCCTTTGATATAAACTTATCACCAGGGGACTGTCGCTGAATACATTCATGTCCTCTATATCGTCCTGCAGCACCCCCATCGCAAAGACAGGCTTCTGCATATTGAACTCGTGCTGATAAATGATAGTCTCTGTGGTGTATTTCTCCTGCATTTTTTGCAGTGTATTTTTCGTGTGATACAAATGCAGCTCCATCGGATATCCTGTGTCCGGCAACTTGGTCAGCTCGTTCAACTGGATGTAGAGGAATACCCGCTGCAGTAATTTCTGTTTCGGGACCTCTGCTCCTTCTGCCTGCTCTCCTGGCTGGTCTTCTTCGATTTCCTCCTGCTGGCCGGCGGAGGCCCGGATCACACGCCTTCTGCGCGTAGTCCTGGAAGTCTTGCGGACTGTGTTCTTGGCGGTAACACCGCCCCGTTCCATTTCGAGGGTCGATAAATATATAGGTGTGCGGAGGAAAAAATTCAAACTGATGTGTCAATCGAGCGACACATGATTGGAAACTTGATGTTTTTTTTATAAATCAGGGATATCCTGATTTATATCTTAGAGAGACTTAAATTAAAAATGTCCTTGCTTACTTTAAAGCAAAGAACTCACTTGAATCAACTCCTTGTGAAATCAGATACGAAATGAGATCTAAAACACACGCCGAAACCTTAAATTTGTTTAAAAAAAAAGGTTACCCGCACTCCGAGACTCTCGACTGGGTTTTTTATTTTCAGAAGACCAAAAATGTTTTATGTATTTTGATGCCGACGCCGCGGGATTCTAAACAATAAACACTTCAACAAGTTGGCTGCTCCATTTTCTGGGAACTGTCTGGGCCAAGAACCGTATGGCATTTGGTCGGGAAATGTGAGGGCTTTATGGCTCGCAGACGAAGTTTTATTAGACACGGCGGGGTCGTAAACAATTTTTTGGAAAAGTGTTAGGAAGATTTGGCCACGGAGCTCCCGGTCCCGTGAATATTGTATGTCAGGTTGGATTCGCTCCTCCAACTAACAGCTGCTGCACCCGACGATTTCATCTAATCAGACATGGTGAGTACAGTCATCTGCGAAGCCATTCCGCCACTGCATTAGGGTAATGAGAGTACAATGGATTTATCGCTTTCTCAAGGATTTTTTTCCTCTTACCCCTCCCATTAGGAGGAAACCATTGAAAGACATAACAATTAAAAGGCAAGCAGTTGGCAAGTAATTAATTCCCTTGGAGGAGACAAGTGGCAGAATAAATTGAATTGAATGCACAGAACTAAAGGCAAAGAAACTCAATTTATTTGATTTCATTTTCCCTGTCGATGCTCTCGATTTTGACTTTATTTTTATTCATCAAAAGTTTGTTGTACAAAGTCAGTGGAAATGCATATTTTTATTTAAACTTTTGCGAAAAGTTTTTCACATAAATGTGCACACACGTTAACGTAGCGACAAGAACAATAATAAAAAAAAGAGCCACTGAAATAAAGGAACAAAAATTAACACTTGACCTGTAACTGGATGGAAAAAAAAAGCCATATAAAAATATTGCAAATTTATACAAGCCAAAGGGGCAGCAGCAGCGGCAGCAGGAGTGGCAGCAGGAGGTAGGAATTGCAGTGCGTAAACTTATGCCATATATTGCATTTATAACGTGCCCAGCGCTCCGAATATTATTATTATTTAAATGTGGGTCAGACGGTATTTGCATAGCGCAATTTTCGGCCAACGTTAGCCCCCGACCGCCCACTCAAGATTCCTTGGCTGCATGCCCCACAGGACCTTCTGCCAAAAGGAGGCGGTGGTGCTCTTAAAATGCAGCTCTCACAACTTTAATATAACTTAATCCTTTTTGTGGCGCCTCATTGTGCATGGGTGTATGGGTGTATGGGCGTGTGTGTGTAACTTACGAATTATGGCGTTAATACCACTGTGTGCTTATGAGCCTTTCCCATCGTGCTGTGTGTGTGTTTCAGCTCTTGTTACTTTAGCAAGTTGACTTTAGGGATCATCATTAGAAGGAGCCGAGAAGGATGAGACGGCGACCAGTTCGTGGTTAGAGATTCTCTGGCAAGAGTCCGATGACGTTGGAACTTATTTTTAGAATGTTAATTATCCCGATGTGTATGAGTGAGGAAATTCTCAGGACATGCACGGATTAAATTCAAAGTTATTGTTTGCCTTTGCAGAATTTCTTTAATAACAACCATTTCTGTTGGAGATATATTTTCTGTTTGTTTTGTGGCTTTAACCTGAGCAGTGTCAAAAGCCACTGCAGAATCGGAAAACCACTACCGGAGTGATATCACTCCACTTTCTCCACTCCTAAGCATACTCCAGGATGTGGCATCTCTGCTGCAGCGGTTGCATGTCGGTGGCAAAAAAAATGGATACGAGATGGCAAATCCCTTCTCAGTAGCACACGTATTTCGAAAATGATTACAAAATGCTGAAAACGGAATTTGCAAAATGTCACGTCTGACGGTCGTCGGTAACTAAGACGGAACTACACCTCCCAACCCCAACGACAATCCAAACCCAAATTGAGGCAAAGAGCTATGGAAAATTATGGGAAACTCTTTTAGAAGAGTGTACAAAAAAGGAAACTACATTATTAGAGCTAGTCCTGACGATTTAGCGGTCCAAAATATTTGAAACTTCCATCCACCAACACCAAGGCAAATACTATTCGATCTAGTCGCCATCGCTCCAGCCGAAAGTGTAGGGCTTGTTGATGTCCGCCGGCTGCATCATGGCATAGCCCCCCCATCCGCTGGCGTCGCTGCACGGCTGCGGATGATAGTTGTTGTAACCGTAGCTATTGCCCGAAAACGCCTGCCGATGCACCTGCTGCTGTTGCAATTGCTGCTGCTGCAATTGAATCTGTTGCTGTTGCATCAGAGCCAACATTTGCATCTGGTTGACTGTAGAATTTTCGGAGAGGCTTGGTGCAAGTGCTGGGCCAGGGACACAAGCAGAATAAGGTCCTCGGGGGAGGGTGGGTGTGGTGGCGCCTGGGGCAGGTCCTGCGGTGGGTGCCGTCCAATTTCCAAAGGCCTGCTGCGTTTGAGGCTGTTTGGGAGCCTTGTGCGATAGCCTCGAAGCTCCTGCCATGCTCCTACCACTACTTTGATACGAGCAGATGCCCGGCTGGAAGGCATTTCGCATCTGAGCCCGCTGGGCGGTATGGAGGCAGGGGGCACCGACGGATTTATGACGCTGCTTCTGCTGGTGTTGCTGATGCAGTTGATGGCCCATCGACTGTGGAAGCGGCTGACCCATCGACTGTGGAAGTTGCTGGCCCATCGCCTGTGGCGGTTGCAGATGCATTCCGTACCCAAAACCTGGATGCGTCGTCCCGCCGTATGCGATTCCGTTCCCGTACACAATCATGTCATTCTGCGGGATTGGTTGCTGACCTCTGCGTGGTCTTTGACCCACTGCTGCCCGCTGATTGGCACCTGACCTGTGCAGACTGGACATCATGGAATTTTCTATTATTTTTTTTTGAAACTATTACTGGAATTTCGACAGCCAAATTTTAAACAGCCTGACACCGAAACTTTTGTCTAAATACTGGCTATTCTGGGCACTGGATTCTGACATCCAATCCAAAGCCAGCTATCCCCTTTCAAAGGCTCATTAATTTGCCACATGAAGTATTTCCTAAGGGTTCCAAAGCTTTTGTTTTACGGCTGAGCCTGTCAAAGGATCTGACGCCTTATCAGCACGTACAGAGAACAAAATAAACACCAGAAGTTGGGGGCATTTTTAATTAAAAAAAGGGAGTACTTCAAGCACACTGACTAGACTGTCTAGATGCAAAACAAAATCATATGGCACGTAGTAATGAAGATAACCAAGACACCAAGGCATATTTCAACTTTATCTGAAGAACTTTTAAAAGGTTCTCGGCCTTGCAAAATAGAAAATCAAGCTTGCAGAAGCAAATTCTGACTCTCCTGTCAGTTCCCTTGTAACTCCCAACCGTCATAAGTCTATAAAAAAAACCAAAAAAAATATATTAAACGGGTTTTGGCTGTTCGAAATACAGATTGGGAAACACAAGTTTAGGCACCAAACCTTTTCTAAAATTTTTAACCTTTTGCCAAACTAGTAAGTACCCGAAAAATATTCCTCCTCCAACCATTAAAATGGACTCCCCAGACAATAGACCGGACATTTGACCAACATGTTTCCCGAGGAGTTCGACAACCAGCCCTTCGATCCCTTCAACGTGGGTCCGCCCAACTCGGGACTCCGATTGGAGTACGATATACCCACCTGCTGCACGTATCCACCACCTGTTTTTGTCGCCAAGCCGGAGTACGTGAAGGCGGCCCAGGACCAGAAGAATCTGTTGGCCGGTTCACAGGCCTCGCTTACCCGTGACAGCAAGCTCAAGGTGGGCAGTTCCCGAATCGGCGAGGTGGCCATTTCAAAAGCCATCAACGAGGAAATGTCCGTCGCCAAGAAACAGGCGGCAGCCATCCACGAAAAGGTCCGCATCGTAGCGGGCGGGGAATCGAAGGTGAACGTGTCACTCGACTCTAAATCGGACGAGAGGGTCTATGCCAAGGACTCGGTGCGCACTCTGCTGCCCGTGAAGTCAAAGCGTCACGCCAGCGGAGAGGGTGGGGCACAAAGCTCCGGATCGGACTCAAGTGTGGCCCAAAACACCAGCAAAGTGTCGCAGGTCAGCAGCAAACCCTCTAGGGTCTCCCAAGCCGATTCCGGTACTGTTTCCAATACCACACTTACACCGAAGTCGATTTTGAAGAATCCAGTGAAGTTTAAAGACGCAGTCCAAATGTCATCCATCAGCATTAAGTCAAAGCCATCTGCCAGAGAATACCTTAGACCGAAGCCATCCGAAAGATTCCGTACATTCCAAAAAAATGCCGAAGAATCTGCTTCAAGCGCCACAATTAAAAAGTCTATAACGTCGACTGTATCCTCGAAACAAGAAAAAGAAAATGCATCAAAGGCTTCAATCAAATCAAAAATGAATGAAGCTCCTTCAAGGATTGGCCTAAAAGAAAATGCCAATAAAGTGCAGTCCAATTCGGATTCTTCCTTTGGAAAAACCTTGACGGAACAAGTGGCCGATTTGGCAGATCGCCTAAACGCCGGAAATGAGCCAAACTTTAGGCGTTACGACTCGGTGCTTCGAAATCACTCCATTTCCGAGCCAAAAAAACTGAATCATGGGGATCGCATGACTTTCTGGTTCAGTGATGCAGTGCTTTCATAAAACATAAATATTTTTTAAACGCATTTTAGCAACTTTAGTTCAGTTTGCGTTGACCGGAAACCATGCAAACAAAAATTAGCAGTTTTCATATTCGTTCTATTTAACAGCAAAAAAGTAAAGGATAAAAATGGAACGCAAAACCTGATTTGCGGTTCGACATTTTTTGGTTGACATTCGGTGTCATTAATTCAAAAAGCGGTAGAAAAAACATATTTGCGGTCACTGGTCCATATTGAAAATGCAGAAACCCGGCAAAAATTATGCGCTAAAAAAGAGGACATAGTTTGTACACGCCACTGTAAATTGGAAAGTATTTATTCGATCATTAAAAATGCAGTGCCAGCCAACTGAAAAAATAAACCAAAATTTACATTAATTTTGAAAAGAAAACTAACCTGTGTTTCCGAATCCGATTATTCCAACAGATCACTGAACAGGCAAGAAAAATTATCAAAAATAATGCAAAAATGGTGTGGTGGTTTTGTTCGGTTATCAAATTAATGGGCGAGCGCCAGTTCGCTGGACCGTTGTGTTTGGACCATTGTGGTTAATTTTAGTTTATTTATTACAGCGCAGAATGCTAATTGCAACTGCCAGAGGACGACAACAATGTTAGTTTCTGGTTTGTCGGTAGCTGCCTAATCAGCATCAGTACTTCGCCCTCGGGCCCGTAATTGTGGGCTTCCCAAAATGGTTTCGCAGAAAAACGGGCTGCCCGGGGGGGCAGTGTAACAATTATAATAAATGCTTGTGGCTTACATTTAATTGCATGTCAATTTGTAAGCCACTGGCCCGAGCACACTCGTCCGTAAGTAGGACACAATAAATGAGGCAAGTCGGAGAGGGCGCAGTATCCTGGGTATGGGGCGGCGGAGAGGCGCAAAATATTTATATGGAAATGCGGGGATTTTTATACTTGTACTTGGACAATAAAGGAAACAACTGCAATAATGGCCAGGGCGCATAAAGTACCAGAAATAACAGCAACAAGCAACTTTCCTAAAGTGCAAAAACCACCAACACCAAAAACACCAAAGGGCTGCCTCGGCGGGCAGGCCGGCTGGCTGGGCCTCCGAAATGAAACAAACGCTGAGAGAAAAATATATTTAATACGAAAACTTTCGCAATAACGGAAATGAAATGGAAATGGACGCGCGCCAATAGACATAAATGCGACTGTAACTATGTATAAGTGTGTGTGTGAGGAGCCATTGGCAACAGGATACAAATAGGACACGGCAGCCAGCAGTGGCAGTCGGCAGTCGGCAGTCGGCAGAGTATCCAGCAACTACAACAACAAATAGCCGCAATCCCCGATGCTGGCCGTGTAAAACAAAAGCGCCATCGCACAATGCAAAAACAAACAGCGAAAACCAACACGGATCTCAAAAGTAAAACTAACAACAATATCCGCAAAAAGCAATTGCACAAAGGCGAACTGCCACCGCCATCAGATGCAGCCCACATTGCGCCTATAAAGAGCATAAAATATTAAAAAAGGTGCATCTATATAGGCTTCTTTGGGCTCTTTACAAATATTTATCCGAGTTATTTAACTGAAAAATGGGTCATACATATTTCGAAGAAGAGATTTGGTCCGAAATATCTCTAAAATAAAAACAAATCCCTCCTAATTTATGGCTAGTTTCATTTCTACGAGTAAATTTAAACATATTTGGCTAAAAGTAACTCTTGAATCTTTCGCAATGCAGATATTATACATTCTTCTGAAATCTCAGGCTCCAAATTAAAATGAAACTCGGTGTTCTTTCATAGATTACCATGAATCAAAAAAAAATAAAACATAATTTGTAAAAGCAGGCTTTGCACATATACTTTCATTATACTAAAGTAATCTTTCTATGTGGGACTGTATTGTGAATTGTGAAAATATTTACAACGAAAATGTTTGATTTTAAAAGAGAACTAGGTGTACTTTCTGTACGTCCAAGCAAACAAACGCCAGTGGTTTTGACGATTGAAGAAGTGATTTGCGATGATACTCCACTCCTAAATACTCTTGGTGTTGAATTAAAGCAAAATCGTCCTAATTAATGACTAGCCCGATATCTGATAGTAAATTTAAACATATTTGGTTTGAACACACACTTGCATCCGTCGCAATGCAGATGTTATGCATAGCATACTGAGACCAATACCTTTTTGTGTCCGACACACAGTGCGTATGCGTAATAAAATTAACGTAGGCTGTGACACATGGTCGCCCCGAGCGGAGGTACAACCAGCAGTGAATAATGTTTGCTTTTCAGTTGAGGGCGTGTTGAATGTTTGCCTTTATTGGCCAATAACGAAAGCATAAATACGAAGTCGGTTTGGGACACTAACGACAGCCTCAGGCGACTATCGCCAGTCTACTGGCTTATGGCCTCATTAATAATAGTTTCATTTTGATATGGAGCCAATTTTGAAATATTATCGGCTTGACACAGGACGAGCTAATACAATTTTCCAATTCACATTTATGTGACAGGGTCAAAGCCAAGGCATTTTATGCAGTGTTCTTGGCCTGCAGCTGCAGTTAATTACCACTGACAAGTGCCAGTGATGGAATTTAATTACCAAATCCTAAACTATTCTTAGGAAAAGGCTCCCAAGGCTACCGCAAATTAACAATTTATAATTACGTTATGCGAAATAGAGAATTATTAATCCCCTTTTGATTTAATCACTGAGTGTGGAGCGACCAAATAAGTATTTTTTAATGGCTGGCATTGCGTGAATAATAGATGACTGATTATTAAAAATCCCCCAAGGCATCAGTATTCTCTTTAAATCGTTAAATTAAATTTTAAGCTGCCACATTTTTGCACTGCTGAATTTTTCTGTATTTTTTATAAATATATAACCATATAACTGCTTTTTCAATTAAGTCTAAATGCAGTTGATTAACAAATTCAATTTGCACGCGGCGGCTGCGGTCAGGAGCAAATTTTTCGCCGATGCAGCAAGACGTGCACAATTATCAGCGAGCCATTAAAACATTTGCTTTATTATCTGCCGCATTGTTGTCCGTTCGCCCGCTAAAAAGGAGAAAAAAATTAATTTATAATTTGCATAATGATAAATGGGGGAGCGGCTTTAAAGGCGACTACAAATCAAGGCGGCCAAATGGCAAAAGTGAATTCAAAAAGCGAAGCCAAGTCAACGGGAAATGATTCATGGTCCCATTGTGGTGCTGGGAGTCGTCGTGGCTCTGATTTCGTAGTGAAAGTCAACCGAGTCATTTGTCGTCATAACTTTTGTCATTAAAAGCAGTCCACAGGCGGCGGGAGCGGCCCCTCGCCGTAACATCGCCCAGGAGAAGGCGCTATCGGATCAGAGGAGACTGGGCGGGACCGGCTACGTGCCGGGACGGACAAAGGCAGATCCCGTCAGCGCTCCGTCTGTGTATACATTTTTCATAACATGCTAAAATTTATACACAAGTCTGCCAGTGTGGTTGCCACACGACATCCAAGTCACGTTTCTCAATATGTCTGTGTATGCGGCCGCCAGGATAAGTGTCCAAGTTGGTTTATGTGGGCGAGTGTATGAGTGTGTGAGTGTCAGTGCCTAGCGTGTGTGTAAGTCTAACACATTTTTAATTTATTTTTACCATCCTCCATGGAGGCGGTGTGGCGGTTCCAGCCACAGCCTCAGGCAGCGGGTTAAGAGCCTTCTTGAACCCTCGAGTGTCGGTCAGATGCAGGCTTCTTGAATCTCAGACTCAAACTCAAAGTCGAAGTCGAACTCGAAGTCTCAGTCCGGCTGTGTTGCCTTTCCCAAAGTGAACAATAGCCACTTTTGGTCCTTCCATCTTTTGTTTCAATTTTAACCCCCTCTAGCATGTATCACATGTGCCATGAACCGGAAAAATTTAAATTCAATTCAATAGAGCAGGCTTTGAGTTTTCTCTTGCAACAATTAGAAAAGTACCTTTCTCCCCAACATTCACTCCCATATGTGACTGTGGCTGTACAACATATTCTCTCTTTATTCAAAAATAATTATATCTTTACAACCAAAATGATGGATGCAAAACAAATGGATTCGAATGGAGCATTTCTCGTTGTCGACAAGGTTTCGCCGCTCGAATGGATCGAGAATTTTCTCTTCTTTGGTGCGCTAGGAAGCGCGTTCCTGTACTTGCTGTACTTCCAGCTAATCAAACGCCAGTGGTACCTGCGGGTAAGGAGATTTTTATTTACCAGGAAGCCGGACTTATTCGCTGAAGTCGAGGGCAGTGAGGATGATGACGATGGTTTCGTGGATGGCGATGCACTGGGGAATCTCAACCCGGAGCATAGCGTGGAGCAGTACCGCCGTCAGCGTTTTGAGGCAGCCGCAGCAGCTGTTAAGCACTCAGCTGTACAAGAGATGTATAACTTACCCAGGGAAACACCACTTCGCCGTCGCGGAAATTTGGCCTAGAGAGCTGGAATTATACCCTCCAACTCTTAATCCACGAATGTCACAATAAATAGAACAATTACGGAACGGACATTTGAAGACCACGATCTCCGTATCCGTCGACTTAATAAAATTCCAGGCCCAACCGTAATCCTTTGAAATTAATTTGCTGCCTTTGTCTATGGGTCTGTGAGTCTCGGGTCTTACAATTTCGTTGGCCATTTTAATTGGTTTGCGAGCACATAAGCCGGCCATAAGTCGCCAGGTGAAACAGTGGCAAAGGGTAAAAATGCGTATATACACTGCCATATATATGTTGGTATATATTTGCTCAGCTGTCTCGGGACATGATGCAGCAAGGACTCTGTTTCACGGCCTGGACAATTGTGGCAAATGGAAGGCGCTTAAGATTAAAATACGTTCCATGGACTGGATACGCTGGAAAAACCACAAAGCAAATACAAACACAAATAGAGATGAGTGGGTAGAGGGCGGGCAGTGGCTCAGAGGGGTTTCAAAAGGGGTCTGAAAGTGACAGAAGTGAAAAAAATTAAATACGAAAGCAATAACCTGGCCATGGTAGTGGAGTTTCAAATACCCTAAACCTTATTATTAAGGAATTTTCAAATTATGTTCACAGACAAAACAATTAACAGAACTAATTAAATTCTGAACGAAAAAGAAAAGGTTTCTGATGTTAAAATCCACCTAATACTTCCCTTAATTCTAAAAAAAAGATAAACAAAGTTCCAATATTAATTTTTTAAAGTCATTTTTTGTAGACTTAAAGAGTACCAACTTGTCGACTCTAACGCATAAAATCATTTTTCCAGCCGCCCACATGTCCAAAAGCAAACATTTTAAAGTTCAAAGGAAGGTCCTTAACCTGCAGCCAGGGGCGGGTTGCACTTGCACTCACGTACATCACTCGCCACCACTGATGTGGATGTGGCTGTTGCTGTCGCTGCTGGAGGAGTTGCTGCTGGCTTTTGTGTTGCCACTGCCGTTGCAGTTGCAACTGCTGCAGCTCCAGCAGCTAGCTGCTAAATGAAGTGAGTGTCAGCGCAAATGCAAACAAATGAGAGCAACGCATAAAGCGAAAAGCAAAAGGCGTCGCAAATCAACAGAGGACTTCCATCAAGTGAAGCGACAGGATCCAGAGTCCCGCACCTATTTGGCCAACTCCCGTGGCCAGCCAAATGGGGTCAGTGCTCCGGGCTAGCACTCCCATTGTTGCTTAGTTTTAATAATATTAATGCACACTAATGTGCAAAGAAGTACATTTAAATATTTCCCGTTGACTTCCCACCACAAAAGGTGTTTTAATGAAAGTGTTCTGCCTATTCAAGGAACTTATTTAGAAATGGAAAATGCACCAGCACTCTAAACTTATTGATTCCAAAAAAAAAATACTTAAGAGTATTATGCATTCTGTTCTATTAATCAGAGCCATTAACTAAGAGATCTTGGACAGTTTTGCAACAAAAGCGGATTTAACTATAAATGGAGCTTCAAAACAAAACATTTACTGTAAATATTTAAACTTAGAAATTTGAGAAAACTTTATAAAACTTTCAAGTCCTCTTATTTTTGCAACTCTCTCTCTCTGCCTTTGCATTTGGCTTATATGCACGGATGATTTTATATTTTTCTTTGCAGTATTTTCCATTTCATTAGTTTTTTCGGACCCGTCTTTCATTGTTTGGACCACAAATTAAATTTTTAATTAAGAAGCTGGCCAGAACTGGAGCGAAGACTACGACTTCGACTTCGATGAGTTGTCGAGGCGAGTGTACATATTTTATAAGCCACCAAAAAAAAAAAAAAGGAGCAAACTTGGTCAACACCCATTCAAGTTTGCTGCCATTTGTTGTTTTTCATAAACTTTACACATTTTGCGCTCATTGGAGCGAAAGTTCGCTTCTGCAGTTTGCAGTTTGCATTTTGTTTTAATTTATTTTTTTTCTTTTTAAAGCTCATTAAGCGCATTTGCACGCTGCTGTGCATTGATTAACAATGGAAATAATAAAAATTAATCATATAATGAATTTATATTGAATTAATATTAAATTTAGTTGCCATTATCGTGTGGCCGGCAAAGTCAAAAAACAGCGTAAACGAAATTGATTAATTCCATCACGGGCTTGTGCACCAACGCTTTGCTGGATTAAAACATTGTGTTTATTTGTCGATAAAAATCATAAATAAATAATAAAATCGAAATGTAAATACGAAACAATTCCTGTAATTGCATATGACAGGCTAAATAATTGCCGTCTGACCCCAAAACTTGCAAAATATTTATTTCATTTACACTCAAAAATGGCTAATTTAAATCTTACTTATTTTCATCAATATTAGCCTGAAACTAAAGAAATTAAATTGTATTAAAAAGAGTCTTTAAAGAATATCTCTTTCATTGTTGCGCTCAAATAATATGTAATTGAGCGTTTTGTTACAGAATTATTTGCATAATAATAGTAATATTAATATCATTTTCCGTAGCTTTTTGTTCAATTTTATTTAACCATGTTTTATTTCATTATTTGTCCTTTGCTCTGGCTTATTGTGCCATCAGACGAGCCTGACTGGGGTATTCCTTCCCAGGAAATTCTGTATGCCCGAGTCTATGGGGAAGCCCATGGCATTGTCGCGAGCTCGCATTACACAATGGTGTGAATATTTAAATGGAATAAATGGAAAATTGCATTGCAAAAGGGGCATGGATAAGGGCATGGGCGTGGCTACGTGTCGCCTGGTATTTGCCTTTCACTTACATTATTCTTTCCCCAACAGATGGTGGGGAACCCTTCTTTATTTTGCATACCCTGGTTGACACATCCATACAGTACATATGACACACACATTTGTCTAGAGCGTATTCTTCGATGCATTCTCTATCCTGAAAGGAGCATACGTGATAGGGCATTAATAAAGGGATTTTCCAGGTACTTGCAGAAACTTTAAAAGACTATTGTTCAACAATAAATATTTGTAGTTCAAGAAAAAGAAAAATGCCACTAGTATCCCACTTTAAATAGAGACAAAGTGCATTAAACGATATACATGTTCTTCAAAGAAAATGCATTCCCTCCTGTAAATTTCTCTGGGTTTCCATTTCGATTTCGCATTTGCGCCACGCAAACTCATTCAAGTGGCATTATAAACTAAGTTAAGGCGTCAATTTCTTTGGTACCTTATTGCTTATTTGTTTGCAATTCCTTGTCGCAGCAAATCGAACTCCTGTCGTTGCCATATGCAAACCATTTTAAATGAAATTGCCAGGATCAGCTCAAGTTTACCAAGCTTAAAGGGTGTGAATTCAAGGGAAAACGACTTAGTAGTAGTTCAGTAGTTCTTAGAAGTTTGTTCAGACAAAGTTGGTATCCACGTATTAAAAATAAATTACATTATTGTAAGTCAAGTCCTTTAAAATCTTAAGCAGCTTACTTTTAATGCAAATTTTTTATTACTTAAATCGACACAAGCATTTGGCATTTGTCTGAGTGGCACACCCTCGGCAGACTTTGTCTCCGTCGGCAATTAGGATGCACATTAATCATACGCCACGTTGCCAATAAACTTGTTGAAGAGCGGCAGTTGAATCAGCGGCAGTTCAACGACATGAGCATTTTGCCTTGATCTCTTTCGAGGCAGTCTTGTGTTCTGTTGACTTTGCATTATCTTAGTTGTGGCCTGTTTGGGGCTTGGCACGTGTACGGAATAGGGACTGGGAATGTGTGCTGTGACATTTTGGTGAGCTGCGGCTGAAGTGCAGCTAATGGCATTGTTTGCCTTAACCTTTCCCTTGCCCCTAGCTCCCGTTCTGCGCCTCCCGCGATCACCAGATGCCTTGGAAAATTGCCTAATGCCAGGCATGCCAGCCAGTTGTTGGCCGACTGTCAGTTCGGTTTGGTACCGCGACAATGACGGACAAGGCCCGTTCCCAACTGCTTCGCTTCGGACTCGAAACTCACCGGATCCTCTTGCTGGAAGTCTTTCTTCTTGTTGTCCTGTGTACAGGATATGCTAACAGCTGTTGTCGCTGCTGCTTTGGTGAAAAATGTACTAAAGAACCATGTTGTGTCTGGTGCAGAAATATGAACGCACACTTTGAATATTTAAATAAATTTGTACGTTTACATTTACCATTTCTGGTGTGGTAGATAGCATATGATAGTATTCAGATTATTTTCGAATAAAAAGCAAAATAAAACTTTGAATTTTTGTTGAAATCAATCATAGCTGTCATAAAATGATATTACGAATCGCAAAAGCCAATAACTAAATGTGATGGACCCGTTAACTGCCCCGTCAATCATAAAATTTATATTTGAAAATCTGGAAAATTTCGATGGCAAATAATAGGGAATAATAAATATCAGATAAAAGCCAGGCCGGAGGCCAAGTAGTCATAATTGACAAATCAACAAGGCCCTCAGAACACACTTCATAATTCGCATGCAAGACACATTAATTCTGGACCTGGTCTTAGGTTAGACGCACCAACTTTTATTTTAAATAATATGCTATATTTTTAATAATGCTAATATTAATTGTAGAAGAGGCTTCAATTCGCGAAAGAATGGATGACGTGGAATGTTCAAACTGACACTCGGCTTAATGATTGGCGTTCTGTTGATTTTACTGATGAAAAACGTTTTAATTTAGATGGCCCGATGGCTTTCAATATTATTATCTCGATTTGCGAAAAGATGAGATGTATTTAGGACGCTACCACAGCCGAGAAGGTGGAGTAATAGTGTGGGAGCCATCACCTTTTATGGAACAATTGACTCGATTTGTATCGATCAGAAGATGAACGGCGATCGCTTTAAAACATTGTTGAGTCCGAATTTTCAAAATTAAATTATCTCTCTAGACCAATTCCTTGGATTTTTCAACAACACAATGCTCCTAAGACAACGCTCGAGTAGTAAAGTCGTTTATTTCGAGTCAAAACGTTAATATCATGACCTGGCCACCATATTCTCCAGATCTTAACGTAATTGAAAATGTTTGGGGCTGGCTAACGCGAAAGGTATACCAAGGAGGAAAGTAATACGAAGATAAGCGTGCAGCTATTAAACGTTCTTGGAGCGAGATTTCGTTGAAATACATAAATTCCCTGTATTATTCTATAAATATTATTTATGAAGTTATTACTAACAAAGGGTGTCTTTTTTTATTTCTAAAAAATCAAATATTAACACCAACTACAAATTTAAGATAATAACAAGAAAAGAAAGATAACTTCAGGCGGAGCCGCAGTTTATATACCCTCGCAGTTGAGTGGCAGTCCGCTAGGTGGCGACACGCATCTTATATTATTAGATATATATCGGATCGTATATAATCGGCCGATCCTTATGATAATTTCAGATAGGATTAGTTTGCCCAACGAAGTTATGGAAACGAAGTTATGGCATTCCCGATCTATCAGTTATATGGCAGCTATAGGATATTGTCAGACGATCCTATAGGATCCGATAGGATATAGTTGACAGACGGACATGCTTATATCGACTCAGCTGGTGATTCTGATCAAGAATATATATACTTTATTGGGTCGGAGATGTCTCCTTCACTGCGTTGCACACTTTCGACCAAAATTATAAAACCGACTGCAAGAATATACAAATATTATGTCTAAGTGCGTCTGTTCGGTTGACCAAGAAAAATGTACCTTATTTTAAGTTGCTTGAAGAAAATGTTTGAAAACGCAACTTATGTTAAATTTTCATAATATTTTGAATATTATAATTGAAGTATTATTAAATAAGCAAGGTTTTAGCATATTAACTTTCTTCCAATAATCATTAAAATAAAAAATATAAAACAAATTTGTTTGGAACACTGAGTGCGTCTAACCCAAGACCAGCTGTGTAGTATCCCACTTTAAATAGAGACAAAGTGCATTAGAAGATACACATGTCCTTAAAAAAAAATGGATTCCCTCCTCTAAATTTCTCGCGGTTTCCATTCCGATAATAATTACATTATTAAAGGTCAAGTCTTTTAACATCTTAAGTAGCTTACTTTTAATGGACATTTTTTATTTCTTAAATCGACTCAAGCATTTGGCATTTGTCTGAGTGGAACACACTCGGCAGACTTTGTCTCCGTCGGCAATTAGGATGCACATTAATCATACGCCACGTTGCCAATAAACTTGTTCAGTTGAATCAGCGGCAGTTCAACGACATGAGCATTTTGAGTCATTTGAGTGCTCACATGATGAATATTTCACAAAAATTCCATTTAAGTTATCTATGATTAGTAGACATTGTTCCGTCTTAATTAAAAACATGTAAAAACACCATATTTTCCTCCGTGCATTGCCTTAACCGCCTTGATCTCTTTCGAGGCAGTCTTGTGTTCTGTTGACTTTGCATTATCTTAGTTGTGGCCTGTTTGGGGCTTGGCACGTGTACGGAATAGGGACTGGGAATGTGTGCTGTGACATTTTGGTGAGCTGCGGCTGAAGTGCAGCTAATGGCTTTGTTTGCCGTAACCTTTCCCTTGCCCCCAACTCCCGTTCTGTGCCAGCCCGCGATGACGGATCGCCGTCTCCATATGCCTTGGAAAATTGCCTAATGCCAGGCATGCCAGCCAGTTGTTGGCCGACTGTCAGTTTGGTTTGGTACTGCGACAATGACAGACAAGGCCCGTTCCAAACTGTTTCGCTTCGGACTCGAAACTCACCGTATCCTCTTGCTGGTGGTCTTTCTTCTTGTTGTCCTGTGTGCAGGATATGCTAACAGCTGCTGTCGCTGCTGCTTTGGCGAAAAATGTACTGATCAACCATGTTGTGGCTGGTGCAGAAATATAAACGCACACTTTAAAATAACAAATTAATAAATGTTATAATTCGACATATACTATATCTATAATATTATTCAGATTATGTTGGAATAAAAAGCAAAATAAAACTATGAATTTTTGTTGAAATCAATCATAGCCAAAAACTAAATAGGATGAACCTGTTAACTACCCCCTCAATCATAAAATTTATATTTGAAAATCTGGAAAATTTCGATGGTAAATAATTGGGAATAATAAATATCAGATAAGAGCCAGGCCGGAGGACAAGTAGTAACAATTGACTAATCAACAAGGCCATGGCAGGCGAGCTTTTGTTACCAGGAACACACTTCATAATTCGCATGCAAGACACATCAATTCTGGGCCCGAAAGGCAAAAGGCTGACAAAGTGTTTTTCACCAATGAATAACCCACTCCAGTTGTACGGAGACTCTCCCAGCATGACGGTCGAGTGCCTGAGCATTTGAGTGGCTGGGGGTCTGAGTGTCTGAGTGACGGACTGACGGACTTCCTGACAGCCAATAAATGTCACTTTGGCCCGGCCGAGATGCATGAATACATCTGTCGACTCCCCAAGCAGGACCGCCCAGCAACTCTCCAAAGTGCCAGCTTATAAAGTCCTGCTGCTGTGTCGCCCAGATAATTGACAGCGATGTGACAAAGAAATTGAAACAGACAGTTGCCTAGAGGGGACTTTAAAGGTGGCTACCTTCGAATTACAATGCAATGGAGTTTGAAAATGCTAAGTGAAAGCGAAAATGAAAGTCGGATGTCCAAACTAAGTAGAAGTGGCCATTTGCAGACAATGTATGTTATGACCAGCCAAGACAAATAGTCGGTCCTTAACTTTCTCTCTAATTGCCACAAAAACAGGACAGCCATCAGAGGTCAGCGAAGTCAAAAGTCTAGACAGCCGACAAATGTTACTACACTTGCGATTCCCATTAAGCCAAGTTCCACTGCCATAATCTGGCCCATTAGGTCGGGCGGGGATGTGGCATGTGTGTGGATATGGTAAACCGTTTACCATACCATTCCGTAGCGTATTAAATCGGATTAACTGTGCATGCAAATGCCATTGGATGGATGAGATATGAATTTAATTCAGTGCCGCATAAAACACACGTCAAAAACTCATTTGGCAAACAGAGCTCGTACCGTGTAAGCGGACAGGATGTCGCAAGGATGCGGTGGGGTTAAAGAGGACCAAACTGGAAGCTGGTCGTCCAAATTGGACCATGGGAAAACCAAATATTAGCTCTGACAGAGCTGCAGAGCTTTTTTCAATTAAATTCACCGAATGCCCCTTCAATCGTGCATTAAAATGAAAATTTAATCACGGAAACCGGGTATGGCTGCGAAATGAATCGCATCCGCGACACAAGATGCTGAAGGAAGCTGCCACCGTATACGTATACGTATTGTGGGGAAATATGTAATTAAATTTTTCTTTTACTTTTCACCCAAGCTACCATGAACGTGTGTTTTTTCTTTTTTTTTTTTAATAGCATCAATGGGTATTTCAGGTGTTTCAATCTGTCAGTAGTTACTAAGCAACCGGCGCTCAAATTGCATTTGAATTTACCAGATAATCTGGAATTGTATGTAATAAATTGTAAAAAGCAAGCATAATAGGTAAGCTTAAATGGTGCTTAATATAGATATTTTATTCGACTAGGGCTGTAATTAAAACCCCCAAATATATATTAGGAACGCAATATAATGGGTAACAAACTAATGGGTAACATTTCATCGTTTCGTTGACATTATTTCGCCCACATTCTCGTTCATTATTTTAAAATTCGTATCACAAGTGTTGGATATATATTTGTTTATCGCTCGCCCCGACTTGCAGCCCGTTTTAAATGGCTGTGGAAGTCTTTGACCACACACCCATACTTCCAAAAGGCCGTGCCACACACGATTTTCCACGCTGCAGCTGGCCGTCGAATGAATGGAAATGAATGAATGAGGAATTTCACTTACCACCACCGACTTCCTTCATTCCCATATACTTCAGTATATGTATGTATGGCATCCACCCACTTCTCATCTCAATCCACATCCATCCGCATTCATGTCCACGACTGGAGCTTTCTTATCGCCGGTGTTCTGTGCCCGCTGCATTTATATTTAAATGTATTTAAACGACCGACAATTTGAGAGCATCGTCGTTGTCAGTGGCAGCGCTCCCTCATTTATAGTCTGACCAAGGATACTCCAGGGGGTGGGACTCGGTAGGATTCCGACTCGACTCCCCAGGGCAGCTGCAGTCCTGTCCCAGTTGTTTGTGCGTATACGCTTTGGCTTTGGCTGCTCGGGCCGAGATAAAAGTAAATATGTGGCATTGGTTGCGGCCGGGCGGTTTCATTTTGGCCGTAGTTCGGTTTTTGGCCAGGCCAGTGCTTGTTTTCCTCCGAAAATGCGTTCTAGCGTAATTTTTAATTTATTCGCGGCAGTCTTTTGCTCCACTGACAGCGGACATTCCTTCGGAGGCGAATGCCACTTAATTAGTATTTCGATAATATTTCCATTCATTATGGAAACCTAATTTAAAATTCTCGCAGCCATTGGGAGAGCATATATATTTTTTCTTCAAGGGTTGTACACTTTGAAACAGGAGATAAGTATTTTTAAATAAGAATATTATAAGAAACTCTAATAGGAGTAACTCTAGATAGAGAAGTTGGCTTTAAAACTATTTATTAAATTCCTATATAAGTTGAATCATTTTTGGTGGAATACCAGAGAAAATATTTTGTATCCCCTAAAGGTCTTCAAAACATCTTCCAGTGCATCCCCTTTTGTTGAAAAGTTTGGCACATTCGAAACTAATTTGCAGTGGCAATGGCGAATAAGTTTCTGCCAACTTTCGACACATCCTCCAACATTCCCGAGCAATTTGAAATGCGAATTTAATAATTTTGGGAGCGAGTGGATGTGAGTGGGTGCTCCAGTACTATGGAAACTAATTGCAAAATAAATACGAAAAATAGTAAATGCCAAAGCCAGCCACGAATATAATTAACTTTCTTAAAAGTAAATAGAATCTTGACTGAAAACTAAAGACAACAGCTGTTAATGAGTGGAGTTTCTGGCAAGTTTACTTTGCTGCCCTGCAGTCGCGTACTATCTTTCGGTTTTGTGTTGCAAGAAGTCATTGTTCCCTTGGCCACTTGAGCACTTGGGAAGCGAGAAACCCAGAAACCCGCTGGCTGCTCCGGCACTCCAAGCACTTGTAATTTACGCAGCTGCCAGTGGAATCGCTGCCGACTTCTCGGCTTTAGTTAATATTTGCCAAGTTTATGGTAAGAGGAAAAGTTTGAGGTTGAGCTTTGCCGCTCGCAAGTGGCCGCCAGTGATATGGGTGGAAATATTGATTCGCCGTGCCACAGAGCCAACTCCGCTGGAGTCAAGTCGGGACTTATTCCCAGACCCGTTGACGCTAACACCGCTTCTCGCAGACGTCGCGCCAATGTCGCTGTTGCTCTCCTCTATCCCGCCTGTCCTTGTCGCTCCTTTTCCAGATCCTGCTGCGGCGCCTGATCCCGCTCGTGGTTCCTGGTACTACTCCTGCTCAATGTCGCTTGCCATGGTCGTCGCCATGTCTACTGCCAACTACAGGGCGGAAACGGAAACCGTGGCAAGTGAAACGGATTTCTTGTTTCTGGCAAATATCGAACTTTAAATGCTCTAAATTCGTAAATGAATTTATGTTTTTAAGCACTAATAGTTCAAAAAGGTTATGCGAGGAACCATCGCATAAATTGAAAGGTTTAATTTTTTTACTTTTATTTTCTAGTAAACCATATTCCATTAAATCATCATCCTTTCAAAGCAATAAAGAGTATTCTGACCACAACAACACCCATCTCTAAGAATAACTCGCAGTTCTTAGCCCTCGTCACTGTTCCTTTTCCTGCACAGGCAAATGGTGGACATTTTTACGGTTTGGCAAGTGTCAGGCAGTGTTGTTGCCTTCAGAAACGGCAGGAAGGGAAACGCTGTCAGTCCAGTCCTAGACAAACATTTTATTTATCGTTTCCCTGAGGGCCGAGGAGCCAAGCCGCGAAAATTGCCAGGCTCGAATTCCTGTTCCATGAACTCCAAGAAAATCAACCAATGAAGCTCATCGGACAAAAGTGCACCAATTACAAGCGAAGAACAAAAGTCTCAAATATCCAAGTACAGAAAATACAATACAATATCTTCGAGTTTCTGTTATTGGGTTGAACATCTAAATGGAGTTTGGCCATGCACATGCTCCGGACATGCGGCAAACAATTCCATTTTGGAATTTTTCATAAAAATTATTTGGACGGATGGTATTCCTACGGCACCAGCTTTTATTATCATCACAGTTCGAATGACAAACAAAATGCCACAAAACTGTGTGCGAAATGCTACTGCAATAATGGCAGAAGAGGCAAACAGAAAATTAAAACCGAATGAAAATAATCGAAAATTGAATGGAAATATGAGGCATATTTCAATCTAGTTCTTTGGTTTTTGGAAAAATTCAATCAGCTCTAACTGGTTTCGTCTTTCTCAAACCCTGATTAAAAAACAATAATATATTATTGTATGTAGAGAACAGTAGTTTTCTTGCAATATTTATATATCAATTTTGAAGAAGCTCTCCAGGTTGTCCTTTCCAAGCAATACTAGAAAATTAAATCAAGAAATGTGAGCCGGTTTAAAGCCTGGCATTCCAGCACTTGCCGGAAAAACAATGAAACTCAAGACTCAAGTGCTGCAATGCTCTTATCGGAAAAGCAAAAGAGATACAACTCGACCCAAAGTGGAGGATGCTGAATGCGAAAGTTTTAAGCGTCTTTGCACGCATACAATTTCTCATGAGCAGCAAATACAATTGCACAATAAAAATGTTCAGAGCCCAGACGGGAATAAGAATTGGGATCGGACTGAGACAGGCAAGCGCCATGCAAAGAGCTTAAGCGTGGGATTTTAAGATCCTTTTAGGTTTTTCTTTTCCACTAAGAGCAGAAAACTGTTTTCCCCGGTCTCAAATATAAAGCGAAGGCAGAGGGAGAAATTGTCATAATGTCTGCCTTTGGACTCGCGTTTAAAAATGCTGGAGCACGCGCTCCTCCAACAGGGCCAGCAGCTGTCATTCCATTAATGTTTTTATGGTCCTCCGAACTGTTGCCGAAATGAGTCCATCGAAATTAAAGGTAAAGCGGCCAAACTTTGGCTATTAAACAAAAGGAAAAAAGGGAAAGTAGAGCGGAAACAATGGAATTGGCATTCATTTGATTAACTCTTTCAATGGCCAATTAAAAGTAACCCTTTCCAAGCCATCCTGAACCAAAAAAAAATACATTCTTATATTCAAAGCATATGGCTGACCTTTGCATCGACGCTCCTATATATATTCTTCACTTTTTATTGAGTCAACTATAAAACAGCGAATGGTAAATAAATTTTAATTTTACTTCTCGTAAATACATAATTTAAGGGCACCATCGGCTACACAATGTGGTGCGGGGATTTGCAAAGGACAAAGTCAAGCTAAGCCATAAAAATGTGTATGGCAAATAAATTTTAAGTGAAATACTTGTAAATGAAAACAAATGTAGCTCACACATAAAACTCACAACAAAGGGAAAAAGCAAAAGCAAGAGCGGTGGAAGGACAATGGCTATGGGCCACAAAACTCGATATTACGTATACGCCATGTTCATGTACAACTGTGTGTAATAAATATTGCAAGGACACATCCACGCACACACACTCTAACAACAAGATCGCCAAGGACACTACTGAAATGGGTAATGTTTGTCTTTGGCTAAAAATTCGCCATAAATTCGGGCCCTCTGGCATAGGCCCAGAAAAAGCGATAAATATCGAAAATCAACTAAAAATGCCCCACAATACTTTATTCAATTGCGGCCAAATGTGAGGCGGATGAGGAGAATGTTTTTAATTGATATGCGGCATGGGTCAGTTCGCTTTCGAAAATACCACCAAACATAAATTTGCCGCTTGTATAATTTATGCTAAAATAAACACAAATTAATTTCATATTATTATTGCTTAGTTGGCCGCTAGACAAAATCCAATTCCCATGCACAAACAGAATAATAGAAAAATGCTGAGAACTACACAATAAAAAAACTGGCAAATAAAAATTACCACGATTGCAGCACAGATATGCTTAAATTACATTGTCAGAAATAATTTATTCTCGATAGTGAGGTTTTTTGTTAAAATGAAATGCAATTGGCAATATTAGACTCGAGCACGCTTCAATCTATCTTCGAATTAATTTTTCAACTAATTGGTCCACTTGAGGAACACTTGTTTTAAATGCAACAATTCCTAATTCACCATCGGGTATTAATTTAATGAAATATTTATTGTGATACAAATTGGAATCACTCGTTTCTAATTACAACCGCAAACAGTATCAGTAGAGTTTTCGGCCAACAAATCCAAAGGAAACAGGTTGCGAAAAATAATAAACATAAATGTAAATAAATATTTCATATGCTACGTTGCCATTAACAGCTGTCGTCTTTGATATGAGCATCAATACCAATGAATATTCAAATAACAAACTTTAATCAATGCATTTTTAGTCGCAATCCATTGCCAATCCAATATATATATATTTTTGTGTAAATATATTCCGAATGCTGCTGCCTCCGACCGCAGACGGACATAAATTCCATTTGTGTGACAGGTGAGCTCATCCTGGGGAGCCGACCGCAAAAGCGACAAAAGCAAACGTTTATCACAAATGTTTTGCAAAATGATTTAGAAAAATATTCATTCGTTTTAGTGTTACTAACCACAACACCGAAGATATGAAATGGTTTATCATTTTATTTAAATAAATTAGTTTTCCATATATTTTACAAAAACTAATGTATTTAAAACCTACAGCTGACAATCCTTTAAACCTTCCTTTATTAGAAAAAGGCAAGAAAAATGTTTCATTTTTTATTAAAAAAAAAAATTAAATTAGTTATAAAATATGGTGGCAAGTCCCTGGAATCCAAATCATAATGGGGGCACATTAACCGACACGTTCTCTCCATCATTTGCATGCCACAAGCGGCCGGGCCAGGGATACAGAAAAAGGAGGAAGGAAAATAAGAGGGAAAAATAGTGAAATGGGAAAATCACAGGACACGGGAAAAGGAGTGGGAGTTCGGGGTGGAGCAGCAGGATATCCTGTCACGTTTTCAGATGACTTGACTGCTCCACGCCGAGGGAGTGTGTGCCGAGTACTTAACCGTTCAAGTTGCTCCGACTTTGCCTCTGGACTCCGAGCCTCCCCCACCCGGCCCGGCCCGGCTGACTCCGTCAACGACTCCGGCTCCTTGCCAGCCCCGGATCCGGCTTACGACCACTGTCGTCAATGTCTGCGGCTGTTGGCTGCCATGTCTAGGTTATGCTCGCCTTGTAGTGGTGTGAAAATTAAAGGAATTCCGTTATTATTTTGCCATTTTAGTATTTTTTTTCACTTTTTTGTTTTCTTCATGCCACGCCCACATCTTTGCCCTGTTTGTGCATATTTTGTAGAGCACTTCGTTGCAAATTATGTCGGCGCAGCGAAAGCAAATGCTGCATATGCATGTGGCATGTGGCATGGAGCTAGCAGGGGGCAGGGGGCCATGTCACAAGTGCTTAGCAGACTCGTGACAGTTTCTTCTGCATAAACAACAGCACCACTGGAGGTGGGACATGGGTGGAGCAACGTGCAAGTAATTTGCAAAGTGAAGTTGCAAGTTGCAGCGCGGTGGTGCAGCTTGCTGCACGATGTCTTTTGCCGGCAGCTCATTATGTGGCGGCTTTTGTGCGGCTTTGATATATGATTATGACGCACTGGTCTGGCAAAAAAAAATGTATATGAAAGAACTGGTAGTTCGGCTCCGAGGATGAAAGACGTCTAATATCTTTTCAGTGAGATTTCGATTAAACAGGTAGAAATTTAAAAGATTTTAAAAACGTATGGTATCCTGATGTTAAGTAATCTGACAAAAATAGAGACATCCTTGCCACTCAACTGAGACCACCGTCAAACATTAATAGACACAATCAGTCTACAGAGATTTGTGGACAAAAAATGACTACCTGCGGTTAGAAGCAGGAAATCGTCAGGCTTTGGGAGAGGACATGCGGGCTGCCGGCTGCAGGCTGCAGGCCAATCGAAAAATGTCACCCGAAAATTGGAGGACTGAGCCGGGCTAAGCCTCCGCGGCTTCTCGGCGTCTAGACGGCATTTGTCATGAGACTAGAGATACATTTGTTTGACTGCGGTCGGGCGAGGAATTCGAGAAACTTTTACCGACTTTAAGGCTCATAATCGGGACCACCTTTGACCCCTTTGAGCCCAGGGCCAGGACATTATTTGCACACGCTGCCGGGGCTAATTGCGTCGGAGCCGTGACTCGGATCATTAGTGTGGAGCGGGGATGGGGGATATTGGTAGTTGATTTAAAATCAAAATGGCCGGGCCATAATCGTAATTAGGGGGGGGCCTAAAATGGGGTTAAAGTGCAGGTGGCAATAATTGAAAAACTTTGGGCCAGCCTACTAATTAAAAGTTTTCCAGCCGAGTCATAATCAGGAGCCGGAAAACAGAAAACGGCTCCTCAACCAGGAACCAAGAACTGTACTGGGAATTGAAGTTTATTAAGATTATTAGGAAGCTGCCAGTCGGCCATTGTGCGGCTGATGTTCATGACTTGCGTTTATTAAATTAAAAGTTTTTGGCCCTGGCTGTTAACACGATTAGGCCAAGGACACGGCCCGAATGTGGGCGTGGCCGAGTGGGATAGAGTGACGCCTGACTTATGGCCACTATTTGCGGCAGGACGAATATTGATTGTCGGCAGGGACAAGGGCGATTTGCAACAGAATCCAGGGAGAAGCCACCGTCGTGGCGTGCCACCCAGGCATTTCATTGTCTCTGATGACATTGGATAACTGCAGTTCAATGCCTAAGTTGGTAAGGGCTTGCCTTTAATCTCCCAGGGAGAAGTTCTTCTGCTGCTGCTGCTTGTGGCATGACTGCTAATGAAATTGTGCATTCAATCGAGTGGAACGATGGGAAAAGTCAATAAAATTGATGTAGCACAGAGAGGAGGAGGGAGGACAAGGCGTTGCCAGAAAATGCACTCAAAAGAGTGGAAAATCAGGAGAGATTTAGGTACATATATATATATGGAATATATAGATAGAGAAAGGAGATGGTGGGACTGCACTGCCAAATGAACTTGCTGGCACAAAATGGAAATTGTTGATGGGGAGAACTCAGAATGCAAAAAGCGCAAAATGCCAAACTATTTCGGAATTTCAGTAGTTCAGCAGCGAGCAGCGAAGCAATTGCAATCAGCCACGGAGGAGGAGGAAATTAAACTAATATCAAGTATGCGACCCGTAAGCCAACGATGCTTGAAGCCGCAAAATGTTTATAGCCAAAAATCAGCAATTTATCCGTCAGTTCCGCCGCCAGTTCATTTTAAATTTATCTCCAATATTTTGTGTGAGTCCAAGTGAGTAGAATATTTGAGCTGTCTCTTGTTTAATATTTAAAGCCACTTTACTAACTTTAGGCAACACAATACATTCCTCCGTCCATTATGTTCGCCCCTTTATTTTTCTTGGACATATTTTTTTGTAAGAAATTTGAAGGATGGCCAAATAGAAGGCGCCGTGGTGACCCAACTCAACCATGCCAATGGCTTGCACAATCGGGAAAAACGGCAAGTGCACTTAGCTAATAAATCTTTAATGCTGCCAACATTTTCTGCAATGGCGGGCATTCGTTTCAAGGTTGTCCTTTCAAGTGGCAACTAGACGGGGAAAGAGGCATTCCCACCAGAAGGAAAGCGCGAGTGCTGTCAAAAATTTTTCTTGAATAATTTGTGTGCTATTCGGTGGCAGTTATTTTCCAACCAATTCTACTTTTTTCCTGCTTCTAGAGCTAACCTTCGTCAGTAAGCCAATTATGGTATTAAAAAAGCGTAAAGATGGCAGGCATTAAAAATGGGCACAAGTTCAGGAGGTTAGAACAGGGGTGGGCAGTGTGGTGGTGGATAGCAAGGTCGGGTCAGCAGTCAACTGCATTTAGATGTAAATTGAAATTAATTTCCTTCACAGAATGACCAACCTGACCTGGTTACAGCCACCTGATGTGGGTTTCTGTGGTACAATTCGGAATGGAAAATAACCTATATCCTTTGAAAGGTGATTCAATGGACCGACATTCTGACACTTGACATCAGCAATAGAAGGCGGCGTTAAATTCAATTCGAATTTAGTATATTTGACTTTCAAATAAGCAATGGAAGTAGCTCTACATTGAGGAGAAGGAAGGGACACCAACAGGCTGCGACGGTAAATCCCTCGGCTTGAAAAAGCCACTTGAAGTTAACTCCAGGCTTCCCGTTCTAATAACCCTAAGTGCTTTCAACTTTCAAATTGAAAAGTCAACAGACAGCATTGCAAAATAGCTAAAGTCGAGCACACGAAAAATAGGTGTAGGCAGTAGCCGCGGGACAGGGGTGCAGGTGTATGGCGCGACTTGAAATTACAAAAGATTAAAAAGCGAAATATAAATATTTATCTGCGGTGCTGGCTTCAGTTGAAGTTGACACTAGAAGCGGCCGGATACGGCAGGAAACGGCATACAAAGTAGTGGCGCCGGAATATGGCCAAAGGACTTGCGGGCCTTTGTGGCCTGGCCGACGATCTGGACGCTACTCTCTGAGCTCATGTAAATCCATTTTAATTAATTCGGGACAAAGGTTACTTCCCCAGCATAATAATGAAGCTAAAGAGGACGGGGTACATTGGGTTAAGGAGTCCGAGTCCCTTAGCCAAAGACCCTTAGGTGCGGCTGGATTCTGAAAAAGGATTTGCATTTCATTTCAAGTGGATGAATGAATCTGAATTGTCGCTTCCACTCCAGCATCAGCTTCTGCTTCAGCTTGACTGATGCTACAAATGAAAACTGTACTCTGCGATTAAAATAAATAGTAGACAGAGTCAAATTCAAGTCACTGCTCGATCAAAAATAGCAAATTTTATTACATCAAATTGAAATGGCAAATGGGATTTGAATATTGATTGCAGCTTAGTCCCGTTGAAATCGTTTCTATTTGCATATTGCTTTTTGGCAAGGACACCAAAACTTTTCAAGCTTCGCAGACAACTTATCCGCTTTTGGCCCCGACAATACTGCGTAAATCAGCTTACCGAAATTACAGGCCACTCGGGCGTATGCTCGATGTGGCAGGCCCCCAAGCCTCTCCCGCCCACCTCCCCCGGGGCAGTGTCTTTAAGACCCGGACTTTGCAGCTGTGATATCAAAATCTGCACTTGCCTAACTACATTATGCTGCTTGTGCAAATAAAATAAAATTTCAGGTCCTGCAGCAAGCGGTCTACAAAGGAAAAAAACAAAAAACAAGGTACTGGGGAAAGTGTAGACTATAAGATACCCTTTGACACAAAGAGTACAACCAATATTTGAATAATTGGATAAGATTAACCTTTATTTCCAATAAACTTAAATAATACTTAAAGCATTCGATTTTATTGGTATACCCATTAATTCACTTTAAAGGCAACTGCCAACTCTGTGCCCATAAAAGTTTTTGGTCTAGTTGAAACGGCCTAAACCGATTGGTCTTTTTTACTCCTTTGCCAGATTGCAGCAATTTAGACCGGGCCAGACCGGGCCGGGCTCATAACAGTTGGCCCGGACGAGCCCATCATTTATGCCTTTGAGCGCATAATTGCCTTTAATTAAGGTGTATTGCCGGCTCCTGGCAAAGAGAACCCAAACAAAAATTCGATATCGGAGCGATGGAGGATGTCGTCCTGATCAGGGCCTGCAAATTGCCAACCGGACTGCTGCTTAGTCCGGTTGCTGCATCGGCAAATTTCATCCAATTCGGGCCAAGTGTCTTTGAAAGCTGTCATTAAACGCCAATCTGAAAATTGACAGTCTGCCAGTTACCCGCAACGAGCACCCAAAAGGGCTTGTCGTTTACCTCAAATTACTTCACATTTTAAACGAGTGCATCAAATATTAAACGATTCATTTCAGATGGAGATTTGAATTAATTATTTTTCAGAAATTCTCATGTGCATTCTAAATTCATTTTCAGCGGCTTTAGGTTTGAAAAGGAAATTTTTGCCAGGACTCTGCCGTTTCTCTGCTGTTTTCATATGTAAATACCTGTCTTCAGGCTAAGCACGGCCAGGATAATCAGACACACATACACGTACTTGGAAATGAAGGACAGGAGAAGCTTTGTTTGTTAATTAAGAGGCAGAAACAAAGTCGTATAGAAGACAAGAACAACATAAGTAGAAAGGTGAAACAACAAAGGTGAAAGAAACAAAGCATGGAAGACAAAAGCAGGTAAAATAAGAGAATATTTTAATACTCTTGTTAGCTAAAAAAAATATAATATAAAAGTTATAGGAAATATACAACAAAAAACATTAAAACAGCCTTTTAACTTAAAATTTGTTTATTATTTTTAAATAATATACTGTTTTGATTTTATAGATCTGTCGATTCTCCATTTAATGAGGAAATTCAATTTCATTGTCACGAATATGGAGGTGCATCGCTACTGGCATCGCATTCGCCCACGCAATCGGAAAAATTACACATACGCCCCGTGAACACGTGTGAATGTACGGCAAACGTGTCTGGGAATCTGTTGTGGAGTAGCAAGCCCATCACTTAAAGTAAAAGCAGTTCGGGAAACACGGCTGAATTTATTAATGTATGCGCAACGCGTTTTCCATGGCCACTGAAGCGTCCAGAAATGTCTGATGGTTTCTGGACATGTATTTATGTAGGAGGATGTACGAGGTACACGCCATATATCCGAGCCCTCGAGCCAAATGTATAATTATGGCAGTTCGTGTTCGTATTTGTGGTTGCCACAAGGCGGGAATAAATTGCAAAGGCTACAGACAGAGAACTGGCTTTGGGCTGGATTAAAAATCGAGTTAATTTTATGAAAAACTTATCTGTTAAGTTGCATAGCTTTTAACTTTCAACAAAAAATGTCATAAGGAAGCCTTGAAAAGAATTTCCACTTTCCGACAACATTCTCTTCTTATGCACCAATATCCTTTCCCACCAGAAGCAGTGAATGCATATGCAAATTCGATTTTTTCGCAAAAGCCACACATATGTATGTATTTGCATGCCTCCACATGCCTTTCGTCCCCAGATCCTGCATCCATTTTTATCCTCTTCTTTGGAAATGGAGGATGTTCCGGGTGCCTCCTCCGACTTTGCCAGTAAACATCTTCTTTATCTAACCCGTTTTTTTCTGTAGCTCTTCTTCGTCCCGGCGCAATTTTCGGTTTTAAGTAGAGCGGAAAATTAAAAACAAATTTGCCACAAATTTCATGTTTTCACTTTATTCTTCTGCCTTGCCGTGCAATTCTCAGCCCGTTGCATTTTTTGTTACCTTTTCATTTGCCGCTTTTCACCTGCAAATTGGATTTCTTTGGGGTTGACTTTTTAAGCTATTGTTGATAGTTGGCATATATTTAAATTTTGGTAAGCTCTGGTGAACAAATGGACGACTAGCTAAACTAGAAAAGTGTTTATAGACCTGATTGATGGCGTGACTTCATGGTGTTTGCTTGTTTCGCAATAACATATAATGTAGTTAATAAAAGATACCACTTTTTATACCCTGAACTGAATTAAACTCAGACATGCTATTGAATCCTATTCGACAGCAGATGATTGGACTCCCACAGTTCCCATTTATTCCTTATATCCAACATAACTTAAAACTCAAACTTGGTTGAAACATGCAGCCACTGGCATCGCCTTTGAACCCATTTGAATGGTTCGTGCCTGGGGCAAGTTACCTTTAAAAATGGAAATGGAAGCAGCTCGGTGGCACGCTCGCCTCATTGCGCATTCATACAAGGACATTTAAAGCAATTACGCCCCCGAGTATTATTCAACTGCAACTTGCTGACGACGTCTAAGCCAGAGAAAAACAAAAGTGACTGGAGCTCCAGTTTCGCACCGAGTTCGAGTTCCATTTTCAGACAGTCTGTGGGTCTGAGTCAGCAGAAAGTCGATCTGGCAGTCTAACATGCCGCAGAGGCACCAGAGCAGAAATAACTTGAAAAGGGAGTAGGAACAGTTCGGAGGGATGACGGGGATGTGCTGCAGGAGACAATAACATTTAAATGATTTTAATGGCAGCTGTTCGATTTTATTGACTTACGTCCGTCGAGGACTAGTCTGCCTCCCAAGTTTTTCTTCGAAAGGAGGAACGAACGATTTCTGGGGGGCCATTGTGTGAAAGCGTTATTTGCTAACCGAGAGTAATCAGTGGCCTGAGCTCGAGGTGGTCTCATAATCATAAAAATTATTGTTACTAGCGGCAAAATCTATGTCATTGGGTTGGAAATCCCCCGCCCAAAACACCCGGCGGCCATTGAATTGCCCAGCCAAGCGAAAGTTTCTTCACTGAGAATGCAATGAAAATATCTGAGAGTCAAGCAAAATGCTTGCGGCGCACCAAGATAATCAAGATTTCGCTGCAGCACAATGTTGTCCCTATGTACTTGATTTTATTTTATTTTCCAGCTCAAATATTTACTCGTATATGCTTTTAACCGGCTTTGGAAGGCAATTTGGACCAACAATTTTTTGTAATCGATAAATAAGGGAACGGGCCAAAGCGACAAAGAGATTTTAAATCGGAATATATAGGCGTCAGTGTTTACTTTATTTTTTTATTACATTTCATATTTTTTTTTTTTCGCTCTCCATCTGTCAAAGAGCATTTTCTGTTTTTGTTCGCCGCCTTTATTTACCCAAAAACAAATATTGATTAAATTATGAGCCCAGCGAGCAGTTTAAAAGCGACCTGTTTTTTATCCCAGCGAAATCCAATTGACAATCCAGCGATTTTGATTTAAATAAATAAAAATATGTTGCATAAATAAATGGGGTTGCTCGCAAAAAGGGGTGGCAAGCGTCGAAAAAAGTATGCGACTGAAATCCAAATGCCAGCGGCTATCATTACGTTGTGAGTTTTAAGCAAACAATAAAAAAAAAAGTGGAGATAAATTTATTGGAAAAATTGTTGGATTAAGGGCTTCGCTGGGAAAGGTAAATTGAGCCAAGCATAAATACTAGATGTGTGAATGACTCTGAATAATAAGAAGCTATTAGTTTAATTAATAAAAAGCTATATCCTGTAGCCCAAAAATGAATACCTCCTCGTGTCAGTCAAAAAATATTTCCTTTCCGGGAATGTCAGTGAGCTGGTTACATAAAACGCTCCTCGTAATTTCACAGTCAATTTAAAATTAATACGCGCCTGTCATCCTGCCGCTTGCAGCTTGCCGCCTGCCTTCTGCCGCCTACCGCCTGTCGGCTTCGGAGAACCGACAAACGTCTTTGCAAATGCAAATTGCATTTTGTCATAATCCGAAATGCAGCTGAGGAAGGAGCAATCTCGGCTCTGGGGCGGGGCGAGAGGCTTTGGCAGGATAACAGGCGGAGTGGCAGCCTGGCTGCAAGGATGTCTGGCTCACATAGGTGCAAACAACCTTCAGCTGGGATAACTGTCTTGGACGTAGGACCTGCCGCCAGCCCCCCAGAATCTCAGGATATGTATATCTCTAAGTGTGTGTGTGTGTGTGTGTGAGTTTGTTGTTTGCATGGTGTCTATGTGCAATGTAGTGTGCAAAACCTCAGCTGCGTGTCAAAAGCAGCCCCGACAAAAAGGGCGGGGAATGACTTTGTTTGCAGTTGAGTTTAATTAAAAACGGATCTAACATTGGAGCTCAGGCTCTGGCTGAGGCTGAGCTCGGCTCGGTTCGGAGCTTCGAGCCTCTCGCATGGCAGGCTTGTTTGCAAGTTTAATTGAAGCGTACCAAGTTGACATCGGAACAAATTTTCGGCACACACGAGAAGGAATGGAAAATTAATTTTATTCAACTTTCCCGGGCTACATAATTAATTGAAGAATGTGCCCCACTCGAGGAACAGTGCTGGCAATGGGGCACAATAATTTAACAATAGCAATGCAATTTCCATTTGTAAAATATTACCTCTCAAAAAAAAAAAAGAGAAAAGAAATCAAGTATTTTCCTCTTAAATAATTTCATTTTAAATATGGCTCAAAGGGGTGAACTTACCCATTTACAAATAGCATGTGATTACTTCGGAAATGCGTGAAAATAAATTAAAATCTGTGTGCAGCTGTTTACCTTTCTCGCCAAAGTGCAAAAAGTGTAAGCCCGAAGTGGTAAATAAGTCAAATTGATTGAGACTCGGTAATTACGCGAAATGCGTTTTCATTACTGCGGTCTTAATTGCCACATGCGAGGTAAACAGTATTTTCATATTTTAACACGCGCCTGTTGTGGCATTATGAATTAATTTTTATGGCCATGTTCATTCGAACTTTGTTTTATACACTCAGTTTTAAATTAATTCATAAGACAGTTTATGCATAAAAATAAAATTGAATATCAGACGCAGTGATTCATTTCGATCGATTTCTTCCAATTAAACTTTGGCCAAGATCAAACACAATTAACAAGTCATTTGAAACGGAAATCTACCGCCCCTTTGAGCCATCAATTTTGGAAAAGGACTTTCCCCCAAAGGAGATGCCGCCTCTCCAGACCTCTGGCCAAAACAGATGACAAGGAGTGGGGGTGCAACTTGAAATGCAGCTGCAGCTGGGAAGCAAACACTTTGGCAATTTGACTTTTGGTCAACAGTGTCAACAGCATCGCACAGGCACACACTCACAGGACTCGCTAGCACAGGACATAGTGGCCCCAATACTGGGTACATTCATTAATTTTCACCACAAATTTTTGCAATTAAAGTTTGCTGTTTGTTTATCTGTTTCGACTGGCATGAAAATCAAGCGCCATGAACACGAAGTCAATAAAACTTTTGGCGCTACTTAATGCGAATTTATAGTGTAAACATAAACACACATAGACGTGGTGGCGAGTCCTGGGTAAGGACATGGACTGCTGTTGCTGCTGCTGCTGCTGTGGCTACGGCTGCTACTACAGCTCCTTCTGCTCCGCTGTTGACAAAAACGACAAAATTGTGTTACCAACAATTGCATAACAATCATTTCAAGTTTTCCAGCAGAATTGTACAAAAAAGTTTTTATTGTTATTATGAAAACTACAACAGCAGTGGCTGGCAGCTTTGGCTTGACTTTGTGTGGGTGTCCACGGGTTTTTGGGGTCTGCGGTATAAATATGTTAGTATGTATTCTATATCTATATATATATATATATTTATATATATATATATGTGTGTAGACAAAATGGCCGCACATCCTTTTGCCGGCGCTCATTTTGGCACCCTGAGAACAAGCAAAAACCAAAAACGACAATGGACAACCCAGAAACGTTCGCATAACTATGCAAAATTGTTGTCATTGTCATTGTCTTTCGCTTTGTTTTGTTTAGCTTTTGATTTTACCCGCTAGTTGAATTGGTATGTGTGTGTGTGTGTGTATCTGTGTATAAGGATAACTATTTTTGTGGGTGTGTGCATATGACTTTGCTTGGAGGTCGCCAGTTTGAAAGTTTGAGGCTTGGGGGAGTGCGTCAATTGCGGTCCGTTTTGCGGTTTCCGTTTGTTTCTTGCAATTCCGTTCGCTTTTTTGGCCACTGCCGTTTTCCATTGCGGATGCGGATACGGATACGGATGCCAATGCGGATGTCTGCCATTCAGTCCAACAACTTGCCCATTTCTGACTCCATGCTACTTTTACAACTATAAAGACAACTGCCCATCCCACCGCGAATGTTGATGATTTTTTAATTGCCCATTCTTCAGACTGACTATATACTCCACAGCTATATACCTGAACGGAATTTCTAAAATCTTCAAAAGTTCCCATTTTTTCCTTCCTGTTCTCGCATTACTTGGTCAACAAGGCTTCCGTGATCCAATTTAGACCTTCAAAGCCCCAGTTTTCGTAAAATTTGAAATGTTAAAATTTCGAAGAAATAAAACTTAAAATTTTCTGCTTTGTGTATTTTAATTTGGATTCAAGGAAATAGCAACTCTGATTCATAAATGGTATCCCTTTTTTAAATCAGATAAGAAATTTCCGAGATATTGTGTTCAAAGTGGCTGTTAAAAGTTTAGAATTTAAAATCCAAAAACTCAAGCTTTCTTGAAAACTCAATTCTTGTAATATATATATATATATATTTATTTATATATATATTTTTCCGTTACAGCCAATTACATAGTTTATTCTTATTAAATTAAGCGCCAATTAAAAGTATGGATTGATTTAAATTAAACCAAAATTTGTTTCCCATTCTGTGCCGTAGTAAGAACCACAACTGGGTTTTCGATCTATTTATCAAGTAGCAATATCTCAATCTATCCTACTGGATCCTATCTGGATTTGGATTTGGTTTCTACCTTTGCCGTTTCCATGCCAAAGTGGCTTTCGATATCCACAATGATACTGGAGATGCGGCTGATGGGGTGGTGAGTGCAATGATTTCGATAGTCGGTTTTCGCCAAAGGGGCCATAACAGTTCGCTGCACTTTGTGGCTAATGGAAATTGCGTATTTGGCTCGTACTCGGGCTTAATTATGTGCGTGGCCCCTGAATATGCAATGGCAAGTTTTTGCATTGGCACAGCACAGCATCTGCTTTCGATTCCAGACAAGAAGATTGACGGTTTTTGGGAGGGAATTTGCGGCGGAATGCAGTGGAGGGAGGTGTCGTGGCGTATTGAGGCTATGACAGTCGGTCGGGCGATTTATTGGCATTATGAGAGCAGCTGACGTTCATTGGTAGGGAGAATTATGCATGCGCCTCAAGCTGACCGACTGGCAGAGGGCACTGTGAGAAAAATTCAATAAAGACTTCTAAGGAGAGGTTTTAAGAATGTTAAAAATAAATAGTATAACCCTTCACGAATAGTATTTTTATCAAAAACCCAATATCAATACATCGTAAGATGCAATTTCTTCAAGTGTAATAACCAAGTCAGTTAGTGGCATGGCTGATTGGCCATCCGGTCGGCTACGCAATGCCGCCTGTTACCAGAGTCATAGCTGTTTAGCGTAATTGAATTACCAATTTTCCGTTCACGGTCTCTAATTTATGTTTATTAATGCGGGTCGAAGGAGCATCCAGCCCAGCCCCGCCAACTTTAAGTCCATGACCTCGCCGTCTCCTTAGTATTTTAGTGGCTTTGTCTGGCTGCAAGAAAAGTTCAAGAATTTGTATATCCTGAGGGGCAACAGAAATCGGAAAATATGGGCAAAAAGTTGAACCAACTCGATTGCAAGTCAGGTGGGGAGCAAAACCGAATGCGAATGCAGTCTAAACTTCACAAATAACAACAGGAAAATGCTCGGCGAAGGCAAAGCCCTCTTCCACAAAGCGAGTAAAGAGCAAAAAGCAGCCGCACAAATATTTATAGAAATTTGAAGCAACAAAAAACTCTGGCCAAGGAAAGAAATTGAAAGCTCAAAATGCACACAAGCGTAAAAAGAATAAAAAAAAATAAGGAGTGAAAAGCTCAGGAAAATATTTTAGAAGTCATCAAAAGAAGTTCGAATACCCTAAGTACAGAGAATATAGAAAAAATTGTGGAAGGAAAAATGAAATTTTTAAATGTGCATTTCAATAATCTTTTAATGCTTTAAAGGTTGCAAAAAAAGTTAGGTTTCCAGAAACTAAAGCCTAACGGCTTCCAAGTACTTTAAACTATTTCCTTTAAAAAAATATCACACACTTTTTAAAATCCGATTTCTTCTTGATATAAGAAACCACTAGACTTTTCAAAAATTCCTGGAAACCCTTTAGATTGTGTCCCTAGTCATGCAGAACAAAGTCAATGGCAGCCTGGCTTTTGTGGTGGCAATCCTAATGGATTTCTTGGCATAATTAACCCATGCCGCCCCATTTCCCTCCTCCCATCTTCGCAACAACAACGGCAAGACGAAGGTCAGCTATAGGGATGGCGAAAGTGTTGATGGTTTTTCGGCAAAAATGCCAAAGGCAGTGCCAAAAATTGTATATATATTTAAGCCAAGTCATGCGTGGCAATTTCCAGCTGCCCCTGCAAGAACAATATACGGCCCACAAACACCAAAATAAAATAAATATAATAAAATAAATTTTATACTGCATATCCTGTAGAGAAAGGGGGAAAGAAATCGGATTCTTCGACTCAATGACACTTCTCATGCGTGGCAATTTATGTGGATCCGGGTTATACAATATATCCTCGAATATAATTTGCTCCGTCGGAACTTTAAACTATTTGCAGTCGAGGCGAAAGTCGCTCTGGCACATAAATCATTTCCCCAAAGCATTTATGTATGTTATTTATACAATCTTTCCTAGTATAACATTTTAGATCAGAAATCGCCGGGGAGATGTCGCCGCAATAGTGCCGACTGCCATGCTGCCATAGAAAATCCATAAAGAGCCGGAGCACTCGTATCTGTTTCAATTTGCATATCTTTGATTTGCCAGCTAGTGTCTCTTGTCCAGGACTACATACTCTTCAGTTTGGTTGTTTTTCTGCCAACAGCCCAAATCCCCAAGGACATACACTCACACACACACACACACACACACACAAGGACGCATGGAAAACGACATAACAATGCCACAAAATCTGCCACGCCTCCTTCGGCTCGTTTTCGGTCTTTAGGTCCTGCGGATTCTGCGGGCTCACGCTTTGGGCTCAGGGCTCAAGGCTCAAGGCTCCGGACCAAGGGTCCTGAGAAGCCCAAGGCTCTCGGGTTTTGGCTTTGCAGCCAATATTCCCACTAATACGTAGAAACCATTTCATTTTACGTTTGACTAATAGAAAGGATTCATTATGAATTATACATATGCCTTAGCCCTCGTGTGTGTGTGGGTGTGTGTCCTAAGCCCCTGCCATGCGTGTCATGCGTGTCCTGGATAAATTTGTTTTTGCCTAGATACTCCTTCCTCCTTTGAAACATTACGCAGCTGGCAGGACGTGTGGTAATTTTTTTTGGCCAAGTCCCTGGCTGGCAGTTTTCTGCGGTTAATTTTCAGCGGAGATTTGCTCGAGCCTCCGGCTTGATTAGAATTGATGAAGTTGATGTGGCCAAGTGTCAAGGGTTGTGTCCTTTGGTCCCTTGCCCTTTCGCGTTTATTATTTACAAGCCCGGCCTGCCTGTGCTGCCTGGGCATTGTATGATGACTGTTGTGGCACATTCGGTACTTTATGGGAGTAAACGTTGCTGGCCAATTTGATTGAAAAGGAAAATGTATATCATAAAACAAGATATTTCTGGCAACAGTAGTTTGAGTTTGAAAACCTTTACCTTTTATTGAAGAGAAATTTTAATAAAGACACATTTAATTCCATTTGAAACTTAAATCAAATGTGAGACTGACATGAAACATAAAGCCTATTTGGGTTAAACCTTTACAGAAATAGAATCGAAATCCAGTGAAGCAACAGCTGGTGAAATATATTCAAAATTACTTGCAAGATTACTTCCCAGAATTAATTCGCCTTTTGAATATTCCGCTTTATTAATTCGGGACATCCATTCATGTGTCACCCAGTTTATTTCTTTGACCACAGACCGAAAACTGGCCAAATCCGATTCCAGAGACATAAATAACTCGGAGACAAGGCACTCAAGTGTGTGCACAGCCCATACATACATATACCCATGAAGCCCTAAATTTGGAAACTAAGAAGCCAAATGAAAACTATTTTTGATATTAATTGTCGAGGCGACAAAGTTTCGGTTACGAAGGACCCCGAATACGAATACCAAATGGGCGGCCATTAATTTCCGGTCAAGCGGCTGATAGACAATCATAATTATTTATTTAGCACACATCAAATTGACCAAATGCACACGTGGTTGTGGTCCTGTTTTGGGTGGCTTTTTTGAGGGGGGTGGCTGGACCTTCAGGACATACCATGCACACACACTGTGGGTTAGTTGTGCGGTTTGCCAAGGTGTCGAAATGTTTACTTTGTTCGAGGCCGACAACAACTGCGCCTCGAAGTTAATGATGCATAACACTTGCGGTTGTCAAAGGCCCCATTGGCGAAGGGCGATGGTGGGGCATTCCTGGGCAATGTAAAGAGTAAAGTGTAAAGTGGGCGTGGCACCCCCATAATTACAGGTGGATGTGCGGAATGTTTCCATCTGCGTGCGTGTGTACTTACAATTTATAGACCATAATTGCAACAATTTTGAACAACTGCACTTCATCGACGCTTTGATGCTCGCACACGCTCTTAACATTTTGATTCATCCAGTAAATGCACTCTAAAAACGGAGGCAGGTGGGAGCGGACACAGTGGGCGTTGCACACCGGCTGGCGCTGGGTGGATGGGTGGTACGAACGTGGCTGGTAGCTGCTGGCTCCCGTGGCCACAGGAATCCAAGCAATTTTAATGACATGCTGGCAGGCATCCAATCTATATGTTAAAACAAAGACCAAGGCTAAAAGGAACCTTCAATTTGCGCAATAGCTCGGAAATAATTTATAACAGTTTTGCAATGGCATCAGAAAAATGCCGGTAAAGGGCGATGAGGGCCGGAAGGACACAAAAAAAGTGAAAGGGGGGAAAGCTGGAGAGAAAGCAACCGCAAAAGGCATTCACAGTCATTTCCTATCGAGCATTTGTAAATGAAAAAATATGAAATGAAATTTTAGTGGTCGATTTTTATTCAATCTCGTAATTATTATTATTAATAAACTTATTATTAAATACTTTTGTAAAAAACAAAAGTATTTTAAATACCTACAAATAATGAATTTTCAATCATGTTTATTCATATATGTCCTTCAGATTGTATCTATTCTTTTCTTTAGATATATGAACTCTAATATTATTATTTTTAATTTAGAATGACCCTTTAAAAGTTGAAAACCATTTGTGACTAAAGAAATATAATAATACTTAAACTTTGCTTTCGGCGCTCATTAAATGCGACTTAATTTCTTTGGGGCGGCCGCGTCCCCAATATATCATGTCAGCAATCAAGTCACAAAGAGAAAATCTGCTGACAGTTTGCATTCTGGCCGAAACCCCCCTCGCCCAGCCCCGGGGCCTGGCAATTTCATGCTTGGCAACATTTCGCCAGCTCTTTGCGATTTCTTGACGCCCCCATGCCACACCAACCAAGGACATTTTTTTTATGACCATTTCTCTTTTTTTTCATTGCCGGTCAGTGGGAGACAAATTAAAAAGTTTTACGCATCTGACCCGCTCGAAAAGTGCTGGGGCGCATTATTAAAACTTTTATAATTTATCAAATATTCTAGGCTATTTTTGGGATGGTCACAAGAAAGACAATTGTTTGCCGGACATATGGCTGACACATCGCCGAGTGTCAGTCAGCTGTCGGCCATTGTTCGATATCGGGGCGGCCCTTTGAGAATCAATTGAGAAAATTATAGGTACACGTTTTGTCAGTCCATTTTTTATGCATAAACAGGCGTGGCATAACAGCTGTGCCAGCACCTCCCCACTCCCACGCCCACTACCTGCCACTCGCCGGCCCATCAATCTTGGTCTATGATAACGCCTGGGCAGGTAGCTCGTAAATCTCAGCTCTATCTGGCCGCCAGCTCCTTGGCCCACCTTTTTTCATTTCTTTTCTGGATTTTTTTTCTTGTTGTAGTTGTTCTACGCGGTTCGCTTCTATTTGCGTAACTGTCATGCCACACATGTGGCCGAGTGAGTGAGCGATGAAGGGTGGGGCATGGGTTCGGGTGGCGCCTCAAATCCATTCCTCAGGAATATTTACTGTAGGGTCCTCATAAACAGGCGGGACTCGATGAGAGTTAGTCTTCGGCGGGTATCGATCAAAATATTCATTGGACAAGACGGTTACATATTTATATGGGCTTTGTAGAGAGTAACACGATTTCCAACTTGGGACCTTGTTCTAAAGCTCAAGACATAGGCAAATCTACACTGTGGATTTAATGGGGTATGTAATAGACTAAAAGCACACGAGAAATCCTTAAGTACTCCTGATTAGGTGAATAGGTGGAGAAATATTTCAACTAGTAATGCCTTGGCATTATTCAGGCTCCCTGGCAGTTAACCCGATTTAGCTCTCTGTAGAACAATGAGCCATCGGATATAATTTGGTGCATCTTATGTATGAATACTCTGCTGGTTAGACGCTTAGCACCCATTGAACCCATGGCCTCTCATTATTGGTAATCACACTACGCCATATGGCATCAATCAAAAGCATCCGTGCTAGTTCTGGCCAACCTCCGGCCGCATTAATCAGTGGCAGGTTCTGGCCCAAAAGGTGCATTAGACGGCTCCTTCCACTGACTTGGCCGCCAATGGAGCGGATATGGGAGTGGTTCTGTGTGTGTCCATATGTGTATGCCTGTGTCTGCACTTGACCATTCCATTGTTGCTAACAGAGCGTATACGTAATGTGCAATATCCAGTGCATGAGTTAGTTCAAAGGTAAGGCCACTAATTCGCCAGGTCCAAAATCTCACTGCTCCAGCAGATAGATACACAAAATGAGCTTCCAGCTTCTTATTAAGTTGCATGCAATTAAAATTACGCGCGTAATCAGAGCGAAAAAAAAGATAAATTCGCATGATAAATATATTTTTACGCTCTGCTTGCCTCACGCGTGTTGGCTACTAGGCGGAGCTGTGGGATGAGGACTGGAGGCTGGGGCTTCGGCACTCCGGCGTAATCAGGCTGCCGCACTGGGGGCTAATTAATTTCGCCACTTTACTCCGTTACAGGATCTCCAGGGAGGAGCTTTGGCTTAGCAATTTCGCCACTTTACTCCGTTACAGGATCTCCAGGGAGGAGCTTTGGCTTAGCAACTCGCCCCTTCCATTGGGACGATGCCTGTGTATCTATGTGCCCGGTTTTGATTTTCTTTCGTTTTTCCTCCGGATCTCTTTTTTTCTTTTTCTTTTTTGTTATCCCCATTTTACATTCGGTCTGTGTTTTCTTGTTTGCTGCAGCTACACGTTTTATATTCCAGTTGGCCCCAATGGGTGTATCCGACCAACTGGCATTGGAGATATTGAAAGGAACTATATCTAAATAAATTATACTAAAATAGCCGTATAATAAAAGTGGGGCTAACATTTTAAAAAAATAATGCATTTTGTTAAGCTATTCAAATATGTTAAACAGAAAAAAAACTATTCTATCCTTAAATATAACATTAAAAAAGTATCCTTCAGTCGTTTCCATGCAACTAATAAGCTGCCTTACACTTGTTTAATTTGTGTTGGCTTTCTTTGTATTTATAATTTTTTGCCGGCTAATTAATATGGCTTATGTAGGGGCTGCTGCCTCCAGTATCTTATCCCTCCAGTAAAGTTTGAATGAAAATTTTCAACGTGAGAATTTAAAATGCTAAGCACACGGCCAAAGCCATAAAATGCCAGAAAAAGGAGGAACACAGATCTCGGAATTAGGAGACCAACTAGCCTTAGTTCTTACGCACAAAAGTTTGCCGAAATCTTATATACTTTTTTTTTGTTTTTTTTTTTAGAAAATATAAAGAGCCCCGTGCATGGATAAAAGTGCAGATAAACTATGAACGGGCCAAGAAACGAAAAGTGTCAGCCGGCAAACTACAAGTTTGAGTTCAAAGAATAGTAGGCGAAGAAAAAAGAAGTTTTTATGGGAGGGGGTACGATAAAGTTGCCCTCGGCCCGGGGCCAAAAATGGTTGTTGGCCAACTGGCGACACTTTTCGGCAACAGAAGCAGCAGCAGACGAGGCAGCAGCATGCAAAGCGAAAGAGCGCCCGGACCAAGTTGGCAAACAACATTAGTTGATGGCCCAAATGGGCCAACATGGCGCTCGTGGCAGTCAATAATAAGCAGGCGACATGTTGGCCAGAGCTCACTTTCGGCCATCGCCGCGGCACGAAAGAGGGTAAAAAAGTGCCATGGATAGCAGTGAGGGCCAACATAAAAGCTCCGGCCAAGAGCTACAAATGCAGATGTAGAACGCAGACTTCTCAACAAGTTTAAAGTTCCTGTCGTTCTTCAAACAAAAAAAAAAAATATATATATATATAGGGGCTTAACAGTTGCTATAGATGTTTGTAAATTTAAACATTAAAGTGTAATTGAATGAAGAAATATTCAATCATCAGCAAGTTATCAATAAATCTGTTAATTTTTTACCTGCACAGCTTCCATTCCATCACTGTCGGTGGCAATTACAAAGGTCAAGCGCTGGGCAACTTGGTCGAGATACGAAATGCGCGTAATTAATGGCCGACACTGATGAGTTGGCCAACTTTGCCCGCATCCGAAGCTCTTTCGGGCTCAACCCATTTAACTCCTAATTAATACACTTCACACAAATTCATTTTAATTACATAAAATAAACCAAATATTTATGTAAATGCCTCTGTCACTCATATACATATAGACATACCGATGCGTGTATTTTCCATGTTAATTACGCATCTGTTGGCCAAAAAGTCGCTGGCTTGGGCCGGAGCACCCTGATGGCGAGGTAGTGGGAGAGTGGGAATGTGGGAGGTTAAAGCCTTTCAGCTGTCAGCACCATTTGGCAAACGGTGAAAAAAAAACAAGCAAAAAAAAAAACATGCGAGTGGAGAGAAATAAATAAAGCGGCAACCAGTCGACAACATTTCCATCGTCAAAATTAAATAAAATTTATTTGCGGAAATTAAAAAAGGATTGCATGCTTTTCTGGTAAGATCATGAAATCTGGGAAGTACAGTGAATATTAATTTTAAAGAATCATTATATTTTTAAGGTAATTCGTACTAAAGTTAAGAGAAAAATGCTTAAGATACTCTTAATTAGAATACAAAACTCAAAAGTTAAAATCCATACGCCTCATCTGTTTAAGTCATAAACTCTTAAATAATTAATTTAAAAAATATAATAAAACTATAAAAAAAATTTCTTCAAGTGAATCAATTGCTCAATTAATCATGGAATCAGATGCTCTAATTTGTTTATTCTGTAGCTGGTTTCATAGCCAGCTGTTCAAAAGGCCTTGCTGGAAACACCGGCAGCTTCCAGTGCTACCAATTTCCCCTCCATATCCTTTATCCTCCACATGCAAACACATACAGGATAGACGCATTTCGTTTGTAATTAGTGTCGCAGCGGCTGTTTCGCTTTTGTTGCCTTACCGCGCGCTTGTAAATTCCGAACATTAATTTTCTTAATTAGGAATATGCCAGTGTCCTTAATTGCTAACAAGGCGTCTCGCATATGCTGCCATGTGTTTCATCTGGCAAATAGAGATCCATTCCCAAATGCAAATGCTTATTAAATTAAGTATGTTTGTATCTTTTGAGGCAGTGGCGCCATCGTTCTCATATTATTACCATATAATTGAGTCCAAAAAATAAAAAGGAAGCCAAGGCCGTGTCGCGATATTTTCACATTAAAGTTGGAATAAAATCCGTGAATTAATGTCCGTCGAAAGTGACCAACTAAAGTAGCTGAAGTTATGCCCACATGCTGACTGGATGGCTGGGTGGTTGAATGGCTGGCTGGTGAATGTTGGTCCATTATTTCATGATTTCTTTGCCATTTATCACCTGCAGGCTCTGACCGCATTGCCAAGGCGAAATTACAAATAAAACGAATTGCGGACCGGGAAGAAAATGGCCTGCAGGGTGGGGTCCTGGGGATGCTGTTGGCCAACTGGCTGGGCAAAACAAAAGGGCTCTCACCTGGACAATTTGTCAAATCGCCACCGCAATTGCTCTTGCCCGGCTTTCGATTTCCGGTCTTGCGGGTCTGCGGGTATTAAGGTGAGGGTATTTACCACACCCTTTACATCCTGTGAAAGGAGAGGAATGGGGGCAATTAATTGAAAAACTTTTTGTCCAATACATGCGGCTAGCTAATAGTCAAATACTTGAAATAATTGACCAAATCAAAAGTTCTCTCTACTGATTTTCACTAATTAAAGAGACTTCCGGCCAGAGACACTGTCCCCACAAATTAGAGTAACAAAAAAATAAAATCAATGGCAAAGGAAACTTTTATTGCAAAACATTCCAGCATACTAAGAAAAATGTATTTATTTGTACCACTCTCCTTTAAATTGTGAAAGCATAGTCGGAATAAGAGAAACATATTTGCCAGAGAAACACAAAAATTCCCTCGAATGTGAGGTCAACATCTGAGATGGGTTTGTAAGTGCCCACAAAGCGAACCCTTATGAAATTCAAATTCCTGCAACAAGAATCCAAATTGTCCTTCCGAAAACAATTCCCTTTTCGTTACGAATATATGTAGATATATATTTTTTCTCCCACTGCCTGCCAACGAATTGACAGTTCCTTAGCTTCAAGTTGAAATGACCCAATAGCCCTGGGAGGCCAAAATTGTACATTTTCATATGCCATGTTCCCATGCCGGAATTCATATTTCTGTGAATATGCATAGATGAACATTCAGGTGAAATTGTTTTTGGTCCATAGTTATCCATTCCCTCACTACAGTGCCCTCTAACCCAACACGATTTTGCACTTGTCCTGCAGGTGTCCTTGGGTGCAAAAAAAAACCCAGCAAAAAAAAAAAAATGGTAACAACAAATGTATTGCAGCGTTTGAAAACTGAATAACTGGGAGAACTGAAAAACTGGGACAAGGGAACAACTGTGTAAATGGCTTTTCATTTCGTCCATGTGACACTTATTTTGGCACATTGCATTGCAAATATATTTTGCAATATTTGGCCATTGATTTGCGCCAAAATTCCTCTATTCTCACCGTTTTTTGGTTCTTTATTCTATTGGATTGCAGTGCAATTTCGCTTTAAATCGATTGGAGGTCCGTCCAAGCGAAACAATTTAAATTTGAATGAGAGCGGTAAATAAAATCAACCATTTGGCAGTTGAAGAGCCAGAATTTCGCATCCTGACACGCCAATCAAATTGGCATGAAATGGCCAAGTCCTGGTACCCGATCCCCCGATGCCAGATACCCGTTGCCCGATATCCGGTAATTCAAAATCCGAAATGCGAATCTAATTGAAATTCACGCCAGTGTTCGGCTTAATTTTAAATCAAATTGCAAAATGCCAAACAAATTAATCGCCCCTCAAATGTATTTAAGTTGAAACTGATTCGGCTGGCTCTGCTCTGTAGCACTGAACAGAGCTCATTACAATTTTTAATTAATTTTGACAATAAATCTCGTCATCCAGTTTTTCCACTTCCATCGGCTTGACAGTTTGATTGAATCTGGCAGGGGTCAGGGCTTGATTTTGGGTCTCCATTCGGGGATTACCTTTTCTGGTTTGCCTTTGATTTCCCCAGGAAATGTAAAACAATGTCAAAAGTTGTTAATGCCCGGCAATCAGAATCAAAAACAAAAATAAAACCCAGTCCCCTCGGACACTATAGTGCACCTTTGTTTTCAATTTTCCCGAAAAAGGTAAGAATCGAATTTGCATACAGAGCTCTCGAAGACCGTGTCTACAAATTAGATTCAATATTGCCGTGCTTTCGAGAGCCGAACAACGAAAGCCGGAGAAAGCATGATGACCATGGCGACTTTCTCGCTCGCCGCCTGTCCATCAATCAATCAAAGCACAAAGGTTACCTGAGGGAGAAATTTGCATGGATTCACGCAGCGCTGCACGCCGTCCAAGTCCCGAACAATTTGTGAGGCTTTCCTTCTTTTTTGTCCTGTTTTTTTTTTTGTTCGTTACTTACCCCTGCCTGGGACTACCCCTTAGGGGGGGACTTTCTTCTAGGGGCGAGTTGGGTGGCCGATTGGGTTGAATAGTCCTGTCCTGGCTGGGGCGAACTTAACCGCAGACGTATGGTCAAAAAGCTCCAGAGAATTGGCTCATGTTTTTTGCAAAAAGCATTTTCTTCTGCCTGCAAACTTTCTGCATACCTTTTGAGTATTAAAGGGTAGCAGTTAAGGAGTTTTAGCTATTCAGGCTAGTCATTTTATATCAAAAAAGTTTAGAAACTCCAATACATTTTAGCAAACCAAGTCCGTAAACTTGGAGTTTCTTTAACCTTTTATAAGTCTGGGGTATCTGTATAGTCTTTAGCAAAAAATAAGTATCCCCTGCATGTCCAATGCTGATTTCTTTTGCGTTTTGCTTTATGCCAGCCTGGCCTGAAGTACAAAAAGCCAACATAAGAAGTCGGCCGGGGGGAACACACAGAACTCGATGGCCGGGATAGCCAGGATGGCCAGGACGGCCGTGTGGTAAATGGTTAAGGGCATGTCAGGGCAATTTGCATTTTCAGCTTGACAAAGGATGTGCAGAACTATTCCCCCAGCTGGCCGCGACCGAAAAGGTCCCAGATACCACCACCTCTCTATTCAATTTTTGGCCGTAGATGCGCCAGCTGCTGTTAATATGCAAACTGGGATTTCTTTTGTGGCTTTGATTTCGATCCGTTTCGCCGGACAATCACCGGGTCCGGCTTCATATTCAATATCATGTTTAATAATTTGGCTTCGTCCTGTGCCACAGGATCCTGGGGAGCAGGGCCATGGGGCAGGGAGGCAGGGACTATAAACGGATATATACATACATATTGTATAAGCAGATGGGTATTATTTGTGCCCTGGCCGTGTTGATTGCCGGCACTGAGCGTTTAATAGACTTTCAAATATTGCCACTTTGGCTGCGATGGGATACCGAGGCCAATAAGATAATTAATGTCCTGGGAGAGGGCCAGATCATATCCTTGGTCCTGTGAAACAATGCGCCCAAGGCGGTGGCAGGAGCGATGCCAAAGCTGCCCCGACTCGCTGATTGCCTGCGTTAATGTTAATTGCCATTGATGAGTTTTATGCGCCGAGCTAATGAACAAACGACTGCACATCGCCAATATGTATCAGATGGGTTCGGGATACTCCGACTACTCCCCATCCCATCCACCCCGTCAGGAAGTGGGTTTCGGGCAGCGTTTCAGGCTATCAGGACATTGATAGCCGCTGGTCGATAGCCAGGCATTTAATTGCTTTCGGTCTTCCACGATATATGAAAGTGGTTAATTGAATATTCAGCACAGCAAATTAAAGTCGTTGCGGATTAGGTATCTGGGTTAGGATTCCACGAATGATGACTTACTTTGTAGCTATAAAAGTGTATAAAGTAGTTAATACTATAATATACTACTCTGCTATTGTAAGTTGAAGTTATTTTTCTGCAAAGAAAGTCAAGCCTCGTTAGACCCTCCACTTAAAAGCAATATTTACATTAATACTTTAACTAAAAACATCCGGTGCTCCATTAAGATGCTGGAAGAAGTAAACCACTGGGTTCCATTTCAAAAATTTGCATACACCCAGCCACCCAAAAGGAAACCGAACCCAAAACCGCAACCAAAAACCAAAACCATGAAGAAAGCCACTACCTTAATTCGCGCTGATGGTTGTCAAAAATAAAGTAGCAAACGTTTGCTAAATTAAGCCGGATACCAAATTGCAACACCGCAACGAGTAACTTGCAACGTTGTCTTTTGTGTCTTCAACTTCATTTCCGGGCGGGAGAAAAGAGCCAAGGACCAAGGACTAAGGCTCAATTTGCATGGAATTTGGCCGCAGCTGCTCCGTGAGCGTATACGTAATATTGTGTGGAAGGCAGGCACAAAAATGGCTGGCCAAAAATGTGGCGGCACTCCAACCCAAAAATGCAATCAGAGGACCGCGGCGCCTCGGCAACTTAATCCAAGACATTGCATTCTCCCGCCACGGGCCCGGCCACTTAATGATTTCCGCAAACGAAACGCATTGTTGTCGAGGACGCCGTTTTTTAGGGGACAAGTTTAAAACATTAGAACATTGCCCCCAGCCAGGGGGTAAGCAAATTGTTTTGCCACAATTTGCTAATGCATTTGGCCAGCAGACTAATGAAAATTAATGGTCACCAGGAGCGATGGGCAGACCGAATGGCAATAAAAATATTTCAATTAGATCCAAGCTGCCAACACATACTCCTGCAGCAAGATCAACGACTTGGTTAATGGCAGAGCAGCTTAAAGTTGCAGCTGCAAGTGCAGACAGTCCTTAGAAATTTGGTTTATTCTAATGGCCATTTCGAGGAGACTTTTGAGGAATCTCCAGACGGTCATTTTTCTTGGCCACTTGACTTCATAAATCTAACAAATAATTTGAAAGTATCTCTCTCGCCATTCACACATTGGCTAAACATATATATATGATTGGTTTTGTAAAAACTTTCATTTAAATGTTTAGCTTTGCTGCGGGCGCCGCGGGATATTTCATTTTAGAAACTTGCCACAAAACAATGTGCAACGAACAACATTTTTGTTGTTTCCATATGCCACTTACCTGTGTGCGAGTTTTTGTGTGCGAGGGTGCATGTTACTGTGAAAATTTTGTGGCAAGCCCTTTGGGGGTTATCAGCCAACATGGGACCACCTTGTCAAAATAAACCATTCAATTAGTGTTGGAAAATTGAATTTTCCATATAGCCTGTTGATGCGGCAGCTGTGATAAGCTGCGGGCCATCGACACCCAAACACCGGCCCACTGGCCCCACCTGCACCATCTTTATCATCTGTCGGCCAAGGCACACAGAAATTTCATTAGCCTAACGAGTTGTTTGCTCGAATGGCCGACAAGGAACTTTGTCATAAGGAAGTTTGTCTCAAGCAGTTTTAAAAGCTTGCTTTTAGAAAATTGTAAAATGCTAAAAATATTTTTAAAATAAATTACCTAATAGTAGTGTCTATTGGAAATACAATATCAAAAAAAAATAACAATTCCCAAGTCCCCTATTAATCTGTATTCAGACAGGCGACCTTGGTTACATTATGGTCTTGCTTAAATAATGTTAACAAGCCCATAATGAAATATTTGGCCAGTATTTTGCGTGATTAAAATAAAAGTTAAACACAACAATGTGGGGGACAAATTGAGAAAGGAAACTCGTTTAAAATGCACAGCACATATAAAACATAAAACTCTGACAGGCTTCAGGTTGACCGCAAAAATGGATCCCACTAAACATAAAAATTAAACTCATCGTCGCTGATTACCAAACAAACCAAAAAACTCGGAATAATTTTACTTTCTGAGGGTAACAAAATTTCCAAAAAAAAAGATTTCCAAAAACAAACACAAACAAAATGCTAAACAATCAAGAGCCAAATTTCAGCTACCAAGCTGCTGTTGCTCTCTAACAAATTCATTATAACTTTTGCTATTAAAAACATTAGAAGCGAATGTACACGCATTCTATTCAAACAAGAAACCAAAAATAATAAGGAGAAAAAATGTAAACCGAATGAGAGGAGTCCGTAGTCCGTTTGGCATATATTCACGTTCACAGGCGAAGCAGTTTAACCCAAATGCTTATCATTTAGCCATTTAATTTAACCTTTTTGCCCAACAGACATACATGTGTGTGGGTCACACATGCCGCCAGAAAGAAGGCAGCTAAAAATTTTGGTGTAAAAATACACCAAGGGTAGTCTGCATTGCGGGTAGTTTGTTGTTTTATATTAATAAGTTCTATAAAGTTTTTGTTTAATTGTAGATTTCCTGGCTTGTATACGCTTAATATTAATTATCCTATTTTAATTTATATTTATTCCCAGGGTATTTTTCAAGCTTAAAATAAAATATTTACTTGGCAAACTTTTTGCATATCACAGCTCATTCCCTTAAGCTTTGGCTTTGTTTTTAATACAAACTGCTGCTCATATTGCTAATGATTTTGGGTCACCGTCATCCGCACACTCTCGAACCCTTTGCACACCCACACACCCACACACACACACACATATAGCCACTCACGTAACACTTATGGTAACACGTACTTGGGGTCGCTTGACTGTTTTTTTGGCCGCTGCCAGCCGTTGTTAAGTATACGCCACATTGCTCCATTTTTCGGATGTTTTGTAACATGTACGGGATTACCTCTATCTCTTTTTCTCTCTGGGTATACCTTACTCGCTCTCACCTTTTTTTTCGTTTATTTTTTTTTGTTGCTGGGGCAGAAATTAAAAACGCGCTACTCTATCTCATTTGTTGGCACTGCGACTCTGGCATTTTAATAAAATGTTGTTCCTATAAACGTGATGCTGGCTCTAATTGTTGTTGCTACAAGGATACTGTCTAAAATATGTATATGAGAGTGAGTGTGTGTGAATGAGATGGGAGAAGGAGTGTGTAGGTTCCTGGTTTATTTTTTCCTTTTTAGTAAATGGAGCTTGTATAAAATTGTATGCAATTAGTTAGTCGGTAACTTTCAGGGATGAGTATTTTTTCAGTTTTACTTTTTGCAATTTAAAATTAGCGAGTAAACATTTTGCGAATATAAACTATAGCTGGTCCTGCTCTGGATTTCGGCTTTTTGTTACATTATAAGTGGCTGCTTGGCTCTTGGAAAAACATCATTTCTATCCCCACAACTGAAGCTTCGCCTTAAATTTCAACTCAAACTATTTATTTCCCCATTTTATAAACCTGTCCTTTGCCAATTGTCGTTTGCTCTTCAAGTTGAAAATCCTTTCCAGACAGGATGTGGATAGTCTTCCTTCTATTCATGGTTATGCATCGATTGCACTTGCCTGTTTGGGAACAGTTGGCTGATAGCAGTTCCTGAACTGAAACTGAGCCGGCATTAGGATGATTTTGTTAATTGAAATTCGCCGCTAGAGTGCGCAGGAACTATTTCCTTTTGTAGCACGTGCATTGCGTATACGCAGTGTGGAAAGGACGAGACGACCTGGTCCTGGCCGAGGCTGGCGCAGCTGCAACAACAGGAACAATGCCCGGTATTCGCTAATATTGAAGAAAGCTTTTGTAGTCCACACTATGCGCTTCATTTGATGCAATCCTGGCCTTTTGTTTGCCCTGCCGCATCCTTCTGATCCTTGCAACTCGGGTGACTCACGTTATGCCCACGTTAAGAGCACGTCCAGCGATTGTATTTTCATTTTGCTTGTAAGTTTTACTATCCTTTACGCAGGACACTGCCTCGCAGTCCTCGCTGTTCATTCAGCCTCGATTTTCCCCACCTTTTTTATCCTTTTTTCGTTGATACTCCTCCTTTTTTTCCTCGCGGCTCTGTCTTTTGTGGGTGTGTGTGTGTGTGTGTGTGTGTATGCAACACAATAAGTTGCCTTCCGCCTGTTTTCCTCGCCATTGAAAATGTTAAACTTACGCTTATTGGTTTTGCGAGAATTCAGTTCACTCCGTAATTACACCAGGAGTTGCGGGAGACAAGTCGACGAAATATGGAAGATACCGGAGTTAAAGAAGAACAGTATGCTATCAAGGTGAAAATAAAATATCCTCTGTATTAGCTACACAGCTCAACTGACTAACTATGAACAAGTGAAGCCTCTGTTCTAAAAAGGACGAATACTCCTTTACTGGAATACTGAAATACTCTCTTTGGGAGCAGCAACTGCAATGCGGTGAACGAATCGAAAGAATAAAAATGCTTTCAGTGTAATGAATTTCTCTTACAGACTCGCCTTTTCCAATGCGGTCAGCACTTCAATAAAACTTTTACTATCCGATGAATTATATTAAAATATTTTTAAATAAAAAAAATATAAAAAGATCTAGTTTTCAAACAATGGCCTTCAATCCTCACCTTCAAACCTTTCTAGTCTAAAAATATCTTTAATTTTTCCAAGTGAATTCCTAGAAATCAAATAGAAATTGAACTGTAGGAAGGCTTGCTCTCCTGCTGTCAGAATGATTGTGACAATCCAGAGTGGGCTGCGATAAGTCAAATCCTGCCGGCTAGTCTGAGCGATTCGTATTCCCGAATGTGCCTTTCGGCCCATACATTGCTAAAAGCAAATAGTCAGGCCAGAAGGAGAGACTTCCTTGGGGCAAGCACTTTGTACTGATTAGGAAAACGTTTCAATAATCTCGTCCTGTGAGTGAAAGGGGAGACCTGGCACAAGGGGAATTGTCTTCGAAACAAAAAGCGGACACAACAATTGCAGTTCGGGCCAGTGGAAACTTTTTAGAGCACCAACTTGGCCTTGCCCGTAATTAAGGCTTAAAAACCAACAATGACGAATTGTTAGCGACGAACTTGCTGCTTAATTTGGCAACTGGCGAATCGGAGGGCACAAAACGTTTGTTGTAACGTTCTCGTTTTCACCATCAAAAGTCGAAATTAATCAGGAACTGTAGAGAATACCTCATTGTTAATGCGGCATCAATATTAATTACACCGCTGGAGCCCGCTTCCGCTGACAACGGGGCGTATGAGCAATAAGCCACGGCGAAAACGTTGACTTGGCCGAGCTGGGAGCTCGGCTGACACAAATCTGACAGGTCTTTGACAACGAACGCATTCTAAGCATACTACCACAGCATAAGCGACATGTCAAATGCCAAAAGTGACTCGCCAAAGATAGGTCTTGCGATATCAGAAGGATCTGAGACAGCACCGGCACCAGCACCGGCACCGGCACCAGGATCGGAGCCAGAAGCTAGAAGTGGACCAGAAGCACAGTCGATGCCGAAGCTGTTGGTAAAGTGGCTGACAGTTGAAGGCCGGTTGACAGATACACCGATAAAATTAGAATACAGTGGACGGGGTATCAGTTGTGGCGTGTCTTGCTTCCAAAGCGAAATTTCCCAGAATCTACACACTTAGTGGCCAATTATAAATGGTATTCTTGGAAATCGATGCAAAGATTTCGAAGAAAATGCTTTTTTTTTAGACAGCAGACTCAAAGGAATTTGAGTTAATTCATGGAACGTTCAAGTGAAATAAAAGTATATGTGTTCATTAATTAAGTCAGAAAAACTTAAAGGTAAAAGAATAATCTTATTTAACTTTTTTACTCGTTTGAGTAAAATTATTATTAGTTAGCTAAAATATAAAATTTAACAACCTACCTCCTTACAATCATGAACTATTATAGTAAAGATTGTATTGAAAACAGAAACTAATATATGAGACTCCACGGTGCCGCGTTTGCATTATGAGGGCATAGTTTATTGGGCCCTGACAGCGGCTTGCCTTGGCATTATTATTAATTATTTTTGCAATTAACGCATCATTGTTGCTGCATCACGTTGGTTAAATGGCTGCGTAAGCATTTCAGTCCTCTTGGCCCTTTTCCTCGGCACGCGTCATAATTAGCGGTCTTTGTACGCCAGAGTTCGCTCATTTGGAGCCTTTCAAGCCAGGTCGGGCAGATAAACTTTCCAGGACGATGGTGCCGACCAGGACGATGGTGATGGCGAAACGTTAACAGCACTGGCAATGGCAATGCCAATGCCAACAGCAATGACACTGGCTAAGGCTTATCCACCGCTCAGCCAGGCGTAAGCCGCTAAAAGTGTTGCTTATCGGCAGGAGACAGTACGTCACATGCAAAAACTTCCCGAAAAGAACGATGGGGAATGGAGCGTGGGGGAGGCGTGGCACAACGCGAGCACATAAAAAGTTGACGCAACACGCCCGAAAGACATGTGAACGTTTTATTGGCATTAAGGGATCAAAAAGAGAGCCGACAACGGGGCAAGAGGGGGCGTGGCGTAAACTCTTTGTAGCGCCCTTGAGTAAAGGAAAAAGCGGCGGATATATTTGCTCAGGCATCCACGGGTACTTCACTAAAATTTTAACGCTGACACAAGAAATATTTCAAGAACATCTCACACAGAGACTCAAAGGCAAAGAAAAACAAACACGAAAAAAATTGGGAGTACATTTGAATGATCTTATAAATCTTAACTGTTCTAATTTTGAATTTGAGGCTGGAAATAGGGTCAAATTTATTTGTATTTTATAAACTTTATAAATTATCCATATAGACAATATATTCAAAAATAATCTAAACTTTTCTTCAAGTGCTTTACAAAGGCAACGGCGACAAAGGCCGTAATAAACTTTTAGGGCACACGCTGCGTATACGCAATCAGCTTTGGGCAAACATTTTCCCAAATAGTTTTCGTTTTTAAGGCACAGCCGAAAAAAGAGAGCATGCTGAGCTCGGCATTTTATTAGCTGCTTAAATGTGAATGCGAATTTAGTCATAAATCTGTAGACGGGGCTCGGTGCTTGGTGCTCCGCCTGGCGCACTGCCGCATGAAATTGAAATATAGTGTGATTTTCACTTTAGCCCAGTCGTCGAAGCATCCGGAGCATGCGAGTATCTATCCAGCCACTGGCTGCCTCGTACCATGACCACCGAATGGCTATGGCAACGGAATTCAGTGTCAAAAGCTCACAAATACCGAAATAAGACGATGGAAAAAAAACAAGGAAAATAGTAAGGTGGAAGAATATAAACTAAAAGATATCCTGGAAAAAAAACTAAACAGTTTTAATAGATGATTTAAAAATTTCTATGTTTTTATTGAAATATAATTGAATAAGTTTCACTCTAAACATAAATTATGATTATTATTTTACTCATAAATTAACAAACTCGCCAAAAGAGAAGACCATTACTGGGTGCGACCAAAAACAAAAGCCAGAAGCCATTCCAAAGGAAACCATTATCCTGGCGTTATTTATGACAATTTCCTTATGAGCATTGCCATTCCCGTCCACCTACAATTGATCGGCACCTCCGACCTGCCACGCCTCCCACATACCCTGTCGGATGCCATTTTCCCGGACACATGTGCGTTTTCACTTTCAGAGGCATTTCGGCGAGTGAATGACAACGCCTCAGAGCTTGACTTCAAGACAGACAAAGGAAAGCAACAAAGAGATGGCCGTTGCGTGCAGTTATCCTTTTTTTGTTTCTGGCGGAAAATGGCCGCGGGGTGGGAATGGAAAAACGGCAACGGGAAATGGCAACCGGAATATGCAAAAGCGTTTCCTCGCGTGTCCTGTCCCAATGTTATTATTAGTTATCAGCGGCGTTTCTTATGCTCCTGCCGCGCCACTTGCTCGATTAATGTTTTTCTAACGTGTCGCATGCCATTTGTTTTCGCTTTGAATATTTTAGTAGGCAATAGAGCCTCTAATATGCAAAATTGTGATTAAAACTAACCATATTAAGTGCAAATAAAATGGCATGACTTATCGTTATAATGGGACATAAAGTCACAGCGTGAAGCCTCTTCTGATGAGCCATAAAAGTCTTGAGGCATTACCTTAAATAATTCATTAAAGCAATTAAATAAATGAAAAAGTATTCAAGGCCTGTGGTTAGGAAGTTGAATCGGAAGTCCTTAATGCAAGTTTTCAATCTCGATTGCCATTAATTGTGGGAAAAAATTTCGCATTTGCAACTCAGTGGCAGCTGTCCACTAAACTGTACTTACAAATGCGGTTTTTTTTTCCGTGCCTATATTTTATTCACATGTTTACTCGCCCAACATGTGGCACATTCATTGACCAAATGGCAAAGTATATATTTAAAGGGTTGCATGCAACCGACTGGGGCGTGTCAGTCGGTTCGCGCCATGTGGCATGTTCATGTCATAATTCTAAAATTTGCGGTTGTCATGCCACTTTATGCATTAAAATTAAAGCCAATGCAAGTATCCCGCGGATTTAAATATCTTGATTACTAATGGATTAGGTCTTTTGTGATTCAGTTGTCAGTATAAATTAATTATGGAATATAATCTTGTAGCTCTACTTAATATTGAAGCTATTTTATGTGATATTCAAATGGAATATTGAAAATAAATCTTTTTGAAGGATAAGGCATTAGGCTTTAATATTTCAATCATAATGCTTGGATTTAAAATCCTTAAATTTAATAAATATTTTTGATGTAGTCTGTCTATGGTTTCAGATAGAATTCCTTCGGATTTATCCAAGTGCAGTCTTTGATTTATTTATCAGTGTAATAGCTTCTCAGCCATGACAGCCATTTTGGTTCGATAAGCCAAAACAAGAGGCAAACGGAAGCTGCTCAGACAAGATAACACTAACTGTATGCAAACATGTAGGTGTATGTGAGTGTGTCTGTGTGGAATAGTTTAAGGACCCGGCCAATCCTTGTACCAAGGCCAATAGTTTGGGGTAATTTGCTTCGATTTCAGACATGGGCGATGCTGTCGAAAGGGGCGTGTGGGTAGGCACGGCGGGTGATGACAGAAGGAGTATTGGCAGGAGCAACAACACTTTTCGGCTGCATAACAAATACACTTCAATCAATGCCAAATGGTCGTGCCGACAATCACAGGACCTCTTCACTACTATGTGGATATATGTGCGGGTGCCACAAAAATGAAAACAAATTTTGGCATGATTGCTGATTGTTTGTCTTTTTCATTGTTTGGCACGAATGCCACTGCCACATCCACTGCCACTGCCACAGCCGCCGTTGCCAACGCACGCGCACATTTATTGCTTCCCAATTGGAAATAAAAATGTCGGTTGCCAAAGGAAGGCTCACCATGTTACATGGTAAAAAAAAGAAAAGGAGTCCCATGCCCGACTCCAATTGAAATGAAAATCAAAAGAATGTAGTATGTTCACGATAGCGCGGTAAAAACAAGTGGATTCCTTTCAAAGACTTCTCTTTGAAATAGTTCTATACACTATAGAAGACGGTCAGCCTGAATAGCCATTCTCTTAAAAAAAAGTATCAACTAACCTGGCAAGGGTAATTGTCAAAGGACCCTTTAAGCTTGCTGTGGAATTTAGAAACTGGAACAAAAAATCATAAAGTTGTCATACAACTCCACATACCCCTTTCACAATGAAGGGTAAATGGAAATTCTCGAGATCTCCTTGGTCTGGCTTTTGATTTGATTTGCTTGGCGGGCTGCCTCTTTTTTCTCCCTTGGCTTTCCCTCAATTTTTTTTTTCTTTTTTTCTAGGCTTCAAACATTTGCCGCTGACTCCGGGCCGGGGCGTTGCCGTCACCGCTGATTAAAACAAACACAATGCCGGCGTAATGACGACATATGTACGTCTGTGGATCGCCGGACCCCACAGCGTTCCCATCCCTACCGCCACCCACTACCGCTCCAAGGATATCCCTCAACCCTCAATCGTCATTTTTCCGCACAATTGTACAATTTCGTCTGCGTTTTTTGTAGCATTTTCGTTTTTTTTTCGCTTTTCTTACTTTTTGTGCCTTTGCGGGAACGCGCATTGAGTTTTTCTTCGCTCTTGAACATTGATTCATAATTGATTAGCATTACTTTAGCTATTGTTCGGTTTATACATACATAAGTATACATGTATAGACGGTTAGTACGTGTGTTTGATTATAGAAGCACTGTTCAGGAATGCTGCCTTTGGCCAATGTCTGAGCTGTTAAATTAAGCGTGAATTTTTCGGTTTGCTGCCGCATTTTTGATGAATTTTATTGCTTTGTGCAATTACTTTGCTGATTTTATGTTTATTTATAGTCATGCCATAAATTCTTTTTGGGTTCTTTGATTAACGAACGCCGAGGTAGGGGAATACCATTTCTGAATCTATGATTGATAATTTTCTAGTTATTTCATGGCTATACTTTGAAAAACATTACCCAAACGGTATACGCTTTAATATTTCGCCAGAAATAGTCTCCATTGTATGCCAGTTGCGCAGCATTAACTCCTTTTAATTAGACTGGCTTGTGCATAATCAGCTGAAAGTTGTTGCCGGTATTTGAAAGTTCGTCTTGGCCAACTCTAGGCGGCTGGACTTAGTTCCTAACGAACTGCGTGTTCCTGCTGCTCCTGCATGTTGCATTTAAAGTTTTTGTAGCGTGCAAGGCAGGAAATCATTTTAACAATTTTCCCCACCCCATCCTCACTCTCGCCCAGGTTTTTATATATTTTTCCTTCTGTTTCGCAACTTTTCTCGTATTTTCTATAACCAAGTTCACTGCACCCCAAACACAGACAACATGAAATCGTGAAAAGGCGCCCCAACACCAACTTCTCCTTTGTTGTATACTTGTTCGGGGCTACCTCTGGGCTATACATATAATACCTCGTAATAGAACGAGCTTCCTTGGCCAATAGAACTCACCCCAATTAACCCTCTTTTGGCATCTTACGAAACTCCAATAACCAGTTATTACAAGCGTTGTAAAAATTGATTTTTATCGGCACTCTTAAATTTTAATGAGTATCTTAAGGTCTATTAAAATGCTAGTATTACACCCATTTCGTTTGGGTTTTTTTCCTTTTTGAGGCCACTGTGGCAGCGACTCCGTTTCTTTTACCTTGTCGGTAATTATGAATGGCCAGCGGGTTAAAAAAGAGGTACAAAAGTCATTGACTCGCTGCTCTTGCCCCGGCACCTACTCCTGTTCCTGGCACTTTGTTCAATTAAAAGTTTATGTGAGTTATCTGGTAGTTTCATTGAAATTTTTCAGACGAATCACGCTTAAAGCATAACCTTTGCAAGTGACAGGTCAATTGAGGTAGCTCGATGTCAAAGAAAAACATTTGTAATTTACAAGAAATCATGGCCATGTTTTACAATGTAACTTAGCCTTTCTGATGTTAATGACTTTTTCCTTACACTGTTAGATTATTTTGCGAAAAACTATCCATATAATTGGAAATCATAAAGGTTCCAAAGTGCTTCTATCACATAAACTAAACAGTTTTTCATTTCGATTATTAATGTAAACGAATGGTTTTTCATATTTGTGATTGACTCTGCAATTGAAGTACAAAATAAAATGTGAAACCATCAAAGCTGCAAAATGGAAAATGCACTTCTCTCTGCTCTTTAATTAGTGAGTCAAGTTCCAATATTTATTCTCCCATTCGGAGGCCCATTTGGATTTTCATCTATCTCTGGCTAAACAACTTAAATGTCCATTCAGTGCGTAGAGCAAAACGTAATCGAATACTCTTTGGTATTTGCTTGGTCTTAGGCGCTCTGCTCCTGGCTGCCCACTCCTGGATTAAATACTCTTAACTGATTTTGGGCGGCGGCCAATCCCGGAGCTCTGACAAATAGTCCAACATCAAGTTGAGGCGGGGCCTGCCCGGAGTGAACCGATTTTTTTTTTGCCGAAATTTTATCTATGCCTGCCTCTGCCCCAAGACCAAATAACGACCATCAAACAAACTTTGATTTATGACAATCTAGTTCATTTGATTATTGCTGCCAAGAACTGGACACACGCATGGAAAAAATACAAGAGTTAGCCTGTGTTGGGTGTGTATGTGTGTGTGTGGAAAACATTTTCATTTTCCATTCAAATTCAATGCTAATCTACTTGCACAACAAGCCGCATTTCCTGCAAGGAGCGGCCTGCTCAAGCATCATTTATCAACGACCTGGGGACCGTTGTCCCTTTTTTTTTCACCATCAGCGCCAGCCTTTCCTGGGCAGTTCGGGGCATTATCAGCCCACACAGGGTTCATTATTTTTATCGTACAAGTGTTTGATACTTCCTTCTAACCCTAGTTTAGATGAATCCGGTCAGCACGCGCCGAACATTAAGCAGCCAACCGTATTTTTAAAGGAACAAGAGCATTAGCTTTGACCAACTGTGCGTATACGTAATCTAAGGAGTTGACAGAAGGAAGATATCGAACGTCTTGTGCGAAATGTACGAATTTTGCCTTTTTTAAATCTTACTTTAATATATTTGACAGAGCTTGACCTCTGTCCCTCAAGGCATATGCGTATTCCTATTAACTCGTGAAAAAATCAAAAAATATTCGTAATTTGCCTTAATTATTCATTAAGCTTCTTTGGCCTTTTCTTGAAAAGTATTTTTGTTTACTAATTCACTTAATTATACACCTACATTACGTACACAACCGCATACTTTTTCCGTGTGCCATAAAGTGTTTGCATAGATGGGTTTCCTCGTCATGAAGTGCTTCGAAAAGCAGAAGTCAAGCCTTTGAGTCAACTCTCACCCATTTCTATGCTAGTGCCCCTGTGTCTGAGTCTGTTTTTAATTTACTCCGGCTTCGGATGCCGTTGAGGCTGTCTTGGAATCAGAGGAGGACACTGTTAGCTTCATTGCCGCCGGCTGCAGGTTAAGCATCTACTTGAACTTCCAAGTGTTGACGTTACATGAGCTTAGGTGTTTGTTAGGCATCTGCCTTTAACATCCGCACTCGCATATACCACACGCACACACCCATTAGTTGGAGGAGTGTCTGGGCCTCCAAGTGGGCGGCTCACATACCCAGTAGTTGTTAAAAGATGGGGGATCACCCTCGAAAAACATATCACTTACAAACAAATTTTAAATCTAGTGCTATAGAATGATACACTTTTTTAGCCTTTAGAAATATTTTAAATCTGAAAAGGTTTAAATGAACACGTCCTGGATATTCCATGTTCGAATACCTCATAAAACTTTTTCTCATTTCGTTTTGTCTACGAACTCGGGGCAGTATTGAAGATGTCCACATCTGGTTTCTTTTACAGTGCTTCTGGTTGTGGCTTAGCTACAAATAAACTGCATTGGAAACCCATTTTTGAAAAGCCGTCACTGGATTATGAGGAAGTGAAATGAACTGAACATGATTCCGGCACTAAGTGCTGAAGTTGGAGCTTCTGCCAGCTTACTTAATCAAGAACCTGTCTTTGATGAACAGAATCTAATTAAAATCGAGGTAATGAAAAGAGAGTGATTACAGAACTGAACAGAAAACATAAAATTATAAAAACTATAAGGATTACTGAAGAGCAAAATGCAATAATAATTATACGAAAAATTAAAAGAATATCTAAAGGGCTTCAATAAATGTAATCAAAAATCAATCGAGAATGCTCTCATTGAGCAGCTTAAATTCGAAACTAATTTAATAGGTTTTCGCAGAACAACAACTTTTATTTCCCCCCAAATATATTCTACTATAGAAACTAATCCTACTCCACAAAATTTCACTTGAACCTTTGCGAGGATTAGGTCCGCCAGGGACACACCGTGTCAGTGTTTTGTATGTGTTCCAGCGAGCTGTCAGCATGTGTCCTTTTGCGCTTGCAGGACTCCGAGGACATCAGTGCTCTTTCGGAGTCCAAAGCCTAATGAAGCTATTTCGACCAGGCCGCAGGCGGACAGATGATGGAGCTGCCAGCGAACAGCTAATTATGTGCGTCACCGAAATAGAGGGATCTAAGTAAAAGCCGCTTTAATTGGCGCACGCACACAATTTGGCCAAAGATTTTCTATGAATGAGTATATATAGCTACATATCCATCACTCACATGTGGGAGTGAGCCAGGTGGACTGCCCTGTTCCACAAATGGAATTGGTGAAAAAAGGCTTTAAAGTTTCATCTGATTTAATAATGTATATATATTACTACCATCATATTAAAGCTAATTTGCCACAAAATATGATTTAATCGGCACTAGGAATGGTGAAATTTTCCGAATAATTTTCCGATTAATCTGTGCCTTCAATCAGCCATAAGCCCAACCGGCACCTAAGAAGGTAACATTGAACTGCAAGGCCTAAACTTTCACCTCGATTTTCGTCATGAGCTGCGTAATTAATTATTTGCGTCGCTAAGTTGTGCCATTTCCATTCCTGCCGCATATTTTCGCCAGCCAGCTTCAATCTCCGTAGTCGCTGTCGTTGTCGTCGGCTGATGGCTTTTTGCATAATTCGGCCATGGCCAGGCTGGTCACGTATCGGGCGCAAACGGCGTGATTAGGGTTTTCTCGGTTTTGGGCCGAAACCAACAACGGAACAGCCAAAAGATCCTGGCCCCGAAACCGCAACATGCGTGTATGTGTGTGTGGCTGTGTGGTGTGCGCGCATTATCGTGAAAATAGTGGCAAGTTTGAGTCCTTGCCTTGCTTTTTGCTCAGGCTCATTAAATACCCAAATCAAAGTAGCTTGTTCCTCCTTTCCGCCAGTGTCAAGCTATTTTAATTGTTTACGTTTATTGATATTTGTGTGGCAGCCAGAGGGGAGTTGGTGGCTAAGCACTAATTTTCAATTATGCAAATGAAGCTGGCAACATTTTAATGAATGAATGTAATTCTCGTACACCATAACCCATTTCAATTTCGTTATGTTTTTTTTCAACTTAATTCTGAGTACTTGCCATTTTTATTTTGGGTTGCTGCTCATTAATGGAACCCGAGTCAGATATAAATAATCTCAGCACGGCACAACATATTAATTGCATTTATTTATCAACAAAATATCCACAAACCCGAAACCCGTGTGTCTAAGGCTTCATTAGTCCCGGGTCCTGAGAGAGCCGAAAACTTCTTAATTGTTCCATTAATGCAATGCAATCCGTTTGCTTGATACTTAATTTAATTTTATTTTCTGTCGTCCGATGTCTTAGTTGTTTCCTCTGTAGTTTTTTTTTTGTTTTTTAAATAATTGTGCACAATTATTTCACCCAATTTAACAGTTCTTTTTCGAGAACATTTTATGCTCGCCGGTACACATTTAAATGACGTCATTTATATTCCAGCGGGATAAGCACTTAATGCAAAATTACATCCAAAAGCGAAACGCGACGAGACGAAAGCTGAGACGCGTTGAGAGTGCCTGCCAGTGCCAGAATAAAAATAAAATATTCAATTAAACCCGTTCCCGCCCATATCCGTTGACAGTGATATTAATCTGGCGTCATTTTTATTCGCCATATTCCGCCGTACCATTTCTGTTTGTTCGCTGTACAAATTAATTAATATAATTGTTGTTAAAGGGCCTTTCAAAAACATGGTCCCTTTCCTAATAAAATTCGGTGCTACCTGAATGTTGAATTGGAAGAGCAGAGGGCCAAACAATTTATTATTTTTGTGAGGCCCAAGAGCCACTCAACCAGCGAAATGAAGTTACCCGCTGAAGTTTGCATTTTATTTTTAGGACTGTAATATCCTTTTAGGGCTATAAGTTCTCTATTTTCTGTTAAGGATGATTGGTTAAACTGCGAAATAATTTAAGACATGTTTTGAAATTGATAAATTAATTAAATATCTCTTAATTTTTAGTTGAGAAAACATTTCACATTTATTGCTATTTATTTTAGACATAAAGTAAACTTTAAGAAATATTTTTTGTAATCTAGAAAATGTATTTATTTATTAAAAATAGTTTCCCATAACTTCCAACCAAAGAGTACAGCATAAACTACTTTTTCTGTCATATTATCTTAACCCCTCATGTCAGTTTTTTATGCATACATACTTTTTCGCTTTGCGGAACTTCAAATTGGTGGATGCATATGTATAAAAAAAACCAACATGGCCAAAATAAAGCAAAATAAAAAGCGTGAAATGTGAGTGACTGAGTGAATGACTGCAGTGGAAATGCAAACTGCCAGTCAGTCAAATATAGTGAGTGCCGAGTGCGGGCTGCTCTCGAAATTCTGCCCGAAATAAAAACCATTGCCTACTTTTTAGCTGAAGTACTGCGGTTTCACGGAGAATGCCAATGCGGCGTTGCTTTTTGTTAGCCAACCCAAAATTCACAAATGGTTAAAGCAATTTATTTCAAACAAATCATTCTTTGACGACATCGTCGACGTCTTAAAAAGTAAATAATACATAAAAACTAACAAGTTAAAGCAAGAGAACCAGCGCCCCTCTTCCGCCATTGATTGGAATTGGAATCTAAAGCCAAGGGCAATTTTTCAAAAACGAGAACCAAGGGGCTGGAGTGAAAAAAAACTTTGAATGACGCTTGTCGTTGTCGTGCGAGATAAACTTGGTTCAATGCCCAAACTTATTAAGGCGCAAACAGTTGGCTCGGCTTAGCCGGATTCAATGGGCGATTTCGCAAGAACACAGGGAGAAATATATACCATTAGGGTAATAATTAAAATAAAGTTCCATCAAAACGAGGTACTATTATTCAACATTTTTTATATAATAAATAAGGGATACTTTATTTTATTGAGACTTAACTTTTAACTTAAATCTATCTTTAAAGTGTATCCCATCTTGCACCCCAAGCTAACACACACCCACACACACTTTGGAGGGGCAAACAAATGTCTGTCGCTTTATATGCAGACATAATAAGACTGGCAGTCGGCAGCTCCCCCATCTTTTGTTGAACAACTCACGCCCCCTCCCAGCCAATAACCATGAGCCCCGGCCATGGCACCCTCATTCGCCGTTTCGAGTTTTGCCGGCGTATGATAAACTTTTCTAATTGTCAGTTTCAGCAAGTGACAAACGACAGAAATTATGTTATCTTATCGGAGTTGCTGATACTTTTTCTTCCCATTCTGCCTTCCATTCCATCCAGTTCTTCAGTTCTCCAGCTTGCGGCTGCTGGTTGGGAAATTAAAGAAAATTATCTTCAAGTTGGTGGCTGTTTGTTTTGGCTATAACCTATTAACATTACAAAGCTCATGTGGCTAAAAATTGACTTCTTTCCTGTTTGAAATTTGACTGGGGAGAGTTTATTAAAATGCAGACTGTCGGTGTGTGTGTGCGATTCGGTTTCAGTTACTGTTGGCTTTGTTTTTCGCTTATTTTTTTGGCTGGCAGGCTCTTAGGCAAACAGCTGCTGCATTTCCCAGGCCTAAATCTTCTGGAATATTATTTACCAAGTTCAACTTTGACTGCAGTATAACTGGCCAACTGTTTTCTGTTTTCTCGATTGATGACCAACGGCAAGGGGCTGAATGTTTATTTAATAAATGAAATGAAATTCTCTCGGTTGGAAAATATTTTCTTTTGTTTCACAAAGAGTTGACAAAATCCCCAACCCCTAGTGGAACTGATTTTGTTTTAGTTCTGTCTGTTGTCTAATGAAATTCTTTGGGGGATGAAGCCGAGTGGGGGGAAGGAAAAAATAGAAACCCCTACTGTGTAAAGCTCTTCTTAAATAACAGTTAAACAAGACAGCATATATAGAGGTTATATCCACCCTCACTTCCACACTTTTTTGTTTTTTTCGCTTTCATCCTGTCAGAAATGAAAGGAAAAGGTCTCACGTAGCCAAGGATCCTAACTGAAGTAGTAATAATATAAAATAAACTCCTACTTCTCTTCGCTTTTCAGCCATCATATTCCGGTGCTGATTCTGCTGGAAAAGAATTTTTGTGAGGCGCTCTTTATGGCGTGAAGCGGAATAATTCAATCAGCGCCAAAGTGAGGAAAAAGTGGCGAAAGCTCAGCTTGATGCTGGAATGATGCTGTCTCCATATACGAAATCCAAGCAATTTAAACTCAAAACGCTTGCATTGAAGCCGGAGCAGAAGCAGAAACGCGTACAACTTAAACAAACCGGAAAAGCAAACACAACACAGCGACACAGTTAAGGAGGAACTTCCTGTTTGCGAAACAACGGGCAAGGAAATGACAGACATTGCTACGTTACTATATACGGTAACGGTAACGGTAAAGACAACGGGCAGAGGCAAAAGGTAAAAGTAACACACTGCAAGCCCAGTTGGCCAAGGACATGTGCGTCGGCAGCTTAATTTCATTTATTTACCTGAAAGCTGTTTATGTGCTTGCGAAATTACGAATTAAATTTTTAATTTGTCAAAAAGAACAACAGCTCGACAGGAGCAACAGCACCAGGAAGTGACGAGCACGTGGATGCGTGCGGGTGTGCGTGCATGTCCTTTCGCTTCATATACTGTATGTAGGTGTATGTGTGTGCGTATAGGTTTTGGCGGATGAGCATCCTGTATCCGTGACTGTTGGCGTTCCACTTCTCGATGATTAACTGCATCTAAGGCTCTGCTAGAAGACACCACAATAGATGATTTAAAGTGTTAATTTTTTTAAGGATCTTAAAAAAGTTATTTTAAATTTAGAAATAAAAAAGGTTTGAAAGGATAAGATAAGGATAGTTCTGAAAAACAATGTTAATAAGAAAAGATGGGAATTTAAAATGGTTTATATTTGATTCTGCTTCGTTATATTCATTTTTGAGTCCTTTGAACTCCTGAGTGCGTTGCGGAGGATCCAATCCCAACACCAGATATTCAATATGTATACACAGCCTTTGCTCTTGGGCGCCTGTGGACCATAAGAAATAACGTTGTTTATGTTGTGCAAACATAAAATTCTTTCTTATTCCGCGCTACTTACGCTCCTGCTCACTTTCACTCACACACTGATAAATATGTATGTATATATTAAACATACATATATCCTTATGTACATTGGCAATTTTTGTCCTTTTCCCCGTGCGCCTCATATTCTTTTTGGCTTTGCCTGTGCTGGGCAATAAAGTTGTTGGAATTTAGCTGAACCGAAAATAGTTTATGGCGGAAGTCATTAAGTGGCTCGGTTTACAGCAGCCGCAACATGAAAAACAGAAGTGCCCGCCCCTGGGCCCAGATCCAAGTCCTCCCTACCTCCCTTCCTCCTTTTCATTTTTTTTTCCCCACTCTGCTTTTGGCCATTTTCTGGGCCGCCTTTTTTTTATGAGATTTTTATAGACGAATTATGGTTTTTATTTGCCGCTCTACATGTGACCCTTTATGCAGCAATCTTTTTTTTCCGTTTGCTCTCGATTCTGCACATGTACATTTCCCTTTTTTTTGTGGGAAATTTAATTATTTTTAAATGATTTGCGCACATATAAATAAAAAATAAAACGCTAACCGAAATGCGCATTGCACGCAAATTGCTTTTTTATTGGGTTAGGCTTAGTCCGCTGCAATGGCATTCAATTAGGCCATCTTTAGCGACCCCAGTAATTGGGTTAGCCTTCATAATTCCATCCTCGACTAGATAGGACTTTGCTGGCCAAGTTTTGTCACACTTTAAATTCTAATTTCATGCATTTTGCACATCAATAAAACGCCTCATACTTTTTCGCAGCCAAAAGTCGCCTCCGGACATGATTTGCTTTTATGACTTGCCCGTGCAAAACGTGAGGAAACTTTCGAGGAGTTTGCTCCTGGCAATGGCTACGATGAGCAACGCTTTTGATGTTTTTATTCGGCTACCAAGATACCGGCAAAAACTTAATTTATAGCTTGAAGAAGCCGAATTATTTGTCCTATTATTTGTGGAGATAATTTTATTGTGGCTTATAAACTTGTCCATCGCATGTCCTTAATACTGCCAAATACCTTTCACCGAAATAGTAAACTATGCACTTTAAAAATTTTGAATCATTGATATCTTTTTTATTTAATTATTTTGTGCTCTGCCAACTAGAAATAACTACAAGAAACCGTACTAAACAAGTAGAATTTATTCAGTTAAATAAACAACAGAGGCCATAAAAACGTACCAATTTTCTCTATGGAAACTTCCGCTCAAGCAGAAATTATAGAGATTATTTTTCAGAGCAACTGCCGACTGCAAAAACTGATTGATAGCTCTAATTAAATATCCTGCAGCAGCATAAAAACTTTTATCGAAAGCCGTAAAAGTCGTGGCCAAGACGAAAGTCAGCCACTGCCAGTAATTCAGCATTTGTTTGATTAAAGTTGAGTTTCTGTTTTGTTTGGTCATGTTTGGTACAAACCGCAAAATGGCTTTAAACTTGGCTAGAATTAAGTTGAAAAGGTCGGTGTGTGGGTTTTTGTTTTCGCCTTTATCTGCAAATCGGGCGACGATTTATGATTGCACACTCAGCGTAATCAATTCTTATAAATTATTGTTATTGTCGGAGGTTAGCCAGAAGGAGAACTCCGCCACTCCTGCGGGCAGATGTTGACAACATTAAACAATCGCCGTGAGTTATGGGCTCGATGAACCGACCGCCTTCACAAAATTTATATCCTGCCGCCGTTGAATTAAATGCGAATTTTAAAGCCGCCCCAAACAGTTGGACAAACGAAGAGTCTGGCACAAAAGATCAATGACTTTGTTCAATAAAGTTCAATAAAATTGTCCTCGGTCACGGTAGACTTCAGCCAAATAAAAAAAACTCACACGAAATGAAGGTGCAGTACGAACACAAACCCACAAACACAAAGCTGCATATAAAAAAGGATGCAAAAAAGGACACATCGAATTGGCGCTCAGCAATAACTGCGGCAGACTCAAAGAGCATTGTATGCATAAATAATGCGCTCAACGGGCCAAGCCAACTGCCTTCTCCTTCTCTAATGGTTCTTCCCTCTCTTTCAATAGCCCACCTTTGCTGCCACTCTTGTGCACCTGCTCTATGCATAGTCTAAATATTTTCTTTTCAAAATAGAAAAGCTTAAACGAATTTAGAACTCTCTTATATGAAGAAAAGTTTTGAACTTCCGGTTTCTTCCAATAATTTATCTAAACCTTCCTTTAACATCTAAAGTTTCTATGATAGAAGTTTACAAATTTTAAAGTTTAAAACTAAAATACCCTAACCATTTTTTCATTCAGAGGTTTTTTTAAGTTCGTTAGAGTCGCCGCCACCAGCAGACGATAAGAAGGATGTCGTCGACGAGGACAACGCAAATAAAACATGTCGCACCGAACTGTCGGCTATTTTTTTGTTGGCCCCTCGTTTTTTCCCCCGCTTTTTGGCCATTTTCAAAAGGCAATTTTTTAGCCACTGCAGGTGGCAGTTGGAAAAGGAGTTCGAACCCGTTTGAGCTTAGCTCGCCGATATTGATTTCTTTGCGGTGTCCTCTTTTTGTATGTATTTAAGACACTCTGAAGGGTAAGCGCTGGAGAAATTGATAATTGAATTAACCACAGAAAATGTCAATTGTTTGCGCCCGCTAACAGTTTTAATTGAATTTATTTAAGCCCACGGCCAAGGGAGTTGATTTTTTGTTTTTGGGGAATGGAAATTCCATTTGACCATTGACGAAAGTTGAGGAAAACTTTCCAAACGAACGGGAACAAATAAAACTGGACGAAAAAAATATTAATTAAATTGGGTTGGGAAGCTTGAGAGCTAAATAGCAACAGTAATTACCTAACAATCATCCAATTCTTTAGCGAAAACCCTTAAATGATTTGTATGGCAATTCTCAATCTGTATTAAAATCTGCAATCAATTTTTTTTTTTTAATTTTTTGTGAATATTTCTGCGGGGTCCCTTAAAATAATTGAAGAATGCATGCAAAGGACTTTATGGCCAACAGCGATGGCCATATCTTTGCTAAAAATAATCAGATTCTTGAGTGGAATACCTTAAACGACTTGTATTCCGCATCTCCCAAATCTGCATTAAAATCTGCAATCACATTTTTTTTTTAATTTTTTGTGAAAATATCTGGGGGGTTCCCTTAAAAAATCCCTATTCCCTACAAAGGACTTTATGGCCAACAGCGATGGGCATATCTTTGCTAAAAATCATCAGATTCTTGAGCGGAATACCTTAAACGATTTGTATGCCGATTCACCATAAATCTGCTTTCAAATCTGCAATCAAATTTCTTTTAAAATTTTTTGTGAAAATTTCTGGGGGTCTCTTTCAAAAATTTGAAGAACGCCAGTGAAGGACTTTATGTTCAATAGCGATGGCCATATCTTTGCCAAAAATCATCAGATTATTGAGCGGAATACCTTAAACAATTTGCATTCCGATTCTCCACAAATCTGCATTAAAATATGCAATCGAATTTTTTTCATAATTTTTTGTGAAAATTTCTGGGAGACTCCTTAAAAATATTGAAAAATGCCAGAGAAGGATTTTATGGTGTTGACCATCGCTGTTAACGAATAAATATTTTCCTCTCGAACATTCTTAGAGAGATGAGAAAATTATAATATAAAAATAAATGGCTTAAAAAAAGTCACTTTTATACAACTTTAGAGCATTTTATTGCCACAAAATCTAGATAAGCCTCTCTTTTATTTTCTTGAGCCAGTCATGACATCACCTCAAGTAAATCCTTTGGCCAATTGTGCCACATACAAGGACTAGAAAAACACGAAGCCTGGCCCTCTTTCTTCAATCTGACCACGCCCACAATGATATATGATTGTTGCCACCCGGTGGCAAAAGTGCAAATTCAAAATCAGCAACAATGAATGCAGGACCCGCTAGTGCGCTGGCCAAACACGCAGCAAATCAGCTAACAGGGAGTTGGTAAGGTAGACGGGCCAAGTACTTGGCAAGTGCCAGCCAAGGCGCTGTCAGCATAAAGTTAAGCCAGGCTAAGCAGATGCCAGTTTTGCGGAGTTGGCCACGACTGGCTCCCATTTTCCACTTCCGAGATCCGAGGTTCCTGGTCCTGGGACTCTAGTCCCAATGCCCGGTTCTCCAGTTACCCGTCCTTAGATCCTGGATGCACTTGCAGCACCTCTGCGGCTGCACATCATCAATCTTCTTAGACAGCCACACGCTCTCGACTTTTCTGCTGCTCGTTGCCCCTTTGCAGGTGCATCGGTTTTGTGTACCGAACGTGCTGCCATTTCCTGCAGCAGAAGTGAAGCTCTAAACTCCATGAAGATGCACTGAAAAAATATATTATACCTATATTTTAAGAGGTAGTTAGGTAAAGTGTTCAAAATGATAAGTTTTTACTGCAAAAATGTTCTGGAAAAGGCATAAATATGTTGAAAAACGCAATCAGGTATGATAATATATACAGGGATAAATAAAAGATACTCTTATTTTTATAAAAACCAAATTATAAATATATAAAAATTCAAAATTTAGCTTTAAAATCTTAAAATAAAACTTATCTTTCCTACTTAATTGATTGCTTACCAAAACAGCAACTCATTTTATTCAAAAATCATGTTTTTATTTTTGGATCTAGTATCTAGTAATATTATTAAATTAAAACAAGAGCCAAAGAACTTGAGGATATTAAAGGAGTCCTTTTGTATAGCTATGTACATATTTTTCTTGTAGTGACGAGGAGGAGTGTAGAGTGTCCGGACTCCAGAGTCCTGGCACTGGTTGACTCGCCGTCTCACATTTTTGTCATCGCCGGCTTGTCTAACTGTTTTGAGTTATGCTCCCTTTTGGCCACCCATCTACAACCCCTCCTCGAATCCTTTGTTGTTGTCCTGCTGAGTCGACGACTTCACCCTTAACACCTACCCGGGCCAAGGGGTGCATCTATTTTGCAAGTATTTTATTGCCGAGCTCCTCTTCAACAACTACCTCTACCACTTCAGGGCGGTCTGCACTTTGTTATTAATGCGCATTTAAGTTTTTTTCTCCTCCTTTTTTGCCCATTTGATTTCTTTTTTTAAGCATTTTGTATTTTTTTATGTTTTTTGTTAGAGGGCAGGGCGACACGACTTCACCTTTTTGGCTGGCGCTTTTGTGTGCCTTCTAATTGAGGAAACATTAAAAGTCAAGTTCTCTTTGCCGCATTGTTATAACCCAGAAAAACACGAGTGCACTGCAGTCTTCTGCTCCTGACTCCTGATTCTCCTGCTGAGCTTCCCTTTGTCTGTGTATGCGCTCTTTTCTTTCTTTGATTTTTATTTTTTTATATTTTTTTTGTCCACTCTTGGTTCTTTTTTAATGAAGTTTCGGGTGCCATTTGTTCAGTTTGACTTTTTGACATGGTTGGCGTCGTTTTTTGGTTACCGCCCTCTGCAATTGAAAGCCATTGAAAAGGCGTTGTCACTAAAATGGGCAAAGAGCAGTGCCAAGCGCATCAAGCGCTCAATTAACTGGCTACAAGTTGGCATCTCCCAAGGGAGTATGATCCTGCAATGTCTGCGACAGGGACGGGGACTGGTTCCGTTCCTTGGATTGTCTGGGGCACATTAATCATCTTTTGCATACAATGAAATCTGGCAAGTGGTGGGGAAAAACACTGAAAGTAACTTTAACAGAGAGCTTATAAAGTTTTTGAATAAAGTTTTTATTCAAAATGGCTTTCAGAGCACGCATTCCACATACACTCGTAAAATAAATAAATCATAAATCCGATGAATAGAAGCCTAATAATAGTAGTACAAGTTCTAGAGATAGTAGTACCAACTATATATTGGCATTTTTTACAGTGACTACAACTATCCTGTAACGAGTTAAAGACGGCTAAGGAACTCCTGACAAGTTCAATGGTGGGTGCCAGTTGGCTGAGGCGAAGGGCTCACAGCCAAAGCCAAATGCTTAGCGATTATGCGAGTTTATAATAAAGCCGACGAGGCGCAAGTAAAATGGGTCCTGCGATTACCAAAGGAATGCACAGGAGCTTCCTTGTCTAGGACCCATTTGTCAAAGTAGTTCACCGCCACCGCCACCGTCGCCGGCGTAACTTCGTCACTATCTTACTATCTATCCTTCATTCCAAGTCACAGTCATTTATCATTTATGCATTGCATATATATATATATATATATATATGGATGTGTAGTACAAAGCGGTGGGTGGATATTTTAGTATATATACGTACAAGATATATATGTGACCCGTACTCATTGTCAGTGGATGCGAAACTGACACTTCTTTGAGCAGCGAACCTTGGTCGAAAGCCGGAGTTGATTTGTAAAGCCTGAGGCCACTGGACCGTTTGATGTTTTATTTAAGTGACATTTGAGACTTTGAAGGACACCAAGCCCTTCGAAAACCGCATGCCACATTAGTGGTAACTGAGATAGGAAGTGTTATCCTTTTAGCATTTCCACATTTCACGCGAGTTTTACGCATGTCACACAGAAATTTATCAGGATAACAAGGATATAAAGAGTTCAATATGCGAATAGTGAATGCTCTTCAAAATAAAAGATATATTTGATAAGCTGTAATCTAAAAGTAAACTAAATCACACACTGTTCCAGCCAACAACTCCCCTTAAGAGTATAGAAATTTTTGTATTTTAGCCAATATGAATTATGGCCCACACTTAATAAGCACACTGAACCAGAAAGGAGGGGCATACCATATATATAGATATACAAAAGCTATTGAATCGATGGTCATGCATGTCTATTAGTTGTCGAGTGACTTGGGAAAGAAGACTGCTGCCGTTGTGGGTGGTTTGATTGATAGCTCGGGAAAATGGATTTTTCATATTTACCCCTCAGTCTCGGGTCTAGTAGTTCTCCTTTAATATTCTTGTCGCTTGGAATTGGACACGTGTAACCGATACGCACACACAGAGGCTCTCACGCACTCACCCACGTGCCAGGAGCTAATACCAATACACACAAAATTATGCCCACAAATAAACATTTCCTGCTTGCTTGGGTATTGGTTGTGTAACTAAGACGTTTGCGAAATTAATTTTCATTTGCCAAAAGCATCAGGCCCCCAAAACAAGGCCCCTCCCCAATGCCGAATTCTATAACGAAAGATGGCCGATATAGTTATGGCCAGCCGGCCTGTTCAAAGTTGTAATCCGGCAAACAAACTCTTCAGCGCTGAGCTTCTTACCTAAATAAATTTTCGAGAAAATTCGACACTGGGCCTCGGCATTTGTCAGAGCTCGTGGCCAGAGCCAAAGCCAAGTTTACGGACCGGAAGTCAGTTTATGGTATTTGTACACATATGTACATGCATGCCCCAGAACGGCAAAATTGTTATGGCATTTAGTATTTGCTTGTAAAATGTGTTAATAGATTTAGCCAGATGCTGTGTGGACTGAGCGCTGCCTGCTCATAATACCCGTATATGTGAGCAACAATCCGGAGTCCGGACGAACAGGCGGACGGACAGACGGGCTTATGTTTGGACATTAAAATACCTTTAACAAATTATGTCGCATTATTTGTACATTATTGCCCGCAAACAGTATGCTTTGGCTTTTGTGTGTCTCATGTTGCAAGAAGGCAATGAAGATTCCGAAATTATTACCCTTTGAAGTGTTTCAGAAGCCACACAATGTCAATAATTTGGACCATGTCTGTCGTTGTCTCTTGTATAATATTTTATATAAAATAATTGTTCAGAGTACTATATATAATCATAAACAACGTAGTTAAAATAGTCAAGTATTCAAGTTTCAACATTTTTCCAACTTGAAACCCATCACAAATTGGCAATTATTTCTCATTGTTTCGATTTGTTGCTGGGACAAGTGTAAAAGTTGCAACTTTGCATTGGATATCGAATTGAGCGAGGAGTATTCCCTGCCGGCAGAAATCTATTTTCCGCACAACTTCAGCCCCCAAAATGGCCAATGTGTGAAACATGAGCAATTTCCAAAAGTTGCAACTGGAAAGCATAAATCGAAACCGACACAGTATCCCATCCGCCCCCCAAAAAATGGTATTCCCCAGCTGAAAAACTCAAACTTGGAAAGTCAAGCCGGGAGAAAACTTGGTGAAAATCGTAAACGGAATAGGAAAATGGGTTTTAGGGGAAAATTCGGGCATGAGCCATAGAGAGTGGAAAGCAATGAGCTTATGTTGCTGGCCACTTGCAATGCGAATGTCCTTTCTTACTCTTCTCTCTTTTTTTTTTTTTTTGTAAGGGTCTGTGTCCCCGGCCTTTTTGCTAGTTGCATTTACAGAAAACCAATAAACTTAAATGGAAAATCCGCAAACTATAAATCATGGCTTAAGTCCATTTCCTTCGTTGTCAATACGTTTCCGCTTTGTTGTGGGTTTTTGAAAATGTAACACACTCTCGAACTGGCCAAAACGCAAAACCAGTAACGAGTAACCAGTTGTAACCAGGCCTCCGCCCGTCCAGTTCCATTTGTTAACCGAAAGGGAAAAAGTGCACCAAGATCGGAGCCAAGTTGAGTTGAGAAATGGCCATGATTGGACGTCCAGCACTCAGTTGCCACCGGCCCAGGCGACTGTTTTGCATTTTTTTGTTGCCATCATGTTGATTTTTTTCTCTTTCTGCATGTCCATTTGCAAAGTCATTTACCCAAACACACACGGTACTCACTCAATTTCCAAGTCAATGTTCAGAAGTCGCCTAGTGTCCTCCTCATCCAGGTCGTGTCCTTTCATTGGTCCTGGCTTCGATTTGACAGTAGTTCCTGTCAGTCAATATATTTGCAGCGTGCTTGTTGTGTAGCGTTTTCGACAACTCATTTTATTTGATCGCACAGACAGTTCAAGTTAAGGAATAATGTTTAAAATAAATAAGAATATTTATAAAATATTACAAATAATTATTTCAGATTGGTATTTTTTTAAGCTCAAGATTGAAACAAATAGTAATGATACCACGTGTTCATATCTCGGAGTTTCTGTATATTTTTATATTTCATAACAGATTAAGTTCTTTCAAATATGAATCTATTTCTCATATGTCAAAAAGTGATCCTAATGGGTCCACCTCAACTGTACTAAGAGCCCTTACTCTTTCTTACTCATTGATAGACTGATGCACTTGACATCCTCGCACGTTTGCGGTCAGCCCTAGAAAATTGATGTGACTTTTTATCACCGAGAGCCTGGGGTAGTCGACGAACTATGTTTCTTGATTTTGGTTTTCATCTGTTTCATTTGTGGCCATTGACATTGTTGCCATCGTTGATTCAAAGCCAAGCGAGCAAACAAAATCAAAGCCTAACTGCAAAAAATGTTCTTAAGTAAGACGTTGAAGGACCTTCCCTTAACTTTCAATAAACTAATTTACTTTATTTTACTAATTTACTTTATGCTTTATGAAAAAAAAGAGCCAAAAAAGAAAGGAAATAAATTAAATTAAAAGGAAATCATGCAAACATCGAATAAATTATGTATTCCTAATCAGAATCAAGTCATGCCATGGCCAGTGCCCCAATTTCAATCAGAGAACCACCCATCATCCATCCACCCACCCACCGCCGAGAAAGTCATAACTCAGCTAATAATGCCAAACAAATTGTTGACAGGCGAAGGCAAATTCGTGATACATAAATTATCTGTGAGCATTTTTTACGACTGTCACTGTGTCAGAGACCAGAAACATGGAAACTAAACATTAAACATTTACAAGAACCATATTAAGCGAACTGGATTTTCAGGGATTGGTTTGGGTTTGGGTGTATCAAGTGTATTGGTATTGGAATGTTCGTAAAATATTTAATGGAAATGAAAGCTTTCTTTTCTCTGGGGTCGCCCCACCTTAATCCCCACAACAATACGTATAATAAAAATGGCCAATGTTATTAATAACACTCCCAGTGGCCACCACTAAGTATTGGGTCACTTGAATACCTTATTCATAAGCCCCGCCCCACAACGCCTAGCCGCCTGCTTAACCCCATACAGCCCCTCCCAGTAATCTGGATCGTGGATAAATACCACAAAGAAAATAAACACGCGCGGCTCACGGCCGAACAATATGAGATATATTGAAAACGTGCATAGTGTCCTGGCCACTTAAGGCGACCCGGCGACAACACGAAATGAAAGGCAAACTTTACACGCTAATAAAATCTGGATCAGTGAAGGTTTTCAACTGATGGAAGATAGTGATGCTCAGTAGTTAGAGTAAAATATATAATAAAAAATTAAATAGAAGAGGCATTAATGAGGGAGTCTTTCAATAATTGGCCATAGGCTTTCCTTTTAAAAATAACATTTTAAAATCATTTAGAAATAATTCCAATTATCGCCACATAACCAATATTTTGTTTATTATATTTAAACATATTAATAATAACATCCTTAACCACAAGCCTCAGCCACTCTCTCTAAATAAACCGCCTACACAGCCCGAAAAAAAGGACAACCAAGGATAACGTAAAAGGCGTCGCAGCTGGGAACTCTGGTATTTTATGTGGCAATGGTAGGGAGCAGCACAAAAGGCTTGGCCAAATGTGGGTTTATGGCTTGTAAAAATCCATGTTAATAATATCAACAAAAGCCTGGGCCGTCGGAAAAGGGTAACTAGCCAACAGGAGCCAGTCAATGTCCTATCTGATGCCCAAGGCTATGCGAAGAGAACTTAAGACTCTCTAAGGACCGGTGCTATGCGGCATTCATAAAAAGGTGATGGAAAATGAAAAAAAAAACCCTGGGTTGAGTTGGGATCGTCTCAAAAATTACCAAAAAAAAAAAAAATTACGAGAATGAAAAGGTAAAACGTCAAAGCCGGCGCCGCATCATTAGTGTCATATGTGAGTGAGTCGGAGAGCTATTTATATTATTCACATGGCATAATAAATCAAAAATTGTTGCCAATAAATTTATTATTGTAGATTATCTGGCAATCCCTCGACTTGGCACAAAGGTAGGCATCTACCGTCTATGCCCACCTTGATAAAAGCTAAGAACCGCCGGCTGGCTGATGCCTGATGCCGGATGCCGGGTTAACCCTTGGCATCCAACAATTTATCAACATCAACACAAGAGGAGTTACTATAAATTACCAAATAAAAAAGTATAATAATGTCTACCAAGCAGACTGGATATTTACAGCCATATTTCTGGTGTTTCTTTGGGATTTTGAAAGTGGAAATCTTTTGATGATTTTAATGATCCAAGTTTGAAAATGACCAGAGGCTATTGGATATATTTTTGTTTTCTACTATAATTAATGGACATTTTAATGATAATTTTATCTTCAAAGATTAATTTTGTCTAATATTCCTACCAATTTACATAGCGATGGTTTTTTAGCCTTTAGGTCTAAGCTTGGGTATATATATTATTTTTGATATTAAAATTATTTATTTAACTTAATAAAAACAATGTACAAGCCTTTATCCATTGATTTTCTTTAACAGAGTTTGGTTGGGCAATCGCTCTCTCTTATTTCCATGACATAATCAAAGGCAAATTAACGGTTCGAACCCCTATTTACCCCCTTTATCCCATTTGGCCATGGCTTAGTTTCCTCTTTTTGTGTGTGCTTGCCACATAGCTTGCCACCCTGAATACCTCCTACCGCATTGCAACTGTTGACAAATCTCTTTTTAAGAGCGCGCTTAAAACGTCATTTGAACGGCGTTTGCTGTGTTTTTTTCCAATATTTTTTTTAGTCGATTTCGCATCGGGGCGTTGTGTAACCAGCATCAGCAGGAACAGGAGCTGGAGCAGAAGCCCACATCGACGAGCTAAACCAATCAATATTTAACACATTTAACCCTTTGACGACACCAACAATGCCACGCCTGCGTCTCGCTGATCGTTCTGCGTAAAATTAGCATAAAATTTGAATTTTACAGCCAAGTGAAGCGTATGCAGCGCGTGATTGACAGCAGTCGAATTCAATTGAAGTCGAGGAGGGCCGCGTACCTCCCAGTCCCTGGCATGAAATGAAATAAAATAAAATTTAATTCAAATAAAACCAATTTTTGAAGCTCAACCCACCCACCACCACGCACTCGTGTCGGCAAATCCCCAGCCCACCACAAAAATAGGTACGCCAGGCCAACCTTTGGGCTCTAGGTCGGGCGACCTTGCGGCAAAACTTTCCACAGCGCGTCGTGTTTTTTTTCTTTCTTATTTTTTATTTTCCTTTCCCTTTTTGCGAATTTCGTTCTTGCCATTTTGTTGTTGTTATTTTTCTGCCAAAAGGATGCACAGCGAATTGCCAATGTATTGGCGGCGGCTTCAGGATGTTTTTTTTTTCCTGGCGGGCTCCAGGCCGGCTCTGACTCGAGTTTGTCAAGTGATGGGGGAAATTGGCATTGGAATCCTGGGAAGGGGGATGGATTTTCGGGGAACGCAAATCAATGATGCTTGCTTTTGAAGGTGGAATTTCCAATGGAAATTCAATTTTGTCATGGCAATTGCAATGTATTCTTATTTTTGGGGTATTAATGACAAAAAATTGGTAGTCCTGTATATTTTTAAAAATTATTTTTAAAAAGGATGTAATTAAGAATAACGTTGCTATCAAGTTAATAATAAACGAGTTAAAGAAGCTATTGATATTGAGATCCTTAGTTAATATTTATAGTCACTTAATATTAAAACAAGAGTATCCCTAGCATGTCTAGAGTCTCAGCGTATCCTGTCTCTTTGTTTTATAATTCAATTTAGTGAAAGTACATGGCATACTGTGTATATGAGCAACAGGCTGCCTCATAACACTTCGGTCATAACAATGAAAATGAAAATAAAAAATAATCATATAATATAGTGGAGCATATACGCAGAACAGAAGCAAATTGAGACAAGCATGCCACACATGCCGCACAGGAGCCCACTACAATGATATTTTTTTACAGGCTTTATGCCATCACTCGGCTTGCTTTTCATTTTTCTCCTTGCATAATACCAAACTGATATGCAGTGCAGTTGAGATGACGCACCACGAGGCGTATGAGTAATATTCGTAACAATGCCCCATAATTGTCACTGTTTGGGGCAGGTGATGTGCTGGAAAGCAGAAGTCATTGCGGTTTCATGTTGCCACAAGTTTGTTGCAACGCGTCTCATTAAAACCATAATGAGGCCAAATCGCAAACTTTTCAATGAGCCACCTATCACTATGGTAACTATGGAATTAAAAGTTAACTTTTTGCCTCAGACACTGAAAGAAGACTATTTTTGTTATTAAAGCTTATTAGTTTTAAAGTCACACCAAAAATAATAAGCCTAAAGCCTATTCCAATTCTATTTTCAAATAAAGAGAAGCCACAAATAAATTCGTTGTCTAGACTGGGCTGCAATTGTTGTGTTGGTCGGTGGCATTATTTTAGCCAACTGCAATATATCATTCTGCATGTGGCATAGCATATTAGCGTTGGTTTTTCACACACATTTCCACATATTTTCATTTCTGAACAAATTACGTACATTATTGCGGAACAAAAGTGAAAAGGACCCATGCCAACAAAGGCAACAATGCCTGAACCCTTTTCGCTGGGGAAGGATTTTGGTTATGGGGTGGGGTTACGGAGGTGCTGTGGCATTATGAAAATGCTTTAAGCAGAAAATTGGATTTTTTTTCGCCCCATCTTGAATGGAAAACAAAACAAAAAAAAACAGGTTGGCAATAACAGTAAAGCCCCGGTAGCAACAAAAAATAATAAGTATTAAACATCACCCGAAAGAGCGGCGAAACAAAAAATAAATGTTAGATATGCTGACAAAGGTAATACAATAAATACGAAATGACGTTGCTGGCACGGCTGCTGTTAATGTTAAATTTTACGTAGCATACTTTGGGGCACACTCAAGGTATCGTCAGGGGTTGGATGGATGAAATTTTTGTTTGGAGTAGAGAACGGTGTTGCTCTTTGTTAGTTCGCAATCGTGCCGATTGTACTTTTTCAGCTCTGTTTGGGTTCTTTAATTTCATTTTAGGCCATTCTTATTTATTTAACATTAGTTTTTATTTTATGGCCCACATAAAGCGGTAGCACTTTTACACTCTCCAGGCACACTACCTAGAGTGCCCCCCAAGGCATAAAGTAAACAAAATTATATTTAATTTAAACCAAATTAAATCTTATTTCCTTTTTTTATAGTTTCGGGCATAAATCAAGAACGCATTGCCCCCTAATTGTTTAATCGCGAGTGTAAACTGTGATAAGCCATGGCCGTAAAAAGATAACCCACTGATAAGCCGCACTACCTTGTGAATACTCTGAATCATGCGACACTCGAATCCGTGTATTTATGAAATACCATTCCGTTTGTCATGTGTTTGCCCAAAAATTTCTAAAGATAACAAGTCCAACTGCAATTGGAGGTCCAAGTCCAGCTGGAACTGCATTCTACATTCAGTGGCAATTTCAGCTTGAAAAGCGGCTCATAAAATGGCGAATATTCCCCAACTTTCCTCTGTAAACACATCAGAATCGAATTGGCTGCACGTTTGTGTGGCGAACCGCACCGAAAAGCTCTTACACCGCCGGCCATTTGGTTGCAACTTGTACATATTGGCATTAGACTAATCCAGAGTGGTGCACGCAACAATTTAGTTATTGGTTTCAAAATGATACCAGGAGCAAAGGTAGGAAAGGCACTACACTGAGAAGATGAACTTACTTGAAGATACATTTTTAACTAAATATCTTCAAAATATTACGTATACGACACGTTGGTAATCATTGCTTATATTATTTTAAAGAAAATAAATAAAAACCAAATATTTCTCCCTCTGTGGCAGATTTGGTTTTGTTGGCCAAAAAGCAGACGGAATGGTGACGCACATTAGCCGGTAGTGCGAGTCCTGGCCCCAGGTCCTTTTCTATGTGCAATAGTGAACGTTCAACGTTTCGTCCATTTTCATTCTCTTTGCTTGCCACACACTCATAGCCACACATACACAAAAACACACATACACACACACAGTCGCTAACTGATGGCCATTATCAGCATCATTATGTGGCATTAGGAACCGTGCCACCACGATGATGATGTCGTTGCAGCTTAAAGTTGTATGCGATTTATTTGCGGTGGCTGTCCATTTTTCAACTACTTTTCCACTCTCCACTCCCATGCGAGTGCATGTGTGTTTTTGTTGCAAAAAGTGCAATTGAGCTCATTTAAATAGCATAAATTAAGATGCTTAAGCTCATTAGTTGGAGATTTTTAATTTCAAAACTGGCTGAAAATTGTTTGTAATGACCCCAGGTCGAGAACCATAAAAAAGCTTATCAGTCAAGTGCAGACTTGAATTATAAAAAATTGTTATATTCATTTGGCTCATCAATGTTAATGTTTAGAGTATAGCATGTAAGCCATTTAAAAAATAATAATTCACGCTATGTTCGACTGGAATTCTCCATTATGCGGCAATAGTTAAATACCAGAAAATTTATGGAGCCATAAAATGGAGAGTGAATTCGCGAATTATTCCTCATGAATCATGTGCTCCGGCAATCATTCGTTGCCATATCAACTAGGGCACGTGACTCTCGATAAGACCTTCGTACTTAAGATGGTACCATAGAGCCCGTAACCGTACTGCCTGATAAACAAAGCACTTGACAATCGGGGCTAATACCAATTGAGCAGACATAAGGCTGCCAGGCCACCGCCGTTCCACTTCCCTTTACACTTCTTGGCCAAAATCTTTGACTAATCCTCGCATATAACACAAAGGTGGAGGGCTTATTTGTGTCTTGGTCGGGCCTCAAAGGGAGATAAGCTGCCTAAGGCCTGTGAATGTTATTACATTTGGCAATTGGGGTTGGCGAGTACTACTACCAAAGGATTGCAAGGGTTTCTGGGCCTTTAATAAATTCCATAAAAATTTAAAAGGTAAATGCAGACAAAATAAGTAAAAAGTAAAGGTTTTGGAAATTATTGAAAAGTTGCCAACCATACACATCCAACATACCCGACAACCACCTGCCAGGCTATCAAATGGCATACGACTGTCCTTTTTGGTGGATGATTGATTGATCATTCTGTCAATCAACCGGTGTAGCGTTAGTGGAGGGTGGCTCCTTCATAAACCCTGTACTAGACCGTATCAGATGCAATACATCGGTGTCGAAATGGGAATTGTCACCTCAGGGTGGCACCAAAGCTAATGGTGACAATGAAGTAATGCCACAACTGGCTTGTGTTGGCCAACTCGTGCTTATACTCAATCACTGATAATGATTGAAGGAAAGTGACCAGCTAGCTGAACGGCGAGAGGGTCTGAACGAAATTGGGTTTCGGTTAGTCGCCGATTACCTTTTCGAGAAAGGCGATAAGCCAACAATTTCCAGCGTCTAACCAGGCCAGTACTGTTCAGTGTTTTTGTGTTCTACAATCGCAAAGTGCTTGCGAGCGTGTGATAAAAACGAAAAACAAAAAAATATAGCAACAAAAATATATATAAATGTTGGCACAAAGATTATGAAATGAATGTATTGGTATCGGCTTGTTTAGATTAGCCCTCCAGTCTAATTGGCCATAGAGCTCAGTGGCTCTAAGGCGATCGCACAGTTCTTTCTGCACCGCTGAGGTGGCAGGTCGCGAAAAAATATCATCTCTTACCAGTTAATTAGTTTTTCCTGCTCTGGTGTAAGTGTTTCCAAAGTAGATTCGTTAAGCCAAAAGTGTGTGGCCTAGAGCAGTGCAAAAATTTGCTTTATTAATAAATTTGCAATCGAGAGTGGTGATTAATTTTATGGCTATGCCACGTTGGCAATCTGTTGGCTAATAAGCATGTTGGCTTAATCTTTAATCTCCATTTATAAGCTAACCCTACGGGGTTATCGATGTTTCTTGAGATAAGCAGCCATATCTGGGTTTAAAATAAATATTTCCATATTTTCCATAACCGCTTCGTTTCTTGAGTATTTGACAATTTCATTAAACCTAATGGTAATTAGTTCAACGATAACGTATCTAAGTTGATTATTGATAATCACTCGCTAGCATGCGGTTAACGGCGATTTCTATTAGCCAACTATGTGGCCATAATTGGCATGTGTGACGTCAGAGCACGTGATGGATCAAGCAGCAAGTTGAAATTTGCCACACAAACGATTGGCGGCGTCGATAATATTTTTACGGCCCACCAAACGGATTTCTTAATGAGCCCAGTAACACTGCCTGCAATCCGGGCCGCAAGCCCAATCCCCCAATGAACCCGTAATTGCGGACATAAACCAGCGGGGAATACAGGCACCAGGACGGGAATGGAAATGTGAATGTTTCTCCTCTAGTCGATATAATCAGGCATTTGCGTGAAACTTCCCCACGAAGATTTATGGCCAACTTAAAGGCAATTGTCTGGTCCGTGCAGATTTATGGCCAAGACTGATGTACAAAAGTGTACCGATAAGGCCAAGTCTTGCTCTGATTTATCCATCGATAGCCCGAAGCAACTAAAAATCCCCAACTAGATAATCAATTTTATAAACTGCTGGTGCAATTACCGGAAGAACATTTTTCCCAGAAGGACTAGATTTTTCAAATAGTTCGAAGCTTAAAGTTTCTTCAACTGGAAGTACTTATCTAATCATTTGCATAAAACCTGAACTATTCAGAACAAATTGTTAACAACTGTGTCATAAACTTGTTTAGAAAACTACTGAATCGTTAAACTAATTTCTCACAAACAGCATGAACCTTTATTTCAATTCATACTTTTTCCTCTCGCAACTAATAATTTATTAGCCTATTTAAAAATCAATAAAAATTCCTATCAAAACCCAAACTTACTTCCAGACACTATAAATCAGTGCTCGCATATCACTGACAACACCAGAAACCCTGGAAAACTATCAAAATATTACCGGAATGGGGTTTCGGGGGCCAGACAGCGCGTCTTTTTATCAGTCAGCTGAGAGCGAGAGTCAATCATGGGTTTATGGCCAGACAGGCTTGGCCGCAATCACGGCTATGAGCATAACCATAAATATCCAGCACAATCTGTACGCCAAAATCGGTTATCAGAAGACCGAATCGGCCAAAATCGGTTATCAGAAGACACTGCTGCAAGTCCTGGCCCGGCAATAAGCGTTTAATGCAATAAAAGACTTTCGGGGCTTATTTATAAACCTACTGATTGCCAGTAATTGTTAATAATTTGAAATTATTAATGCGCTCAGAGCGCTGAATGCCGCCCACTCCAAATACCAGGCACTACGCCAGAGATAACAGCCACGACGATCTTGATAGTCCAGACCCGGGGTATATAATCTAATCAGCTCGGTTCTGTTCCATGGAGTTTCACTTATGTGATTGATTGCGACACTGAGCACCGACTACCCTCAAGTGGGTGTGAACGGGCCATAAAAAACTGCGTCAGTTGGATCAACAAATCGACAATGTTGAAACAATATGACGCCCGAACCCATTACCACTCGACTATAAACCACATTATACTATCACTCGATTGCAATTGTGGAAATAAATAGTTCTCCAAACGAGCAAATTTAATAAATGTCAAAATTTGTAAATAGTTTTCGATCAATTACCAATCATAAAGTCCTCCTGATATCACTCGTAATTAGTTTATTGGAATTGTCCAATTTATTATTATGAATGGAAATTTTTGATGACTCTCTGTGAGGTCTACAATATAGTCTGTCGTAAAATCGAAGGCCACTTTTTATTTCCGAATAATTAGTTACCAACGCGTCAACCAATAAGCAAGATAAAAAATGATTCATAATCAATTTTTATCTTTTTTCCAGTGATAGATAGCCCCCGGATTTGATCATGGGAGACATGTTCCGTAGTGAGGAGATGGCCTTGTGCCAGCTCTTCATCCAGCCCGAGGCAGCCTACGCATCCATAGCCGAGCTGGGCGAGAGTGGGTGTGTCCAGTTCCGCGATCTCAACGAGGAGGTCAGTGCCTTTCAGCGCAAATATGTCACAGAGGTCAGGAGGTGCGATGACATGGAGCGACGATTGCGCTACGTAGAGACCGAGATGAAGAATGATGGACTGAAGCTGCCGGAACTGAAGCCGGAGGAGGAGCCCGGAGCACCGAATCCCCGAGAGATTGTCGATCTCGAGGCGCAGCTGGAGAAGACCGAGAACGAACTGCGCGAAATGTCCGCCAACGGAGCCAGTTTGAATGCCAATTTCCAGCACATGCAAGAACTCAAGAACGTACTGGAGAATACAGAGGGCTTCTTCTCCGACCAGGAGGTCATCAACCTGGACTCCAATCGCAAACTGGATCCTAACGATCCCGCCCAGCAACAGGGAGGAGCCCAACGTGGTCAACTGGCTTTCGTGGCTGGTGTCATTAAGCTGGAGAGGTTCTTCAGCTTCGAGCGAATGTTGTGGCGCATCTCCAGAGGAAACATCTTTTTGCGCCGCAGCGACATCGATGGACTCTGCGATGACGAGGAGACCGGACGCCCCGTCCTGAAGACTGTCTTTGTGGCCTTCTTCCAGGGCGAGCAGCTGAAGCAGAGGATCAAGAAGGTCTGCGCCGGCTATCATGCTTCCGTCTACCCGTGCCCCAGTTCGCATGCGGAACGCGCGGAAATGATCAAGGACGTGAATGTTCGATTGGAGGATCTCAAGCTGGTCCTTAGCCAGAGTGCCGACCACCGCAGCCGTGTCCTGAGCTCAGCCTCGAAGCACTTGCCTCGCTGGTCCATTATGGTGCGCAAGATGAAGGCCATCTACCACATTCTGAACTACTTCAATCCGGATGTGACGGGCAAGTGTCTGATTGGCGAAGGTTGGGTGCCCACAAATGATATTCTCACGGTCCAGGATGCCTTGGCCAGGGCCTCGAAAGCCTCGGAGAGCTCCATACCGGCCTTTATGAATGTGATCGAGACCAATGAACAGCCACCGACCTACACCAGGACCAATAAGTTCACCAGTGGCTTCCAGAATCTGGTGGACTCCTACGGCATGGCCTCCTACCGGGAAGTGAATCCTGCGCTGTACGCCTGCATCACATTCCCCTTCCTGTTTGCCGTGATGTTCGGCGACCTGGGACACGGCCTGATCCTGGTGGCCTGCGCCGCCTACCTTATCATCCAGGAGAAGAAACTGGCCTCCATTCGCGAAGAGATCTTTAACATCTTCTTCAGCGGCCGCTACATAATCTTCCTCATGGGCATCTTCTCCATCTACACGGGCTTCATTTACAATGATATTTTCTCCAAGTCCATGAACATCTTTGGGTCTGGCTGGCACATGAACTACACCAGAGCAGTGGTTGAGGATGAAAATCTGAAGTCAATCACATTGCGGCCGAACGATACTGTCTGGAAGACCTATCCCTTTGGCATGGATCCCATTTGGCAGATGGCCGACAACAAAATCATTTTCCTGAACACTTTCAAGATGAAGTTGTCCATCATTGTGGGAGTCCTGCACATGATCTTCGGTGTCTCCATGTCGGTGGTTAACTTTGTCTATTATAAGAAGTACGCCAGCATCTTCCTGGAGTTCCTGCCGCAGGTCTTGTTCCTGATCCTGCTGTTCGGCTACATGGTCTTCATGATGTTCTTCAAGTGGGTCGTCTACAATGACACCGTCGAAGGAGCCCTCTCGCCAGCCTGTGCTCCTTCCATTCTGATCCTGTTCATCAACATGATTCTGCAAGGCTCCCAAGACACTCCTGAGCCCTGCAAGGAATTCATGTTTGATGGCCAGAAGTCGATTCAACAAGTCTTCGTCATTGTGGCCATTATATGTATTCCCTGGATGCTTCTGGGCAAGCCCCTGTACATCATGCTGAAGCGTAAGACCAGTGGAGCGCCAGCACCTAAGCCAGGTGGTGGTGGTGGTCACGACGACGAGCCCATGGGCGAGATCTTCATCCACCAGGCCATTCACACCATAGAGTATGTGCTCAGCACAGTGTCCCACACGGCGTCCTATCTGCGATTGTGGGCCTTGTCCCTGGCTCATGCACGTAAGTTAAATATGACAACTTTGAATTAAAACTATAATTAAATTTTATGGCAAAATTTCATTAAAAAGAAGTTGCCATGTCGTGATGGTGTCGGTACTATCAGGAAATCGTTAAACTCTCAGAACAAATCCAATTAGTGATAACAAGTTTATCATTTATGAGCTCATAAATTCTTTACCAACGAAACCAAATCGGTCTATAAAAACACAATTTCTCAGTTTTTTATAGAAATATGTTGGCCATAAAAATTACAAATTTAACAGAGGCTAGAATAAAAAAAATTTAAGAATATTTATTTATACCTTTTTAGAGCTATCTGAGGTGCTGTGGAGCATGGTGTTCTCGATGGGCTTCGGTTATGATAGCTACATCGGCAGCATACTCATCTATGTGTTCTTCGGAGCCTGGGCTCTTCTGACAGTCGGCATCCTGGTGCTAATCGAAGGACTCTCCGCCTTCCTGCACACGCTTCGCTTGCACTGGTAAGAACTTAAACTAAATATTCTTTTTTCTGTAATTTAATGATAAATGTCTTTTTAAGGGTGGAGTTCATGAGCAAGTTTTATGAAGGCGCTGGTTACGCCTTCGAGCCTTTCGCCTTCAAGACGATTCTGGATGTCAACGAAGACGACTAGAGAATAGGGGATTGTGAAACAGCGCAGGACGCACTATCCTTGAAGTACTTTCTGTTTATTTTGTTTCGTTTCGTTTCGGATTTTTTTTATACAAAAAAAAATAAATTTTCGTTTGATATGCATACTGAATCCTGAATATTTCCCTATAGTTGGCTCATTTCTGGTTTTGTCAGCCGACGACAAATATTTCTCATATTCTTGCTGACAGTCTCTCTATGGTCACCCAAGTGACATCTGCAGACACTGACTATATGTATTCATATATCCATACATTCGACCCCGTACACTTATAGGAACTGCACATATTCCGGACAATCTCAAAGCAATTTGCTTTTCATCCTCAAAAGCAAGTTTCTGTTTGAGCTCGTCTGTCTGCTTTTTTTGGCATTAGAAAAGTTGTCATTTGCCGAAATTATGTTGTCAGTTCGACTGTCCATTGGGCATTGAGTTGTGAAATTGCGCACTGGACAATTTAAATAATAATATAAAGGTATTTTACTCCACGAACTAGTGGGAGTTTATATGGGGAAAATAAAAGATTAATAAATAGAGCCTTTTACTAGAAAGGTCCTTAAAGTTGCATCCCATTTCGACAAAATCTAAACGCTATAAATGGCTGTATTCAATGTAAGCCCTTAGCTGTAGGCTCCTGCTTTGCTAAAGACCTGTGTTTCTTTTGTTTTTTCACTGCCCTGTACTTTTGGCAAAATATTTGCATTCGAACTCAATTGGTTGCGTTTTGTGTTTATGGCCTTTTGCTCGTTGGCCAAATTCAACGTGTTCGGGCTCGCGTGTTGATCTTTTTTGGAGCTTTCAGTGTCCCGGCTGTGGCATTTGTGCCAAAAAAAATATATTTTTGTGAGAATCGCTGTGCTGACAACTGGCTGGCCATAGGAAATGGCAAGCAGGCAGGTGTACCCCAGGTGAGTGGAGAGGTGATCCGGCCAAAACACACGCAATGCAAATAGGAATTGAAACTGTCGGCCAAACGCTTTGAACCCGCATGTCAAATGCTGTTTTCAAAACAACCAAACAACAACAGGAAAGAGCGACTAAAGAAACAAGTAGAGGATACTCCATGAGAGTTGTGGAATAGGAATACTCGTGGAAGTCAAAATACACCAAAGAAATTAGTTTTAGAAAAGAAAAAATATATATTAAAAATTTTTAAGAAAAATAAATCATGGTTTGTTGAATAAATAATTATAATAATATAATATCCTAATTCGCAATAATTTTTTGGAGATTAGTTTTCTATTAAAATCCCGAGAAATTAATAATTATTTTTCGGAACATACTTATCAAAACATATATAGCCATTTACTATAGAGTGCCTACACTGCAAAAACGAAGACAATCATTTATCTGTCATCCCCATCGCTGATGGCGATTCTGGCCTAGTGACTATCATGGTTCAGTCTTGTTTGTGCAGCTGACATTCTGGTCAAGTTTTTCGGTTCCTCACGCTCTAGCTGAACAAAAAAAAAACAAGAAGCATTTTGCAATACGTATACGCCATGTATGGCCAATGCCATCGACATCAGATCGCCATCGGTATTGGCAGAATCGGAAATAAATGCCCGAAATCGAAACGGCATATAAATATTGCTGCAAAATACATTAAACAAATAAATGTTTGTCCATACATAGACAGTGGGACTGTGTGGCAGTTGGTCGTAAATTATGTTCTCTGGCCTAATGCATTTGGCCCCGTATTAATCAATGCTTGTGCTGCTCTTTGTTTGGCCTCCATTTCCATTTTCCCATTTTTTTGCCCGTCCTGGGCGCCACTTTATGGACAACTGCGGCATTTGCTCATGCATTTGTTTTAATTTATTTGCTCGAACGCATTTATTTGCATTTAGTTTTTCAAAAGTTTCTTTTGCACATTTCGGCCAATTTTTTGTACTGCCAGTTGTTATTTGATTTTTTATGCCAGGGCCGTGCCAGGGTAAATATAAATCAAACTGCATTTGTTCAGTGTCGCTGATTTGCATTGGGATTTGTTTATAAATCCGCTAAAATACACGAAATCGAAATAATAGTTTTATTCCTGGCCACATATATGAATCCATTGATATTGCTTTTTAATTGTTCCTACATTTCATATTTTCTTTATAATTTTTTAACTTATTTTTTGTTTATTTTTATTGTCTGACATATGCAGCCTTCTAATTGAATGCCATAGCAAAATATTTCTTATATTTTATGACCCGGCTTTTATTTCTAGATTTATTCGAAACAATTAAATAAATATGCAATTTGTTGAATTGCTTTGATAAAAAATTAATGAAATATGCCGCCCATAAAATGGGTAGTTCCTTACTTTTATTGGGGATTTATTTGCTGGCTTTTATAACCATCGAAAATCAGAGCATAAGCTCAAATCTGAAATCTAGATCAACTTCTTGGTGTTCCACTTTTATTATCACTTTCAGACGCACACAAAGACCACGTCCAAATCACCGAATCCCAAATTATCCGACTTGGACTTGGGCTTTACCAGATTTTACGACACCGCGTCCAACAAAGTCCGTAAATCAAAAGCAGATAATTTTCCAACAGCTTCACTTTCTTCTTGCCGGCCAGCCAGCCTTACCACCTTACCACGTTACCAGTGATTCCACTGAAATGGACAGCGATGGCATAAAATAATTGTTCACCGAGAGAGAGCCACAAATTATAAAATTTTTTCGCCGGCCCTGGGGCTACTAAATTTACATACTCCATGACGATCCACCCACTCAGCTGGACGCACGTTCAAACTTTTACTTTATTTATGCCTCGGCTAAAAAAAAAGGACAAAAGTCCTGGATAGCGCCTGGAGGGTGGTGGGTGAAAGTATGAGAAAGCGGGGAAAGTGTGTGAGCACAATTGCGCGTCATAAATTTGAATTATTGTGCTCTTTGCATTTGACAACGACTTAAAAGCACTTGCAGCGATTTGGGCCAACTCAGTCCAGTTCAAGTCCTGTACCGTTTCTGTTCAGTTCAGTTCAGCGAGGACTCCGAGGCAGTCAGCCATGAACATGTCCTTGAGACATGTAAGAGAGCTCGTTATTGCACTGAGACAAATGGCATTTGAGAAATATTTTTAAAATTATTTTCATATATTCTATAAATATTTCCTAATTTTTATAATTTTTCCACACTCTTCTATTAACCTATATTATTGTAATTGTTTCTTTCAGTGCTTTAGAAAATCTCAACACATCCGTGTAATATTTTTTTTTTCATATTTAGCCCACTGGCTGGCTGCACAACGCCGGCACGCCCACTAGGAGGCTGAAACAACAATGCCAGAGACATTTTTAGTGGACATTTATTTTATGCTTGAAACGCATTGAAATTTGCGCCCAAGGCGCCAGCTTTGTTGGCGATGAAGTCGGTCATCTCAGTGCTGTGGCCTGTCTTTTGTCAGCCCATAAAATATTCCGCCGCCCACGTCTATGGGGAGGGATTGCTTTATATTTTTCAACTGTGTACTGCTATGTGCTTCCTGGTTTTTGGGCTGACAGTGGGAGCTGAAAAGTGCATTAGCCATTTTGGCACCCGACATACATTCATCCGAAATCCACCATTGTTTAATCCGAAACCTAACGCCCCCTGTTCTCTAATTAGCTTGATGTGCAGCTGCATTCTGATTGTATTAAAGTGTTAAAATGTCGCCTTCCCACTTTCGCTCACTCATTTGGCCATCCGTCTCTGTCTTTTGGCCAAAAGCATACCATGATGGCCAAAAGCATACCATGATGGAATGCTGAAAACGGATTAATTTGTCTCCCAGTGCGAACTGTGCTGACAGCCAGGCCAAAGCCACAAATTGCTCGAGATATAAATTCTTGAGCGGCATCAAAAGAAAAACCCAAGTAATTTGATATTTCCAGAAATATATATATAAGCTGTTGGATTTTATACAACGAACTCTAAGCGAATGGGAGGTGGCTGGGGTGTTGAATTGACCATGTTAACAATAAACAATTGACCACACAGCATGACAAGCAACGAATATGCCGGCCAAGTATGTTCCATCAGAAATTTAGATTGGTTTTTTCTAAAGCGACTTAAGAAGTACCTATTAAAAAACATTAAAAAATATATATATTATTTATGAAAATAAAAACTTATTTTATATTTTAAGAGGGGTTCAATATTCTTTTATTTGATTTTATTAGGAACTTGTTATCAGATTTTTATAAAGATATATTTGATACAATCTCACAATAGAAGCACAAATTTTTATGTTGGTTTTAAGAAACTTTCGTAAGCTGAAAGTAATATTATAATTCTTTTTATTTTAGCTTAAATATTTTATATAAAGAAACAGAAAATGAAGCATTTATTATATGAAGCTGAAAATATTTTAATTGACATAATAAATCAATTTAAAAATCATACATTTTTATGAATATTTAAGAAGTTACCGACCTCTGAGCGACGTTGACTGCTGAGTATCAAAAAACGCTTGCGGCTTCCAATAAAACTATTAAACGTTCCAAAACACACAGACATGTCCATATGCGAGGCCTTTGTAGTACTCGCTCAATTGTACAGCAATTGTATGTGTGTTTTATTTTTTTTTCTGTTGTTTACTTTTATTTTTTGACTCTGGGCCATGTCTGCACAAATGTTGCATAGCAATTGCTTTGTGTGTTCAATTTTTGGCATAGCAACAAACATGCAGACACACCCAAACAACCAACACACACACACACACACAACAATGGGCAGTCAAACAAATGAACAAGAGCGCACAAATTTTGCAGATGTCAGTGGCAGGAGCAGGAGCCAGGACACGAGGCCCAACAGGAGGCACAAAGCAAGATTTTTATTTGTCGAACTCAAAAAAAAAAAAATAAACCCCAAAATTGTGGTTTAAAATATTTTTTTTCTTCCAATTCTGAGAAATGCAATGGCCAGCAGCCAAAAATTGAGGGTGGTGAGTGGTAAGTGGGTGGAGGCGTACCAATCGTCGTTTGTCCAAAGTGGGTGTGGTCGCAAATTGTTAAATGCTTAGATGTCTGCAAAGAATTTGTCGCCAGGAGGCGTCGGGAATGGATTTTCCATTTTCCATTTTCAAGCTGCTGTCACGTATACGTAATATGGCCGATGGCAGCTCCCGAAAGTATGCAACGCCAAAGGGGTGTTGCTTTTTTTTTTTTGGTACCCGAATGGATGTTGATAAATGTTTTTAGTTTGTCCACTCGCCATCCTCCCACTCCACTCCTCACTCCTGCTGTTGATATGAAAAATGGTCTATTGATAAATGGCAATATGGCTTTAGTTGCCAAAAAGTTCTACCCCAAGTTTATCAACTAAAATATGACGAGTGTCCAAAAAAGTGATTAGAGTTCAAGAAAAAGTTTCTAATTTAAAATAGTTTCTACCTTATTTAATATCCTTTTTTGGCCTAAATAAGCCCGCACTATTCGGCTGGCTTAGCAAACGTAATTATGCTGACAATCAGCAGCTAATAAACCTCAAAGCAGCAATTAAACGCAACGACAGCTTAAAGCGTAAAGCTCTATGGCCTCAACACAGACATACAAACACACACACATACATACATATATATACATATAGCCACGTTATCCTTTGTTGTTATTACTGGGGACGCTCCTTTGGCCAGGGTCACATTTAATTGTGCGCCATGTTCAACAGGCCATTGTACATGCGTATTAAATGTAATTAACTCATTATAAATGATAACGTGGTCGCAAGGAGTCGCATTCAGGTATGTCTTGAGCCGCAGTTGCGACCTCGAATCCTTGCGGCCGAGAAGACATTTTGTAGGACGCGTCGGACGGCGAACGGCGGCTGTCACAGCTAATTTAGCCCGACCAAGCTGCGGAACGTGTTGGGTTACCATGGCCGGGGGTGACCCGAGGGGGGATAAATGCGGAATTATTACCGGAAAAGGACAATGAGACGCACTGGCTATTATTAAGGCACACGGGGGCCACACAGGACTAGAATTCCAGTTTCAGGTAATAAAAACTCCTTTATGCGCTCGAGTGTGTTACTCGCCTCTTGGTTTATTTTATAGTTTGTCTCTCGCCCTATTTTCACACTCTTGCCACCTCGGGGCAGCCTTTTAATTATGTAACACGCTGCTCAGCCACCGTTTTGCTTGCCCCACGCACCTTGGTGGCATATCCCCGCGTTTTCCTCCATGGTCTTTGGGTCTGTTTTCCGCATTTCCTCTGCCCGGCTCAGTTGCGTGGACTTCACGTGTGAACTTAATGCAGATAAAGTAAACTTCTGCTATATAATAAATTGGTTAACATCAGATTATTTTTAACTAAAAAGTGACCATTACATGTCTTCCTCATGTTCTAGTCTAAAGTAATTACAGATTAATTCAATCTGTTTAGGGCCTGATGGCAAATCACTTTCATTTTTCACAAGAAAACCATTACAAATTTCTCTTCATTAAATGCCACAATTCCCAAGGTTTTCAAAATCTTAAAAATTCGATTTAAATCTTGAGACAAGCAGGGCCATGGCCAGAGCCAGAGCCTGAGCCTGAGCCCAGAGTCAGGGGAGAAGACTAACTGCCAACATTTACCATCAATAGCCGCATTTGCTTATATCAAGTGAAAACTTTCTTATCGGCAGCTACAGCGGCAACTTCAATGACAAATTGAGACAGCGATGCGATGCAGCGGAGGGGTAACACTCGGTAGAGGGCCAAAACGAGCCAAAAGTTGGCCCACACACACACACAGATATATAGATTGGCTTGTCGTTGTGACAACTTGCCACTTTGGGCACGTAAATTTTTGTCGTCTCTCGCCTTTTGAATTGATAAGAAAATTCATAAAATTTCTTCAAAATGCTGCAAGAAAATAAAAACCAGAAATGGGGAGCACAGAGAGAGTGAGAGGCGGGAAAAGAGTCCAGAGGCTGGAAAACGCAATCCAACTCAAGTGTGTCAGCAGCCGTGAAAGTGGCATTTGAGCCGGGCTAAAAACTTTTGCTGCCAACTTGCTAATCTAATGAACAATTGTGGCTGCAGGCCACCTTTAACACCTCCTGGCCCCGAGGACGAGAACTCTGCCAGAGCCCGTGCCAGAGAGCACCTGTGTGCCAATGGCAGACTTAAACTTTTCGATCCGACACTGCCACACCATCCAAGATTAAAACGAAAATTAAGCTCGCCTCTGATGTCAAGCAAGCATTTCATTTTTATTCATTTTATTTTAGGTTTTTTCCCCTTTTTTTTTGTTGCACGTCGCATTCCTAATTGAATTTGGCGTCAGCGAGTTCGGCAGGAATTTAATGCAATTTTGTCAGCTTTTTAAATTGCAACCCAAGTTTGCAGACAACGAACTCAAACAAGTCAACAGTCAACTTAATTGTCATAATTTGTGTTTACAAACTTGACGAATTTACTAAAAAAAAAAAATACGAAAAAAAGTAGACAGCAGCAAATTAAATAAAAAGAAAAATGATGGGAAGGAGAAGCTAGATGGGGATTCTCTCGTGAAAGGATGCAATGGTAGGGCATATGTGGCCAGCTGGCAGAGCAAAGTTTTCATCACAAAACAAACCAACAAAGGGCCAAAGCAAATAGAACAGGAGCCACCAGCCAGGAACAAGGATTCTGCAGTGGCAAGCAAAAGCCGGGCACAAAAGAAAACAGCCCAAAAGGAAAAGGAGTGGCTTGAGCCAGTACTTGGCTAAAATTCTACTACCCTTTAATAGGGGTTTTCAAAAAATATGTTGAGAAATGTGATGATTCCAAACATTTTCAATCGGAATTGGGAATATTTTTTTTAATTTCGAAGCTTCCTTTACGTCTTTTTAGAATCAAAAGATACCAGTCATGCTACTGTCTGAAAAGATAGAGCTCCTCAGAAATACTTTAAAAACCAAAACTATTTTTAAAACTTGACAAAACTTAACTTTTTAAACCCTTAACCAATCCAACTGATGAGTATCAAAATATTATCACTCAAAAAAAAAAAACAGAAATAAGAAGCACCCGCCGCAATCCGGAAAATGGAAGTCCTGAACTAAAATTGGACACTTAATGCCGGGGAGAAGAAGGAAAACGACGGTAAAAGACAAATAAAGACTAAGCAAATAAAATCTAATAAAACCAAGGACACAAAAACTTGAGCCAAGTCGGCGAAAATGAGCTAAATGCTGCAGAGGGACAATGGCGGGGTGAATAGGGCCAAAAACTAAGAGGATGGTCTATTTCTAGGGCGAGGCGAGAGACCAAATGAAATAAAGTGCCAGAAGTATGTTTCATTAGCGGCAACAACAGCCAGCCATACAACAACAAATAACAAACAGCAGAGCCAAAGGACAATGGACCGCCAAGGACACATGCTCCAGTGGAGTTTCTTGATGAACTTCATACTTGTACGACCAGCAAACAAATGGCAGAAAAAAAAACAAACTCAATGACAAGGAATACGTATTTACACTCCAATTTAAAAAGGTCTTTAATTATTAAAAGGAACAAAAAAAACCAATACGTAACTTTGCAATTTTATAAAAATATATTTCCTAAACTTTATAGCGATATACCGACCTTAAGATTTTAATTTATCTATCAATTTTTTTTATCTATTTTATTCTTTGTATCATGTTTGTGTGAACAAAACCAGTAACAGGAATTCTCACTATCGAAGTTCCCACAGGGATCTTTGTTCTTGGACACATGGTAACATTTTTGGGCCTTCTCGTCATATGCCCAAGTAATATCAACGTTGCACATTTCGTCTTCAATATTCTTCCTGCAGAGAACTTTGCCGACAAAATAATAATTTATTCCATTATATGTAGGATATAATACCATACTTTCTTGAATGACACTATGGCCAGCCACTAAAAGGAACAGGGAGGTGTAAACTAACAAATGAATCAACAAGGCCAAGAACTTCATGGTAACTAACTAAAGACTCTCAACAAATTGTTGGCTTTTTAACCAATTTTTTATGCATTTTTTTTATTTCGACAAAGCGTATAGTTTAAAATATTTATTTATAATATTATATTATTTATAAAATACTTCTAAGACAAAAGTCCTGACATCCTTTTTCGCCATCAAAAAATCCGCAAGGTTCCTTATTTTGTAAAACCAAATAGCATTTGCGTTTCTTTTCATCAAAGCCCCAGGTATTATTTTGGTAACATGTTATAGAGCCTCCAGTTCGCTTGCAAAGAGCTTAAAAAATTAACTCAATTTTATGTATAATTAAATGAATAAACTTACTATTGTAAATAGGACTTTTAGGAAAATTCTCTACCAAACCAAAAACAAAAAAATTGACTAATATAAACACGATCTTCATACTGACTGTTTAAAATATGTTATTAAAAGTCTTAACCTGTTAATATTGAATTAGTTGTGAGACCAAATACATTAACTCCTAATGAGCATTCTTCTTTAAGATTATTATATTTTTATTTCAAGTCATATTATTAACAAATTCCTCTAGTTGTGCAAAGGACTCCATGTCCGTGGAACAAATCTTATTGCAGGTATCCGATCGAAGGAAGAAACTACAAGGCTCGATTAAATATTTGGTGGGCTTACATTTCTCATCTTTGTCGCTCCAATAAAATGTTTTCAGTTTAAGGCAGGCTGGACCAATCGTATTTCTTTTGCATAGTTCTAAATGAAACAATTTTTAAGAATGTTTATCACAAAAATGATTACAAACCATTTAGAATGCTTGTTTCTGAATGCTTGGCTCCATAACAGACAGTAAAAAATAAAAGCATCAGAAGTATCTTCATATTGCTTGTTAATAAGTGGTTTTAAAGACGAATAAATACTAGAAAAATAATTATAGCATACAAATTATTTTCAAAAATGAATAAAGTACCATAGATAATACAATTAGTTGTGGTAGACTCTAAATAAATAAATATTTAAAGCAAACGACGATATTATTGAATTGAATCTGCGCCATAGGAGCTTCAATAAAAAAAAAAAAAATAAAAAAATGCGCATTGTTAACTTTTGTTGACAAAAAAAACCTGACTTTCAATTGTTCGGTTGGCAGTGATGCGTGTGAGGATATCTTTATGGCTCACTGTTTGCTGTTGCCAAGACAACAAAAGCAATTTAATCTTATTGCCGACACGCAAAAATTTCGAACAATGGTGCAGGCAGCGAAATAAATAAATAAAAAATTCCAAAACTCGACGAGAAATGCCGCAAGTGCTTCCATAAATTTTAAGCGGTGTTATAATGTCCCCCTACGTCTAGTTTTTCAGAACGTTCTCCTTCTGTCTTTCTTAGTTTTAATAACATTTATGCGTGGCCATGGCGGCGAGTCACGACATTCCAATTATACGCTCAGTGCCGCTTTAAAATTCATTTTACAGAATGAGAAATAATTCCAACTACTTATCTAAGCCTATACACCTCGTGCATATCCTTTCTTTGTTTTCATTTGAGTAATTCGCCTAATGAAATCATATTATTGAATATAAAATTTTGGGGTTCAATCTACTCAAGCATATAAACTGTCGGGCCCAAATCATATTCAAAGCACATAAAACTAACCTTTTACAGATTGGTAACAATTTTCCTCTTTATTAATCTTCATTAATCACAAACACACACATGAGAACTATAAACACATCCTGAATGGGCGATTAAAATGAACTTTTAGGGCTTAGCCAGGATAATGGGGAGAGGCGGAGAATCTAAAAGCAGAAACTAAAACTCAACATAATTATGCAAAAGACATTGGGGATAATTTTGACAATAACTCAAGCAAATGAAACTATCTGTGTGTTCGTGTGTTTAAGGATATTATGAATGCTTGAATAAATTGCTGCCTATCATTTATTTTGTGAGTCCTTAATTCGAAAATTATATGAGCGTCTTTAATTGCTCAGTCACTCAGTTGGATTAAGGTATGGGTTTTGAATAAGAACTTGTTTTTCTTACAACTTCATAATCCAATTAAATCATTCTGCAGCTTATACGATTTATTTTTTAGTTAAAGGTTATTGTATGATGTTTAAAGATTCAAACCAAGTTCATGGAACATAATTACACATTTTCCGCTTTATTTTGACCCAAAAACTATGTTGAATAAACCAACCTACCAAAATGCACATCTATATACAAGTTTTGCATTTTGAACAACGAAACCTGAAACAGCATTAATTAATTTTGCATTTTCAAATTTGCTGTGCATGAACTTAGATTCCACAAAATGCAAATATTTACATATATCGACCCAAATCGATAACACTCTAATTAAGGAAAAATGATTAAATGTTAGACTTTCCAACTAAAATTTTAAATTTTTTTCCCCTGTTGCATGCCAAAAACAATGATAAAATGAACATTTATGTTTTAACAATTAGTCTGTGGCAGTTAAAAAATTAATTACATACGCATCAAAATTATTGTAGCTAATTAATTAGAACAACCACCAATTATGCTAAATATTCAGACCATTCATTTGCATTTATTTCTTCAATTAAATACTAGTTTCTATATTTTTTCTTATTTATTTTAGTAAAAGTTTAGGATATTAAGTAAGGGTTTTTGAATAAATAATTTATAAAGTCAAATAACGTGCCACATGCAGGCATCGGAACACAAAAAGGATGCGACAGGACACATACACACACACACTCTCCACTCCACCGTATATACATGCACTCATGCTGGTATGACATGTTTTTACAGTTACGTAACAAACAACATGAACAGCCTGCCAGCCCAGTTAAGAGCAGAGGAATGGCATTGCCAAAAACGCTGCAGGCTGCAAATCTAGTGACAGTTAACATTAACACCAATACAAGCGTAAACATATGCTAACACGGGGCCCGGGATGCGAGGGATGCCCCAGGATACATGGGGGTTGGGGTTTTTAGGAGGATATGGGGGCTGGAAGGGTTTTTGGGAGGATTGTAAGTCTCTACGATTGCATATGCAGACCGCCTAATGATTCGCCACTGCAACGGACTTCATGTTGGCTGCCGGAGCTGCCAATTTTAATTGAATTAGAAAAACAAACCATAGGGACAAAGGCACTTAAAAAAAATATTGGAAGAACAAATTAAGAAATTAATTTATTATTCATTTTTCAAATCAATACTAATCGTGTATTATATATATTACTTTGATAAAATATATTGATAATTTCTTCATAAAGATATAGTTGTATTTTTTACAGTGCAAGACAAATATATGTATATAGACAAGGATATAAAACAGGCAAACACACTTCAACAAACATCCTGTTTTTGGTCGAACAATCACAAACCCCCACACCCACTCTCATGCAGACAATGCCACACACAATGTCACTCAAGCAGGTACTAAAGTTAATTACTGCAATTTCCGTGGAAAATTGTTTTATGCATTGACAACATGTGGGTCGAACCATGGTCTTTCCGCTTTACCGTGGTATATATGTATAGGTGTGTGTTGTTCTGTATGTGAGGCTGCCACACGCTTATTTTATTAAGTGCCGCTATTTTTCGATTACAGCTACTTTTATTACTCAACACGAGTAGGTGTGCGTGTGTGCGAGTGCATTTCTCCCAAAAATTTTCTAGGGCAAGCCAGAGCTTTCCATTTTTAATTGTTTTTAGTGGGTGGCGTCCACTTAGTTTTTCCTATCGGGTATCATCTAAATTAGACGACAGCCTGCTACTGAAAGTGTTTAAATTGATGGCTGGTGCGGATGAAAATTAATATGAAATTCGGTTTACAACTAAAATGCACTCCCTCTTCTAGAAATACAATAAATTTAAGACCCCCCCCATAGTTATCCATACAATTTGCGGAAAAGTATGCTATAAAATATTGCAATTCCATTGCTCAATTGTTTACTCGATTTGGCTTTTCTAAGGCTTAACTTATACGATTTTTGGTTAGCAAAGAGCATTCACTCTGCGGCCTTCCACTCGATTGCATTCTTATGGCTGCTTTTGTTTTATTTTCAGCTGTTTAGTTAATGGTTTAGCGTGTTACGGCGCACTGTGGCAACAATTCTTGTTTATGCGCCGCAAACATTTTGCGCCACCACGCCCCCGCAACAAAGCAAAAACAAAAAAAAGAAATATAGAAACCCGTTTCTCCCACGCCTGTTGATGGCATTAAATTTTATTTCACTCAAAACCGCACAACCCCCATGGCACTGGAGAGGAAAAGAGGCTTTCGGCTGTTACCATGGCCAACATTGTTAACTTTGACGGCTGCACATGCCGATGTATTTAAATAAATTGCAGCCCCTTCGCCATTGCAATTGTGGCGCAAATTGCGCTAATTTGCCTGATTGTGTAGTTTTGTTATTTCATTTTTGTTGCAGTTCTGGTTGTTGTTGTTTCTATTTTTTATTGCTGTTGATAAGCTGGAAAGTTTTATGGCATTTTCGGGGCGCATTCAACTTTGATTGATATTGGCCAGACAGCTTCGGTTGGCCAGACGTCACAATGGATTAGATGCAAAATGCAATGAAAAATGAAAATAAAATTGAATAGTCTGTCTCTGTCTTTTCACAGAATTTAATATCAAATACAGAATGTTGCAATCTTTTTGGGTAAATCTTTTAGCAAATAAGCCAAGTTTCTTAGCCCAAACAAGAAATAAAAAAAACTTAAGGCAAAGTTATCTTGTCCAGTTTGTGGATTCTCACGCCTTTTAACTCAAGTTCCTTGAGTAATTGACCTTCTTGTGGGGGAGTGGGGTAGGAGGGCATTTGAGTTGAAAAGCATTTGGAGCTTAGCAACTTTCACATCACTAAACCACTGAAAGTTGTTGACTTTATGCAACTTTTTCGTGGCCACAGACAACTACGTGAGGGTCTCTATAAGGACTTCACACCCCACGTCCATTGGCGCCCCGCCTTGAAGGTTGACAAACAAGTTTGTTGTGCCTTGCATTTTTTGCACTCCAGCCACATTTCTTTTCCACAAAATACTATATAAGTATAGATGGGTGTTGGGGGTCTGTGGGCTGTGGGACGAAACTGCTGGCGTCAGTTGCTTTTAACATTGAAACCCATACATATATGTAGTCGCACTCCAGAGGCTTACAAAACACAGACTCTCCCACATATCTCTGCGTACATGGCCAACGACACGTGCTGCAATTGAATTTGTCGCAAAACGCAATAGAAAACACCCACAGATGCCCCCGCCTCCCGCCAAAAAACACCCCAAACCCCATAACAGAAACCCAAACAGAGGAGCCCCCAAACACGAAACGAACCGAACCGAACCAGCCAGAACGAAATAGAAAAAGTACCGAACTGGCAAAGGACCACAAATTATTGCCCCCGAGGATAACACGAATTTCCGATGATCCTTACGTTTTTTTCTCAATAAATATTTTATTGCACCTATAGATTATGTCCTTTTTTTTAAATTCTTCACTTTTTCTAGTAAAGAGGAGAACAATTAAGAAATTTATACATCCACATATAGGGGCTTTTAAACTACCTTTGAATAACTATATGGACACAAAAATATTTAAGCCCAATATGCCTGGGTTGGTTAGGAGAGCACAAGGGGCATGGAACATGGACAAAAATACACAAACGCTGCAAATTCCTGTTGAAAAATCTAATGCCATGCCTCCTGCCGGATAGAGGGGAAAAGCGCCAGAGCGAGAGGGATGGGAGGTGTGGGTAAAAGAGACAGAAATAGACACGTAACGCGCTGAAAATTTTGCAGTTTGTCGTCCTTGCACGCACGCATGCTTTCACAGGATGCAGGATGCTAGATGCAGGATGCTGGATGCTTGCGGTAAGCACTTTTCGGTCATGTCCTCGAGTGAAGCTGTTTTTGGCCAGGTCACCGCCTTCGCAGAATCAGCTATTAATATGCCGTGAAAACTTTTACCTGGCCAGCTGGTGGATGGTAAAGGCGGCAGAGCATTTCATTAACGTTTTTAACAACATAAAACTATTAATATTTAGTGCCAAGCTTCCAAAACTATAAACAAAACATAAGCAGTAGGAGTAGCAGTAGCCAAGGAGCAGTAAGAGAATCACAAATACAAAAGCATCGGGCCAAGTCAAGACGAACTTAGACAGAGCTGAAAACTTTCAGCTAAACGAAAACTTTTCCCCAACAGCATCCTCGTCGACTGGTAAAATTATTTTGAAATTAAGTTTCTCGTTTTCGTTGCCTTTGCTTTTGCCTTTGCCGATGGCATTGCTTATTTATGGCTGGCATTGCATATCGATCGATCTTGGACCACCAGCCAGCCCATTTAGTGCGGATAACTTTTCTTTAAATGTAATTAAAAATGTCGTCGAACTTATTTACGACTGTTGTTTGCATAGTTGGGCCAAGTTTTCAACACTAAAACTAGGCCGCAGCCGACCCGGGGGAAGTGCAATTGGCGGATGGCATGGCGGTATAAACTTTCTCAAAATCGCTGGATATAAAAATGCATTTAGCACATAGTCAAGACGAAATCAAATTAAGTTTTTATGGCCCTCCAGCTTTACTGTATAGCGTTGCACTTTAAACGGACGTTGCTCAATGAATCGGAAGTAAACTGTTAATAAAAACTACTTTGAGTTTGTAATAAAAAAATTGTGGCAAAGTGTACCAAAAAAGGGACATAAATGGTTGCTGAAACATTATTTTTCGGGCTCAAGTTGTTCTTAATGTAGGTCATGAATAAACACGTCTAAGACTGATTAATCGATATGCACATATCGATATACAAGCAATAATCGGGAGGGGAGACCTCTAGAGCTTCAACCATAAATTATTTTTATCAAAAACATATTATTTTTCAAGTGTGAAAAACCAACTATCTAAAATCCCCCTTTTATCTTTCGTAGGAATTAAATTTCTTACCCTCTCCAACAAAAAAAATAGAAAGAAACGAATCTTTGACGTCAGTTGCAATTTCGAGGATATGTTCAAAAAAGTGTACGCATCGCTTGACATTTGTGTGACATTAGATCTGAGGGGGAAATCCATGGACAGATTCTATTTGTTCGCTTTCAATCACATTTTCAGATTCTGCGATATGCTAGTATGACCTTGACAGGGGAGGGATGAGGTGTGATGGTTTCGTTTCAAAATGGAATGGAGCTGAAAGTCCCATCAAAGTTCTGTCAAAGCGTCCATCATTCATGGCAACGTTCGCATTCATTGCAACTTCGGTCCGAAATTGCTTCTCAGCGTTTTACTCAACCAAAAAACCGTTTTACTTTTGCGGTCAAATGTAGCATGTACATATGCACTATGCACCTCTCCGGGCCACGCCCCCTGTGCCCCTCCAGAACCAGGTCACGCCCACTAAACAAACGCTCTGCGGTATGCTGCGAAAATAAAAAAATCAACGGAAAAAAAGTTGTTTGATAGTTCTTCTTGTTGTTTGAGTTGTTGTTGGGTAGCCAACTTCCAGCGTCCCACCACCCCAGATGGCCCCAGCAACCCCTAGGACACACCAACCCCCACTCGCCACCCCCACGGTGTAATTTATGTGTAGTAAATAACATTTTTCTGTAGTTTTAATACCCTAACTTGGAGCATTTAAGAAAATAATTTGTTAATAAAAGTTAAGGGGAACTTATTTATTTCTATATAACTTTTAATGATTATGTTACTTCATTCTACTTTATTTATACTTCAATAAATATATCAATATTATGACTATACAATTTTATAATTTTATATGAAAACTATTAAAATAAACTCTTAGCAACTTCTTTATAGTTAAGCAACTAATAAGTACGTATGTTGGAAAATACAAAATTTCTAGCACAAAATCTTCTTATACTAATACAAAAAATATATAAACAATATTTTTATAACTTGTATTGCATCTCTCGTATTTTTAGTTAGTATATTTAAAACATCTGCCATAAAAGCAAAGCACATTTTCACCCTTTTTGTACCTCTGTCGCTTTTGCGCGAGCTCCAGCTTCAACCAGTTGTTGCTGTTGCTGTGGATGCTGACCTTGTGCGGAAATAAAACTGAAAATAATGGCAGTTAGCGCTAAATGGAAGCAAAGTTGCAGCAGCATTAGTGCTGAAATGTTGAAATGCTGAAATGCGATATGATGAAATGAGCCAGAAGCGAGGCGGAGGCCGCGACGGCTGCTTCTGGCCCCAAACGAGAGTTTCGGGCTAAAACCTAGCGATAAAATTGGGGTTTATATTTGATAGTTTAATGAGTTGCGGAATGGTTGAGCTTAAACACAAAATCTATTACGCAATGTACAAAGTTTCTACTTTGGCTCTAATCCAAATTGAATTTTCGAATGCTTACCACAAAGAACGGATTGCGATTTCAATTTACAGAAAAATTCTGGTAAGAGAACCAATCATTTAAATGGTTATTTATGAATTTTTTTAATTTTTAGCATCTCTTATGTTAGCTTGATCTTTCCAAGTTCATTTGCTAAAGGCAACAATAAAGTGTTGTTTTAAACCGGCCAGCTGACTGCAATTAATAAGCCATTTGGTTTGTGTTTTTACGCCAGACCGACCACCGTCACCCCTAGTAAAAAATTGCATATATCCGAGCAGAGGGCTCTGCGGTTACACTAATGTTGATTAAATGGCATCGGAGTCACGCTTCCCGGCGCAGATTGCACTCGTTGCAGTGGCCCTGAAAGTCCCCAGGGATACTCTGCAGGATACCACTTTGCAGTGGCAGTAAACAGGAAGGATCATCAACATCAACCCCCTCTAGAGTGAAGTCGAAAAAATATTTTTAAAAATTTTAATTTTTTTTCATTTTGTACTGTTTCTCTCAAATTCTTGCTTGTTTTCTTCTCATACTAACCAAATAATAGATCAAAGTGTCGGCTTTATTAAATTCTTCATTGTGTTGGCCACATTTTCTAGAGCTTCGCAAATTGCAATGAAAATGGTTTTGAGGCAAAATTTTATAGCCAAATTCATGATATGGCTTACCTTACCACAGTCTTAACCCTCCACCTCGAATCCTTAGCCTGTCTCTCCGCCAGCTGGCTATGATATAAGCTGTCCAGGCTCAGTTGCCAGATGAGTCAGTGGCTAAGTTGGTAAGCATTTGTTATAGCAAATACACAAACACAAAAACAAACAAAAAGGAGCTACAAAAAGGCGAAGACACCGCGCACATTTTCTTTACAGCCATTTACCAGGCGATTTACGTAAATCTTTTATTTATACAGAATACGTATAAGTTGCAATTTATCAAAATCTAAAATGTTTACCCGCACAAGTTATTCACTTGAAATCTGTACAACGATGCAGTGTTGCAGCGGAGCTGGGCATCTTTTATATCCTTTATATCCCAGTTCCAGTAGAATCGTATATATGTAGGAGTATGGCTGTAGAAACCTAGACGTATTGTAGTTGGGCTGCGTTACGTATACGCGATGTGTGCCAAGCGTCCCTTGAGCCTGATGCCAGGCTGCAGCTGAACAACTGTGCCATGCATATGCACATTGGTGTGAGTGTCCCTATAAATATATATATATATATGTGTGTATGTCTGTTTGTGTATGTGCATCTCATTGCCAGGATGTACGTGTCCAAGTGTGAGTATGGTAGTGTGTATTATTTTGTGTTTTGCGCGCACAAATTGTCTTGTGACAGACAGTGAAAACTGCAGAAGCGGCGCCGAGGATGTTGCGGCTGCATCCCAGTATACCAGAATCCCAGCCTCCCATCCACAATCCTTTTTTCCTAAGCCCTAAGGTGCATGGTTTTAGTCAATTTGCGGTTGGTGGCGGTGCAATGTGTTTTGCATTTGCCTGAACGTGTGTATATCACACACAGATGCACTGTATAGCGTAAAAGCAGTTTATTTTCATCTTATCTCTTAAAGCCAATAATACGCTCACAAGCCCACTTAAATGCGCAGCCATGGAATATCCTCGTTTTCCTGTTGATTTTCACCGTCGGCCTGAAAACAAAAATTTCAAATGAAAAAAACGATAAAATTATGACAAAAACTAAAAGCAAATGAATAATATTACTAATTGGATAGTCATAAATATATCAATTATGGTCAGTGCTTTTCATCTCTATTCATTCTCATAATAAAAGGAAAAAACTGAAAGGCACTAAAAACACTTCGACATTGTGACTCTCAAGCCCATTAGTTAATCAATTTTTTATTAGTGCTGCATATGAAAAGTAATGGCCATGAATTTATTTATATGTTTTGATTAAGCTGCAAGGTAAATAACGATACATAATATTTATAAAATGTCCTTGAAAATACAAAAAAAGAATATCTCATCCATTCAATACTTTTTGATAAAAAAAAATGAATATTTTCCCAAATGAAAAAGACAATTTTTTAGTCAGATATCCTGTCTACCCATTGAAGATAATAAAATGGACAATAATTCTCAATAATAAGATACTTTGTCTTGTTTGTCGTTCCTTTTTGGTCCAAATGTCAAGTGTAGGCGGAAAAATAATCTAGCCAGAAGCACAAAGAGCAGAAGCATCCGCTTACCTGTTCCAAACGGATCTTTGAAAATTTTCCAGGAATTTTCCGAACTTGGAAAGTGACTCAAATATTTATTTATTGTCTTAAAGACATACATATTTGAAAGACAAGAGTTTATTTAATTCTTGGGTTTGGTCAGTCATCAGCTGTTTTTTTACTAACCCGACTTCCCGCTCAGCTCAAACCATATTTTTTCGCAGCTTTGGTAGAAGCTTTTACTCCCAAATCATTGTATAATAGTGGCAAGAGAGAGAGACGGTATTTGGCTTAAATAGAACGAAAGCTTTCACAGGCTAAACCCTCTTAGAAATATAAGAGTTTGGATGGGAAAATGAATAAGACCTCGTATTAGGATAAATTATAATGGGAACAGTTTAGATGTGGGAGTTGAGGCTAAGACCCTTTTGGACAGAATTTGTTTTAACATTTTAATAGATTTTTTTTCCAGCCTTAAATTTATAAGCCCATTATCAGATAAAATCATTCATGAACTTATGAAATAAATGTCAAGTACCCACACTTCCTCTTTGAATATAAAACATTCATTAATTTTTTGGGACACACAAGTTCAAAAAATAATTCAAATATCATAAACATATGCATTTCCCACTTATTATAGATTAAACATCAATTTCCGTTTTTCCAAAATAAATTATGAGCTAATTATTCAGCATGGGAATACCAATTTCATTTCGGTAAATAATATTCTACACGTGGTCACGAACAAATGTGTTAACAAACTAAATAATGTTTAATTCCCCAAAAAATGTAAATATCGAGAAATAATAATTTGCGCTTAATTAGACCCGGGACATAAATGCAATTTGATAATACAACTAAAACCCCAAAACAATTCTAATTAAATGTTTGTGCAGCTTTAAGCCTTGATGACAAAACCAGAACCGAAAAATAAATGCGAAAAACATGAAATACATTACAAAAATAATTTAAGTGCCGACATGTAGCAATAAATTAAAAATTTGTGTGTCGGTTGACCAGGGGCAGAACAAAACAAACCGCAGCCGCAAAAATAAGGCAAAATTGCCAAACTGTGATACTCATTCTGGTAGTTAAAAAATAATTATAAAGCTCATTTGGCAACAGAACACATCCTCCTGGTGGGTGATTGGTGGCACACACATAGTCACATTTTCGGGTGGGCTTAGGATGGGGGTTGAGGTGGAAAACACACGTAATCAGCATCTAATAACTAAAATCCAAATTAGCTAATTCAGAAATCAACACGCACAATTGACAAATTATGCCGCAGCAACATTTCCGGCCAATTGGATGCGTGAGAGAGCAGATCGATGGTCTAAATGAACTGTCGGAGGGTGGCGTGGGTGGTGGTAGGATGGAGAAGGTGAAGGTGATTTGGGGGAAGGGGAGTGAGGGATAAGTGGTCGAAATGTTCGGCACGTGCGGAAATATTGTCAAATTATTGGCAATAGTTGTTGCTGCTGCTGCTGTAAATTGTGTCGTCTGTTGCTGAGTTATTCATTAAGTGGCATTATTCGCAGACATTTTCCACTCATAAATAAGAACCGCAAACAGGCAACGATTTAAACCCTTTGCAGGAGGAAACGAGGGCGTCACAGGCGCGTTATATGTACAGGTAAGAGTCCAATGCCCTTACCAACTGACATTTCCACCTCATTTACAGTTCAAACACGTCGCATGCATTAACCCCAGGCTGCCTGGTTAAGTGCGCGACGCTCTTGATGGGAATTCTACTATACTTGTACTGGTGCTGCCTCGGCTTCTAATTATTAACTAATAACATCAAATTGATTTGCAACAACATAGAGATCACGGGTGCCCACATGGCTCACTCGCATCATTACACTAGCACTGAGAGAAATTAATAAAATTTATGAAAAAATATAAAGGATAACAAGATGAATGTTAAGTTAAAGGCTCTAAGCTATTTAATAATGATTATATTAAATTTTAATTATGTAAATAATTTTTAAATTTATTATATTCATTTTTTTTATTAATATATATTATTATATATATTTTTTTTTGGTGTGGCTTGATTTCGTTTCCGTTCGGTTCGGTTCGTTCGGCGTACTATAATTAACATGCATTCCACATGATTGCCCCTCTGGCGCATAAATCTCTGGCACTCATACACAAGCATACAACATACAACAGCCCTGAAGCCCACCCTCCAGGCCGCCAACACCCCCAACCCTACCAATTGAACCCTAAGTGGTGCCAGCAATCAGTTTTAAGCAGAGTCTAGACCAAAGCCGAAGAAGGAAATTAACATTGTAACATAAAACGTGGCCCAAACTGGCCATTGAACGGGCACTTAACTTGCTGCCAACTAACCGGCAAACTGAGAAATCCGAGCGGACAGAGGAGCGGTCGAGACGGACAAGCGGACAACCGTACAGGCGGACAGGCGGACAGGCGGACAATCGGACGGACGCTGCTCTAATGCACGATGATAGATGGCATACGATACGTTTCAGCATTTGTCAGCTTGTCTTCGGCGAAGCGCAACACAAAGCCAACGCCCATCGCCAACCGACTTCCAACTACCGACCATCGCCCATCACCCTGGAGATTCTAGGTCTTGGAAGGAAAAGTCGAAAGGAAAATGGGGAGGTGATGGCGGTAGGGCGTGGGCGACAGCGAAACGAAAAACCATTTTCACGCTCACGCGAATGCTTGTAGCAAGTTTTCGTTGCTTCCGCTGCTTTAGTCTCTATTTTTTTTGTTTTAGATATTTTACTGCCATCGCCACAACTATCAACTGACTCACACCTGGCAATCCACCAAAACGCGTCCCAAACCGACGACTCGACTGGCCACTTCCTTGGCCCGAGAGATAAGCAGACAAGAAAATTTAAGGAAGACGATTTGGATATTCTGGCTAGTGGCTAAAAAGAAAAGATTTGACAATGACTAATACTTTGAAATCTTAAGCAATAATCTTTTAAAGAATAATGCCCCCTACTGCCAGTATCCAACGATTGCAAATACATCAAAATATACTCAGCATACCCTATCACAGGGTATCACCACAGCCATCATCGCCACTTAGTCGACCGTCTCAAGTCTCACGTCGCGGCTCATAATTTATGTGGCGCTGTCTACGCCGGAAATGGGTTAATTTGCTATGATTTAAGCGTAAAATTATTGAATTATTGGCGCTAAAGATTTAGTGGCGTTATTCGCGCTGTCTGAGCTATATATATAAACGATAGCCGAAACAAGGTGCAGCTGAAAATAATAATAAATAAGATGCCAAAGACCGAAGACTGGTTTGGTCATTATGCTGGTTTGGGGGGCGTATGAGTAATCTGCTGTGCATCTGACGTGCCAGAAAGTTACCACGATCCCACCGAATGCATTTACCAAATTGCTGATATTTTTATGGTTTCCGTTTCCATCCAAGCCCAAAAATGCCATGACCACAAGACATTCGAGTTGAGGGAAATCAAATTTGGTTAAATTGACAGGGCTTGGCCAAGATACAGAGACCAATGACTCAATCTATATATATTAGACTTTCGGAATTAAAAGTGTTGTATTCTATAATTTAATTTCTTGTTGGATTAAAATGAAAAGTTTAAAGTAACATTAAATCAGTGGGAAATAGCAAATGCAACTTAAATTCTGGTCTGGCTCTGCGCTTGAGTTTCCCAGCAACTCCAAATTTTATGTTGATTCATTTTGCATTTAAAATATGCAAGACTCGAATGGACGCAATTGGAAACTTACAATGTGAAAAAGCTTCTAAGGACTTGTCTCAACTCTATTTTTTGTTTTAATATTTATGGGTCGTGGGAAGAAATTCTGGACGCTTTAGTTTTTGGCATACTGGCACACGCAATGAAGATGAACGATATGCAAGGAAAAAATGACGCCGATTTTAAAGTGCAATAAATCAGGCGGCCAGCATGGAAAAATGTCTGGGGCTTAGTCGTCTGGCACTTTTTTTTTTGTATTTAGTTGACAAGTCTCGGGCGGAAGTTGCGCCATTTTGCGCCGCATGACAGTTTCCGGAATGGAGTCTAAGCCATAACCGTCCAAGCAGACATATTTTGCCTATTGCAGTTTCAAGTTCCATGAAGTACTTGGAAAGATTTACTGCGGAGGGCAATTAACTTTAAAATTGTGGGGTTTGTTGAGACGAGAAGCAGTAAAGCACTTTGGATAAATCTAAGAAGTTAAAGTCAAAGAAGTTTAATTTAATAATTCTGCCCATATTTACTCTTATTTTTCAGCTTTAGCATAACATTCTTATTCTTGACGCCTTGAAACAAGAGTTCTTCTTACCTCTTATGGGTTTTTATGGCGGCCATCATTGGCATGTCGTAAAATGCGAGTGACGACACCCGGCACATGGCGTCAAATATTTCATAAGCTCGTGCTTGAATTTTTTACATGCTCTCCATGATGGTCGGAAATGCCAGCTGTGCGGATTGTAAACACGTGCCACAAGTCAGGACTCTTCCCACTTGCAGGCTATTTGAATTCGAGTTAATTAGTTGGAAACTCAGCATCGAACTAGGACCGTATATGTATTTTCATCATAGGGAAGACAATCATACCAGGATGGATAGTCAAAAATAGCTTGCAGACAAATGATTGATACACACAGAGGTGCCGATGGGGAAATCTAAAAAGAGGATATATTCAGAGATTGACAATTTGGGAAGAGAGGGGGTGTAGCGACGGGCAGTCCTGTCGCCATTCATCATATAATCGTCACGCTTACTGCACGAGGGCCCTGAAAAGTATGCTAAAAATGTCTCGAGTCCCAGCAGGCAATGAATTTTACAAACATATGACTGCACAGGACGAAATCATATAGATTTTATATTGAAAAAGTATAAATTGAGGTAATTTAAAATTATTTATATTTTTATTATGTAAAATAATATGGAAGTTTATGGGGTTACGGTTCCAGCCAAAAAAAAATAAGAGGAATATAAAATATAGTAAAATAATCTTCACTTTTATTATAAAATATTTGTATATGAATAGTTTTACGTTGAGTTCATTTGTGATAAATACTATTAAATTTCTGTTAAATTTTTTTTCGAGTGCCCATATACGCTTGTCTGGTTTTCATGTCAGCAACAGGCTCCTTGTTTTCAAAAACACAAAAACAAAGCAACACCAACAACACACAAACAATACCAACAGCTATTCATTATGGCGCAAACAATGAGGGAGCTGGGGAACACAGGGGTGTTCGAAAAACCACAAAACCCAACCCGAAAGAGAGAACTTCATCAATGCGGTTTCTCGTATGCAATGCGTTTTCGATTTGATTCGTTTGCAATTTTCCTTTGCTCCGATTTTGTAATCACGCACGCAGATGTAAGCCAAACCCATATATATATTCGTATTGCCATTGGCAATCCCTGTATTTATGGCCAGCTTAAAGTGAAATGCAACTGAAAGTCAAATACGTTAAACTAAACAATATATTTTTGATATCCCAACTATGTAGTTGCTAATATATAATTGAGTTCCAAAGCAATCCGGTCGCTGCATCAACTAATCCATTTTGGCCGGCTAATGACATTACTTAAGTTATTATTTTCAATGCTGAAATGCTATGCTCCCGCCCAAGGACAACTGGCACTGGCAGGAGCCGTAGCAAGAGTAGTTACAAATGCCATAACACCAACAAAAATTCAAGTGGAAAGGCGAAATTTTCTTTCAACTTACAGTTGCACTTGCCACGATGCCTCCAGTTTCTTGAGTTGGGGCAGGGTACCCTGGTTTTTAACGGGGCATCCTTGTTTAGAGAATATCAAAATAAATACTATTTTAGATAAGTAAGTACTTTTAAAAATGCAGACTTAAAATTTATATTTCCGTTTGGATTTTTATATATTTTATTTATTTAAAAACACCAAAACTTAAAGTCCATCAGTTTTTTTTTCGCTTTCGACTGTGTATTTGTGTGAGCAAGTTTTCGCGAAGCGCATTTCATGTAATGGACTTTAATGGAATTACAGTTTTATATACATTTCTGTAGACCCTTGAACACACATACCATATCTATATATATGTAGGTATATCTCTATTTTCGGTTGTGAGTGTTTGTGTGTTCAAGTGCACGGCATAAGCACGAAAAAGGGCGCTCGTATTTAGTTACAAAGTTTACTCGAGCTTGGGCTATTATATTATTTTTAAGTGGCAACCATGTGCGCACTTAACAACACCGGAAGCAGCTTCTCGGGCATCTTGGCCTTCTCCTTCCCCCACTCTACTCTACCCCCTCCTCCGTCGTCAAGCAATTTGGCTAAAATGCAACAGAGGCAAGGGGTCGTCGAGCAGTTTCAGCTATTGACACTTTCAAGCTCCACTCGAGTGGCATAAATCAATGGCCAGCCAATGGCGAGCACGTAAAATATTTCACAACTCTCCTTGAGGTCAGCACGTGCCACTCGGCCATGCTTAATCTTCGTTAGTTTTGGCACTTTTCTCGGGCTTTGCATGCCAAGCAAACTGCAACCCATAGCTCCCACACATACTCCCCTAATACCCGTCTATACCAACAAAAAAAAATAATAAAAAGTCTGGGGAATTGAGGGCGTGGCCGCAAGCCAAACTCATCAAAAGTGGACGACAGGTCCTGTGGTCCACCTTCGTCTTGACACCGACTTGACTTGCCTGGGACTTTAAAGAAAATATTTTAAGAAGGAAATGAGTTTGCAATCGTGGTATAGTATGTTTAAAACGTATATGGAAGAAAGTATAAACTTTTTTTTGTAAAAATTGCAACGACTTTAGCAGTACATTTTTTTGGTAAATGGAAAAACAAAGGCTAAAAATACAAACAATGTACGGAACGCTTATTGGACCCACAAGTCCAATTACGACACACGATTCTAAAGAGGAATATATTTAACGATTTTTATATCGATTTTCTATCAATCTGCATCAAAATTTTCGATCAAAATTGTTTTAGATTTTTTCTGAACATTTCTGGGAGAATACCCTATGGCCTTCGGCGGAGACCATATATTTGACAAATATCATCCGATTCTAGAGCAGAATACCTCAATCGAATTGTATCTCGATTCTCCACTAATCTACATTCAAATCTGCAATCAATTTTTTTTTTGGATTTTTTGTGAAAATTTCTGGGAGGTCCGCTACAAAGTTTTGAAGATTGCATGGGAAGGACCCTTAGCCCAACAGCCGAAGTCAAAAATTATCCGATTCTTGAGCGGAATACCTAAAACAGATTGTATCTCAATTCTCCACCAACCAAATTTTTTTTTTATTTATTGTGAAAATTTCTGGGCGGTCCCCTCCAAACTATTGAAGAATGCATGGGAAGGCCCTATGGCCTACAGCGGAGGCCATATCTTTGCCAAAAATCATCCGATTCTTGATCGAAATACCTTCAACAACTCGTGTTTTAAGCCCTGTTTCAAAATCTACCATTGAAATCCTATCTAGAAGTTTGTCTATTTTTGTACTGGGTCCTGTTTTTTTTAATTTTGCATCATAACTGATTCATCATATGTGAAATTAAAATTCCACAGATTCTTAGTTATTAGGATAGTCTTTATAAATTCACATATTTCGTTTTTGAAACAAGACCGATTGCATGTGCGTAATATTCATGTAACTGCTGTCAACGCGAAAAAGCCAGACCCCTACTGTTTAAAATGCAACAGCAGGCAAAAATCAGCAAAAATGGGTGGTCATGTACCACGACGTTTGTTTGCCTTTGCTTCGCGTATAAAAAAAATCGAATACCATGCGTGTTGCTATTTTTTTTTTTTTTGGTTTGTGCTCCCTTCACTTGTTTGCAACAGTGGCAACATTATAAATGCAGGAGCAACAGCAACGCAGCCGCAAACTATGCAAATCAGACAAATGCATTGCTTCGAACCAACTTTCTACCCAAAAAGCCGGTTCTTTTTCTTGTCTAAAGTCTTTCTCTTTAGCCACCCACACCTTTGACTTTTGTTTTGGTAAAAAGAAGTGCACAAAAAATATAATAGTCACGATATTTCACTATTTGTATACAACAAATTTAAAAACTGTTGATTTAAAAACTTTAAGATTATCCCAGATATTACTAAATTATTATAAAAATTAATTAAGTTATTAAATTATTTTTGAATATTTTCAATATTTTCAATTCAGTTTCTTCAAGTGCTGGAGAACCTCCAAGAACTTTTACAATGTGCATCTCGTATAAAATTGGCTGCCTTTCAGCGGCGTTTGCATTGCATTTTCTTGGAAAATGTTCGCCCTTGTCTTGGCCAGGTTCCTGCCTCCGCCACAGCCCTCGCACGATACCCACTTTCCCGATTTTCCACCACCATTCGCTTCTGGAGAGCTCCCGCCTGCATCGCTGCATACATATGTGGCCAAATGGGTATTATCTATAAATGCCCGCAGGTACTTTTCCACTGTTTTGGCCATATTTCAATGCAGCCCGACTGCTGATAGCCAACTGCTGCCACAGCCGCGTTGCATTGTTGTAAATTTTGATAATTCAGGGTGTTGGTAAAAACTTTGAAGTGGCATTAATACGCCGAATTTTAGTTCTTGGTTCCCTTTTTCTTGGCCAAGTCTTTTATCGCCGACTTGGCCGGGTAGCATTTCCGTTTAAGCCTTCATTGTTTTTTTTATATGGGAGGTTATATGGAGCACAATGGAGACGTTTAAATTAGTTAGCTTTTTGGTTTCGAATATGTCTGTCTGCGTGGCCCAATTCCCTGTGGCTAACTATCGTTATCCTGCTTGATTCCTGTTCACATCCTCGACAGCCCAAAGTTTCAAGCCTTCGTGATTGTTGTGGTTAGAAGTCCTGCGCTGTGGTTGCTACTCTAAGATCCAAGGACTAAGAATTGGGCTTTGAGCGGAAAGGGCATTTTGGGTTATATTTTTAAAGTTACGGATCTTCTATAAATTAAAATATAAGAAAATTGTTTTTAGTAAAAGCACTTAAATTATCAATTATCTTTAGCTAATACTTTTTTTAAAATCCCCAAAAATCATGTAGAAAAGCTATCAAGTCGGCTATAACTCACTGAAAACCGTATAGAATATAATATTGTTTTGGGCCAGGTTCGGGCCGCTTCAAAACTTTGGCCCATTGTTTGGCTTTGCCTAACCACATGCTCTGCATTTAATAACATTTAATGTTTGGCTACCTCAGCGGTTTCTTCTCTGTGTTTGTATAGCGGCGGGGGAGGAAGGATCGGTAGAGGGACGTGGCCCACCTGAGGGTCTGGCACAATCTACATTTTTGTTATAAATATAAATTAAGTGCACCCATTGTTGCATTTTCCGCATTGTTTGCCTCTGACTTGTACGGAAGTTTGTTGGGAAAGTACGTTGGGAACAAAGAATATGCATGCAGGCTATGAATATTGATTGATTGTCAAATTGGGTTATCAATCTATCAAGGAGCCGAGAAGGATCCAATTGTGTGCACCTAGAAGGCAATGAAAGGATAAGAAAGGAAGCCGCAAAAAGTATAATTGGATTGGATTAAGCTTGCTTTGTGAAAGGTTTCAAAAGCACAAGATGTTGGTTTATTTTCAAGTAAAGTGAGAGGTCATTAGAACGTTTAATATTCAGATATTAAGTGTCTTTGTTAAAATATGTATTTAGTCAAGGATATCCTTCACAGAAATTATTTCAATTAATAAGTGTTACTACTCGATAGGGGTTTAGTTTCCAGTAAAATGCATTGAAAACAATAAGTCCTTCAACTGGCTTCTGTTATTTAATCCTCTTTCGAATAACAAAAACTACTTCTTCCATTTAAATTATAATCTCACACTTGAGGAGTACTTTAATTTAATGTTTTGTTTATTTAATCTGAGTGCTGGTTGTCCAATTCACTAAACCAAGGCATCAAAATTAGCCTTGAGAAGCTCTAGAGTGCCATCGACCACAGCCAAGCTCCTGCAGGACTTGAGTTTTTGTTTTGTTTCAGCTTTTATCCTGCCGGAGGATACCCCTCGCTAGGATGTTGCAGCCTGGATAGAGCAACATTTCTTGATTGCATTTTGAAAGAATAATGAAAATTAGCCGCCACAACTACAGCAGCACACACACACAAAGCACAACATTGGGTTCATTTTCTCCCTTATTTTTTGTATTTTATATTTTTTCCATTTTGTTTAAGTTTTTTTTTTCTTGTCCTGGCTGGAGGGCTGGCCGAGTGTATTGTTTTTACGTATTCCGCGCAGCTATCAAATTGCTTTTGCCGGCGCATTTTTAAGCAGCACCAAGTTGCAAGTTTCGCTTAGAAGGACCAAGCCTCCAGCTACCCAGATAGTGAAATTAAATAAAAATGTAACACAAAGTTTGCCACGCTTGGGGTTCTCGGGGCTTCTTGGTACTGGTTCTTGGATTATTTGAATTTGAATTATGCTGAATTAAGAATGTTTACTGTGTGTGTTTTGTTGGATTTCGTTTCGATATGCAAAAGTTGATTAAAGTTCCCGGCATAAGGACTATGGGGAGGAAAGAACACTGCTGCCAAATGCATAATTCATAGCCGTTTGCCTTACAATTAGCGAAGAACCTAAAAAATGCATTAAACTTTCAGTAAGCGAGTATACCCAGTATACCCGAGCACAATGTCTGGGGCAGTTAAACTTTAAAGAATACAAATTTCCAGTTACCAGTAAAAGTCCTGTGCAACGTCGCAGTCGTCGTCTTCGTTGGTTGGCCTTCATAAATCTTCATTAGGGTCCTGCCTGCAATGGCGGTGAGTTGGAAAGCGTTGAAAAGTGAAAATTCAGCGCTCTTAATGAGCATCGTTGAGTAATTAGCCAACATTGTGGTTCGCCAGACCTTATCCTTGTACCGACCGACCGACCGATGCAGTTGCATTAAACATTCTTGCCATCGTTACCAGTCCTGGCCCTATTTCTTTAACTCAGCTTAATCAATTATTTATTGAAGTCGCTTTGCTTTTTCATTGGCAAACCAAAGCCGCACAGAAAAATAGCCAAAGTTGTTGGAATTTAGTTTCCTTTTCTTTTTTCTGGACTTCCTTCTGGACTTCTATTTACTGCATTGAGGTTTCAAGATAAGTGCCCTACAAATGAGTTCATCAATTAACGCTCAACTCGAGTTCCAAGGGGCGGTGGAGTTTCCTTATAATAAATAAAGTCTATTTTGTATTTATCTAAAGTTTAAGATAATTAAACCGAAAATTACTATAATTTTAAACAAGACACGTGTTTATTTATTGATTTAATTTAAAGAAAAACTTTCTCTTTAATCAACTTTCCATTTGCCCATTTTAAGCACACTCTTGGCCCTTTTCAGCCAAAAACTGATTGAGGGCCAAGTCTGGCAGTAACCTACATTCTATTGGCATTCTATTGGCCTTGATTGCTTTCTCTTTTATGGATACCTGGTGTTCAATGCCCAGCTTAGCTATGGCTATACTGCTAAAAACACAACAACGCACTTTAGAGCTCCACAAAACATTTAATTGGTCGCTCAGCTGTAAATTCACTCGACTGCATCAAAGATTTACAACTTGGCTCCGGACAGGACCCGGTCTGGGTGTGAGGGGATTTTCCAATTGCTTGGTCCGCACAGAGGTAATGGGGGCTGAGAGCGAGCAGGGAAGGGCAGATGTTTTTGGTCTATGCAAGCGGTTTGCATTTGGCATTTATTGCCACGCTACCAATGGTAACTGGGCAACACCAGCTCCTTCCCGACTGCCACTTCCAAATGCCTGATTTCGGGTCCTGTTCCTGTTTCTGTTCCTGTTTGGCTTAGCCATGAGCAGCTGCACTTGGCTTTTGTGCTATTTGTTGTTTGTCCTTTCTGGCTCTAAGTCGGCAAATTCAAACTCAAATTGTGTTGACTGCAAGCCCGTGAAGAACGACCTTTCAGCCAGGCTAATAAATTACTTAATTGTTAGCTGACACTGACTTTGATTACATTTTAAGACAGTACTTAATCACTTTTGTTTCCAGAGGAGATGCTAGCCTTGGTCTATTTATTTGGAGATTTTTAAAACATGTATTTACCTTCATTTTCATATCCTTTTCTGTTTCAGAACCAGGTCCTGCACTTGAAAACTTTGATTCAATGTATTTTCCCATACATTGCTGCATAACCGACCCCTTTTCGATATCCGGATGAACAACCGTTCAGCTGTAAATTTGTATTCAATTAAAAATCATTTCTTTGTCAATTATTCATTCATTGTGCAACGAGTCCTGGCAAATGGGGCGCCGTTCTGGCTCAGCCAGTCAGACAACCAGTCAGCCGTTCATTAAATTTATGAAAAACATAAAAATCAATTTTTATTTATATACACATATATATATATTTATATTCCCAACAAAAGCTTTGCACATTCCCGCACAAGCAAATTGCCTGACAGTCCGACCATATTTATTTCATCTATTTTTTTGTTTCATTTTTTTGTTGCACATTCTGGGCCTTTGTGTGCGCCTGTATGCGAATTGTGAATTTCGCATTTTTACTTGACTGAAAGTTGCATAAATCAAAATTGTTAATCAATACACATTGTCCATAAACAAAATCCAAGTCGGGAAAGTAAAAACAAGGGGTAGCTTTCACAGGAGATCATAAATACAAATATTCATTTGTCTCGAATGAGTTTTATTATTTTTTACGGTTGCGGTTTAAAAAGTTTCACATCAGTTGAAATATTTTGTTAATGGTAACATATTTATTTCACACACTTGATGTATGTATATTTTGTAACATTTTAATAATGAAACTTTATGTTTGTTTGAACTTTTAATAATATTCTCTAATATTGAAAGGACAATTTCCATTACTCTCTTGACCTAGTTTGTCCAGTTTATAATCTGTTAAGTAAAACTAATAATAAACATTTGACATTCTCGGAAATCTGGACCAGCTTCCAGGCCAGTGTTTTCCTTGAAGCAGAATCCTGATACAAGAGAAACCAATCTGAGTACCTCTTGTGCCTGTGCCGCTCCAGTGGGGAACAGCATGTGCGCCATGTGTGTAAGCCCCATAATATATATCGATAATATTTCATTACACCATATACCCCACTCCCACTCCCTCTCCTCCACCACCAGCCCCTCTGACAGGACTACCCGTGAGTGCGTCGAAGTGCGCACATAAATTTGGCAAAAGTAAATGCACTGGCATATTGGCCAAGAGGTTGTAAGAGGGCTTTCCAAGTCCAACTCACAAAGATGTTTTCCCGGACGAGGGCAACGCAGTTTGCTTGTAATGGAGCTTAATGCAATTTCCACTCACTGAACCACCTACTGACCCACCCACTCATCCCCCACCCTACTCCATATCGAAGCAAACGCCAACACAATTTCAGTCACAGAAAACATATTTTTACTTTGTGCTGTTAACCTTTTGGTCGACAGGCAAAGTACAGGCAAAAGTAACTTGAAAACATTAGCGAAAAAATATACAAAAATGAGAACATTGAAAGAAAGAGAAAATGCAATTTGTTTGGCACTTGTTATACGGGGCGTATACACGATGTCGACATTTGCCACTCGAGAGTCTCGCTAATTAGCTGCTGGCAGATTTGCAACCAAAGGAACCACCCGGCAACATCTGAGCCGTAAGTTACAGCATGAATGGCATATTTCTCTTTTCCTCTCTGGAAAACCCCCCTCCAAACAGCAGATCCTGTGGACTTCTTGCCATCGCTGGCCGCATAAAAAATCGCTTAAGTTAAGCGAAGCGTCAAGTCGTTTGGTTGTCTGTGTCCACCACAAAGGATTTGGCCAGTTAGCCAGCCAACACTCCAGTGGTTACCACTTTGGTCCTCATCCTCCGTTAAAGACTTGGCATAGAGATGTGCAGCGAAAGTTTGTTGCCAGTTTTTATGAGATTTTGGCATGGAGCTTGCATTTTAAAACGAGTATTCGAGAATGGCATTTGGTGGGTTATTGTAAAGTGACATTAATGATTTTAGAAATTATACGTAAAATATTAAGGAATCATTTTTTAAGCGCCATCCTGGCCAGCTCGTCCATCTCTAGTTGCAGACCAGTGCGGAACTAACCAACTGAAATGTTGTCTTTGACATGGCTGTCGGTTTATCGCGCCGCTTGTCAGCACAGCTTCCTCTTCCACCGCCAGGATCTTGCTTTTTTTAGCTTCTCCTGCACCCATTTTTTTGTCGCTGGAATAGCGTTTGTTGCATGTCATTTGCCAGTGGGAGAGCTAATCGAAAGAACGAGATAGAAAGAGTAAGTAACCGGAACAGCCTCAATTTATTTGCACTTAGGTTGCGAAGGACAAGAGGTTAACAACGCCACTGGCAGCTGCTTTGGCCAACTCGCTGGCGGTGTGCACTTCTCCATCCTTTTGACCTGTTCCATTGGCTTATCTCCGGCAAAATGGTTGAATGCAGCGTACACACCTGTGGCCAAGGCGACCGGGTCGGACCACTTAATTGCTTAAAAATGCGAAAATAATTGCAGCAAATGCATTCAACCCAGCTTGGCCAGCCAAGCAGCTGCAGTTAACCGAAAAATGGACCAGATGGCCAAAGAGCCCTTTCCTTTCCGAATCCCCAAAAAAGTCCCATGCATTTTCATTACGTTAACGGGAGAAAAACACACGGAAAATGCAATGCCATTTTGGCCAATAAGCGACAATTGTCGCTACCAACTCGACATCGTCGTCGTCGCCTTCTACCGACTGCAGTTCTGGTTCTTTGGGTCTTAGCCGGCCAGCCATGCAAATTCAATTTGGCCAAAGGACCGGGCGCGAAAAAAACGCTCGAAAAAACACGGCAACATGCGTTCAAAAGTCGCGAATCGTCAAGTGAGTGACAGGTGAAGTGGGCCAAGAAAAGAAATGTATTTCACAAGAGTCGAAATAAATATACACTTTCTTTGTGGATAGAAATCATTTCTTTACTTTATATATTTAAAAAAATTTATTCATGTCTCTTTTTCATATCATATCTTTTTTTAAAATATCTTAATTCATAGTTAGTGCCTAAAAACATGTCATGTAGATGTTCCTTTCCTTAGTCCTTCTCTGTCCTACAATGTGGACAAAAAAAATGTCTCGACAAATGACGAATACAATTGGGACATCTCGCGAATATCCTTTCCTCCTTTCAAAAGTTAAACATGCGCGGTCTCAGCTTTGTGGCTTAAACATCTGCTGACTTTTTTCTTCACCAACCAAAGCGATTTTGGACTTACCTTTGAAAATTGTTTTTTCTTTCAAAAAAGTCCACTTTACGAGAAAATGGTATAAATTTCATTATGCTTAGCCCCTCTAATAAAACCTTAAATGTTCTAATCCCTCAAAAGAGCAACATTGAAAATGAAAAAGGATATGTCTTCACATGCATTTGCATTTTTCCTTTCCTACTTTTCTTCCTCTGAACGCTAGCCAAATATATGTGGCATAAATTTTCTTGAACAATTTACAAGCCAGCCGTATAGAAAAAAAGACCGCCACCCACTTTCGTGCTAAAAATTATGCTATAATTCAAAAACAGCGCCAACGCACAAACACAGACACACACACAGTGGCAGAAAACATGGCCGTTCATTAGCACAAAACCCACACATTAATTTTTTTCCGCCTTTATGTGTGTGCGAACTGCTGCTAATCTTGTGGGAGTAAAAATGCAAGCCTGTATGTGTCACATGCATGGGTGTGTGTCGCCATAAAGGATATAAGCCGTGTTTTTAGCACGCTGTGTCTGTGGGCATGTGTTAGTTACTTTATGTAGCCCCATGACTGCAGCAGCAGCATCAAAAACATGAGATAAAAAATAAAGATTAAGTTAACCATTTTTGGGACTATGAGATACCTGGTACTATCAAAATATTTAATAAAATTTTTTTTTAAAACTATATAATTTTAAGGAGAAAAATTTATGATACCACAACATCTTGAATGATTAGGATATTAATTTATAAAAGATTCAGAAAAGGTAGATATATCATTTTTTACTACTGGTTTTTAATATTTTTTGTTTGTAACATTAAACCTTAAAGGTTTCTTTGATGATATTTCCCAACAACACAATATACCCAACAACCAATATTAAAGCCAATGCCCACTTTTCGACTCCTTTCGCTTGAGATTCTATAGCAGCTTTGGTTTAAGCCATGACACACAGCCAGGAGCCAGGAGGTAGGACTGGCAGGAGCTAGGAGCCAAGGGAGCCAAGAGTCGGGGCCAATTTCAGTTTCGGTGATAAATTCCGTATAATAAAGAAGACATTAAGCAAACGCCGGCAACTGTCGCCTGCGAATGGCGAATGAGGATGACAAGGACAACGACAACAAGGACCGCCCGCTGCCTGAACACATTTTACACCTTGGTGGAGTAGCACTAAAAAAATTTATATTATCCCTACCAAAAAAAAACGTGTATTTTATAGTGTAAACGTTTTAGGGTTTGCTGGTATACAGTCCCAACTAATTGCGCCCTTAAATTCATCCAGCGGTCTGGTGAAAGTAGAATTCTATGAGATATTGCCTTTAAAATGTGCTTTCCTTTCAACAGTTGCTGCAAATGAATCAAGTTTATTGATACCCCTAGGGTTATTTGGGCATATTTAATTTTATGCTGAGGTCATTGAACCAAACCCCAAAAATAACTAATATAAACACAAAATCTGTGATAAAAGCATTCCATTTGTGGGACTAAAAATATGGAAATGCATTGTGTTGAAAAGCAAATGCAATTCAATATTTATGCATATTAATTATTGATTATGTATGTTTATTCCACTATACGAATCAGCGACAATCATTCTGCACCTGTAATGCCTTTCGGCAAATTCCTATTTAAATTAACGAATGAATAAACGAAAGTGGCAAAAATATACTCATATTTGAAACTTCAAAATCAAAGAAATAGCACGACCGGAAGAGAGTTACTACCACAAGCTATCCACCAGAGAAGCCAACTTCCGGACACGGGGTTCCTTACCACCTGTGTTGTTAGTACATTTGACGTTTTTTTTTCTTTGCTCGTTTTTTGGAAACATCTTGTAGTTGCGTTTGACACTTTTCCCTTAGAAACGGAAACCTGCTGCAGTGGAGCAATCAAAGTGCACCCAGGCTGGGACACAAAAGTGCCATGCACGTTAAAGCCAGACGGCTTCGTGGCGGTGATACTAAGAAATAGGAAAAAGGAAAGAGGCACAAAGGACGTTGGAAGCAGGACGAAGGACGTACGCAACCAAGAAACAACCACAAACCAAACAAGCGGCAACAGCAGAAAGAAATTACATGCAAACAGCAAGACAACAAAGTTGTCAATGTCGATGTTGTTGACGTTGTTTGGCTTGCAACAAATTTCCATGTGTTAGACACTAGAAAAAATTTTAAAATATTATATAATAATATTATATTATTATAGATTAATTTGATTCAAAATTTATGGTGATATATCTGGGAATACAGATTAGAAAACGTAATAACACCTTTATGAAATAAGAAAATCCTCACTCATTACTTTTTTTTTTATAAATATTTCATACATATTTTGTATTACCTTTTTATTAAAAATCTCTTAAAATATATTATATAAATTATACTCCTTGAATATTTTTTTTAAGTACTGTTGCATTTCCAGACCAGACTCATATTCAAAGCTTAGATAACAATTCTGTGGCCACAACAACCCTTACACCGCCTTCCTTTTCCCTTCAGCATACAAATATTAGCTGCTAAACAAGGATTGTCTTTGTTGCTTTTGTGTTGCCCGTCCCCACCGAACAAACAAACAAAATTCACAATTACATATGCAATGCCCGAAAAAAGCAAAGCCACGCAGACAAGAATTTTAAAAACAAAAACAAAATGCTGAAAAGCTGACAAAAAATGGAAATGCAACATGCAAAAATTATTGTGCTTCGTTAGGTTTTCGATGTGCATGTGCAACAAAAGCAACAATAAAGTGTTAATGTGTGCAAACTCTCAAAATGCATAAGGGAAAAAACCACAAAAAATGCAAAACACATGCCCTGGAAAAGGATGTAAGGATATAAAAAGAACGGCAGACACAGGGCGCAGGAGCCCACTTCATGGTTGATAACTCAAGGATACAAGACGATGCCATTTTGCAAACAAATGCAAATGCAAATGCAATAAATTGAAATATTTTGAAAAAGGAATACAAATGTCTCCGCTTGATTTAAGAATACACAAATATGGTATTGAAATAAGAAATACAAGTTTAAATATTCACAAAAACAAAAACAAATTTAAGAATATTTTAATTTTAAACTTGACTCCCTTTTCGAATACAAAACATGTTTAAAAATAAATGGAGAATTAAATTGAATTTTGGCTAGTTTAAAAAACAATTTATTTGCAAAAAGCTTGAGTTGAAAAGTGGCAACTTTTAACACCAGCTCCACGAAGTTGAAATATAACGTGTAAAAAGTAAACGCTTTGCCAAACTTTTTATGTGGTCAACCCGTGGAGCAAAGTTGTAGCTTTTGCTGTCCGCAACGCTTGGCAATTGTTTTTCTAATTTAGCAAAAAAAAAAAAATAAGTGAAAAATAAAAATGCGTTTCTCTGCATTTCGTTTGCATGGCGAACCATCTGCGAGTACCCGTTCCTTTCCCTTTTTTTTGTGAAAACCCACTGGCCGCTGACAGTAAACCACAGCTCACCCACTGACCCCTGTCCTTTCACCTCAAACGAGAAGCGAGAGTTGAAATTCAACAAAATGTCAAAATGCCACTTGAAGTCAGTTTTGGCTTTTTCGCTACCATGCAGCTCGCTTTTTCCCCATTTTGCACCCTCTGCAAATTTGACTTTGTGTGGGGCAGTTTTCTGCATGACTTCTTCAATTTAAATACCCTGTATATATCCTCAAAAACCGAAAGACATCCATAGTTAAATACAATTTTTCTAATCAAATTTATAAACTAATTTGCGTTAAAATCTTGTTAAAAATTGGTTAATTTCATACCAAATAAATATTAAAATATTAAATAAAATATATTTTTACCACTTATAGCCACAACAGAGTTTTATATTTTTGGCTTAATATAACCTAACTCTTGTGCTGGCCAATACGAAAAAAAACAAGAGCTTCCAAAAAAAAAGGCAGAAAAAGTTTCGATGTCGTCGCGTTGGCGGGCTGTGCTCCTTTTGCATAAAAGTCGCCAAGCAGTCGCAACTGCATCCAATACTAACCCCAAAGCCCCACCTTAACCTCAGCTTTTTAGTAAAAAAATAAGAATAAAAAGTGAAAAAACACTAAGCCCGCATTTTGCAAATTTTTTTGGCTGGCATTTAAAGTCCGTTCAATTACCGCTGTCTGAACAATTTGACAGGGAAAATAAAAACATAAAAGAATAATATTAAGCCAGGGAAAAATATTAAACTGTCCGTTGAATATTTACAGCAATTTTCGCTTTTGGCCTTAACCCTTGGCAGTCAGTGAGGCAGCTAACACTTATTTGATTAGCAAATATGTGCCGCTCTCGATTGGCTTTTAGTGGGGCCCCCATTTTATGTTTTCATTTTCATGCCGGGGGCTGTAAAGGCTTTTTGCCATTAACTTTTGTTCGCCAGATTTCCGGAACATTAGGCAGCCATTATTTGGCTAATTTTGCATCTTTTGGCCATATAATTTACACCAAATAACACACGACTGCACACACACGCACCCACACATACCTTGAAACATACCGTTAAAAGGGCTGCGTGACTGTTGCTAAAATATTCGCGTAACACTCATACGCACTGTAGACCCATTTCCGGTCATACGCCATTCCTGGGCCTCCAAGCTGCCTAATCAATGATTCGGAAATTCCTTACGCAACATTAATCTTATGTTTTATTATTTGAATGCCTTTAATTTAAATCTAAGAAATAGGAACTTTAAAAAAAATATAAGCTGTATAGAGACGTCCTTAAATTTTTATATTCAGCGATTATGCAGGATATATCGATAAAAACGTTAAAACGATGGTATCGATGTTGCATCACCGAAGATGTTGCATCAAGAAGATCAATAAATGGTAACTCTGGCAAAACCAAACAAGAGTACAAACTAAAGCTCCATGAATTTTTTTCTTTAATTTAAATCCAATAATTGTCACAATTTGCACAGTTTTCTACATATCTATGGTAGCATGCCGAGAAACTGAGTTTTTAGTATTTGCATTTGCATTTTCGCAGCATACGCTGCACAAATAAAATATGCATGCAACAAATTTGTTGCCAGACATAGTCAATAGCGTAAATTTATTGGCAATTTTTGGGATTTGCAGAGACTCGGCTGGCCTGTTGCCTGCGTCTGTTGCAATACAATCTACAGCTCCTAGATACATTTCCATTTCGAGTTCCTGCCTCTGCGAGCCTTGCAAAAGAGGTTGATTGTGCAAAATTGCAAATCAAACATGACTAAGGGACACCAGCTATCCCTGTGTGGGATATGGGATGTGTGGGACCGGAATTCCTTTACAATTGGCAACAAAATGTTTAAAATTTTTTTTTCTATGGGTTATTTTTTCGTGTTTATGCTGCACAGCTGCTGGTGGAAAATTTTTGCTTGCATCTATTTTATTTTTACTTGTAGAACCTCCTACAACCGAAAATTGTAGAAAGGAATTTCCTTATTTACTTTTGGTAACAAATTTCAAATGTGTTTAGGTCAACTAACAGACTTTGAATGCGAAAATTATATTTACGCTGCAGTTATGCTGAAATATCGTATAATCCCATACTTAAAAACATTCAACATTCTGTTTAAGGACATACACGTCCTGACCATCATTTTATTAACCCTTTTCATTGATTTCCACTTTTCGTGTGCTTGGAATGTGTTAGCCAGGCCAGCGGTAAGCTGCTTATGAACCGCAGGTACATTACCGTAAACAAGCTAAAATACTCATAGCATACAAATGCATAAATACATTTTGCAAATTTTCTGCATTCTGTTTATTTTTTTGTTTTTCCAAAGTTCAACTTAAGCTACAAAAGTGAACTTTTTCACATTCTGGCTATTACCACTATTTGTCGACTAATTTAGCAACTCCACATACGGATGCAAAATTCAGGGGTCAGATGAGAGGTCAGATGAGGATACAGTTGCAGATACACATACAGATGCATTTCCGCCCCAGGCGCTTAGATGTATGCTATAGCTTCACCACAAATTCGCGTGGTGTGCGCTGAGATAAATGAGTGTGTTTTAGTTACACTTCCTCTCCTCAGTTTCCGTGCCAAATAAAATAAAATAAAATATATGCAAATAAACATAAATAACATAAATAAGATGGAAACCGCAAGCAGACATAACTAACAGTGAGTGCTAAATAAAAATGAAATGAATGCATGTGTGGGTGCATTGCATATGCTTATATTTATGCTTGTGTGCGATTTCCCCCTTGGCCGCCATGTCCTTGTGCCAAAATAAATATGCTTGGGTGTGTTGCTCATTGTTGCAAATTTTGTTTCCTTGCCGGCTTCTATTTCCGCTTCTCGGGGAGTTGAGTTTGATTAGCTCAGCATGAATGAAAAATATGTGTATTAAGTAATATTTTATTTTTTTAAAACGTTATTAGTATAAAATTTTAAAATAAATAAAGTAAATGGTAATATTACCATTATGCATATCAATTCTAAACAAAACATGATATATTGAATAAGAAACACATTTTATCTATGAGTTAAGCATCATTGAATTTACTTTCGTTTCATTTTTTATCATGTTTTTATTTGAGTACAATATAAGAGCGATGTAAAATAAATTAACTTTAATTGTATAGTTTTCAAAAGCTTAGAAAGGCTTAACCGTCATATCTATTGCCATCTCTAAAAAGAGGAAGAAACTTCGATAAATTTTTATTTTTGTTTTGTTTTCTGTTACTTTTCTTATTGTTTTCCCACCAACTTCGTTCATTAGTGAGGTTAGAACTATAGAGATTAAGCAAATAAAAAATGGAATTACGCAGTCAAACATTTAATAAATTAGTTGACATTCTGAAAGGTAATAGAATTGCATTGAATATTTATAAAATTTCAAATCGAATCATTGCAGGCGCTGGCGTCTATGAGGAGGGGATGGAAATGGAGGAAATGCGAAACTTGGCAGATGCTATGCAAATCTCGTCCGCCTGCCCCCAACCACCATCTGTAGATCCAGACTTAGAAAGGGTTCTTCTGGTGCGGTAAAAGCAACATTTATATTTAAATCTAATCCACAAAGTTTTCTAGGAAAGCGAACTGGAATACATGTACCTACATCCCGCACACATTCTAAATTCCACAATCATTGTGCCAAATCAAGATAACGTAAATGTAAATCCAGAACCGAGTCATGATCGCGACTGCGATAGTCCGCCAACTCTACCCATTCACATGACTGTCCGGGCATTGGTGCATCATCCTCTCGACTGGAGCCCCACATCCCAAAGACGTTCATTACCGAAGCGAGTACCTGTTGCCAATAGCCCAGGCAATGTTTTGGGAGGTAAACGTGCCAGGATCGTCATCCGCGATTCTGGCGATCAACCGGAAGCACCACCCGAATATAATCCAGACGCCACGCCCATTTCGGTGGTGGATTCGGGAGTCAGTAGCCAGGAGATTTCGCTCTCCAGCCTCAGTTCGGAAGGCAGCCCGGAGATTTCCATCGGCGAAATGCCCAGCCGTCATTTGGTCAGCACCAGTAGTGTTGCTGTTTCAGATTTCTCCTCCAGCCATGAACAAGTAAATCCAGAATGATCATTTATTACATTGCTTTGGAAAAATAAAACTGCTTTCGATTTTAGTAAGTCAGAAAAGTTTCGAATAAACAAAAAGGATATAAGATCGGTATAATATAAAGAATTTTTGGAAAAATAAGAATAATCTTAATAAATATGTAGGAGTTTCTTAAGTTTTCTTAATTATGTTTGTTTTTAAAAAGATTTTTTTTTAATAAGCGCTTTAGCTTTTCCCAAAAGTTATTTTTAAGCTAAATAACACAGAAAGCTTAAGCTTGGAAACTCCCTAAACGTCCCCTAAACAGAGCGTGGAGGTCGCTGTTTGCGCAACACCTTTGAATCAACCAAAGTTTGGGCCAACAAACGATCGAGTCGCTCTCGTAAAGCCAAGAAAGGTACTAGGCTAACCCGATGCTGGACTAGCTCCGCCGACACCTGGTGGAAATAAGCGGTGACATCAAGTGGTTTAGCCAAAGCCACAGACGAATCCTCTTCGGTTGGCCGAATACTAATGGCCTGACAAATGCTGCGTCTTCCCCTCCTAGCCACCCGACCGCCAATGGTCTCCGGAGAAGAATAATCCGCGTGCGAGGCACAGTTGCGTAGGGGATTGCCCACGGTTGGATAGGGCTGCGACTCGTTCATCTTCCTTAGAAAGCGAAGTTTAGGTGGAAGGACCGATTGTGGAGAGCTGTTGGCAGAGAATGGTAATTCAGCCTGACTTTCGGTTGGTATGTTTTGAGGGCTTTCATTGGCGTTTATTAGAACCTCAGTTCTAGGAACAGGTTCATTAACGCCCATTACGGGAATTTCAAGAGGTTCCTCTTCCTTAACCGAAGAAATTGTGCTGTCATCTTCCATACTATCTCCACAAATAGGACTCGGTTGTCGTTCGCTGTAAAAATGAAAACATTACAACACATCATACTTAATAGAACAAATTTTACAAATTTACGGTGTTCGTGCTATGTGGCTGACATTCATTGACCAGTCAGCTTCATCCAAACTGTCCATATCCTCCCTGAAGAACAAGCATACATACATATATTATAAACAGACACCTATAGGATTATTCATCTTACTCATCCTCAGTTTCCTCATACGACGACATTGAAGTGCTTGGTGACTTAGGAGTAGGAGATTTAGAACTCCGATTTCCACTAGTCCTTTGAACATAATTAATTAATTTTTTTTAATTGCGAAGAAGTCTTAATGAAACTTACTCGGTCGTCTCGGAATCATCATCGCCAACAATGTGTGGAACGATTGATGGGAAGGGCCTGCAATTATATAGATCTCAATTATTAGGCATTTCACACTAAAAACTTCATTTTAATCACATTTCAGCAAAAAATCTTTTTATTTTATTTATATATTCCCTAATTGACAGCATGTGACTATGTGAAGTCGAACCAGGAATCGAATTTTTAAAAATAGGTGTGTTAGCACTGAAATAAATTGCAAAAGTGTACTAAGTTGAATATGGAAAATGTTGAATGTGAAAAGGTTTAATATGGAATATAAATGCGTTAAAATCAAACCTTAGAAATCTAATAATATAATAAAATAATTTAATAATGAACGAATTCATATTTAATAATGGTTTTTGGTATAAAATCTTAAAAAACGTTCCACGACGCCCATGCTTTCGAAAACAGTGTTTAATAACGACAAAAATAAAGCTCATACTCATAAGTGTCACCATACATCAATTATAATGTACATATGTAGCTTCCCCCATTCTTAATAGCCAAATACATTTAATCAATTAAATGTCAAAATAAATATAAAATATATAAATGGAAATCAAACAAATAATAGCTTAGTATTCTTCGCAGTGATCTTCATCCACCTCATTGCAATTGCAGTAGTTGGGAGCGATATCTGATCCCAGATCGTCCTCGCCAATAGTAACGCAGCGCACATTACATGGATATTTCTGAAAAATCATTAAGAATTAACGATATTAAAAAATGTAAGTTTAAGTTTAACCCACCACTACGACCAGCGGATGCCCATCGTCGTCTGAGAGACCAACATTGTCGCACCCATCACCTTGGTTCTGCCGATTAAGAATGTACTTGCTAATGCAGCAAAGCATTATCTGAAAATTATGTTTATTAATAAACCGTCTTCTATTATCCTCTTGTACTTACTAGAAACTTTAAGGATAAAGCCCAAAGAGCTAAAAGAATGTAAACAAAATTCGTAACAGCTCCGTTAAATATCGGCAGACACCCGTTGGTGTTAATCGATTCCACTGTGAGGGAAGGCATTGGCCTGCCATCGGAAATCCCTCCTACAGGTGAATAGTTGTTGTAGCAGCTCTCGCAGGATCGTTTGCAACAGGCATATGGAGCAAGGATTGTCAACGAACAGTTATCCGCCTGGTGGGGCATCCAATCTGCATTCATCCAGTCCTTGTAGTCATGAACACCACAGCACTCCTTGTGCCACTGCAAACCGTCCCAGAGCAGTTTCCACTCCGGGCACGAGTAGTACAAGTCGATACCCCGAAGTAAAGATGTTTCGGCAGCACTCTCCAGCACTTCGACTCCACGGTACAGGTTCCAAACACAACCGAAACCGGAGGCTATGATAACGCAGGAGTAGAAAAGCCACACGGCTAGGATCAGGTGAACGTTTGGCGTACATCGCCTCCTCCATAGTCGGCGCCACATGGAGATGCTAACCAGAAATGTCACCACAAGCTGGGCACCGTACATGTACAAACCGAACACGTAGCCGAACACGAGTCTGGTCTCAATCTCATCCAGGTAGCGGGTAAGCAGAATGTGGTAGTAGGCGCTAATCACCAGGAACAGGAATCCGATCACAGCCTCTGTTATCAGCAGCAGGGTAACGTAGAGGGATGCTCGTCGGAAGGGTTGGCGCATTTGGTCATCCTCGTGGGCCTAGGACAATAAATTCGGTTGACAATTTGATAGATCTGAACTCGAATTTCATTTGGAGTGACTTAAAAAGCACGGATATACATCAATTCCACCGGAAACTCCGCGTATGTGTTTCAATATCTTTTAATTAAACTTTCAAACAAAAAACTTGTATTTTTACAAAACTTTTAAGGCGCCATCCATTTTGAGCGGTCCGGCAGCACTGCATCTTTATTTAAACGTGGCGCCACTTTTAAAATGTGGCCAGATAATAGATAGCCAAGGGAAATACCGTTGCGACGGAGTTCAACACTGGATTTCAACAAGAGACATCTGTTTACCCAACCACCCAACTGCTTCTCCGGGGCTATAAAAACAAAACTGTAGCTATTAATGCAACTCAGACGTGGGCAACCAAAGCCAGAGAAAAGAACTCAAAGAAGAGTCACTTGTGAGACCTCAAAGTAAATAAACAAAAAGTTTGGAGCCATTCGATTTGCCGGCATCTTGCATAACCGAAAGACTTAGACAACAAAAACAAAATGCAATCCATGGCCAGACAATCCGCTAAAATGTTCCCCCAGGTGGGAAAACAAGGTGTGTGCGATTACCCAGTGACCATTGTGAAGTGTTATTAATTATAATTATTTATTTTTTGAAATTAATAGTGAGCTACCTGTCGACCAGCGCCTCCTGGAAGGCAGCAACTGGTGGCAACGACATGGTTGTGGAGATCAAGGAGCCGAAGACCCGTTCCGAGAAACTCATGGCCTTCCAAAAGAAGCTGCGCGCCAAGACGCCGTTGGGCAAGCTGGACGAATTCTCGAGGCATCCCTTCCAAGAGAAGGAGCCCCTCAAGCCCTGGCCGAACCAAACGAATCCCTATACCGGAGAGATTGGAGGACCATCTGGTCCGGAGCCAACGCGATACGGTGACTGGGAGCGCAAAGGTCGCGTCTCGGATTTCTAGTCCCTTCCCAACAAGTTCCTTATTTAGAAAATAGGCTGTTATTTAAATGCTACCCACTAAGACTAAAAAACAAAAAGAAGCACATGTATACTCGAGTAATATTGTTTAATGTTTAGTGTAAAATATAAAAAATACAAAAAAATATTTTTGAAAACTTAACAACGAATTTTTGAACTGGGAGATAGCAGGATAGATTTTATACACTTCAGATAAAAGATAATTTATTGTTTAAAAACATGGAATATAAAATATACACAACAAAATAGACAGTTCTTATTGAACTAACTCTTTTAAAAGGTTCTCACTGATGTCCCAAAGCTGTCGCTGCAATGAGGCGCTCTTGGACAACTTGCTGGGTTCGCAGAAGAAGCAATTATTAAAGTACAGTCCAGACAGGCCCGTCAGTTCGTTGGCAGTGGCGCAGTAAATGCTGGTGGCAGCCGCTTGTTGCTAGACGAGGGAGACATCAAATAACTAATTGGGGAAAGTTCAGGCGAGGAAGACTTACCAAAGACTTGGTAAAGGGTCGAACTATGGCGAAAAGCAGCCTGTAGAACCAATAATTGCGCGACAGATCAGTGGAAACCATATTGCCAGGATGCACGCTGAACACAGAAATACCTCGTTGTTTCCAGCGCTGGATGACAGAAAAAAAAAATAATTTAATTAACCCAATTTTGTGATAATTAGACTTAATGACTCACCTGAGCTAATTCCTGGGCAAACAAGACATTGCACAGCTTGGCATTGTTGTAGGCCATCATGCTCCAGAATTTCTCCGGCGGCGGGGACAGATGATGCACTGCCAGATTCTCCACGGGAAGATTGGCGAATCTGGGGAAATGGGAGATGGGAAAGAGGAGTATTAGTTTGCCACACATTCTAATGCACCGGATTTGTTTGTTTCGCTCCACATCCAGCTGAACCCATTGGACTTTGCCCCGCCGGCCAACACAATCGCAAAACAAGTCTTGATTGCCATTGTTGGTGGCTTTTCATTAATGAGATGCAGGCAGAGGAACTGTATGGGTCGCTGACAAAGACCCGAGGAGACCCTACACCCAACAAAGGCGCCAACAAGTGACTGGCGAAACAAAGCCCGATAAAAATAAGGACACTACGAAATGATCAATGAACTTTCTATAGATTCTACCTGTTGCAGTAATAGTGGGAAAAGTGGGAAAGCCCTTGGCTCTGGTCACGTGTAGTGGAGTGCCCATGTCGCATATTCCTCAGGGAACATAGCCTGGGTACATAAACTACTGCGCACATTTTGGACTTTGGATTTGTTTTCATATTATTCAGACACCCGACGATGCTCGAATCGACATGGGCCGGGGCTGGGGCTGGGGCTAGCTCGGCTTGGCTTGGGGGCGATGTAAAAATAACGTCGCAAAATGTATGCAAATTCCAATTTATTTATAAGACTAGTTGCCCAGCTATCGCCGCTTTCCATGACAAATATGTAGAACTTGTTGTGGTAGGTGTTGCCTGGACCAGTATAGCATATGTATATTGTTTATCTGGTTAGTATTTGAATAAATTATAAAATTTCTTTGGCGGGGTGTTAAGAGCATTTAAATTGCACAAATCAGCTATCAATTGCGTGTTTATTATTTGTCCTTTTAAAGTGATTTGCACTAAACAACAAGAAATTCCACCAATAACTAAAGACTTTGGCTATTAAAAACAATAATATATAGTTTCAGAAGCAACATTCAATCATTTAACAAATATATATTAAAATAATTGAAATAAATTCATAATAAAGCATATAAATAAATTCATGGACACCTGCAATATGTTCTCAAATTTATGTCAAAATTTAAAAAATAATATTTAGAAAATATGCAAAATCTTGTTAATTGTTTTGAGCATTTTCAATTTAAAAAGTAGACTGATTTAATGCTTTGTATTATCAGTTAGCACCCGGTTCCGATTACTCTACTTTGACCCCATTAGCAACTTGGTAGTGTTAGTCATATCTGGAAAGCAATTGGTGGCATACATGACTATCTGCGAGTACACCGCTGTGGCGCACGAGACTTTATGTTGCACGTTCGCCAGATACGAGTATCCAGCAACCCCTGCCTTTTTTTCTTTATTTCTTTCGATGAAGCCAAAAATGTTGTACGTGAGAAAAGCAACGAACGCAGTAGTGGAGCACCAGATACAGATACAAAGATACTCAACTTCAATTTTTGTTTATGTTTCTTCCGCTGCTTCACGCGATTCGTTCACTGATGATTTATTAGTGACATCACGCACAGTGGATCGAATTTTTTAGTTTATGATTTAATTTAAACTATTTAATAGTGTTTTTAAATTAAGAATGGAATATTTGAAATGCTCTATTTGCAAAAGAATTACATTCTTTTCAAAAACAATTTGGTCAAATGGTCATAAAAATATCTATACATCTGTACAGTTTCTTTTTTAAAATTAAATTAAACAATTTAAGATATTTTATATCTTATTTAAGAATTTATTTTTATTTCCACCTAAAAATATCCCAATACCACTGTGCTTACATGCTGCACGTGAGGACGATCGTATAGTTTTCATGTACGAGCGTTCAAGGCGAGTCGATGGATGGAGTGGAAGTGGGGGCTTTGAGCTTCTGATAATACCATCACAGCTGTTTCAGAGTCCCCATTATTATTGTGATTTCTTCATTTACAAAAGAGTTCGCAGATGGAAATCGAAGCTGTTGGCTCTGGGAAAAGAAACTATATTTCCCCAAGCTGGGTTCAATTGCGTTTCACCTTGAAATAAAAACAAACAAAATCTCGATTGTAAATAAAACACGAGACTGTGGAAAAACAAAAAACAATTTGAAAAAAAAAACTACACTAGCCGACACAACTAACCAAGTAATTCATATTTATTTCTGGCCAGGTCTATGAATAGTTTGGCCTGGCCCCAAAGTGCGAAACGAAACCGGTCGGTCCAAAGTCCAAAATGCGGAGGCATAAAAGTGCAATCAACTCGCCAAAATAAAAGACGACAACTTGGAATGCTAGACACATACCTGAAATTTTAGGTATCGACTAAGATTTATCCTGGACTTGAGATTTTTTAATCATGTTTTGTAATTCAGGAAAAAAATCATTTTAATCAAGTGTGACCCATATTTTCATTATTAGAATAAAGGTTACAGATTGTAATAAAAATATAAAAAGAACAATAGTTAAATACTAGAATTAAGTGTCAGATTCAATGAATTTTAATCTCTTTATTGCACAGACAAGCGCTTGCCAGCAAAATATAAAAACGTAAACTTGAAACAAGCTCTACAGTGCAGGCCATCAAAAATGGAACACCATAACATACATTCAATATTCATTAACATTTATTTTTCAACTACATCCTTAGGTGAAAATAATTTAAAATAATATGTAAGCTATTTTAATCTAAATAATTATTTGGTAACAAAAATAAATTGTTAAATATTCTAATTATTATTCCTGCCATTTGATAAAGACCAGTTTGTTATTATATTCCTGTTCTATTTACGTGATAAAGTACTCAAATTCCAACTTACCTATGTGACTCGGATGAGAGCACCACAATCCGTGTTTTGTAATCAAATAATGTCTCCAGTTGCAATGTCAGGTAGAAATGCGACAGGTGCGAGACCTGGAATGTGGTTTCCAGACCATCTTCTGTTTTTGTATACGGCAAGGCGAAAACGCCCGCATTTAGAATTAGGTAATCAATGTGACTGTTAAAAATAAACATTTTTTTTAATAAATATTAATCAGGCAGTCTCATAAGCTTAGATTCGAGACCGCACCTCACACTCTCTTTGATCTCCGTGACAAACTTCTTCACTGAGCGCAAGGAACTCAGGTCCAAAGCCACAAAACGACAACGCGAGCGGGCTGCTGGTCGCTCCTGGGCAATCCTTTCGATGGCTGCCTCTGTGGAGACCTTGTTCCGGCAGGCAAAGATTATCTCGCAGCCATGTTGGGCCAGCGAACGAGCCGTTTCGAAGCCAATCCCACAATTAGCACCGGTAATGAGGGCAATGCGGCCGTGCAAATCCTTGCCGTGTAGGACTTGGAGAGCCGTAGAGCAGGAGTCGAACCTTTGCCTTACCCGGGTAACATCCTGAGTCGGCTCTTCCACAGCGAACGCTAGCCGGGGATCCACATTTGTTCTTTGCTGCGTTTCGTTATTCAGAAACATGAATCGGCGACTCTGCTCGTCGTAATACTTTTCCCATCCAATAGGAAGTTGGCCGGTGATTCTTTTTGATCGCCCTGTACGTGGGTGTGTCCATTGGGATGTCTTACTTTGCTGGCTAAAGACAAAATTAAGGATTTTATTCAGATTTTCATGGTTGTGTCTATTTCCCTTACTTGACATAGCAAACGGTACCGTCGTCGGTGGCGCGCTCTTCCCAGCCGGGTGGCAGCTCATCCTCGCTGTCTGAATCCGGTAAAGCTATCATTGTCAGGTGCCGGAATGTATTTTTCTCTAAGGTTTAACTAAGACAGTCTCTTTAAAACGAGTTAATAAAAAATAAACACTAAAATCAGCTGTTGTGGTGCATGTCTTTGCTATTCTGTTATCGCCGGTCAGAGTTGTATTTGATTTAGCGATGGACTTGCTAACATAAGCTGTTAACCTAACATAGACTGTTAAGTGCCATAATGTTAATATAGAAAACTTTTAAATTAAAATCGATTTTGAAAATTGAATTTTATGTTAATAGTTTGCACCAATTTTAAATGATTAGTACGAATTTTATGTACAATTTAAAAATGAACAAGAGTCTACCCAATATAGCAAGTAAACAAAGCTTTTATGGTCTTAAAATAATATTTAATTTATTGTTTAGCATCATTTTAAATGATATCATAGTTTCCTAACTAAAAGTCAACGAACTTAGGTTCTACTTTTCGAGTAACCAAGATCAGCGGGTGGCTGGTTGATGAGCCCGTAGAAAAGCACCAGCTTGGTGGGATCGTGGCGCACAATGACCATGAATGGCGTATCGCCCCGGAAGAGAACATCCGGGCCGGATTTCTTTAGGTACGTGACCGTGGCCGCCGCCGCCTCTGTACCCTGTTCATTGACCGTGAAATCCACTTTGTGGACAATATCATCCACCAACAAATCGGAGCGTCGTCCTGCTCCGGCGGTGTTTCGCTGTGCCTCCAGATTCTGAAGGCTATTGCCGCCACCATAGAAGTTACTCGTCGCAGGCTCCCGTGTGGCAATCAGGGAGAGATCATTTTGAACGTCACTGAAAATGGCACCTAGGCCCATATTTTGAAGAATGGTTTTCAGATTCACAGACTCCGTAAGATGCAGCTTGGGGAATGCCACCAGTGCCGATCTTCTGTACATTTTTCCAATGAGATCTTCGATTATACCCGAATTCAACTTCCCTTGCAGGGCCATCAGTTCCTGCTGGGAGGATTGCAGTGGCTGGATGATGTACATGGTGCTCAGGTTGCCTCTATAGGGAAGTCCGATGATCCTGCAGCCCAGCTGGTGATCCTCGTGGTAGGGGAAGTTGCCTCCAGTTGCCATCATCTTCACCCGCACCACCGGCTGGGTGCCCTCGCCGTTCGGATAAAAGTTATCCACCCTGGTGGCGGTTTCTATGAAGTCCGTTTCCCAGAAGGCCTTAAAGTACAAGGCGTTGGCCAAGATCATCTTGGTGCTCTGGGGGATTTGGCTCGAAATAATATTCTCGATATGTTTATTTGTGTGTTTCGCCACCCAGTTGTTAATGTTGTACCGGGATTGTGCGGGATTTTGTTCAAAGTTCTGGGTCTGTATTTCCGATCCATACACTTCAGCAGCTGCTTGTCTGAAATTGCGAATAAATAAAGAATATAAGTAATCAAGTAAACAAAGTGTTACATATTAAATATTAGTATGCAAACATCATCGGGTATGCAAAGTGGATCAAGATCATTGGGAACAATTGCATTCTATGGGTGGGTACAGACGTGTCATGCTTAAAATATTTATTTACAAATATTATTAAAGGCTTATCCATTATACATATTTAAAAAAAAAAAAAATTGCTTTAAAATGTTACTTTTCTAATCTAAAAGATCCGAAATCTCTACCCCTTTTATTTACGCTTTTTAAAAACCAGTTTACTCCACATTATATAACTTTGATTCATCACTTTTGAGCCTCATTATTATATAATTAACAAAAAAATACTTTCTTATCTTATAATCAGTTTCGGTTCCGGTAGAATTAACTCTGTTTAATCAAATTAACCGCAAAATTTCTATTAAATTGGAATGGGAAATGCTGAGAGTCTCATGTTGTTTTCCTTAAATATTTCCCACTTTAGCTATCTCATGGGGAAATTTTCAAAATAAAAAAACTTTGTGAATATATGATTAGCATTTGTTTCCTTATTAACTAGTAAACATTGTAACTGTGAGGTTTGTTCAAGAATTCATTGTGCACTGGGATTTTGAATAATAACAATATGACTAAACTAGTTAGAACCCTAATATTTTGAATCTTTGCAAGTATCTATAATTGTGGGTTGACCTAACATCTGTATCTATAATAAATAGTTTATATCTTTTGAAATAATAATAGTAAATAGTAGTAGTCATTTTTTCAACGTGTAGAACCTCAAGGCAACCTATAATCGTCTGGCTTTTCCCAGCGCCCATCCCAACCTGATCTCGCTTCGGATCCAGTTTGCGTTCAATTATCCACAGCGGCACTCACCTGTAGTCAGGGTTGAGCGAGTAGCCGGACTGAGTGAATATTCCATTCGCCAGGTGAACCTCATGGGCTCCTGGCCTCTGGGCTCGGCGATTGGCTCGCATTCCGTTGACAGCCCTCCAGTTCACCAGAGGTCGTCCCTCGGACACCAGCTGCCTTGTCGGTTGCTGCAAATCCTTGAGCATTAATCCAAACTGTTCATGGAACTTAATGGGATCCGCTCTTTCAAAAACATAGGACAATTGGTCGTGACTAACTCCCTTGGCGCCCAAATATAAAAGTGCCAGGGAATTGACAATGCTCAGTGGTGAGAAGATCTCCGTGTTCTTGTGATTCAGGTGTTTGCCCAATTCGTTGGCAAAGTGCAGAACACTGTTCGCTATTGCATTCGAGGTGACTGGATCCACACGGGTTTGACCCCAGCCGGAACTTGAAGCCGGAAATGGATTCTTTATAGCACTAGGTGGCTCGATGCGGGCCACTACTGGGTCGATTTTATTGCCAAGGCCATTGACAAGGCCGGGAGAGGTAAGGGATGGCAGTGTTGGTAATAAAACAGTTGGTGATTCCTTAAAAAATGTATTTTGTTGCTGGTGCTGCTGCTGCTCCTGTTGCTGCTGTTGCTGTATTATCTGTTGTTCTTTCTGTTTCTCTTGTTGCTTTATCTGAAACTGTTGCTGTTGCTCTTTCCATTCCTGACCAATTCGATCTATATAGGCCATTTTTTCGGGCGACCTGATATCTGTCCGCCAAAGCTCCGTCTCACAGCAAGCCGCACTTATCATCATTGATGCCATTATTAAGCGCCACATTTTGTAAATATTCAAATTTAATCTTTTACGCACACAGCACTATGATATATTTATTCTATATATAGATTTTTTCTTCTATTTTTTTTATGTTTTTTTAAACTTAAACGAAACGCGATGTGGCCGTTTGGATTGTTAAAGCCAGACTGAGCTCATGCCGCTCAGTGCGCATCTTTTTAAAACTGGAATCGCAAACTCGTTATCGCAAACAGAAGCACTCCTCCGAGCTATGGAGGAGCGTTTTTGCTCCGCAATCCCTCTATTACTCAGCTGATCCCGGAGAGCTAGCTCTTTCAAGTCGAGTCATCGGTAATGCCCCAAGTTTGTTTACAATGATGCAGAATGATATTCTGCACTTGTTATTATTGATTGTTAGGTACTTTTTGTATTGATTTTCTTCAAAACCACATTATGGAATCCCATTCAGGTTTCTATCCGATTTCACTCGACTTGTGACGTTAATGCTTGAGCTTTTTTTCTCACTTTTTCAAAGTCTCTCAATTGTATCGTTCCAGACCCGGCGAGAACCTATTTGAAATATTTATAAGCTCCCCCCACTATATTTTTTATGTCAGATGCGTATTCTAGCGCTTTGTCATTGGAAAGTCTGAGCTAGTTGGCACTTTTGTACTGTGATAAAACAGGGGATTACCCCATACGGTTCATAGTCTTTTTCCTTAAGAACTTTAAGAAATGCTAATGACGTTATATGACTCAAATTAAGTCACTTCAAACATCCGTAACGACTTCAACGGAAGCCTGACTTGCATTCGAATGTGTTTGGGAATTGTGATACAAAGGCCCTTTTGCAGGTTGTTAAATTTTTGTATAAATTTAATAATATTTTTAACTGGGTGCACTGAAATCATCTTATCCGGAAATTGAAAGGCTGTGACAACTTAAAAACAAAGAGCGATTGTATCACGAGATGCGTAAAGTTAATAAATAAAAACTAAACGTGACTATAATTTTAAAATTCGAAAGAAAGGTGAGTAACACATGTTATAAATTAAATTTTAAAGTAAAAAAAATAATGAATAATACAATGTTGTTATAGTTGAATAAATATGTATAATATGTATTAAAAATTTAAGCAATTGATTAACAAAATGAAATTTTAATAAAAATTGTCACGCGATGATTATAATTAAAATAGTAATATCATTAAAAATGCCATTAAAAAAAATGTTTGCTGATTCATTTCATTTATTCTACAAATTGTAATAGTATTCTGCCCAAGAATGTCTTTCCTCAATCGGCCCAATAGATGGTATCAATGGGCCGGAAACCGATCTTTTCAAACATACTCCGGGAGGCAATGTTTTTAGTAACCACTGGAGCCAAAACTTGATCTCCCAAGGCGGCAATTTTGATGGCCATGGATCGTACCATTAAACTTCCCAGACCCAGACGTTTGTGGGTATCAAGAACTTGCAGCAGACCCAAGGAACCAATGGGTAACCTGAAACATAATATGATATATAAATAAATAAATTTTCAATTTGTAAATATTCTGTTTCCAAGCACCCACCTCAAGCACCAGGCGACCAATTTTCCATTATCGTCGTAGGCTCCAACATTAACATTATATTTTATGAGACTTCGCACAAAGTTCACCGATTTATCGGTCCGATGTGGCCAAATTTCATTGATAGTTTCAGCATCTTCTACTTTCAGGTTGGATAGAGTAATCCCAGCGGGGGTTCTAAAACAAAATGTATTAAAAATAGTTTAAAAAAAGTATCTAAGAACTTACTCAATTTTGAATGTATCTATCAGATCTTTGCCGACTTGATACCAAATAGTATCCACAATATGTAGCTCCTTAATGAAATATTTTTTGGAAATCGTTTCGACAACTGGCTTCAGACGTGAACAAAATCCGAAGAATGTATACTCTTTCTCTATTTTTTTTAGGCATTCTATAGCTCTCGTCACACGGTCCAAATTATCAGAGAGTGTGTTGAAATAGAGATGCTTGATGCCAACATCCAAATCCAACTAAATTGTGAAAAATATTTATGAATATTTATGCCGACTCTGATAATGATGTACTTACAGTTAATAAAAAGGTTCCGTCATGCTGCCAGTCACCATTTAGAGATAAGATTTTTGCTTGTATACTTGGTTCTTGTTCCACCCAACTGATGAAATTATTGAGGCAAGGATAACCCTGAGGATCGGTATCCTTGTGGGCATATAGAGCCCTCAATTTTGTCCATTCGCTGCGGGGAACCTCAATCAATGAATCCTCCTTAGACATAGCGACTACCTCCCTCTACAAATGCCAATCGAAGACTGATCTTAAAAACTATATAAAAATAAAGAGAAATCAATTTCTTTGTTATAGATTTAAGAGAAAATTCATTAAGGAAAAAGAGTACGAGATAATAAATTAGTTGAAATTTATTACAAGCAATAAATAGGCCCATTAGATTTTGAAAAAAATATTGAATAACTTTAAAATAATATATTTTTCTAAATTATAAAATTTATATGTCACATTATGGAACTACTGCCCAATATAGTGTATTAATGGGTCTAAAACCCATTTTTTCAAACATGTTTCGGCTACTTTTATTTTCCAATACCACTGTGGCCAAAACCTCAGAGCCAGTTTTCAAAATTTCCTTGGCCATAAATCGCACAACCATAGACCCCAAGCCTTTTCTTCTATGATCGGATAAGACATGCAAGATTCCCAGGCTTCCATGGGGCGATCTACAGGAAAATATATTTAAAACATTTCTAAAAAATATAAAAATGTTTTGACTGGTGTACTTTACCTCAGGCACCAAGCTAAGGGCTCTCCGTTAGAATCAAAGACACCAGCACTGACATGGTGTTCCATTAATCCTCTTATCAAAGTCAAAGAATCGGCGGAGCGATAAGCCCAGTGCTGATCTACCAAGTCAGCATGTTCCTCCCCAAGATAATCAACTTTAAACGATGGGTTTCCACTAAGAGTAATTAATAATATTATATTTGGAATGCAATTTACATTTATGTTTTTATAAAACTTACTCATCTGTTTTCAAGCTTTTAACTTCAGAACTGGGCAAGTGATAAACTATAGTACCCTGATGTTCCAATTTATTCAGATCTCGACCTCTTTTCAACCAGTACTGCTCCACTAGAGGCTTCAAGTCTTCCCCATAGCCATTAATCAAATGAAATCCCTCGATTTTTATAGCACATAATAGAGATCCAAGATCCTTTAGGGACCCTCTTAATGAATTCAGGTACAGAAACGACACTTTGGTCATTTTATGCTGAAAATAAAATTCACAAATTAATTATGAATGAAAATTCTAGTTATAATTCTTCCTACCATGAGGATAAAGCTGCCATGTGCGGACCAATTCGTATCGGTTGTATATATCTTAATAGCCTCCCCATCTGATAAAGGCTGGTAGCTTATAAAGTACTCCAACAGATCGAATCCCGTGAGATTTGTGCGATCGCCGGCATACAAATCTCTCAGAACTGGCCACTGATCTCGTGTGATTTCTATTGTTGTAGAACCCATTGAAGTAAAATTAAAGCTGAGACTGCTACGAAAAACGTGCCAAAAAGTGCAGATGTTGTCACAAATACGTATACCCACCCCGGTTTTTATTCTCTTAAAGCTTTATTCTCTTAATTCTTCAAAAGTTTCTCTCACTTAAGTCTTCTGAGGTTCTAAGTTTTAAAAATATATATCGATAGCAACGGTTTGTTATTAAAAAGCTGTTCAAGTTGGCGGTTTTATTTGAAATATGAAAATTATTATTGTATACTTATTTAAACTGTTATGTAATTTAATTTGTAAAACAAATAAATAATATACTGCCTTTTAGCAGTTCCTTAATCATCAATCAATTACCTTGAATTATTTGTGAGATGTTTCATTTTCTAAGAAATAAGCTCTGAGTGTCTGCGTTGTCAGGGAAGATTTAATGCCAGACACACCTCTCCAGTGACATCCTAGAAATACCTTTTGGAAGTCAATTAACCCAAGTGCATCAGCCACTGGCCACAAGCGGCAATCAAAGTCAAAATAGTGATTCAGTGTGACCCATGTCCATACTACTCACGAGCCGATCAATTAACACACGCATGTCTGGTTTTTGGACACCCGAGGCCATCGACTAGCTGACACTGGGGTCGCTCCGGCATCTGCTATGTATGTAAAATTTACTTTTGAAAAAGATTCTCAAACGCCGGAGATGTTGCCTAATCGGAAACAGTATCATTCCAGCGTCGGAGCATTATAGTCCGGTTCGATTTACCTCCGTAGCCGTGATGACGTGATCGCAGCTGTTACAGTTTTCGCAGCGAAAAAAAAACCTCCTCAATTTTGCATTCCCAAAAATGACACGCCAGTTAATTGCGGACAGCTTAAACGTAGCGATCGTTACCAAGTTACAGTGAAAACGGCCACAACCCCAAGTTCAAATACCACTCCTACAAATTCATCAGAGAATCAACAGACTTACTTGGGCTTATCAACAGACTGGCAGGCGAACCGGTTTGCCCAATAGACTTCAAGCCCCCAATTGGATAATACTTTGAATAGTTCTACTTTAGACATGGGCCAGAAGCTAACGTGTTGCAGGAAATGCGAGGAGTGGCTGGAGTGGCACAGGAATGAAGACGAGCCCAAGCTGCGTATACGTAATATCAATGCCAATTACTTGGCAGGAGGTCCCAATAAAGATCTAACAGGTGGGTTATAATTCTTAAATTCCATAGCCTTCAGTTCCAGTTCCCATTTGATAAAATCTCCCTATATTTCATACTCATATATTTTTAAAATTGATTTATTTTATAGTTTACGTGCCATATAATTTTGATTTGATCTTTGAGTTTTGCTCGGCAAACGTTCCAAATTGATTTTCTTTGTAGCATTTACTCGCCTGCCGAACAATTATGCATTCTGTTCTGTAGTTTTCGCCTTTTATGAATGCAAATTTGTTGCCGTGGGTGTTCGACACTCATAGTTGACTGCCCACAGTGGCGGTATTACCCATTAAATTGCTCATAACGTGCTTGCAAATTTTTCGAGAATTCAATTCCAAAATAAACAAACACCTGGCTGGAACAGCAATTGGCCAAAGACTGTGATATTTATATAGAAATTAATGATAAACATGCAATGAAATGATTAATAAGAGCACGATGATGCCTTTAATGGCCAAATGCAAATTAATGATGGGTTCCGCTTGAGGAAACAATTTGGAGAGCACTCGGTGCCCGTTTTGGATCAAGATGTTGCCAATCAACGATGACGTAGTTGCTGGTAACCACAGCTTCTGGCCAACAACGGGTCCATCAAGCCGAGCCAAAACATAATTACCAATAACCCGAGAGATGCGGAGAATCTTAGAGAGAATGAGTATCTTTTTATTTTGAAATTGGAGAGGCGAACGCAAGCGAAACTATCTGGTAGAACCAATAATTTCCGATCAGTTGAATTTCAAACGTCGCGCTGTTCGCACGCTCGCGGTACCAGCCCGAGTATCTGAAAGATACAAAACGCTCTTTGAAGCGCAGTTTCCGTTAGTCTCTTTCAGCCTTGCTGGTGACTTTTGTGCTAACCGTAACACATTAATCGCGGCTCAAAACGGTCTTCGTTGTTACCAGAATCGTATAAGCCGGAAGCTAGAAATGAGCTATTGGTATCGGAACTATGCCCCAAGTTGGTTACAGAAATGGTGGCACACAAACAATCCCCCCCGAAGAGTGAATCCCTTTCGTAGTACTCGACCCCTGGCCAACATTGAAGGTATTCCTCTACACAGTTCCACGAAATATTTGTGAATCATATTAATTCGATTTTAATTGGTTTGGTCTTTATTCGAATCTATGACTTCACTTTCGAGGGTTTTGTTTTTTTATTTTCTAAATTCTTTTGGTTAGCCGTCTGACGGGTTTTAAGGTTTCGAACCAAACAAAATAAAATAAACATTTGTTTAATTCACTTGTTCAAATCAAGAGAGGAATTTCAATTCACGGTAGATGACTTCATTGATTATTTTTATTTTTAATATTTTAATTTTGTTTTTAGACATACATTTTCAGATTAAAAGTTCTCCCTAAGAACATGATAATCACAAATAATGATCTCTGAGAGTGACACACATGTTGTTAAGTGCTATAATTATTTTCAAATAATTTGAATAGTTTCTCTATTTATTTTATTTTTGGTAAATAGTTTTTAGACTATGACTTCACTATATGTGCCTTTGTTTTGTTTCCGTTTTGGAATTTGCGTGCTGGCTGGTTTGACACGTTCGGGAGCTTGTTATTTTGCAAAAATATTAGCATATATCCACACAATATTTCAGAACTACACACTTTCAATATGCAAACAAATATTTGATATGTTTCATTTATTTGCTTTAACACTTTGCTAAGAATTTATTCTAAAAACAGCATCGATCAGGAAAGTGAAACACATGCCTGTACTTATACAATTGCAATGAAATTTGAATTGAAATGATTTTTGAAATAGATATCTTAGCTTTCGTCGGACTCTTTTGATGTCCATGGAGAAATCTATTTCTAGAGTCAGCTATCTGACCCCAAGCCCCCAAAGTAAATTGATTTTGATAAGTTATGCCCTTTATTGAACTTTCCAAAATGCTTCACTCAAAAGAGATATTATTTTTAAAATTCTAGATTCAAAAAAATAAAAACAAAAATCTGTTTGGATTGGCAATCATTGGTTCCTCAAAAAAACTTAATTTTAGATTTATGACGGACGGTGTCTTAAACAATAAAAAAAGTAAATTTTTTATTAAAAAAATTAATGCAAAATACACATTTTTTGTTTCCCAACAGCTGCAGCTAAAAATTTTAAATAAAATCACTTAATTCTTATAGAATTTTTTTTATTTAAGTTACTATATTTGTGTTTTAGTGAGGCGTTGGCGTCACTTTGATTGTCTTCCGAGACAATTAATTGCCTTGGCATTGATCTTTTGGTCACTGCGGCACAAGTTCTCTATGTTTATGGCCAAAGGCGATTAGTCAATATGTGTCTCTGGGACTTGCGGGTCTTGGCAGGCCATTTGCTTTATGATATCATAGTCTTCCCAAGGCAGAAAACATTGGCCAAAATAAGATCGTCGGATATCCCGCCCCAAACCGATGACAGACTTTGTTCAGACCCTGTCGAAACACAAATTATTGCCCATCTAGAGATTAAAAATTTAGATGTTTTATAGACATATTGCAGACCTATAGGATTTTATTTTATAAAAAAAACAGTAGTTCCCTCCAAAAATATGATCAACATTTTATGATAATATATCTATAACTTTAAGGTCTTTAGCTAAAAATATTAATGTACAAAAATTTCTAATTTCTTTAACTTTTTTTTTAGATTCTGCCAACTCAGCTGTGCTGGGAGTACTCAGGATAGATCCCTGCCTGGAGGACAACCACGATGAGCACCATACAAGTCACTTTTATGCCGCGGCTGCCAAGGAAGCCCTCATCGTGAGGAGAGGAGAACCTTTCCGCCTCCGGATCCACTTCAATCGCGACTACAGTCCCAGCAAAGATGCCATCAGTTTTATTTTCAGTGTAGCGGATGACGTCAGGCCGAGTCCTGGCCATGGAACGCTCACAGCCTTGGTGCCCCACGATGGTATCGATTATCTGGGCGACACCCTGGAGTGGGGGGCGGGAATTGAGTCCCACGAGGGTCAAATCCTTACGGTCCTGATCAAGCCGCCATCGACTTGCCCGGTGACCGAATGGAGACTGGATATTGACACCAAGCTCTTGGGAGATGGCTCTAAAAGCTACGCCTTGCCTCTGCCCTTGTATGTGCTCTTTAATCCTTGGTGTCCGGAGGACCAGGTGTACCTCAAGGATCACGATCAGCGAAAGGAATATGTGATGCACGACACTACTTTGATTTGGCGAGGATCCTACAATAGACTGCGTCCCTCGGTCTGGAAAATCGGACAATTCGAGAGGCATGTGTTGGAGTGCAGCTTGAAGGTCCTGGGGACAGTGGGACGGATTCCGCCGGCCTACAGGGGCGATCCTGTGCGGGTGGCCCGTGCCCTGTCCGCCTTGGTTAACTCCGTGGACGATGACGGTGTGCTGCTGGGAAATTGGTCAGAGGACTTCTCCGGCGGAGTGGCACCCACCAAGTGGACCGGTTCAGCCGAGATCCTCCAGCAATTCTACAAAACCCAAAGATCTGTCAAGTTTGCCCAGTGCTGGAACTTTAGCGGTGTCCTGGCCACCATTGCCAGGAGTCTGGGTATCCCGGCCAGGATTATCACCTGCTACTCCTCCGCCCACGACACCCAGGCCTCCCTGACTGTGGATGTTTTCATCGATGAGAACAACAAGAAACTGGAGGCGGAGACCACGGACTCCATTTGGAACTACCATGTGTGGAATGAGCTGTGGATGCAGCGTCCTGATCTGGGAGTTGGCCAGCACGGCTCCTACGACGGCTGGCAGGTGGTGGATGCCACACCGCAGGAGGCATCCGACAATATGTACCGCGTGGGTCCAGCCTCCGTCCTGGCCGTAAAGCATGGCGAGATCCTGCGACCCTTTGACGGTGGCTTCGTCTTTGCCGAGGTTAATGCGGACAAGCTCTACTGGCGCTACAATGGACCCAGCCAGCCCCTGAAACTCCTGCGCAAGGATACCCTGGCCATTGGCCACCTAATAAGCACCAAGGCTGTACTGAAATGGGAGCGGGAGGACATCACGGACAGCTACAAACACGCCGAACGCTCCGAGGAGGAGAGGAGCACTATGCTCAAGGCCCTCAAGCAATCCCGCCACGCCTTTAGTCGGTACTACTTGAATGACAATTTCAATGAAGTGGAATTCGATATGGAGCTCAAGGACGACATCAAGGTGGGCGAGAACTTCAGTGTAGTCCTGAAAGTGACCAACAAAAGCGAAAGTCGCGTCCACTTGGCCACAGGACAGATCAGCTGCGATGCTGTCCTCTACACCGGAGTGGGTGCTGTGGAGGTCAAGTCCTTGGGCTTTGAACTTGACCTCCAGCCCAAGAGCAGCGACTACGTGCGAATGGAGGTCATCTTTGAGGAGTACTACGAGAAGCTATCCTCCCAGGCCGCCTTCCAGATTTCAGTCGCCGCCAAGGTCAAGGACACGGACTACGACTACTATGCACAGGATGACTTCCGGGTTCGCAAGCCGGACATTAAATTCCAACTAGGCGAGGCCAGCATTGTGGCCCAAAAGGAGTTCGACGTCATTTTGCGACTGGCCAACCCCCTTCCCATCCCCCTCCACAAAGGAGTCTTTACAGTGGAGGGTCCTGGCATCGAACAGCCTCTGAAGTTTAAGGTGAGTTTCAAATTTAAGATGAGCTTCATTGGGCCATTATTTATTTTCCAATTTGCATCCGATTCTTGAGCGGAATACCTCAAAAGATTTGTACTTTGATTCTCCATCAATCTGCATTCAAATCCCAGAAGAAAATTTTTCATCGATATTTTTCACATTTTTCTGATGGAGCCCCTTGCCAAATGCAGGTTTTTCATAAATGGCTCCAAGCCATGGCTATATCTTTGCCACTTCCCATCCGATTCTTGAGAGGAATACCTCAAAACATTTATATTTCGATTCTCCACCAATCTGCATTAAAATCCCAGAACAAAATTTTCGATCGATATTTTGCCCATTTTTCTGATGCCCCTTGCCAAATGCTGGTTTTTCATATATGGCCCCAAGCCATGGCTATATCTTTGCCATTTCCCATCCGATTCTTGAGAGGAATACCTCAAAACATTTATATTTCGATTCTCCACCAATCTGCATTAAAATCCCAGAAGAAAATTCTCCATCGATATTTTTCCTATTTTTCTGATGGAGCCCCTTGCCAAATGCAGGTTTTTCATAAATGGCTCCAAGCCATGGCTATATCTTTGCCAATTTTCATCCGATTTTTGATCGGAATTTCCTTAATAAATGGTATTTTGTTTTATGTTTGTGAAATTAAATATTCTCTAATTTTATATTATTAATACATTTATTTTTATCCCATAGATCGCCGAGATCCCAGTGGGTGGCACAGCGGCTGCAACTTTTAAGTACACTCCCCCCTATGCGGGTCGGGGCACCATGCTGGCCAAGTTTACCTCCAAGGAGCTGGACGACGTGGACGGCTACAAGCACTACGAGATTGAACCTCGACCGGAGGATCTTCTGCAGCCCAATGGGAGCCATCGCAGAAGCAATATTATTCGCCGACGCACCGATGTTATTCCCTAAGCTAACCTCTCTAGAAACCAGATTCTTTTTGTATTTTTAGATATAGGTATTTGTTGTAAATAATTTTAATAATACATATTAATTTTTGATATTTAAAATCAAGATCATAGTTTAGTTGCTCAGAATTTCATCAATTCCCAGGGCATAGGTCGGTTTGTTGGCCGTTTTGACAAAGAATATACCCCTAGCATCCCGAGGAACAGGATCGCCCATAAGGATCTTTCCGCCAGTACAGTTCTTGCCCTTCAGTTCATCAAGTCCTGAACAGGGAACACCGTAAAATCCTTTTGGCGAGTTGATAGATTCCGCATAATATTCATAGGATCGTCCGTGACTGCAGCCAGCTGGAAGACACGATTATTAGTAATTAATAAAAATATTTCTGAAATGGAAATCCTACTAAATATCTGGGATAACTCCTTGCAGCCTGGTTGTGGTGGCCCGCCTCCGTTTGGATAAAAGTCGACCATGCCAATTGGTTTCCGGAAGCCCAAATATCCGGCACAACTATGAATGACATCCACAAAGTTGGCGTCCGTATCGTCCAAATGGTTTTCGGGTCCAATGCAATCTTCGAAAGCGGGTCTGGCTGGATCCAAGCCAGTTATGCGATTCACTCTGTATTTTGTATAAGAGCCGGCATAACCCATTATATGAGCTCCCAGACTATGACCTATTAGATGTATTCTCTGGAAGTATAATAATAAATATTTATTTATTTTTAAATTTGTAATAAATTAAAAACTACCTGTGGATCTGCATCCTTTTCCTCAACCAGAAGATCTATTAGTTTCGCCACTGCCCTGCCCACTTGCACCGTATATCGAGCCGGGGTCAGATAATAAATATTATCCGCCTGATCCTTCCAATTGATGGCAAACACATTCACCTGACCCCGTTCTATGTAGGCTCCTCGAATCGATTGGATGGAATTACTCATGGTGCTGGACTTCCAGCCATGCACCAGGATTTTAGTGTCCAGATCGGGATTAAACTTCTCGGCCATTTCCTGCCAGGTGTCGCGCTTGTGGCGCTGGGGGAACTCGAAATTGTTGTCATCTATCCAGAAATCGGCACTGGAACTGGAATCACTGAAAAATACGAGTTTAGAAAAGGATTCCAATCAGTTTAAGAAGAATTATAAAGAGATTAACCTTCCGTAGAGTTCAAACTTTATAAGTTGCGGCAAATTAATGCGGTTTTCTGGAGGAGGCTCCACCAAGTAGGCCACCTCCGGCTTTCCCTCGCCATTGGGCATGTATATCCAAGTCTTGTTGTAATCCTCCTGATTCAGAGCCACCTCGCCACGTATGCCAACTGAAGAACGATAAGAAAAGGGCGTATATACAATGTCTTACGATATTTTAAAATAAATTTACAAAGCAGGAGCACGGGTCGCACCACTTGGGCTAGGGCCGCGAATCCGGTGATGAGCCACTGGACCACCACAAAGGTGGTGGACACCTCGTTACGGCAGGGATTTATGACATTGCAGATGCAGGCTAACGCATTGGAGGACATCTTGACCAGGTGACCGTCGATCTTCAACTGATCGGACATCAGACTGGTGGCCTCAAGCTCATTAAGACGGCTGACGCATTAGTAATCCTCGAAACCGGTTCTGACCCAGCAATTAATTCTTGGCCTGGAGCACTTTAATTACTCAACCTGGCAGCAGGGCGTTGTATTGGCTCGAATCTCGGTCAGCAGACAAAGCCCAATCCCAGCAAATTCGCCGATCCCACGTATGAAACTTACCCATCCAGGCAAGGGTTAACCCAATAAGCCAGTGTAGTTGCAACATCTCATCGACAATTATACTCCAACTCTAACTCAACCGAGGGAGGTTCGTATTTTATAATGCCTAGCTGGTCTATGAATAACTAGAACAGGGCCAAGTGTCAATCAAGACTGCAATTGGCTTTAACTATGAGCCAGGTTGAAGCCTCTGTTTCGGGAGTCTTATCAATGGGTCACAGCGGGATGTCGAAGGTATGGCACTGTTTAATTAGGTTGGAGATAGTTTCGCGGTGCATACTAATTAAAATCAAGTACATTGCCCCTTTAATTAGTAAGAAAATACCATTAAAATGTCAAATCTTTATTTTTACAAATACTTTATTTTTTACGATAAATATTAACAAAATATGTTAAAACTGTCAGATAAGACCCAGGAAATAGGAAATTATTTTTTTATTAAATTTGTTGATTAGTCTTACAGTCTATAGTAATATTTGGTTATTTTAACGGATAACAGATAACAGAAATATATGGCGGGCGACAAAGTTTAACATTTAACAGTTTAACATAAATTGGCAACACTGGATGATAAACGATAGGCGGTGTTGGATATGTGTTTCCAAAAAAATATCGATACATCGATGCTTCTCTCAGCTATAATATGCGTCACTTTTAGAAACGCCGCGAAGTTTTTTTTTGCAAAAGAATCTCTCCCGCTTACAATAAATTACAAGAAATCTTAACATGTCGGGCACCTCTCAAAAGTACAGAAATTTCGTGGCGGAGCCCATGGGCGACAAGGCGGTGACCGAATTGGCTGGAATCGGCGACACTCTGGGTGGACGGCTCATAGAAGCTGGGTTCGACAAGGTGCGTGTGTGTAAATATGATGACGCCATGTGCGCAAATAAACAAAGGGCCTCCGAATGTTTCACATTTAATCCGACATTGTTTTCAACAGGCATATACCGTTCTGGGTCAGTATCTGGTTCTTAAGAAGGACGAGGAGCTATTCAAGGACTGGATGAAGGAGGTCTGTCACGCCAGCTCTAAACAAGCATCGGACTGCTACAACTGCCTGAACGATTGGTGCGAGGAGTTCTTGTAAGCGGCGTTGGACACCTGGAGCAAAGTTAATCTGTACAGCTGCAAAAAAATATCCTAAGCCGAAGCTAATCAAAGCAATTATTTATAAGGCTTTCCTTCACGTTCTTTGTTAGATGTTAAGATGTACAGTTGTCAGAGAGATCCTGCGGGTGGTACAGTTCCGTTTGGCTACAAATGTAATTTATATTCCATCTGTTTTAACCTGTACAATAAACAATAATATCATATATCCTGAATGTACTCCATACTGGCACATATCTCCGTTTATGTAATTTATTAACCATCCTGCATTATTTACAAAGCGAGAAGAGAGTAAATAAAGTTTATATGTATTTCTTAAGTAAGAAACATTGAATTACAAAAATCCTTGTCAGTGGGCGTTGATAATTGCACAGTGGATGTTGTGTTTTGTAGGTCGTACCTGTCATCCAGCTGCACCAGCATATTCTGTAATGTGCATTTGGTTTCATGGAGGTTTTATGGAATGCAAGAAATCATATTCAAACACAAATAATATAAATTCAAACTTTAACGTACATCCTAATTATTCGATATTTTTCTCAAATTTATCGAATATTTTCGCCGCCATGGAAATCTGATTTAGAGCGGCATCTCTTTCCATCCCTAGTTTGCTACCAATACAAGTCAAATTCCCTCGCGAAAGCAATTAATGCTTGCAGTAGTGTTAAGATTTCAAAATTATCGGTGTATCGACAAAGATATGTATATCCACATATCGATACTCTAAACGCAGTTCCAAGTATCGGTACATGAACTCTCTCATCTCTATTTTACTGACGAGAATTACGCGTGAAAATACCAATGAAAATCAAGAGGAAAATCTCGCAATATAGCCAAGCGGTGCAGTAAAGTGCAAAGTAAGCGAAGCAGATCGGCTTGGGCCAACGCAAAGCCCCAAATGCAAAAACCGCACATGCCGAATTCAACAAAGTGAAAATATTCGGGGTAGAGTCCTATGTGCTGGTGTGTGTGTGTTTTTCTTTGTATATAGACTTGAGACAACCGTGCGAGGCGGGCCGCGAGTGCGAGCGAGAGGACTGCTGTGGTGTGGCTGTGTTATTTCAGATTCTGAAATAAATCCGAATTAAATCGACTTTTATCAGAGCCTTTCGCCTTAGTTGATTAGTAATTACAAAAAAAAATCAATCGAAACCAGCGCTAAAGCCCGCCCTATGGACGAAAAGGATGCCGTTTTTTGGGAGCCCTCGTAGCCCCCAACTCGCCGTCTCGATATTAGTTTGCTCGCCCCAAAACGAAAGGTAGCAACAACGTTTCCTTGGAAAAAGCTGTAAATAGTAAACAAAATTGTCAAGTAAACGGGCAGAAGCTATTGAAAGGTTCGAGAGATCGAGTGCGTTGGCAGTGGCTGCCCAGCGACCAAAATCCCCAGGCGGTGCACTGGGCTAGCTAGACAATCGGAAAAAGCCAAAGAACACACTAAAAAAAAACTAATAATAAAAAAGAAAATAACACAAAACACTCGATAAAAGAGCTCTCGGCCCAAATCCGTAATCGTCTCCGATATCCGTACCTTGTGCCATTCAAATTTCTCTGCCAGTGGTGAGTGTCGGTTAGTTTTCCGTCAAATCTAGCCATTTTTCCGTATTTCGAATATCCCGGAGAATGCTCCCATACTCCGGTTATCCTCGGGAAAAATTCCAACTCCGTCATTACATCAGCTGTTTGCACCGCTTTTGTGCTATAATTTAGCCTTTTTCCGTTGTTCGCGGGTCGCGTGTGACGTTGTTGTACCGTAAAACGAAAGAGAGAGAGAGAGCGAAAAAGAGAGTCGTTGGAAAGCGGGCGAGAGAAAGCACTGAAGGGCACTGAGCACGGGGCGGGGGCGGTTCCGGTGCAAGAGAGGGTAGTAGAATATAGTAGATAGGGCGGTTAGTGTGAGCGTGCAAGCGAGAAGGAGCCAGGGAGCCCTAGAGAGCGAGAGCGAGTGTCCTGTTGGTGCTCCACCTCTCTGTCCCCCTCCCGACTCCTGTGTGCGGAAAATTCAATGACCTCATTTGTCTCATGTACGGAACTTTGCCTTTTTTTCCTCCCGCTCTTCCCCCCACGCCATCATCTATAAACGACGAAAATCGAAGAACAGGACTTAACAGGAACACCAGCGACAAGGAACGACTAAACGGAGAAACAAGTTTGAGAGCAAAATACAAAGGACATAACGCACTGGGCAGCACCACAAGGCAGCGGCAGCTCCAGGAAAACCCAAAAAAAAAGAAGGAAAACCTATTTCTGAAGCTGGAACAGGAGCAGCAGCAATCAAGCAGCACGATAACACAGAGCACTGAGCCGCAGGAGCAGCAGCAAGTAACCATACAGAGCGACGTTAACCAATGGGCACCAACTCGGGAGCCACCGCTGGCATCAATAACAAGCCGGTTGGCGGTGCGGGAGCAGGAGGCGTCCTAGGCGGTGTCAATTCGTCGATCGGCGGCGTTCTAACCAACAGCCTGGGCGGCGGAGGAGGCGGCGGCAGTGGCGGTCTGAGCATCAGCGGTCTCAACGCTGGTGGGCAGAACGCCAATGTGGGCAGCTTGGTCACCGGCATGGGAAACGTTGGCGACGACAGCAGCAATAACGGTATGGCCGGTGGCGGCGGACCAAACAATCAGCAGGCAACAACGCCCCAATACACAATACCGGGCATATTGCACTTCATTCAGCACGAATGGTCGCGTTTCGAACTGGAGCGCTCACAATGGGACGTGGACAGGGCCGAATTGCAGGTGAGTTTGTTTCTTCTTTTTTTTTTGTTCTTTTAATTCTATTTATAATTTCTAAAAATCAATAAGTAGTTTGTAGTTTTTTGTTTAAAAAAAATATTAGAAACTAATACAATTGTAAAAAATATTTGTGAGTCATATTTTTGGAGAGGAAACTTAATCACTCCACTAACTTAGTAATACCAACTATATATCTACAAAACAAACCCTTGGCATGAGACATTTCCATTATTTTTTTTAGCCATGTAGTGTTTGGTTGAGGGGGTCCTTGTTCACCGTCGACGAGGCGAGGGCACACTTTCCATTTCAATGATTTTTTGGAGGCGCTAATGCGTGAACATGCAAGGAAATGGCAACCAACCGAAGGGACCAGGAGGAGGGCTTCTATTCTGCTGCTGTCTGCATGCAAGCGAATCGAGGCAACCAATTGGCGTAATCGAGTTTCTGCTCTGTTTCCCGCCCCAAGAGCCTTTTAGCCAAAAAAAAAAAAAAATTAAAAAATATGTATGTACATATTTGTAACTGAAACGAGGGGACGTAGATGCCGGATTGATGCGTGTACCCCCTTATTATCAGTATCAACATCTACCTTATCGCTTTCACCTGTCAACCGGGCCGATCCTGGCCAATCAGACTTATTATGGGGCATCGATGGTGACCCCCATCCCATTCCGCACCTTGGCGCTCCAGACATTCCGTTACGCTCCAAATGCATCGTGACATTCAAATCTCTCTCGCACTTTGCATCTCTCCCGCGAGCGGAAAATGGCTAAATGAAACGAGTTAATAACACACATTTGTCGTCGAGCCGGGCCGGGTTGGGATTTGTGAACCTGTTCGCCTTGTTTGCCGTTTTGGCCAAAACGAACCACAAGTTCGAGTGGGCAGAAGCGGCAACCAACCCACCGTGTCTCCATTGGACGCCATTTTAGTTTCTGCGAGGTGGGGGGGACACTGTTGTTCCCTCTCCTTTTTCTCCTTTCCCGCCTCCCTTGTTCCATGCCCATGTCTTCTATTTCCGTCCACATAGTTTTGTGTGTCAGTGTCGACTGCACTGCCAATGGCAACGTCCTTGTCTCACAGAATGTTGGTTTCTTCTTCTCGTGAATGCATCCATCCACTTCCACTTCCTACTGGGCCGGCTTTTCCTGCTTGTGGCGTCTGTCAGGCAATTACCAAGTACAGTGGGGTCCAAATAATAACTATTTATTATTAATAATTATTATTTATTTATTATTTAAAAAGAAAATCCTTTCAAATCATTTCCTTTCTGTTTGGTTAGAGTTCTAAGTATCCGGTAAGTAGGTACTTTATTTTGGCACCCACTGTACCCTGTACTATTCAATTAACACTCATAGCCCCAACACCATCACCATGCCTGCCATCAAGAAATGACGCGACAGCTGCTAATAAATTTTCAATCATTTCTCTCTAAAGTACTTCGCTGTGTGGGAATGCAATTTGTAGAAACCCAACGCTTTCATATTAATAATTCTATTTATATAACTTGTGGTAGTTGTAATATTCGTTTCCCTAACGCATTATGTAATACATATGTATGTACATATTTGTAACTGAAACGAGGGGACGTAGATGCCGGATTGATGCGTGTACCCCCTTATTATCAGTATCAACATCTACCTTATCGCTTTCACCTGTCAACCGGGCCGATCCTGGCCAATCAGACTTATTATGGGGCATCGATGGTGACCCCCATCCCATTCCGCACCTTGGCGCTCCAGACATTCCGTTACGCTCCAAATGCATCGTGACATTCAAATCTCTCTCGCACTTTGCATCTCTCCCGCGAGCGGAAAATGGCTAAATGAAACGAGTTAATAACACACATTTGTCGTCGAGCCGGGCCGGGTTGGGATTTGTGAACCTGTTCGCCTTGTTTGCCGTTTTGGCCAAAACGAACCACAAGTTCGAGTGGGCAGAAGCGGCAACCAACCCACCGTGTCTCCATTGGACGCCATTTTAGTTTCTGCGAGGTGGGGGGGACACTGTTGTTCCCTCTCCTTTTTCTCCTTTCCCGCCTCCCTTGTTCCATGCCCATGTCTTCTATTTCCGTCCACATAGTTTTGTGTGTCAGTGTCGACTGCACTGCCAATGGCAACGTCCTTGTCTCACAGAATGTTGGTTTCTTCTTCTCGTGAATGCATCCATCCACTTCCACTTCCTACTGGGCCGGCTTTTCCTGCTTGTGGCGTCTGTCAGGCAATTACCAAGTACAGTGGGGTCCAAATAATAACTATTTATTATTAATAATTATTATTTATTTATTATTTAAAAAGAAAATCCTTTCAAATCATTTCCTTTCTGTTTGGTTAGAGTTCTAAGTATCCGGTAAGTAGGTACTTTATTTTGGCACCCACTGTACCCTGTACTATTCAATTAACACTCATAGCCCCAACACCATCACCATGCCTGCCATCAAGAAATGACGCGACAGCTGCTAATAAATTTTCAATCATTTCTCTCTAAAGTACTTCGCTGTGTGGGAATGCAATTTGTAGAAACCCAACGCTTTCATATTAATAATTCTATTTATATAACTTGTGGTAGTTGTAATATTCGTTTCCCTAACGCATTATGTAATACATACAGTTGCGAAAAAAAAAATAGCACCACTACATCACACTTCGATTGGGCTTTAAAAAAAATAGTAATAATGTTACCAATTTATTCAAATAAAATTTTTTTATGTAGAATGATATTCTTACTAAACAAAAAAAGAGTTATAGTTACTCAAATTCTTGTTTTAATATTTTTTTTTAATATTTTACTAAAAAAGATCGCAAAAGAAACGAAAATAAAAATAGCACCACTTTCCATCTCTAAAGAATTCACAAAGAAATCGTCACATTTCAGCGACTTAAAGCACGTGTTTTACAAATTTGTCTTCAATTTAATTATTTCAATTAAAAAAAAAATTCAAATGGGTCGTGGAAAACACTGCACGGATGAAAAGCGTGACCTGATCAAAAAGTTGATCAAGGATGGAAAATCCTTTCGAGAAGTGGGTCGACTTGTTGGATGTTCAAATAAAATGATAAGGAACGCCATAACCTATAAGAAAAACCAGGAAACACGCGGTAGGAAGCCTTCTATGACCCCTCTAGAGGTCAAAAGGTTGGTTCGCCATAGCAGAAGGGAACCTTTCAAGCCTGCTACAGATCTAAAAAAGGACCTGAATATTGCTGCAACGGATCAAACAGTGCGCACATATCTCAGGCAACATAATCTGAAAGCCTGCAGCCCAAGAAAAGTCCCACTTTTAAATGCCAGGCATATTGCTAACCGTATTAAGTTTGCTAAGGAGCATAAAAATTGGACCCCCCAGCAATGGAGGAATATTTTATGGTCCGATGAGAGCAAGGTGGTCATGTATGGTGGTAAAGGATCCCGATCGTATGTCAGACGTCCGAAGAATTCAGAATACAAGCCCCAGTACACCACAAAGACTATAAAGCATGGAGGATGCAGCGTCATGGTATGGGCGTGCTTTTCATATAATGGAGTAGGTCCTATACACTGGATAAAATCTATAATGGATCAACACGTCTATGTGGATATTTTGCAATCTGTAATGTTACCCTTCGCAGAAGATGATATGCCTCTTATTTGGGTCTTCCAGCAGGATAATGACCCAAAACACACAAGCAAAAAGGCAAAGGAGTGGTTCCTCAACAATGCTGTACAAGTTTTGGAGTGGCCTGCGCAGTCGCCGGATCTAAATCCAATTGAAAATCTGTGGTCCGACGTTAAGAAGGCAGTTGCTGATAGCAAACCAACGACTATCGATTGCCTTTGGGGTGTTATTAAGGAGTCCTGGACTAATATACCCAAAAAACGCTGCCAGGACTTAGTAGATTCAATGCCAAGACGTTGTGCAGCTGTTTTAGCCAACAAAGGATGCGCTACCAAATACTAATCAACGCATATAGATATATTTTTAATATATCAATATTGTTTACTAATGAATCTCTAACGAATTAGTCATTATTAGCATTTAAAATCCATTTTTGAAAAGTGGTGCTATTATTTTTTTCGTTTAATTTTATAGACTTTAATAAATTTTGTTAAATAACTTAAGAACATCTAAAAAACTTATGTTTTTTCGTTAATTTCTATTATCTTGAGGGTCTTCGATTTTAAAAAAAGTATAAATCGATTTCCTAAAGTTAAAAATATGATTATGATGGCAATTGAAAAATTTTGTCTGGTGGTGGTGCTATTTTTTTTTTCACAGCTGTATATTCATCAAAAAGTCCTATTCCGTGGCTATGATTTCCCGAGAATTATAAATCAGAAACATCTTCAGGGCCATTAAGTTACAAATGCGCACTTGTCATGGCATTCGAAATGTCTAATTGCTTGGGAGTGCGGCTATTACACGGCAAACAAAAACTAGTTGCATGTCGTCCGGCGATTTGTGGTGAGCCTGCCCTGGTGCTCACCTCGAACCTCTTGGGCCATAGCATTTCCATTTATTTTGGAATATCCGCAACGGCGCGGCTTCTAATTAGCCAGCTTAAGGAGCCAAACGAAATGCCATTGAGCTGTAATTTAAATGCATAACATGTTTCCATTAACAAAACCAGCACAAAGAATCGCACTTTCCTCTCCTCTCTAGTTTTGTGCTCTCCCTCTATTGTTGTTGTTAGTTTTGGTTCCGAGCTCCACTCAATCGGCGGATATGCGTTTGTTTAGTACAGACGAGGGCGGATATATATGAACTACTTATATATAAAAATCATATAAGATAAAAGATTAGTACAGCCAAGGGCGGATATATATGAACTACTTATATATAAAATTCACATAAGATAAAAGGTTAAAAAAAAAATAATAAATCCAAATCTAATATTTAATAAATAATATAATATTTTATACAAAGGAAGTACTTTATTTTCAGCCACTACTGTTTGTGGGTTGTCATGATACGTCAGGAGGGGTGCTGGGGGGAACTAGTAGAAACAAAAGGAAAAGTTTCATTCCTTTATTCCTTTACGCACCTTTGCTCCCCGCAACTGTGTCAGGTGCAGGGCCACCCTTTTTGGGTCCACCATTCCAACTTTTCAGCGAATTGCGCAGTCATAACTGCACACACTGTTGCTACGCTTCGTGAATGAACATGAAATGGGTGGGGTGGGTGGATGATGTAAAAAGAGGTGAGGGGGGGCACCACTATACATTGCAATTTTTACGCATTTCGTTCGACAGCATGGATCCTCCTTTCCCCTCCCTCCAGTTAATTGGGCCAACATGTAATTTTCATTTTCTTTTTTTCTGTTTTTTTTTTTTTTATAATTAATTGAATTTAATTGTTGTTTTTTTTTTGTTGTTTGTTGTTGGTTTGACGCAGCGGAGCGTCAATTATGGCAAACGCAACTGGATTGCAACGATACTAATTAAGTTTCTACAATTTCAACTTAATACACACACATTAGTCACTAACTAGCTTAGTAAATAGTTTCTTTTTGTCATAAAATATGAATTTAAAAAAATATCCTTTTTATTGCAGGCTCGCATAGCTATGCTCCTGGGCGAACGCAAGTGCTTGGAAAGCCTTAAATCGGACCTGACGCGCCGCATCAAAATGCTGGAGTACGCCCTGCGTCAGGAGAGGGCCAAATTTTATCGGCTCAAGTACGGCACCGATCCGCCACAACTCAATGAGTTCAAGCCCTCGAACGAGGACGCATCTTTGGCCGGTGAGGTGGCCACCGATTCGGAAGTACCATACAGCAGTGTTTCAAACACCACGTGGCGACAGGGAAGACAAATGTTGCGCCAATATCTCGCCGAAATCGGTTACACAGACAACATCATCGATGTACGCTCGAATCGGGTGCGTTCGATCCTCGGGTTGAACAATAATGCTGAGCACGATGGGAGCGGCGGTGGGCTGGGTGGCGGATTGGGCGGTGGAACTGGCGGCAACACCACCGGTGGCGAGAACCTCAATCCAAACATCAATGGCAACGAGAGCAACAAGCGCGCCTCGGAGACAGAAGGTAGGATGATTGTGTTAATACCCCCTGTTGGGAGATTTGAATAATTTGCTCACATTAGGCCGTCATACTCCCGCTAAAAAAGTGCAACAATCGATCGACGAGATCATCGTGGACACCGAGGCGGCCGTGATGGCGAACTTTGAATTCCTGGGCCCCAACGAGATGTCCGACGACGACGAAATATCCGACGACCTGGAAATGGTGGCTACCGACAATGATGACACAGACGTCAAAATGGCCAAGCGCGCCAAGTCCGGCAAGGATATGCTAACCGAAGGTAGGTCTTTATCACTTATCCCCAAATGTTAGCCCTCTTTCCGCATGGGCCCGCCTCGCAACCAAGCATTTTGGTTTTATTTTTATGTTTATTTATTTTTTTTTGGCCAAATCTTAGCCATATATTCCATATATGGATAAAATGAATTCGATTAAATGAATCTTATGTAGCTACCCCAGCTCCTAAATGTCCTTCGTAGAAAATCAATTGTTGCTTCTGTCTGGCTTATTGTCTTATGATTTTTGTTCTGCTACGCTCGTGTAGATCTTGAGGCCGAAGTGGGAGAGCAGCTCTTGAACGAAATGAATCTTATGAACGAAGGTGCTGTGCGATGGAAATTGCTTTTCTTTAAACAATTAACCTGGAAATCCATAAAGGGAGACACTCCTATACTAACAATAAAGAGGACTCCTCCCTTTATGACCCAGCAGAGTAAAAATGAAATAATTAATAATTATAGTTTTTGTTAATCTTTCCGCAGAGGTGGACGGCTCCCTGGGACTGGGCGAGCTGGCCCAGCTGACGGTCAATAATGAATCTGACGGAGCTTACGACACAAACTCCAAGGACGGAACTGGCGGCAGTGCCGGCGGTGCTGGTTACCGCAAGACCTGGAACGCCAAATATACGCTTCGTTCGCACTTTGATGGTGTCCGTTCATTGATTTTCCATCCGGAGGAGCCGGTACTGATCACCGCCTCTGAGGATCATACGCTTAAATTGTGGAATCTGCAAAAAACCGTACAGGCCAAGAAGTCAGCCAGTTTGGACGTGGAGCCGCTGTACACGTTCCGTGCCCACACTGGCCCAGTTTTGTGTTTAGGCATGTCGCCCAGCGGGGAGACATGCTACTCGGGTGGATTGGATGGTAACATTGAATGCTGGCAGCTGCCATCGCCGAACATTGATCCGTACGACTGTTACGAACCGAACGTGCACTCCGGCACTCTCGAGGGCCACACAGACGCCGTATGGGGCCTGACCACGATGCAGAGCAACATAGTGTCATGCTCGGCGGATGGAACTGTTAAGCTGTGGTCGCCGTTCAACAAAGAGCCACTGCTACGCACTTACTCGGCATCGGAGGCAGAGGGTGCGCCCTCGTCGGTGGACTTTGTGCGGAATGAGGTGGATCATATTGTGGTGGCGTACAACAGTGCACACTGCATCGTCTATGACACAGAGACGGGCAAGCAAGTGGTGCGGCTGGAGGCGGCGCAAGAGATGTCCGGCAATACGGGGAAATTTATTAACAAGGTGGTATCGCATCCGACATTGCCGATCACGATTACGGCCCACGAGGATCGACATATTCGCTTCTGGGACAACACATCCGGCACACTGATCCACTCGATGGTGGCGCATTTGGAGCCAGTTACCTCGTTGGCCGTGGATGCGCACGGTCTGTATTTGTTATCCGGCTCGCATGACTGCTCGATACGGCTGTGGAATCTGGACAATAAAACGTGCGTGCAGGAAATAACAGCGCACCGCAAGAAGTTCGACGAAAGTATATTCGATGTGGCCTTCCATGCCACCAAGCCGTATATCGCCAGTGCCGGGGCTGATGGCCTAGCCAAGGTGTTTGTCTAAGGATATTTATTATCCTGTACATCACCACCACAACCACAACCATAACAACCACCACCAGGATGCACACCCAACGGATAGTAAGAATTGAGAATTCCGAAATTAGAAAAACCCGTGTGCAGGATGTATATGTAGTTGCAGAATCCACAGCCAGCAGCTCACAGCTAAGCGATTACGAGTTCAAGTTAAATAATTATACATACATTATATATATACAAACTATACATTTAAATCTAATTATACTTCAACCGAGAACAACAAAGTATGCATAACATAAACGCAAGCGGGGGGGAAGAAAGCAAACTAAAACAAACATAATAATTGCTAAAAAGTAAAAAACACAAAAAAAAACATTAATTAAAAATGTGAAATGGCATTTCGAGAAAGTCAAGTAGGAGATAATACGTGTAATCTAGGAAAGTAACTACGAAGCAATGCTAATGTGCAGCATATATACCCTCAAATAAGTGCAAAACACATCAATAAAAAATTATGTATTTGTTAACAACAACCACTGTAGCAGCAAAAAAGGATCTTGATCTTGCTGTTATGATGATCTTGTACACAAAATCGATATTCCTTTTTTTTTTTATATATTAGTTTTCCTGGCACTTGCACAGCGATTGTTCAAATATTGCCTGTAAATCAGCTCGGCTTCCTGTACATTTTTATATACAAAACACAACAAATTATACACCCATATATATATATAATACATAACATATATAAACTATTCAGAGCCAGTGGCAGAAGAAAACCCTACAGTAGATCGCCTGGCTGGTCGATGTCATCATGGTAACTAACACGAACCCTCGCTGTGAAAGTGCTCCTCTGCGGAAGGCGAGCAGCAATTGAGTCCTGTGGCAGGAAGAATATTGAATGAAAAACACTTACGTATAACTATGTAGACGATCAAATTGTGTAGACTAAGCAAGCGAATGAAAACGCATATGCAAATATAACCATGTATTTCCCCCGACTCCATATTAGCGGATGGGCGAGAAAGAATTGTAAATTAACATTAATTAGAGGGCAGTCGTAGGCGGGCTTATATATTTATTTCAAGTAGCGATGCGACAAAAAATACTAATTATTAAGTGCAAAGAGGAAAAGCTTATATAATTTTTAAATTTGTCATTTAAAAAGGGGAGTAACGCAATGCTTGATGAACCACGAGACCGGTATGCAGATGCAAATATAAATAATAATAATTGCAGGCAAGCTATAAAAACCGTATGCTAAGCTATTTATTTAATTTATGCCTAGTATTATAATGATGAAAAAGAAAGAAAAATGTTGGCGCCAATCGCCGATCCAATGGATTTCGTAGTTGAATATAAATTAGATTCGCTTATCGATGAATGCGTACTCGTAATTTTAATCAATTAAATCTACGTTGGATGATCAGATATATAAATATGATGTGACTTGAACGTGAAAGCCGAGCAACTCAATATTAGTTCTTAGTATTACCAATTATTATAATTATGTGAAGCCTTTCACCGACACTCTCCACAAAAACCATTATATATACAAGCTAAAGTTGATATTCGAAACCGATGAATCAGAATCAAAAAACGTGTACACACCAAGCAAATCCTCTTTTTTTATTATTTTAATTATGTATTTTAATTTACACCTTAGTTGTTATGAAGCCGATAATGAAGATTACGATGATAATAGTTGAAGTGGATGATAATGATGGATGTCTAGTTCTAGAATCTAGATAGATGTCTGTCTACCTCCACAAAAAAAAAAACAAACAGTTATCTAGCAGATATATACATTTATCTATACATAAATCTATTGATTTCTAATTTTAACTGTAAATTTTTGATTTTTATTACCATGTATTTTTATTTTAAATAAAGTTTTACAAAATGAATCTGTGTGACTTGCGCGCCTGCCTTTTGATTTTTCAATTTTCAAAAAACATTTTTTAATTCACAATCTCCTCTCCAGCAACATTTAAAAAACGTTGTAGACTTGCAGCTGGCTCTCGTTTGCAACGGAAAACAAAACATAAAAAAAAATTTTTAATGAAAACGCCAAAAGAATCGGTTGCCTTTTCTTTTTTGAAGAAGTTTTTCGCTGCTGGCAGCATTTTGGGTTTTTGGAAATTTTATGTTTTCATTCAGAATTTGCTAAGCAAAACCGGGGCAAACGAATCGCACACAACTCGAATATTTTGTTTTTGAACCGTTTACAAAATCCACTGCCGTAATAAGGGAAAAACACCAGCATGAGTTTCTTTTCACAAATGACTAGAATCTCCCACATTATATAAAATATTTATATATATAAAAAAAAAAAAAGAGAACAGGAAAACTAAGTACTGTAATTTATTTGCATACAAGAAGGGAGCTGAAATGTTGTAATAAAAATATTAAATAATAATTAAATACAAAAAATAAATTGAGAATGGAATTTGACTAAGCCAAGAAGAAAACGCTAAGCATTACTCAACTAAGTCGTAATAAAAGTTCATTGTAGATTTGAGCATATAGGAATGGTCCCAGGATCCTAAAGGAACAAGAGACCCAGCACATAAGTTTATACATACATATAAAGTTAAAAACAAACTTGCATATTAACTGAAAATAACGATACTTTTATAACAGATCGATGAAGTAAAAAGAATACTCGAAGAAATACCATTCACATTTCATGTTAAGATATAATAAAGTAAATAAATAAAATATTTAAACATAAAATTAGAGTTGTCTTTTTTTAATTCAGTTAGTTTGGGAGAATAAATAATAATTTAAATTTCAAAAAGCTGTCCTTATTAACTGCCATTTATTTTTTAGATCTTTCTGCTCATATATACGTGATCTAATTTTTAGTCCTAATTACTTATGCGTTATTTGGTCACACTGAAAGCTCCAATAGGACTGATGATAAAAACATTAAAATTATGGATAATATTGTAGGAGATATGGATAAATCAGAGGTAAAACGAGTATATGATAGGCCTACAGAAAGCTAAAGGACTAGGGATATTTCAGATACCGCCTCTCAACCAAAAGCGCATCCTGGCCTTCGTGAACCACTTCCTGGTCAGCACCTGCACTTTTCTGAACGAATTCGCGTTGGGATGCGAAACAAAGTTTGTGCAAATGGAGCGGCAGCTGCAGAAAACGGAGGCTTCCCTCTTAATCCTGGAGGCGAAGCTGGCCTCCATACCCACCGAACAAACTGTCCACGAAGACTCCAAAACCGAGGGAGCAACGGCCAGTGATCCAAAACCCCATCCCACCGAGGAGGATGATATGGAAACGGAAGTTCAATCGCCACCGGAACCCGCCGGCGTGCGAGCTTGCGAGGATGTGCGGTACAGGAAATTCTTTAAAATGCTGCATGTGGGAGTCCCGGCGCCAGCCGTTAAAATTAAAATGCAGTCCGAGGGCCTGGAGCCCAGGATTCTCGAGTAAGATCCTCCCAATCCCGTCGTCCAGAAGCATAATCTTAATCCATGCATCTTACAGCACACCCGACCTTATCCTTGCCGACGGTATCCTCGAGTAACCGACTGCCTGCCACTCTTTGTGATATAGCACCTGTTGCTACCATTTTGTTTTTGTTTTCAAATAAACATTTTGTACAGCTTACGTCTACAATTTAATTTGTTTTATTTCCCGCCGTGTGGGGCGGCGGGTGAAAGAAAACATCTTAAAAACACTTCGTTAGCAAAAAGATTTCCGGGTGGAACGAGGAGCTTAGAACTGGATCATCTGTCCCTTGCGCTTCTTGTCGCCTCCCAGCTCGAAGTGCTTGCAACGCTTCAGGGGAGTCTGCTTGCGGTATTTGCACTCAGTGCACTCCATACGCAGCACAATTTTCTTGGTGGTCTTGGCCTAAAAATCGAAAAGAGATAACACAGGATTAGTATATATATTATATCTTTATACTATATATGAGTTATGGGTAATGGAGTGTCTGAAGCTGCAGGTGGGGCGTTGTGTCTGTGGCATCCACAACGCTGCCTTCGCGGCCGCACCAGTGCAGTAACAATTTTAATCTGGCACAGTTTGATCCCGCCAAAAAGCCGAATGCCCATGGGGCGCAGCAATCTAGTTCTACTAAGTGCCATTATCCGATTTCCAAAGCTCTTGAGGAGAAGTAGAAACATATTCCAAAACTGCTTCAAGTTTAGATAATCAAATATATCCTCATAGCCATCTGATATCTTATCTTGGAGTTGGAAATATCCCAAAGGTAATAAATAAACCCCATGAAGGGAAATCTTTCTCTCAAAAGCCTTGGTTAGCCGGCGATTCTTTGAAAATAATACTTTTTTTTGAGACATTGCTGATCAACTGGGAACTCTTACCTTCTTCCTGAAGATGGGCTTGGTCTGACCTCCGAAACCCTGCTGCTTCCTGTCGTAACGTCTCCTGCCCTGGGCGCCCTTGCGCTCCTTGGACTTCTTGTACTGCGTTACCTTGTGCAGCTTGTGGACCTTGCACTTCTTGCAGAAAGTGCGACGTTGTTTTGGTACGTTCACCTACAGGGAGACACCATGAACACAATTAGTTTAATAATTTTCCAATTTTACAAGGGCCACAAATGGCAAAATTTTCGTAGCTTAATAAAACCCACTCGGAGCACATCTCGACACTAAATTTTCCACTTAAAGCACAGTCCGAAATGCACTTTGTGCAATCGCATTGTCTTTGCCGTAAGATATCCATTTTTAAAGCCGATGCTCGACGATTTTACGGAAGCAAAAAGGGTGCTTACCATCTTGTTTTCTTGAGCGGCACAAAAAGAAGGAATTAGAGATGGGCAGGGAATTAGACTTTTTCAAAACATCGGTAAAATCGGCTGACCACACTAAACAGTGAAATTTTATAAAGGTCACACTATTTTGTCTCCAATGATGCCCATATTTCCATTTTTGCATAGTTTTTTCATGTTTTTAACTTGAATAGTTTCCTATTAATCTAAAATATAAACCTTTACTATTTCCTGAAAGTTTATAGGACTCAATTTTGTGTATTAATAGTATAAATGAACACTTAAGATGATAAAAAAAATGTTATAGTATTAAAAGATTTCAGTTTTACGTATTTGGCTATGTTTTATAATGAATATTTTCCATGGTTTGTCAATTTGTAATTTTTCGTTACTTAAATGTGAATTTTTTCTATTATTTTTTGTTTGAATTAAAAATGTTTAATTTGGCAGCACTGTTTTCTTTGTGATACCCTGGAATGTTGGTATTTTGTGGTTACTGTCACACAGAATGTCATTTTCATAATATTTGTACGAAACATAGGCGATTTCGGCTTAAATCTATAAGTATAAGCAATTTGAGAGCACAATTAATCCAGACAGAGACTTCCCGGAGCCCCACAAAGCCGTAGAATGTAAAGATGCTAAAATACATAAAGAGGCAAACGAGTAAGTGGCTAAACTTTCCGCAGTTAGTTTCACCCAATCACCCCCCACCACCGCTCTGGCGTACTTATTTATTATTAAGTTAGTGACACCAATTCTCTGAATGATTTGTTACAGGCCGCCGCCGCAGCAGCCAAGATGCCACGGATGCCGCTGCCACCTGTGCCGCCACACCCGACCGTGTTGACGTCGATGCGACTGATGGAGCGGTGTCGCAAAAACGTCACTCGCTGCGCTCCACAACCAGTTTCTGTGATGAAGTGTTCCTCGAAGCGGAGGAGGACGGTTCAGTTGGGGTAGGGGGTATGGGAATGGGAGGTGGGCCCTCCGATGGCATCAGCCTTTGTAGCCACGATGGTAATTACAATTCATATTATTGCCAATCACGTTCGCACCTCATTTCATGTTCGAAGTTGTATGTCTTCCCACGTCCGATAATTCAATCATTGTTTTGGAAGTAAAAATATGTATAATATATGTGTATAAGTTGTGCCGGTATTCGATGAGGAATGTGCCAAATTATCCAAAAAAGTAGAGTCCAAAGTTTAATTTCCCATTTCACTAATGACATCGACTCTACTCCTCTTTTGGGCTCTTTTTTCTTTGTTCTTAACTTATATACTTAGTTCATGATTAAACTATTAAGATGGCTACATCGTTTAGGGCTAATTAACACTTCCATTTGAGACTATTTATTTAAGAATTTCTCTTCTTGCAGACATTTTTACATACAATTCGCGGCTCTCCATGAATCTGGCTGCTATTGTAAGCGAACCAAACTGCCTGAGCTACTTTGTGCAGTATTTAGATACCCGGCATGCCCTGCCTTTAATTAAATTCTACCTGGACATTGAGAACTTCAAGAGAGCGGCGCTCACACAAGAAAAAGAGTCACCCCAGGAGGAGAATACCACGCAAACTGAACAATCTTCGCCGAACAAAGATGACAACGATGTACCTGAACTAAAGACGCTGTGCGATCTTTCAATGCGCAATCCGCTTACTGACGACGAGAAGAGCCGGATTTATGCGGAGACTAATAAGCAGATCAATAGACAGAAGTATGGATCGGGAACGGAACTCTCTCGGGCCAGTGTCAGCGATGCCATTGCCATCTATCAGAAGTATCTGATAGTGAATGCCGCCCTTCAGGTGGAGCTTCCCATTGTTATTCTCGCCCACATATCACTTCTACTGTGCGGCCGGGACAAGGCCCAGCCCAGCAGTCCGATCCCAGCCAGCTGCTTCGACGAGGCGAGGGAGTATGTGCTGGAGCAGTTGGAGCGGGATCACGTTCAGGGCTTTTTGCAGAGTGGATACTATTCCACCTACTGCTTGGAGCTGATTGAAGGCGGTTCCATTAACATCTACGATGTCCTTTACAGCGAATTGGCTTTGTTCTACTTTACCGAGTACCTGGAGCAGCGACAGGAGCGAGAATGCCTGGAATTCTGGATAACAGGCATTAATTTTCGGAAGAGTTTTGCTGCCGAGGATGGTGAGGAGGACCGGAAGGCAGTCCAGAGCGACGCGATGATCATATACGACAGATACTTCTCCCTGCAGTCGGACTGTCGGCTCTGGATGTCGCAGAAGCTGCGATTGAGGGTCGAACAGGCCATCTGTGCTCCCGGCGAGCTTTGGCAAGCCTTCGACTTGGCTCTCCTGGTCACGGCGAAGTATCTGGAACAGAAATACTTTACAGACTTTCTAAAATCCCACATCTTTGAAAACTATGTCAACGAACTGAAAGCCAAAAGGGGTTGGTTGCATTTAATGTTTATTTTTATTGACAATTTTTTAATAAAAATCATTTTTCGCAGAAACATCCGCAACAAACTCAAATATCCAGCAAAAGCTAAGTCTGCGGAGGACTGGAAAATCGGCAAATGCCCAACAGCGCCACCGCAAGACTCTCTCAATGTCGGACTGCACGCACATCTCGCAGCACAACACCCTGCTGGCATCCATGGACCAGCTGCCGTCGAAAGCATCGCTTAACCAGCAGAGTGGAAACCTGAACATCGATTCCAGGCAGCTGACAAATCCCCAGCTATTATGGCAACGTCCCGGAGGTGCCCTAAAATTCGGTTTTGTTAACTCTTTGGGACGCTACGAGCGGGACTTTGAGGCCGTGGATGCAGTGACTCACAAATCGCAGCCCTGGTCGCTGAGCGTCAGCGGAAATAAGATCAAGAATGCGATGAGAAAGCTGGTGAATCTGCCAGAGGACAATGTGCAGGAGGAGATTGCTTGGCAGGTGGCCGAAATGATCGTCAAGGATGTCACGAGTGTCACGCTGAGTGGAAAGGCACCTCCCCTGGCCTAAAGTGCTATTCAACTCTTGAATTTATTTCATGTATTTCATATATTTTATTTATTTATTATTTTTATGCTCAAATGCGAGAATCTCCAACAAACAGTGCACAAAACAATGTCACAACAGATGCTCTCTACGCCTACAATCCACTTTGCTATTTATCTTTGACTTGTTTATGTACAAATTGTGTCGAACGAAGAATCAAACGAAACTATCTTTATCTATTTATGTTGTGAGCTTTGAAAGCTTATATTGATAACTAAACTATCGCTCGCTCATTTGTTATTTAACGCAACAAAACACACAAAATCTCAAATATATATTTAGATCATAGAAGCTAATCGCTTTGAAGTCTTGATTTCATTCCGTTTTTATTATGAAACTGTCATTTGTAATATAGAATGTATATGAATATTTTTGCATACTGAACTACAATGAAAAATTTATTGTTATTAATAAACTTTTTCAATAATCAAGATTTTAATGGTTTTAAATAATCAAGGGAGGGGGTAATGGTGTGGGTATCATTGCCACCTGGAGGCCGAAAACTAGTTTTGAAAACAGATACTTCCAAATTGGAATCGCAAACGGACACGATACGCACTCACACCTTTTACAAAAATAATAAACAATTTTCACTTCCTCATTTCACTCTCGCCTTAAATTTATTAACTTAAAAATTAAACAAGATTATCATTTGAAAGCAGACTAATTCCCATCCTCCACGGGCACCTCTCCCGTCTCACTGAACCATCTCAAAATCCTCAGCATGGTCTTCGCGGAATATAGGCAGAAAGGATACTCGTTAAAGCACAGCTCCGTGGAGCCTCTCAGTGCCAGTCCTCGACTGAAGGCCCGTCCTATTTTCACCGGTGCCATTTCCAGCGAAGATTCCAGATAGTCCATGAGCACCTCCGCCTCGGGGGATTCCTCCTCCGCTCCAGACATCAGCTGGCATATAAGAGACTGCAGACACTCGAAGGGGTCTCGGGAGAGGATTCGCTTCCAGTCGATGGCGGGAGGAGGTCTTTCAACTTGTTTTCCCCTCTGGACACTTTCACCTCCTCCCGAATCCTGGGCTTTTCGCAGCCAACCAAGTTCGTGGCTTTGGATGACAGATCTTCTGCTTCGGAAAAGATTCAAGGAGGCACTGGCCTGTTGGATGGGTGCTATTGCCATTTGGATGGGTTGGGCGGCCATCCCGGCCAGCTGGGTTATCCCTCGAATAGGCCGGATCTTGACCCAATCCTGGGCAAGCAGATGCATCATGTACATGGCTCCGAGGCCAGTGGCAGCCAGCAGTATCACTCTGAGGTAGAAAAATTTAATTTATAACTTTTAATTGGAGTTTAAGTTGGCAAATTATGAATTAAAGACAAATTTTTGATAAATAATTCAGACAACCAGCACTTAGCCACATCCTGGGTGGAGCTCCTTGACAGATTAAACACACACTCTTCTCACCTGAATCCCATCCTTTGGCGCAAAGTCGCTGTATCCTGTCAGGTCCGAGCCGCTTGAATGTCAGCCTTCAAATGGGCGATCTTCGCAAGTGGAGCTCATGTTAAAGCCACCAAATTGGATGCCAGGCTCCACTTTGATCGCCCCAAAACGCGGTAAGCTTCCAACTCCAAGCCGCTATCCCCAGAAACCGGAACCAGCGAAGCTATCATCAAAACAAAGTCCATCCCACCGCTTTCCGCAATGGCGCTATGGCGTTGCCGATGACATAATAGCCTCATCGGATCGAGTTGTCCAGGCAGCACCTCCTCCTCCTCATCCTCTCCCCAAACATGTCCATTTGTTTTCCCTTTCATTTGGAGCAAACTGGTTTTTCTATTTGACTTTTCGCGATTTTTCATCTCCAACTAGTTTTCCTTGACTTTGGCTAAGTGTCCAGTGGCTTGGTGGTCCGCTGATCCGGTAATTTTCGGTGGTTTCTTGGTGGTTTTCATGACCATTGTGGTTGATGGTTGGCGGTCCAAGTTGGCGATCCAACTTTGGATTAAAACTCAACTTCAATTTCCACGAGGCAGTGGGTCAGACGGGTGGAGATGTGGGTCTTTGAGGTGAAATGTTTAATTTTAATAACTATACTTATTAGTTAGTTCCAGCTAATATTTATATCATTTATAACCTTATTTAATTTAACCTCTTAGGATTTGAAAAGAAAAATATTAATTTATTTCTACCATTATTTCTTAATAACTTTTAGGATAAAAGGAAAGACATTAAAGGGTCCTTCTTGAAATTCTTTCTTAAAAATATAATTAAAAAATAAGTTTCCTGTTTTTAAACTTCTAAAAGTAAACTTTCAATTCAAGTATTTAATAAAATAATTTCTATATCAATTTGAAAATTGTTAAAAATTTGTCTCCAAAGTATATTCTCCAAGATCCATTAATGAATCCACCCATGGAGTCCAGAGAGTGGACACTCTCCACTTTCCAGCATCCATTGCCCAAAAAACTCCCAACTCTTGCGAAAAGTTTTCCGCCCAAAAGCTTTCCACCTGTTTTCCCGCGGCATCTATAAAAGCCAGATCCCAGCCAGCAAGCGGATTCAGTCGATCTGGATGGACGTCGGGTGTGTGAGAGCCAAAGCCTTGACTGGATCACCAGGAAGCCGTGGATTACTGCATCGATTCGAACACTCCACCTTAGCCAAGATTGCGCAACCGGGAAAAGTGAAAGCCACCAAGATAGAAACATGTTTTATGCGGTCATCTGGATTTTCTGCGCCACTCTGCTCGCCATCGTGTTTGGCGGAGTTCGGAAGCCCAAGAGATTTCCGCCAGGACCTCGCTGGTATCCAGTGGTGGGCAGTGCCCTTCAAGTTTCCCAGCTGCGATGTCGCCTGGGCATGTTCTGCAAGGTGATCGATGTCCTGGCCAGGCAATATGTGAATCCTTATGGCTTCTTTGGCCTAAAAATCGGCAAGGACAAGGTGGTGATAGCCTACACGAACGATGCCATTAACGAGATGATGACCAACGAGGACATCGATGGCAGACCCGATGGAATATTCTACCGCCTAAGGACCTTCAACTCCCGGCTGGGCGTCCTTCTGACCGACGGAGAGATGTGGGTGGAGCAGCGAAGATTCATTCTGCGGCATTTGAAGAACTTTGGCTTCGCCAGGAGTGGCATGATGGACATCGTTCACAACGAGGCCACCTGTCTGCTGCAGGATCTGAAGGATCAGGTGCACAAAGCTGGAGGCAAGCAGGCCAGGATTGAGATGCACGATCTGACCAGTGTCTATGTGCTAAACACCCTCTGGTGCATGTTGAGTGGCCAGAGGTACCAGCCGGGTTCCCCGGAGATCACTGAGCTCCTGGAGGTGTTCTTCGAACTTTTCAAGAACATCGACATGGTGGGAGCGCTCTTCAGTCACTTTCCCCTCCTCCGATTCATTGCTCCGGACTACTCCGGCTACAACGGGTTCGTGGAGAGTCATCGCCACCTGTACTCCTTCATGAGCAAGGAGATCGAACTCCATCGACTGACCTACAAGAACTACGACGAGCCCCGGGACCTAATGGACTCGTATCTGCGCGCCCAGGAGGAGGGAAACGATCCCAAGGGAATGTTCAGTGATGAGAGTCTTCTGGCCATTTGCCTGGACATGTTTCTGGCCGGCTCGGAGACCACCAACAAGAGCCTGGGCTTCTGTTTCATGCACTTGGTGCTGCAGCCGGATATCCAGGAGAAGGCCTACCAGGAAATCAAGGAGGTGGTTGGTCTGGAAAGGATCCCCGAATGGTCCAGGGATCGCTCCAAGATGCCATACTGCGAGGCCATTACCTTAGAGGCAGTCAGGATGTTCATGTTGCACACTTTTGGAATCCCCCATCGGGCTGTTTGCGACACTCGCTTGTCCGGATACGAGATACCCAAGGACACCATGGTCATCGCTTGTTTCAGGGGCATGCTGATCAATCCGGTGGACTTCCCCGAGCCGGAGGCATTCAATCCGGAGAGATTCCTGTTCGATGGGCAGCTGAAGCTACCGGAAGCCTTCAATCCGTTTGGCTTTGGACGACATCGGTGCATGGGTGACTTGTTGGGACGCCAAAATCTGTTCATGTTCACCACCACCGTGCTGCAGAACTTCAAGATGGTGGCCATTCCCGGCCAGATGCCGGAGGAGGAGCCCCTGGAAGGAGCCACGGCGGCAGTGAAGCCATACGAGATAATGCTGGTGGCCAGAGGGGAAGATTGAAACTAAAAAATAAACATTTTTTACATTCTCTAATTAAACATTTAATTATCAATATCATTATAATTATTATTGTTCATTGTTGTTGTGGTTTAAGTCTACAATGTTGCCACTTTAGTTCGGTATCCTTCGCAATTCCAACAAAAGCAAACTCAGCTCTAATTCGAACAAATATTTATAAATTATTTCGCCTTATTTTTTTTTGTTTTTATGTAAAAAACGAATGATCAGCCTAGACATTGTACAAAAATAACTAGCGATACAAATGGATTATAATGCAAATGGGCCTTGTCTCCACCTCCCGTCATCTCGTGTTTGTTTATTTAAAGCTATTTGTTTATATGCATTTATGCTATTGTTTAATGGAAAACAATTGGTTTGCTCCTCCTGATCCTCGACATCGTCTACCTATATACGTAGTTGCATTTTTAAAAAATTTAAATTTGTGATCCGTTTGATATTCTCACTCTTGAACCGGCCGCCACTGGGCTTACATGATCTAGATCTGTGTATATAAATATATATGCATATATGTATGTGTGTTCCGTCCATGTATATATAATGTAAATACATATTATATATTTATGTAAAAAACTCTAACAATCATTACACAAAAAGCAAGCCAGCTAATTGCCAAATAAAACTTTCAACTTATCTGCACATTTCAAGCACATCTATATAAAGTAAATCTGCATTTTGATTCGCGAAACTTAAGTATTTTGCACCCATATGAGTGTGGGGATAACGAATGATATATATTATTTGGAATATATATGTATATATATATATATTGAACTTGCGTCTGCATTAGCTATTACTGGTTATTGGTTGTTTGCGACATAACATTCTTGGTCCGTAATTCCCAACGGGCGAGAGGAAGAGTATGATTATTGGTTACGCTTAGATTGGTTAAGATTTGAAGAGATTTTCGTATGAAAATGGATAGTAATAAAATAAATAAATAAAAACAAAAGGTCTGCGATGCTAGGGGATAGTGATCTTTGGACAACTATAAGACATTTTGCCATGGAAGCACAATAAGTTTTGATTTAAAATCGAAAATAAATAGTAATCCTCTTTAGCAATCTCCATTACAAAATGGCTTATCCTTCCTCCATAGATCCTTTGTCAGAAGACTGGCCGTGCTGTACGGCTAGGATATGTTCAGTTCAATGATTCAGACACTAATGGGGCGACTAGCAAGCATTAGAAAATTGTTGTGAAACTTTTTCGGGGGAAACTGACAAAAGACTGCAGAATTCAGTTTTGATTTCATTTTCTCGCTACACACACACACTCACATCACACACACACACACACTGACTAAAAACTAATGAAATTCCCTAAAAACGTTGCTGCAGTTCTCCTCCTCTGATTCTGATTTTAATTTGCCTCTGTTTGGCGAGCGATTCAATATTTTCGAAATCCGAAGGTGGGCAGCTGGGTGGCACAGCAGCAGGCCACAATGTACAGGATGCCGAAGAAAAAGTTCAGCTTGGCTGTTTGCCGAGGCACTAGGTGCATGGTCTGTTCGTTGCGGAATCGCTTCTCGATTTGAAAGGCCTGCGGCAGTGTAACCAGTGGCAGCAGGAACCACAGTGAGTACTTCAGGCCGAAGATGAAGAATAGCGAGTACGGAGCAAACAGCAGCATGGCGTATAGAACGTGTGAGGCAGTGCGTCCAATTAAAATCGCCAGAGTTACGATTCCAGCTCGTCGATCGTTATCCGCATCTCGTGTGTTGTTGCTATGCAGTATCGCCTCCGTGTTGAGGGCCAATGGGATGGCATAGCCCATCGTTGTCCAGTCCACGTGACCCGTTTGCGACATAAAAGCAAATAGCACTGAGATGGGTCCGAACAGTACCAGGATCACCAGATCGCCCAGGGCGATATACTTGAAACCAATGCCGCCTGTATACAGAAAGCTCGATGATAGTCCGCCGAAGTAGATCAGCGCCAGGTGTTCCATTTTCGCCGGACTGAGCACCGCCAGCAGAACGAATCCACCGCAACCGGCCATGTAGAGAATGGCACCCAGTGACACCACCTAGAAATATATGGAATATTTTGAAAATTTCTCAAAACCATATACTTTATATGTGTGTTTGTTATTTTATTAATCATTGTTTTGATTTATGGTGGCCTTCTTACTAATTAGTGGAGTGATAATTGCCGCAAATATTTTTAATTCAAAACAACAGAGTCCATAAAGAGATGATTTCTAAAGAAACTAGAAGGTAATAGACTTGCCTTTTTTCAAAAACTATTGTAATTTTAAAAGAATGCAACCTTCAAAGTTCATTTCAGGTTTCAGTTTAGTTCAACAAACTTGCAAATATTTTTGAAACAAAAAGGAATACATTGATTTTGAAACAAAATTCATTTTTGCAATTGTATCCACAGAAAAATGTGTCGATTTTGTAATTCTCCAAAATGTTTCTATTTATTTTCTAGCCCCCCTTCTGTGCGGAGGCACTTACCTCATCCTTGGTAAGAATGTGATCCACCAGGGTGCGGTCGTCGGCTTTTTGCTTGTCAATGCCCTTGATGAAGTCGAAGTAGGTGTTAACCACATTGCCGGCGCAGTGGACTGTGACGACTGTAAAGGCGGTGAGGAAGAAGGTGGCCAACGAGAACTCCGCCGACCATTGGGAGCGGTAGGCGAGTGCCGATCCGAGAAGTGTTGGAACCAAACTAGCTGACAGCGACCACGGACGCAGAGCTAGGAGATAGGTTTTCAATTTCATAAAGGTTCCGGTAGTTGGAGGTCCTTTTGAATCTATGCCTAAACCTGCATATCCGCCATGGGATCTTCCATCTGCTCCATCCGTTTGTGCCGCTTCTGCTTCCACCTTTCCTGCCCTCCTCTGTTGCGAGATCCCATTCGTTGTGGGATTCCCATTGGACAACAGCTGGGAGTGCGAGTTTTCCGTCTCCTCCTCTTTAGTGGCTGCCATTGCTGTCAAACTGCACAGGAATACTGGCGGGCACTCAAATTTTCGTAACTCAACAGAACCAATCGCTAACTTTCGTTGTGTATTTGACCTTGGTCGCCGGTCCAGCGAATTGTTTACAAAAGCTTAAATGTTAAATAGTGTTTTTCGGATGCCGGCACATGCGCTGCGCCACTGCCGCCACCGTTCTGCGTGCTTCTCAGTACGTCTGCTTCTTGCTGTGCCACCTTCTCAGCCTATTCCGCCGCCTCCTGCTTTTCTCCACTACGGTCTCCCGTCTTCCTTCAATGTTTCGCCAGGTGCTGTATGTGCGTGTGCTTTCAATAATCACTAATATTGTATACACAGCATCTTGTGGGGGGGATGCCGTAGTTGCCAAGGGGGCTGCCGTGGGGGAGAGCGCTTCTGCAACTTCAAAAACCACGAAATTTCACTCCCAATTTCACCTCTTGGCTCACTACGCTGAGCTCCTTTTGGCCGATTTCCTCGATGGTGTCCGAAGCTCCGATTTCAGGCGCCTTCTTTGATTGATCGATTTCTCTTTAATTGAATATCTATTTATCTATTTTTCTTATATTTATTTTAATCAAACAAATCAACTGTCACGTCAGCGCTGACCGAAATAAGGTCATACCTTTCCTAAACAGCCACTGCTGGTATTAGTGCATCCCTGACTACGTGATACAGTGTTTCTTCCATAACTAGCGAAAAGAAATAAACATATTTTTATTTTAGTTTCAGAAATTATGAGCCATTCTTTTAAAATCGACAGACTATGAGCTGTGCAAAGTTTGAATACATTTAGTAATAGAAATAAAATAAAGAAAGCTTTACTGTAAGTTTTGTTATCGATATTATTAATCGAAGTGTATTACACCAGCCCTGGTAAGCCCAGCTGACAGCTGTATGATAAGAGAAATAACAAATTTTCTATCTTGTAATAAACAAACGAAAAAATGGATTATAATATACACAAAATATGCCGCGTCTGCCTGGAAGAAGGCACCCCAGGACCATTAACATCGATATATAGTACCGATTTCGCGATGATGCCCTCCGTAATGCTGATGCAGTGTGCCAAAATACGAGTAGGCTTCAAATAAACAAAAAACATATAATTTATAAACAATTTTATTGTTTCTTAGGTTTATAAAACGGATGGGTTACCTTCGGTGATCTGCAATAATTGTATTTACCGTTTGGGAGTGGCATTCCATTTCAAACAAGAGTGCGAAAACAGCGATCTCCGCCTGCGCCAATATCTGGGCATCCTCGAATCCTGGCGGCAGGATGCGGCCACAAACACGGACTTTGTTTTGGAGAAGCAGTCTATTCCCCAGCGGGACAGTGATGACGAGGAGCCGGTGGATACTAAAGTCAGCAAAAGACGTTCCCGCTATCAGAGAAAACCACCAGAAGAGCACAAGAAAAGAGGTCCGAAACCTGTGCCAAAGATGCCTCACACCTGCTATGAATGTCACAAGAGCTTCAAGTGCATAGCCCAACTTACCCAGCATATAAGAACCCATACGGGGGAAAAGCCCTATCAGTGCAGCTATTGCATTCAACGCTTTGCGCAAAAGTATAATTTAAAGGTTCACGAAAGAACCCATACGGGAGATAAACCCTTTCAATGTGAGATCTGTTCCAAGCAGTTCTCAGCACTGGGGAACTTTCAAGCTCACCAGAAGATCCACTTGGGAGTGAGGGATCAAATATGCTCGTTATGCCCGAAAGCTTTCTATACGGCTGGGGATCTTTCCAAGCATATGATCACTCACACGGGAATCAAGAACCACCATTGCGATGTCTGCGGCAAGGCCTTCAGCAGGCGGCGGGATATGCGATCCCACAAACTGAAACTCCATCCCTTAGAATCCAGCACAAATCATGACATAGTAGACGACGACGATGACGAGCCTATCGACACGGATCCTGTGGGTCTGGACACTCTGGATCACGCTCACTTTAAGTGCCCGGATTGCGACAAAGCCTTCGACACGGCGGACAGTCTGAGCTTGCACTTCCGCACACATGCGGTTAATAATAATCTCCTGAATCTACCACTGCCTCCTGCCCCTCCAATGTCGCATCACTATCACCACCATCATCCTGCTGGTACGGGTCCAACCAGTGCTATGCATCACCATGATGCACTGCATCACCTGGGTCCTCCCAATCCTGCCACACAAATGGGCATGGCGGCAATGGCTCATATGTTGGCGCCACCGCCACCTCCTCCGCCAACGCCTAGCGAAGGACGCTACACGATGCTACATCACACGGCAGCTCAGAGATTACACTACTAAACTATAATGCTATGAGTACTTTCTACCAGTATTTTATAAAATAGTTCTTAGTATAATATTGAACACTTTTTATTTAGTTTGTCTATTTAAAATGGAATATTTTTGTCATGTTTGCTTTATATCTTTACAATAAATACATGTTGAAATTTGGCAAGCACAGCTTCTATAAAGATCATTACTTAAATGCAAAACTAAAATCACTAAAAATCATCGGCACACTTACCACGTACCTCGTCGTCTATATAAAAAATTGTCATTATAATGTATTAACTTAGTTTGATTTGTGTTTTGTGAGTGTAAAAATTGTCGTATCTCAATATTGGTTTGTTTGGTATTGGTATGCATCGTTGGTATCGGCTTGATCCAGTTTGAATATGTCTATAAAAAGCTCCAAAATCCATCCAAGAATTCTTGTAAATATTGCTTTCAAAATCGGCCCGGAATGATTGATCCCATCATTTATTTACTTTAGCTTGGCCCGCAGCCAGTCATCGGTCAGTTCCTCCAGTTCACGTATTTCGTAAACTCGAGTGAGATCCACTTCACGCTGTAGGGCACTCTTTGTGCAAGCGTACATCATTTGCAGTTCGATCTTGAAATATATTTTTAAGGAATTTCAGGTATACTAGAGAGGTGAACTATATATTTGTTACCTGACTATCCCTGGGTGTGTAAAAAATGAAACACATGGGATAGGACACACGTTGATCGTCATGTACCATTTTGTAAGTATAAATCACATAGCGAGGCTGGTGTCCTGGCAAAGTGTCCTGCAACTCGTCCACGGATATGTCATCAATAAACTCATCCAGAACGACGGATTGCTTCTCCCGATCAACTTTCACTTGAAAAAGAAAGAAAAAACTTGGTTAAGATATTCAAAATAAGAAGAACCTTTAAGTCTGGTGTACAGGTATCTCATTCCAGGCTTAAAACCCTCGTATCCATGGTAATGGTCACTTACATATCAAAGCAGCATTGTTTTTGCTCTTGCTGAAGCGAAACTTCTTCAACTCCTCCAGAACTTCGTTGCTTATGTCGCAAATTTTGTTATCGCCCTACAAATGAATGTTATTAATTGATAAATGCACAAAAATCACACAACTTATCAGTTAACAAGAATCGTTCCATCGCAAACAAGAACAAAAACACACGCCCACAAAGGCCATTAGTCATGTTTTTATTTTGGTAATTGATTTTCAAATCGGCTAAGACAACTTACCATGATTTTAGTTTAAAGAATAATTGGGGAAAAGCCTGCTAATTCTTTGGCAGTTGTCTTTAGGGATTGGATAGAGGGTTTTTGTTTAATATTTGTGTGTCGGTTCTTTGTTGTTTTTTTTCTATAAATGTTTGCCTATCCTGCAGTACGACCGTATAGCGAACGCTAAAAAATACTATTTTCGTGGTATTTAATACGAATTAAAAGAACAAAGTTCTAAAAATTTAAAATAAATTTATAATAAAGATTTTTCGCAAAGCATTAAATTTATAAAAAAAGGGCGGTAATAAAAATAAAGCCATAATATTATTATATATATTAATAAAAGAAAATACTGATCATTTGACAAGAACCTTGAATTCCAGGGCTGACAAATAGTACCGTTGTTTTCTAAGCTCTCAACAGCCGTTCAAATAAAAATTAAATTACATGACTTTGATTCATAATGCCTGACATTATCGTTGATTCTATTAATAATGGAGTTTCGTTCGCGTAATTTGGATTTGGATAAATATGAAAGAGGTTTTTTGGAGCCTTGCTGGAAGTTTGGGGCTTTTAAATCACAATCTTCAAAAATCCAGTCCGATGAGATCGTCGCTGTCGATATATTGGCTTGTTGGTAAGAAAAAGCTATCTTCTATAGTAATATTTTACCAAAATAATATTTTTTTTTAGCAAACAAATAAGTAATTTGATACAGCAAGTCATTGACAGTCGAGAAGAAGAAACATTTTTGACAGGCAGCAGGCTCCGTGTTAGATTCAAAGACATCGTGCGTTTGACGTATGGAGCCATGGGCATTTATAGACATCAGATTAATATTCTCTTGCGTGCGTATTGTGTTAAGGAGCTAGAAAAAGCTAGAAAAGTATTCATTAAATAACTGTTTTTTAAAGGGGACGTCAAATATTTGCTGGAACAAATAAAAGGCACCAAATTTGTCTTCGAGCTTTCATCGATGGAGACAGTCGTGGTCAGACAATCACAGTTGTCCACCCATCGCCATAGGAAGAGAGTGATAACCCAGAAGTCTACCGTAACAGTTTCGAAGCGTCCTCGAATGTGTGAACCAGATTTATTGGGAGAATCTGTTCGAGAACATTATGCCAGTATGTTGGATGAATGTCTCAATGTACCTCAGATCGAAAGCCTCCAACAGCTTACACAGGAATTGGGCGATGTTAGTTGGGAAAAGATTAAAGTTTTTGTTTCATTAATGAATAACCTTTTTCATAGACAATTGAAACTCCTCGAATGTGTTCCATTTCCACCACGTATCAAGCAATATCCATCACAGAAGAATTTGATTGCCGTGAAGATCACACATTTATGTGCCCATTGGATGGTTTTGGAGAAACCAACCCGGATTTGAGTATTTTCGAAGAACTATTCCCCAGAGACAAATCCTGTAAGACCAATGAATTGTTTTCTCATCAAGAAAAGCTAATTTTTTTGTTATTATTTTCAGTAAAACGTCCATCAACGTGCCTGAATTCAACTGAGATTTTACCCCAAAAAATGCCCAGATTGGAAGAAAGTTTGGAAGACCCGAAAGATTCAAGTTCTGACAATGCTATTATGACCAAAGATAGTTCGAATAGTATTGAAACAGTTGAAGAAACTAACATAGTCTGTGAGCCTTCGATTCCAGTACTTATGTCTCCCGTGCCAATGTGTTTTTCATTCAACAGTAACAAAAAACTTAAAAAAGGAAAGTTGATTATTGACAAATGTATAGAGTATTGCAAAAATCGTTTGCTAAAGCACCGCCAAAAATACATCGATAATTGTCAAGCAAGAAAAATTACAGTATCTGCCAAGCAACCCCTAGGTGCAGATGACCTTTTATCAAAATTGAACAAGAGGTAGGAACATACTATTCTTTTCTTCAATATTATAATTAATGTTCCATCTTTGCAGCTCTATTTTTCCAGATCTCCTTACACAAATACCCATTAGTGTAGGCGAAGATCAAATGGAAGATGACAGTGAGGCAACTCTCAGAAGCATTTTTGCAGATGATTTCTCCCCTGATTTAGTCAAGGACATTTTGGGGCGGGACTTACAGCCCTTAGATCCAATAATTCAAAGTGATGGTCAAAAAATGGAAGATAATAATCTAATGGAGCAGAATAATAATCATAACTTGGAAGAAGTGCAGTTGCATCAAAGTTCGCCAACTGCAGAAAAGCATAATAACAATATTAGTGCTCTAGCATCTATTTCCACCTGCCGAGACAATAATATGAGTAAGATGTAAAAATAAAAAATGAAATATATATTATACATCCACTTCAATTATGAAAATAGGTCAACTTGAAGTAATGATGGACTTGTTGAGCATTTGGAGGGAAAATCCGGACACAACAATTGACGCCAATGACTATATTAAATCATTTCCTGATCGTTTGAAAGCAGCCTTGGTATTTAGTCACTTACTAAGTAGGTAATGCCATTACCCAATAATTAATTTTACTAAAGTCAACAAAATTTTAGTCCTGGTTCGTAGTAAACTAATAACTATCTCCAAAAAAACAAAGTCGAATGAAATGGACAAAATATCATTGGGCAAGAAATCCATAAATCTAATTGGAAACATAGCAAATGATGCTGTGTTATAAGGAAGCAAAGGATCGCCTTTCATTGTTAATCTATTCATAAGCCTATTTCTGAGACATGACCATTTGGGAGTATAAAAAGCAATAAAGAATATTTAGGCTTCTTTTATCCTACTCACCAACGTGAGTAAGATTAATTGTTCTCATCATACATCTGTTATTAAAAAACTTGTTAACTGTTACTATTACGTTATCGTATCTATAATTCTCTAAACCATTATTGTTGTCTTTGTTACAAAATCTCATTCTCTCTGTGACAACACCAAAAAAATAAACAAATTACAAAACAAGAGGAATACGAGTTATTGGCACACTTTCATTTAAATTCCAATCTGCTGGGCTAGGCCCGAGTAAATGTGCAGCGTGCAGAATCCAATAATGGCAGCCACCAGCGCTTTAACCGCCACCGTCAGCCAGGGTCCGATGGCCAGGATGTGGATCATGCCCTCCAGCCAAACACCCTTGAAAACGGTCACTGCCAGGAGCAGACTGACTAGCGGCTTCAGCGCCTTGTTCAGATCATGACGAGTGAAGAGCCAGATCAACGTGGCCGTGGTTATGTGCTGGACCAGAAGAACATTCGATTCCAAACATTTTAGAATGTAGATCCAACTGAATTCGGTTCCACGTGCTCCAACCCACAGCATAATGCCCCGGGAGAGAACTACTTCAGCAGTGGCCCCTGAAAATCAATTAAAAATATAAGTAAGTCACTTAAACATCCATAAGCCACTCACATCCAAGTCCAGCAGTGATAAGTTTGGAGTGTCCTTTTCCTGGAATGCGACTGAGGATCAGTGCGAATCCCAGCAGATCAGCAATGTCCACACTGCAACGGAAGATCTCCTACAAAAGAGACCACAACTTAACCTCTGTACTATGTAAATATTGATAATCCCACTCACAGCAAAGAAGTTAAACTCGCCGCTGGAGGAGGAGGAGGTATCAGAGTAGAAAAACGTGGCTAGGACCAGCATCTTGCACAGTTGCGTAAATATGTAAATTCCTCCCGCTTGTACACACTTCCAGAATGCCCCATATTCAGACCTGCAAGAAACCGGGACAGTTCATAAATATTTTTATTGATTTAGAGCGGGGAGCATGGGGATAATGTCGCGGCAATTTATAGAAAACCTACAGGCCCGAGTATTTGTATGTAAAGTAATACGGTGTCAGCAGAGCAACACAGTTTCCAAAGTGATAGAGCGTCATTTTATTTTATAAACTAAGGTTTTTTGGATTAATTAAGTGAAAAATTAAATGTTCAGGAAAAAATTAGCGATGCACTCGCCGGTTATCGATTATTACACTCAGTGATGGCAAGTTCTATTAATGAATATATTCTTAGGAAGTAAAATAAATATATAATATGTAAGAATAAAGCAAACTTATAATAATAATAATGTTAAGAAACTAAAATGTTAAATTTTTTAGTTTTAAATTACGTTGCAAATCAATCTAAATATTTTCAAAGTTTGGCGGAAAATTGTATTAGGGCTTATCGATAGTTCGTACGTATCAACACGTCATCGCCATCTGACATCTGCGAGGTGTGTTCGTGTGAGTGAGTTTTCTGCAATCTTTACAATTATTATGAACATTTAGGAAAATCTGAGGAAAATGCATAAACAAAATTTATATTATACTTTGCTTAGAACACGCTGCACTGCATATTAAACGCTGAACTAAAAACACCGACAAAAGGAGCCGCCCCAGACCCACAAAACAAACGCCAAAAATTCGCCACTCAGAAGGAAAGTCCAACAGATCGCTTTTGTGTTGGGTGCATGAAAAAACAGCAACGTCAACTACGGGGGAAGAGCTCCAATCTGAAATGAGATGCAAAGAAGACGCCTTCATCAATCGGACCAGCAGGATTACAGCAGCACCAGCACCTATACAATTCAAGCAGGAGCGGATCAGCAGGGAGGACCAGCAGGAGCATCAGGATTTGGAGGATCAGGAGCAGTTGGCGGATCGGGAGGTCATCTAGCTCAGCCTCTGGTTTATCCCAGCCAACCCGTTGCCTTTGAGGCAACTATCCAAATCGGAGAATCCGGCCAATCTTTAGCCCCGGACTCCGACGACAAGTACGGAAAAGCGGCCCGCCAGTGGAATCTTCGAGCCTTCTCCGGTCAGGCTCTGCGTACATTGAGTGCCGCCGCTGCTGTGGTTACTGGAAATCAGCCAGGCGTTAACAATAACAACGCAGACAGTTATAACTATTCGGCTTCCATTCCCCCCAGTGGGCAGTTTATTAAATCAGAGGAACACTTTGACGCCGAACCCGAACCAGAAATATTCGTGATGGCCGCCCGAGATCGGACGGGAGAGTTCGCCAATGCGATAAGATCGCTGCAGGCGAGAAACATAACAAGGGCGGTGAATATCCGAGATCCGCGCAAGGCCAAGCAGGTGCAGAGTTACTCCGAGTTCATGATGGTTGCCAAATTTGTCGGCAAAAATATAGCCAGTACCTATGCCAAACTTGAGAAGCTCACAATGTGTAAGTCCTGATTCTTATAACTGTAAATAAATTAAATTACTCATTCATACTCATCCATTTCAGTGGCCAAAAAGAAGAGCTTATTCGACGATAGACCGCAGGAGATCCAAGAACTGACCTATATCATCAAGGGAGATCTGAACGCCTTGAATCAACAGATTGCCCGGCTACAGGACATCTCAAAGGACCAGCGACGACACACTAGTGGCAAGCATCTGGCCTCACATTCCTCGAACATGGTGCTGGCCCTGCAATCCAAGCTGGCTAGCATGAGTACCGACTTCAAGCAGATCCTGGAAGTAAGAACCGAGAACCTGAAGCAGCAGAAAACACGGAGGGATCAGTTCAGTCAGGGACCAAGTCCACTGGCAGCTCACACCGTCTCCCCATCTACTGCTAAACAAGGATCGCTGTTACTCAGCGAAGAGAACCAGGCTGTGAGCATAGACATGGGCAGTAGCGACACAACGCCTCTCCTGTCAACACAGACCCAGATGGCCATCTACGATGAGTCGGATAACTATGTACAACAGCGGGCCGAAACTATGCAAAATATAGAATCTACAATTGTGGAACTGGGAGGCATATTCCAACAACTTGCGCATATGGTTAAGGAACAGGAGGAGATCGTCGAAAGAATCGATACGAATGTGGCGGATGCTGAGCTAAATATCGAGGCGGCCCATGGGGAAATTCTTAAATATTTTCAGTCTGTTTCCAAGAATCGCTGGCTTATGATTAAGATATTTGGCGTTCTCATATTCTTCTTCCTGTTCTTTGTTGTTTTTATGTCATAATTAACGCGCCAGTTACCCGCCCAGAATGCCCCCATGTACCTACCCTTGTATACAGAATTTTAATTTAACCAAGTTCTATCACAATATAGTTTAGTCCAAACTGGCCACCCGGAAATATTGTATAATAAAGTTATAAAAATACGTACAAAAATTTGGATTTTTTTATTTGATGAATGTTTGTTTTTTACATTTTAATATTTTATTTTTTTTAGCACTCAATGGTAAACTAAAATTTTTAAAATGTTTGTGGGTCAGTGCCATATCTATGCTGTCTTAGCTGATAAGATGTGGTTTTTATGATCTTCATTATCTGAAGTGTTGTTAGTTCCACGTTGTTAGTCAAAGACTCCGCTGTCCCTCAAGCTGAAGGTGAAAAATAAATAATTATTACTTCGGTTTGACTTTTATTTAAGCTTAAAATCCAACTACACCAAAGATGCAAATGTAAAAATAATCATAATTAAAATACGTTACAAGTCTCCAACTTCACACAATTGTTTACAAATTATTTAAAAAAAAATAAAAACAAGGCGGATCGATGTCTTTATGGATTTACACTAAAATTTACAAGTGAAGTATTGTTCGCGGTTTATGGGAGGTACTCCCCGCCGGGAGGAACAGGGAGGATGACCCGAGTTAAATGACAACTAATACACAATGCGGATGCGCTGGCGGCAACAACGAGATCCCCAGGCAACTGCCTCCTCAATGCCTCTATGTCGAGATGAGCGAATAAACCATTCTAAAATTAGCCAGAAATGTTAGACAATCGGGATCATCCCCGTCAACATAGATAATAATTATAATTACCCGTATATGTAGTAGAAAAAGCTTATCAAGTAGACTGCTAGCTTGATCCAGCCCTCGCGCATGTTTCGGGATAGAGTGTCCGTTTTAAGAACAGTGGTTGGGTCGTATAGTCCGGGTCCGGACATCACTGGGCGGTTTTTGTAGCTGGAAGGGAATAGTAATTAATAACAAACTGGATAAGATTCTAAAATTTTATATAGTCTAGTTACAAGAGTTTCTATATGCATATCAAACATATCAATTTGTTGACCTTAAAACAGGTCTAACAACCGTAAATTTTCGATTACCTTTAAGTAGTTAAGTGAGTCACTTACCGCCAAATATGATAGGCTATGAGGGGAATGTTGATGCACAGAGAAAACCATTCGCCGCAGAACAAGAAGAGTAAGTTGAGGAAGATGTGCAGTAGGTACTCCGGTAGAACCAACTAGAAGAAAATTAAATTAATTATATGTTGATCTGGCAAGAAAAAAGTTTTACTGACCGGATTGAGACTATTGCACTGGTCAATTGGATTTTTATAATCAGTTTTCAGCTCGTCAAATGCAATCACATGAAATATGGCGAAGAATATCAAAAACGCATCGCCTATTAAGGCTACTATATAGGTAAACGCGGTGAAGTTGAAGGCCATCTTGTCTTAATTTCTTATGACTCCGGCACGTTTCTAAACAAAGTGACTTGCTAATTATTTACGTAAAATTTCGGCATTCAATTGTAAAAACTCACTTGTATTTTTTACAAGGGCGGCGATGATGACAGCTGTGTGCCAGGGATGCACACTCCATTTAACTGACGTTTCTTATGCGGTCTCTCGAAAATGTTTTAAAGTATTTAAAAATAAAGGAATTTGTTTGAAATTGATTGGTTATTTTCATTAGGCATATTTCTCTAGATCTCTTTTACTTTTAAATCAATAAATAGTAGCCCTAAACTGTATACCGAATTGACAGAGATTGTTATACTATAATCTTCAAAAATAAAACAAGTCACTATTACTTTTACTATTAAAAATTAATTGAATATTTTTAACAACTTTTTTCTTAATTTTCTTAAATTTCTTAATTTAAAATATTGAGCCGCGTTTAGTATTTTTTGTATGTAATCCTTCCCGGCAGGATAACATTTCAGCGTTATCTTTCTACGGTCACACTGTAATCCAAATCGAACCGCCATTATAGTGTATCTCAAAAACCGTAAAGAAATTAAATCTGAGTAATCTATGAAATTTGAAGGACGCTCGTGCAATTACTAGACAATTGTGTGATACAAATAGATTTTATATTTGATACCCAGACCATGTCGCAGTTCAACTTTGTATCTGACTTGCAAAATGCTTTGATCATGGACGGAGAGACGCGCGGTCCTGCCCCGCGCTGGAAGAAGAAGCTGGAGGCGTCACTCAACGGGAGTGCTAACACAACGAGATCGGTTCTATCCGTTTCGTACAACACCAGTTTCTCCGGAGTGCAGGCGCCCACCAAAACCCCTGGCAAGAGCAGCGAGGGAAAGTCTAAAAAGTCGACCACAACGCCCACAAAGACGCCCGGAGGAGGCGATCGGTTCATTCCTAACAGAGCGGCGACCAATTTTGAGTTGGCGCATTTTTTGGTAAGAATTACTGTTTATAATTGGTTGCAATTGAAAGATAGACATATAAAACATGTGAAATACAAACTATTATAGGTCACCAAGGATGCTGGCGATAAATCCGACGAAGAGAACGACAAGGCCACCACCAGCAACAGCAACCAAGCCAATGTCCAGGCATCTGCCCACAAGGGCGAACGGCAGAAACTCATCTCCGAGGTGGCTCAGGTTAATGAGAACACCGGAGGTGGTCGCATCTTGTGCTACCAGAACAAGGCCCCAGCTGCTCCAGAGTCCCACACCAATCCCCTGAAGGTTGTGTACTCCATCAAGACGCCCATCTCAACGAAGAGTGGCTCCCGCTATATTCCAACAACTTCGGAGAGAATACTCGATGCCCCAGACTTCATCAACGATTACTGTATGACTCCCTTTATTTATCGGCCAATAAAATATAGCCTAACATTGTTTCCTTCTTGTTGGCAGATCTCAACCTCATGGATTGGAGCGGTGACAACATCGTGGCCGTCGCTTTGGGCAGTTGCGTCTACCTGTGGAACGCAAGCTCCGGCAACATCGAGCAGCTGACCGAGTTCGAGGAGGGGGACTACGCAGGATCGCTGTCCTGGATTCAAGAAGGACAAATTCTGGCGATTGGCAACAGTACCGGGGCTGTGGAGCTCTGGGACTGCTCGAAAGTGAAGAGGCTGCGCGTAATGGATGGGCACAGTGCTCGGGTTGGGTCATTGGCCTGGAACTCTTTCTTGGTATCCTCCGGCAGTCGCGACGGCACTATCATCCATCACGATGTCCGTTCGCGGGAGCACAAGATCTCTTCCCTGGCCGGACACACGCAGGAGGTGTGCGGTCTCAAGTGGTCGACTGATTTCAAATACCTTGCTAGTGGCGGCAACGATAATCTCGTCAATGTTTGGGCCCTGGCCAGTAGTGGAGTGGGAACTGCAACCGAACCGCTGCATAAATTCAACGAACATCAAGCGGCAGTGCGAGCTCTGGCCTGGTGTCCCTGGCAGCCGAGTACCCTGGCATCTGGAGGCGGAACCGCCGATCGTTGCATTAAATTCTGGAACGTAAATAATGGATCATTGATGAAATCGGTCGATTCCAAATCGCAAGTCTGCTCCCTGCTCTTCTCCCGCCACTACAAGGAACTGATATCGGCCCACGGCTTTGCCAACAACCAGCTGACCATCTGGAAGTATCCGACAATGGTGAAGCAAGCGGACCTAACTGGACACACGTCGCGTGTCCTGCAAATGGCGATGTCGCCGGATGGCAGTACTGTGATCAGTGCCGGAGCTGATGAAACGCTCCGTTTGTGGAACTGTTTTGCCCCCGATCCGATGGCCTCTAAGAAGGCAGCTGCCACCGCCAATAGCAAAGCAAAGAACAGCGTTTTCAGGCAAAGCATTCGTTAATTGTTGCATCCGACAATTTTATTTAATATATATATTTTTTTAAAATGCTTTTGGAGGGATAGATTACCCTTCTGCAACTTGATTATAGTATAGTATATATATTTTCCGACTAGACAAATATGTTTTAAATGCTTTACAATTGGATGATGAATTTTTCGTTTAGTGTTTCCTGTTTTGCTTAATTAAGGATAAATAACGATTTGATTTACGACCCATCGACGATTTATGTGAGAGTAATTGATTTTGTCAAATAATTTTATTACTTAGAATTAATATTGTGCGTATAAATAAAATGCTTGACATTCGGCATCCGTGTATGCTTTATTTCGCTTTAAATACTATCTCGATTACACAAGCAATTTCGTATTCGGTGATCCTCATGCTGGAACAGGATAGTAAGTACATTCGTTTTGGATTTTTGCTGGGTGTTTCGTTTGGTGTTTCGGGAACGTGTGTCGTTGGGAACATTGCATACATTTCGGGGGGTCAGGAGGAAGCGTGCGTGCGTGCGTTCGGGAACAGCAATTAAACCCCACCAGATCGGGAATATACATATATAGTCTAATGTTTTATGTACAAAGTGGTTGGGTTATTCAAGCAACTGTCATTGGATTGCCGCCGTTGTAGCTGACAAAATAACGCGGATCACCGAAGCGATCGTACATCTGCAAGAACACAAAAAATTGGACAACCAAATTTATTAATTTTAAATTTAAAAGGAAAATTATTGTTAGGCGTAAGGGTTAACCAAAAAAAACAAAAGCCAAGTCTATCAACAAATTAAGCAAACAATTCAACTAAACAAGCAAACAATTCAGTCGGCAAATATTAAACAAATTCTAAACAAATTTACAAACCTTTTGTTTTTTTTTTTACAAAACCCACAACACATCAAATTTAAAGAATAATTAGGTATAGTTTTTTTTTTTGTATATTTTGTTGTTTTTTTTTTAGAGTAAAATATTTATTTTGCAACATTATTTCATTCAGTCAGAACATGAAAACATCAATTAAATTTATCTAACTTATTACTACAATTTATGGTTCCATTTTTTCATCATTATCGAGTTAAGATATATAATTTTACGATCTAGGTCTATATGTGTTAGTTGGATCACGATCACACACACACACTCAGGCACATACAAATAAATGACAAACATACAGACGCACAGGCATTCGAATACATAAAGTTTTGGGGTATAAGGTGTAAGAAACAGCAACAAACATCAAGTTTACATTTAGGACAATGCTTAATTATAAATTTTAAATGTTTTTTGTTTTTTTAGCAGACAAAATATTGTTTTTTTTTCAGTATAGTTTGTTCGTTACTTTGTTGGTTCTTGTTTTTTTTCAGTTTCAATGGGCTCTACTAAAACATAGATCCCTGCTCTATATCGATTGTGTTTTCTGAATGAACTTGTTGCTCTTCTGTTGTTTGCTTTATTTTTTTTTTAATTTTAATTTTTTCCTTTTTTTTTTTTGGTTAACAATACATAATACATGTTACAATAGTTCATTACTAGAGTGTAACATTTTCTCTTGCCAACTGAATACCAGTTCAGTTTATTTTTTGGGGGATCTTTTTGCTTCTTATTTGATTTCCTATATAAATTTTGAACATTTTGGAAGCTGGTGGTGGCCCATTAGAGTTTACTTTCTGTTTTCTTTGTATTCTAATTCAGATTTATCTGTTTTTTAGTTTTGTAGACGGACGTATTTTTTTTTATGCAGTGACGCTCACCTTCGTATCGTCTAGATCTTCGATATCGCTACTGTCGTAATCACTATCCGGTGGCGTAACGGTCTCTGCGCCGCGTTTCTCAAGGATGTTCTGCATCCGGGACTTGTTCATGATGCAAGCGAACTGGTAGGCCGTCAATCCGGCAAAGGTGGCCGTCTCCAGGTTGAGCTTCTCGCACTCGTCGAGCAGGAAGTTGGCCAGATCCTCGTTGCAGCCCTCGATCGCAATGTGCAGTGGTGTGCGACCAGATTTTCCCTCCTAGAAAAGTATTTTTAATTAATTAGTATTACTATTAACTTAATAGGAGTTTCTAAAGACTTACCCTGGCGTTAATGTCGGCTCCGTGGGATACCAAAATGCGTAAGATGTCAATGTGTCCGGCTTCGGCGGCCAAATGCACGCAACGTTCACCTGGAAAATAGAAAGGGAAACCGAATTGGTTAATCATCTTTGATATATGACTGGCGTCCAAAAATAGTGACTGCCATTAAACATGGCTAACGGTTTATTTATGAATGAAATGTGCGATTCCTTCTCCAAAAGTTTTAAGCTCCCACTCACACACACACACACCTATACTATGAGACATAAAAGCTCTTCCGTGCGATCGCTTTCAGTTGTAAAACAAGTAGCGTTTTATAATACGAGCAAAAAAAAAAAAATAAAAAACTAAAAAAAAAGCTTTGATTACGACAATGACCACTTTTGAGGAGGAGGGCTGGAGAGGCGTTGGGGCTTTCCGGGAAGGGGGCAAATGGGGGCTGGAGGGTGCCAAGTGGAGGCTTTTGCCTTATAAGACAATATGACAACCCGTTGATTTCACGTTCAAGTATCTGTATCTGTATCTGTATCTGTATATTGCATATGTTTCTGTATCTGTATCTGTGTCGACGATTGGCGGCTTTGGTGTGCGTTGAAAAACCCAAGAAATTCCCACAATAAAACAGCAGCAATAATACAACCAGTAAACAGCAACAAAAAACCGAGTGACGACGAGTTAAAAAAAAAAAATAATAAAAATCAAGCAGTTGGCGTTAAAGTTAAGTTAACAAACCAAACACAAAGTTGGCTTTTTGGCTTCGGCAACAAGTTTGGCCAAGTTCAAATTGGTTTGAAAGCCATTATGGAAATCTGATATATGGAGAGACAAACAGACAACCTGGCAGGTGTCTTAAACTTAACAAAAAAAATAAAAAGATCTGCAATAATTCAACTAACATTTCAAGCAAGAAGAGTGATATTCTCAGTCAGCTTCAAAAGATTATATTTTTGAAATGACAGAACTTGAAACAGTTTTCTTTCTTATATAAAATATACCCCTCTTTTAATTTTATTTATCCTTAATCCATTCTCGTATTTTCAGATCGAATCACTTCTCGCATACAGATTATTTAGCCACGAATCTAAAAACTGAAAACAAAGGCAGATTGTTTAGTTTCTGGATGGTTGTTTTTGTATTCCGAACCTTTGCTTTTATGGCATTATGATTAGTTGACGGAGACTTTGTTGTTATTGCCGTATTTTTCCCCGGCTAAGCTACACGTGCTGTTGATTGACTTTCACAGACAAACAGTTGTGGTGGCACATTTGCATATAACCCACACACTCAGCCACTGGCCAGTTTCTGCATGGAATTTGTTGCTGCCTTTAATCAGCCAGAGGCCTGAGAACCAGAACCAGCCAATGCTTCGGATATATCATAGTCATACCCAAGATTACCGTTCGTGAGTCACAAGAAGCATAAGCGATATAGCGATATAGATGGTTTTGAACTTTTGATTATTCCAGCATTAAGAATGTTCAAGGTTATGGGTAGAGTATTAAGATTATTTTGAAATTTAATTCGAAGCTATATAATATATACTATATTATAAGAGTCAAGTCTTCAAAGTATACATTTTTTTTATAAAAAAAATCCTAAGATAAAGCCGAAAGAGCCGAAAGATAGCGATCCAAGAAAGTCACCACTAGAGTCCAGTTTTCGGATCTTTTCTTGGTTGTATCTCGGACTTGACGGCTTACAAAAGCAACAATTGTGTCACAGGTTTTAAAAATAAACGATGACCACATAGAGTGTGTGTGTGAGTGTTTTTTTTTTATATATATATTTTTATTTTAAAGCCAAAGCTCGACTAACTAAAGAAGAAGGCGATGAGATAGTAAAAGACAATCCTCATTGTTGTTGCCTTTTCAGCACAGCAACGTGCCAATCGTTAGCATACGATTAAAGTCGATACCCAGCGATCCGATGATATTAGATATTAATAGACGGCAGTATAAAACATGAAATATGAAACACAAAAGTTTGTTTCAAACTTTGTTTTGGGAATTCCCCCATCACCGGAGTCGAAGGACTACGTCACACCTCCAATAAGATACAAAAACATCTTGTGGTTATAATCCAGCGACTTTAAGCTTAGGCTTTAGCTTTGCGTATTTTTTTTTTTGTTTTTTTTTAATTTTAAGCCAGCCAGCTAGTCTGAGGCGGAGAGTACGAAAAAAAACCGGACACGTCTCCAGAAAGCAGCTCGACCAGAATACGCACGGTAATTAGCCATAAAAAATGTACGGTGATTGCTCAATAATTAGGCATCTCAGATTTTAGATGCATTCTCGTATAATTTCGTATATGTTATTCGTTTTCATCTCAACAAGCCACTGAAATGTTAATGGTTTCAATTGTTATCAATGTTTTTTTTTTGAATATTTTTGATAGCATTTGTTTTGATGATGTTTAAACAGTCAGTAATCACGTCGATGAACCAGAATAATTTCTTATGAATATTTTTAAACTTGATGTCATCTTTTTGATAAATCCATAACGAGGTATACTTCCTCAGGGAATCGGTTTCTGGTTTCAGCCATTAATTAATGACACTTACGAAATCGTGTTAAACTGCGCACTTTGGGAAATTCTATTCGGCCCGCCACTTGACAACTTAACACTTTCATAAATGGCACCACCACCGGCCGCCCACTCGAAACGATCGCAGCCAGCATGATTTTCTATTACTAAATACAAAGGCGATATAATTATTATATATTTATGCCGATATCGGCAACGACCTTATGAGAAAACCCCAACGGCGCAGTTAAAAGTACTCCACAAGTCACCCAAAGTCGCAAAGTTCATAAATTTATTGACAGCGCAAATATTAAAGGGGAATGTTGTTGCTGTTCGCTTAAATTTAATTAATTGTGTTTATTGTTGGAGCAGCCTTTTGGTATTTCTACAACGGGTTTTTACCTCCATACTCTCTATATACTTTAATTTATTTATTTATTTATAATTGTATTAATATTTTTTTTTTGTGGAGAGAAATATTTATTTCTTGCATTGCCCGGTTTTTTGGCATATTTGTCCCTCGGATTATCCGGTGATTGATTCATAATTGGGAAAAAACAATTATGGAATTTATTTTTCCACAGTAATATTTTATTGCGGTTTGAAGTAAACCCTAATTAGCAATTTCCCCAACAGGCACGTGCCAAAAAGAAAAGAAGTAACCGTGCCATTGGGGGAATTACCTGGCCCCAAAATCCACAATAAAACCCCAACAAAGATATAGAGAGCCCATGAAATTAAAGCCAACTGTCTAAATAAGGCTGGTGTGGGCAAATACCCAAAAACAAATACAAATAGTTGAAAAAAAAAAACGGAGAAAGACCCAGTCGGAAAGACAATATCAAATTAAATGTTATTTACCCCCAAGACTTCTGGGCGCCGTCGGGCACTTTATACAATATCTTTGTACGGTTCGAACTTTCCCAAAGTGGAAATTAGTTGGGGCCCCAAAGTGAAAAACCCAGACCGCCAAATGAAGCGAAAACAAACAGCACAATTTAGCACAATTAAAGCCACGGATTTTCCAGGCCATGACTACAACGGCGACGACGACTGACTTGGCAATGAAAGTGTTTTGAAAGCAGCTCCCCCCCCTTCATTATTATATTCAAACATATATATGGTATGTAGTAGTATGTATGTATATCTGGCTCGATCCGCTCTCCGACTGACTGGCTGGTGGGTTATGTCAGCGGATTTGCCTTGTTGACTTTCTTTCGAGCTACATACACTCGATTGTGAATGCGAAATGCAAATATCACACCCGGCTCGTTTTGGATCGGTTCCCCAAAAAACTTCAACTTGTTGGGGATCGTCAGCCACGTGTGGCATGCAAAATAAAAAAATAAAAAGAAAGAAAAAAAAAGGAAACAAAAACGCAAATGGAATTTAGGGAAAATCCCCCCATGAGTTTCTACTTGAAGAGGTCAACACAATTGTTGGAAGGAGATCACTTTGTGGCTTATATAGCTTTCGGTTTTTCTGTTTTGCCAACTCACATCGATTCGTTTCATTAACGATTTCCCTTAACTGTCAGATATTATTCATTGCATTATTTAACTTCCGTCATTGCAATTTGTTTGTTGTTTTTTATATTGCAATTAGCATGAGCTCATTGTAAGAATTAATCAGGTGGGTGGGTAGGTAGCTCTTTGAAGATTTGTTTACGATTGAAAAATAGGAAGTACATCAATTGTAAAAATGCCATTAAACTCTCAGATGCCTCATTCAGTGTTTAGTACTTGAAGCTATCGGAAATCACCAAAGAAATTTGAAAGCACTTCCGTTATAAGAATCAGCTAACCTTGTCCGCTGTCCGCTGCCCGTTAAAGTGAATAAACTCTGTGAGATCTTTGCCAAAGTTGGTAAGATCTTTGACAGAATCTCTCCTCTAATCTAAAGCGGATTAAGTTTTAATTTTGAAATTTCAATTCAGGAAATGAGACGGAGAGTGAGAAACGCGATCAAATCAGAGATACTTGGACTGGTTCTCCGGCAAGAATCGAGAGTTCCAGGTCCAACCTTGTGGCAATATCATATGACAAATTGATGTTGCTGGATCGAGTACCAGAACACATATACTATATATGCATTAATGTAAAGTCATTGATAGAGTACAGATTCCAGAATGTCGTAGATTTGAGATGTCAATAAATAACGAACACTAATTGATGCTAGGAACCGGTTTGGGAAAGTGTAGGGCGGCCTGTCGGAATAGTATAGTAAACTTAACCAAATCGGATGATCCGTATCTTATATTTTGACTATCGCTCAGAGTCATTCCAATCAAAGTCAAAAGTTCAAGATGTTTGCTCCTGAAATTCCGCTGACGCATATCTAGTGCTTCATTTGGAATTCCCACTTATAATTCATTTTAATGTGACAATTTGAAAAGTACGTAAACAGTTTAGTATTTCCATTTTTATTCTGACAAGTCATGATTTTGTAGCGGGTTTCTACTGTTTTACGTCCGTGTGTCTTTTTTATATTTTATTCTAAGGTTTAGTTCAAGGAACTCTGTGCCTTCATGGCCCATATGGGTAAGATCAGTCGTAAATAGGGTAATACCGGTATGTGGTAAACCCGACGCACTGATAGCCAGTTATCTTTTCAATGGCAATGGGGTAGAAGGACGTTCGCTTGAAGCCCCCATTTGTGGAAATGTGCGCAAATGCACATACGGAATCGTATAATCGCACAATAAACGACCACCTATGGGGTTTTCCTTCCCGGTGATAAGGCCCGATTTCCAGTTACCAATGTCTGCCGGCGATAGAACACTGCTGGACATATCTCATTGGCTTATTTTTTTTTTCTGCCAGCTTATCAGGCGGGGAAGTACGGCTATGACTGCTCTTGTGATTGCCAGTTGCCAGGCTACAGAATCATATTAATTCTTTCCAGTTCTGGAATCATATTGAGATATGTATGCCAGACATGTGCAGGACAAATGTTTTACGAATAACTCGTATGGCTTCTTAAAATTCCCTGATCGGTTTAACCCAAAAAAAAAAAAAAAAAAAAAAAACCAATTCCCAGTCTCTGAGGGAAAATTCAAAATATACATGAATATCAGAATAAAATACCCAGTAGCTGCTGTTCTTTTGAAATTTTTATTGTTAAAACGATTCTGATAAGCCCGAAAAACGTCACAAATAGAAGTCTATATTTTATAGTTCCATAGATAAGATCACAATCAATCGATTTGTAGTGTTTATTAGCCAAAATGGGAAATTCTGTTGTTCTCGGTTTTCCAACGGCCAAAGTAAACACAATTGTGAAGCGAACCGATTGGCCAAAAGGAAAACATTTCCTATTTATAGAGCTTGTCCTCGAGCCTTGCGTGAGTTTATTTATATAGACCATTTCCCAGTTGCGTGCCAGAAGCGTTAATGGTGCCCAAAATGGATTAGGGCTTAGGGTTTGGACCCAGAAAACATTTTGACATAATTACTATTGTCGGCCAACTTGGGGATTTCCAGAAAATAAATGCGTATTATATTTATAGTATATAGATTCCAAGGTGGGAGGTCCCCACCTTTTTGCTGGACTCTGATAACGAACCTTCCCCAATTTCCGTTACTGTCAGCGTCTTCAATCGTTATCATTATTTCTGGGACTTGGTTCGTATATATTTTTGGGTGCATTCTTTTATTGTCTAGTTTTATTTTGGCTTTGGGCCAATTGAAAAAATGTTGCCTATTTTTAACCAAAAGAGGAATTTGTTTAATGGAATCCGTAGATATAAAATGAAAATAAAATTCCTGAGTCCCTAAGGCCATTATTGACCTTATCTCCTTGTTTTTGTTTTTTCCTGTTTACCAAATAATTAGCATTTTTTAAGAAAAAGATAAAAAAAAAAAAAAATATTGGATAAATATGAATGAAATTTTTGGACATTTATTTCGAGTCCCTGAAGGCTTTGACGTCAATTTCTGGAACATATTGTGTTTTGTTTACACAGAACTGCCCCCGATGTTCCACCTCGAATATTTGGAATTACTTTTTGATATTAATGTGTGGTAGCTGGTTCTGCTAAAATGTGCGACTTGGCCGATCGGGAAAACCCAATGATTTCAAACAGGCAAAAATATTCAAAAGCGTCTGACCGTCTCGTTTCTTTGTGCTTTGTTGGTTTTTAATAGTTTTTGTCGGAAATGTCTGCGATGTTGCTTTTGGCTGGCTAGCCATTTATGTGCCATGTCTGAATTGGTTTTTATATAGCTCATATATATATCTATATCTTTGTACATATTTCTATATATATAGTATAGACCCGTAGCAGCTGTTTTCTTTGGGGCCTCAAACCGGTTGCCGCTGCTTAAAGCTGCCCGACGAAATGTGTAAAAAAAAATGTTTGTTCGCTGAATGTTTGCCACTCACGAACTCAATTTGATTTTATTTTTGGCAAGGTTATACATAGCCAGAAACTAAATCGTGTGGGAGAAAAGCCCTAAAAACGCCAACCGAAATCGATTAAACAAACGAAAGGTTAAACGCAAATCGAACGAGTATTCCAATACATTCAAACAAGTTTATTAACCTTTTTTTTGGGAGGCTATTGTTTAAAATGGTTTTTCCCCTTTAGTGGAACCAAAAAAAAGGTTCTGAAAGCAATTAAATGAATGCCGAAAGGCATACATATAGGCCACAATTATTTTTAACAACCAAGCCAGTTTAAAACCCAGTCAAGTCCTTCCACTTTTGTATCCACTTATCCCACCCACACCCCATCGAAATGCAAATCGATATTTCGATTTCTGGACTGCCCGTATACCCGCATACCCCCCCGAGTTGTACATTCAAATAAGGAAAGAATTGATAATTTTGGGCCACGCCTTTGTTTTTGTATCGGCGCATGGAAAATAAATTAAACTTGAAACGATTTCCTTCCATCATGCAATGCATTCCAAATTATTGCGAAAATAAATATATCTAATCATCTTGGCTTATGTAAGCGTGTTCCTAAATTTCAAAGTAAATATTTTTCCTATCCTTGTACAGCGGATTTTATTGTACTTTGCTGACGTCTGAAACTTAGCAAATGGCCTGTTTGCTCTTCGTTTATTTTGGTTAATCAATAACCAAAATGTGGGGCTACGGGGGCTGTTTCCACAATCATCATATGATGGGGGAAAATTTTCAGGCGAATATTTGTCGGTGAGGCCAATGTATTTTTGGCATCCGCTCAAAAGTCTATATAGACTATAGTATTCTATATACCAGACGACAATGTCTCGCAGTGTGGCTAGCCGCTGGCGGGACATAACACATATACAATATATATCTCGGATATATAAAGAAAATATAATGTGTACGATTTTGGCACAGATTCATAATTTCGGTTGCCAAAAATAATCCAATTACTGACTATATTTTCCTGCTGCTCTCTGCTTTTTGGAACCTTTATTTAGAACATTTTTCTAGGGAAACATGTCTGATATTAATGTTTTATGGATGTATAATGGATTTTGAATATTTCGAGTCCAGTACTCACCATCATAGTTGCGAATTTCCAGATCGGCGGGCAGGCGGGCGTAGCTCAAGGAGCTAACAGCCTTGTCGTTGGAACGATGTCCATACTGACGGTGGGCCTCATGGATCTCCATAGCTCCGAACTTCTCCGTCAGGGCGCGGACGCACTGCTTCTCTCCGGCGATGCAGGAGAGATGGAGGGCCGTATTTCCATGACGATCCCGGACAGTGGGCTAAGTATTGTAAGTGAGCATATTGCATAATGATTAGATTTCAATAGATGATAAATAATTTTCCATTTAAAATTATGAATGAAATAACCTGTCAGAGTACCAATAAAAATATTATTTCCAAAGTAATGAAATTTAATTGGCAGGTATTTTCCAGAAAATAAAAATAAGTTTATGAAATTGGGAAAGACCCCCATTTTGAAGTTAAAAATCTTTGTTGCTAATTAGTTAGTTAAACTTACCTCTGCGCCGGACAGTAGGAGCATCCTCATAATGTTCGGCTGGGCAGTGAGGGCGGCCAGATGGAGGGGCGTCTGGGCCACGTCGTTCTGGATGTTGAGCAGGCACGGATGCGGGGCCATGCGAATTAATGCGGCCACCACGTCCACGGAGCCCGAAATACAAGCCAGGTGCAGAGGCCTAAAGTGAGAGAAATGCAAAGCAAAGAAAAAAACAAAACAATGAATTTGTGGGTTTATTTACCTGATGCCCGCACCTCTCTCTCTCCGCCTTGCCGTTCACCTGTTGTCTGTCATATGGCGACGTAAAAACCCAAGTTACGGCAAGGCAAGGTAAGGTAAGGTACGGTACGGTAAAGGTAAAGGTAAGTAAAGAAAGAAGCACTACCCCGAAAACCTGTTCGCTGAGGTGATGATACCTGCCCACATACCAGGAAAACCCCGAAGCCTGACTAAAAACATGTGTCAGTCGCGTTTCTTGACTCTCAAACAATGGTCTTTTAATGATTCATGAAACTCTCCCCTTGGTCAGTTCCTTAGATATTTTGGTTTTTGGTTTTTTACTTTTGGGAAATTCTCATTCAATGATACATTATTTTCCAAAGAAACACATTATTTTTTGTTTGTTTTATAATCCCCATTTTATGAATTAAAAAGTCTAATCTTCTTTTGAAAAAATATTTCAGATTATTTTTAGACTTCGATTATAAAGCTTAGTTTGTGAAAGTTAATTGGCAAAAATATAGCCATATTTTAGGAATATTTGCCCGGTCTAATCAAGTTGCGATACTTGTTCAAAGATTATTTGCATATTGGGGTATTACCTAATGAATATTTGCTTAAATTAAATAGCTATTTAATATTACAGTTTAAGGCGCCAAAGACCAGACAGAAAACATTAAATGAATTGCCAATATTTTTGTATCAGACTTACAGATCAAGTTTTAAATAAAAAGGGAATATTTATCCTGTTGATTTATCTCTAAACTATCTTAATATATTTTAAATTATTAAATATATTTTTAACTTACGTATCGCCTTCGTCATTTTGCTGATAGAACTGCTCCCAGGCATTCATGATGTTGATGCTGCTCAGTGGAGCCGATGATGCTCCTGCCGAGGGATTTGTGGTGGGCGTGACGGTGGATGAGAGGGCCTTGCTGCGGCCCAGGGTGGTGCCAGAACCCTGGCTCTGGGTGGACTGTCCCAGGTTGTTTAGCTGTTCGCCACGACTGGCCAGATTGCTTTGGACCGTCCATTGAGGGATGCCTGTGTCTGCGTTATTTTTAAGTTGCATTTGATCGGCGGATGTTGGGGCCTGGTCTTCCTCTTCCTCTTCCTCGTCAATAATGCCGGAATCGAGAACCACCGGCGGTTGTTCCTTTTTGTTTGACTCCTGATCCTTGGTATCCTGTGGCACCTTTGGCTGTTGGTCCGATTCGGGAATGATCTCCTCGCTGAAGATCTGCGAGGATTGCGGTCCGGAAATGAAACCCGAATCGCTAGTCTCGCTCTGTGCAAATAATTCTTTTTGCTTGCCAATGGCGGCCGATGGTTGATCTTCTGTTTTTTTGCCGCCAAATGTTGACTTTGCGTTTTTACCGTTACTGTCGGAGGGGGATTGGGGATTAGGGGGGCGCTGCTCAACACTGGAAGCGCAGCTGCAATCCTCCTGACTGCTATCACTTGTTGTTGCTGTTGCTGTTGATGCTGCTGCCTCTGCGTTTTTTGGGTTCCACATTTTTGAGCTTTTCCGAATTTCAGATAACTGCAAAAGATTGGGGTTTCCGTATTTGAAAAAATCTGGGCTATTTTGAACTTTGCTTTTGAGCTCAGCTCACTCTCTCTCTCTCTCTCTTACACACAAACACACACACTCTAACTTTTACTCTCACGAGTTCACGTAACTGCTCTTTGGAGCTTTTGGGGCTCGGGCTTCAATACTGCAGTGCGAGTGAAACAAACGTATAGAGCTACAAGTGAAAACGCAATAACAGCATTTTGTAGATTAAAGCAAATTATAAACCATACATGTGTAGCGACATCAAATAAACGATTCACTGGGGAACTATTTTTTATTTCTTCCGATCCCTCAATTTTTGTATATTATTTTATTTAATATTATTTTTGCCTTTTCCTTGTGAAGCATCCGTATTTGTTTCACACGCACACACAAACACCACTAGCATATGCCATTGGAAATCTCTTTTATCTCCAGGCACAGCTTCTTTTTTCCAATTTTTCTTTTCCTCTTGATTTTTTTTTCTGTCTGTTCTTTGTTTTAAATTTGTTTAAATTTTAAAATTTAAAAAGGATGTTCACTTTTCTTCTCACTACCTTGTTGTTTAATTGTGGTTATAAGTTGTTTTCACACTCGTTGGTTTTATCTTTCTGTTTTTGTTCAAATTATTTTGAAATTTGCATAGTAGCCGTGCAACACGTCTGCTTCCGTTCACGTTTCGAATGAGAGTTTTCGAATGAGAGGTATGCAAAATCTATATAAATATATGAATCCATATAGTGGGGGATAGGTTTCCCCCAGATTGGAGCTTTTTCCAAACCTTCACAACAATGAGAGAATCTATCGTCGCTCTTAAAGCAGAGTGGGGCTGGAAGGCTGCCAGATGTTACTGCCCGTCTGGCAACACTACAGCCCCCAATACGGTGAGCGCGGAAAAAGCGCCAAATGGAAAGCTTAAAAAGTTTAAATTTAAACAGCAACAGCAACAAAAGCAACACCTTTGCAGCAGCAACAACAAGCCCGTGCTTAATTTACTTATTTTTACTTGCGGTGAGTTCCAAGTTCTAAGCGATGTCGGTGTGCAGCTCTCAGTGGGCAAACTGCGTATGACTCGATGATTTCGTCCGGCCAAACATCGGGGAAAACACCCAAGAGCAAACGGAAATCGCTCGCATGGTCAGCGTCTCGTCAGCTGTGAAGGATAATCTTTAGAGATTTCTACCTGGGTTTCTTCTCGCCCGGTACTTCACCCTCGGATCTTGCGAATTCTGTGGGATATCGATTTGTCATGCATTTGTGCCTCTTTTTATGGAATCGGAAATGCTTGGGTCAGTTATTCAATGAATGATTACCCGTAAAATACATTTGAAAATCTCCAAGTTGGAGATAACACTTATGTATTCCCCCGTGGCGCCAAAAGTTAAACACATGTTTTCCCAAAAATTATAACATGATATTATACATATTTACTATCATCGTGAGATGATGTGCATATATTTGAGTTTTTTTTATAATTTAATTACATATATCTAAATATATTAAATAAGGTCAATGTCCAGATATGTTGTTTTCATATCCTTTTTTTTATTATAGGTATATCTATGGGTTTTTCATAGTGCGATTTAGTTTAAATATTTTAAGATATAGTAATAGTTATGCAGTTTTTATAAAACTAATTTGGCCTGTTAACAATTCATTTGTTTATATTCATCTGCCAAATTGAAATTTTTTGTCTGATCTCAAGCCGGAAACTGCATTTGGAGTTTCCTGATTATTCGGAAACGACAATCAAATAATGTACAAACTCTCATGGGTTTTTTTTTTTAATTATTCTCTCTCTTAAATTTTCCAAAGTTTTGAGTAATGGGATTTTTGATTTTTTTTTTTTTTTGGAATTTGAGCAACAGATTAAAGAAAGGAAATTCCTCAATAATTTAGTTTTAAAAACTTTCCCGCCCAATGGGAGTGTTGGAAAATGTATTTTCTGCAAATAGAAAAGAAAGAGGAAGACTTTACACTTAGCCGGCCTGTGTTTTTATTTTACCAATAAAAATTGCTGCATAAAAAAATACAGCTTACTAACTTTAAGCTTTGGAGTCAAATGTTAAGAAGGATGAGCACCTTTACTGGTCAAAAGCTGGCGGCAGTGGTCAAGGAGCTGGAGAACTTCGCACCCACAAAGTTGGCGGAGAAATGGGACAACGTGGGACTGCTAATAGAGCCACATAAGGAGAAACCCATCAAAAAAATACTCCTGACAAACGATTTGACTGAGCCGGTGATGGGAGAAGCTTTGGAAAAGAATGTAGATCTAATAATCAGTTATCATCCACCGATATTCCGGCCCCTGACCAGAATCACGCAATCCAACTGGAAGGAGCGTGTGGTGGCCGCCTGTTTGGCCAATAATGTCGCTCTATATTCCCCCCATACTGCCTGGGATAAAACCTGTGGCGCGGTCAACGATTGGCTCTCCAAAGCGGTCGTCATCCAGAGCATTAGGCCTCTGGAACCGGAGTTGGGCGCTCCTCCAGGCACCGGTTCCGGACGTTTCATAGAGACTGACATGACAGTTCGCCAGTTGGTAGAATCCCTCCAAAAACACATCCAGAACAGTGTACACCTTGCTTTGGCGGTTAATCACACATCCAATACGGAGATCAAGACCGTTGGGATTTGTGCCGGTTCTGGAGGATCTCTTTTAAAAGGCATCGAAGCAGATCTCATCATCACTGGGGAGATGTCCCATCACGAGCTGCTGGAATTCAATCACAATAATACAACCGTGCTGCTTTGCAATCATAGCAACTCGGAAAGAGGATTTCTTAAAGAGTTTTCCCCCAAACTCAGCGAACTTTTGAAGGGAGAGTGTGAGATCCTTGTCTCTCAAAAGGACAAGGATCCATTAGTCACTGTGACCAATACTGATACGATTTGTGATCTTTCCCAGAAAGCTCAACAATAAAGCACATTTGCATTGTTATAAACAATAAAGTGAAGTTGAAGGCAAAAGAAACCCCTGAAATAAAACCTCAGTTCATGGGTAAACAATGCATTTTCTGGCATTCGCAAACAAATAAACTTATAGGCTTTAACTTTCTTAACATCTAAACTTGATCCAGCTTGAATTTTCCGCCCTTGCTGGCGGCGTCGCTACGATTCAGTTGGTATAATAGACGCTGTTCCAGATGCTTGACCGCACCCACTGTTAGGACCAACGTGTCGTGCTTCAGCATGGAATACACATTGAGACTGAAGGATGGCATCAAGTTGACATAGCCGAGCTCATCGCTGGCTTGGCAAATGTTGGCGGGGAACATGTGATCCCTAGAAAGCAAAAAAAATATTAAAGAAATAAATAAGTTACATAGATTTTAATAACTTACTCATCCACAATCAGGACAGAGGGTCCCCAGTTTCGTTCGGCTATCAAATCCTTGAGGAACTGTCCATCCTTGGTGGGTATGTCCACATTCTCAATGATGTGTAGATCATCCTGGGCCAGTTTAACGCTCAAAGTCGAGGTTAAGCCCAGAACCCGCTTGTAAAAGGGCAACATGTAGAAGTGGGTGGTTGGGGATCGGGGGCCATGGACAATACCGCCTCCCTTGAAGAGCGGCGACCTGATGGATCCATGACGGGCCCTGCCCATGCCTTTTTGGGGCCACGGCTTTCGTCCGCCACCTCGCACCTCCGCTCGGGTTTTCGTGTGGGCGAAGCTTACATAACGATACTTTCGTTGCCACTCCACGTTCTCCTGGATGATGTCCACCCTGGGCTGGGCGGCAAACACGTCCGGATGCAGTTCGATGAGACCCACTTTCCTTTCTTGCACGGCATCCGTGTTTTCAATCCATGCCTGGCGGGGAGTGTTCCGGCTTACGGGTGCGTATTCCCCGTAGTTTTGAGGCAGAATCAGCGGTGTCTTTGTTCCTGCTGGCGCGGCAACCGCCGCTGGGGACTCGTTGACCACATTTCCATGTACGCTGCTTCTTGTCAGGGTTCTTGCCACTGGAAAGAGCACCTGCCTGGATTTATCCAAAATATTTTTCAACATTTTCCGGCAGCGTGCTAATCAGTGTGACCGCATTGGGAATGTTATGAAATCCCCAACAGTTGTTCGAACAGCTGATCTGGTTTTTTAAATTTTTTGTTGAATTAGTGGTCACACTTTGAAACGGAAATTTAAAAAATGAGGCAATATTATTTTATAATTAATTATTCTTTTTAAAAACAACAATATATGAGAATATAGTGAAAGAATATATTTTAATAAAAGTTATTTTAATATAACAAAAAAAGAAGTTTCGATAGTAGAAAAGTTTTTAAGATATTGAATATATTAAAAATCATTTTTTTATTAAAATGCACTAAACGTTCTAAACAGAAACATTATAATATATATTTTTAGCATTAAAGCATTAGCATAAAGCATTTATTTTAAAGCATTTAATGCTCTGAGATTATAAGAATTACAAATGGAGATCTAATTACAATTTTTAATTAAAATATTTATAGATGACTGTTGATATTTTTGCGGGCCAGTTGAGCGTAGATGGTTCCATGTGGCTTGTCCACCGGAATGAAGACTTCGTTGTTATCGCCGGGAGCGATTTTTTGGAATGGCTTCGTATCGAAATTGAAATAATGCTTATTTGGCATAGTCATTGAGATTATTGAAACCTGTGGCAGGACATCCAGGACCTGTCTCTCACTCAGATAGAGTGTGTGTTGAACGGAGGGCGATGAAATGCCCACCTGTGGATCTCCGGCAAAGTTACGTAAGATGATATTTTTTACGGTTTGCCAGGCGCGTAAAAAGTCCAAATTGTCGGTACTGGAGTACTCCCAGGAGCAGTCCACCACTGTACTGAAGATACGATCGTATTGATCTGGCAGAGATCGGAACTCATCGTTCACAAAGTTAACAAACGAGGATTGGGTCGTCTTCAGAACACGGAGTCCCTTAATACCAGTGATCACTGTTTGCTTGGGATCTGTGAATAAGTTATAATATGTTTTAAGATTTCGAATATTTTACTATAAATATTTAATAAGAAATTCACCTGTCCTCCTGGCAACAACATCACAATAATGCTGGGCAGTTGGGGTAAAAATAAAGGCATGATTGTGCAAAGATCGGTTGTCAATGGAACTGAAATTACAGGCGCCCTGGTTACCGACTGGTCCCTGGCCATTGGCATTGGCCTTGGTCTCGTCCTGGCAAACTCTCTGCCAAGGATAAGCCTCCACATGAACATGAGCCTCTTCCACGTGCGAATATTTATTCAAAAAGTGCTGGGCCAGAAGAATGGCAAACTTTTCGGGACTCTCAACGCCGTGTTTCTTAGCCAGCAAATAGACGGTATTCTTTTGGGAATCAGTTGCCACAATGTCGGAGTTGTTGCCCTGGTAGTAGTCCTTTTTGCTGTACAACTTCAGGTGGGTGCCCACCTCGTACTCCTGGATGGTGTGCACTGGTCCTTTGCGACTCACATGCAACACCTTTACCGCATCCTTGCCATAACCATGATCCGTAATTTCGTACTGAAATGGTTTTTCGTGGTCATCCATGTTGGAGGACTGCTTCTGGGTCTTGCTCATGGAGCTGGGCTGTCTCAAGGGAATGGCAAACATTCTGACTGCAATCACTCTCTCTGGAATACTGATTATCCATCAGCTTGCATCCCGCCATTATATACCCGAGTAATCTGGATGACATGTTACGTGGGCAACAAAAATATCGCAAAAAAAGCTTATAATACCATAAATCAGTGCTCTCACTTTTGGTCTTAGTAGGGTCTTAGGGACTTGCCGCGTTTGTGGCCAGTTCTCGGTAGTTTTAGGTCGAAAAATCCAAAGTAAATATGACAAAGCCTCAATGGGTTCCAAGGTCTCGGACGCTGTTGCTGGGCTTCTATCTCAAGAGCTCTCTATCTTGTTTGCATCTCTTGTTTTTTACATTTTGAAGTCAGGTGCAGGAAGAGATATAATAAAACGTTCTCTTTTGAATGTGTCTTTTAAAATTAATTTAACTTTTTTAAATAATTTATGTTAAAAATTAATTTAACTTTTTCTTTTATCTTCTTTTAATATATTCATATTAAAACATTATTTTATTTTTATTTTTAAGTTTAAACATTAAACAAAGGTGTTTGGAAAAGATAAAAAAGCTACCTTTGTAGAAGAAAGACATTATTGTTGTGATTTTCACTTCCAATATAATATTTTATTATTAAGAAACATTCAATAAATCTCTTAAATCATTTAATTTGTATTTTATTTACTATATTTATTGTAATATATAGAGAATATATTTAAAAAATATTGTAATACCTACAATTAAAAGTTCAATTATCTTAATAATTGAAATCTCTTGATAAACCATGGGGGGTCTAATATAAAGCTTATAGTAGTTCCTTGGTGACGTAGGGATTAACTTAATTTAAAATAAATAAAAAACATTATTTAGATAAAACCAGATTTTTGTTGTTTTGAGCCCATTTTTATGAGATAAACGGGGCTTCTCTACAATTAAGCGTTTTTTTTTGGGTGTTTAATTTGGGGCTTTGTGTTAAGACACTTTAAAACTTCGGCAAACTGTGGCGGCAGATAAATTTAATGCTTTTAGGAGTTTGTTTGCTTGGCACAAGTTTCTTTTAGGGCTTGACACCAACATAATGACAAACATTTGTATGCCAGATGTGATCCCACGACCAAACAAACATTTCTATTTGTTAATATTTTTGGGTTATGTAAGATCCGTTGGAGGAAGTTTGGTGTAAATATTTTGGTTAATTTTTTCAATACTAGCACGTCAAATTAGTCAAAAAATAAATATTATTGTTTAGATTTTATCTGGGGAAAAAATACCAATAAAAAATACGCCAGAAAAGTGTCTAACATAAAATGGATTACGTGATAAAAAGACATCATAAACTTAATGGTTAGATATATCTTTTTAGCATATTCTGCTGATCTACTGATATGATAAAGTATATGATCTTGATGATGGATGATAGTAAAAAGAATACCCCGAAAAAAATATGATTCATTTCTGAAAGATTTTTCCTTCTGGAATGCGATCTAATGGATGTTAGTTTTATGAAGCTTTTGGCACCTTTTTTGAAAACTTGCTGACCACCAGAAACTACAATTTCTCGCAGGTTCAGTGAACTAAAACCTAAAACCCCAAAAAGTGTGTCTTATGAATGAGAGTTGAACAAGTGAACGCTTTTGTTGCGTCTCCGCAAACAAAAGTGCAAATTGTTTTCAAGTGAAACCACCCGACGCACCCATTTAAAAAAATATTTTTTTAATTTTTGGCAGGCAAACCGCGAAACAACAAGTTAGTTTGGTTTTTGAACGCTGTGCGTACAGACGGGTTTTTTTGGAATGGAGTTTTTCGGTTTTTTGGTCATCTTTCTGGGACTCCTTCTAACCGAATCCTTGGGAGCTGTCCACGACGAGTTGCCCCAGTGTGGATTGCATGGCGTCTACAGACAACGTCAGAGCTTAATCGAATCTCCAAATTATCCGGATAATTATCCCGTCAATACCTGCTGGGACTATGTGGTGCGATCTCCATATCGCTGCCCCACCAAATTCCACATTCAGTTCCTCGATTTTCAACTGGAACTCTCGGAGAACTGCAGTCGGGATTATTTGGCAATTGGCTTGCAGAATGATGGCGATGACATGGAAGTCTTATGCGGCCAAGTCCTGGGAATTAAAAAGTATCATACACCCGATGGTATTTTGCGTCTAAGGTTCTTGAGTGACGACTCTCCGTGGACCACAAATGGGGGCTTCCGACTCCTTGTCACGAGGTTGGCCTGCGAGAGGGAGGATCTGGTAGCTAGGGGTCTGGTGGACGATGACGAGGAGGATGTGGACAGGGATACGGTGCAAGTGAGTGCCAAGTCTCCGCCAAAGAAGTTGCACCAGCACTTGCAACACCTACACCCCCAGCAGCAGCAACATCAGCCACAGCAACCTCTGCAGGAAGCAGCGTTGAATTTTTCGCAAGCTAATCGTTTCGGTTTGCCTTCAGGGTTCCCGCAAAGTCCTGTTTATCCTGCTGGTTTTTATCCTCCACTTACTGGAGGCTTACCAGTGCAACAAACAGCACCCTGTAATCCCCAACAACAGCAGCAGCAACTCTTCGAGCAACAGAGAATCCTGCAACAGCAGCAATTGCTGCAGCAACAGTTCCAGCAGCAGCAGCCACAGTTGCTTCTCCCACACCAACAACAATTTCTCCAGCAGCAACAACAATCGCAGCTCCTTTTGCCACAGCAACCTCAACAGATCCTGCAACAGCAACAGGAGCTGCCTCTTATTTCCGATCAATATCAAACGACTTCCTTTCAACCTCATCCTGTCACCCTTAAGGATTACGATTCACAGTCCCTCCAACAGTTCGGTGGGCAGCTGGATCTCTGCTGTGCCAGTGGCTTTAACCAGAACCACTTTTATCTCTCGAGTCCTGGCTTCCCTAGGACTGTGTTGAACTACTTGCTGCCCAATCAGCAAAGGGACTGTATCTTCTACATTGAGAAGAGCTCGCCAAATGTGTGCCGCTTGAGGATCCAGTTCAAGTTCTTCGATTTTGGACAAAATTCGGGAGGCTTGAATGGAGGATTTTCTGGAGGATTCAATGCAGGATTGGGAGGCGGTTTTACTGGAGGAGTTTCCGGAGGGCTAAGCAACTGCAATGGTGACTTCATAGAACTAGATGGCCAGCGTTATTGCGGCTGCCGTTCCGGTTATGTCCACAAATCCCACTGGCAGCAGGGCAGGAAAGCAATTCGCATGCGAATCGGACAGTCGAGTAGCACAACCTCTAATGGCTTCCTCTTGGAGATCTTCCAGGATCAGGACTCGGATGGTTGTCGCCAGGACGCTATCCCTGGATTCGGTCTGGGCTTGCAGCAACAGCAGCAGCAGCCCCAGAGAGGATTTGGGGTGTGGCCGCAAGTGGGCTTGCCACCGCAAGTGGGTCTACCGCAGACTCCTCAGATCTGGCCCGTACAAACCGGATATCCTGGCTATCTGGGTGGTGGTTATCCTGTTCCATTTAGTGCCACACCCTATCGCCAGGCTCGAAGGATTTCCTATGCTCGTGGCATCGATGCCCAACAGCCTTCCCGAGTGGTGGAGACGAATTCAACTCGAAAGGAGTTCTATTACTACGATGGTGATGAGGCCTTTGCTCGCTCCGCCTTGGACGATGAGGCTGAGGACAAGTCTCCTTTGGCTACACCCAAGCCCCAGGATTCCCAATCCCAATCTCAGTTGGTAACCAAAGCCTTCGAGCAGAGTAGCTGCAGTTTCGATTACATGGAGGTCCTTAAGCTGTCCGTGGACACCTTGTGGCTGACGAAACCCTTGTGCTTTTCACCTTTGAGAAGTTGGTTTCCCAATATTTTTGGCTAAATAAAAAACAAACATTAAAGTACTTTAAATAATAAAGTTTTTCGTTTATTTTCGTTAAGAGAGAAGCACTTTCTATTGCACCACAAACCGAAAGACAAACCACATTCTTTTTATCAATTGGATGACGATGATTTGTGGCTTTCCTTGTAATAATCTTCAATCTTAGTTCTCTTCATATCCGTATCTCTGAAATTGTGTTGACGTCATAGTAACTGTAGAAAAAAATACAATATATATAAAAACATGACAAAAAATGCGCCTTTTCACAACGCTTAGTCATCGGAATGGGGCTCACACGCACTACGGTCATTACCAGTTTCAGGCACGAGTTACTAACCCATCTTACAGAACGCCGTTGTCAGATACAGATACAGATACAAATGCTCTTCAAATAGATAGAGATAACCGCCGTTGCCACTTTGTTGTCTCGACAAACAAACTGAGAAATCGCTGGAAGAGAATCTCGACACAATTCAATCTCAATGTCAGGGCTTCACACTCGGAAGGTGTTAGCTTGTCGACTCCAACACAATCATGGGGCTTATGTTGGTATTAACAATGGGATGGATTTGTGGGGGAAATGGAAAATTCAAGGCATTGGTCCATTTATTCGATTGTATACAGTTCTGGAAATAGGTACAGTTTTATTGGGAATAGGAAATTATGAAAATGCTTTGAAAGTTCTTTGAAAGAAATGTTTAAAAAAATGCAAAGTTTTTAAATACTATTAGATTTGTCATATTAAAAACTAAAAATTAAAAGTCTGGTTTTGAAGATAACAATAATTAATAAAAATATTTAAATATTTTTTTCATATATGAAAAACTCTTTACAACCCTCCATTGAAAAACTCATTATCTAAATTTAATTGCACACGAATAATAGTATTTTATAAGTTTATTTGTGAAATATATATGTATATTTTCCGACTTTGTATTAAATATATATTTTGTTTAGTAAATAGATAATACATACATATATGAATATATATCAATATTCTCGTATATACACATTGAAGTGGCATTCATATTTGACCTTCCTCTTATTATATTATAATAATAATAATGTCATGGACCGATAGATGTTACGAGACTTTCTTTTTATGATATGGCAACGTTTTTTAAGTTCCTTCGTTTTTAAGTTGTTTTTGTGGTAATTAACATTTGGATTAGCAGGTGCGACAACAACAAAAAAGTGTCTAACAAAGAGAACTTTATTTATTTTTAGTTTGTATATACAACACATTGAGAGCTATAAAAGTTTTAATCGTCTACAATTAAAATTAAGGGCGGGGGCATAAATGGGGGGGACTTTCAAATTGCCACACGATGTGGTTATCATACTTTCTACAAGATTATCAGGTATTTTAACCGTAAGTAGTTTATTTAGTTGGGTAGTTAGTAAGATAGTTTGTTTCTAGTTAGTTAGGCTAATTGTTAGTGCTTGTTGTTCTCCAGTTTTGCGCTCGACTTTGTCAGCAAATGTACAATTGATGCTTGGTATACATATGTGTCGTGTGTCAGTTGTGTGTGTTTTGTAGGTGTATTTTTAGTGTATCTTTAATCCATTTAGTCGTCTCAGTTTAGCCCAAAAATCGTATGTTGGTGAAGACCGCCTTGGCGGGACGCTTCCGGTTGCAGAAATTGACCGTCTTGCTGTGATTCCCTTTGCGATTCTCGTGAAGGTTCACCAGGAGCTTGAATATATCCTCCTTACTCGGCGTACAGGCGTATCGTAATTCCGGTTCATAGTTGCTGTTGATAGAATTCATGTAAGAACTGATAATGGTAATGGTTATGTAGTTAGCAAATTCGTTCACGTCTCGTCTATCAATAATTATTAAATTATTGGAATAAAATCGATCTCTCAGTGGGCGTGTTGGGGGGTCTACGAATATTCGGGGGGTGACTGCGTTTGTTTCGGAGCTTTCGGCCTAGAGAGACTCTTGAAAATGCATTACAGTAAGTTGGAAAATATTGTTTTTAAACTAGCTACTCTATTATTAAAAACTATGTCTAGTGGTGGGGTTACTTTAGAAACTACCAGGATTGTTGGTGGTTTGCTTTTCCTGGGAATTTCCAATTGGGATTTCTGCTGGGAGACTACAACAAACATTTACTAACTACAAATGAAAAATGTTATTGAATAAATTAAGCAACTCCTTATGTGCACTGTGATTTTTCATTTTTTAAAAATATGGAAATGCAACATACCCTCGATTCTTGTTGTGACGCTTCCAAGGATATCTGCGGTAATAGCGGGAACGCTTCGGCTTATTTTGTCCCAAAACTAATTCCTGAACGGCATTATCTATATCTGGGTAGTCGTCATTTCCGGCGGAAGTCATCAGGGCCTCCGGTTCCTCTTCCTCAACATAAACTAGAGGAAGAGTTTCCAATGATGGGTCCTGAAAAGGGATAATTATAGAAGAAACAGTCAAAAATTGCAATTGCCAAAATAATATGATAATTTTAATGCTCTCAGTAGCTTAAGAAATTGTTTGTTTCGATTTGTTATATACCTCTAGCATTTTCATGAGCAAAGCCGATTTATCCACCAGTTCCTGCTCGGCTCGCAAATCCTCTTCCAGCTTCTTAAGAACCTCAAACTTGCTGGCCAATTCCAGTTCGTTTAAGACAGGATCCGCATAGTCTGGCCCCGCAGGTGGAATACCAGCCAGTCCAAGTTCCTGTTCTCGCTGCTCCTGCTGCTCCTTCTGCTGTTCGACATTCAAGGCGCGGAGTAATTCTGGCGTGAAATGAGCAAAAACCAAACACGGTACTTGTGATTTAAATGTTTATTCAAGCTGCCGCTAATCCGGCCGAAGAAAAAAATAGACTCGCCACCCCAACAGGCAGCTTCCTCCGTTTACAATCCGTATTTTCTCTGGCAAGTTTCCGCCTCTTGACATTCCGAAAGTTTTGTGTAGTTCTGCTTTGTCAGTCAGAGGCTTAAAAACATATTTCATAGCCACGACTCTGGCATCGTTTCAATGAAACGGCGGAAATTGACTGGCGGCAATGAGCTCCCGGCAAAGGACTCGCCTCCCTCTCCGCGTCCAGCACTTTTTGACCATGTCTGTCAGTCAATGAGAGAGTGTCCTGCCACCCTTTAGCGGTCAGTCTGCCCATCACTGTCCTGGAGTGTTGATTTTGTCCTTTTTTTTGTTGAAGTTATAGTTTATATCTTGTATATAAATAATAAATCTTTAAAGTGTTTAATTTTTGTGTATATTTTAAAATGTTAAATTATTGTCTACAGACTGTCCAAATTTACCCTTAACTTCATAAAAATACCGTCTAGGTTTAACAAACGGATATTCACTTCAAATCCCAGCAAACAGCAATAGCAAATCGTTTAATTTCCAATCCATTTGCTCATGTATCCAATTGCTTGGAAAACAAGTCCATTTATTGAAAATTCGATATGACTTTTCATTTTGTGGGCCAAGGGGCGGGCCAAAACCCAAACGTCGAATCAAATTCGTCAACAAAAAGAATCACATATGCTTAGATGGGCGTGCTAAGTGGATTTACAAAAACAAATTTTAGTGTGTTGGCCAGGACACTTGTGAAATTGTGCACTGACCGAACATTTTCGGCGACCATTATGTCCATTATTGATGGTGGGCGTTGGTTACGGCTAAGTGCACGCACATCACATGCCACCCTAACCCGCTTGGAGTTACGGTTGACCCCTTTTGGGCGAAAAAGTCGCCTAAAAGTCGGGAAATGAAAATTGCGAGAGATAGTAGTATGGTTTTCGACACTTTTTAATTGACTTTGTGTTGTGTTTTATGGTAATTTTTTTAACCAGGATTTTCGTCAGGAAATCCATGGCATAAAAAAGTAAAAAATGTAAAGGCCAGGTAGCACATAGTTATATATTAGAAAAAATACTTCTAATCTTTCTCAAAGAAAGATTAAAAACCAATCAGAAAACTTTCTAGATTTTTCTTCGCCTCAGAATAAAAATCTCTTTAAAAATGTGTCACCACCTAGTGATTGCCCTGGCTGGAGTAATCCAAAAGTTTATAACTCACCATCGCCGGGATCGTAAACAGCGCGTTCCTGAGCCTCCTGGACATCCTGTGTGGGTGGTCCATGGCGCACTCCATGCGGTGCCATCACCCCAAAGATTGGAAGATGCAGACGATGCGGCGCGGATGCAACGCCTTGGAATTCGCTTTGTCCTTTGAGATGTCCGACTGCCGGGTCCGAGTCCCTGCCATTTGTGGGTGGCTGGGAGGCCAGGAAACCGGCTACGTGACGCGTCCCACTGCCCAGGATCGCTGTTGCCAGGATGCAGAGCGCTAGGATGTCTGGCTTCATGATGGTCGCTCTGAACGTCGTCGGGATTAATGCGCGGGTTGCTGTCTCGATGTCGTATCTGCAAGGCAAGTTAAGATGTATATACATGAGGGTAATTACCATCACTACCACTTGCTAGGGATTCCCTCTCGTCCCCCCCTAGGCACCCCCTCAGACAACTCATCTGCCAATCCTGCGAGTGGGTGTCCCTTTTGTGTTTAAGCAAACAATACGCACATAAACACGCAAGCAAGCGTGGAACCCCAACAAAAAGCTTCGGAATATCGCGTCGGAGAATAAGGATACTGAGGGATGAGGGGGTTATGGGCCAAAGGGGGTGCAAAGGGGACAAAGGAGGGTATCAGCTCAAAAGGCGTTTGTTAGATAACTTGGCCGACTCCTCAACTTCTACGTCATCGCGATTCTCGGGCTTTTGTTTTACGCGGCTTGTTAATCTTTTCAGCTCGCGATGTACTGTGGTGCAGGTTGTTTAAACTAAAATATTACATTTTTTAGGGTTTTTTTTTATATCCTATGAGAATATGCTAGAAATATATCCTAGTAATATCATAGGAGAAATTTCTAGAAAAGTAAAAAAATCATTGAAGTTGTTTTAAAGTTCTATCTGCGCTTGTTTTTTTCGAAATATTATTTTGAAAATAATATTTTCACTTTCATTCAACGTAATTTTAAATAAATAAAGACATTTTTATAAAAATATATATTTAAAAGGTGGATTTTTCAAAGATAATGTAATATAGTAATCATAAACTTTATAAATTTTTATTGGAGGACCCACAAGGAGTCACCCTTATAATATTACTGAGACTGACTCAACCCTTTTCATGATTTTTTATTTTCGCCTAATTCTTAAGAGTTGATCTTATTTTTGGTTCATATCCTGGCCACTGTATCCCAGGTATTGTTGTTGTTTTTATTACATTTTTTCCATGTACTGCAGCCTGTTTTCACTGTGAGGCCTTCGGTGTTTGCTCTGCCATTTCATTTAATTAAGTGTGGGCGAGTGGGCGGGAGTTGGGCTTAACTCTTTCGCTGCGGATTTTCAGACCATTAGCTCAGGCCCATGGCTAGGGATATGGATCCTGGAGGGTGAGCATCCTATTGTCTGTTGTTTTTTTTCCTCCTCAGTTTAATAACTTTGGCTGCCTGAGCCGTATAAATGAGCTGGATGGCAACTTTTGGCACTTGCGGTCGCGATGGTTGAGATGTCTAGGCTCGGTTGAATTTTGAAAAACCAACGCAACTGAAAATAATGTTTGCCTTACAAATTTCGACAAGAAGTGTGAAGATTTTCATAATGAAATATGTTATTAATTATTGTCGGATATAAAGCTTAGTCTTTATTTAGAAGGTTTATTTTGGAGCTTGTCTTGTAACGAGGATTTCATTGGTAAATTTTTAAATATATAATTTTTATGCTTTTCTGCTTTGAAATGCATTTAAATTTTCATGAATTATATGGTTAATTTACCACAAGTAACCAAGCCACAAGTAAATCAGCACAGACACGCCTTAACCGAAAAGAAAAAGAATTTTTCGTCGAGTTCATTACGAATTTCTTTATGGGCGTAGACGAATTTCTTTTGGATTTTCGAGCACGTTTCTCTAGAAACGTAATTTATTGATTGAGCTGATTTTATTTAAATATTTGCAAATACACTGCATTTTATTGCATCTTTTTTTTTTAGTTAATTTGCTACAAAAATGGCAATACACTGCGGGGTATATCCGGCCACAAACTTTTTCAATTACTCCGCTCTGATTGGCACTCAAAAGTAGGCAACACTTTTGCTTCCGAAACAAAAACTTGCCCCTTCATTTTCTTTCCTTTTTTCCTGGGAGAAGTAGGAGAAGCCAAATACCAGAGGGTAGAGTAAGTAAACAAAGCAAACACGAATCGTTGTTAAAATGCTTTAATTAACTTGTTGACACAAAGTCCAAAAAAACGTGGACCAAGCCAAGTCAAGCCGAAAAAAATGTGAAGTTTCACCCACATTTGTGTGCGTCTGTGTGTGTGGTGTCCCCCAAGGTAAAATGAAATTAATTCTGTGGCCAGGGGGCGCATAGTATACCTGTACACCGTATATATGGGTGTCCATTTGCTGTCTGGTATAACGGTATTTTTACCTGTCACCTGTGTTTCTTTATGTTTGCGTTTCATTTTCGCAATAACCGGACGGCTAATTGCTAAATTGAGCTGAAATGTAACTGAAAGTGGAGTACGCACTGGCCAGGGATATGTCCCGAATATGTTTTTGCTCCCACATACTTTTAGCCCACACTGACAGGTGTAGTGCAGAAACTTGGTTAATTAGGCTAGAGATGGCCAGGAAAATGGTAATAGTAATTGTTCAACTGCAACTGACACATGGCCCGGGTTGTCTACCAATTATGAATCATGTCCTTCGGCAATAAACCCCCAATTGATGTCACTTGCATAACTCATACTGCTATTGAAACGCGGCAGCTGTGACTTTTGTCGAAAATTATACAAAGAAGTGAACGGTTAAAAAGGAAAAGGTTAAAAAGGATGGACAACCTTTAAAGAAATAGACTTAATATCATGACTTTTATCATTTTCCCTTTAAAATATTCTAACTACAACTTGTATCGTTTTCAATATAAATAAATAAAATATAAAACCACTTCTATCTGTTGTTGAATTTGATCCTTTAGTTCGTTGCTAGGTGAAAAGAAACCAAGTGCTCCACCAAGTAACACATGTCACCTTCGAGCCACTGCAACGACTCAGGATAAATTCCAAGGATGCTGAGTAGCTCTGACATGGAAACACCTTTGAAACGCCACGAATTTTCCTCACTTTAAATTTATTTATTTTTAATATATATATTTTTTTTTTCTACTTTCAAGGCATTTCTCGCACATAAACCTGAACGGGAATAAAGGGGAAAGAACAATGCCTGTCAGCATTTTCCGCAAATATTGATATATTTTTTCTATTTGTTTCCCATAGAGTCTTTCTGATTGGTTTATTTGCGCTTGACATTTATGTTTGGCCTTGATGGGAATTCCTTCGAGTTGTTGATGTTGATTGAGTTTGATTAATTTAAAAATGTTTTCTTAAGGGAAATTTGAGGAAGGATTTTTATAGGTTTTTGACATCAAAAGATGTGAAAATGTAGTTCTTTTTTTTAGTAATAATAAATAATAAATAATAATAAATAGTAAATAATTGTTACGGAACAAAATAGAACAGTTTTAGGGCTTTTTTTAGCCCTATCTTTTGTTTATAAATATAACATTTTATAAATAATTTACTTAAATATTTTATTTTTTTATTTTATTAATTGTTTTACTACAAGAGACTTTTTTTCATAGTTATTCTTAAAGTTTTTTTTAGTCAAAATTGATTAAGAAAACTGTTTTTATTTTCGGAAAATTTGAATTTGATTTTTGAAACGTAAATGAAAGTCAATTGAAACCAAAAGTTAAGGAATCATCTTTTATAATGTCGTTAATATATTTATCTCTTAAAACTTTGTCTCATTTTCTCGGAACTAGATGTATACGCGTATCCACCCACTACATTTCATTTTATCCAGCACTCATTAAGTCTCAAAATTACGGCACTGATAATGATAATTGATGACGAAAGCGACGGCATTTCTAAGATTTCACGCCGCGTAATTGTATCCGTTGCCGTTTATGAAATTGTATCTCCTTAAAGACCACAAAGGTATTCCAAGAAAATCATTTAAGTCAGTTTCAGGGATTTAATTTAAAGGAACCGTTGTGTGTTTCAGATGCTCACTTCAAAATATCACTGGAATGCGCTTCGAATTACTTTTAGCCAGAATTTCAAATGGGAAACTGGCAAGGGGGACTAGGAGAACTGTCAACTGTTGCACTTGCTACTTGTTGAACACTGCGTGGTTGACTCGCGGAGCCGCCTCCTTTTATAAAGGCCACGCAGATGGCCTTTCCCGATGTGGAAACCGAAACCAGAAAGCCGAATCCCCAACCGAGTCCGAATCGGAATCTCTATTGGCCGTGAAAGAGACGAGGACACGCGCGCCAAAAAAAAAACTGAAATGAAAAACTCGCGTAAAAGCTTCGCTAAGCTTTACCGAGGCTGGAAGAAAGGGAATAATTCAGGGGGTTTTGCTTCTTTATCAATGAAAAATATTCGTTATATTTAAAAAGTTTTAGCGGCTGCCCGGCGATTTTGGCGAATGAAATATTTCACAGGAAAGGTGAAAAACCTAAAAGCCCAAAGCAAAAAGCCAGGCAATTATTTACCAGGATATGCGCCGTTAAATAGGGAACAAGTCGAGTAATGGCGTCACTTTCCCTCCAAAAAAGTATGAGGAAATTCAGAGGTTAAACATAATAGATTGACGGTTTGTTGACAATACAGTTTACGGTATAAAAGGCCAAATGGACGCGTCATAAGATTCTTGGAATCCTGCAGTAGCGTGGGCTTTTCGGCTCCCCCTCCCTGGGGGGGACTTTCCAAGGATGACGCCGCGGAAATCCTTGCCGAGTGCAAACGACTTTTATATAGAATACAGTTTTTTTTTGAAATTCTGCGAAGAGTCTCTGTTTACATTGTCATGTTTCCTGAATATTTCCACTTATTTCCACTTAGGCAATTATTCCATTTTTGGTTAGATGATTATGAATTTAATATTGACATTGAATATTGCATTTTTTTTTATCAGAATTGATTATCAGTCTCGATTATGTGGGTCAGACTGATTAATTGCTTTTTTGCGATAAGTGAGATCATAGGCTTTAAATTAGAAATTATGCAATTATGAGAGTGATTGAAACACTACTACTGGTACCAGAAATAGATTTCCTGTCTGACTCTAACTCTTAAACGTCACTCTCCTTAAAACTAAAACTTTTTAGCCTTCTGTTGCCATCAATCTGGTGGAAGTCGGAGGTCATCCAGTCAGATGTCAACAACCGTCATCGTCCTGAGGCCTAAAAACAAAAAGAAAAAACACACTTTAAAGTGAAACAACTGTGAGTAATGGAGGACAATCCAAACGATTTGCATTCGTTTCGATTCCCCCTCAATGTTTTCGTTATTGTTTCGAGAGTCGAGGCGAGGGTATATGGTATACATATGTGGTGTGTGAGTTTGTTGTTTTGGCCTAAAAGGCGGGCAGGGAAAATAAGCATATATAGGGTTTTCTTGCCAATTGCTCGGGGCAACCGAAAAGATGACACTTACCCTCAGAAAACCAATAATAGCGCGCTGAAAAGTTTTAAGTGCTCAAGGGCAGAGGGAATGTGAGGGAGACACCGGATCCGTAACAGGAAGCCACCCATTCTCCAAGGTGAAAGTCATATTTTTGTACCATTTTTGGATATTTTTAGGCAGTCTCGCTTTCGATGGCAGACATTCCCTTGGCCACGTTAAGCGGTTTGGGCGACTTAAGTTGCATCAGGCACCCCAACACCCACACACTTTTCTTTCTTCACTCAATCGAATCCAATCCAGTCCATGTCCACCCACCGAATGCGTCACAACATTTTCTGATTTTCTGATTTCTGCAATCCAGAAAAGCCGTCCGACGTTCTACCACAAATGATAAATAAATTAGCCAACTAATTGTGATTTTTGGCAGGTGTTCTGGGAAATGATTTCACCTTTTATGATTAGGGAAGTAATAATGATGATAGAAGTTTAGTAAAATGTCAAATTCTATAAACTATTTGTACTATAAGTAGAAAAAATGAGTAGAAGGATATATCGTTTTGAAGAACCCTCCTCTTGAACACCCGCATATTAGACCAGAGACTGCTATCATTAAGCAAATATTTGTCGACTGACTGATATTTGAAATTGGCCATTGACACATATGTTTGTTTTTGGATTTTTCGGTTGCTTTATTCGAATCACTATTGTTTAGATGCGGGCACTATCAGTGCCGCGTTACAGCTTTAATTAAACCTCATTGACAGTTATCAACCGTGGAATGCCGTGATTGACTGACGCCGCCGACTCGCTGTCATTTCAACACGAGAATCGATTCCGTTTTTGATCTGAGTGCTCTTATAATTATTGACTTCTGTAACTAGATGACGTTTTTGCACAATTTGGTGAAATATTTTGGTTTCCAAGTGGTTGTGACGGGAAGCAAAATATTTGGCCAAACTTTGTAAAGGAAACGTAAAATGATCTGGCCAGAAATTAAGATGATTAAACATTTGAATGGTTTTTTTGTGGCCTTAAGCCGGAGGAGGAGCTGGCGGATCTGGCTCGTCGTCTGGCTCCAATTCCTGCTCTTCTCCGACAGCCTCTTCCTCGACTTCCTCTTGCACCTCCTCGAATATTTCGCCCATGATTATCTCCTCAGCTAATTGATACAACTCCCGAATGTCCTGCAATAATATTATTATGTAAGATTTAAGGAATTATTTTGGTTTTCCCTTGATTTTACCTTGGCATTTCGAAGGGCCACAATTTTTTCATCCTCAAATCTTAACTGGTCGTACTGCTGTTTGGAAATCAAGAGCCCGCGATTGAATTCGTCCTCCATTTCGGCCTCGAGTTCTTCGGCATATTGCTGCTTGGCCAGGGTGAGACTGATGGTGTCCTCGCTGACTATCGTCTCATCGGAGACATCCGTGACATCGTCCAGGTATTTGCGCTGCACAGCCCCCTGGTAATCGTCGTCCTCTATGGAAGGTTCTCTCACTATTTCCGCACTGGTCCGATGGGCATCCTCGATCAGCTCGGTGAGTTCCTGGGTGGTGACTGCCGTCTTAATATCCTTGAGTTTGTCATCCAGTTGATGACGAATACGCAGCTCGGTTTCCCGGAACTTTTGTCTAAAGGATATAGAGGATATATAAAATAAATATATAAAATATAACGTATATAAATACTCACCTGGCTCTGACTATATTCTGTATATCCAGCGGATCCGATGAGAACGGCTGGGAGACGCGCAAGGAACGCTCCTTCATTTTGGCACGCTCCTGTTCCAGGAACTCCTTCAAGTTCTTCTCGCACTCTCGCCAGTCTTCGTTTTCGATGCTGCAAAATATGAAATAAAAAAAGGGCAAGAGTTTTCTTTTCATTAGCCTCCGTTCTGAAACAAACTCGCTAAACATTCAACTCATGCATATTAATGGCGGCCCCGATGAAGCAAACGTTTTAATGACGTGCCAAGGGAACAAAACGCTTCTATCATCATTTTTGCTATACTCTTTCTTGGAATGGGCCATATTAATTACCTGTATAGTTCTAAATATAGGTCATTTTTTACCTAGAATTTTGTGGGTCCCAAAAACCTATCTAAATGATTGTTGTATATTTTTGATAAGTTTATCAAAGTGGCGCTAAAATAATAATCTCAGTTGTAAAAAATAATAAATATACCAAAAATAACAATTTTTGGTCTATATTACTGATATATTTATTATAGTTCTATTTTTAGTTAATTAGAGTGTATATAAAAAATATGATATGATGAATAGGTTAGTTTAGGTCATTCAACCCTACTTAATATTTGTTCAAACTTACGTTTGTTTATATTATTTTGTGAAAACTAAGAGCATCTAGCCTTGTCCTAAACTTTATAAAATTTCCGCAAGGACCCAGATTTTTTTGCTTTCTCCAAGGAAGCCCGTTTAAGCCAGTGGGTTCATCTTTTAACAATACATGCATCTTAGCCGGTTCCCGTGCTTTTTTTTTTAAGGATAAAAGGCTTCCCAGAAGGCGTCGAGCGACAACGTGGAATAATGTATTATTATTGTTGTTTTTGCTGTTGCTTTTCCCACACACCCACACACCCACCGCCCATACCCCCACCGAATGCCACGCCCACTGTTTATTTTTTAATTTGACGGGCATTAAGGAGAAGTTAAAAGCCCCACCGACTTACCGCAGCAGGTCCATGCCCCGTTCGGCATCCTCCGCCCTGTACTGCTCCACCAACAGTTTCTGTTGACGTTGTCGTTCCCGTTTCTTGGCCAAAAGTTCCGCTTCCTTGGCGGCATGTTGCAGCCGCTCCCGCTCCCATTTCACGCCCTGCAGCTTCAGCCGTTCAGCATTCTTTTCGCGAGCCGTTTTTAACTGTAAGGGAGGAGTGGATTAAGTGTTTAGGATATGCCTTGGTTTATTAGGATTTCCCACCTTGGATCGCTCTTTCATTATCTCCAAATTGGCATCTTTGTTGACCATAAATATTGGATCGTCGGCCAGTTCGTCTGGGATCACATCCGACTTGCCTTCGATTATCAGCATTCGTTCACGCTCTACTTCTTTAAGCTTTAAAATAATAATTTTTTATTTAATTATTAAGGATTTCCAAGACTCTTTTGTGTCTAAAAAGTAAATAAAATATTATTCAAGTTACTAAAGCCGCGTACCACTAGTTTTTCTTCTTTATTAACAACCTTTTTAATGACAAGACAAGCTGTTGTCCAAAAATAATTTTGGCAGTATATTAATGTTATTAAAAGCAAAGTACAAAAGCCAAGTGTTGCGGTTCTTTCGAAGCCAACTAAGCTTCTTTTGCGGTTCATATTCTCTTGTCTTTGGATTCAAAAATAAGTAGTTTCATGAAGTTTCAATTTCCCCAACCCTTCAACACCATTTAATATATATTTTATTTATTTTTTTTTCTGCCGCATTGCGCAGCACTCAGAATTGCAATTTGAAGTGTCAGAAAGTTTAGACTATTCAGGACTCCGGGCAACTGCAATTGCATTTAAGGACATATCAGACAGACAGATCTCTAAGTACCCGTATCCGCATTGAAGCACTTTCGACTCTACTCAACTCCTCGCATGTCTCACTGACATAAAATTCAACTTTTTCTTTGCCGGAGAGTCTTGTATTTTGTTTCTGGTCTAATTTTTATTACTTTGACGGCTTGGATTTGCCATTTTCATGCCAGGGGCTCATTGAATTCAATTGTTTGTGCTTTTTTGGGTGGGGAAACCCAAAAAGAACTCCACAAAAAAAAATACAAAAATAAGTAAGTAGGCGGTGTCGGCGTCATTGAAAAACTTTGGGACACTTTCTCGCCATTCCCCGCGAAAAAAAGGAAACTTGAAAAGGGTAAGCCTGGCAGAAAATGAAATCACAGCTAATAAACAAGTGAAAAGTCTCGGGGAGTTTACTTTAATAAAAATAGACTATAAGATACTGCTTAAGAAAGGGTCGCAATAATAATTTTTAAATAAATTGTATTATTCAATTTATTAAACTATAATATATTAGAAATCAAAATTTAACTTCATTCTAAGAATAGTTGCCAAGATTTACTTTTTCCTTAAAATATCAACAAAACATATTTGAAAATTCAAGGACTCAAATTCATATCCCAATTGCTTAAATAAATTTTTTTTATCAATATTCAAATTTGGGGAAACTTTAAGCCTTCCACGGTCAATCCAATCCTCTTTACCTTTCAAAGATTGTTTTTGTACGTGACTCTAAGTTGCGACAAAATTTGTTTAGGACTCTCGTCTTGTATTATCCTTATTTCTCAGACCACAGACCGGCGGGAGGAGCAAACTTTATGAAAATTGAATTACCAGCCAAAACAAATTGGTCACATTTGTGTCTAGAGCGGGGGTTTAATTGGGGTCCTTTTCTTCGTGCTTACCTCTCTGGCTCGGATGCGGGACAGCAGCTGTTTGCGGTAATCCTCGTCGATCCTTTCGCGCAGCTCCTTCATGTAGGCCCGGTCCGTCAGCTTCACTACATTGGTGCCCATCAGACGCTCCAGGCGAGCGCTAATGCGCGGCAAATTAAAACTGAAATTGAAACGGAAAAACACAATGAAATTTCTGCGAAAACAATTCCATTTAGAGCGCAATATTCACAAAAAAAAAACGAGAAGAGCGAGAAGGACGAGTTAATTGTGATGACCCTGGCAAATGTAAGTCAATAATTTTCACGCTTAATTACAGGCTCAACCTTCGGTTTGTCTTTTGTTTAGTTGTAACCCGAACTCTCACCTGTACCACCTGCTCCTGCAACACCTGAGCCACCAGAGCAACCAGAACCGCCAGAGCCGCCCGCCCCCGCACCTAGACGGTGGGCAAATCCCACATGGGTCCGCTGAGGCGTTTTAGCGCTAGTAACTGTTGGTAACGAATGAGGTCGGGCCGCATTTTGGCCCTGTTACTATAGCGCTTTTCACTCTGCGCTGCGTTCGCCAACTGCCGCCAGTATTTTATTTTGGTTGCCAAACACCCGAAACCGACAACACAAGGACAAGGAGTCGTTCTATGACTTGTTTGCCTTTTTTTTTGTATTTTGGTAGCTTTCTTAAATACCATGGGCTAAAGGTATTCCATTAAACAGTTTTAAGAAAAAAGGTAAAAGATATATAGGCGAAAAGAAACTATTTTGTTATTAGAAAGAGATTTCAGAGTGTCTATTTCTATTTTGATCAATAAACCGTTTGTATTAGTTTTCAAAAAATTAGGGCTATCTAAAAATACAAATTATAAATAAATTTATGCATTTCTGTTCCATTGTCCTGCCAAATTCCAGTCATATTTTTCACGTGATATGCACACCAACCGGCAAGAATAACAACAATACGAGTATACCGAAATCCTCACCTCCAACCCACAATTTAGCGTAATTTTAGACATGCAGGTCAAAGTGAAACTGAGTAGTAATGAACCAAAAAAAAATAATAGAACAATATGTTCGTTATATAGAGGGATTACTGTCACAGTTTGTCAGACTTTCATAGACTTTCGCTAGGCTTTTTAGCAAAAAACCAACCACTCACATGGTCTCTGTTTTTGTTCTTTTCTTGTGGTATGTTTCTTGTGTTTTTTTGCGGTATGTGGCATTCTATATGGTAAATAGGTATTTTATTTCTACATGCCATAAAGCAACTTAATGCAGGCAGGTCATGAGACTCTCGTGTACTCAGCCAACAAACATAAACCCATGGTTCTGTATGTCTTCTTTTCCCAACGGGGATTAGTCAGCTCTAGTTAATGATTGTCGTTTAGTTGACAATTAGAGGGCTAGTTTATATGTTAGGGTTGAATAAATTGTTTGTTTGCAATTTTCTTTGTTTTTTTTTCCTTCTGGGTCACAGGTCACAGGCAAGTATCAATCAAAAATCGTTCACTCACGTAACAGCACTCGCATTTAATGGCTGCAAATACAATGTTGACTTTGATGTCTCAACAAAAATCGTCAGCCGCAATAGTTCAAAGTCATCAAAAGTTCAATTCAATCAATTTCCAATCTACGAGAAGGTTTTTCACGTTCCCCCCACCCCCTAAATTTTAGCATTGACATTGATAATGAAATTTCAGGACATCAATGGGTGTTGTCGACGTATCAATAACTCTCGTATCATGTCACATGTTTGCCTCGAATCCGTCGTCTCGATACGAACCACATGCATAAATTACGTATACGCCCTGTCGGATGGCGGGGGCAATCCGAAGAAGGCAATCTGTCATGTCTGCGGGGGTGCTATGCCTAGAAAAACCCCTTTCGATTTATGACCCCTTCGCTGTAAACAGACCCCAAAGCTCCAAGCTCACCTTTAACCCCTTTTCGACACAGTAACGGAAGTATCCTTTTCCCATTCTTGTGGGCGCTGTAGTAGTTCACATCTTTTTATTGCAATTTCCGCGAAACTTTCCGACTGCAACTCCCGTGACATTTGCAACACTCGCATCCGATTCTGTCACGAGGGTCCAGGTGGGCCCTGATTTACGACTTTTGACAACGCCCCCTCCTGGAGTTTTTGTCCCATGTCCATGGTGGGAGAGTGCGTGGTTGGATGTGGGTTAATAGGGCTCTAAAAGCCTTTTGATAGATACAGATATTCCTATTGAAAATGCATACGTTTTCTCAGCTGCTAGGGTAATTTTCCACACAGATTCCACACTTTTCCCATCTACATCGCACAAAGCTCAACGTGTCCGAGAGGAAAAAGTCTCATTGATTACATTTATGACTTAATTAGCGGCTCTCGCATGACATTTTCCATGGCGATGGCAACCATATTAGTTTACAGCCTTGCCTTTGGCTAATTGAAGGCGAACTATGAGGCTCGAACTCGCGGGAGGCGTGTCACAGGCACTTTCATCGGGCACTCGGCCCGTTAGCCGCCTCCAACTTGCAGCACTAATTAATGCCTGCGACGTGCATAAATTTTCCGAAGAGCTGACATTTATGCCCTTTGCCGTTCGCCATTTTGCCATTAAAATTGATAATTGCACCACGTAGCAAAGAGGCAATAAATATTGTGGCAATGCGAATGCACTAACAGAATATTGAAATCATATTCCCAGCATCTTTATTTCTATTTCTTTGGATGGATAAAGTTTAATAAATATGGTAAAATTTAACACGTTAATAATTTAAATTAAATCTCCAATAAATATTACCTCTCGTCTGGCTCTAAAGTGCACTGGACAAAATCAATGAGGAAATCCTCCTCCACACTGATCTCCATTATGGGTAGTGTTTTTCTGTTCCGCTTCTTTTTCGACATGATATATATAAATAATATTATTTGGAGGCGCGGCAGGTGTTCACTTTAGTTCCTCATTTTCGCACCGATTCGAGCGGGAACGCAACCTGCGGAACTTTCACCCGACAAAGGCGACCGGCGAATGTGGCGCCCTTTTCCACAATTCCTCGGGACTCCTTGAATATCCTCATGTGTTTCTTGTTGTTGACACACCCACCACACACACGTGTGTGAATGGCGTTGAGTGGCACGTGGGGTAAAAAGTAAACCAGCCAGGACCTCACATTTTCATTTTGACTTTCACTTTTTTTCTTTCTTCATGTTCCCTAAGCGTTTCAGCCCGAATCGGTATTCGACTTTGAATCGGATTTCTGGTTCCGATTCCGATTCCCTTTCCAGGACCCCTCGACTTTGATACGATTCTGAATTCCCATCGCATGTTAAAGCGTTTAATGCCGGGCGAAATGACATGACACCAATGTCAATATTACGCCCAAGTGTACGGCGTAGTGTGTCAACAAGTTTCCAACATGAAGTTGCCGACTCCGGAAGGGGATGGGCTATGTTAACCATTTAAGGGGCTTTTATTTGTTGATTTTATAGATTAAGTTTAGGGCTTATTGTTAAACTTAAATAGTTATAAAAGTTCACTAAGATTTTGTTTAAAGGAGGTTTTGTATTTCTCCCTCATGTTCCTCAGTCAATGCTTCATAAACTTTCTATCGTCCTAAAGGAATTCTGAAAGTCATCTTCAAGTAACACCTTCTATATTCTCTCTTTCTAAATTATATAAATGATTAATAAAAGTATATAAATCCAAAATTAAAGAAAAACACGTATTACCAAAATCACTAATCACAATTTTAGTTTGAATTAATTTTTCCCAGTGCATTTGAATCGAATAAAGTTTGGAAAACTTTGCGTTCTAAAGGTGACAACTCCATTTGTCTATTTGAATATAGAAATGGAAAATAATTTTGGCTCTAGCCCTGTCCATATTTCACTTACTGGCTTTCCCCCCTTTGCCCTTGTTTATGGCCAACAACTGTCGGTGTTTATTGCACCGTTAGATCTCATTTTAGCCCTCTTCCTTTGTTTTTTTCCAGCACGAAGCCATTGCCTGAAAGTTCTCTCCAAGAGAAAGGCACACTATATCTGTGCCAGGAGGAAGGGTTCCCACAAAGTGGGCGGGTGGCCTTTCTTGGGTGGTGGGAGGAGTCTCACATTACCGTGAAACCAGATAACAATTTCGCTTTATGGCCACGTTTCATGCCAACAAGACATATAATAATTTCCTCTAATCGACTAGGAGCGCGGAAATTGAGCAAACACTTGCATCGAGTTGGAGTTGCTGGAGTTTGATGGTTCGGCGACTGCCGGTCTCGACATTTACAAGTTTTGACTTTGACATTCCATGGACATTGAGTGCACTTCGACCCACTCTGCACGTGCGGAAAATAGTACTCCAATTTAAAATTTAAAAAAACTCGTAATGTAATGTAGGTTTTTGGTGTATTGAGTTGGAACGTTATCTTGATTTTTCTGAATATACATAAGGCAGATTACCTCAAACGATTGGTAATTTGATTCTCCACCACATTATGATGCAGAAATCCAAAAGCCCCTTGTCAAATGCTGGTTTTTCATATATGGCCCCAAGCCATGGCTATATCTTTGCCAATTTGCATCCGATTCTTGAGCGGAATGTCTCAAAAGATTTGTATTTTGATTCTCCACCAATCTGCATTAAAATCCCAGAAGAAAATTTTCCATCGATATTTTTCCTATTTTTCTGATGGAGCCCCTTGTAAATGCTGGTTTTTCATATATGGCCCCGAGCCATGCCTATATCTTTGCCGATTTGCATGCGATTCTTAAGCGGAATACCTCAAATGATTTGTATTTCGATTCACCACCAATCTGCATAAAAATCCAAAAACTTAATTTTCGATCGATATTTTTCACATTTTTCTGATGGAGCCCCTTGTAAATGCTGGTTTTTCATATATGGCCCAAAGCCATGGCTATATCTTTGCCAATTTGCATCCGATCAAAAGATTTGTATTTCGATTCTCCACCAATCTGCACTAAAATCCAGGTACAACATTTTCAGTCGATATTTTCCCCATTTTTATGATGGAGCCCCTTGTAAAGTGTGTGTTTTTCGTATGTGGCTCCGAGGCAAGGCTATATATTTGTCAGTTTGCATTCGATGCTTATTCGTATATATTTTTTTGGTATTGAACTAATCTGCATCAAAGTCCAAAAACGAAATTCCCGTTCCATATTTATTTTTTGCCCCCATGCCGTATACGTAATTTTTTACATGATTGGTGTATGGCTTTCATGCACGTATGTGTAACCTTTTTAGCGAAGTAAAAAACAATTTTAAAGTTGACTTATTTCCAATGGCCAAAGTCTCAAGTATTTGTGGGCCCATCAGCGTCACGATGGTGGCGTCATTTGATTTCCGGTCCGCCCACTTTCCCCAATCTCCTGCTTCGCCAACTTTAATTGCAACGTCTTCCGGCATCGCGATATGTGCTTTCAAAAGACCGTTTTGGCAGAGTTTCTATTGCCTCCTACGAATTTCTATCTGGATTTTTTTTAACAGGATTTACCTTCTTGCGAATAATAATTCCTTGCGGGGTAAAAATGTGTTTTTTTTTCATCGTATTAATTTCATTATCACTTTGTTAAGTACCCGTTTTTCCATTTTTTTTGGTTTAAGTTTATGTCGTTAATAGTTAAAATAAAAGCCAATTTCCTTTTGTGTCCCCAGAACGAAAGACAATTATTCTGTTTGGTTTGTGTCTTGACTAGTTGTTCACCTCACAGGCAATGGTTTGAGATTTTGCTAATTGTTTGTGCAGCTTTTCACCATTAGTTACACTTAAAAAATGTTTTTAAGAAAGAGAGTTAAAAATAGAGTTTAAGGAAATTGCTAATTTTATATTTATAAAATATTACTAATTTTAAAGTATATCTATAATCCTTAGCTTACGTGCACTTGACCAGATCCTGCAGATCCTCCAGCGATAGAGCGTACTCCGGGTCCAACGGGACGCCATTGCGGCCACGGGGCCGACTGCTAAGCTTTCGTCGATTTCCGGAAGAAGTTTTTCCGGAACTTTTTACGCCAAATGGAACACTATCACTTTGGAAACTACTCAGAGGACGCGGCTCCTCGGCGACGATTAGAGGAGCAGTGGAGGTGCGATCCTCCGGATATTTGACCACAGAAGAGGTGGCACCCCCACCGGTCAGTTCTTCGGCCTTGGCCTTCTCCGAGAAACTATCTCGCCGCCAGGAGGGGGTGAGGGTGCGTATCACGTTCTGGGTGTCCGAGAAGCCCTCGTAGTTGTAGCGCTTCCGGAGACTGAGACCCGATAGATACTCCAATGTCTGCCAGACATTCATTTTGTTCGCACTGTATGACGGCTCCTCGTCGACTGACCAGCAAGCGTTGCGTGCGATCCGCTGGGCCAGGAGCATCGTCACGGTGGCACATCGCTTGCCCGGCGGCGGCGGAGCCCACTCCCGCGCTTCGGATTGTGCAACAGTGCCGCTGCCAACGCCCACAACACCGATACCGACCGTAGCCCCGGCGGCAACATCAATCTTAACAGCTGTGAGTGACATATGCGGAACAGTTTGTTTTGGGTTCCAAAAATTGAAATGTAATTAAGTTTCCGACTCCTACTACTCTATGGATTCGCGTTTAAAAAACTTTGTCCTCATACTGCCTGCGATGCCGCCAGCAACTGAACTTTATATGATGGCAGCACCACGGCTATCCATCCGTATTCCTATCGGTATACCGTATCGGTGTACTTTCCTCCGTGCACTTTCCCTACTCGTTGCGTGGCAGCCACGCGTTCGTACTGTTCTGTTTATTGTTTCCATTTTTGCGCCATTAAAAATAATATCATTCTGATTGAGTGACGCGCCGCTTAAGTACTTTCCTCCATTGTTGTCCTCGCACTGACACCGATTTTCCGCTTTTCCCTAGTTCTTTTCCTCTCCCCACCACCAAACTCGCTGATTTCCCTTTTTATTGAACACGCAAAGTGTCGGCATTATTGCATCGGTATACGTATACTATATGCTATAGTATCTCATGCCCCAAACCCAAATGGCTTTTTTCATTACCCCGTTCGGTTATTGTTTTGGCTGCCATGCTCGCCGCCACCTCGCACATTGTGGATACGCAGCTCAGAAAGTTGAGTTATGACAGTGCTAATGGAAAGTCGACTTTCTATAGTCCTATAGGCTTCCACCACGAAGGACCCTTTCCACATGAGAAACATTAGCCTCATTTCGAGGGTAGCGAGTCATGGTTTTAAAAGCTTTAAGTTTCATAGAAAGATATATATTTTATTAAGATATGTTTATTAAATGTTATTTAGCTATCTATTGCTTTATAAATATATATTAAAACAATTAAAATATAAATTAAGAATTAAAATATATACCTATTATTTATGGAACTTTATTAAGAATCTTTATTGAGAAAAGATCCTTTATACCTTATTTAAAACTAACACGTTTATTATACATATTTATATTTAAAAAAAAATACATAATTTAATCTTGAACAAAAATCATATTTAAAACCAAGTAACAAAACTAGTAAAATAAGTTCCAGCTACCCTGGATTTTCGTCAAGTATCTTAACCTTGACAGCCGACAAATCCTGACTTAACCGCCCCCAAAAAGGCCGTCCCTGAAACCTGAGAAGCTTTTCGGCGACCCAGTGAGGAGAATAACCAGCCAATTTCCCTTTTCCATCACTCGAGTTCCCCAATTACTTGGTAAAGTTCCGCCGACATCTGATGGCTGCACTTGCTCCCCCACATCCCACCCATATCCTGGGTGTTCATTTGCATTCGCGGATTCGAAGTTCGAACCATCTATCAAAGGCTTCGTTAGCATCGCGTGACTGAACCAGGCCCGGAAATTAACACCACCCACTCAACTTTTTTGGCCAAAACCACTCTACTAAGACCCGCCCCATCCGGGGCAGAGGGAGGTCTTCGACTTGAGGATGAGAGTAGGACTATATATCTATCATCTTATCAGACGATGTGATGCAATTGAACGTGAGTATTTCCCGTCGCGGATTTAATTGCCATGGAAGTATTTCTGGGAGTGGCAGGGGCCATACTTTATGAGTACGCCTGACAATTTGATGGATGCAATAAAATATTATGGCCACAACTATGGCAAAGAATCTTAATTGAATGGCAGCACCAGCGGCTGCACCGGCGCCATTCGGTGTCAGAGCCACTGAACCACCAAAAATACTGAGAAAAAAATGATCATTTTCAATTAGATTTCATTGAAGAAATGAGAAGTTTCTTGACTACATGGTGCCCGGTACTTCTTTAATTTGATCTTTATTTTCTGTGCCAGGTACTACTGCCAGGTATGATTTTTTCTCTCTGTGCAGCCATAATCCCAAGGAAAAACACTTGACAACAATCGGAGTTGGCACACGTGTGGCATTGCCCCCCCTGAACCTTCGGAACTCTCAAATGTTGCGAAGTCTTTTGGAATTCTTGGAAAATGTTCAGTACTCACGCAACAATGACATCGGGATCCTCCCACCATTTTTTATTCGAAGGCTGAAGCAAGAGGCTTACTTGGCGCCAATGGTTTTTGTGAACCACCTATTCGAAAAGTTTTAAATAAAAAATTTTGCATTTTGGGAGATAAAAAGACTCACCTTGTACTTCTTGGGATCGTAGGCATTGTGATCCTTCTCCGTAAAAACTAGACGAGCCATTGTATTGCCTCACAGGATAATCTTATTTTTTTAAATCCCCCGAAAAATGTGTACTTGTAGGAAATATATAAATAAAGTATTTCTGTTTTGGAGGCAAGAGAACTTAATTGCTTTTCGTGTAGAGTGACTGAAGATTTGGTTTTGACAACTTTTCCAAATGTTTCTACGAAGATACTATAACCATTTCCTTGTTTGATTGTTTTTGTTTTACTGTAAAGCTGGTTTTTAAAATATTTTATCGATTAAGAGATAAGGTTAAATAATAGTTACACTTGCTTATAGTATTTAAATATTCCTCCGATAGAAAACGAAAGTGGTTTGTTTTACGTAATGGACAGTCTAGATTTCTAATGTAGGTGAAGTAGAATACACTAGAGAATAAATAGAGTAATTTTTAAAGATATTTAAGGTCATTCAAAAAATGTTTATTTTTATTTTCAAATTTAACTTAACACTTTATGAATTAAAAAATACAAATATTTCAGTAGCATGTATTTTTTATCTCTAACCTCATTCAAGAACTTTAACTTATAACTTTCTGCAGATCTTTGTCAACAAACCTATCATATTTTATTAAAATATTTAACAAGTTTTTTTGATGATAGTTTATATAATTTGTTCACACTTTTTTCTATGTAATATACTTATAAAACCCACTTTAGACTAGCGTTAGATATGCAAATTAAAAAGCCAGAGACCGAAATGGTTCAGTCTGCTAAGAATTAATCTCAGGGCGAGCTTATTGGAGTGGATTTAATTACATTCAGATGATGAAATTTTAATGGACAGCCAGTGGTGCTGGCGCGGAATAGTATTCTATGTAGTGTGGGTATGCCGGCTTGTAATTTGCCTATCCATTGTTGTTAGGGGCCCCCAAGATATACAATATATTGTATTATTATATAGAATTCGAGTTATGGAGCAAGTTGGTATATTGATTGTGACCGCTTGAATGGATTGGCCGAATCCAATGCGAACTGTCTTGTTGGCTGGGTCTTGTCAACCCAGTGTGGCTAATTGTTGCGCACTTGAATTCTTGTCAATGATCTGGGAAGGTCAAGGGGTTGGGGTTCGGGTTGTGGTATTGATACTGGCCGGTGGTTACTATGTCTGTTTGTTCTCTGGTCCAGTTTCCGCATTTGTCCAGCAAACATATACATATCTCACCTAGTCTATCCGCCGACTGGCCTTATATGCTAAATGGAATTATGAATCTCGGAAACCAATCGATCTGGATCGAAACGGAGCTATAAAAGCTCTATGGTCGCTGGCAGATGTCAGTTAGTTACGTTTCAATCGTTGCTGAGATCACAGAAGCCAACATGAAGGTGAGAAGGCAACAATATCGGATAGAGTGTGTATTCTAGAGGCCCTTGGATTTTTAAAACTTATTCCCGGGAGTTTCTATGTTTTGACATAAAGTATCAAAGAAGATCCTGTGAAGAGATCAAAAATTATTCTTGAAAACAACATAATATTCTAATACAGTGATTCTTATAATAAAAATATGTGACTCTATTTTTAACTTTAATAGTTAAGTCGTTGAATAGTCCAGTTTACTAGCCATAAAATATTGAAAAAACTAATAATCTTTTAAACTTTGTCCCCCCACAGTTCGCCGTTGTCGTAGTCCTGTTCGCTTTGGCCTGGGGAGTCAACTGCTCGGTGGTGCCCCTGCTGACCGCTGCCCATGGTGGTGTAGTGATTGGTGCCCCCGCCGTTGCTGGTTCCGTCGCCATCCAGGCCTCCGCCGTGCCCGCTGCCGTGCCGCTGGCCATCGCCCCCCAGGGACCCGTGCTCATCCAGTCCGGCCCGGCTGTGGTTGCCGCCCACGCTCCCGCCGTAGTGGCTGCCCATGCTGCTCCCGTTGTCCTGGCTCCCCCTGCCCCCGCCGTGGTTGCCGTCGCTGCTCCGGAGGCCAGCTATGTGGCCAAGACCCGTGGTGCCGTCCATGTGGCTCCCCTGCCAGGACACATCCAGTCCGCTGCCTCCGTTAACCTGGAACCCGCACCAGGAACTTTGTAAATTGACCAACCCACGCATATTTCCATGAACATGAATGACCACTGTACTGTACTCGCATCTTTCCTTACTTTTTTTGGTTTTGTTCTTTCACTCCTGAGATCCTCGTTGAGGATCGAGTTTCTACAGCAATCTAAGTCAATCCTATCCAGTTCTAACGCTATCCGCTTTATTTTCTGGTCTATATACATATTTATCCAACCCACTGTTGTCCCCTGGAAATTTGTTTCTTTATAAATAAAACAAAAAAAAAATGTTATTAAAACAAAAAAGGATTACGATTTTTGCTTGGGAATTATGGACAAAGGCTTATCAAAATCAAAATATGTCTTTGTTGGAAACAATAATGGTCCTTAATAGGCTTTTGTTTTAACCCCAAAAGAGTTCTTGGTTTTTTGGAGACCACACCTTTGGGCCAACTCCCACAGCCATTAAGACTCCAACGTCTTAAACGGCTCACAACAATCATGATCGATGCTAGATTACAGATGCCAACAATTAATCAATTCCGGGGCTTTGGCGTTGACTTCGACTTCGGTCCATACATAGGTTGGGGCGTTGACAAACAAAAGCTTTTCCAGAAATACGGCTGCAATGCGGCAGCTGGACAACTTTGTTGCCAACTTGGTAACTTGGCAGCAGCACACGGGCCTTTGAGCCGACCGGCTAACTGGTCTCTGATCTGAAATCGAGAGTCTGACGCGAACTGGAGCAGGGGCGGTTTGCCTTGATCGCCGCACACTCGCACTTGCAATTATTAATAGAAAAAAAAATATAGTGTGTGTGTGTTTGCAAAAAACTGGATATGGCCCCGATGGAGTTAAGTAATGCCCATGCAAAGTAATGCAGTTCAGATCCGCCTTAACGCCCACTTTGGGGGTCTTTGGGGTTGCTAACAGTCGATACTCTATTGTTCCTGATTGCTGTTTTTTACTTCGTTTTTGTCATTAAAATAAAAATATTTGGAATTTTTGCTTGATAAAGGTTGACAAATTATATGAGATTTGGGAAAAAAGATAATAGATTTTATTGGAAGTCTCAGATATTCTGATATTGCTTTTTTGCTTATTAATATTATTGTTAAAGAAAACCATAAACATTTTATGCACTGATTTTAATATTTAATAAAAGAAAAGGGTAATGAGGTTAATATATAATTATTATTGATTCCCAACAGTTAAAATTCTTAGGATAAATTAACCAACTAGTGTAAAAATAGTTCAGACTTAATAGACACACAATTATCCCTGCTTGACTGCTGACTTGATGCCCTAGCCTTTGACTGAAAATGGATTTGACCGAAAAACATGATAAGCAAAAAAATTCCGTGGCTTTCAATAAAAGTGTCAATTGGCGCCGGAAAACCGAGAGAGGGGGGTTTCCAAGGGGCAGGGGTAGGCGTTGCCGGGGGGGCCAGCAAGTGGCAGCTAAACAAACAGCAGCTAAACATTTTGCCGCCGTTGTACCGGTGTCGTGTCGGCAGCCAAGCCCCAAAGCAATTGGCCATAAATCTGGCCAGAGCCCAAGTACCAGAGCTGCAAGCCATATAGCCATTCACTTTTTGTTTTTTATTTTATACGCCGTTAAGACCCACTCGATCCGAATGCGATTCGATTCAAGCCAACCGGTGGCTGCGTTTACGCAAATCCACAACGCATGACGCACCAGCATCTATTTTTTTTTTGTTATTTTTTAGGAGTGGTGCATTGCAAGTTCAAGTTTACGCACTTTGTGGCTTCCTGCTTCAAACGGGTTCAATGCACCTGGCCACAACGCACCTGAAACGCATTGCTGGCTTTGTTTCTGGTCTGTCACGCATGCGCGGAATCCAGTTCAAGTTGGCCCAGTCTTGTTTATTTGGCTTTATTTTGGTCTACGCAACTGGAAGACAAGACAAGACAAGGCTAAGGCTGTTTGGTTTTTAGTTGGTGAATTATATTTTCACAGGAACTGTACTATTTTCTTTTAGTGTAATTGTCATTTAACTAGTAAAGGTTATGGTTTGGAAATTTGGGGTCTAAATATAAACGTGAACTATTATTACCTTTTATGTTAGCTATGTTTAATGATATAATATACAATTAATAGTTATTATATTCAATTATTTTACAAATTAAAATATAAGAGAAATCTACATTGATTAAATATTTTGTATCTCTAGCCAGAAAACTCTATGAAATGTGCAATTTTTATTTCCACAATCTGTTTTTGAAATATAATTCTGTTGAAAAAGCATTGTCTATAGACTTATTTTATTTTTTAAAAATATAAGCATTCTGTATAGAAGTTTATGTTTCAAAAATGTAATTTATATTTTTAATTAGTTTTTTTTTCAAGTGCCATTACATCATTGAATGTTTCTATTTTTGCGTGGTCGATGAGTTATGGAATAAGGTCAGTAGATCAGGAATTGAACAAGCTCTGCAGATTGGAGTGATACATTTTGCAAAACAACTTCAGCTAGAACTAGGTGGGGACTTTTTTGAGACCATTGATTTCCAGTCAAAAAAAAAAAACCAAAAAAAAAGACAAAACAAAAAATACGCTCCATTACAAGTCGAATTTCGTAATGTGGCAACTGGGCGGCTTTCTTATCCGCACCCACAACTGGTGGCTTGGTGGCCTAAATATAGTACGGCCAACAACCTGTGGCCAAAATATTCGCCGGTTGCGAGTGAGCGACAAGTAACTCTCGTGTTGCATGAACGGCGGCGGCAAACAAACTTGTTGCACACACTCGTTCAGATTTTTGTGATTTTTTCCGCTGGCAGGCAGGCACCTGAACTACTGGAGATGGAGGAAGGAATGGAGTCCACTTGGCAATCCAGACATTCCGTGCTCGAGGGTTCAACTCCAAAGACCGCCACTTGCTAACGCTAAAAACACACTAACCAGCCCATATTATGGCCAGAACCCGTTGAATTGGCAACAAAAACTGTTAGTTGTGACAAGCTTGGCCACAAAAGTGGTTAATTATTGCCTCGCCTAATGACCATTAGGAGTCCGCTTAGCATACTAATTGTAATTGGATTAATTACCCCAACAGATCTCGATCGTAGTGCGGGCAGCACTTGACCAATCGATTACGTTACGATTCCAATTGCATCATCATAGCCACAATACTATAGCCAAGCCAATTGGCCAAAAATAAAAAATAAATGCATACAGCCTTTTGGAGGCCGCCCACTCGAAATTCCTTAATAGAGTCCAAGTGTGATTGCCTATGCAAGTTGGCTAAAAAAAAATTCATTTAGTTTGGATTACAATTAAAAAATTGGTAGGAAGTTAGATGGTCGGAACTTTATTGCTCTCTAAGAATTATTATATCCTTGGAGTTACTTAAAATTTTATATTTTTGGCTTCAAAAGAGATTAGCTAAAATGGGATTTTTCATATTTACTTTTTCATTAGTTTGAATATTTCAAAAATTTATTTGTTATAATAACTACTTAGAATTGTATATAATTTTTATTTTTCTTCCTATATCAGTCTTACCTTTTGGAATTTATTTACCTTGTAGAGTATTAAAACCAAATTAAATAATGAGCTGCAAGCCAAAGGTGTTGCTGGTGTGGGTGGGTGGAAATGGGCCGCTTGTTACCAAATGTTGGCAACCAAATTCGCAGTTAACCAAACGACCGAGAGCCCACCACACTCGTGGCAAGACCCCTCCTTCTATGAGTTCCAACTTACAACAATCGGCAGCCGCCCCAAATTGAATTCAAGCGTGGCTAACATTGATTTCCACCAAGTTTTTTCCCCTCTTTCAGACGGGTTACTATGTACCTCTACCTCCCTTTAGTCCACATAATTAGTTTTCATTCTTTTTATGCGATTTTAATACGGAATCAACATCCATCTGGCCAAAAGTGGGCGTTGTCTGTGGGGCGAGTGTGATAAGGAGCTGGATTTTATGGTGCGCCACGGCGGCCTCAGCATGATGCAATCGGGCGGTGGTATTGCAACAAAGGCAGGTTGGTTTTGTTATTAAAATGCCATTAAAATTGGGCCAAACGTTAAATTTGAAATACAGTGGGGCAAATGAAAGACTGGATATTAAAATTCTATAAACTAATCAAAGTTTGTGTTGCATTTTCGAGTCGGAAATCTTAGTAAATTAGAGTATCATTCTTACTGATTATATAGAAGAGTACTCTCAATCTCTACTTTTTTTCTGAAAAATTATCTCATAAGCTTCACTGTAATTTTTGGGTAAGTCAACTATAGCCACCATTGTTTGGCTATAGGAATTGTGCAACTGCCACCGTGTCAATCCGATTTATGCCACTTGACCGGACCACCCGCCCGTGGTGTCCACTGTCCCAGTCGTTTAGGAGAATAACGCTTTGCCGCTTGGACGCCTGCGCTTGAGGAATCGCGAGGTTTCTGGCCAAGATCAATGCCAGTTTGCCCTGAGCCGAGTGCGCTGCTCATTTCGAACCAATGGTTCTACGGAATTCCAAGGCGGGGCTGTAAATAAATGGCCGGAGTGGGAGTTGTAATGCTGAACTGTGCACCGCTTTATTGAGTTGGTATGGTTATAATGGTGCAGCAGTACCACCTGGTCACTGAAAATATATGTATGTATGCAAATATTAGCATACAGAAACGCAAAAATAAGGAAAACAGAGTCGCGACCAGTCTTTAGACCTTGTAGCCGACAAAATGACGGCGTCCGATGACCTCGCCCATGTAGAACCAGGTGATCACCTCGACGGTGACCAGGATATTAAGCCAGGCATCCCTAACCTTAACCTGACCGAGGCCCAACTTTTGGGCCTTTCCTTTAGCGTTCTTGACGTTTTTGGCCTCCTTGGCGGTGGCCTCGGCGGTTTTCTTCAGCGTCTTGAAATCACCGGGCATCGGTGGAGTTAGCTCCACTTTGGCATACTTCAAGAATTCCTCAAACTTGGGACGACCAGCCACAATGAGTTCTTAACGAGTTTCACCTATTATTTTCATATTTTGTTTTGTTTAGAGTTACTTACGGTTGACCAGCACTTTGGCCTTTGCTACCAATTGAGCCATCTTCTAGAGTCAAAAAATAAATCAGTAATAAAAATGTAATTTCGTAGGATTATGTAAATTTTTTCTGGCACACGTGCGTAGAAAGTTGTCAAAATCACAATTGTCAATGTGCAGTGCTTTGAAGTTCCACAAAAGGGCTTCTATAAACTGGACGATTTTCAGAATATTTTAAGTTACTCAACACTAGAATTCAATGGCTTTTATATTGTATAAATATATAAAACTTGTAACGTAAATTCAAAATTTTAGTTTTTATTTTAATGTGTAAAAGCCCACACCATTATACTTAATATGCCAAATGCAGAGCTAGAAAAATTTGCATAATTGCCGACCAGTCGAAAATAACCTGTACCAATTACCCGATTTTTGTGGCGATAAACTGACCGATCATTTGCAAACCGACAAGATAGTTATTACCAGAGCATTCCCGCCCACTTGCCGCGGCAAGACAATGGCTCAAAATAGAATATGAAGAGAAAAAGCGCCAAAAACACGCCCTAAAAAATTGGCCAGCATTGTCTGTGCCTGTCTGACTGGTCATCGTAATAAAAAATCTCAAAAATAATGCAATAATATAGCTAGTATTTCACCATCAACTGGGTGGATTTCTTGGCCATAATGCATATTTTAGGCAGTCGGGTTTGTTAATGAAGCTCTAATAGAACCACCACTGATATTGATTCCGAGGTGAAGGGCTCGTTCTTCAACTGAAAATTGCTCTAGTTTTTTTTGTTTGATTTGTCGCATAGTTGATCTAATTGCCCCAGTTAGACGAGTATGACATTCCATTAAGAGCCGTTACGGCCCTATGCATAATCATATTGGATGTGATTAATGTTTCGTATATGTATATATTTTTCCACAGCTGTCCATTTTAAAATAGACTCAAAGTCTCACACGAATATTCCAGCACATTTGGCCAGTTTGACACTCTGACCCGAGGTCTGAAAAACGTGGCCAACTTTTTGATCTGCAATTGGTCAGGGATTTTAGCCCCAAACATGGAAATGTAGACCAACAATTCGTATTGCTATTTTGCATTTTTATTGTTTGCCAATGCTGACAGCTTTTGATTATATTTATTCTTGGGCGTTGCCCCGATCATTGCCTTCCTATATTTGATGGAGCAACGGGCAGCGAAAACAAGGCAAAAACTGCAAAGGCTAATTGTTTATTTAAAACACTGCGACAAACTAAGGACTTCAAAAAAATATTTAAATAATATCACGACCCTGCTGACGTCAGTAATGTTTTTTTTTGTTAAAAATTAAGAGAAATTATAGAAAAATTGAAAAGATTTGAAGGACTAAGTTTGAAACAAATACAATCGTGTGGTATTATTTCCTTTTTTTAAGGGTTTGCCAATACTTAAAATATATTCAAAACTTAAATCCATTTCCTAAATAGTTTTAACAGTTGACTGGCTTCTTGGCATTTATAACTTAATTATTATACTACTTCTTGATTAATAAACTAAGTAAGACATTGCAAAAGTTAAGTTCTTAACCTGCCTTGGGCTGAAAACAATTGCAGTGTAGGCACGCGACTTTATTTCGCTGAAATTCCTTGCCCCAAGTCACAAAAAAATATAAAAAAAACAATATAATTGCAACAAAGAATTCTGAAAGCTAATGCAGCAACAACTGGGCTCTTTGTGGCATTGCAAATTGAATGCTTTGGGCCACATGCTTATGACTTTTTAAATGTGTTTGTGTTTTATCAATATAATTTGGTGTTTGTGGCAATTTTCAGGCCGATTGATTGAGCGAACCGATTGTGTCGGTTGGATTAGTTGTATGTATTTGTGTTGTACCCTCGGCTTTAAATTCTTGTTTTTACGGTTGAACGTGGCTAAAATGGATTTTCAAATAATACTTTGTATAGAGTCTAAAGAATACGCTATTGTTGGTCTAGAATTTGTCTATAAAATAGAGTTTAAAATGTTAATTTTTCAGAAATGACAATAGGGTATGATTAATGCTCTTTGCTTATCCCGATATAAAGGGAAAATTTCTTTGTGTATTTATTAGAACGTTGTTGTGCTTATTTTCATCATAAAGAAGCTTTACTGTGGTAATTTGCGCAACCATTGACGCCTGCCGCCCCTTTTCCGACAGCAAGGAAGAGAGTGGGGGTGCGGTGGGTAGGGTGGGTGGCAGACTGCAGCCGGGTGCAATGGGGGGAGAAGGGGCAAGGCACCACCCAAGGCAGAGATCTTCAAGCAGCTGGTCAGTGAAAGGCCAAAACCCGGAGCGAATCTAACAGTACTCCAATTCTGCTCAAGACTTGGGCGTCGGCGTCTCTACAGCAGAGCCCTCTCTTTCTATGCAATTCTCCTCTCTTAGCAATTTTTTTGTTTTTTTTGTGATATATTTTCTCGACTTGGGGGCAGGTTTCGGTTTCGTTTTCGGTTTTGAATTGGAAAAGCAAGCAAAGTCCGTGCCAAGCTTTTCGTATATAAGTTGCCACAATTTGGTAGTCGAAATCAGAATCAACTCGTTCGCTGAGTATTCAACAACCACTCTTCCTTCAACCTCACTTCAAAACCCACCCCAAAACAACCAACATGAAGGTAAGGATAATCGAAGGATATAGGCGAGAAAACACAACCTGCCAAACATTTTGGAATTTATTCTAAAAATTTAAAAAAATGGCAGCAAAGCAAAACACAAAGTTTACTAAAAAAAAACTCAAGATTCAGTCCAAAGGATCAGTGATTCAAAAACATACCTTAAATATTTGTAACGAAAATCATCCTTTTCCAGTTCGCCGCTGCCGTAGTCATGTTCGTGTGCGCCCTGGTCGGTGCTCAGGCCTCGTGGAATGTGGCCCAGATTGCCCCGGGTGTGTCCTATGTGAACTCCGTGGCCCATGGACCCGGTCTGTGGGGTGGTGCCTGGAACGGAGCCTGGAACGGTGCCTGGAATGGCGCCTGGAACGCACCTGCCGCCGTCGCCGTTCATGCCAGCGCTGCTCCCTGGGGTCTGACCGCTCCCGGATGGCACGGTGCTGCCATTCCCGGAATTGCCCTGGCTCAGGGTCCCGGACTGGCTGCTGCTCCTCTGGCTGGCAAGCTGCTCGGACACGAGGGTGTCTATGTGGCCAAGACCCGTGGTGCCATCCACACCGCTCCCCTCGCCGGACACATCAACTCTGCCACTTCCGTGAACGTGGCCCCTGCTCCCGGAACCCTGTAAGTTGGACGACAACCACCACCCACAGATGCCAAATGGAGCGGCTGGATGGCAGGATAACCACTGATCTCCAACTGCTTCAGCGACTTAGCCACGACTCCAACCGGATTAATCCCCATCTCTCTGTACACTTATTGTTAAGCACACCGCTCTTAGTCCCCCTGATACGAACACGATCCTGATCTTGGATCTGGATATATACTACTTATATATATATTCGATTCAACGCACTCAGCAATATAAGTCCAACAGCAATTACAACAACTACAACAAACCAACAAACGACAGCATGTTAATTTTATTTTTTGAGAACTATTCTTCAAATGCTTCCCACCTTCTATCCACCCAAACTGTATCTCTCTCTCTCCTATTCTATCACTATGACTGTAACTTTCTGTATCTATCACTTTCTGGCATATCCCTAGCTCTCTGGGCGATATGTCCTGACAACCTGTAAATACCCCATTGTACTCTAGTAATCTGCAACAATGTAAAGATTGACGAAAGCGTTATAAATAAACTCAAACAGCGTTTTTTATACGAATAATATTTGGTATTTTATTGGAAATGTTTGAGGGAAATATTAGGTTGGCTGTAACATGGTCTTAAATATTAAAAATATTTAAATCTAACAAAAAAACAATACTTATCTTAAAAGTTAGTCCAAATAGCTTTAAAATTAAATAGAACACTTTACATTTTCTTAGAAAATGTTTGTAGTTTCAGAATTCAGGAAGTCCTTATCGTATGAAACTTACTCAGATATAAACAATTTCATCCTTGAAAATTAATAAAGCTTAAATGTCTGTAGTTCATTAAGAAACTTCCAGAAATCCGAGTTCTTTCCAAGACAAAGCACGTAATCGCAACTAGATCGGAATCTAATTAAATCCAAACTAAATCATAAAAACCTATATTAGATAATTATAACCTTGGGTCATTGTTGCACCTGTTCGACCTTGAAGTGCCGACAAATTGTACAATTGATTCCATATCTGCCAAGAATTGTCTTTGTCTTTCGATTTGAGGTGCTTATTTTAAGTGTGTGTCTTTATTATTATAGTACCAGTGTAGTGGCAGTCCTAATTTGTTTGGCGATATTAAAACACCGCTGAACGGTAGTCAAGTTGGGGGCCAATGGTCATTAGATCGAGTTAATTGGAGCGAACTCATAACGTCTGGGTGTTTGATCGTGCCACGTATTGGGAGCACAGGGCGTATGCTTAATTATGCAAACGCTTAGCGCTAATTACAGATCGCACAGAGACCAAGTTTCGGTTTTAGTCTCAGCATTCACAGTACCAGTCACTCAGTCAGCACCTGTGCTTCAGGTACAACTAAATAATTGCCATATTGAGTAAATTATAGTAGCCGCTAATTACAGATTATCATCGCATCGCAGGAATTCAACTTGAACTTATTCTATTCAATATTCTCTTTTTTTTTGGTCAGATTTAAGATAATTTTGACACCCACACATTGCAATGAAAACCAGTTGCTTAACATATATTTTTGGTCCCGGCTTTTTTCGGCATAATTGAATTGTCTTTGCTGGGCTGCATTTCCACTAAAGTTGGCTTAATTGCTGCACCTAATGGTTTTGCCACAGATTTATGTGGGCTGCTCCAGACCAAATGACACCCACACTTCCGATCCATTTTAGCCAGGTGAACGTTGTGCAATTTCTGTCAATTGCTGAAAACCATTAGGTAATTGATGGGGAAAAATCATTAAGGAAATAAGTTAGTAACATGGATAAAGATGGTATTCTTACACATTAAAATAATAGAGTTTTCATTTACTTAGGATCATGTTTCTAGTGTAAATAAATAATAAATTTATTGCATATTCACTTTCCAATAAATATATATTATTAGAACACAATTTAGTGGGCGGTTCAATGCATGGCATTAACCCTTAAGACACATAAATCAGTTATTAGCCGGCCTTATACAGGATACCGATCGCTCCATAATTGGATTCGTGTTATAAATCATACTGAAATGCTAATCGGGCACAAACAACAATTAAGTAATTAAAGTGGCAGTGTGATGGAGTGAAAATCAACTTACCGGAACTGCAGCTTAAAAGTGGGTTGGGCCACTCACTCAGATAGTTGGACCCACATGGTGGGTTACATGGTTACAGCGATGGAAACCACACTCACCGATAATGCATTTTTTCAAGGGGCGGTGCAAGTTCATAAGTGTCGAGGGTCTATTTTAACAGAGCTAGTTCAGAGAGGTGGTACTTTTAACTAATTATAATTAGTTTTTTTGTTAGTTCTTATAATTAATTATTTTATTGTAATACAGTTTCTGCTCAAATTTCATCAAGAATTTCCCAAAAAATTAATTTGTTTAGAGATCTAAAATACAAATATTTATTAAGAATTTAAAGCATTGTAGTCCAAATGTTTTAATTACGGATTTTTTATTTAGTTTCCAATTAGTATAAAGGTTATAGTTTTTATGGGAAATTTTTTAAATGGCTTAATTAAATACTACTGCATATAAATAATCATATTTTTTTTTAACCCATTTTATTTATTATTTATTAATAGGCGATTAAAACTATTCAACTAGAACTAGTTCCTTAAACCAACTGCTGTACTTGGGAATTTTTTCGCAGTCAAGGCATTTGGCGTCAAAGCCGTGAGATTTTACTACCGATAGATCAATACAACCCGATCCGATCCGATCCGATCCGCTCCGATCCGACCTGAATCAGCGCCGAGGCATGTCATTAACGCTGATCATATGCATGCGGAGCAGTGTCAATGGTGTCCCCCGTGTCATGGTGTGTGAACTCTCACTTTCATGAACCCTCCAACATGTCTGGGCTTTTTGTAGTTTTTGTTCTGCCACTGATGTGGTCAGCGTGTGGGGTATATAACTGGCCGACAATGCGGCTAACAAATCAGTTCAGAACAAGAGTTCACCAAGAGCACCAAACCAAACAACCAGCAACATGAAAGTGAGTCCTCACAAAAAATATAAGGATTACTTTTGTGATCCTTAAGCTACTGGATTAAAATAATAAGTGTTGGAAAGAAATCCTTTTAAAAGTTTTGAAAATCCCTGAAAAAAAATCATAAACAAGAAATCTTAACATGAAAGGATTCTAAGTGAAAGCTCTAAAAAAAAACACCCAAATTTTTATTAAGTACAATTTTAAATAATATCTCTTACATTTTCAGTTCGCCATCGCCGTTGTCTTCACTCTGGCCCTCGCCATGGGCGTCCAGTCGTCGGTGATCCCCCTGCTGTCCCAGGTGGCTGGTCATGGTCTCTCCTACACCGCCGTCTCTGGACCCGCTGTGGTGGCCGCTCCCTGGGCCGCTCCGGCCGCCCACTGGCCCGCCGCCGTGACCGTCGGTGCCTGGCCCCCAGCAGCCATCCATGCCCCTGCCGCCGTTGCCGTTCATGCTGCCGCTCCCGCCGTTGTGGCCGCTGCTCCCGCTCTGGCTGTGGCTCCGGTTGCCCATGAGGGAGTCTACACCGCCCAGACCCGTGGCGCCGTGCACACCGCTCCTCTGGCCGGACACATCCAGTCCGTGGCCTCCATCAATGCTGCCCCCGCTCCCGGAACCCTGTAAATGGATTAGTTTCGAAAGAAATTGAAACCCTTTGCTGATTGGACCCACGCCTCTGCCTTGGAAACTGCCATTTGAAAGGGGGATCACTTCACTCCCTTCAATTTGTTTGTAAATACTTGTACATATATTTTCATATATATAGACAGGGTACTCGCACCTAGCACCTGAACAGGAACATCCAAAAAACAGATCCATCCAAATTCCCTTTCGAATCCTAGCACTCTGCCACTGCCTCCCTAGTGGCTGTCCCTATCTCTCGCTTAACTATTTATTTAGCATACATTTTCCAAGCATTTCTGTGAAAAATACACTGAAAACTTTCCTTTATAAATGGAATGTTGAAAGCATTCTGTAGAGAAATGTTGAAGTTTGTTGCAAAATAAAGAAAATGTAACTAAAGCTATAAGGTTTTGGAATTTTTTTGGGGGAAGTGTAATGTATCTTTTTAATCTATAGACTGACTAAAATACTATTAGCTATGAATGCTTCCATAGCATTCCTATATTTAACATTAAACAAGTTATATAAGATCTGATCATTTTCATGTAATACATGCACATATATTGGACTCTGATCAAATCAAACTTGTCTCTGCTACTAATAGATCAATTTATTGAATAATTGGTTCCACTAAAACAAGTTCAATGCTTACGACCGATGGCCAAAGAAACCCGCTACTGAGTTGGCCATTCCCCAATACCGATTTGTAAACACAGTCCGTTGGCTTTTAAAACTATTATCTCCACACGCCTCCCAATATACGAATGGATACATTTGATTGATTCATTGACTGAAATTGTCACTTCCAACGCTGTTACGGTTACGGCTGCCACTTTCCATAATAATAATCCAAAGTGTCGTTAATTGAATTGAAAGCTGAAATGTCAAGTTCATGCGCATGCGCAAAGTCTCAAGCTGCGTTTTTCTTATTTTTTCTTTATTTGAATGCAAAATGCAGGCCACAAATCAAATCAAATCGAGCCACTCCTTCACACACTTGTTTAGGTTGTGTTTTTCCTGCTACAATTGCGTGATTTTATTTCCAATCCCCTCCCGGATTGATTTTGATTTTTCCCACTTCAGGTTCCAACTGCGGATTACAAAGTTTGCGCTTGTTTTTCATGTTTTCATGTTCCTTTGTTGCCGCATTTGGCTGTTGAATGTGCGTCAGTGTATCAATAACAACAGACCGCCCCAAAGGGCACTGAAAAAAATATATAGAAGCTATGACTATTTTTGAAAAATATTTTAACATAAAATTCAGATCTTAAAAAGGTTCAGTTGAGATATTCTCATAGTCATATACATAATCACATATTTAATTTTTGTCTATTCAATTTTTTTTATTAATTTTATTTTAAGTGCATCATCTTGCCATCGACTGTATTGAACTGACTGCCATGATTTATTGTACGCCGCCGGCCAAGAGTCAAGCGTCAATCGTGTCGACAGTCTCCGTTTCGCCTTACCTGGAGACCAGCTCGAAAATGGCAAGAAATTTCCTACTGGGCTTCGTTTTGGCAATAGCCGGTAATTTTCTAACAAAGAGTAAATCATACGAAAGTCAGCGGGTCAATACGAATTTACAAAGCATTTGTGTCTTTAAAAATAAATACACCAACTTATAGGCTATTATTTAAAGTATTTTTTAATTTAAACAAAAATATAATGAAAAGTATTATTATTTTTTCTATTAAAAATTGGAAAAAAATCTCTTTGGTATATATTTTGAATTTATTTATGAGAATATATATTATTAATCATAAACATTAAATGTGTATGATATATTATATTAAATTTAAAAAATAGAATTAATTAGAATTAAATAGAATATAAATACTAATTCAATTTATTTTTAAATTACTGACTAAATAAAATGAGTAAACCTATCTTTGAATCTTAGTGTTCTTGGAGTCTAGTTCCCACCTGAATTTCTGACTCACTTCACCAGTAGAGCATTTAAAAAGAAACCATTCCTTTTGCCAACTCTCTTTCTCTCTCGGCCTTTCCCATTTCTCCCGAAGAGCAGCAAAAAATGGCTTAAAGCTGCGATAAGAGTCGTCGGCCAAGGCAAAAACAACATTTCGCATTTGGTCTGACATTCGGCGACTATCTGGCTGAGTTTTCACTCTTCACTTTTCAGTCGTTGGCTGGCAGACGACCGACAAAGAGCGTCGCCGTCACCGTCGTCGCACACTATAGACCGATTCGGATTCGGATCGAAATTCGGACTGTCGTTAGCACTCGTGTAGTGCAAATTTTAGTGCAGGAGTTTGGTGCGTGATTTGCGAAAAGTGTCGCCGGGGCTATATAGAAAAGTGCATTGTCCGCAGGTGCAGGCATGTTTTAGATGCAAGTGATTGGCAACGGATGATAAGCAAATGCATCGAGTATGAACGGCGCCAGTGTGATTATCTATATCTTGTATATGTGCATTTTTGTTTGCTATAAGAAGTAAAGGGTGGAGCTGGCAGGCGTGTGTAGGAACTGCCCACGGATTTGGTCAACACTTGAGACGCCAACCATTTGCGTCTCTGGCTGGCAAACAAATAATATGTATTTAAGCAGGCACTGAAAATTATTTAAATACAGTTTTATATAATTAATATATTTAAATTAAATATATATATTTTTTTTTTACCATAAAACATTGAAAGCAATTAAAGATTATTTTTAAAAATATGTAACTTTCTTCCACCACACATCACACTTTTCTCTCAGCGTATACTTTAAATATAGTGTGTGTGCTTTCTTCTTGGCCATTTCAAAGCAATTTTTTTGTGGCTTGCAAATTTATTGCGCACACTTGAATGTTTGTTTGTAAACATTTCGATTCGGCTAATTGGACACGTTCATCGCATTCGGTGCACTCGCTAATTTACTCATAAACGGAGCCACACCAGACCGGCGACGTCATCGGCATGAGGCCGAAAAACGCGTAAACCAAATGGAAAAGCTGAAATGTCCAAATTCCGAAGGCTGAAGCAAATAAAGTTGGACATTACACAATGCTGACGAATCAAAACAAAAAGCAGCTGATTTTTCGCGCTCCCGTTTACAATGTCACCCTTTTCTCACACCCCCTTTTTTTATCGCATTTACTTGTTGAAATACTTTCGGCAAAGAGAGAATCACTGCCTGATTGGCTCTCTTTCGGCATACGCTGCGTATGAGCAATGTCAAGTATACGCTCCGAGGTCCGAGCACCGCCAAAGCAATGAGAACGAGGGCGGAAGAAGGGGAACTGCAGCATCAGCTGTCCATTGCCCCCGTGCGTTTCGTCCGGGTTTTTGTTTTTATATTCATTCTCTCTCGTTCGGTTTTAATGTTTTTGTTCCGATGCGAGTGGATTCGATTTTGTTCGATTGCTTTGTGTCTGAAAATGAATTTCCATTTGTTTTGCTTTCCCGTTCACTTGGAATGTTTCTTTGTTTCAAGATACTGATAATAGATACTGGGCTATTTGCAGATACGTAGAAATCTATAGCAGAATGGCTAAGCATAATCTATAGAACAGTGGGTGAGGATGTTTATTTTTGGGGATCATAAAATTTATTCCATGATGAGATAATATTTAGTTAAATACAAAATTCACAAACACTAATATAAACATATTTACAAATTAACTAATTAAAAAATGTTGAACAAATTCTTAAAAAAAAATATATATATATATTTTTATACTTACTTTTACAAATAATAAAAATACAAAACACAAATTTGTAAATATTGATTTTATATTTTTATTTTAATTAATATTTTCACTATATTGTCCCACTGTCTTTCTCCCATAATCATTGCAATCGCTCTCACATACGCATGCCTACAAAACAAAAAAAAAAAAAGAAAAGAGAAAAAAATCAAATTATATACGTAAAAAGACGTCTGAATATATTTAATTAAATTAAATTTTTAATGTATAAAAATTTAATTAAACAAATTAAATTTGTTTGTAAATACTTGTACATATATTTTCATATATATAGACAGGGTACTCGCACCTAGCACCTGAACAGGAACATCCAAAAAACAGATCCATCCAAATTCCCTTTCGAATCCTAGCACTCTGCCACTGCCTCCCTAGTGGCTGTCCCTATCTCTCGCTTAACTATTTATTTAGCATACATTTTCCAAGCATTTCTGTGAAAAATACACTGAAAACTTTCCTTTATAAATGGAATGTTGAAAGCATTCTGTAGAGAAATGTTGAAGTTTGTTGCAAAATAAAGAAAATGTAACTAAAGCTATAAGGTTTTGGAATTTTTTTGGGGGAAGTGTAATGTATCTTTTTAATCTATAGACTGACTAAAATACTATTAGCTATGAATGCTTCCATAGCATTCCTATATTTAACATTAAACAAGTTATATAAGATCTGATCATTTTCATGTAATACATGCACATATATTGGACTCTGATCAAATCAAACTTGTCTCTGCTACTAATAGATCAATTTATTGAATAATTGGTTCCACTAAAACAAGTTCAATGCTTACGACCGATGGCCAAAGAAACCCGCTACTGAGTTGGCCATTCCCCAATACCGATTTGTAAACACAGTCCGTTGGCTTTTAAAACTATTATCTCCACACGCCTCCCAATATACGAATGGATACATTTGATTGATTCATTGACTGAAATTGTCACTTCCAACGCTGTTACGGTTACGGCTGCCACTTTCCATAATAATAATCCAAAGTGTCGTTAATTGAATTGAAAGCTGAAATGTCAAGTTCATGCGCATGCGCAAAGTCTCAAGCTGCGTTTTTCTTATTTTTTCTTTATTTGAATGCAAAATGCAGGCCACAAATCAAATCAAATCGAGCCACTCCTTCACACACTTGTTTAGGTTGTGTTTTTCCTGCTACAATTGCGTGATTTTATTTCCAATCCCCTCCCGGATTGATTTTGATTTTTCCCACTTCAGGTTCCAACTGCGGATTACAAAGTTTGCGCTTGTTTTTCATGTTTTCATGTTCCTTTGTTGCCGCATTTGGCTGTTGAATGTGCGTCAGTGTATCAATAACAACAGACCGCCCCAAAGGGCACTGAAAAAAATATATAGAAGCTATGACTATTTTTGAAAAATATTTTAACATAAAATTCAGATCTTAAAAAGGTTCAGTTGAGATATTCTCATAGTCATATACATAATCACATATTTAATTTTTGTCTATTCAATTTTTTTTATTAATTTTATTTTAAGTGCATCATCTTGCCATCGACTGTATTGAACTGACTGCCATGATTTATTGTACGCCGCCGGCCAAGAGTCAAGCGTCAATCGTGTCGACAGTCTCCGTTTCGCCTTACCTGGAGACCAGCTCGAAAATGGCAAGAAATTTCCTACTGGGCTTCGTTTTGGCAATAGCCGGTAATTTTCTAACAAAGAGTAAATCATACGAAAGTCAGCGGGTCAATACGAATTTACAAAGCATTTGTGTCTTTAAAAATAAATACACCAACTTATAGGCTATTATTTAAAGTATTTTTTAATTTAAACAAAAATATAATGAAAAGTATTATTATTTTTTCTATTAAAAATTGGAAAAAAATCTCTTTGGTATATATTTTGAATTTATTTATGAGAATATATATTATTAATCATAAACATTAAATGTGTATGATATATTATATTAAATTTAAAAAATAGAATTAATTAGAATTAAATAGAATATAAATACTAATTCAATTTATTTTTAAATTACTGACTAAATAAAATGAGTAAACCTATCTTTGAATCTTAGTGTTCTTGGAGTCTAGTTCCCACCTGAATTTCTGACTCACTTCACCAGTAGAGCATTTAAAAGGAAACCATTCCTTTTGCCAACTCTCTTTCTCTCTCGGCCTTTCCCATTTCTCCCGAAGAGCAGCAAAAAATGGCTTAAAGCTGCGATAAGAGTCGTCGGCCAAGGCAAAAACAACATTTCGCATTTGGTCTGACATTCGGCGACTATCTGGCTGAGTTTTCACTCTTCACTTTTCAGTCGTTGGCTGGCAGACGACCGACAAAGAGCGTCGCCGTCACCGTCGTCGCACACTATAGACCGATTCGGATTCGGATCGAAATTCGGACTGTCGTTAGCACTCGTGTAGTGCAAATTTTAGTGCAGGAGTTTGGTGCGTGATTTGCGAAAAGTGTCGCCGGGGCTATATAGAAAAGTGCATTGTCCGCAGGTGCAGGCATGTTTTAGATGCAAGTGATTGGCAACGGATGATAAGCAAATGCATCGAGTATGAACGGCGCCAGTGTGATTATCTATATCTTGTATATGTGCATTTTTGTTTGCTATAAGAAGTAAAGGGTGGAGCTGGCAGGCGTGTGTAGGAACTGCCCACGGATTTGGTCAACACTTGAGACGCCAACCATTTGCGTCTCTGGCTGGCAAACAAATAATATGTATTTAAGCAGGCACTGAAAATTATTTAAATACAGTTTTATATAATTAATATATTTAAATTAAATATATATATTTTTTTTTTACCATAAAACATTGAAAGCAATTAAAGATTATTTTTAAAAATATGTAACTTTCTTCCACCACACATCACACTTTTCTCTCAGCGTATACTTTAAATATAGTGTGTGTGCTTTCTTCTTGGCCATTTCAAAGCAATTTTTTTGTGGCTTGCAAATTTATTGCGCACACTTGAATGTTTGTTTGTAAACATTTCGATTCGGCTAATTGGACACGTTCATCGCATTCGGTGCACTCGCTAATTTACTCATAAACGGAGCCACACCAGACCGGCGACGTCATCGGCATGAGGCCGAAAAACGCGTAAACCAAATGGAAAAGCTGAAATGTCCAAATTCCGAAGGCTGAAGCAAATAAAGTTGGACATTACACAATGCTGACGAATCAAAACAAAAAGCAGCTGATTTTTCGCGCTCCCGTTTACAATGTCACCCTTTTCTCACACCCCTTTTTTTATCGCATTTACTTGTTGAAATACTTTCGGCAAAGAGAGAATCACTGCCTGATTGGCTCTCTTTCGGCATACGCTGCGTATGAGCAATGTCAAGTATACGCTCCGAGGTCCGAGCACCGCCAAAGCAATGAGAACGAGGGCGGAAGAAGGGGAACTGCAGCATCAGCTGTCCATTGCCCCCGTGCGTTTCGTCCGGGTTTTTGTTTTTATATTCATTCTCTCTCGTTCGGTTTTAATGTTTTTGTTCCGATGCGAGTGGATTCGATTTTGTTCGATTGCTTTGTGTCTGAAAATGAATTTCCATTTGTTTTGCTTTCCCGTTCACTTGGAATGTTTCTTTGTTTCAAGATACTGATAATAGATACTGGGCTATTTGCAGATACGTAGAAATCTATAGCAGAATGGCTAAGCATAATCTATAGAACAGTGGGTGAGGATGTTTATTTTTGGGGATCATAAAATTTATTCCATGATGAGATAATATTTAGTTAAATACAAAATTCACAAACACTAATATAAACATATTTACAAATTAACTAATTAAAAAATGTTGAACAAATTCTTAAAAAAAAATATATATATATATTTTTATACTTACTTTTACAAATAATAAAAATACAAAACACAAATTTGTAAATATTGATTTTATATTTTTATTTTAATTAATATTTTCACTATATTGTCCCACTGTCTTTCTCCCATAATCATTGCAATCGCTCTCACATACGCATGCCTACAAAACAAAAAAAAAAAAAGAAAAGAGAAAAAAATCAAATTATATACGTAAAAAGACGTCTGTATATATTTAATTAAATTCGTGATTTGTTGGGGGTCTTTGTTGTTATTGTTGGTTATAATTCTATATCACTTCTCATCGGGTGAGTGCGGCAATCGCAATGCCCCATCATTTGCCACTGAGCAGGCATCGGAGGCGATTGCTTGCCGGGGACTTGGAGCTCGAATCGGTTTTAATTTGGAATTAATGTTCAGTGTCCGGGGTGAAGTGTCGCATCGTGACGCGCGTCTCTCTATTTCAATTAGGCCTACAGCTATAAAAGCAGCTTATTATTATTAAGTCTTTTAGAAGATTATCTGTGCCCGGGATTTCTACATACTTTACCAGTGACCCAGAAAAACGCGACCGAGAACTGGGTCAGAGTGCCAAAAAGCGCAAAATCCGGTGAAGAAAGAACAGAAAACTATTAGCTGAGCAAAACGGCATGAACTTGAAGTTTAGTGTGTCTATTTTTAATAATAATTGTTAAAACAAAGGTGAGAATAAAGTTTGAATCTTGAACCCGGTGGCCCCTGGATGAGCCCATCATGAAAGGCATCTGCGGTGAGCAGTTCAACAACTGCCTTCTGGTGGGGAATTGTGATGGCAGTGAAAATGGAGCTCCAGGACTGACAGGAAATTATCCCGGAAGTGTTTCCCTGGAACAGGAGGAGTCGGGAGAGGGAAGTACCGGACAGGGTGGTACTCTAGCCTTTGCTGCCCGTCGGATTCGCAATCGGCAAGTGCACAGCATGGCCGTGAGATCTGCCAGTGGCTATGATACCCTGGAGCGACCCCATCGACATGACAAATCCCGTGGTCGATGGGCCAAGGCGGCGGACTTTTATTTTGCCAGCTGTACCCATGCCTTTAATCCCCTCATGTTCTCCGAATACCCCACCTTTGGATTACTACAGGGTGGTTGGAGTAAGTACATTAAATAAAAAAAATTAGTATTTATTTAATATGTTTTTTATTTTGAACAAATTTGTTTTAGGTGTTTATACTTAGTAGTACGGTTTTGCCCACTTCCGATCCCATTGCCATTACTTATCAATTTAATTCAATTAGCAAAGCAAAGGTTATCAACCAAAGGCTTTTTGATTCGATTCTTTATGAACAATATTCGCCTTTGAAAGCGATAAGCTGTAGCTGTCATCAACTAGACCGCAAAAACTAAATTAAATATCCCTGAATCTAAGATTTGTTAATAAAACTATCATTAGTTGGGAGGCGATTACCTCCAAAAACAGGTTACTATGAAATTTAATCGCCAACAATTGTTGGTTATTAGTTAATTATATAAATGGCGATATCTCATAATATAAGATAGTTGAACTAATATTATGTTAATATTTTCATTATTCATATTTTTATTCTATAAAGAATTAATTAAGAATATATCTGAAAGTAATGACTAATGATTAATTACTAATTTCTATTGTTTTGTTTCAGTTTTTTTTATAGCTGCCTATCTGTTGGGAATGGTATTTTATTCGCTGCCCTTATTTCTGATCCAAGCATTTTTGGGACAATTCTCATCTTCTGGATCCATTTCAGCATTTCGCGTGGCGCCAATATTCAAAGGTTATATATTAAAAAAAGTTAAATTTTCAAATAGTAATGTATTGATCATTTTAGGCATCGGCTATTCTATATTATTTCTTAATCTGGGCACCCTGACTTATTACTGTATTGGAGCCGGGGTTCCTCTCATCTTTGCCGTGAATTCTCTCCATACTGTGATCCCCTGGATGAGTTGCAACAACACTTGGAATACACCGAATTGTTCAACCCATGACAATTACGATATTAATGTGAGTTATTCATTTAATTATTCATGGGTATTTTAAAGATCATTCTTTAATATTAGGATGTCTATGTCGATCCGCATTCCACAGTTGAGTTTTTTAGGTAAGTAAATAATAATTAAATAATTAATAATTAAATATTAATTTAGTCAATTTAATATTATATTCAATAGATCGGTTATTGCCTCAACTGCCACAGGATCTACCTCTATGTCGATATCCCTTTCAATGCTAATAGCTGTTCTGGCCATTTGGGTATTAGCTTTAGGTTTAATGCTCAAGTCAGTTAATTTCGTACGTATAATTAATAATTAAATAAAATGAAATATTAAATGTTCTCCCTTATGGATTGTAGATTGGAAAATTTCTGCGTTGTTCTTGCGTCCTGATGTTTACCTTCTTTTTGGCCATATTCTCATACCTAATCATTCACGAAAAAGTCAACTTCGAGATTATGCATGATAACCTGAAACCCTCACTGGATAGCTTCGAGAGCCTTTTTGGCGTAACACGTACTGCATTTCTGATGTCCGGAGTGGCCTTGGGTCCCGGATGGGGCAGCGTCATTACCTTGGCGAGCTACAATAGCTTCCGCAGCGATGCCGAGAGAATGAGCTTTTGGGTCTGCATCACCCATGCTGCGGTCGGTTTCATGGCTCTGCTCTGTTGCAACGTGGCCCACGATCATTTTGAGGGTAATTATTAAGAAAATATTGGGGTTTCAAAAACTCTATTATACATATAATACTCCTATCATTTCAGATCATGTCGGCTTGCTGCCTTATCAAGTGAATGAAAATCATTCATTGCAATTTCTATATCTCTGTTTCTCGTATCTACTTGGTCGGTTTACTACGACACCGAATCTATGGGCTTTTCTTTTCTTTTCCATGATATTTTTATCCGAATTTTGTGCCTTGGTAAGTATTTGATAGAGCATACTTTGCATTTTATAATCATTATTTATTTTTTCCTAAAGTTAATCCAAATGATGTCAATTTTGACTGCTCTTTTTGATGAATTCGAGATATTACGAGCAAAGAAAACACTTTTTGTTTGTTTATTGGTTTTTGTACTTGCAGGCACATCAGTCTTCTTCTGCACTCAGGTATATATAATGATAATATTTTAATTTAAATGGGAATTTTTTATAATTATAATCTGAATTTCAGTATGGATTTAGTCAATTTACGATACTGCCAAACTTGGCCATGTTCACCCATATAATTATTTCGGGAATACTGGCACTGATGGTTACCTGGGTATATGGACGAGTACGTTTCCAATGCGATTTGCAGTTTATGCTGGGAAAGACGATCTCAAATGTCAAAATATTTTGTATTCGCCTGGTTACGCCAATATTTTTGGGATTTTGTTTGGTGAGACATTTTTTCTGCGGTGCTTCAAAACTATATGATACTGATTTGTTTTTTCTCTTTAGATACAAGTTTGTTTCTTCATAGATTTTCATAGAATACATCATATCCTGATTTGGATTAGTCAGGGACTGGTCTTAGCGATGGCCCTTTCCTATATGGTTTACAAGGTGTCCCAAACGAACGGAAGTTGGCGCCAAAGAATTCAACAGTGTTTAGCTCCACACGACTGGCATCCTGTGGATGCGGATAATCGACGTTTCTATGAGGAAATCATGGGCATTTCCGAAATGCTCGTGATCGATACCAATGCCAATACCACATAGTGCCTAAACATTTCGAATACTCTTAGAATCAAAACAAAAATCATAAAAAGAACTCAGCTCTTAATGGTTTAAGCTGAACTGAACTGAACTCACTTTTATTATACAACCATACAGATACACACAAAAAAACACGCACACTAGTATGTATAAAGATCAAGTGCAATTGGAGATTGTTGATTTTTGAATAAAATTGTACTGATATTTTCCAAATGCCTAGTTATAGAAAAACAGTAAACTGGTGATATTTAGTAGTTGCCTACTTAAAAGTATAACAAGCTTCGGCCAAAAAATATTGTTACGAATTAATAAAAGTTTACTTTTAAAAGATGTACAAAAATAAATTAAGTTTTATTTATAAAAAATATGGGAACATTAACGGTATATTGATACGATATTATATTACGGTACTGCAAGTGAATGCCATTTTGAAAATGCCAAAATATTCCTTGCATACCTTTAGGCTGGCGATTTAGTTGGTTTTAGTTTGGGGTGATTGTTTTAGGTTGATTTTCTTTTTCTTAAATAACCTATCACTAAAGGTTATGTTTGTAGCTTACAGTTTGACATAAAACTTGGTACAAATACTTTTATTCATCATTTTTAATTGACTATATTCCTAAATAATGTGACCAAAGCTGTTTAAATATATATATTTTTTGTTTATGAAGCACAGTTCTTTGTGTTATCTTCACTAATTTAAATTAAAATAAAATAAAATATGATCCCAATTAGTTTTAGAAGCCCATTAAGCTGTGATTGCCTTCCATAATCTTAATTCAAGTTAATTAAGGTGCCAGCTTATCAATTAAAAAATCCATCATCTCGCTATTAACTGCGAGAGACAAGTTTCCTCTTATCACGGAATAGTAATATTCCAGAAATATTTTCATTTTTATTCCAATGAATTTTCCTCCCCTCATTATTCCGCGTACACAAATATCAATTTCCATTTGCCGCATCGAAATGAACTTGAAAATATATGATGCTGCTGGCACACAAATGAGACGCAGATATAAGAGCTAGATAGTGCGAAAATAAATGAATTTTTTCTATTTGATTAGAAAATGTTAATACCCTATAGGAAACTTTTAATTTTGATTTATTTTGACTGAAAAAATATTTAATAAGAAGTTAGGAAATGTTTTTAAATGGATGATACAAACCAGTATTTTTATTTTCCTTATCAAAATGAAAACTTTAGTATTAACTGCTTACCAAAACTGATATACCCTACTTCAGAGTAAACACAGTAGCCATCTAGTCATATGAGGTAAACGGCCGTTTGCAGTCGGTTTCAGATTCAGTATGCCGGCATCGGCTCTTGTAATTAGTCCGTCAATTTAAAATAAAAACGCTTACGGATCGCGACGGGCACATAAAAGATACATATTATAAATCCAGCTGAGACGCTAATCGGATCTTGTTTACACAAACAAGCCAAACACTTTTCAAATTTAAAGAAAATGGTCTATGAGTCATCGTATAGCACTGGGCAAAAGCCCTTCTCACCCAATCTACATCGTGGGACTTGGGAAAAGCCCTCGGATTTCATCTATGCCTGCTTCGGATTGGCCTTCAAATTGGATATCTTTGTGGCGTCCTATTGGTTCTTCTTCGACATGGGCAGTAAGTAACAGGAACATTGACTGGAATCTGGTTTGGACAGATAAGAGATTCCAGGGCTAGTCTAATCTTTTTAGGGGCGTTGCATCGCAGCTGAGGCTGACATACGACCTAGTAATTACATATATAGAATTTGTATGAATTTTTAATCATTATATTTTGAATATGTAATTGCACCTGCTGATATTAAGCGATTGTTGATTTATTTGTAGTTTTTGGAATACTACCCTATTATCTCTATATGGTGATGTATCTAGTACCAATTTTGATAATACATTCGTTTATGGGACAATTCTCAAGCAGTGGCTACATCTCAGCCTTTCGTCTATCGCCTTTTTTTAAAGGTAAGTTACATAGATTTCGTCTTGTTACAATATAATATTTATGTTAAATCCATAAATTTAAGGCATGGGCTATGTGAGCTGCTTCCTGAGTATAGCCATGCTTATATATTATGCAATTTTTGCGGCTGTTCCAATTCTCTTCATGGTGAACTCATTTCGACCCACCCTGCCCTGGAGCTGCGAGGGCCTGAAGAGCTGGTATAATGAGTCTGTGAGGGCAGCGACCGTAAGGACTTTACTTTATTAGCTGAAATCGAAATCTATATTGGGTTTTCTTTAGGTTTGTAACATGACATTAGGCGATGCTGACGAATATGAAAGTGATAATGTCACGTACCTCTCAAAATTGGTTCATGTTCCGTCAGTTCTATATTTTCAGTAAGTAAATGGTTATCTTAACATATTTGTTTAATATATTAATTTCTTTTTTATTTAGAAATCACTTTCAAAGTATGAATGAATCTTACTTTCCCGATTTGGAGCAGGAATATGAACTATCCTTTCATTTTGTGATATACTTTGTTGTGGTTTGGGGCCTCATTGCCCTAATATTTTACAAGTTCTCTGAAATCGCACAGTTTGGAAAATTCATTCGTTTCATGGTGATTGGTACTTTGGGACTGCTTGTCGTTTGTTTCTTGCGGCTTATCTTCTTGCCTGGAGCACTGACCGGACTACTTACTTATGTGGCACCAAAGAACCCTGTGGCGGAGGTATTTATGGGTTTCGGATCCACTTTCATAATGGTATTACAAGCCTTCGGAGCGGGCTGGGGTAGTGTGATAGCATTATCCAGTTTTAATGGATTCAAGACGAACATCATGTCGTATAGTTGGATCACCGCCTTTGGTCAAGTGCTGATATATATCCTGTTTGGCATGATTTCCTTTATGATAGATAATCACTATAATGGTAAGTATTGAACAAAAGAATTTTTCTATAAATTTAGTTAATGTAATGCATTTTAAGAGATAGTAACCGAGTCATATGAGAACCATGTGCTTAGCCATTGGTTGTTATTTTTGTCGAGTGCCAGTGCTATGGCTGGTATGCATTGGTCTAATCTATGGACGTTTATTTACTACACGATGTTGCTAATGGCTGCTTTAATAGTGATGGTGAGTGGAAATATATTGTAGTGACTTGGGCTTTTTGTAAAGAAACTTTGTTACTTACTTCCAGACAACACAAATCTTTACCATCCTCCAGACTTTGTTTGACGAGTTCGAGGCTTTGAGGATGAAAAAACAAGAGATTACCTTTGGCTTCATTGGAGGTCTTGCCGTTTGTTCTTTCATCTTCTGCACAAATGTGAGATATAAAATTATTTGATAATTTTGGTAACTTCTTTATTCTTTTTTTCGTAGCATGGAATTTTTTTCTTTAGCACTATTACCATGGATTCAATTTTCTCACATAACGTGCTCCACTTACTCCTCATTTTGGTGGTTTTGTGGATTTACGGACGAGTGCGTTTCCAGCGGGATATAGAATTCATGTTGGGTCAACCTTTTGCCAACTGGAAAGTGTTCATATTACGCTTTATTTCTCCGATTATTTTGGTTATTTCCCTGGTATATTAAAAATTTGAAAAATATGTATTTTGTTATACTAACTATTTTATCCATTTTATCCAGGTATTTGGAATCGGCGTATCCATAATGGAGCATTCCTATACCCCCACATTGGTTCTGGCAATTGCCGCCGTGATGGTCTTAATTCCCTTTTTGGCCATACCTGGCTATGGATTTTATTACCTGTATCAGACCACTGGCACCCTTGCCGAGCGTTTCAAACGCGCCTGTCGACCCACCGACTGGTATCCTGTGGAAATGGAGCATCGCCAGAAGTACGAGCTGGCTGTGGGCAGCACCGAGTTGACCCATCAACTTTTTGAAGTTACCGAGGAAGTTAATTAATTGTTATTACATTTTTTGTTGACAAATACATATTTATGTGTTATATAAAAATAGATGAATTTTTACCTTGAAATTCCATTATACAATGCGATTTAACGCGATTAGCTAAAATCTTTCTACCTTATTGATATTAAATGTTATAAATTGTATTCTTATTTAATATAATCTATATAACTGTATATAACTCTAGGTTTCTTTGAATAATATAACAATCGGTATTATGATTGGAACAAAATGGTATGTTGATATAAGCATCTGTCTGTTTTCGCGTAAATTAGTCTCTTGTTTTCAAATATTTTACAATATAAATCCAATAAAATATAAAATAAAAAAGCTGATAAGCTCACAAAATGGAGCGAGATCAATATGCAACGTTATCAACTTTGCCAAAGTCTGCTAGGTAAAGAGTGTGTTTACACTATAACTGAACTTGTTTACTCCTTTGTCCTATTTTATTCTAATATTTATCTACTTATTGGTTGACTTTTATTGTTCGGATTTTCTTATAAAATCGTGTGTGTGTCCATCGAGCCCATCCGCATCACAACAGATAACAGGATTTTTATTTTCAATTGCTTCATTGCAAGTTCAACTGCTTTCAAAAATGAATATACCCTACCTTAGAGTATGCAGGGCAGCAATCTAGTGAGATGAGCTAAACGGTCTTCGCAGTCGGTTTCGGATTCAGTATGCCGGCGGCGGCTCTCTTAATTAGTTCACTAATTTAAAATAAAATCGCGGCTTGTACAAACAGAAAATAATAAACTTATATAAATCCATCTGATCTTGTTTCGGATCCATCGGATCTTGTTTGCACACACAAGCCAAACACTTTTCAAATTCAAAGAAAATGGTCTATGAGTCATCTTATGTCACTGGGCGAAAGCCTTTCTCGCCCGATCTACATCGTGGGACTTGGGAAAAGCCCTCGGATTTCATCTATGCCTGCTTCGGATTGGCCTTCAAATTAGATATTCTAGTGGCTTCGCATTGGTACTTCTTCAATATGGGCAGTAAGTACCTTGAATATTGGCTGGAGTCTATTTTGGACCGATAAGAGATGCCTGAGTTAGTCTAATCTTTTTAGGGGCGTAGAGTCGATGCACAGTTTGACCTATGACCTTCTATATATTGAATATATAAAATTTTTATGAATTTTTAATCATTATCAGGTGCTATAATTTTGTCAAAATATTCAATTCGTATTTTAAAAGAGACGATGCACCTTATTAATTAATTATTCTTTTTAAGTTATTGGAATATTACCCTATTATCTGTATATGGTGATATTTCTTGTGCCAATATTGGTGATACATTCGTTTATGGGACAATTCTCCAGCAGTGGCTTTATCTCAGCCTTTCGTGTAGCTCCTTTTTTCAAAGGTAACATCCGAAATGTTTATTTTCTTCTATATATTAATGGTTTAATTGCAGGCATGGGCTATGTGAGCTGCTTTTTAAGTATAGCCATGCTTGTATATTATGCAATTTTTGCGGCTGTTCCAATTCTTTTCATGGTGAACTCATTTCGACCCACCTTGCCCTGGAGTTGCGAAGGCCTGAAGAGCTGGTATAACGAATCGGGAAGGGATTTGACCGTAAGGACTAAGTTTTATTAGCTGAGTACTTACCCATCATTTTATGTATCGCCTTAGATTTGTAATACAACATTAAGTAAGGACGAACTAATCGAAAGTGAGAACGATAAAATATTTTTCCAAAAAGAGATTCAAGTTCCGTCGGTTATCTTTTTTCAGTAAGTAACATCGAATATTACTTATGCTATTAATTTTTAATTATTTTTTTTTTAGAGACTACGTTTTGAGTCCTATTGATTATCATGCTCCTCATGTAAAATTGGACTACGAACTATCATTTCCTTTTCTGATATACTTTGTTGTGGTTTGGGCCCTTATTGCCCTTATATTTTACAAGTTCTCGGAAATTGGAAAGTTTGGCAGATTTATCCGTTTCATGGTGATAGGAACCCTGGTACTCCTTGTCATCTGTTTCGTGCGGTTTATCTTTTTGCCTGGAGCTCTGACAGGACTTCTTACATATGTGTCTCCAAAGGATGCTACAATGGAGCTTTTTAATGGTTTCGGTACCAGTTTCATAATGGTCTTACAAGCCTTCGGAGCGGGCTGGGGTAGTGTGATAGCATTTTCCAGTTTTAATGGATTCAAGACGAACATCATGTCGTATAGTTGGATCACCGCCTTTGGTCAAGTGCTCATATATATCCTATTTGGAATGGTGTCCTTCATGATAGAGCATCACTTCAAAGGTAAGGATTAAAAACAAAAAATGCATTTACTAACTTAATACTCTTATATACATAATTCTAGAGATAACGGATGAGTCTTATGAGAGCTATGTGATGAGCTATTGGTTGTTATTTTTGTCGAGTGCCAGTGCTATGGCTGGTATGGATTGGGCCAATCTTTGGACATTCATTTACTACACCATGTTATTAATGGCTGCTTTAATTGTGATGGTATGTGGAAAATGAAAGCTTAAGTTCTTTGGAGTATTTTTTTTATTTTATCCGTGATATAAATAATATAATTTTAATATGTAAACTATCATTTTACTAAATTTTTTACATGCAGACAACACAAATCTATACCATCCTCCAGACTTTGTTTGACGAATTTGAGGCTTTGAGGCTCAAAAGGCAAGAGGTTACCTTTGGCTTCATTGGAGGTCTTGCCGTTTGTTCTTTCTTCTTCTGCACAAATGTGAGACATGATACTATTTAATAATTTTTATTAAATTTATTTTGAAAGCATTTTTTATGTTCCCTTAGCATGGAATTATAAACTTTAGCGCCATTACTATGGACGCTATTTTATCGCATAGTTTGCTGCACTTACTCCTGATTTTGGTGATTTTGTGGGTTTATGGACGAGTGCGATTCCAGCGGGATATAGAATTCATGTTGGGTCAACCTTTTGCCACCTGGAAGGTGTTCATATTGCGGTTTATTTCCCCGCTTTTTTTGCTTATTTCGCTGGTATGCTCAAAACTTTCTTATTCTCATAAAATGTGAAATATATTATAAATTTTTATTGAAAATTACAGCTAGCTGGAATATTTATTTCCGCAATGGAGCATGCCTACTCCACCGCCTTGGTCGAGACAATGTCCTTCCTGCTTGTGATAATTCCTATTTTGGCCATACCTGGCTATGGATTTTATTATCTTTTCGAGGGAACTGGGACCTTTTGTGAGCGTTTTAAACGCGCCTGTCGACCCACCGACTGGTATCCCGTAGAATTGGAGCATCGCCAGCAGTACGAACTGTCTGTGGGCAATACAGAGCTGACCTATCAACTGGTTACCGAAGAAGTTAACTAATTGTTATGGTAAAAATGCAATTATTTTGTAGTAAAAAATATATTGTTATTTGCCATTTACAAGAAAATGAAATTGTACTTTGAATTTAAGGTATAGAAAAAAGTGTGTGTTAATGATAATAATAAATATTTAGATTGAAAACGATTAAAGTGCTATCGGGTGGAGGATTCTACATCGGTTTCGGACATAAAGGCAGGCATTCGTCGCTGTTTCCGGTAGACATTGTACTCCTCTCGATCTTGTGGATCCCCCGGAGTCCAGTCCAGGGGCTTGAGACGCTTGATCATACTTTCCTTGAATGTGGCCCGTTTTTGAATCATAATGTAGATAATGTAGAGAGGTATACACATAACCGATGAAACAAAGGTGCACCAGCCCAGAATGATCGCCCACGAAGGATAAGGGATATCATTATACGTGATGGTTCGAATGAAGACAATGCTCATAATTAATATAAACTTAAAATGTAACAATTTTATGTAAATTATAAATATTAATATTGTAAATATGAATATGACTTACTATTATTACGACAGGAGTTATCCATTGCCACAGGATCTGCCAATACAGGCTGGGTCGTTTTCCCATCATAAACTCAACGTCCATCATGAAGTTCTTGGTGCCATAGATCCAGGACACCATGATAATCTCCACCAAACAAATGCATATAACGGCAATAGCTGAAGAGTACCAGTCTAACAATTGAAGGATAAACATTCCAGCCTTAAAATATAAAGAAACTAAACCATGAAGAATTAGGCTCCCTACTGGCGTACCCACATTTGTGCACATTATGGAGGAGAGAGTCAAGAACGTTACGCAAGAACAGAGAGTTAGTTGCCATTTGTAGTTCCTTGCCCACATCCACTCGTCCAGGATGGAGGACACGAATGCCTCCAATATCACAAACTGTGGATTTTAAATGAATTGTAATAAACCATACCATTCTAAATCGGCTTAAATAAAACCTACCACAGTGCTGACACCCAGCAGGAAGAGCATAAAGAAGAACATGAGGGCCCAGAGCTGAGGGATCGGCATCAATGCCAGGGCCTCTGGATAGGCTATGAACGCCAAGCCAGCGCCTCCAGTGGCGACGTGTTCAACGGGTATTCCCGACTTTTCTTTGGATAGAGGGTCAGACATAAAATATAATGAAAAAAAAAACTGAAAAGTTACCAGAGAGAAAGCCCAGAACTGAAAAGACCACCAATCCCGCAAATAAACTGGTAAATACATTGATTGAAATTACCAAATATGTGTCAAACTTGGCGTTATTGCGAAAATTATTGAAGCTGGCCATGTTTACGAGACCTCCCCAGCCGGGTCCCAAGCCAAAGAACATCTGTATGGAGGCATCGGCCCAGACCTTGAGATCCAGCAGGTATTTCCACTCCGGGTACACAAAATACTTGATACCTGACCAGGCTCCGGGCAGGGTGACTCCTCGCAAGAAGAGGATACACAGCAAGATGTAGGGGAAAGGCGCCGTAAAATAGACGACCTTGCCAACCTGTGTAAGTTTTTGCATTTATCGTATTGCCTTTTCAATTGGAATTTCTAGACTTACTGACTTTACACCGCCCATCACGCAAAAGTAAACGATTATCCAGACCAAGATTAAAGCAATCAACTGCTCCCAAACTAAGCCACCTATATCGGATATGCTTGAGGAGATTCGGAGGATTTCCAGGCTGCATCGTAACAAGATCGTAACAAATTTTGAAATATTTAACGAAAAACTTACTGAAAAAACTCATCGGTGGATGTGACTATAATATCCGAACTATTACCTCCTGCAGTAATCTAGAGAAACGGCCTTGGTGTTTATATTTTTAAATAGATTATAGACTTTGGTAACATACATCATCGGCCACGACACATGCATGTGTATTCCAGGGGTTGTCGCAGCTTATCCATGGCACTGTCTTAAAGAAACAATAGGACATCATTCGGATGGGGTACGAAATTATCACCGAGTAGTAGCACATGCAGTATGAATTCACGATTATTTGGGCAATTCCCGCACCTTTAAATAGGGGCACTAGACGCCACATGCCAGTGCATCCGGTGCTTGAGAATTGTCCTATCAAGATCTCCATGTAAAATAAGGGAACTCCGGCAAAAATTACCATCAGCATATAGGGTATTAAGAACGCAGCTGAGTAAGGGTGAGTTTAGACATCACTATTAGTTTTCATTATAATAAAAAATATAATTAAATTAAAAAAAAATGAAAAACAAAACAGAAAAAAAGTTATTATCCTTCGAGCCGGATTTGAACCAGCGACCTATGGATTTCAACATCCAAATGAATGCGCAAGTGTGACACGAGAGTTTGGCACTATCCTGGGCCGTGGTATTGTTTGGCCCAGTGTCCTGCCCAACTTTGCCTCGGAACACCTGGTCTTGGAAACTCTACAGTCCACCGCTCTACCAACTGAGCTATCGAAGGCGACGCCCATGGGGCGTCCAGAGGCCCCTCATAAGTGCTGGAGCTTTGCTAGCTTTCACTCGAAAGCTAAACATAAAAAGCTAAAAATAGCACTCGACCGCCCCCTCCACCCCCAATGGCACTGCACTCTTGCTGACGCAATTCGACTGTGCGCTATTTTTGGTATTGTTTCAGCAAAAACAACAATAACAATAAAAATGAGCGTTTTGCTCAGTCATCAATTTCAACTGGACGAGTGTACTTTGAGTGATTTGAGTGACTTGCGTGAAGAGAGAGTGAAAGGGGGCTTAGTGTAGAGGGGTAGACAGGGAGGTGGGCTGCACTCACCGCCGCCGCTTCGGTAGCACAAATATGGAAATCGCCACACATTGCCAATACCAATAGCGTATCCGACGAGCGTCAAAATAAACTCAGTTTTGGAATTCCAGTGGCCACGCTCTTCATCCCGCACAATTCGCTTCTCCTTCAGAACCCGCGGCGGTCTTTTTTCTTGATTTTGATTGTTTGCCATTTTCACTCAAGGCAAGCTCTATAAGATTTGTTTTTGTCTTTTTTTCGAATTTAGAGCAAATAAAAATTTATTAAACTTTGATAAAAGTGACATGTGTAAATATAAGATTGCCCTAATTCCGAATATTTACAACTCAGTGCTTAACACGAATTTATTTCTTCAGGCAACATGGCGGATGGGTAATGTTCCAAAGGCTATTTTGTGTCTTTAGATAAGGTCTTTATAAAGGTGACTTCAAGTGTCTAGTAAGGTTTTTTATGTTTATTAATTTTCTTATTAATGCTTAAGATAGTTTATCATGTTTTCATGATGTTTGATTTGCATCTAGTATATCACTGGACAACGTGGCGGATGAGTAATGTCCTGGGAATACATTATAATGAGTATCTTTGCCATTTTGCATCCGATTCTGGAGGGGAATGCCTTAAACGATTTGTATATCGATTATACATGAATCTGCATCAAAACCCCAGAAGGTAATTTTCGATCGATATTTTCCAAATTTTTCTGATTGAAATTTTTCTCTTGCCAAATGCTGGTTTTTCATATATGGTCCCAAGCCATGGCTATATTTTTGCCAATTCACATCCGATTCTTGAGCGGAAAACCTCAAATGATTTGTATTTCGATTCTCCATCAATCTGAATTTAAATCGAAGAACGAAATATTCGATCGATATTTTTCCAATTTTCTGATGGAGCCTCTTGCCAAATGCTGGTTTTTCATATATGGCCCCAAGCCATGGCTATATCTTCGCCAGTTTGCATCCGATTCTTGAGCGGAATACCTCAAATGATTTGTATATCGATTCTCCATCAATCCGCATCAAAATACTAGAAATAAATTTCGATCGATATTTTTATTTTTTTTTTTTAAATTCTGCCTATATTTCTTCCGAAGGTATGCATCCGATACTCGGTGCTCAATTAATCAGCTATATTGTTACTAATTTACCTATTAAGGAAACATTTTAACATCTAAGTTTTTAGTAAATGTTATAACATTTTATTGGCAACATTTTAGCATCATTTAATGTACTTTGCTTTCAGGTTTTAGTTCACGGCATTTATTAGACTAACTTATGGACTATGTGAGTGGGTTTTTGTTAAAGCTTCGATTTCCGTATTGGTAAGAACCAGTGGGTTAATTCACACATATTTCTAGCAGCGCACAGAATTCAAAAGAACCGTCAGAACTAGCAAACAAAGCGCTTGGACTGGAAGAGCCTGTAGGTCACGGCCTGAACTTCGACCTGCTATCGCTATGTAATCGTCGGGTCGGCCAGATTCCCGTTTTTGGGCTTTCTCGCAAAGATCACCGCAACTGGCGTGTTCGCAAATATCGCAGATATTGGACTTGGGTGCCCTATAGAATTGTCTAGCTCGACGAGCTGCAAAATAAGGATAATATGGGAGCCTCAGAAGTATAAAGTTTCTACAATTCCTACCATTATCATAGTAATCATACATGACCACTGCCACTGGTCGATGTTTGGTGACCTTCACAGTCTTGTAGGCGTGCAGAGTGGGACATACTTCCCTTCTGTCCAGGTAATCGAAATAGATGACCACCTTGGTGTTACGATTCTGGGTCTCCACCTTCTTGATTCGATCACTGGACTCCAGGGTGGGCAATGTGTCCCTGTCCACAACGAAACCACTGGGGAGCTGGACTTCCATAACGGCCATATTGGAGCGCTGCTCCGCCTCGCCGGCCACGGAAACAAAACTGGCACAGGCCGAAAGGTGGAGATAGTCCGCATGGGAGTTCCTATTCACAGTGGGATCAAGAACAAAACGAGGCCAGGCACTGGTGACATTTGTATTGTATTTGTAGCTGACTTGGGCTAATGCCATTCCACGTCCTGTGGCCGAAATGCTCAGATTTTTCAGGTTGTTGGGCAACTGAAACGGATTTTCATTATTGATAGTTGTTTTTTGACATTTTCATGTTTCCAACTCACCTCTACAGTTTGAAGTGCCAAGGAGTTCTGAGCATTCACATTGATTATGGTTTCGGCGCCCTCTCCATAATGGAAGCCAACTTGGACATTATTTCCCTGAGACGAGAAGCGTTCGGCAAAAGAGAGCAGAGCCTGCAGCCCCACTACTGTATCCTGGGAGGCGACAAACCCACCTTTAGAATTCCTTTGATCCATTAACCAATTGAGAACTGGCAGGGCATCGCCCACAAGATTATTTTCTAAAAGAGCCAAGGCAGCATAGGCAGAAATTTCAATGTTGACACTTCGAGTGGCATTGTACCAAGGAGATTGCTGTTCCCCAGCTGGAGCTGTTTTGTTCCACCACTTGCGACCATCTGGAAAGTACGATTTAGTTCTACTTCTAAAATTATCCATATTTTAGCTACTAATTATACCCCCATTTATGGCCATGGAGTCCAGTCTTTGCAGGAAAGCCGCCTTGGCATTGTGATTGGCTCGCGATAGGACATAAGTTCCCAAAGCCATGGCATGAAGATTGTTGGAGCCATCCAGTCCTCGAGTTATGAAATCTAAAGCCTTGTTTATACTGTTACGATACTCTGGGTAGAGGTCCTGAAAAGTATACGAAAGAGTCATTATCTATTTATTCACATTCTTTATATATTTTGTACTTACCACATTCTCCATCAGAGCTAGAGTTACAAAGCCAGTGAGGCTGATGCCATCATCGCCAAATCTTTCAAATACATCGCCGTGCTCCTCAAAGCCCCCATTCGATGACTGAACACTGGCTAGGTATGTCAGAGCAGTCTGAAGGACATTACTGTCCACTTGGATGAAAGGAGCAGCCTGTCGAAGGGATCTGGCCACATAGGCTGTTAGCCAAGTGGAACTCTTTTTGGCATCCAAGCCGAAGGCACTAAAGGCACCATTTTCATGGCGATAGTAGAGCAGTCTCTGGTAGCCCAAAGCCAAATTATTGGTGGCCTCTAATTCAATTTCGGGAGTGAGTTGGCGAAGGCGCTAAGGATCGGGATAAAAAATAAATATTGAAAAATTTTTAGATGAAACATTAGTAGCTAAACGCACCCCCAAGTACCGCAGCACCATCAGATTGGGCACAAATTTGACCATGGTCTGTTCTCCACATCCAGAAGGAAGTAGGATCAGGTTTTCCAGATTTCCAACAATACTGCCAATGAGATCGCCCACAGCCGAGACTTCGATGCTGGTGGATTCGGGAATGGCATTACGAGGCACCATGATGGTGACATTTCGCTTGTTCTGGGCATTCGAGTTGAGTTCGAAGAGGAAGCCTCGATTGATCGTCTCTGTGGCTCCCGGGTGTTCCACCAGCAAGTTTTGCTCCACAGTATCCCCGGCCTGTGATGAGGCTGCCATGGCCTTGACTGGAAGGGAACCCACCCTCTTGGGTGTCACAATAAAGGACACAGAACGGGCAGATCTGCCAGGGACTTGCAGAGATCGTTTTCTATAGAGTTCAATCTCTGAAAATAGTTTTTTAATAGTTTTTAAGTTTTTAAACTAGTTTGGAACAAAAGTGTTACCCACTTGGCTTATTGGTATCCTTGGGATCTAGTTGCGGGAAGTCGAAATCCAAGGCTGAATTGTAGAAGGTCACCTCCACGTTCAGGTCACTATCCCTGTTGTTGTGGACCACAAATGGAAGGGCAATTAGTTCATCTAAAGGTAAAATAATATAATCAATTAATGTTTTCTTATTGTAACGAATACACCCACCTCTTCGAATGGAATAGGGAAGCTCTGTGGTAATGTAGAATTCCTTGTAGGCTTCCAATCTTCCATTTGGCGACGACAGACCCAAGCCGTTCACAGGATCCAGGGCAAACCCGGAAACCACCCAGGAAGTCATATCACTGGGAATTCTGCGGTGAATCGAGTTCCGTCCATCGCTGCTAGCGGAGATGTTCAGGAAGAGCCAAGTGTCCGCCGGATTTCGCATCACATGGACCCGGGGATTGTGCCAGAAGGGTTTGGGGGTGTACGAGAAAGCATAGCGCCCCTTTCCGGGTGGCAAGGTATTCACCTCGATTTTATGGGCAGGACCTATATCGGTTTTGCGTACAGTTGTCAATCGGTCCTCTTCGGCCCCCGTGGATGCCTCACGTCCCTGTACCGGATTACTTTCGGCCTCTTTTTCAACAAAATAGTCCGTATTGGACATGGTTATAACACCAGATTCTTTGCCCGGAGAACCCATGGGTGTGTTAACATCACTCAGTTCGTAGGACCTTAAAGCATCCATTAGGCGTTTGTGGGTTAGATCGTTGTCACTTCTCAAGGCAGCTGCATTTTGATCCACCAACATGAGGCCCACATAGGAATAGGGTTTAGTGCTGATGCCGATATCTATATCCTGGCCAGGAGGAGCACGTATGGGAGCCTCTATTTGAACCTTTTTAATAAAAAATATTTTATCATTCAATTATTTCATCAGAAATATAGTAGAATCTCATACCGCATTTAGCAAATTCTCTTCAAATTGTATGACTTGTTCGTCATAAACAAATTCTCCATTTATTACAGTATAAACGAGAAGTTTGGCCCGAGGCATCATGGCAAAGGAGGCCAGGAATTTGATAGTATGGAAAGTGCCAGGAGATACCTAAACCAGAAGTTTATTTTTGAATAAAACTACACATTTTTCTAAGGATAACTTCACACTTACATCCACATTACGCGACAGAATTATATCACCTCGCCCCACAACTTGATACATGAAGTATTTAATGGGCTCATAAGACCGAACCACCACGGATATTTCCTGATTAACAGTGGGTCTAGAAACCATAGAGTTTTAAAAATAAACGTTATGCTTAGTAACTTTCACTTACCTATCATTCAATATCTTGGCGGTTACATAGCTCTTGCTGTGCAAATGTTTTCTTGGAACTTTTCCCACCTCACTGATCACTCCCAGATAGTCGACAATTATAGAATGGAATTCATCACGATCACCCAGCGGCACTGTGAATTTCATTTTTATTTCGCCACTGGCATCCAAGCTATAGGTAGTACGATTATACATTTCGCTACTGCCATAGACATTGGTCAGATAGGCGGTGATTTGTGGGTTAAAGTCTCTCAGAGGTTGTCCATCATTACGGGCTATGCGAGCCTGGAAAATAAATTCTATAAATGTATCGCAAAAATCAAGAATATGTCAAGAAATCTCTCACCGTAGCTTCAAAGGGCACTCCAGGAATATAGTAACTGGGAACTTTGACGGTTTCCACACGATAATGATTCAGATGGAGAGTCAAAACTGTTGAATAATTTTGCACAGAGCCCGTGGACTTCTCCTCCACCAAGGCATCAAGTAGATATTGGCGTTCATAATCCTGCTTAAGGTGCAGTTCGTTTTCAATATCGAACTCAAAGTAGGCATTTCCGTCGATGGGAACTACTTTTCGGGTTATGAGATCATTGACAAACGGCTGGAGAGACCCGAAGAAGGTCGGATATATGGAGAGGGTGGCCTCGCCCACAATCGGCTGGCCAAAGGCATAGCTAAGGTTGATATTTGAAAAATTATAACCAAATTAAATTCTGGGTCTCTTTACTTACTGCGCCTTGACAGTGGCCGTAATTTTTCCATCCTTATAAATGGTATTCTTGGGTGTATCGATGTCCACCACAAATTTTGGTAAAATGTGATCCAAAATCTCAAAGGATTGGGTATGAGTTTGTTCAGCAACTTCCACCACAATCGACCATGTTCCAAATCGTGGATAGTCGGACAAACGAAGCTCGTTGGAATAAATCGAATTTGTCAAGCGTATATCTTTGTAGCTCCTTATGATATTATCACCCGAGTCCTTGATATCCACATGGACACGTCCATAGGCACGAGCTGGCTTTAAGTTAGAGTCCAAAACCAGAACTCTATAATGAACCAAGTCGCCGGGCTTGTAGATACTCTTGTCCGTTTGGACTAGAACCGTATGCTGCTTGGCCTCGAAATGTAGTTGGGTTTCGTTTGTGAACTGAACTCCGCCCTGACCTTCGGCAGTAAGCCGATATCTATCAGGCTTTAGATCTGGAATCTGTTAATATTTTATAGAGAAACATGATTATTTTTAATATGAAAAAAGAATTTTAAAAGACCCACCTCAAAGTGCAATAGTTGTGTGGAAAAGGGTCGTATCTCCACTGTCTTAAAATCCGTGTAAGTACTGCCCAGTATACCCACCTTAAATCTGGCAGATTCTGGAGCATTATGCAAACTCACTGCCACATGGAATTGTGAATTGGGACGCACTGTATTCGGTGCTATTATGGAATAAAGACTGTAGGAGAAATACACAAGAAATAAACTTGTTAACCTATATGAATTGGTTTTGAAAGCTTTTTTTATTAGATAAGATAGTGGGATAAGAAAGTCGTTTTAAAAACCTCTTTTTAATTTTCACAAAATAAAGAAGTACATGCTTATGCTACACCCATCTAAAAAGAGAAAAAAAAAATTTTAAAACAACCCGAAAAACCTTTACAATTGCCGGTGAAACACAAACAAAAAGAGCGGCAGATTTAATGGTCGTAGATAAGTGGATTACACCTATGTTGTTATGCTATCTGAATCTTTTCTTCGCCATTCATTCACGCGTCTAACGGAAGACAATATATATTGTGGTAGTACGTAGTGCCCGATCCCTCGGAGGGTAATGTACTTTCGGCTCTTCGGGTCAGCATCAATTGCTGTGATGCGGTACAAGTCGGAAATGGTTTCGGGGTTTGGGGTCAGAGGCTTGGAGTGGGGGAAATGCCACCGAATGGCCCGAGCCATAACCATATATTTTGTTTTTTTGTGGTTTTCTTTTGTCTCTTCCTTGTAATGCAACAAAAAGCTACCAATCTTGAAGCCAAACCAAACAATTGCAGCTGCCAGTGGAGGATTTCATATCTCATTTGAATATGTTTTGTTTTGTTTTGTGCTGGTAAGCTTAATTATTGGTTAAAGATAATGGGGCTTAGCTACTTTGGCTATAACCAGTTATTCGGAGATGCGATTGAAGTTTTGGGAAATAAAAACGCAATCTTGGAAACAAAGGAAGGGTTTTGGTGGGAAATACTTTATCTACCATGATTAATATCTGAAATTGTTTGAAAATCTGAATTTTTTCCAATTCTATTTGAAAGTAAATCTATAGAGCTAGCTCCCATTTAAAATCGCTCTTTTAAGTTGACACCTTCCCAAAAAACCCCCTTTTAATCACTGTTTTAGTTAGTTAATTTCTCTGCTATTTAGGTGTTTTCTTAGTTAGCCAAGTGGTAGTTTTAAGATTTATGGGCTGGCTCCTAACTGTGCCAGCACTTGGCGTAATTCACAGTCTGCCGCCTGTTCTAATTCCAATTGGTCGGCAGCGGCGACGGGCAGAAAAATGCCGCCATCTAACCGCCTAACCTGTTCCCACCAAATACAATTTTCTTTTGTGTTTATGTCACGTTTGTTAGCCTAAAAAAACAGGTTTCATCCGGTGGTCGCAAAACGGTTTAAAGCCACCAGCAGCAGCAGGCAGGTAAATGGCAAAAACAATTTCGCTTTTTGCTCAAATTGGCCGCAAAATGCAGGCTTCAAGTTTCCAAGTTGCCACTTGCAACTGCATTCGAGATGTTCCACCTGATTGATTTTTCTATTTTTTCGTTGTACTTTTTAGTATGGAATGTTAAACGAATGTAACCAGGTGAATTTCATAGTCGATCTCCGATCGGCGTAAAACCTATTCGTTCCGAGTTCAATTGCCCAGAATTCACCTACATGAGCACCTTGAACAAGTGCCCCATATATGGATCGAGTTCGGATTGAATGCGAAACACTCAATGACAGATCATCGATCTGGGAAGTAAGGGAAGGAAAGCTCCAGAAGTGGACGCCTCCAGTGGTCTTACCAGAGTGTTCGATCAATGACAGTTCTTGGCGACGGAATAAATTCGCAAAGTGATTATAAGATCTCGCCCCAGACTGGTCAGCATTCAAGGTGAGCCATCGGAAATGAGTACATAAGTAGCAGTCCGAGTTTATGTGTCACCTTAAAAAATGACATTAGGGTGATTCAGGTGTAGTAATAAATTAAAAATAGATAATTATTTAGTATTAAGATGAGACGAATTAAAACGTTTCCTTAATCAAGTTTCAATTACACATTCGCTTCAAGTGTTCCCTCCTTAAAATATTCATGTACCGTAAAAAAAAAATCTGTGGTAACAAGGTGTTTGGTGTTTTAAGGCAAACCTTATTTAGTTGAAATTATTTAACATGTGTCTTTCTTTTATTGCAAAGTTTTTACTTAATCGGAATGCAGGCTGTTTTTGGCGTCTTCCCACCATGGATCACCCCAATGATTTTGAAATGCGTAGGCAGTTTGAAATTACGTCCAAAAAAATCGCGTTGGCTTCGGGTTATTTCATCTCCGAACTTGTTTCAGACTTGTCAGCTTATTATGACAGTAATAAAGGCCAGGGCTAATTTCTTGATTACATGTTGTTAATTACAGATCTTAGCGGTAGGTGGCGGCATCTTCAGCGGCAAGTTCTCTTCCTAAGTCTTTTGTTTTTCAAAGTTTAAATTTGCTTTCTCGGCTCGAAACTCATCGGGATCTGATGGAATGATGTCATTCCTTGGCACTTTAAATATTTTTTAACAATTTTATGAGCTTGTGTCATTGTGTCACCTGGGGTTAGGAGCGTGTGGGTTGTGTGTGTTTTGGTTATGAAAATTACTAACCCCTGAGCAGCTGTTTGGGAAAATAAACAAACGACGGTGACTAAGATCACCGCTCGGATGGATTCCATTTCCGTTGCCTGCGGGTGCATATTATTTACTTTTCTCTGTATCACTTAATTTTGTTTTTATTTTTTCGTATTTAGCAAATTAAGTGTAAACACGTTTTTTCGTTTTCGTTTGCCGAATTGTGTATTGGCATCACATATTAAAGCGCAAGTCGAACTTAAATGCTGTGGGTAGGCGATATTCTTTCCCGCTTGCGCACTATAACTGCCTCCTTATCGCTCTCACTGCCTCAGCACCACCGGAGATTGCCCAAGACGGTCGAGTCGACGCGCTAGTCGCGTTTTTTGGAGCGTTTTTCTTTCACTTTCGTTGCGGAGCGCTCGCGATCACCTGTTGCCCGCTCGTAAGCTCGCTGCCAACTGATTTGTTTGTTGCAAAACGAACAGGCCCAAAAACGCTAGCTTTAACCCAAGAAGGCACAGTGTGTGATGGGTAGAAACAAAAAAGTTATTTTTGAGTACTGCACTCTGGGTAAAAAAGTGTTTCGAGAAAAATACCCAAAAAAATTAAAAATTAACCATAAAAGGAATTTTTTAAAACTCGGCTATAATGGGTTAAATATGGGACCCGTTTTTATTAAAATTAAACTCCCCAGTTACAAACCTCAGAATAAAAAGCACAAACCATTCAAAGTTTAGGTTTGTGTATTGGATAAGCCATTGCCTCTACCGGCTGGCAAAATCTGTTTTAAGGTTCCTAGCTCTGCTTAAATCTTAAATTTATTTTTAAAACACAAATGCACATGAAAAAAATAAAAAAAACAATAATTAAATACATTTTAGCTTACTTCTTTGGAATGATAAATATTATTTCCATTTAAATATTCTACAATGTTATTTTTCTCATATTCTTCCCAAACAAAGGGTAAACAAAAAGTGCATGTTTACCTAGTAATTAGCACAAAACTGCATTGTTTGTTTAAAAACAGAATGGTTATTGATATTTTTTTAACAAGAAAGACTGTTCCATTGCATGGTAATTTATAAAAACAAAAGATCATATTTTGTAAAGACATTGTTGTGCCAAAAGTCTGAGGTCTGATTCTTGGGTTTTCCGTTCAATTGAGTTTATTATTTCTCAAGAAATCATTCAGTATTCGTAGCTGATAAGGGAGGCCACATTAAAAGTACTCTCCCTGCTCAAATAATTTTTTGACAATTTTTTTTTAACAAACAGATTTATCATCAGTGACGTAAATAAACAAATTATTGTGAGAGCCGGCATGTGTCGATCTATTAGACACGGATGTTTTATGTCTGGCCGAATTCCCCGGACTATATGTATGCAGAGAAACCCGAGAGAAATATAGAGTGACGAGATTCGTACATTATCTCTATAAGCCGCAGAGAGATCCCCGATTGTATTTAAAGCCGGTCTGGGACTGAAGCCGAGCTCATTGTAGATCGTCGCTAGCTGGCGATCGGTTCATTTTTTTCTGGTCAGTTCAGTTTTATTGATTTTTGTGTGCCTAGAGTAATAATTAAAATTATATGTGTGATCAAATAAACAATATTAAATCATATAATGCCGTAATAATAGTCACAAATTATATTTCAGCTCGCGTGTGATTCACTTCAAAATGTTGAGGATCATTTTGTGTGGATTTCTTTTGCAATATGCCCTGCTTATCAATGCCTTTGGGTAAGTCTATACTAAATAAATGTCCACCATTATCAATTAAACAATGAAACAGAGGTCACAAATCAAATATTCTAAAACATATATATGAAACTGTGTTTATATAATATAGATTATTTCTGTTACTGACCACGTATCGAAATGTTTGGACTCAGATTCCCTTGAAACCGGTTGGAAAGCCTTGCTGGCTTGCAGTTAAAATTTTTGTCTAAACCCAAAAACAGGGAAATCTGAACGGCAGAATATCTCATCACTATAATATTCAAATTTAATTACAACGGTCATAAAACAAACGAATGGAAAATTCAAACACTCTATCTTTATAAGGCATGACATTATACAAAAAAAAAAAGAAAAAAAGTACATTTGAGAGAAGTGTGGAAACCCCAGCTTGTTTATTTTTTCATTATCAGAACATTTGAAATAAATCACAAACAAAATAATTAATTAGCTATATTTATAAGAATGTATACATGAGTTTGCAATTAAGCTGTGGCAATCCTCTAATGATTATTCTGCTGAAGCTAATAGATTATTTAATTATTTTTTGCAGTTTATATTCTGTAGTGGGTCCCGGTACTATCCGATCGAATTCCAAATACAATGTGATTGTTTCCGTTCACAAAGCCGAGGGTCCCAGCAAAATAAATGTCAGCTTGAATGGACCCTCCTTTAATGAAACCAAAGAGATCGAAGTGTTGCCCATGGCTACCCAGAATGTGGAGTTTGAAGTGCCCAAGCTGGCATCAGGAGACTACAATCTGACCGCTGTGGGAGTGTCGGGTGTGGTGTTCCGTAACACCACTAAACTGAATCATGCCGACGAGAAGCCATCGGTGTTTATTCAGACTGATAAGGCCACCTATAAGCCGGCTGATCTTGTACAGTTCCGTGTCCTCTTCCTCGATGAAAACACCCGGCCGGCCAGGATCGAGGGGCCTATTTCTGTGGTGATCACCGATGGAGCCCAGAACAGGATCAAACAGATTTCAAATGTCAAACTAACCAAAGGCGTGTACACCGGAGAACTGCAGCTCTCGGAGCAGCCTGTCCTGGGCACCTGGAAGGTAGCCGTCAATGTGGATGGGGAGACCCGAGAAACCAAGTCCTTTGAGGTTGACAAATATGTCCTGCCGAAATTCGAGGTGAAAATCGACACTGCCAAAGATGTGGTTGCAGCCGATAACCTGATCAAGGCCACCATTCGGGCCAAGTACACCTACGGAAAGCCGGTGAAGGGAAAGGCCACAGTCTCGCTAGAAGCGGTTTATGGTTGGGCTTCAACATCCAAGCAAGAGAAGACCATCGATGTGGATGGGAAGGGCCATGTTGAGTTTAATCTGCCGGGAACCACAGCGAGTTCATCCTATATACCGCCATATAAACTGTTTGCTGTTGTCACAGAGGAGCTAACCGGCAACAAACAGAATGCATCCGCTACCGTGAACCTCCATCAGCAACGCTACAAGTTGCAGTCTGTGGATAGTCCAGCCACCTTCAAGCCAAGCAAGTCTTTTGTCTATCAGGTTGCTGTCAAGAATGTAGATGATTCCCCAGTTTTGGGTTCTACGAAAAAGGTTCAATTATTTTTTGATGAGCCTAACAGATACTTTGCGCCTCAGTCGATTCCTCACAATATAAAATATGAAGAGCCTTTGAACGAGAATGGCATTGCCACTTTCCAGGTTACACTTCCCGCAAATGATTCGAGCTACTATAGAATTTTGGCCAATTTTGATGGTGTACTAGAACACTTGGGAACCATCACGAAATTCCAGGAGTCCGATAATAGTGAGCCTCTGACAATTAAGGTTAATACCAAAAAGTAAGTTTTTATCTCTTCACTTAGAATGGTTTTCAAATTAACTCATTTCCAGACCTCGTTTGGGCGAAAAAGTGTCGTTTAATGTGATTTCAACTGGAAATATACCCTATTTTGTCTACACAATTGTAGCCAGGGGTAACATTGTCCTTAGTGATTATATCGTGGTGCCCGAGGATACTAAGAAGTACACTGTAAAGTTTACACCCACATTTGACATGGTTCCCCAGGCTACGATCTACATTCATTATACTATAGACAACGATCTGAAATTCGAGGAGAAAACTATCGACTTCGAAAAGGACTTTGCTAACTCTGTATGTTTTAGACGTTTAAAATATCCATATTTTAAAATAAAAATCATTTTCTTTCAATAGATCGATATTGTGGCTCCGGTGAATGCCAAGCCCAGCGAGGAAGTCAAACTAAAAGTAAAAACTGATGCCGACTCTTTTGTGGGTCTGCTTGGAGTGGACCAGAGTGTCCTTTTGCTGAAATCCGGCAACGATCTTAATAAGGACGATATCTTTAATAGCCTCAACAAGTACAAGACATCAACGCCGTGGCTCCGAGGATATGGACGTTATCCTGGACAAACCTCTGGATTGGTAACACTCACCAATGCCAATTATCCCTACAATACGGGTAAGATTCGAGCTATAACTATGGGAGGGTAACACAATCTTTGAAGTTTTCTGGACCTAAAGACCTATTAATAAGGAAGATTTTAGATTTAGAAGTGAAACAGTTTGAGAAAACGTCATCTAATTGATTTACCAGATTTTCCCGATTATGTCGAAGATGACCCTGGAGTCGTTCCAATTGATGAAGAATATGTACAGTATCAGACAGAGGGCATAGACTATTCTGTCCATGCTTTTGTTCCAAACACACCAGAGAATCCTGTTGAAACTATCACAGTTCGAAAAAACTTTGCTGAGATCTGGATCTGGCAATCGATCGACGATCGGTGGGTCCTCGAATATAAAGCAAGATCTGCATTTTAACACCTACTGCTATCTACTGCTTTTTTAATCCCAACTATTCTGCAACAGGATGAGGCTTCTTATGCAAAAAAAAACCAACTTTACTAATAACTAGATATCCCAAAAGATTCTTTAGATATTACGAGTCGGAGTGGAGATAGTTTTGACGATTTTGTTGAATATGATAAGAAAAACTCTAACGATTCGCAAATAGCTGTTTTTTGTTAATAAAAAATTATAACTTATGGGTTGTACAATTCATATGTTGATAAATACTTTCATTATTTGTCTTCTAAAGTTGTCATAGAAAATTTTGAGATATTCCTTGCTTCCCATATCGGATTGGACTACTACGAGCTAATGTCATCCGACACATTCTTTAATCGAGATATTGTCCAAGCTAACAAAATTCGTGCAGAGTTTTCCGAAACATGGGTTTTCCAAAATACGAACAAGTATGATATTATATTTCTTAATTTTAGATGCGTTCTTTAATCGTTACGGGATATGAATTCATTTTGATTTTCATTTAATATTTTTATTAAATGCAGAATCAGAATATAAGATTTGGTTAATCTGTTCCTTTTTACCTATTGCATATTAATATATTATATGGTTTTAACAGGATATTTCGTAGAAATGTGCATAAAGCTGAAAATGCGCATTATCATGCATTTTTACATTTTTTAACTTTACATTTTTTTCACGTCTCTTGGGAGTCTTTTAAAAACTTCTTCTTCGTTTCATGCACGTTGTTAATATACTTCTTATCTAAAATATAAGAAGACTTTGAATTTATTTATTATATTCAAAGAAAGAAGGATTGAAGGGAGTTTAGATTCAGAAGAAAAGGTGCCAGTTGTTTGAAAGATTTTTCCATTTGGGAGTTTGAAAATATTTGCATAAATTATGCCTGATACCTATATAATCTACCTAATATATATGTATGTACTTAAAAATGTGTGTAACCAAGATGTATTCCCCAACGTAGAATATGAAGTATATTATGACGAAGTTTTGACGCTGGAACTTCGTACCACGATGCATGACTATTCATCACCAGAGATGTTATACGATCTAGAAAATTTGAAAGCTGATCAAATTAGAAAGGAGTTTCCAGAAACCTGGCTTTTTCAAAATACAGAAAAGTACGACTTAAAATTTTATAATATTTAAAATTTCTTCTGTCTGCGCATTTATACCATTTTCATTTTTCCAATCGGATTAATCTGTTCATTTTCCTAATTAAAGATAATTTTTATTTGGCAAGATGTATGGCTAACAAGAGGAAAATATTTCTTAATATGTCAAATACTCCAGAGACTATATCATTTATTAACAAGGTGAAAACGTATGATATCATACAATTTACAAACTAATTCCACATTTTCCAAAACTTCTATAATATATCCACAAATGATCACAATCTTTCATTTATGCACGTTGATAATATATAATTTTTAGCTAAAATATTAGAAGACTACGAATATTTAGACGCTGTTTTGGATGAAGAAGCAGAGGATTTCAAAAATGAGGAAGAAATTGAAGTGCTTTTAGATTCAGAAGAAGTGCCACAAGTGTTGGAAGTAGTTCGAAAGAATTTTGCTGAAGTCTGGATATGGCAAGCATTTTTATATGGGAGGTGGGTTTTCTTAATTTTTTCGATAATATAATTATGGCACTTGGTATCACTAAAAAAATTGTTAAGAATCTTCGGTAAAGGGCTGACTTATTTATTATTTTAAAGGATTGTATTCGTATTGCGAAAAGGATTGTATTATGTATTCGAAAACTTCTGACTATGATGAGATTGATTCGATACTAATACGAAAAGGTATGGTTCGCATTAATTTTGAAAATGTCTGGATTTGGGAATGCTTCAATAATGGAAGGTGCGTTAAAAATGTATTAAATAATGCATGATCCCCCTATAAACATGTTCTGTCCAACTTTGTCAACAATGAAAATGATTTAACTCTAATTTAATTCTAATTAATCAAAAATGTACATAATGAAAGTATTAGTTCAGGGTTTCAGGCTAGTTTTAGAAGACAAACCTAAGTAACTTTATGTATTCCGAAGTTTGTGAGTTACTAGAGTCCTTTAGAAAAACTAGATACATAATTTATACTTTACTACTGCCCCTTAATACACATATGTATATCCCCGCTGCAGGTGATATCTATTTACACCCAATATTTCTTGGTGGTGGTCCCCAATGGGGCATGGGGCCGATGGCATTTTCACTTGCGGCTCCTGCACCAAGTATTGCCTTATTTGAAAGGCCAGGACTCCCCGGATCAATGGGTCCTCCGTCGGGTTCAATGCCAGCTCCGCAAATTCGCAAAGAGTTCCCGGAAAATTGGATATTTTATGATGTCAAAAAGTATGAAAAGGATTTTGAATCTCTCAGTTTTGGCTGGCTTTCTATTTGTTTACGTGTTTGGTTTATTTTTAAGTTTAACTTACTTCATTGCTACTAAAACTTTTCTATTAACTTATAGTGAATCTACTTATTATGATTTGTAGAAAGACGCTTTTTTCCAAGACCCATATTTATGCGTCCTCAGTTACTAATAAACCGACTAACTGCATCTGGAATCGCAACTCAAGCTTCCATCCCAGAGATCCATATTCGAAAAGAATTTCCCGAAACTTGGATATTTTTGAATTTCGAAAAGTATGATAGAATCGTTTATTTTTGTATTATTTATATTGCTTCTCAAATCACTGCCTTAATTTTACACTTTAAACACAGCATTTTAAATCAATATATATGGGGGTTTTTATTGTAATTGCTGATCTCCTAGGAGCCTTTCAAAGATTTTTTTTAATACATACGGAATACCTCAAGAATTTTCAGAATCTTGGTTATTTGAAAAAATTTTTAAAATATGGTAAAAAAAAAAGCATGCTCCCAAATTAATTGTTTTAAATTAAAATTCAATATTTAAAAAAAGATTATAATTCTTAGTTCGCAGATTTACGTGGGGCGGACCAAGACTTATAAACCTTCCAGGGGGAGGAGTTCTACGTACATACTGTATTGGTCCCCCTTTCCATGAGTGCTATGAAAACATACCATTCAATCTGAGATATCCAAGCAGATCATGGAATGGAAACTATCGAACCCGTCTGTTACCAGCTGGTACCGTTCGTAGGAGCCATGCATCTCCCTTTTCCTCATCTAACTTTGTTACTCCAATCGATTATTATTCAAATGCGCTTGATCGAAGTCATAATTTTGTGCCTTTCTTTAATTGGAATACAACCCCAAAACCTCAAAAATCAGCTCCAGTTCCAGAAATTATACGAAAAGAGTTTCCCGATACTTGGATGTTTGCGAATATGTATGAGTAATTATTAATTATGAAGGCTTTTATTCGCATCCGTGGGTTTCATGATAATGCATGCCACTACGACAAGAAAAGGATTATGGATTATTCTTTTTATTAATGCAGATTTATTATACAATTAAACACCCAAGTAGCCCCTAGATGCGCCTCTTAGTTTTTTATGAGTAAAAAGGGCTCATTTCATTTCGATTACTTTAAGGGAATGGCCAGAAAGGAGACCAGTTGCCAGCAGTTCCTATCATGAAGGCCAGTGCGGATAGACAGGGCTCTAACAAAAAACGAAAGACCACAATTAAACCACCCACAGAATCCAGAAAAGAAACCCCATTTGATGGGCAAGAAACTCATAATGATTTTGGCGTGAGATCAAAATTTTCAGAAACTTGGATATACGAATTGGCAGAAGATATCCTTACAGAGTAACTAATTCCCTTCAAATGCTTTATTAACCCCTTTTTTCCCTATGCACGCTTGTCTGTTAAAAAAAATTAAATTAACCCACTGACACCCAATAGCACACATACTAAACCTAATGTGTTTTTGTTGTCCACTACGCTTATTAAAAAAAGGTTAATGTCATTGAAAGATTAATGCTTTATTTGTGATTTCATAGTGTCGATGATAGTGGCTTTACCCTCACCAAAAAGATACCGGATACGATTACCTCATGGGTGGTTACCGGCTTTTCCCTGAATCCCACTTCCGGAATTGCATTGACCAAGAATCCCAGCATGATTCGAGTGTTCCAGCCATTCTTCGTGTCCACCAATTTGCCATACTCCGTCAAGAGGGGTAAGCTGTAACATTTTCCATTTTATAACAATTTTTGAGAAAACATTTTGTAAACCCTTTCAAGGTGAGGTTATTTCTGTGCCTGTTGTGGTTTTCAACTATTTGGATAAGGCCCTTGATGTCGATGTGACCATGGATAATTCGGACGGGGAGTACGAGTTCACCGAAGCCACCAACGATGTCCTGGAGAAGGCCAGCGATGAGGTCCAAAGGACTAAGCGAGAAACAGTCCCGGCCAATAGTGGCAAGAGTCTTTCGTTTATGATTCGTCCCAAAAATGTGGGCACTACGACTTTGAAGATTACGGCCACTTCTCCCCTAGCCGGTGATACCATCCATCAGAAATTAAAGGTTGAACCCGAGGGAGTGACCCAGTTTGAAAACCGTGCTGTCTTCATTAATCTGAAAGATCAGCCGGAGTTATCCCAGTCCCTGGATGCAGAGATACCCCAGGAGGCAGTGCCTCAATCGGAGTTCATTGAGTTTTCCGTGGTGGGCGATCTTCTGGGTCCCACACTCCAAAATCTCGATAATCTGGTGCGGATGCCCTACGGATGTGGCGAGCAGAACATGGTCAACTTTGTGCCCAACATCCTGGTGCTGAAGTACTTGGAGGTGACGGGACGAAAAATGCCCGCCGTTGAGACCAAGGCCAAGAAGTTCCTGGAGATTGGTTACCAGAGGGAACTGACCTACAAGCATGACGATGGCTCCTACAGTGCCTTTGGAAAATCGGACAAGGCTGGCAGTACCTGGCTAACCGCCTACGTGATGAGGTCCTTCCACCAGGCCGGAAAGTACACCGACGTGGATCCCAAGGTCGTTACTGCTGGCCTCGACTTCCTCGTGTCCAAGCAGAAGGAGAACGGCGAGTTCCCCGAACTGGGCAAACTCTTCGACAATGCCAATCAGAATGCTCTGGCTCTCACATCCTTCGTCTTGCTGGCTTTCTTTGAGAATCACGTAAGTGGAATTAGGATATATTAGTAATGATATAAAATGCCTACTAATGCCTAATTCTTTATCGTAGGAACTCATTGAGAAGTATCAGAGCGCCGTACAGAAGGGAGTTAACTACATCGCCGAGGAGGTGGACAAGTCGGATGATCTGTATCCTTTGGCCATCGCCGTGGTGGCTTTGCAACTGGCCAAGCATCCGCAGGCCGACAAGGTTCTGGCCAAGTTGGAGACCCTGGCCAAGCAGGAGAACGATCGCAAATGGTGGTCCAAGGTGGCACCGACCTCGAGTGGTGAAGGTGAACGTCTAAGCTACTGGAAGCCGCGTAGCAACGATGTGGAGATCACCTCCTACGTCCTGCTGGCTCTTCTCGAAAAGGAAGCGGCAGATAAATCCCTGCCCATTATCAAGTGGCTGATAGCGCAGCGAAACAGCAACGGAGGATTCTCATCCACTCAGGACACAGTGATCGGATTGCAGGCTCTGACCAAATTCGCCTACAAAACTGGATCTGGTTCCGGCAGCATGGACATTGAATTTACTCCTGCTGGAGGCATTAAGGATACCATCAAAGTAAACCCCGAAAACTCCTTGGTCCTGCAGACCCATATCCTGCCCAAGAACACGCGCAAGGTGGACTTCACAGCCAAGGGCACAGGATCTGCCATGGTGCAGTTATCCTATCGCTATAACCTGGCCGAGAAGGAGAAGAAACCCAGCTTCAAAGTGACACCAACTGTGAAGGACTCCGCCAGTCCCCAGCTCCTTAACGTCGATATCTGTGCTGAGTTTGTGCCCCTGGAAGAGGCCGACCAGGAGAAGGATTCCAACATGGCTGTTATGGAAATTGCCCTGCCCTCCGGTTTTGTGAGCGATTCCGATACTTTGGACGGAATTCAGACCGTTGATAGGGTTAAGCGGGTGGAGACCAAGAACTCCGACTCCACCGTTATTGTATACTTTGACAGCCTGACCCCCGGCGATGTCCGCTGTCTCCCAGTCAAGGCCACTAAGGCCCATGCGGTGGCCAAGCAGAAGCCTGCTTCCGTGTCCTTGTACGACTATTACGACACCGAGCGCCGAGCCACCGAGTACTATCAGGTGGCCTCCTCCTTGTGCGATATTTGCCAAGGATCCGATTGCGGTGAGGGCTGCAAAAATATTGCCTAAGCTCCACAATAAATAAAATCTTTTAAAAAATGTTTTAATAATAAAATAGGCCATATAAACAGGCCTTGAAAACAATAAATTTTAAATAAAAGAAACAAATTTTGTTTGTTTTGTTGCATTTTTAATGAGAACCACGAGTTCTTACTTACAAACATTAGAGTTAGAAACATTTACAAACATTATTGTTTGTTACAGACATTAGTTATTCCATTATATCTTGCCATTATTTCCATTATATCCTTCGATATCCTGTTTGATTTTCTACAAGTCTGCAAAAGAAAAGTATTCTTAATATAAAATAAAACCAAGATATATATTAGCTTGGACTTACGCTTCAACATTTGGTATCAAAACTTCAATCTTAATATGTTCCCTCAACATTATTTTGCGAAATTCACTTTGAACTCTTGGATTTACCATCAAATGGACTTCTGTGACAGTTCGATGCCACAAATTATACTTGAAAAATATTTAAAAAAAAACTTTAACATATATTGTAAGTATTTGAAAGTAATACTTACATTATTATATTGTTTCAGCAATATATCAATTATTTTTTGCTGATGGGAGTTTTTAATATAGACCCTGTAAACCGCATTGCTGTTGTTATAGGGAGGATCCGCCAATGTCCTGGCCATACAAACCACAAGTAGGAGGAATGCGATCGAGTGCTTCATTATTACTAAACTGAAATTTTTTTTAATTGCGAAACTAGTTTTAATCTTAAACTGGGTTGCACGGCAGCTGTTTTTTGCAGTTGAAAAAACAAACAAAAGAAGTTCTGAGATAAAAACAGTGCCTTACCTATTTTATGTTATGTTTTATTTAAATGGGTCATTACATTTTTTTAGCAAAGAAACAAAATTATTGTTTACTTTATTATAATTTCAATAATAGGCTTGGGTGACTAGCCACTGTTTTATTTACTTTACCTTACAATATTGTGAACCCTTATGGAAGAGATTCCCCTCAGATAATCAGATAAAATTGTGTTAAGTTGTATCATTCAATCTATATATATTTCTCTACATATATTTGAATTTGGAATTTCTACATTTATGATCGGCCGATGCTTTTGAATCGGCTGCCAGTCTTGGGCCAATAACGAGACGAAGCTCATATTTTCCATAGGATCAAGGACTCCAACTCGTACTTGCAGATCCTTTAAGAAACGGAAAAGATGATTAGCTAAATTGTGTATATTTATAAGTTTATGAAACAAAATAGATGGATAAAAAATGCATTGGCATTTGTTGATTTAAATATAAAATAAATTTCTACAAAAATGGAATCAAATAATTAAATTGGAGTTATGAATTAGTGATTCGGGGGAAAAGTGAGAAACAATTGCACAATTGGCCACTTTAATTTAATGTTTCTTATTTTTAATAATTTAAAAGCAGAATAAAGAGCCAATAGAGATCGATTAATGTTTCCAAAGGCCATATGTATAAGGATTATTAAGGCCAGAAAAGAGTGGATGAACCCAGCAGGTGGCACTATCGACACTGAAAAAATATGAAAAGAAGAGGTAACTTTTTTATTAGGCTTGGCTACAATTTAAAAGTGTGTATGTATTTTAGGAAATATAGAACCACAATCTTAAGTATTTAACATCATCAACTGCATTCTTAAAAATATTTCATAAAATTTTTAAATTATTATTTCATATCCATAAGTTTTGGGAAGTGTACTACTAAGGCCCACCCCAGTTTACCGAAATAACAGCACACCATCCCCCCGATTCCAAAATGTGAGCAGGCAATGGTTGTTCAGTTCATCGCTGACCCAACGGCTAAGGGATGCGGCCATTGATACTTTTGGCAGCCGTTGGGCTTCAATTAACTTGTGTCAATATTGAGCTAGGCCAACAACCCGGACAATATGTGGATTGGGTATGGCCTGGTGGTGGGGGATGGGGGATGGGGTATGGGGAGCCCAATAAAACTGTATGGCCATGTTCGATGATTGGGACTCACCCTCGAAAGGGAATCCACCCCGCCTGCTCCTCCGCTTCATCGCTCGCTCTCTGTCTAGCCTTATGCTTTTTGCATAATTTATGGCAGCGCCCAATCGTGAAGCGGGTGGAAAAAAAAGACAAAAAATTGTACACGAAATATTCTCCATAAGTGTCAGACACGCCCTGGCCTGGTTTTTAAGGTTACTTTTATTACTTTTGGGTGTTGGGAAAAAATGGTAGAATATTTTAATTATAATAATTATTCAAACCATTTTATACAAAATATAATTTATCAAAATTCTCAGTAAATGACTTCACAATCGGTGTACTTATATAGAAAAGTCGATTCACAGGCACTGCTTCCATATGTCCTGATGCGATTGTGCCGCCTCACCGCATGAAGGATATATCCATAGAGCAAGAGTAACAGTAGAAAACTGATAAGAAGGATATTCCTAATCTTGCCCGGAGAGGAAGTCTTCAGGGCGAGGGAGTTCTGCAGCTCCACATTCTGCATCCGCATCTTGTGTCTACATTCGCAGCAACGAACCTGGTTGAGAATCTGGACCATCTCCAGGCGACGCATCTCCTTGAACTTCCGAAAGGTCTTGCAGAGGCCATCGAGAAACTCTTGGACTTCGGACATTTTTACTGTTTTTCGAAATCTATATATTCTTACATAAGAATATTATAATTGTAGAAAATTCTGGAGAGCACATAGACTTTGAAGTATATTTCCTAGGCTGGGATATGAGAAGTGAAACATTTAATACATTCGGCAATTTATTCACTGTTCAATTTTCTTAAGCTTAGACTCAAATAAATATCACAAATAAAACGTATTTAACAATCATCTAATAGACCTATTACCTGCAGTATGTAAATAAACAGAAATATAATATCGTGGTAAATGGACAAGGCTGCCAGGACGTATTCATCTTCATCGAACTGAAGGCTTTGGTTCCTGCCACCGACCATCCTTTGGATGTCCACCACCAAATACAAGGAATAGAACAGAATCCCGATACTAGCGAATATTAGGTGCAGGATTCGGCTGTAGAAAAATATGGTAACAATGCCAAGGATGAGCATGGCGATTGCCAAGATGAAGAGAAACACCCAGCAGCTGGTGAAATCGCAAGGAGCAAATGCAGCAAAAAGAGTCAATGCTAGAACCAAAATCGCGCACACCCCAAAGGCCATCAAGATCTATTCATTAACACAGATTGAGTATATGGCGAATAAATTGTTAAGATGCACTTACAATTCTTGGTGCATACACGGCTGCCGTAATGGCTACCACGACGCTATGGGCTAACACATAGATCATGAAAAGGATCCACTTGCAGGGCGACGAAACGAATAAATCTCTACAGCAGCACATCATAAAGTGAAGTGTACTTATAATCCCTAGGGCAATAAACGAAATCCACCAAAACCGTCTGAGAAAATGACGGGGTCCTTTCAAAAGAACTAAGGGTGCAGTTATTATTGTTGTAATCACCAAGAGTATCTAAAATAATATTTTGTTAGAAAATGTATATAGTATTTTTTTAGTTATTAGGAACCATTTATCACCAAGTTATCAAAGTGTAATATTATGTATAAACTTACTGTCACCAAGGTTAGAACACTCGTGATAAACTGGCGTCTTACGAAGCGATCCTCAAAGGCATTGTTTCTATCTTGCTCATCGTCTGATTCTCCATTCCCGCAACAACCCATTTTTTCTACCGATGTCCAATTCAAAAGCCAATTGATACCAATGTGTCGGAAAAGTGCCAACGTAGTATGTGTGTGTAAGTTAAAGTTTGTATATATTTTTTTAACAAAAGTGTCTTAAGTGACAAAAAATGCAAAGTGTTTTAGCTCCAATGTGTGCCAATAAGCCAATAACAATCCAACCATAAAGCGTAGTACACCTTAAAAAGCAGTCCTTAAAAAAGAAATAGAAATCATCATTTTAAACATACATATTTGGAAAACATTTTTTGAAACAGTATACCCAGGAATGAATATATGGACTAATTAATGGAAAGTGGGTGGCTCCGGACCAGGGGTTTTTCGCGTAATGAGAGACGCCTCGCTGCCCGCCAATGTGAAAATGCGGCCCGGAAAACTCTCGGAATGGCATTCGTGATACGTCAGGCAGCAAAAAACGTTGGAAAAACCCAGCAATATGCCAGCCTGCGGGACGGTTTTTGTGCTCAGGTGTGAAAAAGCGTGCAAGAAGTTGACACAAAGCCAGACAATGGTAGCAGCAGGATGGCAGTATGACAGGATGGCTGAATGGTGGGATGATATCCGGAGGACTATGAGGTCCCGAGGAGCTGCATTGGAAGCCGCTGAACCGCACTAATTGAGCCGCGTTACGTCGAGTCGAATGCATTTCAATGTGTCAGTGTTGCCGAGCAGCGCGGCAAGCCCATCATCACACATATTGTCATCATTTTACAGTTTCTCGCCTCGCTCCACGGTCTGGGAAGTCGTCCAACTGCTCGCCGAGCCCGGAAGCACCACCGTAACCACCGCAACATCCTGACCCAGCCGGTTCACCCACCCAATACCCTATAGCTCCTGATCCCAGTCAGCTGCACTTGCTCAAAAAGGTAAAGATTAGGACGGCTTACACTCCTTGACCCATGTCAGCTGTAATGAATTCATAATTTTCAGATTTATAAGCCAAATGATAGAGTAATCTGGAGGATAAATTCGAAACTTGTTTTTTTGTGATATGATACGAAAATAAAATAGTTCTGAAGAGATCTAGAGATATTTATCTCTCTAGAGATATTTAGACCTCTATTTATTTTCAAATATTATTTTTGAACGGAATAATATGGGTTCCAAAATATAATATAACTATCATAAGAGTAATAAAATCATTTAATCATTAATTCTATAATCATTCATAATCATTTAATCATTAATCATTAAATCATTTAATAAAATCATTGATTAAAAAAACTTTTCTCATTTAACACCTGATTTTCAGTCAGTGTATCCTCACACATCCTCAAACCAGCTTCTTTAAAAAGGACTTGAAAACTATAGGTACTCATATAGAATGATATAATGCTCTACTCTGCAGCCCTCATGGCTTCGTTTTTTTTTTTTTTTTTAATGGCATGGGACATATTCGAAGTGGAGGCCTTGTAGGAGGATGGGGGCGGGCCGGGGACTATGTCATAGTTCAGAGAGTCGACAATTAACGCCACAATTACCGAGCGGAATGCTCTGGCGTGGGTTAAGTGTTTTTTTTTTTGTTACCACAGGTCTAGGGGCAGGAGCAGGAGCAGAGGCCGATGAATGAGATACACTTATATGGCCATTAAGAGGTGCCGAGGATGCCTCATAATTGAAAGGAAAATGCAGCTTTAGCTTTTTAAGAAATTGTAATCACAGCAGATTGCGCTGAACCGAAGGCGTCTGAGCCCGGCTCAGATACAAAGATACAGATACAAAGCTGATAGGTCACAACAGCAGCAGCAGCTATCGTATCCGGAAGAGATTAAGCCGCATCCCCTCCAGTGCATCCATCCAGGGTGTCCTCATTGTCCTGGATGATAAGCGCAGTCGTTGTCTGCAGTTTTTCCCACCCCATCGCCGATGCCAGACAATGGAATTGGATTATAATTTTTTATTGTACGATTTTTTTTCTATCAATCGAGGTTTTTGTTGGCCCTGTTGCGTGCTTGAGTTGATGTGGCAAGCACGAAGGGGCATGCCACAGTCGGTCCCCCAAGCGATGATAAGAGCTATTGATATACTAAAAACAAAACACAAAATTATTATGCTTATGTTGAAGTGGGGGGCAAGAAATTATGGCGCCTCCGGAAATTGTTTATGGCGGGTAAACAATTCACGGACTTCTAGAGTGGTATCCTGAAAATATGGCAAAAGCTATTATATAACATTAAGTGGGTGGGTACTCTTGCAATTATGAAGCCAATTGTAATGAATCAAATAAGACTTAATAATTTACAAGCTATTAGTATTAAAATTGGAATGAGGGTTTGTTAAGGAAGTAACATCTTTAGATTAATGGACTATGAGTGGGAAATGAATACTTTTCATCTAGAGGATATTTTCTTATGGATTCTTATTGATTTATCATTGAAATCATTGAAACTCGAATAGGACCTAGAAGAGGATTATCAAAAAAGTCTTCAGGATAGTCTGGAACTAGTAGGAGAACTAAAGGTCATAAACGAATTTGCTGAATATACAACTGATTATTCATGAACCTAAGATGTAAGATAAAAAGATTAAAATGTAAATACCAATATTTTTGAAACATTAATTAATTCTTTAGCTATGATAATATCCCAGAAAAAAATCTGTAAAGATCCCTATTAATTCCAATTCCAATTGTCAAGCCACTTGATAAACTTCTCACCTGGCCCAGAACTTATTAACAGCTTCCCTTTTCAACCAGAAATGGAATACTTTCGCCTGAGCCGCGAATCAATGGCTATTAATTAGCTTAATTAATGTCATTCGACTGGGTGACCAGAAGTGGATTTTATGGAGTGCCGAGGCGTCATGCATAAGCGAGCCGAAAAGTGGAAAAAGTGCTGAATTATCTGGAATAGATCTGCATGAGGTGGGTGGATGGATAGTGGGGAGTGGCTGGATGTCCTGGCACCACCGACCGTCCAACCGCGTTCAATTAGCCAAATAAGTCAGTAGTCTGTGTCAGTGGATAGATTGTGGATGAGCACAGATGGATACTCGAATGGTCGACTGGGCGTGCATAAGGCAAACATCAAAAGGATTCAACCGGGCGATGGGCCACTGACGGGGGGGCATTGGGCGAAGCGGACAACATGACAACAGCTCAAGGACCATTCACAGTCATTCCACAATTGGGGGTTGTCCTTCGACTTTCGCCGTTGCCGCCCCTCTCCTGCCCTCCCCCATCGCATTATGATAGGAATCGGGTTCAAAAGAACGCCGCGAGTCGGTGTCAAAAGTCATCCAAAAATTGGGCACAAGCTTCTACTTCCTTCAAACTGAATGGCTGTGAGGGACAAATTGGAATGGGCACAGGACTATCAGTGGGCGGTGTGCTTGAGCATATGCTGAGGGCCCACTGTACGTCAGTCTTTGATTATTTGCATAAAAAAAACGGAAAAAAAAAAACACAAACGCATCTCACTGCTCGATTTCGCTTTTCGTTCCCATTTTCGAGATTCGATTCGCTTTGAATTATTCATACGTACTCGTAAAGCCGTTCAAAAAGCAGAAATCAAAAATGTCAACTCGAGTGTCACATCACATGCGTCGTCCCAGGCGGGGGTGGTTCTTCTTTTTTTTTATGTCCAACCAAATCAAAATCAATCGAATAATATTTGTGTTTATGAAAATAAACAATTGAGAGAGCTGACATTAATAAAATAAAGTATTTTTGACAAGATTGAAAACATAACCTTCCTTTCTTTTGTTTTTAAATAAAAGTTCAAAATAAATGGGGTATAAGTAGATTTAATATTTGTTTAATTACTAAAATTCGAATAATATTTTTTACTCTCTTAATTTATAAAACAATTTACAAACCAACGAAAAATCCTTAAACAAAACAGAGCATAAGAAAGGAAATTTTCTGTTGCATACTTTTAAGGGCCTCGGCTCGGTGCCTGTTTCAGTTCCATATCCTGTGACTCCTTGCAGATCAAAGCGGAATGCAAATGTTTGAGGCGTGAGCCTTGAGAGTCCTGCCACCTGCAGAGCTCCTTCCGAGTGGGGAGAGTCTCTGAAGGGGGCAGGCTGCCACTAATTAAGTTGCAAATGTCATGCGGCAGACATGGCGACAGTTTAGAGCCCATTAAACGCGGCTCAGCAATAATTGTTTTCATTACGCATTCATTTGCATATAGATCTGGATTGTTTTTTCTACTTTTTGTTTTAAATCGCAGCAGACAGTAGGAACTCAAGGACACGCCTTCGGATATTTGCATATATGCAAAAAATAAAGAGTTGCAGGACCTTTAACTTCACCCGACCGACCCTTTAAGCCGAAAAATTTAAAAACCACATCTACATTTAATAATTGAAGAATTGATTTATTGCTTAAACACTATCAATAATATCACTTACGGACTAAACAAATTCAATGCATTCGTCGATCGTCAATATGTTTTGCTTGATTTCTTCGATTAAACAGACACTTAGGGATACATACATATATGCAAATACATACAGTACAGATATTTAGTACAACTCTAAGATACACATCCTCTTATGTATTTTCGGTTGAAAGCTAAAGAACAGAACTCCAACGCACTCGAGAATATCCGTGCACTTCGGTACACGGCACTCAGTGCTGGGCTACACATTTAACCTTTAGAACTAACTATTTAAGTCGCTTTATCTATAACCTATGCACATCGAGAACTCTGAGACTCTACGTCTAAGGATAACACATTGGCCGGACTTAGGACTACTCTCTATATACATAATTGTGGTTTTGCAGTAATTCGTTTTTGAGCTGGTGGCGGTGGTGGTGGTATAGTGGGGAATATTGCACAGTTTGAAACCATTTAGTGGCTGTTGAGGTTTTACTTTGGGAGATTTAATTCCTTTGCGTCCTCTGTCGTCTAGAAAAGTCCGTTCAAGGCTCTCACCGCACTGCCCAGGGCTGTGCATTCCAGCTCCGGGGACGAGGACTCCTTGCGGCTGTGGTTGGTGTCCTGCGAGCTGCTTGCAGCGGCTGCCGCTGCCACAAATTGCAGTCAGTCGATCAACAGATCGCTCCTGGAGTTGCAATTGCTGGTGCTAGTGCTGGTACTGGTACTGGCGGCCATGGAACTCGACGTGGCCGTCGTGGAGCTGTTCAGGCTATCGGCATAGTAGCGCTGTCAAAACACCTTGGCTATGAACGTCTCGGAGAGCCGCTGCTGTTGCGGCAAGTGCGGCGGCGGCTGTTGCTGCCCAAGTTGGGGCTGCTGCTGATGCGCCGGATGGTGGTGCAAGAAGGCAGAACCGCTGGCGTAGTCCGGTGGCGGCGGTGGTGGAGGCACACCCAGTTGGTAGGCTCCCCCCGCCGTGGGATACACTCCTCCCACAGAGCGCGGCCAGGCGGGATTGCTGGTTTCCGCGCTGGAAAGCGGTGGCGTGGTCACATTTATGGGAGGTGACATGCTGCCGGAACTGGAGTCCGGCGTCAACTGGCCGGAGGCCTGTCCGTGGGGATAGCCGCCGGAGCCGGAGAGCGGTTCCCGTCGGGTATACTCCCTCCTCCGCTCATAGGACGGCGGCAGATCTAGATCCAGGTCCAAATCGCCGCCGATCTCGTGCAGCTTCCGCATGTGCTTCTTCAGGTCGAAGTTGCGGCAGAAGCCCTTGGCGCACACGCGGCAGGTGTAGGGCTTTTTGTCGTTGTGGGTGTGCATGTGGAAGGTGAGGTTGTAGATCTGGTGGAAGGCCTTGTTGCAGATGCTGCACTTGTAGGCCTTCTCGCCGCTGTGCGTCAGCTTATGGTTCTTGTAGTTGCCCTTCTGGTGGAAGCCCTTGCCGCAGTACTCGCACACGAACGGCTTGTAGCCGGCATGGATGCGGGCGTGGGTGTTCAGAGTGGAGGACCGATTGAAGGCCTTGCCGCAGGTCTGGCACTTGTGCGGCTTCTCGGAAGTATGGATGATCTTGTGCCGGCACAGGGTCGACGCCTGCCGGAATCCCTTGCCGCACACCTTGCACACAAAGGGCCGGGCTCCAGTGTGCACCGGCATGTGGCGCGTCAGATTGTAGTGGGCATTGAAGACCTTGCCACACTCCAGGCATGAGAAGGTCTTTGGCTTGCCGCCATTGGCCGAGCCGGGACTGCTGTCCTCTATGGATCCGTGCGGCGAGGGAGATCGTGGGGAGCGAGATCGGGAGCGATTGGAGCCACCAGTTGCGGGGGCAGATCCTACCGGCGGTGGGGTGACCTCGCCCTGATCCTGTGGCGACCGCTTGCGTTTCAGGTTAGCCTGATGACTGACTCCGCCGGATGCCCTCTGTGCCACCGGCGACTTCTCCAAGCTCTGCTGGATGTTCGGCACTACCGCCTGGGACTGTGCCACGGCCGCTGCGGCGGCAGCTGCAGCCAAGGGATGGCCCAGGTTGCGGCGCAGTGACTGCGAGTGGTGGAGACTGGCGTTCAGGGAGGCGGTGAAGGTGCTCAGGTGGGTCAGCGACTGCTGCTGGGCGGTCAGGGCGGCGTACTGGGCGGCGGCGGCGGCGCACATCAGCTGGTTGGGGGCGTAGTAGAGCAGGGGGTACTGGGAGAGCAGTTCCTGGTGACGGGTGTTCACAAACTGCTGCACGGCAGTGGCCGAGTTGGTGGGGCCTCCGCACGTAGCCGGCACGTACTTCTTGAAAGCGGAATCGTAGTTCACCGGCGACTGCTCCAGGCTGGTCACCTCGATGGGGCTGCACGATCGCTCCGAATCGGCATCAATGTCGGGATCCTCTTCATCCTCGTTGTCGTCCTGCAACACAGAGGATGGGGGCATCTGCGGTGGGGGAGCAGGCGCTGCTGTCGCCTGACTTGGCTTGTGATCCGGCTCCATGATTTTGGCGATCGAAAACTTCAAAGGACATGCCCGCTTGGCACTCTGCTCCGCCGGGGCCTGGCCGGGATTCTGGTCAGAGGCGGCACTCTCCATGACAGGACTCTTCGAGGGCGGCATCATTGCGACTTCTCCCGCTGGACTACACGGTTGCATGCCACGCGGACTCTGCAATGGAAAGAGGCAATAAAAATGGGGTTAAAAACTGAGTATGCAAAACTTAGCAACGGGTTATCAATTAATCGAAGGACACGCCTCCTTTGTTTGTGCCAAAAACCTCACAGCAGCGGGTAGCCGGATAATTTAAACATTAAAATTCTATTTTCATGAAGAATATACCCCAAAATCGCGACGGAAATTATTCGAATGCCCCCCCGGTGTACTTAGAGAGGGTCTGAAAGCGGATCAGTCAAGTGCAAATAATGTGGAAACACATAAACAAACGCCAGTGGAGGGCGTGCTCCCACCGGCAGGACATTTACCCAGGATCATTCATGGCCAGTCAGCGGGTTGCAATTAAAAGCAACCGCAATGCGTTTAATAATATTCCCAATCGATTTTGCATATTCACATTTAACCCGTGCTTGTCCCCGCCTCACAGTCCACTTAACCCAAACAATGGAGTGCCTCAATCCTTCGGCCCAATCCTTTAACAGAGATGGTGGAAATCCTTCGCCGCCAGCAGCATATTGCCATCAATCATAACATTCTTTATGTGTTTTTATTTTTGGCGCGGGTCTTGGCTTTATTCGCACATCATTAAATCGTTTACACTCGAATGCAAGTGTAGGATTGCGACCTCGGGCTTGAGTTCCGTTTTCTCCATCTTCCCCATGTGCCCTCGAGTGTGGCTAATGTGCGACATCCGCTGCGATTACCGACTTCCTTACCGATTTTAATTAACTTGATTTGACGCCTCACTAAGTAAGCTCCCGCCACGGCAAGCTCCTCTGGATGGTCTGGAACCCAGCCTCTGGCAGTGCCATTTAATCTTATTAAAACAAAAAGGGGGCGTAGCCCATTTCACACGCTGACCCGGAGGCAGCAACGGTCAGCCCTCGACCTCGGAACTTTCATTTAACAGAGTATAATACACATAGTCGTATAAGTTTTGGGGCAGTTTGCTTTCTGAACAGCCGGAATTAGGCTGGTGTTCTAGTGGCCACTTTAGAAATCACTCTCGAGGAGTGTGAATATGTGGGATCAAGCTTATTAACAATGTGTGGGCTCTTATTAAGTTAGAAAGTTTCGCGGAACAATTTTGTCTCAAGTTCAATTCATACTACAATTTTAACTTGGAAATTTGGTAACTTTGAAAGTGGCATATCTGATGGAACCATTTAATTTCATTTGAAGAAAAATTAACAACGTTTTAAAGAGCATAATCGCATATTAAGAATCCTACCAAATCTGATAGAAACTATGAATAATTTTCGAAAATAAACTTCTAATATCTTAAGACCGACTTAAAAGCTATTATGGTTTATAATAGCGTTTTCCGATATTTAAGGAATAAATAATATTCGATCATAGTATTTTTAGTTCAAACTACTAACTTGTCTATTTTTAAAACAAGACTTTAGTTACTAAACACAAAAATAATTATCTATCCTTTATCTATTTTATAATTTCCGACGGTAAATGACGGTAAATGTCCCTTAAATATTTAAAAATTAACCCTAAAATTTAAAAAAAATCATTTAAGAATACGTACAAAGTAAACCATATTTAGGCACTGCCTATGTGAGTATCCAATTCCTTGGGCAGGAGAAGACCAGTCTCCACGGATGTATAAGGGTATTTATCAAGACACACACTTATATTTCAATTCAGGTTAAAGTTCACTTGTTTCGTAAAAAGATATATTTGTATTATTTGTTTCGTTTGTTAGTCTGGGGAATTCAAATGCAAATTCCGAATATGCGAAACGCGACAAACAGGACGCGTTCAGGATGCGTTCAGCACAGGATAAGCGACCGAAGCGGAATGAAGGCAAACAACGAACGGTGCGGGCCTTAAGAAATATGAAAAGGACACACACTGAGGTCGGAGGGTTGCCCCTGGAATCAACCCCTAAAACTCTGCCACCTTGTATCCTTTGGCCAGAGCGAGAGAGGGCATTTGACTAAAAAATAAGAGAGACAAACACTTTGCAAATGGCAGAGCGAGACGGATTGATGGACCGACAGACAAAAGGAGAACTTAATCATCATGTTCAGATTGGATGGCACATATCCTGACGTCGACGGCGGCAGCGACGGCTGCAGAGCATTATGAATGAAAGGACAAAATGTCGAATTGGAATATTATGGTGAAAGAGAGAGGGCGAGCCCAAGAGCGGGAGGGGTTTGCCCTCTTCTCAGCGTAAAGATACCGCCCCTAAAATATTTATATAGAGATAATGGTGAAGTGTCCGTGCCGGAGAAGAAGCGGCTACATGGGGAAAGAGATGGCGAGCGTTGGAGAGCAACCTTTGGCCGGATTCCGTTCACACTTGATTTGGATGTGAGGCAGACACCAAAAAATGGCAGCCACCAGGCCAGGCTCCCGTCACAAGTTGACTTTTTGCACTACTACGGGGTTGTGGCCCAACCCCGAATCCTCGAAACCCCGAGACCCCGATCCCCCTAATTCCCCCCTTTCCCGCCCCTCGGACAGTCGCTGCCTTTTGTTGGGCGTTTCAATTGTCGTTTTGGCATTTCGTTTTATCAGCGTCTTTGTTTGCTCACCTCTAGCCCGCCAGCGGGCAAGGATTCTCTGGCAGACTCATCCTTACATCTCTATAGCTCAAAACTTGAAAAGAATTGTTCTATATAGTATTTTTAATATAGATAGATTTCATATAAATTATATCAAACCAAATCTTTAAAAAAAGACTATTTATTAGAATTGGTAGATCTATTCCTAAAATATATATAGAATCTACCCTATATATTATAACATCAGTTCTTTAATATATATATTAAATTTTTGTAACTGCAAGTACCCTTTTAAGTTGAAACCCGTCAGAATCTGTGAAACCCGGCACTAGACAAATATAATCTCATATTCATTTTGACGATGTCTCTGGCGCGGCTTTCTTGACTTTGTTTGCCTTTGGAGCGTTCCTGTCCCCTTGACAAAGCCAGGACTACGGTTCTAGGACCTTGGTTGGGCATTGCAATGCACATCGCTGCCGTGGCTGGGTTTGCTGGAGTTGAGTTGAGCAGTTGCAGCTACAGAATCACACAAAAGCACAACCCTTCAGGGACTCTTTCGGAGGACAAGAGGATAACGGGGTATCCTTGGCCGCCATTTTCATTGCATTTTCAGGTAAACTGGCTCATTGAGTTGGTTTTGTGCAAAGAAATCGATATGTAAATAGGATTTCTTTGTTGATTAGATAGCCGGAATGGAAGAGCATTTCTCTGGTGATTTCAGTTTATTAAATTGACAAAAAAAAAATAACATAAAATAAAATAAATAGCCTATGAAATGCACAAAAAGGTCAAAGCTTAATTCACATTGACATTGGATAACTATCAAGTCGTGAGCACTTGTTTGTTGGAAACTCATGTCTGAGTGCTTTTTAAACAAACTCACATGTCACTCATCATAAAAAGGCCGGCAGGCCAGCAGATAATCGCAATTATGGCCAAAGAACCAAAAACAACAGCGTTATTAACTGGAAACGAAATGACCTGCACATGATGCTGAAATGTGCAATCTGCATTTAGTTGAATAAATAAATGCAACACAAAAAAACAAACAAAAAAATAGCAGCAACAAGGACAGCATAAATAACAACAAACTGGACATTCAACAAACAAAATGTCACAGGCCTCTAAAGCTCAATTACACTGGGAGAAATACAGAGCTTCCAAACTAATTTTAAAGCTTTTCAGGTTATCTCAGGTTATTTTATTCCTTAAGTTATAGTTACGAAGGATAATACTTTTTTTATACTCTTTGCTTTGCCTTATGTTTTATGAAAAAAATCAAATATATATTTTTCAAATCCTTTTTTTTGTCTCTCTCTTTTCACCTAATCTCTCCCGCTATTTCTGGCCATTTTTTATCTCTGTTTTCCTCATCCATTCAAAGGACATGCAAGCATGACCAAACATACACTTCCAACGGAAAGGATGCTGAACACAGAGACAGCTGGGGAGCAGGTGGGGAGCAGGTGGGGAGCAGAAAAGGTGGCATGGCGAAAAGAGGCGGTCAGAGTGGACTAACTGTAAATGCAGAACAGAACAGTACAGGATGAACTAAGCTTAACAACAACTATGAGAAGAGAGAAAAAACGACTTGAAAATCCTGCAAAATGTGCAAAAATAAAATATCAAAGAAAAAAGCAAAGGGATGCAAATAGTGCAGAGTGCAATGGTAAATAAACGAGTAAAAAAGAGAGGCCAAAAGTGTGCAATTCCTACAAAAAAAAAACCTTTTTGTTTTTATTAAAGCCTTTTTTTGTTGCTGCCAAGTTCTGCGCTTTTTTAATTTTTAATGAGTTTACCAAATGGCTGCAATGGATCTTATTGTTTTCTTATTTTCAAGTTTAATCAAAGTTTAATATTTATTTTTTATTACTAGGGCAAAGTTAAAGGAGGTATTGTATAGTTTAATAAATAATTTGTACATAAAATTACAGAATTTTCATTGAACACCATGCCTAATATATCCTATTTTTAATCTACTGCTCATAGACGAGGTCCTTCCTACGCCCCCTGACTGCTCTACTAAACCAATAAAATAGTTTCGCAGTTCTCGCACCTCGGCGAAAAATTAACCTTAAAATTGAAGATTTACACCTCCGGGAGGGAGAGTCCTGATGCCAGATTGCAACAGAGATTTTGGACGAGTTTTTCTCTGGAAAATCGAATCAATTCTATGGGAAATAGAGAATACGGCTTGCATAATCTGCGGTAAGCCAGAAGCGATTACATGCCATTGAACAAGGGGACTGCGAATCCTGCGTATCCATGAGATACATTCACTATCCTAAGCATCCGTAAGCAGTGCTACTACATAAATGCATTCATATTCATACGCATATATGTGTAACTAGGACGAAAACACGACTGGACAATGGCCGGTGATGAGAGGCTCTCAAAGGGAAACTCAACAGCTGCCCGGGGATTCGTCCTTTTCGTCCCATTGTGGCCGTGTGGGTGAGCGCGTTTCCAGGGGCAGTCGTATATCCGATTTGCGAATGAAACAATTGCGGTGTTTGACCAATTTTACAATTGATGTAATCCCCCAAATCGCCTATATTAGCGCTGAGCGGCTTCAGCATCCTTGCCTCCATTACGATTGTCAAATTGAAATGTTTTCAGTTCATTCAAGAGTAAACACAGGCACATGCGAAACCAGGTACACAAGGAGAAAAATTTACGATTGAAAAATATTTAAAAAAATATTTATTGAAATAAAGAGATGATTTAAGTTCCCAAAGATGTTTATTATTCTTAGATGGTTGGATGGGTACCATCCCAAAATTATTTTTAATATCTATAGTCATTTTTAAAAACTATATTATACAGCTTTATATGAAGAATATTAAGAATATAATTTTAAAATTCTTTTAAGCTATCTTGCAAGCATTTTTTCCAAGTGTATCCACTTTGTTTATGTGGGTTACGCTTCTGTAGGTTTGTAATAATATTTTGCTAACCTTCTTTTGCGCCCATGGAAAAAAGTTCAAAAGGATCTCGACCGCTCTGCTTTTGTGCCTGCGTGTCCTGCGATTTTCACCGATTACCGATTACCGACACAGATTTAGGGATGTTCCCAAACAATTGGCAGGTTCTCTTCGTCTTCCCGCTCTGCATTCTGCGGGATTCTGCCCGTTCTAGGATAGGTTCTAGGATTCTTTGCTTCCTTCATAGGCGCGCAATTAGACGAGTTTCGTCCTTTGTCCTCTACCGGTCACACAGACAGATTTCTCTCGACCGATCGTCCTTTGATCCGTTCTATCCTTAAATCTGTTCACTCGACCATGTACTCCTCCACCTCCGTGCACTTCTCCGTGCGATTCTTTTGCTTTCGGTGATTTGCTTTTGTGTCGCGCGTATTTGGCGCGTTTAAATAGATTAACCGCCTGGCAATTTGCAAGGTTCCTATCTCGGATCCAGGATCTCCTACCTACAGGAACTTCGCCAGCCATCCCTCTCTCCAGTTCTGTCTATCCTTTTTTACAATTAGCTGCGGCCGCCTCCTTTGTTTGCCATCTTAATCTTGAGTAAATTAGTTCATTAAGAGGTTAATTCCCCATAACACCCACAAATTAGACTGCCAGTGGCTGGACAGGCAGACCTGGATTTCTGACAGGGTTTATTTTTTTTCTCAGGCCGTAGTAGGGAATTGTTTGATTGCTTTATGGCCATCCTGCATTTGAAGGACCATCCTAGCGAATCATTATTTTTTTGGGTTTTTTTATTCCCACACATCTGATTAACCAGTTGACCGACTAATCGTCTAATCGCAACGAAAAATTTGTAAACATCCTAAAAATGCATTTGACACTTTCCCAGCCTCGCTCTAAACTTTTTCAATTCTCAAAACCTTTGCGAATCCCTTTGGAAATAATTTTTTAATTGACACTAATAGGCTTAAGCAGGCATTACCATAAAACGATGGAAGCCTTCGCCGAGACGCGTGACCCACAAAACGATGTCACCATCTACTTAATCGGAAGTCCTGCCAAAAAAAAAGGTTGCATATAGTCCAGTTAAATTTTACAAAAGGGTTGTTGGGCTTTCCGGTTTACCGTTAGGTGAGATATTTCCTTCGACACCCTTGGAAACTTTTCGGTTATTGTATGATTCTGTTTTAAGGACTTCAGTTTACAGCTTTGATTCGCCTGCCAGTTGGGCGGTGACGGGCGGTGGTTTTTTGTGGGCGTTTGTTTGCCAAGTACTTGTTTAATCGGTTTGTTTGTGACATTTCTATTGCCCACCCACACCCCACCACACCCCGGACGCCGGAGCATCCCCCAGGGACTGGGTGGTTTATGGTGTTTTGAGGCATTCGGTGGACCAACCCGAGCTGGTCTTTGTTTATTCAGTGGGTAGGCCTAACACGCGTTCATCCTCCCACAAAGAGAAGGTGGAAAAACCCAAGCACTTGGAAAAAATAATGGTAGAGTTTAAGGTATAAAATTTTGATCAACATAATGATTCTAAACTATTTTATTAAATAAATTGAAATACACTAAGAAATGAAATATAAAAACTATTTAAAAATATAATTTTAGGAGATGATAACCTTGTTTTGTTGACAAGAAATGGACTAGCTATAAAAAGTCCCTGGGAACTATCATATCTTTGAAACTTTCCAAAGGAAATCCCAGTGCATTGAAGAGTTTCTACCAGAAAACCACCCAGTTCCTCTACCCAGTTCCTCCACCCTTTCTCCATCCCCTCATAGAACGGGTGGGTGTGTCTGTTTTGCGGGTTTCGCCAACTCATCATCATCATCAGCAAACCTCAGAAGCAGTCCCTCACTCTGCTGCAGAAAAAAAAACGTCTGCCAGGGCGGTGGCTGCGGGGGAGGCCATCGCTTAAGTGCTGCCAAACAAAAAGAACACATTTGCAGGATGTTTTTATTTCCCCTTGCCGGGATTACATGCTCCCCCCCACCGCCAAGCCCACCCCCACCGCCACCCCCTTAAGGGAGTGTGAATTGTAATTACAGTGAAATCAGCTTTTGGCACTTGCTTGGTTTCCTTTTTTTTCGGAGTGTGGGGGTGTGGCGCGTTGTCTACTGTACTTGTGCATCTATGTGTGAGGGTTTTCTGCATGTGTATTAGGGTTTCGTGGATTTCTTTGTCTGTGGGATGGTGCTTGAAGTGATAAGTGCACTGAGAAAAATATTTTAATTAGGACAAGGTATATGATAGTTGCTATGTGGCAAGAAAAATTTGAAAGGTTTTCAAACAAACTATATAGTATGTGGGCTAACTACTACTATATCCTTTTAGAGCTTCAAAATTGTTCACTTTTATGTTCAGTGCATCCTTGCCTTTTCATAGAAGTCCTTCTGCCTTCGAAGCGTGATTTATTTTTTCCCTAATTGGCTTTCGATGCGTATGCTGGCATTTTGTCACACACGCACATTTATGGAACACACATCCCTATTTTTGTGGAATAAACGGACATAAAATAGTACTCCCCATCCCTGCTGTCATAATTTCGTATTGTGGGCCGCATTTTGACAGCTTCGAGTCCTTGATTTAATGTCTGTTGGGGGCGTTGCCTTCTGCTTCCCGTTAGGTAGGTGTCACCGGAAATTGTGGCTTAGCCGAAGGAAATTAAATATCAGGCGGGTGGCTGGGTGGTTGGATGGGTTGGATGGGTTGGCTGGGGATGGCGGTGTTATTTTTCGCCAGCATTGGCAAAACACTTTTATTAGCGAAATTGACTGTGAAGACTCATTCAGAATTTATACGCATTGGGTTTTTGTTTGGTAGAATGTTAAGTGGATTGGACTCGAGGGTATTTTTCGAAGGGGAGCGAATTATTAATAGGAAATCCGCAAATTGTTTGCAGATCTGCAATTGTCATTAGGCCAAATGCTTGGAAACGATTACAGGATTAAATAATAGTTAAAAATAATCATAACTTCTTACAACTCTTCCTTCATTTTGGAATATTTTCAAACACCCTTTAGCCTGTATTTTTCAAAAGGACTTCCAATCGCACATTTCACCAAAAACACTATCTTTCCTCAGGATATGTGCTGAGAAGTATACCCTGGAGTGCTTTGTACCCTTTCTTGATTAACCAAAATATTTAAGGCAAATATTTTATAATCTATGCATACATTTAAGCACAATTAAGCATCTAAGCAGTCCAAATTACAGGTATAATCCCGACCAGGACCTCTCCTTTCAACCATGTTTTTCTCTTGGGTCTGATACAATACCGAGACCCACGACCCACACATAGAGATTAGTGGATATGGAAGCGGGTGTATATAGGTAGCATCGGTCCTTTGTCGGTCCTTTTGAAAGATATGTTGTTCCCTATTCGGGGCTCTCTAGAGAACAATTATAACACAAGTGCTGGATAGCTGGATAGAGAGATTTGGGAAACGTATTGACAGTATTTTGACATGTTTCCACTATATTTTGATGGGTTATTAGACAGCGGCACAACATAAATCCCTACTCCTTTGTATGGGATATATCTTTCTTTGATTTTCAATACCCACATCCGTGTGGACCCAAATTAGCACAAATTACTGCCGAAATCCATGAGCGTTTCTACTCCGGATAAATTATTGTTTTGATTTTTCAGCTGGCCACTGTATTTTTAAATTCTTGTACAACATTGATCAATGATCTGATAAAACTAATTACCTAATTGCGGTTTCGACTGATCAGCCACCATGTGCGGTTTTACTTTTGCAGATTATTTTTGGATAATTCGGGTAATTAAATATGCAAATAATATGAGCGAGACCACCAGGATGGCAACTCATATTGGTGGAGCTATGTTTTGATATTCTATAAATGTATTCTTTCAAGTCTATTTATAACTGACAGTTAATAAAAACTTGCCACCATAATCGGTCTATTTATTAGCCAAAAGTCATCACCATGTGTCAAATACCAGGAAGGCCGAAAAATACGAGGGGTCTCAAGAGAAAGCCAATAAAAGAGTGCTTAAGCCAAATTGCCCTTAAACCGTCCGGAGGACATCGAAACATTGGACATGGCCGGAAATAAGTAAAAGCCAATAAATCAACCGTAGGCAAACCGTGTGGCAAACAGCCAATAAGGAAGGAAGGAAAAAATGGGAAAAGTCGAGCCGTGAGGGAAAAACAAAGTTACCAAGTTGCACCACCCATACCCACCCACATCAACCAAAAAAAACCACCCAATCCGCCCAACATCCGACAATCTGTTTTTCGTGCCACCGGATGATGAGCTAATAGAGACGCGTGCCACCGGCGGCGTTCAATTTGTTGCAATTATAATTGTATTGGCCCGGGTCGCGTGTCCAGTCCTGACGAAGGACGACGGATTCAGGACACAGGACACAATGTTGCATAATACACTTAACCGCAGGTTGAAACGGGGTCTGGGTGCGGCCAACATGAGCATGTTAATAATTTCCCGCCCAAAACGCTGACACGCGCTTAACTTTTTCGAAAACATATTTATTTTTTCCTTGTTCTTTCCGGCAACTCAACCCTTGTTCCCGACGACCTGCTAAACAGCGCCGTGACCTGTGACCCCGCCCGCGAAGGGGGAAGTGTCACAAATTGTTGTTGTTACGTTTTATGACAGGAAGCGAAGCGGCGGCACACGGCTCAACAATGTTTCCAGTGAACACGAAACATTTTTCATATCCTTATGCTAATCAGTCGGAAAGTGTTTTATTTGCTATTATGATTTGTCCCCTCGGTCGTGGGAGAATTACTTTTCCTCCTTGTAACCTTGCAACGCGATAGTTAAATATTTTTTTAGGGCTTGTCGCTAAACACATTTCAGTTTAAGGCCGGAGAAGGTAAAAGGGCAAGCGGCGTTAAAAAAGGGGAAATATTTAACAGGATAATTAGCTTAAGGGGAAGGGGAAAGGGGCCTAAGTGGTTATGACAGTTGAAAATAGGATTATAAAGGATTTAGAGTTTATGGAACACTAATCCATTATTTCGTGGTTAAAATATGTGCAAGTTTTATTGTTTATTAATCTATAAAATAATATAAAAAACTTTAACAGAACCTTTTCTAAAATATTATTTTGAAATCATTTATAATAGACCAAAATCCCTAGAATTCTTCCAAAAGCACTTTATCCTTAACTTTTTAAATCTTTGAAAGGATTTTCCCTGTTATAAGAAATTTATTAAACAAAGTGCCAGCTGCTTCTCCATAAGAATAATTCCTTGCCATCACAACCACACCTCCTTAAATGCGTATCCTTACAAGGAGATCGGATGACGTCGGTGGCTCGGGGAGGGAATTGCAGCAGGCGCTACGCCCCCCGGATGACGCCTATTTTCTAAGGACGCGAGGCACGCGCTCAAGGACATGCGGGTAGGATTTTGCACATGTCCTGTTAATTGCTACATATGCGACACACACCAGCGAACACGCCTCCAAAATATTATATTAGAAATCTGGATCAGGAGGGGGATGAAGTGAGCTAGGATCCAGGAGTATGTGCTCTAAAGATTGAGGCATAGAAGTCCTGGAGCGATCCAAGGAGCAACCCTCGAAGACGGCGCTGATCCTTCCGGTGGCTTGCAGGACGACAGGAAGCAATGTGCGCAGTCGAACAATTGTTCTTTAGCCACCAAGATCGAGATTCGTTTCTTTGCTTATTTTCATCCTGTGGCAGCTGCCGGCAGAGATTCTGGCTTCTCGAAGTGGGCAGAAAAGGATAATCAAAGGACTTGTTTGCCATTGCCTTGATCATGTAGAATGAGCATTATTGCACAGAGAGAAATATTTATAAAAAATTAAAACTAAAAGCCTAGAGGTGAAACAAAACTAAGGACAAAGCCAAGTCCAAAGACATTATGAAATCATAAAATATTAATAGATTAGGTATTATTTCTCTCAGTGAATGATCATCTCTAGCCTTGATTATCCTTCACGCAAAACCGGTTGCTCCTTCGGGGCGTAATTCGTCCTTTTACACAGTCCTGACATTTGATTTCGCTTTCGGCGGCCGTGGCAGCGGAAATGCTTTTTCTTTCTACGGTTGTTGACACGCGATCCTTGTTATCCTTCGCTTGCTTTCGATCCTGCGTCGGTGTTCTGATCATTCTGTCCTCGAGTCCTGTTCATCGTCCTGGCGCGTGTGCCGCGCTTCCGGTTAATTATATTCCGCAATGTACAAAGTCCCCGCAACGAAAGCGAAAATCGTCGTTTCCAGTTTGAAAATCAAATGCATATGTTTTACGTTTTCGGTTTTTTTTTGTGCTCCCTGCTCCCTATTTGGATTCGAATTCCATTGTACCACTCGCGGCTGTCAGTAGCATTCGTAGACTCAGGTCCTGGCATTGTCCTTTGAGTGCTTTGCCAGGCAAACAACTGCTCATTAATTGCTAGGTCTGTGCGCTTTTCATTCACATTCCCGACGACGATAATGACGATGTTGGCGATGACGGTGACGATTTTGGCATTATAATTTGGCTCGTGCCAGCTTGCTGTAATGCGAGTGGGCGACAGGATGTAGCTCCTTAGGAATGTCCTTAGATGAGAACCAGTTCAAGGTAATATTTTGTGGCCCGGATTAATAATTATTTATACAGCTTACAAACAGTAATATATAAGGATAATTTATTTATAAAACAACAATTTATAAATAAGTACATTTTTATACAACTTTTCGAATGATATTTAAGGTTTAAATATTCGGATAAAATCCAGAAAATAAAATTTTGTAGAGTGGACGGATGTATATTCATATCTACTAGAGCCGAAAAAAATACGTATTTTCTCCATTTTATCTCTTTTCAATGTGGATTAAGGAATTTTACTGAACTTTTTTATAAAATAAAATTATTTTTCACAGAACTAAATACATAACAATTCCACAACGAAAAAACGAATATTTTTTTCGGACAATATCAGCTCTGGTATTAAGAACCCCATTCAGTTCGTGATGCAATTTTTGAAATTCCTCACTAAAAAATGCACGCACATTCCGGACTGCGATTGTAGCAGACTAATTGACCGGGCAGGTACTTCAGTGCTCAATGAGCTCAACAATACAATCAGCCACTCCCTCCCCTTCCGGGCCAGAATATTCCATAGCAACACGGGCAATAAAATTTAATATCCGTTTCGAGAGTTGCAAGCAACGGCGACCAGAAATACTTTGCATAATCTGCCCCCAGGATAGCATACATATGCATGTTTTTCTTCTGTTGTCTCCAAAAAAAAGAAAAGGAGCGAAATAAAGCCGTCGGAAGGTGTAGATAAATCACGCAGAACGACAATGCCGAACAAGTGAGAAAACTCCCCCTTGATCCAACAAAAAAAATGTATAAGGAACAAGGAGGGGACACTTTCAATGGACGTGAAAACGAAAGGGCTGAGAGATAAAAAATCGCCAGGACTGCAAATGGGTAAATTACTCTATTTTTGGGGTTGTCTGACTCGGTCGGTCTGACCCTGCCTGGCCTGGTCTGTTCTGGTTCAATTTGATTAATTCGTTAACAAACCGAAAGTAGCAACAGCAGCTAAAGCAAGTTGAGTAATTGTTCAGAGTCACGAGAGGAAACCCCTTGTAAAAAAAACCCCCTAACCCCCTACAGCTACCCCTATGAACAAAAAAAAGGAAGCAAACCAAATCCAACCCCCACCTTTTATTAGCCAAAAGCGCATGAAGATCCCAGCGAGCTGATAAGAAAGTGAAGCCTGTAAAGAAACTAAATGAAAGGCAAAAATTGAGCACTTAATGTTCGCCAACAAAATTACTGGAAGAATTCCCCCAAGAGGGGTGATTGAATGGCTCCTTGAAACTCTAATCAGGGACGATCTATTGATTAACCAAAAAGAACGGTTCTCAAAGGCGACAATTTTTGCATTTCTTCAAGACAAGATAGATTATTTTTTCAAAAGAATACCACCTTTCCGCTTCTCTAAAAATAATTGAAACTCACAAGCCAGCAAACATACATATGTTTAAATAGCTGTGTGATGTTTGCTGAGAAATAGATTCTCTTTCGTTTTCTGTTGATTTTTGTTTTGTTATTGTTGGTGCTATACTTAAAATTTGATTCGTCCGAAAATCATAGAATATATGAATGAGCAAAAAGTCGGGCGGAAGTTGTAAGACCCTTTGGCGCAGCGGATAGCGCGTTGGACTTCTAATCCAAAGGTCGCGGGTTCGATCCCCGCAAGGGTTGAAAACACAAACTGGGTGTTACTTATATTTACAAATTGTAACATTGATATACTAGGTGGGGATTAGAAAAAAGTGTATATTTTTGTTAAAAAAAAAACCTTAGAGCACCACCCACTTTCAACCTCATTAAGCAACGCAAATAAATCTCTTTGTGGTCTTCGATTCGACGGGAGAATCCTTTTTGGAAAAATGTAATTTTCAATTAAAAACAAACTGACAAACGGCAAACAAATTGGCGCCCTCTTTAAAACTATTTGCCCAGAGCTAACAGTGAAATAAGTATCTACAAGATACATTCAACAAACTAGAACCGTGGAGAAATCTCGAATGCCGCAAGCCCAAACGCAAATAAAGCGTAAAATTTCTGAATCGCGCAGTTCGAGCATAAATTGCAACAGCTGTCAAGTATCTAACAGATACGTAAGTATCCGTACATCCACGAGCAGGACAAGCAGGAGGAATCCATTGGCAAACTAGCTGATAAACAGCCTATTAAAAATGTTTACATGACCAATACAAATATTGACACAATGATGCACTCCTCTATGCCATACCCCGTCCATATTTCCCGCCGCATTTCATCGAGTTTACCGGACCGGGGTTTCGGAAGGGGGTTGTTGGTTTATCCATAGAGATTCCATAGAATCTCTCCTTCGTGCCACGGCAATTTGTTGTCGCTTTTTCGCTTGTCAAATGATCAGCGCACACGCAAATTACCCACACACACACACACACAGGCACACATCACCTCATACCCTTACAGATACAGATCCGCCATTTTGTTTTCCCCATAGTTTGCCTTTAAATGGGCAACCATAGAGCCCCACTCTTCAGCCAATTTCAGTTCTAACCGGCGATGTTCTTCTTGCCTCTGGTTTTAAAAATAAATTTGCGGCCACGTAATTTGCCGACAGTCTCAGTCCCGCCTCCAAATGGTATTGTACTCTATAATTTACTTTTCATCGACCTCCTTATGGAGGAAGTGGGGACTGCCAGCGTGCATGTTGGTAATCTTTATTTAAATGATTTCCAAGGACTAGACTATGGCTTGAACTAAATGGGGGAATGTGGGACTAGGGCCAGAAATGGGAGATCATCAAGACAAAGGATAATATCAATTTTAGGGTAAGTTAGGGTAAGTTTATAAAAGCAGCAAGGAGTATTTTATAATAATAATGAATAAGAAAATCAAATATTAAATGATTTAAAAAGGCTCTAATGCAGATTATATATTATAGTTCATTCATGGATTATTTCCAGTCCAGTAAGAGTATTTCAGTTCTAATTTTCATATCTGCTATACCACCAAAAAATATATATAGTATATAGTTCTAGTATAGTATATATAGTTCTAATTTTCAAATCTGCTATACCACCAAAAAATATATATAAAATTAATAAAAAAAATGTTGATAATTACATATTCCCATCCTTAAAAACGCAATACTTGACGACCCAACCATTTGCGAAACAAGTTGAAGTTCCCCTCAGAAGCCTGCTGCTTCGATTTCAATTTTCACATGCCATAATGTAGCCTCCCCTTCTGTAACCCTTCCCTGAACTCTACCAAATAGAAGAAAATATTATCACCCACTGTGCCAGTCATTTTTTTTGCCACTCTATCCTCTACTCGAAACTAACAATTTGCGCCACAGGAAAAAAATGTAGAGCCAGAGAAGAAAAAAGACCCTTAACGAGCTCTAAAATTATTTTTAGAGCTGTGCCGCAAAAAGTGGCAAATAATGCAAATATCTAAGCATGCAAGTGGCGCGAGGAACGCCTCGAAAGAACTTGCCTCAAATAGAATATCAAGCATGCGCCATGTGGGACGGCTGGAACGCAAATAAAAGAACAAAGTAAAGTAAAATGAAAGCAGCTGCAAAAGGAGCGCCGACAAAAGCGCACAAGGATAATAATGATGATAATGATGGTGGCATGGTGATGATGGAGTAACTGCAATTAGGCATAATAAACAAAAAGTTACAACCAGGGGAGTGAACATCTGAGTCTCACCCGAGAACTACATAAACGCTGATTTAATTGCTGGTTTTTCGACCGAACGAACCCCGATTTCGATGTTGCGAGTTGCGAGTTTCGACTTCCCTTTTTATTAGTTTTTTTTGCGCACTTGAATCAAGTCCTTTATAGGGGTTAGTCCTGTTCCAGGATCACAAAAGAATCCTGAAAACTGAAAAAATGGCTACACATGGCGATCTTTAATAGCAAACCCCTGCTATTACCCCTGCCGCTGTCACCCTGCTGCACCCATTACCGAATCGAAGCATAAATAGAGCAACTATTCCAGCTGCAAAATGGTCGACATCTATTTTTTTTAGGGTGGCTACGAAAATCTCGATTCCAATTCAAAAATTTGTATCTAATAAACAGCCATATGCAAGCCACTGCCATCCACTGGGCTTATTAGGCCCGAACTGTTTGATTGATTCTGAGCCAGAAGCCCTATGAGAAGGTTATGAGGGTGCCCAGAGATTTCGGTGGTTGTTCCGGCACTGTTGCGATTGCCGGTTGATTATGTTGATTTTTGAACAGTTCTGTATACGCAGGCTGCTGCTCAAGTGCCGCCAGGGGGACGCGGGGACTTCGTTTATTAAATATTGATATCATAAAAAGTCAGCGACATGTAAAAGATACAGCAGCTAAGCCGGTTTAATTGAGCGGGTAGTGGGGTTTTCTTTTCAATTTTATATTAATAGTGTGATAAGTTATTAATATTAGGAATTATGAAATGGAAAAGGTGGTAACATGTTGAGGTAGGGGAATAATATTAATGAAAGTATGTAAGTAAAAGTTTTTATAAAATAAAACAAAGCGTTGTTTTCAAGGATACTTCATATAAGTAACAATAATTTTGTATATATTATAAAATTATATACATTTTGTTACTCCATCGATGCTTTAGTTACACAATTCCCCTGACGACTTTAAAAACCTTTCTAAAAAATACAAAAAAAAACCAACTAATAATAAACAGCAGCAAAGAGCTCTTGAAGTGACAACAAAAGCCAAATATTTACATTAACCAATGTACGCTAACCGGCAACGCGAAAGTGGAGGACTCTGCGAAGGACTCTCCACCACAGGACAAGGCAAATTTCGATTTCTCAGAGGGGAATACAAAATAAAAATGAGGAACAACTCTCACCAGCCGGAAAAAAGAAGGAAATGTATTGGGTTTACGGAAGCACAAACGGAGCACTTGAGTGGGATGCAGGATGCGAATGCAGGATCTCGGGCCACGAAGGATGCAGAGTAAGTGAGGACAGAGGACTCTGCGCAAATAAACAATTAAAATGTCACAACGATTGCCAGCGTACCCGTGTCAGGAAATCAAAAAACCAAAAAACCGAAACCAAATAAAAAATGCGCGAAACCACAAAAATGGAAAGTTGAATCGGTAAACGCTTTGTGCACCCCCTTGCTTCTGGATATTGCTTGCCGCACGGACTCAGGACTGCACATTGTGTTTTTATTCAAAAGCGCATTTCGGAGGGGTAAGAAATGCGAAGGAAAGAGGAGCTACCACGTGGCGTGGACTCTGGCCCAAGTTCCTTGTTCACTGAATCGAAGATTGACAGCGACAGCGACAGTGAGGGCGAAGGTTCTGGGAGTGCGAGTCCTGCCACTCCGGAGTCCCGCCAAGACATTGGGCTTCACCAGGAGCAGAAATCCCAATTAAAAATAAAGAAAGAAAGCCAACGCCAGTCAAGCGAAAGTTAAACAGGCCAAAAACATCACGTTAGGCAAATGCTTAGTGTTTTACACTTGGAAAAGGATATCTAAGATAGAATCTAATTTAGAACTTATAATAATGATACTCTTTAAACTACTAGTAGATGATTATGCATAAAGTTCCCTTAAAATCAAGTATTGCTTCTGTTTTATAACTTTTAAAAATATATTCCAAATATTCTTTCCCCAGAAACATATTTTATTTAGTAAGTTTCCCTTATTTTTCATAAATTAAAAAAAAAAAATGGAAATGTTGAGTTGCTTTTTTTGAGCAGTGCTGGGACTTTAGAGGCCTCCACCCCCATGGCGGACCACATCCTTGGCGCATGCTGGGCGTCTGTGACATTAACAATTGATAGACGACCGACGACGACAGGCGACAACAAGAACTGAACATTTCAACATTTGACAGATTGTCGCGCTCAGTTGGCAGCTTCTGAGGGCACTTTCCATTTCATTTCGCACACACGCCTGATCCTTGGCCGCCGCCCCCGGGGGCAACTCACTGGCCTCCTCGAGTGGCCCGGTTTTTCCCCCAAAACGGTATGCAACCCTTTTCACCCTTTACTTTTCTCGGTTTTTTTTTTTTTTGGGGCAACTGTGAAAAGTGGAAGGTGGCAAGTGGAAAGCGGGAAAACCTTCGAGTGGCCGGCTTAGCGGCTAGTTGGCATTTAACAGGCGGAGTCTTAAATATTTCAGTCCTACTTCTGGCCACTATTCAAGCCAAGTAAGGACCTACTTTTGGGTCAGTGGGGAACGTTTCTTGAAAGATTTTCTTTTGAGATTTTTCTTAAAAAAATTTTTAAAAAAGTAGCACCCAATTAGAAGTACCTAGGAGTGCTAAGTTATAGCATTCTTGCATAAACAACAATTAAGTTGCACAAATTAAAATCAAACAGAGGGATCCAACTTACCAATGGGAAGAGGAAAGCGCCAGCCAGGATCCAAACTTTTGATGTTTACCCACAGCAATTAATATCCTTTTTGATCTCTTGCGCTTGAGTTAATATTGAGATGAAATTTCGTGGCAAATTGATTTCTTCAACATCAAAGCGTCTTTATATTATATAGGGGTCGAGCGAGCTCCTTTCAAGTCTTGCTTGTTTCTTTTCTTTTTATTCACTAATCGGCTGCAGGTCAAATTAATGTTTGTTTTTGGTATTAAAGCCACAAAAAGCAAACATACACACACACCTACGGTTAAACAGGCTCACACGCGAAGGATCTCTATTGGCAGGACGATGGCTGGATATATGCGACCGCGCTTTCAAGACGTCAATTTCGGAATGTAAATATTTGATTTATGCGCCAAAGCAAATTAAGGCAAAAACAAAAACCCCAGCAGCTAAATTGCTCAGCGATGTCCTGGCGGAAAGTCACGGAAATATGGCGACGGCGAAACGGTAAATTTCATCAATAAGAGAGCGCGCGCGCCTGCTCCTCGTCGATGTCGTCCTGTCTGATGTCCTGTCTCTCTTCAGCACACCCGCCTTTGCCGACGGCAAAATCCAATGCGAAAGGCAACAAAAATCACCCGACACATTCTCTCGCTCTGGTTCAAATGACGCTCAGCCGTCGACTGCGGGAGAGGCGGAACATCATTATCATCTTTGCATCCCGCTCGCACCGCATGCCATATAGGACTAGACTGTATGTGTGTGTATGTGTGCTATTAACGCCATCATGCTCGTCATCGTCAGCGGGAACGTCACCCTGTCGCCCGCCCGCTCTCTGCAGGATTTGGCAGCTGCTGACTGTCCTTTTACTAAGTTTTTGCCCCTACATAACCTCATGCGGCCCACCTCCCCTTATCATATCCTTGAGCCCCCTCCTCCTACGCCCCTGATGGGTGTGTACATATTTGTACTGCAATTTGGCATCGTCGCTGGCTGCTCTGCCGCTGCTCTTGTGATTTGCCTCTTTTTGCGCTCTCATTTACACAGGTGAGTACAGTGATCCCCCGATCGGATGATATGATTCAAATCTAAACTAAAATATTTTACATTTTCAGGACTCCTAAGGGAACAGCTCGATCCTTTTCATTTATTAAAACTTTTATATATGAAATATTTATGACGTAGCAACACACTGCCATTAATATTCGCAGTAGTTTCGCCTTTTTTTTTGGGTGCCCCCTCAGGCTTTTTCCATTTTGTTATCCTGCTGGGACATTATGGAGTTCCGAGGGCAAAGGAAATGCAAAAAAAAACTAAAAATGCCCATTGGAATCACACTTTTGTGCAATTTTCAACGAGAGGGCATGTGAAATATGCTCCGCATCTGAATTTTCATTCGAATCCATGACAACCGAATATAAACACACACACGAACACACATGTGTGTACGAAGGGTCCTTTGTTTTGTTGTAACTGAGATCCTGCCACAAAGAACGAGCTAGAGGGAGACAGGGAAAAGGGGGCGAAGGGGCGGCGTCGATGGCAAAAGGTGAAACGATTGAGCACCCTGGGAGATTTTTTAATCAAATAATTACAGTAATTAGATGCAAGGCAAATGTCAAAAGAATGAACGAAATTCCCATGCGTGAGCAGCCGTACAGAGAATTCATAATTGCTGGGAGATTCCAACTCCCGTTAGTTTGGGAACCGATTTCAAAGAGTCCTTAAATAAAACAGGACATTTTTTAGAGAGATTTTTATGTCAAAGAGTGTAAATTTTCATGGTTTACTATAAGAACTTCAAAGAAGCATAGCTATCAAATTTTTAAACTTATATATGCTATGTCCTGAACATATAATATTCACAAAAATACAGCAAAGAATGTTATCCTTTTTTAATTTATTTCAGCCGAAAACTTGTAAGATTCCTTAGCCAAAAGATTCCATTTCATAATGACAACTTTTTTAAGAAGAATTTTCCACAAGACACCCAAGAAATCAACTTTTTGCATTTTCCACACCTCAAGTGTCTGCAAAAATAAAGAGGAGAGCTGGGAGGAGCCGGGATGTCCTGGAGACAAAGGATATATAAGGAGAGGAGATATGGCATTCATTACAGCAATTGAAATGGACAAAAGCCAAATTCAAGGCAGGAAAAAAACGACAACTCTGCCAGCTAGCACAAGTTGAAAAAGGGATAATAAAATGTTTGCATATAAAATATTAAATAAAAGACGCAATGAAGGAGTCCAAGGAGACGGCTAGAGGGCTGAAGGGTGAAGAGTAGGATACCTTCTCTACATAGAACGCAACGAAATGAGCGAGCACACTGAAAGAATATTATTTTTTTTTTTAATTTTTATTTTTTAAGACTTAATTTTTGACTGAATCCATTCCTATTTTAGACTTCTTATCTTCTCTTACATAAATTTTATTATATTTTTATTAAAGTTTCTATTATTTTTCCAGTGCAATGGCTCCACATGGCTGCTCCGGCAACAACAAAATGACAGAGCCAACTGAACCTGGTGGGTTTCCAGGCAAAAGGCTCAACGGGTGAGTAAATAAAACCGTATCCAAAGCCTCACCTATGTAATGCCATCTGTGTGGGTGTAGGTACGAAGATGAAAGTAGGAATGGTGGGGATATTACCCCCATGATGAGCATAAGGAAGAACCGTTGGTGGGCGTATCAAAATGTGGGGGCAGCGCATGCGTCGTACTGCTCTAGCATCCATCTTTGAATGGCCAATCGGTGGGCGTGTCCTCGGCTTGATTAGCCTCGACATTTTGTAACTGTTGCTCTCTCGTAGCATAACACTGTCCCATTCGTTCAATCCATCCCACTCACTTTCTCTTCCATGGGAAATTCCATGGGAAATTCAACAGGCACCCGCATAAATGATACTCCTAACTCTCAAAAAGGGTCTATGCATCGGCATTTTTGTTCCGAATTCAAAACTTAGTTTCAGCCCGGCTTTTACTTTCGTTTTGGGGTAATGCGAAATAAATTCTACGTAGCAATTAGCTTAAAACTCATTTCAGAAAAATCAGCGTCAGAAAAATAAATTATCTGAATCGCGTCCACTAGAGAAATCAGGATATTGTAAAAGCGCACAGCATCTACATCGATTAATTTCGCACCACTGCGTTGAAATTGTGTACGCAAGGGTACGGGTATGTGTGTCCTGAATGAGTGGCACACGCTTCTTACCTGTCAAATATTTTTTATTATTTTCCCGATTTTTTTATTTTTGGATAGAGGGAAGCAAGGTAACAAAGGTATCTTCATACCAATACCGCAAAAAGTTACCGAAAATAAACCAAAATTTTCACTATTTATTTATGTGCTGTCGTCTGTTATGAATTAAGTGTTCTGCATGTGTGCCCTTTGTTGTTCCCCATCGCTTTGTCAGTCGCCAAAATTGCCACAAAAAAACCAAGAAAATCAGGATCAAAGGTGAAAACTGGATGGGGGTCATTGAAAAAGAAAAAGAAGCAAAGTAACTGAGTTTCCTCGGTCTTGTACTTTTTTTAATACAATACCAAGAACAATGATTTTGTTTAAAAATAAAGAATTCATGAAAAAATTGCACATTATAATATAAAAATATAATTTTAAATACTCCGATTGTTTTAAAAATTAATCAAAAGAAATCATCTCAAGTAATTTAAATCAATTCCTTGAAATTTTTTTTTCACATGAATAAATTTTTCGCTTTAATTCAAAACAAACGTATTAAGCTGAATAATCGTAAAAAAAAATATTAAAGGATATGAAATTACTGTCGAATTCGCCTGTTGAAAATAAATCATATTCACATTTGAATTTGAAAAGCCCGCGTAATACATTTATCAATATCGAAAGAAAGGTCACACTTGACAGCCATTCACAATGTTACTGTGCACATTTCGTCCCATCTCCAGAAAGACACGTAAAGCAACAAAACTACCCAAAAGCAACCTACATATTTTTATGAATTAAAAGTAAAGCAGAACAAAATATTATCACAATGGACGCAGGAACGTGGTACCGATCCCTGCCCCGGTTCACCCGCTACTGGATAACAGCCACCGTGGGTCTGAGCTTGTTGTGCCGCTTCGAAATCATCCCGCTGCACTGGCTCCACTTGGACCGATCTTTGGTCCTTGGAAAGCTTCAGCTATGGCGCTGTATGACGTCACTCTTCGTGTTCCCCATCTCGCCGAACACGGCTTTCCACTTCTTGATCAACTGCTACTTCATCGTCCAGTACAGCTCCAAGCTGGAGAAGGACCAGTACAACCGGAGTCCGGCAGACTACCTGTACCTGCTGATCATTGCCGCGGTGCTGGCCAATCTTGGCGGACTGCTCTTCAATGTGTATTTCCTGATGGACATGCTCGTGATGGCCATCACGTACATATGGTGCCAGTTAAACAAGGATGTGACGGTAACCTTTTGGTTCGGCACACGGTTCAAGGCCATGTACCTACCCTGGGTGCTGGCTGGTTTCGAGTTCATCTTCAAATTGTAAGTGCCGGATAGGAGATATCTGTATGAGACTTGCATTGACCTTTAACCTCCGCAGCTCGTTGACCTCATTGATGGGCATTTTCAATGGCCACATTTATTACTTCTTCAAGTTCCAATACGCCCAGGATTTGGGCGGTACAGCCCTTTTAGAAACCCCACAGTTTTTGTAAGTTTTGTTCAAAAATCCATTTTTGTATTTTCTAATCTCTTGTCTTTGTTTCCAGAAAGCGCCTTGTGCCGGACATCTCTGGCGGTTTCGGTGGCTTCGGAGTGCCACCGGAGAGCAGAGCACCACCAAGGCAGGCGGCCGAGAGCCCTTGGGGTCGTGGCATGACCTTGGGCGGCAACTAAACTCGACTCGAATCCACCGCACTGAAGACTAATTCCCATTTACAAAATTTAGTTAACTTTCTTCGTAAACCAGACTCCTAATCAGTGGAAGGCATTTCTTTTAAAACGAAACCCCGGATTCTCAGGCAAAGGCAATATGTTAACACCTTGCATCGGCGGATTGTATTGTGCATTATTTGAAATTATATTAATACATATATGTTTGTACATATACACCTACAAAAAGACAAATGAAGGACATTGTGTGTGTGTGTTTTTTTACATTTAAATTTATTTCGTTTAAAAGGTCTATGCTAAAAAAATTGTACAGCGACACGCATTGTTCAACAATAGTTTGTTTCTTTTTTTTGTAATTTGATGTTTATTTATCCAGGAGCGCATGAGGGAAAGGGGTATTCTCAGTTTCCTTTTCTCTAAAAGTTACAACATTCCTCTTTAGATCAGGATTTACAAAATCGACGCATAAAATACTTAACTTCTACAAATCGGTATATGCTTAATCATCTGTGTGTGAGTTTCTTTTTCTTTTAAACATGGTGGTGAGTGGTGTAAGTGGTGTGGGGTGGCTCTTATGCGAACTAGATGTCTATACATATGTGTACATATATATTACTTGCGTTTGTAATTCGAAATTCATCTGATATTTACACGTTTCGTGGCGGGGTCAACTAGGGTCTATAATCTCATACAATTAAGAAATCTTTCAAGTTTTTAAACATTTAAACAATTTACTCTTATTTTTTTTTTTTTAATTTTAATTTGAAGTTTTTTATAATTTTCTTGGGGTTTAAACTTAAATCAATTAAACTAGACCGAAGTAAGGAGGGGAGGGGCGATTTGTGGGCTCTATTTACAAGCTATACAAAATTAAGGTAACTCTGCAGAAGGGAGATCCCTATTTACAGGTGAGACTAATTAGTTCCAGGATACGTAGATTGCAGTTGGGCGATTAATGAAATAACTAAAAACTAACACAATTTCCAGGTTATACGACATTAGATGTTTAGAACAGTGGCTCTGCGTTTTGGCAACTTAACAATACGTTCATTTTAAAGACTGAGGCTCCACAAACTAGCACAGAGAATTGATTTTACGATAATCTTGCACTTTGCTCCAAGGCTAGGGCTATACTAACTATAAAATGATAATGGTGGATAAGGGGATGATGGAGAACTCTCGACATTGATGCTAAACTACTAACTAAACCTAATCCGAACCGGGTCTGCTGTGTGTGTGTGCGTTCTCTCACTCGAATTTCTCGAAATGGGGGAATCTTTAAGGTAATATAACTAGCTGGGATCTTTACAGAGCGGCAGCTCCAGCACCGATCGGCTGCTCCATGGGCTGTTTCTTCTGCGGCGTGGCCGACGCCGAGACAATAGCTGCCTTTAGCGAGGTGGTGGTCTCCGGGGATATGTTACTGGTGCTCTCGATCTCGATGGGCTGCTCCAGGTCCATGTCCACATATTCGATGGTACTCTCATCCTCTGGATTCAGTTCAATAACTGGAAAGGAGTAGCTCTGTTTAGTAAGAAACCTTAGTAAGACACTGTGCTTCTACAACTTACTGCTATTGTTGTGGTCCGAGGGGGATGTATGGTCGATTGGATGGTCCGCATCTATCCTGTCCTCGAGCTCCTCCTCTTCGTCTTCCTCAACAATGACGTCCTCGAGTTTTTGCTTCGACGGAGTGTTGGCAGTTTTGGTGGCCGCCTGGTCCAGCTCCATCTCCCAATCGGTGGCATTGAACACCACCAGTGGTGCGTTCTTTGAGGATCCCTGCTTGACCACCTCCGAGCTGGTGCCATTATCCGCCACAATTATGGGCATATTGATAATGTCGATGGGAGTATCCTCGGTGATCAACTGGTTGGCTTTGGGCTTGCTGGCACCAGCACCCGAGGCATTGGGAGACGTGGCACTGCCTGCTGTGGAAGTGGAAGTGGACGTGGTGGCACCTATTACTACCACATTTGGCTTGGGTTTTCCAGTCGCTAGGGTGACCGCACGCATTCCGCTCGCCGCACTCGCCGGCAGGAAGACCAAGTTGTTCTTGCCACCGCCAGCAGTGGCAAAGGTGAGAGTGGTGGGCTTGCCGCTCAAGCTGGGCTGCTTGACACTCGTACTCAACCCGGAAATGGTAGTAGCTGTTGGACTGCCACCTGCTCCAGCTCCTGCTCCACTGGCTGTGGCACTCCCACTACCGCCAGCTGGAAGTATCTGCATCTTCTGGATGCTGATCCTCTGCTCCCTCGCTGGGTTTGGAGACATGGCTGACGTGGTGTTGCTACTGGTGGACACCGCTGTGGCGGCACCCGCTCCCGGGGTACTTCCTGCATTGTTGAGCTTGTGTATGATGCTGCCAGCTGGGAGTTTGCCCGGCAGGAACAACTTTCCGTTGGGTGAGCAAATCTTGAAGTTGCGGAGGGCGCTGCTGGGCACCTGTTTAATGGTAGCCGAGCCACCGGTGGAGGTGGTTAGCTTGATGTTGCCCAAAATTTGTGGAGTCACCGATGGAACTGTTGTTCCACCGGTAGAGGTGGCCCCCGTAGACACTCCGCTCGACACCGTGGACGTACTGCTGGCTCCACTCACTGGCTTTATCTGCGGGGTTGTCACCTTGGCCCTAAAGAGATTCCCTGGCAAACTGGTTGCTCCAGCTGGCAGAGGAGTAATCAGCGTGTTATTCAAGCTACTGGCTGGTATATTTTTGATTATGTTCACTGTGGAGGCGCTGCTCAGAGGGGTCACCCTGGAGTCTTTTAGCGGCGACAAGGGACTACCAATGGGCTCCGTGTACGGCAGTAGCCGCACTGCCGGGCTGGGCAAGGTCTTGGACTTGGCATCGCCCTCTCGCAGATTGATCTTCTTGGGCGTGATCTTGGTGCCCGGTGGCAAGATGGAGCTGTTAGAACTCGTGGGCGATGCAACCGCTGGTCGCAGCTTAGCGCCCATCGGCGGCGCCGGAATCTGCTGAACACTGATGATCTGGGGAGTCAGGGGGAGAGTGGCGGTGGAAATGGGTCGGGAAGTGCTCGGCGCAGAAGGTGACAAGTCCGTCTGCCTCTCTTCCACAATGTACTTGTTCACGGGAGTGCTCTGGCTCTGTGCTTGCAGTAGCACCGGAGAAGCCTGCAACTTATCCTTAAAAACAATCGGCGAGCTGGCAAATCCCCTAGAGCTTGGCGTGGTAGGAGAACCGATTTCACCGGCTCCCGACCCACTTTGCGGGCCATAGACCAATGGTTTTAATGGCTTCAACGGTTTCAAAGTCACCAATGGCCTCTGTTCACTAACCAGGGTGTAGGGGGGAGTGGCTGTGGACGAGGGCGTGGGCGTGGGTGTGGGTGTGGGGGATGTGCTGGCTGCCAATGTTTTTAGCGCCTCATCAAGAACATATTCCACGTGCGGTTGCACCACCATATGATTGGGCACCGCCTCCGGTGATTGCAATAATACTTTCGGTTGCTGCTGCTGCTGGTGAAGGAGCTGCTGCTGATGCAGCTTCTGTTGCTGCTGCAGTTGCTTCTGCGCCCGCCTTCCGCTCTTGGCCGGAGCAGCTATCCTCTTACCACCGGCTACAGCATCTCCACCAGACGATGAAATGTGACGACCGCCGTGAGCATTCCCCGTATGCGGGGAGGAGCCCAAGCTGTTGGCCAAATTCCTTTTGCTGGCCAGACGTTGCTTGTGCTTCATTTGCTGCTGATAGAAGAACCGCTGCTGAACGGTGCGTGGACTGGGCCGCTGTTCCAATGGCGCCGGATCTCCCTCTTCGGCGGCAGAGCTACCAACTGGCAACTGCGGTGGCTGCTGCGCCTGCTGCTGGGGGGTCAGCGGACCTTGCTGCTGTTGCTGCTGCTGCATGTGACGTCGCTTGGTGGGCTTTCCGTCCCCACCACTCTCGGACTCCTTCCGCTTCTGTGTCATCTTCTTGACCTCGTTGGGCACATCGGGGACCTTAAACTTCATATATTAAAAAAAAAGATAAGCATTTTTAATAAATTGGAAATTTTTGTTTAAAATTCAAAAAAAATTATTATTTTGACCCACTATCGATAACAGTTTCCACCGGGCAGTTAACAGTCACTTAACAGAGGCCACCAACCGACTGTTAAGAGCAGTTAGAATCAAAAAACTAATTGGGTGGATTTTAAAGTTCATAAGTTTCATAAATCTTAGAGATACCACGGTCATTCATCCTTGTTTTAAAAAATAAAATATTTATAGTTTTAACTTATAGGTAGCTATAACTATAGTTAAACTTTTTAGTTTTCCCGCCTTAATCTCCCACTTGGAACTTAAAATTCCAATAAGAATTTATTTAATCAGAAACTCCTCGCCATTTGACTAATAAACTGATTAAATCTGTATACCTCCATTAAAATCTCTCGGTATATAGCCCCCATTTGACCTTGTTTGTGAGCCACCCACTACTTTTCGTCGCGAGGTACAGTCTGCACCTTCATGGCATGAATGGGGAAAAGTAGCACTAGGGGATTATATAACAATTTGACTACTCACTGGCTCCTCCATGATCACCGTGGGCTGATCCTGACTCCTTATGCTCCTGCCGTGCTTCAGACTCACGTACGAGGCCTGCTCCATAAGGGCTTCTCCGAAGTGGATACCCGTTTCGGCGGGCGCCGCCAATTTAGCATTCTCGGCACACACCTTGGCGGCCAGATCGTTGGCAACGATGGTGAGGGCTGTCTGCGGGCTGATCCTGGGAAGCAGCGGATACGGCCGACGACCCTCCCGCGACCACTCCTGCCAGGTGTTTGGGCCACCAACACTGCAATGGATACACACACACACGGATGGGTTAGTACATTGGGGAAGAAACGTAACAAAACAATGGATCTAACTTTTCGGCTATCGTGCAGAGCTGTTCGTCGTTGGCCGCCCTCCTGACCTCCGCCCGATGACGCTCCTGGGTGATGTGGAACAGCTGCCGAAGCTCCTCGAGCACTTTCGCCTTGGGCTCATTGAGGGCTCCTTGAGCGCGAAAAACGCTTATTATATGCGAATAGGATTCGAGTTCTGGGGGGTAAACATAAACGAAAAGATGGAACAGGTCACAATGAAGAATTGAAGTTGGATATCCACAGATTCTGTCGTGAATTAAAGGCTCCCGAATCCTCACCAAGTCGACGCAGCATGCCTCGGCACTCGTCCCGCGACATTTCCAGCGTTTGGGGCCACATCTCTCCCGTGCGTATTATCCGCCGTATCCCTTCCTGTTTCCCGTTTCCGTATCCTTGGCCAATCCGTGGACAATCCGTTCCGATTGCGTTCGCTTCGGCCAACGCAAAATTCAATCGCGAATCTTGGCTGTGTGCAGAAATTAAAACAAACTCCGAGGGCAGCGTTTCTAATATCTGTGCAAGAAGAAGCAGCCAGCGACCGCGTCGCTTTTCAACACTGGCACGCTTAAGAACACTGGCACCATTGATGACAGTGACTGGAAAGGGTGACTATTATGGTCACAGGATTGGATTTCAATTCCATATTTTGTTTTTAATGCAGTATATTAAAGGCGTTATTTTCATTTTGTCACATATATTAAATTGTTTTTGTATTAGATTTCCCCAACAGTTCGAAAATTGTAATATTTCATGAAAACTTGCTCTTAAATTTGGTACTTGTTTACGAATTTAATTACCAATTACAACGGTATTAGAAAGTAATTTGTTTTTAACCAATGCTTTATTATTTTTTATATTCAAAAGATAATAATAATAAGCTGCAATTGAGAGTTATAAACATTACAAGTTTGCAGATGAACGAAAACTTTCACTTTATCCCGCGACTATGTTACAATAAACAAAACCATACAATTATACCATACAATTTGTACAAAACATTTATTTATGAAAAATAAAAAAATATCCCAAAAAATATCAATTTGTATATTATGTATAAATTTGTATATTATGTACAAAAAAATATGTAAAAAAATTAGAGAAAAATCCTATTTAACCTAGCCATGCTTATCACTGGTTAACAGTTTATATTCAGTATTAATCTGAAATGTTCAGGTGAGTGGTTCAGATTACAACCACTGCAATGGAAACATTCATTAAAATGTTTACAAAGAAGAATCACAACCTTTGGATATTTTCTGAAGATAATTACAGTTCCCGCTTCTCCAATTCCCGTATGGCATCGTTAGACTATGCAAATAGAAAAAATAATTATTTAGAAAACTAGACAATAATATTTCTAATTACAAACCTTTTTAAACCAAAATGAAGACATAAAACTTATCTTATTTCCCAACCCCATATCGGAAGGCGGATAGATAGCATGGAGGTGGAGGTGCTTCACCGAGATGAAGGGCGGAATATGGAACCCAATAATTGCCTTTTCTGGATCGACCTTTTTCGATTTTAGAAACTCTATCATGCCAGATTCCATTCGTCGAACTGTGGATATACACAAATTATACATATATAAATGAAACGTGGCTTATCTTACCAAGTCCGACATGTGATTTATTCAAGACACTGAAGCTATCAAAGTGCTCCTTGGTTATGGCAAGGTAATGATATTTGGCCGCCGGATACTTGTCCTTAAATATAACGAACTCATTGGTCTCCACCTCCAGGATCGGGGGAGGTCCTTGTTTATGGTGAGCAAAGTCACAAAAAAAACAATCTTGAGCACCAGATGAAGTTGTCTTCACACTCCCTGTCTTGTACAACGACAAAAGAAATAGCAGTCCCAGTCCGGAGAGACATGCCACATATATTTTTTTCCTCTTCAACATAATTTCAGGAATTAAATACATTAGAAGTAAATTTCAATGTTTATTCGATTCAGAGACGATCTCATATTTTGTTATTCCTAAGCAGCAATGTTTATTGTGCGATACATCTTTAATTTGATAGATATATAATCGCAAGATCGCCATTCACAGGTAACAAATTCTTGGCGGGCAAATTCAAACCAATAACAAAACGAAGGGATATAATATCAACACAAATCTTTTATATTATACTTATTCATAATCAGAGGATAATTAACAAATATATAGCCATGATCTGGGGCCATATACGAAAAACCAGAATTTAGCAAGGGGCTCCATCAGAAACATTTAAAAAAAATCGAAAATTTCGTACTTCAATTTTAATGCAGATTGATGGAGAATCGAAATAAAAATCGTTTAAGATACTCCGCTCAGGAATCGGATGCGCATTGACAAAGATATAGCCATGGCATGGGGCCATATACGAAAAATATATTTGGCAAGGGGCGCCATTAGAAAAATTTAAATATTATCGATCGAAAAAATTTTTTTTAAGGTAGAGAAATCTCTAATCCCTATTTATAAGAAATAAAATTTATACGTTTCAAATAAAATACAATTGTTTAAAATGGATTCCTGGGATGCGATAGTTGAGCAGCCGTGCAAGCCCTGGTCACACTGACAAAAGTGAACGATGGGTGCCACATTCGGGATCTGAAATGAGTTTTCCGGATATAAGGCAGCCCAAAATCCAGCGATATGTTGTTCCGCTCTGCCAAAAGCAAGTTCGAAACGGTGGACGCAGTGCGTCGGATAAAGCGCCTGGCGGAGGGCACCCTCTCCTCCTACCGTCGCCTGTTCCTCCTGCTTCTCTGCATCTGTGTGGTTTTCTATCTGCTGCCGCCGATCTTTCGCTACATCTTCCTGTCCCGCTATAACGAAACGAAGGGTGAGTGTCTGGTTCACCTGGTGCCCCAACTAGTTAGACACATATTCCATCGTGCACCCATTACAGATCCGCACAGTGTGTGCATGGATGACCGCCTGACGCCCTTCATTCTCCAGAACTACGAGTTTGATGCCAACATTCGTCACGTGTCACCAGCTATGCTGCCCGGCGAGCGAGATTTCACACCCTATGTGGGCAATGGCTATCTGGGTCTGGAGATAGCCCATGACGCCCTCCTGAACATCAAGCACGGCCGAGCCATGCAGCTGCCCATTCGCTTCCAGCCGGTGGTTTCTGTGCAGGCCGCCGGCGAAATGGAGGCCACAGTAGTGGAGTACCTGACGGGTATGGTGCACCGGTTTCAATGCCTAGCTGGCTACTTTGTTTCCTACACCTACTACGCCCATCGTACCCAGCCGAACATTCTAATGCAGGAGGTGCAGATTACCAATACAAGGAACATGATGGAGGAGATAGAACTAGTAATGCCGAGAGTTAATCTTCCGAAACTTACCAAACGCATAGTGACTCTCAGGTAAGGATTTCCTTATACTTGAAATCTATATACTTGATATCTGAATTGATTTATATTGTATTTCCTCCTTGAACAGTGAACCTGTCTCGGTGGGAATGTTCACCTACAGCGATTTGGAAGTTTTAACGGGTACAGTGCAACCCCATTCTGAAGATCCAAGCAAATCTATTGTGATTAGTATTGTGAAACCGCAGCTGGAGTCGAAACTGCAACTGAGGAAACGGGGAACAGTGCGCATTGTGTATCCCATAGCAGTCCAGTACTCCAAACCAGTGACGGAAAATCAGGTCAAAGGAATTTCTGAGGCCACCGAGCAACAGGCAACGGAGGCCATGACCAAACTACTCCAGAAGCTGGGCTCCAAAGCGACCAATACGGGCTCCCTGAACAGTATAAACACTTACCGGCAGGAGCACATTGATGTGTGGACGGATCTGTGGGCCACTGGTTTCACGATAAGTACATCCAAGGCGGAGAACAGTTTGAATGGCGATCGAATTAACGCCACCATGTACGCTGTTCTGTCGCAAGTGCGCAGCTTCGAGTTTGAGGAGATAGGCGGCAACAAGCGGGAAGATATAGCAAAAGCCCTGACCTATGCCGAGGGCTGCTACGATTCCTATCACACACTGCAGGCGGAGAATCTATGGCGGGAGATGTCCAATCTGCAGCAGATGAATTCCTTAGTTTCTTCGTGGATGTTGACCCTCGAAAAACAGGGCTGTCACAATCTGATCCGTGCCGGTGCCTCTGGAGTGATTCAAGCCATGGTACTCAGCTTCGGGAGCTTTCGCTTCAGCAATCAGCACTTGGAGTGCAACATACATCCAAAGTTCCTGCACAGGGATTTCCATTTCCGGCGCCTTAATTATGGCAACAAGACGCATCTCAACGTCACCATCATTGTGAAGGATGACAACAAGGCGGTGATAAATGTGGCACTGGACCGCTCGGATAGGAGCTATTATGCCTGCGACGGTGGATGCCTTGACGAGCCTATTCTTCTTACGTAATTATAGTAGTTTCTGGCACTAGGTTTTACATATTTTTATGGTTAATCCCTTTCAGACAAAATCGCCGACAGTTCCCAGTTAAACTGACTGAACCTCTAACAGCAATATTATACATAACTGAGGACAAGCAGCACATGGAAGAGCTGCACCACGCCATCCATGTCAAGGAAGTGGTCGAAGGTAAGGCTATTTGATTTTTAATCTGAACATTGGTTTTAATGGTTTACCTTCTTCTCTACAGCTCCTGCCCATGAGCAGCATTTAATAGCTCTCCATCGGCATGGCCACCAATTGGGCGGCTTGCCCACCCTCTTCTGGGTGTCTGTGTGTGCAATAATAATAGTATTCCACATATTCCTCTGCAAGCTCATAATCAAGGAGTACTGCGAGCCGAGCGATAAGTTAAGATATCGTTATAACAAACCGTGATCATAGTTGTATATAAGAATTGGATGCTAGTAAAATATGAATATCAAATTCCGTTTTTTTAACAATACTTTAAAAAGGACACCAGGAAAGGGTAAAATATCCGTGCAAACAGAAACACAATTGTATTATCTAATATTTAAAATGCTTTACTTCCAAAGGGCAGATATTTTAGCTTATGTACAGAGATATTTATAGAGAGTGTGCCAAATGCAATTAGTTTAACTAGAGTTCTCCAATTCTTTAGTGCTATTAAAAATTCGTACAGGTGCCGACAAGTAGCTACTGTCAAAACTCCATCTCTACATCGATCTCTACGGTGTTCGCTCTACTTTGTAACATTGTGTATGCTTTCAGCCAGGTAATCGATATTCTTGCTGGTAACGCCAGCCATCGAGATGCGACCATCCTTGGTCAGGTAGATACTGTGCTCCTTAATCAGTTTCTCAACCTGCTCCGGCTTCAGTCCGGTAAAACAGAACATGCCGATCTGATTGACGATGTGATCCCAGTTGTGGGACGATCCCAGATTCTTGAGGTTTTCCCGCAACTGGCAACGCACACTAATGATGCGGTCGGCCATTAGTTTGACGTCCTTTAGCCACTGGGCGCGCAAATCCTCAGTGTTCAAAATTTCAGCGGCCACGCGGGCACCGTGCAACGGGGGGTTGGAGTATAGACCTCGGATCAGGATCTTAACCTGGGACAATACACGAGCAGCCTCGTCTTCGTCGGTGCACATAACAGTGAACGCACCGGCACGTTCACCGTAGAGACCCATGTTCTTGGCGAAACTCTGGGCTAAAATAAAGTCATTGCAATCGGTCTCGAGGATGCGAACCGCCTGGGCATCACGATCCAGATCACCAGTTGCAAATCCTTGGTATGCCATGTCGATGAAGGGGTACAGCTTCTGCTTCTTCAGCACCGACGAGATTTCCTTCCACTGTTCCAAAGAGGGATCCACTCCGGTGGGGTTGTGAGCGCAGGCGTGCAACAAAACAACACTCTTCGCGGGAATTTTCTGGAGATATATATTGAGTATTAGGTTTATTTATTAAGGATTGGAGGGGTTTATATATAGACAACATACCTTCAGATCTTCGATCATTCCATTGAAGTCCAGATCGCAGCTGGCAGCGTTGTAGTAGCGATAACGTTTCACTGGCAGGCCAGCGTGTTCGAAAATAGCTACGTGGTTACCCCACGATGGGTTCGGGATGTAGATTTCCCGATTACCCTTCCACCACTTGGCCAAGAAGGCGGCTCCAATGCGGAGGGCTCCAGTGCCACTGATTGACTGGGCGGTGGCATTGTGCTTGGCTGCCAAGCGTTCGGAATCCTGACCATAAAATTAAGTATAAGCTTGCATTGTATTTTATATAAAAGTAAAATTTTACCTTGCCCAATGCCAGCTCGATGGCCTTCTTATAAAAATCTGGAATGCCAATAATGGTGGCGTACTCCTTGTCCATCTGGCGTTCAATCACGCGCTTCTCCGCCTGAAGAATTGCAGTTAGTTAGTAACTATAATTCATAATTATTTAGATTCAAACATACTTCTCTGACACTAGGAAGAACAAAGGGTTTGGTGTTGTCATCGCGATAGGCGCCAACGCCCAGATTGACTTTCTTGGGGTTTTTGTCCTTCTTGAAGGCCTCCGTAACACCCAAAATGGCGTCGGGAGGACCCATTTTCGTTTCAGTGAACCATGATGAGCTAGAAAACATAGGCGTTTATTCAGGAGGTGTTATATTAAATAATCAGTATACATTTTCTATTTTATAATAGAATATAAATATTATATAACCTTTCCTTAACATTTATATTTCACCTGATCAATTTTAAAGCTCTTTATCATGTTTAAATAGATGAAACATAGATATTTTTAAGGCCATTTAATTGTGTATAGTTCTGTTATCAGTATTATAAAAAAAAATACCGCTTTTTTAGAGTAGGGTTTAAAATTTTTACCTCAACCTTGTACTCCTAACTAGGACGTCTACTTCCCTTATCTGGTTTAAATTTAATTGGTAGATTAGCAATATTTTAGTGGGTTATCTCACCCACGTCTACCACTTGTGGGCTATCATTTATCATTTCGGTATCATGACTAAAGTTTGAAAGTCACCTAGAGGTTTTCTTGGATTTTGCACCCCCCACAAAATTTTGGTTCACATGAGTTCGCTCTCACCCCCTTATCAGCTGTAAACATGTTATTATGAGAACTCTGTTCACGATTTACACCCAGTATAGATTTATTAATTCCTACGTCAGTGATAAGGTCGGTGATTGTTCGCCACTGCTGACGTAGTCGGCGGCCTCCTTGGTCTCATTATACGGGGCAGTCATAAATTTTGGAAGCAATCCAACTTAATTAAACTCTTTCAATTAGGCGCCACCTGTCTTCGAATCAGATTGGTCTGATTACCAAAACAGAGGAACTTCCTGTGCCGCCTGCAGTTCGATAAAACAAACCAACTTCAAGAAGTAGTTCCATAAAATAAATATCAAAGCACGCGACAAAAGCGTGATACGCTATGGTGTCCCCTACCTTCTTTGGCTTTGGCTTATACGATTTGATTGGTAGGCGATTCGGAAAGTAAAATCCCTCAATGGACATTTCAACAATTGGTACATGGTTATAATTTAAAATTCCTGCCTGGATTTTTTTTATTTTTCGATGATCAACTTTTTTAAAAGAATAAAAAAAGTTGCCTACTGTTTTTGATGAAACATCTTGCTTTAATGCTTACACAACATATATACAAATTAGTAAATGCTTTTTTTTTATTCATTTTTTTTAAGTACCGCATCTAGTATTCGTTATCTCATAACATTTTAATTCATGTGGCTACTGAATGTTTTTTCAAGCAGAAGAAAAATGGCAAAAAATAGCCCACCAACAATGGGCCCTCTCTCATGGAACGTCATGAAATTGGCTTTAAAAATAAATACTCGATGACTGAAATTAGCGTACATATATAGTACAAAAAAAACCTGAAACTAGTTCAAATATGTGTTAACTAAATGACAGAACAGAAAACTAGAAATCACAGTAGATTTCTTAGGTTTACATAAAGTAATTGATGAAATTCAAGCCTCCCAGAGCTTATGTCAGCGAAATAAAAAAAAACAGTCGCCCAAAACACTTGCAATGACAAAAAAATTATGCAGTAATTGAGAAAATAAACACAAACATGTGCAATTAGACCGGCAACTGCAATGACCTTGACAAATGACCCTGCTGCATCTGCAACGTGTTCATGGGGGTAACAAAAAACAACAGCAACAACCACACTCAAAATCTGGAGCGACTTCCTGTCCCACTCTCATTTCCTATCTACTTACTTGGCGCGAATCGCGGCGGGGGCGAAACGGTTGCTCAGCAATAAACCGCGCTGACAGATCTGTGACATTGTTAAATGCAAAAAGTAGTTGTACTATATTTTTAAAATTAACAATTAGTAATTGCAAAGAAGTGCCAATCCGATCGCCTCTGGCCTCTGGGGAATAATAATACTAAGATTCGCAAAATGTGGCAGTTTCTCGTCGAAAAAGCTAATTTCAATCCAAAAGCTTATTTCCCAAGATAACGATAGCTATCGCGGGTGAAAGCTTTTTCTTATTTCGCTCCCCAGGTCAGGTAAGATAGCTATAATTTAGCTTAGTTTTCTAAATATATTTAGTTGAGTTATTAAAAACAGTTTTTAATACAAATTTTAAATACTATATTAACATATATATTTAAAAGTGAGTTTATCAGTGAAATTTAAGGATTAAGGAAGCAAAAAACTTCAAAATAAAGCTTTCTTCAAAAATCCCATTGTGAGAGAATCTTATTCTTTTTTAAAATTTTTGTAAGTCTCGTAAAATCCATAAATAAAAGTTTTAACGAATTTTCACGATTAAACTTATTTCCAAATATACATTTCAAAATATGTTTATTTGAAAAAAGAAATAGGCAGCCCTGGAGAAAGCTTTTCACTTCTGAGCCGTCGCGCGCAGCTGTTTTGATAATCAAAGAAGCTTTGGCTTGGTCTTTCGCCTCCCTGCTTTCTTGCAGCGGATTCAGTAGATTCTTAGTCGTCGTTGGGGCTGAAAAATCAGAACATAAACCAAATCCACACCGAGTCGATTCGCCATCCGTTAGCTACCTTGTAATTCAATTAACTGGAGGGGAAAATGCTGAGATTCGCGGTAATTGCCTGTGCGGTGCTGGTGGCTTTCGTCAGCGGTTTGGAGTTCAGCGATTGTGGATCCAAGACGGGAAAATTCACCAGGGTGGCCATCGAGGGATGCGACACCACCAAGGCCGAGTGCATCCTCAAGAGGAACACCACCGTCAGTTTCTCGATTGATTTCGCTTTGGCGGAGGAGGCCACATCCGTGAAGACGGTGGTGCACGGCAAGGTCCTGGGGATCGAGATGCCATTCCCTCTGGCCAATCCGAATGCCTGTTTGGACAGTGGCCTTAAGTGCCCGCTGGAGAAGGGAGAGTCCTACCGTTACACGGCCACTCTGCCGGTCCTCAAGTCCTATCCGAAGGTTTCGGTTCTGGTCAAATGGGAGCTGCAGGATCAGGATAATGCGGACATTATTTGCGTGGAGATTCCCGCCAAGATTCAGTAGGGAATCGGAAGACCCTTCGTTTAATTTAACCTCAAAATACTGAAATGGGAGTTAATATTCTTCCTTCCCTCTTCTATTGTAATCTAATTTAACATGAAACCCTTAATTAAATATTGTTTTAGTCAAAAAATTAATGTTGCTTTTTTTGTATCATTTAAAAGAAAAAATAAATAAAACTATAAGCAATTCTTTAAATAAGACTATTTGTTGTTATTTCTATAAATATCACCCTAGAGATTAAGGGGAGCTTAAAAATGAGTAATCACTATTTCGGGGCGGAAGCCTCAAGTTCAGATTTTCTCGCTATTGTAATGTAATTTAAAAAATAATAAAAAAAACATAAATTAACTTAATTTTGTGTGAGCTGTGGGTTTCTGTCTCTCATTTTTTCTTTAGTTCTCGTCAAGTGCCTGTATTTTCGGTAGGCCTCTTTTTTTATTATTACTTCCTTTTAGGTAGCTTTGATTAAATCTTCCGCTTTTTTTGAAAAAGAGAGAAAGATTGAGAAAGTATAAGAGATTTTATTATTAAAATAACAGACAGATTATTCTAAATAGGGTGAATGTAATATTTTTATGATTATAATACTTTTAAATACTTATGATCATTATTTACTAACATTTTACCATAAACATAAATTAATCTTTGCGAAATAAAGATAAGGTAATATCAGTGGGAAGTATTTGTGCACAGGAAAAAAGTTTATTTATTTAAATAAAAGCAGAGATTTTTTTGATTATAATTTAATTTTTCTATCAATTGCAATTTCATAAATATATGACTTGACTCAGTCATAAATTATTCAATTTATTTCTATGTATTTTAACGTATACATAACTCAGTCTACTAAAAGTTCTTTCAGTGCAGACATTCGATAAGAAACAGGTGGATCTTATGGCTTTATGGTGATTGATTAGACTTGAATGAGAAATTCCAAGTCTGTGATGGTGCTTGTTTCAATCCTGAAATCTTACTCAACGAATGTATGTATGACTGACTTGTTAGTCAGATTACCAACTAGAGTGGCTTTTGTTTTCACAGTTCTTTGAGTTAATTTACTCAAACCTACATTGCAGTGGGGAACGTACATACCGTATACATGGCAAAGATAATGAGTAAGCGATTCTATCAGAATCGAAAACAATGCACATCACTGTTTTGGTTACGGTTTCGATTACGTTTCTCCATTCTCCGTTCTTCTGAACAAAGAATAGCCTGATAAGACGCTCAAAAAACAACTGCAGAATTTTCGCAGAAGGCGGGACAGTGGCAGGGGCAGAGGGCAGAGGCTTTGGGGATGGAAACCAAGTAAAAACACAAATCAACTGCAGTAGTATGCTTTCCATTTCGTTTTCTCAATTTCCATTCCTTTTTCAGCCAAAACACAATCACACACACACATTGAGGCGCCATATGGCAAAATGCAAATAATGCAAAAAGGGGCAGGGTGTGGGCGTTGAGGTGGAGGTGGAGGTGGTACGGTGGTGCAGCAGATAGAATTATCCGCAGTGCGCCGGCACCGAGGATATTTAAAGAAAAGAAATCGGTTTATTACATTCACTTTGCGCCACGAATTGCTTGAAATGCGATTCCGACTTTGATTCCGTGTCGGATCCGGAATTTTGATTTGGAAGCTCATTTTTTTACGGCTCCCGAAAAAGAGGGAAGTGCTGTATACGGGAATTAATGTCTGTATAACTTTGGGATTTTCATATCACTTTATAAGTACATTTTTGTAGCATACATTTAGGCGCCAAATTTGCATATAAAAAACTTCCTTTTTTTTAGTTTTATTGTTTTATAATATTTGTACTTTATAACTAATTATTTTATGTGCATTTGATAGATATCTGAAAGTATATATTAGTTTTATTTTAGTGAAATATACTTGTCTAAAATAAAAACATTCCACTTTTTTCTGAACTCCCAGTAAGGGCTTACGAAAGTCAACTTCCCAAGAAATGACCCCACTCGCACTGATGTTTTCACTTGATTTACATATGAATCCGCATAAAGCACGTCGGTCCGAAACTGCAAAGAAATGTGGGCCAAGCCCCACGTCCAACCCTCTTAACCCACCGCAGGCACACCCACACACATACAAACCTTAACCCATCTGTAGACACAGCTGACGTTTAAAAACTTGACACAACGCTGCATGCGACGCGAGGGGGTGGAGAAAATGAGGGGCAGGCTAGGAGGCGGTGAAGTGGAAAGGGGCGGTGGGAAAAATAAAAATGGGAAATGAAAAGAAATGTAGGCGGATGTAGGATATGCACTTTAAAAAATATATCTATTTTTATGTTTATAGAAAAATATTTAAATTTATAGCTTTCATTTTCAATTTTAACTTCGTTTTTGAATTCTTTAGTTTTCTAAAAATATATTTAAATATTTCGGTTGGATCTAATTGATTATTTAAATATATTTTGTAGTGCATTTTTTGTGTCTCCACTGGCACCGCCTCTGGTTGCATATCATATGAGTTAACCCACCACATACACCACCCCCTCTCACCCTCTATCACTGCCACCTCCCCCCAGCCTCCTTTGTAATCCGCTGTGTCTGGCCAGAATTTCTTGCATAAATAGCAGCATGTGCAGGGATCCCTCTTTCCTTCTGTCTCTTTGGAAAAAAGATGGGATATAAAATAAAAAAGAATTTTGCTCTCGCTGCATTTAAAAGTAAAACGCAACTTCCGTTTCCCGTCCACGCCCACACCCACAGCCGCCCCCAATCGAATGTTAATGCTATATGAACAATTTTCGTTTTCCTGCGGTTAGCCATTGTAAATAAATTCGGAGCTCTGGTTCTGGCCGTGTCATTTTTTGGTCACTGCACACAGTACAGTACAACAGTTTTCCGGCTGAGCAGCATTAAATTCCGTTAATTACGTAACGCCCTTTAAATTGGTGGGGTATTCATGGGGGTTTTCCTGTAAGGCAGTGGTGGTGGTGGTGCGGGCTAAGTAAGTGTCCCTATCGTCTGCCGTTGACAGTTACTGCATGAATTTTTCTTATTTCATTTGCATTTGTTTGTTTTTGTTTTCTGTGTGTTTTCTATTTATACATATTTTTTTCAATCAATAACTTTTTGTTTTTACTATTTTTTTTAGTGATTTCTAAACTCCAAAAATTGTTCTCATTGCTAAGTTTGGTTGATTAATTGTTAAAGTTGGAAATATGTTTTTGACGCATTTTTTGTGAAAGTTTCTACTCAAAGTTTGTAGTTTTGGCTTTTAATCTAGAATGGTTTAAAAATGTTTGATGCCACATTCCAACAGGGTCCGTGACTCAGAATCTCAGACATGCACTTTTAATGGCCAGATCCCAGATCCCAGATACTTTTTCACCATAAAAATGTCTGTTCTTTTTTTTCGGCATTGCCCTTTTGCGGTTTTTGCATTTTATATGTGAAAGCCATTTTCTGTCAGTCAGGGCTTGCAGTTATCTTAATTATTTGCATGTGGCCGTCATGCATTCGTTTGTTAACAGCCAGGAAATCCATTGAATGCCATAACTATAAGCTAATGGCCAAAAAGTGTAAAGTCCTGTTGCCCCGCGAGCTGTCAATTCTTCAGCGATTTCAGTGTTTTTTTCCTGTTCATGTGCCATCAGCAAAAACAGCTACAAAAGAAACAAAAAGAATTGGTCGTGGGGGGTGGTGCAATCTGCAGCCCTGATGCTGACAGTTATGATATGGCAGGACACGGGGTCGACACAAAAGGATTGCGGGCGAAAAAAAATTGAAATTGCATTGCATTGCAATTAATCAAATGGCGAAACAGATAGCTTAATTTGTTTACGTTGGTCGGGGTAATGGAAAGGCTTCCTTCCGACTGGAGTCACTGGCCGGTAGTGTCATTAGCATCCTGATTACCTCTACATTTTTAATGCGCTTTCATTTGTTTGCCCACATGTGCCAATTGTCCTCGCATGTCCTTCACCTGGCCTTAATGTGCGCGATTAAAAACAAATTAATTTTAAATTAATTATTCGACAAATAAACAAGAAATGCCGACTGATAAGCTTTTTTTTTTTAAACCACAATACCATTACGGGCTTACATTTTTAAAGTGTTTAAGATTTGAATTTTCACCAAAATTTAATCAATATACCCTTTTTAATGGCAATTGTAGTTTTAAGGGCATTGAAATTGCAAACTTCATTGGAACTTTGTGCTAAAATAATATATTGAATTAAGCGAAATTCGTATCAGTACCAACTGCTAATAGTTTTTGGTTTGGGGCTTTATTGGCACACGCGGCGTATGCGCAATATTTAGTGCACTTAAAGAGCATTCATTTGCATAATGAGCGAATGATACAAAATTCGTACACAAATGGCTATAAACAAAAATAAAAATGTTTGCCAGGATGGTTGGTTTTTGGGCATTTCTACCAAAGAGTTGTTCAATGCGGCGTATACGTAATATCCGAAATGCAAAATGAGCTAAAATGAATTGCACTCTGGATTTAGTGAGTAAGTAAATAGGCGCATGTTTAATGTTTATTTGTTACTGCGTCGAAATTGTATTTATACCCACGGGATAATTAAAATAAATTTTACTCGATTTTCAAAGAACATATTTTTTAAACTAAATAGCTGAAATGATTTTCGGCATTTGTCTAGACAGACAGAACCCTGAGAGATGGCCAGACTCAGTGACATACATATGCAAATTTTATGTGCAACCCTCCCGCCCCAAGAGCCCCCTAACTTGCCACAACCAGAAGCCCCCAGGAGGAAGTCGCAGTTGAAACGACATTCCATATAAATCACATAAATATTCACATTTATTTTCATTTTCAACGCGTTTGGCTCCTATTTTTGTTTCATTTCGTTTTCGTGTCACCGAAAGGTACCCCGGATTTACATATTCATTTTGCTCTACATTTCATTCTTTTAGATTTTTATCTCAATTTTTTTTATATTTTTTTTCTTTTTGAGAAAAGAGGGGTGGCACTTAAAAAGTCGTTACAAGGTGCAAAAGTTTTCTATGTCAAAATACAGAGCCGGCAAAGACAATGACACTGAAACGGGCAAAGGGAAAATGGGAAATGGCTGCATATGTCAATGGATTTCCCTCCCCCTTTTTTTTGCACAAAAAGATAAATGGAAAGTGTGCTGAAAAAGTGCAGGTACAACGATTTTCGACCCATTTAGGCATTCTGAGCCAAAGAAGTATTTCTGTCATCAATTTGCCAAAGGAACAGAAAAAAAAAGAAGCTACACAAAAATTCCATTTTAATTGCCCCAAAAAGTCTAACATCAGAAAAGGAAACTTGATAGTCAAAGTTTTTGGTTTTTTGTTTTGTTTTAGATGCAATTCCTCAATAGTTTCGGGTTTTAAATTGAGCCCAAAATGTGTGGGAGAAACTTTTCATAACTTTTCAAAGGACAGCGGAGGAATACACTGAGCTATCCTGACAAAGATTTAACTCAAATCAGTGCACACAAGCCTTGCCATCAGTCTTAGAGGACCTCCGGCTCATAAATTTGTTATGCGAGGCATTTACTTATTACACCTATCGACGAACTACACAAAATTGACAGCTTAATGATTTGTTCATAACTCTGCCAATGGGCCTTTAATTAATGCAAAACTTTGGCCCACATAGAGGCTATAAATGGTAATTAGAAAAGTTATATGCCCGTGTGTGTTTTACTAAGCTCTCGAGGATTAAATGAAGCCAGAAAGTTTGCCGGACAAATGATACGGTGGATGGATTTTGATTGGATTACTGCAACCGGAAAATAAGTTTGCTTTTTGGGTAACTAGATAAGGTATAGTACTTAGGATATAATTAAGGAAGTATTTGGAATATTTTGGATAATTATTGTCCTAAACTCTCTATCTAAAAACTTATTTTATTGCCAGCTTTTTAATAATATTTGATATATTTACTTAAATATATTTTAATAATATTTTCAGACACATATTAGACATAATATTGACAGTTCATGTCTTGTAGTTTATGTAGTTTGTATAAATATTAAATATTGGAAAATTAAAGGGCCACCAATCACCCCCAGATGGTCGTCGATTTTCATTAATTTAATGTGCCAAGAAATGCTCAATTGCTTACGGAGTATGTCTTGGAAAATGTTTATTTAAACATGTATGGGTTTGTGGTGAGGAATTACTTTTCAGAAAATTATCATGCACATTGGCTGATGATGCCACATGCCACTCACACAGCCACAGCAACAGCAAGACCAATCTTATGGGGGAAATTCAATTTGATGTTGCATGCTGCTGCTGATGCTCCTGCTGTTGCTGTTGTTGATGTCACTCGCCCGACTCATTAAGTATTAATTGTAAATTTTAATTAAAATAAACCGGAACGATTACGGACACAACAGAGAGAAAATCAGAGAAGGACAGAGATAGGCAAGAGGAGAGCAGATTGAGTGAACAAACTTTCTGCTGCTGATGGCCAGGTAATAATGTTTGCCGTTTTCATACCAACCCACCTCGACTACCCACTTTTCCCATCATGCACATTATCCTTATATATATATTAAAAATCCCATTAATTGCCCAGCAAAAGACGTGCTCGGTAAAGTAAAAATAATCATAAATAATGAAAGATTGCAACTGGAACTGAAACGGCCACTTGCAATGACATATATATATATATACTTTTTGCCATTCGGGCCATCTTTAATCAGTTGGTTAACTTACGGGTCAAATGCTGGGTTAAGGCTCAAAAGTATTGACTTAAGTGATTGTTGCAGAAGCTTGATTAATTGATATTCATATGTTTGCAATGATTTCAGTACAACTGAATTGGTTAAATGGATTTCACAATATTTAAAAATTTTAAATTATAACAATAAGCATTTACTTACCTTAAAGCTTAATTCTCGCCTTACCTACCCTTTACCTTAATATTTAGATAAGCACTTTATCCTTAATTTTCTCATTACTTAAACCCTTACATTTGCATGAGCTTGAAGTAAATAAATATTTAGTATTTTTACCAGAAGTAAAAATTGTATTCTTAATTTTTCCCACTTTAATAATAGTAGCACACCTTGCATAAGTATTCCTATCAGTTGGGCGATGAAAGGTTATCGCCTCGTGGGCGAAACTGAAAAATTGCCAATAAATTTGTTAATAATGAGCCGCCAGGAATGTGGGCGTGGCATTGACGCAATGGATTGCCTGAAGCCCACACAGGCCTATACAGTATGTACTTACATATATTCGAAGGCAGCCGGACAAACACGAGCGGAATGAATTGTATTTGCTGTGTGCCATAATTTGCCATATTTTTTTTTAACATTGTCACGTCTGCGGGCTGATTTCCACTGACCCGTAACAATTTTCCTATATATGTATATAAAAAAAAATATATATATATTTTTTTTTAAATGTGCATACGCAGGAACAAAACGTTAAATAAAATACAATAAGTTATTACGGCCGATTGCGTTAATGATCATTTATAGCCGAGAGAATTTGTGGGCTTATGTAAATGGCTCCTGGATCCTGCAACGCTCGTCCTTTTGTCGGAATGCTGGCGAGGACAAAATATGCGAAAGGGGCGAGGAGATTTATGCTTAAGTGATGTAAATGTTTCGCCATTTGACAGTTTATTGACTGTTATGAGTTAGTTTATTATGTCTTTTTTTTATTGCCCCTAAGAGGGGTTAAGGTTGCCGTAAGGATGCGAAGTATCCTTGTAATTGGGCGCGTGCTCGGCATTAGCAATGAGCGTCCAATAGGATAGCCCCTTCTTTGTTTTTGCGCCTCTGGCCTTGGGTGGATGTTTATGGCCTGAAAGCAAAACGAGATTTGTCCTAATGAATATGATAAACATTTCTAGGGATAATGTTGCCTGGAGAAGTCCGCAAGATAATCATCAAAGGACACCTTTCAAGAAATTTTATAGCTCGACATTGGATTTTTTTTTAGAAATTAATGACGTGAAAAATAGTGTTTGTAATTTTAGAAACTATTTATTTATTAAGTGGCAGAGTGGTAACAAAGTGAAAAAGAAACTTTCTCCAAATCGTCGGATCAGAACCTTTATTAAAATCCTTTTGATACCTCAGAAGAGAGAGAGATATAAGAAATATGTTTGAATCAAAAAAAGAAGGAGCCTTGAGTTCGAACAATATTTTCAAACAACAAAGCCACTTTGTCATCATGTAATTGCTGAATAAATATACTTGCCTTCTGTTCCTATAATAATTAATTGAAAGCCATGTTTGTACACATTCAGTTGAATTTATTTTTCATATTACTCATACGCCCTGCTTATCAGCTAAACATTTCGTTTCATCGGGAATTCGTTTCACTATCTCTTTTGACCTTTACTTTTTTATTACTTTTCATTTTACTTCAATTAAGCTAATTCAATCCGTTTTCTTTTTATTGATTTTCTTTGCTTTCGTTTAAGTTTTTAATCAATAATTTGGACTTTTTGTGTGGTTGTAAAATTCATCAAAGTTTCGGATTTACTTGTATATCGTTTTATTTTATTTATTTTTTTTTTTTATATTTTATTCATTTTTTTTTTTAGCTTGAACAACATTTATGTAGAGTTGGGCATTTCATGTTTAACTATAAGGTAGAGTTGACAATGCATATGTGTTGTATGTATCGTAAGGATTCCACTCACCTTAAAAATCGTTTAATCATTTATTTTCCTCCTTGATTTTTTTGTTTTAAAAAACGTACAAAAAATGCATTTTATGGATTACTTAGGATTGGCAGCAAAAATTGGCGATAGCACAATGAACAAATTATCTACACACATGTATGTGTTTATATATATAGCGAAAAGCGTTTCCATTTCAATAATATGTTTTTGGGTTTAGGTTTTAGTGAATTGCACACACAAGGTTCTATCACAGAAGATATACAAAACTAGAAAACTCAGCAGCAACAGTAACGAGTTTGGAATGGGATGGGGTATTGATTTTTGGTGTTTGGTTTTTTGGGCAACTCTATGTCCGAATGAAAGCAACAATTAGCGCGTATAGAGGATATAGCGACGGATTCCATATGCTGCATCCTGCGGCGGTGGCAAAGGTCTTCACGCCACTCCAGTCACTCAGACCGGCCAGATTTATGCTGGCAGCCCTCATCAAGTACGTGGTGTTGGCCTCCAAATGCGGGATGATGAAATGTTGGCCTTGAAAGAGTTTTAAATTTATATTTTTTAGTTATTTATATATAAGTGTAATTAATGTATTATTTTATGAATTAGTTTATATATGAACTCACCCCGATGGAAGGAGAAGTCCCGATATTTGGCATGACTCCAGTTGCCGGCATTGAACTTGAACTCTTTGTCGCTCATAAAGGCCACCCTGTAGCCGTAGACTTGCATCTCGTACGTTACATTGGTCATCCGGGGTGCTTTCAGATCCAGCTCTATGGCGTCCGGTTGGCTTCGCTTCAACAGGAAGCTGGAGGGGCCCCAGGGCTTCGGACCCGGTCGCAGCTTGATCACCCTTTCCAGCATGCCCAGCGGATTGGCCACCTTGCACTTGTAGTCCCCGAACTGGGTACTGTTACGGATCTGCAGCTGAAGCGTGGCTCCGTAGTCGGCGACGAAGATGCGATGGTTGAAGCCCACGATGCCCTTGCCGTTGTGCAGCCAGGTGAAGGATGGCGGTGGCTCCCCCATTGCGTCGCAGCTGAGGTTAACAGCCCCGCCCACATACGCGTACTGAACCGGCAGCGTCTCGTTGAAGAACCAATGGGGTTTGTCTGGAAATTGAAAAGAGAGTCTCTACAGCGAAGAAATTTATGACACAGCTACTTTTCAGAAAATAAAAAAATATTCAAAACATATATTTAGTTTTTATATAGATACATATTAATTGATAATTCATTTCGATTAACAACCCCATTCTTTACTCATCGAGAAACCCAATAATTTACATTTGGTTTGTTCATAAATATTATCGCAGTATAATGCATTTAAATAGTTTATTTAATTGTATTATTGAAGTAAAAAATTTTCCGTTACACTCTCTTAAATGCCACTAAATGTTGCAAAGGCAATTAAGTTTTAATCGTCCTTCCTTTGGCAAATGTGCTCACTCCACTGTATCAAATGAGATGCCTGGACATCCTTAAGGGATACACAGTTCCCACCGCCATCCCTTTCATTTCATCATTCCATTCTTTAGCTTCAGCTAATAGCGCATTTTAGCATTTCGTTGTTGTCCTTGGCTCCTTGGATCCTTGGGTCTCGGTGTCCCAATGTCCTTGTCGCCATCGTCACCGCTGCGGCTCATTGAAGTTTATTGCTGGGGAAATGCAAACCTATATATTGCAGCATTTCATCTGTTGGTTCTGTTTCAGTTTCAGTTTCAGTTTCAGTTTCTGAGTTTCGACCATGGTCCTTGGTCCTTCCCTTCGGATTTCTGCTGGTATTTCTGCTTGTGTTGCTTCCATTGCTTTAGCTGCTGGGCAGCAAATTAGTTTCGGTTTCCCCATTCGCCTGCTGTTTGCCTTCTAGAACCAGCTGCCCGACGGATTGGTCCGCTTGGTTACATCGCCACTGAGAGAAATTGTTAAAGACTTCCTAAGGAGTCATTTCGGATCTTTATTTTTAGCAAATAGTATAATAGGTTTATTGACAAAATGTGCAAAAGACAAGAAATGTGTGGTTATCTTCGTATATAAGTTTAACAATATTTTATTATTTTTCCAATATGTTTTTCTTCAGTGTACTACAGCTTCTGGCGTGTGCAAACCCTCGCCCGTTAGTCATTAGTAAAATTTTGACGGCAACTCAATTCTGTTGGCTCAATTCGTAGCCCGATGGAGTTCTATTTGGCTTTCCTGGTGTCGGTTTGTTTATCCTGCCGTATGTTTCGATATTGACGATAGGTCATGGCAGGGCAGGATTCTTTCCACTTGCCCCCCCATAAAGTGTCCACTTAACAAGTGAGTCTCCTGCGAAAATCCAGAAATGATTATGTGCCAATAAACAAGGTTATTAAGTGTTTGATTTGAAGGTAGTTGAATCTTTCAGTTTTCTGAACATTAAGTTTAGAGTAGATTTCTTTTAGAAGCATTCTATTTAAGCCAACAATCTAGCAATATCGTAGATTAGCATTTTCGAATCAGATCCCCAGACAGATGGAGACCCGATGAAAATGACTCCATTTCCCCAAAAGTAGCAACTCGGGGTAATATGTTCATTAGGAAATTTGCATCAATAATTTGCATTTCCACTCAGCCACTTGACCCTGACATCCGCAAGGAATTGCCGGCTTTGAGCAACTTCAATCGAGAGCCTGGAAATCTCATTAAAGCCAACGAAGCATGCTGTCTCCCCAAGGACGAAGGGGTGGCCTGCGAGGAATCTAAATAACTTTAAGCTGCCATCAGCAAAGATTTTGTTGCAAAGTCCGAGCTCAATTTTCAGCAATCAAGAAAAAACAAAAACGAGGGGGAATCTAACAGGGGACCGAACCCAAAATGCATTTGCCAACAAGTGAGTATTGGGGGGAGGGGAGGGGGTGAAAAATAAATTCCAGATTAAATATTATCAAGTGGGGCACGTAGCGGGAATGCATGACCTGCTCAACTCAGAGTGTCCTGCAATTCGAGAGCTCAACACCAATAATAACAAAAAACAACAAAAAGTAGCAGTGAAGGGACATTGGCCATTGGCTGCTTTGTACTTACGTTGTATCCTTAGCAATATCGTTATTTGATCGGAATCCGAAAAAGTCGGAGTTATACGCATCGCCCGACACGTGTACTCCCCGGCATCCGCCTGACTCACATTCCTGATATAGAGACCGTTCGACAGGCGATTGTGCTTCGACGAGTTCACAGCTGCAAACAAAGTAAAAAAAAAAGGACGTCAGGGTGCAGGATGCAGGATGCGAATGCGAATGAGTGCGGGATGGGCCAAATAGTTGAGCGGTTAACAAGTTTGTTCCATTCTCAAAATATGCACTAAGAAAATCAGAATAATCTTCATTTTAATAATTAAAACAAAAAAAATAAAATAAATTAAATCCTTTCCATCATTAGTTTTCAGGTATGTTGCCGAGAATATTGCCACTCACTTCAAGTATATGGGTACTTACTGTTTATATATTCGCCATTGTAGAGCCAGGACACTTCTGGTGTGGGCATTCCCTCCACATAGCAATGGACCATGGCATCGCGTCCCTCGCGCACCGACTGCACTTGCTCCGTCTTCCCAAATGAGATTTTCTCTGGGATGTTCAAATGAAATAAGGATAAAGAGGGTGGCGACATTGTTCAAGTTCCCAGTGCAAATATGCAGGCATGATATACCCATTCCCCCCGCCCCCCTTATATATATGTACATATACATGTCCTGTTAGTCAGGTTCTGTGCTGATTCTGTTTACTTGGTCTCTCTTTGATTGGTAAGTTGACAAATGGTGTGTTAGTTCATCGAGTTGCCTTTAAAGTGGCTGTGGCAGGAACTCCTTCTGATTTGTAAATACATTAAATGATTTGTCAGCTCACTTCAAACGGAAACCGTTTGGCATCTTTGTGGTCCAATCCGAAGCTTTAAAGAAATTCTATACCAAACTCTTATTGAAGAAATTACAAACTACTAACTAAATAGACGTACACACGTTTTTAAAAATTCTCTTTGAAGTTTTGTTTGGTTACCTAACCATCTCGTTTGGTACTTAGCTGCCAAGTAAACAGATCCTTCTACTGTTTTTACGACCCCATTTCCTTTATATCCTTTTTGTTTCCCAGTTCTTACAGCTGGAAGTCAACTTACGATTTACGAGGAGCTCGAAGGAGGCCAAAAATTCACGTTCAACATTCACATTCCGATTGCCATTACCATTCCCATTCACCTCGCAGGTCCAGTTGCCCCTGTCGTCCAAGGAGATGTGCTCGAAAACTAGAGCCAAGAGTCCTTGTGATTTGAATAAGTACAGAGAAAAAAATTGTTTCAAGATAAGGAATATTTTTTTTTCTTAGAGTATTAAAATATGATGATAACATTTTTTTTTATTTTAATGATAGATTTGTGCAATTCTAAAAAATATCCAAAAATTACTTAGAGTTTTCGGTAGTGAAATTATTTTTGTCTATATCCTTTTCCATCTCACTACTTTGCTACTTACCCATTGTCTTCTTTTCGATATGGACTCGTCCTTTGGTATTCTCGCGGGTCTGTCCGCGAGGATCACGCCACTTGGTGTCGATATCCTTTTGTACTGTCTGGCAGAAGATGATGAAGGAGTCATTTACAAAATGCGTTATTGATGGCGTCGATGGCTGCAGGCGGAGCGAGGGGGCGGGTGGCTTGTCGGGGGGCGGACTGCCACTCCCCCTGATGCTGTTGTCCAGCTGTCCAAGGATTGCAGCTGCAATAAACGGCAAAGGGCCCTTTGCATTAAATTTATCACTTTTCGAGAGGGTTGAGGTCAGCTGGCAGTCTGCAGACTACTCATAAAAAAATCATCATAATTTATATAGACAGCTCCACTTTTTTCGCAAATCGGGTTTCCCCTTTGTTTTTGGCTGTAATTTAATTAGCTTTCCCCCAGCCACTGGAGAACGAATCTCTGTACAGCTTTCTATTTTCTTTTAAAATATTCAAGGCATTTGATTAAGCCGTACCCTTTGAAAAGTTCCTTTTCTTTATTGCAATTTTTCTTTTCCCAAAGTTTTGTATATTTGATTTAAAATGGAAACAGCAATCTTATCAGCAAAATATCTTATTGAAGCTAAAGTTTTGTACTGTAGTTTTAAATTAATTATTTAAAACTTTTAACACATCGTATTTTAATTACATTTAGAGTCCGGGCTTTGCATCAGCTTTTCTATTGACGTCCCAAAAGCCGCGAATTCCCTAACATGCAAGCCTATATTTTATTATCCTTTTGCCGTGTCCAGGACAATGACCCTCCGCGCCTCCTATTTTATCCCATTCCTTTTTTCTGGCTGAAATTTCAGTCAAACAATTCGAGAGCTTTGCTGCAAACAAACCGGCAAATAAATATCGAAAACTATTTTGAAAAGGAATAAGAACGTGTTTTATTTTGTTGGCTCTTATTTATATTACTTTTTGGATAGAGTGCTGTCGACAGGAGGCTAACATAATTATTGGTAATTGAATCTATTCGAGGTACTAACGAAATTGGTCTGTAATTTAATTGGCAAACAGCCAGAAGTTCGCAAAAATTTAATTGATTTTCAAATGGAAATGCTGAGTTGCATTTCAGAATTAATACAAACAATATGCCAATATATTTATGCAAAAACATTTCAAATGGCAATAATAAATTGGAAATATATTTATAGCCTTTAATATATTGAATTTAATCATTTTAGGATCATTTTAATACTTGCAGTTGCTTAAGAGCCACATAAATCCAATTGATTTTGAAGATGTCATCTAATAACAACTTAGGCTTTCGCTTTTGAAATTCATAAACTTGGTCCACAATATCTTAGGTATCTGCACCCATAAGGCCAGAAAACCAACAAATCCATCAAATTGAATTTAATAATATTTTATTGGATGGGCGGTAGATGGCAAATAAATTCAATAAAAATTCAAATTCGTCTTTTCGACTTTGAAAGCAATATACGAGCAAACACACGGACAAAGTATAAATTGAGGTACAATATTGGATTGTTAAGGTTTTTTGGCTCTTTTGTGCGATGTGCATATCAATCAAGCAGGATATGATGAGGGATGGGGGCTGGGAAGCATCTCTGGAAACGGGGTAAGTGGATTCGTAGAGGTAATATAATTTCAATATAGAAACTGAACTTGTTATGCCAAAGTTGTATGCTTACTTTGTATAAAGTTTCATTGATTTTGTCTATTGTTTCTAGCGAAATAATTGAAAAAAATTGAATGGAAAAATTGGGAAATAAAATAACCAAATTTATGATAACCCTATTTTAAAAATTATCTGTAAGTAGGATAATAGCGAAATTTTGATTTTATCAAAGTAGAGCTACTCTTAGAACTCTTCTTTCTTGAACGTTTCAAAGTCTGCCAAGTGCCATGATTTGGGTACGTTCTTTTCCTTCTACTTTCTTCCTTTGAATGGGTGTGTGTGTGTGTTGGCCCAACTAAGGCACTTCACCTTTTATACTTTGGCCATAATGAATTCCTTCTCATGTATTCCATGAAACGTTTCATCTTCGAGGGCCACATGGCCATGGGCTAATTTGGGTGAAGGTTCCTCTGACACTTATTCACAAAGCCCTTACGCATCGCTTGCTCAGTATCACTCATAAGTGGCCCAGCCCAGCTCAGCCCGGCAAACACATTTCCCATTGCATACTTTCGGGCTGTCGGCGCAATGGGCGTATGTGTAATATTTCCATGCCACATTGCGTAACCGCATAAAATACAAAAAAATAAGAAAATCTTTTTCATTTGTTCTATCTCTTCTGATGTGCCTTTCCTTGGTCAGAGACAAGTGAAGATTGCAGGCAAAAAGCATGAAAAAATACAAATATTTTTCCCGAAAGAAACTGTTTGCTTTGAGCCGTAGACTTCCGCTACATTTGCAAGCAGATTTGTGGCAAACACCGCTCTTACTTGGTTAAGCACAAAAAAATTTATAAAAAATCTAAAAATTCAGAGAAAAAAAATGAAAGCCATTCTGAGATTCCATTAAAAATGATTTACAAAAAAAAAAAAACCAAAAACAAAGGATCTTGTAACAAAAAAGTGTAAACTATAAACTGCAAATACCAATTAAATATATTTGATTGAATTTTTCACATGTAACAAAAGAAAAAACAAGGCCTAGCATGTCACATGAATTAATTGAATTAATTAAAATGGCAAATATTGAGAAGGCTGTTTTTTTCATTACTTTGAACTTCAATATTCATTTAATTAAAATGCCAATTAACCAACGATAATATCTTGCACATAAGACCATAAATGTAAGTTTTTAGATAATTTTAAACCATTTAGGATATGTCTAAGAGTCATTAAGGTACTTTAAGAGCTCTACAGGAACAAAATTCCTGAACAAAGGAAAGCCAAAAGTTATGCCAAAACAAATGAACTCATTTGGCATTCAGCTATGAATTTCATTATTTTAAAAACAAAGAGAGAACGAGCCGAGAAAACAATGTGGAATGTGAAAAAAGAAATATTATTGTCTGTCCGAAAGACAAAAGTTTATTCCAAAGAGTTTCCACTGTATGTCTTTTTGTTGTGTCGATTCTTGACTTTGCGATTATCCTACCATTTTGTGTGAGGAGCAGGAATAGCAAAGAACAGAGCGCAGCCAGAGTATCCATGGCTCAGTGGGTATATCCTTTATTTGACTATAATCCTTAATGGTTAACTTCACCGAATCTCGACAGAGTTTTGAGTTTGTCTTGAACACTTTTTGGTCTTCAACTTTCGCAGTTAATTACCAGGCTCTTCACTTGAGGGATAATGGCACATGACTGAGCCGCTCATGTGTCGCCCGTGGTCGGAAATGTGGCAACAACAACACTTTCACTCTGGCCAGGACAATGGCATGACATCATCAGGCTCATGGCCACAAATTTTTGTTATGCCTTTTCCTTTATTTTTTGGCTATTTTGTTTTGTGGTTCTTGGCCTGGCTTTTTATTTATTTTTTGTTTTCTCTTTTTTAAGCACTATCTGTGAAGGAAACACTTAGAGGCACGGCCAGAGGAGGGCGGCGCCCGCTTAGGTCGACATATCCGGCAAACATATCCTGCCCGTAGCACGTCCTTTTCACATTTCACGACTTTCAATTCTCGCGCTCCACTTGACTGACAAGGCAGCGAGCCCCGTCGTGGGGAATCCCCTGATCCATTGCAGGCGAGTGTCGAGATTCGACTGAAAGTGCACCACAAAAAGGACACTCGGCGTCCACGGCGGATGCTAGACGAAGTCGCAGTCCGCTCCGGTCCGAAGTCACGAAAGCAACTTTACGAAAATATTCAAATGGTCGATCCTTTCTTGATTTCTGTTGCCGCGTTCACGTTCGAACCGTTGCAAACCCAGAAAGTACACTGAAGTCATCGCGCGTCCTGTGGCATCCTTTTTCCCATGTCGGCAATGCCAGGAAGTCGGGCCGAGAAAGGGAAACTTCTTCTGCCACCAAACTTCGCAATGTTGGCACACTTTTCGTCGGCAGACACATGTTGTCTCAAAGGATATTTCTAAACATGAACAGAGCGACATGTTGGCAAGGACTCGCCAGGGGTAGATAACTTTGGGGTGAAAAGCATTCTTTTATGTTCCTGCTGGGGTAGCAAGAGCTTTATGTTGTCAGGATATGGGAAAGTGTTTCAGGATGTACCATAAAATCGTATAACAGTTTATAGAAGAACAAATTTAAAAATAGCAAAGTATTCTTTTATAGAAAGTTTGTTTTTATAAATAAAGATTTTTGTGCTTTAATTGTATTATATATTTTAGAAAAGTTTTTTAATTCAGTTCTTTGACCGTATCTGATAGGTTCTTAAATTTCTTTAGTTATTGTCGTGTTAAATTTTTAAATCTTGGCTTTCTATAGAAGCTATTAACCAAACGAAAATTGGTATAAAACCAAGTTTCAGTTTTTTATAAAATAATATTATTTATTTTTGTTATAAATTTATGGATGAAGTTAACTTTTACGAGCTTAAAATGAGAAGCTTTCAGTCTTCTTATTCAACCATGGTGGGAATTTATATTTTGTATCTAAACCTTTACAGGTGAAGGAGGCTTTCATCTCGAAAATCCATGGATATCTTTAAAATTATTTTACTTATGTCTATTATTCTAATTATTATTCTATTATTATTGTAATTATTATTCCTGAGACTTTTTATCTTTAGTTTATAAGTTTGCAATACTTTTTAATTTATGATTTTAATTTTTTAATGAAACTAAAAATATTTTAAATATTTAACAGCTATTATATCTTTTAAATGCAACCATAGCAGCATTAACAGATTAGCAGTTATTTATTTGACCAAAAACTATTTTTGAACAAAACTCCAATCCCACCATTAATAAAAAACACAGAGGTATTTCAATTGCAAATAAAATTGTCAAAAAGCTTTTATTAATAGAGTCTCGAATCCGGATTGCGAATCAGCCGTAGTAGACGTAGGGCGAGGCATAGCCCACGGCCGGATAGCCGGCGGAGTAGACGAACTGGGGAACGGGGGCCGGGGCGGGATTTGGCCCGGGAGCTGCCATGGCAATGGCCAGGAGGGCGGCGAGCAAAAGGAATACCTGCTGGTGGACAGAGGTTTTATATTTACGGCAACGCCACAGGATCAAAGGCTAGTGTCCTTTGGATGGCAAACACTCACCAGCTTCAGCATTTTGACGATGAAAAGAAGTTAATTCTCCGACTTGACAAACAGAATTGAACTGCACTCGATGTTTGCTCAATTGCAGCTTTTTATATTCGCTGAAAACAGTCAACAAACATTTTGCTTACAGGGGGTACGCGGGGGGCATCTAAGCCGCTTTATTTCAGTTTTTTTTATCTCTGCTGACTGCATCGCATTTTGCGTTTTGATATTCCATATGCATTCCGTTGGCCAAGTTTATGGCTCATTACGGCTCTTAACGTGTTCGCCTAATGCCTGCCGAATGTTGCGAGCACAAAGAACGTTATTGTTTCTTAATCTGCGGTTCTGACGACATCGCCATCATCATCATTATCATTATCATCGTCGGCGGTAAGTATCTCCCTCTTCCGCCTCCCGAAAGTGCCCCATTTTCCATACTAACCCCTTCCATCTAGAAATGTGTGTCGTTTGTTTGGCTGACTCTCTTTTTATGGTTTTTTTTTTTTTTGCTTTTTTCTGGCCTGCGGCAAACATTTTGGCCTTATTGTCATTTCGATCAATTTGGGAGTTCGAGAATACATTATTTGGCAATTCTTGAAACGACACACTTGCATTTGAAATACAAGCACAGAAGGTGGCCCGAAAAAGAGAAGGTTTACGTAATGTTTAGATTATTAATAAATCTTTAACAATATACTGTGCAATTTACTGGAATGTGTCATATTTATTCCACAACTTTAATTTTTTAAACTACTTATTAATAAATATTACTTTTATTTACACAAAATATTTCTATAAAAAATTATTTGGAACCTATTTCAGAATATATCATAGTATTATTATTTTCAATTGGTTCTTGGAAATATTTTTTTAATAGATTCTCATAGATAGACTATCTTTAGACTCATAAATCATATTTATCAAATATATAGTGCCTTTATATATACCTTTACAATTCCACCCATTTAAGCATCCTTGTCCATTATACTCTATCAATATAAAGTATAATATAATATTATTAATCAAAAATTGAATTCATATTTTCCAGAATTTCTGCGCAATTTATTTACCAAAACCTTGCCAATTTGAGCAAAATCCATTCCCGATCTTATTCAGTAAGCCCGGCTACATACAAAAATCATCAATCACCTGAATGGTAGCCCAGAGTAGCCCCACAAATTCCCAATTAAAATGCAATGAGTGTTGCTCGAAATATTCGCCAGTCTGTCTATGGCTTGGGATCACGTTCAAGGCCAGTCTATATCTAAGTGATTCCATCATCTCAGATCGCCGGCGAATAAGAAGTCATTAGAATGCCAAAGGAAATTTTTTGATTTCTGTGTGACAAAATACTATTGGCGTAAAAATAGAAAACGAAACTATGGCCGAATGATGTTAGAAAAACAGAAGTGGCCATAAATCCGATCAGAGTCCAGAAGTGCGACATCATAAATAAGTCATGAAGTGCGACAAATTTTAAGTCACCAAGAGGACTATATAAGCCGGAGACTTATAGCCAAACAGCATCAAATAACAAATTGCAAACGCTTAAGAAGCACCTCAAAAAATCTAAAACCAAAACAAACAAAATGTTCAAGCTGGTGAGTATTCAAAAAAGGATAATACATCCTTTAAGGATAAAAAAAAACAAAATGTTCAAACTTTCAATTTCGTCGCAAAGCTGGTTGTTGTCTTCGCCGCCCTCTTCGCCGCTGCCCTGGCCGTTCCCGCTCCCGCTCCCCTGCCGCGTGCCAACCCCGCACCCATTCCGATTGCCAGCCCCGAGCCCGCCCCCCAATTCTACTATGGAGCTAGCCCCTACGCCTATTCCGGCGGATACTACGCCTCCCCCTACTCCTACTACGGCTAATTGCTCTCGAGAATGCAAACAACCCGGACTCGTGATGACGGACCAGAAAATGGACTACTGACTATGCGCGCTGGCAAATCTAATTAGTCATAAGTGCTTGTAAAAAACTCACAACAAAAATAAAAGATTAGCGAATAAAATGTTGAAAAGCAAACAATTAATGATTTTTGATAAGAACTTTCACCTTTTTAAATAACCCACGAAAACTCACAACTCCAACCCTCTATTGGTTAACTTTGGACGCCAGAGAGGCAGTCGGTTCCATGGTGTAATGGTTAGCACTCAGGACTCTGAATCCTGCGATCCGAGTTCAAATCTCGGTGGAACCTGGAAGAAGCAATTTTTTTTTATTTTTAATTTTGTATTTAATTTAATAAATATTCATTATTTAAATTTAACATCTTTTTTTTGTATATATTTATGCTGAACTGATTTTTTATTAATATGCATACACTTTCATTATACATACTTTCACCTCAGAGTGATTGTATAGATGTAAAATGGTATAATATAGATAGATTTACACATTTTAAAGTGTTTTTGTTTATATTTACAGACAAATACTTATAAAAACTTGTTTTTTTTTTTAAATGCTTTAATCAGCAATATTTCCCTTACACTTGCTACATTTATAACTTTTGACATGAAACTCCCAAGAGGTTCCATGGTGTAATGGTTAGCACTCAGGACTCTGAATCCTGCGATCCGAGTTCAAATCTCGGTGGAACCTGATATGAAGTTTACTTTTTATTTTAGTTTATTTTTATTTTTTTAAATTTACTTTTTTGTAAAATGGTCGTGTGTTTATAAGTAAATGCTTACTTCGCACTTAATTTTGCGCAAAACGTTATTAAAATGCGATTCCCAAAACAAAAAGTAAATATAAAATGTTTGGTTTCAACATCAGCCACAGGTTTGTGTCTATATTAATCAGCTGTTTCTGTGTGCTATTGTGAACCGATAACAGTATTTTTTTGGTATATTTGTATGTGGTTTGAGGCTGTCAGTTGCAGCTGAAAAAGAGGAAGACTTGGAGCAGTGCAATTTATTTTTTACTGTTGCTGCGTTTTGGCACTTTGAAGCGCTTTTTTGATACAAAATACGAACAAAGCAGATCTCAGTGAAGTGCAAATTGAATAATGCTTTACTTGTTTGCCGCGAGTGGCAATGGATAGTTGTTTTTGTCCGCTGCAGCGCCAAAAACAAAATTTCCAAACCAATTAGAAAGAGTCGGCTGCGTAGATTCGAAGATTATGTTAAAACGCTCGTTGAAGGTCCTAATTGCTCTGGGGCTGAGTTTGATGTTCACGGTATCGCTGGTGAAAATAGTGCTATTGATTTGGTCCTCCTCGCATCCTGCCGCCCCCCACAGCCCCCCGCCCCTGCCCACCGTTGACGAATGGCTGGATTCGGAGCAATTGTCGTCCTACAAGCAATTATTCCGCGATAAAGGTGAGTGACACTCCCCAGATTAATTAAGAAATTTAATTTTACGCAGAGCCATTGCGATTGGACTTATCGGACGTTTAATGCCATTGCTCTGCCTTTTGTTTATATTTTTTAATTTGTTTTATTTGCTGGTCTTTCTCTCTCCCGCCCACCTCTAGCTCGGATGTGCTCTCACGTGTCTGATATTTTGTTGATGGCTTGAGCTTTCTAGAGCTTTTCGCTTACAGCTTATTCGCACGTGTTGAGATTAAAATAGTTTCATTTATCTTTGAATAAATGTGTTCAAAATGCATAGCAAACGTGATGTTGAAGTGTTTTTTTAATAAAAATAAAATTTAAAAATAGTAAAAAATTAAATTCGAATCAGGTTCCACCGAGATTTGAACTCGGATCGCAGGATTCAGAGTCCTGAGTGCTAACCATTACACCATGGAACCTCACTGATCGTGATCTTCTCTTTACAGATCTAAAATTATCTGTTTATAATTGGAAGAATTGTTATATTTATATTTTTAATAAATAGATAACATCAAACAAATAAAATGATATTACATAAAAAGAAAATAAATAAAAAAAAATTTCAAGTCAGGTTCCACCGAGATTTGAACTCGGATCGCAGGATTCAGAGTCCTGAGTGCTAACCATTACACCATGGAACCTCTTTGAAAGATCACGCCAAGTGGCAGTTTTCTAATGAAGCCGCTTGATCGTAAAGGCATACACGATCATAGAAGAGAAAGTTGACTAGATGTTCACATCTATTTATAAAAATATGTCATGTTTTTATTGATTGGCTAAGAGCCAAAATCAAAACAAGTTGTTGCTAAGGCACAAGCAGATAAACTAATCTATGTCTTGAAGGCGGGAAAATTATTTAACCCTTTAAAGAATATTGTCGAAAAAGTTTTATGTTAAATAATAATGAAAAGTATTTATTAAATACCATTTATCTTACATCTTAGGCTAACAAATAGTTCTGGAAAAGAATATAGATTTATTGAAAAAGTAAAGCATCTTCTAGTATACCATTTAAAGATTATTTAAGCTCTTAAATCCAGGCCTTTTTGTGCTGGAAATTTCGAAATAATTAAATAAGCTAATTAAGCACATGGTGCCGTGCCTAATGATAATGTAATTTTAATAAAGCGCGCCAAACAAAAAACAACCTGCTGGATTTTCCAGAAGTGTGAGTTTTTTTTGGCCCGCGAACCAAAGGATGCAGTAAAAGCTTTTCACATTCCGAAACCGAGTCCTTTGGTCGTCGTAACTGGTCGACTCCAGTCGTTTGAGCACCCGAACGTTTTCTGTGTCACTCGGGTTCGGTTTTCGGAGTCTGGCTTTCGGTATAAAATCAATCGTAAATGTCCTTAAATGCTCAGTTTTGGTTTTACGTTGAGGCGCGCTGGTTTCACATTTCGAAACGCCTGGGAAGCCGCCGCGTTTTTTTCCCCCGTTTTCTTTGGTACAACAGCAAAAACAAATAACACACACGAAAATACAACCAAACCAGGCCTAATAAATAGGGCCGAAAAACGCCACAAAAGTTATGATTTGTTGTGTTCTATCGCGTTTAGTTTTTGCTCCAATTCTTTCGTCATTCATATTTATTTTTTGATCCTGTCCACGCAAAAGTTGTCAAAACATTTCGTGACACCGAGGACAATAAGGCTGTAAGGCAGTACGATAAAGAAGAAAAATGTAGCGTTTTTTTTTTTGGGCAACCCTAACCTATTTCTGCCAGCACGTGTTCCTGCCCCACAAACCCCACACAGACTCCACACAGAATCATATCCACTCAGAGCTAATGATCCATAGCTAATCTCTACTAATACGCGATGGGCCAAAATTAATGCATACAAAAAGCAAATTTCGCGCCGAACAATTTTCCACATTTTGGCATATTAATTTTTTATTGTTGGTGTCGGTGTGTGTTGGAATCGGGCCTGGGAGTGGGTGTTGTTTTACCCCATTTCGTTTTCACACTTCAGTGAACAGTTATTTGATGGGTAGCCCCGTCAGCGGCCAGGATACGCCTCCGGTTGTGTGTTTTCGGCTCGTGTGTTCCATTATCCTATCCAAATAAACTGACTGACTCATCTTCTGAGCTCTCACTGTGTAAAGATGCGTGTACAGAGTCCAAAAATGTATTATTAACATTATAATTAACTGATGAAAGAATATTGATTTCCGGGGTTTTCCGGAGAATCAATTTATTATAAAACATAACAGTGTTTTACATATTAAATAGTGACTACATTATAAAAAAATTAAATCCAAAAATTGTTATTTTATTTGTAATTATATCCATAATTTTGAAAAATACCATGTTCCTACTATTTCATCTCTAATTCATAAATATCTTTCTGTGTAAGTCTGACTTGCTGTGTGTGGCTTTGTGTTGTCCTTACTTGTCTGTCAATGGTTGTCGTTGTTGTTGTGGTTTTTCCTTTTTTATTTTTGGCTCCGACACATCGGCTCGCTCATAAAGAATTAATTGGCAATTAATTTTGATGACACTCGTCTCCCCATCGCACTTCTTGTCCATTTCGCACTTGACCGTCTCCGTGTCCATGTCCACTCGAATTCCTGTTGTCGCAACTCCGCCATTTTCCCTCTCGAATTTTCCCCTTCTACACACGCGCTTAACCTTTAAATCCCATTTACTTTTGACCTGCATATTAATTAATGAGTTAACAGCACGAGAGGAAAAGGTTCTTGGGCGGTCAATTATGCATAAAGTGGTGTTTGGGGAATCATTTGTATTATGTATGTATTTGTTTACAAATGATTATGAGAAAACAGTTCCCTACATAGGTTTTAATTAAAAAATAAAAATAAAAAAGTATTTCCAAGGTTCCACCGAGATTTGAACTCGGATCGCAGGATTCAGAGTCCTGAGTGCTAACCATTACACCATGGAACCGCGTTGGTCGATCGCTGCCAGATCGTTCACTTCGACTTCCGGTGACTAAAATAGACTTTAGAAAGAAAAGAAATTTGATAGAGCTGAGGTAGGCACAAAAATATACATACATACATATGCAAAAACAATGTGTATGGAACGAATTTGCATATTTCTGTCAAACCAGAAATGCCAGTGGAACATTCTGCAGAGCCAAACAATACGGCCGGCCCATCGGCAAGGGAAATGGTCAAAAGCAAAAAAAAATAACGTAAAAAACACGAGCTCGATTGGCCCATTGGGGGAAGGGGGCTGGAAAGCAGTTATAGGGTCGGAAGCATTTAGTTTGTGCGACAAAAAGAGGAAATAATTGTTTGGTAAACATTGACCAGTGTCCGTCGGAGGCAGCAAAAGCAAACAGAAATATTTCCATTTCTTCGAAAACGTTTTCTCTTATTTTCCGTTCTTTTTGTTTGTTTGTTTTTTTGTCCATTCCTCCTGGCTGCAAGGAAATTAAAAGGAAATTGCGCTTGTTTTGGGGAGAGTGGGGCAAAAAAAAGTGGGCCGGAGTAGGCTTGGAGTACGCGGCTGAGCAAATTAAAAGGCTTTTATCCCCCAACTGAGAGCCTGCGGAGACTCGCAAGCAGTTAAAAATGACACAAGTGATACAATAACAACAGCAACCCGAACAAGAACACAAAAGCCATGAGCCAGACGAGAACAACAGCAGCTACACATGTGCAAATTATAAGAGGCCCCACTGAGGGCTCCTCCCTCCCATCCTAACTTTCACTCACTTTCTTTCCGCTCTCGCCTCTCTTCCTCCATCTCCATCTCTCTCTCTTTCTTTCTCTTTGTGTTGTAACAGTTGCAACTGCTTTCGCTATGTAGGCCAAAGATGTCAGAGCGGAAGTCCTTCCCATGCCTTTTGTCATCTCTCTCGCACAAATAGTATTTACAGTGATAATTGGATAAAGCAAACTAATAAAGATCACATGGAAGCAGATAGGACTAAGAAAGAGAAAGAAATTAAGCAGAGTATTGTTTTAATTTATTGACTACTTGACTTCTAATTTAGTCTGACTCCACTGTACCTATCTATTTTGTCTCGGATGCATCGCTGGTGGCGCTCTTCTGCGGTTAGTTATCATTATTGCCATGGCCCTCGACGACGTTTCGTTGTTTTCTGCCTACTACTGTTGTTCCTGCTCTTTGTTTTTGTCGCATTTGTCAGCCACAATTATTATAATGCAGCAGCCAAGTTTCGTTTCATCTCTCTTTCGCCAGCCCTCGCCATCTCTTTCTTTTGGGGAAATTATCATATTGTGGGCTGCCTTTGTGGCGTCCTTGGATGGGGCGGCAAACAAAGCGTATGAGGCGGAACAAAAAAACATTTGCGCATTTCAACGCAAAAGATTATATTCTACTTGCATAACAACAGAGGCAGCCACAAAAACAAGGAAAAACAGTTTAAAACTTAGTTTATGGGCTAAGGATAATGATTCAACTAAATGATATCCTGGTATATACCTTTGAAAAGTATGAAAATATACCAAATATTTAAATAAAAAGACCAAGTTGGTGATACTAATGTATAATAAGATGAAATATTCAATTGTAGTATAATTATCCCCAAACAATATACCCCAACTGTACCAAGGTACCAGAATTTTTGCCGCAGTCTCTCAATCTTCCTCTCTGGCTTAGTCATTGCCCCATCTGCAACTTTTGGCCCCAAGATCTGGGCATTAACATAAAGTTCGCATTCCGACCCGGCTTTGCACTAAAGAAATTTGTAGTCATAAAAGTTTCAGTATCATGCCTATATTTTCCCCCGACTGGTATCATCGACCTGAAGGACTCGAGAGCTCAAAAAGCCTCCGGACTTGTGACAAGTTATGGTTAGCGTAGGCCTTTTTCTTCTGGCGACTAGTCTATTTTTTACTTGTGTGTGTTTCTTTTTATTATTTCTTGTGAGGGGGATAGTCGTAAAAAACAAAATATGGATGGCATGAGCCAACATTTACTTTACACACAAGACAAAGGGCCGGAATAGTGAGGGGAAATGGAAAATTATAGGCAGATTGGACATGCACTCAAGGAAATTGCATGTATTTTCAATTTAAATTGGTTTGTTGTAAGTGTTTACTTACAGAAATCATTTTCTAAAGAAAAGTATTACCAAATCTCTTAACCAAATCATAGTAATCTAATTAAAGCGTTTTCCTTCAGTGTATGGAACGTGTGGGGGCCACTTGGCGACCCCAAAGTAAATGAACAGCTCACTTTCATTACAAATTCCGACAGTAAACACACACACACTGAGACAAACAAACGCCCAGACACACAGAGAAAGTTTTGTCAGCTCACATTACCAGACATCCTTGCAGGACACTCACACACATACAATCGCATATTGGTTGAGCAAACAAAAACAAAAATGGCGCCATCAATGGCCACCTTTCCCGTTCATCGTCATCAACGAGAAGCTTTGGTCGGAAGCTGCCGCCTGCCTTTTGGTCCTGTTACGAAATTATTGACTGTGGCAGGACTGTGGTCAAGGGGGCGTTGCTAGTGTGTGTGTGTGTGGCCTAGCGCATAATTTTTGCTCACGTTTTTGCCCCACTGTCAGTGCCGAGAGTGCCATCAATAAATATTTGTCCTGTCCATGCTGGGTATTAGGTTTTCTTTCTTTCTTACCATTTTTTTTTTAATGCCTTGCCTCAAGATGGGTGGCTTTTGCACATCGATGTGGCAGCCACCGACAGGATTTGATTGCTCAACGGAGACTGGTAGGGACTTGGATTATTGCCGAGATGGCCAAGATTTCGAGGGCAGATAGAGATTCAACAAAAAATATGGCATACTTATAGGGTTCGGGGAAAATTGAAGTTATCCCCTAGAAAATTATTAAATTATCTTAAATTATTTCTATTCAATCAGGTTTAAGTTGAAGTATATTGCCAATTTATAGCTATACTTCTATTCAATTTATTTAAAAAAACTTGAAACACTACATCTTGCGATTTTTATTGACAAATACATTTATAACTTTCTCAGAAAGTTCATGTCACTTTATCCTAGCTCTCAGCTCGCTGTTTTGGTCCTGCCTGGTGGAAACCGGCTTGTTTATTATCCTTGTCGGGATGGCACGCGCAAATCGTTTGTAGTTTTTATTGAGCTGTTCTCAGCAGTTTCTCTCAACGCAGGACCACTACCCTATCGCCTTTCGCCTCCTCCCGTCTCACACACTCGACTGTAATTGAGTCTCAGCTGTGTAAATAAACATCAGGACACAAAGTATAGATATATGTATATATAAACGAAAGTAAAAATAAAATAAAAATAAAAAGAAAGGGGGAAGAAAGACCCGACACGCAATGTGCCGAGCTAACTATACTAGATCTGGAATAGTTGTCCTTGTCAGGTCAACAACTACAAGGAACTATTGTCTTGCCGGTTGCTTTTTAGTTGCTCCTTGCACTTTCAAGTTAATGACAGCAATTTGAGGCCAAAAAGTGGGAGGTCGATGGTGGGAGGAGGTGTCCTGTGTGTGTGAGAGAGTGGGTTTGTGCTTACAATGCCATCAAACGCGGCTCGCCCTCTTTCCACACCCCTCCCTTCTTCATTTCCAAGGATGCAGATCGACGATGTTGTTGTTTAGTTGCTGTTACTGTCATTTGGCACTTGCCACTTGAAAATGTGTTTCAAATTAAGGGCCCCGTGGGGCAAAACCGGGGCAAGATGGGGACGGGTGAATTTTTCTGCTTTTCCAGCCAGCTAATGGCGGTCATGAAGGCAGTGGATTAGGGAAAAGACAGAGAGAGTGTGCCGAGGAAAATAACTGAATTGGAAGTGGAGAGAATAAACTTTCATTTTGATTTAAGCTTTTGGCAAGTTTTATATATTTTCTTGGCAGCAGAAGAGCCAGAATTACGGCCAAATTAGGGGGTAGAAAAAGTTATGGCACTTACAGTGCGTATCAAAAAAATAATAGCCTCTTTTGAGAAAAAATTTCACAGAGTCATAGCAATCTCCGGGCTATCCTGGTATATTTAAAAAAATAACATTTTTAAAACTCATATCCGAGACTTACATATTTGTTCCTCACTGTTTTTGACTAATTCTACTTTTGGCAACGTTAGTTTTTGAGTTTCCTCAAGGCAAAGGCATTGGCCTATCCATTTCATTCCATTATAAATTTTCCACTTGTTCTTTTTAACAATTTACGTTCATTTATTTTTTTCTCAAGTGTTTTCTTTTTTTCTTCGATAAAATGAAAAACTTTTCCTCAACTTGTATAAAAAGTGTTTTGAATTCATTTTACACTGTATGCATATATAGAGTTTTGTTACCAAACACCACGCTCCCCGGTTTTCGCAACTGCCGTCGGTCGTCGTTAAGTAATCCACAGCTATGCCTGAAATATGTCAGAACTTTGCGGGCGAAACTTTTTTAATAAATTAAAAATTACAAAATAAAACGCAAGACAAAAGAAAACATAACTAAAGGGCAGTGGCAGACATGATTTAGTCTATGGATATACCCTTAAAAACTAATATTACTAAAGGTGTAATAATAATTTAAACATTAAGTGCTAAAGGAAGTGAGTTGAGAATGTGGTCGCCCGAGTCGGAAATTAATTCCATTGCCATGGCCACCACAATGCGCCATTCGCAGTCATCGTCCTCAGGTGAGTTATTCGATTACACCGGAATATACGTACCAGGCTGGAAGAGAATGGCATGAGCCAGGTGCCAGGTGCATCAAATTCAAATTTGGTTTCCTTATTTGGTTTGGCTAATGCGGCGTATGCGCAATATGCCGCTCATTTTCAAATGCTTCCGATTGGATTTTATACGAGAAGGCTATAAAAGTCCAGAGAAAGAAATATTTGGAATTTTAGATGTACAAATTTATCAGAAATAAATAAAAAAAATTATAATTATATATCTTGTGTTAAACTCTATTATATAATGTCTCTAAAATATTTAAATAAATGTTATGCGTATGTATTGAAGCTTTTAAATTTCAATTTCAAGAAATCAGAAAAATGCCTAACCTTCACATTGTGGCTAACATGGACTTGACTTGCCTTTGAGTATTCCAATTTCTAATTAAAACGAAAGTCAAGTGCGGTTCGAGCGGGTTTTTTCCCCCATTCGTTCATTTCTTTGATATGGCTCGCATGCCAATGACATAACCCCCCTGAAAAGAAAGGGGGTGCCTCAATCTGGCTGCCAGTCCGAAATGCAAAACGCAAATGGCCAGCAAAGTGCTCTTATGCACGTAATGTATAAGCCGTATTTGTGGCAAAGAGTACGGGGCGTATTGGGCATTGGCGGTGTTTAGGCCTGGCCAACAGTTATAGACAGGGAAATTGAAATGGCAAAGAGCGAGCCAAGTGATGCAACATCTGCAGTGCTTGGCTTTGGAAAATATAAAATTGATTTCAAAGGATATGGAAATAATCGCCAATGGCGCTGGGAGAAGTGCAATTAAAAAATTGTCACAACAAGAAACTTTTTTTTAACTCCACTATCATGGCAATTAATTGAAAGCCTTTAAATACTGATGATGCCAGACTTCTGATAGATTAAATGCTGTTGTTTTTTATCCATTTTTATTGAGTGAAAAGAAATGATTGCATTGATGCACTTTCGCTGTTTCCTTCTTGGCCAATTAATGTCAATAAGTGACATTGTGGGTTGAAAAGCCTTCTTTAATCATTCGCTTTAACCAGGAAATCCGTATTAAAGAGCACTCTATAAAGAACATATTTTTAAAGCAATAAATTGCCTTTTTAGCTGCAGAGTTTACTTAATATTTTTTCTTATCCCTGCTGTATGCATTGCAAAGTGAATTATAACTTGATCCTGGCTGATTTATTTCGTTCGCCTTTAAAACTTTGGATGTGAAATGTGTGCAATAAGTAAATAATTTCCGCCATAAACAATTCCCAGCCAGGACCTTCAACCGCGCACACACATACACGCACTCACACCAACCCACTTACACACACACTCGCAGGTGAAAAACAAACTGGAAACTTCAATTGGCAAATGCCAAAGTGTTGTAGCTTCGTTCGTGTAAATTTGTTTATGCGAATTTCCATCCTTTTTTTGCAAGTAACACTGGGACAGAGATGGCTGCCAAAGGGTGAGGGAAGAGGGACCATATCATTTTTTTGTGGGCATGGAAAACATTCCATGTTCGGCCTGCGTTTGCTGGATTTCCATACCCTCATGTCGGGCATTATAATTGTGAGCAGGTGTTTGCTTTTCTGCAAAGGGAGGAGCTGCCCAGAGGCCCTGAGGGCAAATTCCATATGAATGTGCCCTTGAGTTGCTTTCGGGAATAGATTTTTGAGTGTCAAGGGTTTTGTTTCTGAATGTTGGGTTTAAATGGTAAATTTTAGGATATTTTTATATTAAAGTGTTTGTGGAAAGAGTTTAAAGAACTGTTTTTGAAACAGGATAGTTGATAGTATAGAATTTTATTCATAATAGATGGTAGTATTTTAAAAAGGTTATTAAAATATTATATATATATTATATTATATATATATATATATATATATATATTATATTAACTTAATAAATAAATAATAGTACAGAATAAAATCGATGCAAGATTTATGAATGGTTAAGAATTCTCGATTTAATAAAAATAGTTTAAAAGAAGTTAAGGATAACTCACAATATAATACTTTAAAGATATTTTCTCAATCGTCAAGAGTATTTAGATCCTGCTCACCTGTGCGGTAGTTACCTGGCTCCCCGCCTCTTATACTTTTTGCCTTTTGGGCCATTAATTGCCGAGCCCCCAGAGAAAGCCTTTCTCCATTGCAGTCTGTGCTGATGGCAGTTGGCAAATGTTTTCTGCCATGTTTGCCAAGCGCAGCACATATACACTAACACTCACACATACGCAACTAATACTATATGCATACGTGTGTGCACAATGCATTGCGACGTGTGTGTGTTACCTAAACCGGTTCATGTTTGCGGTTTTTGGCTGGTAACCCTGCAGCTCCTGCACCCTACCTGCCCATATCCGCCCCCTAAGTGCAACATTAATACTTTGGCATTATGGTTTTAACCCAATTTGGCTTCTCTTTGCACAGTTAGACACAAAAAAAAAATGGAAATAAAATGGAAAAAAAAATCGAGTAGCGGAGGTAAAAGTTGCAGGCTCATGTCAGTGGATTTTTCACTGCTTTTCGGTGGGCGTTTCATTTGGATTTTTCACCCTCGCTTACCCCTATCTGTTATGTGTGTGTGTGAGCATTAAAGTTGCAAATTGGTTTTTGTGGATTTTCACGTATAACAGCATTTCGCCTGCCAGCTAGAAAAAAAGCCTGAGCCGGAGCGTTTAATTAAATTGCCCGAAACAGACCAGAAATCAAATAACGAAACTATGAAAACTGCGATTACGTCGGAGAGTGCAAATTGTGATTAAGTTCATGCCTGGTCGGGCCTTAATTTAATGAATAAATAATACAATTTATGCTGCCTCTCTCCACTCCACCCCCCGTCTATGGTTTGCTCTTTCGTTCCGCCGGAAGTAGGTTAAGGGGCCTGCAGTTCAGAGTTCAGTTGTTTGCATAACAATTGTGCAAATGCATATTTATGACATAAATTCTCCGCTGATAGCCAGAGAGCTGTAATGACTTTTAATTCACCAATCGAAACAGCATTTGAATAGGTTTTTTGTCAAAGGACGCTAGAAAATAGGCCATGGATTGTAAATAAATGAGACATGAAATATCATGAATAAAAAGTCCTGCAATTGCATAACAATGAGCAATTTTATATTCATTTCACACAAATACTGTGGAGTTGGTATATTTAATTGTGCTAATGGCCTTTTAGATTTGTAATTAATTTATTTTTGTTTTAAAGATAAGATTTTTGATGGCCTGCCTTAATGAAAATCTCATAAACTTATTAAATTTTTGTCATCATGGTCCTGGCTCCTTGGTCCTGGCGAATTTCGAGAATTTTCGCCCTCACTCACCCAACTGACATTCCAGAGTGTGAATTATGCTCCTGGCTGATGCATTTCCCTCCCTTTTTGGGGCAACCCAACCATCTGCGGTCTCCTAATGCAGCCAGCCAGGCAACCCGCAGCGCCAAATGTTGCCACGACACACCATTCTCATTCCCATTTCCATTCGCATTCCCCTCTGCTGCAGCTGGCACTGCTCCTGCTGCTGCCAAGGGGCACTCAAATTAAGCGACATTTAATGTCACGCCTTAAGGACGAAAGGGTGCGGGGGCCATGGGGCAGAGGTATGCCGGGATGGGGGGTGGGCATGGGTGTTTGGCAAACATCTGTCTGCCTTCAAAGTTGGCCATGCGGCTTGTGCGGGCTGCCCGCATGAAAAAGATGCAAACTTGTGGATGCCACAAAAATGTAAAGCAGCCAAAAAAGGAGCAGGTTAAGAGGGGGGAGGGGGTGCCGAGGGGCAGCATGTAGTACGTAGACAGGTGCAACAGCTGCGGTTAGTTTGTCGATGGCCGAAAGAAGATTCCAGTCAAAAGTGCAAGATGAGACCGCTTGTCTAGCTTTTATCCTGCACTGAGACAAAAATGCCATAAGATTAACTCATATTTTAGATAATACTAAGTGAAAAACTGGTAAGATTTTCTCCAAGTGTACTCGATTTTTTTCTCCTTCTTCTCACAGCTTAACTTGCCCTTTTACAGCCTATTTTCTTGCCCCTTTTGCCTTGTCGCCTAGTAAGGACCTTGTTATCCTCCGTCTTCTGAGTTCCTGCCTTAGTTTCTCCTCTGTGGCATCATTTGCAGGCAATTTCTATGGCAACACCTTGGCTCCGCCTCCCTTGCCCTTCTGTCTTTGTCCAAATGTTTGCCCCAAAGTCTGAGTGTTTAAAAATTTTATTGCAACGCTCATTTTGTCAGTCCAGGCTTTTAGGAAAACTGCAGCCCAGGGGGGCAAAACGATGTGATGATGGCTTTTTTTCTTTCACTTCCTGTGTCTGGCCCCTGTCCCTGTCTCTTTTTTCCGTCTCTATTGCTGTCTCTCCCCGGGGGCCAAGGCTTTGCAAGTTCAGCGTGTGTGGCAAGCATGTGCATAATGGGAAAGAAATGTTTTTCCCAGATAAATGAAATTGTTTTCATGCCAACGACAGTTGACGACTGTCTAGATATTTGCCAGATTTGAGATGGACTCTATTTTGATTTTTTTTTGCTTGAACGGTTCAAGCCTTAAAGAATCGAGAGACAATCAATTTGAAGCATTGAATCGGAAATATATTGCTTCTATATTCTATACTGTATTGAGGAAATTTCACAAAAAATAAAAAAAAAAATTTTTTGTTTTTCATGAACTATCCACATTTGGAAAGGGATGTCCTAGGAAATTAAAAAAAAATCTAAAAGAATATTTGTTTCTGGATTTTGATGCATATTTATGGAGAATCGATCTACAAATCATTCAAGGTATTCCGTTTGGGAATCCGTTGAGTATTGGCCAAGATATAGCCATCGCAGCGATCCATATTTTGCTCCCCAAGCATTTTCCACATTTTGAAGGGGAAGGCCCAGGAAATTTGAGAAAAAATCTAAAAAAATATTTATTTTTACATTTTGATGCAGGCTTATGAAGAATCGATCCACAAATCGTTTAAGGTATTCCGCTCAAGAATCGGATGGGTACTGGCCAAGATATAGCTAAAGCAGTGGGCCATATTGTGCTCCCTAAGCATTTTCCACATTTTGAAGAGGATAGCCCAGGAAATTTTAAAAAAATCTAAAAAAATATTTATCTCTAGGTTTTGATGCAGATTTGTGGAGAATCGATCCACAAATCATTCAAGGTATTCCGTTTGGGAATCCGTTGAGTATTGGCCAAGATATAGCCAAAGCAGTGGGCCATATTCTGCTCCCCAAGCATTTCCACATTTGGAAGGGGATGGCCCACGAAATTTGACAAAAAATCTAAAAAAATATTTATTTTTCGATTTTGATGCAGATTTGTGGAGAATCGATCCACAAATCGTTTAAGGTATTCCACTCTAGACTATGGCCATGCAATTTTAGAGAAAATTAAAGTTTTGTAAATCTCGTATCTGAACTTGAAGCGCTTACTGTCCAATCGGAAAACATCCTTTAAGTCGTTAGACTAGAGAAAGCAAATAAATATTACCTATATGTGCTTGTCGGAGATAGTGTAAATATATAAACACTTCCACATCGCAAACACACATCCAACTGCAGTTGGTCCGCATATAGAATTTGGCTACAGATTTCTCCTAAATTGCGAAATTTATATTGGAAACAGTCGGGGGAGGAAGGTGGGGCCGAACAAGGGGGCTACATGAGGGCTGTGAGCCCCCTTGAGAGCCCACACAGAGAAACAGAGAAGACGAAAGACAGAGAGAGTGGAAGCGAGAGGCAGAGCTCGGTGACTGTTGTCGCTTGTGAGCCTACACTGCGTATACGTAATTTGCCGAGACTGTTGCCAAAGTGGCATTTGAATTTATGCCGCCACTTGAGGCAAGTGTGGCAGGGCCTGGGTGAGTGTTTTATATATATATATATATGTATAATGTATAAATATGAGAGTGTGTTCTCTGTAAGTAAGCTGGGAGTGCGCTTTATTTTAAATTAAATATGTAAAGACATCTCGCACCCACAACTTTTGCTTATGCCACTTTTCTGCTACTTGTTTCCTTGCTCTGGGTTGGATCTGGTCGGCTTGCTTGTCGGTTGCAGACAAGCAGCATAAATTATTGTAAGCAGATGAAATATTTGTGGATGAATTTGTTGCAGCTGCCGAGCGCAGTCAGCGGACATTGTTCCCTCGCCCAGTTTCATCCACAACTGGTGAAATATCTCTCAACCGAAAGGATTCAAGGAACAGTGAGGGAAAATATTAAAAAAAAAAAACAGTAATAAGAAAATTGGAATAAGTATATAGGTCTCACCTATCTGCAATGTTATCTGTAAGCACTTGATGAATATTGAAGGTCTTAATACTTTAATAAAAATCTAAAAAACAAATAAATATTTCGCCAAGTGTTGTTGAGAATAAGAGTGGGCGAGTGGCACACACAGGATGTCCTCGGTGGAAGATGAAGCTGGCAATTTTATCATTTTTCACTTTGGTAAACAAACACAAAAGCAGAAACATCAGCAGCGGACGGAGTGGGGCATAAGGGGGCTAAGGAAAATATTGCGGCTTTTGTTGTGGCAACCTTAATCGCTTGGCGTCCCTCTTTGCACCACCCCTGTCCGCCGTCCTCCCCGGCAACTCCTCTGTGCGATCGAATGTCATTCAAATTGTAATTTCTGCAGCCTCCATGTTGGAGAACAATCGATAAAAAAAAAGGATAAAGCAAAGAGCACAACAATGCAGGAATAACAATGGAGGGAAAGCACAGGGCGGTGTGGGAAGAGGGCCTGCAGAGGTGAAAGGCGAAAGGATTTCAGGGGAAAACGGGGATAAGAGAAGAAAGCAGAGCAGACAGTTGGAAAGCAAACAATAAACAGCAAAATCATTCCATTCTTGCCATAAAAAAAAGGCAGACACGATGAGAAAACAGCACGTTTCGAAAATGTAAAATATGTTCTTTAAAATTTATATTCTTGAGATGTAGCTTTAATCTTTTATTCAAGATGTAATCCAGTTGAAAAAAATTCTTAACTCATATTAAAATTTAAGCAAACTTTTGGCTTTTTTTAAAAGCACTGTGCGCCCAGAGCAGGGCTCATAAAATTTCCGGTCCTTTGGCTAATAGGCCAAGTTGGCTCGTTCGGCAAACATTTGCTCAGCACTTTGCCATCCTGGCGTTCTCATTCTCGTCCTAATGAGCGCACAAAGGAGCTTAAGAGCCAGGGCGGGAGAAGTCTCCATTATTACTGGCAAAATTCAAAATTCAGCAAGTATCCTTTGAGTTGTTTGTCAAAATTAACACAAAAGGAAATAGGCCCCGACTTCCACCCACATGGGTCAGCTGCAATGCACACCCGAAGATGCCGCCCTGAGACCGGACCTGATCCTGATCCGCAGCTTTGTCACCTATCGGGGCTTCCCATCCGATGATATCACCAACTATGATATCGAAATGATCATTTCCAATATCAGAGTTGGTGGTGTCCTGAAGTCAACGAAGGGGAAAACTCTTCCTTTGGTGGAGATGAAGTTGTGTTTTGGTGAGAGAATAGGTAAGAATAGATAAAATAATAGCTTGAAGCTTTTAATAATAAAGGGAATATAAGTTATATACAATTTTTTAATAAAGTGACATAAAATATCAAGTATCACCTACTATTGCCTTTCATCATAGGAATTTCTAATACAATTTTTTGCTAATAAATGCTAAATTAAATTAAATTACTCTTTAAAAATAATATTTTTTATGTCTATTAATGATCTTAATCTATTAATGCAATTGAAACGAATATCAAGTATACGCCTACTTGACTTTTAGCTAAAAAGAAATAAAAAACTGTCAAAACAATCTTGGGGATAATCATTCCAAAAATGTTCCTCTTCTCTTATCAAATAACATTGTACCCATCTATGATATACTAAGCCCTTTTAATTACTTTTATTTTCAAGTCATTAAGTAACTTTTGATCAAGGAATTATCCTCTTTGGCAGTTTTGTCCCTTTTTCGGCGTTATTTCGGGCTGTTGGCTTAGTCACTTAGGACATTTATTTACCTGCCTCCCCCGCATATAATATCTGCTTCAACTGTCAAAAGTCAGCCTCATCATTCATTCCAGCTGCCCTTCGACCCCGCCACTTGACATTTATCATCGTCTATATCATCATCATCATCATCATCGTGACGATTATCATCATGGTCTCTGCGCGACGCGAATTTAACCTTCAGAAGGCATTTTCATTTAGCGAAAAAGAAGGAGCTTCCTTTGTGGGTGTTTGTGTGACTTTTCCAGCAATATTTTTGCGCCCCGTTCCGGCATCACCCCTTATCGTAATCCGCTCCTCTGTAGGCCATAATTAAAACCGATTAGTAATTCCTGTTCGAGCAGAGGGGCCAAAGGTCGTCTGCTGCAGCGCTGCCATCATTAAATATGCAATGGAAATACTTTAATTATACAAATAACCCGAGATTAGGGCTGGGTCTGAAAGAAATGCGAGTGAAGGGCGAGAAATGGGTAAAGTTACTTTCCATTGTTGGCACTTTTGACTTTTCAGGCATTTTTTTTCTCCTCCAAACACAAATATACGTATTTATATCGCGGCGTTCAAATCAAACGGAAGTTGTTCGTTTCGCGCAAAATATGAACAGCTTGGGTGGGTCGGGTGGTCTCCTTTGGAAATACGAATGAAATTGGTAACGAAATGAATTCGTTTTCGAATGTCAGGCACGCAAACTCTGCCCTACCATATTTGCTTGGCCACTAACCATCGGCCTCCTCCACGATAAATTCTATTATTTGTACTTTCTTTCCCTCCTGAAAACGAGCAAAAAATAAAAGGAACCTCCTAAAAAAATAACCACAATTGGTGTGGGGTTCGGTTGCACGTTACTCGTTTTGTGGTTTAGCCCGGTCGGTATTTTTTCCGCCGTAGTCAGTCCCAGGACGAAACCAAGTTTTTTGCTTCTGGCTTAGCTGGATTTTGCGGTGTGCGTAGTGGGAGAACTGGGCTTAAATGCGTTGGTCAAAACTGGTCTAACTAGCTGGTATCTCTGACTTTAGGGTCCTTCCCGAGGGGTTATATTTTCTGGTTGAGATTTGGATTGGGTTCTACGGATAGTTGATTATGGTTTCACTGGAAACTTCTTTAATAGTAGAGCCGTCCTTATTCATAGTTTTCTCTTGAAAACTAAAGTTATTTTTCTCGGGAAAAGCTAACAATTTTTTCATGAATATTTTAACCATAATTTTCTATTTTCTCCTTCACTGCCACTCGGTTCTTTTTCCTTTTTCCTGGAACTTACTTAGCATACTCTATCCAACTACCAGCCTGGTCCCTACTTCTATTTTTTATTTATTTATGCAACCAGTCCCTACTATTGTAGCCGTTCTAGAGCGAGCTGTCACCCACTTGATTTTTTTATGCGGCAAAAGAGTCAAAGTTACACCAACTAAAATACAATAATGGCGAATGAAAGTTTTTCGCCCTATTGGGTTTGGGTTTCGAGGTGAAGGCAGTGCAGGGTTAAGCCTTGTGGAGCCAGGGGATTTAGGGGGTTAGTGTGATAGCGGTAACTCCTCCTCATACCGATTTTGGCCAACGATAAGCGACAGGCGACGCATAGAGTTCTGTTCCACCATTTCGGTCTATTTTCGGTCTGGCATTGGTTAAGTCATACAAAATTGAAATATAATTGATTGGGTAGTTTGCCCAAGGTGAACGGGAGGAGGCGGTCGGGGGCGGGGGAGGAGGCGGACTATAACAACGACCATTATGACATTGACGTAGTCGCCGGGCCAAATTACTTAGTTGGCCTGTTATTTCAGACACCATCGGCTGCGGGATGGCAAGTCAGCGGCAGTTGACATGATGATGGAAAAGTTTTCACAAAACTTTAGCCATTAAACTCAATTACCAGAAAAGTTGGCCACTATTTACGATTCACCTTAAGAGCCATTTGCGAAGGAAAGTGCAATTTTCCTTCAAATAAAATATCCTCTTCTTTAACTGCGGCAATTAAATATTTAATGAATATTATTTTTTTTACTGCTCCGAACAGGCATCTCGTCTCTGTCGAGCTGCGGCGATCCTGAGCGTCTGCCAGAGTTGCCACCATTGGACGAGCAGCGACTGCAGCGTGCTGCACTGCATCTGCAGCAGAAGCTGATCCTGCGGGAGTGGCTGCGCGAGCATCGGCTGCAGCATCACTACCAACGACTCCTGGCCGTGGAGGTGGCCTCCCTGGAGGACGTCTACTGGCTGGAGGACTCGCGGGCCAGCAAGATCCTTGGCAAGGACTGGCAGCTGTGGTCCAGTGCCCGGCAGAACCTGCCCACGTCCAAGGCCCAGTTGGACGCCTTGAAGGCGCAGCTCTGGTCGACGGTGGTGAAGAGCAGCCAGCACCAGGACGCCTGGACATGGGGTGGCATGCTGGTGGTCTCCGTCTCCGTAGCAGGCCTGGTCACCTTGGCTGCCATGACGCAGCCAGCTCTAGCCCCGGAGGCGCGGCACTCCCTACTGCAGTATGTGACCGGGAAGTATCTACTGCCCGCCAACTGCAAGGTCCAGTGGGACTGGAAGGATCCGGCCAGCGTTGGCGGCACCATGTGCTTCGTGGTCCGCTTCTTCCAGCGCAACGGCCAGCCCTACCCCATCTGTGATACGGATCAGTTCTTCGTGGAGGTAACCGAGGGCACCCGCAAAGTGGTGACCATCAGCGAGCTGGGCTCCTCCACCGATCCCAACAACGCCAACATTGCCAAGGTGAAGTTCACTGTCCGCACGGCCGGCCAGTACAAGATCTCGGTGCTGATCGGAGTTAGTCACATCGCCGGCTCGCCCTTCCTGCGATCCTTCCTGCCCGGCGCCATCGATGCCCGGCGATCGCGATTCATTCGACCAGCCAGCACGGTCATCTGCTGTGCCGGGTCCCCGACCCTGATGCACATCGAGCCGCGGGATGAGTTCGGAAACTCCTGTCTCTTCGATCAGAACCAATCAGATGAGGCTCTGCAGGTGAGGATGATCCGATTTCTTTATGAACAAAGAGTATAGTTTATGGAATTTTTAGGGCTACCAAGTAGCCGTCTATGACCTCCATGGAGTGGCGGTGGAGAAGCTACAGCATGCCATCACCTTTGCCTATGACAAGGTCAACTCCCGGGTGTCGGTCACCGCCCTGTTTCCGGAACCGACGTGCCTCCGGGCGGTGATCAGTTATCGGGAGCAGCAGCTGCCAAACGGAGACTTCGACATCATTGTACTAAGTAGTAAGTTTTTGACAAAAATTAGTTTTAACCCAGAAGAGCTAATGGCAACCCGGAATCCCCAGGCAGCGACACCACCTTGGTGCACAAGAACATCGCCTCGAGGAAGCACAACATCTGCTACGAGGCCAAGCTGCTGAGCATCTTCGGAGTGGCCAAGAGCAAGCCGAGGAAGGTGCTCTGCTATGTGGGACCCAAGCAGGTGAGTGTTCAGCCAGGTGCTTCAATGCTATCCCATGAAAGGCGAGGGCTCAGAACTCTCTGATCTTCCAGGTGACCATCAAGGAGATGATACTCAAATTCATTCCAAAGAGGATCGCCACCTTCCGGCTGTGTCCCTCGACCAAGTTCCACTTTCTGCCGCAGCTGGTCTCCCAATTGCATGGTCCAGTTTTCATCATCGACGATGGGGCACAGCCCAAGATCGAGTTGGCATCGAAGGATCGGAATATTATTGCGGCCACATTCACACATTTTCTGCTGAAGAACATCGGCGGCTCGGAGACGTTCAAGGATAAGCAGGATTTTTTCTACCACGAGGTGCGGAAGTTCCATGCCAGTTATTACCACGAAAAGATGGCCTTGAAGGTGCAGCGGGATAAAATCCTGGAGAGCAGCATGAAGGCCACCAAGGGCTTCTCGGTGTCTGACTGGTGTGGCAACTTCGAGGTGACCTTCCAGGGCGAGCAGGGCATTGACTGGGGCGGCCTGCGCCGCGAATGGTTCGAACTGGTATGCAGTTCCTTGTTCGATGCTCGCGGGGGTCTCTTCTGCACCTTCCACGACAAGCACCAAGCTCTGGTCCACCCGAATCCGACGCGGCCGGCTCACCTCAAGCTAAAGCACTTTGAATTCGCCGGCAAGATGGTGGGCAAGTGCCTCTTCGAGAGTGCTCTGGGAGGAAGCTATCGCCAGCTGGTGAGGGCTCGATTCAGTCGCTCCTTTCTGGCTCAGTTGATCGGCTTGAGGGTGCACTACAAGGTATGGTATCTCTTAAGAATCGTTTTGAATCATTTATTTAAATCCTTCCCATTCAGTACTTTGAACAAGATGACCCGGACTTGTATCTGTCAAAGATCAAGTACATCCTGGACACAGATCTGGACGCCACGGACACCCTGGAGCTGTACTTCGTGGAGGAGTTGTACGATGCCAGCAGCGGGCAGTTGAGCAAGACCATTGAACTGATCCCAAATGGGGCCAGGACTCGGGTGACCAACGCCAGCAAGAACCAGTATCTGGATGCGTTGGCCCAACAACGGCTCTGCAATAGTGTCAAGGACGAGGTGGACAGTTTCCTTAAGGGTCTCAACTCTATTATACCTGATAATCTACTCAGCATTTTCGATGAGAATGAACTAGAGGTGAGCTTAGGGATTAAATCCAAATGTTAAATATTAAAAATATCGTTTATTATAGCTGCTCATGTGCGGCACTGGGGAGTACTCCATCAGTGACTTTAAGTCGCACCACATTGCCAACGGCAACTCGGCCGAATTCCGACGGGTTCTGGCCTGGTTCTGGGCCGGAGTGAGCAACTTTAGCCAGACGGAGATGGCCCGACTGCTGCAATTCACCACGGGCTGCTCTCAGTTGCCGCCCGGTGGCTTCCAGGAGCTGAATCCGCAGTTTCAGATTACGGCGGCGCCCACATTTGGCAACCTGCCCACGGCGCACACGTGGTGGGTGAACTAGTTGGCTAATTTCCCATTTTTGAAACAATTTCAAGGATAAACTTTTTCGATTACAGCTTTAATCAGCTGTGCCTGCCGGACTACGAGAGCTACGAGCAGTTCGAGAAGTCGCTGCTGCTGGCCATCAGCGAGGGCAGCGAGGGATTCGGCATGGTCTAGGACCTCCCAGGGATGGCCATCTCATTGCTTTTTGTCTGCTACAGCTACTGTGTTCCTCTGTCAGCGCGCTTTGAATGTCTAGTGGTAGAAACTAAGTGAAACTAGTCCGTAAGCCCTCGCCTAGTGATAAATTGCCATTAAATTGCTGCGTTGCCTGAGTTTTGTTTTGTGCCGCCTAGAAACCCCAAATACTATTATACTATTATTAGTATTAGTCTTAGTATTATCCCTTTTGTGGTAAATCCAAGTCGTTAAGCAATAATAGTCGCGGATTAGCCGGCGTAGCGAGCGTAGTTGTAAAATCCAAAGTCAAAATGCAAATTAAAACTGAATATATATCATCATCAAAAGGAATGTGATAATTGTATTATAAACTAATGCAACCTAAGCGTAAATGGGAAAAACTTTTAACTACCAACTCGGTAAACAACAAAAAATAAGTAGCCATTAAAGTCGAAACCAAAAACCAAAAGCCACTTTAATTAATTGTTAGATGTGCTGTGTAAAAAAAAAAAAACAAATCGAAAAAGAAACCCAAATCTATGTAGCATATTGTACTTAATTAATAACTAATTGTAAACGTTACCAAATCGAAACATTCACAAAAAGAGCAATGTTTAAAATGCATTTCTTCTATCGAAAAAACCAAAAGAAAAACAAGTTTTACCAAAATCTTGGCACAAATTAGATTTAATCTCTCTAGCCGCTGTGCTCTCTATAAGCAATATGTGGAAGCAAATGTTGAATGGTATAGTAGTTCTTAAATGTTGTTGAAAATCCAAAGCAAAGCTAGAATCAAATAAATCAAACAGTTTAATATTTAGTAAACGTAATGGAATTGTAGTTGTTGAAAGAACTCTAAAACAAAAGCTTATATCAGTCGAGTGGAGCTAAAAAAAGCTATGGTTCAAATGGTTAAAATAAATAAAATAAAAACTGTTTAGAACGGAGATTAGGAGTGTTTTATTGGATGAATCATATTAAACACCTTTCTCATAATTACATTTTTATGGCTTTCGGGAAACCGGAAACTTTCTTCGCCAAGTAACCGAAGGGTCCCAAAGTCAATGATCTCGTGCCGGGTTATGCAAGTGCCTGGAAATATTTTTAGTGGCAAACCTGCATATCTTTGAGCTCGGGTCTTCCATGAAAAGGTGATGTGTACATGCCAGTGAGAGTTGGGAGGAGCGTGAGTGACAAATTACAGGCGCCCGTTCGAAAATTTCTAGACGTCTAAAAAACGCGTGCTCATCCAGCCAGTGCGTGTGCAACTAACTAAACAATTATTAGCAACTAATTCGAGTATTTGTTTGTGCAGCAGGAAGGGCTTCAATGCGATCGAAGGAGAAAGTGGAGGTCTACCTAGAAGTGCGCTCTAAAACTGTCACTTTCTAGCGAGAAACACGCGCCAAAAAAACTGAAAAAATACTTAAATGAAAATCTCTCCGGGCAGGGTCAGGGCAGCATCTTCAAGGGTTGAGTAATGTTTCTGCCGAAAGTGAAGCACAAGAATCTAAGGAAAGTCGAGAAAAGAAAGTTTATGATATGAACTTTCTGACATCTCAAAATATTTAGATTTTTTATAAAGGGTATATAATTTGCGATATAGATTTTAAGTTTCAATTAAGACTCTAAACGTTGTCCCAAACGGTTTATACATTTTTGTTCATTTATCTTTGAATAAGTGATAATTTTTTCAACTATACCTCAATCACTTAAAATATTATAAGCCCCAAATACAAATTTCAAACCGGTCAACGACTTATTTAAATATTTGCTCTCAACATTTGCACTCATTTTTTATGCCACATTAATGAGCTGGTAATTAAACTAGATCTCCACTGCACGAGCGTAAATGTCAACTGTTTCATGTAATAATAACCATTTGGATGAGATGGCCCTCAAAAACATAAACAAGTAAAAGCTTCATGGAGACATTAAAAAAGTGAAAACCTTTTTCCCCCAAAAATATGAAACAGTAGCGTATTGGAGTGGGAAAAGAATTTAAATGTTTACTTCAATAATATTTCTGTGGGAATTTGTTAGGTGATTTGTAAGCAAAGAGTTAAGTATTTATTTTTAACTCATGGGTTTTAACGACCTTTGGGTGTTCGCAGAGCTCTTTATGATATAATTTTAAGTTTAAAAAATTGTTTATAAATTGTATAATACAATTTAAAAAGCCCCTTTGCATTATAGCTCCGCTCCTGGGTTTTCGGTGACCGCCTGGCATATATCACGTTCGGAGTCATTTCAGAAGGTCAGTTTTTCCAGCTACTACCAGCTACCTACTACCCAAAAACCGGAAGGGCAAGGTCTTATTTGGTCTAGAACAAGCCCAGAAACTTTCCCAAAATAAATAACACACATGCATGACATTTTTTTTTTGTACAGAATTTTAATGGTCTCGTTTCGGTTTTCAACTAAAATTAGAATAAATAACTTAGGGCCTAAACAAAGTAACTTTTGGTGGCAAATGTTTGTGTGGAAGAGTACTCCGCGGGACTAGTCGGTGCACTTGGAGGCCAGGGTGCACATCAGAGTCTTGGGGCAGAAGAGCAGGCTCTTGGAGCAGCTCATCTTGTGGCCCTTCATCTGGCCCTGGGCGTTTTTGTAGCAAACAAAGTAGCTGGAAATGGAGGTCTGATCCGGGATCTTGTCGCCCTCCTTGCAGTAGTACTTTCGCTTCTTGGCCGGAGCCGAGGAGATACTGCTACTCGCACTGAGGCCACCACCAAAGCTGCCGGCCTGGATGATGGTGGGCCTGCTGGTGGTGCTCGTGGTGGCTAGTAGATTGATCTCCGGGAGAGTAACCACGTACGAGTCCTCCGGATCCTGTTCTATGTTGGAGGATATTCCCGGTGAAGCCTGCTGTGTTTGACTGCCGTATTGCTGGAGGAGATTGGCCAGGCTCTGAGCCTTCTGCGCCGCTTCCTGCCGCCTCTTGGCCTCGCTCAGCATCTTGATGGCCTCCATCTGGAGCCTCCGATTGGTGTCGATGGTGTAGCCGCTGAAAGCAGGCATCACACTGCCACACTGGGCGTAGGTGGGAGCATCACAAATCCTAGTCTGCTTGTTAAAAGCTGTGTACGGCGGGCAGGAGTAGGACAGGACCTTGCCGTCCTTCTTGGAGCAAACAAAGTAGCGTGTGCAATCCGTTTGGTTGGGCTGGCGGACACCTGCCTGGCAGGTGATCACCTCCACGTTGCCCAGATCATTGAATCCACTCGGTGTCTTGGTCATCAGTGGGAGTATGGACTTCTGGAAGACATCCAGGCTGATGAAGTTTCCGTTAAAGTTGACCAGCTGGTGATTGGAGGAGGTCTTTCCGGGGTATTTCAGTGGGTTTATTTGTGGACTGCCCGTGAACATGCTCATTTCCATGTTACCATCGGTATCGCTATACATAGTACTGCTCATCGTGGGTCGTGGCATGTACGGATGGTGATGATTGCTGTGGTGATTCTGAAGATGATGCTGCTCCAAATAGCCGCCCGAAGGTGCTAATTGCTGGCTCATGTCGCTCCCCAGATTCGAGCTGCTGTAGGTCAGTACGTGAGGAAGAGTGTTCCCATTCATATTCCCGTTTCCATTTCCATTTCCATTACCAGCTCCACTCTGGTAGTCGTCCATCATTTCGATGCTTTCGATTTTTTGCGAATTGGGTCGTATGTTCACCCTATCCGGATCGATTTGTCCCGGAAACATGTCCATTGGCCTGGGCATATTCATGCTGGGATACGATTCGGTGGCCTGGAACACTCTATTGGCGTTGTGCTCTCCCAGATGTGGACTTGGAGTGTAGTAGTTGGCCACTGTGGCGGCCGAGGGCTGCTGTTCAAAGGGTCGGGGCGTGGTCAGCGTGTAGTCACTGGCGAAGGGCGACTGGGAGCCATACTGTCCGGAATATGTGCTGGCCATGGTGGTGACCGATACTGGCCTGGCTGTGGTCATGTACTCCTGGTTGGTGGTCACATGCTTGTCCATACTGGGATACATGCCCAAGCTGTTGCCATAGGTGTCCAGGACCTCCTTTTCTCCGGAGCTTGTGGCGGACAGGTGAACGGGTATCACGTTGTTGTGTATAATGGTGGTGCTTGGTTTATTGTAGCCATTACCGGATGAACCTCCTCCACCGGAAGAGTGCTTCTTGTGCTGCATGTAGTGGGGATTCAGAGGCGGCGGTATGCCATAGTATTGCTGGAAAGGATGACCCTGGGGAGAAACGAAAACCGGTTGCAATATGGGCTGGTAATAGCCACCATTGAAGCCCGGATTGGGCAGAACCTTTGGCAGATTCTGGGCGGCTATCATTTGCTTCGACAGTTCCAGGACCGTTTTCAAAGTGTCCTCCGAAATCTTTGGCTCGTGATCACTGTACTCGTGACTCTGCGGCTGATGGTGGTTGGAGTAAGAGCCCTGTTCCTGACTCATTCCATAGCTAGAAGGCAGAGCAAACATCACCGATCCTTCTGGACGATTCACGACTATCTGGGAATTGGCATAGCCCTGGCCGGGACCAGTGCTGTGAGTAGAAAAGGGCAAGGAGTTCGATAACATTAGTTTGGTTTCCGGCTCCATGCGATGGTGACTCAGGTGCTCCTGCAAGCGGGTTTTGTTCGATGTAGGTTCTGGCAGCTTTGGAGTGGTCTTCGGCTGCTCCGTGGTGGTTGTGCTGGGAGTTGTGGCCTCCATGGGATTCATCATTTCGTAACGATTCTTGATGTCAAAGTGCGCCAGGAAGGCATTCAACTGATCCGGACGCATCTCTGTCTGCGGCTTATCCGTTTTCTGGTAGGTCTGCTGCAGTCCGTCTATCAGTTGGGACAGTCTCTGTAAGTGGGCCGTCAGCTTGGGATCAATAGGTGATCCCGGCTTGGCCAGTTCACTAACTCCAGCCGCCTGTGTCAGTTCGCTTTTCAGTTTCTCCACCTCTGTCCTGTGCTCCAAATGCTCTTCACTTGGCTCCTCCCGCGTTTCAGGCTTCGGCGGCGGTCGGGGAGTCTCCAGCTCCACCAGTTCACCATCGCCACTCGAGTCGAAATTGTGGATTGAGGAGCTGTCCTCCTCTTGATTGTTCTTTCCCTTGGACTCCTCTTCCTCACTGCTCAGCGTGGAATCTAGAACAATCTCCACGGTACCATCATGCTTGGGATCGGACTCACTCAACAGTAAACCCGCCTCGTCCAAATCATTGACAATCAATATATCTGCATCTGGCTTGGGATTCTCTGTGGAGCTCAGTTCGCTGGGCGTGAGGCACTCCCAATCCTCGCCCGGCAGGACACAACTGTCCAGGCTGGATTCGTAGACCAGTCCTTCCGTGCATTTTACGGGAATCCACACATGGGACTTGGAGGGCAGTTCCCTGCATTTATAGAAGGCGTCGCAGCGGGTCTTGTGGGGGCGTGTCTTTTCAGGGCAGGGTTTGCCTTTGACAAGACATTTTAAAAATTTTATGAAAAGAAAAAATTATACGGTTATATTAGCCTTTTTATTTTGGAAAGTTTAATATCAAAAAAACGATTTCAAAATTAAGGTTCTGCATAGAAATATAATATGTTTAATTAATTTTTTTTATTCATTTATTATTGGCACAGTTTTTGTTTTTAATTCTTTCTTTAATCCAAAACACTATTTTGTAACATTTAACTTTAATTTTCAGAATCACATTTTTTTCCCCGTTTACCTTCGGAAAAGTAAAACAATCCCGTTAACACAAATGCGCAAATCAAGAGCTCCCTCATCGCGTATCCTTGTCGCGTAATCCTTTGTGACCGTAATCCAAATTGAAGCGTCTGTTCCACTCGAGGCCCGCGTTACGAATGACTGAAGATCCGGAGCGGATGGCATATTAAATTTGATCATTTTCACTTTGAGCAACAGTTCTTGCTCCGAAACTCGAGCAATGTGTGAAAAAAATGACCGAAAGCTAACAAACAACCTGTCCACTTTGGTTTTTCTTGGCTCTGCTCTCGCAAGTTTGAACACCGCGCTCGCATTAAAAACGGTTGCTAATATTTTGTTTAAACAAAACATTTTTGTGTTGTGGGAAATTTCACTTTTAGTGCGTATTTCGTTTGAATAAATGTGTAATAAAAAGTGAAGTGAGTAAATGATTACAGAAACTATAAAATAAGCATTGAAGATTAGCAAGAATGCAGGTGTACTAAAAATAATTTGGTTGTTTAAAATGGAAATATTGCATATTTGTAAAGGTTTTTTGATTTCTTAGCTATTAAAAGTATAAATTATAAATAAAGCAATATACGACTTTTTACACTTCCGTTTAATATAAAGATTATTTAGCAAAATATATAATTTTAAATAGCGCGTTTAAAAATATGGTTTGAATTAGGTGCGTGTCCTTGCTTTGTGATCTAAAAAATCGATAGCAACAACAGGGTGACTCCCGCCAAAGCCAATCGAGAGAGCCCCTGTGACCAAACAAAAATGTATGTGAAATATAATCGATATACGATTTTTGGCCCTAAACAATAACAAATAGGGGTACGGTCACATCAGTGGCGAGGAATAACAAACTGACCTAAAACAGGCATTACCAGCTCAAAATCTACCCGAAAACAAGGATTGCTATGCGGATGTAGATTTGTAGATTTTCAATATCTCTACACAGTCTTCAGTGGCGTGGCCTTCTCCGCGGAAAGCGGCGAATAAATCTACCCCCGCACCCAGAAGACAACAAACGCACACACACCCAGGCGTGAGCTGTAGGAGCCTCAAAACTGGAAGAAGAAGAGCTTCAGAAGGTAAGGCGACGGCAGGTAGAAGGAAAAAATTCGTAAGAAGTGGAAATTGCAAAAAAAAAAATAATAGAATATCACCAGACATTTGGTGGTGGTGTTGGTGCAAGCGGGACGGCTGCCGCGCGACCTTTGCCTCAATTACAAACATTCCAAACACACACACATGCAGGGGAGTGGGAGTGGGAGAGGTAGAAACTTTTTTTGGCGTGCGTTACATGACCACGAAAATATTGGTAAATATATGTATTGTAGGTGTAATTGTGAGTGATAGTGTTTGCTTGGGTGGGTGTGATGGTGCGTGTGTGTGAGTGCTTCGGTCGATAATGGTCCCACGTCAAGGAAGTTCAAGTGCGAGTGTATGGGTGTCAGCCCCCATCCCTCTTTCAGTACCCACCGCCCCCCTTGGCAGCCGCCCTGAGAAAAGTGCATTCTAGATTTATTGACAGCTGTTGCTGATTACATTCTGGCCGCTTGCCGCCTCCCTCGCCGGCCGACAGGCACTCACATATGTACAACACATAGATAAATTCCCTTTGTTCCTCCTCGAGTACTAGTCACATTATATGGGGCTTCCTCCGGCTGATAAACACTGTGTGGCCTGCGGCATAATATTTGCCCAAGATAATCTCACAAAGAGCCGGAAAGTGCCGGAATGTGCTAATTGCAGTCTAAGTGTTATGTGTCAATTAACTTCATTCAAAAGTAATCCACAATCGACTAACCGTCGGCAATTTATATTCCTAATTCATGTGCTTTTAATTAAACTTTTTCCCACTCAAGCCCGTGAAGCCCTAAAGAAATTGTTTCCGATTCTGATGTTGAATAATCAAATCGAAATTAATTGCTTTTGCTCGGCGGCGGTGGGCTCACGTGTTCTGGCCTTAAAAGCCTTAAAGTGCAAATGAAATGCAGTGAAATCGGAATCCAACTTGCCAATCAATATGCATTCCCCATTCAACAATTGAAATTGTATTCGTTTACCGTTCCGTTTACTTTATTTTGCTGATGAGTCACATTCCATAGCACATTATTATACAATCTATTGCGGATTTAGTTGGTGTGTTGGTAGCATGTCTGCTATCGAGGTGTTTGCTATCAAAATTATAGATGACCAGCAATCGCTGGGGAAATGTACAACCAACAATAACAAAGAAAAAAAAAAGAGAAAAAAAGAAACACAAACAGCCACGAATTACGGCGAAAATTAGTAACTCACAACACAGTGCTTGCCAAAAGTGTAGGCCTTACCGAAAAATGCCATTATATATTTCTTATCATCATATATACATTCTTCAGTTTGGGATTTTTATTTCTTAGCTTGGAAACCCAATTGTTTATCGCCACATTTCAATCACCCTTCTTACTCATTGGGATTTGCCTTCTTCTACCATTTAACTATAAATCCAAATTATTAGTCTGGACTGTAATAAACCAGCGATAATTGCCAAGTACAGATCTGAAAGTGCCTCATTTTTGGTCCAGTTTTCATCCGTAATCCCAAAAAAGTGAGGTCTGGTCGTTAATTGTTTGCCGGCCATATTGTCGTTTTAAACTATATACCTATATATTATATACATGTGGTTTAAGAGCCTCTAAAGGAGGGTCTATCTTATCTGCGGCTAGTCGCTTTAAAAATGAGACAAAGACTCCCCAGATTAGGCCTCAAAACTTGTCAACTCTCAAGTGCGCTTGAGGAGAAATGCAGTCCTACTAACCTTGGAGGGTTAGTAATTACACTAACATTACTATTAATTAAAATTGCCCTTTTAAAAAGCCATTCTAATAGAAGTCCCACTTTCGGCTATTGAAAAAAACCACATTTACGTGTCGTTTAGGCAGGTAAACAAGGTCGTTCCGGGTTTATCTTATCAGCTCCCGAATACGCAATTTCCCATTCGATACTCGCCGATGCCAATAACTTATTCCACCTGGCTTTCTCTTTCAGGCCGATAGCTCAGGCAGAAAAACAGAAAGGAGAAGAACAACACCAGCCGGAGAAGGAGGAGGAGGACTCCCACACACACACACAGCCACTAAATGGCCGATGGAAATGGGCTGCCAGCGGGTGCAGCTTCCGGCGGCATCGAGGCCGGACAAACAGTAAATGGAGTCGTGTCCGCCAGCACCAATCCCTCCACCAGTTCTGCGGCGGGAGCGGGGGCGGTAGCGGGTGCGGGAGCTGGGGCCAGTGGGAGTGGCAATCAAGGATACCATCAATTAAGCGTGACAAGTGAGTGGATAAGCAACGAATCAGTTTGCATAATTAATTATAACCGAAAATCCTTTCAGTCGAGGAGGCCTCGCTGCGCAACAATGGCTTCCTCAAGCCGAATCCCTACGTGGAACTTCTCATCGACAACAAGAGCAAGCGGAAGACGGACCTGGTCAAGAACAACTACTTGCCCAAGTGGAACGAGGAGTTTACTGTTCTGGTAAGTGCCTTGAATGGCGCAACCTCAACGTGCATATCTAAACGATTTATTTCCTTCGAAGATCACACCAAACTCCACCCTGCACTTCAAAGTACTGGACCATTCCAGTTTCCGCAAAGATGCCATGCTGGGCGAAAAATTCATCTACCTGGCGCCCATCCTGAAGCACTACAACGGACGCTGCGAGTTTCTCGAGCTGACGATGGACCTCTACGTGTCCAGCAAGTCGGACAATCGCCAAACGTCGAAGAGCGGCGAGTTGGTGGCGATTCTCAATGGCCTCAAGCTGGACATGAGCAAGCTGCAGGTCCAGGGCGCCCCGACGGCGCCACAGAACGGAAATCCACCCGTCCAGGCGGTTAATCCGGCGATCGCCAGCGATGCGGCCGCTGGCCGCAGCTGTATAGAAATTTACCAAGGAGTGCGAGCGAGGATGCGCTTGCGATCAAGCAGTGGGAATAGCAACGGCGCCGAGAGCCGGTCACCTCTGCCGAATGGCGCGGAAACAAGGCGGACCGCCCCGGTCCCGCCCGTTTGGGAACAGCAGCAGGCCAACCAGACACCCCAGCCCCAGCAGCCACTGCGCATGGTGAATGGAAGTGCGGCGGCAGTGCCGCAAACTGCGCCCTATCCCCAGCAGCCTCTCGCTCCCGTACTGGCACGTCCATTAACCCAAGTCTACGGAGCCTTGCCGGATAACGCTACGCCAGCTGCAGTGTACTTACCAGCCGGAGCAGGAGCTGTGGCAGCTGTCGTACCAGGAGCTCCCATGGATCAGCAGCCTGGCGGGCTTCCTATTAGCCAGAGCACGGATCCGCAACTACAGACCCAGCCGGCGGATGACGAGCCCCTGCCGGCGGGCTGGGAAATCCGGTTGGATCAGTACGGCAGGAGGTACTACGTTGATCACAATACAAGGTCGACCTACTGGGAGAAACCCACACCTTTGCCACCTGGCTGGGAGATCCGGAAAGATGGAAGAGGCCGAGTGTACTATGTGGATCACAACACGCGGAAGACCACCTGGCAGCGACCGAACAGCGAGCGACTGATGCACTTCCAGCACTGGCAAGGACAGAGGGCTCATGTGGTGGCTCAGGGCAACCAGCGGTACCTCTACTCGCAGCAACAGCAGCAACCGACAGCGGTGACCGCCCAGGTGACGCAGGACGACGAAGATGCTCTTGGTCCGTTGCCAGACGGATGGGAGAAGAAGGTGGGTATGAGGTGCAATGAGTGTTCTAATATTTATAAAATTTGTAATTGGCGTCGCTTTCAGGTCCAATCCGACAACCGTGTTTACTTCGTGAACCATAAGAATCGCACAACTCAGTGGGAGGATCCGCGTACGCAGGGCCAGGAGGTGAGCTTGATTAACGAAGGACCACTCCCGCCCGGCTGGGAAATCAGGTACACGGCCGCCGGTGAACGCTTCTTTGTGGATCACAATACGCGGCGCACCACCTTCGAGGATCCGCGTCCAGGTGCCCCCAAGGGAGCTAAGGGCGTTTATGGAGTGCCACGCGCCTACGAGCGCAGCTTCCGCTGGAAGCTATCGCAGTTCCGCTACCTGTGCCAGAGCAACGCCTTGCCCTCGCACATTAAAATCACGGTGACGCGGCAGACGTTGTTCGAGGACTCCTACCATCAGATAATGCGATTGCCCGCCTACGAGCTGCGGCGGCGTCTCTACATCATCTTCCGCGGCGAGGAGGGCCTGGACTATGGCGGTGTGTCGCGCGAGTGGTTCTTCCTGTTGTCCCACGAGGTCCTGAATCCGATGTACTGTCTGTTTGAGTACGCGAACAAGAACAACTACAGCCTGCAGATCAATCCCGCCTCGTACGTGAATCCGGACCATCTGCAGTACTTCAAGTTCATTGGCCGTTTCATCGCGATGGCCCTCTACCACGGCCGATTCATCTACAGCGGATTCACAATGCCCTTCTACAAGCGGATGCTTAACAAAAAGCTAACCATCAAGGACATCGAAACCATCGACCCGGAGTTCTACAACTCACTTATCTGGGTGCGGGATAACAACATCGATGAGTGTGGGCTGGAGCTCTGGTTCAGTGTCGACTTCGAAGTGCTCGGCCAGATAATCCATCACGAGCTAAAGGAGAACGGCGAAAAGGAGCGCGTCACTGAAGAGAACAAAGAGGAGTACATAACCTTGATGACCGAGTGGCGGATGACGCGGTGAGTGACATTACATTTGCTTAACATGTACCTAGTTGGAAGAACTTATTTAATCTTTTCTTTCCTTGTTCTACGCTCGCTTTAATATTCTGTTTCTGTATCTTCTCATCATCAGTGGCATTGAACAGCAAACTAAGACGTTCCTGGAGGGCTTCAACGAGGTGGTACCCTTGGAGTGGCTCAAGTACTTCGACGAGCGTGAGCTGGAGCTCATTCTGTGCGGCATGCAGGACGTGGACGTGGAGGACTGGCAGCGCAATACCATCTACAGGCACTACAATCGCAATTCAAAGCAGGTTGTCTGGTTCTGGCAGGTGAGTTGGCGTTTGGCCTTCTCTTTCTTTATATTGCAACTCCCCATTGTAACGACTTTATGTTTTTTTTTCAGTTTGTGCGCGAAACGGACAACGAGAAGAGGGCCAGGCTGTTGCAGTTTGTGACGGGTACGTGTCGTGTGCCAGTGGGAGGATTCGCGGAGCTGATGGGATCCAATGGACCGCAACGATTCTGCATCGAAAAGGTGGGCAAGGAGACGTGGCTGCCGCGCTCCCACACCTGTTTCAACCGGTTAGACTTACCGCCGTACAAGAGCTACGATCAGCTGGTTGAGAAGCTGACCTTTGCCATCGAGGAGACTGAGGGCTTCTGCCAGGAATGAGTGGCAGTCGATTTGTGGTCGGTTTGTTGATTAATGTTTAATTCCAGTTGAACGTCCTCCCCCCATTCCCTTTTTCCCTTTATTACCTCCCCACGCCCCATTTGACGACCATGTTGCGTTAATAGTTACTGTTATTATTATTATTAAAATTACTGTATACTGTATACTGTAAACAAACACACACAAACAAACAAGAAACATATATACACTCTTATGTATGTCTATATTCCTATGTTCGCTACCACCTAAAATGTGTATGTATAACTAAGCCTTGATTATATTTAGCAGCATATCAAATTTAATGTTTATTTAAAGCGAGAACTGTCCCAAAAGATTATTGCCAAGATGTGATTAAATTCCCTTTCGATCCGCAAAACATACATATTTTTTATCCGTTGTTCTTTAAGTGAATCGTCCCAAAAAACTTTAATCTATATATTTGATTTATCGAGTTCGTTCAAGGTATAGTTGTACAGATTGTTTTTAAGCATCCCTCCGTTTTTGGCCGCAACTGTAGGCAACTCGCACCGCAATCGCAACCAAATGTTACGTTTCTTTCATAAGATTGCACAATGATTGCTTCTAGTTAAATTTTACAACGTTTTTAACCACTTTATTGGTAAATATATATAAATTTTTTTTAAGCACACTCGTATGTCGTCCCCCAAAGTGTAAATAGTTTACTCGACCGAATTCGAATTGTTAACGAACTGAGTTTGGTTTACTGTAGCAAACTGTTTTAAACTATTCAATTGTTTATCAAGTAGACATTGGCAATCTTAATAGAAAAAAAATATATTTTTATTATGTATATCCTCTTTAAAAACAACACACACTCTAACATAAAATATATATCGTGAGAACTTGAAACACCGCAAAACAAACAAAATATATTAGGATTTTAACAGACAAACACTTACACAAATAATAATTCAAATAATTGTTGTTAAAAAAAAAGGAAAAAATACTAAAAACTAGAGGTCAACAGCAGACTCACATATTACTTATGCTATTTAAATGTGCAGACTAAGACAAATCGGAGGATAAGTTCGGAATGTGGCGTACATAGGGTTGATTGTGTACGAGAACATATATATATATTATATATTAAATAGATTTTATTTAGTTTAATGCAACGTGTACTGTATTATATAAAATAAATGCAAAAATATTTAGTGATACGTGGTCGTGTAATATACCTATGGATATCATCAAGCCCATAAGTCCACTTAAGGGCACTTGCACTGCCCGTTTGCTGTGCTGTGTCGACATTGCGGTTAGTTTTCGCTTAGTCAGCTGCCAAATCGCTGATGCGGCAATAAATTTAATTATTTTAAGCGCATTTCTGGTCAGCCCTTGCAATTTTAATGCCTCGCAATTAAAATTTATATAAAGTATGTGAAAATAGTAAAATTCATGCCGCAGCTCAGTCTCGTTATGGCAACTGGCTACTGAATGTCCTGCCACAATGGACCGGCGATAACATCATCATTATCCGCGGTTGTCTAACCTATATATTTCGCTGCTTCTTGGTGGGTGGTGTGTTCCCTTAAATTTAACAAGCTGCTCCATTATTTATTGCGGTTAAATTACAAAATCGCACCACTACAAACAACAAAAACAGATAAAACATAAAAAGTGTGGGTGGTACACTGGTCAAAATTTTTATTTTTGAAGAGTTAAAAGAGAGAGTTTTTAAAATATATAATATTAAACAGAGTTTCTAATTTTTAACAAAATACAGAAATATTGAAAATAGTCAAATTTCTTTTTATGATTAAAAATGTTAAAAATTCATTCAATATTTAAAAAAGTAGGGAATTTTTTGAGTGCCTGCCAACAACACCTTCACGCTGCTTTTAGGTATTGGTCCTGCTGCTTCCTGGGCTTCAGGCGCCACATTCTTGATTCTGTGACTTCCATTCCGGTGCTTGTATTGTTCCGTAATTACACCCCCGTCCAAAATGGGCGGAATCATGGTTCAACGGAGGCGGCACCTTTCGGCACCCACCTGGGACACCACACGGTAGGTGCAACCAATTTTCACTTTCATCCATGATTTATGCATTCGTGTTGCCTTGCCAACGGTTGCAGTTTTTAAAGTTAATAAAAGTTCGCGGCTTGCACGACATAATTGCTGGAAATTCGGTTCGCAAATAGCTCTCGCATTTCATTGTTTCGTTATTTGTCAAGGATTGCTTTCCAGCAATTTTGATTCGTGGTCTTTCAGCATGAACTGGATATCGAAACTGTTATGCACTATGTGGTGTCATATTTAAAGTTGGCTGTAAAAAGCCACTACCAAGCCAATAGGAGCTTTATTAATTGGCAAAATTTAACTACAGGTTTTAAATCTCCACTCTTAATTCTGATAATAGAATAAATCCTTATATAATTAAAATAAATAAAGTATACAGCAGGCCATTGAAAGCTTTTCTTTAAAGTACCTGAGATCATAGTCGGGTAGCTACAATTCAAATAGTAACGTATTTGTTATCGAGTTCGATAATTCGAGTAAGGTTGCCATACAGTTCTCATATGATCATCGAACTAAAGATCTGATCGATTTTTAGATCATTTAATTTAGTTCACAACAAACAGAGGGACGCTGCGTTTAAATTTTTTTTTACTAATTAAGTGAATTGTACATAAATAGTTAACAGAAAATGGCTACAATGCCAGGAAAACAGTAAGATATATACCAGAAATGGAAGAGCCATTTTTAAAAGAATGTATGATTTTTTAGGAGGACTCCTTTAGGGGAAAAGGGCAATAACCTAGAAGTTCCTGGCGAAAAAAGGGAATTCATAACTCCAACCAAAATCCCAGTTATGCTAGACCCTTTTAAGACACCAGAAATACGGTATGCTGTTATCATAAAAAATGTAATTTGATTAAACTTACATGTTTTTAGTCTCGAGCGTCCTAAAGAGTTGCTGGAACGTTTAAAGTTATCCGGCTCGGCCTCCCGGGTGTGGTAAGTTAACAATCCTTTAATTTACATTCAAGAATTGATAAACAAAATTCCGAAATATAAGCAAAAACGTACCGTGCTCCATCACAATCTGCACTGAACCACGTCCATTGCGCTCTAGGGAACTCCTCGAGCAAATGGGTCTGCCGGTTGCCTCCCGCCACCGTTCCGTTTCTGCCTCGAAAACCGGCCATGAACCCCCCCGGAAAACTCCAAACAAAGCAACGTGCATTACAACGAGTACACTGGTGGTGCCATCAATTGGATTCTCCTATCCGAAGGCAACGCCGCCAGCCTCCTCAAAGCGAAGGTTGGCATTCCAGAACGAGTTGGATAAGGATTCGTTACGGCAAAAGCTTGAAAGGATTACAGTGCGTCTGAAAGAACTGAAAGTAGAGGGCTGGATGGCAAATGCGAAGAACCGGTTGCGTCGGCTCAGTATTTCGGATCTTCTGAGCCTGCTGCGATACCTGCTGCCCACGACAGGAGTTAAGTTGCCAAAGCAGCTGAACAGGGATTCCTATGTGGCGCTTTTGATGGAGGCACTTCAGCTTCTGGGATATCACAAAAAGGTCAATCCATCTTGGCTCCGAATGCCGGATGGTCATGTGCTGGAAATTCTTGATTTTCTGTTGGACTTCGTCGATAATAGAGAGGAAGTCAGCCTCTTTGTGTTTCCCATTGTCGAAGAGCAGCAAGCGTTCGAGCAGGTAGCCAGGGGTTTTGGATTAGGCTCGGAGCAATTGCAGCAGAAAAGGCAGGAATTGCTAGCCAAAGAGTTGGCCACTCCGAATGATTTGTTGGATCTGCAACAGAGTCTGGAAAATCTCAAACTAGAAATAAAGAACTTTGATTTAGAGGAAAAATTAAATGCACTGAAGAAAGAAGAGCAATGCCTTGAGACGGATTTAATCAAATGTCGACAGGAAATTTTTCTGGTTAGCGCAGAAACCGAAGACTATGAGAAAAAAATTTCCGAGTTTATTTCTAAAAACCTCACTATGCAGCAGAAACTGAAGACGTTACAGAATCGAGTTGAACATCAAATCTACACACCCCAGGCTTACACAAGACTGCTAGATCTGCGCGAAGAGCGCTCCCACGAACTCAAACTGCATCTTTTAAGAATTCAGGAATTTTCCGAGCGCCTTAAGTTGGCCCATTTAAAATTGAAACGCTGCCGAAAAGAACTGATGGAAACTATTGAAGCCTTCAATGTACAGATACGTGACTTCGAGTACTCATTGATTGTCAAAAACGACCGCCAGATATCCCTGCAATTACCTTTAAATCCCACACTACAAGACATCCAAGAGAGAGTAAAGCGACTGCAGCAGCGGAAAAGCCTACTGAAATCGTCGGCAGTTAAATGAATCCACAAGCCCCTGGGAAAGCCACGCATCTCATTGAATCTCATACAGTTAATTTAAGCAAATATTTGCCTGTAACGTTAGTTGTACACTGAGCCCACCAATTAAGCCGCCGGCCCAGTCATTTCTCTCGAGTTTTGCAAATTTATTCAATTAAATTTATCAAGTGGAAGCCTCGACAAGGACTGGGCTTAAAGTTTATGTAATTGACATTTGAATGAATCATTGATTACACTCAGATAGGCGATGTCACCTGAATTGAGTACAAGACAATATAAGGAATATTTGTAAATATAGTTTAGTCTTAAGTTTAATGGTTTAAATAAAAACTAGCTTAGTACTTAGACTTTAAGAATATTTGTAAAGTACAATTTTTGAAAATTGGCACATTTCCACCCCTAGGGTATGTGCTAGTGAGAGCTTTAAATTTTCTAGTTGCATATTCGTAGAAGATTGGCATTAATTTAGAGGTCCTGCTCCAAGGACATCCCATAATGATGGGTAGACGGATGGTGGGGCAGTCCGGTGGCTGGATGGTTGGCTGTATGGCTGCCTGTTCTGGGGTTAGATTTATAATGCGTTTGTGTTTGTGCCCCAGAGTGGAACTAATAATCTTATTACTCAACTGGAAGAGATGCAAGCCAGCATCTGACGCACAAACAACTTTGAAACTATAACCGCACCCACACCCGTACCCGCACTCACCAGACCCACACCTACTTGCCACCACATTGCTGTGCAATTAAATAGGGAACTGCATAAATTATTTCACTGCAGCCATGGGCTTAAAGCCACTCTCCTCTGCAAATCCCAGGCGGCAGCATGAGCATGGATGTGAAATAAAATACATGAATTAGTGTAATGGAAATGCGAATTCCTAAAACAAACAATGCCGAAATTTTCAATGCAAATACATCTCTTTCGGCATCGGCCCTCCCGTGTATTCCCCCAAAAAGCCAACACAACGGGCCAAGGAATTTCGGGCAAATTAAACAATAACAACACGCCAAAACATCACTTACCACACCTAGAGTGCAGAAGTATGTAAGGAAGATGGCAAGGACAATGTTTGGAGAGTGTGTGCCTGAGTGTGTGTGTCTGGATGTGATGCAGGCCAAATGGTAAGATTATAGTTGGATCAGGCCCGACTTGGAATAAGTTATCTGCTTCACGTCGTGTGTCATAACTTACTTGTTAACAGGTAACCAAAAATATCCTGTTCACCTTTAAAACTTTCCTCCAGCTCTGTGGGGCTAAAATAATTATGGCTAAGACGGTAGAAGACAACAAAGTGGGGCAAGGCCGACCCTGCCTTGTTGTTATTATTTTGGCCCATAACACAAACACTTCACTGGCAGAAAGGGAGAAAGCATTGAACACATCCGGCTGGAAGCAAAGCACCAACATCGCTGGAGTGAAATAATCGCATATCGTAAACTTTGACTTCGGGCTAATGAAGAATGGCTAAGACGGAGCCCGGGCTGGAGCCAGAGCTGCAATTGAGTTAATTAGCCGAGAAGAAAGCACCCAGGGAATGGAAACTGTCATGGTTCATGGACAGTAGGGTCTCTGTTCTTGGTACTTGAGTATATTATTTTCCCTTAGTTTAATTAGTAAAAGCTAAAGGTGTTGTGACAGAAATAACTAATTTCTCTAAATTATGATTTATCTTTCAATTAGAGTGTACAATCGATAATTATCGATTTGCCACTGTACTTTCCAACTTGTTCGATTGTCAAACAAACAAAAGAAAGTCTCTAAAGAAAATAATGGCAAAAACGCTCACGCCGATTCCGCTGTGCGAAGAGGGAATCACCGAAAATCAAGAGGCACTTTTTCTCTACGGCATCCTTTACTTTTCCTTTTGGAACTAATGGAAGCAACTGATTGTTGTGGTTGTTCCATTTTCAAACTCCTGTCCCCTACTCCCTATTCGGGGGAATCCCCTGTCTTTAAGTTTCTAACTTTCTAGATGAGGAGATAGCTTTAATTTCGAATCGCACAGCGGAAGCAAATAAAATTTGTATGCGAAGCATCACAAACCACGAAATGACTAGCTGACTGAACTGTTTTCTATAGAACCACGGGTTACGGACTACGGCTATGGCCAATGGACTCGGATCTAGCTGCCACTTCTAGCCGGAATGGGAAAAAGAAAAAAATGTCAACTGCAGCGTGACCAAGTCCAGGAGATGAACAGCGAACAGGACCAGGACGAGGAGGAGCGCCGATGTCGAGTCATGCCGTTGCAATATTTATGCAGTTTGTGCTGCGTTCGCTATATTTGACAGTTGCTCTTCCGCTCGGCTGTTGCAGAAGCATCGGGGATATAATATCCTTTAAGCGGGTATACATATCCTTGCAATCAAAGCATTTCGATTGTGTCAGTTCATTAAAAAAATGTGAAATATATCTTAAATATAAAACAAGAAGTAAAGAAAAGGAGAACATGTTCTTCAAAAAGGCTTTAGAATTTCTGGCATACAATAGATCATTTTCTTTAAATACTCCTTTAAATAGTATCTTAAAAGGAAGTAAAACTAATATTGTAAAATTAACCTATTAGTCCTTTAAACTGTTAGGGAATTTAACCTTCGCCGTGGTACTCCTAATTGTTATTGCTCAATTTTTTTGTGCACATTTCAGCGCTTTTCGGCTCTAGGAAGTTGCTTGCTTAGCCAGCCGTGCAACAGCAACAAGGACAAAAAATTAGACAGCGGCCATAACAGTTGGGTTGGGGGTTCGAGGGCATGTGATTGTGGCAGGCGATGTGGCAGAATGCTGCAGCAGGTGGCGCCTGCGTTGCTCGAACGGCAATTGCATTATCAGTAAATTATATCTGTGGCGGGCTGTGCCTTTCCGTTCTCGCACCACCCTGCTCCGGACCCTTTATTCCCATTGCCGACATGTTGGCCATGTTTACGGGTTGCCTGCGGCCATGTTTGCAGATTCCCTATCCCGTAGCCCGGCTCCTTGCGCCTTCATTCCCCATCCGCCATCCGCCATTGTTGCTGCCGTTGAGCCAGATCCTGGCTGGCTGTTGCCGGGTTGCTACTTTCTGCTTGTTTGTGCGCCATTTTCGGCGCTTTCCTGCTGATTTATGCAAAACTGTGGCATTTTTCAATTGCATTTTACACTCGTCCTGCAAGTTTCGGCACCAGCTCCGCCATCACTGCTACCGCCACCGCCATCGCCATCGCCACCGGAACCGGCTGCAGGCTCTCGACTCCGGGGTCCTGTTTCCTTTGGCTCCGCTTGTTTGTGTTGTACAATTTTCACACATTTGTGCAACTTTGCCACCAAAATGTGCAACACATTGCCCCCGTCGCCTTACGTGCCACGTTGTTGTTCCATTTGCAGGAGTATCAGCATCTTCGCAGGTCTTGCCCCGCCTACTTTTCTCTCTCCCTCTTGTTTTCTTGTTTTTTTTTGTTTTTTTTTTTTTTGCCAGCTGCACAGTCAACTGCATTTTATTGGCACACATGTGAACGCGAGTGTTAGCCTGTGTAGGGGATCCATGTTGCCACGATATCCACGCTTGGTTTTGCGCATTTAATGCCAAGTTATAACTTTCACGTGGGTTGCTTTAGTAGTTTCCATATGCCTCGCATGCCCCGTGTGTGCCCTAGCCTGCCCTCGTCTGCCCTCTTCCCCGTTTGAGTTACGTGGTCCCATAAACAACCTGCATTCTGTACTTGGGGGATGGGGTGGTAAATGTTAAGTGTCACTTATGCATAGAAGATTTGCTATGCATTTTTCAATGTTTAATAAACATAATTTCAGCGCAGTTTATCATGCGACAGCGTATAAAATCTGGTGTGTTTATGATCCTTTTCTTTATGACGGGGAACGGTGCTAAAGAATTTTTGATTGATATGGAAAATAAATTGATGCTAGGGTTTAGTATTAAATCATTGATTAAATAAATAAATATTTTTATGGATTTTTAGGGGTTAGTCATTTTTGGGTAGTTAGTGATATAGTTTAAGTCCCTTTCCCTCATACCGCCCTCGGTTTGCCCAATGAACTCTGATGTTGCAGCATCAATTTTCCAGCTAATTGCGAAAATAAGCTAAATTATGTGCCAGGCCATAAACACTCAATGTGCATCCGACCTCTAGCTCCCTCTCTGTCTATATATTCATCTATTTCTAATGCATTACAAATGGGAATCATGCACTTTTGACTGTAAACGTATTTAGTATTAATCATACGCACTGTTGCCTGGCAGTTGAACTCTGAGCTTTGCTAATTTAATGCAAACAGACAGTTTCACAGAGTTTTTAGCGCAATTATTAAATATATATTCGATTTGACGAGGCGAGGCGAACCGAACCGAAGCGTATATATAGTGACGGAAATCCGATTTAGGTGGGAATTCAACAAACAAATTTATTGGCGCATAATTCAAGGCGGGGTGGCAATGATGCCGCTGACGATGATGCATGTTTGGGGCAGGAAGCTGCTAAAGATATGAATGAATGCAGCTGGCAATTTATGGCAGACAGGAGGAGGAGAGGCGATGGGTGGCTAAGATGTGGGTGGCTGAGGCCAAGGACGGTGTCGTGGCTGCCAAAAGCAGCTAGCAAATGGCAAAAGAAAACGCCAGCGACAGCCATGACGATGCCAGAGCGGAAACGGAAATGGAAATGCGCAAATGCAATTGTCACACATACAAACACATACAAACACACACATATATATATAAACACACTCACACCCCAACAAACAGTGGCTGGGTGAAATTTTAATGGAAAATTGGTGTACTCGTCGAGGCAATAAATGAAGCTCGCATTTCTATCTGCTTTTGGCTAATAAAAGGACCAGGCCCTAACCCCGCTCTCCAGTCCACCCTGGGCAGGAGTGACAGCCGACAAGCGAGTCGACAACAAGGCCCAAACACTGAAGGGGCTGGCCAGGGGCCTCTTAGCCCTGGATGGACCCCATTTCCCAATGACGTTAGTCATGTCGAGTGGCGAATACAACTAACAGGGATTTTCGGGGACTCGAAGGCTTCGATACTTAGAACCCTTGCTCTGAAATTGAAACCAAGGTAGGCAAATCAATTTGTTAAAATCCTTTCATAGCCAGCAATGGGAGTATCCTTTGTCAGGGCACCCCCATCCTGTTCAATCTTTATGCCTACCATTTAATCTTACAATTTGCATATTACATAATTGTCTAAGTAGAGACGGGCCAAGGGGGTCACTGTAAGAAAAAGGGTTAAAAAAAGGTGTAGGTAGTAAAATAGTAAATTATAGTAATTATAACTTTTATAATAGTATAGTAATTATATTAATAACTAGTTTATAAACTGATTTATAATACTGATTTTGGGATTAATATTTCTTTCAGTGCAATTGCAGATACGACCTGAATAGGACGCCATTGCTTTATGGTCACTTGAACGCAGAATGCAGAACGCACTACAGGGGGATCAGATGGTAGAGGGGCGTGACAGGAGGTGACTGCAGGCAAACACTTGATGGGCGCTTATGCGGCATCGGGTTGCGCATACCCCGTGTGGGCCGGCCACCGTACCGCTTATTGAATATGCTGATGCAGGTGAAGCGGCAATGGTGGCTCCATGTTGATATATGCCACACAGACCTGACAAAATAAATTGCACCATCAAGGGGTGGGGAGGGCGCTGGAGGTGTAAGTGGACGGGGCGTGGTCTGCTCCACTTTAGTGGCCATCGATGATAGGCGTTGATACAGTTGCTATAACAGGATTAGCCTGGATTTGGCTTTAGCTTAGGCACTGGCCCGACCATGTTTGCCGTCCCATCAGATAAATGGGATGTAGTGGACAGAGGGATGAACTAAATCCGGGGGACTGGGGGCGGAACTCCAAACATTATGCAAGACAAATCTGAACGAGAGCTGCAAGTTAATGGGATGACCTCAACTGCATTGCCGGCCACTGCGCCAGACAAATATCATTCGATGGTGCCCCAAAATAAAATGCAATTATTGTCCATCTATCAAAAGGACATCGTGTGAGTGTTCATTTAATTGGTTTGCCTCGACCTGTCTGCCAACTTTTGGCAGTGGCTGTACCCATTACCACAACTTTAATCGAACATATGCCCATAAAGATGGCTTCCCAATTCCACTAGCAGTTTAGATTTCTCTGAAGAAAAGTACAATTGAATTCCAAAGCATGACAAAAATGCTTCCACCCTCTCGCCTGACAGATTTTCGTTTATTTTCCTTTCTGGCCAGCACAAGACCCACAATTAACAACTTTTAGTCAAAATAAAAGTGGGTGGGTAGGTACGATGCCCAATTAAAAAGAAAACAAACAATGCAAAAGGAAAGCGGCATGGAGTGCGGAGGGAAAGCGTCGAATAAAGTCGAAGAAAGTGAAAGTTTTGCCGCATAACAATTAATTAAATTTGTATTCGTTCGCCCTTGTGTTGTTGCAACACACACAGAATATTGAATGTCAAATAAATGAAATGGGAATGGCAACAGTAACCGAGCTTCATAATTACAGGTGAGATGGCAGGACCTCGACGGATTGCCGCTGTGGCGTAAGAAAAGGATATTAAGCACAGAAATGTGGGCGGTGGGCACGGACGTAAGTATAAAAACAATTAAAAACTTTTAACAAAGTCAATGGCAGGACCTGCAATTATTTTCCGTAGTGGCTATAAAAAGCCGAGTACCTTCCACTGCTCCTGACACTTGCCCGGAGCAGCAGCTGACCACTTGGCTGGGAGAGCAAATCATTTATCGATAGTATCCACTTGAGTTAACCGACGGAATGATTGACAGGAGGAACAGTGAAGCCGCGTCTGAGCCCGCCATTGCCGGCCACTTTTTCCGCATTCCCCGGCTATCCGGCCGTATTGTGGGCCTCTGGCCGCACCCCAGTGACCAAGGCCGTCCTTGGTACGCCCACCTCCTCTTCGTGTTCGCATTCGTCGTGGTTTTGGTGGGGGCCGTGGGCGAGGTAACCTACGGTTGTGTTCACCTGGACGACCTGGTGGTGGCGCTGGAGGCCTTCTGTCCCGGCACCACCAAGGCGGTGTGTGTACTGAAGCTGTGGGTCTTCTTTCGGGCCAATCGCCAGTGGGCTGAGCTGGTGCGCCGGATGAAGGACATGCTGTGGGCGGCGGGCAGGGAAGAGAATCAGCAGATGCTGGTGGAGCTGGCCACCACAGCTAGTGGACTAAGTCTGCTGCTGCTCAGCTCCGGCACGATGACAAACACGGCATTTAATGCCCAGCCCCTGATAATGGGCTTCTACCGATGGATCTTCGATATACCTGGTCAGATCGAACTTCCGTTTAATATTGTGTGAGGAATCAGTACTCCATTATTTATGATAATTTGCACCAATTACATTGGTTAATGATGCACGTATCGAATATTTAAAATTACATCTCGCCGCCTCAAGACGTTATTGGAATATTAATTATTTTCTGCTGCTGACTCTTTCTGTTTACTTGTTGGCGTCTCTTTCTTCGTTAGCCTGCCATCCTTTGCCGTCCAGCCTCCTCTGTTCCCCCTCACCTATGTCCTGCTGACCGCTTCCGGAGCCTGCACAGTGTTTGCCTTCAGTTTCGTGGACGGTTTCTTCATCTGCTCCTGTATGTACATCTGCGGAGTATTCCGGCTGGTGCAGCAGGACATTCGAAGGATATTTACGGATTTGCATGGCGGTGAGTTTCCTCCTGAGTGGTTATGCATCTCCTCACATTTCTTGACTCTCTGGCTTTCGGGCAGACTCCGTCGATGTTTTCACGGCGGCCATGAATGCGGAGGTGCGCCAAAAACTGGCAGCAGTTGTCGAGCGCCACAATGCGATTATCGATTTGTGCACGGACCTAACACGCCAGTTCACCGTTATCGTTTTAATGCATTTCCTGTCCGCCGCTTTCGTTCTGTGCTCGACCATCCTGGACATCATGTTGGTAAGTCCTTTTGGCAGGGGCGGTTGCAGGAGGGGATACGTTTTTTCGAACTTTAAAAATTCTTGTTTTTAGAGAGACTAGATCTCTATTCAATGATTAAATAAATTTCTTTAAGATTTTGCATTAATTTTATATTTAGTTTAAGGAACATAGTTTCTGTCAAATTTTCCGCTACGATTAATCAACCATTATTGGGCCAGAACGTATATTATTATAGTTTCTATGAATGAAATAGTTAATATGAATCGAAAATGATCTTAACAAGTATACTTTTAGTAAAATATAGTTTTTAATTTGCATACCCCTGAAAACAGAGCTATCCTCGTCCCTGTAACCCCACTTTGGTTGCAATTCGACGGCCGTTTTAAAAAGTTTTTCCCTATTTGATTTTTTTGTCGCTGGTTGCCGGTTTTGTTTTGTTTGCTTGCTTTGTGGCTGCCACTGTGGTGGCTCCTGCTCTCCGGTGGCAATTTATAAGCGCATGAATTGTTACTGGCCTCGAAAAAAGTTTTTAATGCGACTTTCGCACGTTTTCCGGTGTCCCGGACACCGGAGACCCATAAGCCGTTTGCCGCTGCAACTGCCAAGGGCCGAAAATGTTCGGAACGGCTTCGGTTTTGGTAACGGCTTCTCGACTCCGGATTCCGGATTCTTGCCCCCAATGGGATAAATGCTGGCAACACTTTGGCCACGCTATATATTTCTTTTGGCGTGTATTTGTTGTTTGTTTTTTTATATTGCGGCTCAAGGTGTTGAGTAATCCATTCAAAAGTTGTTTATCGCTCGGGTGTCTTGAGGCCAGCGATCTATTTTCACTTTTTAAACAAAATTTTAGGGATGTAATAGCAATATCTTGGGATTGGGAATCTTACATAGTATTTTGAAATTTTGTAAGATCCAAAATAAGCACAGTTTTATAATAAATAAAAATTATTAATATTCAAATCAAACCACTCGAAGTACGAATTATTCAAGACCATCCATGGTTTGAATTCTAGACTCTAGAATGTAATGGAAACTAATTCATAATGGGGTATATGCTATATGATATTGACGCTTTTATTCATATTCACTTTTAAAATACGATGCCCCCTCGGAGTTCTTGCTCCAAACGAAAATGGAGGGGGAACGTGAGTCATCCTAATCGCTAAACAGTGCTGTATTTTTTCCATTTATTCTAGTTAGTTGTCTTAAAATTAGGATAGTAAGAAAAATAGATATTATTTGTTTAAAAGCTTAATTTTGATCCGTTTCGACAATGTACGAAAAGTTTGGTCCGTTCCACTCCAACTCATCCAGATATTCCCAGAAAATATAAAGCCATTTTTGGAGCGGATCGTAAAAGTATATATTGGCTTTTTTCGCCTCCCTCATCTATAATCTCGTTTCATCACTTCTCTCTTTAAATGTCTTATCACAAACAGATCTATCTTAGGGCAAGCATTTCTATGTTTTTCTTATCAGCTCGTGATGGGCGCGCGTTCCCAGATTCAGTTGATTAATCCATCCCCCTTATCCCGAATGTCCCCGCGGGATTTCCATGATAGTTTACCCAAAAGCTCTCTAAACAAGCGTCATAGCTAAGATTCCAAGAAATCACTACTTATATAGTATATAAAATAATCTCTGCCTAGAACTAATCTAGCCTGGAATCTTTGGGGATAACTGGCATACATCCTGATATTTTCCTATCTGTATCTGTGTCTTTGTTTATATCTCTATCTATATCTGTAGAATACATCGTCCCTGAACGGCTTAACCTACATCTGCTATATCATCGCCGCTCTCACGCAACTCTTCCTGTACTGCTTTGGTGGCAATCACGTTAGTGAGAGTGTAAGTACCACTGCTGTCCACTTTTTCGCAACTATAGTCACTGGTGTCATTTTAATTATTTTATAGATATATATAGATAAATAAATATATTAAAAATGATATTGAAAATTATATATTTTTTTTAAAGTTTTAAATTAAATTGAATATTTGTTGATTTCGTTTATACCATAAGCTTTTTACCCATTTTCATTTACTGTGCGAAGCTTTTGTTTTGCAACCCCTGTAATTTCAATTTGGCGCTAAACATTAAGCAGCCAGGCGGCCTCATAAAAAATGATGTTCCTTACACAAATTGCACTTGTGATAAAATTTTAATTACACAACAAAGGGGCGGCAGATCCGATTCCATAACCACTTTTACTTTCACTGTCACTTTCATTTTCTTGTTTTTTTTTGTTTGGATTTTTTCCCAGAGCTCGGCTGTGGCGGACGTGCTGTACGACACTGAGTGGTACAAATGCGATGCGAGGACTAGAAAAATGATTTTAATGATATTGCGGCGTTCGCAGCGGGCAAAAACAATTGCGGTGCCGTTTTTTACACCCTCTTTGCCAGCTTTTGGCTCGGTAATGGAAATGGATTCTATATATAATATATACTTGTATGTGATAATAAATGTTTATGTTTTTGTTTCCACTTTTCCAGATACTCAGCACAACCGGCTCATATATCACACTGCTGAAGACATTTCTGTAAGCCTACGCGGCGTATGATTGATATACCGAATCGGATTTGCTCATGCCCTGCTTGGTACTTTGTCCGTGTCCGTGTCATTGTTTGTTTAAATTAAAACCTCCAACTGGATTGGACATTAAATTGCCAGTAAACGAATCAGCAACAAGTGGCGCCCATATCTCCGGCGTAATTGTTTCATTTAAATATTGATATGATCTCTGTGTTCTGGATTCCAACTAATGAAAAACACTTGCGGCTATGGGGGCATTAATTGGGTCGCTACTCGACGTGGTAGGATGGAGGGCTGTTCTGGTGGAGACAGTAATGGCGTTTTTATGGCGCCATCTTGAGGTCTCTGGTATAAAAATATTTTTGTTTTATTCAAGGGAGCAGCGGAAAATATCAATTATAACTTGCGAAGAAGATGCAGAAAATTTAAGTGTTCAAGGCATTTAAAAAATATTTATATAAATAGTGTAAAGCAATCATAAATTGTAAATTACTTTTCGTATTTTCCTGCTTTTTGAATGCATTCTGGCGTAAGCAATTTCCGCCACTAATTGAGTTTTAAAACTCGTCATGAAAACTGTTCATTTTGGTAGTAGTACTTACCGACATTCTAAAAAGTCTTTTACAACTTTTGCCACTTTAACCATTTGTTGGGCCAGCCGCAAGAATTAAATTCAGTTGAGTGCATAGTTTCGATTTTGGTTTTATTATTTGAAAGAATTCCATTTCCATTGATTTATTCATTTTGCTTTGTCATCACATAAATTATCTAAAATCTCCTTACTGGCTTACGTGTAGTAAATTCATGCCTACCCATAGTAATACATCGCTACACAAATTCATGGGCAAAAAACAGTGCAAACTTAGTCGAGCATGCTGGAAAATGCAATTGATTTCATTTCGCAACTCACATTTCGCTTTTATTTGATTCGATGCATTTTTCCATATGCTCTGCCAGCACGGCGTGACTAAATTTCATTTTTGCCCATAAATAAATTCCATACAAGTTAGTATTTATAATTAGGTTGGGCTTTTCCGCTTTTAGTTGATCAGATGAGAGCTTTTTGGGTGTTTCATATATATATATTACAATTTTTCTTGGGGTAGTGGTTGCACAGAGAGAAACTAAGGGGAATATTTAGGGGAGCGAAAATATTTAACTTATAGCATAAATTTCTCCCTGTGCCGTTAAAGATGTGTGCGTGTGTGTGTGTAAGTGCATACTAATGTGTGTCAGTGTGCAACTCTCGTTTCGTTTTTTATTATTCTGATTTACTTTTCCTTTTAATTTTTTCACTTTTTCTTTTTCGGTTAGCTTGGCTCTCTGTTAAGACAGCATGAAATGTTTATAAAGTCGATGCGTGTGGGCGGCTCCTTTGTCAGAAGCCACAATAATGAAATAAAATAAAGTACACACTTTTTATATGTATATATACGTAAGTATCCAAATGGTATATATAGTATATATGTATGTTTCTGTGCCGCATCCTTGTGGTATTTACAAAGAGTGTCATCCTTCTGCTTCTGCCTCAGCGTCTGTGTCCTTTTCCGTGTCCTTCCTCCGGCTCTTGCATTTTACATTTTACATTTGGCATTGCATTGCCCGGCTCAGTGTCTCATTTTGCACAATGAAATGTAAATATTAAAAAAGGGAAACAAACACTCGCCTCGCCTTGCCATGCCTCGCCGGCGAGCGTGTTTGCCTTTAACATTTGCCTTCTATTTTCCCCAGTTTCGTTTTTTTTTCCAGAGCTCCTCTAACACAGAAAACCATCTCTCAGCGGGCAGGAGGGCACCGAGAAAATGCCAAAGTCATGGAACATAATTTCTGCTTCTGCGACAACTTTCGAGTTTCAGTTGCTAAACAGTCAATACCGCTCCCAGCAGCAACTCCTCCAGCATCGGCGGTGTCAGGAGCATCAGCAGCATCAGCGACAGTAGGACCGGTACCAGCTGGCGTGGATCCGGGACGAACGCCCCGCTCTTCTGCATCGCAGCTGGATTCTCGTCTGCGGAAAATGGAAAGGACAAACAAACAGCGAGCCATAATGAGCATGTGAATTCAAATTTGTCCCAGAATAGAATGGCGACCCTCTTACCCCCATTCAACTTGGGTAAATAACTTAATTTAATTGTGCCCTACACAGTGAAAAAAATAAATAGTATTTTGAACAATTTAATTAAAAACTATAAGTCATGCCATGCTGTCATATGTTTCATTTATTTTTCAGTGTACCCCAACCATTGAGTTCTGGGTGGAGTGTTATTTTTTTGGGGCTACCAGGGTCGGTGCTATTCCCGACTAGATAAATGACATATGTGTGTCTGCGTATACGCAATATTTATGCGGCCTTTCTCGCCCGAGCAAATGTTATTCCCGGCGCATCATTTGTCAATGCTTTGTTTTGACTCCTCACAAAATGATGCGATATCCTAGTTCCCCGCCCACTAGGCAGTGATTTTTAAGGAGTTTTTTTTTGCGTGGGATGAGTTATGGTTGGAATAGGCTCTGAAAGTGATGGGTAATTGGAAAGCATACAAATATTATGATCCCTAATATTACAATTTAAAAACATTTAAATTTTCTAACGTAAACTCTTTTAAACTAACACCCTTTAACAAAGAAGAGTAAATATTTTTTTTTATTTTTCACAGAGCATTTATCAAGTCGCCTTATTCCCGACTAGACCAACACTTCAGTCTGATCATTTTTCTTAAAATTTTATTGCCTTTGATTTATTATCTGTATTTATGCAAGCAGTCACAGTCCCCATAGTGGCAGCAGGTCCTCCCTGCCACGCCTCCTAGATCCCTAGCCTCCACGCCCACCAACCAGTCCTGACAGTCGCGCGGCCTTTGTGCCACATGTGGGACATGATTAAGTGCCTTTTTGCAACTTACTTCTGACATTTAATCATATTTATTACGGTTTTACCATAAAAAGTAGGGAGTAAGGAGTAGGCGGCAGTCGTTGTCCTGCCGCTCCTTGCTGCTGCTCTTTAAAATGCAAATTCCTTTACGTACAACAATTTCATTTGAATAAACAACTTAACAACTTAAGTGCTGGACATTTCGCTTAACATTTGATACTGCATTAAAACTAGGACTACTGTGTCGAGCAAAAGGACTTGGACTTCAATTTGCTGCGAATGTCCTGCCATAAAGAGCCATAAAAAACCAGTGGGAAATTGCCGGACAAAAGACGCGTCAAGTTTATGCCCCTCATTTCGCAGCTTAAAATGTCTTAATTCCCGTCTAATTTATGTGTAAAATATGCAAAGCCAAGTCTGTGAGTTTTGCTCCCATCCGCCGCATTACTCATACGCCGCGTTGGCCTAAACGAGAGTCTGTGTGTGGAGGCGGAGGTGGGTCCTCAGCCCAAACAAACAAACGCAAGCGAATGAATGATGGCACGAGAAGTTTTAGTTTTTAGGCCTTGTCTGTGAATGAATAGATCCTGGGTATATTGTATGGAATCCTGCCATTTCAAGAAGCGGAGTCCTCCGAAATTTTACTTGGCTTTTGGTAACTTAACTTCTTCTGGCGGGCTGCCAGAGTAACTGATAGGCTTATGCTGGAACTAAAGCACCTGAGCCGAAAGGCAAGAAGAGGTTACACTTTAAAATATATGTACCTACTTAAGATATAACATTTAATAAAGCGTTTCATTATATTATATAAAAATTTCGAGAAAAAAAGGTTCGTCTAGTTTTTTTAAATTAAAAATGTGTCTAATAGACAAACTCTTATTCCAAAAATACTCCCATTTTTTTCATGTGTACTTGGACCATATCACGGACTCACCATTAATCACATGAACCAGGACACTGGCGCTGCTGGCCGTCGTTGGCTGACACGTGTAGTTGCCGGTGTCCGTGGTCTGGGCATTCGAGATGCGGAGCCTGCGGAGGATTATGGGTAGCGGGTAAGGCACTCGAAAACAACTCAATTAGGGACTACGGCCTTCCGGCGCTACGAGAATCACCCACCTGGACTTGAGGGTATCCCCCAGCTGCGATTCCATGGCGATGCGTGTGGCGAACTCCTTCTGCAAATCCACCTCGCTCATTATGTCATTTGGCGACACATCCTCGGGCATATTCGACGGACGGTCCCTGCTCCGAGGTGGAACCACCAGCTCCGGCCCGTCATCCGCATCAAAGGGGGTGATCATGTGTTCGCCACGATACCAGTAAATCGGTCCAATATCCTTCACCGACGGCTGTTGCACCACACAATTCAGGATAATCGCACTGCCTGCCTTGAAATGCAAATCGTGCGGCCCACTGATAACAGCCTTGGCATCGGGGGAGATTTCTGAAAAAATAAAAAAAAAAACATACATATCCAAACCGGAATGAGAACAAAAATAAATTGAGGGAGAAAAAGGGAAAACCCACAAATGAATTGAAAACATGTAGCCTAGATAGGTAGTTGGTAGGTGGGAGAGCAAAATCAATTTGGGGCAATCGCTCGTAAAACGAATTCGTTCTGCACACAGAAAAACTTTTAATCATAAAACTTTATGGAATAACTTTTCAATTGCACTAAATTTAAGTAAGCCCGTTAAATGGCAGTGAGGTGGAGATTTTCCATAAGGTCGTAACGAAAATCACACCAGACATTTGCATGTGTGTGGGTAAATAAACTGACACACACACACACAGAGACACTCGTATAGGATCCTGGGCACACCCAGATGGGAAGTCACACACGCGGTCGGAAAACTGGGTTAATAATAATATTTATTATGCATTGGACTCTGCAAATAATAATAATTAAAAAATATACCCAAAAAAACAGGAGACACGACTGGGCGAAATGAAATAAAAATGTTATGCTGTTACTGCTCCTGTACTGGACAGTGGTACTGCTAGTTGTGGTTTTTGTAGTTGATACTTTTAATATTTATATTAGTACTAATGAAAGGAAAAACCCTTTTTTTTATCATTTTTAAAATTATAAAAAAAAAATAAATAAATTTTCATTAAGCATTAGTAGCAATATCTCTCTTTACAATCTAATCATAACCACTAAGATCTTTGTTTTTTTATGTCCTTTTTCAATTTTTCAATCCCACTGTACCTTTGGCCCATGTGTAAAGCAGCTCATAAAAGTGCATATGATGATGATTACATGGATGGCGGGATGCTCAAGGGGAGCCCGGGAAAGGGTTAAGCATCTGAAGAGGATCTCGCTGACTAGCCATCTCTCCCTTTCGCACCCGCCACTGCCTTCTGTTTCGCACTCTGGTTTTTTTTTTTTTTGGCCCGTCTGTTTGTTTGCTTCTGTGGCATATGCTGAATGGGTGAGTTAAAAAATCCCACTGCGCCATTAAGTGCGTATGTATTTGTATCTCCTTTCGGCCAAAAGCCGCCCCTTCCCTCCTCCACCCGACAGCCTGGACCCTCCGCCATTCCCTGCCATTTTCTAGAGTGTTTGTGCAGTGTCACTGCGTTAAAGGCAATTAACACCCGACAGACGGAGCGAAAGGGAGGGGGCAAAAAATATATATATACAAAAGAAAGAGATAGGAAGCTGCAGCAACAATTTTCCTTGTCCCACTATTTTTCATTTCATTTCAGATTTTCATTTTTCCTTCATTTTTCAGCAGCTGTCGCTAAAGTTCTGCGTGCATTTTGTGTGGCCGCGCATGAAGTTTTTTAATTTAAATATTCCATGAAAATAAAATCCAATGCCAAAATATCCAAATAAACTAAAAAAAAATATGTAGGGAAAACTACTAAACTTAAAATGTCTAAGGTCAAATGGTTGTAATTGCCATTAAAATGAAAATAGAGCCGAGGCAATAAATGTTAGTTTCAGAAGCGCCCAGAAAAGTATGCTATAATCGCGGATTAAGAGGATTCTTCTTTAATGTTCTGCAAAATGAGAAAACCCGCCCATTTTTAATGCCATTCCTTTCCTCAATTTTTCCAAAGGATTTAACAATCAATTATGGCACAAATTGCAGCTGAAATATGGTAAGTATATATAAACGCGACTACGTTTCAAGAGTTATGCGTGCATAAATACAACCTTTTAAATTGTCATCTTAGGGCATACTTTATGCATATTTATTCCTGATATATCATGCCACCCATAGCCGCCCCGGGCGATATTTATATCAGGCATAAATCTTTGAGCCAAAAAAAAAAACAAAATAATAAAAAACGACGAGAAAAACTGTGAAATGTTGAGGGAAAATAAAATCATTTGGGTGGGGCGCATAAATTTACATAATGACATTAATTAAATGCAATGCAAGGCAAGAAACAAAAAAAAAAAAAACGAAGGCGAGAGCAACGACACAGGATACAGGATACGGGGAGCGACAGGAGCGATGAGTTAAGCGCCTTGCGAAAGTCACTCATACGACACGTATGCCGATAATGTTATTAAGGACACGGCCAGTTTGCCAGCCGGCTGCCGCAATGCTGTCACCACGCCTGTCCAATGCCCTGTCCGCTGGGCTGCCCTCCTTGTCTCGAGTCCTTTCAGAAATTGTTTCATTAACGTAAATTAAAATGCATACGGCCGTGAAGAAAATGTAATCGGAAATTCGTTTGTAAGCGTCAGAGCAGGAAATCAGGAAACGCGCAGCAACAAGGACCCAGTCCCTGTCAGTCGGGGACAAAGAAAAATGCATCGCGTCCAACTGCATAATCGGAAACTTAAAAAGGCATTGCCGACTGATTTGCATAAGTGCCTGTCTGACAGTAGATGCCATCGAAAAGCCAGTCGACACAGCCCGTCAGCCCGTTTATATCCCACTCACCCCCTTTTTCGCACCTTATCGAGCCTCCGATTTAAAGACAAAACAATTGTCACGTTATTGGCATTCCCTTAAATTCCAATCTTCCTCGAAAAATTCATTTAAATCAATAAACAAATTGATTGTTTTTTTAAACGAATTGAGGAGATTTGAGATTGATGGCAAATAAGTCTGCGAGTAAATGAAAATTATGGAGAAGAAAACATGACAGGCCTTTCATCCCTGAAAGCTTAAGAGACAAATTATAGACTTTTCTTGGGCTAAAATTTCTTCATGCTTGTCCCTATCCTCATGAGCACTTCCAGGTCTCTGGAGATAATCTGAATCCGCTAATCAGAAGCTACCTCTATGAGTCTTCTCCCATTGCAATCGGCAGTCAACTGCCAGCAAACTATTATGCCATTTTGTAATCAGGACATCATCAATTAATCATTTCCGGAGGATTTCGTAGTCACTAATTCAGACAAAAGACATTGTTTTCGATGGATGGCTGACAACAGGCAGCAGCAGGGTAAAGGACGCCACAGTGTGAGCTAATTATATGCGGACACACACATTATGCATGGCTCATTAAAACGCTGAATACATTTCCAATCGGTTCGTTCCCGTAATCCCGACGGCCTGACATGCTAATTAACTCAGCGCCCTGGCGACATATAAGCTCCATCCCGGTCCTGATCCAGGTCCTTTGGCATGTCCTTTGCTTGGACCCGAGGCGAAAAACAGTAGGGGCAGCCATCTTTTCCTTTTGCTTTCGCTTTTTATTTATTTATTTATTTATGGGCCGAAATGCGAAATTAAAAATGTATGCCTAGAGGCTGTCGAACCAAACCGAACCGAAACAAAAATGCATAAGAAAATCGTGGCGAGTCCTTGACAGAACGGATGAAATAATCATAATTGCTGGCTCCTGGCGAGGTGCTGCTGATGGAAACTGAATTAACATTTTTAATAAGCCCACGAGCGGCATGTAAACATTGAGACTAACGAAACAAAAAATATATATGAAATAATCAGCGAGATAAAATGATTTTGAAAGCAAAACACTGCGTGAAATATTTTGAAGCATATCATGGAGGGATACTCACCGATGATGTTCAACTGAAATGCCATGGACATTTTGGGCTCTGTGTTGACTTGACATTCGTAGATTCCAGTATCCTTGGCTTGCGGGGATTTCACATGCAAAGTCCACTCCCTAGAATCCTTCGATTCAGTTACCTGCCAGGAAACAATTTCAGTTTCAATTTACAATCGTTTTTTCGTTTTCAGTTTTTCAATTCATGTCCGTCAGTCTCTGTGGAATAATTATTCGCTTTTAAGGTTCCAATTTGCAATGCTGCAAATTTTATATTTTCATCCAATTGTTTTTATTTTTTCATGGAAATTAAGCAATTATACAATTGAATGTTTGCCTGTTTGTTTGTTTGTTGGTCGATTGTTCGGTTGGTTGGTCGGTTGTTCAGATGATTCTTTGTTTGCCTGCAGGCCGGCCAAATGCAGTGCAAGTGGGCTAATGGAGATGAGAGCCTGACTGAGTGGATGTGGATTTGTCCTGAGTTATGAGCTGGATTAGCCATTGAAATATCGTTTATGCATGCATAATGAAAGTGGCCTTATGGCCATAATTCCCCCTGAGAGCCCCGAGAGTTAACTTTTACATGCCGTTGCGGTTCGTTGTGAAATTTTGTGGCCGATGTTTATCGGGATTTGTTTTGCTACACCAGCTAATCTGTGGCTGGATCTGGGGATTTCGTTTGGTTTATTGGTATGGAATTCGCAGGTCATTGACTCTTCGAGGGGGCCTATTAAAAAGCTCTCAATGTTCTTTGGTTGTAATCTAATTGGATTGGTTATCTAGATACGGCTTCTTGGACATTTGTATTTTTTGGACATATAATCATCATGGAATATTTATGTAGAAACAGTACCTCTTAGCATTCTTTCTAGAGAAACCGCTGGCAGAACTAATCACAATGAAATCAATCCACTCTGTAGCAGAGTCATTATCATTCCCCCACTTTTTTGTTACAAAAGAACTAAATTATGTTAACCAAGACTCCCCTCTATTATGGCCCCAATTCAGCCACCACCTTCTTATGAAGGACTATACTTTCTTCTCTTTAACCTAACCATCGCTTTCAATTAGTAAGCGAATACATGAGGGGAATTCAGCACTCACCTGGAACCGCTTGTCGGTGGTGTAGGTGGCCGTTCCAACGGTCAGGATATGCAGATCACGTTTCCGTATCCAGGATACCTGTTGAAGAGGCCGAAGCGACAGAGAAATTTGATTAACGACTGCACATCCATATGATATACTCGATGTCCTTGGCACGCATCTTTATCACTTTTTCCCGTAGCGGAAAGGACCTACTCTAGCGGTCTCTTTCTCTTACTCCCCAATCCCTTTTACTCACCGATTTATCATGGAGGCTGTCCACGCGGCATTTAATTATGGCCTCCGTGTGGCCAGTGCGTCCGGTGATGTTGCGCGGCATGCCAAAGTCAAAAATTGGCAACGACTGCGCCGTGTCCGGGTTTGTGTCTGAGTTCGTTTCCGTGTCCTTTTCCCTCTCCTTCAGCTTCTCCCTCTCCCGCTTCCTTTGCATCTCCCTTATTCCCTCCTTTTCTTGATGGGCAAACAGATCCGAGCCAAAGGACGCGTCCAGGAAGGCTAAACTCTTGAAAGTGTGATTCGTGGCATCCGTTTGTGGTCCGTTCGCCACCACAAAGGACAACGACGAGGACGACGACGACGAGGATGACAATGACGGTGGCGATAGTGACTCTGATTCTGATTCAGATGATGACAAAAATGTCGACAGGGTTGGCCCAACACTGGAGTCATCCGGTTGTCTGGTGGCGGCAGCCGCGGCACAAAGTCCTTGAAAACACACAAAAGGGATAGGGTTTAAGCAGGAGGCTATATTTTGAAGATAATGAAAGGGAATTTTAGATTCACTTAATTGTTACAAGAAACCATTAGTAAAGGCAATTAATACTCTTATTTTAGACTAAATTATAATTTCTTGTATTAACATAGCATATTTATAAAAGGTAAAAATATTTGCGAATCCCATTCTTCCATTATTTTAGGAACTTTACGGTTTAAAAAAAAATAACAAAATTACAAAAGTAAAAATAAATGCATTTTCAAACCTATTGTATTTTTTTTGGTGTAAGACGAAGTTTTGTGGCTGTTGTGGCTCCTTTTCCTTGCAGGCCAAATGAATTTATAACTCAGTCGGCAGCTCTCCCCCCTCTTTATGTCCTTTCCCCTCTGCCCACCACTCATCTGCCTGTGTCTTTTGATTTGATTTGTAACCACTTTGGCCACAACTTTTTACTCCCAGCTCCCATCCGTACCTCCGCCTCTTCGGCCGACCACAAAGTAACTTGAATTCAATTCACTTTCAGTCATCCTTCCGCCCGCCACGAAAACTGCCGCAATTTAAGCAAATAAATTCCGTTTTGGCTTAAAGCAACGGTCCGTCGACAATTTGCATTTAATTTATTAGCGCTTCGCATTTTTATCAGGCAGTGCATATGTGCACAAAAATATTTTGCATATCAATTCGAGTTTTCCATCGAGCTTTGCCGCAGTAGCGGCAACAATTTAAGCGAATCCCATTCCCTAAAGCCTGATGTGACAAATTCAATTTGTGAGCTGCAAAAAAATAACAATAAAAAATAGATAAAACTAAAAAAAATGAAGCAAAATAATGTGCAACAAGCTAAAAATAAAGTTAAATCGAAATATTAAGCATACGCCATGTTGTCTCGATGGCAACGACAGCAAATATTTGCAAATATGGCAACTAAAAAATAAAGCAGAGAAAGAAGAAAAAATTACTTTTAAATTCAAATCAACAGGGAATTTGATGTTGACGACAACTGGTCGGAGGGAAGAGGGCAAGTCCTCCGAGGGGATGGCAGAAATAATGCCCAGCTGGCAGCAAAAAATTGGGTATGTTGTATTGAGTTTGGAGCTGGTTATAAAATTTATATTGCGAGCTTTCTGAATAGAAATTGTGACATTAAATTTAAAGACTTTATTTAGAAAAATATTATTTTTATTTAAAATATAATTGAAAATAATAAAAACATGCAACTAGAAGTCAATTGGTATTTCTGATAAATACATTTCCTTGTCTTCTAATTGGAAATTCTCACAAATTCCTTAACTTCCCCACCTATCAATATGCAATTTAATTTCCTATTGAAATATTTGTTTCCGATGGATGTGAGAAGATTTTTCTTCATTTAAATTAGTAGAAGAATGTTTACAATTTTATGTTTCTATACCCTTTTATAAAAAAACCTTTAAGTTTACATAAGAGTTTTCTCGGAAATATAAAATTCTGTTCCTGGAATAAGTTGACTATTACTCGTTTTATTTACCCACATTTCTATAAATTTTCAAAAGCTCTTTCCGTCTAAAGCATCCGGCTCTAATCCTGTGCGTATTTTCACATAATTTTCAGCCAATTTGTGGGATTATCCGGCCCGCTCCCTTCCAGGGTATCCCGTGCCGTCGAATCCTTGTTTTATGCGTATTCTCGAATGGAGAGCTCTGGCAAACAAAGTTTTTTATTTTGTTGCGACCTACTTAAAGTACCATTCCCTACCAGTACCATATTCCCTCCCAAATATAAACCCAAGCCCAGAGTCCCCCATAGATGTGCTTCTGACTGTGAGTCCTCGTCTGGGTTCACCACATGAGGTCATGGAAAATGTTTTCCGTTTGTTGTTTTTCTTTATGCGTTGGCTGTAAAATAAAGTAGCAAATTTGTATTTTATTGTTTGTCGCTTGCAACAAAAAAAAAAACAGAACAAAAAGAAATACATTTAAATGGCATATAACAAGATCTGCGTCTGGCAACGCTGCGAATGAGTGATTTTTCGCTCCCTAAAGTATGGAATTTTCCACCTAAATGCTCAAAAGAAAACTCGCCAAAGGGAAATTCTCAGACGGTTGTTGCAGCAGCATCTGCGGCAGCTGCGAAACCAATTTCCCATCATCATCGCCGTCAATAACTTCATCATTGGCCTTCTCCCATGGAGCCGCCACTTCAAACTTTTTCGCCTCTCCTCCAAAAAAAACAAAAAGTGAATAAAAAAAAGGAAGTGAATGAGAAAAGTGGCCGCAAAAAACGGCAAAACTTGCTAAACAAATTTAAGCAAATAAAAGAGCAGTAGCCGGGTGCGTTTTCTGTTGCTCTGGTTGTTGTTTCCTGGCTAAGCCGCAATGCTTTTTTGAGTATTTCCTTTACCAAAAAAATTTTTCATTTTTTTTTTTGGTTCGTGCCTATTTTGGTAAAGTCCTGGCAGGAGGAAGAGGACAGACATCCTCCCCTGCGTACATCCTAAAACTGATTTTGTAGTGCAGCCAAAGGCGGACGAAAGTTGGTCGACGCGTTTTGGTGTTTTTTGGCCAATGTTTGCTGTAGGTCGCGCCCCCCCAGCCCCCTCCTCCAGTGTACCTCCTGCTTTCGCACGCTCAACCGCTTCCGGGCACGCGGACCAGGACATGGCCCCTGCCCCTCCTTTTCATACACGCAGCTGCCACAAGTGCGGCCGATGTGTGTGTGTGTGTGTGTGTAGCTCGTTCGTGATGCGCCTGCAGCGAATCGTGTGCATTTGGCAAAGCACTTAAAATGACAAAAATAACAACAAAATACCAGACAAGCGAACCAAACAAAGAAGCAACCAACGGGGCGATGCGAGGGGCGCGGCAGTATCCTGCCAAACATTCGGCAGGAGATGTTTCTGCCAAAATTTTCCCAGATATATCTGCTTTTGGGGAACAAAGCATTCGAGGCTTCAAAATGCAAATTATCTTTCTAAAACTTAATGAGGAAAGGGGTCTCAGTAGACTTAGCGGCCAAATGACCAAAGTATTTGATAAATAGTGTCTAAGAAGTGGGTTCTTGGCCAAGAGCCATAAAATTTAAATAAAATGTTGAATAGATCTCCCTATTATACCCTTACTTGCTAATTCAAAACAATTAATACATTGTTTTTAATATATTTTTCTCAACATATTTAATACTGGGTTTTCTTCTCTAATTCTGCCTAAATCTAAATCTGCATTCCCAGGTCCGAATCCTTTGTTGTCCTTTCATCTTAAAGTCCTGAGTCTGATGCCGCTTTCAGCAACTGCTCCAGGTTGTCTTGTACTAACATGGTTTCTTTTTCTCCAGGTGCTTAAAAAGGCGTAACAGAAGTGTCTCGAGTACGAAATAGTCAAAATATGAAAAAATTTGACTTTTCGCAAAGTAAAATTTGTGTAACTCGGCTAATACTTGTCAGATCCACGAAAATTATACCTTCCCGATCTTAGAACATCAGGTAGATAATCATTTTCAATCCAAAACTGGCAATCTAAAATTTTATCGATTTTCCGAAAATTTTCAAGGGGTCATGATTTTCGCCCGGATCAAAATTTATTTGTACCATTTTTTCCATATTTTGAAGCACATCGAAGACGATTTCATTTCTGATTCATAAATGTTATTCCGTTCCAGAATCACTGAAGAAATAGTTCAAATATTCGCTCAAGAGTGTATCAAAATTTAATATTTTGGCCGAATAATGAATTTCATGTAAATGATGCCGAATTTTGGCCGAATGTAAATGATTTTTGACAAAAATCTGAAAATATTTTGCTCTCAGTATTTTAATGCAGATGAAAGGAGATTTATGTTACAAATCGTTTGTGGTAATTCTGTTTCAAATGACGAAATATGACGAAATCATTTGTCCTTTTCATGGACATGGACTGTATTAAATGTGGAATGTATTATGATCGTAGACACAAACGACATCTGCCAAAAAACATTTAAAGTTGCGTAAATTATTCAAGAGAGACACCCATAACCCTTCCGAAAAAAGCTAACGTGTTACTTTTGCTGACAGCATGTTCTATTTAAGGAGTCGACCCAAAACAGAGATGCCGTCTAATGTCAAGAGTGCTACCAAAAAAAAAAACAACAAGGATGAAAACAAGAAAATAAATTGAAATGGCAGGCAATTGAAAACTACCCATGGATTTGTCAGGCTCCCCCCGGCTTTGTATCGCATAAGGATGAATACAATTTTCGGATATGAATATACAAAAATAGGCAAGACAGACGTGTGGATGGGGGAAATCCTGCGGATGGAGTGGAAACTTTTCCTTGAAGACATCGCAAATGTCAGGAGATTGGTTTGGGTTCAACAAACCCTCCGACAGTGCTCCGCCACTGATTCATCTTGAGAAATCTGATTATTTATGAAGTGCCGAGTGTCGAGGGCCGTAAGCCCTGAGCCGTGAGCCGTGATCCGCGCGAGAGTGGCGCGAGTGTTGCCCCAGAGTGGCAAGTGTCTATAAAAATAGCAAAACACCAGACGAATTATAATGAGTCCTCCGGACTGGGACAGGGACTCGGCTCACGTCCGGAAGGACTCACGTGGTAGTAGTAGAACCTAGAGTCCTGGCCGCTCATTGTCATCGTTAACACTCGTGTAATGTCTGTCATAAACTCACCATCCACCCATCCATCCATCCGTATCCGCATCCGCATCCGCATCCTTCGTCCTGCAATTAAATGCGTGTCGCTTCTGCGAGTTCATAGAAAGCGAAACGATTTACATAATGCCGAACAATATGGCCGAGGATGGCAACTATTTTTACATGGCCATAATTTGATGACGACAATGTCTTGGCATAACAATGAGATTTTCCGGCTGGTTGGGGCTACCCATGTAAATTTCATTTTGCTGACTTTAAGGATCTCCCACAAGCACGTGTGCTTATTGACGGAGGGAGTTTTGGGGTGAGTGGGGAATAGGACTTTTCACTATGCCAGATTTCGTTTTTCTTTTTTTGATTTGATTTTTCGGTTTTTTTTTTGTGGGGATTTGTTTCGGTTTGAGTTTTGTGTGTGTGAAATCGAGCGTGAATGTTCCACGTAAATAAAATTCAATTTGGCAGTTTCCTTTTAACTCAATTTATGTGTCAAGTGAAAGTGGATTTGACTCGGACAAACATTGTGAGGCCATTTGGCATCGACCGTATCAAAGTTATAAATGAATTTATAGACCCGTGTTATAGACCCTCTATCCCCTGCCCTGTCCTGCCCTGCCCATCTCTCATTCGCGCTTGTATTGGACACAAAATTAATAGCATTTGTGTCCCCGACTGGTCATGCCACAGGATTGATTGAATTAATGGCATCAACATTGCACCCAGCATCGTCAATAATATTTCAAAAGGGTAAAGTTTTTTTCGATGCGACGATGCCATGAAAAAAGTCACTACACTTTAACCAGAGTGTATTAAAATGTCGTTTAATTGATGCAATTTGACGAATATCATTTCCGGCCAACAAAAAAATCAGGTAAGTCGATTAAGTCGTTTAACATATTTTATGCATTTATGTGGAGAGAGTTCAGGTGCGAAGCTTAACCGATAATGTTCAGTTTTGTTTGTTTTTGAAGGACTTTCTGTTGAATGCACAAATGCAGTTTTTCTGTCAATCACTCCATTCATCCTACAGTCTATGACAGACCTTTGATAGACTCATATCGGATACGATTGTGCACTTTTTCAGAATCACAAAAACCGCTCCAGTTTCAATTTTCAAACCAACTTGTTGCCAGACGTGCAAGAATCAAATGAAAATCCCTAAAAATTCATCAGAAGCGCAACACAAGATGTTGATTAATCATGAACTGGCCAGAATGCCGCAATTCCAGCTACAATTGTGATTGAACAAAGACTGAATAATCAATTCTTTCCGTCCGAAATCATCTCCGTACGCCCAATTGGACACCCCCCACATACCGGCTGCTAACGAAAATCGAAACAAATGTCGGAAATAGTTCCCCAAAGAATCGATGTCAGATACATTTTTGTGGCTCAAACGCACACAGACGCACTTGAGCGCACTTTCAGACAAATTTCACATAATCAATTTTGGTTTTAGGCCCGAGGCATTCGTTCTATTGAGAACTGAGAATTGAGTCCCCAGAACGTGGAACGGAGAGACGGGAGCCATCAGCAGCTTCAGTCGCTGATGGATGTCTCTGGAGCAATACATCAAACCAAATTAGCAGTTTCTGTTCCATGTTCGGAAAGCCAAAATGCAGAACCTTGAAGGGATGGACAGAGTAAAGGTGGTGAGGGTCGAGTTAAGTACTCAGGGGCAAGAGTTCCAACCAGATAGATGAGGTAAAGCTACACAAAAACAAGATATATTATAGTTTTTAGTCTATAGTTGATTTTATAAAATAATTTGTTTATAAATTTGACTTGATATGAAGCTTATTTGATAACTTATTCTTTCTAGTAATATTGGAAGAAAGTGAGAGAAGTACTGTCTATCATATAATTGTCTTATATCTTATACTAGTTCCTCCTATCTTATACTAGTTTCTTACTAGTACAACATTCAATAGAATTCTTCAAGTAAATAATCAAAATAAATAAATATCAAATAAATGAATTTCTTGAAAATTCAAATACAAAAGTCTAAAGAATAAATCCAATAGAATTTTTCTTCCTGTGCCTTACTATAGATTGAATAGCATATAGACCCGTAGACACATAACTCAGCCCAGGTGCATTTTGGGCCATCTAAATTGGCTGACGGCAAACATGAAGGACACGCACAAATATGTAGCCTACAGAAGACAAGAACGAAGACCAGGGGGGAGCGGAATGAGCCCACAAGGATACGGATGCGACTGAGGAGAGGAGAGTGCTGGTGCCAGCTCAGGAGTGGAAAACCTGAAATGCGTTAAATGCGTTTGATGTGCAGAGTGCGTCTAATGTTTGAAAATTTCCATAAAACATGCAATAAAAGCCCAAGGACAACAGCGAACGGGGTAAATGCCAAAGGCCGAAGGGGGGAGGGGAAATGGTAGTACAGCAGGATGGCAGGATGAAGTGAACAACACTTGCCGGGCATAATGGAAAAAGTACAAGGGCCCTGCCATAAAAGCATAACAAGCTAACGTGTAGCGAGGCGGTAACTCGAAAGCTGCAAATGAGGCCAGGAGCCTCCTGATTCCAGGACCGGCGCCAGGACCTGCAACCTGGCAGGTCCAGCGATTGCTGCAAGCCAAGATTAGCTGCATATGTCCTTCTCCAGCTTCTTTCTCGCTTTTTCTTTATTATCCTTTCGTGCAGCCATCCTATTCCCTCGAACGGATGAAAGGTATCAGGAGAACCAAAGGAGCAGCAGGAACACCAGGAATGGCAGGAACATGCCATCAGCAGTCGACAATGTAATGCTTCAATTTCACCCACGCACTGATAGACATATGCACAGGACACTGAGAGAAATCGATAAGTTTTGATTTGATATTTTTATTCAAAAGAGAGTGTTTAATTTAGTGTCTTGTTATGACTTTACCCATTCACACCATATCCCTTAGTTAAATATCCTGGTGGATTTTTAGATATATCCTCTATCAATTCCTGTCTTTTTCCGTCAATATTTCTTTCAGTGTAGTCACATAGCAAGAGCGAAATGCATCAAGTGCTTGCTTCGCTTTCCAATGGAAAATTGCTCGCCAAAATAGAGAAAAAGGAATTTGATGCTCGAGCAGATGGAAAACGAAAGCGGAAATGTTGTGCTAACCCACGCACGTCCTGCCACGCCCCTGTCGCCCCTTTTTCTGACCCTTTCGTTGTCTCCTTCCGCCAGAGTGTGTGTGTGTTTGGCAGTGTGTGCGTGACTATTTACATTGTCACACTTTCATCATTGTGCCAGTCCTGCTTCATACCATTCTCTGCAGCTTTGCTTAGCTCTTGAGGCGCTTGAAGGATCCCAAGGATGTGGGAGGCATCCTGGACCAGCCCGAAGGGGAGTGGGGAAGGGGGCGTACCAAGCGTGGGCGTGACCAAGCAGGCAGCTGCTGCTCAATTGCATTATCCTGCGTCCGCTGATGGATGATTGCCGCAGTGTTCTCACCCTGGCATCCTGACTCCTTGTGTGCTTCTTATCGCACTTGGATAGAGTCTTGTAATTTGGCAAGAGCAACGCATCCTTTTTTCAAGGATAATTGAATATTTTATGTGTTGGCAAATTGAAAAAGACGACTCTGTTGTGTTTTAACCACTAACCATACAGCATATAGACTACTCATTTCATACAACGAAAATGGACGCAAAAATTTCTTGCGACAGGCCCCAGCAGGCCCCAGAGAAAATCTTACTCTCATTCTTACGCTCTTTCTTACGCTCATATTCTCAAAAAAATTTTTTGGTTCTTCAGTCGCGGAGAGGCCCTTCATCAAGATGGTTGATCCGCGGTTAAATTCATCTTTATATGTATGCGTGCTCACATATTCACATACACGGTTTCATGTGTGTGCGTTCTTTTTCGTTTTGAATCCAACCAAAATTTTAGATTTTTGTAACTTTTCAGGCTTGATACCCTAAGAAAATTGGGGTATGCATTATTGAGTTAATGATGATGAAAGAATATATATTTTATTTATTAATATTTCAGAATAAATTGTTTTTTGTTTGGGAATACAATGCAGTGGTAGCAGTAAAATGATTTTCATATATAATTATTACGAATGAATAAAAATCTTTATACTATGATAGAAAGAGGGTACATTTTAGTCGGTATCACTTAAAACCCCGATTTAATTTAAGTTGTTTTATTTTCTGCAAGCGGATAGTGCTAGCATACCCTTTTGATAAATGATTTTTAAGGGAGTGAGCATAAACATCAACAGCTGATTTTTAGTTTTTGTGGGCATCAGTAGGGTATGCAAGCACCATCCGTTTGAAAAATATCAACATAGAAAAAAATTTAGGCTTTAAGCAAAACCGACTGAAAGATACCCTGTTCCAATCATAGTAAAAGGATTTCCATTATTTTTTAAATATTTTATATATAAAAATTTTTCTGCTACCACTTAATCGTTTTTCTAAACATTTATAAAATGAATGCTGAAATATTTAAAAATATAATATAACATAATACAATTTTTTCGTCATGAACCCAACAATGAGTAGCCCCCATTTTTAGGGTAGCAAGCCTGAAAAGTTACAAAAATCTAAAATTTTGGTTGGTTTCAAAACGAAAAAGAACGCACACACATGAAACCGTGTATGTGAATATGTGAGCACGCATACATATAAAGATGAATTTATCCGCGGATCAACCATCTTGATGAAGGGCCTCTCCGCGACTGAAGAACCACAATTTTTTTTTGAGAATATGAGCGTAAGAAAGAGCGTAAGAATGAGAGTAAGATTTTCTCTGGGGCCTGCTGGGGCCTGTCGCAAGAAATTTTCGCGTCCATTTTCGTTGTATGAAATGAGTAGTCTATATGCTGTATGGTTAGTGGTTTTAACTCAAGTTGCAAATGATCCTTGTTAAAGCAATTTAACAAAACATAGTTTTAATAATAATTTTTCACCAAAAGGGTAAGGATCCCGTGTTCTATCCGCCTGCTAGGTTATATCCTTTTATTCCCAGCACAACTTTTGACTCAACTCGGATCGATTGCATTCTGGAAACTTTTTCTCAGGCCGGGCTAAGGGCGGAACAAAAAAATGAAAATAATAACAGAAAACCGAGTCAATTGCTGCCACCACCTTTCGGCTTGAAACAATACAAAACAAGCAACAACGGCGGAAAATAGAAAACTTTGCTGCTTGTGGAAAAGTTCGAGTACAAAGCAATAATAAGGAGCTCATCATGAATTTTAGAATGAGTGGCAGGAAGTAAAATACTCGCACACACACACACTCACACAGAGTATTGAGTAGAGGTCCTTTTGGCCAGCCTCATCTGCATTACGTATACGCCTCGTGGCAGCCACCTGGAAACAAACGTTTGTTGTGGTTGCTCTCTTGTCGGTCTGGCCCCAAACCTCCGGCCAGTTGAAAGGGCCATTCTGTGTGGGATTTGCGGCCTGAATATCCGCCTGTGCCCCCATCTCTGGTTCCTGCCCAGAAACTAGAATAAAATTTAATTAACCTGAAACCTAGTTTTGTACTCTCGCAGTGGTCCGGGCTTGAGTCTGAGCCCGGCCAGACTCCTCTAACTTGGCCGAATGGGAATTGCAAATGATGTAAACACGGACCGGCAAAGTAGGGGTAAGTTACACAACAAAAATTACAGACTAATTGTTAATTAATGGCCTTTGGAGCTTCTTGTTTTTACTTTTATATTCTTTTATTTCAAATATAAATATTTTTGAAATATAAATATGAATAATAAATGACTAAAATATAGTATTTTCGTGCTCTGTTTCCAACACACTCTGCGGCTCTGCATTATAAATAATCAAGAGCTAATTTGAATGGCAAAGCGACGCTGGCAACTTTTCTTTTAAAGAGTTTTCCAGAGAGAGCCCTGCTATTGTTTTTCCCTGTGGTTTTTCCAAGGTAAACACACACACTTTGTGGTTCCTGCCGGAGCGAAACAACACAAAGACAACAAGTGGTCGGGGTCCTCAACTCTGGCTCTGACTCTGACTCTGACTCCGACTCTGACTCTGACATTTAAGCCCCCAACTACAACGATATAGTTGGAAAAATTACACAGCAAGGCTTAAAGCTTTATTTAATTGAAAATTAATTAAGCTCCACACTTATACGAGCCTGGGGGCGGATGAAAGAAATCAATTCGCCCTCGAATTCTTGTTTACTATTTGTCTTTTTGCAACAATTAACCAAGTTTGCTGGGAAGCAGCCTAGTCTTTGCCAAATAGCTTCGATAAAAACTTTGAAAGCATCCAGACAGGCAGATAATCAACTTGCCAACATACCAGATACCAGTTACCAGCAACCCGCTACCAGTTACCAGCTTCCACTTAGCATCTAGTGAGTTTCGAATTAATTAAATAAGGCCAGCATAAATTAGTTAACTTCCGCTTCCGGCCAAATAGCTATCACTTAGTATTGGAATTGCGTTGGCAACTGAAAATTACTTTGAGGATTTTCGGCCGTAAATCATGTTTATTGGGTAATTGAATGTGTTATGGCCCAAAACAGTTCAAAGTGCAGAGTGATGACCAACTTATTAGGTTAATGAGTTCAATTCACCTCAGTGACCTCAAAAATGCCACCATCCGTGCTTCTAATTGGATTTTGGTCAAATTCAAATTTTATCCAAATTTAAATAGCCAAACAAACCGAAACTGCCAAACGAGAATACTTCATTTTGGCCAATTAATATTTATTAAATATTAAAATGATGATAAGGTGCGAAAAAGTGTTTTTATGTGATGGGAGGTTAGGAGATAAGGCGTTAGAAGACCGTAAATCAATGATAACCAGAGTCCTGGAAAATAAATAATGAAGGCCACCTCAATTTTCTCAATTGGGCCTGGTGCACAAAGGCTCTAAGTATTAGAAGGAAATAAGCCATATTAATAAGATGAAGCTAAAAGGCTCTTATAAATGATGATTTAAACAAATTATTATGAAATCATAAAAATAATATAATAAATTAGGAAGAACTAACGACAACCTTGCAAATTAATCTATTTGTAACTTTTCAAACAAAATAAACAAACTGAAACCATTCCAAATACCAAACAAATGTTGCCAAAGTTAGTCATCTGGGACTGAAATTGAAAATGGCTAATACCCCTTGTGATCAGGTGTATTATTTTTGGCCAAGAGGAAACTTATCGCCAGGGGAGCCTCGACGGCGAAAGAGACGGCGAGAAAATGGGACAGCGAAGGAGTGGACTCCCAGGGAACCGTTGACAGGAAGCAAGCCAAAATGGCAACAACAAATTACTCGACCCATAACCACAGTGCAATCAATTGTAGTGGTCCAGCAAACACATTCGAGCAGGACGGCAAGAGGGAAACGGAAGAGAGAGGGAGAAATGGAAGGGAAAAGAAAGTGAGAAAGCAATAGAGCGGGGACGCAGTGCCTCCAAAAAGCACTTTATATGCCGAGGTAATGGCGCCTAATAAACGTCTTCACTCGAGTGCGCTTGGCCCCGCCCTCCAGCCGCCTCTTCAGAGGGGCAGAGAGAGAAGGATAGATGGGTGTGTGTGTGTGGGAGGTGGAAGGTGGAAGGTCGAGCAAGTAATTATGATTTATGTCGCTTTGGAGAATGTGCAAGGCGTCTAATTGTGTGGGCGGAGTGGCTACAATTATGCCCATTTCCCCCAAACCGACTTGGACTCTGACCAAAATATCTCTGCTATTATGTCAAGCTGACCGAAAATAGTGGAAATCCAACACGCCTGTCGGATAATGTAATTACAGGATGGCCGACCACCTCACCGCCCCTCACCAGTTGGCTCTTCGTATTTCATTTCTTCTGGTGGGACGTCAGGATACAGCCGACGGACGTGTCCTGATGTAATGCATGCTAATGCGACATGTCCCTCCCATTCCGACGACCCATCCTGGTTAGGAATCATTAAAACAATTCCACCTGACCTGGCCCAGGAGCAGGATCTCAGGACATGGCACCAGAATTCCTGGATTCCTGGAATACTTTAGCGACCACCTTGCCGCCGCTTAATCCTAATGACACTGAATGTCCCGACCACAAAGGATTTTCATCCCACACACCCTCCTCTTTCCTATCTAGCGGCTGTGGACGATTGAAAAATCAGTAAACGATGCCGCATTGTCAACGCCAGGACTCTGGAGGAGAAATGCCACAAAGGGGGGCCCACTAGTACCCATGAGTGGAGCATCATTCGCACTTAATTAGTAGAATGCCCAGATTTAAAAGGGGGCGTGTCCAATCAGTTGAAGAGCTTAATTACAGTTGCACTAGAATTTTCAAATCGGACTGGAGCAGATGCGGAAAATGCTGGCAAATGGTAATGGAAACTGGTCGCAAAATGCGAAAATAAAGCGTAATAAGAGGAAATGCTGAAAGCCGTTTAAGGTTTCCCTTTCATGAGTCGGAGACTTTATGTGATTAGGACCTTTAAAAAATCAAAAGAAAATGCAAAACAGGAAAATAGATAAAGGATCTTCCTCGAAAAGCCTTGAAAGCGGAGAACAAGAAATAAAGAAACGGAAAGAAAATTACTTTCTAATTTTACTATTTCTAGGAATTTTGAAATATATCTACTCTGTAGATACAAACACATGAAACAGATATGCACTTTAAATGCATCTCAATTCCAGGGAAAAGTATCTTAAAGCCCTTGGCAGAGTATCTTTTAAAATGTAAGTACCGAGTCGTAACAACCGGAAAGTATCTTAAGCAAACCAAAAGCTGTTTAAGTCACTGAAGCAGAGTATCTGTTTCAGCTTGAAAGTATCTTAGTATCTTTTAGCAGCAAGAAAATCATCTTTTGGCGCTTAGCTGCATTTGTCTTCGAAACTTTTGCGCTGAAAGGGAAAAGATTTTCAGCAACTACTTTTGTATTTTCGCAAGAAACATGTATTTGATGACCCAAAATTAATCCAAGAGATGGTTTTTATTTTTTGGGATCATAACATATTTCCGGCCATTAAACGTTTGTGGGCGTTTATTAGGCGACCCCTTACCCAACCGGATTATGTGGAATTCAGTAAAAGGGGTTGACGCTCCATCAAGGAGGCCATCAACAAATTAGTCGGAGAAGGACTCAAATAAAAATTTGCTTAGCTGTCGTAAATTCCGGGACACAAAGGCTAATCGGGCAGCTAATCAGGCAAAGCATCAGGCCATCAAACCATCAGCCATCAAAGGCGTTTTGGCCAGAATCCTTTTGCTCAAGTGATGGGCTCAAGTGTAAGGGAGGACAGGACCCGTACCCGAGCACGGACCCTTTGCCACGGAGTGCAGAAAATTGTGTAAAAAAAGAGGCTGCGTGCCAGGACATCATTATGCTAAAATGTTGCTCGGCGGTACTTAATCGACACAAAAGCAAAGGCGGCATGTGCCACGCCCCGCTGTCGATTTAATTGCCCCACAGACACTTCAATGTCAGCATAAATTAAATTTTGATTTCGTTGCTTCGGCAACTGCGTCGGCTCTAATGAAATTCCGCACGCCAAATTGCACAGCCACCGGAATGGATAGGGGGAGGGGGCGTGGGTGGCGGATAGGAGCTCCTCCATCCTTCATCCTTCATCCTTCATCCTTCATCCTTCATCCCATTCACATGCCACCCGCCATCAGCCACCCGCCATCAGCCACCCCGCCTCTCATCAAGAATGATGATGAGCTCATGATGTGGCCGCCACGAATTGAGTTGCGAGGCCTAAGTTAGTCGTTCCTCAGCCATTGTCGCATCAATTAATTTCAGTGCGAGGAGCCACGTCTAGGCCCTCCCCGCAGGACCGGGCAACTCATCAGCATCAACTAACCAGTAAGGACACGGAAAATAAAATTACAAAAAGGATGTAAATAATTTACGATAAATATTTCTTCCCTTTGGTATATCCTTTTCAATAAATTAAGTTATTGTTTTTTTTTTTTTTTATTAAATATTTTTTCTTTCAGTGTGTAATTCCCAATCCCCTGCTGCCGCAACACCAGTTTGCAATTGTATGTGCTTTGTGGTGGAGGCGTGGCACCTAATGAGCTTAGCTCTGGCCAAAACCTAAGGTGGCCAAGTCAGAGTCCATTATGGCCGAGTTGTCCGCATCTTGCGGATGTCCGGGGGGTGGTGGATGGGGGGTGAAAGTGCCACAAAATGAGGGACAGAGTGAGGCTTTCGGGGAGAGAGGGACACGGAAGGGATTTTAAAGTCGCCCGATTACGAGCGAGTTCGGAGAAGGTGAGGACCTCGGCGAACTAAAACTGATTAGGGACACGTGTCGGGCCATCGAAGTTGAGGTCCTTTTGTAGTCCTCTTAGGTGACTCTTAGGTGAGAGGACTTTAATTTGAAGCTAGAGGTGATAGTTAGGCAAGGATATTTTAGTTCATGAAATTACTTATTAAGAAGTATCTTGTGGGATATCAATAAATATTAATAGAGAGACGGCCTCCCATGTTTCTAGAAACGATTTTTTCATGCAGAAATTCCCTGTAAATCTCCGTCTTCCTCTACTCTGCCATGACATCCTGTGTTGAAGGATCCTCTTGGATTTCCAACACTGGGAGTAGTTCGTTATCGGCACCTAGTTTTCCCCGCCAAGCTGCCAACTTGCAGCTGTCAAAAGCTGCAGCTTCTGTCAAACTAAAACTGACGAAGCACAAATCAGAAACTTGGCGAGAAATCTAGGTAATCGGAACGAAAACAACTTTTAAACGAGTTCAGAAAAAAAAAAAACCAAAAGCAAGCTTCATCTGCGATGGCTGGAAATGAATCGGACAAGAGAAAGAAGCACGATGCCAAAAAGTAAGTAGGGAAAATAGAGAGGTCCTGGCAGAGCATTCAATCCCGTTGTGGAATCCCTTTTGCCCAGCAACTCATTCATCTGCCCCATTGTCTATAAAAATGAGATGCCGCAACTGGCGGTGGATTGCAAATTCCTGCCGTGCGGCAAAGACATCCTGGAGTACACTGAGGAGCCCATTTCATTTCACGAAATCGAATCACAGTATGTGCATCGGTTCAAGGGGCTGCACTTCCTCTTCGATTTCGATTTGGTGAATCAGTCGATTTATGAAAATCCCCAAGGCCAGCCCAAGTCGAAGCAACATCGCCCGCAAATGGATCCCAGAGATGCTGCCCTGTTGGCTGACATTGAACCGCTGCATGCTGGCAGTGGCAAGCCGCGACCTAGTCGCGCCCAGGAATGCTCCCTGATGTTCGCCAAGGAGCGCGCCCAAGTGCCGCGCCCTCGCACCGGACTGCAACGCTCTATGGCACTGGAATCCAAGGACAAGCAGCGACTGGAACCCATCACTGTGGAGCAGCAGAAGGAAATGATCAACAAGACCTTTGAGGAAATCAAGAAACCCTTGATCAAGCATCCCACCAAGCCCCGGAGCAATGCTCGTCCTGTCAGCGTCCTTCCCGTTTTTCCGGACTTTCAAATGAAAAACTATTCCTTCGTGCAAATGCAATTCGATATACCGCCGGCTGACAACAGCAAGAGTCTGATCAAGGACTGTGGCAACTATCTGGTCAACTTCAACATACAAAAGGATGTCAGCTCCTCAGGGGATCAGATGTATCTCTCGGATCAGCGCTACAAGGAGGAGAAGACAGCCGAAAACGCTGAGCGCGGGGAGCGTTTCATTCTCCGGGAGAAGGACAATAATGTATTCTACATAAATGTTGACAGGCACATCAAATTGAGGCGGGAACGGCCCCGCCTCCAGGCTCTGGCCAACAAGTGTCTGCTGGTGAGTTTCGGACAAAAATATTTTCCATAAATTTATTCCAAAAAATTCATTGGCCAACTTTTGCAGCAAGTCCGGCAAGTCGAGGAAGTCGGGCAAGTGGCAGGAATGGAAACAAAGTAAACGGGACTGGATTTTTGACAGGATCCAGTATCCTGTATCCCATGATTGAAATTCCAATTTGGTAACGAATCGTCTATTTATAACCTGAGCTGTTGCAACAATAAAACTGAAATTCCCCCCAATTTACAAGAATTTTAACAGGAAATACTTTTGAGTGTTTTAGGTAAATGAATAAAAAGAATGCAGGTAACTAGTAAAGGGTAAACAGTCAGGCATTTTTGGCTTTTAAGGAGCTCGGATTGAAATTTAAGTGGCACTGCCAATGCCTGTTTATTTGAACCAGATTCTGTGCAACATTCCGTAAAGAAGTTGCCGGGCAACAGGCACAACCTGTAACTATGACTTTCGTCCTTTTGCCATTTCGCCAATCCACCATCCCGCCACACTCTACCAAAATGTTGCAGCATCTTCCTGGCAATCCTGCCAATCCCTGACGGTTCTAAAATACTTCCCCATATATATGTACACATTTTCGAATGTGTGCTGGGGGATATAAAAATCTATGTGAGAAATAGACAATTTTTATGACGTTTCCTCTGAGCCATCATTTCTATTTTATATTATATTTTCGCCGCTGACGGTGCTCCTGCCCCAACCCACTTGGTTGGTGCCTTCGGCTTACTGCGGAATCCTATTTCATTTGGCCAGACGTTTGAAATTTGTTGTGGCAGCGATTTGGCAGCAAAACCTCCTAGTTCGCCACTGCATTTTTCATTTCAAGTCACTGTGGAAACATTTGTAAAATAAAATAGATATTTTTGATAATATTTTAATTAAATAAAAAACATATACAATAAAATATTATATTTATTTTTAGTTAAAATTCAATGTTTTACAATTGCGATTCCCAATTTTCTCGCAGTGCATCCCAACTGCAATGTCCCATGCAGCAGATGTCGCTGGGGGCTGTGGGGGAGTGGAAATATGTAGCTAACCTGCTACAATTCGGTTTGGCCAGAACACGGCGGAGGGATGGGGATTTTATCTACTACCGTGGCTACTGGTGGGTTGCCATAACATTCCAGTTGGCCAGAAAGGAATACCACGACGAGATGGCTAAAATAGATTAGCCAATGCATTTGCTGCGGTCTCGTGTCAGCTGCGAAGCTGTTGCACATCAGCAACTGTGCAACAGCATCGACATCTACATTTAACTGCAAACTGCCAAATAGAGTTGATTTTGAAAGGAAAACCAATCCGTGGCAAGTGATATATTGAAAATGGTAACCGGAAAATGGAGATTTTGAAACAGCTTTCAAATCAGCCAGAAACTAATGTGGCAACATCAAAGGCAAACAAATTCAAGTGCATTGAGCCCGCAACAAATCAAAGACGACCTTTCTTTCACTCACTCGCCCGGTATTTCATTTCTCCTTTCACTCTCGGCTGCCATTCCTACTCGGCCATACATCAAAGCAATCAAATGGACCCGAGTGTATCTATCAGGGCGATAAGTAACACAAGAAGAAATTCAAATCCCGCTCAAAAAAGTGGCAGCGTGTAGACCCCAGACTAGACTGAGGCTGATGCCCCGGAAGGGCACTGAAGAAATTCCTCTAAGAAAAAATAATGCATTAAATATTAAATATTATTTTTCAAATGGTATTAGGCTTAAAAGTCTGTCTTAAAATATGAAAGTTTATAGAACATTGGTAATATTTTTCTTATAATCACTAACTTTATAATATTTATTTTTAGTGTACATATATAAAAAGGCAACGGAACGATTTCATTTATAAATCGGGATCCTATTTTCTGTATTTTTTTGGCAGCATCTAAGTTACGAGAGGTTGCGACTGCCTGGCAACAAATTATCGCTCTGGCACCTAGCCATCGACTCCACTCCTTTATATCTCTCCTGCAGGACATCCTTGACTCAAAATGAACTATTTTCCATGCGAGTGTGTGCGAGCGAGTGTGTTTGCTGGCCTCAAAGAACTGACCAAGCAATTTGCCTGGCCCAAAGGCTAACCAACACCTCATCACTCACACGAAACCAAAGAGCCGGAGGGCGAGATAAAGAGAAGGAAGTGACCAAAGTGACCAAAGTGGTGGGAACAGGAACAGGAGCTGGGGAAGGATGACCAGAGCAACCAGCAGGAGAGGCGGTTAAATCCTTCTATGAGTTTGTCTTGAATGAAGTGGACTTTTGCCTTAATTAAACAGATTTGTTTGTCGACTCTCTGGCTTTCTGGGGCTTCACGGACATCTTGTGTGCTTTTCGACCACGCCCGGCTAAACAAAGAGTGTGCCAAGAATTATGGCAGCACGAAAAGGTCAAACCCGTTCTCGGTTTTCAATGGTTGCCAATACTTATGGCCAATAATAAAGCTCAGCTCCGACCCCATAAATATGGAACGTAAACTCTATACACTTGCTAATCCTTAATTTGCAATAAAAAAAGATTCATGGATTTTTATAACGTATCTGTGTTGTACTTTCCACTCTGCTCTCCAAACTTCTAATATTTTACGGTCAATGAAAAGTTTACGTTTCTGTTTTGGGGCCAAAACTAAAAACAGGTAGATCATAAATTCTTGAGAACCTGATACAACAAATAATATCACGTATACGACTGGCAAACTTTCCAAATACTTTTCAAAGTTGAACAACTTTTCGAGACATGCAAGGAAATGAGCTTTGAGTTTTAGTAAGTTTTAAAAAGAACATTTATTTTATAATATTTTAAAGTCAAAAATTGATTTTATTATACATTTTTAAAGTCAATAGAGTCAATTATTTTATTTTTAAGCCCCAAAGAAATGTCATTGCCCCTCAATTTTTTTACCTGTAATATTTCTCAAGAATTTCTGTCCAAAAAGCATACCAAGCACTAAGCCAAGACAACTGAAGTTGGCCATTTCGGGGGTCAAGTGTAAAGTTAAACAAAAACGCTTAGCCCAAACAGTCGGGCAAGAAGAAGCTTCCCGGCCAGGATTTATGTTGCGACATTGCCTTTTGTTGACGCTGCCAACGATGTCCGCACGAATATTCACATTACACAGCAAGCCGAATGAAAAGGACACCAAGGATAACACAGAAAAATGGCTAAGGAGCAGGCAGTGGCACGGGGCCCTCAAGTGCCAGTAGCGGCCAAAAACGATGTCAAGTCACAAATGGGAGAAAAAAAGAAACTAATTTCATAAGATGGTGTCAACTGCAACTTTTCCAACAACGGCGGCGGCAGCAGCTCCATCCTTGTGGGCGCCACCCCTCGAGGATATCTACTCGCCACTACTCGAGTGCTCTCTGGACTGCATTAAACGGCCAAGGATCTTCCGAGCCGGCTCCTGCCGAGCTGATGATGGTCACTGCTGAGAGCTAAATGCACTGGCAGATTACCGTGAACACGAGAAAAAGAATTAAAATGCGGCATGCCACACTCTCCTTTCAGTGTGGAGTCCTAAAAACCATTCCCCCCAACACACACCCACCTAATGAGCCTCTTAGCCCGAACTGAAAACTCATAATCAGCACAAAAATTTCACTCAACCGGATATTTGATGCAGTGAGAGAATTTTAAGAAATTTATAAATCCTAATAAAAAAAATGTTATTTTTTAGAGACTTTTAATTTAGAATTTTTGAGAGCTATCATTGAATGTTATGTTTAAACATCTATTAGTATTTTGAGTCATATTTTTTTGAGTGTATTTTCTCTGTGGAAATTACAGAATTCCATTGAAATTCAATGCCATTCCCTTCACTTCTCGTCAATCATTACCGTATACGCACGCACTCGCAAACAAAGACAAAACAAAACAGTTAATTAAACCGAAAAAATGCCTTAATCAAAAGTTTGTGCCACCTATTGTTGTTGCAATTATACCTGCCGCAAGTCAGCAAAATAATTTGATTCAATGCGAACCAATTTCGGACACAAAATTAGTAATTGCGAGAAGACAATTCGTGTACTGAACACCAAAATATATGTATCCTCCCAAAGGACGCTGGGCATTTAAATTTTCTTTGAAGCAAGTTTTTGTAGAATCGACTTTCATTATTTATGGATGTTGGTTATGTTGAAATGCCCGAGGGTGTGCCAGGTAGAGTAGAAGGCGGAATTTATTTATTGAAGAGCGGAATGGCATGTAAACCACAAATTAATTGGCTTGGTTAGACGCCGCAACGGACCAGAAAGTTGCATAAAAGTTTGCCGCCTCGATTGATTGATGTGGCCAGGCATTCGCCAGGTAATCAATGGCCAGGGATGCCCGACCAGGTCGAAGGACCTTCTGGCCATGTTGAGAAACAAATTGAATACGTCTCTGGATATTTATTTTTCCTGAAGAGATTCCTTTAAACTTTCTTTCGTATGCAAAATTATTCAAAAAGCCGAAATAACATGGAAAATGGAAATTTATTTTTTGCTGAGTGAGCTAACATTTTTCCTAGTCTATCCCAGCCATAACTCAACGAATTTGGCCATTTAATAATTATCAGCTATTCAATTTATATTTATTTTATTTTTCTCGCTCAACTGGAAGTTGCTAACTTTTCCCACTTATCCTCTATCCTAGCCTCTTATCCCTGGAGCTCTATCAGGCGTGTAATAAATTATTTCAAACTCCCGGCACAAATCATGAGCAGCATAAATTCCACTTTCCAATCATGAATCATTAAACTATCGCAACGGCTTTTTGTTTTTGGGTTTATGTTTTTTTTTTGCTTAGCCAGCGTACAAACAATTTTGTATCAAACAAATTAAAACTTTCTGGCCAAACTATTTAGATACAAATGCAAACAGATGGTCAGCCACGAGAAATTTTCTCGAAGGAAGGCTGCCCAAAGGAGAGGTGTGGTGGGGTTATTTGGGAAACCATTTATTAGATAAGGTCAAAGGTCAGGAAGGAAAACAAGGAAGTCTGTGGGAAAACTTCAAATTCACGTACAAGCTGCCTCGAAAATGCCTTAGAAAATGTTCTTGCAAACAAAATCCTTTGAAAGCCTTTAAGTGGGATTAGATCCTTTCAATGCTATGATTTAAATAAATAAAACTAAAATGTTTACAAAAAAGTTTAATTTTTATTTCCCAAACAGATTAAAATTGTTTAAAAGTTTCTAATATTTTTCCATTTTTCATTGGATTGCTATTGGTAGTAGTTAATACCCTAAGAACTATCTTGAAGATAGTTTTTCAGCTAAAATATACATTTTCTGTAGAATCCGTTCAAAGACAATTTAATGTCAAAACTCCTACACCAAGTGTACTGAATACTATTCGCGTAAAAGGACGACAAGGATCAGGGATAGCCCCAGGCAAATATTAGCGAAATGTGCAAAGCGCAGTGCGCCAAGACACTTGCAAAAGAATAAATAACTTTGTTTTAAAATTAATAACTATAGAAAAAATTACATAATAAAATGTCTTCTTATCTCTATAATTTATAATTTTTAAATGATTATATTTTAAGTTTCAATATGTTTTATAAGTTTTTTTTATCTTTGAAGAGATAACAAATTGCCTATTAATATGCAAAATGTATTTTATATATAATAAATCTTAGTTTTGGAGATTAAAATAAGAAACATATTTTTATAATATTTTTTCTTGCAGTGTAAGCAAACAATTTACCCAAGAAGCTCAGTGCAATCTAATCAGTTCTAATGTCTTATGCCTCCTGAGGTCTCCTATTGGGCAAATTGCAAATGCTGTAGAACCCTTTGGCTTTGATCGTAAAAAAGCAAGCTGGTGCGGGCGGGGGACTAAGAAAATTGAAATGAATGGGATTCGAATGGCGGGGGCGTGGCAGTAAGTTCATTTGCAAACAATCGGCCAGACGCACCCAGAGACTGTGTGCAATGGATTTTCCATCCAAAAAAAAAAAAGGAAACCATCCTTGGATCCTTGGGTATGTGACCTTAGTACGACGACTGGTACTTTTTGTGTCTGCGTCTCTCTATTTAGCCCTTTTGTTTACTTGATTTTAGCATTTTTATTTTGTTGGTCAATCTTTAAGCAAATTTATGTTGTGTGTGTGTGCGGCAGACAGCCGCAGGTAACTCAGTGTCCTTGCGCTACAAAAATGAAATGCAGCCAACAGGACGAGCTACAATGTTTGACTGACACACATGGCTGAGAGGGGGAATGGGGTATGGGGTGTGTGGGTGTGTGGGTGTTGGCATATACTTGCAAACATTGCACTTTTGGGTTAAGCAAAGCAAACGCAGGCAAAATTCTTTTTCGGCCAACCACAAAAGTCTTTACTCCCACACTCACACATACTGGCAATCTTTTTGGCCAAAAGCAATTCCATTTAAGCCTTAAAATGCACAAGAAACGACGACAGCAAGGCGATGGGAAAAACATAAAAGAGATGGCTACATATGGAGCGAAAGAGAAAGGGATATAAAGCAGCAACAATAACGATTTTATTTTTATTTATATATTATATATGAATATAATATATATAAAGCAAAGCTGATAAAAATAACAAGAAATAGATTTTCCTAATCACTAAAAAGCTTAAAAAAAACATATATTGGAAATATATCGCTCAATCAATAGGGGAATAGTTCGGGTTTCTATTCCCAAGCCACATCCAAACGATAAGAACACATTGATGTCAAGCCGAATTCGTGGATTATATCCATGATTTCATTTACCAAAGTCAGCTCGAAGTGAGCGTTTCGGTTTTCGGAACTTAAATCATTCGAACTTTCAATGAATACTCCGCGAATATATTTTGTGGTACAACTTACAATATTAGCATGTTGTTGGGGCTTGGAAAGAGACTGTCATATAATGAAGTCATTAAAGGAAAGCAGTGCCACAATAGTCCAATGCTGGTGCAACAGTTCCGAAGTGCGCAGTGAACTAATGGAGCTCTGGACCATGCAGCCCTATCATCGCTTGAAGTCCGAAATCGTTCATACCAATACAATTATGGCCGAGCTAGATATGGAGTATACCCCGTCATCATTTTTCACGTGTGGTTGGTCGGCAAAGTGGAAGTCAAAAATCGACTCCATCCCCTTTATGAAAATTCATAATTTTGTGTGTCGTTTCCATCCGAATGAGACCATTGGAAACTGTAGTTTTATTGACACAAACGACTGGAAATCGGACGAAAAAGAATACGTGTTAATAGCTGATGGATTGGCGGGAGTTCCGTGCCAGAAAGCAATAGACGAGGAACTCCGGTTCGTTTGCAACAATATCACCATTAAGGACTCTATCCATGGACTAATTCAACGTCACGATTTTGAGATTCAAATGGAGTATCTAAACGATCTACAGACTCATAAGTTCACAAAGCTATTAAGCGAAATGATGGTGCCAAATCTAATCTTAGTGGGATATTTTTTAACTAAAAGAAATAATTATGATTGCGTTTATATTGGTACCAATACATTATTTTATACACAACACATGTCTGATTGCCAGTGGAACCTGCGTCCTTGGAATCCTAAAATCAGACTCAAACAGAGGATTTTGCCAATTCACTCCAAATTTTTTGATCAATTCTGCCTCGGAGAACGCCTCAATGCTTACCAAACCTTTGAATGTCATTACTCGTGCCGCTTTGAGTTCCATAACGCACCTTGGTCCCAGGAGTACATCTATAACCAGACAACTGCGGCCACTTTACCCGAAAGGCCACCCAGCATTCCACCCCAAGGATTCTATTATGACCAGGAGAAAATACATCTTCATATTTTTTGGTATCATCTAGATGAGCTCGAATGGAACGGGCCTAACTTTACATACACAGTGAAACCTGACAATAAGTACGCTTTCTTCTCAACCACATATGACATGATCTTATGACTTTCAATTTCAGAAAAGTGTCGCCAAAAGATCCTAAAATTTTCGGAAATATACAGGCGATTTTTGACGACTGGGATGCCTCAATCTGCACGACCATTCGCATTCGCAGCAAGAACTCAATGGGTTCTTCGGCCCACAGCAGTGAAATGCAAGTTCCCGTTCTGAATAATGTACAGCAACAGCAACCCAAGAACCTTCAGTATAACGACGAGAAATATATATTAACCTGGGATCCTCCATGCGATCAGGACAACCTCATCGGTTACACTGCATTCTGGTGTATTGACTCCGGTACTAGTCTGCAGATCTGCTCCGAACAACAAAATATACATATGGAGTCCCTTAACTCTTCACAACATAAATTTCAGTTCTTAAAATCAATGCACTCCTTCAACTTGGCGGTGGCAGCCAGATATAGTGACAAAATCGGCGGTGGGATGCGTTGGACGGGCTATAGATGGATCCGACCTAACCCACAGGACGCGGGATTCAGTTACTACGCAGCTCCCATTGGCGTTTCTGTCCTAATAATCTTATCCATTTACTTTTACCGGCAGTACCGATCATGTCAAAGGATCGAAGTAATCCTACCTGAAGGTTTTGAGCTGGATGCGTATGAGACTCCCCTTATCCCACCTCAAGTCACTATCCCCGGTTACCTGTCACCGGAAGTGGTAATGGACATCAATCATTTGATGCCGACCAAGGACACGGAAACAGAAAATAAGCCACAAGATTTTTACAATTATACGAACTCCTTTTTAGGCGCCAAGATTAGGGATTTGCAGGACAACACTGAAGCCACAGAATGATACACAACAGGCCTGTGAAGTCTATAGAAATGAAATCCTCGATAGCTATTCCCTTTAAAGTCTTGGACAGTCCAGAATATTCCACATGAAATTCCCCAATTTCCCAAAACACAATTGCAAGTTTTTCATAGACTCATTTATGAATCTCAGCCTTTTTTTTTGGATGCTGTGAAAGATCCAATCAATCATTCTAATGTTTATCCTGTTGGTGACTTCATCGTGTCCAAGCAATTCATTTAACTCCCAGAAATCCTACATTCATACTTATTATTTGAATGGGACCGATGTCCTTTCCAGCCGTCTTCAATCTAAATATAACCTTGTTGGCCGTAATACTAAAAACGCTGATAAATATCAAATCAAGTCCTCCATCTCCACAGCAACACAAGGAAAATATGTGAAACCTTTACTGCAAAGCGTATTTCCCGTTTCAGCATTTTCCCGGCAAATAGTTTCCCCTTTTTCATATGTGTTTGTGTCGGCTAACATATGTTTTCATTCCTTATTTTCCTTTGGCTCGCTTTTTTATTTTTTGTCTGCAATTTATTTTATTGCCGCAATGCAAAGTGCTTGTGTGTGTCTGTTTAGCCTGTTTAGTTGTTGTTGTAGCTGTGCAAGACCCTAGCCCCTGGGCTGTTTTTCCACTCGTCCCACCCACTTTTCCACCCAAAATTTCCATCCCCCAAACCCAGACCCCAACAAAACGCTGACACAAATGATGTGCTGTCTGTGCCCGGCCGGGCGCAATTAATGCGGCATCTGCTGTTGCTTTTGCTTTGGCTTATATGTATGTTGCCACTGCTGTTTGTGCCACAGCTGCCACTGCTGCAGCACTGCCACCTGGATGACTATCCGTATCTGAATCTGTGAAGGCATTGGGGCAAGCCGCAAAGGCACAAAAACAAATGCAAATTAATATTACGCCTATCCAGTGGCCATAAAACGGAAAGGATTGGTTCATTTAAAGGAAATATTAAATTATTTATTAAGGATTTAATATAAATATATTTAAAAAAGTTTGTTTAAGATTAATACTTATTTAGGATTTAAAAAAATAATATTTAAGAGACTTACTTTAAAAATATATACACTTTTTATTCCACTTAAGCTCTTTGCAACTTTTTCAACTAATAGTTTTAAAAACTTAATCTCTTTTCTGAAAATCTCGGCGTTGAAAAATAAAACAAATAAAATATTATATAGTATGGTATGTAGTATATACATATCTCTATTTTTTTATTCGCCTTTTCTATGCTTATGCACTGCAGCTGATGTGAGATTTTTTATACTTGCACAACTAATTCCGCAGTTGCTGCCAAAAACTTTTGCGGTTGAATGACTTTTGTGGCATTTTAGCAGCAGAACACACACACGTGTGTGTCTCCCATGGATGCCACATAGCATGTTCGTGTACATGTGTGTGCATGTGTGTGTGTGTCTGTAGCGCCTTTGTTGGTTTTGCGCAATATTTATGTTACGGTTACAAGGCTGCCTAAACCCACATTAAGTTCGCTCTGGGGGAATCGTCTTCACAGCAGTTCCTTTCCGTTTCCTTCAAATACCAACCAGAGAGAAATAGCGGCAGGTGGGAGGGGGGGTAAAAAAAGCATAACGGGAAAGTGAAAGTCAAATCGATGGCGGAAATGTGGCATTTCTGGCCTGAAAGGTTTTTTCGTTTTGGTTAAAAGCTTTCGCCACTGCCACGAACGTTTGGTAAGTCAAACAAATCGTTTACTAATTGGCTGTCATGTATTTTAGTCCTTCATGTGCCATAGAGGACTGTGCCACAGTTTAAAGAACTGTATATGCCGCAAGCAAAGAGCGGCAGAGAAAAAGACCAACATCACACATACGCACTGTTGTCGCAGGGGATGGGAAATCACTCATACGCCGCGGTGCCAAGAGGAAGTTGCCTTTGATTTCAGTCTGGCTCTGACTCTTGATTGCGCTCAATGAAAAACGCTTTCCACGCCGAATAGCAGAATATTTAATTGGCTGAAAAATACACATGTATTTTCCATTGTTGTTAAGGAGCTTAACTACCATTATTATATAAATGCATCTATTCGCAACTTATATGCAACTAGGTTTTGTAAAATCATATAAAAAAAAATCATAAAAAGATAATATTTTAAAATAATAAAATGTAGGTTAAAAAAAAACGTTTTACGTAAAAAAAAAAACAAACCAAAAAAAGTGAAGTCCAGACTCCAAAGCGAGTGTAAAAATTAGCTGGACAAAAAACGCTGATTTCAGTACAAAAAAAATTAGCTGCTAGAAATTGCAATTTAATTAATGAAATGCATCGCAAACTGCGAAAATATGCGACTCAGATAGTGGAGAGAAAATGCAAATAGCCGCAAAATTGGGGTGGGGACAAAAGGAAAAGTGAAAATTGCACAGCAGCAGCGAGGCTAGCGCCAGTACCAGCCGACGCTCCAATGGGGGAAAATTACTAGAAAACCAAATTAACCAAATTAGCAAGCTGTAAATTCAGGCCCCCCCCCCCCCCCCCCTCCTCCGGCCAACCATCTCCGGTCTCATCTTGCTGCCAACAGCTGCAGTGTAGACCAAATTAATAAAGTTTCACATTATTAGCGGAGTTTTTGCCAAGCGTCTTTCGCTTCGGCATTTTCCGTTTTACCATTTCAACTCCATTCGGCCGGGCCCTTATACCCTTTTCTCCCTTTTGGCAAAAATTTAATTTTTCTTGTAGTTTTAAGCGGGCCAAAGTTTACCTATTTTTGCATTTTCCTTTTGCTTTACTTTCCTCGGTATATGTGTATTATGTGCTTTAAGTAAGTTGGCCAAGTTAGTGCGGGTATCTGCTAGTGTGTGCGCTTAAATTATATGCCCAACTTTGCCCAAGAACTTTTTTTTGTTTCTTTGGGGCGACGTTAGCGGGGATCGCTTTAATTTATCGCCTGGCGCTTTTTTTCACCAAAAATCCGGAAAATATATAAGCCCATATATACATACAGACAATTGTGGTTAAATAAATAGGTGTTCAGGTTAGCTATTGGTACAGAAAAGTGTCCAAGTACTTGAAGCCTTTTCTTTTGACAATAAACTTTATTAAAAAAAAATGTAAATAACATAATGATAACTATTTATTTGGCCACAATTGTCCTGGTGTCCTGGTGATATACATATGTATATGTAGTTGCCATATTACGTTGACAGCACGCAAAAGAAAGCAGTCCTGCCAAGGAGAGGGGGAAATAAAACTAAGCGCAAAAATGAACAACTCGCGGCGAGTATCCTGGCCACAGGACACGGGACATGGTACACACTCTCCCAGCCAGGATGCTGGATTCGCAACGCGTCGTACACGCAATTGACCTAATTTTACCCCCCTCAAAGTCCACCCCTCAACTCACACACAGTTACCCCACGTTCCGTTTTGTATCCAATGTTCCGGTAATGGTCGACGTTTAGCTTTGGGTCCTGGTTTGCCGCCAGGATGCATCGCAATGGGCGACAGGATGTGCAGCTTGCCGCCTCACAGGATGCACTTTACCCAATATTGTATTTCCCGCTCATATTTTTCTAATTTCTCGCATCTATGTGTTAGTTTTAAAAATTCATAGCATATTTCAAGGGAAAGCGTAGTTTTTGTTTTATTTTTCCTTCACCTCACCCCTCTCACTCCTCTCTGCTAACATGTTCCCTACTTTCCCAGTCATAAATATAATTCCAGGTGGGTGTGTTTTTTTTATATTGTGTTTTCATTTTATGCCTTACATAATTAAGTTCTTGTCGATGGGAAAGTTTGTGACATTTTGCTGGCTGGTGGCTGGCTGGTTCGCTGGCGGGTTGGTTGGCAACTTTTGCCTCAAAATCTGCACATGGCTTCAAATTAATTTCATCGCATCAAGGACACATGACTAAAACAAGAAGCCAACACTTGTTCCAGCGTGTTGCAGGAATGTTTTTAGAACGTGTTAATTAGGTGAATTTCTGAGTTGGATTTTCGTCACTCCAGCCAAATTAAAACCACACACAAAAAAGGCGAGCGCGAGTGCAACCTTGAACCAGGAGGAAATTGCTAACTGCTAACAAGTTTGGTGAACCACAGGTGGTGCACTGGAGCTTACAGTTAATCCACCAAATAATTGGATGAAAATCAATGGAGAGCCATAAAAATAAAACTAGAACATTTGAAAACATAAAAAATAATCACGTAAAAAAGTCAAACATCACAAATATATGGAATGTCACTTCTATGACTCACACTGAAGGCTATATCTTGGCCAATACTTATCGATTGTTGAGAGGAATACTTTAAACGATTAGTAGATCGATTTCCCACCAATCTGCATCAAAATCTACGAATCAATATTTTTTTTCGAATTTTTGTTAAATTTCCTGGGCTATATCCTTCAAATTGTAGAAAATGCATGGAAAGCACAATGTGGCACACAGCGAAGGCTATATCTTGGCCAATATTCACCGGATTGTTGAGCGGAATACCTCAAACGATTAGTAGATCGTTTTTCCACAAATCTGCATCAAAATCTATGAACCAATATTTTTTTCGATTTTTGTCAAATTTAATGGCCATATCCATCAAAATGTGGAAGAGCACAATATGGCCCACAGCGAAGGCTATATCTTGGCCCATACTTATTGATCGGATTGTTGAGCGGAATACCTTAAACGATTAGGTGATCGATTTCCCACCAATCAGCATTTTTACATTTTTTCTCCAATTTCCAGGGCCATATCCTTCGAAATGTGGAAAATGCATGGGGAGCACAGTATGACCCACAGAGAGAGCTATATCTTGGCCAATTTTCACCGGATTTTTGAGCGGAATACCTTAAACGATTAGTAGATCAATTTCCCAACAATCTAAATCAAAATCTACAAATAAATATATTTTTCGATTTTTTGTCAAACTTCCTTCAAAATGTGGAAAATGCATGGGGAGCACAATGTGGCCCACGGCGAAGGCTATATTACTTTGATAAGACTTACTCTCGATAAGTGGCTGTCGAATGAACGTCAAAAATAAATTAGCCCCCAAAATCAATCCCTATTTATTTCCTAATCACCGATAAATATTTCCTGTTATCGCAACCCTACAACCGAGTCGTACCTAAGACCCTAAAGCACCTCCAACTGAGTCGCAAACACTAATTAACTTAATCGAAAACAATAACTATAAATTGTAGTCTAACTACCCCGAGAATGCCGGGCCTTTGATTGGATCGAAGTTAGTCCGAAACTAAAACCGAAGCAGAATTTATGCTCTAATCAAGTTTAACAACTCGGAATGGAAATTGCAGAGGCCAGCCACCCCGACCAACTACAAACGGTCTATATTGATTTATAAAATTTCACTAATTCCGCTGGAATCAGCAGCAAACAAACTTCTTATGATCAAACTTTTATGCACTGGCACATAATTCCGAGAGCCTACAACTATCTAAGATGCCGCCCAACGCCCACCGTCCACCACCCACCGCTTCCCGACCCCCTTCAAGGCCGCTCTAATTGCATTTAATTAGCTGGCAAGTTGGCCTGGTTTTTCTCCCCACCGGCTCTCCCTTTCTGCCATCTTCTGTCACGCTGAAAAGTTGACCGACATAAATTTCATTAATTAGTTGAAAATTTGCCCTGGCACTTTTGTGTGAAACAATTTTTGAAGATTTGTTAACGCTGCTTGGTCATTTTCTCCGGTTGGTCCTTTTTTTTTTTTGTTTTTTTTTTGGTCATTAAGCAAATGTATTTATGGGATGCATGTCCGGGTTTCAAAATCAGGAAGAGGATCAACCACAAGATGGAAAGTCCTGTGGCCACAAGTCTAAGGACTCCAAGCGATATTTGATGCCAGCCAAAGTTTCCCACGAAACTTGCTCAACTTTAAGCGGCCTGCTTAAATCCTCGACAGACACGCTGATAAACAAGCAAACTTGTCTAATGTTCCACTTTCCGTTTGCCGGCGCTGCTTATTTTTCTTTCCCAGCCAGCCAGCCACTTTCGCTCAAGGATATGCCAGGATTTAAGCTATGATGGCATGGTGAGGAAACTCGTTTCGCCATTGACAAATTCCAGAGTTCTAGAACGAGGGGAGGGGCCACAGTGAGGAATTGGCAGCAACAGCCAGTGGCCAAAATGGGGATAAATCAATTGAAAAATATTAATGAATTATTTATGAGATAAGGCAGAGGGCGAATAAAACGAGAAACCAGGAAATAAAACCAAAGCCACGGGAGAATTCCCTCTGGTCTAAAAACCGCAGGAGAAAAAAACCTCAAAGCAAGAAAAACATAAAAAAATCATTGAGAAAAGTATAGGAAAAACAAAGAAAAAAGCAGCCAGACCAAAAACAAAACCAAATCCCTTAAAAAAAATATATAGAAACTGTAGAAAAATTACACTGGAGACTAATAAAACAAGATTATTGCGGTATAACCGCAGACAGTTCACGGGGTCTGAGGCGGCAAGCCTTTCGGGCCAGAAACTAGACAATGAGCCAGGCAATAAATCACTTCCAGAAATGCACCAGAAAAAATTATATGCATTTCAACAGATTTCCAAGTATAATTATGACATGAAAAATGACTGGAACAAGGCAATTCAGATGCAGTTGAAGGGAAATGACTCTCTCTATTGTAAATATTCAATATTGACCAGCTCCGAATGGGGAAATGAAGCTCATAAGCCGGGAGACAAGAAATGTGTCTGCAATTCAATTTCGTGCGACACGTCCAAGCAAATGCAATGAAATGGACATTCATCCCGGACATCCCCCAGCAGCTCAAAGCAATCAGTTTCCATCACTCAAGGAGATCAACGATGCTGGGGAAATGTGAGCCACATCTCAGGATGAAATTGTGTGAAATTCCGATTGGTTTCCTCAAATGTCTGTTGAATTGCAAGCAATATTAATTGCAACATTTTTACCAAACATTTACCAAATTAATTACTAGATACTCATAAACTAATGAAACGTTATACATATGCGCACTACATTTGCTAATAACTAATATTGATTTGATTGAAAGATTAAAAGGTATATTAAGTTCCTTGTACTTTGGGTTTTCCTTTTCAGTCTTCTACCATTTTGGCGGAAAATTTATTTTTAAATATTAGCAAATAAATTTCAAAAAAAGTCTATGCCTTTGACACATCTGCTTGTTTACAAAATTTTCATGTTTCTATTTGCCAAAAGCATATTTAATATTTATACCATTTGTCAAACGCCATTATCCATTTGGTTAAAATTAATAGCGGTGTAAATATTGAAAATAAAATAGTAGTACTGTAATTTGTGAGCTGTAAATAAATAGAAAACAGTTCAATCAACCACAAATAGCGTGTAAAATTGCTTAAAACTATAGAATGAACAAAAACAAAAAAAGGAAAACCGAAAACAAATACTCATCGCCCGTCAATGAAAATTCCAAACTCGAAAATTAATTATTAACAAATTGGTAAGCATGAAACAAATAAATTGCTCATGTGGCTCGTGTTGCCGTTGGAAATGTTGCTGCCAGCTGGCCAGTTGAGCCCGTTGTGAGCAATTTGTGCATTATGCATTAAATGCAATTTGAACTATTAAAAGCATACTTTTAGCACTCACTGTTCGCACTGTTGGAGGGGCGGGGGGCAGCCAGCCTGGAGGATCGGACCAGAGACCACGGACATTTTAGCTATTTTCCACGCACGTAAACATAATTTGCATTGCTCTGAAATATTATGGCAGCAGCTAAAAGTATGCAATACAGCATTTTGCCCACTTTCTCCTTCTTTCGCCACCCTCTTTCTCTCTGCTTTACCGCCCCTTCTCCCCATTTTGTTGGCTCGCGTTTCGCTTCCATAAAAGCAGAGAGGCAAAAAGTTGAAGTACCAGACCAAACACAATCTATCTAAAGGATGCAACCAGTGATGTCCCTTAAAATTTGGTTATATTATTATAAAACTATGTACTTTAATATTTGTGGTGATTTAGGATAGGGTTACCGTAATATATTTTTTAAACTTATCTTGTATTTAATAACCTTAAAATAATCAATAAAGAAGGTATATATTTAAACTCTTATAGATTTTTTAATTTAATAAGATTTATAACATAATACTTTTGTAAGCTATTTTTTTTTATATACATATATCATTTAAAAGAAATAATTTACTTTCTTTCCTTGAAAATATTCATTTTCTTATAAATCTCTTTCAATTCTTAGTTTTGACTGCTTTTTTGTCACATTAACCCACTGAAAATGAGCGGGGTCAGAGGGCAAAGTGTGCCAGTTCTGTCCGGCCGGACTGAGTGAAAAAAGCAAGAGCACTTACCGTTATAGAATGGCCAGAGTAGCGATTGTTGCTCCTGTTGTTGTTGTTGTTGCTGTTGTATTATGCTAACAACTAACGCCATTATTATAATAACTGTTCGCGTCGCCGTCGTTTTTGCAATTTTTGTAGTTGCTGTACGCCGGCTTGTTGCTTTTGCCGCTGATGTTGCTGCTGTTGCTTTAGCTGCTGTTGCTGTTGCTGCCGATGATGTTGCTGTTATATTTGTTATTGCTGTTGCTAGGACATCGGCGTCGACGTCGTCGTCGGCGCCGCTGCGACGCAAAAATCCGCATAAATTTATATTGCAAATTTGTTTTCCCCAATGTTGCTCCTTCCGTTGCTCCTGCTTCTGCTCCTGCTGCTGCTGCTGCTGCTTCTCCTGCCTGTGTTGCTTAACAATAACTATTGCCGCAGGCATCCAGCGAGATTTAATAGTTTTTGCCTGTCGTTGAGTTTTATTTGCCAGTTTTCAGCTGATTTTTCTTGTTGCTGCATTTAAGTGCCGATGTTGCTGCCACCGTTGGCGTACGCGTTCGTGTTGCTGCCGCTAATGTTACTATTGCTGCAGCAGCGTGTCCAGCAGCATAATGCGCCATTTGCTGTAGCTGTTGCTGCGATATTTTTGCTATTTTGTTATTTTTTTATTTTATGCTTACTTAAACTTTTACTTTTTTCCGTCCAATAGCCTTGCGCCAATGAAATATTTGATCTAAACACTGCCGGCAACATTCAGCTTGTTGCCGTTGCTACTTTTGCTCTGGCCGAGCTATATTTTTACTGTCTGTTCAGCTTTATCTGAGCTTACTTTTAGTTTCCCTTTTTTTGTTCTATTTAGCTTGCCTGACTGAACAAAAAAATAAGCTATGAAGCAATCACTTTCCGAACCCGACGGCAATGTGTTTATTTACAAAAAGGTAAGAGATTTAAAGGGTTCCCCTACATTCGCCTTGAAATATATAGCCACCTAGAATTGGGTCTAAAATACTTTTTCACTTCAGTGCACTTTTCACTTGTTTTTCCAGTCTATTGAGGTGATAGGATAATCACTTTCAGGTGTGAAATGGACAAATAATCCGGCAGTAATTTATTTGATTCGAAAAGGGAAATTAATGTGTTTATTCTGGTTTTATTTTTATGAAAATTTCTCTTGTATATCATCAAGATCTTTTACTAAAATATCCTATTAATTCTTTGCTATTATAATTTATTAGTTAAATCTCAAATTTATTAAATTAAATCTAGAAATTTTCACTAAACAGTAATCCAGTCTAATAAACCTTTCCCATTAAGGGGTATTCTTTATTTTTTCGGCATTCTGCCTGTTGCTCGCTGGCACGTCAACACCTTTACTTTACTCAACTGTCCGTCTGTCCGTTTGTCCGTCTCTTCGAGTGCCAAAGTTTTCAGCTTTCAGTTTTGCCATTTTAGCTGCCACTTTCCCTGCACTTCACTTCAGTTTGCATCACCTGGAAAAAACAGTCGATGTATTTTTCTGACGCCCCCCGGTTGGTGTCTTTTGCCGGAGTTTCTCTTTAGCCATCAGTTTACGTGGCTCTTTCCATCTCTAACCAAGTCCCAGTCCAGTCCCTTCCATTTGACCTCCTCTTGGCCATTTGCTGTTAGTCTAATTTAATTGCATTCGTGGCTCGTTTTGTTACGTATACGCAGCGTAAGCCAGTGGAGGAGCAAGAGAGGCCGAGAAGAAATTCCATTGAGGTTGCAGTTTGTTCTGCAACAACGCCCTGACCTGCCTGCCTGCTGGCCGGCATGCCTCATGGTGTCCTTGCTGCTATGCATTGTTTTGTTATCCCTTAATCCTTATCAGTTGCCCAGGCAAAATACAAAACAAAACAGTCACAAAAAAATAAACAAATGGCACACAAAAAATACGAAAAAAGGCACAACAAAGCTAAATAAATAAAAAAGGAAACAAAAAAGGAAAAAAAAACACTGAGAGCGGAGTGGCTGACCCTGTTTTGTTCACTTTTACTTTTATTCGACTGCAAGGTAAATGATTTATTATCGAGTGGCGGCCGAATGGCCCATTCTTTAAACAAACCATTGTAATTAATGATACAGAAAATGAAATTCAACACACAAAACTTGGCCGCAGATTTATTGCCTTGCACTTGAACCGAACAATAAATAAATAGTTCTTGGTGGGTGGGCTATCCTGGCTGAATCCTGAGTCCTGATTAGCCAAGAAGGCTGCTGTAATAGTCAGGGACATAATGAGAAACTGAACCACAATTTTAGGTGGAACGGAGAAATAGCTTGTAATTATAATTGGAATCAGAGCTTCTAATTTAGAAGAAGTTACAGAAACATAAATTTGCAGAAAAATCTCTAAAAGCCCCAAATATATTCCAATATATAGCTTTGCACGTAAAATGAACTTTAATCAAGCCACTTCACCTGCTCTCTGGCATTTCCCCAAGGAAACCGCACTGAACCAATCAATAAAATTCCCTTTAATAATGTCGAAAAGAAGACCCGGCTCGGGTAGTCATAAAAAAGCGTTCCAAAAACGATATGAAATATGCTCCATAAAGATTAAAACCTGTTCTTTTCAGCCCCGCCCATTTGCTACCATACCGGTAACAGATGCAACCACATATGGGTGGAAAGAAAGGGGGTAAGGATGGAGAAAGAAGGCAAGAACTCAGTATATGTGAGTCCTGGTAGCATTTTATTATCCTAGAATTCCAGCACAGACCACAAAGTGCGGGCAACAGCTTGGGGAAGCCTTTCTGAGGCCATCTATGAGCTTTGCTTTTGCCATCTTCTGAGTTCTTTGGCTGCACTTTAAGAAACTTTTTAATAATTTGTATATTAAATATTAAAAAAAAAAATTTGGAATGTATCTATAACTTTTCCTATTATTTTCGTTGAAATTGAATATTATTTTTATAAATAAATAAGCTACTACTGCTACTATTACTATAGAGTTAAATATCCCTTAAAGATAACATAATAAGATAATACATACAAGAGAATAAATTTAAAGAAAAATAACTGAATTACTTAGCATTTATTAAATCCTGTTTTAAGTTAAAAGTCACAAGTAATTAAAATCTAAGTCCTAAACTGATATTGTTTTTGTTTTTCCTTCTGTGTACACACGACTAGGGCTAAGCGGCTTTCCCTCAGGCACCTCAAAGGAGCCAACATTTTGCGATCCAACAAGGGGTCGCCGAGAGCAAAGGGCAGTCGAAACAGAAGGACACCTTACCCCAGGCCAGGACGTCTGTCAATAAGCCTTACTCTACAAGAATTCATTTGGGTCGCTGCGTGTGTGTTTGGTTTTGGGCTTTTCACAGGCGCGTGTTTATGAATTATTAGCATAAACAATCACACGGTCTACGGATTCAGGACTCGGTACACGCATGAACATATTCACAAACACCTAAGCTCGAGTCCTGTATGAATCCTGATTAAATGTAATGCTCTCAAAGCGCATTCAAAGTTGCTGAACTTGAATTATTGATAGTGCCATTGCTGGACAGCTACGGTCATTAGCCAACTAGCCAAAAAGTGACCACTCCCAACAAGGACAATGGTGTTCATTATTCAGGATATGTCCTTGGGCGGGCGTTAAGCTCTCAATGTGATTAGGTGAACCAAGTCCAGGGCGGCTGTGTGCGTTCTTTACACTCCATTAGTGTTGAAAATTTTCCCCGAAAACTGACTCAAATTTCTTGTCTTAAATTCATGCGGTTTCCTCAGACAACTTAAGGAACTTTTTGGGACCCTGGCGGTAAAAACAGCAACGCCCAAAAAAAGCATTTTCCTTTTTACATTATTTATTCGACCCTTGACAGCCTTTTCATATATATTTCATACATTTTTATGCCTTTCCTCACATTCAAGAATTTTAATTTTCATCCCACCAAGGAGCCGGAACTCCGGAGGCAGGAGAGACCCTAACTCGATTCCGTCGAAGGACAGCCTCGATGTCCTTGCTGGGTTTGATTGATTGGCGGCAGGCAGCGAAACAAACAGAAAGTCCTACAGCCAACAAGCCAGGTGAATAGTCAGGTGTCAATCGAAAGCCTTGTGACAAAAAAAAACAATGACAACAAAACCTGGAAACAGGCAAAACAACTTTCCCAAGATGTTGGAAAATGTAAATGCAATTTTTTAGGGTGCCTTGATTGGAGTTTTGTGTCTCTGTTGCCATTTTTAATTGGCTTATGAGTCGAAAGCCCTAAAATGGCATTATTTGCCTTGCTGCCTTCATACCTCACTGTAATTCTGAAAGTGTATTTAAAATCTTCCTCAAAAATTGTCTGAGTCTAATTAAAAGCGAATTCTAGGGATTCCAAGCCATTTCAATGGGTGTCCCATTTCAGAGCACATGTAAAATGTTTTAAAGGGGTTTCCATTGCCTTTTTTGTGTGGGCTAAAATTTAATTCGTATTTATGCTGCAACTGGAGTTTTCCTGAACTACTTTCAAAGCCAACTAATCCTGTGGAAAAACAAAAGCGCGAACCACTCCATGTCAGTGGGCCTGTAATGTTAGAGCTGGCTCTTAACCCATTCCGGGATGCTGGCTGGCGCCTCTTAACCCATCCATGCACCCACAACTTCCACTTAAAACCAAACAAACCAGAACATAGCGCACCAGAGCACTTGCCTGTGTGCTTTTTACATACAACATGGCCAAAAGCGTCGGCATTAAAGCCATAAACGCGACTGCGATTGCATGTATGGGCCACATTTTGGCCTAGTCCTAGGCCTAGGACACAGAACTACACACAGAGAAAAGTTTTTAAATTTTGGTCGAAGGTTGTCAAGTTATTTTTCTTCTATATACGACTCTTTTAAGACAAGTCGCTTTGATATGTTTTTTATATTATTGAGGAATCATTTTTATTTATATACACTTTGTGTCATTTAATCTACTTCGACTTTAAAAAAGAACTCCAGAAGATTAAATCGTTATTTGATATTATTTTTTTGCTGTATTTTTTTGTTCGACAGCCTACGATAAAGTGTCGGGAAAATTGCTAGACGATTTTCGCGTCATTTTTCTGGCCTCACTTTGGGCATCAAAATAAGGGGAATGCGGGGATCTAATACCACGCCTCCAAATTCCATGCCACTTGGTCCTTGCCCCTTGCTCCATATCCTTTTTCTACATCACCCACGCCTCACTGAGCATAAATCACACGAAAGTAGGAAATAAATGTTCAATGTTTGTTTGTCTGGGAGCTTGCCACATTTGGTTGCATAAATGTACACATATATGTATGTGTATACTTTCAGGGTTAGAGGTTCAGAGTATAAAATTTGTATTTGGGGGATTGCAATTGACAGTTTATTTATTCGTTTTGACAGTTTTATGGACACGCACGCACGAATCACCGATTTGGGGACTTAATTTCATGGTTAATCCGTTACAAATGTCAACTGTGAATTGGTTTGTTATTGGGATAGGTCCTGTCCAAATCCAAAGATTATCCCACCCCATCCCACATTTGTCAAAAATTCAAAAAAAAAAGGACAGGACAGGCACAAAATCACTAATTGCAGTTGCATGTCAGATAATTAAATATTCAAAATCAATGCGTAAATTTGTCAATTATATGCGGCCGACAATTGACATTAGTTAGTTTTGTCCAATATTGTTTGGTTATTGTTGGTTGTTCATTTTCCATTGTGGTTGTTGTAGATGTTGCTATTGTTGTTTTTCTAGATGTTTTTGTTGCTGTTGGTGGTATTGTTGTGTTTTCCTGTTTGCTGATTGACAATGACAGGCAATGTCGCCTGCCGTTGATTGGGAAAATGGCACTGGGAGCGGGAAATGTTGTTTGAAATGTTCACACACACCGCACAATTACACACTTACACACACACACACGCACACACATGCAATTGATGACAATCGACACTGTTCATGAATATTTAAATTTCTATTGTCGCTCCTGTTATTGTTGTTTTGTCAACTGCGGTTTCTTCTTTGACTCCATGGTGCCATTGAAAAGCCACTGTTTTTATTATTTTTTTCCGGGCTTCGTTAGCACACTCGAAAATTACGCCTTTTGCCACGCCAAAGAACATGCCACCGATTTACCGTTATGAGTACGACCGATGTACGAGGACACGTGTGGCACTTCCGCAGCCCCTGAATGCCGTCACAATACTGAGAGATCGACGGCTTCAGAACTCAGACTCTGGATAAGGCAAAGGCGAAGGCTTCCACTTCGAATGCGGTTCGAATGTTGGCCGAGTCGCGTTGAAAACCCGACAAAATCAACAGCACGAACTGGCCAAAACACACACACACACACACGAGCACTCACACACACTCTTACAAATACAGGACATCCGCCTGAAGGGGAAAAGCTTTCAACGGTGGATGCCCAATTCGCCGCACTCCGAATGTGTGTTAAAGCTTTTCTTAAGAGAAGGGGTTTATTTCCCTTATATATTTTTAATTCTAATCAACTTTAAGTTAAATATTTTGTATTCTGTTTAACTTTAACTTGTTTAACTTTATTGTTTGATTATAAAATATCTTCTAAAAACAACAACTTAATCTAGTTGTTGAAACCTTAGTGTAAATATATTCTAATTAAGTAAGCAGCTCCCATTTTTTTTACTAAATTAAATATTTTTTTCTGTCATTAAACATATGCAAATGCTTAGGTAGCTTAAAAAAATTTTATTTTAAAAAAAAAAAAGGTATATTTCAGAAGTTTCCCATTTTAAGATAATTTCAAATTGCTTTGTCTCAGTTGCTGAACTGCTTTATGATGAAAATTAAAGGACATCCCACCGCTTAAAACCGTGCTAAAATATCCTCTTTATGAAAAATCCCTTTAATATCCCTGCACTGCTTGCCCACAGCTGGGAAAATTCCCTTCGTTACCCCAAAAGGACATTCAAGGGACTTAAGGGGAAATACTGTTTCGGACAGAAATTTAATATCAAATAAATATTGAATAAATATATGCAAATAGAAAAAATAAAAAAAATTGGTAGCATTTAAAACACCATGCACACACATTTTTAATAACCAATTAGATTTAAATCATCGGAAATCACTGCCTAAATAATTAAAAACCACAAATCGTCCCTGAACTTGTTATGATGCTGTCACCGAGAGTGCATAATTCGAAATCTGCATAGTTTATGCTCCAAATAATTTATAATTGATTGCAATTAGAACTTAATCAATTTATGCCGCCAATTTGCTCGACGACCAGCCAACGCAAATATTCCGCCCCACACGGACACCGACACGGACACGGATGCGGATGCGGACAATCCACTGACATTTCACACTTGTCAGAGTGAAAGTTGGCGTCTCGAACTAGATGTGCGGATCATCCGCGCCCCAGCCACTTTCGCTCAAGGTGAACCCAATTGAATTTCCAACATTTGCACATCAATTATTTCACAAGCAGCCAGTGTCGAATGTTGAGATTTTTTTACTGTTTTTGCTGTTTGTTTGGCGCCCAACGCGAAGCCGGAAAAAATGAAAATAAATCGTAAAAACTGCACTAGCTGTGGTTGTCCTTTGGCTTCTCCATACCCACCAGATTCAATGTCAAAAATTTGACAAACTCAACGGAATGAAAACTAGAAAACAACATTTCGCTCTAGACTTTCACTGACGAATTTGTGGCAGGTTCATAAATCCAACAAACTAACTAACAAGAAAAAGAACAACATGGAATGCATTAAAAAATCAGCAGACAATAAAAAAAAAACATGTCTGGAAAAAAAAAAAATTGTGGGGGAAGAAAAAAAAAGTGTGGGTGGAAAAAAAGTGAAATTTTTTGGCGCCAAAAAAACAAGAGTGCGAGTAAGCTAAGAAAAGCGAGAAAAAATGCCAAACAAATCGAGAACTCGACACAAAAGTCTTCTTCAAAATTTATTCAGTCAGCGTCGAAGTTCATTTGAGTGTCATAAATCAGTTGACCTTCCCACCACCACCGCCCTCTTACTCCCAAAAATAAAGGACGATTCGGAGAAGCAACCCACCCAGAACCAAAAAAAAGGAAAGAGAAAAAAAATGGAAAAGTCAGAAAAGCGGCAATGGTGGGCGGGAAAATGGGTCGTGGTGGTGGCATAGGGGCATATAAATGACAACTTTGACTATTGGCTGCCATTGCACGTACAACAAACTGCAGCTTGGGCACGATTCAACGTCGTTGCCATGGACCTCGCATATTTTTGTGCAACAGCAGCTACAGAAGCAGCAGCATCGACGGCAGCAGCATTGGCGGCACAAGAAAATATTTTCGAAATCGTTGCAAGTGGAGCCAAATGTCATGAGAAATCTTGCCCGCACACACACTGACACACACAGAAGGGAATGGAGGGGAATTCCCCAAAGTGTAGTTCTGCCCAGTTCCCACCCACCGACTTGATAAAATATATCTTCGTTATAAATCAATTTGAATTGCGCGAGCAGCTTAAGCGACAAACGATTTGGAGCCAGTCAGCCAAAAAAAAAAAGAATAAAAACCAAAAACCGAAACCAGAACCAGAACCAGAACAATCCAACAAAACCAGACACCCAACAAAAGAAACAAAAGGGTCTTTGACAAAGCAGAAAATTCTATTTATTTAGGCAATCGCTCCAAATTTCAGAAAAAGAGTAAAATCCAAGAAATGCTTAAATTTTCAGATAATCTGATATGGTTTCCCACTGCCAGCTTAAATGATAAACACATTTAAATGTGCTGTCATTCATAGGCATTAAGTGTTTCTTTTTATAAATAACTTAACTTCATTAACCTATTATGAACATTTAATAGACAGGAGTGCATTAATGGTTTTCAATAAATGGCAAAATTTTGATTAAAATCGTATTAATAGCATTAATATTATCCTAATTAATAGCTTCAGAGTTAAAATTAATTTAAATTTAACTGAAAAAACCAAAATAAAGCGAGGGATTTATTTTATAATTTTCTACATCTAACAAAAATCACTTTTAATAAATGTTAATTTAAATTTTATCATTAACTCATGCTTCCTATTTCTAACTCGTATTTAAGCGGCAGAGCCGTAAATTGAAAATGGAAATATAAACATGAAATCCAGCAAAATCCCTGCCTAGCCCAAGGCACTTGCTTATGTTAAACAATCCACCAAAAACTTGACATCAAATTTGTATGAGGATAAAGATGTGCCGGACTCGTCGTCCTCCTGCAACCCTATACAAGTGGATAAATATATATATATATATATATGGTATATGGTATGTATTTTGTTTCGTTTTATGTCCCATCTCTGTCAGCTGCTGCTGCAAATGAAGCGCTAAATCTGCAAGTGTCAAGCACAGGAGCTGCAACACAACAGCAACAGTACCGTCAAAATGTTCTTTTTTATCTTTTTTGTAACCATTTTATTTTGGTTTTCCATTTTTTATTTTTTGTTTTTGTTTTCATACTTACTGCCGTAGTGTGTGCTTAATTTTTTTTTGTTGTTTTGTTTGGACAGCATTGTGCCGCATTTTGGTGCGGACGGGCCTAACCCATTTGCATTTGTTGCTGCTGCGGAGATGTTTCCATTTAACCCACTGAGCTCGTTTTGTGTGCCGCCAAAAGAAACAAAACCACAAAAACCGGAAGTGAAACAATGTACCAGAAGTAGAGGTGTGTATGTGTGTGTTTGAGTGAGGATGTAAGGGTGGTGTAGCACACTCTCACACACTCACACTTTTGAATGCTAAAAGGTAACAAAAAACATTTTTACACCTGCCGGCGGCAACAGGGCAACCTAAAAATTGTTTTGGGCTAATGTTGTCCTAATGCCGGGCTTTCCCCAAACTCCACAAAATCCCCAACCACACCCCCTCCACCTCCGCCTAGACAGTTGAGCGAACAAACGGAATATTTGTTTGCGGAAATCATCAGCATCATCATCACTTCCGCCTTGACTTCCTTTAGCCTCAAGGAGCTGCTCACGTGCTTGTGCCATTTTTTATATAATTTCACTTTGATTTTCTCTCTCTTTCTGGTGTCTTTCGCTGTCGGTGTCTCTTTCTGCCACAAAGTCCTTTGTGTCCTAAAGTACTCCTTCCTGGGAGGTGTTGTTTAAGTTGAAAGCGGGATCGAAGGCGGAGTAGATATTGTTTATTTTGGATGGTTAGTTGAAAGGTCAAGGGTCAGGTCCCGATTTGAATTATTTTTAAATTTTTCGCCTTATTTTCTTTCAGTGGACTGGTCAAACTTAGTTCTTACCTTTAACGCTTGCTTTGACTTTGGGGTGTCAAAGTAAAATTGTGGCTAAAAGTTGAAAATTGCTACAGGTCTACGTGTTGTTCGTTGGTGGAGTGTGTTCTTAACTTTAAGGGACTCTTCCAATGCAAGGCAAATACTGGCCAAAGCCCCCTAGACTTCAACAAACATGCACCCTTCATTATTTATGACATTTTTCCACTCGAATTGTGAAATTGCGGCAGAGTGGGTGGCAGCGGTGGCGTATACGCAATATGATGAGTGAGTTGTTTCCTGTGCTGACACTTGTCACTGCCTAATAAGCAGCTGTAACTCTTCCAGCATAAAGAATTGAAACGCCGATGAATTCGGGGGCATGGGGAGCAAAAAATGGGAATCAAACTAACGAGTGGCAAACGCAAATTGCCAATTATGAGAGGAAAGTAGTCGCTTATTTTGCTTATTTATGGCACGATACGAATATTTGATATATTTACGACAATATCATGCTTGGCACACAAACAACCTGGCCACAAAGGGGCACCAACAAGTAGGAAGGCGGTAAAGGGATGTGAGGGATGCGGTGAGGTTACAGGTAAGAAGGTTGCGGCAACCTCCTCAAATTGTTGTACGTGCCGGGGCTGAATTTAATGCGGCCAGGCATGTCAACAATTTATGCTAGATCGAAACGGAAAGCCACATGCAGAAATACACTGAAAAAGATTCCAAAATTATTTTAATATTTTATATATTTTCAGTTTAAAATGTCAAAACAGTATAAACATTTTTTTTATGTTGATCATTTAAAGTGTTTATAATAATATGAAATATTAGTTAAATAATTTTAATAAAATGTACACTTTCGGTGCAAAAGCAAAGCCAATGTCTGTGGCATAAGGATTCCTGGATATGCATCACAAATAATTCGCATAGCTGGCCAAAAAGTTGCCCTCTCAAGCAATTGGCATAGACGCAGCTTAATATTGAGGAAATTCATATATATATTCCACCATATAGAGAGGGAAGGGCAAAAGGGCGAAAAAACCCTGGGAGGAAAGTAAGGGGAGTACAGGCAGTTTATAAGCATTTAAGCAGCTTAACTCGCCGTCTCTGACTTATCGCATTGTCATCAATTTGGTTAAGTAGATTTCCCATACCATACCATACTTTGGGCCTGCCACCCACTGGGGCACGCATTCGTTGATTGAAAATTTTGCACACTCCATTGGGCTGGCGGAAGGACACGTAATTATTTCATTGATCGAAAATTCGTTGCTCGAGCTTCGAAACGAAATCTAAGAAGGCATGGGCACTAAAAAAAACGTGCGACCCACTTCCCCTTCATAAGCATAATCAATCACGTTTTATCAGGATAATTGTTTGGCACATCTTCCTTATTTCCCCCCTTAGACTCCGCCAACTGAGAATCCTTCCCCCTGGGCCAGCGGCTGGCATAAATTGAGTTGCCTTTCCTAGCTAACAGAGTCAACATCTTATTATTATTTGCGCTCAATTTCATTTGATTTGCGTGAGACTCCTTGGCCGCCAAGTAGAAGCTATGCAGGATATCAGGAATGTCAATAAAATCCTATTTACCATTTAATTTAAGGTATCAGCTAGGCTTAATGGGTATTTGTCTGTCTATCACTAAAGAAATGGTTACAAATATGATATTTTGTGAAAAATATATGTTCAGATTAAAATTGATTCGCAAATTTTTAATATGTTTTATGTTTTCCTAATAAGATCAAAAACCGTTCACAGAACTATACCACTAAATATAAAACATTAAAGATGAAATTTATTCATATTTTCAGATTTTCAGAATTTATTCAGATTTCCCATAGGAAACAATTCCACCGATAAGTTTTTATAAAAAGTATTTTGACAAGAAACATTTTTTAGAATATTTTCAAATACGTTTTTGTCTCTTTGATTTATTAGTAGACATTTATTATTCGTTCTAATATATTTAAAAAATATATTATTCAATTATTTATCGCATTTTCTTGGCTCTTGAAAAAGAACAACTCAATAGCCACAGGACCTCTAGACCACTTATAGTCGGCAAAGCAGAGAGTCGAAACAAACTATTGAAATAAAATTGTATTTTATTCATATATCGGTTACTAAAAATTCGTATAAAATATTCAACCAATAAAATATTTAAAGAACTCCATTATAGCAAAAATATGGATATTTACGATACGAATGTTGAAACCCCCAGAGAATTGATTGTTTTTTGTTTTTTATCGATGTTCCGTTTGAGGTCTTAAACTGTTAGAAATGTTACAATGTGTGACGGTAAATGATATTTAAGCTCTCTCGGATATATATTCGTATATTTAATAATTAAAAATCTTAAATTTTGTATTAGCCAGATTAATCAAATACTGGTCTACACTCTTATTAGAAACTATATTTTTTTATTAATAACGTTTTAAAGCCAAACATTTAATCCTAAAAAGCTTTTATTTTAATTGCTTATTCCCTCATGCCCTGTCACTAAATAACAAACTCACGGGACCAAGTTTTTTGATCGCATTTTTTGGAACTCAAGTTCAGTTGCCAAATTCAGTTCAGAGGAAACGGTTGGACCGTAACGAAAAAAAATTTAATTTTAAATTCAACGATCTCGGTTATTATGGCTTTTGCCAGGACACTTCTTTTAATCCTGACAATGATCGTTTTTTGCTGTGGCGCAGAATCATCCTGTCGCATTTGGTCCGATCATGGGGATATTGTTATAACAGGAAATTACGTATTTTGCCAATGTAATATGTCCGGCGTACAAAGCAGTGATATCCAATTTACGAGTCAAGAATTTCTATATTCAACGGAAATTGTTGACAATATCACTGTCAAGGCAAAAATACCGCTCTACCCTTATCGTACCGGAAATACGTATTGTTTTGCAAAAGAGTCAGAGCTTTCTCCCATAAAAGTAATCCCAAAACTGGAACATAAATACTTCATGTGCCGATTGTACTTAAATGAAGATAATGGAAACTGCAGCTTTTTACCACACCTACAGACATTTCAAGAAGCCGAGTTCTTCTTGAGCGCAAACGGATTACCCAAAGTTAAGTGTGGAAAAGTTAAACAAAATTTTGGAGTTGAAGAATTGTCCATGATGTGCAAAAATATCAACATAAACAAGAACCTTACTACAAATGTTTTCAAGATAGAGATGAAATTAACGGGCCTCATTCAGCATAATGAGATTATCCTACATAGACATAAAATGGTTATTCCTAGTCTGGAATTCATAAAAGTAGGATTCCAAGGTGAATCGATTTGTAATTGCACTAGTATTTCATCGCAATATGACAATCTAATTTGCAAATGGGTTTATGATTCTTCTTATTTTGAATCTGCGAGGACTAAAAACCTAATTTTAACTTTAGAAGATCACGAGGCGTTAATGTGCGTCTCTGAAAAGGACTTTGGCTATAAAAACATTTATATTGAAATTTGTTGCCGTTTTGGAAAACGATTCCCCTGGTCTGAGACGTACAAATACGATTGCAAAACACCGGCAATTTTACCTTCACAGCCGCCACGTATTTTATCAAACGGGTTCTTCTATGATCCAGATCATAAGCAGCTGCACATTTTTTGGATTCACCTCGACAAGGAGAAATGGAACGGACCTAGCTTCGAATACATCGCAAAAACGGATCATGGGTAATAACTATATGACCTCCAATTTATAATAATTTTATACTAAATGCATGAACTTTCAGAGACAGTGCTATAATAGTTGGAAATACTTCAGCGCTATTTGGCAACTGGGATGCCTCACTTTCCGCCACCATTTACGTTTGGAGTAAGAACTCAGAGGGTTGTTCGGTCAAAAGAAGTGAATTAAAAGTGCCCATTCTGACGAATACCAACCAACAACCCAAAAATATTCACTACAATGACAAGAAACAGATTCTTACCTGGGATCCCCCAACCGATCGGAGCCAACTTGTAGGATATACGATTCACTGGTGTACCGCCTCCTTCGAGGAGACGAATTTTCAGATCTGCGACCCAAGAAAAAAGAAGACGATAAACGAACTTACAACCTTACACTCTAAATTTAGGTTTAAACAGCCACAAACCTTTTCCAACATCGGAGTAGCAGCCAGGTATAAGGACAAAACTGGAGGCGGTATACAATGGTGGAAGTGGAATTTTAATAAGAACACTGACCCCACGGGAGCTGGAATAAGTTACTATACAGCTCCCATTGGCGTTTCAATTATAATCGCATTGTTTATTTACTGTTACCAAAAGTGCCGAAAATGTAACGACATTAAAGTGATCCTACCTGAGGGCTTGGAACATAAACCAAATATAATCCCCCCTCCTCCTGCTCATGATCCGGTCGTCATTCGTGGAAACTTCTCACCGGAGGCAGTAATGGATATCAACCGATTGATGCCACCCAAGGAAACTCGAATTAAAAGCGAATTTAAAGAAGATGGCATGAATTCCTTAACAGCTCCTGGACCAGATAAAAATTCGGCCAATACCCAAATAGCATCAGGATCTTACAGCAAATGCCCCGAAATATCTTTAGATATAAATAATATAGCAACAAATACAGGATCCTACAGCTCCTGCCCTGAAACTTGCCCCCAAAGTGGAAACTCGATCGCATCAGGATACAGCACACTCTCTGTAAAGTCTTTGGGATTATTATCTCAATCTCCTGAAAGGTCCTTTGAAAACGACACGTCGATTTCCACTGAAATATGCAGCACAAATGATCCACAGCACAAATAGATTCCAAAAATAATAATTCCATTGTTTAAGCTCTCAGAAGCATCGAACAAATTTATAAATAAATACATAACAAGAATTAGTTCAGAATTTTTTAAAATTTTTATGAACTGAGCTTAGTTTTTAATGAAAATTAAAAGTGTTGTAGTCCCTACTTCCTTAGAGTCTAGAGGTAGTCCCATTTGTAGTCCCTGAAGGCTGAATAATATCTTTGAGCTTCGATAATACTAATTATACCCTTCGGAATACGCCACAAAAAATAAAATATTCTATTCCCATATGTCGCAACGATAAAAATTTTATTCAAAAGCATTTTCTAGATTCTATTTTCTAATTTATAATCACGTTTTCTTGGTCCTCAGCTTTAGTTGAAAATCTGAACTTAAAGTAAACGGTTCAATCTTGTCGAAAACAAAAAAAATCGTACTTTTGAGTTGAAGAACCTCACTGATTATGGCCATTTTGAGGACATTCCTTATAAGTGTGACAATGCTAGCGATATGCGGTGGGAATGAATCATCCTGTCGCATATGGTCGGAGCGCGGAAGTGTTATTCGGGTTGGCGAGTACTTGTATTGCCAGTGTCGTATTCCGGGCGTCCGCAGCAAATCAATAGAGAAGAGCAGATTTTTCCCTTATAGACAGATGCCGAACAAAATAATAGTTGATAATACGACTGTCAAGACTGAAATAGTGCAATCCTACGAGACCACAAACATATTTTCGTAGGACTGGCGATGGAGCATGGTACTGCTCTATAAAGCCAATATTACAATAATTCCCAAACTGAATGTAAAGTTCTTTGGGTGTAGTTCTCATCCCAAAGAGGACGTTGGAAACTGCGCCTTCCCTCGAGTAGGTCTCTGGCGGTTCCAGGATAAAAGCTACTTCCTAAGTGCCAATGGATTGCCCAGAGTTCAGTGTATAGAGTCGCCATATGATGCAGCCATTGTAGAGTGCATGAATATTCCCATAAACCAGAACATAAAAAGCCACACTTTCAAGTTAGAGATGGAATACGTGGGAGATGTTCAGGCCCAGGAGATATCCCTAAATATTAAACAAATCGTATCGCCAAGTTTGTCTATGTTAGGAATTAGAAACATTACCTTAGAGAACTGTACAATATGCTTACATATTGACTTCTTGAGAACACCTTTAGACATGCTTTTTTGTCAATGGAATGTAATACCGTCGAACCCCAGAGTAGAAAAGTGGAACAGGAACTTTTCAATAGCCAGTAACGCATCTGAGTTCAGGGATTGCCCTCAAGAATCACTCCCTGCTTACCAAAGGGTAGAATTTCAAGTTTATTGTCGCATCAATGTCGATGTATCGCCCTGGTCAAACAAGTACTCTCGAGACTGCATCACCCCGGACGATCTTCCCAGAAGACCCCCCCGATATATTACCCAATGGATTCTCTCACGATCGGAACAAGAATCGCCTTTACGTTTTTTGGACGCACCTAGATGAGTTGGACTGGAATGGACCGGACTTTATTCAGTGGGAAATGACCTTGGGTAAGTGTGGAGCCAGCAATACGAACATTTCAGATTTTAATTTTCTAGAAAAAAGGCATTAACCATTGGAAATACATCAGCAATCTTTGAAGACTGGGATGCCTCACTCTCCACCACCATTTACGTATGGAGTGTGAACTCCAGGGGCCCTTCGGTCAACAAAAGTCAAATAAAAGTGCCCATTATGAGCAATTGCAATCACCACCAGCCGAATAATCTTCACTATCGGGAAGAGAGTCACATCTTAAGTTGGGATCCGCCAAACGACCAGGAAAACCTCGATGGGTACACAGCCTACTGGTGCTCTGCCACCACCAACATGTTTCAGATCTGTGATGAAAGTAATCCCATGACAATGAAGTCACTGAATTCCTCGCAGCTTCAATTTCCTTTTTCGAAGCCCATGACTTTCTCCAATATGGCCGTGGCAGCCAGGTATACTGACAATATCGGCGGTGGGATGCGGTGGACAGGTTACAAGTGGAATGCTAACATCAATAAGGTGACTAACCATCCGGGAGCTGGAATAAGTTACTATGCAGCTCCCATTGGCGTTTCCGTAAGAAGTACAGAAAGTACAGAAAATGTAACAATATCCAAGTGATTTTGCCCGAGTTTTTGGAGAGACATACGAATGTTACTATTTCTGCTCCGGCCGTCTTTCCTGGAAACATATCGCCGGAATTAGTGATGGATATAAGCCAGTTGGTGCCGCCCAAGACGGCTGAAATACAAAACGAAAGAAAAGACAATGTCTACGGACCACATCAGGATACTCTTACTGTCTCATACACCGCCAACCCACCAAAACCTTTGGAAAAGGACGCTTCAGTAGCCACATGCTCTTACAGCACCAGCTTTAAAAGCGTCTAAATATTTTTAACCTTCTAAAAATTCAACTAAGTTTGTTTATCGTTATCGTTTAGGTTCCATAAAAAAATTTATATTTGGAATAAAATAATTTTATAATTTAAATGGTAAATCCTTTTCAAAGTTTAGGTGATTAATTCAATGAGACAGACTCGTGACGTGATAAAAGTAATCTTAAAGAAAACCAAGATAGACAAAATCAATTCTTTGATAAACTTTTAAAAAATATCTTGATTATATAGGTTCAAGATTTATAGAGTCAAAGTATATACAATGACTGTAGATAAATATGCATGAGATTAAATATGCAACAAAGGCAATGTCGAAACAATTAGCTTGCCTTCCAGTGGAGGACATTTTGAGTCAAAAGAGTCCCCCGAGGGAGTGGGCGGGATTATTGCACTTGCATGTTCGATATGATGCTAAATGCACTAGGTAAATATTTGCAATTAGCTGACAAATGTGGAGGGATATACATTTTTGGGTCCTTAATTATTGACGAAGCCTGCGAATTGTTGACACACTATAGCCTTTGTAATTCCACAAACACAAATCACACTATCCTTTCAAATTATAGATGGAAATATAGATTGTTGATGGAGGAGCGTAAAGTATTAGCCGAAAATCGAAAAACAAACAATCAAACTAAATGCTGCATTGTGGGTCACAGAAGGTCAATAAATTATTGATTTGTGGCCGAAGGACAAGCCTGTCTATAAAAAAAAAAACCCCTGCAGATGAGTTTATTTTCTCTTTCTCGGCTCAATGGCCGACATTTCAACTCGAACTGGCTTAGCCGGTTCAGTTGTCAAAAGAGTTTGGCCCGAGGTGACTTTGAGCAAATAAATCTGAAATAATTTAAGGCTTTGGGTAAATAAATTCAACTCCTTTGTTTTCCTGTCACTCCTTTGGCAGTCTGCTGGGACTGGTTTTCAACTCGACTCGACTGCTCACTTGACTTGGAATTTATTGCCAAAGAATTCCAGGGCTTTCATATTTTTCCCCTGAGCAGTTCTCCTCTGGCTTAATGCAATCAAAATGGTATGGAAATTGATTTGTTATTATTGTTTTACCTTTCCAATATCGTATTCCTTGCATTCAAAGCGGCTCAGCAAATTGAATGCACTTGATGGCAAAAGGCATTAGAAACTCCCGAAATTGACAAGAGCTGTGAAAAAAATTTTGGGAAATCGTAAAAAAATTAGTCTAAAAATGTACAAGAGAAATCATTCATATTTGGCTCAAAAGTCGCAAAAAAAATTTAAAAACAAGAGCAGGTTCTATTAAAAAAAGGAGAATATATTCCTTAAGAAACGTTTCTCAACATATTATTTATTTACAAAATATAGTAAATATTCCAGACAGCTCGAATAAAGTAAATTATTCAATAAAAATAAATAATTTCTAGAATGACTAAATTCCAGAAATGGAGTTACCTATTTTTTTAAAGAAATTTAAGGAAAATGCAATTTTACGTAGCTTGTAAATCGCTTAATTTGTTTTCTATTCTATTGACATTTACAGTTGATAGATTTCAGTTAAATCGTTCATTTGTGCGGAAATGGCAATATATATTGATATTTAATATTCTGATTTCTATTTACAAAAAAACAAAAGCAATAAACCCAACTTTTTCTTCAAGTTTCCTTTTTGTAGCATACTTTTTAGGGCAATTTTAATTTGCATTAAAATTGGCATTTAAGCCTAAGAAGCTTTATAGCTGTCACCTATTATTTGATTTATTATTTGATTCATTTGGATCATCATCTAGATACGTTCTCATTACTGTCAAAATTATGACAATTACAATGGCAATTATTATATAGTTAAAGCGATTACTTCGTCGGAAATTCAAACTGTCAGTTGTCTGCCAACTATCACATCCTTGGGGCATCCTCGGGGCACAATTCCAAGTGTGTTCCAAATTAAAATGTCGGTTTCAATGGAGAACTCCAAAAACAGGACAAAAGAGGAACCAATTAAATGGGATGAAGTGAAAGTACATTTGAGCTGGTCGGGGGATATGGGGCAGCAAAAGGGGATAAGGACCTAATTGAATAGTTGTTGCAACAATGGTGGCAACTTGAAAGCAATGGAACCAAGTTGGTTCCATAAATCGCATACCCAAATAGCCACATGGGAGAGTTTGAATCGTTCGAACAAAGCCACAAAATCAATGGCAAACATCAACAGGAAGCTACGAGCTAATTACATTCCCTGTATGGGTTTGTGTTAGTGTGTGTTTACTGGGGGACAGAAAACAATTTGTTGGGTAAATTATCTGGTAAATTAAGCAATTTCAATTCAAGAAACGAAACCACAGTAAGAGCAAACACCAAAAAGAAATATAAATCCAAAGAAGCTCTCTGAGACCTGAAACCTGAAACCTTCAAATCCTCAACAATTTGCCTTCTATTTTTTCCTCCTTCCTCCATCATATTATATATGTATGTGTTTATGTTATATGTGTTTGCTTATGTGGGCGTGAGGTGCGGGAATGCTGCACAAATCGGTTGCTAAGTAGCTCATAATGGCCACGCTTGCCTCGAAATATTCCCACTGGGATGCCATCATCCTTAAACTCCTCCCGCCACAACTAAAAAGTGTATGTCCGATTTTCTTTGAAGTCTGTAATATGACGGGGAATGTGTATTATTTAAATAGAAGATCTCTTTACACGTTTATTTTAAGCTCATGCTATATAATAAAAATGATAATAAAAAAGTTTTTATTTCTTTTGTTGCAAGTATTAAGTAATTCGCTTGAATCCCGAACCACAAAAAAGGTTAAAGGTTACCGAGATACAACTGTTGCACGTATACGGTATACATATAGATAGGTGGGCGGAAACTTTTGATAAATGCAGATTTTATTGTAATTCGATATCAATTTGTGGGTCTTTGTATGTATGTGCTGTATTTGCAATAGCATCCAGGGGCCCCTGGCACTCGCTGGCCGTTCTATCAATATTGATATTGATACACGATTTTATGGCAAACATTTAAACTACCCCAAAACGAGCGAATTAAAGTGAAATCAAAAACCAGCAATAAAAATTGAAGGAAAAGAAAATATTGGCAAACTGTTTAAGCTGAACGGGAATGGGTAGAGGGAAAAAGGACCTGCTTTCCAGCTGAATGTCAGTTCACATTAATCAGGCAACTACGGCAGGCAAATTACATCAGTTTTGTTTGGAAATGTTGCCATTTAATTTAATGAGACATCATTATGCCAAAACTTTAATCTCATCATCAGAGGCGCCAGTAATGGAAAAAGCAAACCCAGCAGTAGCTGTAGCAGAAAAAAAATGTAATTATTGAGACACGGTTTTTTGGTTGCAGACAGCTGGTGCACCTGAAAAAATATCTTTTTATTTCGATTTTATTTTAATATACATTTTTTACAGATTTTTCTTTCTCTATAGACTCTTAATATTTCGAAAAATAAATTAATAACTTATACATATTTTTTAATATTTTGTTAAGTGAAAAAGTCAATGGGCGGTGGGCGTATCATGTGCTGTTAATGATGTTTGGCAACTTCAACTCCAAGCCACACACGCATACCTTCAAAGAAACACAAACACACACAAATGTATACACAGGCAGACACCTTTAGCATCCAATTAGCGGCAAAACGAGTTTCCGGATCTCTCTCTCTCTCTCACGAGCTCTCCATCCATCTTTCATCTTTGCCCCGGCCGCCAAATCCCCTCCCCTCACTCTCCTTTCCACTCACTCCTTTCTAACAAGCACTCGAATCGTCTTTTTTTCACACGAAAACGCAACTCACATATGTTTTATTTTGTGTATGTGTGTGTGTAGAGTAGTAGTTTTCACTCCCGCACTCACAAACACAAACACACACACCGCACCACACCCTTGAGCTTTTGTGCAGCAACAAACAAACAAAAAACATCCAAGAACAAACAGGTAGCATGCAAAAAAATGAAAAATGGCAACACTTTAACTTTTGAACGGCAGACCCCCCCGGAAGCTCCGCCCACTTTGCCTACCTTCAAATGCGTATTTTTTAGCCGAGATTATTTTTGTTTGCTTTCTACACATAAAAAAACACATTAGTACACATTTTTCAATATATGATTTAACACATAAAAATATACAAACAACATCTTTAAAGTAAATAATGATTAAAATATACTCTAAACAGATCATACAATTTTTGTACACGTGTCGTATGAGTTATTTTCGTTCATAGATAATATCTCACATTACTCATACGCAGTGTGGGCTTTAAACAAAACTTTTAATTTATTTTAAATCCCAATATAACTTTTGCTTAGTTTTCTTGCAGTGTCTCACTTTTCAAATATGTGTAACTTTTGCATAATACTCGTGGTAGGATACAAAAAAAGAGAAACAAAACGAAACTGGTTGCATACTGCTACATATTGCGAAACGGAGGAGTCAACAAGCGTAAGGTGCCTTGGTTTCACCAGATTCCAATTAAGTTTTAAATTTTTAGCAAACCAGCTTATGAATAATGACGTTCATTTTGATGGCCGCTCACTTGGCAAATATCCAAAAAACAAAACAGAAACCTACATATGTCCCCGCTTTCCATTTCTTTTTCTTTATGGCAAATGTGCTAATCATTTTCATTTGCAACGAACTAGCCGAGGAGAACAAATGGAAAATATACGAAACAAGAGACTACAGGCGCCTCGTCCTTAAAATGTACCTCATTCCCATCCTCACCTTTCAAGGACTTTATCCGCATGCATTCCCAAGTAGTTGAACATGGGAGTGCCATTATGGGAAGTAATAAACAAGAAATGGAATAACTAAATTGTCTCTGATAGAATTGCAGATGCTCTTTGTCCTGTGATTAGCATTCTTAGTTTTCAGGATAAACATTAGTAAGTATGTTCCTAATCGAGAGCGCTATACAATAATAGTTATAATATACATCTAAAACAAATTAACAATTAACAGTTAATAAAGTTAACAAATTTATTTAGGAAACGCAAAATTATACACATTAAAATATAAATGTATTGGAAAAAACTTTTTTGAAAGAAAGTTTTCTGATATTTAATAAAAATAAAATCAACAAATTATTATTGGCTTTTTATATATATATTATTAAACCATTATGGGTTATGGCACTTAAAAATATAAGGATTAATTATTTAAAAATTATAAACAAATTTATGCAAAATAATCCGTGTTGAAAACTCTAAAACGAAGCCCTCCAAAATTCTTTTGCACAGCTGTTCTTAAAGCTTTTGCTCTGACGGTTCTTCAGCTGTTCTTTATGTTCATCACGACTCACGACCCAGATGGCGCCACTGTGACGCCGCTATGCGGGGCAAACAACAAAAACATTTAAAAACAGAAAATAAACAACAAATACGCATGTATGACCTTCGCACAAGGTGACTGGGCCACTGAGAGACTTCCACTTACTGAGAGAGCATGCGGCCCAAAAGCAGCAGCGGCAATGGGAGGAGAAGAAATTGAAAGAAAGCTAAGGCGTTTAATGCAACAGAAAAGCATAGCCAGAGTGCAGTCGGAGCAAAAAGAGCTGATAAGAACCGCTTTGTCAGCGTCAGAAATTGTTTACAAGAGAGCCGGAGAGCGAAAGCAGAGAAGAAAGCTTAAAGTAAAACAAGTTAGGAAGGTGTGCTTTAGTATAACAACTATAAGATACTTATCACTTAAAGATATTATTGAAAAAAAGAAATAAAAGGTATGTTTATTTATAGAGTAGACAGTATAAGACTAAGAAATAATTTTTTCAGATTCATATATTTTATTAAGCTTTAAATAAGTGATTTAAAACCCTATGTTATTATGAAATTATATGTTTAATTTTTTAGTGGTTTCAGAACTAATCACCCCTTGGAACCGAATATAGGGTATATAAAGCCAATCCAAAAGCTGTCGACAAAAAAAAGCTCAGGGTAGTATAATGCAAAGTGGCGCGTGAGAATCACTCCGTGAACGGTCGTGGGTTCAGAATCTCCTCTTCGCATTCGCATTCGCATTTTCGGGTCCCACGCAACGGAATCAGAGAAATATATAAGAAAAAATATAGAAAAAAGAATTTATAAAGGGGAATATTGAAACATATAACTAGGACATCATGTCGAAGCCACAATCGGACGCGGATCGGCGCAAGCAGATCTCGGTGCGCGGCATCGCCGAGGTTGGCAATGTCACCGAAGTGAAGAAGAACTTCAATCGCCACCTGCACTACACCCTGGTCAAGGATCGTAATGTGTCGACGCTGCGCGACTACTACTTCGCCCTGGCCAACACCGTCAAGGACAACATGGTGGGCCGTTGGATTCGCACACAGCAGCACTACTATGAGAAGGATCCCAAGGTGAGTGCTCCCACACCCACATATTGATTTTACTCCCCTCACCCTCTTCCTCCCTGACTCCAATGGAATTTTTCCCAAAAAAAAGGGGGGAAGAAGTATGGAATCCTCCCTAACCTAAGATTCAACTTCTAAATTATTTACATTCCTGGCCCTTGAGGCTCTAAAATGGAATTTCTTTCTGTCTATATTTTTTCATTTTTTTTTTTTTTTGCTATTACGACATTTTTTTTGGCCTTATCCATTCTCCCTCTATCCTTCACTTTGGCCAAAAGATTTATTCGGCATTTGTGCTTTGGATGCATTTCCCACGCTTTTGTTGATTCGCTTTCGAACAATTATTTCACTTTCCTAATTGCCCGTAAATTTACCGAAAAGCTTAAGAAAATGCCGAAAAATGCAATATGGGATCAATGCCAAAAACGTGTGAATGTCGCCTCAAAATAAATGTAACAAAAAAAAGTGTAAGAATAGAAAAGATACTTTCACTGCAACAAAATGCCGGCGAATTTTCCAACCTGACTAGCAACAACAGCTTAAAAATAGCCATTCCAGCTACTTCTATATCTAAACAAAAAAAAAAGCTAATTTATGACTTGGAAAAAAATACATTTCCATATGAGTTTCCCGAATGCAGCTTAAGTAAGTCAAGTGTGCGGCAAACACATCCAATAAACCCCCTTTCAAATCCATCAGATACACATTGTATATATATATAATATGTAAAGATATATCTAGAAAGCACGTGCCAGAAGCGTGAGCTTTTCATTAGCAATTCTTGTTCAGCGACTAAACATTTTTGTCCTTGTTGAATGTCAGCTTAAATCACTTTCGATTTCTATGCCCCCCATGGGCCTGCGAAGCTATAGATACAAATGTATCTATTAATTTCCCATTGACTCGAGTTCAAGATATTCTCAATTTAACTGAATTGTGGAAACTTCCACCCGAAAAAAAATAAAAGACGACAAACATATTTTCAAGGTCAATCAAAGGTTATTAACAACAACTGACAAAAATATCAAGGAAAATTTTTTCCCATTTTTATTTCAAATATATTTTTTTTGGTGAGTGCCTCTCTCTCTCTGGCGGTCTAGCTTTTATTTTGGCTACAGTTTCGTTTATATATTTATATACTTTTCTTTTTTGTTCAGGTTGTGGAAGTTTTATGCTGTCCATTAATAGTTGTCCACCCCCTCCCATCTCTCACATGCAATTAGCTCACGCAACCAGCTGAATAGCCAGATACAGATACTGCTAGTTGTCGATTTGTATCTCACGGATACTCGCAACAGCTGTTGTTATGCGTAGCCGGGTACTTGGAGCCAATTGAAGACCACTTGGCGACATTTGTCTGCCACCCATGTGGCACTCCACCAATTTATGTAAATTAAAGAAAGAAAGTTCATCGGGCTGGATGGCCCATCAAATAATTCATACTTTCCGTATAGTTTTCCGCTTCGCCCTGGCCAGTCAGGTTGACTAAATCGATCGTATTTTTGGTTTTCTTGTTCACTTATCTATCCGCATGGAAACCCAATTATAGCATTTAGCTATCAGGGATCAAACATATGGGTATATATATATATATAGATTCCCATGCACATCTGGTGTGCAATTCGCCACCAATGCAGTCCACCAGTCAGTCCATCGATTCTATCTACATCGGTGGACAGGAAAGAAACAAAAAATAACAATAAACAACAGAATGCAAACAAATATCACAAAACCCATATAAAATATACTATGTCTGGGTCTAGATCAGCTTCGGGCCAGGCCAGAACGACTGCCAAATGCGCTACACTGGCATGATGAACAGCTGTTGCCGTAAAAACTGGCAGTTGAATGACTTGGGAAGCTTTTTATTCTCAAAAGATTACTCATGGTTTGTTGTGGAGCCTTTATTCCAGTGATTAGATAAGCTAAGTAGGTTATTAGCATTCCATTTTTTTCGGGAGGGGGAGAAAGATCATGCTTAGAATTCGATTTTTCCATTTGATAATCTTACAAGTCTTATCACTGCCGGTCGAATAATAATTTCATCAGATTCAGGAAACATTCAATACCAATACATTCAATTCCCCCAAGAAATACCCTACACTCACCTTATTCAGCATATCTTATCATCTAATAGCTTAGAAATCGATAGCAGCGTCCTAACCCCTTTCACCTACACAAATATGCACACAGAAACACGCTCGGCAAACATTCGAAACTAATTAGAAATAGTTTCTGCCAGATCAGGCATCTCTGACATGCGTTTGGGGCATAGATTACATAGAGTCCAGCCCGGCGATAAGGAATAGCATACCTTGAAGCCGGAGACGGAGACGGAGCTGTTGCCCATTAGCCATTAACTGGCGACACTGTCGTCAATGCTTGCATGATTGGTGATCCGTGATCGCCGGCCGATTAGCCCAGCATTGAGCGGCGATAGTGATCCGGATAGTGATTCCTTGTTAGATTCATGCTCTGCCATGATGTTTACCCAGCATTACTCGGCAAAGTGCATCCCCGATGCACTCAAATCTGTTCAGTTGATAGCTGATGCCATGAAAACAACAATATGAAGGGGTGCCCTCGTAACACCGATCGATCGTGAATGCCTTCCTCTATTTTTAGCTCTGGAGTTTGGGAAGGGGTTGGGTTACCCAGAAACTAGCAGCTATTCCCGGCTGCGGCTGATAAGACGCCACATTCCTTGGCTGGGAACTGCAAACTGGGTGACCTTCTGCCCAAAAAACATAACTGGGTTAGCGCCTCTTCTTATCAGCATTTTGCAGCAAAGATTAGGTTTCAGGTGCACTGTACAGTCGAGCCGGGCCAGGGGGAGCCATGCACTTGCCACTGGCCTTGAGGGACTCTGATGGCCAAACTAGTTATCTTATAGGGTTGATGATCCTCCACACTAACCCACTCTTAACCTATTCTTTGTAGCGCGTTTACTACCTCTCCCTGGAGTACTACATGGGACGCTCCCTGACCAACACCATGATCAACCTGGGCATCCAGAGCGAGTGCGAGGAGGCCATGTACCAGCTGGGTCTGGACATTGAGAACCTGGAGGAGATGGAGGAGGACGCTGGTCTGGGCAACGGCGGTCTCGGCCGCCTGGCTGCCTGCTTCCTCGACTCGATGGCCACTTTGGGTCTGGCCGCCTATGGCTATGGCATCCGCTACGAGTACGGCATCTTCGCCCAGAAGATCAAGAACGGCGAGCAGGTGGAGGAGCCCGATGACTGGCTGCGTTTCGGCAATCCCTGGGAGAAGGCACGTCCCGAGTTCATGTTGCCAATCAACTTCTACGGCCGTGTGATCGATACCCCCGAGGGTAAGAAGTGGGTGGACACCCAGAAGGTGTTCGCCATGCCCTACGACAATCCCATTCCCGGTTACAACAACAACCACGTGAACACCCTGCGTCTGTGGTCCGCCAAGTCGCCCATCGACTTCAACCTGAAGTTCTGTGAGTAACACTTGATCTTTGGAATATCCCTTAACTAACCGGTTGGTATTAATCCCTTCCAGTCAACGATGGTGACTACATTCAGGCCGTGCTCGACCGCAACCTGGCGGAGAACATTTCCCGTGTACTGTACCCCAATGACAACTTTTTCGAGGGCAAGGAGCTGCGTCTGAAGCAGGAGTACTTCATGTGCGCCGCCACCCTCCAGGACATCATCCGCCGCTACAAGGCCTCGAAGTTCGGCTCCCGGGAGGCGGTCCGCAACACCTTCGACCACTTCCCCGACAAGGTGGCCATCCAGCTGAACGATACCCATCCGTCGCTGGCCATTCCCGAGCTGATGCGCATCCTGGTCGACGAGGAACACCTGGACTGGGAGAAGGCCTGGGATATCACCACCAGGAGCTGTGCCTACACCAACCACACCGTTCTGCCGGAGGCCCTGGAGCGCTGGCCCGTCTCCATGCTGGAGTCGATCCTGCCCCGTCATCTGCAGATCATCTATCACATTAACTTCCTGCACATGGAGAATGTGAAGAAGAAGTTCCCCGAGGATCTGGACCGTATGCGTCGCATGTCCCTGGTGGAGGAGGATGGCGAGAAGCGCATTAACATGGCGCATCTGTCCATTGTCGGCTCCCATGCCGTCAACGGTGTGGCCGCCATCCACTCCCAGATCCTGAAGGATTCCCTGTTCCACGACTTCTACGAAATGGATCCCAAGAAGTTCCAGAACAAGACCAACGGCATCACCCCCCGTCGCTGGCTGCTGCTCTGCAATCCGGGTCTCTCCGATCTGATCGCCGAGAAGATCGGCGACGAGTGGCCCGTCCATCTCGACCAGCTGGTGGCCCTGAAGAAGTGGGCCAAGGACCCGAACTTCCAAAGGAACGTGGCCCGGGTCAAGCAGGAGAACAAACTGAAGCTCGCCGCCATCCTGGAGAAGGACTATGGTGTCAAGGTGAACCCATCGTCGATGTTCGACATTCAGGTGAAGCGTATCCACGAGTACAAGCGCCAGCTGCTCAACTGCCTGCACATCATCACCCTGTACAACAGGATCAAGAAGGATCCCACCGCCAACTTCACTCCCAGGACAATCATGATCGGTGGCAAGGCCGCTCCCGGCTACTATGTGGCCAAGCAGATCATCAAGCTCATCTGCGCCGTCGGCAATGTGGTGAACAATGATCCCATCGTTGGCGACAAACTGAAGGTCATCTTCCTGGAGAACTACCGTGTCACTCTCGCCGAGAAGATCATGCCCGCCGCCGATCTTTCCGAGCAAATCTCCACCGCCGGCACAGAGGCCTCCGGCACCGGCAACATGAAGTTCCAGCTTAACGGTGCCCTCACCATCGGCACCCTGGACGGCGCCAATGTCGAAATGGCCGAGGAAATGGGCCTGGACAACATCTTCATCTTCGGCATGACCGTCGAGGAGGTGGAGGCCCTCAAGAAGAAGGGCTACAACGCCTACGACTACTACAACACCAATCCGGAGGTCAAACAGGTCATCGACCAGATCCAGGGCGGCTTCTTCAGTCCCGGCAATCCCAACGAGTTCAAGAACATTGCCGACATTCTGCTCAAGTACGACCACTACTACTTGCTGGCCGATTATGATGCCTACATCAAGGCCCAGGATCTGGTGTCCAAGACCTACCAGGTAATGGATCTACCAACCACTATCCAAGTATCTTACTTATATTTATTACTCTTATTTTGCAGAACCAACCCAAGTGGCTGGAGATGTCCATCAACAACATTGCGTCCAGCGGAAAGTTCTCGTCGGATCGGACCATCGCCGAGTATGCCCGCGAGATTTGGGGCGTGGAGCCCACCTGGGAGAAGCTGCCGGCGCCGGAGGATCAGCCCCAGAACTAATTCAATTAACTAAATCACATTTTTTCGATATTATTTTTATTATTTATGTGCTTTACTTTTGTTAAAGTCAAAGTCCAATTTTAGGCGCCAAAAGCAAAAACTAAAACTAACCAAGTAATCGCGGGCCTCAGTCCCCGAATTGTTAATATTTTATTTAATAAAAATCCAATATAAACAATTCATTTGAATTCTCTCATCAATGTGGAAACGAATTAAGAACAACAACGGTATCTACCTTTTAAATTTAAAACTAGACACAAAAAATATAAAAATGACCTCAGGAACACTTTCAAAGTAAAAAAAAATAAAAATAAAGAAGAAATTATTAAAATATAAATTAGTGGAAAGCTTGTTTAGTTATTGGATATGCGTGTTTTTAAATCGAGATTAAACCTCAAGTTCAACTGTTAAATGTAAAAAAAAAAATGAAAAGTAATTAAAATTGAATAAAACTTGATTCGAAATAAAATGAAATTGCAGTTCTTAATGGGTTTGCTGAAATATTTTCCAAAAATTCCCAAATAAAAACAATTGTTTTTTATATTTTACAGTGTAATTGTTTGGATTTTCTTTTAAAAGTAGTCACTAAAAAAAAATGGTAAACATTTTCAAATAAGTTCTGACCCTTTGTTACAAAAGTTGCTATTTATAAATGGTGTGTCATCTTTGAAATTCTTTAAAAAGTAAACGAAATGCTTCCTCTCATTGCTCTTAAAATCGGGCTGGGGCAGGGCCGGCGTCTTCCAAGGGGGTCAGGTCAGGTCATCACATCACACACACACGCACACACACCGTCCCCCGAAGTTAGTGTTCTAGTAGTTGACCCTCGAGGAGCGGGTTGACTTGCTAATGGTGTACTGGCGATCCTCGCCACGCGAACTCCCACCCCTCTCCCGGTCGAACTTCTCGTGGGAACGCTCTCGTGGTGACTTATCCTGTTTGTAACAAAAATTTGTAAATTATTAATTAAATAATGGAGGAAATTGTATTAAAAAATTTAATGAAAATTTCATTGGCACCTTTGTGGAATCCTTAATCAGATAGGACACTCACCCTGTGACGCTCCCTATCACGGCCTTCTTCCTCGCCATTTTGTGCTAAAAATAAAGTATTTTAATATTTCTGGCAAAGGACAAAGGAGTGGATCAGTTACCTTCGCGCCGACGCTTGTGATCACCGCTATTGGAGTCCTCGGCCCGATCCCGCTTACGACCCAGCTTACGATCCTTGCGGGCATCACGCTCCTCCTCCGACAGCTTGTCCTTGTTGCGGTCTTTGGTCTTCAGGCCGCGCGCCTTCTTCACGCTGTCCACCAGCTCCTCCACCTTCTGCAACGGCACAGGTTTAATGATTGTAAAAAAAAGGATACTTTTCAAATACTATCTGCTAGAAAACCTAATCAAGTTTCAATAATGTTATGTTTTTGTGTGATTTTGGCCGATATGAAGCTGAGACTGTGTTTGTGGTGTGGCCCTGGCCCTAATCTCTGATTTGGGATACGAGTTTCGTACGTCATGTTGTCCTTCGTCCTCGCGAAGTGCTGCCATCACTTACCCACGGTGTCATGTCTCAGAACACCAACGATATAACAACTAAACCGCGATGCCCAGGATTCGGGAGCTTGGAGGGACGTGATTAGTTCCATGGGATGGTTGCTTGGTTCTTTTTCCTTTGAAATTTTGAGAACTAAACCATGATGTTCAGGATTCCAGAGATTGTAAAGGTGTCAAGACTGGCTGAGTTGAGTTCCAAGGGTATTCATTTCGATGAAGCATGGATGTATGGCTTTAGGTATCCAAGGAAAATTATTGATGATTTTGGCAAGTTGGGATTAACTTCAAGTTATGGCACACATTACTTTTCCTTTATTGTCCAAAAGGACTTTATGTTTTCATTTTCCAGAAGACAAATAATTGAAATTGTCTCTGGATTGATTGACTTTTTGGATCATTTGGTTTGGAATGGAAATGTCCGTCAATTCATAAAAAACTTATCATCGGGTATTGAAAGATAAGAATCACAAAAGTTCCTCCAGTAAGAATCCTCAATATATGTAGCAAATGGTTGATATCTTGTTATCCGCAGGATGGATACGGATACTGTCTTGTCCCTCATCAATAGATTTTTGGGCACATCTTCCAATAAACATGTGAAATGTTAATGCCTTGATATGGGAAGTCTAAGGCTGGGAGACTTTGATTTAAGTTTCAGTGCCATTGTTCCTTTTTTTAATTGTTTGATGACTTTATTTTTTTGTTCCTTTTTTTTGTTTGCTTCCTTGCTCTTTCTTACTTCCTTGGTCCACGGAAAATTTTCCTCCACATTTTAGGGGCGCTCAGTCCTCTTGCTTGTAGTCTTCATGGTCCCGGCTTGGTTCGTTGTTGTAAACGATATCTTAACTAAACTAATTAACTACTAGACTATACTCTTCTATAACTAATTGACAAATTTGATAAAAAAAAAAAATTCCTCCCTTTGTAAAATTATTCCCAACTTAAAGCTAACCCCCCCGTAACATACAATATCACTTAGTTATACTTAGAAATATGGAATATTGCAGATGAGAACAACATCCTCGCAAGGGTCCATCCTCATCCAGTTTTTTGGTGGATTTTTTAAGTTTTTTTTTACTCGTTGAATTTTTGTCAAGTTTTTGAAGTTTTTGTGTCGTTTTTTAGCCTTGCTTGATTTTTCCCGGCACTTTTTCTCCATGCAGGTGGTCGACATCGTTGGTATCGTTGTGGTTGTCGATGTCTTACATTGTTGTTGTCTTAGGGTACTTATGTCTGCAACCATATGCTACTAACCTTTGAACTGCTGGACGACGACTCCAATTTGCGACGCTTGGAATCTACTATTAATACAAAAAATAATCATTTAAAGATTAAGGAATACAACTTCTAGTGACACTCACCTTTATCGTACTCGATGGTCTCGTGACTGCGCTGGCGATGCTGCATGGAACCATTGCTCTCGTTGGATACGGAACTAAGATCTCTATCCCGAACACCGCGGCTCTCGTACTCGTCGTAGTGGCGATGTTCATTGCCGCCCACCAGATCCACAACAACATCCACACCTTCGTTGTGCCGGTGACGCTCTTCACCACCACCACCGCCGCCGCCGCCGCCACGGCGAGAACTCTTTTCGCGCTTCAGGCTGCGCTGCTGGGTGGCTTCCAATTCCTCTAAACGCTGGGAGCGCTCTCGCGATCGCTGATGCTGCTCGGCCTCCGTAGGCTTCGTCCTAACCGTGTCCCGCGAACTGCGATGACTGGCAATGCTGCTGTGGCGCTGCTCGTGCTGATCCTGCTTCTCTCGATCGACATCCCGGCTGCGGCTCTCCCTCTGGCTGCCCCCATTGGTCTGCTCCAGCTGGTCGTCCTTGTTGCGAGACTGGGAATCCCGCGGCGCCGGCAACTCACGTTGCTTGCTCTCCCGATCCGTGCTGGATGACGTCGATATGGACACCAGATTGGACGAGATGGCCTCACTCTTTTGGTTCTTCGAATCGCTGCGCGTGAGGGAGACTGGAAGGACAGACACTTCATTGTTTATCCGACAATTTTGATGACTATTCCACTTACCCGTCTTGGCATCCTGGTCCTTGTTGCCCGCTTTGGCTTCATTGGCGTAGAAACTAGTTGCGGCACCCGACTGCTTAGCTGCCGCACTTTGTGCAGATCCCGAGATGGGTGAAGTTTTTTCGGAGGACAGCACCTTGATGGGTGTACCGCCACTGGCACCACCAGTCGGAGGCGATTCCTTGTTGGCCCTGTCGGCCAACTGATGGAAATCGCTCTCCTTCAGCATGTGCGGACTCCTCAGCTTCAGCTGGCCAATGTAGCTCGAGGCAATGACATACAAATCCGGCCGTTTTGTCTTCTCCTCCTCGCGCACCTTGTCCACCTTCCGTTCGATGATCTGGGCCAGTTTGCCAAGAACCGGATAGTGCGGCAGGATGCGCATCAGGATGATTAGGGCATTACGTATCTGCATGAAGTCCTTGGAATCCAGACAGAACACAATCGCCTTGGTGATCTTGTAGTGCCACTTGTGGCACACATGGCGATAATTCTCGTATCCAACATGATCGTTAGCCTCCGAGAATGTGTTGCTAACCCGGAACTTGGTCACGAAACCGGGATAGTTGGCGCATTCCTTATTGAAAACGGCCTGATCCGAATGCCATCGCATCACGGTCTCCAGCATGGCACACAGGAATCGTCCGTAACGCGTAGCCTCGCCCTCGGTGCAGGAAGTTACTGAGTAGGTGATGTCACAGAAGATCTATCGCGGGATCAAAAGATTAGCCATCTTCGAAAGCATCATACTTGTGGCCAAAGAATACTCACCCGATCGTAGCAGAGCAGGGTGGAGAAGTTCGATGTCTTGAGGTTGTGGATGGTGTGCACGAATTTGGCGCAGTAGAGTGCATCCAAGGCAGTGAATGTGCAGCGCGGGAAGAGGCACAGTTGCAGGAACTGAGTGATGGTGTCGTTCTTGGCCGATTTGGCGGAACGCAGCAGGAACCAGCTGTCCTTTTGCTCCTGCAGTCGCTGCGAGATCTTGTCGACATGCTCGTGCTGTTTTTTCCGCTCATCGTTCAGCTTCTCCATCAAGGCAATGTAGCGTTCCTGCTCCTTTTTGTTTTTCGACTGATTGGAGTCCTTGCCCTCGGCGGCCTGCTGGGCCAGTTGCTTCAGCTTCCCGATCTCGCGCTGGTAGCTATCGGTCGGCACATGCAGGTCGTACATGCTCAGGCTCCAGAAGGTGACCAAGAACTGTGGACTAATGTCCTCCCACACCTTGGCGCTGTGCAGCGGTCGCACCGACTCCACAATGGGATTCATGATCAGCTGCGTCGCCTCCAGATACTTTTGCAGTTTCTGGACGGTGGTCAGCTTTTTGGCATTGGGATCCGCCTTACGAAGCTGATCGTACTTTTGCTAAGGGATTCAAATTTATAAATTTTTGCTTTTAAGAACAACCTTCCCAGAACTCACATTAATCTGATGCGTAAACATGGGTCTGGCCAAGAAGAAGGCCACATCAGTGTTGATGTGATACTCCCGCAACATGGTGATGATCGAGGGCAGTCGCTCCACGTACTCATCCACCGAGTAGGTGGATCCCAGAAAAGTGCCAAACTGAACCAGTGTGTCCTGGCACTGATCGTACAGGTTGCCCACCAACTTTAAATGGCTGTGCGCCGCCGTTTCGCGGTAGATGACGCAATGCTTCTGCTGAGCCATCAGCAGACAAATGGCAACGGCGAGATCATTGTTGGCCAAGGCCTCCTTTAAGCGATTAGAGGACTTTTTCGTATTCCTCACTTGACTGAAGTAGCCGGCCTGAAGCGAGCGATAATTGATTAGAAATAGTTTTATGAAACATTTGGAAGAAATACCTCTCCCCTGAGCTGTTCACCGCCGCACATGGCCTGCAGCTGGTCGTTGGTCATCTCCTCGCATGACTCCACACCCGCCATCTTATGTACAATCTCCCTGAGGATGAGCAGATCCAGGCTCTTTTGCGACTTTAGCTGATTGGCGACATATTGCAGGAGGCCGCTCAGTTCGATGCTATACTTCTTATATATTGTGCCGCAAAATGAGGCCAGGCTCTGCAGCCACAAGGACAGGGAGGTGCCATCGTCCTTGAAGCGCAGGCGGCCCGTCAAAGTCAGCGACTCGATGATGCAGTAGCCCAGGCAGTCGAATGAGAGGGCAGTCAAGTACTTGAGCATGTCGCACACAGGCCCAATGAGATTGTCATAGATTTGGATTTGCAATAGGATCTGAGAATGAGGACGTTAACAATATTAGCCAAGAGTCCTTTAAAAAACGCTATCATTATCCACTTACATAGTCAAAGAGTAGTCCTGGCGCACAATGACTGTACTTGCCCACTAGACGACCCAATTGCTTTACATTCTCCTTGCTGACACGCTTCATCAGCGCCTTGATGTCCCGCTGGGCCAGGCCACAGCGCCGGATCAGATTTGGATGCAGCTGATAGCTGTCGTTCTTCCACCGCGCATACAAGCTGTACCGGAAGTGATACGGGAAGTACTTCAACACCGCCCATATCTCCTCGGACATGGAGCAGTTGTTGTCCAGATAGAGCAGGGAAGGTAAAATGCACGCATCCAACGAGGTCATAATATCATAGTAGTGCTGTTCCGCCTCCGTGTTGGGTGGCGGGCCATTTAAACTATCGACGCCCATGTCAATCACCAGCTTGCTCATGATGCGGATTAGTTTGTACATGAGCACGTTGTCGTAGTGCATGGCCGGGCCAAGGACGTTGGCCATCGGCCATGTATACTTTCGCAGATCTGAGAAATCCTTTGCCTGCATCTTGGCTACCAGCTTGGAGTCGTCGTACAAGCGACTACGACTCTGTTTCCTACCAGCTGGTGCCTTGAAGACCTTCTTATAGTAGACGTGCTCCACCGACAGATGAATCAAGTCGGCGATTCCCCGGGCAATTGGCTCCTGCAGGACAACAGCCTGCTCTGGAAGCTTTTGGATGATTTTGTGGGCATTCTCCCAGTCCCCCACCTTAAGCAACGCCTCGCAGAGACCAAACTTTTGATTCACGTTGTACTTTTCCTGAAAATTGTCAAGTGTTAGTACTAGGATGTCAAAAATTATATGCAATTTTTGTACCTCATCGAATTTCTTCACCGAGGGTGGCGGTGGTGGATCTTTCTCGTCCTCCTTTTTGTTGGTGGATATCAGATTCAGCTTTCGCACCAATTCCCTGGCATCGGCCAGCTCCTCATCCCAATCCGCCTTAATGCTGCCATCATTCGGAGTCAGCCACACATAGACATCATTAAGTTCAATCACGCCATGCTTCAGCAGAAGGGCGCAGACATGATAGAGGGAGCGGGGCGTTTTGGAATCCTTGAAATGGCAGAACTTGTAGCCAAGAACCTCGCAAATTATGGCACCGGTGGGCATATAGCTGCGCAGCAGGGGAATGAATAATTGCCAGCGATCAGGCCGAGTCTCGAAAGATTCAATGATGATGTCGAGGACACGATTGGGATCCAGATTAAAGCAGCCTAAAAATATATACATAGTTTGCAATGTATTCTCCTGGATGAAGGATGGAAAGCTTTTGAAAAACTACCTATAAGCGATTTGATAATATCCATTATGCTTTCGGGAGTGGTATTATCTTCAAAGTCCTGATTCAGCTCGGTGATGAGCTTCGCAAAGCCTTCACTCTCCTCGCGGAAGAGATTGAAGCGTCGCTGCTTGTAACTACGAGAGAGGAGCCATTAACCATGATCTTCAAACAGGGAATGTCTTTTGATACGTACTACAACTTTGTCTTGACTTTTATGAACTTTGAGTAGAAGCTCTTGTTCTTCACAATGCCCACTTCCTGAAGCGTGTCGATTTCCAGACGCTCCTTCAGGAGACTCTCCGGCACCACCTTATCCATGTCCTTGACCAACAGCACGAAGGCATGACGCTCCTCGTGCAGCCCTTCAGTCATCAGGGACGTTTCGCTGTCCAGAATATTCACAACATCGACAATCAGGCTGGGAAGTTGCTCGTGAAGGGACTGTAACGATGTGGTTTTAGTTTTGAAAGCTGCAGGTTAGTGTCCAGAGTCGATCACTTACCACCACCTCGGTCAGTAGGTGCAGGACGAGATCCTTTTTGTGGGTGAAGCGCAGCGCCTGCCAGAGCAGCTCGTAGATGGCGTGCGAGACGCCCTGCTTGAAAACACCATTGCTGTCGTAAACGGGACTCTCCGCCGTGTCCTGCAGTTGACTTTTCAGGTACTTCAGGCTAAAAGGAAACGTTTTTTAGAGTCTGTATGGGAAGCGGCGATCGATCGGCAGTTGGCGGACAACAAACTGACAGGAGCCACTGTACTCTGGCCGCGTGTGTGTGTGCGTGTGTATCTGCAGTTGCTGCATTCGCCTGTTCTACCGCAGTAACTCCACGTACAATTCGTTGCGTCCGTTCTTATCGAAATGCTTGAAGATTTCCGGATTGAGGGCGCCCGGATCTTGGCCCCCACTACCGGCACCGCTGCCGTTTGCGTCCTTTTCTCCAGCTGGGTTCCGGACTTCAGCTCCATCGCCGCCACCGACACCGCCGCCATCCTGCGTCCCGGTAACGCTCTTGAGTTTCTTCAGTCTCCGCATGCGATCTGTTTGCTTAACCCGATCTATTATATCGGTTCGCACTGCTCTCGCTAACGAAAACAATCAGTACGACGTACTTGTTGAAATATATCACAAATTTGACAATTTTTCACACTTTGATATTGAAGTAGTATTGCCCAGTGTGACCGACTATCTAAAATAAAATCGACTAAATCATACATATGAAAATACTAGATCGATAAATACTTGCTTTTGGTAAGAAGACTAAGTGTGTACACACTATAGAATATTTCAAATTTTTTCAAAAATATAGCTACCGCCAAAAGCTGAATGAAATATGAAATACGAAAATGGATATTGTAGAATCCCCTTGGTGATTACGAGCATTTTGAAGAAGGCAGAGAAGGAAGAAGGCCGCTGCTTACTTCGATGAATTTATTTTTGAATAAGGCGTGGCTTAAATTTAAACACTATTTTCATTGTTTTTCCTAAAAACTATTTTATATTAGTTTTGCTTTGGAGTAGAATAGATAAAGAAAGTAATGTAATAGCCCTTACTAAATATTATAAGTACAAATATAATGTCTGAACCAATGAAACTAATATATTTTCGCAACATAATTCGTTTGGTGTAAAAATTTTTAGATACAATAATGAAATGTGTGTATTTTGTTTTTGTTTGGGCTTTCACTTAACGTGAACAATATTATAAAGTAAAATCGTAATTATAAATTTGGATGAAGCGTTATTGGAAACCTCAAATCAGCTGCTCTTCCTCGATCTTCACATCACACTCGATCATGGAGCTGTCCACGAATGCATCGGAAGTGGCTAGATTCGAGTGGTTGCTGACATTCAGGTAGCTGGAATTGGAGAGACAGTTCGTTTGAGCAGCTTTCTCCTGCAGATTCGCATAGCTGGAGTCCGGAGCGGGCGTAAGCCGCGGTAGACCGCCGCCCCCACTCCTACGGACTGCTCCTAATGACTCTCTGGATGGTTGCGGAGGCTGCTGCGGCGGCGGCTGTGCCAGAGTCTCCTCTTTTTTAATATCCACTAATATCCTACTTATTTCCATACGGAACCTAAGATTGCCCATGTTCGATAGCGACTTCATATGTGGCAGCAGGCTCACTAAGAAACTGTAATCCGCATCGTCCTTAAGTGATGAATCGAATGTGCTGGTTGGCGTCGTGGTCTGGGGTTGGTTTATGTGACCATTGGCAGTGGGTCCATCGTACGAAGACGAAGTCTTTCGGCGGCGAATCCTCTTTGATGGCGGAGGCAGACGCGGAGGCGGATAGTTCTTTGGGGGAAGGTTCAAGGGAGAACGCAATCGCGGCGATAGGTCCAAATCCGATTTTTTGGCCATGGGACTATAAGTGATAAGTGGCTTAATGAGTGACCCAGGATCTGAGCCGGAATCCCTGTGTTCCGAGGATTCCCTCTTGAATATATCATCCATTATCTCAAAATCCACAGAATCATCGTTGTCCATGTCCACGTCAATTGTGAACTCATCGACCAGCCTGACATCGGTGTACTCATCCGAGAGTTCAGTTTCGAAATCGAAAGGCTCCGGCGGAAATGGGACTAGCTGCTGTGGGTCGAAGATGTGGCGCATAAACTCAAGGGACCGAAAGTACGGCCACTGAGACATACTAATCCGCTGCTGCTGGATCTTTCGCACTTCCGCCCGATAGCTATCCCGCAATCCCTTAAAGCGCTTCTTGCATGTGACAACTGAAAAACAAAAGATTAAGACACATGCGTGGATTTATTTTTAGCAGCCAGCAGAAATGGGTCGGACAGGGACACTTACCGTCCTGTTTCAAGATATTCGCCACGCTGGCCCAATGGATAATAAGCTCATCTCGACGATCCGACACTGCAATCGTGGTGTCCCACAGAGTACGCCGTTTAGCCACCTCGGCAATTAGCCGATAGTTGTCTGCCTTCATCATCGGCTTCCCCTATTCTTAACAAGCCAGAAAAATGCTACGCAAAACTGCGGCGAGTAAACAAAATACTTTCCTCGTTATGACTTTTAGGGCTACTTGTTTTAGTGCCCTTTGAAAGATAACGATATAGCCACTATCTGGCTAACTCTGGATACACATTCCAAGGCTGAGCAAATAATGTACTTTCTGAAAAAAGCAAACTCGCGAGATCTGCAGCCCGCAGCCCGCTTGGCTGGAATACGCAGTAAAATTGGTGACAACTCTGTCTGCGTTATGATGAACAGCTGCTGGCCAGCAGCGTTGCCAGATAATAAAATATTAATAAATAAACTAATAAACAATTATAATTCGAATTATTATCAAGATAAAGATAAATTATAAGGCCTTTTTCGCCCTAAAGAGAAAAGTGTCTTTTTTTTATTTAATACATAAAAAAAGTAAACTAAAATCTCCTAGTTGGCAGCACTGGGCAAGACATCCCCGTCCACCAGCTGTTTAAATGATTCAGACGGCAAACAATTTTCATAGCGCCGCCGGCTGTGGCTTCAAAACTCGATTTACAAACTAATTAGCCATGTCAAACTGTGGAGAGGATGGCAAGGAGGAGGAACTGCCCGCAAATACGCTGGAGCACTTCACCGAACTGGCCGAAGTGCTGGAGATGATCGACAACATCAAGTCGATCGAGGTGGCGTCTTTCGAAAGGGAGTTCGAACAGTACGCCCAGGTTTTAAGCCGCTACCAGGAGCAGCCTCATCTGCTGGATCCCCACCTGGAGGTCCTGCTCAACAATCTGCTGGGAAAGATAAGGCAGCGGGATCTGCCGGCGGGGGAGCGCCATGCTGCCTTCAAATATCTGTACATTATCTCCAAAGTTCGCACCTACAAGGTGCTGGTGAAGTTTATGCCGCATGAGTTGAGCGACTTGGAGTTTGTTTTGGACCTGCTGGGGCAGCAGGATCCTAAAGAGTTTGCCCAGTGGGAGACGCGCTACATACTGCTCCTGTGGATGTCCATACTGGTGTTGAATCCGTTCCACATGTCCCGACTAGACGCCTACGAAACACCAGCCACCAATTCCATCAGCAATCACATCCAATCCAAGACCACCAAAATGGAACGCATCTACGAACTGATCCAGGTCTATGTCTCCACCAACGACACATGCAGTAGCATGGCTGCCTATTTGGCAGCCAAGTATTTTGTCCGCAGCGACATAAAGGACCTGTATCTCGAGCGATTTCTCGACTGGATCATCGAGCAGCATGACGCCAATACGGTGAACGTAAAGTTCGGCCAGCTGGCGGCTGTGGCTGCGATTTTGAAGCACGGAAAACGAGAGGATCTGCTGCCGTATGCCGACAAGCTACTCCAGTGGATCACTTCCTGTCAATACAAGGACGGCAATGACTTCTTGAAGTACAAGAACTATGTAAAAATCATTCAAAGGATTGGTCTCGTCCACCTGAAGCCGCGCATAGCTAGTTGGCGGTACAAAAGGGGTAAGTCTAAGCCAAAACTTTGTCAATATTCATCCAATTCTTGAGTAGGATTACCTTACTTATATCAACTTTATTTCAGGTACCCGTTCTTTGGCCACCAATCTTCGCCAGGCTGTTGGCGCTGGTGGAGAAGCAACAGCCGCCATGGAGAGCACCCTTGACGAGGGCGAAGAGATTCTGGTGCCGGATGCCATCGAGGAAGTGATAGAGGAGCTGCTCCAAGCGCTACGCAGCGGGGGAAATGACATTCGATGGAGTGCGGCCAAGGGACTGGGTCGGGTAACCAATCGTTTGCCCAAAGAGCTGGCCGACGAGGTGATTGGATCTGTGATTGATATCCTCAATCCATTGGAGCCGCACGAAGCCTGGCATGGCGGCTGCTTGGCCCTCGCGGAGTTGGCTAAACGAGGACTGCTCCTGCCCCACCGATTGGAGGAGCTAGTGCCGCTGTTGATGCAGGCTCTCTTCTACGACGAGATGAAGGGCTACATGTCGGTGGGGCAACACATCCGGGACTCGGCGTGCTATATGTGCTGGGCATTTGCCAGAGCCTACAACCCGGATGACCTCAAGCCGTTTGTTCACAAGATCTCGTCTGGCCTGTTGACCGTGGCGGTTTTCGATCGCGAAGTTAACTGCAGACGAGCTGCATCGGCCGCCTTTCAGGAGAGCGTGGGTCGGCTTGGCAACTTTCCATTCGGCATCGAGATCTCCACCACCACGGACTTCTATTCAGTGGGCATACGCCAGAACTCCTACCTGAACATAAGCGATTACATAGCCCAGTTCGAGGTCTATAGGGAGCCGCTGATTAATCATCTGGTGCAGCGGAAAGTTAACCACTGGGATCTAACCATTCGGGAGCTCACGGCCAAGGCTCTGCACAAGCTGTCCCTCAAGGAGCCTGAATATATGGCGGCGGTGGTGTTGCCGCAGCTTTTGGCCAAAACGGATACCATTGACATCAACTGCCGACATGGTTGTGTCCTGGCCATGGGAGAGATCACTCTGGCCCTGAGGAATTTGGAGCAAAAGAGTGAAAACTCTGCAGCGTATCTTTCGAATCAACGGATTGTGGAACTGAACGAACTGGTGCAATCGTTCCTGGACAGGAACTTCTATCGCGGAATGAGCGGCGAGCTAATGAAGTCCTGCACCACCAACTTTATCAAAAACTGCAGTCTGGCCAAGCTGCAGGTGACCCCAGAGTGCTTGGGTAAGGAATTGTATGACTATCTTCCATTTTTTAGTTTATTTATTTTCTTTCCTTTTTCAGTTTCCTGGCAAAAAGTCATAGACTCTTGCTTGGTCACCAAAACCAACTCCATTCGCTCCTCGGCCGTGGAGGCCTTTGCTGAGCTCTGTCGCTCCTATTATGGCTCTGAGTCCAGGCATAGCCAGGACAACGACGACATTATAAGTGCCTATTTGAAGGGAGCCGAGAACGATCTCGAAGAGCACATACGCATGGGCTATATTGCAGCTCTGGGAGTGCTGCCGGACTTCATGCTACGTCCACATCTCCCCCGTATCTTGGACAGTCTTGTGAAGCATTCCCTGACGCCCCTGCAGGCGGTCCTGGTTGGTGAAATGGCCGGAGATCGCGAGAATATCCAGGCCTACAGGTGGAGCGAAGCTAGAACGGAGAGTGTGAAGGCGCTAACCAAAGTCGTCAAAACGGTGGGCTACGTGGGAGAATCAGGTAATGCCCCATTACGTTTGGATTCTTCCATATTTTTAACAATTTGTGTGTCCTGTAGATTCCTTTTCGGAGCGTGGGAACTTCAACAAAGTTGTGAATTGCTTGCTGAAAGCTTTGGATGAATATACCCTGGACAATCGTGGCGATATTGGTGCTTGGGTGCGCGAAGCAGCCATGTCGTCGCTTTACGAGATCGTGACAGAGTGCCCGCCGGAACTTCTGTCCTCGGAGCATGTCCATGAAATCGTTGTGGGCTTCATGCAGCAAGCAGTTGAGAAAATAGACCGTACTCGAGGATTAGGAGGACGTCTTGCCTGCCAGCTGGTACATCATCGGCCGCGGATTCCGCATATCCGAGCGCATGAGAAGCTGCTGGAGATTTTCCCGGAAGACGCCAATGCCGTTCTTTGGCTCTTCGCCGACCATACATTCCCCCTGTTCTGTGAGCTGCTAGCCTGTCCGGATTACTCCAAAAGAGTACTCCTGGGACTGTCGGCCAGTATTGGGCAACTGACTGAATCTCTAGTGGGTTTCGAATTCAAATCTAGCATTTGTTTAAAATTATAATAATATTTTTTTTTTTTTAAAGATTAAGTACGCCTCGACGGCTCTATTCCAGTTTTTGCGTTCCAATCCCGACACAGTGCCACGTCTGTGCTCCGAAATTGTGGAAATTTTCGAGGAGAACCTACTAAACGAGCGTGTCACATATCCTATGCTTAGTTTCCTGGATATACTCATTGGTTCCGGCACTGTGGAATTGGTCCTCCACGACGAAACTCATCCGTTTGCCGAGGATATCTTCCGGTTACTGAATCTGGAGGTTAAGGGATACAAGAAACTCTACAAGACCGCGACCAGTATTAGTGCCTACTGCCAGCTGCTTCAGGTGACACGTCTGAGTCGTAGGATCCTCTCCAAGCTGTCAGTATTTCTGGGACTGCAGCATGTCCATGTCCGCAAAACGGCTGCCACAAAATTGTACGAAGCCCTGGCTCTGCACGGAGATGTGACCGAGATACCAGAGGATAATATCGATGAGATCTTGACACTGCTCTCGGAAACCGATTGGACCATGCCGCTGGTGGAAGTGCGACCACTACGCAACCAACTGTGCCACCTGATGGGCATCAAGGCACCTGTGAGCGGCGCAGCTGCAACGGCTTTGCAACAAACCAATGCCGATAAATGAGATTAAGTTTAGGAATTAACTAACTATATAATTTATCTTTTTTGCACAAATATACAAAGGCATTTAAAAGAGTTTCTTTTTAAAATTTTATTTTTTTTTAAATGTATGTTTATTTAATGGCACTTTTTCAAATTAAAATTGAATTCCTTAATTATTACACAGAGTTGTTAATCCAAATTATAAATTAATATTTAACCAGTAGATATTATATTCATATAGTTTTTCCTTGATGGCATTCAGTTGCTCCAAGTCCTTCAACCTCAACAAGTAGCCTCCTATCTGGCCACAAGTGTTTTCTGAATTATTTTGTGTAGAGCTATTAATATAGAAATATTTTGAATGGATACTTTCTGTATGTCTAGGAACTTTTGCTTGAACACTATTTATTAAATAATGCAGTGGCAGTTTCGGGTCCTTTCCGCCAATTTCTCTTTCCGTGGATTCCAGAAATTTTTGAAGTTTCAACATTGTTTCCCGGAGATTTTTCTGTTGACCCTCCGGATTGCTTATATCAAGCTCATTAGTTTCCGAAAGTCCGAAGGGTTCCAACGCCTTTATTTTGGATGCAATAGACACCTCAGGATCCATCAAGGATTCCTTCAAATGAGCCTGACCACTCGGGGAACTTCGGAACTTCTCCGTACTATAATCAAGTATCCGTTTCAAAGCTGTCAGGCAGAAGTCTCCACAATCCCGTGGTGGGTTCAGAATAACGCATATCGATGATGTCGTGTCCCGACGATCTGCCAAGGATCCTTTCAAATGGCAAGCAATACAGGCGAAGATTAAAAATATCCCGAGCTGCAACATCGTTTTATTTTTGGGTTTCAACTTAAACAAAAGCGTCAGACTTCCAAGTAATCGAATTTTTTCAACAAATCGTAAAGTTTTTGGGGTTTTCCAGTGTAGTTATCAGAGGAATATATATATTATAATTGTGTGACTTTAAATATTAATTAAATATTAAGTTCTTCCGTTTCTTTATTATTTTCGGTTGATCTTGATGGATCTAAAAATGAAAAATGATCGTGTTTTTAAGGGTTTCTTTAGAGATTTCAAATAAAGGGGGGAAAACACTTGAAAGGGATTGAAAATTACATATATTTTTATTAGGATGAGATAATATTTTAGTCACATATTAAATAAATTCGTATTATATAAGTCATTTAAATTTTAGGTTAGTTAAATATTTAATTTATTTATGAATTTATTTATTTATGTAAACATTTTGCTGGCCCTTATTGTGATTCCCCCCTTATTTTGGCTTGAATTTTAGTCAGCTGATAGTGTAGTGTGACCGTAGTTTAAGCCAAGAATTTAAATAATTTAAATGAAAAAAGGACCTCCTTACTTGACTTTATCTTTTTTTATAAAATTTAAGAGTGATTGCCGCGTTTAATCTTTTTCAAATGATTTTGGACTGTTACATGTGATACGTTGAGCTTTTCGCCAATCTGTCGAGTTGTATACCGACGATTTTCCAGGAGCAATGCCTTTATTTCGTCCTCGTTATCGGCCGATGGTCGTCCACTACGTGGAGCGTCCTCGAAGCTAAAATCTCCGGAACGGAACTTGACAAACCAACGCTGACACTGGCGTTCACTCAGAGCATCGTCCCCGTAAACGGCACATAGCTTCTTTCGTGCTTGAGTCGCGTTTTGTCCTTTTCTGAAGTAAAATAATAAAATATGACGATAATGCTCAGTCAGGATGACCATCCTGTGGCCTCGTTTACAGAAATTATCCTTGCTTGCAGCTTTTTGGCGCTTTCCAACACTGAACAGCGAGGGCCACCCCTCTCAGCTTATCGAAAAACATTGGAAGAAGTGAGGAATAATACATCGATGTTGTTGCTCCACCTCTATTGCTGTGACATATTAATTAAACATTTTTTTTCATAACATTAGCACAGTAGGAGCGGAGAAAAACAACAACAATACGAAGCTAGGACAGATACAACATAGTTTAAATTTTTCATAGAAATTACTTATTTTTTTCACACACACACGCCCGCTTACACACGTTTGTTCAGACAGAGACAGAAATTACGAAGAACATAAATCGAAATGAGTATTTTGAGTGTGCGCTATCTGGCCCAGAAGTTCATCCGCCAGGCGAACATATTGGCCAACAGGCGGGTACTGGGTCCCACAGTGCAATGTTCGCCACCGGCGTACGGTAAGTGAGGTTATGTCCCGCCGTTACATGCTTTTTGGTCATTGTTTTGATCAATTTTTCAATGAAAACATAGGCACTAATGGGTATCCTTGGATTATTTCAGCTCCACTCCGGTCGGCACACAGCAGCCTGTATCAAATGGTAAAGAAACGCACTCTCGAGGCGCGCAGCAAAATGCAAGCCAATAAGTATCCGAATAATCAAGCCTGCGTAACCACACCAGTCGCCAGCGAGTACGAAGCGAATGTGGATACCACCAATCCCACCGCACCGATACCCTTTGCCACCGCCACCACCACCACTGCCACCGCCAACTTTCAAGCTCCCGCCCAAGTCGATCCACTATTCAAAGTGGTATTCATTTCCTCCTCTCATCCATTCATTCCATTCACTTGCTTGGAAAAAGGGGGGTAGGGTTTTAAGGAAGTAGCACTAAAAGCTACCGAAACCCTGTCCCACCTTTGAAGATCCTATTCCTATAAAGAACTATCTTTAATGTCCTTTATGTATCTTCTAGGGCTTTGCCGACTGCAAGAGCATCTGTAGCGCCAAGGAGGTGCTGAAGTCCTCGGACTGCGAGACGCACACATCTGCCCCCTCCATGGATATTTGCAAGCAAAAGGCTGTCTGCGAAGAGTTCAAGAGGAAACGCAAAGAAACGAGTTGCAACGACGATGATGGCTCCGATGGAAAGGATGGTGAAGAAGAGTGCGAATGCCGGCTGAAGGATTTGCGATTCAAATGTCTAATGGGTGCACTGGCCGCTCTTCTAGCTGGAGGATTTGTATGTTACCCCAAAGCTTATGTTCTGAAAATTTATTATATAAGATACTATTTCCTTTCTAGCTGGCTTGGTTGATTTCGCGGTTGACAGATGACAGCGACGCTAAGAGGCAACAGGAAGAGAATGATCGGAATAAACGTAACCTGATATCCGGCTTAGTCACGAGTAAGAAAATATAGAGCATCAGCGACAGATGGCTACCTCTAGAAGCTTCCAAGCATAGTTTCATAATTGCAATTCACTATTACATAATTTAGAAAAGATAGCCACTATCAGATAGCCAGAAAATCCAATACTTTAATGTGCCCCCCTTTTCAGGTCCACCCAGTTCAGATGCCCTGCCCAAGCATGTCCCGTACCTGATCATCGGCGGCGGCACCGCTGCTTTCTCCGCCTTCCGGGCCATCAAGTCCAACGATGCTACCGCAAAAGTGCTGATGATCAGCAACGAGTTCCGCAAACCCTACATGCGACCGCCCCTGTCCAAGGAGCTCTGGTATACGCCCAACCCCAACGATGATCCCATCAAGGATTATCGCTTTAAACAGTGGACGGGCTCCGAGAGAAGGTGGGTGTGTCCTTAAGGAATGTTGTAGGAAGTTTTTTTCAAATTCTCCTCTTTATAGCTTGTTTTTTGAACCCGACGAGTTCTTTGTAGATCCGGAGGACCTGGCGGACAGCTCTAATGGTGGAATATCTGTGGCTCAGGGCTTCGCCGTCAAGAAAGTGGACGCCCAGAAGCGCATTGTGACGCTAAACGATGGCTATCAGATAGAATACAATACGTGCCTGATTGCCACCGGTTGCTCGCCCAAGAACCTGCCCATGTTCCGCGATGCATCGCCAAGTGTACGGGAAAAGGTGATGGTGTATCGCACACCGGATGACTTTGATCGACTGCGTCGATTGGCGGCGGAGAAGCGATCCATTACCATTGTGGGCAATGGTTTCATTGGCAGCGAACTGGCCTGCTCCCTGGCGCATTACGCCAAGGAGAACAATGGCGGCAAGGTCTACCAGGTGTTCCAGGAGGAGGGCAACATGTCCCGGGTCCTGCCAAAGTACCTTAGCCGTTGGACGATGTCCAAGATGCAAAATCAGGGCGTTTGCGTCATCCCGAATGCCAGTGTTAAGTCCGCGACACGAGACAACAACAATCTCAAGTTGGAGCTTAACAATGGCATGACCCTTATGTCGGACGTGGTGGTCGTCTGTGTGGGCTGCTCCGCCAACACTGAGCTGGCGAGTCCCAGCCATCTGGAGGTGGATCGCAGCTTGGGCGGCTTTGTGGTAAATGCGGAACTGGAGGCTAGAACAAATCTGTATGTGGCGGGAGACGCTTCCTGTTTCTATGATCCACTGCTGGGCAGACGGCGAGTGGAGCACCATGATCACTCCGTTGTCTCTGGCCGTTTGGCCGGTGAGAACATGACTGGAGCCAGTGAGTATCATCCAACTATTCGAAAATTTTTCGTTTTAACATAAATGCCTTTTTTTTGCAGAGAAACCGTACCAGCATCAGAGCATGTTCTGGTCGGATTTGGGTCCAGAGATCGGCTACGAGGGAATCGGTCTGGTGGACTCTTCGCTGCCAACTGTCGGTGTATTCGCCTTGCCAACGAATGTGGCCAAGCGGGTGGACAAGCTGCCCGAGTCGCCGGAGAACGAGACCTCGGAGAGCGCGCCAAGCTCGTCAGATTCGTCGGTGGAGAAGAGTGACACGGCTGGTGTCACTTGCAATCCCGATGAAGCGGAAAACTATGGAAAAGGTGTAATATTCTATTTGAAAAACGATAAAGTCGTCGGTATTCTGCTGTGGAATCTTTTCAATCGAATAGGGTTAGCTAGGACGATAATTAATCAGAATGCTAAGTACGATGACCTCAACGAGGTGGCCAAGTTGTTCGAGATCCATGCGTAGATAACTGAGTGTCCCCGAGGACCGTGGACCAACAATATCCTGGAATGCAAATCAGCCGGCACCGAAATCACAAATCAGAGTTTAGCATTTAACTGTGTGTGTGTTTTTAACGCAATAATAACATGCAACATGCAATATGCGACATGCAACTGAAACTGGATACGAACGGCAAACGGCACAATGCAACAGAAATTTTAGTTTTATTATTTTTGAAGTAAATCACTTATTTTTTTATAATCAACGACGACATTCATTCGGTGTGTCTGCATGTAAATATGTAACGTGGATACGCGGTCATCTGTTGAGCTTTCGTGTGTGTTTTATTTTCCAAATAAATAATGGCAAGCAACAGGCAACATCTAAACCAAATATTGGATGCACACTTTGTTCAAATGTTGCATTCGAAGTGTAAATTATCAGCACCAGTTATACCTTAATTGTTTCAATAGATTTAAGCGTTACTATCCTCCCCCATAATTCTAATAAAAATAGGATTTGTTAAATCAAAAGACTTGCCCATAAATCTTTCTACCTACCAGAAGGTTTTCTCGGGAAATCGCAGTACCTTTCTAATCTGAACTTTTAAGTCAAAAGTAAAAGGTTGTCAAAAAAAATACTTTATTACTTTTGGGATACTCCAAGTTGCAACTTACAGTCTAATAGAACCGAGCACCATCTGCCCGGGAAAGGATTGCACCTGGCTTATTAGGGTGCTGCAGATTAGCGACCAATAGGTAGGTAGAAATCCGCGAATTATCCGCGCAAGGATCATACCTGGACAAGCATAGCCCTCTCCTAGGTAAGTGCCAAGTAGGTAAATCAATGATCTATATAAACCAACTCCCGATCTCGTCAGGACATCAGTTTCATTTCGAATCTTGCACCATGAAGTACCGCATGCTGAACAAACGCAAGCAGGCATCGCCTTCCCCAGTGAGGGAGTCCGATCAGCAGGAGGAGGTGGCGATGGTGGCGGAGAAGCCACCACAGCAGCAACCGACCCACAGTGCCCTGGAATTCGAGGCAGCCGCTGCTCTCCTGATGCTTCGCTACCAGTACGATCGCCAGATCTGCAACCGCATCATGTCCTACACCGAAACCCGATCCCCAACTCCACCGCCCGTGGTGGTCGACAATACTACGCCCAAGGACCAGGCCATTCGCCCTCCGGTGGCCACTCAACCGCTGAAGAAGCGCTCCATTCCATCGCACCTGCTGAGACGTTCACTGACTCCAGCCAAGTCCCTGACTTCGGTGGCCAATACCTCGATAGTGAAGGCCAAGACCAGGACTCCGGTGCCCGGGGCCGAGCGCAGCAACAACAAGGCTCTGCTGAAGTCCTGCCGGAATATGATACGCGAATTTTTGGACAACGCCGATCTCATTTAATTTTCATTTTCATCAAAAAAATTCATCATAATTATATTTTTAATCCCAGTTTTTTAGAAACACCGCTGAAACATTGATGAGCCCACGATATAATCAAGAATTGTACAACAGAATTCCCAATAACAGAATATGTGATCAGAAATCAGAGAACTCGTAAATCCTTATCTGAAAAAATAATCAAAAAATTTAAACAAAAAAAAAAAAAATAACTCATAACGATTGGATTTCATTTTTCAATTTATTTATTGCATATAAATTTGTTTCGTTTTTTTTATACATATATAAATTATGTATTGATCGAAATTTAAAGTTTTCAATGGAAGAACAGGTATTGTGGCGACACTAGAGTGCTAATTATTAGCTATTGGCGGTGTTTAAACTTAAGGCGTACGAAAAAACAAATAGAAAATTATTATTTTTAGCATAGATCCTACACAATAATTAATAATTACAGTTGTTTGCACTACAATCTAAAAAAACTTATGAACGTGCATTGATGATATCGCTCCTTGGCATACTTCATTCCGATTAATATAATTAATAAAGTGCTTCAAATGTACATTTTCTATTGTTTTCTTTTTTTTCATATTTCTTGATCATATTTCTCTCATTTTTTTTAGCAATTGTGAAAGGGTGGTGGTGGGTGGTTGATTGGTAAGATCGTAAGCGTTTTAAAAACTAAAATTGTTAATTCTTAAATGAACACCTTCTGCGCTGGGCTGACCAGCCACTTAAACATACAAATAATAATAATTATATTAATAATAATAATAATAATGATAATAGAAAACTAATGTGTATACATATATATGCTTGTGTTATTAGCTATTTAAAAAATGGAAGCCAATTATGTTCTTAATGTGTTCTCTTGCTGAATTTTTTGTTTATTTTTTTTTATTATTTTTACGGCTAGGGGGCTCCAATTGAAATTGAATTTTGAAAGCTCTCTTTTCCGGCCTGATCCATTTCCAATTAATTCCCACGAAACTGTTGCAGCTTCGGCTTGTGAATCAAAGGCCAATGTGAATCAAAGATATATCTGTTATCACAAGAAATCAATTTGCCATGTTGCATTTCAAAAACTCCTTCCTATGCAGACTTGTATATTAATTAACAATTTCGCCAACAATTCAAATTTCATTCTTTCTTCATTTTCATTCGTGTTTGTGTGTGTGGTGTTTTTTTTTTTCTTTTTTAACAATGTTTTGGATTTTTTGTTTTTTTTTTTCGTTTTCATAATTTGAAACCATTGTTGAGGCAACATTTGTAAAGCTCAAAGGTGGCAACACTTATAGTCTATTCGCTACTCGCTAGAATTTACTCTTTACTCGTTACTCGCTACTCGTATGATTGATGTAATCGCTTAAGCTTAAGCTTAGATTTTTTGTTTTTCTTGTTTGTTGTTAATAAATGTAGAAATTGGCACATAATCGAAGGCTGCGCTGCGCCGGCTCAAGAAATCTACTTACAATAACGAAATTACATGCACTCTTCTTAACTTAAACTTAATAAATATATGTTTGATGTAAGCATGTATGTATGTATTTTTTTAATGCAAATATGTATGTTTGTTGTATGTATGATTTTTTTCTATTTACAGAGAGTTGGGTTGCTTGGGATTATACATTTTTAAGAGAATTTCAAGAAATGGAAGAATATAAATTAAAAACATCGCAACTAGTCTTCCAAAAGTCAAAGAAACTGAATAAATGAGTATTGATCTTCAAGAACATGTTCGTACATGTACGATTTTAAATAAGCTTTTGAATTTCAGATCTTATAGTAATTTTTTTTAGATCTCTGCTTATATACAAGGCCTCACAACCCAACTAAAAGGCATCCAGATCCAAGTACGTCCATTGTCTGTGCGCTTTTTGTGCTGGTCCCTATTTTTTATAATTTTCTTTTCTTTTTTTTTTTGTTTGTAGCTCAGGTAATGTTGTGTGTGTGCTGGGGGATGGATGAGTGGGTTGGTGGTTGATGGAAGAAGATGATTGGAAGTCGATTGTCACAGGATTCTGCTCTGCTCCTTCTACTGCCGCATGTGACGGAACGAGTCCTCCGACTCGCCACCATTGCACTCGCTGTCCATAGGCACGGGCTGAGTCTGTTCACTGGCCTGCTCCATGGGCCTGGGGGAACTGCTCTCGACGACGGACTGCTGATCCTCCGCCTTGGGCGACTGCTCAGCCGGCGAGTGATCGTTGTAGCGTATCAGCTTGATGGTAGTTAGACCGTCGGCATTGCGGATGAGTCTGTTCCAGGAAGGGACTAAGATTAGTAACTGTCTTACTCGATTTTAAAGAAAAAAGACCTACGGATAGCAGTCCTCGTTGCTGGCGGGATTACTTTTGCTGCTCACACTCAAGTCCGTGGGCTTCAGATCCTCGCCAGCGCTCTCCGATCCCGATCCCGAGTTGTTTTCCAGCTTCAGGGGATGGAACTGGAACTTGTCGGGGCCGCCAACGGCCGAGGGGGTGTTCAGGGCAGGGGAGTTGGGCGGCGGGCCGGCTGCCGCCGCCGACAAGTAATGGAAGGCACCGTTGATCGCGTGCATGAAGAGCGGCGATGTGGGCGGTGGACCGTAGCCAGCGGCAGCTGCTGCCGCCACTGCTGCCACGGCTGGCAAGCTCATCGGTCCATTCCGGGAGGGTGGACGCTGGGGCGACTGTTGCTGGGGCTGTTGCTGGCTCTGCTGCTGGGTGTTCCAGTTTTGTGCAGCCGGACTACCGGGAGCCTGACTGCCACCCTGTGGCATGGACGAGCCACCTCCATTCCCTGACGCCGGCGTCGTTTGCCGCAAAAGCGATATATTCTTGATGTTCTTCAGCTCCGTGGGATTGCGCAGGAACTGGTAGCAATGTCGCTCGCCCTGCACCTTTCGCAGGATATTCACGCGGTAGTAGTAGCGCAGAGCGCGCGACATCTTGTCGTAGTTCATGGACAGATGGTTCTTCTGGATGCCCCAGAGCTTGGCCAGGCCGGCGGGATCGACGATCTTGAAGACACCCGTGTCGCGGCATTTCCAGGCTATCAGATCGCTGTACTTCTGGTTGCGATCGTTCAGCAGCTGCTGCAGGAAGTCCCACAACAGGCGGCCATCTAGAAAAAGGATAACAGAAGTAAGTCTTGGAGCGAAGGATGATGAGGAAATGGTTACTCACTTGTATTGGGCTCGGAGTTCTCGGGGAAGAACTCGCGCTTGTTCTTGTACATGTAACTGGGCGTGGTCGGGGCGGATATGGATCCTCCGGCGGGTGCCACTACTGGACCACCTGTGTTCTCCAATGTCAGCTTCTGGGGCTGCTGCTGCAACTGTTGCTGCTGGGCTTGAACTGCTGCTGCTGCTGCCGCCGCTGCTGCAGCCTGTTGCTGTTGTTGTTGCTGCTGCTGTTGCGACCAGGAGTTCACGAAGCTATTTGTTAGCTGCTGCGACCAGTTGGGCTTGATGTCCTTCAAAATGGGTGTTCCCGGCGGACTGGCCGTGCTGTAGGAGAGCGGTGCCGGCGGCATCTTGCCCACACCGGCCCCCGTCTCGGAGAACTCCTCCTCGGAGTCCGAGTGATTGCTGCTGGCACTGCTGATGCCCTTCATGGGCATGATCAACTGTGGCTGGGAGCCATTGCTGGCGGTGCTGCTGGCGCTCGAGGATGCCGTGTTGTTGCCGGTCGCGACTCCAGCACTGTTTGCTCCTCCGGCTACTGTTGTGGATCCGCCAGCTGTCGCTGCTCCTACTCCTGCTCCGCTACCGGCTCCAGGTGCTCCTCCACCTCCACCATTTTGATACGGCGCCTGGGGTGGACTACTCGCCTGGGAGTCAACGGACGGCGGCGGGCTGAGGGTGACCGAGTTGGGTGCCATAAAGTGATGACCCGCCAGTCCGTGGGCTGTACTGTGGAAGGGACTGCTCTCTGGCGGAGCATTGAGTGGCGGCCACGTGGGCGTCGGCGGATGGCTGTGCGGCGACAGGGGATACCGGCTGGTCGGGGTCACTGGGCTGTTGGGCAGGTGCCACTGCATCATGTGCGACTCGATGATCAGCATCTGAAGGACATTGTGCAGGACATCGCCGGCCCCCGGACACCGATGGCCGAAATCCGCTCGGGTTAGAAGGCACAGTGCCTTGCCGTTCATCTGGAAGAGATCAAAGTCGAGCTTTGGGAGATCGAATTCACGGACACAGAATCGCAGGAAGACAAGGACATCCTCGCGACTCCATAGCCGGGGATCAGAAGGCAGGGATGGCGGCAGCTGGGTCTTCAGCTCCGCCAGCTGACTGGATGGTGCCGGGGGGCAGCGCCACAGGACATCACTCCAGATGCCGGGATTCAGCTGGTTCAACGATAACTGTACTGGGAGCATTTTCATTTTGGACATGCAGCCAGTGTGTGTGAAGGAAGTGTTTTTTGTTGAAGTGGTGGAGCCACTAGAGTTGCCTCAAGATGCAGTATCTGTAAGGATAATAAAGGGTATAGGATGTGTTAGTTTAAGATACAAACTATAAGATATCTTAAGAACTATTTAGATATTCTATCTTTTATGGAAAAATACCACAAAAAAACAAAAGTACAAAGTTCACTGTTTGTTTTTATCCAAAAAGGATGTGTGTTGTTGGCTGCTGCGGATCACTCGGCACACTTCCGCCACAAAAATATTTCAGCGGACACATCACCTAACACCGTCTAAGTAGCAAGCCACAAGCGGTAAGACAGAGAGAGAGGAGGATAACCGCTCCCAGACGCCGCCACACATACCTATTCCGATTCCGATTCCGATCTGATCCCATAGAGGAGCAAGCAGGAGAGCGACACTCAGACAGACATTCGCATTCCAACAAAATCAGATTTCTTCATAATCGTCGCGCGGGCCAGCCGATGGGATGAAATAAACAAATAATATTGTATCTCAGATGCACAATAACAATAACAAGACGCGCAACGCCGCCAAACTATGTATTCGAGAGTGTGAGTGTGAGATACTATGGCTGGCAAACGCATCCGATCACTACTTGGCCTAAACTGGCGGCCGGACCTCAATCTCTTCGAGCTGAGAGCGTGACTCACTGGCAGAGCTGCCGGCAGAGGATCAGGGCAGCGCTGGCAGAGGCAGAGGATCTCTTCCACCTTCTCTTCCTTCTCCTCCACATTCTCTGCCGTCACCCCGATCTCTCTCGCAGCGGGCATCTTGAACACACACCCCCGCAGCGACCGCGGCGCAGGCAGAGCTCCTCCAGAGCAAGAAGAGAAGGAAGATCTCTTCCCAAAGAAGAAAATAAATAAATAGAAATAAAGGTTCAGCCACTACGAAATAGTGAGCAACCTACAGCGAAGAGATAGAGATACTTTTTGAAATAGTATGAAAATTTAAGGTATTTTGTAAATATCATTCTTTTCGAAAATTATCTTTCATTTAGTAATTTTAAAACTTGAATCTTTTTTAAAACTAAAATCTTCTCAATCCCCTGTAGCGACTTCTTCAGTCGTCATGGCCAAAAAATGTATCTTTTAATTGTAAATTTCTCAATATGGTAATTTCCAAAAAAGTGTGATCTTCGGGTGTGCTTTGGCCTGGTGTTGGTGTTGCTGTTGGTATGGGGCGGGCAGTACGGACCATGCCATGCCATTCCGGATGTGTACAAACCAAACACACTCACACACACACACTCTCTGATACTAAAAGATACACACAGTCATAGGCATACACATGACGGTGATCGGTTGCTGTAAAGATTTCAACATAAGGCGAATGTATTGATGGCACTATGGATGGTGGGCAGAGATTGCGGAGGGGGGAACGGGAAGAGGAATGGGAACGGGCCACCGAGTCGAACGTCTCTCGAAACTTGAAAGCCGTGCCCATTGCCCACTCTCGTATCTTGCAGCGGCAACAGCAACAGCAAACGGAAGTGCACATTCCAAACAGAAAACCCGTTTCCAAGACGAGACAGCCGGAGAAGAGGGGGAGTGGAGTGGAGGGGGCAAGCATGTTGGAGAAAGACTGGCTGCTGGCTGCGATGGGGCAACTAATAAATCCGCCAGTGGGTAAAGAGAGCAGCAAGTCCAAGATGAAGATCGTTGGAGTTGGAAGTAATGGCACAGCATCCCCAAAAATATATTTTTTAAGACAAGTTTTTAGATTATTTATTTTTAAATAATATAAAACATGATATAAATATAAAAATATTTTATTTTAAATAAAACAGCATCCCTATTATCTTGAACGCTTCTGTTCCCGACCAGACCAGACGATTTCCCTGCCCCCCCACTTCTTACCCCCTCTACGAAGTGCACACATGTTCGGATTTATCTCACATCTCTCCGCGGCTCGGCTGCTCTCCCGAAAGAAACTTCCTCATTCTCCGGGAAGCGCTTTCAACAAGTGAGCGCCCCAATAGCCGGAGATGGGGCCAGAAAGGGATGGCATGAGAACATGAAATATTTGTGGCGGTGGAGCAAGAGCAGGAGCAGGGGGCAGGGACAGCCGGAGGTGGAGGTGGGAATGACGATGATGATGTTCAAGATAATAATTGTCTTGAATATTTTATTGTGCATGTATGTACATGACTTAGAGGGGGTCGTTCCGATCCCAATCCCGATCCGATCTATTTGTTTTTTTTTTTAAGAAGAAGAAGAGAGAGAGGTAAATGGTGATTGTGCACACCCCACTCCAAACACACACACACACACACACACACAAACAACAGTACAAATGATCCTACGTGTTATTTTGGTTGCCACAACACATGGTTGAGTTTTCACAAAAATAAAATCATATATTCTAGTGCACACATGTTCCACAGCAGCACCAACCAGCAACAACTAAAATAAATAAACATTCGGCTAAAAGTTGGAGTCGGTGGCACGTAGTAAAATGACAAATGTATGCTCATCAGCCCAGCTACAATAACAAGAATAAGGAAGGCTGGGGCAGGCAGCCCAGGAAGAAGCATCAGCTATACACTTGAAGAAAAAACTTATAAAAAAAAAAAACTAAACTAAACTAACTAAAAGATAACTAAGAGAAACCATTACTAAAAGATTTTAACATTTTCCAAATTAAAAAAAAAATTAACAGTTACTACATAATTTCTCTCAGTGCTCTTAATGCCAAGGGAGAGCTACCAAACGTCTCACGCACGCAATAAGAGTATAAAGAATATTTCTAAATCTCAGACAGAGGAGGCGCGGCGGCAGCAAAGAACAGAGAGAAGATCACCACTCACCTCTCCACACACACCAACACACACACACGCATACAAGTTGAAAATCAAGCACACAGGTAGTTCAAAATCGGAGGTAAGGTAAGGTATGCGAACGATCTCGAACCGGTTTCAACGGAAATTACAAACGAAAATTATAAAACGATCAGTTTAGAAAAGAAAGAATAAAAAATGAATGCCTTGGGCATGGGGGTGTGGAAGGAAAGCTGGAAAATCCAAACCCACACGCAAATGGGTTAAAAGAATTCCATAGACTCCCTCCCCCCACCCTATTTTTTTTTTTTGCAATGTTTCCGTTTTTGGCAAGGTGAAGGAAAGCAAGAGAGAGGTGGTTGGACAGAGGAAGGAGTGGTGCAGCCTTGTGTGTGGGATCGTGGGATCGGAAATGCTAGAAAATGGGACATGGGAGATCGTAAGAGACGGATAAGGAAGTCGAGGAGGTAAAAAAAAAACAAAAACTATGGAAAAGAATAAAGAGAGGATTATGTGAAAGAGGAAGCAGATACGATCAATGTTAAACGGTAAACGTTATTACAGGGTTGGGTTTCAGTTAATAGATAAGGAATTATTAATTTTCTATTTATTTTATTATTATTTTTAGTTAAAACAGGATTACTCTCTTACTGCCCCCCTAAGATGACACTCGAATGGCATTTTTGATCCGGCACTCCTAGACGCAGCTGGAATTCCAGCTTGCCAAGTGAATCACAGGGCCGGGAGTTGAACCTTAATGAGTAATTTCCGCAGGCGCATCCTCACAGTGCGTCTCGGAACCCCCGCCACGCCTCCAGGTCCCCTCCCCCGTTGTGTGCATCAAGTGCTGATGCTGCTGCGCAGTTAAAGAATGATGGGAAAATAAGAAAATCTGATAGCAAAGAGAAGAAGAAAAGAGACAGAAGCGACAGCAGCCATGGCGCATTAAGATTAACGGCTCAACGGTCGATCGAGGTGGGAAAGGTGCAAAGGTGCGACAGAGAAGGGGAGATGGAAAGAGATACTCCTATCCTGCACTATCTACCCTATTTTCTCGCAGTGCACAGCAATCAGATCAGGTAAGGGAGCCAAGAATTGAGGAAATGCGTCCGTCCTTGTCCTCACAGGCACTTTGCTTTACATCGCATCTTCTTGTAGGACGACTTCTTGGAAACCCTCTTCCAAGACGGATCTGTTCAAAAAGCATCTCAAAGAATGGAATGGAGTAACTGAAAGGAAGAATGACGAGGCATGTGGTGCTGGCGGTGGTGCTGTCGTTGACATTTGATCTCTTTTATGAGGTCTTCCTTGAGCGGGCTCAAGTGCAGCTTGCTTTTCTTTATCTTTTTTTTTTTATTTAAAATATATATTTTGGGTTTGTGGCCCTAAATCAACCCCTAAAGCCAAGGGATTTGACCCTAGTCCGCAAATTGTTTGAAATTCAATGAGTCTGCCACTCAGGACTGCCAGGAGATGCTCTTTTCAGGGCCAAGTTGGTAATGAATGTAAGAGAATCTCTGTAAGAGAATGAGTGTAAAAGAGAAAGTCATTGTGTAACTAGAACAATGTTCCCCATAGTCCACCCGAAACAGTTACAGATCATTGTTTTGAATTAATAAAATTAAATGCAAATTCCAATAAACAAACTATGACTAATACAGTATAGCTTTACTTATTTTTTTTGCACGTGTCTTTTTTTCAAGTCTTGTGAGACTGATTCTTTTTCTCTCTCTCTTTTTCATATCAAATACCCAATTAATAAGCACGAAAAAAATAAGATATATTCAAAAAATTCAAATAGGTAAGTCAACGACCTGCTTTGCTTTTTTTTTTTTTAACTGCTCACCATACACCTCGTATATGTTTAAGAAAAAAAAAAGCAACAACAACACTCCCCAAAGTAACCCCCCCCATCCCTCCCTCATAGACGCTGCTGAGCGTGCATAACAAGCGCGTGAGCGTATCGTGTTTGCTATTTGTGTTTGCTTTCATGTCACTGTATTGGTATATTGGTACCTCACCCATACGACAAAAAAAAAGTTTAAAAAAAAATATATAAATAAATAAAGTAAAAACACAAACAACAACAAAAAAACGGACGCCAATTCCGGGTTCTTCTTCGCAACAAAAAAAAAATAAAAATAAAAAAAAAAAAACAGTATGCGAAGCCGCAGAAACAAAACCAAATGTCTGCGGTTCATTTTCTGTCTAGATCGTCACTTTATATGCTCGGCTTAAAGCGCCGTAGGCACTTTTCTTTTGTTTTATTGTTATTCTTGGCTTTTTACGGTTTTTTTTTGTTAATTTTATTTGTATTTTTTTGGAGCAAACCCTGAAATAACAAAGAAAGCCAAAGCTCAGGCAAATCAATCATCGGAAGGCAGGCATTTCTTGACCGGCCTTTAGAGGCTAGACTTTTGGAAGATTTTTTGAGCTAGCGGTAGTTGTAATTTTATAAATAAAAAAGAAAAAGATAAAAAAAAAGACTTAAAGCCTTTTTTATGTGTAATTAAAATAATTAATAACTCAACTGATAATCAAAAAATTATGCTATCTTTTTGCATAAAAAAGAAAAATATTACGTATACGTAATATCCTTTTTTAGAAACTATTTTTAAATAATACCTTTCTGTTTAAGGTTTTAGCCTGTTTTGTTTCTGTTTTGTTTAGCCAAAATTTTGTACAATATATTTTTTTAAATTATTTTTTATTTAACATCCCTTCAAATAAAGAAAAGTAGAAAGAGTCAAGAAGATCTTCAGTTGCTGGGGGCGTTACGTGACGTGTTTGTTCTAATGTAGCTCAACCCCCTGTGTATCTGTAAGATGTTTTTGTTATTTTCTACCTCTTCTACTACTTCCACTACCTTTTCTTCTCCTTCTTTTTTTGAGCTCTTTCTGCCGCCTCATTGTTCATCTTTATATGCTCGACGGGTCAGTTTTCAAAGGGGGGGAGCGAGACGGACTGCTTAATGATATCAAACGTTCGATAACCTTTTTGGTATTTGTTTTTTTTCTACATTTTTTTTTTTTGTCTTCATATAAATATGCAAACTAAAGAAACAACAAAACATGACATGAGGGATATTGTATGCTAGATCATAATGAAGGATCGCAAAAGCACAGCATCATCATTATGATCATTATCATAATGCTTATGATCGAATCGGTAGCTGGAACTTGGAAATAATAGACGAGATAGAGATGGGATGAGAGAACTTTCCATACGATATTTCCCATACCATTTCCAAGCGATGGATAGATGAGTTCATCAAACGCTTTAGAAAAAGAGTTCAAAGTCATTGTGTAGAAAAAAATCGTTTCTCTCAGTGCTTGGATTGAGTTTTCTGGACGGAAGACTGGACAGCAGAAGTATCTTCTCGTAGACCTAGACCGCAGAAACCGCATCATTTGTGCCCATTACATTCAATTAGTCGCATCTGTGTTTTTGTTTCAACTCTTTGCTATTTTCTCGCACTTGCAACAATCATCCCCACCCCCAAGCAGCATCATCATCATTTTTTTCTCTTGTATCCAAAAGGGGATGGATGTGCCTCCCTCTATGAGCTTGTGGGCCGGGGTCAGTGCGAGTTCAATTGAGTTGGTTGACATGCCAGTTGCTTCCGTGTTCGAAGACCACAACTGGGCGAGGGAAGTGACTTGGAAGTTAAGTAGTAATGGATCCTACCATCAAATCAATAAGACTGGAATCTGGGTTACTTTTATCCGAAATTTAAAACAAAAAAAAACATTGATTGAAAAGCAAAGTACTTCTGGAGGAGAACCTTGCGATAAGATCTTCAATTCAAGTTTCAGTTCCATTTCCATTTCCAAGATCCCCTCAAGAACACACCTGCCGCAATGGGACCTGAGGCCTTTGGACATGAAATTGTGTATAAAATAGGATTACGGGGTTGTCTTAGGTGTCGCTGGTCCGATAAAGTCCAAACAGATATAGACAGAGCACATAAAAGATACAACATGTTCCGTTCCGCGAGGCCTAGTCGTCGTCGGTTATGGCTGGTCGCTCGTCGCACACTTCCACCGTATAATGTTTATATGTATTATGAAATGTTTACGATTTGCTTGAGTTTCAGTAAGTTCATAACAAATATGCCCCTCGACCGATAAGATAACGCATAGATACATAGTGCCGGGCGGGCAATCTGACATGCCTGACAGTCGAGACGCGATTTTCATTCCTCTGGAAGCCACTCCCTCCTCCGGCATCGGAGACTTCCCATCGAAGAAGAAAGACTGACTCTTAGTGACTTCCTGCTCCGATGGCTTCGCTATTGATCGTCCAGATCTCGCCCAGCTTCCTGTAGGCAATTAGATCGGAGGCAAGTGAGGGGCAGACTCGGCTGAAACTAGTCAGTCAGCAGGGTAGCCTAAATGCACTGTTACTCAAAACGGACAATATTTGAGGTTTAATAAATAATACTATGATTTGTTGTCTAAAAATGGTATTATATAGGATGGAATAATATAATATTGTATGGTATAGTGTGGTAGTATGGTATAGGATGGTATGGGATGGTTTTCTAGGGTATAGTAAGGTATACGGTGATATAAGATGGTATATTACAGTATACTATGGTTTTCGATAAAATTTTATGCTGTATTATAATGAAAGATGGTTTAAGATGGTTAAGATACAATATACTATGGTTTTCTATAGTATAGGACGGTATACAATGATATAGGATGGTATAGAATGGTAAAGTATGCTTTTTTGTGGAATATTACGCTATAGAGTATTATGATATGATATGGTACAGGATGGTATAGGATGATATAGTATGGTATATTATGGAATAGAATGGTATTCTATGAAATACCATGGTACAAAATTGTATACTGAATTGTAAAAAATCATTTTGTATGGTGTAGTATGCCATATAATGATATACCGTGGTATAGTACGCTATAGTATGCTATGGTTCGGTAGTATATTAAAGTCTATAGTAAGTTTTTAGAACCAAGATCTATTAGCGAGGCCTTAGATCTTAGAACCAACACATTTCTCTCCGTGCAATCTGAGTCGATCGTCCGGCTTTTTGTTTTTTGTGCCCACAATCTGGTCGGGCATCTAAACCGGTAGTTAGTATTTGCACTAGTAATCAAGCACACACATAGCTGGCATCTAGGCATGCATGGCGAAGTAGCCGCTTCCTCCTCTATAGCAGTAGCACCCCACCGCCCGTCTACCCCACACGTCTCAGTCGAAGCCAAAGCCAAAGAACTTTGACGATCGCGCTTCGCATCTTAATTACAGAGGAGAACGAGCAGCAGCAGCAGCAGCAGAAAAAAAAACAAAAAAAAAAATAGCAAAAAAAAAAAACAACTGAGAGCTAGCCCGCCAAACCTGAATTGTAAAACGTTCTAAACGAACTGAACTCCACCGAACCGAACTGAACTGAACTGAGCCGTGTGTATGGAACGCTTTTAAGCGACGTCGTGGAAAGACACTTAATAAATGCGGAAGCGGATGTTCCAAGCAACAGAAAACAGCAACAGAGAGACGCTGATGCTTGTCTATAATCACAATCAGGTTCCCAGTTCAGGCAGGGAACAGGGAAATGCAAAAAAAAAGTAAGACATTCATATAAAAAATAGGTATAAGTAAGGGTAAGTTAATGCCAAGTCTACGACAGGTTGTAAAGATCTACAATTGTCTGGAAAGTGAAGAATCATCAGACACTTCCTCAGGAAATTGTTTAATATCTGGATCTTTTTTTTTTAGATAAGAGATATAATAGATCCTGTAATAGTTCCCTAAAAGCTATAAACCTTTCCCAATAGACTACTATCACAATCTTTTCAATCTAATTTGATTAAAATTATTAAGGAAATGTGTTTTAGTATAAAACTTAATCAATTGAAACTAAAATGCATTGAAAAACACTTGAAAATTGAAGGGGTTGTGGGGGTTTAGATTTCATTCCATTTCTGTTTCCAGGCGGAACCCAATCCCAACTGCACTTCTACAATACTTCTATTATAGACTTGTTATTTTCGAAAGAGAGTTTTGATTAGCGGGCTATGCCTGGGAACTTTCATGATAATTATACATATATATTTGTATTTATATATGTACTATATAGTAAAGTATATAAGTGAGACATAAGCAACTTGCTTGATAAGCACGGACAATGGCATGGAAGTGACTGACGACTGAGTGTGTGGGCACAATAATAATAAACAATTGTTGGCGATGCTGTTGCCGTTGCCGCAAGTTGCTCTTAAGTAGCCACTAAAACGTGGCAAAGCGACCTAATGAGATAAAAAAAAAAAAAAACACAAAATACCCAGAATCTCACAATCCAAGAACTAAAAAATATTCTAATAGAACAGTCTCTGTCTCTCTTGGGGGGGATCTCTTGAGATTCTTGGATGGAGATGCTTGTTGGGTTGCTGCATTGCCGGAGGACTGTAACTCATTTGAGCTTCTGCTAATTATGATTTTGGCGACAATAGAGGAGAAGTGTCTCTGTCTAAGGTTTCTCTGATTCTCAGTTCCTTTTTTTTTTATTTATTCTTGCTGTTTCTGTTGTTGTTGCTGTTGTGGGAGCTCTCCTCCTTCAACATCTCTTTGCTACGTGCTGTTCGTGTCAATTTTGTTGTTTGTTTTAATTCTTTTTTTTTTTGCTTTACTTGGAAAATTATAATATAATCTGGTGCTTGACTTGGAACTGGCCTGGAGGCGATTTTCGAGGCTGCTGTTTCATTTGACACTTTGGTCAGAGAGATCCCCAGACAGGGCGGCTCAACTGTGATTCTTAGCATTTTTAGAAAAATACTCATCCTGAGAGTCCTTTTGAGAGGAGGATAAGGATGTTGGACACTTGAACAGATAGCTACTGACTTCCTTTAGAAGGAAAAATAGAGAACTTTGGGGATAATGAGAGTCATCTATAGCTTATCTTAGAGATCCTTAGAAAAATACAAACCAAAAATCAAGCCAGACTTCCAGTTTGCCACTTTTGTAATTACCTAAAAAAAAGAAAAGAAAAAGAAAAATAAATCAGTAATTTTTTTAGTAACATTTATTTTTTGACCTTGAGATCTAACCCTATGTGTATATGTATGTATATAGTGTTCCGATCGCGTACCCATTGCGTGAACGCATTCTCAAGTGCTCTTTAGAACCGATTTGGGTTCTGACCAAAGGAGCCATAAAATAATCTCTCCCTCCAAAGCCCGTATCTCTGGCACAGGTATCAAGGTGTAAATAATTGAACAGCCCAATATTCTTCGGGCACTGCAGCAATCATTATAGTAACACTTATGAATACTATACCCTGGAGCGATATGATTAAAGACCAAAACACACAAAAAAAATATGTGAAAAACAAAAAACTACTACAGTACTACCACCTAGCATTGTAATAAAAAATAAATAAATATAATGACAAAAAAAAGTCCCCGGACAAGTAAGTGTGACATGGATTGCGACTGATTACTGTATCAATTAAGCTCCAAAAAAAAAAAAAAAAAATTCTAGCTGGAGTGGGCCACCCACTTTATCGCTCGAAAGCAAAAGCGTAAATTCTTGTACTGCCGTCATTTCCGGTTCCCCAATACTCTCCACACACCACCACCCCACCTCTATGCTTCCAATCTCACCCTATACCCTACACCCTACCACCCACCGCCCCTTAGACTTGCCACCCACACGACTTTGGTTCCGTGCTGCTTTTTAGGAGTCCTCTTCTTATCAAAAATAACGACCAACGGCTGATTACACACAATCAGGCACACACTCTAACACACACTTCCAAACGCACTCCCATACACCTGTTTGTACCAAAAACACAAAAATAAATGCACGTAGGAGCTTACCAACAAAAAATTTGCCAAAAAAAGTGAACAAATTAAGAGTTTCTTATCGTTTTTGAAATCTATTTGATTTATGATGATAGATTTAATCAATATATATAATCATAAAAAATCAAAAAATATATAATCATATAAAAATATATATTTTGTTATTAGCTATTATAAATATAAAATATATTTTATATAAATTAAATAAATATAAAAATAAATAAAATCCCATTTTATAAATAGTTCTCTTACATAATACATATGTAGCTATTTTGTCACAAAAACTAGAGATGCAAAGATACAGAGTTCCTCTGGTACCGCCCACTGGGTTCTGAAGTAGGAACCTCCTTGGCAAAGAGAGCCTGCTGCTTCCTGCCTTTTGAATGCCGTTTCCTTGAAGAGCCAAGTGCCAAGTGCCAAATGCCAAAATTTCATTGTTCTCGAGGGTCAAATCGAGGGGTCACAGTTTAGAGTCTCAAGAGTGACAATTATGACCGGAGACCACCCACATAGTTGCAAACTCGATTCATTGTTCGGCTTCAACAGGTAGGTCCAACACTGGGGGTGTGTCCGAGTTTCCACAGGTAGACTATAGATTCCTGTTCCTATTTTTTCTTTCATTATTCTTTTGATTTCTAATGGTTACAGTTTGGAAAGCAAATGGTTCCTAAAGCCGAGATTTAAATTATTTATTTATGGTTTAGGAGGGTTTTTTTTTTGCTTCTTAAATCAAAATTTAATCCTTCTTAGAGTATTTTAAAAAATATTAAGAGAACGAATGAGAATAAAGAGAATCAAGAGAGTAAGAGAATAATAAGAGAGTTTGTTCTCAGTGCAGGTCCTCCTATCACTATTTTACAGTTACATGGCTATAATGGTCAGTAGTGGGTAACTGTGACGTTGCAGCAGCGCTTCTTGTTACCAGGCAGGGGGTTACTAGACTATTATAAAACCCAGCTATACCACCTTCCTTCGCCCCGCTCCCTGCTGCTGTTACAGATACACACACTTCCTTTTTTGGCGTTACGCCATCGTCTCGTGTCTTGGAGCCTAGCTGGTGCACCCAAAACTGTTACGTTTGTATCCCAAGCCACGCAATGTATACCCAACCCCACTTCACCCCACACCCCAAGGGGGTAGTAGTTCAATAAGAAGAAAGAAGGAAAATTACCTAATTGTGTTGCATCGACAAGCGACTTTCCACAACATTACTCCACTTCTTGCTTGATGTACTTTACCCCGACTTTGCCACCCACTCTCCCGCCCAGCTCCCCTCTCTCACTCTATCTCTCTCTCTCCCTCCCATATGTGTGCCAAAAGGAAAATGTGCCACAAAACTGCAAATATTTTTTGTTTGTTTGTTGCTTCGCTTCGTTCGCTTCTTTGCCAGCCTTCCCCCCTCCCCTTCCTAAACTCTCTTTGCAGTTAGATAATAGCGGCCAGCAACTACAACAAGTCACCGTTAAAGCACCCAAGTCGAGCTCAAGCAAGACTTCCTATATTTTGAAACACGTTACGTTCGTAACATAATTCACACAACAGGTTACTGAGACAGAGCCGCTGCCGCCGCTGCCGCCGTTGCCGCCGTTGCCGCCAAAAGAGATTCAGGCAGATATGCGAACAACGAAAGAGACAGCAAATCGGCAAAAACTTGGCGATAAAACAACAACAATTACATAGCAGAGAGATAGACTTGCTTAGTACTTGTATTAGAGAGGGGAGGGGGTGGTGGGAGTGCATGCATAAATTGGGAAACATAGGGAAATGATGATCGTGAGAAAAGATAACGGGAAATTGTCAAAAGTGCAAGATGAATGGGCGGCCAGATAGGTGACGAAAGAGATACTGGATGGAAGATACAATTTCAGATCTAGATTGTATCTTTTTTTATAATTTCAAATTCGGAAGTGGCTTGGGGGATTTATCAAAATTCTTTAAGAATTACTAAAACAAGAAAAAAAATCCCCAAAAAATAAAAATAAAAACCTTTTCCAACTTTTGATATGAGACTATTATTTCAGACTAGTGTATTGTTGCAACATCCTTGATGACAAAGCTTAAAAGTCACAACCCCAAGCTTACCCAAAAAATCAGTAAAAAAAAATTAAGAGGGAACTTGTCGGGGGGAAGGTGTATATTTTACCTGTTTTAATGGCAAATTCGCACGATCGTTGATTGGATTGCTGATGTTGTTGTTGTTTTTCTTTTTCCTCTTGCCCTCTTGCCACACACACCACTTTCTTTATTTTTGCGCGAATTGTGAGACACAACGTAATGGAAGCTGCGCCGCTGCCTGCTACCGAACTGGAAGCATTTACGACAAATTCAGGTTAGTGTGATTTCGTTGCACTACAAAATGGGTTACAATGGGGGGGATATATAGACCGCACAAGTGGTTCGCAATTTCTTTGGCTTTATATTCATTGCGAGCAGCAGCAGCAACAACAATAGCAACATCTGCTGTTTTCAGAATATGCTTTATTGCACACTGTATGCATGTACATGTAATGCAATGTTTGTTGGTATTTGTATTGAAAGCAAGCCGCTTCCGCATGCAAGTTTCAAAACAACAACAAAATATTGCACTTCTCTACGATAGTGACTCAAGAAATCAACAAAAAAAAAAAAAAACTAGCAATGGGGAATGGGGAAGAACGCGAAAAAGGGGGAAGAAGCAAACGCAAAGACCACAACAAATGCGTAACATTATCGGTGAGTGTTTTTCGGGCGACATTCTTGGGGCCTTAACCCTTAAGTAACCCCAATAGATAAAATGGGGTTAAAAAATAAATAAAGATAAATCTGATAATTCCATTAAATAGTTGACCCTTTATACTTTTTCTTAAATTTTAATACACTGGAAAAAGGTTTTGTTTTTTCTGCCTTTTTCTTCCTCTTTTTTATGTTGGGCTGTGATTTGCACGTGTGCGAGTGAGTCGGTTGCCAAAAGGTGTGTGCAAGAGAATAGGTCGTCTACTTCTCTCTGTCTCACTCTCTCTCTTTCTTGGTCTGCTGCGATCAACAGTTTTTTTTACCTGTTATACCTCCCTCCACTTCTCCTCCTTGCAACTTATACACCTTCCACTTTTTCTTGGCAGTGCTTTTCTGCCTTTTTCCGCTGCCGATTCCCAAGCGATCGTCGTCGCCTGGCCCCCTATCTCTGCCCGTGCCCCCTTCTCACCTGTGTCTTGCTTTTGACCCGCTCTCTTGCTTCCGTGCACTTGCCGTACTCTTTCTCTTACGTCGTTTGTCTTTCCCCCAGACACACACACATACAGCACAGACAGTCTCACACTCACACTCGCCATTCCCCCATTACGTTGTTGGGAGCAATGCGGAAGTGAATTTAATTTATTGTATTTACGCTGCCGCTGCCGCTGTTGCTGTCGCTGTCGCTGCTTTAGCTGCCTTTCTGCTTTTGCCGCCGCTGGTCACCAGGCCAAGTCTCAGAGGGGGGAAGGTGGGCGTATCGACGGGGGCCTCAAGAGAGGGAGTGACGAGAGAACCAGGAAAAGGAATCGCACAGTTTCTACAAGTTTTATTTTGTTTTCCGTTAATTTTAAAGAGTAATCACAGTCATGGGCCGGAACGGAAAATAGAGGAACGATAAAACTATTTATATTTTCATTCTTCGAGGTGTTCATCAATAAAGAACCGGCAATAATAATGAATCATCAAAAGGAACATAATCAAAAAATTTCACAAATTTTAATCTAAAAAGTATATAAAATTTATAGATGAGATTTGTGCTCTCGGAACGGAGGTGGCAGCCACGATCAGGTGTGTGTGTGTGTCTCGAGTTCGAACCCCCCGCCTGAGGCAGAAGCAGGAACTGTTTGGCTGATTTGTTCGACGACGTCGCTCGGCAAAAAGGCAAATAAATAAACACAATTCTGCTAGCTGTTTTACTTTTTTTTTATATATATATATTTTTTTTTTTTGTATATGTATACAGTTTGGTATAAGTGTGTGCTGTTTCTTTTCTTTATTTTTTTTTTTGCCATAGCGCCCCGGCGATAAGATTTCGCTGACGTGAGCCCAGCAGAGTCGCCACAGTCACCCTAATTGGAGCTCAACGCTCCGCTTTTGTTTCACTTCGGTTCCATAGAAAAGTGGGCATGCAACAAGAGACTCGTGAACCGAACAGAACCATTCCAAATGCCCAGTTCTATAACACACTATATAGGCTATATAGCATGTCGACCGATATACAGTCCAAGACATGCACTGGCCAGTCGATAATTAACGTAAAGAATAAAACAAGAAAGAGGAGTAGTACTACTAGAAAGAGAGTAGTCGCATGATGCAAGAAGCATTACGGAAGCAACCCCAAGTACCGTAATATTAAGTGGAATTTTATCAATAGGTAACGGTACTTTTCAAGCCATAATATAATATTATTTATTCGTTATAAGAAAGTAATATTATTACTTATTAGTAATATTATTGAAATTAAAAATAATATTATAGAACAGGTATTCCAGTTATAATTCCATTAAAAATATATCATTTTTGATACTTTTAGAATACAATATTAAACGTATTCTGTACATATATCCCTTAAAAATAAATAATTTTTAGATACTTTCTCAAGATCACAATAAAACTGTAACTATTTGTATTTAAACAAGCCCTATAAAGATGCCACAATCAGATCTTAGTATCTCAAAATATCACCCCAAATAAATCAACTTTAGATAAAGCTCTGTTACCGGGTGTCTCCCCCTAGCACTCCCCAGCACCTACCTATCTGCTTACAACAATTTGTTGACCTCAACTGGAACAAAAATAACAATACAAACTTTGTAAGAGTAGATTTTGGAAGTCATATTTCGAAAGATAACCAGAGTAAGATTAAGGTGGAGCAGCAATTATTTATCAGGCACTCCGACAAGAGCGTTTTTCTGTTTTTCATGACCATTGTGACGTTGTTATGGGAAATACACATGTATTTAGTATCAATTATGAGGTCTTAACAATTTCGCCATAAAGCCAAAGTACAGAAGATAATAAACAAAAATTTCTGGTAACATGGGATAATGGTTTATGATTAAATTTTTGTAAAAAATAAAATGTTCCTTCTTATCCTTTTATTTTCTAGTTTCTCCAAGAGTTGATGGAATTTCTTACCTGTTTGCTCCACTGTTCACTGTGGGTGACTCGTACTGCTTCGGTGAGTGAGTGATTTTTTTTCTGTTTGCGTTGGGGCTTCGATTCTTGATTCTTGAGCTTTTTTGCGACAGAAGCAACGCGGAAGCGGATATGTCCAGATCCCAGAATTTGCTTTAGCTTTTTGCTTCGGTTTGCTTTGTTGTTGATGTTGTTGCTATCTGCTGGTGACGCGCCAAGTGGCCATTGTTGTTGTTGTTTGTATATTTGCTTTCTGGGGGGGGGCGGGCTAATCCTGGCTCTCTGTTTTTGTTTTCGTTTCGTTTTTTGTTGCTGCACGACGAATGTCAGCCACAAAGGGGAGCAAATAAAAAGTAGAAGAAGAAGAATAAACCAAGTCAAACGTTTCTACTTCCGCCGCTCAGCAACACACACACACACACATGCACACAAATAATTCGCGCGTTGCACTTGCACTCTGGCGTTTTGTTCGCTTTTGTTGCTCTTGTTGTTGTGGATGTTTTTCGTTTTTGTTGCTGTTGCATCTGCATTCAACGAATTTCCTATTTCGTCTTCCTTTTCACTTTTTTTTTTTGCTTACACTTGGCCGCCGTCGCTTTTGTTGTTCCTTGCTTCTTGTTTATTTCTTATTTCCGTTTCGCGCACCAACACACACACACACATAAACATACACGTACAACACAATCGCATTAACGAAACACGCCGCAGAACGAACCGTTATTCCGCTCCACCGCTCCACACGAATTAAATTCTATTAATTGTAAATTAATCAATTTAAATCATATTTGTTTGCATTTGCACGATGAAGCGTTTGCTGTTTGTTTGCTATTTGTCTTGTTTCTCGGCTTCTTTCTGGAGAGCGCACGTCCGCCTCCCACGACTGTTGTTTTCGGTTTGATTTCAGAAAGAGACCCAAAGCGGCGATACGGACGCCGTTTCTCATCTAGCGCATGCGTTGCACAGTGGGACATACACTTTGAATTGCTTTCTCAAACAAAAAGATATGTTATCTTTACAAGACAACATTTTTTTCACTAGTTTTCCTTGTTCTTTAATCATTAAAATTTTTCGATTATTTAGAAATAAGGTAAAAAGTTGATGGAACTGAAATGTCCATTGTTCTTGTATTTAAAAATGTATTTTTGAACACTATTTTCAAATATATACACTCTTTTGCACAATGTCACAATTGAATAATATATTTTTTTTTATTGGAAAGTTTGTTAACCTTATAAATCTAATATATTGATCTTTAAATACCAATTTTTGTTCCACTGTCCACCGTTCGTGCGAGAGGAAACTCGTCGGCTGGACGAGAGCGAAGAGCCAGAGAGCGAAGACAAGAGCGAAGACTAGAGAGAGAAGAATACGAAGCTTGTAATACGAACACTTGGAAATTTTCGAGGAAAAGAAAAAATGGCTTAAGGAAGTCGAGCTTTGATCCGTTTTGCTGAACTACAATACACTGATATTATTTTTAGGTTCTAACTAATAAAATTTACAAAAATTAAAAGGGACAATGACATCAAAGGATAAATCCTTCAGTCATAACTTCATTCTACATAACCATCCAATTTCTACAATAATTTTATTGTAATAGCTTAGAAGATTATAAAAAATTTCAAAAACTCAAGAAAAGTAAACAAACTGCCAGATTTGAAGGATAAAACATTGAATTCTTTACCTCCACTTTCCTAACAAAAAATTACCAAATTACTTAAACTTTGATTCATTTAGAATATCAAGAAAAATCAAAGAAACGAAATAATATTATGTCATAAAATCTGCACTTTATTTCTGAAAAAAACGTAATTAACAAAGGTTTTTATTTTTCTTATGTAAATTCCCCCCGAATTCCCACATTTGCGATAATAATCTCGATTATGTTATTATACGGCGCATGTATGCACAGACAACAGAAAACAAAACAAATCATGATGTGCGTAAACATCGTCAGATTTCTTTCCACTTCCTTGGCAACAAAACAGATACATATGTACAACAACAGCAACAACACCTAAATCTTCAGGTAATAATTTAAATATTTTAAAATCCAAAAAGTAGCAGTGGGCGGTGTCGAATTCACGTGGGGCGCTAGATTTAGTTGTTAATCAATAGAAGATAAAGTTTAAACAAAAGTCTCTCCAACATGCTGATAGCCGGAGCCATGGGCGTCGAAAAATGGGGATTCCATCCAAACCATAATACCTAATACTTAGCTTTAATTTTGAATAATTAGGGAATTCCACACAGAAGTATATATACTTGTGTTTGTCACCTATGGCTTATATTGTATGATTTGGCAAATTTTAGTAGCGATAGTAGCGAGTACCCCCGATTATGTTATGTTTGGGAATTATTGAGCTTTACTTGACTTCACAGATAAGAAAATACCTGGAACTGTAATCAATTTCCGATAATGTTCTACTATTTTAAATAATTATGTATGTTAGTTTAGGTCGCCCCCCTTTGGTAGCAACAAAAAAGAAAAATAAAATTTGTAATACAAAATGTTTTTGAGGTGTTAGCTGATATGTGTTTTCGATTCCATAAATCTTGAGATCCATGGAAACCAGTTGGCAATCTTTAATTATAAATTGTTGGCTCGTTTCCGCTTCGTTGCGACTGGAAATCTCTTCTCAAGTTGGTAGTGGGAAGTGGGATACCGGGGGCATGTAAACCTAAAGAGAGTGGGGGAGAGGGAGTAGGGAATGAGTTCCTCATCAGGTTGGTCTAAAGATGCGCTCAGTTGCACTGCATCCGCTATGGGTCGAGTCGCCTCAGTTGGTTAACCAGTTTCTCCCCGGGGCAGCGTTGACATTTCAAGTCAAATGCCCATAAACGGCCGACCGACCAGCCGTAAGGCCCCGCCCACGCCTCTTAACCTCCCTTCCATCAGCCAGTTCCGTACAGATGCACTGGGAGAAATTCATTTTAATTATTGAAAAATAAGAAAGTAATAAGTTCAACATTTGACTTAAACTTTAAAATGATTTGTATTTTAGAGTACTTATTATTTAATCAAAATGTTATTATTTTTTTCCAGTGCACTGTCCTAGTGTCTTTCCCATCGATAGCCACCAAAGACGATGACGATGTTTCAAGTGATGATCGTCATCATCGTCATGAGGAAAAAAAAAACAACAACCACGATTGCGACGATCACTGGCCCAAATTAGTAGCTTCGGTCATGGTGCGTCGCCCCAGCGGGAAATAGCTGGGTCACATGGCAAGAGGAGAGGGGCAGGGTCTCGGAGCGGTTGGCAGAGGCGGTTGGGAAGGTGGAGGCGGAGGAAGAGCCGCCGATGAGGATCGGACCGGGGGTCAGAGTTCAAATAGTCGTCCAATTGAGCCAATCAGCCTCAGTACGTCTGTATTTTTTTTTTTTTGTCATTGCAATGCAACCAGTTTACTTCTGGTATGTCACCTCCCACTTGTCATACCCCTCAGGCCCTTATAGTATTTTCCTTTTTTTTTAGAATTTTATCCTCAGATTTCTGTAGTTATAGACAGAAAAAAAAGAAGAAAAGTTTCAAAAAAAAGAGGGTCTTCAATATATTAGCTACAAAAACGTCCAATTAATTCACTTAAATTTTTATATATTTTTTTTCTGTGCAGCTATAGTCACAGCTTTTAGTTTTTAGTTCGATGCCTAAGTGCAGATAATTCATTAAAATAGAATGCCAATGTCCAGAGGCACCCAAGTGGCATCCACTTGTGCCCTGAAGAATCAGATACCAAAACACAGATATAGTCGCACTATAACACATATAAAGTATATGCCAGACAGTCGGCGATTTGATATATGCCCTGCACTATATGGTATATATATGGTGGTATAGTCCCAGATCTATAAATAAATCTGGTCATAGCCCCAACAAAGTCGTCTCCCGATGCGGAAGTATTTCCAGACGCGAATACGCCTTTTTTTGCGCCCCCCTCTTTTTTTTTTTATTTGTTGTTGGTAATTTGCCAATTACTAAAAGGCAACAGAGGGGAGGGGAGTAAAGGGGTTACCCTAAGGTGTGTGTCGGTTGAAATAAGAACAAACGAATGTGCATCATGTCTGGAGCGGATATACATATGTATGTTGGGATATTATGGGAGGGAAAATGCTTTTCCGAGAGAATGGCTTTTCCATCGAAAGAAAATGTTTACCAAGCTACTTGTTTTAATAGGTTTTTTACCTAGAAATTTAAGATGAAGTCATGGTTATATATTTTAGAATTTATTTAAATATACTTAAGATTTTATAGCAAATTTACAATCACTAAAATATTTACATACATGTGTAGTATCTAGTGGTTTTTATATTTTTTTTTTAAATGGAAATTTAAGATGAAGTCATGGTTATTTATTTAAATTTATTTTAGAAGCTAATCTTAGATGGAATACTATTTTTATTTACTAACTGATAAAAATTATACGATTAGAAATCACTAAAAAATGTTTATGATTCATTTGAGTTTCCTAATGAATCATCAAAAGGTTCTATTAATTCAATCTAATCTTAAAATCAAATAAAACCTCTACAATGATGATTAACTTTTACTATTTTGATGAATTATTCTTTAAAATTAGCCAATTAATTTTAAAGGAATCTCCCTCATATATTTTTACAATTTACTTGATCCCTTTTCAGATTAAAGAGGATGTCCCGGAACATACAACTTTCCCACCCCCGCAGATACAAAAACGATCGCCCTCGTAACCACCCACATAATATTTCGTAATTTGTAAGGATTAGTCAGGAAGAGGCAGTGGCAGATCCTTTTCGTTACAGTTGTTCCCTTAACTGATCTGAATTGAATTGTGTCCCTCTTCGATTTCAACTGAAAAGGATATTACGCAGAGATCCTGTGTGCGCAATGAGTAGTCTCTCGATCTGAATTCGAGCCTTCAACCTAATTGTTACACATTCCCCTTCGCCCACAATGGGTAATTGTAAGATTTTTGCCGCCAATGCACGCATTAAGGATCTTCCTGGCCCTGTTCTTGTCCTTTAACAGTTGGTCCCGACAAATCCCTGTCTGCAGGATATGAAATGTGCACCCAGCCAGCTACACACAAAAAAAAAGAAAGAAAGAAAGAAGAAACCGTGGGAAACCTGCTGGAGTTATTAAGGAAGAGAGTGTCAAGAACAAAAGACGGGAACGGAATCGAGTAGTTGGCGAAGTATTGGAGGACCGAGATGGAACGCTCAAATATCGATCCTCCCGACAGCACTTCGTTGGCGACGATTTCTGGTCAGGATTATGGCAGCCCAGAATCGTTCCAATTTAGCGCCCAAACGAAGAGCAGCCAAGCAAAACGACCACACGGATAAGCCACAAAAATGTGATCGAATTGGATATTACCTATGATATTATATAATTTAAAATTAGGTATAATATTTTTATTTTTATTTTTAACAAAATATACAAATTATTACCAATTAAAATTCAAGAGTTGTGTCTAATTTTTAAAACATAACTGCACAAAGTAATTATTATTCCTAAATTTTTGTCGATTTTGGTTCGTAATAGAATAAAATAATTATTATTAATAATATTTTGGATCACCATGTCGATTTTAAAATATTGTTTTATGGTTCTTAGCTGAATAAATTAAAAAAAATTTATGTTTAAGCTCTCCCAATAAGTATTACCAATTAAAATTCAAAATATATGTATAATTTTAGAACCATAACTACATAAAAGTATTTACTATTCCTACTACGAAATCCATTTTTTTGATTTAGGATCTCCTGTATCATTTTAAATCTTGTTTTTTGATGGTTAATAGAATAAACTAATAATAAATATAATATTTGGAATTCCCTTGGGTTTGGATGGTAAACCTGTCTTTGTCTTTATTGAATAAAATATTATTATTCTGTTATTTTTAATTTTTTCCTATAACTCATTTATCATAAAAGTAGTCTAACTCAAGTTACAAAACGCTCTGATTTCCTTATATTCCCAGTCTTGAATACCAAGCTAATGGGCCCGAAATCCCAAGTGTGCACTTAAGGGATGAAAAAAGTGATCGCAGATCGAAGAGCCATTCCACAAGTGTTGTTGGCAGGTTGCACACTCTCCTACATTTCACTGTATAGGTGTGTATCTGTGTTTGTGTAAGTAAGTGTGTGCGTGTCGAGAGCACCTCACCGCAAGAACGCAGTGCAAATGATGGTGAAAGGTTTCAGGTTTCAGGTTCCCCGATGGATGTCGATGTACTATCCATACACCTAAAAAAATTTATTTCAAAGTGTCTATAAGGATTCTTCACAAAACTGTTCTAGGATATCAAAAAAATATATATTTTCATTCCTTATTATTATATATTTCAATAGTAAAGACAATAAGTATCTTATTATTTCAATAAAAAATCATTATTTTTTAATTCATATCCTTCAAATTTTTAAAAACAGTGTGGTGTATATATGTATATTACAGATGGTAATTCAGCTGGTTCCGTGATCGACGGTTTGGGGTGAATTTGAGGCTCACTACATAGGGAAGTGGAGTGGCTCAGGGAGGGCATTGTACAACGGAGATTCGATATGAGGCCGGGATCCGATCCTGCCAGACAGGATAAACACAAACACAGAGAACCCCCATACCATCCATCCTCCTGTTTCACTGTTTGGCTTCTCATTGGCATTGCTGGAATGTGGAAATCTTTATCAATTAAATAATCGCTGCACACAAAAAAAGAAAAAGATATTGTATGAAAAGGGGCCTCATCATCATCAGCAGCTCTGAAAGCCTAAAGGCAAAGATAGAAATTAGAGATGTAGATACAATGGCGGGTAAAATGATAAGTCGTCGGTTTTTAATATTGTGGCTTTTATTTAGGTGTTTCATGAGGAAAATTCAGAAAAATGCCAGTCGAAAGTTATGTTTTAAAATTTTGAAGCAAAATAAAAAGGAATCGATCTAGAAATCGTTTAAGGTATTCCTTTCCAGGATCAGATTCAAATTTTCGAAGATATCATAGATATATCATAGATTTCGAAGAAGCCATCCCAGCGGCCCATTTATGGAAATTCAGGATTCTTAAAAGGGTTTCATGACAAAAAATTTGAAAAATATCGATCGAAGATTTTGTTGTTAAGTTTTAATGCAGAATGATGGGAAATCAATCTAGACATCGTTAAAGGTATTCCTTTCGCGGATCGGATAAAAATTGTACATGATATAGGTATCACAGAGGGCCATATTGGGCAATCCTGGATTTGGTAAGGGACTGCCTCATAAAAATTCGAAAAATATCGATTGAAAATGTTGTTTTGATGCAGATCAAAGGGGAAATACAAATCTTTTGAGGTATTCCTTTCAAGAATCGGATGAACATTGCCCAAGATATGGGTATGGTTCTTGGCCATATTCTCAAAATTTTAAAAATGTGAGTCGATTCTGTTCTGGGGCAGTGGGATTGGATAAAAAGATCTTGTAATTTGGTTCCCAAGATGCTATTTTGCTGACTGGAGTTGTCAAATTAGAGGAAGAAATAGGATGGAGGATAGAACGGCCTCTGCTTGATGTTGCACGCACATTACTCGTGTATTGAGGGGCAGCCTGGAAAATGTGCCCAACATCCGCTCATCTTCGGTTCGGCTCCGGTCTTCTTCGATCTCTTCGAGCGTTTCTTGGAAATCGTTTAAAACCAGAACAACAACAATATGTGAAAGATTGAACGTTCCGAAGCGTGGAAATGGCAGCAAATGAGAAGCTGGCTGGCCAGAAGGAACACACACTCCAAATGAAAATGCTGTGTAATTAATTACGAAGTCTCAGGATCGCTGCGGGGTAAAAAAAAAAAAAAAAGATTGTAAATGTCGGGAGTGGGGGTTTTTTGTGGAACAAAGACCTGCTGCAGCAGGTTCAAAAATCCAATATCGAGTGGCCTGAGAACCTTCACCAAAAACAAAAAAAAAACAAAAAGTGGAAAGGAACTGTAAGAAAAGGAAGTCATCCTTCCTAGCACATGGCTTATCGACTCTAATGGCACAAAGGGGAATTACACATGAAAACCGATCGTAAAAAATATAAATTTCCCATTTTACGATCGGCAACACTTGGAAACTGTTAGGTTTTAATTGAAAATCTTGCTATACTTTTATGATTTTTTGACTCTTAACAATTAGATAGGAAACAGTTGGGTTTGGGATGTGCCTAGATTGTGAAGAGGAAGTGTTTTTTATGGTATATACGATAAAGAACTCCAGAGAATTTTCACGGTTTTTAAAACAGTGAATATTTGAAGATTTGCATACAAAAAGATGTAGAAATATCATGATATTAGAGCTTTAATAATAATCATAGTTTGTGGATATCTTTTCTTATATATAGTATGACATTGTTTCTTTTTCAACAAAATAATTATCTAAGGAAACAAGGGCTTCTTAATTTAAAACGTAAACCCACAATTACTCCATATTTAAGACCTTTTTTTATGGGAAATGATCTCCTCATTAATTCTGGTTTTTATTCAACAAATTTTCCCATAACTCTATACAAAGTCAAAATTGTCTATAACTTCAATCAGGCAACGAACCAAAACCGAGCAACTAATCACTGAACCGTAAATTAAATTCCCATAAATTCCCAAGAAAATCGAACAGGTTGATCGATCCTCAATCTGGTCTGGTAAGCGATCACTTGATCCTCGATATCGGTCACCTAATGGGAATCTCGGCTCGAAACCTTAATGAGGAAGCAAAAAAAAACAAGCAGACATTCAACCAAAAACTCGGTAGGCAGTCAAACGGATCAGTTACATGTTGTCCGTATTCCCGTGCCACCGAAACCTCCTCTCCTTTTCCATTTTTCCTGCACTTTACCCGATCGTCTCAACCTGATTGCCCACCCACATAATCCCGAGCCGAAGCCCAGAGAGTTTCGCATTATTTTTTTGTATTTTATATTTTTTGTTGGTTCAGTAACGTTGAGACTTTCAGGCCCCTACACTGGAAGATAATATCAGGAGGTTGGCAGGAAAATACAGATATTGAAGATAATAGTACCAGCAATAATAATTAATAGTTAAAATATCGACATTAGAGTCGATAAATTAATAATCAAAGTACTTTGTATATATCTAATAAAATAATATACAAATAAAATAATATTTAAAAATAATTTATACTTCTTCATTATTACTAAATTTTAAACACAGATTGTAACTTCTGTATTGTAACTTTAAACAGAGATTGTAAGTTTTAATTTTTAACTCTTGTATTTAAAATAAACCATTTTTTTTATAAATAAAACATATATAGAATTATTTTTCACTGTGCTTGTTCATAAATGTTAAATTGATTGAGGCATATTGCCGACATATCGCGATGTTGCCTCGATTATATAACTTCCTCAAGCTGCCTCCGACCAGACTGAAAAACCTAAAACTCAAAACACAAGACTCAAGACACAAACTCTCCAAAGGCGGCGCTGGCGGTGGCAAAAAGGCAAAAGTGTTACAGACACGCTACCGACTAACGATACGGAATCCGAGATGTGGATACCCCCGGCCGGTACCCATACCATCATACTATCATGTATTCCGATTTGGGGCTTCCAACTCTCCGACACCCACTGCCTTACATTCATAATCTATTTTGCCACTCTGGCTAGGTGGTGGGTGGTGTGTGGGGGGCGGGGGGGAAAGATGCGGAGAAAGGGGCACAGAAAGAGGGAGACAGCATCCGGAATCGTTATGCCAAAAATGAAAAGAAAAGAGCAGAAATATGAGAGGTAAGTGGAGTTTAAGGAGATATTTTAATACACTACACATATTGAGATATAATAACTAAAATAATATAATTGTTTTAATTATTATAAACCTATAGATGTGTAGATAAAAATTTATAATCTTTATTAATCTAAAATTTTATTAAATTTCTTTATATTTCTCCTGGAAAAGTGCATTCATAATGAAAGACTTGAGGAATTCAGGTTTGCAATGCGGTAATGCCATGGAAGAAGCATCTACAAGATGGCAACCTGTCTCTGGTCCCGGGAGAAGAGAAGAGTGAGGATCGGAGGAGATGGTCCAGCACTCAGCCAGTGGGTCGTCTGCCAAGTCGAAGTCCAAGTCGAATGTGGTTGTGGATCTTGTCAGTTTCAGCGACTTCTGCACTCCGCACATGGCCCATAAATGGGAAAAATGTGGTGTGGTGGCGATTGGGATTGGCGGAGAAGATGCTGAGAAAGAAAGAAACCACTGTTTCCAGCTACTGTTCCAGTGTTCCACATTCGGATTACGGAAATATCTGCAGTGACAACAGGTCGCCGACAGGTGGGGTCCGGTTCAGATTCGATCGGGGGGATCGGATCGGTTTTCTCACCATTTCTTGGCCTGACCCGCAATGGTTGGCCAAAAGTGCACAACAAACAAAATGTTAAGATAATTAACATTTTAATAAAGTATTTAAGGAATTAAATTAATGAGTTTGGACCAGGAAATCTCTTGTAAACTTTGTCCTTAATAATAAATATAGAAATGGTAGATGTTCCAATTTATTCCTGTGTATTAAGTCACCTGTTCTCCTCCCCTTTTATTTATTTTTTTTTTTTTTGCCACTCGAATGATCGCCTTTTAGCCTCCGTTGCGGTTCTCAACAACTTTCACCTTTCACGTAATCTGGCGAAGCCGAACAAATCTTTTGCTGGCCAGGCCAGGCCAGGCCAGGCCAGGCGAGGCTTTCTCAGACCGGCGACGGAACGGATCTCGGCGGCGGATCCGATGAAGATTCATTTATTGTCGCTGCTATTTGCCAATTGACCATTTCCAGCTGGAGGAACTCAATTACAGAGCCGCTCTCTTCGCATTTGGGATCTCTGTTTATGGTCCAGGCATCGCATCTAGCGGTACATTGGCCATAGATTGGCCAACAACTTGTAGGCATTACGGCGGGGCTACCCGGCAATCATTGAGGTAAATTACATACCCCATATCCCCCATTTTAGTGGGCGAAGGGGATAGAGCTACTAGCAATCGATCCAGTCCCGATTTGGGTAAGTGGAATCATTGGGAAATGCCAATCCCAGGCAGGATGTAGCATCTTTCTAATTGCCATGCAAGGAAGTTGGTCATTTCATGGGATTCTTGGGTATTTTTATCGGTTTATTTAACTTTTACGAAATATTTTTTAAGGTAGTGTATATTAAGAAGACAATTAAATAAAAATTTATATAATAAAATCAATGAAACTTGTTTATTTCTTTTCTTTTAGATTTATTAAGTTTCTCTTATATCTGTCACACCATAAATCTCCCTATAGCCTCCGGAAATGGAACTTCTTCTGTTGTCCGGACACCGGACTCGGGACTAAGCTGCTCCAGACTCACTTCTTCCCCAAATACTGGGCTGGTGAGAAAAATTAACTTTGCATGGAATTTAATTTACGTCCCATGGGACGATGATTTCCGCTTCCACAGCAACCCATAAGAGAGGGATTCCAGCTTCATGCCGGTGTCCCAGAGACCGGAATCTCAAGTCCGGAGATGCAGTCCGGAGCAGCTGAGACGGAGGCTGATTCGGTTCCTGCTTGGCTCTGGGGCTGCTTCCGTCATTTCCTTGACGTAAAGGCTTCTGCCTTTCGCATTCCGTTTGCTATTTTCCCGCCACGAAGGGAGGGGGTGGGGGCAGGGGTTTTCGGTGAAAAGGAAAATGGGAAATGGGAAAGGAAAAGCAGGAAGCAAAGTGCTGAGGGGAGGGAGGCCGGAGGCAACCGTCACGCTTCCTGCAGGATGCGACATCCCCAGTCAAATGTCCAACTAGCTTCACTTGAAAAAAAATTGGTATAGTTTTCGCATAAAAACACAAGTGACGGAGTAATCTACATATAGAACATAAAACTCTCACATTTCAACTGACCGTGTGGCCTAATGGATAAGGCGTCGGACTTCGGATCCGAAGATTGCAGGTTCGAGTCCTGTCACGGTCGAACAGGAATTTCCTTTTTTTTAAATTAATATTTATTATTTTTTATTTATTCTTATTTTATTTTTATAAATTATAAGGATTTGGATTTTATTTATACGTTATTACAAATATTTAAATATTTTATTGAAGAATATATATATAATTTTTTTTTTCGCCTTGCCATCTTACGCTGCGCCGGGTCCTGGGCCCTCTGTGCAGTGTGTGTCCTGTGTGTCCTGTTCCACTTGTGTGTACATTTCAACGCTGTCCTGGTCCTCGTCCTGGTCTCCTGTCGCTGCTGTTTACCCGCTTTAATCAAACCCATCCAAATCCACATTCACGTCCATGTCCACGAAATGTTTTGTGCCTGCCGCCTCCTGTTCGGTTGTTTCCTGCTATGTACGTCCCATCCCGCCTCGTCCTGCCCCGCCATGGCACTCCGTTGCCCTGATCCTTGCGTTGTCACTTCCTTGCAAATGCTGCAGCTTCCGTTTCCGGGATATAATGTTCATATTTTCGAGGACATTTTCAGGAAATAAAGTACGTCGCCCTCTGTTCGCCCTGTTTGCTGTGGGATAACGATAACAAACCACCCGCCGTTTCATTCGCCTCTTCCCCCTCGGTGGGCCACCGCCCACTTGGCCCATTGCCCCGCCCACTAGTCACTTCCTCTTTGGAAGGGAGTCCTGGCTCCTGGCAGGAAACTTTTTGCCTTTTGCCGTGTGCGCATTTATGCCAGCCCAACCGACAGAGCCCAGAGCTGTCAGTTGGCCTCTCAAACCACACCAGACCACCCACAACAACCCACTCGGACCCATCTGTCCTCCTACCCTCCTCGCTCTCTCGCGCTCTCCCCCATTTGTCGACATCGCCATCGCCATCGTCCTTTCACTCTTCGCTTTTTGCTTCCGCAGTGGCAGCAGCAGGATTCAGGATGCAGGATGCAGAGCAGCAAGAGGAAGAGCCGTTGGGGGACTGTGCGCCCGAGTCTGTTTGAATTTTGTCGCACTTCCTGTAGGTGGAAAAGCTTCGTGCGTCTTCCGCTTTTCCAGAGCTGCTCATCAGCAACGTAATTTCCGCCCAACCAGAGCACCTATTTCTGTCTCACTCTCTGGCTTTAATTCTGACTCTTTCTTGCCCCAGCTGGGGGTATTTGTATTTTTTGGCCAGGATGGCCATGGGTGGCCAGGATTAAGTCCAGACGGACTATAACATCTGAGACGGACTTTAAGTTCTCACAACACTTGAAAAGTTTAATCATTAAGATCTCAAGGAAACTCTTGAGAAATTATGACATTAAGAGAGGTTATAAAATTATAAATATTTTTAGAAAATATTCTTTATTTAATAAAATAATTAAAGATACAAATATAGAGACTATAAGGTACTTTGTATTTGAATATAATAAGATTTTTATGCAGTATCTTTGTTCAGAATCTATCTTTTGTTCTCAACACCAAAAATAGTTATTATTAATATTATTTATAGATTTTTTAATAATACTAATAATACATAAATATTTATAAAAACATTTTCTTTGAGTGCAAAAAGGTACCGCCGCACAGGAGTCAGAGTTCAGGTTAATGAAGTGCCCCGACGACGACCGTCGCATATCGGATTGCCCTTCTCGGGCAACAAGTGTTGCCGTTGCCTCCTATATAACAAATACATACATATAAGAAGGGCGACCCCGCCTCACCATTGCCCCCTCCATGGCAACCTCATCGCAACAGAAAGACCAGGTAACAAGCACTCCATTGTCCGCTTTGGCAGTTCATCAAATTCTCATGTGACCAAGCCAAGTAAGTTCAATTCATTCGAAATTTGATATGCGCTTCACATATTTAATGACTTCTTTCGGTTGCCGTCTTTACATAACACTCGGATTCGATGAACTGCCAACGATCCCAATCCCAATCCTCAATCCCAAGCGATACGAATCGGATCCCGTATTGCACCCACCAAACGCTAAACCGCCACTATGGCGCATTCCATACTGCAAGAAAATTGATGTTTTACGAAATATTTTTCAGGGAATTTCTATATTTTTTTAAAATAATTTTGAACGGGTTTCGAAATATAAATATTCTGAAATACATTTTCCAAAAAAGTTCTAAACTCTAAATTGACCGAAACATTTATAAAATTTAAAAATAAAAGTAGGGTAGTTTTTTTTTTTATTGGACCAGTTTTTTTTATAATCGAAGATTATTATTTTATTATTTATTTTCAAAATTATTATATTTTTCTAAAAACTGTCTTTTTAAAAGGAAACTTTATTTTTACAAAGTTAAGAAAAATGATGTTTCAAAAATAATACATTTTGTATAATAATTTAAAATCGAAGTTTAAAAAAACCTACAACCAAATCTATAGTATTTCTCTCAGTGCTGGGATGGGCCTTGGTTAGGTTAAAATGCCGCGGATATTCCCCATTTCCATGTCCAATCCCAAAACGCCTCGAAAACCCCCAACCCATCCTTGCACGTGATGGAACGTGGATCCATGGAGGCCGCCGCCGCCGCCGCCACTGACGATGTGTGTGGAAGTGGCACTACCTGTGGCAGTGGCAGTGGCACTTGCAGCAATTTGGGATAGATGTGGCGTTTTCCCTGTTTTGGGTTCTTTCTGGCCCATTCTGCCACGCCCTTTGCCGTTCGCCCGATGTCAGGCATTTGTATGCAGCGTAGCGGATGCGACGGTCCAAGTGTTTATTTCTTCATTTTCGACGCAATTGCCGGAGACTCGGAGATCGGAGACGGAGGCCCAAAGAATGCATCAAACCGCTAGCCAAAGAACCCCAGAAGACCCAAGAGTTTCGGCGGCAAGCTTGGGGGAGAAAATGATTTTCAAGGAAAAGGGGAAAAAGTAGAGGCAACAAGTGGGAGAGTGCACTGAGGAAAATATGAGATAGAAATAGTTTCTGAATGAAAACTAATAATATTAAAGTTTAAATTTATTTTTTAAATATAAAACGAATTTAGAAACTATTCTAGTCAAGACCACAAATATTTAAAAAAAAAACATATTTCTTATTTCCCTATGTATTTGGTTTAAAATAATCATCATTAAAAGTATCTACCACCCAACTATCCCAAAAGTATCTCTCAGTTCACCGTTCTTGTTATTTGAAACCCGGATTTACACCAACATTAAAAAGAAAGAACGAACAACAAATTACTTTTACCGATCAGAGAAAAAAAACTAAAGGAAAGAAAAGAACAAAAAATAAAAATCAAAACAAGGCGGAGATAACCTGGCCGAGACTGCGCAATGACAGGTTAGAGAGAGGGCTGCGAGGACACCTTCTGAATACAAATGCATAAATTAAATTAAACAAAACGACGGAATAAAATTTCCTATGTACGAATGCACTTGTCCAAAGGTTCGTTTCTCACATTGATATGCCCATCCCGAAATGGAAATTGTGCATGCAGAATGGAATCCGCGGTGGATTTCCCAACCTCTTCCATAATTTCTTCAAGAACCCAACCCGCCCCCTGGTTACAGGCGGAATGGGGCCGTCACATTAATGGGTTTTGGGGAATTCCGCTTCCTAAGAACCAAAAACGAAAAAAATATATATGTAGGTTTTTTAAGCGCCATTAAAATAATAAAAAAAAACTAATCAACAAAGAAAGAAATCTTGATAATAAATAATTTTTTCAAACATGTTTTTAACATTTAAATTATGATAATGATAATATATGTAATTATTTAAAACTTCCTAAAACTCCGTTCAAAAATTAGAGATATTTATATAAAAAAAGAATCTACAGAAAAATAAGTTTCTGATTGAAATTAAAAAACATATAATTCTTTTGAAAATACAAAATTATTCCTTTGGGTTTAGAATTTAAACAAAAATACTCATAAATAATAATTGTGAATATATATTCCCCCTTAAAATCTTCCGTTTCCTATAAACCCCATTAAAAAAGACATTAAGATTATTTAATTGAAACATTCATTCAAAATGCTTTATAAAAATGATAACTTTAATAGGTTTCCGAGTTTCGTAAAAGTTGTTTTTTATGATTAAATGTGTTTATATTTATATTGCAAATAACTATAACAAACAATAGGGGGAACTAGTTTCTTTTTTTTAATATTTCGAAGCCTGATAACCTGCAGCACACAAATCGAATCGAATATAATCGAAATGAATCATTTTTAGCACCAAATCTTGGCACCTTCTAATATAATTGCATAATTCTATCGCTATTGCTATTGCTATTGGCTATGGCTATGCGAAGACAATCTAAATTAGTTTCACAATCACTGCGAGTTTGCTAAACTATTTAGCATAAAAAGCCCATTGATCTCATCCACTTAAGAGTATAACTTAAAAATATTTACACAAAATACCAGGCTGCAGCCTGCAAAAATCTTGCTAATCTCGTGTAAAAAACCTTCACTAATTATTATTATTTTTTTGTTGTTTTGCTCTTTTTCGGTGTGCTCAGAGCCAGAGCAGGCGGTACGGATCCCAGGCCTGCGACTGGGCCAACTCTCAGAGACCCGTGTGGCTGGTCTGGAGCTGTTCAATGGAAATGGATAGCTGTTCCAGGCGCTGCATCAACTGCAGCATGTTCTCCTGCGCCTTGTTTGTGTTGAACTCGTTGCCGTGCTCCAAAGAGTCCTCCTCGGCGGCAGCTAGCTCGAAATGCAATTTGGCCAGGCTCTCCTGCTGTTCCCGGATCTTGGTCATTTGGTCCATCGTGCACCCAGATCCTAAATATTATTAATAATTTATTAAAAATATTCAAATATTTCTTGTTTTAAATACACACCAAATGCCTTCAGCTTGCCGGAGTGGAAATCATCCAGCAATCCTAAGAGGGCTCTCTCCATATGCTTCACATCGGGAACTTCGGAGACAAAAGAATGGTGTTTTATGGGACGATCGTCAAACTTTTCGCTGTGGACACTGGCACTTGGCATCGATGCACTCGGATTCTTGCGACGCTGAGATCGCGGTGTATTTTGATTGCTATTATTATTATTATTGTTGTTGTTTGGTTTTGTGCTATCATTGTTGTTGTTATTGTTGTTGTGTTCTGGTGTTTTGTTGTTTTTGGTAGTCATGGAAGGATCTGGTGCCAGCCACTCGCTGCTCACCAAAGTGATGGCATTCAAGCTGCTAGCACTGCTGTGGGTGGGTGCCAGGGGATCGCTATCTGTTTATCGTCAAATCATACGAGGATATATGCAAGTACAAGTAATGATACGAAAATAAACAAAAAATTAAAGTGAATAAATAAAATAATATAAAATAACTCAAAAACAACTTAAATTTTAACAAATAATCTAAAGTGAGATTGGTTTTGAAAATGAAAGGTGAGGAAAATACTAAGGGAATATAAAGAAAAATTATAAAGTTATAATTTTAAAAGATATATGTATATTATAAAGTTTATATACTATTTTATAACTAAATATCTTCTTAATAAATAAAATTCATTGATTTAAAATAAAAAATATACAAATACTGAATTAAATAGATACCTCGCAAGTACATAAACGTTATAATTTATGTCTTATAAAAAAAAAAATCACTCTTAAAAACTCTTCTAAAACAAATCTACACAAATAAATAAATTATGAACTTTTTCAATTATTAATTTTTTTTTAAACGAACTAAAACTAGTGCCGTGAGAAACGAACCGATTGGGTCAGCGTTTGGCAAAAGACAGAAAATGTCCTGCCGCCTTTTTAACTTTTTCGCACTGGGCGCCAAGCGGCTCGAAAGCTTGTAATTTCAATTATTAAAATTATAACCAATCCCAGGCTGTGGGTGCCGGCATTTACTTGTGCGTGTGGATGTGTGTGTGAAATGTAATGTATTCCGGCCATATGGACAGGAAGGAAAGTGCGTCATCGCCAGACAACTGGCCTTCGATAATGGTGGTAGCCAGTAATTAGTCAAGTGTGCTTGCCATAAATAAAAGTGGATTAAATAGTTTTGTTTTTCTTTTTTTACGTTTGAAAGTAGAAATCCTTATTGGCGAGTATCCTTTGTGGATGATAATTAACATATTTTGAATGGATATCGGATTAAAATAAACAAGTACTTCATATTCTATGTAGTGATAACCTTTTGTATATGATTTTAATTTTGAAAACCTATAAATTTTATGGGAGAAACCTGCTTTGTACCAAAAACCGTGTCCACAGCTACTGAAATATAAATTGGGGGAACTGATGAGTTAATCTGTTTCACAATTAGACCCACCTTTGAGCAATTTTCGTGGTCGGGTCTTGAACTCGAATCGTTCATCGCCACCACCTCCTCCACCACTGCCACCGTGGGCCTGTGGGCGTGGCCGGCGCTCATTCACATATGTCACCTTGGTGGCCGTCGTTTGGCCCTGCCCCGGATTCTTATCCTTCTCCTTTTCGGATATGGTGCGCTCGATGGAACAGGATGCAGAGTTTCTGCTACGTGTTGTCTCTCCGCTGGATATGCCTTTTATTTTGATCTGCAACCGAAAGAAAATCAAAGATTCTATTAGTTTTTTGGGTGGGGGAGAAGTCATTTGCGGAAAATCTTACATTTGGTACGGCAGGCGAGGCGGGGGTTGGAGCTGATTTCGGTGCAGATTGGCTTTGGGCTTCCTCCTCAGTTTCCACATCATTTGGCACTAGTTTTTGGCGTTCCACCACCTCATCGTTGGGCTCCATTATGTTGTGATTTTGTATTTCTTCTCTAAGATTTTAAAGAAGCTAATAATAATGTGGAATGGAAATTTCTTTGTTTTTATTTTCCTCCCTTTTTAGTGTGACCAGATTAGATATCGTATCACTGCTCAAAATATCATTCACAATAGTGCAGCAGTGTTGCTCTACCTTGCTGGAGGAATAATTCAGTATGGCGGGTCATTTAAAACAATTTTGTACATGGATATGATTTTATTTAATCAAATGTATACACAAAAGCTTAATTTAAGCCTTCTTCTTGGTGAAGCCCATGGTGTAGACTAAATGGACAAAGCTGATGACGCCAATGCCACAAAGTCCAGCAGTAATACCGAATAAGATCTTGTCAGCGGGTCCACCTTTCAGGAAAACTGGCAGTTCGTTGACGGCCTTTGAAACATATTATTATTTAACATAGTTTTTTTTTTAAATATGATCCAGATAAACTCACCTGGAAAACCTTCATTTTGTTGGACAGTCCCTCGGGCAGCGCCATAATCGTCTAGATTTGTTATGTAATTGCTGCAATTAGTAAAAACAATTAAAATTATGATTGTAGCCTTTAATATATTTGACTTGTATCTTTAGAATATATTATATGTTTTGAAGTTAATTGCTAGCTATAATTGGTTTAATTATTAACATCACTCACCTCTAAACGCAAGTGCGACAGTTTACGATTTGCACTTTATTTTCTGCAATTTCTTGTGAGTTTTAAAAATAGACTCATTCACAGATGATTTTCAGTAAAAGGGAATTCAAAAAAATGCACTTAAAGAGTTGTCAGGTTAAGAAAATTAAGATTTTATGAAATTTTATGAAATTTTATAAATAATAATTATGGTTAAATATTAATTATAAAACAATTTTAATTCTCAAAAACTAACATAACTCTTTTGAAATTTAATAACTTAACAGTATACAATTATTTATTATTAAAATCTTAAAAGAACGTTACAAAATTTGTGCTCTTCAATGCCAATTTGAAACTCCGCGGGCTAATCTAGAACCTTTAAAATAAAAATATTCATGTTACTTTCAAAAATATACCTTTCAAATAGACTTATTGGTTATCCAACTCACCCACAAAACAAATAATATACACTCCCTTATCATATATACAATATTTATACCACATTTAAATTTATTCAAATTGCGCGGGCTAACATTGAAAACTCAAATCTTCCAATAAAATGCAATATTCATTAAATTAACCAAATAATCAGTGTAAGTAATTAAAACTAAAACCAAGGCGTGCCAAACCCCCATTCTATAACCCAAAATATGAAGCTCCAAGCCCGGCAAACGAAAGATACTTTTCAAATATAACTGCCGGAAGTTTGAAATTGTTCGCCGCCGTTCTCCCCGAGCCAGCGAGCGCGGAACGTCGTGTACCCGATTTATACGTTCCGCGCTATTTTGGCTTTTTGTGAATTTTTCAACAGGAGCTCAGCGAAAAAAGCTCAACGATTGCGCTGCTCTTGCACTATTCGTTTTTACGGCCACACCGGATTCACAGCACTGGGCCAGAGCAGGACGGCAGCATGGGGGCGTGTCAAAAGCGGAGCATACCGGTCGAACTGCTCACACTCGCAGCCAAAAGCGTCGGATGGAAAAAGCACTTGGGGATATCCTCCACCTAACGGTCTATGGGAGCCTGGTGGGGATTACAATAATTCTACACCGAATGAGTGATTTTCGGGGACTCGGTGGTGCCGCCGCCGTTGCATTCGTTGTGCCTGCAATTTGGCGGATACAACGAAAGAGGACGATGCGGGTGGTTCCCCACTTTTCGGAATATTTTGTATTCGGTAGGGAGGTTTCCTGAATCTTACGGATATTATCACAAAACGTTTTTCAAAGTTTCCCATTTTGGCAGAAATCATTTTAACTTTCTAATCATTAAAATTTCTCATATGTTTTTGTTAGTTTTCTTAATGATATATGAGCAAAATAACTTGGACTGGAAGCCTAATTTTTGTTTAGAGATGTGTGGTTTTAAGTTTGTTATTAATGCGAAAAAAATGTTAATTTCAAAACGCAATTACTGAATAAAATTATTATCGTTATAAGTGATGGATGAAAATAATTGATTGGAAAGTTTTCATCAATCAATAAATTTAAAGATTCGCAATTTAGAAGACAATTGCAGTAATTACATACACAAGTGTCCATATATTTTTATCTTCTCTGACTCTATATTCTTTGGGGGAAGAGGCTTTCGGCTTGAAAGGTTTTTAAATTAATTTCGGCAAGCAAATGAATAAATACTTTTTTTATAATACCCCTCTAAAAAGCTGTTTAAGCTCTCGTCCAAAAATAAGTATATATGAAACGTAGAACGCTTACGCTGCCGGCTCGGATCGGTTGAACCAGCCGCTTGCGCTTCGGAACCCCCGGGAAGCCCTCAAGCATCATCGACCTGTTTCAAAATAATACATATCGCCCTGCTAAAGCCTTCGACGATTTTCAGCGCCCAGCACAAGAACTTTCAAAATCGTAGCTTCCATGTGAAATTAACTTGCCAAAGTTGCGAGGCGGCCGCTTTTTGGTATTCCGAAACAAAACTTGAAAAAAGTTAAATCTGTCAAGTTCACCTCCGAGTGCTTTTTATAAAAATATAAACAAACATCACCGACTGGCGGGGGGACTGACGAGGCGGGAAGGTCTTTGGGGATATTCCCGGGTTCTTCTCGGGTTCGGCTACCTCTTTTGGTAGACCTTTCTCGCTCCCACCCACATCCAAAACCATATTCCTTATAGAGGTGTTTGAGAACAAGATTTAAGTGATCTTCACTTTACTTTCCAAAAAAGTTTTTGAATGAAAGGAAAATGTTTTTGTGAGATATTATGAAAATCTTTAATAGAATTCTTATCAATGGATTAGGCAACTAAAAACACTTTATTAAATCAAAAGCACCTCACACACACTTGCAGAAAGCCCTGTTAATGCTTTTTGTGCTTTGCGGATTGAAAGTTTTATCAGAAAACCAAAGATGGGACCAAAGAGGGGCGGGGAAGGGTAACCTACATAAAAACGCAACCCTAGCCCCAGCTTAGAACGGAAACTAGAACAAAAGTTCTTGGAAGATGCCCAATTAGAGCTTGAAGATACCAAAATATATTTTTTTAATGGCCTTTGCGACGGCCTTCTACCATCCCTTTGAATTACGTTCTGAATTGATTATGTATGTTTTACGTTCTGCGCTTTAACAATAAGTTAGAAACAAAAAAACTACAAACGAAATATTGTTCCTTTTTTTAGATAAATTTTCTAATGTGACCCTGAGAGGACAATAAGACCCACAGCGAAGGTCATATCTTTGCCGATACACATCCGATTGTTGAGCGCAATACATTAAAGGAATTGTAGATCGATTCTCCATCGATCTGCATCAAAATCTGCCAACGAAATATTTTATAGATTTTTTTCGAAATTTTCTGATGGGTCCCCTCCAAAATCCTGCAAAATGGCTGGGAGGCACAAACTGATCCACAGCGAAGGCCATATCTTTGCCAATACACATCCGATTGTTGAGCGGAATACCTTAAAGGAATTGTAGATTGATTCTCCATCGATCTGCATCAAAATCTGCAAACGAAATATTTTTAATATTTTTTTCGAATTTTTCTGATGGGTCCCCTCCAAAATCCTGCAAAGTTCCTGGGAGGCACAAACTGATCCACAGCGAAGGCCATATCTTTGCCGATACACATCCGATTGTTGAGCGGAATACCTTAAAGGATTTGTAGATCGATTCTCCATCGATCTGCATCAAAATCTGCAAACGAAATATTTTTAATATTTTTTTCGAATTTTTCTGATGGGTCCCCTCCAAAATCCTGCAAAGTTCCTGGGAGGCACAAACTGATCCACAGCGAAGGCCATATCTTTGCCGATACACATCCGATTGTTGAGCGGAATACCTTAAAGGAATTGTATATCGATTCTCCATCGATTTTTATAAAAATCTGCAAACGAAATATTTTTAATATTTTTTTCGAAATTTTCTGATGGGTCCCCTCCAAAATCCTGCAAAGTGCCTGGGAGGTATAATCTGATCCACAGCGAAGGCCATATCTTTGCCGATACACATCCGATTGTTGAGCGGAATACCTTAAAGGATTTGTAGATCGATTCTCCATCGATCTGCATCAAAATCTGCAAACGAAATATTTTTAATATTTTTTTCGAATTTTTCTGATGGGTCCCCTCCAAAATCCTGCAAAGTTCCTGGGAGGCACAAACTGATCCACAGCGAAGGCCATATCTTTGCCGATACACATCCGATTGTTGAGCGGAATACCTTAAAGGATTTGTAGATCGATTCTCCATCGATCTGCATCAAAATCTGCAAACGAAATATTTTTAATATTTTTTTCGAATTTTTCTGATGGGTCCCCTCCAAAATCCTGCAAAGTTCCTGGGAGGCACAAACTGATCCACAGCGAAGGCCATATCTTTGCCGATACACATCCGATTGTTGAGCGGAATACCTTAAAGGATTTGTAGATCGATTCTCCATCGATCTGCATCAAAATCTGCAAACGAAATATTTTTAATATTTTTTTCGAATTTTTCTGATGGGTCCCCTCCAAAATCCTGCAAAGTTCCTGGGAGGCACAAACTGATCCACAGCGAAGGCCATATCTTTGCCGATACACATCCGATTGTTGAGCGGAATACCTTAAAGGAATGGTATATCGATTCTCCATCGATTTTCATCAAAATCTGCATCGAAATATTTTTAATATTTTTTTCGAAATTTTCTGATGGGTCCCCTCCAAAATCCTGCAAAGTGCCTGGGAGGCACATACTGATCCACAGCGAAGGCCATATCTTTGCCAATACACATCCGATTGTTGAGCGGAATATCTTAAAGGATTTGTAGATCGATTCTCCATTGATCTGCATCAAATCATGCATTCGTAATATTTTTGAATTTTTCTGATGCAAAGTGCCTGGGAAACAGAATATGACCCACTGCGAATGCCATATCCAAAGGAATACCTCAAAATAATTGTACATCGATTCTCCGCCAATCTGGATTAAAATCGCGGAACGAAATATTGATTTTGAAATTTCCCTTCGTTTGAAATGTTTTCTTCAGAATCCTGCACAATCCCTGTTGTATGGATTATATTGTTTCCAGATACAAATTTTTTAATAATTTTACTTTTGGGGCCATACTCCAAAAATTGGCAACATATTTAATAAGCAAATAGTGATAGCAATGGGCAGAATCATCAATATTTAAATCCCAAAAGTAAATATTAGCATGTAAAATAGTTTTGGGGTAAAAATAACATAAATTTTAATTTAAAATTCCTTATATTGATAGAAAATAAAAACGATTATAGGTGTATGAAATATTGTTGTATTCGGTATTTTTTGTCACTCGATTTTACGTTGCCTGTAAAATGTATGTAAAAGTGGAGTAGAATAAAGGTATCGACATATCGATATATTGTCAACAACCCGATGTGCATTTCCGCATCTAGATAGCCATATAGACCAGTGCATTAATGCTCAGATTACTTTTTTTGATTATTTTTGCAATATGCAATATGATCACTTTTCTATCCTTCTGGTCCTTGAAATAACCTTTTTTAAATTTGATTCAATTATCATTACTACCTTTATTATTCTATCTTTAATTGTTAAAAAATGTTCTCAAATATCTGCATTAATAATGTTTGTTCCTAATTCGTTCCATCTCCCCCGAATCGGCTCGTACTTCGCCCCTTCTCCACCTTGCTGGTAATTTGGCAGGTGTGTGGTTGTTAGTGTAAGTTTTGGGCAACCCCACCTCTGGAGCTCCACTCTGCTGCCACCGCATTTAAATAAAAATATTTGATTTGAAAGTTACCTGTTAATGGTATAGATACTTTAATCAATAAATTTAAAAAATTCTGAATTTAAGAGACATCCAAAAACCATTTAAAAAATAAAAGAACAAAAACTGCATAAGTCAGTAATAATTTTTCGGAAAAGGGTTTTCGTTTTGAAAGGTTTTTAAATTAATTTCGTCAAGAAAATGAATAAATACTTTTTTTTATAATACCCCTCTAAAAAGCTGTTTAAGCTCTCGTCCAAAAATAAGTATATATGAAACGTAGAACGCTTACGCTGCCGGCTCGGATCGGTTGAACCAGCCGCTTGCGCTTCGGAACCCCCGGGAAGCCCTCAAGCATCATCGACCTGTTTCAAAATAATACATATCGCCCTGCTAAAGCCTTCGACGATTTTCAGCGCCCAGCACAAGAACTTTCAAAATCGTAGCTTCCATGTGAAATTAACTTGCCAAAGTTGCGAGGCGGCCGCTTTTTGGTATTCCGAAACAAAACTTGAAAAAAGTTAAATCTGTCAAGTTCACCTCCGAGTGCTTTTTATAAAAATATAAACAAACATCACCGACTGGCGGGGGGACTGACGAGGCGGGAAGGTCTTTGGGGATATTCCCGGGTTCTTCTCGGGTTCGGCTACCTCTTTTGGTAGACCTTTCTCGCTCCCACCCACATCCAAACCCATATTCCTTATGAGGATTTCCGATGCGCTTCTCCCTCAGACAAAGTTTAAGTTCTAAACTTGTTCTGCAAGCTGCATTACTGAAGAATCGGTTTTTTTTCACCTGCAAGTGTAAAAGTTCTGGAGCAGTCACTAATAAAGCACAATAAATCGGAAATTCATAGCGTTTAAAAGCGTTTTAATTACAAACAATGATTAAGTATCTTACAATTATTTTAGGAACTGATAATTACTAGAGGTGTTTAAGAACAATATTTAAGTGATCTTCACATCACTTCCCCTTAAACAAAGATGTTGAATAAAAGGAAAGTGTTTTTGTGAGATGTTATGAAAATTTTTAATAGAATTCTTATCAATGGATTAGGCAATTAAAAAACTTTATTAAATGAAAAGCACCTCACACACACTTGCAGAAAGCGCTGTTAATGCTTTTTGTGCTTTGCGGATTGAAAGTTTTATCAGAAAACCAAAGATGGGACCAAAGAGGGACGGGGACAGGTAACCTAGATAAAAACGCAACCCTAACCCCAGCTTAGAACGGAAACTACAAAAAAGTCCTTTGGAAATACTCAATTGAGCTTGAAGATACAACCAAACATAAAAAAAATACTTTGTATCTGCAACGTTTTGCCTTCACATCTCTTTAAAATGCATCGAAAGTTTAAACTTTAAAGTGGAAATTATGTTTTACGGTCTGAGCTTTAACAATAAGCTATGTTTGCTAATTCAGTTCGAAGATATTGTTGTCTAGCTTTTGTATAAATGCTTAAAGCTTAAATTGCATAATAATAACAAATAATTGTTCAATGCATGAAGCTCTAATGGACACAATTAAACTACTAAAGAAGAATGTTCTTTTAAACTAGATTCTCCAAAAATGTTCCAAAAAATATATAATAATAGCGCCATCTCAATTGCATCTGCTGCTATTTTTTCGCACTCTTGCTCGCACTTCACACTCGCAGCTTTGTAGCGTGCGAACTGAGATGGCACTAGTACGGACGACAGCGATGGGGATTGGGGATAGAACATTGGCGCTACTCCTTTTCCTTGTGGCAAAACAAAATGGATTGCTCTTTAACTAAAACAGTTAACAGGTGCCCAGCGATGGAAGCAAGTGAAAGGCACTCGGCAAACATTGTGGCATATATTTATCTCTTTCGTACTTGGGGTAGATGGGGCCAGCTCCCGAGTCTGCTCGCCTGGCACAAAAAACACAAAACCGCTACGAAATATAAGGCATTCACACTATTCACTCACTCGCTCTGGTAATCGTACTGGCGCCTTGATCCCGTCGGCCCCCCTATTTCTTAGTTGTTGAGGGGCGTGGCAGAGTGAGTTTGACCGAGTGGATTGAACCGGCAGGTTCGCTGGCTGCTCCTCTGTGGCGATTTCGTTTTCGATTAATGTTGTAAAAAATGTTTGAACTGTTTTAAGTTTAAGTTTTAACGGTAACAGTAGAGCAGAAAGAGTAGCAAGTCACCGGGCAACATGTGGGTTCGAGTGAGAAGCCATCCCAGAGCGAGGGAGACGGAGCTTGGCAAGGCCCCCATCACCTTGGCATTGAAAAGAGCTTACTCACAGAAACATACATAAACACACACACATACTGGGCAAGGCTGTCTGAAGAAGAGGTGGGGAGCCCTGGGGTAGTTCATTTACCTTTGTGCTCGCTCTGGCGTGGTGAGTAATATTGTTGCTTGTGCGTGGAAAGGTGATGGCGATATCCAGAAATGCTAATTATGCTCCGGAAGCATTAAAAAACATATTAGAGATGGGATTTATTTATTGTTTAGTTTTTAGTTTAAATATTAAAACATAAAAATAAAGCTAACAAATTTGGAATGAAATATTAAAACGAAATAAGCTAATAGCCATAAAAACTTTTCAGTGTTCTTGAGTACTTTTGTTGGCTTTGTTCCCTAAGAAACACCAAAGGAAAGGATCAAGCTGAAAGGACATGGAAGAGGAAGGAGCTGCGAGCACTGGGGAACATTGAAGAATATTCTTGTTTCATCGTTTTGAGGAGCTTTGCCTTGCCTCGTTTGTCAAATGTTATTCAAAGTCAGAGTCGTGCAAGTGCGAGAGAGCCAACCAGCCCCCTGGACGCCCTCCTCGCGATTACCCCCGTTGGCCCCACCACCACCCACTTTTTAGCAATGGTGTGCGTGAGTTCCTCTCATGGTTTTATAGCTTATTTTTTGCTCATGCCTGTTGCTGATTTTTTTTTGTTTGTATTTTTGTGTGTTTGTTTTATCATTCTAAGTGGCTGGGCTTGTTGTTGGTGGTGTTGTTCGTGTTGCGCCGGTGCTCCCGTCATCATTTAGAACGTTTCTGTTCCGTTCTGACCGCGTGCGCATGAACAAAATACAAAAAAAAAACGTAAATGGGGCGGGCACAACACACACATTTTATACACCACAAACTCACACAACAAACCAAACTGTGGGGTGGGGAGCGGGGTGGGGTGTGTGTATGGGTATCATCATCATCAAGTGTCGTCGACAGAATCGGAATCGGAACCAAAAACCTCCGGCGCAAAACAAGGCCCTACCAATTTGCTGTTCGCCTATTCGAAAATTTCACTAAAAATTGTTTGCACTCTCTCGCCGGGCACGAAATGAAAGTATCCTTTTAGCGACCCCCCCAGCAAAGCACTCCGGATATCTTTTTTCATCGGATTCTCGAGTGGCTCCACATTATGTTGATGGTTTTTATGAATCTACGGAAACTGAAATCATAGCCGGAGACCCTTTGGAGTCGTTCTATCGTATCTGTTAGCCAGGTGGATTGCATCAACTTTACCCCCAAAGCCGGAGTATATCCATTTAATATTTATATGGGTAATAGGGGTTAGCATGCAGTTTTTTATTGGGAGACTCAGAAAAACACTCAAGGAAAAAAGCAGACACTTTGGAATGGGAAATTTTTTCAAATAACAAAGTTTTTTGAAAGGATATGGCAACTAGAAAGGATATGAAAAGTTTTTTTTCATGGATTTTTAAGTAGAACCCCCATAGTAATCGCTATATGCACCACACACACTAAAATATAAGCCCCATACTGCCCTTCCCCTTGCCGTGACGTAACACCCGGATAGAGTGAGATGCACTAAGGTCAGACAGAACGAGAAGGCAAGCTCATTTGACTGATACGTGAAACAACAACAAGTACACGAGCGTTTACAATTGGAATGCGCGGGTAATCGGATTTTCCCCCGCACTCCACACACCTCACACACACTTACACAGTGTGTACCCAACCGCCCCACCTTGGCACCTGTACGCCTCATTTCTGATCGCCTGCTACGATAGTCAAGACTTCCCCATGTTGGCGTGTGTGCGCTGTGACTAAAAACGGCGTGTGGCTCCCCAATTGGAGAATGGGGAGACTGGGGCCTTGACAAGGTCTCGAGTGATGCCCCTTAAACAGAAACAGAAAACCGCCTCTATCGCCATCTCTATCTAACAATATAAATTTCCCTTATTTGTATGATGTTGTGCCGTTCTAAGAGTCAAGTTGGACGATTCAGATGCTTCCCCATCTTATGACATCGCAGAGGCAGAATCTATTATACCATATTCCCCCTACTGTGCTTTGGTCTATGATTTCTGTTAGCCCGCCCTGTTAGTAGCCATCTTTTTCGATTTTTTGCCCCAACAACACGAAAGCGAAAGTACCGAAGGCAGTAGATATTACCAAAAAGGTAGTGGATGTGCACTGGAAAGGATACTTACTATCTGTTACTGGAAAATGAAAAGTATAAGATACAGATACAATAAATACCAAAAATATGCTTTCAGATACAATAGGGTTTTAAATAGAAATAGACTCTTTCGCTCAGTGTGCGATCAAAGTGGTAATGGAAGTGGTTTCGGTTTGGTCTGGTTTTCTGGCCACGTCCTGGTCTGGCCAAGGATGAGGCCCTGTTGCCTTTGCTGCGGTTTGGATGCATGTCGGGAGCTTTGTCGGCTCGCCCCGATGTGGTGCGCGGTTCACTTCTGTTTTCCTGGTGTAATTAAGCAAACGAAATATAATAATAATAAATTATAATTTTAGAAGGCGTGACCCATACCGCAAACAACGACTTCAAAACTGCAAAAAAAAAATATTAGCGCCAGTATCGGCGAGATACTTTTGGGCCATTTCTGCGCCAGTTCCGACGTTTGTGTGCTTTAAATATAAACGAACAGGCTCCAAGAAGTATTCGCTATAAAAATTTTGAAATTATAATGCGAAAATGGAAAAGCCTCTTAAGAAGGGGGTGGCGGGAGCATTGTTTATGTTAATTTTTACAGCCCAGTACAACCCACCGAATCGATGTTAGCAGCGGGGCGGCAGGCGAAGAAACCAATCCAATCCCAGAAAACCTGAAACCGGGTCCCCAGTTCCAGTCCCAGTATATGCTCCGCTGAATAAAAAAAAAAACCCCTTTTCGAGCTACGCTCCGGTTCCAGTTGCCAACTTTTATTTTGTGCCCAGCTCCCAGTTGGAAAGTTGCGGCCAGACGTTTTGCTATTTCTATGACAACTTGGTAGCTCTCGGGTAACTTCTAATGATTTTCTATGTCCGTCGCTGTTAAGGAGCTACCCCCGCCAATGTGGGGGGATCCCCTATATCATCTTGTTCGAGCACGGGATCCACCGGCGACCGCTGGCTGTTCCCTCTGTGGGTGAGAAATGTACGTTCTCGGTGGAGTTTGCGTCATGCGATGTTAATGGAACAGGCAATCAGAAATCCTCTACTGGACGACGTAATACGTAACGGCTGGCGATAAAGCGAGATGGCGATACGACTCAGACAGACAGCGGAGAAGGTCGTTGGTGGGGGCCGCTTACGTGTGTGTGTGTGTTTGAATAAGTTAGTGTGAGTGGGGCCAATGTACCCGCGAGTTCAGTGCATTGCACTCTCCCTCAAACCATTTCAATTCTTCTCACTCATGTGTTGATCTAACAAAAAAAAAAAAAAAAAAAAAACAAAGCAAGTTAAGAGGTTTGGAAGATTTAAAATGTGGTTTTAAGATAAAAGAGACAAGACTTTGCTTAATTGTTTCAAATAAAATATTGATAAATAAATTATTTAATAACACGTTAGTACTACAGAGGGTTACCTGTTGCTAAGGGCCATTATTGCAATTCTCCTTCTTGGCACTGGAATTCTCCTACTTTACACTGCAATTACCTCCGTACAGTGGGCAATTTCTTCTATGTGCACGTAGCTGCACTTATCTTCCCTAGGCTCCCCGTCACCCCAAAATTTCCTCCATTCATTCTACTGATGCTCTCTTTGGACTATGCAAGTGCTAGTGCGAGAGCGACAGAGTGCAATAGCGATATTGAGGCTTGGCGCAAGCAGGAGGGGGAGGTGACTAGGGCCTCCCTATCGCCGCCCCCTTTTGATGGAAAATTTTGTGCCCCGCTCGCACATTTGAAAAGTGCATTGAGTGCAGTGAGTGCATGTGCATCTCCGTCCCGATTCCCGATTCCCTATTCATGATGCGCGGAGCAGAGGAAGGCCTTCTGTCGGCCTACCGAAGAGCAAAAAACGAAGCCTAGTTGGGAAAACTGTTGCGCCTTCCAGCTTTGGATTTTCAGTTCGTTGTTAGACGAGACGATCTTCCGACCACAACCCGAGCCCCGTTACCAAACGGCCACTCACCATGCAACTCACCTGTGCATGCAACACCAACTGGTTGCATCTATTGGTCGCCTAGGAAAAATCCTGCCTCACAGCCCCATAGTTTTTCCTCGAAACGAGAAAATTCCTAACATAGGCCAACTACACAGTAAGTGGTACATTAGAAGCTCCCCTCCATCTCTCAAACTAAGTTTTAAGCTCAAATTTTGCTGTTGTTGCATCGATGAAAAATGGTTGAGAAAAAAAAGTTTGAAAAAAAACGTTGTATGATTTTTCTTCGTCAATATTTTGTAACAGAGCCCCAGCACCGATGCAGCAGTGGCTCCTCTGCTTCTTCTTTTTCGTTTTCTCCGACTTTTGTAACAAAATAAAAGTGCACAACCAGAGAGGAAAAGAGATGGGAAGCTAAATGGGGAGAGCAAGAGCGAGCAGTCACCTCCAATGATTCCCCAAGTTCCATCCCACTCCTCCTCTGGCAATGCACTTATTGCCCCAGTTCTACGCTGGTGTGTGTGCCGGTCTTTTTTTCAATGCGAACAAACGGGACAGATATATAAAAGAGCAAAAGAGCAATGCACTTCAGTAATCGCAGGTCACTGTGGGCCAACAGGTGAGATAATAAGCTCAAAATTCAGGTATTGTGAGTAAAGAAATGTTTGAAAAGAAATCTCTATAGATTTAGAATAAAAATATTTATTTTTAAATCATACCTAATATCATGAAAAACAACTTTAATCCTTAAATTCCATTGAAAGTTTTGTATCCAATTTTATTGGAGCTTGCTCCACTGTACAAGTGCATACTGTTTTTTGTTTTATGTGCAACTGCAGCGATAGAGACAGGGAGCTCGGAAAAAAAGTCAATGGGGGGAGAGTGGGGTCATCTTTCACGTCTCGCCATACGATGCATTGTATTAACTTTCAGGGGCTTACACAGCTTTTTAAAAAGGGGGGCCTTCAAAAGATGTATTTAGAAATAATAGAATCCTTTTGATAATATTCTTGTGCCAATGAAGTTTTGGAAACCGTTACGAAATCTATCCAAATAAAATCCCCTCATTTGGTGCTTCTCTGCTAACATGTATCGAGATTTGTGCCTGCCGACTGCGACTGCAAAGCTCCTCGCGAATCAGTGGGCGCACCTGCTCCGCCCCTTTAGCACGCTGGCTCACTCTCCATCTGCGGCCGTCTCTCTCACACGGATTTTTGCAAGTGCATCGCTTAGCTGCGAAATCTGGGCTCCTTTTCCCAATGTAACACAACCATGCACCATGCGAGCAAAGATTGCCCCTAGGGTTCCATTACGACACATATGTACGGATTTTGTTTACAGCCTTTTTAGTTGGAGAAGAGCAGGATTTGCCGTTGGGGGATCCGCAAAATAAAAAAAAACCAGCTGATATGGAGGGAGCCCCATAGCACGGGGAGAGTGCACATTACAACTCCAAAACATCTCCTTTGAACGTCATACGGTATGGTATTCTCCCATGCGGGTTTTTTTCTCCAAGTGTTCCTCCTTTCGCGGGAGCTGCGTGCAATAAAGTAACAAAATGTACTGAATGTCAACAGGCTCTCAGTTTCGGGGAGACCAACGATTTTACATTACGCTGTGCTCAGTACGGTACACGCGCTCATTGCGCGATGCCCCCCACTCTATCTCGCGCTCTTTCGCTCTTCGACTGGTGTGTGCGTTTCTGTTTGTGTGTGCGAATGTGTGCGCGCTACTTGCGCGCTTGTTCTCCCCACTTTCCTCTCAAATCCCCCCCACGTTTTTAACGTTCAAAGAAAATAATGACTCCACTCCACTCCCTCTTCTCGGTTTTTTTGTTGTTGCCTTTTGGTGGGGTCTTTGCTCTCGTTTACTTCATCATTCTTATTTTGTTGTTGCTGTCGTTTTGATGATGCGCTTTTGTATCTGTGTGTGTGCCAATGTGGGGCCCCTCACACAGATACAAGATACCACTGCTGCAGAAGCGATTGGCAAAAAAAAATGGCAAAGTGCATTTTGGTTCTCTTCCCTCAGTTGGCTTTCAACTGTGGAAGTGGTAACATTGTCTCTTCTTTGGTAGAAATCTGTAATGACGAAAAATAAATAATAAGAAAATCTAAATCAGTGTTCTAAATTAATAGCATCCACAAAAATGTCGGATTTTTTTGAATCAGGCACCGAGATTTCAAAATACTTGTTTATGGCCCCCAATTAGACTTTATGTTGGTTATAAGCGATATGCTATCATTTACGAAGTTGATAAGTATATTATGAAATATTTCATGGCAGGACAATTGTCATAAATGTGAGTTTAATAAAAAGAATATATTATGTGTGAAAAGAATGAAAGTAAGTATTTAATTTACTTTCCAATCCTCTTAATATCTTAATTTGTTATATAATTCTATTTAATTTTTATCCATCAAGGATTCGGTTCTTCTTTGGTAGAAATCTGTAATGGAATGGAATTAATAATAAAAAGATAAAGTTTACTCGCTTCTTTTTACCTGTGTATCACTGGGGATAACAAATTTGGATCAAGAGTCCTTATTTTGGTGGGTTTTGTCACGAGGGACACCAAAGTACCCACAACTACAACGGTGATAACTCCAATTACAGCTACCCAGTGGTAGGATATTCGGTAAAGTGGCAGCACGTCCTCCTCGTTCACCCAATTAGGTTCCAGTAGGGTCACATTACCATCACAGCCATCCACCGACATGGGACGTTTCTGGGAATTCAGTTTTCCTGATGCCGCTGCGAATTGCGATCCGAGGCTTATCCACGCGGAAAGAAGGACTCCGGCGATGGCGCCAATTGCCGTGCCCAGGGTGTTCGCCCAGGGAACCAGCATTCCCAGAGTGAATATGCCAAAGGAAGCACTAGTCGTTATAGAACTAATTGCAGTGCAAACACTCAGAATACCACTGAGTTGCTCCAAGACCAATGTCAGGGCAATGGAAAGAAGTCCCATGACAATAATGCTGGATTTTACAATGATGTTGGACATCCTTTCACTGGGACGCATCTTGAAGCAACCTCTGACAATGTCCTCCAGAATCACCAATGAGGTGGAGTTGTAAAAAACGGAGAGCGAACTCAAGCCTGCTCCGAAGATTCCAGCGATGAACAGACCCGGCATTCCGTAAATATCGCCCACACTCTGGACCACAAACAGGGACAGCATTTGATCGTCATTCTGCAATGTAGAAATTAAAACATTTACTAACATTTACTAATAATATGAATTTTCCTATTCATTACCGTAATTAGGCCTGTACTCAAGGGATCACAGTCCTTGTACTTTTCGAACAGGAGAACTCCCAAATAGGTGCAGACAAAGATAAACCCGGCACTACCCACACAATAAATGGCCACCGCAGCCCTGGCTTTATTTAGCGAAGGAAGGGACAAATACCGATGTACCATAGGTGGGTACACAGAATTAGTAGAAAGCCAGGTACATAACCCCCCGACGACCACACCCCAAACGGTATGCCGTACATAAAGTGAGGGATCTATGTTGAAAAATTCGAGCCGTCCTCTCTGATCCAAGTCATCGAAAATGGAGTCCATGCCAGTGGCATAAATGGTGCCCAGAACGGCAGCCACTATAACTGAAACAAACATGATCCCTGTTTGCCAAACATCCGTATGGACTACAGCTTTTAGGCCTCCCTAAAAAAGGATATTTTAGTACAGGACTTTTATGTAGAATTAGCCAATTTACCACAATGGTATAAAAAATGCAAACGGCCACAATAACGGCTTCTATTATATAAATGTTAATTCCAGATACTGAGAAAAACAAACTTTGTAATATTTCTTAGATTAAAAAACAAATAATCTTACCTTGATTTAAAGATAAGGCAGGTAAATAAACCAAAAAGGGCAAGTACATAAACTAAATAAGTTTGGATTAGAAGTTTAAAAAAGTAGTTTTGGAAATTAATAAAAACATACCACACCCAGAATAAATATAATCGATACTATAGTCCGAATACTTGAATGAAAGCGCAGTTCCAAGTACTACAAAAATAAAGTTAGGAAAATTGTAAATTTTCAAAAAATAATTATAATTAGGATTTGAAAAGCCAACCTCATTTGAAGAGCCAACTTGAAGATTCCAAAATACTGGCAAATAAATATAAGCAATTATAAAATATTGCAATAAAATTGGGACAACAATAATCCAATATTGGGTGCCATAGTTGTAGATCTCTGGCGGGGTACCCATAATTGAGACACCAGATATGGAACTGAAATCAAAATAAATACTTAAGTTTAGGCAGACAACTATGAATAAAAAGTATATATAAATTTTACTATATATAAAAATGATATTACCTCGCTATTAGGCTCATGGAAACTGGAAAAACTTTAAGACTACTAGATCCCATTAGGTATTCGTTTAGCTTTTCCGATCCAAAATCATGTTTTACTTTCTGTGCTGATGGTACTGGTTCTTCGGGTTTTTTATTGCTTTTCCTAAAATAAAATTTTATTTAATCGCCCTATAGGCAAAGGGAGGTCGAAACTACCTACTTGATGTACCCATAATAAATTCCTGTGGCCGTGGACAATATTATCATGCCCAGAAACACGATATAGTCCACGGTGCCGAATCTGTAGCTGTCCATAGTCTAGCTCGTCGGATGAACGACTGAATAAGTTTTAAAGCAGGCTGATGGTTTTAATCACAGAGATTTCCGAAAATTATTTTACTACCCCCAATCAGACTGTATGTTGGTTATAAAAGATATGTTATCATTTCATCATATGCTGTTGAGAATTTTTTTATGGAATTGTGAGGATTTGATGCAAAATGTGACGAGGTGGGTAAAACCGCCCCCCAATTTCCTCAATTTAAGCCCTTTTTAGTCGAAGTCCATTAGATCGTAGTTTACCGTTATTTAGTTAAGTAAAGTTAAGATCAAAAGCCCATCCCTAGAGGTTTGAAGTGGAGTACTTTCGCTAGGAACAGAGGATACCAACACTGTGGATAGTGTTGGAAACAGTCCAGAGCGTGGGAGCGAGAAAAGCAATGTTTAAGAAAACAGATCATTAAGCTCGACCTCGATCTTCTTTTTCGGCGGCAGCGGAGGTCTGGGATTATGCTAGGATAACTCCGGAATTTTTCAGCCGCTGGATAATAAATGCATAATAGGGTATATATTGGTTGTTAGCTTAGGGTTAAAATTAAACCCCATTAACCCCCGTGGAACCTCTTCTGTGGTCCCCCAAGAGTATCGGAGTCTTCCATTCTTAAATGGGATTTCTACCCATAATTTAATCATTTAAAAGGACAAGAACATTTATTTTACAATAAAATTGTGCTTAGATTTAGTATATAATTAATATATATAATTTTATATTTTTGTAAAGTTCATGTTTAGTTTAAACTTGATATGTTTTTATTTTGTGAGTTAATTCCATTCTGATATCCAGTAAGATGATACTGGTTCTAGGATTTTTTGTTAAATATTTTTCTAAATTGATATATTTATTTTTTAATTTGTAATTTCTTCCACAAAATTAAATGTATCAACTTTCTGTGATAAATTCGAAAGTCTATGTCATTGAGTTTCCAAAAGTTGGAATATATTAACTTTGAAAAGTGGCTTGATATGTTTACGATTTACTTTCCACTCCATTCTCTTAATATCTTACCGTGTAAATAGTTCTTAAGATCTAATAAGTGCTCCATTGATATGTATCGATTTCGATTTGTGGATCAACAAGTTGAATTCTTTAACCTAAATTCGACTAACTTTACGGGATAACATCGCTAAAATGCGGTCGTTTCCAGATGGGGCTAACCCCGAGATTATGGCCATCTTTTCGTTCTGGTTGGGGTGGTGGCATCTTAACTATTTATCACAGTTTCAATGGGGCTCATAATTCATAATCTTAGAATTCTCCAGCTTTCGGGGGAATCACTGCCGCACAGGCTTCCTTGAAATTGGTGGCATTTAGTGGACTGAAGTAGTCCTCGTGCAGAAATCGAATAATGTTCTCTATGGGACACAGATCGGCTTTGTTGCCCCTCGAGTCCCTCGTAACTCGAAGACTCTTTCCGCCCTCACAGAAATCAATCTGCTGGGTAACATCCTTGCCGTTGTACACCACCCGGAAATAGTAATCCGTGTGGGCTTCGCTCCGATACACCTCGAAAGCTAATCGCGAGGCATAGGCTATAGTCTGACCCTGGCTGGTGATGATTCCCAAGGCAGCTGTCAGATACTGCATGGTGCAATCATGTCCAGAATATAACACGAATTTGGTCCGGTCTCCGGATATCATTTTCAGCATGTAGCTAACAATATGCCGTATCATTCCATAGGCCCGAAGTAACCCGGATAGCTTGTAGTACGAGTGGCTAGCCGATCTTAGGGATAGTTCATCGGCAAAGGACATAAGGGTGTCCACGTGAGCGGCTTCCACGCAGCCCTCTTGGAGTTCCTCCTCCTCTTGCATTTGGGGATTGCCTCCGTTTTCCACCTCTGGGGAATCGGGTTCCACCTGGCTCTGACCCTCCTAGAAAGTAAATACATTTTTAAATTCAAATAAGCTTGCATAATGAAATAGATGCTCTTTATAAACCTGCAATAAATTGGCAGCCGTTTCGTCCTGATCGATATTGATGACATCCACTAGCTCCTGATTGGGATTCTTTTTCAGTGGCTTTGGAGTCGCAACACGCTTTTTCCTGCGACACGGCAGTGCAGCATCGTGGCACAAAACGGTCAGCAGGGCATCCACCACCTCAAAGGGATTACTGATGCCATTCGGTGTATGCTGCATAAGGGTGCCGCCGATCCACTGCATCACTCCCAGAACATCTGATCTCTTCAGTAGCTGTCGGTCCCCCATGGCGTCCAGTCGGTTCCGGAGCAGGGACGACTGGGGGCAACTGCATTCTCCGAAACAGAAGGCCATACTATGGGATTCCTGGACATTCAGTGCCAACCATTTATCCGCCGGCAGGAGGGAGAACAACATGGCCAAAGCGGACTGAAATGTGCGACGATAGCGAGTGGTGAACACCACCACTTCGTCCGAGTTGAGGAGGGTGTGTGGTGTCGTCTCCACCGAAGCACGATTGGGATTGGGTTTGAGGAGCAGGCCCAAGGGATGGGCATAAACCTGATGCATTATATCCCCCACATGGAGTAGCTGCGAGATGCCCCTAGAAAAGATATAGGATTATTTTCAAACTCGATTACATTCTGCATCGTTTGTCACTTGTATGTAAGCTGTCCCAAAGGACATCCCCTCTCTGTGGCCGGAAGCAATGGGAATCCATGGAAAGGACCCACCTTGTTCCAGTACATATGATTTGAGCCCGAGGCGGAACTGCTCGAATTGTACAAAAAGCTTCGATATCTGAAAGAACAGAAATATTTTCAAAAATATTCATACATTTTTTTTTTGATACTCACCTATTAACCAGGTTACCCGGGCCTCCAGTCACTCCGCAATTGATGCCAGCACTCCGGACATGCGATATGGGTCCGCGATCCCCGTGCCTGATGACCAGGAGCACGCCCTGTAGCTTCCAACCCTCCAAGATGCCGCCATCATCCAAGCGCTGTACCTGCGACAGCGGTGCACAGCGTTCCCTGTACTTCGCGAATCGTTGGGCAGTTGAGGAGGAGCCTTGGGATTCGCTGCCCAAGGAACTGATGGTGCCTGACGAGCTTGGTCCAAAGACGGAACCACTTCCGGGTATTGTGTCAACGTTGCCCATATAGCGATACATGCCTAAAAATAGATTCCATATAGTATTTTCGATAGACTTTAGGATTGGTTTTTAAACTCACCCGCAATGAGCAGGAATATCCAGATGCTGAGCAACACATAACAGTACAAAGCTCGGTGTTGGGTGGCCAAGCGCATCAGTTCCTTGAGCAGCCGCATCCTGGCCAGAAAACCTGGCTCTAACACTACCCTTTACCTGCTGCTGCCCCGAATCCCGGCTCCTCCCTTTGTTCATTAACTGGATGTGCGGCTCTCTTGGAGGGTCTTCTTCTGTAGCCTAATCCAGACCAGAGCGAAGAAAACAGGTACTTTCTGGATATAGCTGGCTTAGGAAAACCTGGTTTGATTTTTTTTGTGTAGAACTAAGAAGTGGCTCAGCTGTCGATGGGCGACGTGGAGTAAGTCGGGGCATGCGCATTGGTGGCCACCGCGTTGTCAGCTGTTCAGTCAGGGGTGCTGGCTTAAGGGGCGGGTTTTTATTAAGTCTTCAAATTAGTGAATAGAATTTAAAACAATTTTATAAAGCTCAGCATCAAGCATGAGATTACTTTTTAATATAACATACTAAAATGTTCCCAATACAATAAGGTAGCTTTGGCTCAAAGCGAAATAAATATGCGTAAACTGTTGGCTGTTTTTCTTTTGTTTGGCCGAAAGGTGGGGCTTCAAACACCTCTCCAGCCTGGTGGTTACTATCAAATACATTGTTTATGTGGCTGATCCGAGATCGTGGTGGTATATTCATGTTAAATTTTTGTCGATCATACGCCTGTCTAATCCTGCCCAGCAGCAGTCAACGCCAAAACAGTGAAGCGGACCTCGGAGGGATCGCGAGCCATGAACTCCTTGCACACATTGGCTGCATCCTTGACGAAAGTCTCGTCCGATGTGGAACCATGCTTAATCGGGAATGATTTGCGGCCATCGAGCTCGTACAGAGTTCCCTCCTTGTTCACCAATGAGATAAAATGATGGATGACCTGCTCATGCTCCGCAGCATTGGTTTGACCCTCCTGAGCCAGGGCCTGATGATCGGCAGTGAAGTCCTTGTCCTGCTCCAAGGCCTGTCCACGCTCCTCCGGCGACAGGTTGGCAGTCTTCTCCAGGAAGTTCTTCAAGACTCCACTTTCAATGGCGACACTAAAATGTTACTGTTTAGTTAGGTTCTTTGTTTTTTTTTTCGTTTATAGAATTTTTGCCGAAACTCACTCTTTGTTGTTGGCCAGGCAATGGATGAGGGCCACAGTGCCGCAGGCGTTGTGGGTGAACTGGCGCATGTAGAAAAGATCACCTGGGTGCTGCTCATCTGCCAGCTTAACGCGCTCGTGCTCTTCGGCTCGGTGCTTCTCGTACTAAAAAAAAAAATAATTTAATAGAACTTAATATCAAAATGAAAGGAATACTTTTTCTTACTGTTTCGCTGATTGGAAAGAGAAGAATAAAAGCCTTCACGGGACGAGGTATCCAAGCCAGAGTCTCCTCCTCCAATCCGATGACGTCAGTCACCGACCAGGATGGCGACACGCCCAATTTATGTATGTACTTAGACAGCACCTGGAGTATGAGAAGTAAATTGCGTCTTTCCAGTTAATTTTTTCCGATTTCAAGGAATCAAAGTTTTTTTTTGCAGTAAAAAAAAGAGCTTTGGAAAACTTAGGAGACACCGCAAATATGCTCAGGCTGGGCTTATAAATTACCTCGGGATTGGATTCCAATGGTGTCCAGGTCGACATTTTGCTAAAATTTTGATTTAACTGTGCTCTGAAGGAAATTTCAAAGTAAATGCAAAGCTTGAAAAAGTTGTCTAGACAATTACCGGCACTTTTGTCGTTTAGTGTTGGAAAGCTTAAAACACACTCTGTTAAAATCCTATAGTTATCGATAGTATCGGGTTGTATTAACATAAGTTGTTAAAAACTTATCAAATGTTAATATTTTGAATACAAAATTAAATTATTTTGTAAATTTAATAAAAATTTTCGAAGTTTATTCAAGTCTCAACATAGGTTGTGAGAAATTCCCAATAAAAAAATACTTTTCACAACGGAGGGGTAACCCTGCCACATTGTTTACAAAATGACCAAAGCGAATAAAACTCCTCAAAAATCCTGCGAGCTAAATTCAAATTCCCCATTGACGCCGGTGCGGTGTAAGTTAATAAACGACATATTTAAGACTATAGCTCACAGATTATTTACAGATCTGGACAGCCCAAGACATCAATCGCCTACAAGTCATGATACAAACTTGGCCACTTGCAAAACGAGACTAGAGTCCTTGGTGAAACAACTCCAGGATAACTACGCCAAATGGCAGCTAGCTCAGCAACGTGGAACTTCAATTTGTTATGCCATCGAAGCCAAGAAAACCAAGTGCCTGGAAAACGAAACAAGTACATCATATCCAAACGATCTTATTCTGCCCTGTAATAAGTTGGCTATTATATCCTCGATATTTGTGGACATAGCCAACAATACGAAAGAGATTTTAAGGCAATTAAGAGCTCTTTGCAAAATGCCAGGGGCTGCTGCCGATACGATATTTTTTAAGACCTGGAAACTTCCTCAATTTGTGGCATTCACCAATGAGCTATCAGAAAGATACACACAAGAGGCAGTAATTAAAAAAAGAGTGGCGGGTTAGTACTACCAATTAGCAAGTTCATTTTAGAGACTGAACTCTTCGATTTTTCAGAAAATATTGCCCACTCAACGGACAGAAGTCAACTGATCGCCCACACAACTTTCTGGGAGTTTCCCGAATACATCGATTCCTATGTGCAGTTGGGTTTTCTTATTCTGGCTGAAGAAGTCAGTTCAAAATAACATAAATACACTTCTTATATTGGGCAGAAAACCTCATTACATCTTATAACATTGTAGCTTATTTTGGGCAGTAAACTTGGAGTGGTGGAGCTGTTGAATGGGTTTAACAAAATATTATAAAACTCGAATAATGAAGCTCCTTAAATCTATAGGAATGCTTATGTGTGCTAAATGCTTCGTTGGTTTTGTGCTTATGTCTGAATTGAGATCCTCTCCAGGCGGGGAGTGCTGTGGAACTTGGTCCACCACCAGAACCAAGTGCACGAAAATCCCACAGCAAGGGCAGTATAATACATTATAGTAGCAATGCTGAATTTTTTCTATAAAATTAAAAATATGACATTTAGACTTTATTTAAAATAACTATTTGGGAGAGAAGTACCCACCTTTTTGGTAGATTCAGCTTCAGCCTCTTGCTTTTTCCAATGGATCCGGGCATTGTCCTCAATCTGGCGCAGGTCCTTGGCTATCTCATCCGTAATCGTTTTAACGCTCTTAAGCGTGTCTAAAGCGAAGCTGCTTGCATAATTCTTGTCGCCGACCACCACATCATCTGGCGGCATCACTTGGAGCTTGTAGTTCGTGGCAGCCAACGAGGCCCGCAGGGACATAAAGTGTCCGCCGGCATTTTCAATGATTTTGTTGTTATAGGTGTTTGCAATGGGCTCATTACAAAGGTGGTCGTAGCTGGGATCTTGGTTTGGCATTTTCGCGAACATTTCGAGGAGTTCTTGGCGCTGTTTCGAATACTTAAAGCCAAAGAGCTCCAGATCTTCGTTGGAAAGCGACGCCAGGTCCCGGCAGCTAATGTTCTCGTCAATCAACTTATCCACACAATTGGTGACATGACCAGTCTCTGCCGAGTGAGCTATCAGTGCGTTTAGAATTTCACGCTCACGACGCGGATCCCTCCGGAGATTCGGCTTCACCCAGGGACGTCGCTCGTATCCAATGAAAGATTTATCCAATTCCTGTTGGTGGGTGCGCGTGTGGAAGTCCTTGTTGAGATCAAACTGTACAGCCGATGACATGTTGGCTGGGGCCAAATCGGAGGCATCTTTCGAGGTCATAGTAGACTCTGAGATTCGTAATACTTTATCAGGTGCAATTAATTACCATTTAAATGCAAATGGTTGCACATCGGGTGTTATGCAACACTGACGCGTCTGTGCGGTGGGTCAGGATTTCTTAGTGATGGGAAAACATACACACTTAGGTGATAAATGAAATAAATGATTTTAACTTTATTCTTAATTTTTTTTATAAATTTTATTTTAAAATAATTGTTTATGTATATTAAATTAATTTTTAAATAGCCCCCGTCTTGTCTCACTCATAAATTCGTAAATAAAACTAATTTAAATGCTTAAAATTTATATTTTAAAGCGTAACAAATTGCAAATTACATAAGAAAAAGTCCCTAACTATCTGTTTTGTCGCTCTGCGGCTGTGGTCTATACAATGGGGTACTGGTGGTGGCTGCTTCCTTTAGTTTCTTCATGAACAAAGCCTTCTTCTGGTCATCTGCAGAAAGCTTTGACCCAGATGCTGAGGCTTTGATGCGGTCTATTTTCTCGGCGTTTGGTTCGGTTAGCAGCATTAAACCGTAACCCATGCCACCGAAACCCAATAGCCACAGGGCAGACTTAAAATAGGGATTTCCAGACATATTTCTTAGTCGCTCTTTTTCAAGGCACTCCAATAATTCGCATCCGTTTGCCTGGCCTTGCTGTCGCCCACAATTTCTCCGATTTTGTAGTAGTAGTCCAGGAGGAACGGATAGTTTTCGTTTATGTGCTGACGGAACTCTAAAAAGGACATTGTATTTATTCAAATGATCATTTAAAAGGTTCTTATATAAAAAAAAAGGTACTCCTTACCTCGGTTTGTGTTCATGCGGTAATAGACTCCGTAACTGGCGGCAAAGCAAACCGCCTCCAGAACAAAGAGAGTTTTCGCACTACCCTTGATGAATCTCCAGATGGCGGGCTTTGGGGTTTTGGGCAGCATTACAAAATAAACAAAAGTTAAACACGTTTATTGGAGCGATAATAACATAAAAGAAAGTGCTTACGCAGTTAACAGTGGGGAGTGTTGGAAAACATCTAGGGGAATCAGCTGATTGGCCGGTCATCTTCCTCTTTCACCCCAGTGTTTATCTCACGTTTTTGTTTTTGCACTGATAACGCGACGCAATTAGCCCAAGTGAAAAAAACTGTTTTTCTTATGGAAACTCGGCTACGATGAGTGGAAATATACACGGCCTTAGCTGGTTTCCGCATTTTCCGGACAAATTTGTGTCCTGGGGCCAGGAGATACATCTGTACGAAGTGCGCAACAAAGAAGATCAAACACAAAAAAGTAAAGCCCATCCATATGCTTGGGTTTCTATTGTTTAATATTTATTTATTTCAGGTCGCCTGCCTTATATATCTGTTAACTATCTCGCCAATGAAACGCGCTATCAATATGCACGCTGTGTGGCCGCTTCCCATCACAGTGACCAGCCCATTATAGCTGTGGGCCTGGCGGATGGAAAAGTTGGAGTTTGCAACTTCCGAGACACCTACGACAGTAGCTGGGAATACAGTGGGTAGTCCCTAATTAAACGGGGGGAGGGCTGCCTTTAAGCTAGACTATATCTAACCACTTATTATTGTAATATTTCGTAGCTCCCCGTCAGCAGCGCATGTGCACATGCCTGGCCTGGAACGAACTGGATGCCAATATTTTGGCTATTGGCCATGATCGCCATCGTAATGACACCTGCATCACCATCTGGGATATAGAGAGGGGTGTGCCCAAGGAGACAGCCAACTTTTTCGGAGTCGGAGAATCGGCCAACTCCCTTTGCTGGGATCGTAATTATCGTACTGTGATCGCGGGAATGAGCCAGAAAATGATCAAGTTGTTCGATCTAAGACGTGAGTCGGTTTATTTGTGCCATAGCTCTAACTAATCTCTGTAATCTTATTTAAACTATCCGCAGAGAGCAACGCCACCTGCCAGAGCATCCAAACGAAAACGGTTCAGGGCTTGTCGGTGTCCCCCAACGGGAACTACCTCTGCAGTTATGTGGACTCTGTGATCACCCTGTGGGACCCGCGCACCATCAAGAGCCCACTGCGTCAGATTCAGTCGTCAAAGAACCACCTACAGATTGCCTGGTGCCCGACCAGAACCAGCTTGCTGTCCTCCTTGCAAAGGGACTCGGCGTATATTACACTGTACGACATCCGGAGCGTAGATAATGAGAATTCTGGCGAGATTTATCACGTAAAGAGACAGATAAGCCCATTTCCGCCCAAGTACGAGCATAGTGGAAAATTCTCTTACGTGAATAGCCTCTCCTGGCACACGAGAGACTTCGAGAGGGCTTTGCTGGTCGCGGATGCTGTGAATATCCTGGACTTTCACTTGCCCGCCACTTTGCACACGGCCCACAGTAATCGCCGGAAGCTACCCCTTCTCATGCAAAGGCCACTTTTTACACCTGCCTCGCCTACGTCCACAAATGCCGCCACGCCCACTCAGCAGCTGCCGACGAGCAGCTGCAGCACAAATAGCGGAAGTTCCCTGGACTTCAGCAGTCCTGGCGGTTCAGCCTTAAATGTCGATTTTCTAGAACCGGAACTCTTTGAACTCGACTTGGTGGATGAGACACGGCAGCGAGCGTTGGAGGATTACGGGATTCGGCCGGACAATAAAAAATTCGCCGAGCTACACCTAAATCCATATCTGCGGAATGTGTGGTCCACACTGAACAATGTCTATACCGAGGAACGGCTGGTCGGCCTGAAAGCCACCTTGGGCATCAATCTGGGGCACACCTCCGAGGCTCTGATGGCCAGTTCCCGCATTGAATCTCAGGTTCTCCAGTGGCCGGAGGGCATCAATAATTCCAACAAGCTAATATGCTACAGAAGCGAGCAGCGGGACAAGGCCCTGCAGCTGTGCGGGTGGGCCTTCGAGCACGAGCTGGAGCGCTTCATTGAACAGTTGTATGCCAACAAGGAGTACAGCCGAGCGGCTATGATTTATGTGTTCCATCTTAAGATCTTCCACGCCTGCAACGTCCTCTCCACGGCAGCGGATAATATGCGGGATCCGAGCATGTACAGGATCACGGTGATTGCCTTGTCCAGCTTCAATGCCGATCGCTGCAGCTCTACTTGGCGGAATCAGCGCTCCAGCGCCAATATGCAGATACAGGATCCGCATCTCAGGGCGATATTCTCGTTTCTCACCATGGAAAAGGATAATTTCGATGCGGTGCTCAAGGAGGAGGGCGTGTCACTGGCGGATCGGGTGGCCTTTGCCTGTAAATATCTGTCGGAAACCAAGCTGGCGGACTATGTGAAGCAGCAGATCCAGGCGTCCATTGAAAACGGAGATCTGAATGGCTTGCTGTTGACTGGAGAGTCCCTGGACGGGATAAGCATTCTTCAGTCCTACATGGACGCCAGTTTTGATGTCCAGGTATGGAATTATATTTAAAATGTAATTGTTTACTATTTAATAATATCTCTTTTAGACTGTGGCCCTGGTGGCCATCAACTACTTCCGTCAGGAGCACTTTTCGGACAAACGCATCCAGTACTGGATCGCTAGCTACCTGGACCACTTGAATAGCTGGGGTCTGTGGGAGAAGCGCGCCGAACTGGACATCAAAATTGAAGGAATTCGAGCCTCGTCCCGCAGCTCTCGCACCGTTTTTCTTTCCTGCAACTTTTGCGGAAAGTCCGTCTCAAATGCCTTATTGGATGAGCCGCGTCCACGTAGCACCACCACCAGCACCAATCGTCTCTCCTCCTGCCCCAGCTGCCGGAAGCCGTTGCCCCGCTGCTCCCTCTGCCTCATGCACATGGGCACCATGGTGAACATGAGCAATGGCGAGGCACCGAATAACACACCAGAGGTATCCGGCTGGCAGACGAAACCCTTTTCCAAATGGTTCTCCTGGTGCCAGACCTGCCGACATGGCGGACACACCGAGCATATCATGCAATGGTTCAAGTGAGTCCACAAACTGTGATGTTTTAATTTCAAAAGATTATAAACATATTATTGTTTGACAGGCAAAATTCAGAGTGTCCAGTGTCTTCATGCAACTGCCGGTGCTTCGATATGGACGGCACCAAGCCGAATACATTAAGAGACATTTCCTAGCTGCTGATCCGCAGCCACGACTCCACACTCTGCATCCACACCATGCCATATGCATTAAGTTGTTGACTTGTTCCAAATGCGCGCGCCTTAAACTATAAAAAAAACTCAGAAGTGTTCATTGTACTTAGAAATGGGATGTGCCCGTAGCATTAGTGTTTATGACCTATCAGCTTTTAGCTGCTCAATTGCATTTTATACTTACATTCAAATAAAGGACTAAAAGATACATAAATGTGGCCATTTTCTGCCATCTAGTTGCCTTTCGAAAAGTCAACCATTTCCCATCGATTGACATTTCAAACGTTGTTCTTTCCTCTTCACATTATGGACAAAAATAAGAAGCCGAAGTACAAGCTTTGCGAAAGGAACTTGAAGGTGTTAGATGATTTGGATTTTGTTCGCAATGTTCTCAAGGACCTGGACGTGGAATCCGAGCCCGCAACTCGGGGAGTCCTCCTTGACCTGGCCTATAGTTCGTATCTTAAACCTTACACATACACCTCTCTATATAACTTTTTTCAGCTTTAGCCAGGGATCAACTGGTTGAGGCCGATCGCTATTCCAAGCTGGCCAATCGCTCCAACCTGAGCATTGAGGACATCAAGTTGGCCAAGCAGGTGCCTGTGAAGGAGGTGGCAAAGCCTCCGCCACCAGATCAGAAACCCACACCGGAATCTGTGACCAAGATTCCCACTTGGCGCATGTCGACTGAGCAACAGGAGACCCATGAGAGTGAACCAGGTCCTAATCATGGAACGGTCCCGCCTCAAATTGCCAATCGTGTGGCGCCTCGCTTGGTTCGTCGTCCTGAGCCCTTTCTCGGATCATCTGTGATGGGCAGAGGTGCCATTAATTATGCGCCAATGGCACGTGGAATACCGCTTTCGAATATAAGGATGCCTTATCCTGGCATAGTCCAACCTGGAAATCCTTCGCCCTCGAAAAAACCGCGCATGTATAGTGTGAATCCCCAAATGACGTCAAACATACAAATAAAACAGGAAAAAGAGTAGATTTTAAGCAACCAACTTTCAAAATATTGTAATGTAAGAGTCATTAACTTTTAAAATAACCGCCTTTTGAATCCTGACCAACACTAAAAAGCTTTCAAAGCTTATCAACACCGACCGATAGACCGCACATACCGATAGATGGCTTCGCACGTTGTCTGGCATTATTTTTGTTGCTTTTTAACGTTAATTGCAACTGACCCAGCCATCACACAGAGCTTCCAATCCGTTTATCAAGTGACTGATTAAGTAGTGGCTAAATGAACTAATTAGTTTTAAGAAAAAAGTGCTAAGATATTGAAAAACAAAGAAAAGGCAAGCCGCCCCAACCGAAGTGTCCAGTCAAGGGGTAAGTGATAGGCTTCAAAGAAGGGAAGTGTGGGTGGGGAATACGTCGGCATGTGAGTTCTCCGGAACTCTCAGTACTTTCACTATCAGTAGCGTGCCCTTTTAATTACCAGGATAGTTTCCCCAAACAGTTTCCCCTCATCATACTCTCTGACCTTTTCAACTTTTAACTTATTGGTTTGGTTTTCTTAAAACTGGTTTTCCATTAAGAACTCCAATTGGCTTGGAGCCTGCATCACATACTAATTCAAAATGCAATACACATGATTGTAGTGTTTTATATTTTTAAATAGAAGGTTTCTCCACTTGGCTCTCGCCGGATTATTAAATACCTTAAAGTGACGTCGTCTCCTGTGTTTATCTAGCTTTATTTAGCCACCGAGACAATAAATACGTACGTGAAAATCAAATTTGAAACATTGCCAACTAAAATTCGACGCATCTCAGGCATTTTCACCGCGTGACCCCTTCGACAAAAAAATAAAAAATCAAAAGAAAACGCACAATTGTTGGCACCATTTTTTGTATCAACGGTAAAATCTCTATAAAATATACGGTAAATATTGTAAGCTATCGGGTTCAGATTTTTTTTTTCAGAGATTGATCCATTCAGAAAATGCTAATAAATCAAGCGAGGAGACCAAAACACAACTTAAACAAAATTTACGGTTTATTATGTCATTCCACTAAATTTAGCATTCCAACGTACTCCGCTCTCTCTAGGTTCCTTCTCTTCAAGCTTTTCTACACTGCGATTAAAATGATATTAAAACTACAACATTATTTTGTTAAAATTTTTTTTACAAAATTCGATATACATAGTATGAAAAAAAAACAACATTTTTTAACAATTTACATCTCTAAGTTAGTCTTATTTAAAAGCTAGTCTATTTTACAAAGTAAAGTCTACCCTCTAGACGTTTTGTCAATTTCAATTTTTGTATGACTATGAACCCTTTTAAAAATGTTCCCAATTATTTTCTTCCTGTGTAGACCTCTCTATGTATAATTTCCTTCCCATTCCCCATCAGACATTTTGCCGCTTGCTGACTTACGCCTTGTTTGCTCTTCATTATTTGCTTTTTTATGCCAATACTTCTGTTAATTAGTGGTTGGTACAATTCGCAATTTTCTATTTGCCAATCAACCGGCAAAGTAAACAAAAAAGAAGCGGAATCGGGAGAATTAGTTGGGTCTACAAACAGCTGATAGATAGACACTCTCTCTCTCTCTCTCGATTGATTAGCCGCCCCAAGGTGCCCAAAAGTTCTGCTCAGTTCCTTTTGAAATGTAGGGGAGAAATCAAGCTTCCATCGCGAGATCTTTGTATTATTTCTTTTTTTGTTTGCGCCAGACAGTTTTATAATTTTTACGATTTTTCGAACGACACACGAGACGTGAACATGGGGAATTCCTACAACGAGTTGAAATAAAACGCTTGATTGGATTTAAGCGTTTTCCTTTTATTTGTTTACTAGCAATCACATACGGGTTTGTGAGAAAACTTTGTATAATCAACGATAAAAAAAAAAATTCACGTTCAAGGTCAGTGCCAAAAATGTAATTAAATTTTTTATTTGTAAAAGATTTCCTTCTTATCAGTTGGAGATAACAAAGATATGCTTGAATAAGTGCATTTATTTGGGAAAATAAACGTGAAACCGGTCCGATAACGTCGATGAGCGCAATAACCCGTCTAACTTGTCCAAAAACCAGTGCAAACCTAGAGAATATTGTGATTTTTGGAGGCTCAACAAGTGGGTTATGCTGACACCGGAAGAAAATGTAATGCAGGAAGTCTATCATAAGAACACTTAACTTAAGAAGCATATCTTAAAAAAAAAATATAATTGTATTATACTTTGAAGTTTTATTTTGCATATTAAGAAATTTTAATGTTGATTACATTTTATGAAAATTTGTACGATTAAGTGTCTCAATGTATTTCGACACTAGACTACATTGTCTACTCTTTTAAAGAAAAATTCTTTTCTTTTAACTTCAAAGCATGTTTTATTCTTAAAGACCTATTCTAAATTTTGTATTTTTGCTAAGCAAAAATATTTTAAAAATTGGGGTTCCCATGGTAGAGAGTAATGGACCGATTCAAAGTGCACTGAATTGCTGTAAGTTTTCCGAAAATGGTACGACTAGTGCCTCCCGGCGATAACGTCACTCGTCTATTTATTGAATTTGCAGTTCAACTGTGTAGTCATTGGCTGTCTCTTGCTTCTAATTGTGAAGTTTAGTAATTTCTCAAAAATAATATCCAGTGATGGGGTTATATAAGAGATACTATTGATTATTTTAGGCAGACATTAATGCTTGTTGCAAGTCAACTTGGGGAATTAAATACTCTTGATGTTCTATTTTCGTTTTCGAAGGCACACGCAACACTATTACCATACGAACAAGACCTTGAGAGGGGTTTTCTTATTTATTTTCAATTTCTTCTCCATCCTGCTACACATGAGACACAAAATATAACATATATTCTTATTTATTTTGCAGTTTCCATAGAGAAGCATTAAAATAAAAACCAATAAGGTGGACTGGACGCCCTCCATCAGAGTTATATTCTACATACACCCCACCCACCCGCACACACACACCCACAAATCAAAAATGTTGCGCAACACGCCCCTTGGTGCCACACCCACCTACAAACTACTACTGGGATTTGGGCTCTGCTCCCTCGGAGGAGCCATGCTATATGCATATTTTAAGAACCGCCCCGACGAGGATGACCAAGAGGACTCCAACACTAGCCAGCAGGCAAAGACAAGGAACGGGGGCCAGGAGCCAACTGCTCAGAAGGAGGTCTGCCTCAAAATTGTTGTCAGCAACGAGCATGTGCCCCTGATAATGGGTCGTGGCGGCTCGAATATCAAACTGATTGAGGAAAAGACCTCGGCCAAGATAAGATTACGGTAATTCGATTTGAATTTTAACACCAAACTAAGAACTTTTGAATAAATTCTCATGCGGATTCTCTTTCAGAGACAAGGACAGTAGCCAGAAGTTTTGTGACATCACGGGCTTTCCCGACGCCGTTAAGGCTGCACGGGTTCTTCTCATCAAGGAGATTGAACGGGCGCCCGTGGTTAAAGTGGAACTACAAGTGCCCCAGAGGCTGGCCAACAAACTGAACACCCGCGGTGGGGAGCTCGTCCAGGACATTCGCTCCAATTCCCTGGCCAAACTGAGCATTGATCCTAACGGCCGGAACGGCAAGGCTAAGATCACTATCGTGGGCAACCAAAAGCAGGTTAATATTGCCCGCAAACTACTGGACGATCAAATAGAAGAGGACGAGGAACTGCGTCGATCTGTGGAGGAAGTAGAGCAGCGTCGGGAGCCTCGACGATCGCCCACTAATAGCATTGCCTCCTCAAGCATCTATTCGTCCCAGACGTCGCTCAGCTCGCACACTCAGCCGCGGGACAAGCTGATGGCGTCCAAGGGCGATGGCAAGCCCATGGAGGTTTACGTCTCCGCTGTGGCCTCTCCCACAAAGTTCTGGGTGCAATTGGTCGGACCGCAGTCGAAAAAGCTGGACAATATGGTCCAGGAGATGACAACCTATTACAGCAGCCCGGAGAATCGGGCCAAGCACACCCTAACCTCTCCCTATATTGGCCAGATTGTGGCCGCCGTTTTCAAGTTTGATGAGAAATGGTATCGCGCCGAGATCGTGGACATTATGCCCAATCAGTACAATCCCAAGGAGCAGGTTATCGATCTGTACTTTGTGGACTATGGGGACAGCGAGTATATCTCACCGGCAGATATCTGTGAACTGCGCACTGACTTCCTAACACTGAGGTAGGCAGGAAAGATTTATAAAAAAAAAAAACTTCTTTAATTGTAATTTGTTTGTTTAGATTTCAAGCTGTGGAATGCTTTTTGGCCAACGTCAAGTCCACCATCCAAACGGAGCCCATTACCTGGCAAAAGTCCTCCATTGTTAAGTTTGAGGAACTGACTGAAGGTAAGACTTGTTTTGTTTAGAAAATGATAACTGTACTACAGAAGTATTCATAAATTTCAGTGGCCCATTGGCGGAAGTTGATTGCCCGAGTAGTGACCTACAAGGAGCGTCCTAAAAGTACCACGTCAGTGAACTCTGCCGCCAAGGAGGGCACACCGCTGCCCGGAGTGGAACTATTTGATCCGTCTGAGGGAGCCGAAGTGAACATTGGCGACTTGATGATCACGCAGGGCTTTGCCTTACCCCTCGACGAGTCGTACCCAGTGCGATCTCGCAGCTCGACGCCCTCCGCTCGAAGTGACTCCACCATCGAGGAGTTATGCGTTAGCAGTCCCGTGACTCCAAACGCCTCTCAGTCACCCATGTCCATGTCCATTGATGCGGAGAGCATCTCTCTGGCGGAAGACGCACATCTTGCCCAGCAAATACAGCACCTGCAGCATAAGCTTAATGGAAACACCATCGGAACGATTAATTCTGCCAAACTGACAGAGGCAGATCTCGAAAACGGGAATAACAATCTTCCAAACAGCACTACTAATGGAGGCGTGACGCATTAGGATTTACATTGTTACTAGTTACTCTCCTCGCCTAATTGTTAATACCTAATATGATACGGAGCTCACCATTCGACGTGTACATAGAGTATAGACTTTAAGGAGCTTACATTACTTTAAGGTACAAAAAAATGAACAATTTCTTAATTTATCGTCGTGAACACACGTGACTGCTCGACATATCCTAGATCCTAGAAGCTGACGATGGACCGGAACAGATCCTGAATTGTTTATAGAAAGCTATGCCATGTTACTTATTGTTAGCAATAGAAGATACATTTCATTTGTACATCGACCCAGTACACAAAGAACACACAAAAGAAATGCTTTTTATAAGAAAGTGAAACTTATGTCTATTACATGGGGCCGAAACAGGCAGTTATTATTGCAGTCTTGTTTTGGGGCTGATATTCTATCTACTTAAATTAGAATATCGTTGGTGGTATTTATAGCTATGGGAGGCAGGTATATAGCTCGGATCTGACTGCGCAGGCGCGCAATCTCCATGTCATCTCGTTCCATTTCCCGGATGAGCTGGGAAAACTGGACCAACCCCTCTCGATTTCCCGGAAACCCGTGACCCTTTATGACCTCCAGCTGAAGCTGCATCACCAGTGGGAAGACCTGAACATAAAGAAAGCTATTATTATCCACAATCATTTTGGGGTTTTATAAAATTTACATGCTGCATCATAAGAATCATTTCTTTCCCAGCGGAGGCCTTGGCTTCAGAAAGTTTTTTCGAGTTTTCCGGCTGATTGACACAACGTATTATGTCCATGAGTATTTGTTTGGCATTCTCATTATTAAAATTAGCCAAATATGACATTATAAACAATCAAGTGGCAGTGTTTTAATGATAAATTAAATAAATATTCAATGTTTAACAAATGTTTTTTGTTTTTCCTAGAGATGGACTCTCAGACGATAAGGAAATCGACAAGATTTATGCGTCATACAGCACTGAAATCAATCAGCTGTTTCTGAAAGTGTTAAGAAACATACATATTTAAATAAAAAATGTTTAAAAGAAAAGAACAATTCTAATAAATAAAAAAAAGATATCCCTTTAATCAATATAAAGTTGAGAATTATAACTTTGTCTTCTTTTATCAACAATTTTTAGTCGCGACATTTTTCAACACTGGATTGGAAAAATGTCACGTCGAAGAAACAGAAGCTACGACAAAAGACACAAATAATAAAAAAGCTTATTTTGCGCAGGCATTTGTATATTTCCATTAAAAGCAAAGCCATGCAATCGCATATTTAGTACGCGCCGCCAAATTGTGAGATAAATTCTAAAGTTATTTAATCTAAAAAACGAACAGCAAACAACAACGAAACGTAGTTTTTGGGCCCCAATTGCATTTTGCGAGAGTGCGAACGACGAAGAAAAGTGCGTGTGTGCAAAAGTCAGCTAAAAAGAGGAGCGCAAAACAGAGCGGAAACACAACAATACACAAAAACATACACACAACACACTGGAGTACACCAACCCACCCACACTCGGGGTGCACTTACACATCGGTGAACACACATTTACAAACATACAGGAGAGGCTCCAACGTCGAGTCAGCAAATAGTGCCACACACACAAAAAAAACGTATAGAACGAACAAGAGAATAGTTACCATCTGTAAAATCCGTGTTATCCCGATCCGGAATGAATCGCTCCGATGGCCTGGTGAGGCGCTCGGTGAAGCCCCGCGAGAATGGCGGTGGGGCGGAGGGAGGCCTGAATGCCAACACTCCGGATGACAATCAGGATTCGTTGGACTCGCACAAGGACCAGGAGGACAACATCGACGACGGCGACTCCAAGGAGACTCGGCTGACGCTCATGGAGGAGGTTCTGCTCCTGGGACTCAAGGACAAAGAGGTGCGGACAGTGGTATTTGGGGAGGCAATCCTTATCAGATTTCCATGCCCAGAAGTGGCCCCAAATTAATTAGTGTTTGTAGCAAACATCAAGATATCAAGTACAAATTTCATGAAATGTTAACTAGGCTCTTTGCTTTTGACCTTCTCTTGTTGCTCACTCTTTGTCTCCCTGCCCCCCACCCCCCATGACAACCTTTTGTTTTTGGCTTTGGGTGCAACGTGATGGACCATCTTCTGGCAGAGTCGTAGACTCCCAGGGGGGCAGTCTTCCAAAGGGTTTGAGTAATATTTTTTTAAAAGAAATTGTTTTTATTTGCCCTAAGTGCTTAAATTGAATTATAATTGTCAAAAGATAGTTACAAAAGTTAAAGTTGTTAAGAAAACCCTTGTTAGTTAGCCCCCCATGTCTCTCCAACTTGAACTCACAACTTTTCCATTTTGTTGTGCAATAAACTGAGAAATCTCTTGGCCATGATGAGCAAACACGTTACCAGCTCTTCGCTAGTCATAAATATAGCCACGGCTTCTTATCTATGTTTGGAGTTAGTCAGAAATTAGAAATAATCGTAGTTATCGAAGCACGCTACTAGAATATTAGTAGTAAGCTCTCGCAAGCGTTTTTAATCAGTTAAGGTAGTAATTGAGGAATATTAGTTACTCGGCAGATAGATGGAGCTTAGTAACACACATTCATGCTTAATGGTTGGCTAAAAATAATTTCCAAATTACAGCATCTCTCGTCAAAAACTCCACATTTAAGAGGGTTACGTGAAACGAGTTTCCCAACAAGTGGCGGCCATTGGCCACTTAATTTGCATATTATTGAAATATTCATAAATCTTCGCATATTTTTGGGATGCTATCCATAAGCGAGAATCGACCGCTTACGTGCCCCATTATTTCCAACCGGCACATTCCCATTTTCTCCATTGAATAGGTTCTTTTTTATTTTGTTGTTCACTTGCCTCGGGAGCTTTATCGCTCAATTGCTATTTCGTATAGTATGGTATAAGTACACACATATGTGAGTGATAGAACCAGAACCTCATCGCCACCACGTCTATTTTTTTTTTTTTATTTTGCCCGCATTGGAGTGTGCTTGTTGCTCGCTTTTGTTTTAGTTTATGTCTCAGTTCTTGTTCTTATCGGAAACAATTCTTCCATTTTGCTAATTGTTTGAGGAAGTGCTTCCAAAATGTTCCACTCTCTCCCCCAACCTTATCGCTTTTTTATCAGTCCAACAACGTCATTCATCATTTGGTAAGATATGTGCTTTTATATTTTAAATGGGTGCCGGCCATTAGAAGCGATTTTATGTCAGGAAATGCCGATTGTTCAGTTATTTTAACTGCCAATGACTCACATGTTGGTCAAAATATTCATTTTCTAATAATAAGCACTGCCCTTTCGGCTTAATTTTATTAATAGATCACAGTGTTGGCTTTTGTGACATGTCTCTGTTTATTACTCAAGTCTAAGCAAATTCAAGTGTTTAATGTTGATTCAGCTGGGTCTTGACGTTGAATGAGGCATTTCGGGCCTAGCAACACATCTTAATAGCTCATAATTTTCTTTTAAAACATACTCTTTCATAAATGCATTAAAAATTGTAATATTTCATGTTTTTTTCAGGGCTACACATCGTTCTGGAATGATTGCATATCAAGCGGACTGCGAGGATGCATTCTCATAGAACTCGGCCTGCGAGGTCGTGTGATGATCGAGAAATCCGGCATGCGACGACGTGGCCTCTGTACAAGGTATATTAATAAACAAATAAACCATCTTATAAGTATTTTAATCAAACTATTTACGTTTCTTATAGAAAATTGATTTTAAAATCCGATCAGCAAACCGGCGATGTTCTACTCGATGAGGCACTCAAACACATTAAGGAAACAGACCCCCCCGAGACGGTGCAGAGCTGGATTGAATACCTAAGCGGTATAGAGTCTTCTTATAGTCTATTTTCGGAGGATAAAAAATGTAATATTGTTTGTTGTTTGTATAGGAGAAACCTGGAATCCTTTAAAATTACGCTACCAGTTGAAAAATGTCCGTGAACGTCTGGCCAAGAATCTGGTGGAGAAGGGTGTTCTCACAACGGAAAAGCAAAACTTTCTACTCTTCGATATGACGACACACCCGCTGAGCGACAACGTTGTCAAGTGTCGTCTTGTCAAGAAGGTAGGTTGGAAATAACATTTAAAATAATATAGAGTGAAATATTTATATGGAATATCTTTCAGATTCAAGACTCTGTGCTGTCCAAGTGGGTGAATGATCCCCAGCGCATGGACAAACGAATGCTGGCTCTGATCTTCTTGGCGCACGCCAGCGATGTAATCGAAAATGCTTTTGCGCCACTGAATGACGATGATTATGAGGTGGCCATGAAACGAGTGCGGGAGCTGCTGGATCTCGACTTTGAAACGGAGGCGTCCAAGCCGAACGCGAACGAGATCCTGTGGGCGGTGTTCATGGCGTTTACGAAATAGGCGCGCGCTCCTTTGATCGTTTTCAGCTCCTCTCAACAACAGCACACCACCACAAAAATTCCTCCCCCCCACACCGTAAAACCACACCAACCCATCTGGAATACAATTCGCTGCTTTTGTTTTAGAAACTTTGCTGTGAGTGGAAACGAATGAGTCGATAAGATTTTTCTTAATGGCAACCACCCCAAAAATCAGTTTCAGAAAATATAAATATTTTAAGCATGATCAGGAAGCAGCCATAAAATCCTATTTAAAAAATACAACAAAATATATAAATATTTTTGTCGAAACTGCATTAATATCAACTGCTCAGTTGTCCTTTCTTTTCTCTCTCCAGTTCTTTGAGCATTTTTCTAAAAACACCAATGTTTTCCAAACTTAAGCAGTAAGTTATAGTAGTGATTTTTCTTGCAATGAACGTGAACATGATTTTTTGGTGGAGAATTCAAAGTTGCAGCAATGTTTTTGTATTTATATAACTAATTGTAAGCGCCAAAACAAAAAAAAAATAATAATAAAAAATATATTTCAAAGTCTGTGCAAGCTGCGTGAGAACTTCCTATATAAATAATTTAGTTTCCAATTATTTCCTATTATATTTTAACTGTCACTTAATTAATTTCAAAACTTTATAACTGCGCGGTGACAAATCAGTTTCAAAAAACAGTTTTCGAACACAGTGACACCCATAAGTACGCACCCCCACCCATGCTCACAAAAACACGATCAGACCGAGATATCCAAAAGGAGCGACCATTCTGATGATTCTAGACAATGTTTTTAATTGAAATTGTTATTAAATTTTGGGAACATTGAAGTTAAAGGACCTTTTCTAAATGCTTATAAGAAAATAAATACGAAAAAGTAAAAACGACAAGAGAAGGGACAACGCAAGAATGAAAATTTATGTAAATGTAAAATGTGCACGTCAAATAATAATAATTCTTAGATATTTAAAGGCCTAATAAAATATAATACAAATATAAATATATAAACCTTATATATACCTTAAATGTTTTGGAAATAGTTGTGAATTAATAGAGAATGGGATGGGTGTGTTGTGGGAACCTTTGGCATTGGGGCCAAAATATTTATAAAAAAAATAATTAATATCCACCGTTTGGAAGGATTTCAAATAAATAATGTATCTCCAATAAAATAAAAAAAGTAATTCGTTTTTCTTTCGTAGTTTTTATTCCAATTTTCGATCTCTCCGTATCTGATTTCGATAGAGGATGCAGCAATATACCATATAAGTCGAATAATTCTCACACGAAACATTTAGGTTTATAATATATAATAATAATCTTTTAAATGACATACAGTATGATAAAAAAGCAGGGCGCAGCGCACAAGTTATTGCAAAAATACATTAAAATTAAACATCAGTTGGGCCGAGAAGGAGAAACAAAACGAAGGAAACAAAGGAGTGCTCTTATTCTATCCATTATAATCATCTAGTAGTTTTCAACTGTGGGAAATTTTCAAAGTAATTTGTAATTACAATTAATCGTATTCAATGGAATTTGATAAGAGAATAATTTTAGCTAAGAATTCGCAGCATTTCTGTAGGTGCCTCGTTTAACGAATACATACAAATATATATTATATAGTTTCGAAATTTAAAGTAAATCAATGAAAATCGTGGAAACGCAATGGAAACTTGAATAAAATTAATGGAAGAATCGATACGCTCAAATGATACAAGTTAATTAATATATATGTATATGTATTTTTATGTAAATATAATTGAAGTTCCGCCAGCTGAGGTTAGCTCCCTTTCCAGTTCCTACAACGGATTTCTTAGCTCTCTCCGATCTCTCCACCTATTTACCCAGGCGACTGCGCATGGAGGACAGGCGGCGCAACCGCGCCCGGTTCTGGGAATAGCTGTCGGCCCAACCGGTCGCCTCGGCCTGCTTGTACATCCCTGAATGGCCGGCGTGCTAACTTAGCAAGTCCTTGATCTCCTTGTGCATGTGACACAGGAAATCGACGTAGCTGGCCGACCCGTCTGTGCCACGGTCCTCGACCAAAAAGTGGCGGAACACGCTCTCCAGTTTGTCGTTTTGGCGCAGCCAAGTGATCTGTCAATGGATGGCAAATGAGATTAGGGAATAATTAACCAGAACTCATAAACATACCCTCATGTATCGTGTGCGCTCCTGCATGATCTGGTCTAGAATCGCGCTGATGCGCTTGGCCAGCGGCGTGTCCGCCACGATGTTGAAACGCTCGAGGGCCAGCTGCTGCAGTCCCTGGACACCGAACACTGACTGTACAAAGTTCGGAGAGAGAGCCTGGCCCAGCCAGACGAACAGATGTACTCCATTCTCCAGTATGTAGGCGCCATCCTCCTGGGTCTTCTCGTGCGTGCATCGGACGGGTGTTGGCAGATCTGTTTCCTCTGGCACAGCGTTGTGTATGGGAATGAATCGGGGATACAGGTAGTTGACAGACTGGTTCAGGTCCATCGACAAGACAAATTGGATAACATAGGAGCGATCGTCCAGCGTCATGTCGGAGCCACCTGAGATTGCATCGTTCTTCAGCAGACACGATGCGTACAAGGGTAAGAGCTTGAGGCACTCGGGGAGGATAAGTTGGCCGGCGGAGGTGGGAGATGTGCAATGTTTTCGATAGCAGGCCAGAATCTGAGCAGACCGATGGATCAGGTTGTCCTTAACTTGTTTCGGCGTGTGCTCCATTAGCTTGAAGCAGGCCTGTTTGGCGAAGAAGAGCATCATGGCATCCAGGTCACAGCTCTTGAAGACGTCGGCAATCGTTGTGGTCACCCGCAGTGCTAGGTTGAGTATGCGCAGGCGCCGCTGTCCACTGCACGAGGTGTAGAGCAAAGCCACTTGTAGGTAGACATTCTCCTCCGGCGGCAGCTTGTCGTCGTGTTTGATCTCGATGCTCACCGATTTGGTAGAGTCTATGGACAAAAAGTAATTTAATGTTAAAATATTAAAGTAGTTCCATGAATGACTCACCAATACTGGCCAACTCCACGTCTGTGGTGTTGGACATGAAGAAATGGCCATAGAAATCCGTAGGACGAATACCAGCCGAGGTGCGCACTCGCATAACGGCGTCAAAGGCGATGGGCCGGGACACGTTCTTGATAATGTCCTCAATCAGACGCTTGCCATCTACGTCCGCCTGGAAATAGGTGTACTTGTACACCTCTCCGCCCGTCAACCGCGACACCTGCCCAATAGTGGCAATGTCTATGTAGGCGTTATTGAAGACAAACAGATCCACCGAGCAGCCCTGCTGGACACACTCCTGACCCAACTGATTGTAGGCGGTGGTCTGCGGGGTGAGCACGGTCTTCTCCTTATCGGTGCCCAGAAGCTTCCGATCGTCGCGGTTCTTCAGCTTGCCCGGTGCTTCCGCTATGGGAAGTGTTGAATTGAAGACCAACAACTTTCCAGAGGCATTGGATGCCTTGAGGGCTTCCAGACCGGCCTGAATGGCCGGATACAGAATAGTCTCCGTTTCCTTGGTGTCTGCAAACATGCGTGGAATCTCCTCCATCAGGGCATCAATAACGGCAGCAGACTCCTCGGGATGGCAAAGGAAACCGTCGAGCAGGGGCATGAACATCTCCTGGACATCGCCCACCACCATCATCTGGGGCTGGGCCAGGCTGCTCTTGATGTTGTAGAAATGCACGGTGCTGTTGTACGTGATGAATCCCACGCGCACCTTTGACTTGTCCTGGCCCTGGTCCACTGGCAAGTGCTTAAGTATGTTCTTGATCTGGCCGCACAGAAGGTGCACCAATCCAGACTTTACTGTATTGTACGAGACATCAATGACGAAAATGAAAGCGGGAACCTCTGGAGGAGTGTTGTTCTAAAAAGGGAACACAGAAACCAATCAGTTTTTGTAACAAAAGAGAGGAAATCATTCGTGCTTACCCGACAGTAGTCCTTGGTGGCCAGGAATTCGTAAGTGCCCAGCAGCAACTCTGGTCTTTCATGCTTGTCCACACGCTGTCCCGTGTGATCCAGATGCTGGTAGTAGTCCGGATGAACTAAAACAGAGATTATAAATAGTTTTGATTTCATTTTCTGAAAGTTATCAAGACCACCGACTCACCCTCCGATGTCACCTTGCACATAAGACACTGGAACCGACGACCTGCATCGACGAACTGCATGTTGGGCGACATGTACGCTTTGCATCTGTTGCAGCGAATGGGTCCCATATCGCCAAAGTTAACAATCGGTGGCTCTAGTTCACCCTCGGCGATCTTGGCCAGCGGCGATATGTTCAACGTCAGCGGCAGAGCCGTGGTCTTGAGTAGATCTCCGGTATTGGGGATGCAGTAGAGCGAAGAGCGCATGAAGCGCGGGGAGGAGTTGCCCTGGTCGTGGACCACGAACTTTGTGGTCACCAATGGCGGCAATAGTCCCGGCTGATTGGTCACAAACGGACCGCCGGCCAAGCGCTGGTTCTCGATCATCACCTGGATGGGATTGGGCATTTGGTCGGGGTCCAGACGTCGAGGCTGCGGAGCCTGTTGGTACATGTTTCCAGCTCCTGGCATGGGAGGTTGCTAAAAAAGATTCTCATTAAAAGAGGTACATGCATAATACGATTACACTCACATTAAATCCTGGACGTCCTTGTTGTCCCGGGAAGCCGACACCTGGTTGAGGCGGATATCCTGGTGCTCCGGGCTGCTGTCCTGGCTGTCCTGGATATCCAGGCATGGGCGGCTGACCTGGTTGTGGCGGATAGCCGGGCTGCTGACCGGGATAGCCTGGTTGTGGAGCTCCGAACTGTGGCGGAGCAGCCGGTTGTTGGCCAGGAAGCGGTGGTGGCGCTCCTGGAAATCCTCCTGTTGCCTGCTGACCCGGATAGCCAGCGCCAGGATAACCGCCTGGCTGAGGAGCACCATAGGGTGCTCCTGGTTGGGGTGGTAATCCAGGCTGCACCTGGGGTGGTAGACCCGGTTGTGGCGGCAGGCCCGGTTGCGATTGGGGGGGGAATCCCGGTTGCGGTTGAGGCGGCAGTCCCGGTTGTTGCTGTGGCGGAAGTCCCGGCTGTAGTTTTGGGGGCAGTCCAGGTTGCTGTTGTGGCGGGAGTCCCGGTTGGGTAAAAGTCGGAGGAGCAGCTCCAGGCGGCAACTGGGGCTGACCCGGTCTCGAAGTTGGCACTCCAAAAGGTCCTGGTGCAGGCTGGGATGTGGGAATCTGTCCGGGAAGGGGAGGCTGCCCGGGAAGAGGCGCCTGACCAGGCAGAGGTGGCTGAGCACCTGCTCCCGGTACTGGGGGAGCTCCAAGAGGCTGCTGACCAGGAGGTCCCCCTGGCGTGGCCGTTTTCGGAGGCGGCATGTGCGGTAAACCCGCCAAGCCGGCGCTATTTAGGGTCATCTGGTTCACACCACTTGGCACGCTCTGCGGGGTACTACTGGGCGGTGGTGCTCCATTGGCATAGCTGGTAGCCGGTGGAGGAGCGAAAGCCGCATTGTTATTGTTGGCCGGAGGTGGGGGAGCTGCATTGGAGTTGAACTGATTGAAACCGGTTGGAGGCGGTCCAGCAGCTGAAACAGGCGGCAATCCCTGGGCAGTGGGTGGTGGCTTCAGGGGATTTCCGCCGCCTACACCTCCTCCGCTCACACTCAAGCCACCCATCGACGTGGCCAGCTGGAAGTAAAGATATTTTTTGTTCAAACATTGTTTTTTTTCCTAATTTTTCTTATCAACAAAGACTAGCTTCAAGATTCTATTATGAAATCGGGATGACCTCTTTTTTAGGTGAATGAATGGAAGCTTATCAGATGCTTGGTTGGAACTTTAAACTAAACGATCAAGCCACTGGCAGTCATTATTGTAGGTCATGATTGGATCCCCGTGACTTCACCTGCTGTTGGTAGTTTCCGTTCAGGTATGTCTGTGGAGCTGACGACGTCGGCGGTGCTCCATACTGTGCTGGTTGTTGTTGCAGGTGCTGCTGCGGCGGCAACGGCTGCTGTTGCTGTTGTAGTGGTTGCTGTTGAGGTGGCCATCCACCGGAAATCGGAGGAGGTGCTCCAAACTGGGGCTGCTGCTGCGGCTGTGGCTGCTGGAATTGCGTGGGCGGTGGCCCGTACATATTCGGATTCATTATCAGCCTTTTTCTAATCCCAGGAAATCCAAATCGAATCCAAACAACTTTCACACACCACCAAGAGTCGAGAGAGAGCGGGGGAAATTAAATCGAAACACACACTGGTGGCTCAAAGTTCGCAACGAATATTTGGCTATTTGTGGAGCTACAGTGGCGTTTTTCTGACCACTAACTGATCGGATAGGGCCTCGGGACTGGTGCCTCAACTCTTGACGGCCGCGGCGCACGAGTCGCTGGTAGAAAAACAAAAATAATTTCTGGCAGGACCGAACTTCCACGTCAGTTCCCCAATTCGATTTTTTTTTTGCCTCTTTTAGTTGCTGCCACGTAAACAGCACTGTTTTCCAACACTGTCCGTCAGCGGGTCTATCGATTGTTTTAACAGTGTGGTGTAAGGTAACAGCTGTTTAGCATGCGCTGTTGAGAAGGTGGGTACTATTTACATAGTGACATCATATTTTCAAACGTCTTTTATTCAAAAATAATATATTTTAAGAAATTAAGTTTTAGAAAAACGAAATAGTTACTAATAGTACTATAAAAAACATTTATTTATTTGAATTTACTGCATTTGATAAAATATTTTTGGGACTTAAGATATTTAAAATATACTTATCAAGTCCGTTAGCGGACTTGAGTTGAGCCTGCTATACTTCGTTTATCTCATGCTTATTCGAGGGAATCCCCATCAGCGGCTCGGATATCTCTTGGAATTTGCCCGCCCAGGCCGTGGTGTCCACTTTGAATGTCCCCTTATTGAATGTCACGGCAGGTTTAAGGTCCTTGCTGAATCGCAGCCCGGTATAACGCTCGATTTCATCGATCTTGGCCAAATGATCGCTCAACTTTCCACCAACTATCCGGCTATTTTCGATTATGTATCCTTCCATATAGGGATAGCTGCCGGGAATTTGACTGTCCATAATTAGAACCTTAAAGTAGTGCGACGGAACAGGCACTGGTATCCAATCGAAAATTTCATACTTCATGGACCACTTGTTGTCGTCGTGACAGAAGGGAGTGTAAATTGGTCCAGTATAGGTGTACACTGAGCCATACTCCTGCGCTTTGGCGGCCACATATTCCTCCAGATCGTTCCATATACGTCGCTTGAAAGCTTTACAGATTTTCATGGAGCCACAGCTAAGAACATAGACATCATTATAGCGTAGATTGAGGGAAGCATAACCGGATTCATCGGGGCCTATTTTCTTGTAATCGCCACGAAAATGTTCACAGATCCATCTCGGGGTGTTGATGCGCATATCCTGCGAGACAATATAGTCCTTGTGAACGAACAGATTCTCTGAGCTGGGCAGACCGTACTTGATCAAGACCAAAAGATCCGTGGTGGTGGCATTGTCGGTTTTTAGCATAAAAAAAGCGCTGACTAAATCGAAAAATGGAGATACGATTCGTTCCCGAAATTTATCACTCAATGTGCTGGAACGATTCCACAAACGTTTCTCGTGATCTGTCCTAAAAGTTGATAGCTTTTGGAAAAATATGAATGAGTGTATGAAAACATTAATCATTAGACGGAGATTCACCATGGGGTACAGCTTGTGACGATGATAGTAGATGTACGGATCTCTCCTAATCTGTTGGAAGAGTTTCTTTATGGACATCTCCTGTTGGACAAACGCACCGCACATGAATCCTGTTAGTCCTGCCAAAGCACACATAGCATATTGATGTGGTTTCCAATCGTTGAAGGACATTTTTGATGTTTACAATAATTTTGACTTATTTCGTTGCCCAATATACGTTTTGTGTTAAATAATTCAACGGCATGGAATTTGTATCTGAAAATAGTGTCGAATTGTCAATGAAAATGCTACACAATACGAAAAGATGATGCTTTGTTCCCGAAAATAGAAATATTGTTTTTATAAGAAAATTGTATACGTTCAATTTCTTTATTTATTATGCAGTTTTAGCCGAAATCCCGAAAAACCTGTGATTCGCTGGGATAGTTACTGCCAAATATAGCACTTCTCCGTAGCCCATCAAAAAACTTCAGACCCGCGTAATGTTCAATTTCCCGAATATCGCAGAGGAAGGAGCGAAGTGGCAGGTCCTTGGGAATTGGTGCGTTAGGCAGTACGTAGCCTTCCATATAGGGCTTACCCATGGGTAAGCTCGACTCGACCATAATCACCTTGAAGAAGTGTGTGGGCACTGCCACCATATTCAGGCCAATTATTTCATATTCCACTCCAAGCTTCCCGCCATCCTTTTGGCGAGGCTTATACAGCGGACCCGTGCAGACGTATACGGATCCAAATCGGTGGACTAGATTTCTCACATAAGTCTCCAGATTTCGCCAGGCACCGCGATTGAATCCTTCCCCAATTTGCGGAGCTACATTGGTGAGGAAAAACGTATCTTGGCAGTGCTCCTGTTCCAAGTGGTGATTCCCAGCGGCTGCCAAGTGTCCACGATCAAATCCGGATTTGCGGTAGTCTGTCAGCTCTGATCGGAAATTGGAGGGCACTCGCATATCCGGTTGATAGGTCCGATGACGCCTGCTTACCACATCGGTCTGCAGTTGGTCGATTTCTAGATGTTCGCAAACCCAATGGGCTACTCGGTTCCGACGATCGTATGATAATACAAAATCAGAATAAAGCCGAAGATCGTCCAGGCCAGGGAATCCGTACTTCATTATCTGTGCCATACGGTGACTGCTCGTCTCCTGGTCCTCGAAACAACCAAACTAGAAGGATGAAGTATAATTACTGGCTTAAAATGTATGTTGGGTATTCTTTTCTCACCACTTCATAAAATTTTGGACTAACATAGTAGGCATAGGGATCCTTTTCTATTATTTTATTTAGGCGCTTTTTGGCATCCTGCTGCTGAAAATACATTCCAGCCACAAATGACACACCAGTACTTACAGTAAGGACCATGCAAAAGGCCAGGATTTGCCATTTTGGTTCCATAGATGGATCCAGTATATTAGATCTTCCTCATTATGCGAAGACTAAAGTTATGAGGTGAAAGGTTTCTTTCTAAAAATTGAAACTCTATGGGAGGAACCTACATATGTAATATTCCACATAAAACTCTATGCCTTTGTCAATTTCCATCCGATATTTAAGCAACATACTTCCAAAATTTTTATTAATGCATGGGGGCATATGGGGGGGCATGGGGACCACCTTCGAAGCCTATATCTTTGCCAATTTCCATCCGATTCCCGAGCGGAATACCTTAAACGAATTGTGGATCGATTCTCCAGCGATCTCCATCAAAATCTATAAACTTATTTTTTGAAAGATTTTTTCTCAAATTTCCTGGACCATCCCCTTCAAAATATGGAAAATGCATGGGGAGCCCAATATGGTCCACTGCGACGGCTATATCTTTGCCAATTTCCATCCGATTCCCGAGCGGAATACCTTAAACGAATTGTGGATCAATTTTCCACCAATCTCCATCAAAATCTGCAGACGATTTTTTTTTAAGATTTTTTCTCAAATTTCCCCTTCAAAATATGGAAAATGCATGGGGAGCCCAATATGGTCCACTGCTAAGGCTATATCTTTGCCAATTTCCATCCTATTCCCGAGCGGAATACCTTAAACAAATTGTGGATCAATTTTCCACCAATCTGCATCAAAATCTGCAGACGATTTTTTGAAGAGTTTTTCTATAATTTCCTGGGCCATCCCCTTCGAAATATGGAAAATGCACAGGGAGCCCAATATGGTCCACTGCGAAGGCTATATCTTTGCAAATTTCCATCCGTTTCCCGAGCAGAATACCTTAATCGAATTGTTCATCGATTTCACCGGTATTTGATGAAATTCCATATTAAAACAGAGGTTACAGATTCTTTATCCTTTACATTTATAACTTTTAGAACTCGAGAAATAAATTATATGTTGAATATATAAGGTGCCACATGAAGCACATTACTAGCACTCTTAAATTTTATTATTTTTTTAGTTTCACAAATATTTGATGGTTATACATATTAAACATTTATGGAACCAGAAAAGGCGACTGTAAGGCACTACTATTCACAGGATTGTTTGGTGCAGTCTTGACTATATTGTTGGCAGAAGACTCTGATGAGTTGGACACCTGGGTGTTGACAAAGTTGCGATCGAGACCTTCAAAGAACCGCAAGCCAGTGGCGTTCTCAATGTCTCGGATATCGCTAAGTAATGTCTTCAGTTCGATGTTATCGTTTAGGGGCGTATTGGGCATTACATACGCCTCAGCATAGGGAGTGCAATCGGGACCGAACTTTGGATCGACAACGATAACCTTGAAGAAATGCGTGGGCACGGCAACCATGAAACGGTCCTCCGATTGGTACTCTAGGAACCAGCTTCCGGCCTTCATTTCCCGGGGCAAGTAAACGGATCCTGTATAGACATACACAGTTCCATGTTTTTGGCTCATTTCGTTGACGTGTCGCAACAATCGCTCCCACACGCTGAGATTGAAGCCGCGGTTCGTGAAGGGCTTAATGTTGGACAAGAAGAAGACCCTTGATGCCTCCGACTGGCTAAAGGCGCCACATGGAGCTAAGGCGACTCTGTCCTCATAAACGGGACGATTGGCGACATCCACCCTTTCACACATCCACTGAATGGCAGAGTTGCGGCGATCGAACGAGGTTACAAAGTCAAAGGTTTCGTTCAGGCTGATCTCGTTCATGCTGGGGAAACCATATTTCATGATCCCGCCAAGCTTGTGCTTCCGTTCCACTTTTGAATCATCGAGCTCCATGTTAGAGGCTTTTACGCTGAAGATTCCCAACTAATGGGAATAATAAAAAAGTAAACTAAAATAATATTTAATATTTACATTAAGGAAAACCATACCAAGTCATAGAGCTTGCGACGAATAAAATAGGCATGAGGATTTCGTTGTTCCAAGTATTGGATATTCCTCATTACTTCGCTATGCTGGTAGTAGGCGCCTAATGCAAAAAAGGATCCTGCGGTGGCCGCCAAAATTGCCAAGATGCCCTTCCCCATATTTGGATCCATCCATCAACTAGGAAAATTTTGATTATTTATGTATATATATATGGAGATTTAGAATAGGCTATAATTTATAAATAGGTTGTGTGTCTATTTTCCAGATTAAATCAGTGAAAGGTGTACAAAAAGTAACTATGATTTCCTTTTAAATAGTTATTAAACAAAACTGTTTATTTCGTTGAGAAGTATTTACCTAAATCCTGTCCTGCAACATTTCCTTGACTTTTTCGGCAATTAATCTTTAAAGTTTTCGGGCGACAAGACATCCCATTTTCGAGTTCAAAGGCAACACTTGGCTGCACTTGGCCAACTGCATTAAGTCAATAGAAAAAGTTATAGTCATCGTCACTGCGTCGAAAACTGAAAAGCCCCCAGGACAAAGGACCCTTTGCCCCCGTTTTCCCCCCTGAACTGTGTACATAATAAGCATTTTCGTGGTGTTGGGGGAGGTTACGCCTGACTATGCCTGACTAAACTTAAAACGGCGTCAAGATTTATTCTACAAATCTCATCGTACTTTGTTATCCTTAAGCCCGTTAGTTGTGGCTTTACAGTTCTTTGGGTTTTTGACCAGAAAAAGTCCTTTTCTTGGGAGAAAGTTTAAACGGTAAAGGAATATTAATATATAAGGAATAATAATAATTCAGTAGACTTAAATTACGATCGGAAGTCGACACTAAGACGTCAAATGTCCTGGCAACCAGGCATCAAATGTAGGTTTCTTTCCCCAGTTGTCCCAATTTCGATTCCACATCAATTTTCGACTCGAGGCAGCCGCGAGGCATTGCCAATTAATTTCTACCTACTAATTGGTGGTTGGCCAACTTCATTGGCCTCCAGGGGTCTCTGAGGGCCCTGTTTGGTTTGGGCCGTCGTTCAGTTTGCATATTGATTGATGCCTGGCGGACCACTTGAGGTGCAGCCTCCTTTTTGGGTTTGTCAGGGACTCTGTTGAATTTCTAGTCTCGCTCCTCCGTGTGGATTTTCTAATCAACATGGCCCGCCCAAATTTGCATAATTAAAACGTTTTCACGTAGGGCACTTGCCTAGCCAAGTCAAGAAAGTGGCACGCCTCTTTCTAGTCTTCAGATTTTCCAGTTATCCTTGCTGGCTGGAAATTGACTCGCTAAGTGAGTGAAAATTTGTCGCCTCATTTGAGTTTGGATTAATGAATTATGTACTCGGGGCGACTTAATTAGGCGGGCTTCGAATGTGATTAGGGTCTGGCAATTAGCCGATAGGACACGAAAAGTATTCGGGATCTGCGATAATCATTTGCTGACTGACAGACATTAAAAAATTTACCTAAAAGGTCCCCGCCGCACCACACTCATTATATGGATGCTATTTTTTTATTTTCTCCTTTTTATTTACTTTTTTCTTTTGGGTTAATGGCAGGTTAACTTAATGTGGTAATTAACCTATCTGGCCTAAAAAGGGTTAATCAGTTGTAATTTAATTTGTTTTTAAACATTGGGTCTTTGTTGGGGTTCCTGGAAGTCAATTAAAAGAAAGTAAATATTATCGTTAATAGCTGATTTCTTTAAATTTAATGTTTCTAATAGTATTTTATGTATTATTTTTGAATATAATATTTGAATAATATAATATTGACTAATTTATAATAATTGTCCTTCGTTTAACAGTTTCACAATTAATTAAATATACAAAAAGTATGCCATTTAATGATTGGATATCCTTGGTTGTCCCATCAGGAAATTGTAATAAACTTTTCGGAAATAAGACAGAGTGATCTTAATGTAGATTGGTAGAGAAAGATTCCTCGATATCCCTGAGCTATGTATTGCTCTATAAAATTAGAATAGCTATTAATATTCATTATTAAAGGTGTAAGCCCTTGTCTAATCAATAAAACCAATTTTACGTATGATTGGTTCTAGCAATTAACACTTTAATGGGAGGAGGCTGCTGCTCATCAATTAGAAATCGGAAGCGAGAGTGATGGGAGAATGAGAACATACAGATATGGCAAATACACTGCCCAAAGCCGAAGTGTGTTCGGTATTCGGCTCCCGGGGTCTCTGATATAAGTACATATGTACATATGTATGTTATCAAAGTCGGGGTATCAAGATCGGCTCCATGGCAGACTGAGAATACTGTCAGTTAGTTGGGCACGCACCATCAAGCGGGTCAGATCTGTCGCTCGTGCCGCTCGGGAGTGAGCCGGAGATATACGTACCGTTATAGCGGATCGGTCAACGGACGCTAAGCAATACACTCGATCGGTCAAAATCAGACCCCCCACGGTCCACGCTCTATCTTGAAGTACAACCATGATCTCACAGCTGGGACGGATCTGGATAATTGGTGGTGGAGTGGTGTTGGCATTGGTGGCCCTTACAGTGGGTGAGTTCAAGAGCACAGAGGAAAAATACGTTTGTCTCATAAACAAATTTAAAATATAAGACATATGTATTACTTACTTTTCCTATTTGAATAATAACAATAAACAAGTTTTGAATCATTCATTAGCATCACCGACTAGCCCCGAATCTGCTCTCAATCCAAACGCCAATTGTAATTATACCCTTATCAAGTCCAAGACCCTGGGTGTGGATCCCTCCTTTTGGAAGAAGTTCTTCAAACACTGGATACCCTTCACGAGTAGTGCCCGAAGCCGAATGCAATTTATATTATTCAAGAAGGATTTCGCGGATTGCGGAAAAGAATTGTTCCTCGGCGATGTGAAAAGCGTCAAGAACTCCGGATTCGATGCACGTCATCAGACAAGGTGGGATTTCCTGGAAGATTATAAATAGCGATTGTAAATTGAATCGGGTTGAGGGGAAACACTTTTCGTTCGACTTGTTAATGGTGGTGGAAGGGAAGTAATTGTGCAATCAACACAAAAGCCGTTCAAACTTTTACAGACAAAACAATTAGTAGTGTATTTAGTATTCCCAGTGAATGTGTTTTGGGTTCGACGTCACAGACCATCTAATTAAGGAGAGACCAAAACAGTCACCCAATGAATAGAACCAAAACAAATATTTACCAAACTCTCTCACTAAATATTTTTTTTCGAATTTTTCGCGAGGAATGAGAAACTGGTTTCTGCGCTTTATACTCATATTTTTGTATAATTTTAAATTTACGTTGAGCTTTTGTTGGGCATATACACCTCTTATCGCTTAAATTGAGTCACTGCCAGCGAAAAATGGAAAAAAAGTCTCAGGTAATTAGTTAAGTAATTGTTTTGATGCAGATATTTTAAATTATATTAAGTGTTATCTTATCAATAGTCTCTTTACAGAGATTATATATATTCAATTACAAAATATTGTATTAAATATATAAAATATATTTATTAATTATTGATTTGCTTGTCAACAAAAAACAACAATGTTAACATGTAACTCTAAAAAAAAATTATGATTAGAAATCTATAGCTCTATTCGACTAAACTGTATTATAAACCATTTTATTTTCAGAATTGTAATTCATGGCTGGATGAGTCAGAGCAAAGGATCCCATATCCGTAAAGTGAAAAACGCCTATCTGAGTCTCACCCAACCCGGTGATAATGGCGAACCGGCCCGTTACGAGGATTTCAATGTGATTGTTTGCGATTGGAGCCGGATTTCCACGAATGTCAATTACTACGAAGTGGCCAAAACGGTGGAGGATCTGGGAGCCCTACTGGCGGATCTGGTGCGATTCCTGCACCTGGAGGCGAATCTACATTACGATGACGTCTATGTTATTGGGCATTCTCTGGGCGCCCAGATTGCTGGCAGTGCCGGAAAGCAAATTATGCCATATCGCTTCAATACCATCTACGCCTTGGATCCGGCGGGTCCCAAGTTCCGGGATCAGACCGACGAATATCGGATAGACGCCAGCGATGCCACCTACGTGGAGTCCATTCAAACCAGTGTTAGCTTTGGCTTTGAACAGCCCGTGGGGCATGCCACATTCTATCCAAATTATGGGAAAAATCAGAAAAAGTGTTATGTGTATGGTTGTTCCCATAAAAGATCGCACGATTACTTCATAGAGACCCTGACGAGTCCTGCAGGATTTTGGGGTCCTCGCTGTGAGCGTTTCGATAATGGTACCTGGATCCTCCTGCTCAGTGATGGAGAGTTCCGGATGGGAGGAGAGCCATCCATACCGAAGAATGGTACTTTCTACATTAAAACCTATGCCAAGCCGCCATATGCCATGGGCCATCGGTGGATGTCGGAGCCGGCTCCCCAGGAAGATGAGGATGAGAACTCCACGGAGGACTGAAAAATAATAGAATGTTAATTGAATGTTAAATGTGAAATTTTAAATATTTTTTGTATGTTTTTGTCAAGAGTTTATAAAAAAAGATAAGATGTTTCATAAGATTTCTGTTCTCTTTGCTGTGGAATCAAATCATCTAAAAAAAATCAATTATTTGGAGACTTTCTAATACCAACTCTAACAACTCTAACTTTTACGTTACTTTGTAACCCGGCTTATCTTTTAGTGGAGAAATATGTAAGCCAATTAATGGAAAAAATTACCCACGAATTCCACATTACTGGTTGGAAACTCCCATTCATTGGGTAAGAGGCATATATAAGGCAGTTGAAGAATTGTTAGCTGGTTCATTTTTAAGCCAATTTTAAAACGAAAATGTTGCGTGCCAAAATTGGTTGTTTTGGTTTTTTAATTTTAATTTTCTCTGTGATGGCAAGACCTGGAATGTATAAACAACCTAAACTCAAGTCTCTAAGGACAGCCAGCACTGAAAATTCTACAGAAAATTTTATTGAGAGTAGTACAACCGATAGTGACGTCGTTACGGAAACATCAAGTGAAGAAACATTGACAGAATCTACAGATGAGACTTCCGAACAGTCTTCGGAAGAATCATCTAAGGAATACAGCACAGAGTCATCTACAAGCGAAGCGACTGAAGAGACTTCGGAACAGACTTCGGAACAATCTTCGGAACAGACTTCAGAACCGACTTCGCAATCGACTTCGGAACAGACTTCAGAACAGTCTTCGGAAGAAACAACTGAAGAATCCAGCACTGACTCCAGTACAGTTTCTTTAGAACCAACTGACACAACTACAGACTCTATTGAAGAATCCGATGAAAGCCAAAGTAACGACGAGTCATCGGATGATATAGACTCTTCCGAAGACAGTAGTGGTATCATTTGGCCAGATTCTAGTCTGGAATCTTCCGGGGAGACATACGAATGGGAAGACTCGGATGGAGATTTTTCTGGAGGAGACTGGAGTGCGAGTTTTAGTGCAGACTTTAGCGGCGAAGATTCTGGCGAAATATATTGGTATTTTAGCTGAAAAATGGAAACGAAACACATGCTTTTGTTTTTTTGTCACTTGATAAACTAAATATTTGGAATAGACACTTTTAAATTAAAGTTAGAAGAAATGGAAACGTTTCTCTTCACATTGTTCTTCCTTTTATTGAAGTCTTGGGTCTCAGGAATACCAATATTTATGAATGATCCATTTTATGAGTCCGATACCGATGTAGATTATGTTGATTATGATCCCTTTCCTATTATATAGAAAGTAAGTAAACCATTTAATTTTAATAAAAATTAATTAATTTATTTTTCATTTAGAATAATACTTATGCTGCAAAGACATACTACCGCTCCAACTCCCGAGGAACTCTGCTACTGTGAAATGTTCTATAATATTTTTGATTTTTGCCAAACAAGAAATTAAACAATAGATAATGTTCAGAAATTAGTTTGTGACTTCTCTGGAGACAGAAATGTTAGCGTTTCGTGGCGACGGATAACAAGAATTATTTGGTTGTGTATTTAAGTGGCTTAATTAGTTAACATAACTCATACGCCAAGTCTGACAACAGAACGACCATTTTTAGATAACTGCCAAGTATTTCAACTGAAATTGGTTTTTATAATTAACCTGTTAGTACTCTTTTTAACAAAAATACTCATTGGTTTTTATTTAAAATAAAATAATCATACTACCGTTTTTATTACAGACTACCTCTTCTTTTGCAAAATTTTCGACAACGCTTTCGATGTGGCTTGCCGCATTTTTAGACAAAAAAATTTAATTAAAACAAACAATATGTTACCCGACATAGTTGTTGGAGTTTCTTTGGGAACTACGGATGTAGTTTCTTTTTTTTTTTGTTGTAGGGGCAAAAAACAAGTATTTGTAAATTCATTTTACTTGGCTTAATTAGTTGAGATTTTACATTATTCATACGCCACGTGTGACCGGACCAGCGGAAGACCACTTTCCACCATGGCCCCCAGGCCCCTCCAGGTCCTGACAGCATCATATTTTTCACTTAATTAAAATTTTCGTTGTGTTTGGTTGTTGAGTTTGAGGTTGGCTTGGGTATTTCTATGACATTTTTGGAGGATGTGAAAGGAGCTCCACAGCTACTGCAGTTTTCTTGCACTTTAAGGATTCATTGAAGAACATTTAATTTGTTTCAATATTATAAGCTTATAGCATTTTAATTTAAGTCAAAAAGTCTCACAAAATGCCAGCATAAATTGGTTTCAAATTTTCATTTTGTTCTGACAGGAATTGCATTTTCTATGCAAATCCACAGACCAGAAAAGCCTGAACATTTTAAGTTTGACATAAGCCATTTATTGGCTTGTTAACTATCTCGATTTGCTTATCGTAATTGTTGTCTTAAATTGACAAGTTTAAGGCCATGTCGAACCGAAGGAGTAATCTGTTAAGAGTTCTTGCGAATCCTTTTGCTGCCCATCTCGTTAAATCTCAGGTGGAAAATGCTTTCAGCCAAATTTTATGCAAAATCATTTTCCTCGTTTCCCATTTGACCCGAAATAGTTGAATCAGCTTGGAGTGGAAATTGCTTCGATTGATGATTGTGAATGGAGGGAAAACCGTCACAGAATTTGATTATTTAAATTCTCACATTCGTTTTCGTGGCCCATAAATTATTTATGAGCCATGGACGAGTGTGTGTGGATGGGAGTGTGTGTAAGGATTTCCATCATGGCATTCTAATTAAGGACACCCACAAAATGTCTCCCAAGTTCATAGTGAGTAACTGATGACCAAAGGACTTTGGACTTTGGCTTTCCTTCTGCTCGACTGTGTGATGGGAATAAGACCCTTAAAAATTCACTGCAAAATTCATACGTAGCTGAGAAATTTGAGAAGCCTTTTCGGTTGACAGCCTAAAGACCAATTTGTCGCCCTGTAAAGGATTGTGTGAAAACCTTTGGGTGTCATAACTTTGCTCCACCAACCACAACAAAAAAGGAGCTCAAAAGAAAGGAAAAATTAAAATGAAATCAAGTTTCATTTTGCGACGTGGATGGGGGTCAAAAGGTTACACAAAAGGCATTCCAGATATTCGGGCAAATGAGTCCGATACAAGGCGATGACAATGAGTTACATACAGCCTCACAAAAGGACCTGCAGCAGGACACGCACACAGCTTTACACGCACTTAGGTCAGCAGATATGTCTGCCCAGGATATCAGGAAGTGAGATGCTCCGCCACTTTGAACCATTTACTTCTCACATCCTCCGTTAACGTAACCGTATCCGTATCCTTATCCCTGTATCTGTATCTCTACGTCTCAGTTGCTATTTGTGCAGTTTTATAGCGTTTTTATGGCACACAAGTTCAGTGCTTTGTGCCTTCTGTCGGTGTGTCCTGCTACGTCCATAGTCCTTCGTCCGGTTGCCTCTTTAAAATATTTAAATTTCATGTGTCTGGATATATACATGGGGGGGCAGGGAGTGTAGAAAATTTGGTTCCGCTGTGAACTCAACTGTGTAATAGAGGAGGCCTTCTTCAAGTAATGGCAAGGAAAAGTATGAAAATGGGTTCAGGAAGTCGGGATTTTCAGGGACTGAGGTTATTGGGGTGATTTGCAAATCAGTATTGGAATTATAAATTCCAATACTGGCGTTTTTTACGCCAAAAATAAAAATAGATAAGTATATTTATGACCCCTCTTAAATGAAGTTATCTCCAGCCCTGGTTTTTGAATATTCTCCCTCTAGAATTTCACATATCCCCCATATCTATGTCAGTTCACTTGAGTGCTGTTACTGTTGTTGCTGCGGCTTCTTTTCGGGGCCTTTTTCCAAGTTTGCGGTGTGATTTTATGTGCAAACTTAAATTATACAATTTTGGGGGCCATGAATACATTTTTCTCCCCATCTGGCTGATGCTGATGCTGATGATGTTGCTTTTGCTGTTTCTTGGACTTTTGTACTGGTGTATGGTATTGCGGCTCCTTGGATCCTTGAAACTGGCAAAAGGGACAATGAGTTGCTAAATGCTTTGAATATTCTTCTGGCCATTGCCTGGCACTGCATGCATAATATACGATATATGGCCATGTCAGAGTTGGCCAAAAGGCGAAGGAGGTCGGGAAACAGTGTTGACAGGTCGAGTGTGTCATGCGGTTTCTTCCTTACCAAAAACACTCTTGGCCAGAAATTGTACTGCGCCTGTCTATGGGTAACCAAAAGATTTTGGCTTTGGTTGGAATTTCATTTAATGAAGAACATTTTGAATAAAAAACATGCAGAAATCTTTTGAGATGACTGGTTGGTTGGTTGCTAATTAAAACCAAAATACCTTATAAATATTACAGAAACTAATAAGTACTCTCCCGATAATAAAATCTTGTTTTTTATGTTTTCTCGTTAAATGTTTTTTATTCCTTTGAATTTGTTGTTGTCCTTTATGGAGTTGCACTCTGCACTTCTTATTAAAAGGCAACTTAATGATAAGGACGCCACTCACAGGAGTGTGTGTATATAGCTTTGCTTTAGTCCTTTTTAATGCCTGTTAAGCACATAACAAAGTACGCACTTTGTTAACATTTAAAAGCCAGCCATAACGGCAGCAGCAGATGGTGTCCTTCCGCCCCACAAATGCAGCCGGAAATCTGGTAGTCGTGGACTACAAGAGAAAAGCTTCTATTTTATCTTTTATTATTCTAACATGACTCTGGCTTAGACTATTTTTTTGTTATTTAAATTAAAAGCGATGGCAATCGCCTCCTGGTGGGACATTCTATACCCTTTCTATTATCACCCAGGCCACAGCATTTATGAAAACTATTTGCAGGATGCAAAGCCCAGCACAGCAGAAAAGGGAATTGCATTAAAAACAAATAAAAGGCAGAGGTGCGGGCGAACACTGGCCCCAGGACAGTGATGGCGGGAGGTCCTGCCCGCCAGTTTGCACTAGATGTTTATGAAAGGTCCGTCCGGGCACGTTTCAGACTCCTTGCCGAGGCTACAGAAAGGAGTAACCCAGTGCGAACAAATAAGAAAACAAGCAAAGCCAGCAAGAGGAACAAGGAATCCGGAACTGAACTCTTTCCGGCTTGAGTTTCTTCTTGGCGAGGAGGCGGTTAAGTGCCAAAAGTCAAAAACATTGAATGGGAAATATTAATTTTCTTTATATTTTTATAAATAATTTACATCATAAATTAAATTAATATCATATTAGATCTTTAACGATTAATTATCAGATAGCCCTGAAATAAATGCATTTTTCAAGGATATTTCCTTTTGAAATTTTAATATGATTTATACTGTAATTTTTACTCTAAAATTATTTGTTTTTTCCAGTGTACTAATACCACTGACTGAAACAAACAAATCGCAAATTGAAAAAAGTAGATAAGTGGAGGCTGCATAGTTGGCTTTTTCTTTCCATTTCCGTCGTGAAGGAAAAGTGAAATGGTTGCAGGGAGACTGGCAAATAAAAATCAGTGCTTCGTTCGTGCCCCTGTCCAGGCAATTGGTCTCCAGTTATCCTGGCAACTCCTCCCCGCCCCCTGGCGCCCTTTATTGGTTACATTGTTAACCCTGCAAGTTATGCATTCTTAATTTAATCGCTGGAATTGACTCTCCAGCGCCAACTCGCACTGGCTTAGCGACTTGGTTGGGCTTCGTTTTCCATTTGCCCGCCAGCCAGGGAGCCCCGGGAGGCGAAAGTTTGCACCAGAGATTAGGCATATATCATGCGATTATATTGCACAGTTTGCATTGCCCAATGACTTGGAAATCGCAAACTCATGGGGAGAAGGATTACGGAGATGGGGAGCAGAATCCCTTCACGGAAAAGGGAGAAAACTAACAGAAGATTCAACGAAAGCAAGAAAGCTGGCTAAAGCCAAAAAATAAATATCCTTAACAGTGAACTGCCGTGAAAGGATACAGAACTCGTTGATAATTCCCAAATTCCGTTGAAAATTATTTTCATTATTTTATAAATGTCTCTATTCTCAAATTAAATTGCTTTAATATTTATGGAAATAGGAAACTTTTTTCTAAACATTTACAATCCATTTTTAAATCTGGTTAACTGCGTTTTGGATCCAGGGCCTTAGTTTGGCCACATTGGCATAGACTCCCGGATACCTGGGATGGGCACATCCATTGCCGAAGGACACGATGCCCACTAGTTTTCCGCCCGAGACCAGAGGACCGCCGGAGTCTCCTTGGCACGCATCCTTTCCCGGAGCCGCAGCACATATCATGACGTCTTGAATCCATCCGCCGTACGCCCTATTGCACTGTTCCTGATCCACAATAGCCACGTCTGCAGCCAATAGAGTGCTGGATTGTGGTTTCTGATATCCAATGGTGCCCCATCCGCTAACGACAGCCGAAGTTGTGGTTCTGGGAGCACTGTCCGCCAGCGGAATAGCCCGAACACTGGTGTCCAACTTGAGGCGAGACTCCAGGCGGAGCACGGCCACATCGTTGGCCACCGTGTTGTCATTGTAATTCTCGTGCAGCAGAATCTGGGAAACCCTCACTTCCTGACCACCCGAATCACTGTCCGAGGAACCCACTCTCACGGATAGGTATGCAGGATGAGTGGAGATAACGCAGTGAGCGGCCGTTATAACGATGTCTTCACTGTAGATGGAGCCGCCGCAAAAATGCCTCCCATTGTGTTGCAAGGATACCTGCCAGGGAACCGATGTGATGGGCACCGAGTGGCCACCCACTATCCTACTCGGTAGCCATTTGGCGGAGATCAAAGCTCCACAGGAGATCAGCCAAAGTCCGTACCAGAATAACATATTCTAGTCAAGTTCGAGTCACTTATTGTGCTTTTTCTGGGAAAACAAGTGCTTATATATTTATTTTTTAAGCGAACTCACATTCCTTGGGTTTAATAATTGAAGAATGTCTCTTCACTTAAGCTTAGCCTTCAAAAAATGAGGTTAAACTATTGGTTAAGTAATAAGAAAAAATTAACAAGAATTTTTTCATTAACAAGTTCAGGGGACTTTTCTCGTCAAAAATTCTAAAAATAATTTTAAACTTAAAAAACTAAACTAATTAGCTTTAAAGGTTTGTATTTAAAGATAAAAGGTCTATTTATAAAAATTGAGAAGTTTTTAAAATTCTTGAAGAAATATTTTTCTATATTTAGATTAACTTATTTTCTATAAATACATTTTATGTTTTACTAAAAATAATTTTTAATTTTAATTATTTGGATAATGGTCAGAAATAGACCCTAAACTTTGTTTTCCCTATTTTTAAGGCAAAGATTTTAGGATGCGCTTAATTTTTAATAGCATCAAAGGCGAAATATCGAAGAAAAAGGGCTTCGAGGTATCAGAATTGGAGCAGAAGAATTTATTGGTTAATAATATATAAATTACGGAGTGTACCGAGTATTTTCTCCCCCCCCCTTATTTTTATAAAAAAATAAGTTTGTAGATGCACATCAAGGATTGATGGAGAATCGATCTACAATTCGTTTAATGAATTCTATCGATCCACAACTCGGTCGAGAATTTCATAAGTATTGACCATGATATACCCTTCGGGGTGGACCATATATTTGGGTACCCATGCACTTGTCACATTGTGAAGTGGTTGGCCCATTAAAATTTTACAAAAATTAAAAATAAAAATGCTTTTTTTTTAAATAGTCTGAGGTTTTGGTGCAGATTGATGGAGAAACGTATTCCGCTCGAGGTTGAGAATTGTTTCAAATTTTTTGTTTCAAGCTTTTTATTTATTAGTATTTTTTATAAAAATGAATTTTTTTTTTAGAAAATATTATCAATTGCATTTAAAATCCATTGGTGGTAGACGGGAACGCTGGCATATATTGATACTCCATCACATGTTGACGATCCTGCGGAAACGACGCCAACCAGGAGTTCATTTACAACCAAAGGTCCTCCGGAATCGCCGGAGCATGTTCCGGTGTCACCTAATCCAGCACATATGCATCCCTCGTTGGCCCCTGGAACTTTCATGCATATACTGTTGGACAAAATAGGAACATTGGCTCCTTGCAACATGATAGGATAATTGCCGTTGGGCATCTTGCCCCATCCGGTAGTCAAAGCCTGGATTCCATAAGCAGGTTCATACTCAGCCAGTGCAATAGTTTGAGCTGAAGGACCGATTTGAACAGGATCCTTTAATCGCAACACGGCAATGTCATGGAGAAATATATTTTTTGAATCGTCTATGTGAATATATTCGTGTACTATGATATTTGCGACGCCAATAAGTTGTCCTCCTTTGTTTTTGTTTGAAGAACCAGCTCGGACTCGAAATATTTCTGGTTGCCGAAAAATGACACAATGGCCGGCTGTTAACACAATATCTGGTCTTATTAGAGAGCCGCCACATATGTGGCTGTATACAAAGGTGTTGTTTTTTTTTTTGATGTAGAGAAATCTGCCAAGGAGCGGTTTCGATTGCTGTATTACTTCCTCCAACGAAACGATTTTCAGGACGGGCAATGTATTTTGCCCAAAGGACATTAGCTGCCATTAGCAAAAGAAACGTCTTGATGAACATCCTGAACTGGATCGCTTGGGACTACTGGTTTGAATGATCTTACAGCCAAGTAAGCTTGTAATATATGCAGAAAAAAATCTTCATATTACCTCATGTCGGAATTCCTTTTCAGCAAAGGTGTTCATTAGAGCTAAGAATGCCCGTTTTTAAGATAAATTTTGTAATTTCGGAAACAATTAGAAAGCATTAATCTAAAAACTCATAAATCAAATATTTGTAGATTATATTGGACTTGTAGATTTATCAAAAAGACTTATCGGCACGTTTTCATTTTGAAAAGCAATTAAATATCAAGACCTATTTTTAAATACCTATTTTTTTGATTGATTTATTTACGATACAAGTGCCAATTTTAATTTATTGTAATTTTACAAAGTGCATTCTGAAAGGATAATATAAATTGAAAATTTTTTAAAGTAATTAAGTTTGATTACAATTTTTTTAACTTCACTTTTAATATTGAATTCTTTTGAACAGATATGAGTAATGGAAAAGTGAGTGTTGTACATTTTTTTTGTTTAGCAATATACGATTCTCTAGTTGAAACTAAACTTCATTAAAAGCCTTCAAAATCCAAGGACGGAACTTGGCAACACTAACATAGTATCCTGGGCTCAGGCATAAGAAGTTGCCAGTTCTTGAAGAGATCCCCACCAGCGTTTTTTCAACCACCAGTGGTCCACCAGAGTCGCCAAAGCAGGGGGCTTTACCAACGACTCCGGCACAAAGGTCATCATCCAGCATGGCCCAGAAAGAGGCCCATTTGCATTTCTGCTTATTTTCAATCTTAATATTAACCCCTTGAAGGTTAACAGGATTATGCCATCCGAAAATTCCCCAGCGAGTGGCTCCCCAGCCGGTGGATAAGGCCGGAGATCCTTCAGCTGGTTCTTCTTCGGCCAGTGCTATGGGTTGGATGTTATCCCCTATGGGCAATGGACTCGCCAATCGGATTACGGCTACATCATTTTCTCCACGCCTTTTGTTGTACTCTTCATGAAATTTGGTTCCTGCGACTTGGACCAGGACACCGCCACTGTTCCACTTAGACGATCCTGCGCGAATCGCTAGATTTTCTGCAAAAAAAATCTCAACACAGTGGGCAGCGGTAACGATGAAGGATTCATTGTAGATGGAACCACCACAGACGTGCTGGCCTTTGACTTGCAAGGACACTTGCCAGGGCACCTTCTCAATCGGCACATCCTGTCCGCCAATGATGCGCTGAGATTCTGGAGTAGCAGCCAACAAAGCGCCAAAGGATAATAAGACCAATACCAAGGTAAACATTCTTGAAGTTAAAGTGCTTGACTAAGTTGGAATCCGTTCTTATATAGGTTTCTGGCTTGAGAGTTATATAAATAAACTGGCTTAATTAATAAGGAATGCAAAGTATTTAAAAGCATAAATTAGCAAAGTGGATAACCTACTTAAATACTACTACTTACTGCTATTACTACTACTTAATTAACAATAAATCCTAAAATGACATATAATTCTACCTTGTGAGTAATGGATTTTAAAAGGGCATATGTGTATGTAGATGTTGGTAAGAAAGTAGAGTAACATATTTAAAAACAAGAAAGGAAAGCTAATTTCGGACGGAGCCGAAGTTGATATACCCTTGCAGTTGAGAGGCAGTCCGCTAGGTGGCGACACGCATCTTTATTATTAGATATATATATCGGATCGTATAAAGTCGGCCGATCCTTATGACATTTGGCAGATCGGATTATTTCACCCAAAGTGGATTCCATACCAAGTCCCATCCTTATATCCTTAACTTAAAAAACAACGAAGTTATGCCATTTCCGACCAATCAGTTTTATTTGCAGTTTGTTCTTATATAGGTATTTTACCCAAGAGTTTTATAAATAACAGTTGCTGAATTTAAAAGTATTACATATTATCTAAAAGAAGTTAAAAATAAATTCTAAAATGGCACTTCATTTTTGCTTATCAGTAAATTATTACTAAAAGAAATATACTTTTATATATCGTAAGAAATGGAGTGACTTCAGAAGTGCTTTCAAATACTTTAATAATAATTAAGTGCTTAATAAAATCGTTAAAATAATTGACTTCAAATTAACTCAACTTTAGAATACATTTATTATTAAAAACCTTTGAAAATTAGGAGCGGTCAAATGTTTAGTCAGATTTTCTCTGATACCAGATTAACGTTTATTATTATAGCGCTTAAGAACCTCTTTTTAAAATATGAATTATTAAAATAATCCTATGATTTGTTTCAAAAAACGGAGTTTCAACTTTAAATTTAATGTGAGATAATGGATATTGAATGATTCTTGTACATGAGAAATGTATACATTTTTATTTATGTTTATAAATATTATTCATTGCTGCTAAACTTCATTAAGAGCGTCCAAGATCCAAGGACGAAACTTGGCGACGCTGGCATACAATCCTGAGCCCAAGCATTCTGAGTCGCAAGATCTTGAAGTGATTCCGACCAGCTGTCTATTCACCACGAGAGGTCCCCCAGAGTCCGCATGGCAAACGGTTTGGCCTTTAACCCCAGCACAAATGTCATCATCCAGCACGTAATATGTCCCATATTTGATTTGGCATGTTCGTGTGTTTTTGATCTGGATATTGATACCCTGAAGCTTGACAGGATAATGCAAGCCGAAGTGACCCATATGGGTCGCACCCCAGCCGGTGGATAAAGCTGGAGACCCTTCAGCAGGATCTTCATCGGCCAGTGCTATGGGCTGGATATTATCCCTTATGGGCAGTGGATTCGCCAATCGGATTACGGCTACATCATTTGCTCCAGACAAGTCGGTGTACTTCTCATGAAGTTTGATTCCCGCCACTTGAACCAGAACTCCGCCACTGTTCCACTTAGAGGATCCTGCGCGAATCGCATAATTTACCAAATGGCTCGTTACACAATGGGCAGCCGTTATGATGAAGGATTCATTGTAGATTGAACCACCACAGTGGTGCCGACCGTTGACTTGCAAGGACACTTGCCAGGGCACCTTCTCAATTGGCGTGTCCTGCCCGCCAATGATGCGCTGAGCTCCAGGAGTAGCAGCCGACAAAGCGGTAAAGGATAATAAAGTAAGTACCAAGCTGAACATTCTTGATGTGTAAGTGCTTTACTCAGTTGGAGTCTGTTCTTATATAGGATTTCGCCTGGATGATTGTACAAATAGGAATTGCTGAAGTAAGCAAGAATTTTTAGAATTAAAAAGCTTAATTTACTAAAGGGGAAAACCTTTTTCAAAGAATATAAATCTTCTGTAATGTTGTTTTGCGATAAATTCTAAAATAATATTTCGTTTTTACTTGTCAGTAAATTCTTTGTTCTCTTAGACATGTTTTTAACATTCTTAAATATTACTTAAGTCTACACTAATGAGAAAATGTAATCCTTATTAGCTCTGGCTATTTTTACCTCTTTAGTGTTTAGATATTGTTTTTTCTGAAACATAAAACGCCCAAGCCCTCGATGAAAATGAGACATTTGATGTGTGACATAAATGACAGCATAATACGCAGTGAATATTATAAACTCAAGGTATTTGTTTAACTAAAGGGAAATTGATAATAGAATGCCTCGATGGAATGATGTGCTCTTCATTAATAAATGCATTGTCCTTCCGCTGACGTTGAGATGCCTGTTGGCGAAATTCAAACTGCATTAATCATACGCCCCATGGGCCGTGCGTTGTTGTACTTGAAATCCTATCACTTATTTCGTCCTCCGGTTACCAGCTTCCTACAGTAACCCTGAGGCATCCATCAAATTAATGGAATTTCATATTTGCTCTCCACTTTCCCGCCCCTCCACAAGAATGTGTTTATCCAGCTAAAATGTTATCGAGTTCCCTGCTGATGTAGTTAGTCCATATACATGTTTTTTTTTTTTGACTTTTTTTGGTTTTTGAATATTTTTAATAGAATTACTTTCCAGACTTTTGAGCAACATAACTGAAAAGGGCCCGTAGCTATGGTTTTGCGAACAAAAGCAATTTAAAATGCTGACTCATAACCGATGTGGCCGCCAACAAAATCAAGTTTGTTTAAAAATTCTATTGAATTAAACCAATTTGGTATGCATGTGAGGGAAGTTCCTTTCGGATTTAGAATTCTATCCTATATCGATGGTGCACAGAAATAATATATGTTATGGTATACGATTAATTTCATGTTTATTGAAAATAGGCGAGCTCATTCGTTTTTCTTTGATGTATTTTAGAGGGGAATAAATTCATATTTTAAAATTTTAATTAAAATCTTAAATTACCTAGAAGATTCTCTCAGTATAGCTTAAATTCCAGGCACGTTCTCGCTCACGCAGTTCAATGTTTTAAACGCTTTTCCGGCCAAAATTCGCTCAGGATGCAATCAGATAGTCATGCACTTGACGCTGGGTCGGAATGCCCAGCGGGCTCTTGGCCTTGTCAACAGCTAACATAGCCCTCGTACCCGATTCCCCCTACCCTCTGGTACGAGGTGAGAATGTGAGCTCTAGTCGGAGCCAACTTGGCCTGCCCTGGGGTTAGTTAAGCTAATTTCGCCAGGCGTTCCCTCATCGAAAACTGCTCAGTTGGCAGGTCAAGTGGCTTTCTCCGAAGTGGGCATTGCACTTGCCCAATTAAAACCGGAACCAGGGATCCGGTAACAGCTTTCGAAAAGGGCCTGTGTTGGTGGAGGAGAGGGTCATTAGTCATAGTTATAGACGCTAATCTGATGCACTCGAAGAGGAAACTTGAGTCAAAGGATTGATTTTGGTCTAGATTTAAACAGGAAATGCTTACTATGTTATGTCAGCTATAATGTATTGTTCTGGGTGCTTAAGTTATCCTCTATAATACAATATTTATTACACAAAATCTACCCTATAAAAATCTCAGTGCACTCGGCAATTGAATGATAACAAAAACAGCAGCTGCAACGTTAAAACTAAATTGACCAACGAGCCACCAAAACGACTGCGTGTCTGCTGTCCTCTTATCCTCGCTCCCCTCTCTATTCCTACCAACCCATCCTTTATCCGGTCGCCCCTCTGAAATCCTTGCTGCACATCTGTGGGCATTTTGGCAGCAAATTGAAATGAAAATCTCGACGCGGTTTCCCGGTTTTGTTCAAGGGTTGGCTCAAAAGAAAAATAGTAGATTGTTGGCCGAAAAAGAGAGATTATTTGGAAAAATTTAAAGAAATGTTTTTAAGAATATTAATAAAAATTAAATAATAAAAAATGTGACATGTTTTGTGATTTAATATAATTTTATAAATTATTTTACTTTATTTATTTTTTTTTTTATTTCATGTGACCCCTCTTAAAGTTTAACTAATTTCCGATAAAAATCCACATTTAAATTGCTCACAAGGATGCCCCTGGATAGCCGTCTGGATGTCCCGCAGCCCCGGCATCCTGCCAATCTACAATCTATTCATATCATAAAATATAGAAGTGCAACTGCGACCAAAGCACCACAAAACTATTGCCAGCAATGGCGATAGCTTTGGCTTCCTATTCCAGGATATACGCAGCCATTTCCGTTGGAGCTGGAGCTGGCAGTTTCCGTTTTTACCTTTTCAGTTCACCCAGGGTCACCCCGGAACCACCCAGGTCCTGCTGCCTCTCCAATCGTCTGGCAAATGGAAACTTGACTTTAAGCGATGGAAATTTTAATGCGCCAATGCGCAATTTATGATTATTTCATGCTCATTTTAATTCGCCCATTCAGCGGATCGGTTTAAAGTGCCAAGGGGCGGGCAGGGAAATAGTTCCCGGTTTTGCAGTTGGCGAAATGAGATAGCGGAGGGTCCTCATTAATTCCACGCACGTTTCCCCATGGCGGGGTGATCGGAGGGGAGAGTGGGGAGCGAGGATACGAGGCCGCTAATAAAACAAAAATGGAAAACATATAAATCAGTGTCCTTGGCACGTGTCGCTGTCGTCGTCGTCGTCGTCGTCGTCGAAGTCATTCCATTCCCCAGGTGCAGGCCCCGTGGGTCAACCTAAAGGGTCCTTGCGCCCCTCCCGTATTTCTACGCCCCTGGATCCCCCCACTTCATTTACCACTTTTGGACTTGTGCGCTGTCACGTTGTAAATCTCACGAGAGAAAACCAACAAACACACACCCAGAGAAAGCAGAGAACAGAGAAACGGAGAATCCTAGAGACAACACGACAGTCGGCGACACAACACGCGTGCTTAGCCATATCCATTGCTGTTTATGCACTGCGAGAAATTAAATAGAGAATGTGCATAAAATATTTAGTAAAATATGAAACTATGATATTTAAGTCATAATTATATAATATTTATATTTTTCGACGATCTTTTGAAACTTTTAATCCTAAATTTTACTATTCTATTTTTTATACTTTATTTAAAATTAATATAGATTTTATGTAAAATAAAATCATTATAAATATGAAACTTTAATAAATTTATTGCTAGAAATAAACTTTTTTTCAGGGTATTTCCAGACAAAAACGCCTGAAGGATGGGAAATCGCAAAGGTTTCGCTCCACTGAGGGTATGTGGAGAATCCCAAAAGGAGCCGATCCGAGCCAGAGATTGCATTATAAATTAAAATACGTCAAGCAGCGAATCAACAGCTGCTATCCTTGCCAGGACACACCAAAGATATGCAAGCAGTGTCAAGCAGTGCAACATGTATAATTTAAATTAATATTTTAAATGTTAAAGGACGCTATGGAATTTATGGAAAATTGACTTTGTGAAGATTAAAATAAATCAAGGCATATGCTTAGAGTTTTCAAAATGTAAGAATTAAACTCATAAAATGTCAAAAGAACCAAAGCTCGAGAGGAGGTATGGGATTCTGTAGCAAGAGCTCAACCTTTGGCTTTTTAATTAATTTCCAAGCCATCTGAAGAGCCCAACCCAGTCGCTGCAACTGGAAACTCACAAAATGACAAACAGAGCCAACCAACCACTCTCAAAGCGAGCCAATACAAATATTGTTTTCCTCTCGATTCACAATTTTTGTGTTACTTTTCTGAAAGGAGAAAATAGCAGGAGGAAAAACAGGATCCACTGGAGGTGGTTCCGAGTAGCAACTGTTATTTGTCCGTTCATGCGGAGTATTTAATTGCATCCCAATGGAGCGCACTCTTGGCCAAGTGCAACGGGAAGCAGTAAACAGCAGTCAGCAAAGGCGAAAGAAATTCGAGTGAGAGTGGGTGAGGTTGAGGGTGGTGGGAGTGGGGGAAAAGTGGTAATCGAAATTTTGTTGGCTCCTTCTTTTCAAGGACACTGAAAAGAAAGTTGGCTTGTATGATACTAAAAAATAGGAGTCAATATTATTAAAATAATATGTGAATAAATTATATAATGCCAGTAAAATTGATTTATAATTAAATTCGTCAATAAATAAATAATAAACAATAAATAAATAAATAATGATTAATATAAAGATCCAAAGATCCATTAAATTTCATATTAAAAATCCTTAACAATTTCTTACTAGTTTAGATAAATAAAAAACTTATATTTGTAATTTATCATTGGTTTTTTTAGTATTTTTTTGCAGTGCTTGGAAGTTAAAAGTAAGGACTTGGTGAAAAACTTACGAAGACAAGGTGGAGAGCTCTTACTTGACTCTCGTGGGGGAATGCAACTATTTGCCAGAGTAAACAAATATTTACATATGTTTGTTTAAATTTTACGCTTCGCAAACTTCTATTTTTTCTTTGTCAGTTCCTTTGTGATTTACTTGGAGCACGGTTCCTTGAAGAATACTACTTTTTGACAAATTAGTTTGGGGGAAGTCAGCTTTCAGCTTGTCGAGTGGCGAGAATGCACAAAGGAATAATATGAATTTTTGCTAGCAATTTTTTGCACGACCTAAGTGATGAAATAATCGAATAATCTACGAATACCATTCAACAGCTTGGAAATTTTATAAATTAAGAAATATCATTTTATTCAATTACGGTCTAAAAGTTCATTTATCCCATCTAAGCCCTAACAAAACCAATTACAGTTTAGATATTCACAAAGGACCTAGTTCTCACATCATAATTTTCCATTTTTATCTGGCCTGAGAATTTGGAGAGTTTGGAGAAGATTTTCCTTATTCTAAACGGAAATTGTGAAATAAATTGAAATTCAAGACTGGCACATTCATAAATTACTAGCCAGTCTCGGCCTAAGGAGCATAAATAAAAACAAAAATGCATTATTTTTTTCTGGATTTTTTGGTTAGAGCCCCGAGCTCGGGTCATGTCTCGTTGGTTAGTCCATAAAACTATCAGCAAATTTTTGGCTAGAATTAAAATATTTATGCACCGTACGTGAGCCACATGTTTATGCATGAATATTTGCAGGACCCATCCAGCCCACAGTTTTATCCCTTTCCAGTAAGAGCTGACTTATATATTTATATATGTATATACTTTTTTTGGCATACGTGTATGCAACAGCTTGATTTGTTTATTGTTTTAATAAATGTCAACAATATTCTTGGGATGGCTTTTTAAAGAAACATTTGGCCAAAAGTGACTGCACACAGTGCGTATGATTAATGCGGGGCTGTCAGCTGTAGTCGGAAAAAAGGAGGCAACGGCAGCCCTTCGAACACAACTAAATGGAAAAGGGCAAAGGCCAAAGGGAAATGGAAAATGGGAAACTTTCAATGCAACCAAATGCAATGCCACCATGATTTATGGCTCAACTTGAAAATGGACGATTGTTTCACTCGTTTCGGGAATTTTCGGGCAAACCCATGGAAATTGGGGCGATATATTTCCTGTTTTTGCACTTTTTTTTCTTTGGTAGTAGTGGAGGGCGAGTCCCAGGGTGCTTATGACCCTCACCATTTATTTAACGTATGCGAATAGCGAATCGTGCTGCGATTTCCTCGATTGGAAAAATTGAATTATAGCCATTTGATGAGCATAATAAAAACTGGCAGCTGCCTTTACCAATGAAAGCCTTTCAAATGGGTCAAAACTTTTGGCCGAAAAAAAGGAAAAATGGTAGCCGTCATTGGCAGCAAATTGAAATATATTTTCTGCATTGAATTTCTATGTTCTTGGAATTGAACAATTATTTTGGGAAAAGTTTCGAAGTTTATATGCGATGGAAAGTAATCAGAAAAAGTTTCTGGGTCTAACTGGGCTTAGGAGTCACAGCCATTCATATTTTTAGCCAACAAATCCTTCAAGGGTAAAAGCTAGAAATTGTATTTTCAAAAGAATCTTTTTTTTTAAAGTCTCTCACTTGTCTGGCGACTTCTACATATACGCACTTTTCACAAGCACTTTGATGAAATCCCCTTTAGCGATTGATGCAGCGACTTTTAGCCAAGTTTATTGCATCAGAACTGAAAGCCAATAACGACGGAAAGCGAAAAAAAGCGAGCTTGGGCTTGGGCTTGGGCCATTTAGCTCGAGGAAAGTCGATCTGCGTGGCACTGTAACCCGCTCAATTGAATGAACAAAGGGGCGCACTCAGACGTGCACCCCTTTTTTTTTGCCCACCTGACCATCGTTGTCCGGGCCCTCTTCCCCCGCCACCCATGGCAGGTGGTGGCGTTTCGAACAGGTGCTCAGAAATTGGCAGACTTCGGCATGGAATCCAGAATTCCCAATGTGCAACGCAGAATGTAGGAGACGGAATGATATTTTGGGAGAGCTTCAGGGCGCTTCAGAGGGCGAAGTGGTATTGAGAACACTGGAAAAATAATAGGAGTTGGTTATATTAGTATCACATTAACCTTTTTGAAGTTATGGCCTTATTAGTTTTCATAAGTTACGATCTCCGAGAAATAAATTAACACTTTTAAGCTTTTTATCGCTCAGTGTAGTTTTTTGGAGTGCCCGGCTAGTGGTACAGGCGGATATATTTGAGAGGAGAAATTCCGCCTATACCCTTTTCGTAATCCACTTTCGCGTCCTATCCTTGCCGTTCCGTTTGAGCCGCTAACATTTTGGCTTTTATGGCCGAGAGGCTCAAAATATGACTACCTAGTAGACCTGCACACATGCAAAAGCAATTTCCAAAAATTTCCGCGCTGAAACGTGGACTATGGAAATTTGGCTAGAAAAAAAAACACAAACCTGTTTTTTTTTGGTTTAAGCCGCTCGATAGGTACTCTGCTAACAAAAAAAAAAACCAAGACCAATTCAGAAAACTTTGCATTTAAGCCATAAACCGATTTGGTAGCAAATTTGTTGTCGCTTAGACTGGAATTTCCATTTGACTCGAGTGGGGAATAAGCTTTGTTGGCTGGATTTGTTGCTGTGACTTATTTCTGAAGCTAACGTTAATTGACATTACCGAGGGTCAAAGGGCAGCGAATGGGCCACGACTAATTGAATTTCCCAGGGGGGGTGAGGACAAGCAGAAAAGCGAAAAAGTTTTCATTAAAGTTACCGGGGACTAAACAAATTTAAAACTGAAAGTGATGAGGATGAACATTTTTTTGTTTGCTTTTGCTAGTTTTTACTAATTTTTTTATGAGATTATTTTTATTTTCTTGTCTTGGCCTGAAAATGGTGTATATTTCTTGTTGAAATCCAGTCTTTCATATTCTTTTGTTTGTGATATCTTTTTTTGCCAAAACAAGGACGTATCAATGGGACCCGGATTCACAATCGGAATTAAATCCAGAATCCGTATGGCAATCGGAGGTAAGGCAATCGAGCGCATCCGGCAGCAGATGCCGTGCGGTTGCCATTGAAATTGGTAAATGGAAATGCGAATTGTTTGTCCAGATACCAGACTCTATATGCACTGTAACATATAATGTATAATACCCGCATGCCCGATATCACCGTGTGTGGCGGGCATATTTATTTTGCGTGGGAGCACAGAGTAGTCCTTCCAGAGTCCATCTACCGACCCGCTAGCGAACAATGCATAAATAAACGAAACCAAATTTGCGAAATTAATTAAATCGACAGCAAAGTAACGTGTGCGCTTTGGGTTTTTACGCTTTGACTGCGGCCAGTTTTACAATCCAAACAATTCACCCACCCAATCACCGAACCACCGCACCACACCACACTCACACATTCCACTTCACTTTGTCGGCACCACAATTGTGCATTGTGCGGATGATGCGACTGTGAATCACATTTGTGAGTCAGTCCCATGGAATTGCGGAAAATGCAACAGACAGGCTTAAAGCCTTTTTTCGGAAAACAGATTTTTATGTGTTGGCTTTTATTAAAAAACGGAATTCAATTTGAAATTTGCTTTTTTTTTAAATGGCAGGGAATTTAATCTAGTTTAACAGCTAAACGACTCAATAGGCGTAGAATACATACGTTTTCATATAATCCTAAGCTTAAAAAAACTACAATCGTAAGCCTCTTAAATTAGTTAAAAAATAAATATTTAATTAATTTCCATTTTCTGACCCTTTAAATCAATATTTCAATAATCTCAAAGAGTCCTGGGTAGCTTTATACACTGGCTTAATCTCTGCCAGAAGTAGCCACATCCCTGGTCCCTGTTGATTTGCATTTGCACATCTCATCAAGGATTCACAGTCCTCCCCAAGCCCCCAAATACATAATTTAATGTTTCGAGGCTGGCACTTCGATAAAGGCAGCTGCGGGTCCTCGATAAGCAGATTCGAATCAATCGGCAATTAATGCCAGTCTGTTGGATTCGATTTGAATATCTGCATGGTGTATCCCAGGGAAAGAATACTCCAGTAGCTCATTAATAACCGGGGGCAGTGTTCATACATCACTCATACGTCAGGTTGGCTAATCCATTCATCAGCAACGGAAGTCCTGTGCGTGACACAGGATATGCAGGCTGTGGAGCGAAAACCTCTGACAGCCTGTCTAATCTATGTCTATGGGTGTGCTCCCGTTCTGCGGTATCAATCACAATGTTAATCTCAGTGTTTAGGCCAGATTATGTGAGCGGGTTATAAGTGTTTAGGCCTCAAATGCAGCCACTTTTGAGTGATGGCCCAAAACGATAAATAGGAGCTCGTTATTCTGTTATAACATATATCGTTTAAAAACAAATTCACATTTACCCGATCCATAAATGTCATTGATTGGAAGTTCATTTTTTGCTCTGGGTCTGGGCACTCCCCATACCCCGTAAGGGAAAATTTCAAAACATGGCCAGAAAGCCACCGCCCATACCGAAAACCCACGAAAGGACACCAGGCCCCAGGGGTCAAGACACCAAGGCCAACAATGATCTCTTTTTAAAGGAGGTACTTAATACCACCAATAAATTCCGTGGCATGCACGGATGTCCTGCTCTGACAATCAATAACGAATTGAATAAACTTGCCCAGGAGTGGGCTAATGTAAGAAAACCAATACTCTTATATATATCTGCTTAATAAAATTTTACAAATATCCCTTAGCGACTTCGTGATAAAAACGCCATGGAACATCGACCGAATCCCAAGTTCGGAGAAAACATTTTTCTCTCCGGCGGAATGGACGTTACTGGTGATCTGCCCGTGGAAATGTGGTATCGGGAAATCAATAGTTACGATTTCCAAAAGGCACAGTTTGCACCAACCGCAGGACACTTTACTCAGTTGATCTGGAAGGGATCTAAAGAAATGGGTTCAGGTGTGGCGCGAAGGTGAGTCGTCGATAACAATTGTATTCACTTTCTAAAATATTTTCCAACCCACAGGGCGGATAGAACATGGGTGGTTTGCAACTACAATCCACCTGGAAACGTGGTCGGCCAATTCAAGGAAAATGTGCCTCCAAAAATTTAACTAAATTCCCGGTTAAATTATAGATGAATATTTATTTACGTATTAAGTTATAACAAGCTGCATTTGAAATAAATCATAAAAAAAATTACTTTTATGGCCTTATAAATAATATTTAGAATTTAGACAGGGTTGTCGGTGTTCTTGTCTGCACGGCGCTTTGTAATTTTCATCTTCTGAATTATTATAGTCCATATCAGACTCTGTGAGAAACAATTTCCTTGGAAGGACATTTGACTTAAAAAATCGCCTTGTATTTCCTGCTGGATGGTAATTACAAACTAACCAAACATGTGTCCTACTGAAATATAAAATTAAACATTAAAATAGCTTTATATATTTTATAAAAAATATTCATACTCGGAAGCCACGCCAACGCCAAGGTACTGACTTCTCTGCCAAACCATTTGGGTAAAGTGTCCAGTATATAGACCAAAGCCGGGTTTCAAGTAATCATAGTGATACTTTTCCTGATACCAAAGTTTCAATAACTTTTTCACGCAGAAGAGATCCTTGCGGGCACGCATTATATTTTCACCGTATTTTGGAAGGGGTCGCGTTTCCAAAAGATTATTGGCGGCCAAGTGCTAAAAAAAAAAATGTTTTATATTAAAAAAACTTTTGACAATCAATGAGGTTAAAGTGAGCCATGTTTTGTATTTCATATTAGATTCAAAAAATTAATTCTTGAAACCTAAAAATAAAGATTACTGTCACCTACATCGGCCCATTCCTGCGCATGTTTCGTCACAGTCTTATCCAATTTCAGGGTACAGGCACAGTGCATTTTTCGATATTTATTTGATTCCTTCAGAACGTTTCTCCTAATGGCCTCACTTTTGAAGGACTCTGGCGGAGTGACCTCAAAGAAATCCGTAATGGTACAGTTTAAATCCTGTTTTTTTCCTTTCGTTTTTGGAGGTTTTAGGACTGTGGGGCATTTAGGAAAAATGTGCGAGGGACAATTTTTAAAGTTATCCCAACGCCACAAGTAGTCCTTATCCTTATCAGTTAATGGCTGGGGCTGTGGCTGCGTTTTGTGGAGATTGATGGGCAAGGATCTCTTCACCTCGCAGGCCAGATAGTTTCTAGAATTGGCATAAATCTTCATGGTTGGTCGGCCCAAGTTTGCAAGACAGCTCTGGCATTTTTCAGGATCTCTATTCCTCAGATCGCAGGCCAAGTAATTGGTGTCCTGTATTTTAATAATCTGCAGAGGTTGATTTTCAGTACATGCGTCTTCTGGTGGCTTGCATGTCTTGAGAGTAGATTTTCTTTTATTTTTTGGCATTTTTTATGAACAAAAAAATAAGTTTCCGAAACGTTTACTAAAATACGGAATGAGAAAAAAACTGAAACTCCAAAATCTACCGTTCCCACCGACACTGTTTTTTTAGTAGAATTTTCGCTTATCCCGGCGGTTTTAATTCACTTTGGTCCTGTTTCCCTTTTCTCTTTTTTGCATTTTTAAATTTATCCTATTTTTTGGCTTACTTTTCTGGCGACAATTCCATGTCACACATCATTAATTTTGAATTTTTGCCATAAATATCCGCGTGGGCGCGGATGAGCTGCGGGTGGCTCCGGGTCACAAAGGTGTCAAGTTTGGAATTATGGTAACAGCATGGCCTCCTGCCCTCCAGGACACCTCCCCCTGACCCCTCAGTCTGGTCCTGCTTTTGATTGACTGTTTGTCACTTGGGCATGGAAATTAAAATGGAATTTTTTTTACGGAACGTCAGGGGTGTTGGACGGAAGAGGATACAAATATTTATGATTCTTTATCCCATATTTATTTGTACAAAAAAAAAGGAGGGAGGGTACGGAATGTTGATTATGGCTATTAAAATGAATTTTATTGAATGTGGGATTTTAATATTATATAGTTATTAATTAAGAAGATTTTTTAGGGATTTTAAGGTAGTCGCTTATTCTTTTTTGAGATTATTGCCCTACTTTGATTGTTAAAATCTCCGCTAACTGGAGATATTTCGGATTTACAAATACAAATTCACACGCCTTTAAAGTTTTTGTAACTTGCCAATCTGTTTAGCACCCTGCTGGCTTTGTGGCAGTAACTTTAAGCCCCCGTTATGCCGGAACCCGTTACCCGTAACGCGGCACTGTAGCCGTAACCGTAACCGTTAACCCAATAAACCACTTTCAGGAGCGACAGCCGAAGGGCGAGTGCCTCTGTTGCTGTTGGCTTCAGTTTCACACCGTCAACAAGTGACAAGAACACAAAGACAAATACCCGTAGACACACACACCCACTTATGACACACACACACAAGTAGGTCTGGCATCACATCACAGTTGGCTGGCATCATGCCACAGAAATTTCCTGCAACAAAAGCAAGTCAACAAAAATATTCGCAATGCTTAAAAAAGTAGCAAGAAATACAGGGATAAATTTAAATTAAAAGAAATATACATATATATATATATGGAAATCACTTTTTGACAATAAAGAAGGCTTCCAAAAAGTAGACTACGTTTTTTTTAAAGTTTTATGAAAGAAATAACTGACAAGGGGGCGTGTACGTGATGTTCGTATTTATGAGGGAGTGGCATGAAAGGCTAGTAAGTAGATTATTTTAAAATTTTTTATATGAATAATGTTATATTTCATACTTTATTTATGAAACAAAAACTCCTATAAAGGCTCTTTTCAACTTTATTTGGCTTTCAATAAAAAACTTTTCATTAAATGGAAACTTAACTATAATCTGATTCTCATCCCCATTAAGCATTATTTTCGCTACTGTGACAGGAGTCTTTTGTGCCATTTTGCACCTTGTCGGACAGTTAAATGCATTCAGCTGTCAAAAAGCCGCAGACAAAAGTTCGATTTAATTACCACAAAAGAAAATGGGCCAACGAAACCCTTGGAATTTCCCCCGAATTCATCCCAATCCCCCTAAAAAAAAAAAAAAACTTTCCGAATCCGCATCGCAGTTTACCACCTTTCAATTTTGTGTGTCTGGCAATCGTTCCTGGCTGCTGCCAATGAGTTGTACGTTGTAATTAAGCAGGCACCCCAAAATTTTTCTCCTTTTTTGTAGTTTTTTTTGTTTTTTTTGATCTGAGTAAAGGGTAAATGAGGTCAAAAGGTGTGGCATTGCGTGGAAAAAGGATCTTCTTCGAAGAGCGAAGAAAGTGCCTTCTCTTATTTGTTTTTATTATTTTTCTTCGTTATGCATTGTAATTTGCGTGTAATTTTCGAGGCGTTGAGGAAAAACGTGAAAATGCTTCAGCAATAATAATTGCAACTGAAAATGCAACAAAAACAATAATGGTAAGCATCACCTACAGCTGCTTTAAGGCAAAAGTCTCATTTATTTTAATGTGTCGACGCTGACGACGTGCAAATGTCTGCCAGTTTTCCAGCAGGTTTTTCCCCCTTTGGCTTTCAGTTTTGCGTTTTCAGTTTTCTGTTTTCAGTTCGCCCTGTTCAAATTGTTCGCAGATGCAACGGCAATTGTTTGCATGTGTGTGTGTTTGAGAGTGTGAGTGCGTATCTGTGTGCCAGTTGCATATGTGTGTGCTGTAATTATTAAGCTGACAATGCAGCTGCTGTGGTTCCTGGTGATTTGCGTAGGGTTGAAGTAACTTTGTTAAAAATGAACTACATAAAAAATAGTTGTTAATTATATTAAAAATAAAAAATGTAAAACTAAATAATTTATTGTTTTTTATCATTAACAATTTCCAAAAAAAAACCTTTATATATTTTTAAAAAGGTTTAATGTGTTAATAATTAATAGCTCAACAGCTCTATTTTATAATCAAATACTCTTTTAATTGTTTTGGGATCAAATTTCTCAATAAATTTATTTTAAATCAAAGACTTAACTTAATTTAACTCAAAAATTCAATCATAGACTTAACTCAATTAAATAAAAGAACCGCAAGGCCTAACTATTTTAATATTTTTCCAGCCCCACTGCATCCCTGGATGTCACTCTGTCATATTCACTCAGTGGGTCAACCTCCCTCTTGTCTGCCACCAGACAAGGGTCATAACAATGCCAATTTTAATGGTCATTACAATAAAGCTCATAACCATAAAAAATGCACAGCCATCGACCAACAGCAGAAACAACAAATAAAAAACACAAAAACAACCTCCTGCGAACATCGAGAGAGAAATCATGAGCATTTATTGGGCTTATGGGCCGTATTAATAATATTCATCTGAGCCATGGTCCCCAGATCATAGAATAAAATGAAAATGATTTAAATTTCAATTTTGAGAAACATGCCGTGGGTAAACGAAAACAATTTGTAAATGCAAATATTTACTTAAACATTAAAGCAATAAAGAAAATTTAAAATCCTTGTTTAATTCTATAAAATTCTCATCAGATTAGATGTGGTTTCAATCCATAACTTAAGCAGGGGAATGTTTGCGTAAGTACTGGGAATATTGAGGAAACCACACTGATTGTTCCAGGAAACGATGCCAACCAATTTACCGGCGGAAACCAAAGGACCGCCCGAGAATCCCTGACACGCCAGCGGTATAATGCCTCGGGGTGCGGCACAGATTTCATCGGCCAGGACTATCCTTTGTTTTGCTACATTTTCCATCGAGCATTTCAGCTGATCAACAATGTTAAGGTTCACCCTGAGCAGAATCTCTGATGGAGGAACTATGGCTCCCAGTTGCCCCCATCCGGATACCGTGGCTCTGGTTCCGGCTTTGGGTGGAGAAATGGCCATTGGAATGGCTTGTATGTAATAGCCAGTTTTGAAGGGAGAACTCAGCAAAATTATGGCCACATCACTTGATCGCATCCCCAGGACTTGCATTCGTACCTTTCTTACCCTGACCACTTGACCTCCAAAGTTGCGGAGCAGGGAACCCGCCCGTACAGATATCTGTTCGATTCTGTGTCCCTTGACACACAGGGCGGCAGTCAAAACTATATCCGAACTTAGTAGAGCTCCACCGCAACTATGCCTGCCATTGATTTGAACAGAAACTTGCCAGGGAACTTGTTGTATTCGTATGGGTAGTTCATCTAGAATTGTTTGACCAAATATGGGTGTTATTGCCACAATAAAAATTATGTTCTTAAGTATCATTTTGTTTTTTCCTGAAGAGTTGCTAGAGTTATTACTGGTTAAGGCAAGGTAAGCGACTTAATGACTAACTTAAAAGCTGAATGACTAGATTTTAATAAGCATGTTTATGATATGACTCACTATTTATACAAGCAAGTAGGTCAAGTTTTTGGGGTTTATTTTTAAGTATTTTGTAAGCAAGATAAACCTATTGTACTTTAAATACTTTTATATTCATTCATTGAGCTTGATTTTGAAAACAGATTTTGTTAATTAATTAAGTCTGTTTTCCCTCAGTTTCCCATTTTTGTCGCAATTTTCTTGAAAACCTTTTATTGTAATCATAATTATCACGCATACGCAGTAGTGACCAAGAGGCAGTGCAAAATGGAAAGATAAATTATTTAGCAAAGTGGCAGAGCAAAGTTTATCTTCGGGAGGACAGACAGCAGTTGCTATTTGGTTGTTGATTTTTATGAAAGAATTATGAGTTCCCCCCGGGGGCAATGGGGTGGCAAGCCGAACTAAATGGCTTCCAGTGGGTGCAGTTTTTCTCGCTTTTCCTTCAGGCAGCCTGCTGTGAAGGACATATAAATATATATGTATATATATATTTTGCAAATTGTAATTTAAAACATTCTGGAGCGAAGCCAAGTAATAATTTGTGTTTGACTGTATGCATTTCGTCCTGGGGAAGGATTTCGCATTTGTGAATTGTGAAACTGAAACGGCGGAATTGATGTGCTCGACTGCACTGAGCCTGGGATTCCGGATTCCCAATCCCTTCCTGCTGCAGCTCAGCCGGGAGCTCAGCTGCCATTGTTATCGTATCCTTTTTTGCTCCTCCGCGTTCGCCCTTGCCATTCCCATTTTCCATTTCCCGGTTTTTCCCTCCGCAGTTCGCGGGCATATCAATGCGACTGCTTGAGAATAGCATTTTATTGCTCCAAACAACACGGAAAGTCAAGTGTTGCAGTCCCGCGCAATTATTCTCTCCCTCCCAGGACCCAGGGATTCGGTTTTTTGACTATTTTTTCTGTATTTCGGATCCTTGGGCTATCCGCTCTGGGTACTTTTCTCGTTTGGCGAAATCGGTTCGGCGCAATAAATTCTATTAAAATGCAATTTGAAGGCTCCGTGATTTTAAATAATGCCAAGAGCCGCCATCGGGTTAATGCAGACAGTCTGGATGGCTGTTCTACTTTGTTATCCTGGCCGTTCTCTTTTTTCTTTTTGGCAAAGATTTATGCAATCTCCTGCTACTGTTTGTTTGTCGGATATTCGAAGTATTTACGGTCGGCCCGGAGAGTCCTTAGCTAATTGGGTTGTCAATTTAATCGGGAAGTTGTTTGGGGCTTATCTCCAAGGATTTGCCCGGACCTTAACCGCAGGGTGTTCATTCCTTTTTGGAAAGACTTTCACACATGAGACCGCAGCCGAAAGTAATTGCACTTTAATTAATGCTGAGTGGAAAAAAGTGCAGAGAGAAGCCAAAGATTAAAATAGTTGAAATGTCATTAGCACGGAAAATTCGAGGGTCGGGCACTCGGCCAACAGGATCATCGGTGGGGCTGAGGGCCAAAGGATCTGGGGATGGGGTCAACGTGTTGACCGCACAATTGTGTGGTCACGTGATGACTTTTTGGAGCTGCTCTTGTGGTCATAATTTCAGCCACGGGAAAAAAGTGCCAACATCCAGAGCAAAGAAACCACAGACGAGCTGGATATTCGCTGACTCTGGGGATTGTCTTTTTGTTTTTGCCTTCGAGGAGTCGTCTGGCCTCGCAGAAGTCCTGAGAAGTCCTGTTAAAAATTCATTAGTCGTTTTAATTAAAATTCTGTCTGTGGCCCACAAAGGCGCCTTTAACACTTAACGTTCTGACAGCAAACAAAAGGAAGTTGGCGGCCAGAAAACTTGAAAATAAAAATTTCCACAAAAACTTGAACAACAAAAATTGAACTACTATGCGGACAGGGTCCATATGCCGCTGTTTGCTTTTTACATGCATGACTACGTGTCCTTTTAATATCCTGTATATGCAATCGCCGCTTCAAAACTTCCGCTGGCAAATAAATAAAATCAGATATTCATGGCGAGCATTTTTGTCTCTTGTGTTTTAATGTTTATTTTCCTAAAATTATTAACTTTAAAACTTAATAGTTAGGTAAACTAAAATTACATTAAAATTGCATCAAAAAATATAAACTACCTGTCATAATTCACATTACAAATAGGTGTAATTTTGCCAACTTAATTTTCATCCATCACTGCCATTAATATTGATGGTCTAAAAAATAATTGGCCTACAGGGACATTAAATTTTATTTAAAAAATATATATATTAGTTCATTGTGGGCTGAAATTCGATTTTATTTGGCATCCTGGCCTCGATTCTAGTTAGCGAGTCACTGGCGACAATGCGATCCCCTAATCATAATTAGTTTTGCATAATTTGACCCACTGGTGTGTCCTTTTGGGGGGAAATGGCCTCGTCCTGCTCCTCTCTCCGGCACTCGCACAATATTCAATTACAAACATTGGCAAATGTTCTAAACATTTCGAGTGTCTGGCCGAAATTAATTTGTTTGTGTAACTGGGCAAACTAACACTAGTCCTGGCCCTTGTCCTCGAAGAGGAGGTGTGCAAACAAATTGCGTACGTGTACGGGCAGCGAGGTCCTTTCGGTCCTTTGGTAATTGTAATGCGAGCAAATAAACGAGCGACTGGCACACGAATATTCATACAACAATGACACAAGCACACTCACTCTCACACTCAGCGCCAGGACTCACCAAGGACATGGACCAACACACCAGCACAGATGCAAATGGAGATGGTACTGGAGATGGAGTGAAAAGCAAATGCCAGCAGGACAAATGCTTGATGTGGGTTCTACCGTGTTATTGTCCTTGTATCCCATTCCTGCTAACAGCAAACATTTTTAATTTCAATTCTTTTTTTCTCACCGAAACACGTTGTGTTACAAATTTGAATTTATTTCAGCTCCACACCTGTGATATCCTGCTGCCATGGTCACCTCGATTCAGGTGTATTGGTTGCCAGGAATATAGTATAGTGTGTGCCCGGAATATGACACCTTAAAGTGTTTTTCGTCCAAGCCAAATAAGAGCCAGAAAAAATCTGCAGTCCAAATGTGAAAATTGATTTCAAAGTTATGAATAGTTAATAGACCAAAGTCAGGGAGCTGATATGGGTATGTGAATGGTTCAAGGATCCAAAAATATGAAACATAAACATAAACACATGGAACATAAATTTCTGTTCAAACAAAAGCGAAACACCATCCTGTATATTCAATTTCATATGTCCTGCTCTTTGTTTTCAGGTATGGGATTTAGTAGACCAGTCTGGTGGCATTCCATGGCCCGAATCTATCGGATCCATTGTTCCAACATCGAGTTCATTATTAAATAACAATAGAAGCGTGTGCAATCGAACACCTTCCTCCACCTGCGGCTCCTGTCAATGGCAACCGCATTTGGCAAAGTATTTTTCATTAGAGCAATTTTCGTTAATTGCCTGGGACTGGTGAGATACAGAAGCAAGAACAGGAGCTGGAATACTAGTGTAGTTTCCAACGTCCATAAAGTGTCTGTTGCAATTTTTGGTCTGCAAGTCCTTTTTGGCAGACGGAAGAGCATCCTGTCCTGTCAATCGCTGAGCCACGATTTTATTTTCGTTTTCGATTTCGGTTTGGGTTTCCGCTTTTGTTGTCCCTTTTCGGATCAGGATACGGTTGGCATCTCTGACCTATAAATCATCTAATGGTCGGACAGGTTGGAGTCCTGGAGGGCAGGGGTGGCGGTGCACTTTGTAGCCCCGCACATGTGTCAATATTTGTGCGAAATGCGGCCGCAGTCCCATCGACACAAACACTCTCCATCATCCACATTCGGTTTCGGTTTTTGTGGGTTTTAGTTTCCCAGTTGCAGCACCAGCAGCCCTGGCTTTTTTGTTTTCGCTGGGCTAGATGGAGAGACAAGCTTTTAGTTGTGTTTAAATTTAAGTTTGGAGGACAACAATAAACAAAGCTCGAAAACAAAAAAAGAGGGTCCCAGTCCAGAGGTCAGAAGTCGAATTTTTCGTATTGAATATTTTAACTATTTTCTCTTGCCAATGGGACTTAATTTCCGTTTTTATTTTCATTGCTAGATATTCAAGATGGACATCTGTTTTGCACTTGATTTGTTATGGAATTGAATTGAGTTTTTTTTGTGGGATGTGTGGGTTTTTTCTCTCTTCTATCCTTCCGTTTTGTCGGGTCCTGCGTGTGCGGTGCACAACATGGCGTATGAGCAACTTATTTGCCATCTGCCATGGCTGGCTTGAGAAATGAAATGAAATCAAATGCAGTCGACTGAGAAATTGAGAAGAAGAGTTGTGAAAGAAGTAACCTCTGGCCTCGTGGGTTCCTACAAACTTTCGCATCGAGCATCCTTTGAATGGTGTAAACCAATCGAGGAAGTTGTTTTAGTCCTTTTCAAAATGTTTTCATTAATTGTCAAAAGAGTCTTATGGGAGCGACTAGTAAACGAAATTAATTTAGCTTTTAAATTTTCGGAAAAAATGTAACCTTTCCAGTTTCTCAACCTGGCAAATGCCAAAACAAACATTTTTTCGTGTTTCTGGGCCCAAAGCAGAGGCAACAATTAAAAGACAAATCTGCAATTGTTTAAACTTTAAACCCCGTGACCACAGGCCAGGACAATGGATGGCCAAAGGAGCCCTGTGGAAGCAAACCGCAAAGGGCAGAGAGTTGAAAAATCTAAGAGCATTTCGGCCGAGCAAGCTGCCGCAGGTCCCAAAATAGTCATAAATTTCAAGCGTTTTTAACAAGAAACAGACGCCGGCAAAATGGGAAATGTAAAAGGCAAACGCAAGCGCCACAAAAAAAAAATGCCACAAGAACAAAAAAGAAAAAAATTATAAAATAAATATAAAAAACAATGTCCGACAAAAGAAATATCTGGAGAATAAGTGGAACAACGCCTCAGGAGCTTCCTTTAATTTACTTTTTTCTCTCGTTTCCCGTCCAGCATCTCAAGTCCTTGTTTTCTCAGTTTTAATGATACTTTAAGGATTTCCAGCAAAGTGCAGGCCATTTGAGACGGCCGTTAATCATCGGCGAGTACAAAGTGCAACCAGAAATGTAAATAGTTAATGGCCATTGAAGGGCCCATAAATGGCCGGGGCGCAAGTTGACGCAAATATATTGTTTTTAATATGGCTGTAACTGCAGCTCCTCCGCGGACGGGTTGGGCGGCGCATTTTCCGCTTCCCATATTGCTAAAGCGCGAACATTAAGTGGCAGTGTCGCCAGGCGCTGTCGTCCTTTGGACACAGGAAGGATGTTAATGCAGGGCAGTTGCCTTTGTGTGCGTGACAGCGTGGGAGAGTGTGCGTCTGTGTTGGTGCAGTGGCATTAAAACAGGAAAGGAATATATAATTATTAATACGAATGGGGAAATACTCTGTATAATTTATAGTTTGTTGTTAAGTTTTTGTAAGCAATATTAGTACAAAAAAGTAATATTTCATAAATAAAAGAAATAGTTTTTGTAATTTTCTCAAAGGTCAGAGTATTAGGTTGAATTTTTGAACATTCGAACAATGCTTAACCTTTAAGATGACCGTAATATGTGACCACCTTCTGAAGGGTAATACCGTAAACAGTTATGCATCTCCCCTCGGACAGGGTACAAAAACCGCTGCTCATCATCGTCTGGATCCGGAATAGGGACCACGCACGTAGTCACGACCGGGAAACCCACACACTCCGAAAAACTAAAGAGAATGGTATGGTTGGATGGCTTTTCTGCGAGCCGGAGATGATGGTGGAGGGGATGGGAATGGGAATGGGCTCTACTGTTTTTGGAAGTGAGGGAGGTGGAGGGGGTAGGTGGGTGAAACAGCACGGGCATTAAGCACGTCGGCAACATAAATATTTTAATTTTGCTAAAAATTTGTGCTGAAAAGTCGCTTTTTTGCATTAGGAAGTGCGAGGCAGAGACTCCCCCGGCACACTCACAAATACAACACAACGTGTGTATCAACACACACACACACACTACTATAGAATAAACTAAACAAAATGGCGGCGACGAAAGGATGCGCTATGTAACTGAGATGGACGTTGTTGTTGTTACTGTTGGTGTTAGTGTTAGTGTTGTTGTTTTCCCCGTGGTGTGTGCAACGCTGTAATGATAAGCGCTGTTAGTGTTTTACTTTAATAGGCAAAATTATGTTGCCACACACAGACACACACACACACACACACACAGAGAGACAAGGAAGCCAAAGCCCACCCACAAACACAAAAGACTTTGACTCGAACACGGCTCAAAGGCATAAATTATTGCGGTTAACTGGCTTGGCTGGAGCCGTAGAATGAAGCACGGAAAACGTTGTCAGAGCCGTAGTCACAGCCGTGGTCTGGGCAAAAAGCCGGAGTCACTGCCGGATGGCGGTTGACTTTCCCAGTTGGCCAGGCCAAATGAAAATAGTGTTGGCCTGGCCCAGTTATTGTTTCCATTGCGTTTGCTGGCCTGCAACAAAATAACAATCAAGTCTGCAATATAATTTCAATATTTTTATAAATTTTAATTTTTTTTTCCATTTTATTTTAGAGAAAGAGCCTTCTAAAGTTTTTTGCTGAGATTTATGCAAAGACTTTCGGGCTGGCTAAGGATTTCTGGGCAATTTCGTTTGAACTTTTGGATTTGTGGAATAATTTGGAAGGACAGTTTATGCAAAAAGTTTAGGGTTAAGTTAGTTATACGGTTAAATTTATTTCAAAGGTTAAATATACTTTAAAATTGAACAAATTGAAGAACTCTTGACTAAATTGACTTGTTAAATGTTCCTCAAATTATAAGATATTCATCAAATTAATTAAAATGTAATTTAAATTCTTCAATTTAGAAATATAAGGAGTCCTTCTTGCACGGAAGTTGATTAAAGCGTCTTGTGGTTTATTACATAAATTTTAATTTAACCTTAATTAAAGACCTTGGCAAATATTTACTGACATTGCATTTTGCCCTAAAATTTTCAAATTTGTTAGTTTGCAAATTTGTGAATTTCTGTTGATTGAACAGGCTTATCGGCCCTCGAAACTGGATTGTTTGTACTTGACAATGGCACTTGCAGTTGCTGTTGCAATGGCAATTGCAGTGGCAGGAGCAGGGGCAGTTGGCAGAAACTGAGGCAGATGCCATACAAAAGGCAAATAAATGTGCAAACATGTGCGGCCCGCAAGCAAACATGGCCAAAATGAATGAATGGTTAAATGTGTCACTAATTACGAAATGGCCGGCAATCAATCAGCGGCGAAACGGAAGTGGAAAAACGTCCTTTTAGTCCAAAATGGCCGATTGGGGGACACTTAATGGCGTTTAATATTCAGAAAAGGTTCTTAACATGCCGGCCATCCCTATACTATAATGTACTCAATTAAAATGCGAGCAAGACAAAGTATCCGTTTACCCGGCCGTTCTCTATCTGTGGGAATTTATGTGGCACCACGGCGTATACTTAATTTGACAAATGGCTAACAAAGCGCGCGAGTCGTTAATTTCGGGCATAAGAAAATAGGGTGGAAAACAAAACGTTTTCAAAGCTAGATTATAATTTACCAGACACCAGTCCAAATAATAAATCCATTCTAATTTTATTATTATTATAGGAATGGCTTTTTATTTTGATTTTTATCTCTGAGATTTCCGGTTTGACATTTAAATTACTGATGACATTAATTACAGAAATTCAGAGTGAATTACGTGGAGAGCTTTTCATGGCTCATTAGCTTTGTGTTCGCATCGAATTATGTTTGCTGGAAACAAAATGCCATAACAAATCATATGTGTATGGGCAGTGCCACAAAGTCGATTCGATTCAGAATCGAATCAATTTTGCAAATCGAAAATCACTTTCAGGCAGCCGTCAGCATTCAACATCACATGTCTGGCTGAATGGCTTGACAAATGTTTGGATTGAATACAAAATATTCGGCCCACCAACACCAACGGACGACGAGGGGTTGGGTTGCACTTGAGCTGCAGCATGTCTGGGGCATGCAACATCCATCGAGATTCTGGGGCGATTCAAGGCAACAGAGACGAAGAAAAGCCAGGGAAAAGTACTACTAGTATATGGTATGCTATGGTGGAGATTCTGGGCTCGTCTGTCAATCTGCTCCTCAAGTCGAGTGTTTGGATGTCTGTCATTGAATGATTGACGTGTGCGGGGCGTGTCAATAAACCGAGCAAGTCAAGTGCCGCAAAATTGCAAAGAACTCGACTCAAAAATACCAGCGAATAGAAGGGGGCTTCTAGCCTTTAAGATAAATTAAATCAAAATGTATTCGATCCAGTCCATAAAGGGTATGTCTAGGATATTCCTGGGAAAATCTTTCAAACTTTGATTACTTTAGGAATATTACATTATTACTCTGTAACTTTAAAATTAATTGCATTTGAAATATTGATTTCAATTAAAAACTTATTTAATAGCACATGGCAACATTTTATGGCAGTTCTCGCAGCTGCCACAGTCGCACACACAGCACAGTAGATGTTTAAAAATACATGGCGTATACGTAATGTTATTTCTGAGTTTGTTTATTGTCTGTCCTTGTCCGACTCCTTTGACCCCGGGGTAGTGGCGCCATTGCAATTAACGAAGTATAACCAAAAGTGGTGTAAAAATTAAATGCAAATTATAATTAAGGGCGGGGTATGTCAGAAAAAAACTTAAATATATATTTACGAGGTGGTATAAATGCAATTAATTAAAGGCAACCACCCACCCGGTGATGGATCGGCGAAACCGCGGCGTTTCTGTAATTTAAAATTAATTTGCGCTAAATGAACCAGCCCACCTTTCGGATCGGCATCCAGCGTGTTGCACCACGCAATCGCTGTGCCACATTGCGTGTGCGGTGCACGAACCTTGAAATGCATTTAAAATTCTTGCCACCTCTTTGGCTGAAAGTACTCGTTTCGTCGCATTTTGACACGAATTTTTAATTGTTTTCATCTGCCGGGGAGTGGGAAATTGGCACATTCGGCAGGCATTTTGCACTCTGCGGTTTTCTAAATAACTAAATATCTTTTGGCCCGGCCCGGCTCGGCATTTGTTGGGGGCTTTCGGTTCAAGTGGGTCTCATTGAGCCACTTCTATGGCTGCTCCTCGCCGCATTTGGCCCACATTTTGTGGCCCTCCCGTCGCAAACTTTCTAGATATTATCTCTGACCATTGCCCGGTCGGTCGGTCACTCTTTTCTGAGTCCTCCTCCCATCTCATCAGTCCACACCCATGCCATTTGGAGGCAGCAGCAGCATGTTGATTTATATTTATATTTGCCGTCCAAGTGTATCTCAGCCGGGCTCTAAACTGGGTTATGAGGTTGCCGACGGGGCATAAATTGAATTATGGCCCAACAAATGGACCAGTCGTAAGCGTAAATTATTGTCAATAAATTCAAACATTCATTTCTAAAATACTTCCAGAGGTGAAACATTAAACTATATGAAAAATGTATACCAATCGATTGGCCAAATATTTTTAGTCTGGCATTAAAACAATAATAAAAAACAATCAATTGCCAGCACAAATCGCACTCGCCATCAAACTCAAACAAATACACCGACACACTTTTGTTTCTCTTCTGAATGGGCTATAAATGCCGGCTAGAAAAAAAACGTATAAAAAACCTCAGATGTAAGATAAACAAACCGGCAAAAAGATTTTTCCAAAAACACACAAGCCCACACATATTTTTAGACCTAATCGGAGAGCTCTTTGCTATTCCCAGTTCAACGCAAACTCACCACATTTCCCAACTTGAAGAGAGCGAGGGAAATTAAGAGAAATCGGCTCGAAATTATACCTTTTTTAAGAGAGAGGTTTGTGGGCGATAGTGTTTGTTATTATATTTTTAGATTTATGGGGATTTTAGACCTTAATTTAAGTTCTTAAAAAATACTTTTTAAAACTATCTTTTGAGTACTTCCTCATAGCTCATTAAAATATATCCGCATTTCCACCAAATAAGCCTATAAAAGTAAACTAAAAACTAAACTTGGAGCTATTTAAAGTTAAAATTTATTTTTAAAATGCTTAAATACAACTTGTTAGCCATTCTGTGCTTAGTAGTTGACTTGGCCTTTTCCGAACCGCTACCAAATCGTAAAATCATTGGCGGCGAGGACCTGTCCATCGAGAAGGCCCCTTGGCAGGTGTCGATTCAGGAGTGGAGCGGTCACATCTGTGGTGGCTCCATACTTAGTCCTTACATTGTCCTGACGGCTGCCCATTGTGTGATTGAATACTATCCAGAGCACTTGGTGGTTCGTGTGGGCTCCAGCTATGCAGATTTCGAAGGCTTTGTCCTGGATGTGTCCTTGATTGTTTGCCATGGAGACTACGACTCCACCTCATTCGACAACGATGTGGCTCTAGTGGTTTTGAGTGAGCCCCTCGATCTGGAGAGCTACGATAGTATCCGGTCCATCGAACTGGCAAAGGATATGCCAACACCAGGATCTCAAGCCTCTGTCACCGGCTGGGGATACACGGAATACGGCAGCCCGGAGGTCTTGCAGTATTTGGAAAGTGAAATAGTGGATCCTGGAAAGTGTGGAGAGATGTACAGTAGATACAATACCGTATCGGAAAGGATGATATGTGCCTCGGCCCACGACAGAGGCAGCTGTCGGGGAGACTCCGGTGGAGCTCTGGTCCTGGACAACCGCCAGGTGGGCATCGTGTCCTGGGGCGTGGGCTGTGCCGATCCTGTCTTCCCTACGGTCTACACGAGTGTTCCAGCCCTGAGGGAGTGGATTGAGAGCACAGCTAATGGAATATTGGCTGAAAAACATTTGAAAATAAAATAGTAGTAGTTGAAAGTAGTGTCCTTGTAATTGCCTCCAGTTAGATGTCAAGCCCTCTCCACGGTCCCGATCAATTAAAATCGTGCTGTCCTGCTTCCGATTTTGGCGGACAGAGTTGTGAAGGCTTTCGAATTGATGTGCTCCAATAAATTTCACCCAGCGGGAAGCCAGCGAGAGGTGTGTGCGGTTTGGACCGCACATCAACCCCGCGCCACTCCCCCCGTAACCCTGACATTACAATGGTTAAGCAGCCTAAACCGTAGTCACCATTTACCCCTCGAAACTATCCCAGCCCACCGGATCACCGGATAGTGACTCGCCCGGCGAACAACCCGCAAAACCAGTTGACACATGTTGCAGTTAACATGGAAAGTGGATGTGGCATGGTGCTCCGTGTAGTGGGGCTTTGGGATGGGGAGCTCAACTTCGAATGCCAGCTCAGTGGACTTTGTTTGCGGTGCAAAGTGATTTGCCAATATAGGCATCGACCCATCCGCCCCCTACCTCTTTTGGGCCACTGTCTTTGGCACTTTGATCATTTGCCATTTGGCTGTTTGCGTTTTAATTAACTTACACCGAGCGAAAGAGAGAGAGAGCGGGCTTAACGAACTTTTCCGGCCCACAGTTTCTGTTCCCAATCCTAAATCCCATCCAATTCGAAATGAGGCTGCTTATTAGCTCTTGACATGGTTCCATTTCATTGTGTTCCGGATATTTACGGGCCCATTCGCAGTTGGCCCAGAAATAGCCTGTTGGGGCTGTGTAGTGTTGTGGTTATCCGACCACCCATCCATCCAATCGAACGGCCAACACCTTGGCCAAGAGTAGCTTACGGCACCTTGTAAGCTACTTAACGGCTGAGCTCTTGATTTCCAAATGAAGCTCTTACGGTGGGATAATGCCTTGTCCGGTTAAAGGGCTCTTCAATTCCTGAATTACTTTAAGAGCTCCCCTACTTGGACACAAATTAAAATGCCATTAGCCAGGATTCCTCGACTCTTCTGGCCAAGCTCAGTCGTTAACAATAATTTTGCTGAGTATTCATGCCACGAATTAAAGATTAATTTATTTATTTATTAATTTATTTGTACTTTTTTTGTTGGAAACTGGGTGTTAATGGTCCACTGCAGACCACTTGAATAATTAAATGAATATTTTCCGCTGCTGACAGCTCTTGCCAATTGCTCTGCTTGTCAAATATTTGATTTGATTTAGGCCATGGCCTAAGCTGTTGGAAATTGCTTGTTATTTTGAAGGATGCGGGGGCGATGGAATTGTTTGGGATTGCTGGGCATTCGAGTGGAATTTAAAGATTAGTAGACCCAAGAGATGGACTGGCCTAATTGGCCGGCTTATTAAAGCAGACAGCCCCGGTAGTTGTAGTCAATGAACTTGATGTTTGGGCCAACTTTTTGCAGAACAAAAAAGGAAGAAAAAAAAGCATCTGCTGGTTGGAAGAAAAAGTTTTCGCCCACTTACGCTTAACTTTTAGCCCCATAAATTTCCATATTAGGAGCAAGAGCTGGAAGCTGAACAAACATAGTCGATCCAATTAACTAACTAAGAATCACTTAGGTTGAAAGTTTCCCAGACCCCGAGCCAGGCACAGGACCACACTTCACTTCACTTTGCTTGGGCGAATCCTTGCGGCGGCTTTGCCATCAAAGTTATCCCTTTAAATGCTTACTCAATCAATTCCCCCAAGTGGGTCACTCCTGCAAATATCCTTGTGCACCGACACAGGCTCTCACACACAATCCTGGCACTCATTGTCCGGCAGCTGCCAAAGGAAAAAGGATTGCCGGAGCTTTTGACGAGACAATTTGTATTCATTGCCACTTTAATATTTAGCGATGCGTAAGCTTCTGTCACTCGTTTCCCGGCGAAGCCTCCATATTCTCCATCCACCCTGCATATTATTTTGGTCTCGTTTTATCGCTTTTGTGTGTGGATTTTTTTAAGTGCAATAATTTGCATTGCATCTGACATGATATCGCTTTGAAGTGGCCCCCATTCCCCGATCCCCGCCAGGCACTCTCGGCCAATTGACGAAACAAACACGTTAGTAGACGCATCTGCTGGCAAAAAATAAAAGATTTTATTCAAACTGTCGCCATTGAAAAGAACACTTCCGAGAGTGCACGGAATAATTTATGTTTTTTGCTTAAACATTTCATTTTCATTTGTTTGTATAAAAATTTGTTAAATAACATTTAAAATGGGTTTTAAATCGGTAGGCCATTTTCATGAAAATGAAACGTCAAAGCTTTGAACTTTGCCAGTGCTCCTTGCACTTTTGATGCCTTTGACAGGTCTCTGTGCTCCTTTGGATGCACTGCAAGTCATTAAAAATGGTAAAGGACCAACAGAAAGCGGGCTAAGAAAACGCCAAAGGAGCAAGGATATCAGGGCAGATGAAGGAAAAGTCAAGAAAAGGCAAACAGCCGCGAATAAGTCAAGGTTCCTGAGAGGTAAGTCACGATACCTCCCAAATTATCACCAGAGATGTGTAATAAAATTAATATAAAAAAATAATCAAAAATTGATTTATTAATTGCACATGTCAATTTTTATAATCTTTAATTTTTTACAATTATTAACCGCCCTTTGGAGGCACCTACCTCTTCCCATCCCTAGAGGCGCTTTCCCCTGTTTATTTGCCCAGTTCGTTCTCAGTTGACTGCCTTGCTTGTCGTGGCCTGGAAAGGTCCTGGAAAAGTTGGGGCAACCCAAGGACGAGAGGAACTGGGAGGGGGAAAGTGCAATAAGTCACCGATTGGCGACAGGCTGCACAAATGTGTGGCCTAGTGCGAAAAAAAGTTGCGTTCATAAAAATGGGTAACCAGAACAAGGGTGTAGATTTTCGATTCGAGTCGCGATTTCCCCACTCTTTTTTATGAGTTTTATATAAAATAAATATAATTTCTCTACAATTCTAAAAATTATTTAATTTAACTTTTAATTTAACTCTTATAGTCCAGTTATATTTTAAGTCTTTGGAAAGTGTATTACTTTTTAGGTTTTTTGAAAAAAAGTGTCAAAAATTCCAGAAGAAATATCCAGTGTAATGGAAAGCCATAAAAAGGATTTATGGTTTCAAGTTGGTATCCCCAATGGGAATATGGGAAAAAAAAGGTTAGTGGAAGAGAAAGTGAATCAAAGTTAAGTTTATCCCAAGACTTTAACACTCGATTTTAGATTTGTATTTATATTACAAAAATAATATTATTTGTATTATAAATAACAAATATAATAACATATATAATATTATTATTTCATTTGATTTCATCTCTGGGTCGTTCTCCCATCAGTGACCGCCCTCTGCGAAAACAATTGATTGAGTTTTTGGGGGATTTGTGGATATCATTAGCTGTCCCACATGACATTTGTGTCTGTGTGTGTGTCTCCCCGTCTGATTAGCCATTTATATTCACATCCAAATCCTCCCCAGGACCCTGATGTCCTTCGTCTCTGTGGGCGGGCAGGTTGCAATTAATCGTTGAAAGGATTACACGCCCCTCCGAGAGAAGCCATGTTTTCTCCTGCCCGACTCTCATCTGGCCACTTAAGTGATGCTAATTTATGGCCTCGTCGCATCTTGTTTGTTTCCCATCTCCGATGAATGCTATGGGGACTTTCCCCAGGGACTCCCCCAGCATACTACTGGGTCGTTTGTCGCACGGTTGTTCCTTTCAGGAGTCAGGAATTTTTGCGGTAAGTTTTTAAGCCGAGATTAGTAAGTCATTCGGCATTGTTGCCACTTTTGTCGGCCGTTGTTGACGGTCTTCCTGTTTGTAATGCAATGTGGATTCTATGGATAGAATATTTTCTCTACGTTTAATTGATTTTTTACCTTCTAGATGTACCTTCTAGTTCTATTAGTTTCTTATAAACTGTATTTAGTCTCCCTTTTTGAAGAGCCAATTAATTTGCATCCCGATTCCAGGCCATCAATTTCGTTTGTTTGCTATTGTTGTTGTGGCTGTGGCTGTGACACCCAAATTGCAACCGCATCCGAGTCCCGATTCCCGCCGCCTAATCAGCGTGTGACTCGCACACTAATGAACTACGGCTGCCAATTAGCCAATGGCCACGCCCCCGCCACCCCCACAGCACCTCTCTTGATTTGTGGCCCAAAGATGAAGTGGCAGTTACCTGATCCTAGCCGAGGGGAACTGACATTCCTTCGAAATAGTCTCCCTTTAATAATACTGAGTAAGATATATGTTTCTGTATAATAACAGATTTCACGCTATATTCAAACCGTAGCTATAAATAATTTATATCTTTAAGATACTTTTAGTTTTGTATATGAGACCCCAGATTCAGAATGTTTCTGGAATACTTTCTGATACTGGGTTTTTGTTCTCGGAAGAGCTTTGGTATTTATAATGGCTTTGAGGCTGACATCAATATGTGGAGCTTCATAGCCTCGGTTCGGATCGACGGCTATCACGAGTGCGGGGGAACCGTCATAGACAGTCGCATTATCCTCACGGCCGCCCAATGTGTGGCCGGCATTGCGGCGGACAAGGTCACCATTCAAGTGGGAACCGCCGATCGGACCAAAGGAAAGGGCCAAGTCGTCCCAGTGACTTCGATTGTAGTTCACGATAAATTCGTAAAACATAGTGCTCCGAACGATATTGCCCTGTTGTGGCTGAAATGGACGGCACTGGCGGGTATAGTGAAGAAGCTTCCGATTGGCGAGGAGGAGCCGGCGGATCAGGTTTACTGCAGCAATGCCGGGTGGGGCGAGCAGAGTCTGCCGCTTCTGGGAATGCCGAGGCTTTTGTTCCATGGAGTGGCCAAGGTGAGGAATCGCAGCTACTGCGTCGAGGAGCTGACCGAACCGGTTGGCGAGGAGCTGCTCTGCACCTTCTACCATCAGTACGACATCTGTCCGGGGGACTATGGTGGACCAATGATCTACGGTGGGTTTGTTGTGGGAATCGCCGTCGAAGGACATGGGTGTGGGTGGTCCTCACTGCCCTCCCTCTACACGAATGTCTTCAAATTCCGCGATTGGATAGAAATTAACTCAAAGAAGCTCATGGAAAATAAATAAAACAAATATATTTAAACTAATGCATTATTTTTCCTAAAATTCCTCATATCCGTCATCTGGCCCACCGTGATCTGGAAACAAGTTGTTCATCAGAATTTCCTGCACCATCTGGCGTTGCAAGTAAGCTGTAAGGACAACTAAAATAGAGGATTAATGCTCATGACTACTTCCGCAGAGAAAAATCCATCCTGCCTACCTCCCATTAAGGACCCAACCAACACGAGCTTGGATAGAAATCCTTTCTTCTCACCGTTTGTTGGATTTTTGTACATTTTCAATCGGGTCGGACACTCCGAACATAATGGTCTCAGTTTTTCGTCTCGTTCGACGGAAATCTTTTTCAAACAGGGCGTGGACTTTACATAAGGATTTGACAAGGATATCGGCTTGGCTTCGAGGTTCACGGGCAGGGACAGCGTGGAAATGTCACAGGGCGAGGCTTTGCGGAAGGTACTCAGCACTTTCTCATTTTTAGACCGATCCGGTGGATCGTACATGGACTGGATGCAGAACCGATGGGAGTATTTCTTAGTCTCGTCGAAATCAAAATATTTCAGGCGTATGCAGACCTCGTGGGTGTCGTAGGGTTCTATTTTGGCAGCATTAGGACTCACACAGTAGTGCTTCCAGGCATTAGACTTGACCTTTTGTGAACATCTATTTAAAGTTTAGTCTAAAGAAATCTACGCTAGGAAACTCACTTTGAACAGGACAACACTGTTGGTGGGATTCAGTAAAGTCAATATCCTTCGCTGACTTCGATTGTACGGGGCATAAAAATTCAATAGCTGCGGACTCACGCTGAGCAACTCCATCCTCCTTCCATTTGAATGAATCTATTCCAATTGATTTTGACTTTTATGGCCTGTTTTCGTTATCCTTTTTTTTGTACTTTGTATTTTTTTGTTTTTTTTTTTTTTTTTGTGAAATGTAGCCCTGCCCCCGAAAACTGAAACCAATCGAAATGTGTCGGAAATATGCCAGCAATTGGGATATTTTTGACAGCATTTGCATATGCTGCCCATCGATCCAAAGGCAGTGCATGGTTTTGCATTTATTGCCATCACGACCACCACATCCAGAACTCTCTATCCGCTCTCTATCCACACCCATAAATCCTCCCAATAACCCCCCCCATCCTGGCCAGGATGCGAAGTACTGGATTTGGAATTACGGCTGGCAACGCATTGAAATTATTTGCAATCAATTGCACTTATTCTGGCACTGGATGATGAACACAGCTGTCCGATGCTGCCACTAGCTGTGTTTTTGGGTCATCCATTTTTCTCCCAGTGGAAAAGGACATGGACATGGACATGGCTGCGGAGAAACGGAATTTGGTGAACAATTGATGAGGAGCATACGTGGTACACTGGATGAATAATGATGGTTGGGGAGCCTGGCTGGGGATTGATTTTTCAGTGCATTATTAAGTATGTTTGGGCTTTCAAATAATTTTCCAATCAATACGAAATACAGTCATGGATGGGACATCAAAAAATGTTAGGTATTTAACTATCTAATGAATAAAATATCCCATTTAATTTCCCCTGCTTGGGAAATGCAACATACACTGTTTATTTTGAAACAACTTTCACCTGTCAATTAATAAAATGATTTTCTGGGCTTTCCTTCCGCGCCCTCGCCTTGACTTTCCCCCTAGCCCGTCACTATGAACTGGATCAGATCCTTGTAGTCGACCATGCCCTTGTCGTTGATCCGGCCCTGGAGGAGTTCGTCCACCTCCATGTGGCTCAGACACTCGCCGCAGCGGGTCAGTATGTGGATGAGTTGTTTGGCGGACAGGAAACCGGTGTTGTCAGCGTCGAGGAGCCTCAGGCCGGATATGAATCGCTCTGTCTCGATTTCCAGTCGCCGGGAGCTGGGTCGACTGGCATGCTTTCCCAAGCTGGAGTACACCGCCAGGCACTCGTCGAAGGAAATTCTGTGCAGGCAACCAGCCTCGAGCTGTCTCATGTGTTTCCTGACCACCGCCTCGCTGGGATTGGCCCCCATCACGCGAAGGCAGTCACCCAGGTCGATGATGGAGATCTTGTTGTCGCCGCGATGATCGTGCATCAGGAATATCTCGTGCAGTTCCAGAATGTGGGGCTTCGTCGTCGGCTTCGGATTCGGGGCCGGTGGTGATGATGGCGGCGGCATTGACGGCGGCAACAACGTGTTTTTCTCCAGGGGCTTGAAGCCATGATCATTTGAAAAGTATGATGAATGAATTGAGGCGAACTTCACTTGATTTCCCGCCATGGACATTGCTGGGCAGCGCCGAACAATACGTCTACAATTACGGATCACGGATAACAGATCACGATTAGAACTAGTGGTAGCTGCTAGCTATAGGCCTGTGGGTGGACTATTGGCTTTCGGATACCACACACATGGCGCAGGGGAAACAAGAACCGATGACTGGAAGACACAGAAAAACGATAATGCCGGACATGCTGACAGGTGAAAGTCGACTGCCGGGTTTTCAAACAGAAAGCAAGTGACATTTCATTTTCATTTAAACATTTTATTCACTTATTTCACTGGGAAATTTGATAAATAATCTTTAAAAAAATCGTTTGCAGATCTTGATGCAGATAGGTGGAGAATTGATTCACAATTCGTTTAAGGTATTCCGCTCAGGAATCGGATGGCAATTCGCAAAGATATAGCCTTCGCAGTGGACCATATTGGGCTCCCTATGCATTTTCTACATTTTGAAGGGGATGGCCCGGGAAATTTAAGAAAAAAACTTTTAAAAAAATCGTTTACAGATCTTGATGCAGATTGGTGGAGAATTGATCTACCAATCGTTTAAAGTTTTTTCACTCGAAAATCAGGTGTCCAAAATACAGCGATCGCTGGTGATAATTGCTGGTGGAAACTATTGATAATAATATCGGATTTATGTAAAGATAAAATTTTATCCCATTTTATATTAGTTCAAATTCAATACTTCGTATTGTATATACAAAATTTTAATCCTTTTTAGGTTTTAAGCCAATCTAGAGCCGGTAAAGGATCTATTAAAGCTGGTCAGCTGGAGCAATGGATTGTAGATATTTGAGTCATGTTGCCAGCAATCATCGTTACCAAATATATTCTAGGAAAAGCTCAGGAAGAAGAGCTGCTCCAGGGACATGTTGGTAAACACGGGCTGCGCTTGACTGAATCCAGATCCCTCGGAGAAGTATGCCTCGTAGACCAGGTTCAAGAGAACCAACTCTTTCATTGTTTTAAAATAATCATCATAGTTGCAAGAGGATCGGTTGCTCAACAGCTTCTGGTCATCGAATATGGATAGGAATTGGTCGTATTTCTGGCACTTATGTCCCTTAACATCTTCGGGAAACAGAGCCTTTTCTATTAGACTCGCAAGGAAATAGCCTTGGGTGCTCATCTAAAAATAAATTTAAAAAATAAATTAATTTTGCAATTACAAGCAGATATTCCCATTTACCTTGAAGATATCATGAGAATGAATCATAAAGAAGGGTTCCACTAGGAGATTGTAGGGAACGATGATCACGTTTCCATGTGCCACACTTCCCACCTCATAGAGACGTTCCGGATCATCGGGATAAGGATACGGGGATGTGGGATTGTCCAACCTCTTCAGCAAGTTCCGTTCCCGAAACTCTATCGCTTTCACATGAATTGTTGCGAATTCGTCGTCATTATTCAAATGTAGATCTGAGTAATATTCAGTAGCAAAGCGCCGATGATCCTGTTCCTTGGGCATGTTTCCAATGTTTATGGTAAGAGAGTTGAGCTTTTTCCGCAAGGACGATATGACGAAGGCATTCGTGGAACTCTTGTCCAACCGAATATTAAACTGCTTCCGAACGGCTGCGAATAAACGATCCATTTGGATCTGGAACTCTATCAGCTTGTCCTTGCCCAGGACATTCTCCTCAAAGAGTAGATTGCTGGCAAACTCCATGGAGGTCCTCAAAATCTGGATGCAAGTGCCTTTTGGATGCCATAGCCCCTCCAATCGAGGCGATAGCTTCATAAACATAATGAATCTTTCCAATAGATAGGTGGCCACCACCTCCTGGTCCTTGCCGTTAATCAGCTTGGTTATTTTGACCAGGTAGTTTATGTCCTCCACCTCCACCTGGAAACTGGAAGAAAAAGGATGACCAAACACAATTTCGAGGTACGCACCGAGTAAGACTCCGTGTTCATATTCCAAGTCTTTCAGGCTGATGGTCTGGGGAACAGAATCCTCCGCTTCTATGACCAAGTCTCTAATATGTTCTTGAAGATTCTCCATATCGTACTCCAAAGATTCCGCTCGAGTGTGGCTGTATCCAATCTGAATAAAATCATCTTTTTCGAGATATATATAGTCTATAAGGGAGGCGAACTGTGGCTTCTCGATCACCACACGGTAGAGGGAATTCTCCGCATCCCACTTGAGATTCATCCGGAAGATGGCATTCTTCATGCCAAGTCGACGCAAACGGGCGAGAGTCCTGAGCCACTGGAACTGCTCCTTGGGCCACTGACCACCTTCAGTTGTGTTAAATGGCCAGGAGAGATTCACATCCGGCTGCACATCCTTGATGGAAATTCTTGAATCTTTTTCACACAAATTGTAGAACCGGGAAACTTTTTCATCGAGGCTGCCGGATTCGTAGGAAGTATTTCTCACTTTTTGGAAGACCTCCAGGAACTTTGGAATGATCTTCTCCTGCGTGGCCACATGAAGTCTATAATTTCTATTAGTATCTACATCCGATGATCCGTAATTTCCGCTGGCATATTTGTGGAAGTCCACTAGAGGATCCGCTGACGGTTCCATGGCCGCCAGCAATCGACTGAAAATTATTTGGTCATCACGATTGGATGAGATGGCCTCCTTCCGTATCCTAGCTGCTTCAAGATGCTCCAAAAGGAACAAGCAACCGATCCATAAAAATACACTTGATGTTCGTGTCATCTCTGCTAAGAAACTGAACAAATTTTTAATGACTAAATTTAAATCTTCCAAATTTTTTATGACTAGATTAGTCGCAAGTGACTGATAGCGGACGAGGTCAGCCTTAGATTAGATTAAATATTTAAAACAATTTATATTTTTTACTTATTTCTTAAATATATATAGAATATACATATAAACGTATTTTATAAAATTATTTATATTTTGAAGTATTTAAGCGGATAATTAAACATTGAAGACCATGGAAAAGGATGATAGCTGGAGCTGTGGATTGTAGGCAACTCCATGGTTTGCTACTGACAAACTACTGACAGTAGATGGGATCAACCCTGGGTTAAGATCTTGAGCTCCAAAAATAATACAGGAGATTAGAGACTTGAAACTTTTAAAATAAAATAAGAAACTGATCAATAGCAGATTTTAAAGTCAAACAAATAAGAAAAGTTCAACTGACTCTTTTTGCCGATTTCCATCCAGAGCCCTGACTCAGCATTTCTCGAAGTCACCCAAGTATGAATTCCAGCTGAACTCCTCTCAACCATTGCAACATCATTAAGGACACCTGCCAGCTGCAAGGCAACTAAGGTCCCGGAGTCGAACTTAATGCTATTTCTCGTCCTGTGCAACAATTTTGCTGCTGATGCAGTCGGATGTTTATGTAATTATCACGAGTGAACAGCTCGTCAGCAATGCATCGATGGATAGAGTATCGGCATCGATGTCCTGGCCCCGGGGAGTCCTTCCCAGTCGACCCAGTCAAGTTGGTCGGGGGTGTGGGGTAGATCGTGGCCTCGACTCCCCCCAATGCTCATAATGCACTTTGCATGTAAAATATTTAATTAAATGAAAAATAGCAAAACCCAATGGAGGAGGACCTCCTACACCTTCAGTTTACCCTTTTTCGGTTACCCTGCCATCCTTACTTCCTTGCATGCTGGCATCCAGGGCATCCTGGCAAGGGCCGCAAAAAAGTTTATTTGTTTCGTGGCTGCCTCAGTCAGTCTTCATTTATTGTAAATGAGTTTGCCCAGGACTAAAAAAAAAAGAATGCGGGGAACGGATATATATACACACACACACACCATACACTCGCGCGCAGATGGCAAAGGATGCATATTGAATAAGTCTGCAAGCCACACGCAAATGGCATTCCAATTCAATTTCAATCCCCGAGCAAATAATTCCCAGCACCGACTGCCATTAATGATGGAATGCGCCGGATGACGAAATCGAAAATATGATGTATATGCTAATATACCATTTCAATTACACAATTATACAAGTATTGTATATCGCATTTTAATTTAATTTAATTGTAATTTACTTTTTGCAGCAAATTGAATCGGAATCGGAATGGAGGTCTCTTAAGGGCGTCCCATCTAATCGCAGGGCAGTTGGAGGACAACGGTGAAGTAATCCACTTCTGGACAGAGCAGCACCTCGTGCCTGAGTGTCCGGAGGCGGAGGAATGTGAACTCGTTGGTGGCGTCCAGGTCGAGGACCACCTGCTGGGCCTTCTCCCTCAGGGTTTGCATCACGGCCGCATAATGGAGCGAGAGGTTGTAGTCCATGGTCGTCTTGATGGGAATGCCATCGTTGTCGATCACCATGATCCCAACGATGTTCTTGAAGTTCTGAAAACGCTTCAACATCTCTTCCACTTCGGCTGACATTTTTACAAAAATTATATTACTTTTTTTTTGAGTTTAAATTAGTTTTTAGTTTGAAAATATGTGGTGTGTGTGTGTGGTTTAATGTATTGTAAGTGATTGGGAAAGAAAACTAAACTAACACAAAAGTCATGGCATATTTTGACTCATATTCCAAGACCATCTAGAATCAAAAAATACATAAAAAAAATAAATTCAACCTTTCTGTATAAAGTAAGAAAAAAAAAGTTCAATGGGCTTTGTCATGAATGGCATTTGGCATGTAATTTTCCAGCTAAAGTCGATACAAGTTTTATGATGTCCGGGCATAATCCGCAGAGCCGGCAGGACTCTACGGCTGTTATGTCCGTAAATAAGCATTCAAGTTGGCAACAATGCCGGATGTCGGAATGCAAAAGTTTCACTTTTGTGGATGGCAGAAGTACGGAAAATTAATTGAATGCTGATGTTGATGCTGTCGATGCCCGAAATGATGCCGGGTCCGGGTGAGGGTCCGGTTCCTGCCTGGTCTTACTCCTGATGCTGGTCCTGGTCTGGTCCACTCGAAATGCAGATGAAAGAGATGTTTGCATCAAGTTCGGTGCGGAAATTATGCCACTCTTCCGGCTTGGGTCGACTACGCCGGACAAAAGCCGGCCCGGGTCGGAGTCTGGGCTGGTCGGCAGCCGGAGTTGTTATGAAAGAGTGTAAAATTGTTCACTTTTTAAATTAATTAAAAGTCTTAAAACTCATAATGAAATTACTCAACCAGGCAGACAGCCGTACACCCGGAAAGCTGGACAACCAGACAACCAGACAACCGGACAGGCAGTCATAAAAAGGATTCAGATTCGGATACGGATTCGGTGCATATGCAAATTCCTCACAGACCAGACTTGAGGGAAATTAAACTACTTTCTGGACTTCTTCTCGGGATTGTCGGACGGATGGAAAACGGAAATTCATTCGGTAATTAAATCAATGTCCATGCGAAAAAACCTCAAATGTAATTTGTCATGCAATGCCAGAGCAGGGAAGTCGAAAAGTGGAAAATGTTCTCACAAACTTCGTTAAGTGGGCGGTGGGTGATGGAATGTGATGGGTATGAAAAGTGCCTATGCATTTTATTGCATATTTGTTGAATAAATATTTAGCTTTTCTCTCGCTGGTCAAAAAAAAAACAGGGAGGAATATGTATGCAACTGAAATATTTACAAATGTTTTGGCAATTTATGCAACCTGCAAACATTCGCATTTTATTAGTTATTGCAGAAGTTATGTGAGAACAAAAACCGGTCTTCACTTTACATGGCAGGTTAACAACTCCGATGATGATTTATGCCTGGCACTCGAATACCGGAATTTTTGCTGAAAAAGTGAAATGTGCAACAATATAATTTGATATTTATGAAAACTTGTTTATTTTCCCTTCAGTTTTTCTAGTATTTTGCCTTACTCGATGGTTAGCTATTCATGAAATTTTCGTTTTTTTTTTTCAGCATATTGAATGTCTCTCAAGGCTCTTCACTTTAAATTCTGATTTTTAAATCGTTAAAAATGTACAAACAAAGCGATGGCAACGGATTTCATATTCATATGATTTTTGACTTGTGTAATGAATCTGTAATTAATGGCGAATTAATTGATATTTTATTTCGCAAATATCATTCATCTGTCGGATTTCCTCTGTTTTGTCACCTCGCATATCCTGCATAAAGTATTATTTATTAATGGTTGAATTATTGGGTGAATTTGCAAATATTTCTGCAAATATTTCAGCAATTCCAAAAGGTGATAATAATATCACACGGGATACGGCACATGGATCCTGGAGAAGTGCAATTCAGAGTGGCAAATTCGAGTAAATGAATTATGTGCCCGGCCGGTTCTCAGTTAATGTGAATCTGATTTAATTTCCAATTAGCAAGGAACACCGCAAACACATGATAATTATTGTAACCAGTCGACATTGTCCTGCCTGCTCCTGACTCTCTTCACTTTGGTTAATTTTGGTTTTTGGCCAAAAATTTTAAATTATGATTGAGCATGACTGTGCGGCTGTGTACGTGCTTGTTTTGTTGGTAATTTAATTTTAATTAATTGCCGTATATGTAAACCTTGTATTTCTAAAGGTCCAATGGAAAATAAATAAGTTCCCATGCCTAAGGAGCGACTCTCCGCCTTAATCGAATCGGTTTCCTTTGGGTAAAGTTAATCATTAAAGCCTCTGAAGGTTTTCGTAACATTTTCGTATGTATTTCCAATTTTAGTGGCATTCACGCGAAAAATGTCACTGGGGGATACCAGGACAGCGGGACACAAATCCTTTGGAAATCGCTTCCTGCCGTTGGCCGTCTTCATTGCAATCTGATTTAGCGACAGACAGGTTCTTAAATAAAATACTCCTCGGCAAAGTGCGATACTTTTTCATTTGCCGCTCGCTTGCCTTCCCAAAGTCATAAGCAAAAAAAAAAAATAAGCATGCCGGGGGATACAATTTTAAATTAAATATTATATCGCGTCGTCCCTGAGTAAGCAGCCTCTGGACTGGAGATGGATGCGTAAACAGGATATCCCAGTGTGATACACCTTTCGGCTTTCGGGTGTGAATCTGTTTGTCTGCACCTGACGCCTTTTATTTTTGCATATCTGTTCCTTTTCGTATTTTATTACATTTCTGGCATTCTTTTTTCGGTTTTGCGTGTGTGATTGCGTGGGTGAGTTTATATTTTTGGATGAGCCCGAGCGGAATGCCTTCTGAACCTATCTCATCTTGATAAATGAGAAGACATCTGCAGGATAATTTAAGCTTCAAAATGGCAGAGGTTAATATATGGAGAAGGGATAGGGACATAATTATTCATAGAAATTAATGAAAGTTAGATTGAAGTTCAATAAATCTTGGCTTTCAAAGATTAAGAAGTTGAAAACCATTGCATATTTTTGGGGTGGCCATTTTCAAAGACCAAAATATCGAAGAAAAATATTTTCATAGGCAATTTGCTTGGTTTTTTCATTATTTTAAAAGTTCCTCATAACTTTTTGCAACCTTGATAAATTTAGTGGAAAGTATTTGCCTTTTCTTGGCCAATTGAAATGAATTTTTATGGCCTCTTTTTTTTACTCTATCATGTATTACCCGTTTCAGCGATTACAGGCCACTTTCATTCGTTATCCTGGATACCGACTTCGCTCTTGGCCCTCTTGGCCACTTTAATGCCCACCAGACCCCAAGCATTTGCTTATCAAAGTGCAAAACTTCTATCATATTTAACGAAAAGCTGAAAAAGGTCAACAAAGAGAGAATAAAATAGAAGAAAAGTGAAAAAACCTTGACATCACCTTTTTCAATCAACTAAAAAGTGTCTTGTTTGCCACCCACCCCGCAACACCACCCAACACCACCGCCGTTCATTGCGGCACCACTGACTCAATAAGCCGGCATTTTATTTGCATTTTTTTCGTCACTCTGCTCGCCGTCCTCCCAGTCCGTCCCAAAGGCTGCCTGTCGCCATTTCTGTCGCTTCGTTGGCCTGCCAGCAGGGTTTTTCACTTTGTACCGTCGACCGGGCGGGGCAGAGAGAGAGAGAAGGAGGCTGGCACCGTAGGCGTGGTCCTGGGGGCGGAGCTACAGGCATCGGCGGCGGCAAATTCATCATCGTCTCAGCACGCGTCTGTCAGCCGCGCTAAGGATACAATAAATGTCTTTCGCGGTCGCCCATCTCGCAGACAGCGTGTCCTTTTCCAATGTATGCTGATGGCCCTGCCTACACAAGAAAAAAACTATACATTTTTGTTGCCAATTACAGGGACAAGAAATTCTAAATAATTTAATTAAAATATAAAGCATATATCTGTAATATTTTTTGAAGCCTTAAATTAGGCTGATTAAATTAGACTACTCCCTGTCATATCCTTCGTAATCAAAGCACCCTGTACGGTGGTACTTGAAGGCTGAGTGAAATACTCTGTCGGATTAATATGCAGTAGCGCTTTGCATTTTTTTGTAGCCTCTCTTTGGTTTGTATCGTCATTTTCCCTTGCTGTTGGTTTATTCATTTGGCTTTGCCTGTTCTTCATTTTGCCTTTTTTTTATTTTCCTTATACATATATTTGTTTATTTCTTTCGTTTTCTGCTTTTTTTGGCTTTTCCTTTTAGCCCAGAGTCTCAGGTGCACTTTGGGGATAACAAATTAAACAACTTTATGCAAGTGGAGCTGAATAAATTGCGCCAGGTTTCGGAATATGGATTCACTTGAAATAAGTAGCTTAGCCAGGGATCGGGGCTTTAGATTTTTGTTTAATAAAAATATTAAATATTTGACATATTTCGTTAAAAAGTTATACAAAAATCGATGCATAATAATAGTATAATAAATTGTACAATAATTAAGTTAATGGACAGTTTTTATTGCAAATCGAGGCTAGGTTCGAACGTGCTTACAAGATAAATGCTGAAATTATTTTATCAATAACCATATCGAGATCCTATGATCTATGGAAGGTCGATTAAATATGTCCTTGAGACAACCAAAGAAGACGGAATTCATTTCTTTACCGATTTGCTGCCTTTTCCATACACAACCTTATAGTCGGGGAACTCGATTTTGCTTATAGCCTTGAGCTCGAAGAAGGCCTGCTTGGCCATCCAGTGGATGACAGGACTCCGCCACTCCTTGTTGACAAATTGGAACTTCCTTTCGTTGGGGTCCTTGTTGTTGATGATCACCTGGCTGTAGTTGTACCAGGTATATATCATGCTGCGCATCTTGTACACCCACAAGTGATTGGGCACACAGCGAATGGAGTCCTGCAGCTGGCCAACAGCCTCCATGGGAAGATTCAAGAGGACGCTGGGGTTCATCACATTGTAGATTTGACGCATATTTCCCGAGTAGTTATTGCGATTCTTGGTCAAGGCAATGTTGGTGTTCTTCAGTATTTCCGTGATGTCGAAAGGTCCGTTCGGCGGCATGAAATTGTACTTGACATTAAAGTCCTCGAACTTGTCCAGTTGAGCGAAAATGTCCACATCGATGTTACGGAAATCCTTCCACCAGCCCTCCCAGCTGCGATAGTTGCGACCCCGGTAGATCTTGGTCCATTCCTTGCTGAGATTGTCCCGGAAACGGGCGGGATTAAAGACCTGGGAAGTTTCCGGGAGCCGACCGGCCCCCTCCTCGTTCCCGAAATCAAAACGATCCAACATTTCATCGTACACCTGGTAGACATTCGAGTCCTTGGTCTTCGGATGGATGCGATAGTTGGGCATCCTCTTGAAAAACTTCACCGCATACGACTTGTTCTCCGGCTGGGGCAGGGCTTCGATGGAGAGAGTCACATACGGCAACTTGTAGCCACCGACGAGGAACACCTGGTCGGACACCTCCGGACGCATGCGTTTCCGCGGCACCGGACCTATGGCGATGAGTGGCTCCCCCTCGCGTTTCTTGCCCATCACCACATCATTTCCGCCGCCAAATGACTGCCAGTTACCATACTCCTTCTCACCGGATTGATCGAAAATCTCGTTTGAATAGCCGGCTCCATTCCGGCTTTCGAAGCCCGAATCGGAGCGACGATATTCATCGAAACCATGGAACCCGAAGCTATGGTCACGAGTCCCGTCGAAGCTCTGCTTATTTCCCGAATAGGGCTCCTGGGGCATCGGAAGCATCGAGGGCATCGGGTTACGGAAATGCTGCGGCGGCTCTTGCGGATAGATCCGTACCACATCCATGTTATCACTGGACCTGTATTGTTCCGGCTCCCCCCCCATACACATATTTTGGGAATAATCATAATTGCGATATCCCATCATATTCATGGCGGGATTCGGATTATCAACCGGAGACAAGTCACGACGACACGGGACCAACGGAGATGTATTGCGCCGGGGACTGGGACTATTCCAGTCCAGATTTGCCGGCGGCGGTGGTGTGGTTCCCGCAGGACGAATATCCTGTCCAACGCCGTTGCCGCCATTCCAATTGCGCGGCCCACCATTCCAGTCCCGGTAGTTCTCGTTAATGGTGCGCCTGATCAGAGGCTCCATTCCCAAATTTTCACGAAAATCGCGTGGCTTACCAATTGGCCGGCCTCCTCCTGCTTGCGGTAATCGCTACCAAAATCGAAGCGGATCAGAACCAGATAGCCTACCAAATAAGAACACTTACATGCGGTAGTTGGGGCTTGTTTCTTAGCATTTTTTTCGAAATTAAATCACAAACTATTTAAATTCCGGGGGTCCTTACAGCTCTCCAATTCAGTAAGAATGTGAAAAATAATTGACACTATGCTGTCAGATGGTTACTTGATGGCATCGCCTGCTGGGATTGAAATTGGACTTGGACACACAATTGTAACTGAAAAATCGAAAATTGAATTGGCGAACCTATCGATATAGTTTCCACCTTAATGGCCCAGCAGTAGGCCATGAGAACAGTTCCAGACAATCCCCACAACCAACATATTATTTCTAAAAAGTACTCCACTGTTCTCAGTTGAGATACAAATTTTGGTTGGCTTATATACATTTATATCATAATTATATCTAATTGGACAACATGGAGGACACCTACGTCACGGCCCTGGTCATATCTATTTTTTGCCACTTGACGAATCTCTGCTTCAATCCCATGGAGCCCACCAAGGAATCGACTGTTTTTATATTTCTCGCCATGATGACTTTGCATAAAATGGATTTCCAAAAACTGAATCGAGCCTCCAGCGACTTCCGGTCGAAGACTAAGCAGGTCCTGACCCTCTGCTTAGCGATGCAGGTACTTCTGGTCATCGCGTGGTTTCCTTTCGCCATGATCGTTAATTTCGTCGTAAATATGGCATGCAAGGGTGTTCGATACATGGGGCCAGGAGAACGTGCCTGGCTGGTCAACCGAGTCGAGGACAACGGAGCGTCCTTCATACTGCTGGTTTTGGAGTCGTTTGCTTTGTTGATGGGCTTCGAGATGAGGGATATGCAGCGATTTTTTGGTTCGAAGGACGACTGCCTCTCGGAGAGTGTCATTTCGTTTGTAAAGAAACAACAGGACCGGGTTATAAAGCGGGAGAAGCGAAATCAGCGCAAGAGCAAAAATAGATGATCCCAGCCTTTGAATACCTTTGAATAAAAAATGTTATAAATTCAAAAAATAATTTGGTAAAGGAGACTAATAGACTTTTAGACTAATTTACCGAAAACAATTTTGTAAGAACGTTCTGCGATATAAATATATCTGATATATAACCAATATTTCGCTGAAAGCGTCACGTTTTAGTTTCAATCTTTTAGCATCAAATAGGTCCTGGAAGGAGCTGCAAGGATGGCAGTATGCTGCAAGCTCTGCTCCATTGGTCGTGATAAACTTTCAGTAATAATTTATTGCAATCACTCAACTCAACGGCCACGTCAATAAGGACTACAAAAAAAAAATAACCGTATATAAGCGGAGGGAAAACAGGGAAATAAATTGAGCTGCGAAAAGGACCCGAATGGACTTGTGTCCGTGCAATATTTTAAATTGCAACCCAAAGGATGATAAAACGTGGTGGCAGAGACGAATGAAAATATTCGAATAAAATGTGCCAGCCGTACGACATACCACATACAACATACAACATACAACATTCGATATTCGCGCGTTGCGCCACAACAAATGTGAAAAAAATTGAAATAAATAAGACACAAAACGGTGGAACAGCACCAGACATATATCTCTATGTATATACATATTTACGACTCCCTGTTCGATGCGATAAGTGTGTTTATTTGAGCTTGCCCCAATGCAATATTTACAATGCAGCGACACCAATCTTGGGGCATCTTGTGCCGGCGGCGGCACACACGGCGTATGTGGAATGCCTTGTTTGCTGACGCGGCGACACTCGGCCACGCCCCACGCCAAAGTCTATGGGCGCAATTAAGGCAAAACAACCATGGGGAAAACTAATCTCAAGCGACTCGTAAATTCCAAGCGGGCATTCCTATGGGACACCGCAAAGGATATCAAGGATACGCCCTGTTTTTTCCCTCCCACAGCCGTACCCCCATTGCACAAAATCTGCGACGTTGGCGGAATGACTAAGCTGCCTCTCTAATTCCAGCTCCTTTTTGTTTACACTGCCAGTGAGTCCTGCGATCCTTGGCGAAGGCCAAACAAATGGCCATCGCATATGCCAAAAGGGAGATGCTGCGAATGGAATGCCGAGCTCTTCGCCGCCATTTGCATATTAATTAAATGTCAAAAGGGTAACAGTTTGTGTTGGCTTCCAATTAAATTGAGTCATGATGGTGGTATGTGGATATGCTAGAAGCCTAGTTGGCTCAATCAAGCACAATTGACTGTCTTTTCTTTATTTAATTGTTTTGGAAATCTGAAACCATTAGAGCTTTAAAGCTCAAAGCTTTATTCCAGACAATTTTATTAATTTTATTATCTGAAAATCAAAAATAATAGATTATTTTTAGCTGAAAGGCCTTCTAGCTGTTGAGGCCTTCATCATCCCTTTTGAAGTGTAACCATTCTCTTCATTCCATTCTCATTAACCAATTAGAAACTAGTATCGATAGTTATTCCTTTCAATCGGCAGTCTGAAAGGGTGGAATGAAAAGGTAACCGATACTTCGTACCATTTATTGTATTATTTATGTCCAGCAAGGAAATCTTGAATAGAAAATTGGCAAACTTGAAGCAGAAAACTTTCTGAATATCATAAAAACATATCATATGTCTAAGAGTCCTAGACTTAGCCTCAAATATTGCAGGTCCTTAACAAACTTGAGGAAACCATGCCCCAACTGGCTCCTAATGCGCACTAATGATTGGAAAATAACAACAAAATGATCAGGAGATGGCATGGCAAGGACAAGAACTGAATTGTTTTATTGAATAAATTGCCCCAAAGGGATTTATCTTTTTATTATATGACAAATAAAAAAGATCGAGTTTCTTTGAACTCTAACCCGAATAAACCTTAGAAGGTTCACGTTTCCGTGTTTAAACATGGAGTAATTTCAAGCGACTTTTTCTCACAAATACGTTGCCTGATTTTGTGATATTTCTTTAAATCAGTATGTTTTGTTAGCGGTCAGCAAAAGTACATGAGTGTCTCGTTTGCTATTTCAGATGTATTCGTGCTATACTCTAATATCAATTAAGTGATGAAAATTTCTTAGCTACCCACAAGTCGGGCTATAACCTCAGCCATTCTCCACGACTATCCGGAGCATGGTAATTTTCCAGACCGAGTGTCTGTTCGAGTCAAAAGCCAAACTTAGAAACCGCAAAAGCAGTGGTAGCCAAAAACCCCCGGAGCAGCTGTCAAAACGTATAGATGATATGAAGTGGATTCATCACCAGGCTTTGCCAACAGTCGAGTCGGGATACAGGATGCGCGCAGGATGAGTGTGACGGGGTGGGAAAGGGATTTTCGGTAAGAGGACCCTATTGCATTCCACATGCTGCGGCTGAAAAGATATGCAAATCCCTGCCGTTGGTGGAAATGTCAGGCGTGTCTGGAGCAGGAAATTAGCACGCAAATTACGGCAAAAACCAAAATCAAGTGTGGTGCGGATGTCGTTGCGAATACTTAAGTACACATTATCAATGGCAAGTATGTACTCACTTAGTCTCGTTTGATACTTAACAAATCCTGCGAGTCAGTTGTAGTTTTAGCCAAATTAAATGCTAAGTAAATTGTCTCGGAGTCTCTAGGTTCTAACCTTTACTTTTGCTTACTTAAAGTTTAAAGATAGTGGTAGCAAACTGTAATTTTCAAATAACCAGTAGGCCAATCTGGTTAAAAGCCCATATAAATATGACTCCAAAAAATATCCATTCTACACTTACACTAAAAAACTTCAAACGATTTGATGTCTCCAGTCCATTGGAAATAAGTCAGGCGAAGTGACCTTTCAGTCTGAACCTGAATAAATCGCATAATGGCCAAAAGTTCAAGACCTAACCCGTTTTGTCCGTCAATTGTGCACTCTCAGCAGCTGCACAAAATAATGCTGGTTGGCCATATTTTCCACTCAACCAGCCGACCATCCACAAAAGTATGCTAAACACGTGGCGAGCTGTTTTTGCGGAAAATCAAATTATCAGCGAATTTATTTAATGCATAACATCAGGGATGTGGGGACCGTAAAACTAAACAAAAAAAACACTGATTCGTTTTACATACACAATTAGGAATTTTATGGTTCTAAAAAGAGCGTCCGAGGTTGAAAAATCGACCAAAAAAGCCATCGAAAATTAATCGAAATCATTGGCTATTTTTCGCGGTATATTCGGTTGATTTTCCGCAAAAAGTTTTGTGTGTCACCCAGATAACCGGAAAATTGGCGTCGACAATGCCAAACCGCAGATGCTTTCAGTTTTTGGTAAAGGATATTAAGCCCGCAATATATATGTGGTGCGTATGAATGGGCCATTATAGTGCTAATGGGTAAATGGCCGAAAACTATTTTGACTTTCCGGAAGCAAGATTCACCTGAGCTCTTAAATTGGCAAATCAATTTAACATATAAGCGCCTCAGAATTCGGTTCTCATGCCAGTATCAAATTGAGTGGCTCAACACCGACCCCAAGCACATTTAATTTAGCATAAAAGCCAAGAAGTTTAGAAGTTCTGCCCGAAAGTATTCCTGTAGCCGAGAGCCACATTTTGTTTGCCTTTCCCCCTCAGCCCGTCCTGACTTGATGAACTGTAAATGAACTTTGTGTTTGAATTCGATTTAGTTTTATTGCAACATGTTTCAACATCTCCACTCCACAACACTCCATCCGGACATTTTGCTAAGGACCCTCTAGTCTCCGACGTGTGTTTGTCCATGGCAAGTTGTTAGCTCATTTCAACTCGAGCCGAGCTGCAGACCCGAAAGTTGCGCCACTAAATAGCAGCATCTGCAATTTGTGGCTCATGATATAGCCAAAACACAAGTACAATATTGGTTGCATATCGACATGTACCCGACATTTTCTACTGGCGAAGTTAAAAAAAATATTTAATTAGTTCAGGTTACTTATAGAGTTTAAAAGTTTAAGAAAAAGTTGTTTTAAAGCAAACCATAAAAGTTCTTTAATTAATGGATGGAAACTATGATTGAGTGGAAATTGATATATGCGCAATAATAATGTTATGAAAAAAACCACTTAAAAAAAATATTTATATATTGAGACAAATATTTTTATACCCTTGCAGAGGGTAGTATAATTTTGGTCAAAAGTGTGCAACACAGTGAAGGAGACATCTCCGACCCTATAGAGTATATATATTCTTGATCTATATATAGTATATAAGCATATAAGTCGGAACGGCTGGAAGCGGCCGACTATCGAAGCCTAACGAAGTTATCGCATTTGCGATCAATCAGTTATATGGCAGATATAGGATATAGCCGGAAATCAATTTGATTTGCTTATCGATTTGAAACGTTATACAAATCTAATAAAAAGCATAACATGATAAATTGACATCTAGCTTCATTTAGATGAATTTTTGCAACTCCACAATAAGACATGCAGCTTATAACAATCTTCTTGTTCTTGTCATTGATGATTAATGTCATAAACTGCGGCTTGAATTGTAAGTATTTAATTACCATAAAATTTTAATTTCTTTTATAATTCATTGAATCTCAGGCTATTCCCCCTATTTTTTCAAATGCAGGATGAATCGAGGGACAACCGGGGGTTTCTGAAGTGAGACACATAATAGAGAAAACTCTATTCCAACCACTTTCAAAGTAAGCTAACGTGGCTTATATTTTAACAATATAATATAAAATAATTTTAAAAGAATTCTAGGTAGGCACCCAAATGAAGACGATTCGGCGACTCTTTTCTGTCATTAAGTCTTTGGTTTGGACAAAGAACCAAAAGTAGTATTCATAGAAAGTTCCATCCTTCTTACTCGAAAAACAACAAAGTTATGCCAAAAAATTATTATATTCCAAATATATTGACCAAAATTATAATACCCTCTGCAAGGGTATAATAAATCTTTCAAAATAAAATCGAAAAACGCCAACGGCTGTCAGTGCCAGAATGCAGTGACAATTAAATGACATCATTTATCCTTATATGTTTTTTATAAATTTCCCACTTAATATGCATGGTATTTCACCAGATTTTCACACAACCGGCAAATGAAGACAGATGAGTTGACAATTAATACTGAAACTGAGCTTGAACTATATTATGTTTGTGTTAAAGTCTTATAGAGCTTATCAGTTAAAAGCAGACCCAGCTATATCAGCGTAAACTTCACTCTTTATTTGTACTTCCATTAGGTCAACACAAAGGCAGGCCCTACAGCCCAAAGGGAAATGGCCAAAAGCAAAAAAAAAATAGAACAGACTAGCGGAAAAAAACGAGGTGGAAAATTTACTGAAACAAAGTCAACACGAATTTGCAATTTGGTATAAAATTTCCACTGTGACCACTGCACAAATTGCTAATTCGCTAAAAACTTCAAGTTGACACAAGAAATTTGTGTGAATACATTTTTTATGCGCCTCCTCTGGTCACAGTGATGAAAGTAAAGTGTGAACAAAGAGAAAGAGACAGATGAGAGTGGATAAAAAGAGATGGCAGATGAAAAATAAACGTTTCAGGAATTTTTTGGTGAAACGATTTCGTTAATATATCAAGGATATTGGCTTGAAAAATAGTTTCAGAGATTATTGATTTATATATCAATGTATATATCGAGGTGACAAACCGCATGCACTATAGGATTGAAAGGCACTATATTTTTTAGATACAAAAAATCACAAAACCATGCCTTGCCCTTGACTGATATGTTTTGGCAGAATGATAAAAAGGTTTTAAATAAAAATAAATATTTTTTGTAAGCGATATCTTATCTAACAAAGTAAGCTTGAACTTTCGAAGATAAGGTGTCGTTGTCGTTCAATTTAAATTGTAATTCGAAAGTGCTTTAATTAATTTCCTTTTGAAAAACCACTTATTCAGCTCATTAGGTATTTATAAAATCAAAGTTTAAGCACGTGTTATAAACTCAGACGACAGTTGTGACTAATGGAGGTTTTATATTTGCGGCTGTCCCAGTATGAATGAATTCTGCTGTTATCTGCTCGTATTGTTATCAAAATCATAACAAATCAAGTTGAATCGTCAATGGCTTGTTAATATTTGCTTTCCACCTGATAACAAGGGGGGGGTCTTAAATAAACCTTATCTTTTGAATTATTTCTAAGCAGAGTATTTGCTTGTCAAAGGAGCAGCAATGGGAGTTCCCTAAAATGCAAAATCGGATGCAACATGAGCAACAAAGAAAAATGCATTTATTTTAATGCCACCAAGGCACTGCTTGTTATTAATACATCCGTTTGATAAATGCCCAACTACTAAATTAAAACTGTCCAACATTGTTCTCATTCTTCCCGACAACAAAGCGTTTGGCATTAGTTGAGATTTTCAATGCTGGAAACGTGTCAAATGGAGCCGGAAAATCGTTTTTATTGTTGGGTTAGGGATTTTTTTTTGGGTGAGGGTTTTTGGTTAAGGAGAGACTCGGTAGGGAAGGAAAAATAAAAAGTAGATTGGTTTGGTGGTGCAGCCATAGAAAGGCATCCACATCATTACCATGACGCCGGCTCTAAACTGTTCGCCAACTTGGTCAAATCTCGGGCGCCACTCGGGTACAAAGTTCGCCGAATTGCAAAATGCCAAGCCAAATACAAAGGGAATGCAGAAAATGCAAAATTGCTGAGCGAGGGGTTGAAAAGAAATGGAATTCGCTTTTAAATGCCCCTCAAGGTCCCTTCTGGTTGGGTTTTCAATTTAATTTTTCAACAGCCCCCAGCCCCAGGCTGTTTTGACACGTTTTCCTTTCTCTTACGAATTTATGTTGAATGTCTATTTATAAATTTTAATTAGATAACAAGCATAACCCAGACAAACTAAGCTGCTAAATGGCGCCACTCTTTTCATTAAATCGATTCCACAGGGGGCCTTACTCATGGGGACATATTTCTATTTGACACACCCATCTACCTAATAATTTTAAGCAATTTTCGATAAATTCTCTGACTTCCGTTAAGAATCAGCTCCTCGGGGTCTTGACTAATGGGAAAATTACAAAACAAAAAAAGTACTCCCCAACCAGTCACAGTCGAAATTCTAATATCTTGACAAGTCACTGAAAAATCCAATTGTCAATATGATTGATGAAAACAATATGGTTGCTGAAACTTTGGCCCGAAGACGGGGCAAAACTTATTTGCTTCGAAATTACGTGTCGCCAAAGTTGGCCGAGACCAAGGTGACATTATACAATTTATATGCACGTATTGCGCTCTATCCAAGATGAAATGTCGAGGCTGCCAGCCGACTGCCGCCTGCCGCTTGCCGCTTACCGCTTACCTTACCGCCTTCTCATCAACTTCATCAACGAGAATGTAATTACATTTTCCCGATTCATGACAGTTTTGCATAACCAAGAGCCCCACACCCATTTCATCCTTACACCAGTGCCCGTGTCCCCGTTTCCTGTCACTTGCCTGATCTCCTCTTCCCTCCTGACTGGGATATTGCGTTCATTAATGAGGCAGGCGCGAGTGGCGGCCACAAAAGCCGAGGACGCAAGAACCTGGAATATGGGATCTGGACGAGGCAGCTGACTTGCGAATGAACTTTCAGGTTTCAAGGAAACTCCATTTACAATCTATTAAAACAGAATCGAATTCCTTTTGTTTCCGTTTTGCATTCAAATGCATAATGGCCCGAGATAACCAACAAATTATTTATAATTACTTACTAACAATTAGGTTGAATAAATGTAATAGGGCCTTTTTTAATGGGTCAGGGAAGTGAAATAATAATTTTTAACTCACAACCATGACGCACATCCTTTACATTTCCATTTAATCTTTACAATAATATTTACCATCTTTATAGGTCTTATAATGATTTCCTTCATATTAGCTCTCTTATTAAATTGTTCCAAGCCACAATTGTTGGCATTTCGACCGAGACGATTAGTCAGCCTTTGTCGGACCCACAATTGCGACAGTTTTGAAAAGTAAAGTCATTTCAACTGATAAGAAATGTGGGCTGGTCTCATAAAAGCCCAGGCTAAGGCTTCAGAGGCGTTCAGTTCTTACTGGCAGCTGCCGCGGAAAGTGTTAAAAAATAAAACTAAAACATAAACGAGTTACAGCTAACGAAAATCATTAAAAAATTGCAATCAAGCGTAAGAGAGGCAATTAAAAAAAAAACTACAAAATGAGTGTTCAAAAAGTAAGATTTTACTATGTTGTATATTTTAAAGTTTAATCTATGACTAAAATATGTTGGATGTAAAAAATTAGAAAGTTTTAAAAATATAGTTGACATTCAAAGTATGAATTTTAATCCTGATATACCAAATAAAACATGTGACAGGGGAGACTTTCTTATTAAAATGAATATTTGGCATGCTCCCAATTTACTCTCATAATAACTCATCATTCTTTAGAATTATTAGTATTTTATTCTATTTGGGTTTTATTGAGATAAGTATTTAACGCTGTGGCTTGCGATCTAGTTATCGTGAAAAAAAGCATACTTTTAATATAAAGTGTTATCTTAAAGTGCTATAACATAGCTGAGTCATTTGATTATTTGGATATATTTTGAAATAAAAACAAACACATATTACTTTTTGGAACTTCCAGTTTGAGCAAGAAGTGCTTGATGCTCACAATAAATATCGTGCCATGCACGGAGCTCAGCCTCTGAGACTGAGCCCCAAACTAAACCAATTGGCCACCGAATGGGCTCAGGTAAGAGTCATAATTAAACTAATTCATAATATTAAAATGAACGAATTCTAGTATCTGCTGGCAAGGAATTGCATGCAACACCGACAGAATAGTGGCTATGGCGAAAATATCTATATGGCCTCGGGCGGAAACCTGGAGGGCAGTGATGCAGTTAGATCCTGGTACGAGGAAATCCATCAATACAACTGGAACCATCCCTCATTCCAGATGAACACTGGACACTTTACCCAGGTGGTGTGGAAGGATTCCACTGAGCTGGGAGTCGGGTTTGCCAGAAGGTAACCGATGAATTTCATTTCATGACGAAACTGAAAATTAATTCTGCAATTTCTTTAGAGGAAATACCATATTTGTGGTCTGCAACTATAATCCTCCTGGAAACTATAACAATATGTACCGACAGAATGTTTCCCCTCGAATTCGATAAAAACTATGCGGCTGCAAGGATACAAAATCATTCCAAAGAAATACAAGAAGCTGAAACCTAAGAACAAAACCAAAACATATCCATTAAAACAACAATAAACCATAAATACAATAATTTGGAAAAATATTATAGTGAAAAAATTTCAGAAATTAAGCAAACCTTTTAATTAAACAAATCCTAAATAAAGATCTTTCTTTCTTCTTTTAGAATTAAATTAAAACTATAGATTATTTTAATACCATTTTTTATTTATTTATATATTTGAGCTAAAATCACGAACTTTAAATTTAAGATCATATGGAGCTTGATGCTTTAGGAAAATGATTCAAGCCAAAGTTGTATGAATACCCTTTCAAACAATGGCAATGTGCACATAATACCATGAATCCTGCTGGTGCACAGGTGCATTAATTACTCCTCGATGGTGCACAGTGTGGGCCGCGTCCGGGCACCGAGGCCTGCCACACCGCCGCCAGAGTAACCCTTGGATGCCACGTCCGAGGAATAGGAATTTGCTGAGCTCAAGGATCCAGAGGTGGACCGTCGGTTCGGCTTTGTCCGGCTCTTGGGCTGCTGGCGATGGACATAGACGCCGGATCGACGGAGTTTGCGGTACAACGAAATGTACTTGCCGGCCGTTGTTGTTCTTGGGACGATGCACTGTTCACAGAAGGAGGTCTTGCTGCGGGCCGCCTCGCTTAGGGGGGCATGCCCGAGGGCCTGCAGGAAGGCCAGGACAAAGGCGTAGCAGTTGTGGGTCTCCTCCTCGTAGCTGGCAATGGACCATCTCATCGATTGGGCGCAAATCTATTAATGTAAATGAGGTGGTTTTGAAAATGGCTTAGGGCTTATAGATTTCGATGAAACGCAAAAATTTCAAGAGGAAGAAACACTTTTAAAAATAATCGACTATTTCGAATTATTTGAACATTAAATATTCCAAAATATGGTCCTTAACATATAAATATATAAATTTTAGTTATTTAGACAATTCGTGAAATTTCTATCGAAATTTTACTAAATCTGTAATCCACCCTAACACTCCACGAACTCACCTGCTGGAGCACCTCGTCCCAGAAGTCGTGCCACGGCTCCGGAACATCCCCAACCAACAGGGATTGCCTCCACTCCGCCGGATTATCGTCCCTCCGGTGACGGCGCAGTCCAATGCGATCGAACTCGACGATGTCGCCGCCGGATGTGGTCACTGCGATATGCAAATCGGTGGCGTTGTTGTAATCGCTGCGGAAACACAACGCATCAAAAAAATATATTCGCATAACACAGATACTCCTAGCAAACTAGCCATTCAAAAAAAAATATCCTGAAAAAATTTGCACAAAAATTGTGGGCTCTGTTCGGCAGAGATAGGTCCTGCACATTGGATTGGGTAACAGGAATAAGTCGCTTCAATGTCCTGTCTTATATAAAATAAAATTATTATATAATACTTTTTTTTAACAATATCCTTTACCACCAAAGAAGGTTATATCTTTACTCGAACTACCAACTGATATGCATTTTCATCCGGGCTGAACAATCACCCTTTTTTGGCCAATTCGGCTCTACTCACTTGAGAAAATCACCGGTGGAGGGACGCAGGACAATGGCGCATGGATGTTGGGTGGCGCGCACAAAAGGATATGGCAGGCGGAAGGGCAGGAGGCGTGGTCCGACGGCTTTGTCTAGGTCCGAATTTGGATCCGCATTCGCATTCGTGTCGGCATCCGCATTCGTATCCGCATCCGCATCCGCGTACAGTGGCGCAGTGCAATGGGGACAAGTGTGCGGCAAAGTGAAGCAGAAAACTTTTACGTTGCAGTGATGAAAACAGAGAATACCCGGATCTGAGGTAATTGTGGTTGTACTTGTCGTTGGCAACATGATTCTGTATGTGGATGTCTACAGAGAGGAAAAACAAGATGGTTTTTTAATAGTTTTTTTAAATAGATAATCATTTTTGTTGACTAATATTTGTATTTTTTTACGATGTATGTTATAAAATGTACCATTACCTTTTTTTACGAATCTTTTAAGATTTTTTATGATTTTTCCCAGTATCCTGGCTTCTATTCCTGGCTCCTGGAGCCTGGACTCTTTCGTGTATCCCCTTTATTTTGCCCCCGGGCTCTGGGTCGTTCGCCTTGTGCGCCCGTATTATAATTGATACACTTTGTCTATCGCCCTACAGTCTCCGCATCCTTTTGTGGCCCCTCGTCCTTGGTGCTTGCGGCTTTCGGACCAGGCCTGAAACTAGAGGTAACGAAAAATCCGAGTAAATAAGCTGAAACCAAGTAAAAGTTGCGACCAAAGGCGGTTTGCCTACGACATTCAGGCGGTCAACAGTTTTTGTGGTCGAAAGGAGGCAACGGCCTGGTAGCTAGGACTAAGGGTGGCAGGACGATTTAGAAGCCGAAACAAAAAGTATATAGCCTCGTGCAGCATTTGTCATCATTAGTTGGTGTTCATAGTCAAAGGATTTGTGATCCTTTGAAAGGGTTTCTGATGCTAGGACTTTACAAATGCAATTATTGGAAAAAGTTATTGAAATTGTGAGGATTTGTTTTATATTTAACTCTAATTATTCCTAATTATTTGTTAGCTCTCAAATGTTTCTATTTCCAAACCACCTTGCATGTCAACATTTTTCTTGTCAACAAAACTTCAAGCGTTTCAGCCAATTAAAGCCTTGTCGGGGAATATGGCCAGCAACCCTTCTTTAAGCTGTCGACCAAAAAACGAAAGAATCTGAACACGAAACCCTAATTGCCGCACCCTCTAAACCGTAATATTCCACCTCAATCAATTAAAGCCGTTTTCATAGAAAGCCAGTCAACCCCCAAAAAAAAGTACTCAGTCATATGTTGGCCAGCGAAAGAAAGCCGGTTGCAAGACAGAAAGCGGGCCAACACACAAAAACGTAAACAAACCGGCAAAATGTAAAGCCACCACCGGTCCAAAAAATCCAAAAAGGAAAAACTGGAAAATAAGAAATGGAAAACTCACCAAATCGCGTTATAAAGAGAGTTTTGAAAAGAGCGCACGAGAGCCAGGGAAATTCTGGGACCCGAGGTGGAAAATGCATAATTCACGAGACGAGAATTTCCCGGCTCGGGCTGTTGGGGAAACGACTCGGTCGGCATTTAAGCTAGAACACCGTTGGCTCGAAGGAAGCTCCAGGCGAACCAGTTGACGGCGAGCCGTGCGAGCAGACGGTCGTGTTTTAGTCGCAGTCTCCCCTCAATAATAAAATATTAAATCATAAATCATAAATCAAGAAGGAAATCGAACCCCAAAACATCCCAACAGCACAAGTTCTAAAGTGTCAAGTGCTTAAAAAAAAAAGTAATATATAAAAATAAAATATAAAAAACTGTGAAAAGTGCTACGTCTGAATATAAAAAAAGGATACGCGAACGCGTTATCCTGACAAACACATAACGAACGGTTGTCTTGTTTACAAGTTGCGGTCAGGACTTTTTGTCGGATTTTCCAACAGGGGGTCCTAGCCTGCCTTAGTGTTAGTTAGTTTCTGTGGTTTCCCCCCCCCCCTCCCGGTGTGTTTGTTTGTGTTGTGCTGCTGCAAAGTGGAAGACACCATGGCAACACATTGCTAATCGATGACGTGACCAAAAAAAATACAAACCAACAATAAAAACCCCCCACAAAAAGCCAGCAAACAAAAAGGAGACTAAACCGAACCAAAAAAACACAAAAAAGAAAAACAAAGAAAAAGGAGCAAACACCCTTTACACTCGGGATAACACAAGGATAATGACCATAAACTGATTTGGTATGTGGCAATCAACATTTTGACAGCCGAGTCCAAAGGACCCAGAAAAGGCAAAAAAATGTTCCGAAAATTTTTGGCTAACTGATAAGTTAGGCCAACAGCTAACGAAATTCATTTTTGATAGCCTTTCCCTCCCCTCCGCATTCATTTAAGCTTCTTAAATGTTTTTGGCACAAACTCTTGCTTTGCGGTTGAATGCCACATTTCAAGATCGGCCAAGATATCCCCAAGTTGGCCCGTAAGTTGACATTCCACAAACAAGCCCGAGAGCAACTTTGACTAGCTGGAGTGGAGTGCACGAGTTGCCAAAAGGATAAAATTTATTTTAGCCCTCCTCTATGGCTCTTAACCCAATTAGTGGGCGTGGTCCTTGCATTAAAATGTTTACTTTCAAAACTAGCAAATAAAAAGTAAAAAAAAAAACCATCCGTGTACTTTCTGTGGCAAGTCAACAAATATTTGGCATGCAACTTTATTTTAAGAATGTCAACATAAAAACATATTTTCATTGAATAAAATGAATTAAATATTTTAATCTAGTTCGCTTGGTTTTAAATTAATTTGATTTCTATGACTGCCAAGACAGAGTTGGCTACAATAATAAGCTCACAAGCTAGCCAAAGGATATTTTTGCTCGAATGGCCAAATAAATAAATACAATATTTGTTTGAAATCAAAGCTATCTAATAAATTTATTTAGTTTTAAGTTTTTTGTGTGGCCAAGCAAAATGGCTTAATTGATTTAAAACCAAATAAACATATAAGGATTTCCTTTTTAAAAAGAATACCCACAAACATCCTCTAGGGAAAATGGCCGAAAATATATGAAATAAAAAATGTTACATCAAGTAAAGGCATCCAGAATTTCCACAGTACTCTTGACAAATCCAAACAAACTTTATCTCTATTTTGTTTGCCAACTTGAATTAAACACGCCTCCGACACACACGACAAAAGAGAAAGCCCGGCAAATTCGTAAAGAGTTGAGAGAAATGAAATTACAACTTGCATCCTTTTTTTGAATTCGTTTTTTGTACTTTTACGTACTCTTTTTCTTCGGCAAGTAACTTGGCCAGGACCTTCAAAAGGAATTGTTTGGCCAAAGCAAACACAGAAAGGGCAGCAACACGAAGGCAAGAAAGAAATTCTTGAAATCAAGTTAAGTTTACGCATTTCTAGTGCATTCAAAAAAGGATAAGAAACCGGATAAATGTGCACTGAAAAAAAGAGGTGGCAGGTTCTTCTTATTTCACTTCAACTACCACTTCAGTCTTTCAAAATTCGATCTGCTGCTAAGTCCTTCTTCTCATCCTTGCATTTATTTTGAAAAACTCTTCCAAGAAACAAGTGAATAATTAAGAGTGAAAAGATAAAATACTGCCAGGACCTGCCAGTAAGTAAATTTAATGGCAACAACTGGCAGTAAAATTTGCTAAAAACAAAAATACATGTTACAGTCTCCCCCTTTTTATTTCTTGGCCCCTTTGCCTGCTTTAATTTATTTTTTTCTTTCCGGTTTTTATTTTCCTTTGTTTATTTATTTTTTTTTTTTGCTTGAGCCGCAGCTGGTGACGCAGGATATAAATTACAAACGAGAACAATAAGAGCAACAACAAGTGCTCAGTGTATTAATAACAAAACGGTGACAATAAAGACAAAGTTGAAAATCCTGAAGGGCCGAGACCAAATGAAATAAGCCGGGTTGACAACTTTGAAAGCGGATCCGTTTGCCCCTCAAAGGACGAAACTCAAAATTCCTCTGCAGTGCGTGAATTAATTCAGAAGACACGCGGCTGCTACATGCACGCGATGGGAGTTTTTGTGACGAAAAAAATCAGGGGCGTCCCGCCAAGGTGGTTGGAAAAGAAATAATTTTGTTATATTTGGGGGAAAAACATCAGAAGCTGTGTATATGCTTATGAAAATAATACAAGTGGATAGAATTAATATAGATTTTCAGATCTTTAGAAATAATTAAAATTAGAATTTTTAATGTTCTTGGTTTTTATTTAGAAAATATTCCCAAATCTCAAACTTATCACCTTTTTTGGTTGAGCCCCTCCTGCCTATCCCTGTGTTTCCTGTGTGCTCCGTCTGCTGTAGCGGCCTCACCTCTAGATTTTCCGTTCACATCCTGCCACCAGCCGCCCTCTGGGGGACCCCTCCCCGCCGAACAGCTTCATAAAGCCAAGTGTTTGCGCTTTGAAGTTTCCGCTTCCGCAGTGAACAGCAATTGTTGTTGTAGCTGTTACTGCTTGTTGTGTTTTGTCGTTGTTGTTGGTGCTGTTGCTGTTGCGGCACAACATAAAACATACTTATTTTGAAGTTTGTGGCACATCCGAAACACACACACACACAGAGACAGAGACATATACTCGCACAAGCGTATCCTGACACTCCTGGCAAAAGGATGCCAATGCAGAGCACTTGGCAAGCTTCTCAGTTTTTCTTGGTCGGCATTGTTGTTCACCTTGTGGCGCCACCGCCACTGCCGTTTAAATCACACGAAAAATTTAAATTTCAAATTTATTCTCCGCTTTCAACGCATACCCCCCCTTCAAGGATCTAATTAAGTTTGTGGCTTGCTCGGGAAAAGTCCTGTGTAAATGTTGAGTTAACTTCCTGGGCGGAAATTCAAAGAGTTTGTTAATCATAATTATTTGATCTACAAAATGGATGCTTAACTCAAAGGTATTGTTCCAAACAAATTAAAGCCAAAAGATAGAGACCACTTGAATATTTTTTATTAGGCTTTAAGCCAGGTTTATGGAATTTTATTGCTCAGATTTTATGAGGCATATACAAATGCCAGAATGTGACAGAGTGGGGGCGGAGTGCAGTCAAAGGAAACTCGATATATGGAAAATAAAAATAAAAGGAAAACCAAACACTTTCACTTTGTGCCCATTTAAGGTCGTGTGTGCGGTGTACGTGCAATAAATAAGCGACTTATTTATGCCCCTCACACAGACACGGCAATAACAAAGTATTTGGGTTAGTAATGCCATTTACGAGCCAAAGGCAAAGGCACAGGCAAACATAAAGCGAAAAATGCAAAAAAGCTCTGTTTACGTTTATGTTCATGCCGGTAAATCCGTCTTCAATGTAAGCTCTGCTAAATCTTGAACAAAACAAAACCAAACAAAAAAAAATGAAAATATTTAAAAGCGGGGAGAGAGCGGGGATAGAACCCAGGCCACAAAAGAACGAATGCGAACGAAGGAACGTTCGTCTATTTAACTAACTGTGCATAATTCATAATTTAATTAAGAACTCAGCGAAATGAAAAAAGTTACACGAGGGACATTGACGTGCTCTCGCCCTATCCACCCTCTCCACCTTCTTCCTGTCTCCATTTTATCCGGATTTTCCAACCCGGATTTCCAACGCATGCACTAGTATGTGTGTGGAAGCCCTGCCACAGCTGCTTTCAAGTGTGTGGCACAGGCGGAGGTGGGGCACCGGGCATATGGCTGCAAAACGGGCAACTGCCACCGCTAGCTAGTCCGGGCCATAAGTCAAGGAAATCTTCGCAACCGAATGACAAAGATCCGCCGTAGTTGAGGGAATCTCCCGCCCATCCGAAATAACAATCCGGACAGAGGTGCGAAAAGCTGTTTTGTTTGGTAAGCCCAAAGATGCATTTCATTCAATGAGTTTCCCGGCGGAAATGAGGGTCAGGGGAAATCATGGGAATTTTGGCAACTCAGCGGGTGTCCTTCAAGAATTCTACTTAAGCGTAGGTGTTAAATTTATCCAAATGTTTATAGATAATAATTAAATTGTAGAAAAATATTAAATTGATGTGGTTCTCACATCAAACCCACATTACACAATTAATAATAAATCTAATGCAACAAAAAAATAAATTAATTACTCTCTAAAAATATAACTTCCATTAAAAAAACAAATCTATTCAGCCATAAAGAATTAAAAGTATTTTTAGCCCAAAGCATATTACCATTTTTTGTTGAAAATTACGCTGAATTATTTATTGTAGCATACTTTTTAGGATGAATTGCATTTTGTGGAATTTCGCAAAAATTATGGCTTTGCATTTTTAATATCAATTTTGTTTAACCAAACAAACTACCACACACTTCCACCCGTAAATTCTCCGATTTGATTAATATGCCTTTTGCACACGGAATCAAAGCGAATCGCAGTTGCCCAGAAGAATTGCCAACATATTCGAGTGACATTCCGCGGCAACGGCAAAGGGTTGTCCGGAACATTGTTCGATTGTTCTGGGTTGGGGGGCAGATGGAGGGAGCCATCCTTCCAACTCATTCGCCACCCATCTTGAAACGACATCCCCCTAGCAAGCCACACAAAAGACGTCCCTGTGACTTTGTCAGCTCTTCATTTGGTCAACTGCTGACAACGGCGCCACAGCCACCATTTAAACCACCACCACCACCAGTGCCACTGCCACCATACCGCCATCATCAACATCAACGGGAATGCCGCCCTCTTGTCACCAGGATGGCTCCCGTCCTGCCCTCTTCTGCGAGCCGTCCATGGTTAATTAACTTGCCTCGCATCGGGTCCGGACTCTGGAGTCCGGAGTTCGCCTGAAAAATTCCTTTGAGCGGGTTTCCATTTTATGCTTCCCTCGCTGCAACAAAGTTAAACGCTTTGACTTTCCTTTGGCGGAAGAAAAGGGTTTTCCGTCCAACTAATTTAATTGCTGCGACGTGATATAGACGCTTAATCAGCATCGCAGGACGACAAAAAACACGAAAAAGAAAAATTAATTGTGGACTCATTGTGAGACGTTATTGATTGAATGTCAAAGGAAACTTTCAAGTAGCCAATAATGACTTTTGTGAACAAGAGTAGCAGTGAGTCAGTAAGTCAGAATAGCTGTGACTAACTATCCACCATTAAATTTATGTTTTCACTGAAAACCCAAAAGCAAACTTGATATTTTCCTAAAAACCAGCAATTCTCCAACTCCCACAAGAATCTTAAGACGTCTGCATTAAAATTAACTTAATTTTCTGCTCATTTAGAAATGCAAACATCCTACATATAAGTATATCTCCCCATGCAATTACAGTCGCCCACATAAATAGAAGGCCCAGGCATTTACTTAAGTTGCACAATTTTAATTACAATTGTAGCACAGATAAAACAAGCAACAAAATGCACTGCCACGCCTACTAAAAAGATGGGAGTGTTACAAAACAACAACGAAAAAACACAAAAAAAAACAAGAAGCAAGTGCAATAATAAACACAGCGACAATATAAGGGTAGGGGGGTTGGGAAATTCGGGAAAGCCTGAAGGTAGAGGAGGAGCCAGGGGGGCTGGAGTGAGAATAAGAAAAAGGGAAAATTCACATTGCGGAAGCGAAAAATTTTCATTTAAAGCGATAAAAACTTTTATTGCCACTACGAAAAATGTGGAAAATGTTTCTGGCCGCCTGGCAGTATGCAACATTTTTACATAGTCGACTCCTGCAGCTCACTTACACACACAGACACACACACACACAAACACATATTTACATAAGAAGGAAGAGGAGGAGCAGAGGAGCTATCCGAGTTATCTCCGCCCACAATTTGGCTTGGTTTCCAGCCACTTGTATAATCGATGTATCCATGCCGATGCCTTTCTGCCTATCCCAACTGAAACGCCTCCAAGGCATGCCCCTGACTTTTGCACTGAGAGAAAAGTATGAGGGAATATATAAGTATTTATAAGGTGGCTAAAAAATAATCTAATCTTTTATTTTTAATAGATAGTATTTATCATGAAACCCCCAACTCTTTCTCATTTCAGAAGTCTTTTATAGTCCAATACCCCACAAAATTTTCTCTCTGTGTAATATTCTCGTAAAACACCAAACTCCCCTCCTTTAACACCCGAGTGCCCTGCTTCTTTGTGTTGTTTATGTTACATTTGTGTGTTGCCTGCTTTTATTGCATTTGCGGCGTGATTTTCTGTTGCGGTAGAACAGGCGAAAATGCGAGTGGGTGGTAGAGTGGGCCAAGGAAAACTAAGGGGGGGGGGGGGGGGGGGGGAAACATAAAGGAGTTCTCCTCAAAGTAGACCACTTTATGTTCCCAGCTCCTGGGCCCCGAAGAGCAAACGATTGTACCTACCATAGTGCTGGGGATTAGAAAGCGGCTAGAAAGCACACATTTTAGGCTTATGAGCATATTTCATGCTCATATTGATTTTTGATACCGAAAGGCCACAGGGAAAAGCGGAAAATACGGAACATGAAAATGGAAATGAAAATGAGAATGAGAATGGAAAAAATAAATCAGAGAAACCATGGACTTCTCTAGGGAAAGTAGAGCTTCCTTTAAGATACTTTTCGCTAAAAATTTTAGCTTATATTGTCAGGCAGAAATTAAATGTGATTTTCCATTTAATTAATTATTAGTTTCATTGAGTATTAATTCAATTTACAATCACTTACCACCCTGTTGTGGTGGCCTTCGACCAAAATCAACCACTTCATTTCACTTCGTAAACACTCTGAATTGGCTAATTAATTGATCAAACCCTGAGCTAAGCGCTCCAAGGACAATTAAACCAATCAAAACAACCGCAGGATCCAGGTAGATAAATGTATCAATAATCAATTCACATTCGAATTACGTTTATTGAATCAGTGTCCATGTTTTTCTGGAAAATATAACTACATTTCCTCGTCAGTGCAGCACGATCCATATAGGGTGCAAGACAAATACGTTTAAATAAATCCACAGTCAGCTCAGATTGCTTTAATAAATATTTTTTGGGGCACTGGCGGTGGAGTGGAGTTTCCTCCTAGACCTGACCGACACGAAAATGTGTTTACACAGACCGATGGCAAACATCACACAACACAAAAGGATACCCGGGGAAAATCAACGACAATTTTCGAAACATTTTTAAAACACATTTAGAAAACAAAACAACAAAGGAAAAAAGGGGGAAAACTATCAAGGCGAATAGCAGCCAAACAATGTTAATGTCGAAAAGCAAGAGCTAGGTCAGCACAAGAAGCTGGAAAGGAAAAAAATCTCACAGAGGCAGAAGGAAAAGCGGCAAAGTCATGGAAAATGTGAGCACGGGGCGTATGCGCAATCTTCCTGTATTGCCTTCTGTTTTGCTCCTTTATAGAAAAAAAGTATGCAAGTAACATGTGTGTGTGTGTGTGTGTGAGTATAAAGCGCGTGCTGACACTTAATCTTCCAGCTGACGCAGATGCAGCCCAGGATATGGCAGTCATATATCTAGCCGGCTTTGAACTTTCTAGGCAACGGATGTCGCATGTTATGGAGGATAACACGGCTCTCAAGATGGAAAAAGAAACGGGAAAGACAGTAGGTTGGAGGGAGAGGAGATTGTGGGGAACAGGATACTATACCAAGTCAAAGCCATGCACTAGGCTGGATATTTCCCTTCTAGGACAAAGGAAGTGCATGAAAAATGAATGAATTCAATTTCAAGCATTTGAAATTTATAGAATGAAGGTGATATAGGTTTTTCTATAATCACAGACTCAGCAAAGGTGTTTATTGATTAGTTTATATATTTATTTCATTATTGAAACGGCTTCTACCCCTTAACTGGGGCAACGCTGCGTATGAGTTATGAAAATCATTTTCGAACATCATCAGCAGCAACTGTGACCGGGACTGGGAAATGCTCACGTATACTTCAAAGTCAGAAATTGATTCAAGTCAATTAATTATAACGTCCCATAAAAACAACAATAACACAAACAATTCGGCCAACTGGCCACGCCCACTTGGCCATTCCGACAAAAAGCATTCCGTTAGTCTTGGCCATTTCCGCCCATTCTTGTAGGAGCAGCGACCCATGCCGCCCACCAGAGGTCATCACGTTTTTTGCACAGAAAAGTATACAATTAATCAATTAATTAAATAGCTATATTAATTAGGATGCAAATACATAAGTTTAAATAATATTGCACAACAAACTCTTGCAAAATTAAATATTTTCTGAAACGCTTTAAATAAAACACATTTATTTTAAATTGCTACTCCAAAGTAATCCTTGAATTAGTGGGATAATTATATTAAATTACCCCCTATATAGATATAGTACCTCCTTTTTCTCTCTGTGTAGCAACATCAGTTGTCCAGCTGGGTTTTTGGGACCGGGGTGCTTTAGGTGGTCTAGGGTTTGCGAAAGGCCATGTAATCGTATTAAGCAAACGGAACTGGCAGAGCACGTGTTTGTCGTAAAAGGGAAAGGGAGAGGGCGGCAGGGGGAGGCTGATTGGTAGCAGAGGGCGGTAGCGGGGGCGGGGACGGGTGCAGTGAGGCAGGTACTTAAAGGTAATTGTATTTGTGCACTGCAAACATGGCGTGTTTTATTAACACGGAGAGAAGCGGAGAGCGAGAGTGGTATGTGTTTGCTCATATGTCCTGTCAAAGACAAGTTAATTATTTTAACATGTGTGCGTATGCGACTGGGTTCATATTGTTGTGTTTATTTTTGGCCATCGATTTTCACACGCTCTTACAGCGCACACCCACAGAAACACACACCCATCAACAAAGGAAAATTTGAATACATAAGATCCTGGCTCAATGGCTTGGCATATTCCACGCCTTATTATGAGCTCTCCACTCTGTGTCCTTTTCGCTTAAAACAATGCTCGTCTGCTGGGTGCCGAGTGCTGAGTTTTTCCAAATATTTGCACAATATTTGTCAGAATTAATTAACAATATGAGTGAGGGCTTGGTAGGATGAGGCATCAAAAGCAGGACCAAGGATGCAGGAGTCGGAGAATGTTGTCTCAGCATATTTCGACTTGTTTACTTGAAAGCGCTTTGCATAATTTTTCAGACTAACAGACCGAGAAAAAAATGTGCAAAATTTAATTAAATTTATGCAAGCATATTTCATCTGCTTTTCAACACAAACAAACTATGCTATTAGTACAGTAGCCTATTTCTTAATTAAATGCATAATATTTTGAGAAAACTAGAAAAGTTCTCCAGGCATCAACCCTTCAATTTCAATTCTGTAATTTGCACTGCCATCCATCACTCCCACCATTTGGCAATTTATCTTCCCAGAGTCGGGGGCTCTCTGGAGCCAATCCCACTGCTCTGCTCATCATCGAGGGCTAACAAGGCAGCCGAAAACCTGGTCATAATTACCCCACCAGATTACACATTGCCCAACAAGGCCCATTCATTAATGTCATCAAAATCTTGAAGGACAGGCAACAACGTCTTCCCATTCGGCTCCACAAATCTGCAACATTATGTCAACACACAAACAGAGTTAGCAAATGGCTCACGTTAATGGGAAAATCCCAGGACACGACCAGGACATACCCCCTGGATTTACCAACAAAGTTGCAGTTGGTGCAAAGGCCATAAAAAGCAGCAGTAGCAACACCAACAATAAAACTGAAACATCTAGGCTGAAGCAGAAATCCGAGATGGTTTTCGGGCTGGGTTACGGGTGGTCCTCCAGGTGGATGCGAAATTTTCCGGAATAAAAACCCGGTTTTTGGTTTTACGGCACTACTTGCGTCAGTTAACATTTTGGCAGCAAATTATGTTGCCGAGTGCTGCAGATGCCACGTATTTGATGCCATTTCACGCAGGTTTTGATGGAGGGAGAGCAGAGTTGGACTTTTAATAAAATCTTTAAAATAAATGCCAATGAAATCTAAATTATAATAAAAAGTATGCACTAGTAGGCAAGTTTCTAACTCTGATTCCTGGCCAATTATCATGGCTTGCTGCACTTTATAATTTTCATCTGGTTGTTGAGCATAAAGTGTGTACATTATTTTGTTCGGCATGGAATGAATGACTTATCCTTGATGTTGAAAAAGTCACCACTCTGAAAACTGTCTCTCTGTTGCTCTAGGAAACTTGAACAACTTTAGGCTCCTTCTCGGGCAATTCGAGATTGCCTCCACTCCGGGCCCCATCGTTCCTGGCCATGCCATTCTGCCCACTTGGCTCTTGGCCAGTTTTGAGCCATTCGTGCGCATTTCATGCTGCCTGTGTTTACAAGCTAAATTCATTTGCCGCCCCTCGTCAGCAATGTGATGATATCCATGTCCCATCTCCCATCCAATAGTCTCACTATCCGCAGGCCACCTCCGGGTGTCCCTCCATTTCCAGAACAGGTATTGCAGTTTTTTTTTGTGTTCTCCCTCTGTTTGAACCACCCAGCCATTATTGCTGTTGTTGGCCTGGCCATTGTTGCTGGCCTCTTGACAATGCAGCCGGTGATGGGAAAATGGCAACAGCTACAACAACAACGTTGGCAACAGGAGCCTCATCAACATCATCAGAATCCATTGCCTAGCGTTGACTTGACAACGAAGAGGGCACTTGAAAAAATATCTCTACCTATGTATACAATATCTCCACTTATATCTATAAGTGCTCGGATAACACAAAAATATACAAATTTTCCGAGCAATTCAAGGACTAATAATCACAATTTTTTCGAGTGCATTTATGGTATTGTTCCAGTTACCATAACGATATGTGATAGATAAGCTCATGCGAGCCAGTCAACGTTAATGCTGGCATCTTTCAATTTGTGCAAGGACTCTAATTTCCAGCCAAAGGGGAGTGTGAGTGTGGGTTGGGAAACTTTATTGCCTTGCCCCTCCATATGCCGCAACCCCCCGTTGTCCTCCCGACAAATCCCAACATTATGACTGACGTTGGCCATATCGTTGACTGCCATTGTTAAGGCTCAAACAATATGGCCGCAAAACTCTGCTTCTGGGGCGATGATGGAAGACAGTTTCTGTTGCACTTGCTCGGCCACTGACCATTTGGCCAAGTTAAGTCGGATTTATGTTGATGATGCTGCTGCTGCTGCTGGGCGAGTCGAGTTATGAAAGTCGAAACGCCAAGTTCTAGTGTCTCAATTCCAATCCAAGTCCATTCACCATTTTCTCTTGGCCTGGCCAACGCTTTTTCTCCCCCGTTGCCATGACACGAGCTGTAATTGACGTGTCCAGCTCGTTCCTGGTTTCATCGTTGAACTTGTCACCGGTTTCCCACTTTTCTATGTAGACTCATCCTAGTCTGTGGTGGTCATGAAATATATTCATTTTCAGAGAGACTTCTAAGGAAAAATAAGGGAATTATTTTAATGCACACTTGGCTGTACATTTTTAACGAACTGTTACTGAAATAGTAAAGACAAAAAATTAAAAAAGGAAATATTATATAGTAGTATAAATATTATATAGTACTCTACCACCTAATCACTTTCCATTTCTCTGGCAAGTAGTACAGTCCTCGAATCCCCAAAAAGCAAACCAAAATCTCTACAACATGTGTATGTACATATGTTTCCAATGTCAGAAAAGTTTTTTTGGACAAAGTTTTATGTATATCCTTTTTTTTGGCACATGTGTAATGTCATCAACCCATAGAAAAGGAAATGAAATGGAAAGCCACATGGCGGCATTATGGATTAGTTCAGCAGCTTTTTCCTAGAGCTTACGACCAACAAGTAACTATTTTCAACTGTCACTCAATGTAACAAGGATTTAAGGATTTTCAGACCCAAAAAGTATATAGTCATGTAACAGAAGTCAAACAAAAATGACTATTTAATTCATTAAACAAAAATCTGTATGAAAACTGAACTGTCGAATGAAGAAATCGTTACTTTTTCAACCATTTAATTGCCACTTCAATAGGGATGTAGGGAATACGAAATCCTTTCAATATTGTTAAGCAATTGATGCATTTAAAATTCTTTCAGATTATTCATGATTCCATAATGTTTATTTTTTTCCAGATGGCGAATTGAAATGGCAGCAAAAATGTAAACGCCCCGAAGAGCCAAAACACTATAGAAAACGAAGAGCTTGGTAAATAAGCGGATAAACCAAAAAAAAAGGATAACGAATAAAGGAACAAAAAATCAGAAAAATACAAGAGAAGAAAAAATCATAATCGAAAGAATGCCGGGCACTGGTGTCCTGTGAGCTGAAAATGCGATGCGAAGGCGACGCAGATTGCAGATTGCAGCCAAGGACCAAAAGGACCACGAGGACCGCTGGGGCGCCAACAATCGGTAGGGCAAACAATGAGAACTAATAAAGCACTTAAGCGGATAGACGACGACCAGCAACAAGGACATTCAAGTGGTAGAAAGACTCCAGCTTCGGCAATCACAGGACGATTTCCCGTGCAACGTGCATCGGATTGATAGCACGCAACGGGGCGTATGATCAACGTGCAACATCCTCATCATTATCACTATCAGCATCATCATCAGATTGACAGCAGACAACAGAGAATGGCTGGCCAGGATTTGCCACAAATTGGACGCGACACGGGCCGCCGGGGGAACGTATCCCAGTTGCGCCATTCGAAGGACACCAGCGCTGAGTGTGACTGTGACTGTGTGAGTGACAGCAACTGTGACTGCAACACCACCGGCACAGCTTCCAGCGCAACCACACCGCTGACAGCCAACGGTGGAACCACCATCGGTGGCTCTGGCCTGGCTGTTGTGCAGAAGGACATTCAACAACGAAACCACCTGCTAAAGATGCCAACAACAACCACAAAAACAACATTAGAAACAAGAATAGAGAAACCAACGATAACAGCCAACGCCATCACTACCACCACCACCACCAAATCATCATCAGGAGGCAACGCATCCTGGACATTAAGGATATTAGCAAAGTGCACTGGCAGGAGCAGCAGCAGCGGCAGCGTCGGCAACTCCATTTCCTGTCTGCTGTTCTCGGCTTTGATCCTGGGAGTCCTTGTGGGCAGCGGCAAGGCAGGATTCGCTTGTCTCAGCAATCCCTGTGTGTTCGGTGTCTGCATCGATGGCTTGAACAGGTGAGTGGTTGCAACATTTTGGTGGGTAAGGTATTAAAAGTCTTGGTATTTTTAAAAAAATAAATTCAAAAAATCTGTTAGGAAATAGCTATTATGTAACTTAGAACCATAACAAACAATACAAGAATTATAGAAAATGTATAAAAATATCCAATAACCCTATAACACTCTCTAAATTTGACTCCCCTTATAAACTATTAACTTCGTAGACCAATAAACCAGTCCAGCACATTTTGAGTGGCAATAAACTTGTGCCACTTGACCATTCGAAGGACTCCAGTTCGGGTTCCCAGTTGCCCAGGAATACGATACCAAAACCATGCCCAAACACTTCTACTTATATGGCAGAGCCCTTGATAGCCAGTAGGTTGATGCGGGCACTTTGGAGGGAAATGAATTTGCCACAGATGTCCCACCTCCCACTCTGAAAATGCCACATCCTGGCTGGGTTGCCATCTCCCTTCCATCCAGCCATTCTGCCATCCTTCACACTTTTTTAATGCATGCCCGTTTAAATGGGGTTAAGTTGCGGCCACTGCAAATGTGAGAGGATGAAAAAATGTAGGAGGATGTAGGAGTGGGGTGGCAAGGATTTGCAAAGGGTGCAAGGAGTGCTGAGTGGGTTTCAATTGCAAGCATCTGGAAAATTATTAACTTGCATGGCAAACCAAAGTGCATTCTTAATGCTGAAAATGTACGACCAAGATATGCTAAATGTTTCAGATTTTATTTTAGTTTGTGGGGGAATATTCAAGGATAAAATAATAGACAGATAGTCTTTTTTGGGGGGAGAGAGTAAAATGAGAATAAAGCCGTTATATCCTTAAAATTCAAAGCTAAAAAAATCTATTTCATCAAGGATATTTCCCCACTCTAGTTCCCATCCAAGTACCATATGCAAATCCCATTCTAAACATCTAAACGGAATCTTCAATTCATCTTGAAGTCAAATCAGAGAAGCCCTTGAAATGGCTGCATTTTTCGACGTTTCCCAAAGAGGGCCCAACTTTGAGGCTTAACTGCTGGGGCGACTTCCCCACCCCTCTAACTAAACATATATTTATATAAAAAGTCCAAATTGCACAAACAAGTTAGCAGACGATGGCGAAGTCTTGGATTTTTTTCCAAGCTCCACATCCCAAGACCGACATCGCTCTTCTTGACGCCATTTATACGACTAAGTAACTGGCATTTTATTTTTCTGCGAGAACTCACACTTGGCGAATCGCGATATATGCAACCGCTAATCCTGCTCCTAAAAACATCCAGCACCACCTAACACCCAGCACCTCCCGAAAGCCACCGCAAGGAAAAGCGGTTAAGATATTTTTTTACGATAGCGATTCCATGGGAAAGCTGCAAGTCAAATGCGAAATGCGAAAACCAGAAGCTTGAAATGTTTCCTTGCCAGGATAAAAAATGGTAAAAAAAAAAAAAGAAACTGTGAAAACTAAACCAAAGGCGGCTGGCCAAACGGGGGCGTGTCCGGACCAAGTTGGATGGATGGAAAAGTTTATGTGTCGGCAAGCGAAATTTATAGCTGCAATTAAATTTAACACGATGCCATGAGATTTAAACGGATTAACTGAATAGTTTTCGACCATCTTCGAGTTTTCCGACAGCAAGTCGGGGCGAGGTTGGGTGAAAAAAAAGCAAACAAAAATTCTGAATAATCGTGAAGGAGTTTATTGGCAATGCAGAACATTGATATTTTATTGGCTTAGCCCGGTTTATGGGCCCGATAAGATTGCTCTTAACTGTTTTATGAGTTGGCTCTTCCAAGTGCAGAGCCAGGCGGGCAGGCCAATAAAAACTGATGAGATGTAGAGGATATGATTTGTGTGGCAAATTGCTAAGGCTATTATTGGAGCATTGGATACAATTGAGATTACTAGTTGAGGGAATAAATTAAAGCAAATAAATGGTTATTTGTTCATGGAGCTTAAATATATTTTTAAACCATTTACCGCTCTGACTGCTAATGATTAGAGAAACAAAGCGAAATCCATTTCTTAGTCTCCCAAAAGACAACCAGAAGTTAAATATAGAAAACCACTTTCACAATAATTTCTCAAGAAAAACCATCCACTTTCTCCAAGGTCCCTGAAGCATTACCGATTACTTTTCACTCCGATATTCTGGCCACAAAGTAGGTCCACATCCAATGCCATTATGTAGTCATTTCCCAATTGCTTGTCGGTTCTCAGCTCTCGTTTCTAGAATCTAGATGCTGTATTCTGAAGGCAACAAATCAAATGGCCTCCTGGGTGAAAATGTCCAGCCAAAGGCTATAATCAGCCTGAATCTCGGGGGGCCTTCAAAGTCGGTCCTATTCAGAAAATAACAACTGGAAAACATGAGTGCACCTCGGGTACTTATCTCCGTACTTAGTCCAGTCCGAGTTACAGACAACTACACCGGTGCCTCAACCTCATCCTGCATCCTGCATCCTAATGTAATCCATTATAAAGGACAATAGTAAGCCAGGACTCGCCTCCACCTGTCTGGCCGAGGGAAACTTCTTTAATTAAGCTGCCGTGATGCTCCGGTTACCTGGCGCACTATCCTTTCATCTTTTTTTTCTCCCAGCCTTGTTTGCCATGTTCTCTGCAATTTTCGAGCAACACTCCTCCCCAGTTCCCATGACACATTTTTTTGGCCTCCATTCCTACTTGGTAAGAGTTTCGGGCCAAGCCCTTTGCATTTCCGTTCCCTGTTCCGTTTCAGTTTCAATTTCAATTCGTTTTGCCGGCAGGCTGGGCAATGAAATAGAAATGGAAAAACCCAATCCCAAATGTCTACCAAATATTTATTTGCTCAACTCAAGTGTAATGTTCCGCCGGCCAGGCGAAAAAAAAAGTTTATGGCACTCAGATGGTCGGAGTGTAGGGTATTTCACATTGCAGGAGGATCTAACCGTGAAAAGTCCGTATAATTTATTCAGGAAAATGTTGCAATAAACATAAAGGTGCCTCGGCAACTAACTAACAATTGTTTTGCCGTTCTTTGGTTTAGATCCCCAAAGTTTTGGGTCATTATTATGAAATTATTTACGGTGCTTGAGTGAATTATTTAAATGGGGAACTACGTTTTGAGGCTGGGAGCCAAAAAAGTACCTTTAGGAGCTAACATTTTTGTTTGTAAGCGATATCCTTAATGAAATATACACTCTTAAGATGCCCTCGCTTCAACTACGTCAAACTGCTGGCTTTCGTCCTGGCTTGTGTGCCGTTATCTCTGCTCCCTCGCACTTCCGGCACCGTAAACACCCCCTCGGCACTTCCAATCCCGCTATATTGGGCCATTTTGTGAAACTATTTTTATCAAAAGCATTTTGTTCGCTTTCTCGTTACGCCCACAAACCTCTAACTATGCTTCGTTTTCTTTTCTTTTTTGCCGCTGCCGCCGCTGCTGTTTTTTACCAACGTTTGATGCATCATTGACACACCGTTCCACCCCCATCCGACCGCCCGACGTGTCCTGATAATAACAACAACTGGATATGCAACAACAGCTCGTACTCGTGTTACTGCATTGATGGCTACACAGGGATCCAGTGCCAAACGAATTGGGACGAATGCTGGTCGGGCCCCTGTCAGAACGGCGGGACATGTGTGGACGGTGTGGCCTACTACAATTGTACGTGTCCGGAAGGATTTTCCGGTAAGTGTGCTCTATACGCTCTCTATCTCTACACACTCACATCCACCCACAATCACACACACAAACATTTTGTGGGTGGTGCCTCTCTGACAGCTGAATGCGGTTTATTTTTGGGGGCAGCATCCAGCTAAAATGGATGGAACTAAAACGTTGCAACCTACACAGAAAACAAATTATTGTGCTAAGAATTTCACTTATCATCATTATCAGATTTTGTGCTATTCTCGATTTATTTAAATTTTTATTGAAAAGCTAAAAATGCATGGGATGGATTAAATAGCCCACATCGATTGCCATATCTTTGCCAATTCTGACCAATTCTGCCAATTGAGCGGAATACCTTAAAAGAATTTTATTCATATCTTTGTCAAAAATAATTCGATTATTAATCGGAATACCTTAAACGATTTATAGATCGATTCTTAATCATTCTGCATCAAAATATAACACCAAGATATTTTTTAGATTTTTTATCAAGTTTTCTCGGGGTGCCCTTCAAAAATAGTGAGGATGCATGGAAGGGCAATATGGCCCCCAGCTATGGCTGTATCTTGGCCAATTTCTATCCGATTCTTAAACGGAATACCTTAAACGATTTGTATTTCAATTATCCATGAATCTGCTTTAAAATCTACAATCCGATTTTTTTAGATTTCTTGTCAAATTTTTTGGAGGGACTCTTTGAAATTCTGAAAAAATGTAACGCAAGGACTATATGACCTTCAGTGAAGGGCAAAAATCATCCGATTCTTTAGCGGAATGCCTTAAACAATTTTTAAATCGATTCTCTATATATTTCTGCCAAAACTTTAAACTGTAAAATAATATTCTGCATTTCATCCAATTGGTTAAATGTAAATACCGATCACTTGCCGAATATGTATCGAGTTCCTAAAATCTCTAATTTAGTTGGCACAGTTTTCCTCAGTGCATGAAAATAAATGGCAAATAGTGTGGAAAAGGGTTGGCTTGTAAAGTGTGGAGTGGCTGGCTGGCGAGCTGAGTGGGCGAAGTTCCTCTTCCGTGCTGTTCCACGTGCGAAATGTATTTTTATTAAGCCAACATAAAAAACTCAGTTGCGCTTGGTTTGCACTTGGTCTGGTCCTGAGCGGAGACAGATCCCCGAGCCGAAAAACGCACACTCCAGCAAATAGAGAGGAATTCCTGTCAGGACATGCACACGGGGCGCCTTGTTTTATTTTCGTCCTTTCTTCTTTTTTTCTTTTACCCCCAAACGTATTTGTAAAATTTACGCTGTACTACAGGAGATAGAGAAGTAAAAAATATAACATACAATACTCGTTCTAACTTATTTTCCCGACATTTGCTCACTCGAGTCTATTCTTCTTTTGAACGCGTCCTGTGAGAGCGCCAAAGGAAACGACTTGGGGAAAATGGAAGGAAAAACAAACTAATGGAAAATGGAAAGTCATTGAAGTGCAGCAGCAGTCTTTTATATTCTCAGATCAGTGTTGATTTGGCCAGAAGGATAGCTTTTTGAGAGGTTTATTGTCACTTTTCCAAGCAAATAATTCACACATTTTAATTTTGAATAGAAACCACAAATCATATATATATTATTATTTCTAGGGAAATAAAAAAAGATGTACAGTGCTATTCGTATAAGAAAAGGGGAATTGTGGAAATGGGAAATCCAAAGCCACAGCCAAAGCCAAAGCTGGCAAACCAACTTTAATGTTGTCTATTGTGGTAGTCTATTTTGGGTGCTTAACTTGCCACTTGCCACCATGGCCACGACTACTACCACGACGTGTCTGTGTTGGCCAAGTACGGAAGTCTAACCATGAATGTATCTAATGTTCATCCTTTTGGCTTCGTGTACTTTCCACTCGTCCGTACACACATAAACACATTTACTTATGGTACGTGTGAGAAGCACTTAGTGTCCGTCCCTTTGCTTCTCTTTCTTACTATTTTTTGCACTGCTTTTTTTCCCCACCTGCCACCACCCCTTTCGTTCTGCCACAAAGTTGACTTTATAAAATTTAGTGAAATTTATAGCCAACGTATCTAGGTGTAATACGTGCTACATACACACATACATATATGTTGTGTCTTGTAGTCGTATCAACGGCCAAACTAAAAACCGAAATACAAATTGCAGCAAATTTGTTCAAGAACTTTCCTGATGAGTTCCAGGGAGTAGAACAATCAGACCAGGTCAGGGGTTAGATGGGGGATTTTAGAAAAAGACCAAAGTCATTGACTGGCCAAGTCATTTTGGCAAGAGCCTGGGACCAAGATAAGTGTGGTGGAGACAAGAGATATTGTATTATCTTTAGATTATATGTAGAATCAAAATCTTTATTAAATACGTTTTGTATTTACCTCTTTAACCTCATTAAAATCATTATACCATCATAATGGATCGCTCTTCTCCATTTTCATCACTCATACGACCCGTTTAGCAAAGTTTGCTCCCCCAAAACAAGTTTTTATCGTCGGCTCCCCGGGCAACAGAAACAATTGCATTAATTTAACATAAATAGAGCAGAGAGTTGCTTGGAATCACAAAAAAACAAAGGCCCTCAAAGCACAAGCGTACAAAAATAAATATATATAAAATTATGCACTGCAATCTTTTCAGGAAACTAAGCGATTTCATTGCAAATTGCTCTAAAAAAAAACAGAACTTGAAAAATAAAGCAAAAAATGTGCATAACAAATTCGGCGCATAAAAAATGAAAACGAAATATGCTTTTGGCCAGGACAGCCGCGAATAAAAAGCCACACACCACCATACACACAAATATATATAAAATATATAGATTTTTTGCCAAAAGCAGGCGAAATGTTGGAAAAATATAGCTATAAACTATGCAAAAAAATGGAAAAAAATTTAGCATGCAGAAAAACAAAATTAAACCAAAAAGGAGAACAAAATGAAGTAAAATTTTTTAAATGAAATGCATTCCATGAATAGGACTCTAACCCAAAACAAAGCGAAAGTAACGGATGCAAAGAGTTTTTCAAAAAGCATCTAAGGAACCGGGAGGGAGAAGCAAGGGAGAGCTCGGGAAAAGCAATGGAAAGGCAAGAGAAAAGCGGGAAAATGAGGGCCAGGTGCTGGTAAAGGATGGACAAACGCCTCGGGGCTCATTGAGTTTTGGAAAGCTTTCACCTTGGCCACCTGGCCATCCTTCTAGGGGCATTACAAAAATTTCCATGCCCCACCAAATGCAAATGAAAGAGATCTCTAGATAGTGTGGGAAGGAGAGAGCATGATTCTAATTAATTTGATGAGCTTCCTTTTCCCAGGAATTGCATTTCGCATCTATAATATATTTTTATTTTTTTGTTTGGCCCATTTTTCCCATTTTTGTATTTTGGCCGTTTGGCTTTGCCGTTTATGTTTATGCCGTTTGAAGTGGTTGCAGGATATTCAAGAGAGGACATGCCGTTATGCATATTGTGATTTGGCCTGTTCCACTTACCAATGGCTTAGCTGTGCTGTCTGGTTCTAGGGCTCTTGGGCCTAAGAGGTGTTGCCGCTCATTGAAAAGTTTTCTTTGATTATGGTTTCCCTTTTAGTTCATCACTCTTTGGTTGCTTTGAAGCTTTGATTTGGTTGAGATCACTTTAATTAACAGATTCTCTGGAATATGAAAAATCAATCATTAGTTTTTTCGTTTTTAGCTCTTAGCCTAGCACTATCTAGCTGATTCTTACGACCATCCTTGGCATTAAGCCATCAACAATAATTCACAATCCTTGTAGTAATCTGCAATCCTTAACAGCTTAACCTTGCTCTCCTCACACACACACAAACACACACGCACACTGGCACACAATTACACTCACGGCGCAATCCAACAATAAAAGCTAGGCAAGCCTTTGTCCTTTTGCTCCTTGGCTCCATTCCTTTATGCAATCATTACAGCCACCAAAGTCAGTTAACGGTTGGGGGACAAGCGAAAGGAGAGTGTCAGGTCCTAGAGTCCGTTGCAGCGAAAAAACAATAGAAAAGGCAGTGGCGTGAGGGGGGATCCTGCCATGCAGCCTGCAGGATGGCATAAGGTCCTTCCTGGGCCTATTCTCCATTGAAATTTCGCATTCACGCAAATGCAGCAAATCAACAATGAAAAAATAATAAAGCACTGCTCGCGAAAATTTTCAAAAACTAAGCTTCAAATCCTCTTTAAAAAATATATATTTTTTAAGGTTTAAAAAATGATATTTTAGTGGAGAAATATATGACTTTATCTATAAAACAAGTTCTATAAAAATTTTATTTAAATAAATCCCATTTAAAATTCTTTAAAATTTCAAATTAAGATGACCCATAATATATTTAATAAAGCCGTTGGATTTGAGCTTGAATCCTTATTATTACATTATAATATCCTTCCCCAAAATGTATTAAATACTCCCCCTAACTAATATACCCCAAAAACCCTATAGTGTACAAATATGGAAATGCATTCAAATTACAGCAATGCAGCTTGTGGCGCGACTTGCTTTTATTCGGCGCACTTTTTCTTCTCCACTCACCCGCTTGATATTTTATCGTAATTTTCCTGGGCAACCGTTTTTTTTTAATACTTTTTTTGGGAATTTTTTTTGTGTTTCTTAAACTGCTTCATCAGCGGTTTTTTGTGAGCCAGCAGGTGCGTGTGTGTGCATAAATTTGCACCTGTTCGCCGGTGTGGCATTCCAATTTCCACCGCTCGCTGGCAATTTGCAAGCATTTCCACGTAGCCGTGGCGATACGTTCAATCAAGCATCAGGTTGCTCAATCATTGATTGCTGGCTTTATTTCGAGTGCAAGCTGCAGCGTGCCGAAGTTAGTAGGTTTTATTTTTCACAATCCTGATTTATATCCTTAAATACAGTTACATTTTTGCTATCTCTGCGATTTCCATAAATTTTTCATTTCAATTACCCTGCGGAGAACACAAACTAATATATATCATTTATAAATACATATGCTTATGACAGATAGAGGGGGCATGGGGGCCCGCTAATCAATGGTCCTTTGGGATTTAGTTTCGGCGTTCAATCGTGTTGTTGTTCTGCGACAGCAGCTTAAAATATTCATGACATTATTGATTTTATAATGGGAAGACCAGAGTTTGATGAACTTTCGGAAAAGGATGCGTGTTGCCAGGGGGCGGTGGGGTGGCTGGATAATTTTGTTTTCCAAGGATTAGCCGTGTAATTGAATGCTATTAATATTTTTATTTGTTCGCACAACGGATTTTAAATTTTAAACAAACAAACTACACTAACTAAAGCTTCAAATCCTATTAGCTTCCTTTGATTTTGAGTTGTTTTTAACACCACATTAGATTAATCTTACTGGTGAATGGCCAAATGGGTTCTTTGCAACATTAACTGATTAAGACCCGGAGGAAACCCTGGCTCAAAAGCTTTCAATGCGATTTATCGATTAATTGCTAACGAGAAAAGTCCCAAAAGTTCATTAATTAATTAGTTGGCAAAGCAAAAGAAACAAAATCAATTTTCACATCGAATACACATTTTTGTTAAAGAGCTGTGCTTCTTTTTCATAATGTTGCTACAAATTGCATCAGCCAGACAATAGAAAATAACAAATACTATATATAAGATATTTTCCTTAAAATCAGAGCTTCGGAAATGTGGTGCAAAATGCAATTAATTAAACCCGCTAACACAGAAAAAGCAGGAAAGGCGTTTTGTAAATGTAAGAGTGCTTCGGTGTTTTCCCGTGAAAATGAGCTACGATTTTCCACTAGCAACGGCTTGTCATTGTCCTTGCCACTGGCAAGGATTCATTCCTCTTACTGGCAAATAAAAACGGGAAAAAAGGAACGGAAACTAAGCAATTGAATGAGCAACAATGCGCACCACAAGACATTCAAGTGCAGGCCAACCACACAGCATCCACTCTAAACGAACACTCGGAAAAAATTTTGAATAAACATTAAATAGTTTAAATTTTTTATTTTAAATAATAAATATAAATTTTTAATTTTTTATAATATATTTCATTTTAAATATATTATTTTTAAACTCCCCAAAAACATTATTTTCTTCAAGTGCCAATATGCGAATTTGGGGAAAACTAGTGACAGGAATTGCTTGGGTCTTTAGGAAGGATGGGGGCCTGAAGGGGATCTGAATGAGTGAATGGATCCCGTGATTAGTTTTTCCGGCGCATTTGAAAGCAACGCCAGGCATGGGGAGGAGGATGGGGTGGCATGCCCCCCCATAGTGTATCCAGTGGCAGGAGATGAACCCAAAGTGCATTTCATTGCTCACTGTCGCAGGTCGCAGCTAGCGATTTACGGGAATGGATTCGGATTTAACTCGGAACCCCCTCGGAAAAACCCACCACCCACTATGAAGGCAACCCAATTCAATGATAATAGATTGCTCTGGCTAGGATTAGTTTGGCATACAAATTGCTAGAGGGACGTGGCTCAAATCCTAACAAGCTAAATGCCATTCTTAGCGCTAGGTAATTGAAGAATTTCAAACGAATGAACCAATATACCTTTGCGAGGATTAATTTTAAGGAAGTGGACTATTTTAGAGAAAGGTAAAAATAAGGTAATAATTAAATGGTTTAATCTAGACTAGGAAATTGAAAGAAACAAGATAAAATCTGTGTTTTCATTCAATGTTCGGATTTCTCGTAATTACGATTCAAACCCGAATCCTATTCTTCTGAAGGACAAAAACTGCCTCTAATTGAAGCAGTTTGCTGCTCATTCATTCAAGGATTACTGCATTCGTATCTCGATAAAAAAGGAGGCAAGTCAAGGTAGCTGGAGCTGAAAGTATCTGAATATGCGAACATAAAATGGTAACGAAATGTGCAATATTTTCAACTCATGCACCTTTTGGAGACGAAGTCTGATTTCAAATGCACATACGCCCTCTGCACTTTTCCCGCAATATGTATCTTGGGGGGGAAATAAGAAGCACAAAATGTGTAAAGATAAAATTCAAATTTCAATTTGTGCATCGACTGGGCGGGAAGGACGAAAAGAGGACGAAATTGGCAAGCAGCCCCGAGCAGCACGAGAGGGAAATGGCCATGTTTATTGTGACTCGAAGCCAAAACAAATGTTCGTACCTTGTTGCACAAATGTTTACAGTTCGCTTCCAGCACAAGGAGCAAATATGAATAAAAGGAAAAAAATGTGGCACGAAAAAATGTAAATAATAAGAAAACCATAAAGTAGGAACTGAAGCACCATGACTGGCAACAAAGGACGAGGACGAGAAAATTTAAACATCTTTTCAACTAAATCTGTGGAAAATACTTTCCAAATCTATAATCGACTTCTTTTTTCATACTAAATGTGAATATTATCTCCGATTTTTTGCTGTGACTTTATCAATATTTTATCAGCACTTAAATTTTGATTAATGGTTCATGTATTGTTTTCATTTTCGTTTCAAATATTCCAACAATCGACATGAAGAATGTCAGAAATGTCCGTTTATTTATTGGTTTTTTTTTGGGGAATCTTCCGATGAACAAAAACCCGAGGAAAAAAATTGGACAACCAAAGCCCATCCATTAAAAAAAAAAAGAATTGAGCGAGAGAGGGCGAGGACACAAACGAGGGAAAATTGTGCGTCCAATTCGAAAAAAATTCATTCATAAAACATGCCTCGTAGATTGCGGCAGTGAGTGAAGCATTTTTCCTGCCCACAGAAATGACCGAAGCCATCACCCTTGCACATGCTGAAATAAAATGAAAATCGATTTTCACTTTAACGACTTCACACATATAGAATGTATACTGTAGTGGGCTATGCTATGCCATGGTGGTGCCGTTGGAAAAACCAAGGAAAAGTATTGAAAAGGGCCCCAAACGAAACCACAAACGGAGCCAAAACAATGAACAAGAAAAGCCAGAAATCATCGTGAATGCATCGGGCATAGGTATAGGGGTGTATATGGAAAATCGTTAGGGAGGTCACTACCTAGAGGTGGTGTTGGTGGCTCTCTGGTCTACTGAATTTGTGTTAAGAACTGTGCGTGTGCGAAGGGGTGTGATGGGAATGAATTTCCCTGCTCGGTATTCTCAGTGCTTTCTGTGTGCTTGACCACTTCCTGTATTTGTGCATGAATTGGAGCGTAATGTGACATTTCATGTGGAGCCAAAAAAAATGGGAGGAAGGTAACAAAAAAGAAATTCTGCCAGAGAACTGGACCATTTTGGGGACTTGGACAGAACTTGGCAACATGTCGTATGCGCAATAACTAAAATTATGCCATTTGCTAAGCTAAGCAGAAGAAATATCTGGTTAGCAAAATTTGACAATGTTTTTTGCATTTGGAATCTTTAAGCGGATGATTCTTTAGGGGAAGCAATAGATAACTTAATAATTCTGGTTTGTAGAGTTTTTTGAGATAATAAACCTGGTACAACAGGACGTGTACGTGTAATGTATTATAATAACAAACTCATTTATTTCTACTGAAAAAAAAAAAAATTTTTAATATATCTTTAAGTAAAAGCCATAAAATAAATTATAAAGACAAATAATAGATAAACAATACATAAAAATACCCTCCCCTGAGCAACACGTCGTATGAGAAATAAATTAAGAAATGACACTTGAGAATTATCCAAAATAAATCCTCAAGAAAATCCATTTGCTTCTTCATTACACATTGGATCATCAAATAAAATAAGGCACCCAGAACAATTTAGATTTAACGGCAGGACATAAAGCAAATTGAAATATTTGTAGGAGTTTAAAGCCAGGCATCATAAAGCCGAGCGCGATTGCCAGTGCTGGCCGGGCCATAAACAAATTGAAATGTGCAGCGATGTCCAGCGTTTGCCGTCGCCTTGACGGCACTTTATGGTCAGAATGGGGGAAATTGAAACTGAAGCAGAGGCTGTTGCTCCGCCGATGGTCATGAAATACGCGAAGTGCCGGGCTGGCTGCAGAATCCATTACTCAATTGAAGAAAAAGATGGTCGAGCGATAAATTAAAATGCCTCTTTTATGGCAAACAAATAATTGGGAGACTCTCACTTTAAATTCCTACTAAATAATACCATGCCATAGCGAACAGAACTTGTCGACAATGTTGCTGTTTGAAGCTCAGAATAATTATGGCTAAATTCTTCGAATAATAGCCTCTGACTCGAAAGCAATTAAAATTGGGCAAAAACATAACATTGCAAGGGCATCTTGCCACAGTTGCATGGCATTTCTGAGATGGCATTAATTAGCTGCCAGGAATAAACACAACGATAATGAATTAATTTAAATTATGCAGTAAATGAGCATTTAAATGGAAGTGCAATCAAAGCGCCTGCTCAGCCTGGAAATATGCGATGGGATTTTGCAATTTTAGCTTCTGAACCAAAAACACACAATATCGAAATGCTTGCCAAGTACCTACACAGAGTACTGAGCAATGTATCTATTGGATGGACAAGAATACACAGATACACAACCAGAGATACGGACGGATACATGTACAAGCACTAGTCATAAGGCAAACAAATGACATCGACTGACATCCTGGTCGACTGCCAGGATTTTCAGTATCCCCTGTAAGTGGTGATGGTGGATGGTCGTAGTACCCCGTTTTTGTGTTGATTTAGTGCTTATGCAAATTTAATGTATGTTCCAAGCCAACCCAACCCGAAGGCAGCCCACTTTTTCCCCATCATTTGCATAGACTTACATTATTGTTGCATTATAAACCCAGACAGAAGGACCAGACACGCACATTTATCTTTTATGACCGCTCGGCAGCTGCTACTCTATTCCCCCTTCTTTGTTTTTTTGGGCATTTTTGTTATATCCTTGTTGTGTGTGTCCATCAGTGTGTACTTTGTATTATTTATGAGTTCAAGTGATAAATTGTCGGTGGATTGAAACGCCCTCTCAATCGCAGTCCACTTGAATGCAATTTGCAGCATTAAATTAAAGGGGAGTTCCTCGTTCTTGTTCGCTGGCGCATTAATTTGCGCCAAGTGCAAAGAAATTTTCAAGCCGACTTTTTTGACACTTTTGTTTCGACACTTTGAAGTGCTCCTTTGGTTTTATTTTCTTCCGTCCTCTGCAGAGCGGAGGAAACTTTCCTTACCCGACAAGATAGGAAACTTTGTTGAACGGAGGCGGAAAAAACTTTAAGCATATTTCTCGCCAACTTGTTGCCAAAAAAGAGTTTTCGGTAAGATGGTGGTGGCAGTGACTCTGGTGGCAGCGAAACGAAAACAAAGGCCCAAACTCAAAAGGCATTTCTATGCCGGCCAAATAAATTCTCAAACTTCAGCCATACAAAATATTTCGCTGGCAATAAATTTGCAAGAACTCCAAGAACCCGAAGAAAAAAACGTGTATATATATATCACTCATACGCAGCGTTGCACTTGCCGGAACAACAGTAGGATACCATTCACTGGGACTGTCTGGCGGCAAATACATATCTCTTTTCAGCCCCCGAGGCGAAGATTGTCTGTCTGAAAGGCTGACAGTTGCTGCCTTTTGGCGAAAACACTGAGAACAAGTCAACGTCGCTGCAAGTTGTTGAGCAGAAAATTGAAAAGTATTTCCCAGCATTTGTTGCCATTGTTGGCTGTCAAAGTAGACGCCCCCCAGGGTGTACACTATCCTGCAAGCGAAACAATTAAATACTTAAATAAATAATTATACATCAATGATGTATATTTTTATTTCCTACACTAGACATAGTATTCTTTGAGCTTTAAATTGTGAGAATAGCTAAGTAAGGGTATCTATTTTTTTGAAACCATTTTTCCAAACAGTTTAGAACTCTTCTTTTTCTTTGGCACTTCATGCACTTCAGCTTCAAAGACAGCTAAAAATTTTGGCATGTGTGCTTTATATCCTTGCACTCAACCCAAGGACACCCCACCCGTACAAACGCCCTAAAAGAAATATCCTTCTGGGTGCGTGTAAATATCCTTTTGAATTGTTTATATTGCTTGCAACCAAATCAGCACTTCCAGGGTTTGTTTTGATTGCTATTGATGCGCTTCTATCGAAACGTTTTCTTTTTTAGTGACTTTTGGGAGAACTAGCAAAAAATAGATTGAAGAGGAAATGAAAATAGAAAAGGAGATTTCCATGGCAGGACATAATGAAAGGTCATTCAAGTGCAACTCAGAAGTGCTCACTTGTTTTGAAATTGATTGTGGAAGTGAAACGACTGGAAAGAAACTATCTATTTTGTTTATTCAGATTGAATAGAAATGTTTTTCTACACTTTCATTAAAAAATTCATTGAGCTTTGTCAAAGACAAATATTTTAATTAAAATTCATAAGCCAAACCACAAAGCTAAATGACAAAAAAACAAATTTCACAAACTATATCGATTAAATTATTTCAATTTTCTACAAAGAAATCTGCAAATGAACTCTGACCCTCGAGCAGCATATTTATTTCCATAATTAAAATACAAATCAGAGACAGCAGGTGGCTGGGTGTCCTTTGATACAAAGATAGTTTCACATCCTTTTCAACTCGCTTCCTTTCAGGATCCAATTGCGAGGAGAATGTCGACGAATGCATGTCGAATCCCTGCCAAAACGGCGGACTTTGCAGAGACAGGACTAATGGCTACACGTGCACCTGCCAGCCAGGATACCTGGGGGATCACTGTGAGCTGGATGTGGCTGTCTGTGACACAGGTGAGTAACACAATGATGAATGTCCTTTTTGACGGGCAGACAGGTAGACAAGGACGAGACAGTGGTTACTAACAAATTGAATTTTAATTTGATCCTTAAATCATTTCTTGGATATATTTAAAGTTCAAGTTGTAAGAAGTAATATTTTCCGTTTCCTACACAGGAACTGGAGCTCGTTGCCAGCACGGTGGAGAGTGCATTGAAGGACCTGGACTGGAGTTCACCTGCTCCTGTCCGGCGGGCTGGCATGGCAGGATCTGCCAGGAGGAGATCAACGAGTGCGCCTCCTCGCCGTGTCAAAACGGAGGCGTCTGTGTCGACAAGCTGGCGGCCTACGCCTGTGCCTGCCCCATGGGCTACACGGGCATCAATTGCGAGGAGGAGATCCTAATCTGCGCGGACAATCCCTGCCAGAACAATGCCCTGTGCCTCATGGAGGAGGGCATTCCCACGTGCTACTGCGTGCCGGACTACCACGGCGAGAAATGCGAGTTCCAGTACGACGAATGCCAGTTGGGACCGCGATGCATGAACGGAGGAGTCTGCATCGATGGCGTGGATACCTTCTCCTGCTCGTGCCCTCCGCTATTGACCGGCATGCTTTGCGAATGTCTGATGGTTGGCGAAGAGTCCTTGGACTGTAATTACACGGCTCCGGCCACACCGCCGCCAACTAGGAGCACCACCACAACGTCAACGGTGGCACCGCCGACAGTGCGGCCTGTGACTCCACCAGAAACTACAGTGCCCCCGAAAGCCAGCGCAGAGGTTACCACACCAGGCTCTGTTTCCGGGTCATCTGCTTCCTCCGAAGAAGCTGTATCGGTGGAGATAAGACCACAAACCGTAGCACCACCCGAGAGCGACAGCCACAGTATTTCCAAAGAGCAAACCACTGTAGCTCCACCGCCTCAGGAGAGAGAGCCCAGTTCCGAGTCGGAAACGGAGACAGAGGAGGTAGTGGTGATCACTGCTACCACAATAGCACCACGATCGTCTAGTGCCTCCTCGGAGGAGTCAGCCAGCATCTACACCACCCTGCCTCCGTTGCCGGGCACTTCGAGGGAAGTGGATTCCGGCGGCGAGGTGGTCACCTCCGAGGAGTACACCACAGTTCCTCATTTCGATGTGAGCGTCAGTAAGAGTGAGAGTGGCAGCGCAGAGGCCACCACAGCAGGACCCACTGCACCACCCAGCATAACCATCTCAGTGGATCTCACCTCCGTCTCCAGCAGCAGCAGCAGTAGTAGCTCTGAGTCCGTGGAAGTAATGACAACACCAGCTCCGACTTTCACGCAAAAGGTAACCACGCTGGAAACCACCATTTCCGTGGAGTATGTGACGCCTACGCCATATTATCCCACGGAGACCACCACACCGCGAGTTGTACCAGTGCCACGACCCACTTTTGCCACCGAGCCGCCGCTGGACGTGATGGAGACCACTGCTTCGACCCACCACCTCTGGACGGAGGTGTCCACCACAGCGGCGCCGTTCTTCACGGAATATCCAGCCGAAGTGATGATAACGACCCACCGGACCAGTGCCGGGTGGTTCACCACAGTCCAGCCACCGCTGCAGGTCACCACGCTGGGACCAGAGTCGGGGGAGGCTTCGGTGGAGACGGCAACGCCCCACATTGTGGTCACCATTATAGACGCCAAAGATGCAGTGACTCCCATGATTACAACCACTGGAATGCCAACCACTCTCCACCACGATCACCATCATCATCACCACCACGAACACGAGGAGGGCACCACTCTGCAGCCCCCAGGAGAGGATGACGATGAGCACCACCACCACCACCATCATCACGACCACCATCACCACCATCATCCGGAAGGAGAGCTAACTACTCCCATGCCCGTGGAATTAACAACTGGACAGGCTCTGCAAACGGAGGACCTGATTGAGGTGCCGCAGGCAGTGACCACAGTGGAGCCATTCGTCCCGCCAGAAACCACGGTGGTGCCAGTGGTGGTGCCAGAGGTGGTGCCAGTCGTTACTGCTGCTTCCGTACCACCAGCTACGGTGGCGCCTCCTCAAGTAACTGAAGCGCCCACTGCTGCTCCCACGGAGGCTCCCACGTTGCCTCCTCAGACTTTGCCACCTCAGACCCTTCCTCCGCCGACCCTGCCCCCTCTGACTCTGCCGCCGCAGACGCTGCCTCCTGAGACCCCCCCTCCCATAACTCTTCCTCCTGCAACTCTGCCGCCCGCTACCCTACCCCCTGCTACCCTACCACCTCCGACGATACCGCCCACTCCCCTCTCCACGCAGTCGGCACAAACTCTGCCCCCACCCATCCATGTGTACACCACTCCGGACGAACCAGCGCCGACTGTGCCGGACCGGCAGACCAAGACGCCGGTCACGGAGAGCAGCGAGGAGGTGGAGGGCGCCAACACCGTGGCCACCGGCGGCCGAGGCGCAGGAGGTCTTCCCGAGGAGAAGGCGGCGGACGTGGACTGCATCAAGCTGGGCTGTTACAATGGCGGGACCTGTGTCACCACCTCAGAGGGATCACGGGTGAGTTTTAAGATATTTGTTAATTAGTTACGATTTGGGGGAAGAGTTTTGATTAGTTTTATCATTATTGTTTAATTTTTTTATAATTTATTAAATATTATTTCCCATACAAATTTCTCGCAGTGATTAGCCGACTGAGTAGGTCAATCGATTGGCGGCCTCTGGCACTTGGCACCCCGAATGCGAATCGAGTTGTTTGTTCGATTCCAAAACAACCAAAAACTAGCGCTGAGGGGGCTTGTTTGTTTGTGTGTACCAGGGAGCTGACTTCACAATTTTCAACCCCATTTAGTTGCTAATTGGCCATATTGGAGTTGTGGGCCCCGAGGTTGTGATTACAGGCCCACCTCCAACTATTAATATATCATTAAGTATTCCAGGTAGAGCTTCAATTGCCAAGGCAATAGGTAACTACGCCGGGTAACTTGAGAAAGGATGGGAGATCCTTTAGATGCTCATGTTATAACCTCTAATTAGAGAAGATTTTGCATAATATTTGAATTTGAAAGGAAACGTTACAATGCAATTATTTTCCAGAATTATGATTCCCCAACTACAAATTCCAGTTTACGCTTGTCGGAATTGCGCTTTAATGAGGTCCTTTATTAGAATACTCTCGCAATGAAGGCATTAGCTGTAACTATGCCAGGACCACACCCACGAGCGATGCACTGCCACCGACTAAATTTGCAAATTGACAAGCTGAAACTGCCCCACAGATACCCAGCCGGCTGCCCAATTGCACAGGTGCCTGCCCGCACAGATGCAGATACAATTTCAGATTCAGATACACAGCAACACAGATGTGCCCCGGCTCCTACATAAATAATCATCCTGATTCGAGGGCCATGGTGAGGGGTGGCGATAAAGGGGGGCTGCCATAGAGGGGCTGGGAAAAGCAGTGCCCATAAGCAGATTTTCCACACAGATTGTTGCCGGGACAACGGACAGTCAGACAATCGAAATTCCGGCTGGATGAAGGGAAGAAATTATGGTAGCAGAGGTGAAAATAATTCTGGGTATTTTCACAAAGTGACACAGTTGCAATATTTGCCAAATTTTTGGAGATAAAATTTATAGAAAATTTTCAATAATAGGTAGTCTAGGAGAAGCTTATATACAACCTAAATAGGTCCAAGATCTTATTGTCTTCTTTTGATTTCTACACTCCCTTTTTTAAAGTTTTTGAATAAAAATCCACAAAAAAACACTTTTTTGTGGCACATTTCCGGTAAAAAGTTGTGCAAACGAGCCATCCTGTCAGCCCAGGGCACTTATGCCATCCCACATCTGCCACACGTGGCAGGCTGGCTCCTTCCACCTCGGCAGGTTCTTTGCAAATGCCAATTGCTCTTGTAAAATGAATAGTTGAGAACTTTTCGGAAATAACAGAGGCATTAACAACGGCTACAAATTTTCCAGGTAGAAGGAAATCAGACGGAAAATAGAAGAAATGTTTCGGGCCAAAATGTTCGGCAACAAAGCCACAAAACCTTGCCAAGTTAGAGGCCTGGCAAAGTATGGCTATTCAACTATTTATGAAAATGCTTGTGGTAATTTTCCAAAAAAAAACTAAAAATATAAAACAATAGGGGAGATAGAAAAAACTATCGAAATTTTTGACCCGATTGGAAAACTGAAAACCATTAAGCGCAGCCAGAATATATGAACTATTCCCAGCGTGGTAGCATGCTACAAATTTGTAATAACTGGTAATAATAGCCAGTAAACTGGAAAATTGCCAACAAAGGCAAACAGTTCAATTATTTTTCTAATTTCAGTTTGAAATTGATAATGTTCGTGGGGCGTCTAATTTTCGGATGAGTTAGGGAAAACCTCCAACACCTATTTTTTCCCCAACAATGACTAATATAATTGGCACCCTTCTGGGTGCTTTCATTATTAATTATTCACCGCCCCTCGAAGGTCAGCGGGCATTTCAATATCCCGATGACCCCAATCGCCCAGAAGTGTATTAAAACCACCTCATATACGACCGGGTCATATGTCAGAAACGGCTTTAATGTCGGTCAAATTAGCAGGACCACATGCAATTTCAGTTTTTTACGACCGGAACGTGTGAGGTCGATATGAGCTGACAATGTTTGGCTAATTTATGGCCGCCAGCTCAGGTGTAGGATGGCCGGGCAATGGTCATTTATTTCGAGTGACATGCGACAGGATAACATGATATTCTTGTTTATTATTTTTTTGTAAAATCTGGTTAATAAAAATATGTGGCTGCTTAATCATTCTTATGAAGTAATTTAATTAGCTTCACATGTTTAATATTTTATCCTTGATTTATTAGCTCAGGTGTGTAGCTGTTAAAACTTTTTGTTAATGAGTTAGCAAAGCCAGTAGAAAATTTATTTGAAAAGTTTTCATTTCTAAGAACAAGGGAGGTGCAAAATTCTGTACGAAAAGCCACCATAAGTTTTCAGTCTAACAAGAAATACAAAGATGAAATTTTCATAATACATTTAGTGGGTGTGTTAGTGACATAACACGGCAGGATGAATTCCTTCCACCCACACACTGAGATAACTAACGCAAATCATGACAAAAACAAAAACAACATATAAAGTGGCGAAATTATTTCATAGAGCGTGTGCCACTTTATTGTTGCCAAGTAATTTAACTAACTGCACAAGCACTCACAAAAGTATACACACACTCAGTAGCTTTGTTAATTTCAAGATTTTCTCTTTAAGTGCACTGAGAGAAAGTGCAAAGTACTAACAATCAGTAAACAAAAAAAAATCGGAGAAGTACAAGTGGCTATTTATAATGTGGGGCTGAGACTCAATCTGTTTTTCTTAAACTTTAGCTTATAAAAATCTTTAAAAATGTAATTAAAATAATTTTGACATTTTCTATCAGTGCATTGGATTTTTCCATCTTTTGCCATGTCGCCTTCTGCATTTGTATAAAGAGACAAAAAGGCAAACGAGACAGACTGTCTGCTAGACAGACACACACTTACACATGTCAGCTGTCATATTGGTTAGGCAGCCATTGTGGGTGGCCACCCGCCGGGGGTCAGATAGGAGATGGATGAGGAGGAGGAACGCCGGGCAGGGTGTCAAGAGGTGGCAAAAACGCGCGGGGCGTGGCAGAAGGGAGTGCAGGCAAAGTGGCACTCACACTCGGCGAAAGTCACTCGTAAAGTGGCATTAAGCACATTTCAAGTGCTACCCCGCCGAGTTTTTGGTTTTGGAAAATGTTTGCCTGGCTTTTCTCCCATTTTACCCCTCGCCACCCCCCGCTACAGCACTGCCATCCCTTTTCGCCAACGGCTGTGTGTGTCTACTGTCTGCATTGCGTTGCTTTTGCCACCGCCAATGCCACTAATGAAAACTTTGTTGAGCCCTTTTAGGCTCCTCCATCACCGCCATACGCCTCCCCCGACTTAATGCGTCCTCCGCAGTCTCCAATTTCCACATTCAGATTCTCCTCCGATTTCCCGGCCACCCACTGCTCTTTATGAAAAGTGAGTGCACTTCTGTCATTCGGGCCGTTTCTAGCATTTGCCTGTTGACATTTCCAAGGGCGTGTTACAATTAATTTCCATCTGGCCAACGCAATGAAACGAAAATGGGAAAGGCAAGAAGCGGCCAAGGATTAGTCGGAAAATCTGTTCAAATACAAGCTCTATGGATGCTCTTTTTTGCCTTAATTAAACCGGAAACATTAGCAAATACTCATGGCCTAATAATGGCCTAATAATTCCGTTTCATTCTGTTTATAATCCTTGTTGTTTAAAGTTTAAATCCAAACCTAATGCCACATATTATTCACATTTTCCACTCGGTATAACATACTCATTTCCGCTTTAAGTCTCCCACATGTTTTCCCACGACTCATTACTCTTACATTTTTGTTCAACCCTTTTTTTGGCTGACCTTTTTTGTAGTTCTGGCCAGCATTCATTATGCGGCAGCCAAATGCCGCAAGGTCAAATGCTTTAATTAAAATGTTTCCTGTTACGAGGCACACAGATGCGAGGCGCCAAACAAAAACTGTACGAAAAACTAAATTGAGGTCTCGATAGGAAGGACCACCACCCATTCAGACAATCCACATTAAATTTAAATAATCTTGCAACTAGAAATTTTGCATTATTCCCTACTCAAGGTCATGCGAAAAAGTATGCTATGAAAAATCTAAAACGTATAATTGCCGGAGATCCGTGAACTGTAAACCCGACTGCACTCTGAGGGCGATATGAAAACATGAAACGTCTCTCAGCTTCCCAGCAGGCGATGATATTAATGTTTTTCACTCGCAAACAAAGCCTGGGATATAAAAACAGAAACAGCGGAAATTTGATGCCAGAAAAAAAAACAAAAAGGATACTTGCAACAGAACAAAAAAGGGTTTTTTGCGCCATTATACGCTCAAGCCTTTAACATCGGTTAGGAATTTCCGCTGAGCTACGGGTGCTCTGGGCGAAATAACGATCAGGGATTTTTATCCACCCCGAGACGTGACAAGTTATAAAGATTTTAATCATTTCCACAGATTTAAAAGTTACCTAAGCCTTAACAAATATTTAAGGCCATTGAAAATCCTTTAAAACCATATCCTAAGATTTCTAATGAAAAGCCACCGTCTTAAACACAAAAATTAAACTCGTTAATTAGGTAAAAAGTTTATGAACAAATTTTTGTAATTATTTTTGGGGGGCGTATCCCCCAACCCACCTTCTTAACCTCAAGCAACTCCGGAACATATGGACAACTTCCCATTAAAAGGATGTCTTTTTTTCTACCCCATCCAGCAGCCACAACCCGAAGGCAGGTTCCAGCCCTTATTCCCTCGATTCCCACTCGCCTTGCACATCATTTGCCCAATTTTCGGGAGGGTCTGAGGGCTGGAGGTAGAAATTACAAGAAAAGTTTTCAGTAGCTGTGCGTGGCATTTTCCTTTTTTCGTTTTTCCAACTCCTTCGGTTTTCCTTGCCACCGCCTGTTGCAGTTGCAGTTGCAACTCCACTACAAGTGTCCCCTGGCGCAGCATAAATTATTAAAGCCAGGACAATGGAGGACGACGGCAATGCCGTCGAGAGAGCCAAAAGTTAATTCATATTACTTTTCAATTTATTGGCATTTTTGGAACGTGCTTTTCTTATTGAAAGGCGACCAGGACAAATTAAATTAAAATTGTTCAAGTTTTGCTCCTTCGTCCTTTTCCCTCACAACTTTTCTTGCGAGGAGGGAGGAAAAGTTTCTGCAGCCATTACTACTATTTTGTAGCTACTCGAAAATGTGTAAATGGCGGGTTGACCTTTGATGGGTTGATTTTTGGTTTTAAAGATTTAATTTAAAACTTTTAAATTATGATGTAAAATATTTCCTTTTTTTGCAGTGCGTTTGCCGCTTTGACCGCCAAGGACCTCTCTGTGAACTACCAATCATTATCCGGAATGCCGCTTTCTCGGGCGACTCCTATGTGTCGCACCGCATCTACAAGGACATCGGCCAGCACGAGTCCTTGGACGCCGTTCTGCCCATGCACATCCAGCTGAAGGTGCGAACAAGGGCTACCAATGGACTGATCATGCTGGCAGCCGCCCAGGGCACCAAAGGCGGCCACTACATGGCCCTCTTCCTACAGAAGGGCCTGATGCAGTTCCAGTTCTCCTGCGGTCTCCAGACGATGCTCCTCAGCGAGCTGGAAACGCCGGTGAACACGGGTCACGAAATCACCATTCGGGCTGAGTAAGTGAAAGGATGTCGGGCCGCGGAATGCAATTAAAAGGGCACAAAGGACATACACGGAGAGAAAGGGGTGGAGTATTGGGGGAGCTGGAGTAGGGGATTCTTTGTCTTTACAGTTTTTAAGGAATATTTATTGGCATCATAGATGTGATATTGAAATATTACTTCCCCTTTAGAATAAACCTATTTTTTCTCCTAGTGTATGTGAGGGGCATGCCCCCATTTCACGGGTGATTGAGAGAGGCAACGCCTGCTGAACTGCTGAGCCGTCGGCATGTTAATTAACTTTTTAAACCGCACAAGGTGGAGGTCAGCATATGGGTCAGTGTCAGGGAGTCAGGCGGTACGCTTGTCCAGGACATCCAACGACCATTAAACTTTGGCCAAGCCGGCCATCAGGCGTCGGGCGTCGGGCGTGGGGCGTCGAATTCCATTTGGCTTCGTTCATCCGCAGTGGCCACAAATTATAATGCTTCAAGTGTAAAATAAATTGCAGTTTTTTAGGTTCTCGGCCCGCCTTCCACCGCTTTCCGCCCTCCACTTCCGCCGACCATTTCCTCGAACATTAAATCCTGCGGGCTTTCCACTTGCCATCCATGCGTAATTAGTTGGTTATTTTTTTCTGGTTTTTGTTCTGGCTGGGTCTTCTTTTAATTTCTTTGCCTTTGCTTGAAAATTTAATTTACCGCATTTAGACTGTGGCAGCCCGGGAGGGGGGAAAGTAATGCGGGGGAGTCGTGCGTAATTAATCGTTTAACTAACATTTCCTGGCCAAAGCCAACACTCTTGGCAAATGTACGAGAAAAACGGGAAAAGGATTCCGAAAAAGTTATTCAAATATTTCCACTATCGCAGACCATTGCATACGAAATGGGGAAATAAAGTTTAAATTAGTTTTGACTTGAATTACTGGCAAGAAGGTAGGGAAAAAGTAGAATAATTTAACATAAAAACTAAATCGATTAAGCTTGTTAGGGCTAAGTGTTTATTAAAGTTTCATTTTAATTCCTGAGTGAAAAAATGGCGTGGAAACTATTGTTACAATTTTCAACCTGTTGACCCAATAGTCCTTTCTGCAAATAGTCCATCAATATTTAAATTGCCGCCACTTAGAGTCATCGAATCAATGAAATGCCACAATAAAACTTAATTCTTCATCGTGATAATCGCTTGTTTACAATTCAGCTGTGAACAATTTCTTCTACAAGCTCTACAAAAAAATTGCCATAAAAATTGACCAATTTATGGGGCTAAACGCATATGGAAAATGACCAAATAATCGTTTTGACCAAATAAAATCCGGCTAAAGCCAAAACTTGAAATCTGGGCAAAGAAACTCCCCCTCCGGCGAGTCAAGGATAGACGAAACGGTGGCATAAACAGGACATTAAGGAATGCGTATATATATCAAAAAGTGGGACAAAAGTGAGAGCCAGGACTCTGGCCATATAAATAATTTACCAGAGTGAGAACAAAAACGAAAGTGAAAGGGAGAGCGGGAGGCGCATTCACATTTTACGACTATCGAATCGACCACAAATTTACTTTTTAGCACTTGGTCCCAGCTCGGGGCGAACCAATGTCCGATGTTAAAGGCTCTTTGGGTCTATGTAATACACTGCCAAAAAATGGTTTAAGCTTGAGGTAAAAGTATAAATATTTTAGTTCGAAAGAATGGTTTTTGATTAAATATTTTTGGTAGAAGATTGGAAAACACTAAAAAGCATCTTTTCCTAACGGGTTATATTTTGTTTAATTTAAGCCTTAAGTTATTAGCCAATTCTTAGGAACTTTGAGTTGACAAATGAGTTTGACAAATTTGTATAGACAAAACTCATAACTTTTTCCCCAGTGCACATGTATATTATATTATATTCCCTTCGCCTGTTTTGTGGGATGTTGTTTTTGTGTTCTGGTCTGGCAAGTGGATTTACGAGCAACAAATTTATGTTCGTTGCCTATTTTTATTTGCCTTGCGTGCTTAATCGTCCGAGCACCGTCCGAGCCAGAGGACCTTTCCGCCCAGGGGCCACTCGATGACGACAAGGACGACTACGCCGACGACCATAATGATGATAATGATGAAGTTGGGGTCTTCGATGAGCTATAGTTAGTCCCACACTCAGTGGAAGGCCCGGCGGCGAAGAAATGCCTCACACTCCGATGAGCCTAATACCCGGCACAATTGACATTTTACTTAAGGACCTTCATCGAACTGGTGTTGCGCACAATTAGTGTAATTAGAAAGCAATACAAATTACCGTTAGTCAAGCCTAATTGCAGCCGCATTTCTTTTCGCTCTCATTTCTTCCGAGCACTCGCTTTTAATTATTTCGAATTTTCGTAATGCCATTTCATGAATTAAGTTCATTAATTAGAATGATTTGCTTTGGCTGGCAGCTTCCGCAACTAAAAACTTTTCAATTGGCGATTCAATTGACCGTGTCAATAATTTATATCCAAGAATTTCCCCAAGCACCACCCCCTCTCTCTAAGGACAATGCTAATTTAATTTGTTGTTCAATCGAATGAAACTAATTGAATGTTAAGATTAAAGAGAGAAATCGAGTGAATTTTAAGTAGAACAATTTAATGAAATTTAAAGACTAAAGAGCTCAATTATAGATTGTGTGTCAACTGGGTAAATGGGAAATATTTCAAAGGATATTATCGTTAATTTTCGCTGTGAAAGGAAATCAAAATACATGACCCATATGCTGTGTAAACTAAATGCAATCAGGGAAAAGTTTTTTCATTTGAGTAACATCCAGCATATGGGTAACTTTTTTACTGCCGTCTGCCTCCATAAAATAACAATAAAACGTATACACGCATATCCTTCGGTAAGCATTTATTGCACAGACTTTTTTGTATCCAAATATTTCCATTCAAATGCAATAAACGCGAAGATATGAATCCCAGTTCGTCCATCTCCAAACAAACAAAAAAACAAGAAAAATCGGTACATTCTTTTGACAACAAATAAAATCGGAGGCCTCATCACAACAAAGGACATTCAAATAAAAGCATTCGAAATTCGGACCGAGTGGGGCAATAAAAATTGGTAGTCCTCCTGCCTCCCCACTTCCACGGTAAAAATTCTCTGTCCAACTTTTACCTGGACACTTTTTAACTCGATCACATCAAAGGGTCGAGAAAAAATTCCATCTAGGGACAGACGCAGCAAAAATTTGACAGTCGATTGACATTATAGCCAAATGGTGGAAGGATTGCTAAAGGATATCGTAGACAGTGGTAATTTTTTCGAAAAGGATTTAACATTTTGACAAAACTTTAAGGACATGCCAAATAATGTATCATTAAGTTTTTAGAAAATAATATCAATTAGTTGTTATCCTTCCTGCTCCTTGCTACTTTAATTTAAACCGACTTGAACCACTGTCCTTTAAATGTGGCCCCCGATGAAAGGTCAACAGGCAAGAAAGGTAACCAAACAACGGCCGGGAGGAGGACACCAGAGTGCTGGCAGGAACCCTTTTCTGGGTGGACGAGGGTGGTAGATTGTGGTGTCATAAATATTTGCACGCATCGGCATGTTGGGAATTTTTCGTCCTTAAAGTCCTCCCAAAAGCCGGGGAATGGGGAATGCCATTCGGGGGAAGAGTGTCACTCGCTCCAAACAGTAAGTGCGGCATATTAAATATTTGATGCACTCCGGTCCAACAAAAAATCTCAATAAAAAAAGTGAAATGGGGAAAAATAAAAAAAGTGAAAATGGAAAATTGAAAAGAGATGGCGAAAGGGAAAGGGAATAAGAAAATCGAAAGCAAAAGAGCTAAAGGAATACTTGGAATTTTTGTTGCAGATTGGACTTTAGCCGGAATTACACACACTGCAACGCCTCGCTGCTGGTGAACGACACTCTGGCCATGTCCGGGGATCAGCCCACCTGGCTGAAGCTGCTGCCGCCGCGCCTCCACACCCCGGAGGCGATCCTGAACACCTGGCTGCATTTGGGCGGGGCGCCTCAGGCGCCGATTGGCCTGATTATTGAGTTGCCACCAGCCCAGAGCGGCACTGGATTCACCGGCTGCCTCCATACGCTGAGAATCAATGGGCAGGGCCGTGAGATATTCGGGTGAGTACATACACTGAGAGAAACAAACTTTATGACTACTATAGGATATAACTTTTATTGTCTAAACTATAGACTCTTTACATTCATTATAAGTAGGTTTGGTGCCTTAATTAAATTTTTCTCAGTGCCTTCAACCTCTCACCTCGCTCCATCAGTGCTTGCCCTTTGGGTATTTTTTGACGGGTGAACCTCGGCTAATGAACAGCTCCCAAAAAGTTACGACTTCTTTCGGGCGAGATGTAAATGGATGGTGTTCTGGGACTGGGATTGGGTGTCGTATCTCTGGCCGGGGGGCAGGCCGCTCTTAAATGTTAATGCCGCTTACGGCAAAGAAACGGGAATAAAACGAAACCATCAAATGGCCGCCACACAAAGTTGCAGGTGGAATACATAAGCCTTTAAGGAGTTGCAGTAAAGAACTTACCTCGTATAAGCAGATCAAATTAACTCCCCTTACGTGAAAAGATAAAACCGGATATGTCGGGAATTACTGAGATATATAGCTAATAGCTGAAGGCCATAATCCAAATGGCCTCACACGTGTCGCATATGGTGGCTTGTTAGCCAAATAAAAAATAAATAATCCAATGAGGACTAAGTCCTCTAAACCTACTCTAGACTTCTACAATTTTGAATCAAGCCTCTTCATAAAGCCTTCAAGGCTTCTTAAGGACTTCAAGCCCCTTGTAGTTTCTTAGAGTTTCTTCATCAAAAGAACTTCTTAAACATAAATGCAATGACCACGGTGAAAGCTTATACTACGTATATATTATGGCCTCTTAACGAGTTTTCACTAAAAGGCTACCGTCAGTGAAAATGCAGCCAAACTCGATGAAAAGGACATTCCACAAGGAGGCTAAAGACGGGGACGGGGCGTCAGGGAAAGCGGAAGCCATTCGTCAGCGTGCAACGTTCATAAAACCGCGAGCTCAAACAGATGCCCCAAAAAGCAAAGGGGGGTGGGGTGGAAGTGGCTGAGGGAGGGGCATGGGTGGTCAGGCGTTGAAGTCGGACACATCCTTGTCGACGCGCTGACAGCTGTGGGCTGTTTGTCAAATGGCGCACAAGGATTACAAAAAGGACACACCGTCCGCTGGTATTGACATGTTGAATTAGACGAGCTCATGAAATTAGCTTAGACACCTGACTCGTCACCCTAAATACATTTTGTACAGTGAACAAAAAATTTTACAAGAGTTTAAATTAAAAATTTAAATTAAAAGTTTACAAAACAATTACAAAAAGGATTAAAAATATTAACATTAAGTACAGATACATGGCGATAAAAAAAGTAAACTAAACTAAACTAAAAATGCCAATAGTAACCCTAAGCAACTCTGCCACTCTTACATTTCCCAAATTATTTCTCTCTCTGCAGGGATGCCCTGGATGGATTCGGTATCACGGAATGCGGCTCTTTGGCCTGTCTATCGAGTCCCTGTCGCAATGGCGCCGCCTGCATCAAAATCGAAACCAATGAGGTAGACGAGAACGGCGAGAAGGCGGAGAAGTGGAAGTGCAAATGCCCCACCGGCTATATGGGACCCACCTGCGAGATATCCGTGTGCGAGGACAATCCCTGCCAGTACGGTGGGACCTGTGTCCAGTTCCCGGGCAGTGGCTACCTGTGTCTCTGCCCCCTGGGCAAGCACGGACACTACTGCGAACATAGTGAGTACAGTTTGAGGGAGAAGATTATTCAGAAAACTGAATACTTTGGAAAATAATTATTTCCGAATAGATCTGGAAGTGGCGTTGCCTTCGTTCTCCGGCAGCGTCAATGGACTCTCCTCGTTTGTGGCCTACACAGTGCCCATTCCCCTGGAGTACTCCCTGGAGCTGAGCTTCAAGATCCTGCCCCAGACCATGTCCCAGATATCGTTATTGGCCTTCTTGGGTCAGTCCGGCTATCACGATGAGAAGAGCGACCACCTGGCCGTGAGCTTCATCCAGGGCTACATAATGCTCACCTGGAATCTGGGAGCAGGACCTCGTCGCATTTTCACCCAGAAACCCATAGACTTCCGGCTGGATGCTCCGCGAGTCCCCTACGAAATCAAAGTGGGACGCATTGGACGGCAGGCCTGGCTTTCGGTGGACGGAAAGTTCAATATTACGGGTCGCTCGCCAGGATCGGTTAGCCGCATGGATGTCCTGCCCATCCTCTATCTGGGTGGCCACGAAATAGCCAACTTCAATACCCTGCCACACGATCTGCCCCTGCATTCGGGATTCCAGGGCTGTATTTACGATGTCCAGCTGAAGGCGGGACAGGTGACAGTGCCGCTGCAGGAGACACGCGGAGTCAGAGGTCGTGGGGTGGGTCAGTGCGGCACCAGAGAGTGCCACCGCCATGCCTGCCAGCACGATGGCGCCTGTCTGCAGCATGGTGCGACCTTTACGTGAGTGATCTCTAATTTATGACTTTAATTTCAAGGAATTCGATTAAAATGTTCAAATTAAAACAGTTGCATCTGCCAGGAGGGCTGGTATGGTCCTTTGTGTGCTCAGCCCACAAATCCTTGCGACTCCTTCAACAACAAGTGCTACGAGGACTCCACGTGTGTACCTTTGGTGAATGGCTACGAATGCGACTGTCCAGTGGGCAGAACGGGCAAGAATTGTGAAGAAGGTAAGGTATATTTTTCATATATCCTTCAGATAATATTATACAATATTAAATTCTTCCCTTAAGAAATCCGCTCCCTTAGCGATGTATCCCTGACCGGAAGACGTTCCTATTTGGCCGTTCGTTGGCCATATTTGTATGATGGCGGCGACAAACTGGGCGCTAAGCGATCCCAAATGGTCAGCTACCGGAACTTCACCAAGAAGCTAATGCCTCCCAAGCCGATCACCACTCCAAGCACCCACTTTGTGATGAAGCTGTTGAACGAGGTGGAGAAACAGCGCAGCTTCTCGCCGGTGCCGTTGATGGGATCCAAGACCTTTGAAGAGCATCACCGGGTACAGTTCTTCTTCATTGAGTTCCAGTTGCGGCCACTCTCCGAGCGAGGACTGCTCCTGTACTTCGGTACCTTGAACAACAACCAAGACAAGAAGATCGGATTCGTGTCGCTATCCCTGCAAGGCGGAGTGGTGGAATTCAGGATCTCGGGACCCAGCAACCATGTGACCGTGGTGCGAAGTGTCCGGATGCTGGCCATCGGCGAGTGGCACAAAATCAAGATGGCGCAGCGAGGTCGCTGGCTAACCCTATGGGTGGAGGGTAGCGCCTCTTCGGCCCTGGCTCCCTCAGCCGAGGTGCTAGTGGAGCCTGACTCTTTGCTTTACATTGGTGGTCTCAAGGATGTGTCCAAGCTGCCGCACAATGCCATTTCCGGATTCCCGATACCTTTCCGGGGATGTGTCCGGGGACTGGTAGTTAGTGGCACTCGTATTGTGCTTAACGAAACTAATATTGTGGGTAAGTAGAGATTTTTTATTCCCTAGTAATTAATTTCTGAGCTCTATTCCACAAAACTTTAAGAACTCAGTTGCTTCACGGCCCCTGGTAAAGCTCTATCTTTTCTGACTATAATCCGATTCTTAAACGAAGTACCTTACACGAATTGCGGATCGATAACCCATAAAACTGTATAAAAAATCAACAAACTATTTAGGAAAATATGAGGAAAACGCATGGGAATCGATTTTCTATCAATCTGCATCAAAATCTACAAAACTATTTTTTCAATGATTTTTTCTAAAAATTTCGGGGATATCCCCTTCAACATGTGGAAAATACATGGGGAGCCCAATATGGTCCACTTCGGAGGCTATATCTTAGCAAATATTTATCGGATCCTTGTGCGGATTACCTTTAACGAATTGTGGAGCGATTTTCTATCAATCTGCATCAAAATCTACCAAACTATTTTTTCAATGATTTTTTTTTTTTTAAATTTCGGGGATATCCCCTTCAACATGTGGAAAATACATGGGGAGCCCAATATGGTCCACTTCGGAGGCTATATCTTAGCAAATATTTATCGGATCCTTGAGCGGATTACCTTTAACGAATTGTGGAGCGATTTTCTATCAATCTGCATCAAAATCTACAAAACTATTTTTTCAATGATTTTTTATAAAAATTTCTGGGCCATCCCCTTCAAAATATGAAAAATGCATGGGGAGCCCAATATGGTCCACTTCGGAGGCTATATCGTGGCCAATACTTATCGGATCCTTGAGCGGATTACCTTTAACGAATTGTGGATCGATTTTCTATCAATCTGCATCAAAATCTACCAAACTATTTTTTCATTGATTTTTTCTAAAAATTTCTGGGCCATCCCCTTCAAAATATGAAAAATGCATGGGGAGCCCAATATGGTCCACTTCGGAGGCTATATCTTGGCCAATACTTATCGGATCCTTGAGCGGATTACCTTTAACGAATTGTGGATCGATTTTCTATCAATCTGCATCAAAATCTACCAAACTATTTTTTCAATGATTTTTTCTAAAAATTTCTGGGCCATCCCCTTTAAAATATGAAAAATGCATGGGGAGCCCAATATGGTCCACTTCGGAGGCTATATCTTGGCCAATACTTATCGGATCCTTGTGCGGATTACCTTTAACAAATTGTGGATTGATTCTCTATCAATCTGCATCAAAATCTACAAAACTATTTTTTCAATGATTTTTTCTAAAAATTTCGGGGATATCCCCTTCAACATGTGGAAAATACATGGGGAGCCCAATATGGTCCACTTCGGAGGCTATATCTTAGCAAATATTTATCGGATCCTTGTGCGGATTACCTTTAACGAATTGTGGAGCGATTTTCTATCAATCTGCATCAAAATCTACAAAACTATTTTTTCAATGATTTTTTCTAAAAATTTCTGGGCCATCCCCTTCAAAATATGAAAAATGCATGGGGAGCCCAATATGGTCCACTTCGGAGGCTATATCTTGGCCAATACTTATCGGATCCTTGAGCGGATTACCTTTAACGAATTGTGGATCGATTTTCTATCAATCTGCATCAAAATCTACCAAACTATTTTTTCAATGATTTTTTCTAAAAATTTCGGGGATATCCCCTTCAACATGTGGAAAATAAATGGGGAGCCCAATATGGTCCACTTCGGAGGCTATATCTTAGCAAATATTTATCGGATCCTTGTGCGGATTACTTTTAACAAATTGTGGATTGATTCTCTATCAATCTGCATCAAAATCTACAAAACTATTTTTTCAATGATTTTTTCTAAAATTTTCGGGGATATCCCCTTCAACATGTGGAAAATACATGGGGAGCCCAATATGGTCCACTTCGGAGGCTATATATTAGCAAATATTTATCGGATCCTTGTGCGGATTACCTTTAACGAATTGTGGAGCGATTTTCTATCAAGCTGCATCAAAATCTACAAAACTATTTTTTCAATGATTTTTTCTAAAAATTTCTGGGCCATACCCTTCAAAATATGAAAAATGCATGGGGAGCCCAATATGGTCCACTTCGGAGGCTATATCGTGGCCAATACTTATCGGATCCTTGAGCGGATTACCTTTAACAAATTGTGGATTGATTCTCTATCAAGCTGCATCAAAATCTACAAAACTATTTTTTCAATGATTTTTTCTAAAAATTTCGGGGAAATTTGAAGGGGATACAACATGTGAAAAATGCATGGGGAGCCCAATATGGGCCACTTGGGAGGCTATATCTTGGCCAATACTTATCGGATCCTTGAGCGGAGTACCTTTAACAAATTGTGGATCGATTTTCTATCAATCTGCTTCAAAATCTACAAAAACTATTTTTTCAATGATTTTTTCTAAAAATTTCTGGGATATCCCCTTCAACATGTGAAAAATGCATGGGGAGCCCAATATGGGCCACTTGGGAGGCTATATCTTAGCAAATATTTATCGGATCCTTGTGCGGATTACCTTTAACGAATTGTGGAGCGATTTTCTATCAATCTGCATAAAAATCTACAAAACTATTTTTCCAATGATTTTTTCTAAAAATTTCTGGGCCATCCCCTTCAAAATATGAAAAATGCATGGGGAGCCCAATATGGTCCACTTCGGAGGCTATATCTTGGCCAATACTTATCGGATCCTTGAGCGGATTACCTTTAACGAATTGTGGATCGATTTTCTATCAATCTTCTTTTTCTATCTGCATAAAAATCTACAAAACTATTTTTTCAATGATTTTTTCTAAAAATTTCTGGGAATATATGAAAAATGCATGGGGAGCCCAATATGGTCCACTTCGGAGGCTATATCTTGGCCAATACTTATCGGATCCTTGAGCGGAGTACCTTTAACAAATTGTGGATCGATTTTCTATCAATCTGCTTCAAAATCTACAAAAACTATTTTTTCAATGATTTTTTCTAAAAATTTCTGGGATATCCCCTTCAACATGTGAAAAATGCATGGGGAGCCCAATATGGGCCACTTGGGAGGCTATATCTTAGCAAATATTTATCGGATCCTTGTGCGGATTACCTTTAACGAATTGTGGAGCGATTTTCTATCAATCTGCATAAAAATCTACAAAACTATTTTTCCAATGATTTTTTCTAAAAATTTCTGGGATATCCCCTTCAAAATATGAAAAATGCATGGGGAGCCCAATATGGTCCACTTCGGAGGCTATATCTTGGCCAATACTTATCGGATCCTTGAGCGGATTACCTTTAACGAATTGTGGATCGATTTTCTATCAATCTTCTTTTTCTATCTGCATAAAAATCTACAAAACTATTTTTTCAATGATTTTTTCTGAGCTATCTTCAAAAAATAAGGAAAATGCATGGGAAGCCTTATATGGTCCACTGGTGATGCTATATCTTGCCTAATACTCATCGCATCCTTGCGCGGAGTGTCTTAAACCAATTGTGGATCGATTCTACATTCATATACCTTTAAGCCTATAGAATTTATTTGTATTCATTTTTCCATCCTATTTCTTTCAGAATCGCGAAATATTCGGGACTGTGACGGCACAGCCTGTGGCGGGGACTCCTGCGAATCCGGCGGACACTGTTGGTTGGATGAGAAGCTGCAGCCCCACTGCATTTGTCCGGAATACGCCAAGGGCGATCGCTGCGAGTATTCGGAGACCTGCAAGCTCATACCGTGCAAAAATAATGGAAGATGTCTGCGAAGTGGACGCTGTTCTTGTCCAAATGGCTGGGGAGGCTTTTACTGCGAGATAGGTGAGTAAAAAGAATGAAAAAGAATTGCCAGAAAATCAAAGCACCTAAAGGGTCATTGACCAGATGGTGATTCAGTTAGTTGCCGAATAAAAAGTGATTTAGTTACAGCTCAATAAGCGTGACAACCATAGCAATAAATCATATTAATGCCGAGAAAAACAAGTTTCATAAATCTTCTTTCGGGTTCAGTTTTCAGTTCAATTCTCAAAAAAATATGTCACGAGTAAAAGTTTTGTTTTCGCAACTCCGTACAGAAGTCGAAATGATTTTATTATTTTTTGATGATCTCTTTTTGAGCTTGGCTTTGTCGAGTTGCTGGGCAAACTTGTTTTTCTAAGCCGCGGAGTAGAACAACATTATTATTATAATTAGAAGTAGACAGCAACAGCAAATAGCCATTAACAGCAGCATTTGGATTTCGGATGGTTCAGTGCACAGCGGGGTCAGGAAGTTGGCCAAAAAAAACCACAGAAATTAGCGATCTGTGATTCTACCATAAATCTGCATAATAATAAAGAGGGGAAAATTACTAGAACGTTGCCCTGATTTTGGCAAACAATCTTTGCTGTATTTGGAAAGAATTTAGTAATATTTCCATAGAAGGTGAAACATTCCAGATACGTTATAATTAGGTTATTTAAGCTCCCATACAATTATTTTTAAATGTTCCCCTTCCCTTTTTTTTTGGCTTCAAATATCACGGTTCCAGAATCTTTTACACAAAATTGCAATTAGCTAATCAGTAATTTTAATCTTTTATTGCCATCCCCACAAATGCATTATTCAAAATAATAATGACACCAACTGAAACATCAATCAAATGTCTGCAAAACCAGCTTTATTTCATGATATGAAATCGGCAGATGTTTTTTGTTATTTGTTTATCTATCGGATGTTATGCGTTTGCCGATCCAGCTGTCGGCCTTTCACTTATTAGCAAATTGTGAATTAACATGCCACTAGAAAATACAAACACACTGCCACACAACAGCTTGCAAGTGGCAGCTCTAAAATTAAAAATCAAAGAAAATGGGGGAAATCCAAGGGGAAAACTGGGAAAGCGATGAGTGCTAGAAATGCCTATTCCCGGAAAAGGCAAAAGTCAATATCAAGATCGTGGCCTTAGCACATTGAACAGAAAAAAAAGTGAGAGGAAGTGTAGAGAAAATTAATAACCGCATGATAATAAAGATTAATCTTCGCTTGAAGTTCAGGTTCTGAAGATGATTCATGACGAATAACGACACAAAACTGGAAAGCAAGTAATTTAGAAATTGAAAAAATATGGACAAGTGAAGAAAAAGAAAAGTGATGGAATGGGCTAGTGCACAGAGAGAAAACTAAGGGGTTTATTTTTATAATGTATCGTATTAATTAAAGCTAAACATTAAAGCAGAATATATTATATACCTATAATAATATATCTATGGTCAAATAATGTAAGATACAAAATCTAAAAGTTTTGGTTTTAGTCAATAGGATTAGATCTTCATAAAATAAAATTAATAGACGAAGAAGATAATCCAGCTCTTAGTGGAAATAATAGTCAAGCCTATATAAACGAGATCAGGGTCTAAAGATGAAGATGAAGATTTAAAAGCGAAGCAAAAGACAAAGGCGAACAATGCAGTTGGTGCGGCAAGCTGATGCTGTAATTTAATTATGTATCGCATGCAATATGTTTAATGCAACACCACGTATCACCCTGGCAACCCCCTTACTCTAAATATTTGTCTATATTTTTTTTTTTCATTTGAAGCCATGAGCAAACCGACTACGCCGAGCTTCCGTGGCAACAGTTACCTGATCTTGCCGCCGCCACGAATCCCAATGAAAGACAAGAGGCGCGGCCCCTCCCTCTATGTACGCCCCCGCGAAGCCATCCAAGTTTCGCTGAATTTCTCCACCATCGAACCGGACGGACTGCTGCTTTGGAGCGAGCACGAGAGGAATAAATTCCTGGGTCTGGGCCTGGAGGCTGGTCACCTCAAGTTGGCCAGCAATTTGCTGGGCAGCATCAATGACACGGTTAGAGCTCCGGCCAGTGGCTTCATTTCCGATGGAGCCTGGCACTGGACGAGTGTCCTGCTAGACCGGACGCGACTGGAGCTCCAGCTGGACGGCGAGGTGATCTTCACAGAGCGATTGCCGGAGAACAGTAGGTCCACGCTAGCAGCGACTACAACGACACCAACAAGAACAACCACAATAATGTCCAGACGCAAGAATTCCAGCAAAGAGCCAACAATTAGCTACGAGGATGTCTTTTATTTGGGTATGTCTGAAAAATTTATTTTACATTTTCCAAATATAACTGTGAAAACTGTGCTATTTTCGGAAATAACTCCCATTCCCGATAAGATTCTTTTCAATAAAACTGTATTCTAAGAAACACATAATAAGGCAATCTATAAGGTACAAGATACTGTATCTGCTCTTATATGAAAATAGTAAACAAACAAGGAGCACATTAAAAATTAAACAGAAAAATTTTTTAAATTATTCACTCACCTCACTGACTTTAATTAGCACTTTAATGCACTAATTCCTCTCACTAAATCACATAAAATGTTTAGAATTTGTATAAAAACTAGACAGAAAATGAAAACCACTTGTTGAATGCTACGAGTAAATACTGAAAGTGAGAGGGAGAAGGAGATACAGCTAAAGCCGGGCTGCCAACTGGTTAGCATAAAACAGCTGTTACCGCCGGCTTACAGAGTATGTTAAGTGACCTTTTAGGGAAATCGGTTATCAACAGATTACAACAAATAAAACCAAGTTAAAAACCTCAGCAATAAAACTACAAAAAAAATATAAAATTGTACGGTTAAAAACACATATTGATGTTAAATCCCACCAGAGTTAACACTCTGTTGGAAGCAGCTCTGTTAGCAACAGCTGTAGAGCAAAACTCAAACCTTATCCAACACTAAAAAATAATTTAAATTAAATTTTAATTAAATAACTTAACTAACACAACTTAAATATAATCATATACTTTCCTATTTTTACTTATAAATAGGCGGCTTTCCTAACTTGGACTCGGTAAGCAAACGCACGCAGGGCCGTTTCTACGAACCCTTCAAAGGATGCCTACAGGACATTCAATTTGGCGCCGAACCGAAAGCTATAATTAGCGATTTCTCGGCATACCAGGGCGAGAATATTGGATCCTGTGATTTGCACGGTGATGAGCCCCTTTAATTGTATAGAAAATTAAATAAAGCTAAATCAAAAGTCGGTAATATCGAAGCAATTCTGTAAAACATTTAAATATTGTGACTTATCAAGAATCCGATTGGAGAATTTTTAGAAGCAAAAAACTAAAAAATAAATGACAAGATAAATACTTGTAAGCCTAAGTGATAAGCGAGTTTATATAGCAAAAATTGGGGGGATTTGTCCCTTCTCGGAATCAATATATACACACAGTTTTGGGCAAAGCTATCGAAAAGAAGACAAGAAATGGAACGTAATTTTGTAAATTTTATAGAAATAAATGAAAAACTAAAGAAAAACAAAATTTAGACTTATACCGAGGAGACAAAAAGAAAATAAATTTATTGATTTATCAAAACAATACCGAAATTAATACAAAGAAGGACAAACTCTTGAGACAAAATTGTAGCCTAGGATCTAAATCTAGAAATTACAAAATACCAGATACAGATATAAATTTCTCTTACGTAAGTGATATTTCATGTGGAATAACGATAATGAAAACCGAACCCGAAAACGACTCGAAACTTGTTTTTATGTAAATTGTTTTTGTTGAGTCAAACTTTTGTTGAAAAAAAAATATTTAAAATATTCTATTCTTCGAGCAAAAGTAAATTTATTGTGTCCTAAATTATAATACTTAACTATCTACAATTACTGCCCTTCGAAACTTTCTGCCATTTTGTTTTTATTTTTGAAACTTAAAAATTAAATATTACTGTTATTTATTTATTTATTTTAACAATTGTTTCCGTGTTATCTCTGTCTGTGTACGTTAAATAGCATAAAGCTCTCCTGATTGAAGCCATTTAGTTGCCTTGTAGTAAGTTAGCATATAGCTCTTTTTGATTTCTCTAAAAACACTAACTAAAATATTCTGATACGAGAAAAAAAACCAAAAGGGGCATACTGAAAACCTATGCTAGTCACACAATATAATTATTCTTATAAATGGAAAACAATGTAGCGAGAATGAAAGAAACAAAAATATATATACAATACTTATACAATACAAAGAAAAATGAAAAATTGTAACCAAGATGGTAAATTAAGCATGTATTTATTTCGAGAGAAAACTTAATCAGTTATAATTTTAATAAAAACAAAAAAATGAAAATAGAAAAGTTAATAAACCAAACAGATAGCTCGTTTTATTTTGTAGTGGAGTGGCGTCTTGCTGGGCATTAAATATTGTTGACATGGAAATGCCTGCAATGCATTTAATGGCTTTTTCCCCAAGGTTCGAAGGGCAATCGACTGTCACTACCTTGTCCATCCTCAATATCCGTTCTTAATATTAAAGCAATTTAAAATCCTTTAGCGACAACGGGCGTAACTTTTGATCTTCGTAGCAGTTATTTATCTTAAGAACAATTGCTAGAATAAATATGAAACTAGTTCGTGAACCGGGGGATCAAATTTTCCTGAAACAAGAACTTACCCATGTCCAAAAAACATTTTTTTATGTTGATGTCTTCCTTAGCCGATGTCTCCGAAAAGAGGAAATTATTCTTTTTGCAATACTGTTCCGCCTCTTGGGTAGATACTACCCTATGTTGTGGCACATCCACCTTGTGACCCACTAAGGCCAGAACTATCCATGGGCAGTTCTAAAAATTCCAAACATTAATTAGGGCATCCCCAAATGGAGGACACTGGCTAACCTTTGCTTTTAGCTTCACAGCCCATTCTTTGGCCGCATCGTAGCTTTTCCGATCGTGGATGTCATAAACCAGCAATGCACCATGAACGTTTGTATAATGATTAAATAAAATATTTTTGAATCTAGAAATATGAAATTGTTTTAGAATAAATAAATAATAAATCAAATCACTTTTGCGTTTACCGTTCATGCCCTGCAGTATCCGAAATTTTTAATCTCACTTTCAGACCAGGATCTGGTAAGGTTTTTATTAAAAATTCCACTCCCTCTGTGGTCTTGGGGCTTTCAGGAACGGCATCCTTCACATAACGCATAAATATGGACGTTTTACCTACTTTGGAATTCCCCAGGATAATCACATTATAGACCGAAACTTCTGCCAACGAATCCATCTTACTGGAGCTCCGATTCAAGATTAATTCCAATACAGACAACAATACAGTCTCATGTTATGAACTGACTGAGTCACATTATTTGTCACTAACTAAATAATGTTCTATATAAACAATTTATTGACCTAAACAATCTGTTCTACAAATCCTATGTATCTCAATGCAAACAGAATTTTCGAAGTGATGCTAAATTATTATTTTCTTTTGTCAATACTAAGCGCCAGTCCACACATTTCCCTCCTTCCCTAAGTTTCCATAATATTTGTTCTTCTACACCAATGTGTATTGCTAATCTCGTTGCCCCGTTCTTAAAACCCACATACTCTGCTGATAATTATAAATTATCTTCCAATAAGCAGTTCGTCTTACCACATATTAACAACATAAATATATCCCAAATTTAATTGTAATGATTCGCTGGTTGCTCTTTCATCACCCTGCGGCTACCAATTTAAAATTTTTTACGCTGAAAATGATAAAAAATTTTTTAAAAACTATGTATTCTATGTAAAAACTATAATCACCTATCCGATCTCTATTATCAGACTTATTAACGTTCTCCGCGCTTTTCCTGAAACACCCACTTTCTGAACAAGATCGAATGTTACTACGAACAATTTCATTATGAATCATACATAAGATTATATACAATGATTAATAAAATTATGATTAATGAAATCATAAATATTACATATAAATACGAGTAGACTGCTTTTAAAATGGCGGACATTCTCCGCCATATTACATTTTGGTATTAAGGTCAACGGAACATAAGAAATCTACAACCTTGATTCCTATTCTTAATCCGCTGATCACATTCTTCTAAAATGGCAGTGACTTGCTTTTGCCTTATACGAATTGCTACAAAAACAATAGTGGATTATTACGAATAAAAAAATGTCTTCCAAACTAACCAATGTCCAAAAAACATTTGGTTATGTTGATGTCGTCCTTAGCCGATGTCTCCGTGAAGAGTAAACCATTTTCTCTGGCATACTGCTCCGCCTCTTCGGTAGATACTACCCTATGTTCTGGCACATCCATCTTGTTACCCACTAATCCCAGAACCATCGATGCATGTCGCTGAAAATTTCACATATTACTTTTTGCACCTCAAAATAAGGGGGACACTGGACACTAACCCCTGCTTTTAGTTTCACAACCAATGCTTTGGCCGCATCGTAGCTTTCCCGATCGTGGATATCGTACACCAGCAATGCCCCATGAATAATTTCATGTATCAAAACCATATCTTTATAGCTACAAAAATAATATAGTTAGTTAGTTAATATAGTAATAATATAGAGTTTCTATAAAAAAAATTCACTCCTTGGACTTACCGGTCCTGCCCTGCAGTATCTAACACTCTTAATCTCACTTTCAGATGGGGCTCGGGTATAGTTTTTGTTAAAAATTCTACTCCCTCCGTGGGCAGGGGGTTTTTGTAGAAGAGATCCTTCACATACCGCCACACTATGGACGTTTTACCCACTTCGCAATTCCCCAGCACAATCAAATCATACTCCGCCTCATTAGCTATCGGCTCCATCTTATAGGAGAACTTATTCCAGACTAATTGAAAAATTGAAAAATACTTCTGATTTACAAAAATTGTCTCTAGCCCTAATCAAAGTCATTATATTTTGTTTATGTAATGTTCTCTATAAATATTGAAATAATATTAGCATTGTATATAAACTCCCCCCCATCTGTGGTCAATTTTCAAAAGATACAAAATTCAAAACAATTCAAAACATTCAGCTTTAGTCATAATACTCTAATATTACTCTGATAGGTTAGGATTATTGTAGAGCCCTTGTCTCCCATAATACGAATTACTGCAAATAATTGTATAGTGAATCATACATATGATTACATACGATGTTTTCATTTATTTTAATTTATAAATGGTAAATTTAAATACATACAGACAACATAAAAATTATAAATTGGAAACGAATAAGCATCGGATCTGATCATATAATTCTCGTGCTTGCAATACAATTTTAGATCAAATCATAGATGTTTTTGGAACGATTTAAACAAAGTTGATGGTATTTTTTTGTTCGATTTTTTTATTTACGTTTCTTTTTGCATTTCGCATTTATGGTAAAGTATTCAAGATTTATATTTAAGACTTCACGTTACTTCTTTCGCTCTCGCTTAATTGCATACTAGATGTAATTTTAAATTTTATGGTTTACGATAGTTCTTGTTTAATTTCCTCTCATTTATGTTTAAAGATAGTAGCATTAAATCTTCGATCGTTGCTAGAATGTGGAAAAATAGTTCAACGCAATACATAACTAAAAAAAAATTAAAAATTATGCATACTTTTGTTTTTGTGGTTTTGTTTTTTCATTTTCATATGTGTATATATAATTTATATAAATTGCAACTATCACACGTGTCCATCCCGACTTAAAGTCGAATCCGTTGACTCCATTATCCGTCGACCGACCCGGATCCGAGCCTCAGAGCCGGAGAGAGACACACTCATTGCCACATACCGAGGCGAGCGAGGATCTTCAGCCGCTGACCCGAACTTTGCTCATTGTGGTGTTTGTTTGTTTTTTTTCTCATTTTTTGTTTTTCATTTTGCATTTGGAACGCTGCTGAGAACAACTGCAACTGGAATTTTCCTTCACTTAATTCGCTTAGAAACTGACAAGAAATTTAAACTTTACAAATATTTTTAGCTCGCTCCTTTTTTTGTTTTTATACAGTGCGATTTGAAAACTTTCTACGACACATGGAACTTTGCAAAAACCTTCTGCGCTTTCTCTAAAAGATTTCTTTTATTTGTTTAATTATTATTTGAAATGGTTTATGTCGGTATTATACTGATAGTGTAGCTCAATTGCGGGGCGTGTCAGTTTTTGGACAGATATCGAGTCAAATGGGTGGAGGGAGGGGGATGTTGGGGGTGTGAGGAGAATATGTAACTAACTTTCCGTCATATGGGGGAGGGGCGGGCTCCTTTCTTTTAACTTTATAATTAATATTATGCGGTTTCTATCATTATTGTTTTTGCCCCATGAGAGAACCGGTTGTTATGTATTCTCTGTTTTCAGTTTTTTTTTTCAGTTAAATTTTTAAATAATTTTTTTTATTCATAATTATCAGCATAAACTTTTCAAATCTCTCGTTGGAAATTTCATTTTCTGCAATATACATAACCATTAATTAATATTTGAACGAATATATTAATCGCGAAGTGCAAGACGAACCTACAAAAGGACATCACTTGCAGCAGTTGTTTGTCGGTCGATTTGTTTCGTTCCCGTTCGGCCTTATGCTGGTTCCCTGATTGTTGGCGCCATCGTTCTTAGGTAGTTTCTTGGCTGCAATTACGAAAGTGATTAGCAATTGTTCTACAAAGTTTGACGGACAAGTTAATAGCGTACCAATGGCCAAGAAGATATCGTTAACGTTCATGCCCGTCTTAGCAGACGTTTCCATGAACAGCAAGCCGTTCTCCTCGGCATATTGCTTCGCTTCGTCGAACTCCACGACGCGAATGTTTGACAGATCCGCTTTGTTGCCAGCCAACGCAATAACAATATTTGGTGAGGCCTTAAATAAGTTTAATTGTTGTTATATTTGTGCCTTAAATAACTCCATCAACTCTACTCCAATTCCATAAACAAGAACTGGCTATGTGGTCAAGGCCCCGCCCAGTAAATTAAACACAATGGTGTGTAAATGAATGAATGCCGGAATGCCTGGAGTTGAGTTCAGTTCAGTGCACCCACGGGCGAGGGCACTTAATAAACAACAACAAAGACTGGAATTTATATTCATTCAATAACGGAGCGTTCTGCACGAGATTGCATTGACCTTGATAGCAATGCCAGAAACGGAAGAATGGAGGTGCCCTGCGATGATGACACTTACTTGTTTATGCAGTTCCTTGACCCAAGTCTTCGCCCTTTGAAAACTGTCCTGATTCTGAATATCATAGACGACGATGGCGGCCTGCGCTCCTCGGTAGTACATAGGAGCTAAGCTGTGGTATCTGTAAGATGCAAAGATTTGTTTAAAAAGATGACATTTAAAATTCATGATAAAATAAACAAAATGAGTAGATATCTTTTATCTTTTTCCAAACAATAAAACCATAAAATGATTCTCAAGTTGGAATTGTAATAATTACCGCTCCTGGCCGGCCGTATCCCAGATCTCGAACTTGACAACAGTGTCTTCTATGCAAATGGTCTGTGTGAGGAAGGCAGCACCTATCGTGCTCTCCTGGTACTCGTGAAACTGTCCCTTGACGAATCGCAGGACAAGGGAGGATTTCCCAACAGCCGACTCGCCCAGCAGCACCAGCTTGAATTGGCAACTTTTATTCTGGGAGGTGCCATTTGGTCGCTGCGCTGTGCCGGCGCCACTGGCACCGCCGGTGCGTGGTGAGGTTGCCATGTTCGGATCGGATTAGAGCGGATGCGGATCCTCCTCTGAGATGGCAACAGATGCGTTGATAATTCTTTCTGGTATGTACGGACGGTTACTGGCTCTCACTCCCTTGGCTGAGTCGACTGTATGATAGATCGCTGGCGAGTATGTGGCTGAGTAATCTGGAGGAGGAACAAAAAGGAAGTTAAAGGTTAATAAAATTTCAATTTCATTATATTTATTCAAAATTGCGGTAATTGTCTTTTTAAATTATTGTATTTCTTATCGTCACAAGTCAATAAAGATAACCTTTGCTTTTATAATAATGGACATCTGATTAAATTGTTTAAAAATAGGCATTAAATCTATTATTTTTCAGAATTTTTTAGTGTTTAAAGAACCCTTTTGGAGGAGGTGGATGATTAAATATGCCCCAAAACTTTATAGACACCTCCCTTATCGACAAATGTGTTGCATTTAATTCAATAAGTGCAATAATATGCGTAAAATTGGTCATCACCGTGGGGGACTGCCAACAATAATCGATACAGACCATTGAAAACGAAATCATACGCCCTATAAACTAGTAGCACTCGGAATAATTGCAAATAGTATCGAATAACCTGGATGCCGGTGGAGAATATGGAGAAATAAACTAATTAAAATACCATTTCCACATTTAGCCTTCAAAGCATTATCATTGTTGATATTCAGGAACATTATCACGCTGATATCTCCCCAGATAATCAAATCTAGCCGCGAGATTAGTTACAAGTTTAAGCATTCGAATAAAAAGTAGCCATTTTTCAGGCTAATGTCAAAATTCGGGCTTAAGGAACTGCTGGCGTGTCAGTTTCAAACACTCACAAACACCAAAGCTTATTTAATTGGCAGTGGAAAACACAAACAAAGCGGCAACTAAAAATACTCTGGCAAACACAAAGAAGCCCTTGAAATGTACACAGTTTAGACGCAATTATTGTATATTCTCCCTTTTCTAGATGAACTATCTTTCAATGAATATCTTTTCAATGAGAATTTCCCAAAATTACAGTCTATGTCTGGATGTCTAGGTCGGGTTCTAGGTCTGGGAAAAGTTCGTTATCGCATTTGGCTTTAAGTTTTATTATAATGCTAGGGGCTACTACACAATTGATAAAGTACATACATTCTTTGTGATAAACTATTTCGAGGGCGGGATTTTATTTATTTTTTATGTACTGTTTAATACTCATGTAGTGAGAGTGCGTATGGCTCTCGTTTAACTTGTTATCAGTGGGGAGTTTCATGAATCATACGCACCGTTGGCCGAAGGGTTAAATTCTAGAGAGACTCTGTTTAAATATTATGTTCTCAAGTATTAAATAACCTTAAAAATGTCTGTCTAATACGAAGAGAGTAGTTTTTCTTCTATTAATTAACACTTTGCTGCCAGACTGTACAGTGCGAATAAATTAAAAGAGATCGTCGATCGAATCTGAGAAAAGACATGCGGGAGTACTGTGTACTCTGGAGAGGAAAAGAGGGCGGATGCTATGATAAAAATCAATGCGAACTAAATTAAATGGAGGAGAAAGTAAGGCCGCGACAACTAGTTGTTGCCGGGCAGCATTATTAAATTAAGGAAGGGGTCAGGTCAGGAGGGAGAGTAGCAGGGCCCGACAAATATGCAGGCTCTCTTTGGCATTAAACGTGCAATATGCAACCAGCCAACAATTGTTTTCTCTTCTATTGTTTTTGTGGAGCCCTACAGCTCAGTTGTCAGGCCACAAACAAACACACTCGAGCGGTAAACTTTGCTCTCCCCGCTAAGGCGCTCTCCAAATTGCAAATAAAAAATTTCACCGACAATTGCCTGCTTTTGTTGATTTGTAGCTGACGTATTTTGGCGGCGCTATAAAGCGCTTTATTCACACTTTAAATCACATTAAAACAAGCTTCCAAAAATTTTCCATTACTAATGAGCAGCTGGTGGGATTCATCCTCCACTCACCCACAACTGAATAATTTTCTTTTTATCGAACTGGAAAAGAAATTTAGTGTTTAAAGACCCTACACAAAGATCTGGCCTTCGCGGCCGTCTGCGGAAAATTCAATAAAATAAAAAACAACGTACGTACGGCTTAGTTCAGGAAATTACCGTACTTAGTTATTTTCGAACAGCTGACGATGCGTCATTCCCACACCCACAACAATGGCCATTTATTTAGATGCGCAAGTAGCAAAGAAAAATATCTGTTATCTGCTGAAATACTACACGAATATTTGCCTCAGTGTAGAGTGTCTGTATTGGGCAGAGCAGGGTCGGCCCATTTGTGTGCCCTGGAATGTGGGATTGCCTCACTCGCAAAGTCAACAAGTGCAATTTTCTCAGCACGCTTTTCGAATATGTTAAATTTTTAATAGAAATTGTAGAAAAATATTATAAAATATTTTATCAATTATTTTCCTTTCCTGTTTTAATATCAAGAGCAAGCCGAATAGAAACATAAAATAAACAAATATGTAAAGAATGATTGGGTTGCAGGAAGATGCGATGTTGTTTACATTTGGGATACCGAAGAAAGTTTAAGGAGAGGCAAGTGGGGGAGTTTTGGCGACTGGCACGATAAGAAACGGAATTGCAGATAAATACACACACACACACAGCGGCACTGTGACACATATTAATTAAGACGCAAAATAAGCTGAACAAAGAACCACATCTCTCGCTTCGTCCATACGGCTAAAGCTCTATTATTATTGGAGGTGATAAAGGGGCAAGTTTTAAACTGAACTGAGTTATTCCATTTTGCCTTTATACACCTGCATTGCATTTTTTCTTATTTTTAAATACAACTTTGGTAAACTTTGAACCACTGTGGACTGCAGTTGGAGCAGGTCATACGGCCGTCTCGCTCTACCGCCCGCACTCGAGCCCCAACGCACCCAAAAATTCAGGGCCAGCTATCGCGCTCGCTCTCTAACTCGAACTATGGCGGACGGGGGAGAAAAAATTTTACACAACTTTCTTAATTAATGGGGGAAACAAAAACGCAAAAACTCTCGATTACGCACTTTTAACTTTTCACACAGCCTTTCAAATCCTCAGGGATTCTACAGACAGTTGATAATTGCGTTTTCACGGGCGTTATAGTCCCCAAAACGGCCCCAATAATGAAAAAACGAACGACCGCAGAGGGAGATAGATAGCGACTGACTGACTCGCTTCCTGACAAGTCTTGTTTTTGTCGATTTCCAGGGCGACGTCACCGCTCTGGGGCGTTGTTTTTGTTTTTCGTGTCCGGCGACCACAGGCTCAATTCCTGCAGTATTTATCACTCTGCTGACAATTTCTCCAGTATTATTGGTAAACTTACAACTTTCTAGCACTTGCAATTTTATGCATAAAAAATATTGAAAGTGTAACCGTGGGGGGACCACTCAAAAATACCACGGCCGAACCTCTTGTCATGTTTAGCAGTATATACCAAAAAAAGGAATGAAAACGCTTGGCAACTCTGGATTCAGAGTTTCCCCCTGCCAAAGTGGATGTTTTCTCCTCTTTAGATATGTTTAGCAAATGGATATGTTCAGCAAATGGATATTTTATTTGTATGTTAAACGTTTTTTGTTGTTATATATTAGTTTTATAAAATTCAAAATCCTTTGGTATTTTTTCACAGATCTGACGTCACTGAATTTTAATATTTAAATAAAAAATGGACTGAATTACCAAGCCGCTTAGTGTAGTTTTATATCAGCTCCTAAAGACTGAGCATCAAACAATCAAATAACCAAAAAATAACATGGTTTGGTTGAGAATTCAATACAAAATTTTCCTCTCATTAAGTGTGCGTGACACGCGTGACCTGCAACCCCCGTCAAGAGGCTATTGTTTAGTATATTTCCCTGCGCAAGACCGTATTTCGGACCGATCCCCTCATGGGTCACACTGGTGGAAGTAATAACATTGGGAGAGATACAAGTGAAAAGTAGAAAAAATAGTTCAAAATTTAGACACGGTTGAATTCGAAGCGATAGGCTCGTGCAAACAAGCCGAGCAATATACGTAATCAAATCAGTGATTGGTTAAGAAAATGTTTGACAAACACTAGAATTCCAGCCGCGTCCTTACATACTCTCACACACACACTCACACGCGAACGCGATTTGCCATCGTAGCTGCGCCTCCTTTCACGCACACCTTTGAACGGGCATCGCAGTTTTTTTGTCGCAGCTGCAACGCAAATTCCAAAAAGGATTCGCAAAAGCGATCGGGATTATCCTGGCTTCAACTTCAAGGCGGCTAGCTAACCGCAAAGGTGCGCAGGTTTAGCAAAAAATCTAATCAATATTGATTTTGGTTCTGGGTGTCTCTATTTTCGGAAAGCGAAAAAATTAAAAAAAAAATGTTTAAAACTCCTTGATTTTAAGGAGGATCTTTAGTTTAAGGTCGGAGCTATGAGGATTCCAATCCACAGCCCTGATTTACATTTTGTAGCCACCTGCTCCCTTCTCCTCCCATATTATATAAACTTCATCTCTTGAAACATATTTAATTTTTCTCCATAGATGGCTTCCAACGTTCTGAGGTTCTAGGGAGACAGCCTAGTTTCTGGCCCAGATTGTGGGGTCCTTAGACTCGAGCATGTTCACTCCCATCAAGAAGATATTCACGTATATACAAAAAAATGCCAGCGGCTCGAACATGTTCAGTCCACAAACGAACACAGCAGGCCAGAGGGAAGCCGGAGGAGCTGCCGGCCTGAGTGCCCACGAAGAAGGCGTAGACAGAGACCGGATTAGGGACCAGGACGACGAGGAGCCGGATCGAGTTAGAGATGAAAAGAGGCAGTTGCTGGCGCAGCAACAGTTGGTGGCCGACGACGACGACGACATCGAGCGACAGATCAAGACATCTATAATAGATGCTACCAAAGTGCATGCGGCCAAGGCCAAGGCAATGGCAACTCTCCCTCTGCCACTGGACCAGCTGGATGACGAGCTGGCGGACTTCGCCCACGGCCCAACCGACCCAGAGCTCGAGGAGCAGTTCCTGGAGCTAGAGAACTTTCCGAACAATGAGATTATTGTTCTGAGCGACACGGATCTTAACTCTTCTATGGCTTCGGATGCCGTCTCGGAAGACCCACTGGCTATCGATAATATTCTGGACTCTTCCTCGGTCACTACCAACGAAGAGGCTGACACCAGTGGCGAACTACTTTGGCTGAAGCTGGATAACGAGAAGGGGACAGCTCCTGGTGCCGTGGAAGCTACCAGCTCCGATCCGCCACCTCAGGAGCCCGCCAAGCAGGCAAAAACTAAGGAGGACGAGCTAAGGGATGGCGGCTCGGACTCTGGTCTCGGCAGCGAAACGTCCGCTTTGGTGAAAGGTAAGCTGGACAAGGAACCAGAGCCGGAGCCAAGCGACAAGCAGGAAACCAAACCCACAAGGTCCAATCTGAAGCGGAGATTGGAGGACACCGAGAGCGATGTCATCGACTTGCCCGACATATCGGCACAACCTGTGGCGTCTCAGAAGCGGGCCAAGCGCTCGATAAACTTCGATCAAGTTAAGGTTTACTATTTTCCCCGGCAACAGGGCTTCAGCTGTGTTCCGACGGCAGGCGGATGCACGCTGGGCATGGGTGCCCGGCACATAGCTTTCAAGACCATGACTCTCGCGGAGCATGCGGCGGAGTTGCGGCGAGCACATCGTAACCAAAATCAGGATCTGCAGGCGCGCGGGTCCAGCAGTGACGACAGCGAGGAGTCGGAGGAGGATTACTTGAGTGAGGGCAGTGGCTCGGATGCGGACGATGGCTCCAATGGCTTTTTACAGCCGGTGACCCCGAAACAAAGAAGAGCTCTCCTCAAGGCAGCCGGTGTCCGGAAGATAGATGCCAGCGAGAAAAGCGAGTGCCGGGACATCCGGAACTCTCGGGAGGTCTGCGGCTGTTCTTGCAGGGAGTTCTGTGACCCGGAGACCTGCGCCTGCAGCCAAGCCGGAATCAAATGCCAAGTCGACCGGGCCATGTTCCCCTGCGGGTGCACTCGCGAAGCGTGCGGAAACACTGTTGGACGCGTGGAGTTCAATCCGACCAGGGTGCGGACTCACTACATTCACACGGTCATGAGGCTGGACTTGGAACAGCGCCAGGGCTCAGTGCAGGGCATCCAGGGAGGACATCTCCAGCAGCAACAACAACAGCAGCAACAGTCGAACCAGGCCATGAGCTACTCTCCCGTGGGATCAGGTACCGCAGCATCCACGTACTTCCTGCAAACGCAATCGAACTACAGTTCGGGTTACGCCTCGCCAGCCTACACGCCTGAGAGCAGTGTGAGCTACTACCAGCAGCAGGTGCAGCAGCAGCAGAGTCCTGGGAGCGGGACAAGTGCACCACCCCAGACGCAGAGCCAGGGATACGCAACCTACACCCAGTTGGACAGCCTGGACTCGGGACTATTCGCCAGTGGCAGCAATGCCACACCCTCCTACGGAGAGCTGTATCAGTCGCTCAGCTACGGCGGCGCTCAGGTGAGTGGCGTTGCTCTAATTCGCCTAATCAGGCGTGCAATTGAAAAGTGGTGGTCGAAACAAAGTACTTACTTATACTCTCTCATCCCATTCAGATAACGTCCTACTCGGCCACATACCAATCGCACTCATCATCATCTGCAGTCGTGGCTGCCGCCGCAGGAACTGTTAGTTCCTGTGCCTACAGCTCCTGTGCTGTACCCTCGGCCCCGCCGTACGGAAATGCCACCACTACCGCATCCAGCAATGCTCCCTATCAGACCACCGCCGCATCAACCCCAGCGCAGTCGCGACTAATTGGTAACCCGACATCAACTGCTGTCTCGTCTTCGCCAGCCGGTACCGCTTCCTCCTCTTCTGCTTCGGAATTCATAAGCCTAAGCACACCGATCGCCAGTTCCTCACGCCTCTCCCAAATCAACGATCTGTTGCAGCACAACCGCAACACCACCGCCGCCTTGGTGGCTGTCTCAGAAGAATATAGTGGTAGTGGTGGTGCTGTGCGATCCTCCGCCAGTGCGACAGCCGTCGCCTCCATTGACACGCCGCCAATTGTGGAGGATGGCCAGCGAGGTTGCATGTCTTTTGAGGGTCTGCCACCGCCTCTGGTAGCGCCAGCGCCCATTGTGGCAGTTGTGGAGAGCAAGCTGCCACCAATGACCACGTTGCCCCTGCCGGCCGCAGCTCCGGTGCCGCCGCCGCCACAACCGCGCCAGCCGCTCGATCAGCACCATCAATCCATTGGCGAGTCCACCTAGATAAGTTCAGGGCCAGTGGTGGGTCTGACTCTCAAAAGATAATTACGATGAGTAGGTACAAAATACTATCAGTTGAGGATTCTTAGTTTTGTTGTCTTGCAACTTAAATATCGGAATGAAAATATTGAATTTAAACGAATTATATTTCTTAAGTTAAAAATGAAACATTTCCATTTAAAGTTCCTTCTTGTTTAAGCTTTTTTGCAGTTTGAGTTAAAATCAGTTTATATGTTTCTTTAAAAGTTAATTAAAAGTTTTTATTTTTGATGATTTAGTTTATAGTTTGCTTTGCTAAAATTTAATTATGTTTTAAGACAAAATCGCTCGGAATTTTAAATCGATAGTGTTTGTTCTACATATTGAAGAAAACGATCCACCCTCGCCTGGGAACTTGAGGATCAATGTAAGAGAGAGAGATAAAGCTGGGATAGTTTTTATAACAATTTTATACAGCAAAAGACTTCATTACGTTTAAGGCGGCGATGGACGTGGCACGAAGAAGGCAAATCAGGGGCAGGAATCAAAAACAACACTCCCCGAATTCGGGAAATATATCTTCAGTAGCGGCGAGAGCCCCAATTGAGCTCGAACCGTATTGTAAAAATTTTTATTGTTAAATTCTAATTAGTCTCTAAGTGCATAATGTAATTTAGTTACTTTGTTGCTTAAATTATGTTTCTTCCGCAAACACAAATTCTATTCTTACTAATTATACCTCTTTAAATTTTTTTTTGGATCGATCGTGTTTAAAACAAAATCAAATGGAAGAAAATTATATCAACTTTATGGGTTGCTCCATTGAATTTAATTAGCTGAGAGCACTAAAATTTTTATTTAATCCAAAACTAAAAACAAAACTCTGTGTGTCAAAATCTGATTTAACTCGCTTAACAAACGTTACTGTGTTTTGTATTTTGCATTTAGTTACAAAGCCAATCTAATTACCTAAAGAAGAAAATAGAGTTGTTTTCAAATTCGATTGTAGCTGAGCCTTCGGTAGGATTAGATTAAATTTCGCTGCGTTTTAAGTATTCATTTAGCCACTAAGTTCCTCATTTCTGACCCTTAGCGTATTAGCCTTAATACAAAACAATTGGCAGCAACCGGATAAATAGAATCTTAACAAAATCACATGCATTGCGACAGGATTTAGAAATATCTATGTAAATGCAATCGAAAAACAGCAAGAGCAGAAAACTTGAAAAACGAAACATAAAAAATCAATTGCAATTATTTAAATAAATATTGAATACAAAATAACCATCAACCATAGCTTCTTCTTCTTCTGGAAATTACACTCCACCGTATCGATGTTATTTTATAAATATATACCACTTTTTTTATTTTTATTTACAACTAACACTTAAAAGTCCTCGAAGGTAACTCCTATCTGCCGGCGCATCTCATCGCAAATGGCAATTAGCTCCAGACTCTCGGCGTGCGTGAACTTGGGACTCTCCAGCAGACGCTTATCGATGCATCGACGCACCTCCTCCGCCTCGTACCTCAGGCCGCAGGTGTTGGTGTAATGGAAATCGAACTTGGCTCGCGGCAGGGGCCAGGACTCGGGGGCGCCGTTCGAGCGGGCCATCTGGGTGCAGCACCAGTAGTTCGACAGCTGCAAGGCGGACAACGTGTGCGGCTTAGACAGATGCACACCTCACTGATAATCCCCCGTGATCCGGCCGGACCGGATCAATAGAAGCCCACTGATAAGCTCACCTTAATCTCGCCTTTAGTGCCCGTTATGACGGCGTCGTTCTCTAGATTCTCCAGTCCCGTGACCAAAGCCACCAATCGTCTACCATCCCCGTAGTCCAGCATGAACTCGCCCTGGACATCAATGCGATCCTTGTTGAGCTGCGTGCCGCTGGGCAGAATTTTCACGGGCGAGACTCCAAACACAAACTGGCCCAGTTGCAGGGCATAGATGCCAATATCCAGGAGGATGGAGCCGCCCAGGGAGCGACTGCACACCCGCTCCATGTGGGCCAAACGGAAGCCGTGCTGGATCTTCACTTGGGTCACCTCACCAATGGCATCTGCATTCAGTAGCTCCCTCAGGCGCTCATAGCTGGGAAAGAAGCGAGACCACATCCCTGTAAGATGGTTTGAAACAAAATATATAATATGAAGTACTTCTGTGAATTATAATTTCTACCTTCCATCAGGAACACCCCCCTCTGCTCCGCCAGGGCATACAACTCCTTGGCCTGCTCCAGACTTAGGCACATGGGCGTCTCGCAGAGCACATGCTTCCCTCGGGCCAGCATCAGGTGGACTACAGCGTAATGATAGGGATTCAGGGTGCCCACATAAACCACATCGACTTCACGGTCCAGCGCCAAGGCATCGAAACCATCGTAGTGCCGAGGGATCTGATTGCGCTGAGCAAAGTCCTGTGCCCGCTGGCCGTCCACATCAGCCACGGCTACCACAACATGACAGGACTTCTCGACAGTCGCTAGCGCCGTCACGAAATCCTGTGTTATCCTGCCCGCCGCCGCAATACCCCAGTTTAAATTCGTCTGACTCTGCATCATGATTCCAGTCCTGACTGTCTATATATACGTCGCGTTCTGTGCTTTCGAATCGAGTCTCTCTCGGGCCCGTGTCCGGGGTGCTACTGACGGCATGATAATACCAAGTGCCCGTCCCGAGGGCCTCCTATCAGTCCCTGGCATCTGCATTCATTGCACTTTTCGTACTGAATTGCATTCCGGTTGATAAGCCAACCCACACTGGCGCTATGTTAGTTACAATTTTCTAGAATCTAGATGGTGACGATGATCGGGAACTAAATACTAAAGAGTTTTTTTTATATCAGTTCTAAATAGTTTACAAATCAGAATATAACGAGGTCTGCTTCAAAAGTAATAATAACATTTACTTATGTTTATAAATGTGTTTATACATAATTCTTATGTTCTATGGGTTATTATTTTTATATATCAGTGCCAATGATTTTTTTAATTCTTAGAAACTAAAAATCACATAATTTTTTAATCCATTATTTGGAATAAAATTAAATCATCGAAATCGACCTAAAAATGCCCGCGGAAATTTAAAATGTTCTTTAATTTTTAAAGAGACCTACATACTTTGTATTTGTTTTTACAAAAGTTATATTGCTTAGTTGTATTGGAAAACTATTTATATGCATTATATAATAGATAATAGGAGAATATAATAAAATGATAAGAGCTAATATAAGCTAATAATACTAATATGAATCTGAGAAATGTTCTTTATTCTCTCATTGTTTTTTTGTTTTTATTATATCTTTGGAAAATGAAATACTTATTTAAACCCTGGAACCTTCGTGGAGATTTCACAATTTAAACTAATATATGTTTACGTTATATACTATTTTTTATTAAAAAAATATGAAAAGTTCTCATCATGCAATAACCTCATCATGATCTGGACGCTTTTTCGTGAAGTGCCCTCATAGAGCACTACGTAATCGAGCCAAGAGCTATTTCGTAATTGATTCTTATCTTTTCAACTGGGATTGGACGAGCCCCTCTTTTTTTTTACGTCTATGGGAAGATAACAAATAGAACTTAAAAACTTAAAAGGTACAGTTGTGCAGAGAACTAAAAAGTTGAAAAATATATAGATTATAATAGGAAAATAATAACTTCATGAATTTGCTAATTCTGTTATGGGTTGTAATAAATTAAAAGTATCATAGATCATCATACATAAACCATTGAGTGGTCAATACTTTGTTTTTATTCGAATTCTCTGGCTAGACTACCGGGTGGTAATCTTGATAGCAGATAATGGAGCAGGAACCCCAAAAGACCCGGAGATAAGAGGCCCCCTCTCGCTCACCAGCCCCCTAAATTAAAACTCACATCACGCACTTGAAACGTGATCAATAGAGTGTGGATCCGAATATTTTGCCATGTCATTAGCTTTAGTAACGCCCCAAGAGTTTTGACCTACGGGGAATGTCATAGCTGGACTTGATTCTTATCAGTCTGTTTGTCAATCCTTCATTTAGAGAGTGAAAAAAATGCATTTGTTGAGTGTTATATTTAATAAAGAACTAGTATTCATTAGAAATATTTGAATTGAACGAATTTGTAGTTTACATTATTACTTTTTATTTATTATGCCTATTGTTTTAGGGTTAAAATATGGTTTTGACGTAGATTCTATAACTTTATTCCTCGTCGAACTTATTCAGCACTCCGATCTGCTTGCGGATGGTGTCCTCGATTTCAGCGAAGAGCAGACTGTCGGCGTAGGTCACGTTCTTGTTCTCCACCTCGCCAGCGAGGATGGACTGACGCACTGCCTCCGCCTCGTAGCGCATGGCCTCCGAGTTGGCGTAGTTGGTCTGGTGCTTGCCCTTGGGTGGCAGCCACTCCTTCTCCTTGCCATCAATATCGATCAGTTTGTTGGGAGTCCAGAAATCGATCAGCTATTGAGTAAAATATATGTGAGTAATAAATTTTTTAAACTAATAGCGATTAGATTACTTACAGTGACCTGTCCTTTGGTGCCCTTGATGACGGCGGTGTTGGACAGCTTCACCTTGGAGGAGAAGCGCATGCGAGCGGTGCGTCCACCACTGTAGGTCAGGGTGGCGCTCACATCGTCGTCGATGCCTTCGGCGTTGAGGGAGCCCGTGGACTCGATCTTCTGGGGCTTCTCCTGGAAGGCCCACTGCGACACCTGGATGGTGTAGATTCCCAGATCGTAGACCACACCGCCTCCCAGTTCGCGTTTCCTACGGATATACAATTATTATAATTATTTTAGAAATGAAAGGTGACTTAATATACTCACTGCAGACGGTCCACATGCTCCAGGGGGAAGCCAAAGTTCACCTCCACATCCTTCACCTCGCCGAGCTTTCCGCTGGAGATGAGCTCCTTGACGTGCTGGTAGGATGGGAAGAAGCGCGACCACACGGCCTCCATGAAGAAGCGCTTGTTGGCCTTGGCGGCGGCAAGGATTCCCTCGACCTGCTTCTTGTTCATGGCCAGAGGCTTCTCGCAAAGGACGTTCTTGCCATTGTTCAGCATCAAGATGGCAACCTCGTAGTGCTGGGGGTTCAGGGTGCCAATGTAGACCACATCTGGGGATTAAAAAACATATTACTATAGAAATGAAAGATGATGTTGCCCTTTAGAACTCACCAACATCAGTGCTCTTGGCCAGAGCCTCATAGCTTCCCAGGGCGGTGGGGATCTCGTGCTTCTTAGCAAACTCCTGGGCGCGTTCCAGAGAACGGGCAGCAACAGCCTGGACCTTGTGGTCGGTGGAGGGCAGGGTGCTCAGGGCGATGACAAAGTCCTCGCTGATCTTTCCAGCGGAAGCGATTCCCCAACGGATCAATTTCGACATATTGCTGATGTTTCCCGGTTCGGTGACGGACTGCGATTGAATGGTAGGCCGAGGGAATTGTTATTAAATACATCTCCGGATTTGAGTACATGGGGCTATGAAGTACTTCCCCCAAATCAGTGAGAGAGAACCCCCTTATCAGCCGGTAGGAGCGCGAGAGAAACGGACCCTATCAAGCACTCTACCACAACTGGTTTATCTTCCTCCGGGCATTGTTTGAAAGCCAATCGGCCAAAAGTAGTTGTGTTATTTCACAATGTTATTGAGTTTGACCTTGTTTGTGGGCTACCTGAGCGATTCTGGAGGTGCCACCTGTGGGAATTCAAAGTATCGTTCGATCGAACGAGCCTCTCTTTGCTAATAGTTTTCTAAATATAAAAAAATAAATAAAATACTTGTCATGTTCACGGTACAGCACGGCGGAAAAAGATAATATTCAATGATGTTAAAAAAGATACGTTCTTAGACATTATATATATTTTTTTTTGAAAGATTAAAATCAATAATATTCCATAGTCTTTAAAGGAAAGTTCTCGTTTAAAAGTTTAAAATTCAGTTTATTGAAAAAAGTTATTCGTTTTGTAACTATTTTTTTTATTTTCCAGTGGCCACAGTATAATTTTTCAGTTTCCGTGGAATAATTGCAGTTGGTTATTTGTTTATTTTAGTATTCAACTAGCAACAAGTGCCTCTACTGTTTTTATACTCTTTTAAGGGGTATTATAATTTTGGTATTAAATATATGTATTTATGATTAGTATCCGTCCCTATAAAGTATATATATATTCATGATCAGGATCAACTTTTTAGTGGATATAAGAATACAGTCTGTTTCTGCACAAACTAGTCTCTCAGTTTTTAAACTATGGACTTGGAACTTTTTTCCTTTTTTTTTTACTTTTTCCTTTTCAAGCAATATATCTTTTATCCTATATAGACTATATACTTGATCTGCCATTAAACCTATTGATCAAAAATGTTATAACTTTGGTATTTTTGAAGATAGAAACTTGGTACTTTTTTTCAAAAGTTGCCCAAAAGACCGCCCAACTATATCCGACATTTGCAATACATATTTGATATATATCGCACATATATGTATCTTATAATAAACATTTCCACCTAACGGCAAGAGTATAACAACTTCGGCTCCGCTCAAGTTAAGCTTTCCTTTCTTTTTTATTGATCACTGGTGCATTTGTAAATTTTTTCATTATTTCGCTCAGCTTGCATACTACATGGAAGCTGTAAAAAATCTTCAGAATCTAATTAGCCGGCTCGGTTTTATATTTTTCACTAAATTTTAAAAACTAAAATCAAAACTAAATTTTTTTGCAACAAAAACTCCCCCGAATTTTGTTTTTATTTTCTTAATTTCACAAAAAACATACTTGAATGTTGTGGTACAACTAAATGGTTTGGATAAAACTTTCCACCACTACCGCATCCAGCAATGCTCCCTATCAGACCACCGCCGCATCAACCCCAGCGCAGTCGCGACTAATTGGTAACCCGACATCAACTGCTGTCTCGTCTTCGCCAGCCGGTACCGCTTCCTCCTCTTCTGCTTCGGAATTCATAAGCCTAAGCACACCGATCGCCAGTTCCTCACGCCTCTCCCAAATCAACGATCTGTTGCAGCACAACCGCAACACCACCGCCGCCTTGGTGGCTGTCTCAGAAGAATATAGTGGTAGTGGTGGTGCTGTGCGATCCTCCGCCAGTGCGACAGCCGTCGCCTCCATTGACACGCCGCCAATTGTGGAGGATGGCCAGCGAGGTTGCATGTCTTTTGAGGGTCTGCCACCGCCTCTGGTAGCGCCAGCGCCCATTGTGGCAGTTGTGGAGAGCAAGCTGCCACCAATGACCACGTTGCCCCTGCCGGCCGCAGCTCCGGTGCCGCCGCCGCCACAACCGCGCCAGCCGCTCGATCAGCACCATCAATCCATTGGCGAGTCCACCTAGATAAGTTCAGGGCCAGTGGTGGGTCTGACTCTCAAAAGATAATTACGATGAGTAGGTACAAAATACTATCAGTTGAGGATTCTTAGTTTTGTTGTCTTGCAACTTAAATATCGGAATGAAAATATTGAATTTAAACGAATTATATTTCTTAAGTTAAAAATGAAACATTTCCATTTAAAGTTCCTTCTTGTTTAAGCTTTTTTGCAGTTTGAGTTAAAATCAGTTTATATGTTTCTTTAAAAGTTAATTAAAAGTTTTTATTTTTGATGATTTAGTTTATAGTTTGCTTTGCTAAAATTTAATTATGTTTTAAGACAAAATCGCTCGGAATTTTAAATCGATAGTGTTTGTTCTACATATTGAAGAAAACGATCCACCCTCGCCTGGGAACTTGAGGATCAATGTAAGAGAGAGAGATAAAGCTGGGATAGTTTTTATAACAATTTTATACAGCAAAAGACTTCATTACGTTTAAGGCGGCGATGGACGTGGCACGAAGAAGGCAAATCAGGGGCAGGAATCAAAAACAACACTCCCCGAATTCGGGAAATATATCTTCAGTAGCGGCGAGAGCCCCAATTGAGCTCGAACCGTATTGTAAAAATTTTTATTGTTAAATTCTAATTAGTCTCTAAGTGCATAATGTAATTTAGTTACTTTGTTGCTTAAATTATGTTTCTTCCGCAAACACAAATTCTATTCTTACTAATTATACCTCTTTAAATTTTTTTTGGATCGATCGTGTTTAAAACAAAATCAAATGGAAGAAAATTATATCAACTTTATGGGTTGCTCCATTGAATTTAATTAGCTGAGAGCACTAAAATTTTTATTTAATCCAAAACTAAAAACAAAACTCTGTGTGTCAAAATCTGATTTAACTCGCTTAACAAACGTTACTGTGTTTTGTATTTTGCATTTAGTTACAAAGCCAATCTAATTACCTAAAGAAGAAAATAGAGTTGTTTTCAAATTCGATTGTAGCTGAGCCTTCGGTAGGATTAGATTAAATTTCGCTGCGTTTTAAGTATTCATTTAGCCACTAAGTTCCTCATTTCTGACCCTTAGCGTATTAGCCTTAATACAAAACAATTGGCAGCAACCGGATAAATAGAATCTTAACAAAATCACATGCATTGCGACAGGATTTAGAAATATCTATGTAAATGCAATCGAAAAACAGCAAGAGCAGAAAAACGAAACATAAAAAATCAATTGCAATTATTTAAATAAATATTGAATACAAAATAACCATCAACCATAGCTTCTTCTTCTTCTGGAAATTACACTCCACCGTATCGATGTTATTTTATAAATATATACCACTTTTTTTATTTTTATTTACAACTAACACTTAAAAGTCCTCGAAGGTAACTCCTATCTGCCGGCGCATCTCATCGCAAATGGCAATTAGCTCCAGACTCTCGGCGTGCGTGAACTTGGGACTCTCCAGCAGACGCTTATCGATGCATCGACGCACCTCCTCCGCCTCGTACCTCAGGCCGCAGGTGTTGGTGTAATGGAAATCGAACTTGGCTCGCGGCAGGGGCCAGGACTCGGGGGCGCCGTTCGAGCGGGCCATCTGGGTGCAGCACCAGTAGTTCGACAGCTGCAAGGCGGACAACGTGTGCGGCTTAGACAGATGCACACCTCACTGATAATCCCCCGTGATCCGGCCGGACCGGATCAATAGAAGCCCACTGATAAGCTCACCTTAATCTCGCCTTTAGTGCCCGTTATGACGGCGTCGTTCTCTAGATTCTCCAGTCCCGTGACCAAAGCCACCAATCGTCTACCATCCCCGTAGTCCAGCATGAACTCGCCCTGGACATCAATGCGATCCTTGTTGAGCTGCGTGCCGCTGGGCAGAATTTTCACGGGCGAGACTCCAAACACAAACTGGCCCAGTTGCAGGGCATAGATGCCAATATCCAGGAGGATGGAGCCGCCCAGGGAGCGACTGCACACCCGCTCCATGTGGGCCAAACGGAAGCCGTGCTGGATCTTCACTTGGGTCACCTCACCAATGGCATCTGCATTCAGTAGCTCCCTCAGGCGCTCATAGCTGGGAAAGAAGCGAGACCACATCCCTGTAAGATGGTTTGAAACAAAATATATAATATGAAGTACTTCTGTGAATTATAATTTCTACCTTCCATCAGGAACACCCCCCTCTGCTCCGCCAGGGCATACAACTCCTTGGCCTGCTCCAGACTTAGGCACATGGGCGTCTCGCAGAGCACATGCTTCCCTCGGGCCAGCATCAGGTGGACTACAGCGTAATGATAGGGATTCAGGGTGCCCACATAAACCACATCGACTTCACGGTCCAGCGCCAAGGCATCGAAACCATCGTAGTGCCGAGGGATCTGATTGCGCTGAGCAAAGTCCTGTGCCCGCTGGCCGTCCACATCAGCCACGGCTACCACAACATGACAGGACTTCTCGACAGTCGCTAGCGCCGTCACGAAATCCTGTGTTATCCTGCCCGCCGCCGCAATACCCCAGTTTAAATTCGTCTGACTCTGCATCATGATTCCAGTCCTGACTGTCTATATATACGTCGCGTTCTGTGCTTTCGAATCGAGTCTCTCTCGGGCCCGTGTCCGGGGTGCTACTGACGGCATGATAATACCAAGTGCCCGTCCCGAGGGCCTCCTATCAGTCCCTGGCATCTGCATTCATTGCACTTTTCGTACTGAATTGCATTCCGGTTGATAAGCCAACCCACACTGGCGCTATGTTAGTTACAATTTTCTAGAATCTAGATGGTGACGATGATCGGGAACTAAATACTAAAGAGTTTTTTTTATATCAGTTCTAAATAGTTTACAAATCAGAATATAACGAGGTCTGCTTCAAAAGTAATAATAACATTTACTTATGTTTATAAATGTGTTTATACATAATTCTTATGTTCTATGGGTTATTATTTTTATATATCAGTGCCAATGATTTTTTTAATTCTTAGAAACTAAAAATCACATAATTTTTTAATCCATTATTTGGAATAAAATTAAATCATCGAAATCGACCTAAAAATGCCCGCGGAAATTTAAAATGTTCTTTAATTTTTAAAGAGACCTACATACTTTGTATTTGTTTTTACAAAAGTTATATTGCTTAGTTGTATTGGAAAACTATTTATATGCATTATATAATAGATAATAGGAGAATATAATAAAATGATAAGAGCTAATATAAGCTAATAATACTAATATGAATCTGAGAAATGTTCTTTATTCTCTCATTGTTTTTTTGTTTTTATTATATCTTTGGAAAATGAAATACTTATTTAAACCCTGGAACCTTCGTGGAGATTTCACAATTTAAACTAATATATGTTTACGTTATATACTATTTTTTATTAAAAAAATATGAAAAGTTCTCATCATGCAATAACCTCATCATGATCTGGACGCTTTTTCGTGAAGTGCCCTCATAGAGCACTACGTAATCGAGCCAAGAGCTATTTCGTAATTGATTCTTATCTTTTCAACTGGGATTGGACGAGCCCCTCTTTTTTTTTACGTCTATGGGAAGATAACAAATAGAACTTAAAAACTTAAAAGGTACAGTTGTGCAGAGAACTAAAAAGTTGAAAAATATATAGATTATAATAGGAAAATAATAACTTCATGAATTTGCTAATTCTGTTATGGGTTGTAATAAATTAAAAGTATCATAGATCATCATACATAAACCATTGAGTGGTCAATACTTTGTTTTTATTCGAATTCTCTGGCTAGACTACCGGGTGGTAATCTTGATAGCAGATAATGGAGCAGGAACCCCAAAAGACCCGGAGATAAGAGGCCCCCTCTCGCTCACCAGCCCCCTAAATTAAAACTCACATCACGCACTTGAAACGTGATCAATAGAGTGTGGATCCGAATATTTTGCCATGTCATTAGCTTTAGTAACGCCCCAAGAGTTTTGACCTACGGGGAATGTCATAGCTGGACTTGATTCTTATCAGTCTGTTTGTCAATCCTTCATTTAGAGAGTGAAAAAAATGCATTTGTTGAGTGTTATATTTAATAAAGAACTAGTATTCATTAGAAATATTTGAATTGAACGAATTTGTAGTTTACATTATTACTTTTTATTTATTATGCCTATTGTTTTAGGGTTAAAATATGGTTTTGACGTAGATTCTATAACTTTATTCCTCGTCGAACTTATTCAGCACTCCGATCTGCTTGCGGATGGTGTCCTCGATTTCAGCGAAGAGCAGACTGTCGGCGTAGGTCACGTTCTTGTTCTCCACCTCGCCAGCGAGGATGGACTGACGCACTGCCTCCGCCTCGTAGCGCATGGCCTCCGAGTTGGCGTAGTTGGTCTGGTGCTTGCCCTTGGGTGGCAGCCACTCCTTCTCCTTGCCATCAATATCGATCAGTTTGTTGGGAGTCCAGAAATCGATCAGCTATTGAGTAAAATATATGTGAGTAATAAATTTTTTAAACTAATAGCGATTAGATTACTTACAGTGACCTGTCCTTTGGTGCCCTTGATGACGGCGGTGTTGGACAGCTTCACCTTGGAGGAGAAGCGCATGCGAGCGGTGCGTCCACCACTGTAGGTCAGGGTGGCGCTCACATCGTCGTCGATGCCTTCGGCGTTGAGGGAGCCCGTGGACTCGATCTTCTGGGGCTTCTCCTGGAAGGCCCACTGCGACACCTGGATGGTGTAGATTCCCAGATCGTAGACCACACCGCCTCCCAGTTCGCGTTTCCTACGGATATACAATTATTATAATTATTTTAGAAATGAAAGGTGACTTAATATACTCACTGCAGACGGTCCACATGCTCCAGGGGGAAGCCAAAGTTCACCTCCACATCCTTCACCTCGCCGAGCTTTCCGCTGGAGATGAGCTCCTTGACGTGCTGGTAGGATGGGAAGAAGCGCGACCACACGGCCTCCATGAAGAAGCGCTTGTTGGCCTTGGCGGCGGCAAGGATTCCCTCGACCTGCTTCTTGTTCATGGCCAGAGGCTTCTCGCAAAGGACGTTCTTGCCATTGTTCAGCATCAAGATGGCAACCTCGTAGTGCTGGGGGTTCAGGGTGCCAATGTAGACCACATCTGGGGATTAAAAAACATATTACTATAGAAATGAAAGATGATGTTGCCCTTTAGAACTCACCAACATCAGTGCTCTTGGCCAGAGCCTCATAGCTTCCCAGGGCGGTGGGGATCTCGTGCTTCTTAGCAAACTCCTGGGCGCGTTCCAGAGAACGGGCAGCAACAGCCTGGACCTTGTGGTCGGTGGAGGGCAGGGTGCTCAGGGCGATGACAAAGTCCTCGCTGATCTTTCCAGCGGAAGCGATTCCCCAACGGATCAATTTCGACATATTGCTGATGTTTCCCGGTTCGGTGACGGACTGCGATTGAATGGTAGGCCGAGGGAATTGTTATTAAATACATCTCCGGATTTGAGTACATGGGGCTATGAAGTACTTCCCCCAAATCAGTGAGAGAGAACCCCCTTATCAGCCGGTAGGAGCGCGAGAGAAACGGACCCTATCAAGCACTCTACCACAACTGGTTTATCTTCCTCCGGGCATTGTTTGAAAGCCAATCGGCCAAAAGTAGTTGTGTTATTTCACAATGTTATTGAGTTTGACCTTGTTTGTGGGCTACCTGAGCGATTCTGGAGGTGCCACCTGTGGGAATTCAAAGTATCGTTCGATCGAACGAGCCTCTCTTTGCTAATAGTTTTCTAAATATAAAAAAATAAATAAAATACTTGTCATGTTCACGGTACAGCACGGCGGAAAAAGATAATATTCAATGATGTTAAAAAAGATACGTTCTTAGACATTATATATATTTTTTTTTGAAAGATTAAAATCAATAATATTCCATAGTCTTTAAAGGAAAGTTCTCGTTTAAAAGTTTAAAATTCAGTTTATTGAAAAAAGTTATTCGTTTTGTAACTATTTTTTTTATTTTCCAGTGGCCACAGTATAATTTTTCAGTTTCCGTGGAATAATTGCAGTTGGTTATTTGTTTATTTTAGTATTCAACTAGCAACAAGTGCCTCTACTGTTTTTATACTCTTTTAAGGGGTATTATAATTTTGGTATTAAATATATGTATTTATGATTAGTATCCGTCCCTATAAAGTATATATATATTCATGATCAGGATCAACTTTTTAGTGGATATAAGAATACAGTCTGTTTCTGCACAAACTAGTCTCTCAGTTTTTAAACTATGGACTTGGAACTTTTTTCCTTTTTTTTTTACTTTTTCCTTTTCAAGCAATATATCTTTTATCCTATATAGACTATATACTTGATCTGCCATTAAACCTATTGATCAAAAATGTTATAACTTTGGTATTTTTGAAGATAGAAACTTGGTACTTTTTTTCAAAAGTTGCCCAAAAGACCGCCCAACTATATCCGACATTTGCAATACATATTTGATATATATCGCACATATATGTATCTTATAATAAACATTTCCACCTAACGGCAAGAGTATAACAACTTCGGCTCCGCTCAAGTTAAGCTTTCCTTTCTTTTTTATTGATCACTGGTGCATTTGTAAATTTTTTCATTATTTCGCTCAGCTTGCATACTACATGGAAGCTGTAAAAAATCTTCAGAATCTAATTAGCCGGCTCGGTTTTATATTTTTCACTAAATTTTAAAAACTAAAATCAAAACTAAATTTTTTTGCAACAAAAACTCCCCCGAATTTTGTTTTTATTTTCTTAATTTCACAAAAAACATACTTGAATGTTGTGGTACAACTAAATGGTTTGGATAAAACTTTCCACTGTGTGTTTTTTAATGCGCGACAGTTCTATTTATAAACTTTTTGTAATAAACTAATGGCATCCACCCGACAAAAGAGACATTTCCATTTTTAATAGCTTTCGATTTTGGGGTGGATGTCTCGGCTAAACACATGTGGACAACCAGCTGTTTAGTGTTTTGATTGCGCTGTGGACTTTCGTTCTCCCACTAGTGTTTACTTTTAGATTTACAAAATGCTGAGAAATTTATTATTTAACGTAAGAGTTGTATTAAAACCACAAAATCAGGTAAGTTAGCTTGCGAGTAAAACTGTATCAGATTGACTAAAGAGGATTATTTGATAGTTGCAGCGCGTCAAACACCTGGCCACGCCAAAGATTTTGCAACTCGAGCAAATCCACATCAATGAAGCTATTAAGTTGGAACCCACATTATCAATTTACCCTCCGGAGATTTGGCGGCGGGCCCACGAGACCTTTCAGAATCATGGTCTGGAAACCGTGAACTTCCTTAGAATCGTAACCGGAAACCCGGCCGTGCTGAAGCGAACTCCGGATAAAATAATAAACAGCCTAGAGATTTGGCGGGCTTGTCAGTTTGGTGAGCATTTGCTCCACCTGCTCCTCACAAAGTACCCAGAGCTCTTGGACATAACAGAGTCCCACCAGCTGCTGGAGCACATTGCCTTCCTGAAAAGCCGCGTCTCCACCAGCAAAAATGTGTGGAAACTTCTGATGAATAGTCCGGATTTGATTGCTCAACCGGAGGAGTCCCTGGAGGAAAAACTAAATTACATCATAGATGTAATGCGCATTGAAGTTCCCGAAATTGTGAAGTCCGCTTCTTTGACTCTGCCCTTTGATGAGATCCGTTGTCGCCACCAGTTCCTTGTTCGATTGGGCTTATTCAAGCCTCGTCCTTTAAAGGCAGATCCCAATGATCCTACGACTAACCATAAACTATACCAGATCACAGACACGTCTGAGAAGACCTTTGCTACAAAGATCTGTCATGTTACTTTGCCGGAATACGAGGCTTTCAAGGAGCTATACGCCAAAGAACTGGAGCGTAAAAATAAAAAATCAAAGGACGAGGAAGATCTCAGTGATGAAGATGACTAGAACTTAACTGTTATTTAATTGTAGAATAAAAAAAAAATTATATGTCTGGGTTTTTAAGGCGCGAAATTTTTAAATTTCTCCCCCAACATGAAATGACCACAGAGGACTATTATCCTTCGTGCGATAACATCACATCCTGGCGCCGGACAATAGTCCTTTTTATTAATAGGTCCATCTCTAGAAACCCATCATATCATTGGATATTTGCAACCAGGTGGCAACGCAGCGGCGCCGATCTGGCAACTGTAGTTGCGTTTAGACGACAAATAGTTCGCTGAAATTAAAAAGAAAACAAAGCAGTCGAAATGGAAGTGTGTTAGCACCGATGTAAGTCATTCGAATATAGTTTGGCGTCGAAGTGAAATCGGTCAGCAGGTTTTCAGAATTTGATTTTATTTGGCTTTTCAATTCAATCGTGTGCTTTGTTTGTGTTACGTTGGTGTGGGTAAGTGTGAGTATGTGTGCGTGTGCGGTTCGGTGCGTTGGTATGAGTGATTGCGCATGTATGCGCAGTTGTCAAAAACAGCTGATCCAGCCAGTGCACTATGGGGAATTTGTCTACTTTTTGTGGCACAAATTTGTAACTCGTAAACTACGCTAGATATTGGGTACGGTGTTTTTTTTTTAAATATTATGCATACCCTTAAATTATTTTTGAAAGCGGAATCATAAATAACAATAGTAATTCTTTAACTTTTCAAAGATGACTGTATGTCACAAAAAGTGTTGAAATTCCCCCATAGTGCAGTCGATGTGTGGAGCGTAGTGGGTGGCAGGGGGGTAGCCCAGCCAAGGCAAGTGATTAGGAAGCGCTCAGGGGCGGGGGGCCGCACTCACCTGTAAGCTTTCGCTAAAAATGTGTGGAAAAAATTTGGAAAAAGAAAACATTGAAATTCTTGAGAGGACGCCATTATGTTGAAATGTCAAACGAGTTCTGAACATCAATGACTCGGGACTTTTCTCCTGACAATTTTTTGGCCAATTTCATTTCGGGCTAGTGGGCTGCAACGCAATAAAGGAGAACTAAACAACCCTATTAATTTTATCAGGATCTCAGCTGTGTATGTTGTTTTTCTGTTTGTAACGGTATTTTTTTTTTTTTAGATATTTATGTATAATTTTAAGGAACTTTTTTGTACAATTAAATTAAATATATTGGTTAGTCTATTCAAGTTTTTGGTTTAAACTTGCTTTAATTTAACTTGTTTAATTTAACTTGTTTAAATTTTTATTCTAATTTCAAGCTTTTTATCTTTTTAATATTTGAAGATTTTTATTTTATTTAAATTATTATTTACAATTTTTTGAAAAAAAATTTTTAAAAACTATTATTTATTGCCTATTTTCAGCTGTATTTTGGGGCAGTTTTGCTCGTATTTCTACCAATCCCCCGATCCTGAAACTTGAGTTATTTGTGGCCAAAATGCCTCTCAACGATATGGCCACCTCCGCTCCGGGCATCTATTCGGAAAATGGCACCGCCAAGCATGCAAAGCAGAGCCTGGCGAAGCCAGAAATATCGGCCACTTCAAATTCCATTATGGGATCGGGGTCAGGATCGGGATCCGGAACAGGGGCCTCACTGTTCTCCCTGCAGGGTCAGAAGTGGCAGCAGGTCTTCGACTTGGACAAGGTTATTAAGCAGCTGCGCACCGCCGAGAAGACGTACTTACGTGGAGGGAAGAACGCCTCGTCTGGCGGATCCGGGGATCAGCAGCACCAGAACCAACAACAGCAGCTCCAGCAGGCAAAGGTGCAGGTGCAACGACTCCAGGCGGCAGATATGGCCTATTATGACCTGGTCCCAAAGCTGGCCACCCGCGACATTGTACTGTGCGGCTCCTGTTCCGGGAGCTATACGAAAGCAGGCTTCCAGCATCACATTGCGTTGCAGCATCCGAGCGTGTGGGATGCCACATCCAGCAAGTTGAATCCAAACGCTAGCGGGAACCTCCTGTCCAGCGAATCGCGACTCACTGCCACGGAAAATAGCCAGGAGCCTGGAGGAGTCGGTGGTGGTGGGATCGTGCCAAACTCTCCCACAGACACACTGTCCGCCTCAACCCTCTCCAGCTGCTCGAATGGCTCTAGTAGCTCAGTTTCGCTTCAGAATCAAAGCGTGGGAACTTCCTCCTCCACCACCTCATCGTCGTCGTCATCGTCGCGTCACAAAAGCAGCAGTAGCAAGAGTAGTTCCTCAAAAGGCAGCAGCAGCACCTCCGGCGGGAGTCGTGCGCGCTCAAAATCATCGAAGAATCGTCATCACTCTTCCCCAGCTCCGGGTCCCGCGTTAGAGTCCAACCACAAGGACTCCAATGGCAAGGGATCGAAGAGGGGAAGCGGGAGTGCCATAGCAGCTCCTCCGATTGCTGCCATCAAAGAAGAGCCACTAAATGCGACGGCTAATTCAGCCGCCGCTATTACTGTGTTTTCCTCCTCCAGCAACTCATCCTGCAGCCTGCCACCGACTCCCACGATAGCAGCGCCAAATGATTTAGCCATGGGAGTCAACTACTCACCCGCCCAGCTCCAGACGGAGACAGAAAAGCTGCCCGAACTACAGCCTAAGAAAAAGGTACGGCGGGTCTTTATGGTTTTGCGATTACCAACATTACTGTCCCTTTTTCTGAATCCTGTCTTAATCCGCACCCTCCCTAATCCAATTCGCCTGAAATTGCCTCATAAATCCCTTCGACTTGCTGTTTCTAAAAACATATAGATCGAATATACTTTAACCTGCTCCTTTTTCAGCTGAAGGGATCCAGCGACCATCGAACAAAAACCGAAAAGGAAAGGAACAAAGCGAAAAACCTGGGAATTCCCTATGGACAACAGCAGCACGTCCTCAGTGAACTGGACCAGGCTGTTTCGTCCATCACGGGAGCGGATGCGGAACAGGTTGCTGCCGAAGATGAGGAACTGCCTCTGCCAAACACCTCCGACGAGAATTCAATTTCCCAGACCCTTGACGAGATGCTGGACAGTAAGCTGATCAACGAGATACTGAACAATTTCGATGAGAGCGAACTCGACACCGCCCAGCAGCAGCAGCAACAGCAGCAGCCCCAGCAACCGTCACAAAACGGATCACTTCCGCATCCCGCACAGGCCACCAAAAGACTACGCTTCGAGGATGGAACTATTGAGACGGGCGATGACTACACCATCTACCAATCGCAGGTTCAACAGGATGGGCAACAGGTGTATGCCGGCGAGGGGGATCCGCAGCAGGGACTGACTACTATTGATGCCATGCAGCTGCAACAGCTAATTTACCAACAGCAGCAGGATCAAAAATTGCAGGATCCAGAACAGCAGCGTCAATTTAGTGTCTACAATGTGCAGTCCCTGGCGGATGGGACCCAGCAACCACAGCAACAGCAACTGGAGGAGCATATGATCCTGCCAAGCATTATTTATGAAATTGCTGATGGCAATTCGGTTTCAATGCTGGAACAACAAAAGGTTCTGGCGGAATTCCTTACTCAGGCGGGCTACGAAAATGTCGACGTTAATGTCCTCCAATCCAATATGAATTCCGGGGTCACAGCCGAAGTCAATCACTTGGCGGAGGAGCTGAACGACTTCGAGTTCCACAAACTGGAGACTGTTAGCGACAATGTTAAGACTGTAAAGCTGGAGGCCATCAGCCAGCCATTGGCCCCCGCTCCCAATCATCATCCATCGCTTGCCAATGCCAAGTACCACGAAGACAGCTACTTTAATGTAATGCTATACTCGGGTCCACCGCGTCCTCTGGCCCTGAATACCTTTGGAATGGTGAAGCTGCCCCAGGGATTGGGTGTTACCTTCCGCAAGAATCTGCTAACTACCCGGAAGGCCAACAACAATTTGCTGTCTTTAGCAGGTGGAAGTCATCAGGGCGTCGTGGGCCAACTGGCACGACCACCCCCACCACCACCTTCACCTGCGCTGAGTAATGGGTTGCCTGGCAAGAATCCTGCAGTCGGTAGGACCATCTACGCCCAGAGGTCAAGTGTGATAACTCAGGATCGGCTAAGATGTAATAAGAGGGCGCTGGTAGGCAACAAGTCTGGATCGGCAGGGTCCTCCGGAGCAATAACGGCCAAGAGATTGAACGAATTGCTGATGGGAAAGATTAAAAAGGAAGAGAAGCCCTCACTGGAAGGCGATGAAACAGAGCAGCAGAAGGAGAAGGAGCGGGAAAAGACGGAAGACAACAAGCAGCAGCTCACTTATAGCTTCTACGAGAAACGTCGTCGGCTCCTAAGCGGAAAGCAGGAGAAAGTGCAGCCACTTAGCCCCAAGTTCAACCTCCCGCTCCTGGCTAGCAACAACAATAACAACGCTAGCCTAAGTCAGAGCCACTCGCCACAGCAGCTGCTGAAGAAGCAACTGCTACGCACCTTGTCCGAAATCAACAGCAACATTAACCTCAGCAGCAGCAGCATGAACAGCAGCAATAACAGCAACAATAGTAGCGGCAACATAACTAACAGCAACAACACTCCCAATGCCAACAGCAATCCTCCCTGGAAGGGATCCACTAATTCCAATCTGGGAGGCAACTCCACTCCAACTAGCAGCGACTTGATGCGCGTCTTTGACTGAGATCCTAACAAACATCCCCATAGTTACGTTTATACAATGCAGTAGGTTCTATGCTCCCCGAGCCTCCTTTAAATACTAATTTAATTTTTAAATCATTTTTTAAAATCAATAATTCTTTCATTTTTTAAAAGTGATAATTAGTTTTGAATTAGTTGATTGTGTAACTTTTTGTTTAGTCTACGCGCTAATTTAATTTAAATGATATATTCATAAACAAAATATATAAATATAGTTTTTTTGGCTAAGCATTACGTTAAGTATCCGTAAAGCATTATTTATAAAGCTATAAACTTTTAAAAATACAAGAGCATGCCTAAGTTCAATTCAAATCTTACACGATGTTTTAAATGGGTGGAAATTCACAGCAAGCTTTGGAAACTGTTTTAAAAAATGGATAAAAATAAAGAATTATCTGTCGAAAGTTTGGCGCCAAACTATTTGAATTCGAAATTTGAAAAAGTCTGACCGCTTTTCGAAAATCGCCGTTAGAAGCTCTTGTTCAGTTTAGTCAGCGATGGGCACACTGCTGCCGGCTTTCTGGTTGTACGGATTTTGTTTTTGTTCGATTTATGCTGTGGTCCTGGTTATCCTGCTCTCAAAATGCGTGCGTTTAATGCGCTCATGCTCCTCATCACTCTACTGCCTGGCTTGCTGACCCTCGTCCAAGGTACCCTGTCCCCGGACAGCCAGAAACCGAAGGGGAAAAACAAGGAGGCGAATGTGCTGCGTGGCCCCCAAGACAATGATGTGTTTACCTTGGGATTGGTAAATATATTACGAATGTAACTGAAAATTAATAGTAGTTTGTTAAATTTCCATAAAGGTAAGCCCTGAGCCCTTGGGTAAAGACATCCTGGCCAACCACAGAGCCTACTTCAAGGAAACGGGCTTGAGACGCTTCAATGGAACTACTTTGGGATATGTGACTCCAGTGGGTACAACTTGAGACTCCTATTGGCATTGTTAAAACCATCTAACTATACTCTTTGCAGTGGAATTCACATGGCTATGATGTGGCCAAAATATTCGCCAAGAAATTCGACATCATTTCTCCGGTTTGGCTGCAGGTTGTGAAGCAGGGAGAGGACTACGTCATGGCTGGAGTCCACGACATCGATGCTGGATGGTTGACCGATGTGCGGAGAAAAGGGAAACAGGCCCACAACCAGCGAACAGTGAAGGGTGTTTAGTTCTTTAATTATTTATCTATAGAGATTTTAAATACCTTTGATTTTCAGTTTTTCCCCGTTTTATATTCGACCATTTCACGGATCGGGACATCAAGCTACTGCTCAGCGATGCCCATGAACGTACAAAGGTCAACAATGTGCTGATCAAGTGCTGCAAGGATAATGGTTTCGATGGCCTTGTCCTGGAGGTCTGGTCACAGTTGGCTGGCCGTATCGATGATAAAATTTTGCATACTTTGGTGTTGCAAATGGGTAACGTGGCTCTGATTTGAATGTAACTCTATTTCTAACCCTTAATGTCTGTGCAGCCAAAGAACTTCAAAAACAGCAGCTGCGCTTGGTCCTGGTAGTGCCACCATTTCGAAAAGACACAGGAAATCTATTTGGAGAGAAGCACATGGATAAACTTTACAAACACATCTATGCCTTTTCCTTAATGACGTACGACTTCTCCAGCGTTCAGCGTCCTGGTGCCAATGCGCCGCTTTATTTTGTTCGCAAGGCAGTGGAGATGATTGCCCCGGAAGGGTGTCCGGATATGGAGGCCAAAAGAGCCAAGATCCTTCTCGGCTTAAATATGTACGGCAATGACTATACGCCAGATGGTGGTGGTCCCATCACCTTCTCTCAGTACTTGGATTTGGTGAAGAACGTAAAGAAGCATTTGACCTATGATGAGAGAGATGTGGAGAACTTTTTTGAAATCAAGTAAGGTATTAATTTGTTGTGCAGCTTAAAAACTTTATATTATTACTCCACAGAAACGAAAATGGTCGCCACATTGTCTTCTATCCTACGCTTTATTCCATCAATGAGCGCATAAAGCTGGCCCAGGAACTGGGCACTGGTATTTCTGTCTGGGAACTGGGACAGGGTCTAAACTACTTCTACGATCTCTTTTAGAATATATTCTAGGCAACATGCAATGCACCACAATATTCCAAATAAATGCTTTTTTTATCTAAAATTTTGGAAACAAATAGAATTTTTGAACTGGCGGTCTAAAGAGGCGCTATCGTAAGTTGTTTTCCAGCACTGACCATGGCGGCGTTTTACAGCACTGTAATAATTTTTATTATTGGATTTGTTTTCATTCTTCGCCGGCGGATTTTCGCTTAAAATCCGCAGAAATGCGATGGCTATACGCCTGCTTTGTGATCGTGCTCTGTGCATTAATCTTCTGCGAGTACGTCGCCGATTTTGTGGTTCTTCAGAAGTGCAAGTGGCCGGAGATCAAACGGAAGAAGTACGTCGATGATCCATTGCGGGCTTTAATTCTTGCCGACCCTCATCTATTGGGACCCCATCGCGGCCATTGGCTGGACAAGTTCTACCGGGAATGGCACATGACACGGGCCTTCCAGGCGGCATCCCGCCTCTTCCAGCCAGATGTGGTCTTCGTCCTAGGCGACTTGTTCGATGAGGGGGACATGGTGAGCGACAAGCACTTCCAGGAGTACGTGTGGCGCTACCTTAAGATGTTCCACCTACCGCCGGGTATACCTCTCATCAGTATAGTCGGTAACCATGACGTGGGATTTCACTACAAGTGAGTAACAATTCTGAGACTGATATCCTGATTGCTGAAGAGCTTTTCTTGTTTTCAGGATGCATCCTTTCTTCATGTCCCGGTTCGAGAACTATCTGAACAACTCCCTCGTAACACTGTATACCATTAAGCAGATACACTTCGTGATAATCAATTCCATGGCCATGGAGGCCGACGGATGCCTGTTTTGTTCCCAGGCGGAGGAGCAACTGAGGAACATCTCACGAACCCTTCACTGCATGAAATACCCGCAGGAGGCAGAGTGCGCCCGTACCAGACGGCACCCTTACAGCCAACCTATCCTGCTGCAGCACTTCCCCACATACCGCATTTCCGACACGATGTGCCAGGAATATGATACTCCCTTTATCGAAGCCTACCGCGAGCGATTTCATGTTTTGTCCAAGGAGGCCACAGATATGTTGGGGGAACTGTTGAAGCCCCGATTGGCGTTTGCCGGACATTCGCATCACTATTGCCACAGCGTCAATCGGTTGGGCATCGACGAGTACACGGTGGCCTCCTTTAGCTGGAGGAACAAAGTGAATCCAAGCTTTATGCTGGTTAGAAAACCATCTTCATACATTCTTCATCTTGATGAAACTAATGTATCTCTCTTTTCAGGCCACTATAACTCCCGATGACTATGTGGTGTCCAAGTGTAAAATGCTCCCTCAGCAGTTTGTGTTCAACAGTTACCTGAGTGCTGGAATCCTCTGCCTAATCCTAATAGCGTTTCAGCTACGAAAACACATAGCCAAGAGGCAGTCTTTGTCATCTTCGAAGGATCCACGAAAGGACAAATAGGCATATGTCGTGGAGAGAATACAAGAGTTTGCGCTCTTTTGTGATTTACGCCTGATCGGTGCTTAGTTTAGACTAAAAAAAAGATACCCAGATTAATGTTTTCATATCATTCCTCCTACTATATCTGCAATCGCTGAACGAAATTCTAGAATAAAAGAATGTGGTTTGATCTATTTATTGAATTTATCACAGACATTATGCTTGTAAAGTCACACGGAATACATATGAGACACAGTCTGCTGACTACAAATCGAAAATGCCAAAGAATAATGCTTAAACTGAAGCTGGGAACTACAATAAGGGATAAGACAGATAAACAGAACCGTTGAATAAATCTAAATTATAATACAATATTCACGCTTAGATAATGATTGTGCATCCTGTAGTGGGAGATGCAGATTCATAGGTTCCTGTACTTCGGTTTGTGTGTGTTCTAGATAGACTAGACTAGGCTACGACTAGTAACTACGACTAAAAACTATACCAACAACAATAGGGCGGGTGTATGGAATGCAATGCCACGGTTATGAATGATAATTCTACGTTCAATTCCATTTGATTTGGCACGGCGGATTATGGCGAGTTGTCTTTAGGAGGTGTGGAGGAGGTTTTTGTGCACTTGCGCTTGGGGATTGCGGCCCTCGAAGCACTCCTTTGGAAGGAATCTATGGATTACCGGCGATATAAGGTCAGGATCGAGGGTCTTCATGTTCGTTGGCTTGGTAACCAGGGAGACCAAAGCTCCCACCACCAAAACGGTGGCCACTCCGATGGGATTGATCCAGTGATAGGACAACCGGTAGAGTGGAAACACTTGCTCCTCATCCACCCACACGTTCTCCGGTAGCGTGACATTGGCGGCACAACCTTCCACCGAAACCGGTAGCTTCTGGGAGTTCAACTGTCCGGCTGCTATGGTGAACTGTGTTCCAAATGATATCCATCCGGCAAGCAGAGCACTTGCGATTCCACCCACAGCAGTGCCCACTGTATTGGCCCAGGGAACTAACATTCCGAGGGTAAATAGGCCAAAAGTGGTTCCAGCTGCGATGGCTGTCATCGAAGTGCAGATACTTAGGATTCCGCTCAGCTGCTCCAGGACGAAGACCAGCGATAGCGCCACTAAACCCAAAACTATGACAGTCGACTTGACCAGTATAGTAGAGGCTCTTTCGCTGGGCTGCATCTTGAAGCAGCCTCGAACTATGTCCTCCAGGATCACCAAGGATGTTGAGTTTAAAACCACGGACAGGGAACTCAGGGCGGCTCCAAAAATTCCGGCTATAAATAGGCCGGGCATTCCGTAAATGTGACCCACACTTTGGACCACAAATAGGGGCAGCAGTTGATCGTCGTGCTGGAGGAGGTTATTTAATGAGAATGTGTCTTAAAATTAAAAAAAAATTAACCATACGAACCGTTATCAGTCCCGCACTTAGGGGATCGCAGTCCTTGTACATCTCGAAGATCAGGAGTCCCACCCAGCAACAAACGGACACAAAGGCGGCCACTCCTATGGTGAAAATGGCCATGGACGCACGGGCCTTCTTCAACGAGGGAAGTGACATGTAGCGCTGGACCATGGTCTGGTTGACGGCATTGAAGGACGTCCAGTAGGAGAAGCCGCCGATGAGAACGCTCCACACCGTGTGACGCACATACGGCGAGGGATTTGTGTTTGTGAAGATTATTCGACCACCTTTGGCGGCATCGTCGAACATAACGTCCAGGCCGTTGGCGTAGTAGGTGGCCAGGGCAGCCACGGCCAGAACTGAAAGAAACATGACCAGCACTTGCCAGGCATCCGTATGGACCACGGCCTTAATGCCTCCCTGAAAGGACAGTCAGCCCAGATGTCAGAATGGAAAACAATGGATCTTTAATTAAAATTAAAACCTACCACAAAGGTATAGAAGACACACACGATCACTATCACCACGGCAATGACATGGAGGTTAATGCCAGACACTAGATATTAGAGGGAGATTAGAGAGGGCGTTTTTGTTAGTGTTACTTAGTTTAGCTCACCCTGGTTGAGAGCAATGGCTGGCACGTAAACAATAAACGGCAGGAAGAGTATCTAGCAATCAGATTCAGTTAGATTCAGTAAGTAACCAAAAGAAAGTGTTGCTGGGGCACTTACCTCATCCAAAATAAACATAAACGAGGCTATACTTCGAATGACAGAGTGGAAGCGCATCTCCAGATACTGAAAAAGAGTTTAAATTTAAGCTTCGTTAGTCTCAGCCCTTAAGCCCTTTCCATTGATTAACTAATGCTTAGAATCCAATTGTCAAGTGGCTGTGAAATACTTTGTAATTAATCATATCGAGCGCCACAAGTGGGCTGGAGAGCAAAGTCCAAGAAATTCCATTTCAAGAGGGTGGTGGTGCTCGAATTCTCGGCTGATTAAAATGTTCGCAACGCTTTTCGTTCATTGATTGAAAAAAGCAAAAAAAAAATTCAAATGACGGAAGATTCTATGTCTTTTTTTTTATCAACCATTACAGTTGCACTTCCTTAACTACAATACCTTGCACCTTACTCTTAAAAACAATTGTCTATTATTGTTTACCATTTCCGATAAAAAAAAAAATTTTAGAAATGAATGCCATAAAACGTGACTGAGAGCCAATCAACTTAAAAATATATCACTAGCAATTATTGATTATCGGAAGGAAATGATTTTCAAGTCAATTCATTCGTTAATTGATTGTTAAACTATAAACTAAGCTTCTGATTTTTACACAGACCTCGTACGAAGAGCCCACTTGAAGTGCCGAGAACACAGGTATATAGATGTAGGAGACGGCAATCCCCTGTAGAACGATGGCGATGGCTATAAACCAATATTGCGTGCCATAATTATAGATTTCCGATGTGGTGCCCAGTATCGTGACACCCGATATATAGCTAATAGAGATAAGAGGTTAAATATTACGAGGGGTACTCATTCCCGAGGGAACCTCCTCCCAACTCACCTGGCTATCAGGCTCATGGCAACTGGAAATACTTTCAGATTGCGTGATCCCAGCAGATACTCGCTCATCTTCTCCGATCCGAAATCGTGCTTCCGCCTCGCGGGCACAGTGGTTGGTAGCGTCGGTTCCACCTCCTCGATCTTCTTCTTGGCCTTCCTAAAATTAACCCAATCGATTGGCACTGATCGGAGATCGTAGACCGGAGATCAGAGATCACTTACTTGATGCACCCGAAATAGATGCCCGTACTGGTGGATAGAACGATCATGCCCAGAAACACCACATAGTCGACGCTGCCAAATCGGTAGCTGTTCACTCCCGCCTGCATAAAAAAAATATTAAAAAAAAAAAAAAAACGAAAAAGTATTGCTTTAAAAACTAAAAACATTAGGAAATTCCTGGTTGGGTGAGCCATAAAGTTAGGCAACCATGATATCTGATATGAAGGCTATTACAACAGCTGAGTTGAGAATCCCAATCTAGGTTTATTCCTTCTGTGTGAACAAGTGCGCGAAATGGATATAAAGATCTTTAATCATCGCACCTATATGGTTATGGGGGTTTAATTGTGATGACTACTCGGTGCCTTATCTAACTGAGACTTATCCGGACTAGACCAGACCATAGCCCACTAACCACCATGGGTTAAAGGTTCCTTCAACTCGCAATTATAATTCAAAAATTCGTATTGCCATATGTTTATTATCTGGAGTTGGCTATCGCCCTGAAAAGACTGCCTTATCTTAAATATTTTCTCTCATTATGGTCATTCGTCCACTGATTTGTGACATTTTACTAAAGTTTATGGACTTAAGCTATTAGTTTTTATCAGGGATCTATTTCATTTTTACTATGCCATTTTTGAATCAGACTTATGCCATTTTTAATAAATTATAAACTTGGACTCAGAAATATAAATAACACTTAAATATACCACTTTATTTCTAGTAATTTACACTATATATTTATTAAATACTTTTCTTCAAAGTTAAGACTCTGAAAACTAACTCTTTTAGATTTGTGACGGATTATTAACATTAATCGACTTGATATATAAGTTCTACCATCAGAATCATAAGGAATGTTGGGAATCTGGCAAATTATTCATAGAAAAATATGACATTTTTAATGGATTAGATATTTAAACTTAAAATTTAAAAATGGTACTTAAATATACTACTTTTTTTTCAGTTATTTTCACTTTGACTGTATTTTTCTTTCACTTTTAATACTTTTCTTAAAAGTTGCAAGTTAAGACTCTTAACTCTTACAACTAACTCCTTTAGAAATGGACCCATCTTAAAAAAGTAACATCCCTCCTCTTAAGTGAACAACCTAAAATTTAAAAATGTGTAATCAGAGTCATGGATCAATCCGATCCCATCACTAGGAGAGACTTTAACCGTTTACGCAATATCTCGAGCGGCATTATCGCCCTGGACTTGGACTTTGTAACGCGGCAGTTTCCGAAAATTATCATTTTCCCATGGCGACGGGAAAGCTACTTTTGGGGAGCCGGCGAAAAGGACCCAAAACTCACCGATTCCATAGCGTACAGAGGCGGTTTTCAACGGTGATTTGTGGGCGGGGGGGTCCCAAACTGGAGCAGCAAAGCAAAAAAAGAGGAAATGTGCGTCGCCCACGAATATCAACAAGAAAGCAACACCCGATAAACCGTAAGAAACAGCAAACAAACAACAAAACGGAGGGGGAGAGAGCACAACAAAAATGGACTTGTGGCACAAAGGGTTCACTGGATTTTGGAATGCTTTTTTTCGAAAATCTTATACAACACGATGCAACGATACAAAAAAACAAAAACCGAAACAAAACTCGAAAACGTGTGTATGTAAATTGCGGTCCGGAAAGCGAGAGTGAATAGCCAGTTTCGTTGGCCAATTCTGAGCGGTGTTTTTGGCCCGATTCTTTAGAAGCCAAGTCGAAAATGTGAAATATTCCACTCCGGACCCGTAACTGCAACTGATGGGTGCGAGTGAGAGGTGGAGCCGTTGGGCCCCAACCAGCTGGGTAAAAGCTCTTATGGGGAGAGAGTACGTCAAAAAAAACGTCATTGGGGGGAGAGAGAGAAAGCTTTGCGTGGGTTTTGTAATCTCCAATGTGTTATGTTAAAATGAGCAGATCGGTTAACGGAACTTGGCAGTATAGGGATGCAGCGTACATGGCAAAAAAAAATATTATATGATTAGGGAAATTTTTAATTAAAATTTTAACACATTTTCTAGCGATTCATGGGTTATGACAGTAATAGGAAACACCTTTGTTTTTGCTGACTCGTAAACTCGTAATGAGTTTATATTAAAAAAAAAATTAAAATATAGTTACCTTTTTGGAAAAAATTATATCCATACCATCTAGGAAACCCATATAGAAGGGGCAACCACTAGAGGTAATTGCACAATTGTCAGTTCCTGACTTTTGCCACTTCTGTGTTGACACTGCGCTGTGGGTTTCCAATGCGGAATGTAATTGGATTACCAATCAAGCAACAACCCAGTCCGAGACCTAGTCTCCGGCTCAGTAGCAGCGGGAACATACACAGAAAAGGAGGTGTCGCTCCAGATCGGAATTCGGGAAACAGTATATGTTAGGTTGCATAATCTGAATAAAAAAATGAGCAGACCGAATCAACCGAAAATTATGTTCAAACGGAAGACGAGCATGGATAATAAGAGCCATCCCCTCATCGACTATGAACGCATCCAGGTCGAGAAGGAGCAGATGACACCTGCTCCTCCGCCCCAACCTCCCCCCTTGGTAGTTCCACCACCAAGTGGCTCCCCCGGGAAACTTAGACTGAAGCTCACTACGGCTAAGATTTCCCTTCGAAAGAATTCGCAAATTCCGCCAAAGAACCTTCAACCGACTTCCATACCGGACTCGGTGCGTCGCAAATCGGCGCCCCAGCTCTTTACATTTTCCATAGCTCCCAAGGTTGACCGCAATCCGGAGAATCCACCTGGTACCGTGCCGAAAATTCCGGGTTTTGAGTTGAAGAGCTCCATTCGTCGCTCAAGGACACTGGGTATGTCCAATGGCGCTAAAATGGGAGGTCAAGGGCTGCCCAACGATGACCTTCAACTCCAGGATAGCACCAGTGAGCCCAGCAGCAGTCTAGCTGGCGGAGGTAGTTCCACCTCGCCAGAGTCCATCCTCGATAATGTACTGAGCGGCGCCTCGTCCGTGTCAGTGCAGAGCAGTAGCAGCAGCTCCCACGCCAGCAACGCCACGGTGGCTCAGACCATGAAAGGCCAAGGAAAGGAGCTCCTGCCGAAGAGACTCCTATCTCTAAAGGCTTCTCCAGAGCTCAGAGTTTTCCCGCCCACTCCAGACACCAATCAACCCAAGCTAGAGATCCTCCCCCGTCTACTATTGGAGGCTTCTGTCAGGTCGGAGATCTACGATGCTTCATCCCCCCTGGCCCGAAGCCGTTCCCCGTCGCTGGCCATTTCGCCGGCAGTGTCTCCGGCTCCCTCACCCTCCCCGAGCATTACCCTGAGACCCAGTACTCCTCCGGATAACCCAGTTATATTCACGGATGATCTCAAGTGCGGCATCTGCCTTGACGTCTACACAGATCCGAGGACCCTGCACTGTCTTCACTCATTCTGTCTACAGTGCTTGGTCAGCGAGGACGAGACTGCCTGGGAACAGGATCAGCCTCGCAGCGAAGACCCTTCCTGTTACAGCCTGAAGTCTGGTATGGGAGGGTCGAGTGCCGAGCTAACTGCTACCGTGTCACCTGCCCGACAGAGGGGTTCCAGCTTCAGTTTGCGGAGGAAGAAGTCCATGGATCCACTCGAGGTCAGAGTAAGAGACTTCTAACAATACACTCATACTCTTTTATAATTTCCATGGATATGTAGTCAAGAAGCGAAGGAAAGAGGTCAACGAGCTCCTTTAGCACCCGGATGATGGCAAGCTCCGTACATGAAGTGTCGAAACGAAGCATTCGGTGTCAGAGCTGCAACTACCCCACGGTCTTGCCACTCGGAGGAGTCCGGCAGTTGCCCCAGAACTATCTTTTGGTGAGACGCATAGAAGCCCTGCGGTTCCAAGCCAATGAAGATGTCATATCGAGGTTCTGGTGCTCCCTTTGCACGGAGGAGATTAGCGTGAGTAGTCCGAAGGTCAAACAAATACAGTTATGGGACAACCCCTTCCTCGCCAGGCTACCTATCACTGCATCAGTTGCACCTTGAACCTATGCACCCTCTGCAAGGAGGCCCATGAACGTCAGCGAAACACGGCCAACCACCGGCTGAGGAGTATCCTGGAGCTGCGACGGGCCAGGAAACAGAAGCAACAGCAACTGGGACTGGGGGACAGTAGCAAGCTGGTGCTCCGCTGTGGCATTCACACGAACTTCGAGCTGAAGGCCTTCTGCACCCACTGCCGGCAACTGGCCTGTACCGACTGCCTGGTCCTCCTCCACAGGGGTCACAGGCACGAGACCATCACCCGGGCCATCGGACATCAGGGCAAGTTGCTGAGAGAGGCCACCGACCAAACTCGTCCTCTGTGCCAGTATGCGGAGCACTCCATTGAGCGGCTGAACGAGATCGCCCGCGGCATCAACGCCAAATGCGACGACATCCAGAGCCAAGTGGAACAATACTTGAAGAGCTACTTTGAGGCCTTGGAGGTGCATCGGAAGACGCTGCTCCAGCAGATCAGCAGGGCGAGGGAGTCCAAAGTGGAGGTTATAATCAAGCAGCAACTCGACCTAGGTGAGGGTAGTCTTATGTTTGTAACTTAGTCCGAGTGACACCGCAGTTCCTTCCCAGAAAAACGCACCCAAATGGCCATGGATGCAATGCGTTTCAGTCAAGATCTCCTGGAAATCGGCGCCGATGTGGAAATCCTTAGCTTTGTGGGTATACTCCTCAGTCGCCTGGAGTTCTGTCAGCGATTTAAGCCTCCCGTGGATCCCAAGGTAAGCATAGTAGCCTGAATGTCTAGCCAACAAGCCTCACGGACTCTGTCGTTTTCAGATCTCCGATTCCCTTCATTTTCTACCCAAGATCCGAGCTCCCGCCACCAAGGACCAGCGCGACATTCCTCTGTACGGAATAATCACCATGCAGGTTGTGGAGCCGGGTCTTTGTACGTTGGAGTGGGAGGGCTTTTCCCAGCTACGTCTCCACAAGAAGGCCGATCTCCTTCTGCATTCAAGAGACTCCGATGGAGTGTCCCTGTGCCACGGAGGACTGGAGATCAATTGCATGATCAAATACAAAGACTCCGCCTCCAAGTTCCTGCCCGTCGAGGTGTCAGACAATCGAGATGGCACCTACAACATCCATTTCACCCCCGACGCCCAAGGCGCCGTAATCCTGACGGTTACAATAAATGATAGACCCATCAAAGGCAGTCCATTTACGTTCCAGGCGCGGCAGGTTCGTCCCCACACGGGCATCTATCACTGTTGCTCCTTCTGCTCCGGAAAGGGAAACCGGACTGTCAAGTGCTCGTGCGAGGGCCGGATGCCCGGGTATAGTGGCTGCGGTCATGGACACCCAGGACACCCTGGTCGTCGTCATTGGTCCTGCTGTGGCAATGTGCTAGAGAACTCCGAGTGCAATGTGGCTAACAAGTTGCTCAATGCCTAAGGATATGCCACTGGAATAGATTCCTTTCAACGGAGGCCAAAGAGCTCTTCAAAATTCGAGCCAATTCGCCGGCCCTTAAGTGGCTAATAAAATCACAGAACTCTACCTGGCATATGGTCAGCACATGCGCAGCAGACAGTAACCTTGAAAGGACCAATAGATAGGACACATTAACTGTACCATATACAACATTGGAACATAATTTGTGTTTATTCATTGAAAATTTAAATCATAAATACAAACATGAATGGGGAGACAATAGAATGTGCCTTTTGCTTCATGGGTTGCAGACGCTTTAGGAGATGATTGCTTTAAAGCCCTAAACTTTACTTGGGTGATACATGATTTTGTTTCTTTTTTTGTTTTTTTTTTTTTTTCTTTATATATTTTTAAATTATAAACTTCAAATGAGGTTGCAAGTTTCAATTCGGAAATTAATCCTCGTTGTCCGAGTACCACGACAGGCGTTCTTCGTAGAAGTGGATCACCATCTGAGGGATTTTCACGTTGGCCACAGTTGAGGGGACCATCTCGGCCTGGTCGACGCCCTTGAATTGTATGAGGAATGTGAGGCGGCCGTTGTTGTCAGAGGCGCCAAGGATCTTTTCAGCCTCCAGGCCACGATCGAAGCCAGTGGCACCAGGGGCGACTAGAGAATCACTGCTATCTGGGTCCACGTCTGCGGCGCGCTTTGATTTACTTGTAGTAGAAGCTGTGAAAAACAGAAAATTATAAGAAATTATTCTATTAAGGCGCTTCAGATGAATTTTAGTTGACTTAACCCAAGAAGTACTGGGTATCTCACATCTTCCCTCACCAAAACAACAGAGTACCTTTTCTGGGTACTAAAAAGTAAGGATATGTGTCGCAGGTAAACCAGAAAAACACTCAATTTATGACAGATTTGCAAAAACAAAAAACAAGCCACAAACGCGGCACAAGACTAGATCTTTTGTTATTCTTACATGGTTCCTCTGACTTCCGTTTGTTGCTGGTCACCGTTGTGGTACTGGTACGTCCGGTGGGTTCCTTAGTCTTGGCACTGCTAGTCGGTCGGTCTTTTTTCGAGGACTTTTCAGTCTTATCCTAAGATGACACCAAAATCTAATGAGCACAACTGTACCCAGCATCATACCAATCACTTACCTCATCTTTGCGGCTCAGCTCGTACAGCTGGATGAGGTCTTGGCAATCGAGATTGCTCTCAGGCTCCCAGGTATTTTCGGTGTCTGCGTAGCCCTTCCATTTCAGAAAGTACTCAACCTGCAAGAGGAAGAGAAACAGAGGTTGGGTGGCCAGGGCCGGCAAATTGGGTGGATGGTGTACTAACCTTCCCCTTCCTAACACGGCGGTCTAGGATTTTCTCCACGGCGTACTCCTCCTCCTCCTCTCCGTCGGACTGAGTGGCGGCATTCTCGTTGTTTTCGGTCTTCTTGCCCATTATGTTTTTAGTTTTAGTTTCTGAAAAGACGACAAATTCAATCAAAAAATTTTCGCGCACATACACAGATACCCACACAGGCACATGCAAAAATTCTTGTAGTTTGCAAATTTATTCTTAACCGCGAAGAAATACCCAACACTCACCACTATGTATTAATAAAAAACAAATCTCCACCGCTCAATAGCGTCCGTAAATAGGCCACTTTCGTGTCTAGCGGCTTAAAAAATAATATAATGCTAGAAAAAATGCGCCTTCGAAGTGACGCTAGAGGTGTTAGGGTTGTTGATACAATATCAAACTATCGATAAAAAAGATTATATCGAACACTCCGTTTTACAACACTGAACACATTTGCCTATATCCACTGCTTGATTTTGATTTAACTGCTTGTTGTTCTCCTGGAACAAAATTTAAGTTCCTTGTTTTAAATGATCCAAGAAAATTTGAGTATTAATTTGTATTCAATTTCTAAATACATCAAGTAGTTAGGATTACTTGACGCCAGAGATTGATTTTTTTTTGCAGTATCACCATAAATTTAGGAATCATGAAATGAAATGCTACTACAATATATACTGATATGAAATCCTATTGAAAAATATAATTTTTAAATCAATAAATTATGTCGCCTATTCTATACTTATTTTGGGTAATTATTTTAAGCTTAATTTTAAAATTGCGCCATTATGAGTGGGGCAATGTGACCAGATGACAAAAGCAAAAACTTCCATCTCTAAATTAAAAGTTTCCAAGTCGAGCCATCAACGAAGCGTTTTTCTTGTTTATTTCGGTGCTTTAATTAAAAACAATTTCTTCGGCCGCAAAATGATGGTAAGAAATAAAATAGGAACAAACCCGTATATCATTGCACATGATTTTCCATGAACTGAGGCGCTGAGAGTAAATACAAAAGATGTCCTCACACAAAGAATTCTTATCAAAAAAATGGGCGTAATTGGACAGAGTGCATTAAACTTTTCGTTGTTGCACTTGTAGGACGGCACGGATGACTCAAATCTGCTGAACAGTAGCTCGGCAAACAACGGCGCCACGATGGAAATAGCTTCGCCCACAAATCCACTGGCAGTTCCTCCCACATCCGGTGGCAGCGTGGTAACTGGAGCAACAAATGGCAGTGGATCGGCTACTTCACCGGACAGCTCATCCTCCGCACCGGCCACGCCTGCCGCCCTGGGTGAAAATGCCCTACATGTGGAGATATCCGATGCGCTGAGCGAAAAGGAGAAGGTAAAGTTTACAGTCCACACACGTACAACGCTGCCAGGATTCGCCAAAAAGGACAATAACGTGGTCCGTCAGCACGAAGAGTTTGTGTGGCTGCATGACCGTATCGAGGAGAACGAGGATTATGCTGGCTATATTGTAAGTAACCTACAGAAAGCCTTGGCTACTTAATGATTTAAAAATCTTTAACTTAGATTCCGCCCTGTCCGCCGCGTCCGGACTTCGATGCCTCGCGGGAGAAACTACAGCGCTTGGGTGAAGGCGAGGGGAACATGACCAAAGAAGAATTCAAGAAGATGAAGTCGGAGTTGGAAGCGTAAGTTTAATTATATCCAGGGGAAGAGGGAGAAATCACAGAAAGCTTAGACCCTTATCAGTGGGTTTGTTTTTTGTTTAAATGAATTAAAGAATATCAGAAAAAAATACAACTTACTACTAATACTACGTTATAGATACAAAGTGGTGTCAATGACTTTTTTTTTTTTTTGAATTTTTGTGTTTCAGTGAGTACCTTGCCACTTTCAAGAAGACTGTGGCCATGCACGAGGTTTTCCTGCGACGCCTAGCCAGTCACCCGGTCTTTCGCGTGGATCAGCACCTAAAGGTTTTTCTCGAATACGACCAGGATCTATGCGCCAAGCCCCGCAAGAAGATGGCCATATTTGGCGGTTTCGTAAAGTCCTTGGGCAAGACCACGGACGAGATCCTGCTGAGTGCTACTGTCCGTGATGTAAACGACTTCTTTGAAAACGAATTGCAGTTCCTCACCGAATACCATGGACACTTGCGCGAGGCAGCTGCGAGAACTGAGAAGATGACACAACGGCACAAGGATGTGGGTGACTCGCACCAAAAGATTTCGAATGCGCTGACCCAACTCTCGACCACAGAAAAGGGAAATATGGAGACATTTGTGGCCAAGACGGCAGAGATATTTGAAAGAATCAAGGTAAATAACAAATTTATTATCCCAATATTATTTAAAGATTATTTTTCTTTAAAGAATCTGGAAACCCGGGTAGCTAGCGACCAGGATCTCAAGCTGGGCGATACCTTGCGCTACTACCAGAGGGACAGTGATGCTGCCAAGGCTCTGTTGATCAGACGGCTGCGATGTCTGGCTGCCTACGAGACGGCCAACAGGAATCTGGAGAAGGCTCGCTCAAAGAACAAGGACGTCCATGCGGTAAGATTAGGTGACGGTTGAATCAATTGCTTTAAAAACTCTCTTTTTAAAGATTTTTTCTAAAAGCAATTGATTTTACATGGAAAAAAAAAATTTAGCGGGGCAATTAATTCTCACGCTTCAAAAATTTAAAGAGAAAAAAATGAAAAAATTATTTGCGTTCTTGTATTTTTTCTGCTGACATTGCTCTGATCTCCACTCGCCTGTCCCCCTCCCGTTTCTTCACTTTTTCGTGTGCGTGTTTGCGGTTCTGTGTTCTGCAATCCGCCGCAGCCTTTGGAGGTGCAAGAGGTATTTGGAATTTAAGGTTTTAGCCAAGTAGATGTGTTGCTCACCCCACTCTAACTGCTGCATGCATCATTTCACTGTTTGCCCCACTGTAGCATGCATTGATTGATTTAATAACCTTGCCTCGAGAGTCTTCTCACGAATTTCCATCAATTTCCATTAGGCTGAAACCGCCCAAGCCGAGGCCTGTGAAAAGTTTGAGTCGATGTCCGCCTGCGGAAAAGAAGAACTGATTGGGTTCCGCAATCGCCGTGTGGCTGCTTTCAAAAAAAGGTAAATATTAAAGATTTTTATAGAAAATAGAATATAATTATATATCTTACAGCCTGGTGGAGCTGTCCGAACTGGAGATCAAGCACGCCAAGACCCAATACGAATATTTACGTCAGTCGCTGCTGGCGCTGAAGGAGATTGCCTGAGACGGGGAACCGGGGCCGGAAAAGGTGGAGGAATCGGACGCAGAATAGCCAAACAACGCCCCGGGAGATGAATTAAATCAATTGTTCTAATTGCTAAGCAAACAGTTTATTATTGCACGGGTCGAATCGAGTGCAACGCCCATTATTTACCTTAGCCCATATATTGTATTAACGAATATCCATTTGTTTTGTGAACAGAGCGCTTTTATAATTGTAAAACAAGCATTCCTCTCTAAAGCATAAAAACTATACAATTTTATTGTAAACACTTGCATTTGAAGCAGAATATAAACGAAAAATATTGTACAGTAGGCAGTCTATTGGTAAACAGTCACTATACTGAGGCTGATACCTGGAAATTTTTTTTTTTATAAACGTTGGTAGCCAGGCAACAGGACACCCAACCAAACAGGATTACCGCCAAATTTAGCATACCAAGAAGATACCACCACCACCGATAGACGGAATTTTCTTTGTTTCCAGAGTTTCCTTCAGATTTCCTCGTATTTTTTTTTTTCAAGTTATAATAAATCCTTTAGCCATGGATGTCTTTGGGTGCTACGATTACAAGCGTCCCGTCAACGACAAACAAACAGATTGGCGGACCTCGCAGTATCGCGGTCACCGCCACATCACGGACCTGCGGATGGAGAACAAGCTGAATGCCAGATTTGCAGACAAGGGCATCTACGTAAGAGATCCGTTGTTGTCCGAGAAGCCGCAATCCGACATTTCCGCCAATTTTGTGTGGAAGGTAAGAAGATGATATTCTTTATGGAAGAATTAAAGCCATGTATCTCTTATTATGTCCCTCATTTCTAGTATGGCAATCCGGATGCGCTCAGAAATCCGTCGCTGAATATGAAAACACAGTTCATGAAGCCCTTTGATGAGTGCTGTCTTCAGTTCATAAAACGGAAAATAAAACCAATATCGAGTGTGACCCAGGAGACGTTTGTTCTTAAGGAAATGCCCTACGAGCAGCCCATACTGCCCATTACTATGCCAAGTGCAGTGACGACCACCAATATCGTCATCGACCGATCGAAAGAGGGCATTAGCAAGTACCTGGACCCCAATGCCACCACCTACAACTTGTCGTATGTGGCCCACAGCAAGGAGGCCCTCAGCGGGGGCATTGCGGCCCACGATAACCTCACCTTCTGGAATTGGTCGGAGAAAGTGGTGGCAATGCGAAAAGTATCCCGGGAACCGGATCCCATTCTGTGTGACGAATTTCCCTCACAAAAGTGTACAAAAAGACGTTGCGAGTTCCAGAATGAGTTGAAGCCGGTGCCCCACTCTGGAATGGTAACCGAGGTGCGCGAGAACTACATCGATCCACTAACCCGTAAAGTAGAGTTTGATCCGGAGGTGACCCCGAAGCTGGTTAGTGCCGATGTCATTCCATTTGCCAAGAAGAGCGAGTATGCCATTTACGGATCTGGCGAGCCCGTGGTGAAGTACGTCTAAGTTTTTTCTCGTTATCCATGGCAATTATTTGGCAAAATTAAAGTTACGAGCATTTCGTTCATTATTCATCTTGGTATCTATTTTTCACGGATCATCATTTTGTGGATCATAGATTTATTGAGATATTAATAATTTATAAAAATAATTTTGGGTGAGCTATTTTGGCTTTCATTACAAATTTGTAAAGGAGAGTCCTTAGCCGGTACAGGAGTTTCTATGTCACTCGTACGCACTGAAGCTATGGGGCAGAAGGTTGTAGGCAGATGTCACCAGCACCTCTTCGTCGTCATCGATTGCTGGAATGCAGCCCTCCTGTTCTGGTGGCGGCGCCTTGGCAATGTAAATGGGGAAGTCCCGCGTTGCGAATTCCCGGATAAATTGTCGGCATACGCCGCAGGGCGTGGTGAAGCCATCCGGATGGTAGGCCACCACGGCACCTGCCGTGTACCGTTTCTCGCCCTCGCTCACGCCCTTGGCCAATGCGCACCGCTCCGCACAGTTACCGGGCGTGAAGGCCGCGTTCTCGATGTTGCAACCCGTGTAGATTTGACCGCATTTGGCCCGGAAGGCGGCTCCCACCTTGAATTTGCTGTAAGGCACATAGGCACACCTCCGGGCCGCAAGGGCGGCCATTAACAGCTCGCGCCCATCCTCACCTGGAAGGGACAGGGACTACACTAAACCGAACCAACCACCTTTAAATAAGATCAACCAACTAACCCACATAGCGAAAAGACACCGTAAACTCGTCTAGCTTCAGCGGATGGGGGAGATTATCGGATTCGCTAACCCGACCCCGCTCTCCGTTGGCAAAAGCCTCCCGACGAGCCAGTTCGCAGAGCAATCCATTCAGGGTCTTTTGGTAGGACTTGAGTTTATCCTTGAGGTACTGGCGACGCTCTAACTTGCCCGATTGGCCAGCACCCTGGGTTCTGATACCCTGTTCCTGGCGACGGGCCAGTTCGCACTGCAGCTTCTCGAGCGTCTCCATTTTCTTGGCCAGTTCCTTACGTTGGAGCTCGTCCTGCATCTCGTTCAGGCACTGCATGTACCGCTGAAGGAGTTTACGCTTCTCGGCCATTTCTGTTGAATTAAAATTGTATTATTAATGCCTGTTTTTTTTTTTTTTTATAGCCAAAATCTTGTACTAAATGAGGGGATATGGGAAAAAATATTCCAGGGTAACTTTCTCCACAAACAATTTTGTTTCATAAACTTTGGAAATTGTTTTCTAAATAAATTTATTTCTTTTAGATAATAGACGATGTTAAGTATATGTATTGTTAAGTTATGATCTTAAAAGTATTTAAAAACTACGACTAACTCAATGGGCTTAACAGTCTATTCAAGAATATTCAAACTATGACAAATGGTTTTTTTTTTATTTTTCACAATTATTAATATCCATAATTACCTATAAATTTTATTTTTATTCTCAACAATAAATATACTCCATTGTCTAGCCAACCAATATTTAATTACACTCTGTTTAGTCGATGAAGTTTAAGTTTTAAATTGAATTTGAAAATATACCTAGATCCATTTCTTGTCTTTATGTCCTATAATTTAAAATGCAATACTTTCGAAATATTTCAAGAAGAAAACCTTATCAATGGCATTTTTATTTTATAATTTCTGATAGCAGTCAGCCTTTGAAAAAATCTATTCTTTGTGTTAAGCAGTGTAACTTTCTTTATTTCAAGTGATTAGATTAAAATTATACAGATTACAATATAAATGAGGCAGTTTAGGGGAGTGGGTGGGTCATCCGACCTTGAATAGCTCTTTTTTTTTTTTGCAATATCGCCTCTCCGCCTGTCTCACTTCCGATATGTGCGAAAACTGCTCGGCAACAGATTGAAGATAGAGGTGCATAGAACGGGGTCCTCGCTGCGGAAGGGTTCCTCCTTGGCAGCAATTCTTGCATCAATGTCCTGGGCAACATAGATGGGTATGTCGTCGGTGGCAAATTCGCGTATAAACTGACGGCACACTCCGCACGGGGTGGTAAACACATCTGGCTCGTAGGCCACCACAGCACCCATTGAGAACTCGGTTGTGCCCTCGCTTACGGCTTTGGCAAGAGCGGTTCTTTCCGCACACGAGCTGGGGGTAAAGGCCGCGTTCTCCACATTGCAACCGGCAAAGATTTGGTCATTGTCCTTGGCCCGAAAAGCAGCGCCGACCTTGAAACCACTATACGGCACATAGGCTCGTTGGCGGACCTCGGAGGCTGCCCTAAGAAGTTGCTGAACGGTGGTATCTGAAAACCAAAATATTCCACGTCACAAAGGTTTTCGAATAAGTGTTTATAATCTGATCTTATATTTATGATTCTTAATCATATTTTATTAGATCGATTTTTTTTTAAACACTAAAACTTCTTCCTGTTTCTATTCAGGAATCTTACCCAGGCTGCCAAAGGTAACGACTTTCTCCCCCTTCTCTGGACGGGAAAAATTTTGAGTCAGATGCGACATTATTATTTAATATTTTTAGTCAATGGAGGCACGCCCCTTTTTGTTTTGGCCAAAATAGAAAAAATTTGTTATATTTTTAGCGAGGCGAGGCGAGTGCGTGGCTTCTTGTTTCTCCTCTGAACGTCCGCTGTCAAATGGACGGCTTCTGGTGACGACGCGGCGCTAAGTTGGCTATGATAATACGAATATTTCTCTCCACCGCACGGTGGTGACGAAAATAAACACTTGTCCAACGAGGAGAGGGAGAGATAAGGCAGCGATCGATGATCGGAGAGCAACAATAATACACAAAACATATGCTATCGTTAGCCTCAGCTATCAATTCAATGAACAGTAACGAGTGGTGGGTTTACTATATAAAATAATAAGGAAAGAAGGGGCTTCACAAAAATTGACATATATTGCACATAGTCTGCAGATAAAATGCATTCGACCGGCATCCGGTCTATTTTCCGTTCGAGAAGGTAAAGCTGTTGGGCAGGAGTTGGAGCACGCTGGTACAGAGAACCCTTAACGGCAGATTGCTCGGTTTGGCAGCGTACAGGGGTATGTCCTTGCCATTGACGAACTCCGATAGGAACTGCCTGCAGACGCCGCATGGCGTCGTGAATCCATTGTCCTGCTGGGCCACCACCGCACAGGCCACAAAGTCGCGCTTGCCCTCACTGAAAAATATAATGTTTTAAAGTTGTATTGATACTTGATCGGTATTTTGAGTTAAATATGTATATTTCTTTAAATTTAAGTGATAGCGATGAAATGAATATTGAAGAATTTTCATTTTGCCTGTTTGAATAATTAGACAAAAACATCGTTAGTCAATGATTTTTGCTGATAAGCTTCTGTTATATGATTATTGACGCAATAGCGAAAATCTGATACTTCGTCTTATTAAGTTCTAACTTCCTTGAAGCATAAGTGACACCCCAGATTATTGACCCACTGACCTGATGGCCTTGACGGCTGCTGTACGCTCCGCGCAAATGCAGGTGGCATAGGCCCCGTTCTCGATGTTGCAACCAGAATATATGGTGCCATCGCTGGTGCGAAGGGCAGCTCCCACCGCAAAGTTGCTGTAAGGGCAATATGCCTGTTTCCTGGCCTCAGTGGCGGCGTGGATGAGCTCCTGGACGGCAGGATCTATGAGAGGTAGACGCTTTAGTGATGGATTTTGTACCATCTATTACTTACCCAAGCTGTCGAACTCCCGCACATTAAGCCCGTCTTTAGCTCCATTGATAAACACCTGTGTCATGGCTGTAGTTCTTGGCAAACTAATTATTTCGCAACCGAAAACAACTCAGCAAACAAACAGCTCCGATTCTCACCCCAACCTCAGAACAGCTGTTCAGAAAAGGGTCGTAGTTTTTAGGTTTAAAGGGGATGAAAGTCATTCAAATTTGACTGACAAATATAATGTTCAAAATCACCTAAAATTCAAACTGTTATAAAAACTGTTAAACTAGTGTTTAAATGACAGACCCTTTAATGTTTTATTTGGGTATTGTGTTAAATTCTGTCAATATGATATTATGATATCCCTATAATATTTTCATTTAAAAAACCAAATGGCTTAATATATTTTATAGTTTTTGGATAAAAGTTTAAATAAGTTAAAAAAAAACCCCATTTTATATTAACTACGCCCCGGCTTGCAGCAATGTTTTCCAACACTGTCACCCCCTCACCAATCAAATAAAAATCCAGGTGAATGTGTGTAATTTGTTTACACACTACCACAATCTTTCTGCAATAACAAAACACACGCCGTGTACCTGTTTTACTTTCCTGTTATCAGGCAATCCAGAATCACAATCGGAAAAGTTGACAACCGATTTGGTGGGCATTAGACCGGATAAACCCAATTAGTGAGTGACTGTTCTTCGTGGTTTCCTTACCACAAAAAAAATACCCACCAATTCCGAATTTTGATTTTCAAAATAATGTCGTCGAACCCAAGACACGAACGACAACCGTCCGAGAACGTGGAGATCACCATGGGCAGATCCGGTGGCGGAGCAGGAGACGGAATCCAGGAGAGATTGCCGTCCATTAGCGCCGAAGCACAGCGATTTCCGTTTTGCATCGTGTGGACTCCCATTCCCGTGCTCACCTGGATTTTTCCGATGATCGGTCACATGGGCATATGTACGTCAGCAGGCGTGATCCGCGACTTTGCTGGAGCCTACTTTGTTTCGGAGGACAATATGGCATTTGGAAAGCCCACCCGCTATCTGCAATTGCATCCGAAGTATGTGGAAGGCGGCACCGACGCCTGGGATGAGGCGGTGTCAAAGGCTTCCGTGCTCTATGGCACCCGTATTCACAACATTTTCTGCGACAACTGTCACTCACATGTGGCCACTGCCCTGTCATACATGCGGTACAAGGACAGCACTTCCTGGAATATGCTGATACTGAGCATGTGGCTCTTTGGCTGTGGACGGTACGTTGGGATTTCGGGCTTCCTCAAGACCTGGTTGCCGTTTGCATTTCTAGTCACCATTTGCGTCCTATTGGGCGTCTACTTTTAATTTCTAAAATAACTAATGTATTTGTCATTTTAATTCACTCTTATCACGTATGTTATGTATGTTATTTAGCTTAATCCAAGACTCGTATAATGAATCACTTGCTAAATTAAATATAAAAAAAAAATCCAAGAGAAGGCTGCAGTGCATTCTTAAAATACATTAAAGCTAAGTCCTATGGAGTAAAGTATCTCGTTAACAAATCCCCACCTGTAATATGAGGAAACTATTCAAAGCCAGTGGGAATTCCTTACATATTTTATAAAATCTATATAATATTGAAAAGGGGTTCCATATCTTTGTAAATATTTAAGGTAGTTTTTATTGATGGCTTTCTTGTTCCAAAGAATAGCAAGCTAACATGTTAGTTCTTGGACATTGATATTCTATTACTTGGTAGGATATAAGGATTAACTTAACTCTCAACTGCTCCAGTGATTTCGTCCGCTTGCTCAATCAGTTTCTTCCACTGCTGTATCGATAGCGAGATGCCCTTTCTGCCGGGAAGGACTTTTCCGTCCTTCTCGTAGTGCTCCCGGATGTCAACCATTTTGCGGCCGCGAAACTCGTTAATTGTGACCAAGCGCAATTTCTCGAGCGTCCAGGTATTTTCCTCACTTCTTCCATCCACTTTCCCCGCCGATGCAGCCGGCGTGTTTTTGGCTTTCTTGCTCGCCGGCTGATTGCGCTGGAAGGGAATAAATTTTACATTTATTTGGACATTGTACCATACGATATGAATCGGAACTTACATCTTCGGGTCCACTGTCACTCTCCGAGGACGAAGACTGTTGCTTTTTCTTTATCTTTGGCATTTTTGGTTCTCTTTTTGGCAAATTATTAATTGATGCACAAAATATTGGCGCTTGATAGATGGAAGTGTTGGCTAATAAGTGAATTTGCATTCAGTGTTGCATTAGGAAAGTGTTGAATAACAAAAATGTATTCGTTGGGTTGGCGGTAAAGTTTGAATTTTGCTTACAACGACGACAAAATCAAAACTTTAAGATGAAATCTTAAAAAGTGTGTTCCCACATAGTTAAACACATCTACACTTTTTCTAATATTTCTTTTTTTTTACTTATATGATAAAAGCGTTTAAACGTCACTATTTATCAACTGGGCTTAAACTGAAATGTCAATCGAGTTTAAGTAAGTTTAAGTATCGAAAAAAGTCAAATGTTCAATATGAGCCAAATGCAAAAGCGCACTCGGCAGCGTGGTAGGAACTTCTCGCCTTCCGAAGAAATCATGCTTTTGGAGCTTCTCCAACCGTTCAAAGATGTTATCGATAACAAGAAATCCGATGCGACCACGTGTCAGTTGAAAAAAGATGCCTGGGAGCAGTTAGCTTATCAGTTTTCACTCCAAACTGGCATGCCGCGTTCCTGGAGGACCCTTAAGGATAAGTACAAGAATATGAATACCAAGTTAAAGATCGAGGGAAAGACGCTTCCAAGCTCTATGCAATTGCAGGAACTGCAGGAACCTCCCAGCAGTTGTGTCTCCGTTGTCTATGAGAACATGCTTGAACATGATAAGTCTTCAGAAAATCAAGGTGAGAATTAAGATTCTCGGTAATACAGTATAATAAATTTTAAAATGCTTCCATATTATAGGCGAAGATTTGGAAGGAACAATGATTAAAACAGAATTCATTCAGCCAGAGGTTTATTTTATTTGAAAATAATAATTTAGATTATAATATGATTTATTTATGCATAGGAATCCATTCAGGAATTTCCTGTGGACTTGGACACTTCAACAGAATCTACTCCTTCCCCTGTTCTAATGAGAAAGGCAAAGAGATTTGTTTTTAAACGGAAGCGCCCACTTGAGGATATGCAAATTAAACTAATCAAATATCAAATGAGGTTCCACTATGATGAAAATGTAAGGGCTGCTAAGAAAAATGCACATGAAATAAGATTCCATTATGATGAAAATATAAGAGCTGCTGAGAAACATCGCATGGAGCTAAAATCAATTAGTCTGAAAAACGAACTCCTGCAATTAGAATTGGAGGAAAAACGTCTGCGCATTGCTAAGTTGCATTGCTAAGTCAGCGAATTAGTGATAAGTTTAATTTAATTTTTTAGCAGGAGAAGCTATAGTATATAGTATAGTATTGTATAATACATATGTGTAGTATATGCGGAAATAAAAGAGGAATTATTTCTAGGAATGAGGAAGCGGCGGTGCCGGTTCGTTGGGGCATCCATTCAAAGCCTGGTAATCAGTGGGTTGCATTTCCGCGAGCTCCAAGTTGTTTAGTATATAGGGGTTGTTCATATCGACGTATTGCTAAAATAAAAACATATGTATGTGTTGTACCAAAAATATATATGTACATATATTAGACTCACATTGGTCATCTCTTCTCCCAATATTTTTGAAAAACAGCGAGCCAGCTCATTAAACGAAGGTCTGCTTTCAGGACTTTAAAATAATAAAAAATTAAAAGTGATTTCAAATTCAAATATTTTGAGGAAAAACTTACATTTTTCGCCAGCATCGTAGCATGATTTCATAGATTTCCTGGTTGGCATACGGGGGCTTCTCCATGCGGTAGCCATCGTTCAGCATGTTGAAGAGCTCCTGGTTGGGATCAATACCCGGATACGGCGCCTTTGCCAGTGAGAACATCTCCCAGAGGACGATGCCATAGGACCAAACATCGCTGTAGGTGCTGAAAACATGGTCGCTTAGGGATTCCAGCGCCAGCCATTTTATTGGTAGTTTTCCACCCCCTAAAATATAACCAAGTTCTTAATAAAATATTTTTATTTAAAATTATTTTTTTTACCTTTTTTATAATATTTTCGATACAAAGATCGGGCCAGGCCAAAGTCACAGATCTTAACCACGTTGTTTTCGCAGAGAAGAATGTTTCTGGCGGCCAAATCGCCGTGAAGAACATTCTTGGAGGAGAGGTACTCCATGCCCCGGGCCACTTGGAAGGCCCAACTGACCAAATCGGAGGTAGTAACTTTTATGGCCTTCGTTAGGTCCTTTTCATAATTCGAACCCCAGGTGTTTAAATATATTTCAGCTGATAGACATTGATGATATTATATTATTTTTTAAAATATTTATGTGCGGAATCAAATTAATTGGGAATATTTGGGAGGGACAAATTGGCTCTCGTCAAAGGCTATATATTTTTCAATAAAAATCCGATTCTTATGCAGAATTTTTTCCTTTTTAATGCTTACCTTCGTCGTGGGAGGCATTCTCAATTTCCAAGTTAATCAGACAACTGGGATTAAAAATACCTGTTTCAGAATTTATTTGATTAACAAAGTGAGATCTATTCTTCAGCAGAACATTTTTAATATTTCCAAACCGACAGTACTCAACAATCACCATGAGTTCATCTGCAATTTGAGGCGTTAAGATAGATTTTCAAGTTTCAGTTTTTCAGTTTTATAATTCACTCACTTTTACCAATATTTTTGGTAACAGCTCCCACGAGATTTACCACGTTTAGGTGCTGGCCCAATCGGATCATGATTTTAAGCTCAGCCATGAGAGCATCCATCACCTCTTTGTCCGCCGATGGTTTGACCATTTTTACGGCAACGTTGGTGGTGGCCTCGCCCCAACGGGTGCCGTTCGCCTCGCCCTTGAGTACCACTCCGAAGGCACCTTCCCCCAGCTGCTTGCCCAGCTTCAGGCTTTCCCGCGGAATCTCAAAAACCGGTGGAATATGTTCATATAGCACAATACACTCTTCTGGCTTGGCGGCATTAACGTGTCGCTTATGGGAACGGTAGCAGCAAAAAGCCAGGAAGACTAAAAAGATGACCAGATTAACTCCTATAAGGATTCTTACCCAACCCTCCCCCCAAATGCTTGTAGAATCTGAAACGGTTATTTAGTAATTGAAAAATTATACAAAAGAATCTTAGAAGTCTCACATGTAACAACTACTTTCACGGATTTTTCGATACGGCCCCCTCGGTTCTCTACTCTGCATTTGTAGATACCTTCGTCCTTCGAACCCAAACGATGGATATATAGATTGGTGTCGCGAATCCGGATGCGTGTTTGATTCCTTTCGGTCAGCTCTTTGTCATCCTTGAACCATTGGACTGTATAGGGGGTAATGGCGCTGAAACTAAATTCTAGTATCAGGGACTCATTTGGCATCCTTGCTATATGGGATGTTTCTCGAGTATTGGGGATCTGCCATTCTGGGGGCGGAGTATTATGGATGGTCAGATTAAAATTCCGTTCTTGGTACTCCTTGGGTATATTGATGTGAAAAGCTCGGCACGTGTATATCCCCCTGTCATTGTCGCCAACGTCTTCAAACTGCAAGGTGCTCTTGTACGAAAATGTGCCATTTGAATTTATAATTTTAATATCTGTGAATAAAAATATGTTTATTTTATTCTTAATAGGTCTGCATCGGTTCTAATAGTTTAGTTTTCTTACGATTAGAATCGTTCATCTTCTGGCCGTCGCGGAACCACAGAATATTATTATTAAAGTGGTATTCCAAAGCTCCGCAGGTTAAATTTATATTGTCGCGCTTATAAGGCTCCCTATCAGATGGAGAAAGAGCAATGTTCATATCACTGTCCAAATCCGATAGAAGTATTTGTGAATCGGCGGTTACATATTTTTCGTCCACGGTACTATTTGCAAAGACTGTGAGAATTCCCGGAGAAGCTGGCGGGTATGTGACCTCATAGGTCCAATCTCCAAGCCCTGCACCCGGTCTTGTTGTATAGGAAAGCTGTAAAAACGTAGTTGTTGAACTTTCATTTGATACTTTCCTACAAAGTTATTTGGACACTTACATCAATTGACGCATTTTCGCAGTTCGGCCATCGTGGTTTTAGGGTGCAGGACCTGAATTTAAAGCAGACCCTAGCCGGTGGAACGGCCCGAACATAGTACTCTAACTGAAACGCGCTTCCCACCTGGACATAGGTTTCCGTCGGCGGTGCCACCAGTTCGGGCTCGCGTCTCACAGTCACGTTGTACTGCCGGCTGACATTTAAGAATACATTGTCAACTAGCAGGACATAAGTGCCGCCATCTTCCTGCTGGACATCTATTCGCAAAGCGGTGCTCGACTTCTCGTAGAAGATCTCAAAATGTGGATCCGCAGGCCAGATCTCCAGTCCATTTGGCTTATACCAGTGGATGCTTGGCATCGGATAGCCACTAAAGGAGGCATTTAACCAAATAATTTGGCCGGGAAAACAATCAAGGTGACTAAGATTATTGAATCCTGGTTCAGTTATATTCAGAAAAATCTGATTTGGCTCTGCAACATGTAGCATGTAAGCGGAAATATAAAAAGAGTATATAACTGATACCCACCTAGAACTTTCACATGATAGGTAGCAGAAGTGGAGATATTATCATCCTTTACTATGCACTGGTAAGCCCCGCTATCTACAGGGTGAGCACTTCTTATGGTCAAATTGCTTTTCCAGAACTGGTATGTTATATCCACGTCGTAGGAACCATGCGAACTTTCGGTATGAAGACTTTTCTTTAGCGAAAATTATATATTATTATTAGATAAAATTGCGTGAACCTCAGGGATACCAACCTTGGCGGAAGTTGACATCAACCATCCCATATCAAAGTCGGCTTTTAGAGGGAAAGTCTGCTCGCAACTGAGAGTAAAATCTTTGCCCTTTTCGACATAGTGACCTAACTCGCTTCTGATAATGGGACGATGCATTTGTTTGAAACCAACTAATAGATAAATATTTGGAAAAGATGTTCATATTAAAGTGCAAAATATAAAAACATAGGTTACCAGTAGTATTGGTAGTGTATATAATCGACTCCTCTAAATTTTCCTTGAAAGGGTCCTGTGGCAAACAGCTAAGTTGGCTGCCATTTCGAAATATTCCGTTTTTTAGTTCAAAGCCTCTCATGGGGCTATAAGTTGGAGTAGTTTGATCGGATTTGTCTATAGCGGAGCTGAAAGTCTGTTTAAAGAAAAAACCAGATCAGGAAATCTGACTGATGTTGTGAAATTACTCACAATGTTGGAGCCTTTTAACTTAACCATCGTATCGGGCATCGAGGGCTTGCAAGGTATCAGCAGTTTATTGTACATTCCAAATATCACAACTGGTTGATGAGGAACCAGCTTTTTTTTAGTATCGTTCACATAAACATAAATTGAGCTGGCTAGTTCCAGGTTTACATTCTCCACCATCATCTCCTCATCGATTTGGTGGGACTTTTTCAGTTCCGATTTTTTGATGCAGTAGTAGGCGCCCACATCGTCCGCCGAAACCACATCCAGGCTTAAACTCGCCGACTTGTTCGATTTTTCAAATATATTCATGAATTTTTTGTTGATACTCCACCAGGTTACCGGCTCCTCCGCCTCGCAGCTCAGATTGTAGGAGGTCTTGTACTGCAAAATAATATACTCCAAGCAGGGCGTGATCCTTGGTGCTCCGTTCTCTCCTCCGCAATTTACGGAGTGCCCGTTCTCCTTCACAACTAATGAAATTTTGGATTTTGTTGGATATGTTGGTTAGTTAAGCCCTTAACCGACAGTTAGCTACTCACATGCGTAACATCCCAATATAAAGAGAAGGAGCAGCAGCAGGTCCAAAAATAGCCTCTTTGGCATGGTTACAATTTCAAATAAAATTTATAATTAAGTTCTTTTTTTTTTCTAGGACATATACATCGGATGTTCGGGTTTTTCTATAGGTCTATATATGTCAGCGTTTCATCTTCGATGACTTGGCAGTGTTTGAGAATTCGTTAGTCAACATCAGCATAGAGAAAACTGTTCATAATTCTCATGCAAAAACACCATATAGAAATATAAAATTAAATTTGATAATATAAAATCCAAGAATTCGGATTAAAATTTAATCAATAATACATTTAAATTATTTGTCAACTAGAGGTCTATGTGGTCTGAGTCGTAGCTGTAATCTAAAAACTCTGGGAAACTCTATGTTAGGTCGATTAATCACTTTTCAAAAAATCACGCCCTTTTTATTAAAATGGATAATTGTCACTCATTTTAGTTTATATATAAACGTTCCAAAATACTGTTCACCATAACATGGATATATAATTTAATTTCCCACAGTTTGAGAGGTTATTTTTTCTAAAACATCGATTTAATAAAATTAAAATTTTTTTTCATGAGGTCTAGGACGAAGTTGCAATTTAAAAAGGCTTTGGAAGCCCAGATATAAGCCGCTTAATCACTTTTCCCAAAAATGACCCCCTTTGTTTAAGAAATTACAAAAAAAATGTTCATATATACAACCCATAATAGGGTTGTGTTTATTTCTCAGATTCACTTAATTCAGGCGATGTATATATTTTATAAAAAATGAGCACTGTCACCACCAATATATTTATTTTATATTGTATTTTAAAAGTTTTTTTTATTTAAGTGAGCACATTAAGTCCCGACGATCACCCAAAGGCAACTGAAAATTTTTTACTTCGCGAATTCAAACGAAATTTTAATTTTACGATAAAACTGGAAAATGTATAAGACGTCGAAATGTATAAGACTCAAATGAGTAATATTTATACAATGTTTTTTTAATTTAATTTTTATTTTTGCGGTTGGAGACATTGCGGTCTTCTAATGAATAAATTGATAAATCTTGAAAATAATTCTTTGAGGGAAATATTTATGTTTTTGAAAGTTAACTTTTATTTGGCAAATTTGTATTATGTTTATAAATTTTAAGGAAACAAAATGACCTACCTTACCTTGGATAAATGAAGAAAAAAACATTTTCTTAATATTATACCCATTATATTTGAGTACTCGTTGGTTTATATGTACATACACAGATGAAGACAATTAATTAAATAGATAAGTTTACATAGAACCTAGTCGAGACCTTAAACATAGACATGAAATGGCATTAATAAGTGTATTACATCGATTGAGTGGATGTGGGAGTGGGAGTGGGCTTGGGGGTGAGTGCTCTTAAAGCTATATCAGAATCTAAACAATGCCACTAAGTAGTATTGTTGTCTAAAGGCCTCCTTTCCAGTTCAGGTGAAGTGATCACATGAAGGTTGAATTTGAAATTTTCGATTTAACAACAACATTTTCACGAGTAGTTTCTATCCATAAATATTGAAAAATAAAAACAGGATTCATTTTTAACTGATTAGTTTGGTATTAGTTAGTTTTTTTTTTCCAACTGAACCTTTAACGAGACCTCAATGGAGCTGCGAATGATAAGCCTATAACCTAATATCTTCGCTGTTCCTTTTCGCTGGCGCTGGACAGTGGCTGGTATCCCGGATTGGAGAAGGCATCCGTAGGCGCTCCGGCGACTGGGGACTTTCCGGGGATATTTTTTCTAGGTGGCTTCACGTTCACGTAGTTCTCGGCGGCGGAGGCGGAGAACTCGCCATTCAGTTTCGTTTCCACGTGATGGCGGGGCGAGGGTGTGGGCGTGGGAGTGGCATAGTGCTGTTTCAGAGTTTGATTGAATCTCCTCGCCGGATCTGGACCATCGTCCGATCCGCCAGACTGGCGATGCAGCATGGGAATCTCCTCGGGCGCCTGGTCCGCCGCATCCACGGTGGGAATACCGTTCTTCTTGCGGAGCAGCTTACTCGCCCCATTATTCAAGTTGTTACTTAACGTCGGCGACTGCCGCGATCCTGCTGGAAAATTGAAAGTGGTTTCGCTTGAAAAGTCCGGAAAGTCGGAGGACCCGTCTTCCGGGCGCGATTGCGAGAATATGGCAGTGCAGGCATCGCTATCAGAGTCCTGGTCGGGGCTCATCGCCTGGTAGTCGTCCGGCACGGATTCAATGCCTGTGTTAGTGTGCCAGCGGGTGGAGGTGCAAATTGGATGTACGGATGGTTGGATGGATGTGGGTGAGTGTGCAAAGTTAGTTTCCATGGCTGTGGTCAGAGGAGGTGTCAGAATACTCACGAATATCGGGCACTATGCGTCCGTTCACATAACTGGGGGCCGAGGGTGCCACCTCGTCCGGGGAACCCATCAAGGCGAGGTAATCGGTCTCCTGGTTCTTCATGTACTCCATGTTGCTCTGCATGTATGGGTTGTTCAGGTCCAAATAGTGCTATGGGGGTACATAGTTAGCGAATATTACCACTGATTCCGATATGGGTACTTACATTGGCGACGTCTTCACCCAGCATGTTGGCAAAGCGTTTCTCCAGCACATTAAAGAGCGGCCTGCTCTCGGGCCTTTTAACAATACGAAGGATAAATTAGGTCCAAGTTAAAGTAACCTTTTGGGATTACTTACTTCTTTCGCCAGCACTCCAGCATGATCTCGTAGAGCTCCTGGTTGGCATACGGGGGCTTCTCCATGCGGTAGCCATCGTTCAGCTTGTTGAAGAGCTCCTGGTTGGGATCAATACCCGGATACGGCACCTTCGCCAGTGAGAACATCTCCCAGAGGACGATGCCAAAGGACCAAACATCGCTGTAGGTGCTGAAAACATGGTCGCTTAGGGACTCCAGCGCCAGCCACTTGATGGGCAGTTTTCCGCTTTCTTCAAACCGACAACGAATTGGAAATAAATATATGAATAGAAGAGAGATTTCTTCGAGTATACCTGACTTCTTGTAGTTGTCTCCGCGGTACATGGACCGGGCCAGGCCAAAGTCACAGATCTTAACGACGTTGTCTTCGCAGAGCAGAATGTTTCTGGCGGCCAAATCACCGTGGAGGACCTTCTTGGAGGAGAGGTAGTCCATGCCGCGGGCCACTTGGAAGGCCCAACTCATCAGATCGACGGTCGTTACTGGCATGGCCTCTGTGAAGTCGGTTTTATAATTGGAACGCCAGGCGGGCTGGACAGAATTATTGGACATTACTTGGTCATCTGTAGAAAATAAGGATAAATATTATTTACAAAAAAAATAAAAATAAATATAGCCATTATACCTTCTGGAACTGTGGTCATCACTGTGGCACAGGTGTCCATTTGCCGATCGTAGCTGTAGGTGGCATTGCCGGTTACTGTCCGACCGGCTCGGGTGCCCGAGCGGGGATCATTGTCCGAGTTTCTGCGATGGGGCGATGAGTGCGTGTTATTGTTGTACACCGAGTTCATGTGATTTATATAGGAGTGGTGTGGGAACCCAATATTTGCATACTTCAAGCCACCACCACCATTCGCATCGCTGTTATTTTTTTTTGGGGGTTTAGTCGCCACACCACAGGATCAAAATAGAGGACCCCGAGTGAGACCCACACAGAGAGAAGGGAGCAGGATAACAAGCACAGGTGCAGATACATTCATTCACAATCAAAATGCCGAGTAAGTGTTGTTTTTTGTGAAGTGTTGAAGTGTTTTGAGAGTTGATTAGGATTCGTGTGGATCAAGTCGGGGTTATTTGGGTGTTAGAATTGTGGTATGAACAGTGTCACCAAAACCAGTAAACGAAACAGAAACATAATTAGTTATTGGGGTTAGTTGTTTTTAGTCACATTATTAATCTACTATTAGAGGTTAATCAACAAAGAACACAATGAAGGAAGGAGTATACAGGACCGAAACCACTTACCGATGCAGGTCAAAGTTCTCTGACTCCCTCTGGATCGTAATGCTGGGATCGATGTGATCCGTTTCGGGGTTAATCTGATTAATGAAGCATTTCCGATTCCTCAGCAAGAAGTTCTGGATGTTGCCAAAGCGGCAGTACTCCACAATGACCATAAGTTCTCCTGCAGAAGAATCCAGAATTTGAAAAAAAAAATCAACACTCATACACTCCACTTACGTTTGGCAATATTTTTGGTAACAGCACCCAGGAGGTTGACCACGTTTAGGTGCTGGCCCAAATGAACCATGATCTTCAGCTCGGAGACGAGGGCCCGCACCACCTCATGGTCGGCTGTGCGCTTCACCATTTTTACAGCAACCGTGGTGCATCTCTCCTCCTTCCGGATACCCGTCGCCTCGCCCTTGAGCACCACTCCGAAGGCGCCGGCTCCCAGCTGCTTGCCCAGCTTCAGGTTGTTCCGCGGAAACTCAAACTCGCGGTTGTAGGGCAGCAGCTCCGCCTGCTCATCTAGGGTCAGCTCCGGATTAATGTGTCCCACGGCGCCCTCCTCAAAGTTGGCCAGGCCGGCGGCCTTCAGGGCCAGGTGCCGCTTGTGCTCCTTGTGATAGCGAACTGCCAGGAAGGCACAGAGGCTGACCAGGAACAGGAACATGATTATGCCGAACCACATCCATCCCTTGTTGATGCCAGGAAGATCTAAAAAAAAGGATACAAAAATAAATATGAAGCCTTTGTCTGAAAATGGGAAACTTACCAGTTATGATCACAGTCACGGACTTTTCGATGCTGCCCAATCGGTTCTCCACCTGACACGTGTAGACGCCGTCGTCGCGGGGATACAGATGGCTTATGAATAGCTTGGACTCATCCTCCAGGATGTGAGTTAGATTCGTTTCGACCAGTTCCTTGTCGTCCTTGAACCAACGAACCGTAGCCAGGGGAACGGCTGTGGAGCGACATTCCAGCTCCAAGGACTGACTCAGTTTCCTTTCTATTTTCGCTTTCTTGGGGATATTGGGTGTCTGCCACACCGGCGCCTGTGGCTCGTGGATATAGACGTCCACCTCCCGACGATCGTATTCGGAGGGCCGGTGGATGTGGTAAGCTCGGCACTCGTAGGTTCCCCGATCGCTGTCGCCGATTGCCGAAAAATGGACAGTACTCTTGTGGGAATACTGACTGGCAGTCCTTGTTATCATTACGTCTGCAATAGTTCTATTTAAGATTCTGAATATAATTGTATCCCTCCCAGTAATTTACCATCCGATTCGACCAGCTCCTCGCCGTTGTGATACCACTGGAGATTGCCATTGAAGTGATAGGCCAGCGCCTCGCAGGTGAAGTTCTCCTCGTCGCCTCTGGCAATCTTTCGATTTGGATCCAGGCCGTGGATTGTCATGTTGCTGGGAATGTCGCCCAGCATTATGTGGGCCTTTGCGATTGCCGTGAAATTTTGTTTTTCTATGTAATTCATGGCAGCGCAACTGAAGATTCCCGGCTTGGTGGGAGTAAAGATAGCCTCATAGATGGTTTCCACACTGATTCGCCCGGGCCTCATCTTGGAGGTGAGCTGTTTGGGGTCATGGGGGGGAAACATTCAATAGAAGTCTCTCCTCAAGTATATTTCAGAACTTACATCAATATTCTCCCGGGTATATTCGCAATTGGGCCACCGGGGCTGCAGACTGCATGGGTAGAAATTGAGGGAGACTATCGGCGGAGGATAGCCCCGGACGTAGCACTCCAGCTTGGCCTCTCCGCCCACCTGGACGTAGGCATCTGAAACGCTAATGACAGGGCCGGACTTGACGCTAACGTTGTACTGGCGGCTGACCGAGTTGTAGATGTTCTCCCCTCGCAGGACATAGGTGCCGCTATCCTCCAGCTGGGCATTGAGGATCTGCAGCGTGGTGCTAGACTCCGTTGAAAGGATTCTGAACTTTGGCTCCGTCTGATGGATTTCGCTTCCATCGGGCTTTTGCCAGTAGAAGGTGGGTATCGGATATCCCTCAAAGATAGCTGTCATCTGAATAGTCTTGTTTGCATCTCCTTCTACAATGTAATGAGATGTAGGTTCCTCCACCCTCAGATAGGTCTCATTCGTTTCTGGAAAGAGTGCGAGTTGGTTATAATTTCCATTGGTCGTTGATACGAGCCGAGTACCTACCCAGCACTCTCAGCTTGTACGTGGAGTGGGTACTGGCGAATCCATTGGACACCAAGCACTTGTAGGGTCCACTATCCGTGAGCTGGGCCTTCTCCACCGTCAGTGTGCCCCGACCGACTTGGTGAGTGGTGTTCGTGGTCTTGACGAATTTAGGAGTGGTAATGATTTGACGACTCTGCAGGATATAAGTTAGTTCAATTAGATGTCCCTGAAGGGCAGATTCCGATCGCGAACCTTATCCTTGATGGGAGTAATCCATTCCATGTGATAGCTGGCATCTATGACCTCGGTCTGTTCGCAGACGAGTGTGAAGGAGGAGTCCTTTTCGACGTGATTATTTAAAGGGGCTTTAATCACGGGCCGGCTTAACAATGGCTTCTCGATCGCTGTTGCGTTGATTAGAATATAAATCGTTAGTAATTATCCCTTTAGAGTAGCTCGTGATGGGAGAAGCAATTCTACAGCTTCATGCGGATAATGGGTGTGGTTAGTCATACACATGCGGACATGAAAGGGTTAATATTTAAATACAAAAAAGTTGAATGGGGTAGCATGGGGATTAGCAAACAAAGTCAGTCTATAACCAAAGAAATATCAAAGCAAAAACTTAATCACACTGAATGGAAAGAGGGCACGAGCAAACAAACACAAACCAAAAACGATCACAATCAAAAGCACAAAGGACTGCAAGGACATTAAACAGACAACACTTACTCCCTGGCCGAGGTGAGGACGACGAGGCGGGACTACGCTTCGCCCGATCCCATGATATAGCTTCGAAATCGGAGGTAACTCCGTCAAACCCGTCACCAGAGATTAGAGCTACTTTACCCTGTTTCGATTGGTTAGTAACAGAAGGGACCTCGTCATCGTCCTCATCGACATACTCATACCCTAAGGTAGATGTTGGTGGGTACTGGGTAGTGGGATTATCCAATCCGGAGTTCCATGCTGGAGGAGTTAGCAAATTAACAAATAAAGGATATTCGGGTATTCAATCATTAATTGACGATGTGCAGGATACACTGAGAGACACGGAAAAAGCTATGTGATGGGTTAGTAGTATACATTTATTCCAATTGCAGGCGGTGTGTATAGCGTTTCGTTAAACCAAGCAAATAAAAAATCACAGAGAACAAAGAGTTGCTGGACTAAGATATAGCATTCACCCGAAACCGAATATTTATGACTTGGATTGTCAAAAAATAAATTATACATGTTGTTACATAAGATTTAGAAGAATACTGTCCTTTGTGGGGAAAAGTGTTTTAATAAAAATTTTCGAATTAGATGTTTTATTTTTTGTGCAATATGTGTTTTTTTTTAAATAGTGAAGTTATGCCGGCGTAGACTTTAAAGCGTTAAATTTTTGAGAATATTGTATAGATTGAATCCTTGACCCGAAGAAGCCTTGCCCGATACCGAAACCGCTTCAAAAAATATAATTGTTTTTCAAAAGTGGAAAGCAATATTTACGACATGTATAGACGGAATTCACAAATCACAAACTTTGGGGTGCAAAAACTCACTATCAATTTGTTCGTTACCAATAAAGTTCACATTAATGAGATTGATCTCCTCATCGTTGTGTGGGGAGGGTTCCGCCGGCAAGCATTCATACTCGCCGCCTTGAACGATGCTGTTGATTTCTTTGGTGAACCCCTTCATAGGATTGTACCGAATGGCATTCTTGCTGGAAATTGTCTGAACACAGATGGATATGGTAAGATATCTGTATATTTCACAAAACAATTTCCTAAATCCTATTAAGCTCTACATATTTTTGGACTTTTATTTTTACTATTTGAGGGAAGGTAAGTTAAAGGATTTCTATTTTTACGATGATATCCTTTACATAATAATATGTGTATTTTTAAATATATTTATATTTACATATCTTATGGTTTTCTAACTACGGTTTGAAAATTATTTAATGGCTGGAACATACGTCTGTAACTAATTGGAATAGCAGTATCATTGCAGTACAGGTCCTCTGGTGTTTTGTCGGAAACCTGCAAAATGAATCCTTTTTTCCGATCGTAGCTCCAATCTTTGAAGTACATAGGAAGGATTTCGCTTCTCTTCAGGGAACTGGAGATCCACTCGGTTCTCTTCAAGAATTAGAAGTCGTGGATTTTATTTAAAGTAAGTCCTTCAACATTGCTCTTAAAGTATTTCCTATTTTTAATCTTTTTCTAATACTTTTCTCTTTAGAGCTTTGAGTCTAAATCTTTCCCTTTTGCGAGCCCCAAACTACTTACCTCCGAGTTGAACTGCAGGATGACCTCCGTGTCGGGCATCGTGGGCTTACAGGGTATCACCACGCTGGTATATTGGCGTGCAATCACCAAGGGGGCGTAGGGGACCAGCAAGTGATTCGGATCATTCACGTATACATAAATGGAGACGGCTTCATAATTGTTCGTATACTCCACCATCTTATCCTCATCGACATCTGAACTATTGTCCAGCACCGACTTCTTGATGCAGTAGTAGGCGCCCACCTTCTCCGCCGTCACGTCCATTAGATCCAACCTGGCCCCATGGGGTCGCTGGGGATCTGTCTCCGAGTTGTCGAACTCATCTGCATAGACTAAGTCGTGGGCATACCACCAGGTCACCGGTTCCGCCGCTTCACACCTCAGTGTGTAGGACGTCTTGTAATCCAGTTGGACGGACTCCAAGCAGGGCGTGATCAGCGGTGCTCCATTCGTCCCGCCGCAATCTACGCTGGGCTCATAGTCGTCTAAGTTCTGGGGCCGGGGTACTGTAATAGTTGGTGATTGGAAAATTATAAATATAATGTCCTTCATGTCATTAATAAATAAAATTAATTTTTTAGCTGATATGTGGTAGTACGTATCAATTTTATTTTAAGATATCGACTTGAAACTTTGCACACATCCTTTCAACCTTTCCATGCGGTATATATACATATATGATGAAACCGACTATACCTACGACTATACTACAGCTGGCTTATAACATTTATCGAGAATGCCACAACTTTTATGTTTTTTAAGTTATGGGACTTTGTTTGGATGTTATTTTTGGGAAAAAGACCCAACCGATCTAAAAAATTGCTTAAGGATTGACCGAATATATCTTATGGAACAGTAAAATTGTCTTGGGTATATGTTGGCCAGTTTTCATCCGATGCTTGAGCGGAATACCTTAAACGGTTGGTAGACCGATTCTCCATCAATCTCCATCAAAACCTAACAACAAAATATTTGTTAGATTTTTCGTGAAATTTTCTGGAGGATCCCCTTTGAAAACTGTCAAAATGCATGAAAAGACCATGTGGACCCCAGCGATGGCTATAACTTGGCCAGTTTCCATCCGATTCTTGAGTGGAATGCCTCAAACGATTTGTAGATTGATGAAGGCATCTCTTGATAAGCATTTCTAAATGTCTGTATCTTATAAAGATCGGCCAAATATATCCGATACATGTATGTATTACATATATCTTAAAATATCACCTGCTTCTTAACAGCGAGGGTATGTCCACCTCGGCTCCGGCCGAACTTAGTTTTCTTTCTAGTTATTGAATAGGTTTCATTTATATAATGATATATGATCATACAAATGTTTTTTTTTTTTTAAGTTGAATTTACTCATGTAGCCTTAAACTTAAAAAAAAAAAATAAAATAAAACCCAATTCATGAAATTCCATTCTCTTCTTTTCATCAATGGCGCTATGGTGATAAACTTAAATTAATTGCGGCCAAGCGGCGCTACTACTCTATAAAGAATCCCCTTCCAGCTAAGCCTCTGCGCTGTTGATTTTCTTATGCCGTACTCCAGAATCAATTATTTGTTTACTGGCGATAACAATTGAGCCTTGCCTCTGCGATACTCGAGGCATTATGTTCACTCAGCGCCACAAGTGCGCGACTTATGTGTATAAAAAATGTGTATAAAAATATTCAAATATCACTCTAGTGTCTGTACCAAGTGAGAGAAAAAAAATTTTGACTGCTTATCAATAGTTGTGACAAGATCAGCCGAGTCAACAGATTGGAAGCTCTGAAGAGTGAATTTTTAACACCAAAAAGTGCTAAAAGTTTCATTAGATGTATAATTTATATACATTTTTATATGTATACATTTTTTTTTAAAGGAAACTCTTCGTTATAGAACACAATTAAAGTAAATAAATAATTATGAGAACTCTTCTGATAAGAAATTCTGTGTTTTTTTCTTGTTTTTTTTTCAGTTGAGACTCCAGACCCATTAATTATAAAATCTGTATGACAGGAAGCGTGTCGTGATACCGCTTACACTCTCACACAATGAGCTCTATCAGGAATTGTAATCCCTTGAAATATGTTGGTTTCAGGATATAAGGTTTTATGATTTAAAAATGTACTTACATGCATCGCTTTCTGAGATCAAAATGTGGAGCAAAGGCAGCAACAGAGCCAAGGAAATCCTCCTCTTTAGCATGATTTAATTGTTTGTTGATTTTTTGTTAAATTTAATACTAATTTGTTTCTCCTAAATATTCAAAATATTAACACTTTAGGATCAATAATGCCATCGTCACGCCGGAAGATTTGTTCACTTAGCGATGCACTGGAAGAAACAAGAATTCGGCTCTTTAATTTTAATTTGCTCTAGTTTTTTGTGTCACTTATACACATTAATAAATAAAATATTATCGAACAAAATAAATTAATAAGATAAGCTCCATTTATTAGTAAATTTTATTTGAAAATAACACTTTTTTAGATATTTTTTGTTGGGTTATATTAATATATTCCTTTGGGGTTTTATTTAAGTTATTATTCAATTTCTTTTTCCATTTTATAAGTTTATTTATGAGATTTTTAAATTTGTTTAATTTTTACCAACGATATTTGGCAGACGCTTAGCAAGAACGCTCAACCCGCAAGAACTTTCGAAGCAAACTGAAGCTTTGTAGCTTTGGTACCCGCGAGAATTCCGTTGGCGGAGAAGAATTCCATACTTCTCCCTCGCCTTTCTTCTCACTATACCTCTCTCTTTCTCGTACTCTTTATAATTTCGATAAGAATACCGCTTCCCCTTTTTGGGGCTGTTGTTTTTTTAACTCAGGCTCGGATTCAGATTCAACTAGAAGTCGTTACATTCTGAGCCCTCGATAATACTCGTATGTATGAAAGAAAACATCTTGAGAGAAAATACATACATAGCATGAAATGCTCTGAACTCGGATAATCTGCATCCGCAGTTATCAGGAAATTCTTATGCGCATAAACAAAAACAAAAACAAAAGCACTGTGATGCTGATTTTGGAACATTGCGCATACGCACAGTATGCATGAGGTCTGATGCGTTCGTTATATTTTGGTTATATTTTTTTTTTTGTGTCATTTCCGCATTTGGAAATGAGACCTTATCCGACAAGGGAGTAGGGGTTGTGGAGTGTGGGATGTGGGGTGTGGCACACACCTACAAATAAGGCAACAGGTCACCCACATGGCCATAATTCACTGTCACATACGTTGAGCCACTAAATGACAACAGGACATGCACAATTAAACAAGCTGACTAACCATTGGATACAGACTAAAAAAAATTATATAGTCAAATTTAAATAAAATCTATACACAAATTATTCAAGACAACGGACTAATAATTTTGGATAATGAACTCTTTTGTTAAATAATCTTTAATCACATATTTTTATAATCTCTTTGGAAATAGTTTAGCACATTTGAGATGATATCATAACAAGTGAGATCATATTCGTACAAAGTACAACTATTGTGTCTGGAATTTCATGAACATTTGTTTAATTGCCGAAAATTCATAAACACTTTTCCATCTGGATCCAAGAAATCAAAAATTATGAATATTATTTAGAAAGACGCCATTAATTATTGTTTATACAGATTTTAATTGATTGTTTAGTGAATTAAAGACATCTGCGGAGATGATAGTATTTATTTTTTTGTGTGTAACTAACCGGCGCCATCGTTTGGCCGCAATTAGAGAAAACGAACCGACAGCTGATGGGCCACTTCCCGCGGCCATGTCGTAAATGTTTGTAATCCCACCCAGTTGGATTACAACAAGTGTCTCCCCAGTGTTTTTTTTCTTGCCTTTTGTTTTTTTCAATAAACAGATATTTAATTTTGCTGGCAAACTTTGCGGACGCACCTCCAGCCATGACATTTGGGCCCTTTCGACTTGAACTGGCTAATTGCCGCAGTTGGCCAGCAAATAAAGCCATTCATCTTTGTCATCCGGTTGTCGTCCTTTTTGTGTTTTGGGCTTTCAAGGTCACTCCATTATATACTTACCGCGTTAAATGGTTCCTATCAGCTAATCGAAAACGCTCTGGTTTCACCTGTCTTGGCCAGGCCAGCATGTGAGCATTGCGGCTTAAGCTTCTCCGACAAACGCAATCATCTGGCAAATATTTACTCGGCCACTAATCGCCTGACAGAAGCAGGACAACAGGCTTAAGTGGGCGATGAAAACGCAGGTAAAAGTTCCACTAAAGAGTATTACGGCTTAATGGAGTTTTTAGGATACCCTTTTCTTAAAAAAGAATTAAATCTTTACCACCAACAGAAATCGGAAGTTCATTTCTTCTTAAATATACATTATCAAAAGCCTGAGGAAATTCGATAAAAACCCGAAGAAATCCGGATACAGATAAGGGGCTTGTGTGAAACAATATATGAGATATCGTTTCTGGATTTTCCCAAACTTTAAAAATACATGGAATCCCACAATATCCCACAATATGTTTAATTCTCAGAATCCCACGGCAGAAACCCAGTTTAAGCTTTATTGGCCGGTAGCCGACAGGCGATCAAATGTGTCTGGCAATATGTTGCAAGTCAGTGGTTGCAACATCTCGGACATTGATTGGCAAGCCTTGGCCACTTCGAGTGGCCACTAGACTGGCCGTTGGTTTGTTGTAGCCTGTCGTCAGGGAATGTTTGTTGTCATGGCGACACGCCCACTTTACATTTTCAAGGGCGCAAGTTTCGCATAGCTGCGGCTATTTATAACTTGCAACAGTTTTTATTCTCCTTATTTTTCCTTGGCTGTTGCGCCCTTTTGTGCCTCACGTGCCTGTGACGCAGATTGCCGGGGAGCCCTAATTGCAACAATCTCAGCTGCAGGCAAATCCTTTATTATACAGAAATTGTTTTTTATTTTTTTTGTCTACCCTTTGATTTTTCTGCCCATGGGTCGTGCAATTAGCCTGGACTTGGAGAGGGGAGTCTTCACATTATGGTATCTGGAAAGCACATATCCGCACTTAGTCATCTATTTCTGTTTCCTTTTCTGGGTAAACAGAAACAGATTATTTTTTAAAGAATTACCTGACTCAATTTACACTTATTTGTTTACTGCCAGATAAGAAAAACATGGGCTATCATTTAAGAGTAAGCTTTGCAACAATTTCTGAAAAAAATTCATGAATGAATTCGGGATGAATGAGGTAAATATTTAACATGAAAATGGAAAGAAATATAATTTAAACAATGAATCACTCCATTTATTAATTTCTTAATGAAAGCACACACTTTCATTATAATTAATAGCCCATTAATTGCATTCAAGTTTTCAACAGATTTCTTTTAAAAGACCAAGTGCAGATAATACTTAAAAGCGATTTATTTTTTTATTTGGGACTAGGAATAAATCGTATCCATCGTCGGTGACTATTATTTGGGTCCAAACCCATATTGTACTAAACATATGTTTATCAGACAATTATTTACGACCATGGGATCGTGTATAAAGTACGAAAAGTGTACCAAATGACGTCATTTGGCGGTTGAGTGGCGCTCCAATTCATTCATTCACCAATGTCCCTCTATATCTTTGGTATATATTGTTAATGAATCCCCTGCCCCCGCCTCGTCAACTCATGCATGACGTAGTCACTCACGTTTGCGTTTTAGGCGACCATTAAAATCTGTTTACATAAGTGACAATATCTGGGTATTAATTAAACGGCTGTGCATACAACTGGCATGCAAAAATGTACGAGAATATATATATAGAGTGTCTGGAGAGCACAAACCGGTTGACGGAATGCATTTTTTATAAGTTCCCTTGAGAGAAGGTGTCTCCTTGCCTTGATCATCAATCGATCGGTCGAATGAATACGTATTGCGACATCCTTTGTTACAAAGTGATCTTGAGTGATTACAAAATGATATGCACAAACGAAAGGAGGCCGTAGAAGTTTCTTTAAGGAAGCAAGAAGGCAATGCATTCAAGGGAATTAAATCTTAAATGGCCTGTTTATTATTACTTTGCAAAGCCAAGCAATAAGATATAAAAAGTTGTCTGCAGTAAAAACTTTACTATGACTAGACCAGTGTGTTTACTCAATTCACTTTTCCGAATAAATGCCTACTTTTAAAGCAAATTTATTCAATGGCCCAGGCGTTTTTATTTATGAGGAGACAAGCAAACTCTTTCATGCACTTTGGCCATAAAAATGGCTCCCCTTTTCATGTCCTAGCCCCATCATCAGGAACAACATTCTTATTAGTTCCATGATGTTTCTGCTTCTATTTTCAACAAAAAATGAAAAGATATATTTTCGGCATTTTTTTACGTTCAAACTTTTGACAGTTTAACGCTGGGCCGGGAAATTCGTTCAACGTTATTTGGCTTTTTATGGCCAATAAATGGAAACGTTGCGCGTTGCATGTGCAACAGATTCCGGTTCAGTTTGCGGTTTTTGGTTTTCTGTCACGTGTTTCGGTCTGCGATTCACGCCCCTCACCCTCCTCACTCCATAGTACGGAGTCCGGACTTTTCCAGGCTACGTGCTCGGCATGTTGACCCTCCCCTCCTATTGGTGGAATTTTCCGGACGCTTTCCACGGCTGCTCATTTTAATTTCAGACTCCTGGCAGCCCAAATTGAATTTTCTATAGGCCCCACAATTCTGGGTTTATTTCAGCAATTATCTCTGGCAGGAGCAAAGAGTGCTTCTTTGTTCGGATTAACTCTGGATGCCCCCCCCGGCATGGTAGCACCTTGGATAATTTACGACTTTGGCCAGAGTTTTCCCCCCTTTTTTGCTTTTATTTGATTTTCCGCAGTGACCTTTGGAGCTGCGTGTATTTGTGGACAAGTCAAGTGGCGCTTTTCCAGCCGACTTTAACAAAAGCATTCCGTTTCAATTGAAATTTCGTTCGCAACATCTTAATGGAAAGTTTACGTGTAGTCGTACACAAAAATTCTGTGATTGCAATTATAAACATGCCGCTGGCTTTCGGCCAAAAAATAATAATCATGCAAACATTCAACCAAAAAATATCTGGAAATAATAATATGCATCTGCAGTGCATTCAGAAGAAGTAAGAAGTCAGGGGGGCCTCACGTTTGATTCATTAAAAATGCAAAAAAGCACGCAGCCCAAATGGAAATTTGCAATCTGGGCCAAGCTAAGATTTGGGGCCATAAATCAAACCATTTGTCAATTGCCAACAATCGGTAAACAACAACTTTGAAATCTTTCAGATCTGCGCCCTGTGAAAATCGCGTGTGGGCCGTTTTAGGCCCACTTCAGAGTGCTCTTGGCCAACTTTCGCCATTTGGCCAAAGCCTAATCCTCATGACGCGGCTTTTTTTTTTTTTTTAGGCTTGCGTGCCACATAATGATGCAAGTGAGGGACTGGTGACACGGTAATGTTTCATTACACAGAATGTCAGGTAATTCCATTAACAAAAAGGAGTGTTTTTAACCAGGAATCCATAAGCCATAAATGTCAAGCATTACAATAGGTTTGGCAGGAAAATGTATGAAAATTATCAAAAAATTATTTATGAAATTTATATAATCAGTTCTCAGAATACTTAAGATGAATCACCATTAGAATTAATGGTGATTAAATAGCATACATTCTTAAGCACCTGAACTATTATTGCCTTGAGGTATATCTATCTTTAGACCTCTTGCTTCTTATTATAGTAAGTTTTTGTGTATATTTTTTGTATCTATAAAAAAAGACCATAACTTGTAACCCAGTACAAGTTGGTGACAATACCAGAGCTATTAATTATCCAGAAGCTAGAAGACCTAATAGATTTTAGCTTGATTAATTAATCAGACGTTTTGGGGATTTGTTTCTATTGAGACATTTCGCCAACATCTTGTTTTATGTCTCTCGGTGGACTTTAATTAATTGATATATGGTTTCTGCAAGTGCCTGCCCCTTTTTTATTGACAGTTTTTTCGTAGTACTTTTCGGGGCAAGTGTAGCACACGCTGCGAACTCTACCCACATGACAGAGCTGGTTGTGCAATTTATGTGTTGGTTCTGTTGCGCTGTCACAGACCGCCCAGTTGCCGCCCACAGTCACACCCACGACATAGCCCCCTCCCATCCTATATCCAACTGGGAAATCGAAATACGGGCTTCTGGCCTCGCTCTCCAGATCTAATGCATTTTTGAAATTTTAACAGCAGGCAGCTAATCTGCAAGACAAATGCATAAACAACAACTGTGGCACAAGCAAACTCGCCTCTCCTCCCGATAAATGGCAACAAAGGCACTAGAAAACTAGACTAAAGACAAGGCAATCCCTTAGAAGCTGGGCGCGATAAAGGCTGCTACGAGAATCTGCTAGCTGCGGGCCAAAACGGAGATACAGTATCTGGCAGATACCCCGATACCTTATCGGCCTGCCTGACTATCTTTATAAGCGCTTGGATGGCGTTATGATAACAGCCGGAACTCTATCTACTATTATTGTATAATGTTTTAAACGGAAAAAATGTGTGAAAATAAGTAAAATTAAAATGTGTTTTGGCAGTCGTTTACATAACAGAAAGCAAAGAAAGTTGCAGACTTCAAGGGAAATAAAAGTGAAATTACCGGAGAAACAGCAACAGTACCAGCAGGTAAAATGATCTTTTTTTTGCGCGATTTAGATGAGTCATTTGGGAAACTTTTTGCCTCTCGGTGGTTAGTTTTAGTTGTGTAATAGCCCGTAATAGCATCTTGGCCCTAGGTCTCTTGAGTGCGGAAAAATAATTTCTTTGGCTTTCCATGAATTGCATATCTACTATTAAGAATTCTACGCAATGAAATCGAGGAGCCCCTGAGTGGCCGACTGGCACTTTGCCCAGATCCAATAAATATAAACAACTACAACGCGTGGCGACAACAAGTTGTTGGGCAGCTGCTGTGGAATAAATAGAAATGTTATATTCGTTCGTTTAATAGTCGACAAGTGTTTAATTTGTTTGTTTTCGGGGCTACGCCTGGTTAATAAATAAATAGATACGCGGGACCGGGTTGGGGGTCGGGTTGGAATATATATATATTCGATCCATATAGCTAATTTCGATATGCGCCATGACCCCAAAATACATTTCGTTTGTTTACCCAATTGCATTTCTGCAACTGACATAATTGGGTCTCAGAACACAGAAGGCCGAGGAGATAAAGACTGCACTTGACGAAGTTTGCAGAAAGGGGGAAACTCTAGGATCTACTTGGCGAAACCTAATGAATGGATGGCCTGTGTTCTTGGGCTCGGGTGAAAGCCAAGTTCTGACTTCAGGGAGATTTATGGCTTAAACGTTGTTAAACGGTTACGGGTTACATGCAGACAGGCCAAAATGTTCCTTGTTGCTGGCCATTTATTATTTATTTATGTTCGGAAAAAGTGGCAGCTGCAGCGGAACGGAAGTGTGGAGTCTAAAGGTGTCACAAAGTCCATTCACAGAATGCCAAAACCAGCCACAGAGAAGGGCGTGGAAACGTGGTCAATATGGCAGAGATATATAGTGTTATTTATGGGAATTGGTTTGCCGGCTACCATTTATTCAATTACACAGATATTATCTCAAAGTGGAAAAATGTATGAGCCAAATGGGCCAAGCTAAGGACTAGATCCACGTAGAGAAAATGTTTAAAATTTTAGGATCAAATAAAATAAGCTCCAACGACCTATGGTTGCATTATTTTTCGCTGTGCATCTAATTTATACCACTTTGGTACTCCCAACACTGGATACCATAATCAACAGCAACAAAGTGGCTTAAATTTGACACGCCGCGGGGGCCACTCGCGACGTAGAGTATCTTGTAGATACCTTCAGTTAGCCATAAACCGACGCCTGATTAATGCGGCTCGTTCAGAATGGAAAGGAAAGGTGTGAAAGACATATACTGCAAACCCCTTTCCACAAAATGTTTATTCCTATTGATTTTTTTTTTTGCAAGCTCACTACTGAGTGGGAAATTCCACTACATGTTTATGCGCCAATTTTCTTGGATTTGACAGCATTATGACTCCGGGTCATTTCAGATTTTCGACCGGCCGTTTATGGCCCCCGATTGATGGATAGCATACAGGAATTAGTACTATTCTCAAGTACCATAGATACCCAGAGCCCAGAGATAAACGGAGCACCAGATCCCAAGTCTGGCGAGTGCAACAGATCTGTATTCAATAAACAAATTGGATACAGGGAGCAATGGCTGTTGCCCCAATTGGCGGCAGTGAGTTATGGGGGTGCCTTTGATTCCGATCGGAACTTCGGGAGTGAGGGTGAACACTGACTCACGTATTGTTGTTTATCAAAAAATTTTTCTTCTTTTTTTTATTTTGGTTCGTTGGTCAAGAAACTCCAGAACCGGTTTTGGAAAGTCAATACAAAACACGGTGATATATACACAAACTTTTTATTAAACACACAAAAGAAAGGTGAACTCTTTGATTTCAACTCTTATTTTGTAATAAAAAAAAATAAGAAGCATGGTAGTTGCTAGAAAACGATGATTAAGCCACTTGGTAAGACCGTACGCAGTCTACAGTTAACCGCATATTTAAAGTCTCGATCGGCGATGGATGATGATTCACGATCTCGAATACCTGAATCCGGTGAATTGACAATGTTTGTAGTCTCGTTTTACTTGGAATGCCGTTGACGTATTGGATGGATGGTGGTGCCACAGATACACTCAATACTCTTATTCTTATTTGTTTTCTTATCAATTTGATAATTCCGAAAAAGGTCACTGATAACACACACTTCAATACATAATGGGTTCTACACCCATATGTATATATTGCTTGGCATATAGATATTGTTTTTCGGTAAATCGGACACCAACACAAGAACACCTTCACACACACCAAGTGAATTGATTCGGATTTGATTTTGTTTTTCAATATCACACGGTTTGTCACCCACCTGTAGATGGATTTGTATCTGTGTTTGTTATTTACTTTTATATATTTCTACATATGTATTGGCTGTTCTCTCGCTCTCGAAAATATCTAAACTTTTCTATTTGTTTAGCACTTATTGAGCCATCACCTCGTGCACAATTTTTCTGTTTTTATTTTTTATTTTTTAGTATTTATATTATTTTTTTATTTTATTTTCTTATATTTTTTTTAGGCTTCTATAAATTAAATTACCGCTTACGTTGTGAATTTTTGTTTAACACTTCTGCGTGGGCTTTTGTTTGTTTGTTTTTTCTTTTTCTCGACAAAAAATGATACTGCGACGTCGACAATATTTGAATAATATTTAACAGCGGGTTGAAGAACCACAATTAATAAAAACGCGCTCCAAGAGCTAACAAATATCGTTAAGAACAACACACGTCCGACTTCCACGACGGTTTATTTCGATGTGAGTCTTGAGTCTTGCAGCAATAACAGATGACTGTTGCCTGCCTGCGAAGAGTTTTCAATTAACACGATATTTTTTCAAGTGTTTCCATGGTAGTAACTCGCTCGCTATAAATTGTGCTCTCTGTCTACTAATGTTGAAAGAGTACGACTTCCAAGACGGTTGGATTCGATTTGGCGCTGCCTTTTTGTCTCAACGACTTCATTTAAGTTTTGAATATATATTTAATTTTAAATCAAAAATTGTTTCTTTGAACCCACTGTTCTGTTACTCTCTTGACTCACGCGCCAGAGCTGCCAGTCTGGCAGAGAAACATATTAGTGCTGCCAAGCCAAGGAAAAAAGCCAGCAGTGCTGCCAAGCATACTTATGTTCTAAATATAGACCAGCTTGGTTTGAAATTTAATTTAATTGTTTAAGTTCTGCTTCTTTTGTATATAAAAATTATTATAATTAATATTTTAAGGATGGATAGTCAAAAGATTTCCAAAAACTTCAAAGATTTCAATGATTTTCAACAAATAATCGGAATTAATCCAGAAACTAAACATTGCCTGTTTTTTTAAATTCATATTTAATGTTTATTAAATAAATAATTTAATCATGAACTTTGTTTTGTTAATATTCATTAAAATTATTTAGTAAATTAAATATTAATATGATTATAAGAGACATTACCAAGCCGAGGGAGAAACAATTAAAATGTCGTATAAAAGTATATCTACTCCGGATATATGTATATATTTCTTTATTTAAATCATTTAATTAATAGCGTACCATTAAAAAGTCAACAAATCATTCAAATCAGAGCTAATCAATTACACTGCACCGAATATCTGTGCAACAGTGCAGTTGACGGGTAACAAGAGTGATGACTACTAATCAATTATTTTCCGCTGATTTTTAACTCAAATTTGATGGCTGGGCTTTTATTTTGGTTGCGAGTGCAAACACATTTCGGAGTGCTCTCGAGATCAAATTCCATCGACATGCTAATCACAGAATATAGAACAACAAACTCAAAAATAGATGTCATGTCAGGGAGTAATTAAAAAAATGGCTGACCATAATAATTCCGGCATTTAGGCGGCTTTAATGGACGACCGTCTGCCCAGTGGCAGTTCAGCAATCAATTGAGCCGAACGATCGCTGATCGCTAAACCCAAGTGCCGCTTAATGCGCAAATAATTGCGGATATCCAAGAATCGGGGTTAGCCAGAAACTCGTATAAATAGCGGTAAGGCCATCCTGGACTGGCCAAAACCAAAATCAGCCTCAATTTGGAGTTTGGAGTTAACAGAATGCTGCGTGGAATTTTCTTTGGTCTGCTCTGCTGCCTGGCCCTCCAGGCGGCTCTGGCCTGCGTAAGTTGAAAGGTTAACCGAACCGAAAGGATTAAACTAATCAGTGTGATCCTCGCAGAATGGCTACAAGGCCAAGCTGGTGAAGATTGAGAACTGTGCCGGAGACGATGCCATTATGATGGTGGGCGATGACTTCAGCCTGAAGCTGAATAAGAAGTGCGAGCTGGTTCCCTCGGGCTGCATCATCAATAAGCCCTTCAACACCGCCATGGCCAAGTTCAAGGTCCAAAAGGACGGCATCGTGATGAAGGAGGGCAAGGTGGATCTCTGTGCCGCCTTCGATCAGGCATCCACGGAGGCCAAGAACCTGATGAAGCTGTTCGGTGCCCCCTCCGCCTGTCCGGTCGCCGAGGAGAAGGTCTGCGCCAATGAGCACGTCGTGGACTTCAGCAAATACAAGGCCATGTTGGGAATGGCACGAGGACACCTCATAATCGATGCAGAAATCAAGCACGACACTGTGGGTTCCTAACTTAATTGTTACTTTTGCTTTTATCTCAACTTTTCATTTTTTTTTGCCTTTTTTTCAGGGCAAGTCCTGCATCCATGCCGAAATCGAGCTCACAAAGAACTAAAAGAGTTTTGGTCCTGCTAAAGGACAATGTTTATATTATGAGTCTTGCAAATCTGTAGTTGTAAATACGAAAACAAAATAAATCCGGTATTGAGGTAACGCATGCAAAAAATAAACCAACAAGAGAGAATTGCTTATTTCGGGATTTATACGGGAAAATAATGTCCTCTTCTCTGCCTGAGAAAAGGAGCTGTGCAGAATAGAGGTGGTTAGAGGTTCCACAGATGGCACTGCCGGAAATGGATACTTTTAGAAACATTTAAGTTAATTTTTCATCAGCTATTTCTGAACCGATTTACAAACGGAGAAACGCCTTTGTTTATCTTTAATAAAATCCCCTTATATTTGAATCAAATCTTGCTACCATTTGAACCATCATATACATATTATAAAGCGCTCAGTTACCAATTACTAACAATTAAAATGCTAATCCAGGATTCGGTCTATGAGGACTTCTTGTCTTGAACGTATCTCCCCCAATTTACGTCCAATCAACAAATTTTATACCTTTCCGATCTTAGTTCTTCGAGCACTATCATTTCCATCAAAACTTGATATTCAAAATAGGACCCATTTTTTCGTAAATTTTCTAAAGGGACATTTGCTATTTTTCGCGATTTTCATGATATTTTAATACAGATCGTGGGTGATTGAAATCCTGATTCATAAAAGGTACCGCTTTTAGTGATTGGATGAAAATCCCTCAAATATTGGCTAAAGAGCACCTGTAAATTTCGAATTTTGGCCAAATGCCATCAACTTGATGTGGAAAAAATGGTAATTCATTTCGGGGAATTTCCCATAACTTGGTTAATATTTGGCAGATCGGCGAATGTTTCCCGGTCTTAGATCTGCGATTACTATCAATCTGCATCAAAATCTAGACGTCGCAAATCTGAACCATTTTTCATGATTTTGACCAAAAATAGGCCAAAAATGTTGTATCTTGATTTTCGAGATATTTTAACGAAAATCGACGACAATTGATGCCTTGATTCTTAAATGGCATTCCTTTTTCAAATTCGATAAAAAATATCTAAAATATTGGCTAAAAGGTATCTCAAAAGTTCACATTTTGGCCAACTTATTCCTAGCTTGGTCAACAAGCTTTTCCACTTTCGATATATTTTATGAAAATAGCTGTAACTTGGCTAATAATTATCCGATCGGGAAATGTTATACCTTCCCGATCGTAGATCTTCGAGTACTGCCGTTCTACAAATAAATCTGGCCATCAAAAATCAGACCCTTTTTTCAAATATTTTCACGATTTACATATGTCAAAAATAAAAAATATGTTCCCCCTACATTTTTTAATATTTTGATGCATATTAAAGGAAATTGAAGCCATTCCTTCACAAATCGGTTGCTAAATGGCTGAGATATGAGCTTTAAAACATTTCGGCCATTAAAAATAAGTTTCTTCTCAATAAAATAAAAATGAAAAATCCATTTTATTAGTAATCTCATTTATATATTCGTGTATACATATGTAACATTCCACAACGCTTTCGGCTTACAAATAGGTTTCAGAAACAGTTAAAACTTAAAGGTTAGTTTCAATACGAGTTGCATAGGTAGTGGTGTTAAGGTAAGGAAGCTGTTCTTCGAAGACCGTCTTGGGCAGAGGCAGCAGTCAGGAGTCAGGAGTCGGGAGAGCTCCAGCTTCAGCAGATTCCCGAAAAGCTATAGTCGTACTCCGAGTTCTTCTCGTTCAATCGGCCCAGATACTGCGAGTGCTTGATCCCAAAGCTATAGGCGGGCACATGGGAGAGATTAACCTATGTGTGGAAAAATTGGAAAATAAAAAACCAGAATAACTAGTGCTGTTCAGAGAATTTTATAAACATATTTGGTTAATTTTAGAAATCATTAGAGCCCTTTATCCGGGCGGCCTGCTATTAATATGCGATTACAGCGTTCGGGCACTTCGACCGTTGTGATTTTCTTGCAATACTTCGAATGCAGAATGCCAAAGGATATGGCCGGGGGCGATCGCTTCTCCCAATACTGTGGGCGTGGCAGAAGTTTAGTTAATCGAAAGCATATTAAATGTACATAAATGATATTTATATGGACATATTGAGAGCCATATAAGGAGAATCCATGTTCATCCCGAAAATTAAAATATAAACTGCTCACCTTCTCCGGACAATGGGCTCCGGGTCCCGGCTTGTTGTCATCGCTCAGAACCTTGAATTTGCCACGCATCGAGTAGACCGGTGGCTTTGACTTCACCACCGTATACTCGCCATCGTAGTACCCGGGTCCGGGGAAGATAAACACCGGAATCAGTGGCGGCTTTTCGCGTCCGGTCATCGTGTAAGCCGGAGCCGATCTGATCTTTCCTTCCTTGCTGCTGCCCATGACGGTTGGTATTTTGTAGACATTAGGAGCTGTCGAATATTATAAAAAATAAATAAATAGGTAATAAATAATATTTTAGGTTTAAAGTTATTTTAAAATGACTTGACTTTGGAGCTGGAGTTGGAATGGTTCGGGTTAGTTTCGGGTTTGGTTGTTGATGATGATATTGATTTCATGAGACTTGGCCTGAAAGTAAATATACATCGCTATCACGAAACACATTTTGAGCCTCATTAAGCGCTCGAAATATTAAATTGAAATACTTAAGTCGGTTAATAATGGACAACAGGACGTATGAGTAATATCCACCTTCACAGTGCGTATACTTGATATGATTTTCTTGACTTTCTTAAGTTTTTTTTCGGTAAAATGTTTTAAACATTGAATGAATTTTGAAATAAAAAAGGAAAATATCATGAGCTTCATAAGAAACTGCGTAACAAAAAAATAATAAAAAGGCAACAGTGCGTATACGTAATATGTTATTCAGAATAAAGTTCAAACTGCCCCTCGAAATGTTTTTGTTTATTTAGTATTTTGTCCTTAATTTTACCTGATGATCTTCTCCTGCACACTGCTTGCCTCCACAGCGTACTTGACCGTCTGCATCCTTGCGGACTGGCCACTGGACACAATGGCGCCATCGGAGCGCACCACCGTCTGGTGGCTCACGGCGGCGGTCTTGGTGGCACTGGCGTCCGACTTACCACTGGCCACCACTTTCAGGTTGTCGCTCATCTTTTCGCCGTGCACCGCCTGCTTCTCAGTGGTGGTGGTGGTGCTGACCACCTTCGAGTGGCTGCCATTGGTGAGTGGTGCTGACTTGAGCGCATTGTGGGCGATGCCATTCACCTGCTTTTTGGTGCTTTGCTTTGTTTGCTTTTGCACCACATCCGGTTGCTCCACGCCGTTGATAAAGGTCTTTGTGGTTGTCGTGGTGGTTGGTGTTGTGGTGGTGGTGTTGCTACCATTTGCATTGTTTTGGCTATTATTTGTGGTTGTGGTGGTGCTGGTGCATTCGCCGTTGTTGCGTACTGTGCAAAGGAATTTCATTGGATTGATTGAAAGAAAAATAAACATAAGAGCTTGTGGTGCGACACATTCTAAGCAAAAGCTTTATGAAAACAAAATGCGTTTCAAAACGGATCAGCCGTGGAATTATGATTTAAGGCTACGAATCACGAAAATTTCAATAAAATGTGAAACTAATTTATTAAGCCCTTAGACAAAATTTTTCCTGCAGATCACTTGGGAGTAGTAGAGGTTTTGGGATTTTGTGTGGGCCTTATGACGTCCTTTCCTGATCTTGGGCTATTTGTTGGTGGTTTTTGCTGGCCCTCTGCTGCCCCCTTCGCCCGATCTTCGCATATCGGATGTCTCGATCACATTTGCCGATCTCCGTCTCCTACCACCGGGAGCGGCACCACCGGGAGCGGCACCACCGGGAGCGGCACCACCGGGAGCGGCACCTGCGGGCTTTGCGGTTGAAGGGAAATCCGTTGGTTTCTTCATGTGAAAGCTGCAATCGTTCTGACACTCGGTCAGGCTGCTATAATCATTTGCAGCATGTCGCGGGCACTTGGAGTACACCTTAAAAATCGCAAACAAAAATATGTGAGATGGGGTGGTCGGGTGCGGACTAGCAGGGGTGAGGTACAACCTTGATGCAGTCGAGAAGTACGCGATGGAAGACGAAGAAATATCGATATTTCCCTTGGCAGTTCTGCTCGATACTGTATCTGTTTCTAACCAGGCAATTGAGGTTTCGATCTAAAAAAAGATCGGGAACAATAGATACAATTACAGCACAGGCACGGGGGATTAGTCCTTACTTTGGTTCTTTCGCCTTGACGGACAGACTAACGCCACGAGGCAGCCGACGATAAAAATAAAGAGCAACAGTCTCATTGGGAATTTAAAAATATACTGACTTTCCACACTTTCCACTTTCTTCACACTTTAAAACTCCAGCACGGCTTGAAGAATTTTCTTAATTGAAATTTCCATTGTACCATTCTTCTTTTCAATTGTATTTTATTATAGAAACGAAAAACGAATCCTTTTCTACCCCCACAGAATATATATTATTTCATTATTATCAGGATCTAACTCTGAGTAGAGGGGTTTTGTGGGTTAGTTTGTGGGGTTATGATCTTCTTTGGAATCGGCTCCATCACTACCTTATGAGAATGGGAAATCTTCAAGTGGAGGGAAATTTCCAGGTGGAGGGAAATTTCCAGGTGGAGGGAAATTGTCTAGCTGGGGGAAATCTTTAAAGGGGGGAGGGTCAAACGAACGTCGCTCATATGGAGGAGGACGTCCTTCGGGACCACTTTCGTAATCGTCAACAAATTGACGCTCACGATTTTTGTTACGATTACCTTCGCCAACTTCACTGATTTTTTTAGGCCTGGGTTGGGGACCATTGATACTCTTGCCACCGGCATTGCCACCAGCATTGCCACCAGCATTGCCACCAGCATTGCCACCAGCATTGCCACCAGCATTGCCACCAGCATTGCCACCGGCATTGCCGGTTGAATTGCTGCTGGTGCTATTAGAAGTGCTGTTGGCTGGCAATACCGGTCGCTGCGTATAGTAATAGCAATCATTCCGACAGTCCCGCCTGGATTTATATTCGTTGTGCGGATTCTCCTGCGGGCACTTGGAGTATACCTTTAAATATAGAGAAATATATAGAGGTAGAGTGGCAGAGACTTGGTTGGCAGGAATTGAAACAGTACCCTGGTACAGTCGTAGAGCACCCGATGGAAGGCGTAGAATATACGACGTGGCCCAGGACAGCTCGACTCGTGTCGGTATCGGTTTTTTACCAGGCAGCTCTTGTTTGGATCTAGCAGAGAGTGCGATGGAAAGAAGGGTTATCCGAGTCCCCAATCATCCCCACAGCTCCACAATAATTCTTACATAGGTTCTTGAACCAAACCGCACCATTACAGCAAATAATGAGGGCGAACAATAGCGTTCTTCTCATGATGAGAGTCGTCCAAACACTTGGCTCTTTTTCCCCATTTCTTCTCATAATCGCAACCATATAGGATGGTTAATAACCGTAGACTGATCACTTTTGAAACGCTTTCGCAGAATAGATGACTTTTGATAGATGATTATGATGTTGTGGCTTTTCTTACCGGGACTGGCCAGACGACGCTCGCGTCTTTGGACAATTCGATCCTCGATGTAAGCGCCTTTTGGCTCTAGTGATTGGTGATTATATTTACAGGGCAACATACAACATACAAACATGGATGAGATCATGGCCAGAACCCCAAATCGAAAATAATGTGCATGGAATAAAGGACATGGAATAAAAGAGAACAAAGGGGGAGACACACGGGATAACATAAAACACTGAGCACAGATACCCTTGAAGTCCATAGAACCATAGTCCAAGAACCATGAAATATGCGGATAGGAAGTAACCTACCTGGTAGATTTGGCAACGGAGCCGTTTTCAAACCAAAACTGTATGCCGGGGAGCTGTCCAGCTTGCACTGCTCGGGATGATAGTGGCCGGGGGCTAAAAGGCAGGCGGGGACACATAAGAAGCGGGCAACACATGCAACAAACAACATGCAACACCAACTAGAAATTGTGGTCTCTTACCTGGGGCATCGGTTGCCACACGGATCTCCGACTTTGTGCCGAAAGTAAAGGCGGGTGTGGAGTGCAGGGAGTGCTTTTCAGGCTCGTATGCGGAGGGTGCTGTAACGGCACCAGACCCCAATTAGTGTTATCCCTGCCCAAGGACATCCCACACCATGTACATGTCCCCCCCTGTGAACAACTTACCTGGAGTATCAGAGATGAGTTCCCTTCCCAATCGCATGCCAAAGGTAAACGCCGGTGTGCTGTCCACATGACACTGCTCCGGGTGGTAGTCGCACGGAGCCGGGGTCTGGCTCACCGGCTCGGCGGTCGGACGACCTGCAATGGTGTAGGCGGGTGTATGGTCGAGCCGAACTCTCTCGGGAGCGTAGTCGCATGGCGCAGGATGAATCACTTCCGCCTTGGGGTCGTACTTGCCGCCAAAGCTGAAAGCTGGGTTGTGATCTTGGCGAACCTTCTCCGGAGCGTATGCCCCAGGAGCCGGGGTGTCATTTGGTTTATGCAGATCGTGGCGTCCAGCGAATGAGAAAGCGGGGTTGTGATCCTGTCTCACTTTTTCTGGGTGGTAGTCCCCTGGAGCAGGGGTGTGGTTTTCGATTTTGGGGTCGTTCTTTCCCCCAAAAGTATAAGCGGGAGTGTGATCCAACCTAACCTTTTCGGGACTATAATCACCAGGGGCCGGAGTATCGTTTGCAACCTTTTGAATATACTTTCCGGCCATGGAAAAAGCGGGATTGTGATCTTGTCTGACCTTCTCAGGACAGTAATCTCCAGGGGCAGGGGTGTTGTTCTCGACTTTAGGATCATTTTTTCCCCCAAAGGTATAGGCGGGAGTGTGATCTAATCGAACCTTTTCAGGACAGTAATCCCCGGGAGCAGGAGTATCGCTGGACACCTTATGGGTGTGCTTGCCAGCCATCGAAAAAGCGGGATTGTGATCTTGTCTGACCTTCTCCGGAGAGTAGGCTCCAGGAGCAGGAGTGTTGTCAGGCTTGTGGAGATCATGCCGACCAGCGAATGAGAAGGCGGGGTTGTGGTCTTGTCTGACCTTCTCAGGACAGTAATCCCCAGGAGCTGGAGTATTGTTCTCCACTTTAGGGTCGCTCTTTCCTCCAAAGGTATAGGCGGGAGTGTGATCTAATCTAACCTTCTCCGGACAGTAATCCCCGGGAGCAGGAGTTTCGCTGATCACCTTTTGGGTGTGCTTTCCAGCCATGGAAAAAGCAGGATTGTGATCTTGTCTGACTTTCTCCGGAGAGTAGGCTCCAGGAGCAGGAGTATTGTCTTGCTTGTGGAGATCATGCCGTCCAGCAAACGAATAAGCAGGGTTGTGATCCTGCCTGACCTTCTCAGGACAGTAATCCCCTGGAGCAGGTGTATCGCTAGAGACCTTCTGGGTGTGCCTTCCAGCCATCGAAAAAGCAGGATTGTGATCTTGTCGAACCTTCTCTGGGGAGTAAGCCCCTGGAGCTGGTGTAAAGTCAGTCTTTTGGAGGTCATGCCGACCAGCGAATGAGAAGGCGGGATTGTGATCCTGTCTGACCTTCTCAGGACAGTAATCTCCAGGGGCAGGGGTGTTGTTCTCGACTTTAGGATCATTTTTTCCTCCAAAGGTATAGGCCGGGGTGTGATCTAATCGAACCTTCTCAGGACAGTAATCCCCGGGGGCGGGAGTATCGCTGGACACCTTCTGAGTGTGCTTTCCAGCCATCGAAAAAGCCGGATTGTGATCTTGTCGAACTTTCTCTGGGGAGTAGGCTCCTGGAGCTGGTGTGGAGTCAGGCTTGTGGAGGTCATGCCGACCAGCGAATGAGAATGCGGGGTTGTGGTCTTGTCTGACCTTCTCAGGACAGTAATCCCCAGGAGCTGGAGTATTGTTCTCCACTTTGGGGTCGCTCTTTCCTCCAAAGGTATAGGCAGGAGTGTGATCTAATCTAACCTTTTCGGGACTATAATCACCAGGAGCCGGAGTATCACTTGTTACTTTTTGAAGATACTTTCCGCCAATTGAATATGCAGGATTGTGATCTTGTCTGACTTTCTCTGGAGAGTAGGCTCCAGGAGCGGGGGTGTCATTAGGTTTATGAAGATCGTGGCGTCCAGCAAACGAAAAAGCGGGATTGTGATCTTGCCTGACTTTTTCTGGATGATAGTCACCCGGAGCTGGAGTATTGTTCTCCACTTTAGGATCGCTCTTTCCTCCAAAGGTATAGGCAGGAGTGTGATCTAATCTAACCTTCTCCGGACAGTAATCCCCGGGAGCAGGAGTTTCGCTGATCACCTTTTGGGTGTGCTTTCCAGCCATGGAAAAAGCAGGATTGTGATCTTGTCTGACTTTCTCCGGAGAGTAGGCTCCAGGAGCAGGAGTATTGTCTTGCTTGTGGAGATCATGCCGTCCAGCAAACGAATAAGCAGGGTTGTGATCCTGCCTGACCTTCTCAGGACAGTAGTCCCCTGGAGCAGGTGTATCGCTAGAGACCTTCTGGGTGTGCTTGCCAGCCATCGAAAAAGCGGGATTGTGATCTTGTCGAACCTTCTCTGGGGAGTAGGCTCCTGGAGCTGGTGTGGAGTCAGGCTTGTGGAGGTCATGCCGTCCAGCGAACGAGAAAGCCGGATTGTGATCTTGCCTGACTTTTTCTGGATGATAGTCACCCGGAGCTGGAGTGTTGTTCTCCACTTTAGGATCATTTTTTCCTCCAAAGGAAAAGGCGGGAGTGTGATCTAAACGAACCTTCTCAGGACAGTAGTCCCCGGGAGCAGGAGTATCGCTGGACACCTTCTGGGTGTGCTTGCCAGCCATGGAAAATGCGGGATTGTGATCTTGTCTGACCTTCTCCGGAGAGTAGGCTCCAGGAGCAGGAGTATTGTCTGGCTTATGGAGATCATGCCGTCCAGAAAACGAAAAAGCGGGGTTGTGGTCCTGTCTGACCTTCTCAGGACAGTAATCCCCAGGAGCTGGAGTATTGTTCTCTACTTTAGGGTCGTTCTTTCCCCCAAAGGTATAGGCAGGAGTGTGATCTAATCTAACCTTTTCCGGACAGTAATCCCCGGGAGCAGGAGTATCGCTGGTCACCTTCTGGGTGTGCTTGCCAGCCATGGAAAAAGCGGGATTGTGATCTTGGCGTACTTTCTCTGGGGAGTAGGCTCCGGGAGCTGGAGTGTTGTCGGGCGTTTGCAGGTCGTGACGTCCGGCGAAGGAGAAGGCTGGGTTGTGGTCCTGCCTTACCTTCTCCGGGTGGTAGTCCCCGGGGGCTGGTGTCTCGCTTATCTTGTGCAAATCGTGGCGACCGGCGAATGAGAAAGCGGGATTGTGATCGTGCCGAACTTTTTCTGGATGGTAGTCGCCAGGTGCCGGAGTGGAGCTTTCGAGCCGCTGCTCGTTCTTACCGCCGAAGGTGAACGCGGGCGTGCGATCGTTGCGGTACTTCTCCGGGGCATACGAACCGGGCGCCGGGGTCTCGCTCACCGCCTTGGTTTCGTGGCGGCCGGAGAGGGTGAAGGCCGGCGTGCTGTCCAGCCGCACCTTCTCGGGCTGGTAGGTGCCCGGGGCGGGGGTGTCGCTGGCCTTGGCGAGCTCCACGCGGTGGCCAAAGCTGAAGGCGGGCGTCTTGCTCAGCACACACTTTTCGGGTTCGTATGCGCCGGGTGCTGAAATGAGTTAGATTTTGATGGGATTATGTAAGAAACGGTGGAGTTTTGTGGCAAAAAGGTGCTCAAAAACTATACATTTATTTTTTCAGTGGACTCACCAGGCGTGCAATCTACAACATCATGAGAGGCCTTGCCGGTGATCGAGTACGCGGGTGTGGAGTGTAGCTTTGATTTTTCGGGACTGTAAGCACCGGGTGCTACGAAATGTCATAAAATAAATCCAAAATGAAGCGAACCAATCGAAAAGGTGGAGTCCCGGTCTTACCTGGAGTATCGCTGACCTGAATGTGTTTGGTTTTGATGCCAAAACTATAGGCGGGATTGTGTTCGAGGCTAACCTGCTCGGGCTTGTAAGTGCCCGGCGCTAATCAAAAATCAAAATAGTGAAAAGCATGAAGCAGCTACTATAAGGATATACTTAAGAAATTAAAATCTATACAAACCTGGCGTATAATCTGGCCGCAGCTCATGGTGTTTGATGCCAAAACTGAACTGCGGCGTCTTATTGAGCTTCACCTTCTCAGGACAGTAGGCGCCAGGAGCTGCGAATGGGACAAATATTAGGATTTAGTTGTGGGGATCGGAGTGCGATAATAAGTAAGTGTGTGATATGTTCTAAGGATACTGTCCAATTACAATGCCTCGTACAGATGCACATATAGGTTCAGATTCAAATACAGATTACAAATTACAGATTACAGAGTACAAGGTACTGGGGGTGGAGGAGTGATGGGGATTATTACCTGGTGTGCCCTGGTCGTGTTGGATTTTAGTTCGTCTACCAAAAGTGTAGCGTGGCGCATTCTTTTTTGATTGCGTGACCTTTTCAGGGCAATAGCTATTCGGAGCTGTTAGTGTTAATAAAACATAAAAATTCGACTCGAATCAAGACAAAAACTAGTATTAAGAGTTCTAAGCTATGTGAACTACTGGACTAGAGAGTGATATTGAGAGATATATATATGTAGTTACAGATAATGTTGGGAATTGAGATAGATCAGGGTAAGTCAGTGATGAGGTGGGTTGGAAACAATTGTTTGTTAGAAGGTTCGAGAGCGAAATTTAGAGACCAAACACCAAAACAGTTAGTGGGTTACCTGGATTGTCAACAATGTAGACGTTAACTTTAATGCGAAAGGAGTATCGAGGGGCTCGCCGCTTGACGACATCAAGTGGCACCACTTGATAATGGTTGGGACCTAATTATCGATTTTGCCATCAAAAAGAGAAGAACGTCGCAAATTAAAATCAAATCAAAGTACACAAAAACGCAAAACACAAATTACTGAAACACAGAAACACTAACAGAACGTATATACAGCTTACTGGATAGTATTTGTTTATAAATAAATATGATATTCAAAGGTGGGCGACTTCTAAAAATCAACACTCGGACGCCAGAAATGCCACCCACATAAAAATTAAACAAATTAAGAGGTAAACTATTTAAGGCATGAAAAGTTGAATAAATGAATATTTTAAGAAACATATAAATCAAGAGTATCTATTTCTTAAATTGATATTTATTCTTGATTACTAAAATCGACAAAAGTGTATCTAACTAATTTCAAATAGAGAGTCTACGGCAAACAGATACAGCAAGCTACTGAGATACAATTACTGAAGATAAAGATACAAAGATACTGAATGTGGAAAGTAGAGAGAGAGAGAGAGAGAAAGCAGGGGGAGCAACTTACTTATGGCATGGATTAAGATTAGTTAATGAATTCGCTTCTATATACAGTATGGGTCCATGATTGATTCACTGATTCTTGATTGATTGATTGCCTGATGATCTCCCGAATCCGCAACAGCCAACATGCAACAGCCAACAGCCAACAGCAATAAGAACAACAGCAACCCGAAACACACACCAAAACTCAACGCCAAATTCAAATTTTCAAATCCAACTCCAACTCCAAGCCCGAAAACACCAAATTTTACAAAAAGGTAGAAACCTGAAACTCACCTGGAATCTGGAAGGTCTTGAGATCCAGGGGCTTCTGGCCAAAGGTATATCTTGGAGGTGCATCCATGGCCGCCTTGGCCGCATGCAGTACATCGTATTCTGAAGATATTAAAGTATTATTATTTATATTTTTAAAGATTTAACAAAAACCTACCGCCAGGTCCTGGATTTTGGAAACGGGTCAGTTCCTTGGGTCGACTTTGCAGGGTAGCAGCCCTTGGATAGTCCCGACCCTTGGCCCGCAGACCCGTAACATTGTATTGGGCTGGTCCCGGTCCAAAGGTATCGTATTTGCTACCCAACTTGTGACCAAATGAATACGAAGGAGCCGCCTTCTTTTTCGAATCGGGCACTTTGCTGCCTAAAAAGTTTAAAATAATTTTAATTTATTTATATTTTGGTTGAGTAGCTAAGTAACTTACCAATCAAGGTCGGAAGCGTGACAGTTGCCGGTCCCGGATTAGTGGTTTCGGCGGCAATCTTGCCAATACGGACAGTCGGGGTCCAAGGTCGCTGCTCCACAGTCCCACCCATATTCAGGGGTCTTATCTTTCGGGTTCGGGCGCAGGGTCCCTGTTCCTTGAACTTTTTCTTCTTGAAACCGACTTGCTAAAATATACCAAAATTAATAATTAATAAATTAATAACTTTAATAACTAAAAAAGCATAACGGCACCTTCTTCATTTTGGTGTTTTTTTTTTTAATTAATTCAAGGTTCAAAAACTGTCCAAATAGAAAATGTATTGAAAAGTTTATTGAAGTGACTGAACCGGCTAAGTTTACTGAAAAAAAAAGAATTCTGTACAAGGGGTTTCCCTTGGAGAGGCATAGCCGGGGAGGGGAAATCAATGGTTCGACCCCTAAAATTTGGGTAACCTAATAATCCAAATTCCGTCCCGCTCCACCGTCGTGCCAGTCGATGGCACAAAAATCAATCGTCTAGGTCTGGGCGCGCCAAGTTTCGAATTTTCTGGGCCAATTCCGTGAGCCGGCTAATAGCCAGGCGTGTGGGAAATCCAATATAAAAAAAAACAAAAACATGAAAATACATTTTGTGGAATGGGGCGTGGCGTGTGGCGGCTGTCACTTTGCAGTGGCTGCTCCTCAGTTGTTGGCTTGTTTTTCCATTTCTTTGGCAGCCGGGGATTTGTTGGGCGGCGTGAAAGACAAACAATACCAATAAATTTGCGGTAGGCTCGAAAGTAACAGAGCCAGGGGCAATACTTCAAAAAAAGGGGTGAAAATTAGTATTTAAATAAAAAGAATGGACTTGATATAAAAATATAAAATTTTACGAATGAGCTTAAGGAGAAAATGTATCAGAAAATCCAAAGTAAAGTCATAGATTATAGCTCTTTCATTTCAATCCATTTTTAAATAATATTCTCCTAACTTCATTTGACATCTAATTTAAATTCTTTTTATAGTAAAAGAGCTTAAATTGTTTCCGTGTTTACTTAAATTAGCAACTAAACACTTTTGCAAACTCAATTTACAGATTTCGTGACTACAAAATAGTAACAATTTTCCACAAATACCTCGTTGGAAGAAAGAATTCTACTAATTTATTTACTTAAATAACGTAGAACATTGGCAAGACAATACAAGTGACTATTTAGCATAAAGCTACCAACTATAGAAATGGTGGCGTATAATAAATATTTTTACGATAACCCCCCTCAACAACATTTATAGTCCGCCCGATTTCGGCTGCCCTGGGCGACGACCTTCTTTCCATTTTCACAGCTCAGCACATGGCCCGGAATGGCCCAGGTATGACTTGGGCGGGAACACAGTCGGTGCCGGCTGGTATCATGGGACGAAATAAGACAGAACCTTTGGGAACAACTTTATATGCATATGGTTCACACATGGATCTAATTTGGAGCGTGTAATCGATACGGGGCTGTATTTGGAATCGACGTGAAGTGGCTGGATCCGGAGCTCAGCAAAGTAATGGTGGGCCTGGTCAACAAGGTTGCACCCGGAGAGGTATACGGCTAAGTGCTAATGTTGCCCATTTTGTGGGGCATGTAAGCCAACAAAACGATTACTTTTAATGACTTATGGCCGACAATTGCATGACGGACAGGGAAGGCGAAAAACTAAAACCTAAAGTCGAAACAAAAACAAATCCTGATGGTTGGAGGAAAGCGGAGCGTGCCACTTCTTTCATGGCCGTGAAAATTTCGCCTGGCTATGTAAATAATTACAACTATGCTGGGTAGGGGGGCGTGGTCTGGCTGTTAACAGGGCCAATAAAGCCGTCGTGTCGCTCTCCTGCCAACTGCAGCACTTGTTACTTGGAGCCGTAATGTTCGTCGCCTGCCAGGCCAGCCACTTTCCGAAATCCTCCTCGACGACCTCGCATGCAATTCGCAGAACACACCGGGTTCTAGAAGCTGGTCTTATATGGCAGCTCTTACATCACCATCTCATGTGCTTGGCGGTGGCCCACGCAGCCATTCAATTGCTGTTCGGGGCCAAGATCAGTCAAGGAAACAGATGAATCAGAGCCAACTGCCGCCGCTTGGCCAGCAACAGAAGTCAGACATCTGTCAGACACTAAGTCTTAGCTGATGTCTACCCACGGAGTTGTTGCTCAAATAAAAATAATATTTAATATTTAAGAGCAATGAGCCGTTAGGAATATTTATAATAACTAAACCTATTAAAACTATGATCTAATCCTCATGTGTATCATTGGTGAAAAAAGAGTACTACTCTAAAATAAAACTCTATATTTATATGCATAATTATATTCTCTGATTTAAGTGCTTTTTTATTCACACGAGTGCTCTGTGGAATAAATCGAGTGTTGTAGAGACCGGCTAAGAGGTCGCATTTAATCAAGTTAATAGACCGTTTGCTCATGCAATAAATTTGCATGCAGCGATCAGATTTCAGTAATCAAATTATAGATGGTGATGCTAGATAATCTATGCACGGGGTCGGTGAAAAACCAGGCCTTACAAACCAACCACCCACCCGCCCACACAGACTCTCTCTAGGTGGCTTTTTAGCAATTTGATAAACAAATAAATATAAGCACTGTGCGCTCGACAAACTTGCAATAGTCAGTGTTATCTTTATGACCTTCAGGGATTTGTTTATTTTGTTTTATTTTTATTTGATTTAAATTGATATTCACACAATTGACCCGAACCCGAGCGTAGTGGACCCATGACGACAAAAACAACACAAGCACACGTCAGCCTCAATTTGTGATATCAACTTCATAAATATAAATAGACATGCAAGCTTTAATTTTAGTCAACAACTAGATACTCTATAAAGTAGTGTCATATATAGATTATAATTTTAATTAAACTCTATATTATTTCCAGTAAAAATGGCAATCCTAATGCAAATCCTTTTCCTTTTCCTTTCCTAATGAAACTTTCACAGAAATAAACTATAAAAAATGATATACCTTTCCTTTCTACCAAATAGGGTATTTAACATCAACAACCATCACTCAAAGCCAATGATTTTTATTTTCTTTTTTCACCAAATGGGGGAATTAAATGTGAGATCATTCCCAAAATATAGACAATTTCCAGGCCGACCATCTCAAAGACTTTTACGCCCAAATACGGCGGCTGGCGTTTCCTTTAGCCCACATCGGGTTGTCCGAAAAAGCCAGTTCGGAATTGGGTTTCCAGACAGTCGGCCCGGGCCCGACCCACGCCTCTGCTAGCCACTGAAAACTCCATGACTCCGTCAAATATTATGGCTATATAATTCGTTCGCTGTGCTGTCTCTCTATTAACTGTTGGATCTGTTTTGCTGTCTGTTGTTGCCTTAAGCACTGAATGTCGGCGGTGTGTATAAGTTTAATTAACAGCCGACAAGTTGAGCAATTCCTTTCCCAAAAACAGCAGGCAACAGCAGGCAGCAGTGAGCAACCGGCAAATGGCCAAAAAGAGTCAGAAAAAGACAAAAACATCCAAATCAGAGCCAAAACAGATGTGAGTTCTACTCTGATAAAAGAATACACAGTAAAAACTACACCAAAACTATTAATGATTTTCTGTAAAAAAATGTGTTCTATTATCTTGTCTCAAAACATCAGAGTCTCTTAATAAAATATTTATTAAATTAATTAAAGAAAATTATAGAAAATCGAAATTTTTTGCAGTGCTTTTGACGTCAGAAGAGTGAACTAGTTTGCGATCTCCAAATCTAATTAAGTTAACATTCTCGATTCTCTGCGAACGTGTTCTGGGCCTCTAAATTAAAGCCAAGAGAAAGCTAGCTGGGAAAATAGAGTTGGAAAATTGGCAAACCTTTCGCTCTTCAGGCCATTTGGAACCCGGTTTGGTTCTCAGATCACGTCAATAAAGAAACTTGTCCAAATGGCTTGTAATAATTACGAGTATTCGTTAGTGAATTTTACGAGACAAGGTACTTCCGTTGTCGGTTGAAGTCTGAGATCATTTGCATTTTGAAACACATAAATATACTTCAGTTAGATCATTTAATAAATATTTATTTTGCGGTAGAGCATTTCCCCTCGGGTGGTTTTTAGCCTTTCTTTGGTGATTATATTATTTTTGTGAGTTTAACGCTTTTTTTTGTTGGTCGTGGAGGTGCGCTTCTCATAATCAGTGACTTTGAAAAATGAGCATGGTCGTCGCTGGGTCGACCGGTTATTAGAGCTGGGCTGATGTCATGGGCTCTACAGGGGTAACAGGTAATAGGTAATAAAAGTATCAACTCCGCGGAACCGCCAGAAGGGTTAAGTCGCTGCCAACAAGTGAGCTGGATGGCTGGTGTCATTGACAAAACAATGGGAGGAGCGCACTGCAGATGGGCGGAACAGCTGACCCGAGCGGGTGGCTGGGGGCTGGGAGTTCTGCAACTCTGCCGGAGCTTCCCCCGAGAAGCAGACCGAGACCGAGGCCAAAGCCGAAACCCACCAGGAAATGCCAATAGTCAGACGGTTAGACAGACAACAGTCAATGAACTTTTGGATCGGGTCAGCACGCAATCCCCGGGCTGTTCAGGTGGCCCTTAGACTTGGTTAACGCCTACTCCAGTTATATCCTTACCACAAAACTAATATTCTATCCGCAGTAACTCCACTTGATTTCGTTGGATTTCTGGCTTCTTTCTTATTTATTTTATTCACAATTAAAAACTTCACTCTAGCCGGAGGTTAACAGTCCTTGCCAGGATGTGTGGCGATTTTCGGTGATTTTTCAAAACATCTGTTCACCGAAAAAGACACTCGAAGATCTCAAATTGCTGTTTTCGTTGTTGATTCGTGGCTGATTTATTATTTCGTTGATTCGATTCGTTGATTGGGTTCAAGTGACAGACAGCTGCTTTTGAAGTGGCGGTCTTGAAATCTCTTAGAGGTTTCCCGATTTATTTATGGCAATTGGTTGTCTATGTTTTGAACGTTTTACACTGCAATTATATTTATCTGTACAGAGCTGAGCTGAAAAAACTTGAACCGTACTCGGGGGCTGTTGGACAGAAACTGCGGGCCAAACTCGTAAACACTCGCTTTTCGTTTTGAATTGGCGGCCTTTTCAACGAAAGCTTTTGCGTTGGTGTCTTAACATAGACTGGGGACTTAACATAAGCTACCTCTGTTATGGGGTCTTGGGGAAGGTTTTTTCTAAATAAATTTCAAAAATTAAATAGATTATGATTCCAAAAGGGTTAAGAATATTTTACATTAAATATTGTTTGTTTTATAATATTGTATACTTTGGAAGTATTTTTAAATAATTTAACTGGGGACTTAACATAAGCTACCTCTGTTATGGGGTCTTGGGGAAGGTTTTTTCGAGATAAATTTCAAAAATTAAATAGATTATGATTCCAAAAGGGTTAAGAATATTTTACATTAAATATTGTTTATTTTATAATATTGTATACTTTGGAAATCTTTTTAAATAATTAAACTGGGTACTTAACTTAAGCTACCTATGTTATAGGGTCTTGGGGGAGGTATTTTTCGAAATATATTACAAAACTTAAATAGATTATGATTCTAAAAGGGTTATGGCTTAAGAATATTTAACATTAAATATATATTGTTTATAGATATATTTTGGAAATCTTTTTAAATAGATTATTTCTATATTATTTATTTATGTTCAAGCTATCTTGTTCTAGAAAGTGTTCTATAAAAATATATATATTACATACTTTCTTATAAAATTTTCATCCATTTATATTCATTTGAATAGAATTCGACTTTTTGGCTCATTTACATTTTAAGAAAGTCATATCTAGGGGAAGGTCGCCAAACATAGACATTGCCCCCAGACTCCTGCCCACAGTTCAATTGAATATCTTAATGGCTCATTGGGTATCGGTAATTCGATTGGGCTTGTCGGGCTCATCGGGGAGGCCTATTTATGGCACTGCTCACAACAAACAATGCCGCTTGATTGTGGTTATGTAATGCGAGATTATTACGATCTTGCCTCCGGCAGATCTATGTAACTCCGCCATCCCCCTGGCATCCAAAGCCGGTGCGGTGGCACACAGACAACCTTCACCCACACACGTGACTAATGGAGCATGGCAGCCTCTTTTTTTTTGCACCATTATTTATATATTTTTTCGCATTTGCTCCACTTTACAATTATACAAAATATATACACCCAGGCATGGTGAATGAAATGAAACACATTATTAAATTTGATTTATTTTTTTATTATTTCGCTTTACCCTAAGAGTAGACTATGTTGGCAAAATAAAAAATATAAAAGCTTCAAAATGATCAATTAAAAATATAAAAAATTGTTTAAACTCTACAGCATATTTTTAGGAAAGGAAAAAGTCCAAAACTAAATGACACTTTTCACTTTTGATGGCTTTGAGAAACCTCAACGCTCCTGAAAGCAAAGCTGTGATATGAATATGGAAGCTACATGTCACCGCCACTTTTAGGAGGGTCGCAGTTTCCAGAAAATCGGTCTCTTTCAAAACCCATTCAAAAACTATTCAAAAAAGTGGCTAAAGTACTGCATAGTATTTAAGGTTTTTGTTTATTAGCAATATCACGTTGATGGATTTGGTTTCGGGAATGGGCTTCATGGCAATAAACGTATATTAATGTTTATCGTATAAGTTTATGTTTATGTTTTTAAATATATAGTTCTATATGCATAGGCGCAATGAATCAACTAAGCGGCATATTTATGTATTAATAGTGTAATTTGTAGATTGCATATGTTGACCTTAGTCGGATAGTGGCTATAGCAAGGATATTGGCTCCTTGGCTCAGTAAGAGGAATCATCATAGAATAGACATCTTGTGGATCGGCTAATACTACATATTTATGTATATGGTCTTACTGGCTACCACACTCACATATAAACGTATACAAACCTAAGCATATTCTCTTTTATTTTTCGTGTATAGTTCGTATCTCGTATCAAAATGCTGTATCAAAGTTGTAAAAATGCGCTATTGGTGTTACGGCTTGGTTTGGTGTTTGATTCGGTTTCAATTGGGCGTTACTATCTTGTATAGTCTGGCTATAAGTCTATGTGAGTTGCGTCTATTTTGGTTCTTTCCTCAACATGCTCCTGCTCTGATCGTGGCTCGAAAATGCGTGAAACCGAGTGCTCTGTGCTTGGCAGTCTTCGAATTTCGCAAAGAATAATCGAAAAAAAACTCAGGATAAAGGGAATAAAAAATAATTAAATGTTTATCGTACATTTTATTTGATTTTTTTTGTTTTGTTTTTGTTTGTTGTTTTTCTCTTTTGTAGTCTTACATGCAAACGGTAAAATTAATTAAGTAAAACTCTTCATAAAAATTACGGTAAAATATATGCATATCGATGTCGATAAAAAAAACGAAAAAATTCAATTAAAATATAAAGCATATGGTATAAATGTCTCATATATATATATTTTTTTTTTAATCGTACTCGTTTCATACGTTTGAGCGTGGGAGAAGTCATCGCAAGATCAAAATTAAATACAAATAATAAGAATCGTCTGCAAGAATTAAACAATAAATCACAAAACTTAGGCTAAGCACGTAAAAATCTATTCTAAAAAATTGTTGGTGTTCTCCTTCAAACATCATCAACTTCGGTTCCTTTTAAATCATCCATTATATATCAGTTGTGCAAACATTTCGCTTTCGACTTGAGGCTTACATTATAATTTTTAATGCTTAATCAGTTTTCTCAGTTTTTGTTTTTCCATCTTCTCATCGTTCTTTAGAGATAATCATATACTTTACTCTTAGCACATTGGCCATCGCTATTTTATAAAAGCACAATCATAATTTTTCCGTTCGCTTTCGGTATGTGAAATGTATCAAAAATTGGACTATTAACTACAGTTTACTATACTTTAATCCTTTCTTCTCTTCTCATATATATATCTATCTCATATATATTTATGTATTTTTATTTTAGTTGCTATAAGTGACTGTCGGTAGTTGCGCTTGGTATCTTCCGACTACCGACTAACAGTTAACGCTTTTATAAACATAATGATATCATTCGTCAGCTCTGGCTCTATCAAATAATCCAAGTATGCGGCTCTGAATCTGGCTTTTGCTTAACTAACTCTTATTTTTCCATATACATGTATGCATAAATCTATATATATTTCTATATATATATATTATATTTCTTGTCTTCGCCGTCATAAACTCTAATTTTAATGCCTTGTAATGTTTTCATTCTTTCTTTTTTTTTTTTTGTTAAATACGAATAAAGTTCTTCAATATTTTTTAGATGCTTCAGTGCGTGTTGGGAGCTGCTTCTTAGTCTGTTAGCGTCTGGGCCACAAGAGCCAGTTGGTCCATGAGAACGCGGAACGCAGGACGCTCCTCGGGTCCATGTGACCAGCACAACTTCATGACCTGAATTAGAAACCAAACAATTAATTAATAAACAATTTTAGGGAAGTTCTATTCATTTACTTACATCATAAATCTCCTTGGCACACGACTTTGGTTTCTCTAGAATTATTCCGCGCTGAACACGCTCCACAACCTCGGTGTTCTTTAGGCGACCGTATGGCATCTTGCCACAGGTGAAGATCTCCCACATAAGGACACCTAAATCATAAAAAATATTAATTAGTAAGAATATTACAAAAAAGAAAAAGAAGAAAAACTCACCATAAGCCCAGACATCGCTCTTGGAGGAGAAGCGCGTATAGTTGAGGACCTCGGGCGGTGCCCACTTGATGGGGAACTTGGTGCCGCCGGAGCTGGTGTACTGATCGTCGAGGACGTAGCGGGCCAAGCCAAAGTCAGCCACCTTGACCACATTCTCGGAGCCGACGAGACAGTTGCGGGCAGCCAGATCCCGATGGATGTAGTTGTGGCGCTCCAGGTAGGTCATGCCCTTGCTCACCTGTATGCACATGTCCAGCAGCAGACCCATGTTGCCAATGAGGGTCTTCTCGTGCCGGCGCAAGTAGTTCAACAAGGAGCCATGCTTCATGTACTCGGTAACAATGTAAATGGGTCGGTGCTTGGAGCACACACCATACAGCTGCACAAGATTGGGATGCTGCAGCTTGGTCATCACCTTGGCCTCCTCGATGAAGTCGTCCTCGGACATGGTGCCCTCCTTCATCATTTTGACAGCGGTGTCTATCGATCCGCGCCACTTGCCGCGGCGCACCACACCGAACTGTCCGGAACCCAGTTCCTCCATCAGCATCAGCTCCATGGGATGGATCTCCCACTTGTCGTGCGATAGCCCAGCCGTTGGTGGCACTGGACGGTCGCACGGGGAGGACTTCAATCGGCAGGCCAGTCCTCCAGAGTTGTGGCGATGGTAGTTGATCAGATCCGGGATCGTTTCGCAGCAGTGCTTCTCGCTCAAATAATACTCGCAGCGGGCATTCTGCTTGATGTGATAGTGCTTAACATGCGATTGTGGACTGGAAGATAAATATTTTATATTATTTTAAATTCTTAATTAGAGTATCTTTAGTAACATACACTTTGGTATGCAGTGAGAGTGTGTAGAGACCCTTGGTCGATGACTTGCGCACCACAAAGCAGCCCTCTTTGTCGCCCTGCTTCAGCAGGGACTCGGCTCTTTGTCGCGACATATCACCCACATACCATCTGAAAAAAAAACAAGAATTATTAATAAAAATAGGAATTTATAATATTTATTATCATATTAATACTTACTCATAGCGCTCTAGACCCAGCAGTGCTTTTGGCTTGACATAGTTGCTGGGAATATAGCCCACATTGCCCAAGGCATCTTTGACTTTCCACCAATGCTCTTGAGAATCATCAATTACCTCATACTCGGCGTTCTTAAAAAAATATTTCAAAATTAAAAATATAAATCATACAATCCGTTAAAAGTTACTTACCTTTTCCAAGGATAAATCGCCGCCTTCGATGGCCTTGAATGGATAGAGTGCCACTACCAATTTCACAAAATGTGAATTGTCCTTAAAAAACAATAAATATTAAATATTAAAATTAACATATTTCATATTTTGTTTATAGTAACTCTCACCTTTGATTTGGAATTTGGAGTTCCAGGTGTGGGTATACCGCCAGGCATATTGGCATCCAATAGATTTCCGTTGCCGTTCAATAAAGTCGGGGATTGCTTGAAAGTTGTCAGCGAAGACTGTGGAATCGAAAGTTGAATTAGATGCGAGTTAATTGATTGCAAGATGGCTTTGGTTTGGTTTTCATTAAATATTACTCACCTGAGGCTGTAGCGATGTGGGCGTGCAATTGCCGCCACCACCTCCTCCGCCGCCTAGGCCAAGGCTGCCGCCGCCACCCACTACACCGCCCACTCCGCCGCCGAGACTCCCCGAGCTGTTGTGCTGCAGGCTGAACTGGCTGTTGGTGGTCGAGCTGTTCGGGCTGATGCTGCGCGTTGAATTCTGGGCTGGAGAACTGCCGTTGCCTGCAAGGATACAAAATAAATACAAAGAAATTAGAAAATCACGTCAAGTTTGTTGCTTAAGTCTTTTGTTATTTTTCGATACAAATTTTGTTTTTAAAAATTTAACAAATGTGAAGAGAAATTATAGAAAGATATTACAATCAACAATTTGTTGCTTAAGTCTTTCGTTTTAAACGAAAAAAAAGTAAAACAAAAATAAAAATTAAAAATTATAAAAAAATTTGCATCAAGTTTGTTGCCTAAGTCTTTTGTTTTTGGAGAGAAACTTATATTAATACTTCATAATATGGTTATAGTTTACAAGTTTAAACTATAACTTTAATTATTAAATATTTTCACTAACTACAGAATTATAATTTATATTTTTTTTAAATCCATAAACCTGCATAGTAGCACTCATAAGACAAAGATATTTTTAACATTTTTGGACCCGAGGGCTGGCCAATTAATTAGCCATCTACAAATATCGCAAAATCGACTTAAAAATATGTTGGTGGCTTGGTTTTTTTTTGTGGCCTGCGATTCTTGTCAAGGTAATAATTAATTAGAGGCTGGCAAAGCGCTGACACTGAACATTGACAAGATTTTCAATGGTTCAAGGCACCAGCTCGGCTCAGTCGCCCACAATTCGCCAAATAAATCAAAGACATTGGAAAGCTTAGTTTAATGTGATGAGCGGCAGGCAATGTTGATGGACTTTGCTCGCTCTGCTCGGCTTAAAACGATTTCTGTGTTTACCAATCGGGGTTTTTCAAGTGCCGCCTACCTACCTCCCAACCTCCCTCCCCTAACGATTAATAATAACGTTAGCTCCAAAAGTGAACTCAAAGTGTAACCCCAATTAAAGAAAAAATAAATAAAGATAAATAAACGAAACTTAAATGCCAGTCGAGAGCAGTCGAAATTCGGCAGTTGAGTGGGCGTCTCTTATGCAATCGCCCTCAGCAACTCACAGCAAGTGAGTCAACACGCTTATGATACACATTTTATTTAATGTTATTTCTTGATTTTTTTATTTTATTTTATTTTTTTTTTATTTTCTGTGTGTTTGCCCCGAAGACACTTGGAATCCACTTGGCAATCGGATGAGCGGCTGTTAGGCGCCTCTCTGCTCGAGAATCGCTAAAAACAAAAGTGAAGGTTAATCGCGAAGCGAAAGTGACTGCCTACGGCTCTTGCTTTTATTATTTCCCAAGCTGTGAAATATTTATATATAGATTGATACGAAATTGCGCTGCTGACTTTCAATTGATAAGCCAATTTTCTCAAAACAAACACTCACAAACACCGTACCATTTTGATGTGAAAACTTAAAGTGGGTATCTCGGCGCCGCCTCCTTCTCACAAACAAACAAGTTGGGAGGAAAACGTGCCGGCAAAAGATGACAAAAGCCTTGAAGGCAAAACACTAGCTAGTCGCGACTACAATACCATCGTGCCACGGCTCATACCCCAGCACAGATGCAAGAGATTGAAACTAAAATAGAAAGTTTCTCCTGCATTTCCCAGCCAACTCGGCTCACTTGCCGGTTGTTAGAGCCGTGTTGAGCCTTTTGTTTGGCCATTTTCCTACCCATTTTCCATGCAAATGAAAAACGCTTCAAGCGCAAGCTCTTTTCTCCGCAAACACATGCATATACTTATAATAACAAGAAAATTGCCATCTTTGATGTACAACTTCCTAAGAGTCGAGGTAGTTTATAAAGATGTGGGAAATTGCAGGCCGCGCTTCTTGGCCAAAAGATAATCATATTGTATTTTAAAAACCTTGCAGGCCAACTGATGGGTGATTAATAAAATATACAAATAATCCGGTCGAGCCAGTTTAGTGGCATAAAAAATTGGAAAATTGCCAAACGGAAGGAAGTGAATTTTTCACGTTTTTAGCTGAAAGTCAAAGCTCGCACATAAATGGCTTTAAAGTTGACTGTAGAGAGTGTGTGTGTGTGCCACCTCAACAGGTGCGTTGCATTTCCAAGCCCACTTGCAACATTTTGTCATTACCGCTGTACGAGTCTTTAAAGCTAATTGTGTAATTGTGCTTTGTCTGTGCTCCGCTTTCCTCCCGGCCCCCATCTCAGCCCCGCCCCCCTCCTCTTTGGCATACAATTTGTTATGCAAATTGCGATTCTTGTTATTGCCGTTAATACGAGTGCATTGTTATTGCAGCTGGCTTGGCTCAGCCTCGAGTCGAGTGTTTGTGAAAACTGGCAAGAACTGCAAAGATTGCAAGACTTTCAAACACGTGTTTGCTGCTTTGTTCTTTAATTCTATAACTCGCGAGCAGGTGAAACTAATCAGAATAGTTGTATCATGACTCAAGACCAGGGGCTGGGAGAAAACGCCCACACACGAAGCTAACAAACAAGATCAAGGGCTATTCAAACTAATGTGGGTTCTTAGACATTGTTTGGGCATTAGTCATTATAGAAACACTATTTTTTTAATTAAAGTTAGACCCTCAGCTTACCCAGCTTCAGTGCCGATAGAAGCATCATAGTTGCTTCAGCGAGTATCGTTTGTGAAGACTCGGCAGCCTCCACTCAACAAAATAATGCCACTCTTCAGCCCGATATCTTGCTGTAATTGTGTCAATTCACTTTCACATATATCGCTTGTTTAGTTTTTATTTCTTCTCTTAATTTTTTTTGCGTTTTTTTCCTTTTGATTTGCAATTCTTTGAACTACAGTTTCAGGTTGTTGGAAAACTGGTTTCGCGGTTGCTTCCTTTTTGCAATTTGCAGTTGCTTTTAGTCGCTATTGTTGTTGTAGTTATTGTAGTTGTTTGTTGTTGTTGCTGCTGCTTACTGTTGACCTTTAAGCGTTCCCCATTCAGAGATGCTGAGCGGCTTTTACCGTTAAAGCGGCCCTCAACAAAATAATACAACTCTGAGCTTCCTGTCCTCAAGATTTTATTTATATATATTTTTTTAATTTAATATTTTTTAATTATAATTTTTTGTTTTAATATTTATGCTCTGTCTTCTTCTTCTTGGCTTTCACGCAATGGCAGACGACGCCATTTTGAAAACATTTTCCAGAGACAAGCCACAAACTATCATGAATTTTCTTTTTTAATCATTAAAATGTTTTCGGTTTAAACTTTTAATCAAAACCACAACAACTATTATGAAATATTTATTATTTATTTTCCTGACATTATTTTGTTTTATTTATAGATCAAATTTTGAGCGCGACGCGAACTGTTTCAGCAAATGTTTAAAAGCCAACTGACTGAAATGGCAACTGATTTTTTTCCAACTGGCAGCAACTGGCTGAGAAAAAGCCAGCGAACAACGGGGGCCATAAACATAAAGTAAAACTTAATTGTAGCACTGTAGAGAGTGGAGAGTGGAGAGGCCCCACCGCGGCAGAGAGAATGGAGAGCAGCAAGTAGCAGGCTCAACAAAGCAGAAGCCGCCAAGCGAAACGACTTCAACTTGAGCAACATAAGCATACATTGGGAAAAAAAAATAAAGCAAATGTTTTAATTAAACGTTAAATATTTAAAGTCAAAGTGCCAGGCCTTATAATTATCAAAATATTCATCTAAAAAATCTATTATATTTATTAAAATACTCTCTAAAAATTCTCACAGTGCATATCTATAAGCAAACCTCATAGAAACCCCCTACTAATCAAGCTGGCGAGTGGAGAGCAGCCTCTTCGTCTTTAACTTCAAAATTGTGAAGCTGCAACTATGTTGATTTTTTTATTTATTTCTTTTGTTATTTTTTTATTTACCAAGCCATGTGCCTCCAACTGTAAAACGGAATTTTCCTTGAATGCTAACGGTAGAGTTCCATAATGGCCATGCAACAATGGCAAAATAAAGAAATAAAACCATTACAACAATTACATCAATGAAACAAAACTTTTGAACTTTTCGAGTACAAAGTTTTCGGAGAACAAAAAGCACAAAAAACAACAACACACTTGTATAATGGCAAAGTGTGTGGAAAAAAGCGAAAGAAAAAACCAAAAAATATAAGTAAAGTTTCTTGTGTTTTTTATTTCATTTTTGTTTTTTTTTTTAAGCCAAGATGAAGATGAAGCAACAGGCAAGAAAATCTACAAAAAAAGAGCAAGAGAGACTTTGTCTGCACACCTTGGCAGGTGAGTTAATGGGTGAGAGTGTATGAGTGTGAGTGTGTGTCTGTTTGGGAGCTCAAGCCGGTAGCTAATAAATAAAAAAAAAATTGTTGATGGTTGGTAGCAACAAATGTTGCCAAGAGTTAAGAGCAACATGTTGCAGGGTAGCTTAAACGTTGTTGTTTTTTGTAAAAAAAAAAAAAAAAAAAAAAAAAAACTAAGCAATTATTTCTGTTTTTTTTATTGTAGGATTTTTAATTTTATAAAATAAACCCAAAAAATAACCAACTTATTTTCTTTAAACCAAGAATTATTACTTTATTTTCAAAGAAACCTTTCCCCAGCCGCCTAAAAGTAGGCAAAGATTTTTTAAGAAAAGACTCTTGGCCAAGATGCACTTGTATTGTAAACTGTAAGCCAGAAAGAAAAAAAAAACACGATAATTATGCTAAAGAGGAAAGCCAGCTGGCACAAGTCTCAGCAACTAGTGCTTTCGGAGACCATTTAGCGCCTTTAACAAATGGGTTTAGACAAGCAATGTAGGAGTCTTCCGGTTCACCATTTCTTGTCAGCTTGTCGTCAGCAACTTGAAATTTCTTTATTATTTAAGGTTAAGATATTAAGTAATAAACTTTCTATTTGAACCGTTGCACTCGAACTGCAAATTAGAGATTAACCTTCCGCCTCGAAAAGAAACAAAAAATTAAGGTTAAATGCTTACATCCGAGGCTCATAAAAAAGCGTGTGAAAAATTGCCAACTAATTGGCAAGTTGCATGTGGCAAAGAAAACAAATAATTACACGCAGATTGTTTGAAAAATTGTGCAGTCAGCGGCGACACCAGCCAGCCGCAAACAATAAAAAAAAAAAAAACAAAAAAAAAAATAATAATAATCAAACAGGAAACGGCAAAAGACAACAAATTGTAATTGTTGCTGCGTCTCTGGCTCTGAATCTGACTCTGGTCTGACTCTGGCTCTGACTGTTTTGGCCGATTGTTGTTGTTATGCAAATGTGGGTTAATAACATTTTAACGCATGCGCCATGAATGCGAAAACATTGCGGCAACCTGGCTACCAAATCACTCAGGAATTCTAATCAATTTGCAAACATTTTCGCAAACTTGCGCATCTTGTTAGCTTCTTGGCTTTCGATTGAAATGTTTCTCGCGATTATCTCGCATTGGAGCCAGTGGCAGTGGGTGTTCGCTTCCCCACTCACTTACACACTTTACACGACTTGATTAATTGCTTTTGGCGAACGGTAATTTTCTTAGCCAATTTATGGCCAGGAATGCAACGAATTAAATATTCGATTCCGATTCTGTCTAGCTGGGTGGTGGGTGGTGGCAATCAATGCCTGACGGAAGTGGCTAATAATTGAATAATAACCTTATTGGAAGCTTGGAAGGGGAGGATTATAATGAGGAAACAGTAGTAGATAAGCTATATAAATTGCATAATTATGATATTGCTAGATATGTGCCAAATAAATGTTTTTATTTCTATAGAAATACATATTTCCCAACTCCTAATAGAAATCCCTATCCATCAAAGTCACTACCCCCAGCTTTGGGGATTCGACGATCGATCCTAAGCAGTTGCCACTCCCCCCCGTGGGTCTTTATGGCGCCCCATTAACACAACATAAACCAAAGCCCGAACAAAGCCAGAAATCAATCGAATCAACCCCGATTTGCATATGAGAGGCGGGCGTTGCTGATTAATATTTTTCATTTTATTTTTATTTTTTCCAAGACCTATATTTTAGGATTTCTTGTGAATTTTGCAGCCCGCAGCTTGCATCTTCAGTGTGTGTTTTTTATGCATTTTTAATGAAACCATTTAGGTAGAGCTCTGTGGCAAAATGAAAAGTATATTTATGAAGACCAGAAACCCCGAACGACTTAACGTCTTGAAATTCAAAATCATAAAGTTGATAAGCAACTTTTGTGAGCTACTCTCTGACCTTGATGTTTTATGGTTTATTTTTTTGGGTTTTTTCTTTTTTTGATTTTTTGTCTCTAAAAGACATTTTTCCATTTTCAGGCAGTCGTCTTCTTGGCCTGCCAATAATTTTATACTTTTCGCATCTCGATGCAAATTGAATTTACAATAAATTAAAATATGGGCAGCAACCGGATCATGTTGACGTATTTTGCCTGGCAACAGAATAAAAAAAAACATAACATAAAAAAAGAACCCAGGTGCACCTTTCCGCGTAGCTAAAGAGTCACAACAGAGATTGCTCTGTCGGGTTAAAGACAATTTACAATAATATTTAAATACGCTTTTTGCAACCGCTTTTGACTCGCCAGCCAACTGGTTTGGCGACTGCCCAGCTCGAGCTAAGTTCAGTTAAAGACTTTTAAGTTATAACTTGGCTCAACTCGAATTGCGTTGAGCCGAGATCTGAACGTGCTCGAGCCATTGCCGGTTCACCAGATAGCCAAGAGCAGTCTCCTCCGCTGTCTTCTGGGTCGTCCGTCGATGGGTTTTCGTTTTCGTTTAGCCGCAATTTTTAAACCGAATTCAGAGAAGGCTATTTCGAGCAAATTGGAAATGGAATTGGAATTCACACGTCAGCACAGCGGTAAATCCCATACGGAGTCGATCGACTCAAAACTTGGCTAAGATCTATTTGTCAGCTTATTGCCGGAGGGGGGCGCACGGGTACGGGTGGCAGGTGTGCCGCCATAATAATTAACATCTGCATCAAGCGTTTTGCGGTGATTTCGCATTGCGGCACGAACCAAGTTCTGTGACGTCATATCGAGCACACGTTTTTTCGCCTTTATGGCTTTAAAATGTGAGGAAATTCTAACTGCTGTGGGTTATTTTACTTTGCAAAATAAATGCTTTAAATTTTATAATATATAGACTTTAATGGCCATCCTTTCAAATTCTGGCCAGGATAACAGTTTATTCTTCTCATTGGTGATGCAACAACTTCGATACCATCGCCTTGAAGCTTAGCTTATATCGATACATTGTACATAGTCTAATCCCGCAAGATCCTGTAAACAGAATTACCGTTTATTCTTCTTGGTGATGGACCAATTTTAATACCATCGTCTTAAAGCTTAGCTTAGCTTATCGATACATCGTGCTTAGTGTAATATTGCAATCGCAAAGCCTTATCGCCAAAATTATTTAGAGGAGTAATAAGGAAGTGTGTCTATTACTCCACTATCACAAAAAAATCTACGAATTCTTAACCAATTTACACTAATTCACAGAGTTTTTAAAATAACTCTAGCAAACTTCGAAAAAAAGGCCAAGAAACCATGTAAATTGAATGTTTCTGGTCAATTGTTTTGGTCAACTTGAAAGCACCCGAAGCCGCTGAGCAATCAGCAAGTGCCTCAAGAAAGAGACAAGAAACGCAGCTTGGAAAGAGACAGAGAGTAGAGCCGCCAATGGCTTGTGCGCTTGGCTCAAATTGCAAATGCAAATTGCAAATTTTTGTGGTCATTGTTAAGTAAAGGCCATAAATAGGCACACCGAACACCCAACAACACAAACAACAATGCAATAATTTTATTGTCAACTTTGGCATGCCAATCAGCCAAAAGCTAAAAGCTGAAAACCAAAAGAAAACAAAGCCGAGTGAGCACAAAGTAAAACTGAAAGTCTAGCAAAGTGGGGCGTGCTAAAAAAAAACATCTGAAAAAAAAGTAGACAAAGGGGGACTTGAGGTGGCTATGCTAGCATGATGGAGCAGCTTTCAATCTTGGTCTTGCATATGAAATTACCATCCAGAAACACCAATCTCTGATGCCTCCGGAGAACTCTCCAGAGTGAAATCTACAATTTTGTCCTCACTTTCAGTTTTATTGCAGCCTCGGCTACGTGGCTTTGGCTTTTTGTTCTGGGCTTGGCCGACGACTGCTAATTGATTTCAATTATGCAATTGCCAAGTCCCATCTCTCAAGTCTTCTTTTTAGTCTTTCAGTTTCTTCTGCCCCCGACGACTCTCCTGTCTTTCTTTATCGTGTGCCTGGCATCGGTCTCGCCCAGCTGCTGTCATATGCTTCCTATGTTCTTCTGCCGATCTGCGGTGCTCCACTGCTGACGATCATCTAATAACCGCCTGCCATCCCAGCCATGGCCATATAATCATGATAATTGTCAGGGAGCGACGGAAAGAGGGAATCCTCGATTGCATCGCCCGACTGTCGCTAAATGCTGGCTTTGGCTTAAAAAACATTGCAAGAAAAAGTGACTAAAAAGCCAGGTAGACACTTTTATTGATCGCTGTAATGGTTTTTATTATTTTATAATTTTTTTTAGTGTATGTCTCTTTTTTGCGAGTCTTTAAGCTTACAGATAATCATCGCTAGTGACGCCTCTACGGGATAAATGGCCTCCATCATGCCTATAAGGAGTTGAGCCTTCGATTTGCATGTCAATACATGTCTAAAATTAATGTGACCATCGTTCCAGAAAGTTATTAGACTTTCTGTTGTATTATTTTTTTAATTTTTCACATGTAGTTACTAACTTTAAGCAAATACTAGACTATTTTAAGCTTTTTTCTTTATTTATTTAAGTCATGTATTATGTAACCTTCTTTAGAAAGCCTCTCCCCACGTGTATGGCTTTAATCTCTTTATTTTCTTAAACAAAAAGCTTAATCTCTTCATATTTTTTTTGTCTTTTGTTTATAAATTAATAGCATTGTTTAATCTCTACAATAAGTGTTTTTAAAAAATTCTCGGAAGTATTTTTAGTCGCTCCGCAAATGCAAACAAGCTTGTTTTCATGTTTATTTGTCAAAAATTGGTAATCCCCCAAGGTGGCAAATATTGAACTCTGTCGGATCAGTGGAGCCAGTCCAGTGCTTCCAGTGCTTCCCCCAAGATGTTTTTTTTTTATTTTGTTTTTTTTTTTCAGGAGATATTTACCTTCTTTGGTCTTGGAACTGGTCAGGCTGTGACCGATGTGGTTCCAGAAGTTAAGCCGGCAGCCAAAGACTTTCATTTCCTTGACGCGCTCCTTCATGTTGCCAATCACGCTCGTTTCGGCCAAACTCACGCAGGGAATCATTTGGGAGAATGACACAAAAAATATACCGCTAGCGTTTCATACGCTTTTTTCCAGCGATTTCCAATTTTTTATTTATTTTTTTTTTTTTTAATTTCTATTAATTTTTACTGCTGGCAAGAGGGAAAAATAAATTTGTTTAAACATTGAAGCGTTGAGGGTCATTAAAGCTGGCAGTGTTTTCAGTCAAACGAAGCGATCTGGTATTACTTTTTTATTAGAACCGATTTAGGCACACGTTCCTAAGCACTCGCACACTAGCTTCAGATCTAATGAGCTCCTGCTCAAGTACACAGTTTGCGGAAGCACACTTTTCGGCCAAAAACTACTTCAAGTCCATCATGGATGCCACTTTAATTGCCCAAAAAGCAAACAAAATAGTCAAAACAATCAATCAAAAAGAGGAAGCCGACGAAATTTCAATTCCTGTTTTGGCAATTGAATATAAATATTAGGGGTATTGCTTTTAAAAAGCATGCTTTAAGCACATTTTGCCTTTGATTTTGTGCATTTTTTTAATGGAATTCTTTGCCATTTTTTATGGGAGAATATATCTTGGCACAGATTGCAAGTCGGATTGCAAGAAAAATGCTAATGATGCTCGAGATGATGATGCAGCAGCCGCTTAAGTCGGTTGAGGTTGCCCCCATCATTATCGACAATCATCATCAGCCTCATTGATTTTCGCATTGTAATTGTTCGAGTGAAGCCCACAAGATTAATAATCATTTTTTTCTGCTGCTATCCATCGATATCTAGAGTCTTCGAATTGATTTATGAAATCCATGAGACTAAATAGAACAATTTTCATTTGGTTTCGATGGCAAGTATAATTCATTTGAGGCAAGTAACAACCTTGAGGCAAATAAAACGCACCCAGATGGGTATCTACAAAAAAAAATAAATAAAAAATAAAGTGTAGAAGCAAGATCATCAAAACAAAGCTTAGACAACAATCTATAGCCGTGGGCAGTGAAGACCTAGGCGCAGTTCATTGAGCTCCACTGTAAGGCACACTGTTGGGTGTCGATATGTTTTTTTCTCTATTTTAGTAGCAACTGTTGGCAGCATAATTAACATCAATTTCAAGTCGCTTTTTTCTATTTCTGTTGGTTCCTTAATTTAGTGGAACAAACACACAAAATCGAATGAACTTTCAAAATGATTAACGAGTCGCGGCTTGCGGTTTACGCAGAATAGGCGTGGCTCAGTGTTGGAGTCTATTTGGAGATTAATAGAAGCTTGATAGACATTTAAATCGATAAAAGAATTAACATTAGACTTGCGAAAAAATCGACAAACTTATTATACAAATTTATACGATTGATCGATTTTAATCGATTATTTTCAAAACATACTCTAAATTTCTTCCTAAAATAATACTCTAAAAATAAAAAGACTTCTAAATGTTAATTTTTAATTTTATTTATTTCGATTTATCGATTTTTATCGAAAGTTTTTTAAAGAGGCTCAAATTCGATTTTTTTTTAATTTCTAATATTATTCTGCTTCTTAATAGAATTAGTTTATTTTTAAGCACAAATAATCGTCTAAATGGTATTTTTTTTATTTCCTTTATTAAAATTGATTATCTAATTTATCAAAGTAGCAATTTTTCCAAGGGCACCTCAACTGAATAGTTTATTTGTGAAAAACCAAGCTGAAAAGTTGTTGAAAACTCTGGGAAACTACAGAAGACAATGGCGTAGCATTTATTGTTGATTCAATCAGAGTTTAGAGAAGCTCTTTGTTGTTGATTTGCAACTAATTTGTGATACAGATTTCAGTTAGAGACTCGTGTCGAATTGGAAAAGTGAAATTTTCACGCCTTGCACAACCAACGCGGCCAATAAAAGTTTCGCCATTAATTACAAGTGAGTGTTGACACAAAAAACAAAACAAAAAAAAAACGTAATAAACAGTTCAACTTTTACTTATCGTAAACTACAAAAAACAGAAAAACAGAGTTGAATAAATGAATATGTAGAGCTGTGACATATTGACGTCGTAGTGACCTTGCCTGACCCTTGACTGACGGAGAAAGATTTAAGATGCTGCGAATGGAAAGCTGCTAAAAAATAAACCGTTTGGGGCGTGGCAAAGTGAAAGAAAGCAACCGCTTTGACCTGATTCCCGAAAGCCAAAAAAAAAATCTGAAAAAAAATACAAATTGAGGAGCGTGAACAAAGCAAATCCGCCAAATAATTTAAAGCGGTCAAGCGGCGATGAAGGGAAGGAAAAAATAAAAAATAATCTTAAGCTTTCGCTTGTCATGTTTTTGTTGTGGTTCCTGCTTCTTCTGCTCACCCCTCTTGAGTTGGCAAATGAAATGGCACGTAGCTGACCTTGACCCCCATGCTTTTGGGCAAAATAAAATGCAATTTTTATTAACCGCAGCAGCCACTGGCTTAGCAAGAAATTGCAATTGAATCCTTCTGCCTGAGCCAATTTACTTTTTTTTCGAAATTGCTAACGGTACCAAAAAAAGAAACAAAAAAGAGACTAACAAGAAGAAAAAAATTTAAAACCAAGTGCAGGCTGACTCTTTTTTTTAACCAGTTTTGTGGCAAAACAAAAAAAAAAAAAAAGAAGAAGGAGAAAAAAGGCGAAAAACTTGTTTCCGATTTTTATTTGCAACCTTCGAAGAGGCATCCAAAAACTACCTTTGAGATAGTCTATCCGAGACCGTTTGTGTGTATCTGTGAGGTTTAGAAGTAACCGTTAGGAGATCCTTCGAGTTGTAGGCCTGGTTTGCATTATAAATTGAGAGACAAACAGCCACACAAGTGGTTGGGCCTGTTTGTGAGTGGAAACTGTTTCCTCCTAGCCGAGATAATTAGCCCGAGGTACCTGCTATACTGAGTATCTGTTAGATGCATTTACTATTTGTGTGAGGTACATATCTATGGGATAAAAAGATATACATAGTTTGAAGTTTGTTTTTTATGATGAGGTGAGGTCAGATGCCAATCGTTTTAACAGGAATTATAAAAACACAGAAACCTTGTTTAATCGGCAGTCATCAAAATATTTGTAATCCAAACATTTATGACTTGGTAGTTACATTTCAGAGTTACAAATGGAGTTACAGTCCCCGCCATGTAGGTATACGATTTTTATATCTTTCTTCCCAGTCTTCCCTACCTGGTTCGGCTTATTTCTCAGTTTTTTAATGACAATTTCAAGCTACCTTTTAATGGTCTTTGGGTTTGTTATTTTTATTATTTTTTATGAAACTCCTCCTCTTCCCATGAAAGTAAAAAAAAATAGAAGGGGTAGAATGAGGAGAAAATGTGTTTTTTAAACAAAAGCTTTGGTAGGAAAGCTGCGAGAACACGAGTAGACTCTCGAATTGATTTCTATTGAAATTTGAAACGGCACTTTTAGTGCTGCCCTTTGTGATTTTTTTAATGGCCTCTGGGGGCACCTGGGGGATCAACGAAAGCCAACACAATAAGAAAAAGTCTGATAAGCTCTGGATAGTTGAAGAAAAATTAAGAAAATAAAGTGTAAATTGAGTAATAAACTCGAGAAATAGAGGGGATTACTGGGAAAAACAAATAGCACGTTGGGGGATAAGATTTCTAGAAGGTAGTGAGTCATTTTTTGACTGGAAACTGCATTTTGATAAGAAAATCAAGTCTCCCCCTGACTTCCTTTGTGACCACTCCCCTGGCTATATGTTGTATCTTTCGCCAGCACTTGTCTTGAGAGGTCGGGAGGGAGTGTGGTTCCATGGGGTTTCTGAGCTGGGTTACGTGATAAGCAGGCTTAAGTATTCAAGCATTTGGCTCGAACGTGCTGGCCTCACAACAACAGACTCAGACAAAGACAACATCGAAACGAAAAACAAAAAAACAAAAACCAAAATAAAAATAAACATAAAAGAAACGAAACAAATTCTCGTTAAAGCAAAAGTGGCCTAAACTCAAGCCGCAGATCCTGTTTTCCACGCAAGAACAATATTGAATTACACAACAGTTTAGAGATAGAGGATAGAGGATAGTCCCGGGCTACCTGCTTAGGATAGGGAATCGTTTTACAATTTTTTTTCGGTTTGAAGTTCGTTAGGACCGAGGCGCCTTTTTGCTAATTGGTCTAACCGAGAAGGAGAAGGGCAAGTTTACACGCTTCTTTAGAAAATTTACATCCATTGACTTATCAGCTCATCAGCATCAAAATGAAAGAATCAAAATCACAATGGATGTCCATAAACCCCAGAGACTTGAAATCTCAGGAGAATTCTTTTTCTTTTTGCCATTTTTTGTGTGTGTGTTTTTTTTTCGACAAGTTAATTAAGCAAATGGGCAGAAAAAATAATGAATTTGTGTGATGGGCGGGAGGTTTTGGGGACGCGACAGACTGTTAGAAAATGCGCAAAAGATAAGCACGAAAGCAAAAAAGCAGAAAAACTGCTGTGGCACGCCAAAAAGAAACAAGTTTAACAACTTTACTCTCGGCTCGGCTTTTGGAGTTGCCAGACTGCTCAACAAAATAGGGTTTAAACGGTGTAAGTGTGTGTGTGTGTGTGTGCCGTGACATAAGCAACTTTTACTGTTAGAAATGGGGGTTTTGGAGATCGGAGAGGGCCATAAATCATCCCAAAAATGAGAAACAAAAATCAGTCTTCGCTTCGTGTGACTTCAAAACACTGCCTAACAATTGTTATTTATTTTTTTGGGGAATATTTACATCTTGATAGATCTATTGGGGGGCCGAGCACACTGAGCACTTTTGATAAAACTTCACTTGGCCATTGAGAATTTTACATTTTTTCGCCGCCGCACGTTTCGGCCATAAATTTGAATTTTTTTTTTTTTTAATATATTGCACTTGATTTAGGAAAGTATCGCGTATCGCAGCCTGTGATCTTGTTGGTAGACTTTGTTGTTTCTATTTAGGATCCTATCTGGTAGTAGTATTCCTGAATGGCACACGCGAACAACAACAACTAAATTCGAAACGCGATCCGCTCGCTATCCGCTCTGCGTTGTGCACTCGACGACGTCTCAAAAACAACTCAAAAACAACGCATGCGTTGCTGTCTCAAGAAGTTGAGAACCCACAGCGAGACCCAGGGCCGAGACTAGGTATACCTGGTACGGGAGAAGACTGTGAGCACCACTCTGAAGCGATCTGGAGAGTTTCGCTCTCAGTGGGGGCCCTCCTTGGAGAGAGAGAGAGTGAGTATAAGCCCCATCGAGCAGCTGTGAGCGCACTCACCCAGCTGAGATCGTGAGAGGAGCGCCGAGTGGAGCCCAGCAAAGTGCAAGAGATAGAGATACTTGTTGTTGTTGTTGTTGCCTAGGCAAATCAATGAGCACTTGTGCACTTGGCCACTCACAATTACAGTTAGAATGGGGGGAGGAGAATGAGTTATATGCATACCGGAGAGTAGTAGACTTGAAGAAATTCAAAGAGTGGAGAGTGGGGGAAATTAATTTCCTAAAATATAAAGATCAATGTTTATTTTAATCATTTTTGAGCCAAAGGAAATCTTCAGGAATTCCTTTTTTTATAGAGAGAGATAGAAAGTGATGGAGCCAGAAAGAGACAAAAAGCTGTGGGGGACTGCATCTTTTGGCTGGCGGCCAAAATGGAGTTGCCCAAGGAAAGAGACAGCTGGAGAGCGAGATGGAGGCTAATATCAATTATAAGACGCAATTAGGAAAACATTTGGGGAAAACAACAACAAACTTGCGCAGGAAAAACTTGATGTACTTCAAAAAGAACACTTTTGGCTTTCTAAAAATAACGAAAAAATGAGGAAAAGGAAGTTTCAGAAGAAAATAAACATTACAATAAACAGCATAGAACCTATGCTAATATTTAAAGAAATGATATGAAAATTTATATCAGATTGTCAAAAAACTTGTTTTTTAACAAGCTAATCCATCAAAACTCTGCAAATCCCCTGATATAATACCTCTAATCACGCAGAAAACCCGCTTTTGATTAACTATAGAAATTCTTTCGTAATTTCACTTCAAATCCGCAAAGATTAGCATAACAAATCCCGTCTCTACATTATGTAATCCATCGAAAAGCCGATTGTAGAAAATCAAACACTTGTCACATGCCAAAATCGTAGCCAAAAGATATTAATTGCCTGAGAAATTTGTTGAGAAATTATGTTGTATGGCCAAAAATAAATATTGCGTGGTCTTTAGCGGTTATGGAAAGGCTAAGAGAATCGAGTAACTTTAACAAAAGAGAACGGATGAAAAAAAAAAAAACGAAATAAAAGTTAAAAAAATATAAGAAAAAAAAGGAGTAGTGGTAGTAGCCCAGAACCAGAGGGTTCAAGCATTCGAAAGCTCGGCTTCTGCTGCCGATTTCCCACGTTTAGAACGAATCACAACAGAACGCATCATTAATCATGGCAGGATGACCAGAGGGGGAGGGCATTATAAGAGGCTGTTGGATGAGGGGGAGTGTAGGGAGGTTGGGGGATACCGCAGTCAAACCGCGAGGCGGCCTAAAACTTTTTAAAAGATCCAAGAACAGAATGGAGCTGAAAACAAGGCACATTGGGCAGGTCGGTCGAAGGCATCAAAAGCCAGCCACTGAAGATGCATGAACAAAAAAAAAAAGCAGCAGAGGCACAAAGGCGCGTTTCTTGTCTGGCGGATTGGTTTTCAAGAACGGGAACAGCGATTCAGACCCAGTAGATGCACTGGAAAAAAAAAAACTATACTAAAATAAAATAAAACAATACTGTTTAAGATGTATTTGGAATAAGATAATTGAACTACAATAGTTTAATATATATTTTAATCTTTAATAACCACATTCTACTCAAATAATAGATAATAATAAATATGTTAGATCTGTTTAGTTTATATTTTTCAAAGTGCCTTGTTTTTGGCTGTGACTTTAGGTGCCTTTTTCATGGTCAGTCACCCGAAGCATTTGGGATCTCTTTTCTTTTTTTCTTCCAGAACTGCAGGAGACAACAAGGGGCACCTAATTATAATCAAATAGAGTGGGGCGTAGGGCTATCCAAGATCCAACTAATAGCTGAATTAATCAAATCAACGGCCCGACAAAGATCCACCCCTCCAGTGGAGCAAAATAGCCAAAGCCTCCGGGTAGCCGGGATAGGAAGGAAGCAGCACAAAGTGAAGATTCCAGGTTCCATCCTAGTTTTCTGGCCAAGTTCATTGCACGTGCCTAGGCACATACACTCGCAAGATACTAAGATACTACTGCCACTGCCACTGCCTCTTGGCCAGATACTTTGGTTGTTGCTATTGTTGTTGTTTACTTTTTCCATTTGAGTCTTTAACAATTGGCCCAAGCCCAGAGCCGAAATAAAAACTGGTTTCTGGGATGGGAGTTCTCTTGAGGTGCGCTCTTAAAAATCGAACTGGCTGGATTTCGGATACATCCGCGCAGCAGGCTGAAGCCGAAACCAGTTTGTGGCGAACTGGCCAGTGGCCAAAAGGAATCCTCCTCCATCCCAGCCATTCGGTGGGGGTGTTTTTTTTTGTTTTGTCAAAAAAAGGATAAATAAAATATATATATTTTAAAGAAATTCTGAAGTAATATCTATCTAAAATTATATTACTTTTTTTGTGGCTTAGAAATCCCATTTCCACACTGCCCTTTCACTCCCTGCCACTCTTTATTATTTTTTCTAGTTGGCGGTACCCCGAGATAATAATCACAACATGAAACTATTTTTGAAGCACTTAAAACGAGGCCCATAAATCTTTGTTTTTCGGGAATAGTGGAACACAACCAGAAAAAAAGAACAAAATCTGGAGAAAGAGCAACGACATCGTTAAATTTCAGCTAGCTGACGGTTGCTTCTATATGGTTTTTTTTTCTAGTGAGGGGTTCTGTGTCTTGCCTGATTATTTTATTTGTTTAAGTTTATTACTTCATTTATTTTTGGTTTTCTACAGAGGAAATTCTGTAGATTCCTTAGAGTTTCTTAGATCTAAGTTATGATATTTTTATTAAAATATTAAATACTAGTTTTATTTGCTTATTATCACTTTGCCTTTTTAGACCTTGACAGTTTATAACTATAATATTTGTATTAAAATATTAATATTTAAATATGAATTTTTTAGTTATTAATTACTGTCAATCCTTTCACACTTTTCCTCTCACTCAGCCCATAATTTATCGAAAACACTTTCTGGATGATTCCTCCAAGTGGGCTTTTAATTTCAACAAGGCCAACACATTTCAGGGAGATGGCACGCGGCGAAAGTCAAAATGTTCGGGAAAAGGATTCCAGGGAGCATAATTAATTTCTGGATTCAGGACTGAGGTGGGGGGCGTGGATTACTTCATTTATTTTTGAAGTGAAAGATAACCGAAGGAGGGACAAAATTGACAGGCTAATTTATTGTAACGGCAACTGACAAGCTCCCGCAATCGCCGCCACTCGCAGTCATTCCACTTTCATTGTCTTCGGCTGATAAATGGAGATGAAGGCGACCTGATTTTTATTGTTATTTCCGTTTCAGATCGTTCCTTGGACGATCCTCCTCCTGGATGACTTGGCCAAATTGGCAGACTTAACGGCAATTTAAAGTGACGCCTCTAATTGATGTACCAAGTGGGGATTGCCGTAAAAAAAAGGGGGAACCAGAATCCTCACATCCTCATGAAGATATCACCAGTAGGGGGAACTGAAATTTGTTGGGCACTAAATTCACTGAAACTGTCAAACAATGAGACACAATGTGGTCGCACACCACTGCAGGCTGCCTGCCTGGGTGCTCCATTTCGTTCCCATTTCAAAATCTAATCTGATGACACCAAATGAGCAATCAGAATATCAGCCTGACATTTCACAGTGACATCTGCGGGCTGTCGGCGCGAATGGAAAAAGTTCTCCAACAATTGCAGCTGCCTCGGGGGGTCAGGGGTCATAATAGGTGCATCAAAATATTTATGACAGCCGATGAACAGAGAATCTTTGATAATACGACCAAGGGATTTTGGATTTCGGATCGTAATAGTGGCAACAAAAAAGGTGTTTACATTCCCAACTCACACACTACTATTCTCTGAAAAAATATTTGTTTTCGGTTTTTGGGAAGATTGTTTTTTGTGATCCGTTTATATAAAAAAAAAGTTGTTTGCCTAACCCCTTGCTGTTTTCCTGTATACTTTATTTTTATCTACTGATAACCATAGATTTGTTTTGTGACTCAAGTCTCCCCCAAGAATAATCTCTCGAGATCCAACTAGACAGCCTTATGAGATTAAGGAAAACTTTAGTTATTACTCTGTCAGGTTTCTTTTCTTTTCAATTTGCAAGTTTTGAGCAAACTTTATTTTCCTCTTTCCTGCCACTTTTTGGAAAACAAACTTTTTAGCAACTCCTCGCCGGCCACAGGCACGTTATTTGGAATTCGCACCTTGTCAATAGACTTTCGACCATTTCCATCAACCATCAACATCAAGTGCCAAGTTGCCTGGGCAGTCGTGTGTGTGTGTGTGTGTGTTTGTTCCGGCCACACACAGAAGCGCAGAAGTATCTGCGTAACTCTCAGATACTTTACGCCGGCTCCCCTTTCGAGCCTGCTGCTCATTAACGACTTAGAACGCCGAAGAGCTGCACTTCAGACACGCACACAATGCGGCGGAAAAAAAGAATTATACAAATGGGGAGCCAGTTGTGGCACCACAATGTGTCAAACAGGGCCTGACGACAGGACAGCCCAGCCCAGGAAAAAGGAAAAAGGAAAAGCGCTACGAATGCAGAACATCTGTGAGAAAGACAAGGGGCCGCCGAGTGAGAAAAGTGCGAGGAATATGTGCAGATACAAAAGACTGCATTTCAAGTGGGCCGGGGACATCAATTGGGGGCCTGGGGAGCCAAGGAACTCCCACAGTTGACAATGACATTTGCTTGACACCGCCAGGAAGCCTCCAGTCAAGGCTAGCCTCGAGAGGTCCTTCAACCTACACCGACAGTTGGTGTGTGAGGTAATATTAAAGAATAAATTCTTAAAGATAGACCTTACTCACTATATTGGTTCAAAATGAGTTATTTACTTACTTGGATTATTGTTTGCCTCTCGCCAGTGGGCAGCAGCTCTGCAACCAAATGTGGCACGGGATATTCCCTTGCAGCAGCTCCACTTCTTCCCAGACCACAGTCCTGGATGATAGCGATACGACTTGGGAGTATTGCTATCTTCGCAAACTGGAAAAGACAGTTGTAGAATAAATAATTATTATTATATAGATTTTTAAAAGAAATGTTTGAAAATTAAGAAAAGTTGTTATCAGAAGAAGCCGGAGAAGTGGATTGCCTATATCTTGGCAAATTTTTATCACAATCTTAAGCGGAATACCTTTAAAGAATCGTAGATCGATTCCCCATCGATCTGCGTTAAAATCTGGAAACAAATTATTTTTTCGATTTTTTGTTAAATTTTGTGGGCTGTCCCCTTCGTTTTTTAGGGAAATGCAAGGAAGGGATAATATGGCCCCCATCGGAGGCAATATCTTTGCCAAAAATCATACGATTCTTGAGCGGAATACATTAAAAGATTTGCGGGTCGATTCTCCATCGATCTGTTTCAAAATCTGAGAACAAATTATTTTTTTGTCAAATTGTCTGGGTTTTTCCTTTCATTTTTTGTGGAAATGCATGGGAGGGACAATATGGCCCACATCGAAGACTATGTCTTTGCCAGAAATTATCCGATTCTTGAGCGGAATACCTTAAAAGAATCGTAGATCGATTCCCCATCGATCTGTTTCAAAATCTGAGAACCAATTATTTTTTAGATTTTTTATGAAATTTTCTGCAGAGTCCCCTTTGAAAACATGACCCCTTGCGAAGACTATATCTTTGTCAACTCGGTTCTTTAGGGGAATATCGAGACTCTCGATTATAATACCCCGTTTTTTATCTCCCAAAATTGATCGGCCATAAAAAAATAAAACATCTGCAGTTGTGTTCGATTTGTGGGTCACAAAGTCCATCGAATGGGCTTGACTTACCTTGGCGGATGGCGCGGATCCACTCGCTGCGCTCCTTCTCGCTGTTGGCGATCACGTAGAGTGTGTACTGTGGCACCGCTCGTCCACTCTGCTGCTGGCCCTCGAGTCCGCCCCCGCCGCCGTTCTCCAGCTGCTGGTGCTGCGAATTGGACGATGAAGAGATCTCACAGTAGCCCACTTGGAATGGATAACCCTGTACGAGAGATGCGATGGATTGGATTGTTAATGAAACTCGGCTGCGATTTATTTTCACAAAGATTTCTGGCTACTCACATCCGGTGCAAAGGGATCGCCGCCCTCCCCACTGACAGTCGCCTCCTCCACGAGACGAACGCCCTTCAAATGGATACGACCGCGTTCACGTCTCCGCTGAAAGTGAGATACAGATAGTTTCAGATAATTGTAATTAACTCTGGTGGATAAACTAATTTAAAGTAGGGTGCGACCAAGACAAAACTATTACAACTTAAAAGAGAATGCGTTGTCCATAAAGTTTCAAATGATTATCATCCATAAAGTGTAGAAACTTTCTATAATAGTAACCCTAACATAAGTATAGATCTTGGAACGAAAAATAATACAAATTACACTTTAATTCGATTAAAAAAGATAGTTCTGCTCCAATTAGTTGTAATTAATTTCCTCAAATGTACGGATGTGTTGGAACTTCAGACGCCACAACCCTCCTCGAATTGGCTTCTTCAATCATCATCATCAGAGCCATTAGCCGGCTCATGTTCATCGGCAGCATCATCATCGCTCCCCACTCATCATCTCGAAAGCCTCACACATTAGCAGCCGCCAATTTAACGGATCTCGTCGTATCTTGTGGATATTCCTGCCGCGTCGAGTGCAAGTTTCAATTTCAATTCTCAATTGGCCGACAAGTTGGCTTTTCCTGCCTTTGAAGCAATTTTCATTTTTATTACGAATTTCCAAGTTGAATTTGCTCCAGCCCTCTTCCCTTTCTTGGTTCTGCCACTTTTGTCTTAACCCAAATAAAGTTTTCGTTTTTCGTTTTTTTTTTATGAAAAAGTTTCATATGCACAGAGAAAAAGAATTCATGGGTTCCATAAATGCTCGCCTTTACGAAATTTATTTATTTCTTAAAATTTATTATTTTTTTTTCAGTAAACCCTTCTTGGTCTGCAAAGGAAGTTCAATTTCTTTCTTGAATTTCAGTTTGTATTTTTTCCCTCCCTCGGTTTATGGCTGTTTTTTGTTTAGAGCTTTTTTCTCTTTATTTTTAAATTGCTGCTTGTTTATTTGAGGTCTTTGTGTCAACGCTGGTTGTTGATGAGGTTTTTATGTTGCGTTGCCTCACTTTTTGTTTAGATAGATTTTGTTTCTGGGTTGCTGCGATAAGTCGGGGCCAAAAGCCAGCACAACGTGCTTATCTGCTGGTCTTAAAATTTCACTCTCCGAACTGAATCCCCCCCAAAAACTTGTGTCTGGGCCGATGGGCACTGCCTTTGTTGGCCCTCTGACTCAATTAGGCCAATTAAGTTGACTTAATTGAGCTGGCAGCGCTTTCAGGTCTTCCCCAATTGTTGCATCGTCTTCGTTCCAAAGTTCCTCCACAGCCAGCCCATCCTCCAGAAAGGATGGATTTCCGTCAAGTGTCGGCACACGTGCAAAAATTACCCCATGGCGAAAAAAAGGACGACGTTGAAGTGCCGTCAAGTGGAATGCCAGGACGACGAGGCCGACAAAAAAAAGGGAGGAACGAAAAATTTAAATGGCGAACATTTTTCGGCAGCCAGTTGAGTTAGTTTATTAAGCCTGTCAGCGGTTTTCGCATAAATGATAGGGGCCTGAAAGGGGCTTTGAAATATGAGCTGCTGTGGGGAGAGAGTTTTTTAATATTTAGGGTTTTGTGCGAAGCTCTTAAAACATTAATCTTGAGTTAAACTAGGTTGAATGGCATGCTGAAAATAGTATCTCATCTTTTGAAACACAAGCTGATATAATAGCTCCCCCCACCCATCTCTTCTCAATTGAAAAATTCACAATAAATGGGAGGTAGAGGGAGGAAGAGGAGCCGCATCTGTAAAAGCAAAAAAATAAAACTAGAGAAAAATAGTCCGACAGCTAGATGACATCCGGCGTCTGTCAGAAGCCCATTTCAACCCAGTTTCAGTTTCGGTTAGGCAGACGATGCTTCCTGAACACGCCAAGCTAACTAACTGGCAGGAAAATCCAGCCAGAAGTCGGAGCGGAGGTGGAGGTGGAGGTGGAGGAGGATGGGGAACATGTCGTGCCTCTTTCTCGTGAATAGCTAACTGAACTGAACTGAACTGAACTCAACCGAAATGGAAGTAGAAATGAAAAGTAGAACTGCATAACTGCGAAAAGAGTACGAGACTGCGATGACTAGTTATGGTTTTCAGCTTTGATAACTCCGAACAAAGTTCTATGCGCCCCCTTAGAACAGAAAGAGCCGGAAAGGTCAACGAACTAGAGGCCAGAAACAAATGTATCTCAAAGGTTGCATTGCGAATGTTGAGCACATGTGTCCAAACATGTGGCATCAATAAGCCACATAAAGATACAGAACCAGCACCAGCAGCAGCAGCTGCTACTGATTTTAGAGTGAAAACGAGCTAAAAATTGCCGCCAATTAAATTGAGATCTTTTCGAAACTGCAATGGAAATTTCCTTTCCGAGTTATGAGGCGAGAAAGAAATGTGGGGATACCCTCTTGTGAACTGGAACCTGGAACTGGTTTGGTTTGCCAAAATTCTGGTAGTCGTCTCGTTAAACGAAATGGAAAGGCCAGTCCGAGAAGAAATGAAACTCCGCCAAGTGAAAGTCAATTAGGGCTGAACATTAATCAAACTGATTAACCAAATGCAGTTTGGTTTTCGAAGTCCCCCGGGGGACAGAAATTAAATACTTTTGAAACTTTTGAAAAATCAACTTTGGGTGTTGAAAGTTGGTGATCAGAACCTGGCGTAGAACTCTGGAGAACAAGTCTTCCTTGAGGCTAATTGTTTACGACGGTAGGAAATTGCTGCTGACATGGGAAAACATTATTTAATGTTAGTCTGAGTCCGAGCTCTGGCCGGCAGCTTTATTTTACATAATTACTCTTTTGGCTTGTTAGGAACGTATTCCACTTGCATAATTTGGACGGCGGCTGTCAGAAGGTCTGTCTTTTGTTGCTCCTTCTGCTGTGGCACTCTCAAATGGCAAAGGAATTTCCGCACGGCGGGGAAACAACAAAAAATACAAAGGTAACACAATATGGTAAGAAGGACAACAACAGGTTGAAACACGAAACGCACATGTAAGGCGACCAAAGTGTATCCCTATTTAGTGCCATTGTTGTGCGAAGCAAAGGACATGGGCGAGGGTTAGTCGAAGACGAAGCAAGTCGTAATGGGATGGCAATCACCTGTGCATAATTGAGAGAGCTGTCACAGGTAGGCGCGGGCGGAAAATTCACAGAAGGAAAACACAAGGGACCCACACAGGAAGACGCACAACAAAGTCCAGGAAAATTGAGAGCCAGACTAAGAGGAAAACGATTAAGTGAAAATTGCCATCGCAGAGGGTCAGGTCAGAGTGGAGTGGGGCAGGAGAGAGCGTGGAAAATGAAACGATAATTACGCGGAAAAGTAAAGAAAAAGAAAAAAAGAGTAGCAAAGGAGGTGAGTGGAAAAAATGCAATTAAAAGTGGAAGCACATTTTCAAGAATTGCATTCATTTTCTAATAAACACTTTCAACTAAAAATTAGTAAAAAAAAAAAAAAAAAAAAATGTAGTTTTAAATAAAATGTATAAGAGGAATGTGAGATCTGTACTTGGAGGGATCATCGCCCACTCAAGTGCATCCTCCAAGAGTGAACCCCGAGTGGTACCTTTTCAATGTTGATTAATGAAAACCCAACTGCCTCATGTGGCATGTTAAAATGCCATTTCGAGCCGAACTTTGAGCCGCGTAACGAATGAAGAAAGACAAAATATGTATGGTAGATGGTATATGGGTTCCCTGTCGATTGATCAAAGGCCAAGGGGACGGCATCCATATGTAGAGTGGGGGTACCCCCTGACAATTTCCATGATTGATTGCAACTGGAATGGGGTGGGGGGAGGTATATATATATAAATATACATATGTATGTATGTAGCTCTTCTTTAGCTGACCGCATGTGGCGTGCGATTGAAATATTGCCTCAAATAAATTATAACTGTAATAAAGAGAAAACAAAATGCTCGAAAATGTACCACAAACGTAATGGTTTTTCAATTTCCCGCACTCTTTTTCCTTAATTATTACAATTTCACGGCCGTAAAGTAAAGAGCGATAAATTTCAGTTAAAAAAAAAATGAGGAGGAGAAAAAAATGTAAACAAAGACGGTTAGGTCAAGTGAACAAGGAAAATTTATGCATTTCTTTCCAATGAAAACGAAAATTTTCTTATGCATATTTTTCGTTGGTTCCCAGCCATGAAAAGGACATGGTTGGTTGACTTGTCGGTGGTTCTGGGGAGTAATTAATTTTAGTGCCAAATCATTCCCTGTTCATCTGGACTGTCTTCGCCGCCTCTTCCTGTCAACAAAGGGGCCCTGAAAAGCGTAATTCTCCCACAGAATTTGCATTTGCCAACATAAACTCATAAAAGATTCTACAATCTAGACAGATTTTTACAAGAACTTCGAAATATTTTATGTACACTTTTATTTTTCGGTGGGTTTTATAAAATTTGTAGACAAGGTCTATAATTTTCAAGACTGCATCCTGAGAAAAGCCATCAAAGCATGAACTGCGATTTCCCTGGAATTCCCTCAAGCACACACATGGGAGTGATCCATCATTGGACTCCTCGTACGAATGGAAATCTTGGGAAAAAATAAAAAAAAAATAAAAAAACGAAAAAGCGTTGGCGATGTAATTAACGATAAGACAAAGTTCAAAGTTTGCTCCAAAGCAACCCCAATAATTAAATTTATAGAAAAAAAAAAAGAGAAGAAAAGAAAAGAAAAGGCGAAGAAAAATCGAAGTCAGATAAGCATCAAGAAGAGCTTGTAGACACAACAAACACACACAGTTACACACACACACACCCTATGGCACATAAAACTGATCAATCAGAGATCCCCCAGCCCCTGCGCCCCTCTTGATTTTCCACTGCAACTCTATAAATATGAAAATCGTGACTTGAACGCTTAAAGAGCGCTTAAAACGTATTAAGCAAACACACAACATATAGTACCATACCATATAGCAGATACCATTATACCATATACCATATACCATATACCATATGGTTTGGAAAACTTGTCCGCTGGCGGAGACAAAGAAAGAGGAATAATTGAAAAGTGAGTGGGGAACCCGGGGCACTGAAACTAGATAAATGTGCAGAGGAAATTGTCAGTCATAAGGTCACAGCCGAACCCCTTCCCCTTTTCTTATAGCATAGAAATTCCTATCTGCCCAAAATCTACCCAATATCGAATAATTACATGCGAGGGCAAAGAGTTTTTCATTTGACAGCTGTGGAAAAGGAAAATTCAAATGGAAAGGAGAAACGAAGAGAAGAAAGAAACCCCCTACGCATATTGGAGGAAGATAGGAATTTTTCCTGTATTTTCATCATCTTGCTTGGTTAGCTGTTTAAATACATACATTCAAGAAGAACATTTGGTGGATACGTCAGGGCCGTGCCCGAGCTCTGGGGCCTGAGGTCTGGGTCTCTCTCCCGTCTTTTGTCTATTTCTGAAGCAATTTGTGTTTATTTTTATGTTTTGATAAATGCATTTCCCCAGCCGATCCCCTCCGCACACAACTCACAATCGTTGGGGAGGTCGTTCACTGTAGTTGTTCCTCCGCATTTCCATATGTTTTCAATGGGAACTCTAATTGGGATATCAATAAATGGTTCAGCACTAAATCGGATTAGTTTTCCAATTCAATTTCGAGACGAAACTAATTCCAAAATGTTGATAATGTCATGATGGTATTATAGTTTCATTTAATAATTTTTTAATATTTTTTTTTATGCCTGAAAATATAGTTCTCTATAGAATGTGCGCAAAAAAATCAACAAAAGATAAGGTTTGTTTGTTAAATACAAAATATCAATAAAAATTGTGAAATAAACAAAAACAAGTATAACATGGTTTTTTACTTAGAACTTTATACCTTAAAAATTTTTTAAGGTTTTTTTAAGGTTTTATTTTTTAAGGTAAAAAAACAAATAGAAACAAAATTTTTGTAAAAAAAAAAATTGATGTCAAAGTAACTATTTTATAGCAAAAAAAATAAATAAAACAGCATAAAAAACTGATGTGAATATATAAAAATTTCTTGCTATTTATTTTAAGAACTTTCTTTTGTGCTGAAAAATAAAATAAACTCTCTTAGCGCAGTCGCTCTTTGAAAACACTCGCCAGTTCTCTTTATTTCGCACGCCTCGCTCTTATGCTGCTTTAGCGCACGTTCATGCATGTGCCCGGGTAGCTCAGTCGGTAGAGCATTGGACTTTTAATCCAAGGGTCCAGGGTTCAAGTCCCTGCTCGGGCGAGCCAACTTTTTTGCTTTATTTTTATTATTTAATTTGAAGCAAATTATTTTAAACATATTTTTTTTGTTTTTATAAATATCTTTCATTCATTCAGGGTGTGTGGGAAAAGGCTGGAGGCTTTGATTCATTCATAAAAGTGCATGTGCAACAACATAATTTGGACAGGAAGAGGGCGGTCGGTTTTGGTCAGTCTGTTGGTACAGTGAGGCCACCACAAGATGGTCACTGTTTAAGCTCAAGCTATGAAGAGGTTCTTATAGGTGTATCCACTGTAGTCAGGCTTTGATTCTGATATCTGGAGCCCGTAGAGCACCCGAGAAACGCCCGCCGGCCAATTTGTCTGGGTCTCAGCTACAGAATCCTCCTGACAGAAGCGCAGTGACTGCGCCAATTCCTGACCGATGACTGCGAAACGCCCCCCAAAAAACTACAAAAAAAAAAAAATATATATGTATAAAAATAATAAGAAGAAAGAAAAAAAAGTAAAAGAGGTGACCAAGCGCTGGAGAATCCGAGTGAAAGAGCTGCTGTCTGCCTGGGAAACTGTAATGGAAACCGGAAACGGGGTGGATGCCAGGCAGATTGAATCATTGGGCCGTGCCTATGCTGGAGTCAGGCTTCCATACTGCAGTTACTGCAATTCATATCGGGGATCTTCAACACGACAGATTCGAGGGAATTTTGATTTGGCGAAATTGCACTGGAAGCGGAAATTAGTCGAGCCGGCGAAAGTCATTTATCATTTCTGGACATTCCTCACTGCGAGTATTTTTTTATGCATTTCTTGACAATTGTTTGCTTGATATTACAGTTATTTAACAGGAATTATTTACAAACTTTTTTTTTACATAAAGAAACATTCTTTACTTTATAATAAAAAAAATAATGACAAAAAAGATTTATGAGACAAAAGAAAATATATTTATCATTTATAAACGAGAAAAACTCATTCTAAAAACACATAAAAATGTTTAGTTATATATAGTTTTAAGGGAAATTGCATAAAAAAAAACTTTTTAAATGAAAAAAGTCTTACATAAATGATTTATTTTTGACAATAAGCAATATAGAAAGGTTTTCCCACAAATTATTTTTATTATTTTCTGATCACTTTTCGTTCCATAGTACTTTAGCAACGGCCTTTGTGTGGGCCAGGCCGAAACCAATGAGGAAAGTAAGTCTCGCACGCGGCTTAAACTGAAACAGAAACAGAAACAGAACCGAAACGACATCCCATATTGAGTTATGAAGCTGCAGCTCCCCTCCTCCGTTCCAGCCGCCCCTATTTCTTGGCCAAAAAGCCCATAAAGTACAAAACAGCTAACAACTTATGGCGATCGCTGGCTGCTGAAGAAGAAAAGATGTGTTTTTTATGATGACTCACGGGCAGAGGGGTCTGCGATAAGATCAATCATCAACCACAAGGGGAAAGGTGGCGGAGGGTCGCTACTCGCGAGGTTTGCGGTCTACGGCTGTCCATTCGGGGCCATCTTTCATGATAACACTACTGCATACGAAAGTAGGCAAGTTTTTGGGACCTAGGAGTCCAGATACACTAAGTATCAGAAGACTAAGTATCAGGAAAAGTAAAAGATTACTCTAAAGATTTTCTAGCATAGAAGAAATTAAGGATTAACATTTAAAAACTATTATTAAGGTCATCTGTCCTACATAAGTCTTGAAATCAATACTCTTTCGAAGAAAAACTCTACAACTTTGAAACGCACTGTCCCTTATATGTATGCTCACAAATTTAGATGAAACCGGCTTTGATTTCTAATTATTGGGAATCGGTTTGTTTTTTGTGGTTTTCGAATTGGTTTCTTTTTCGATCGGCATTTGAATGGCTCGTGAGCTTCGAATTAACAGCGGAAATAGCTGGAGCGATAATGCCAATAAAAATGGTCAAGACTTTTAAGTTTTCCATAGAAAGGCGTTTATTTTTAAACATAATTCCAATTAAACGTTTGCTTTATTGTCCCTGGCCGATAATGAGGCGTAAAAGGTGTTTAGGCTTAGGGCTTAGGCCCTCTCACTTGCTGTGGGGATCGTGCCTGATTGGACTTGGGCTTTACTTTTATGGCCAGAGCCTGTCTAGATGTCTGGTTGTAATAACTCAATGTCAGCTCGTGGGCGAGGGAAAACAAAAGGCTGCCGGCCCGGGTGATAAAGGAACAGGGACGAAAGCTAGACCAAGAGCCCGAGATTCATTCAGTGCAGCATAATGAAGCATGAAAAGCTTAAGCTCCATCAGACAAAGCCGTGTCTGGAGCTGAACAACAAGTACAAAAGGTATAGTCCGATGATGAATACGAACGATGGACTCCTAGACCTCCTCCGGGGGCTGTCTTCCTTTTGGGGAACTTGCAGCACTCATTAGAGACTGCGAAGCCCTCATTTGGCATTCAAAGCACGCCTGGCTTAGCACCGAAAAGTCTTCCATTTATTGAATGAATCATCATCTCGGGGACCTGAACCCGTTAATAGGCAAATCATGTACGGCCAGTAGGGACAGACAATTGACCAACAGGTTTTCCTTATAATTGTATTATTATCATGCTCGATTCCAGTTCAGACTGCGGAGTGTGGAGTGTGGAGTATGGAGTGTAGAGTGTGTGTTACCTTTTCGATTGTGATTCATAATTGTTACAAGTGCTTACGAAAAGGGCTTGGCCTCTGCACAATTGAAATGTATTAAGCATATGTATGCTATTTTTTGTCGAAAATGGCTTCAAAAGTGTTGGTAATTAGTCAGCATAAAAGACAGCTGCCATATGGGAGATAGATTGGAATAATAAGGTGTCTTAAGGTGACTTATTAAATGCTCTATAATATTTTATGCCAGAAATTATATGGACATATTTTATTCTTCCTTGAAGAAAGTCCTCATATACCCCCTGAATAAAAGGGTATTGGCCTTAAACAAGTAACTGTAATCAGGCTTAAGCCCCTCAGTCATTTAGCCTGCGGTTGCAACTGCAACTGGCAACCGCAAAGACGTCAGGTTGTCTTCCAGAATCGAGGCCATCCAGACTCATGCCATCCACTCATTTGCGGACATATGCCAGAGACATCTGTACGAATCAAGTCCCCCAACTCCTTGGGATGGAGGCTTATCAAAAAACATTTTAGCTTTGGCGCCAATTTCGTGTTAAATAAAAAATGCAGCGCGAAGATTTAAAGACACACACACGATTGGAAACGGGACCACCCATCCTATAAAACAACAAAAAATTCAACTTCTCTCGCTAATTTGTCAGAAAATGGTAGAGATGGGGGGAAGCTTGGAAGAAAGAGGCCTCGTCGATGCGGGCTTTTGTAATTCTACGAAATCAGCTTTAAGCCATTCGTCGGTGGCCCGGGAAAGGTGTCAATTCGTGAAGAATTTTAAAATGCATGCGATGAGTAATAATCCCGCCAGAGACAAATATTTCTTTCACCGAAGCGGCTTAAAAATTGTGGCAAGACAAGAGGAGGTGAGGCCGGGTGATAAATTCGAATGTCTAATTGAGAAGGCCTCTGCGAAGAATTGAATGAGATTGATCGGGGAAGCTCTCTAGCCAAGATCCCTGTCCCTGAAACACTTTAAGTGCGAGTCGTAAAAAAAAATAAAAACTCCCCGAAAAGTCATAAAAATTTGCTCTTTGCTGTTGCTACTGGACAGGATTAGTCTTCTTGCTGCACAACACATTGGAATATCAATAATGTGGAAAGCTTTACGAGCCCCCAGAGGAGGTGGCAAGGAGCCTTCATTAGTCAGAGGGTTGTGGCAAGGAGGTTGGGTATTTTATAACCATCTACATATGTATTACAAGTAATATAATAGTCTCTGTAAATAAATTTTAAACGAAATGTATTAGCTGAAATGTATTATTTTTTAAGTGCATTCCCACATTCGTTATTCACACTCCGCAGGGTCCCTTGTTCATTTCTCTATTTAAGGCTCAGCACGGCATGGCGACCCGCCTCCTTTCGCAAAATTGCTATTTACAGCCTTAATCTGTGCGAAAGGTATTAGAGAGCAGAACGAAGGCGTAAAGAACTGCAAAGTGTTGGCAAACAAAAAGTCCGGGTTCAATTAGCATACCACCGCGGTGAGCCATGCTCTGGGATAGGATGAGGATTAGGAGGGACGTGGAGGATACCCATTCCCCCAGTCAGTGCCAGTGGCCACTTTTGTTCCACTCGTGGGACTGCGACTGTAACTGGGACCAGGCCCAAGCTGCGATTTTTATGACAGGTTAATGACACAACTACGACAACGACGATGGAGCTCACTGGTCTGATGATGAAGTCTAGGCGGGAGTACACCCAGGAAAACGTACCTTCTAAGACTTGAGGCATAAAGGCACGCTTTAAATGATTAGCAGGTAATTGCTTACGGGAATTATAACTCCAGATATGTTGGATCTAAAAGAAAGATCCACTTTTTAGCACTCAACTCACTTATTTCCATATGCCAACATCCTTTTTCCAGGTGTAGAGCCGAGTGCAATGACTAGACCTGTGACTGGGCTCACCCATTAATCAGCCCGCTCTGCGTCCCAGGGTCTGACCCCAATAAACATGACAGGCTCGGACACTGGACTACACAAGGAAACAAGCAAGGCATCGAAAAAATCTATAGAAAGGGTGGTGGAGGTGGAAGTGGAGACGACTCTACACAAAGAAGCCACCGCGAATCAATCAATTAATTGAACATTTTCTACATGAGTTCATCGAACCCCCGAACTCTCGCAGCAGCCCTCGGAAGCGAGGAGTGCAAGGACAAAAGAAAAGCCATCCAGCGGGTGTGGTGTGCGGAAAACGGGAAAAACCAGCGAAATGAATAAATGAATGGGAAAATGATGAGATCGAGTGACAGGAGAGTGATTGGCAGCCGTGTTAGATGTCCCGACTGATTTGGAAAGGCAGGGATTTAAATGCCATTTCGGGGAGTTTATTAAAATATAATTAATAGCTAATTAATACTAATTAATCAATTAAGATGTTAAGAAGTAATTATAAATAATAATTCTTAATAATTATCTTCACTTGAACCACATTTTTAAGCAAGTCCTTATTGTGTATTTTATTTGTTGCATAATTTTAGGCGTATACCTCCAAAACAAAATAGGGCCAATTTAATTCAATTATTTGAAAGAAAATAGTTGGCCCATAAAACTAGTAGCCCCCAAAGGACTTCTACAGATCCCCCTCCACAAAGTAACAATGCTCACCTAGGGCTGGCTACAAATGCGTCCTGGATAATCCTTTTATTTTAGGCAGGAACAGGCACAGGCTCACCAAATTCGAATTTTGGGGTGCGGCAAACAGGCAACAACAAAAACAACAACACTAGGGCTCACGCACACTCACACACACACACACACACACGCACCAGAGGCAGCTGGATACACTTGAAAAACTTTTGGTTTGGGTGGGGCGTTTTCTTTTTACTTTTTTTTTTTCTTCGGCCACCTTCGGTTAGATTCGCAAAAAATTTTCCAACGACGCCATGGAAGGGATTTGCGAATTAAATGTATTATTTGGGTGTTTTCCTATTCCATATATATTTCTTGGCAGGATTATGATAGCGCTATCCTTGAACGATCCTTGAAATTAATGAAAGCTTTGTGTTTTTAAATTCATTGAAAATAGTCAAAATTATGGGAAATAAGGGTGGTTTCACTTTGCCGCTGAAATCCAATCAAATTTTTCAAGGGTAGCAGCCGGCGCGTTAGAAAACTGTTTGTTTTTCACAAAAGTTACACAATTTTTTTTAAAAAAGTTTCTTATAATATGTATTTTGAATTTATTTTTATTATTAACCGAAATAATTAAAATATTTAAAGAACCATCTAAGAGTTGGGAAATAATTTATGGCGAAAAAATACGTCCACACGCGACAGAGCCAGGATAAAAACTCTTGCCACGGTTACTGAACTTCATCCAGGATGTGCGAAGTGAAATTCAAGGGAAACTCCGCTTCCAATTGGAAGGGCATAACGGGATAGGACAGTAAGTGTACACCGGACGATGCCGAGGGTGGGTTTTCGGTTTTTTCGGCTTCGGCTTCGGCATCGGCATAATGCCGGCCGGAATATTGTACATTTCCACCCTGGCACAGTGGTTACTTCCAGTGGAGGAGACTGGAATGGATGATGTTGCCGAAGGAGCACTCCTTGGAGACTATTTCCCAGCCGGGCGGCAGCTCACGAAAGCGACATTTGTTTTGAAACGAAAGCAGCCGGTTGCAGATGCAGAGTACATTTTCCGAAAGGACCTTTTTATTACTCCATCCCCCCTCCTCCCATCTGGTATTTTTGGACTGGTGGGTGAAAATTGAGGGACGGTAGGTGCCGTCATAACGACGCAATAAATGACGAAACCATGACGACAAGATGAGACGCCCACTTGAACATGAATAATGAAACAGCCCTCATTTAAAGCATCCTTCCCCCAGATTCCAGATCTCAGATTCTCAGTTACCAATTGCCAGCTGGCAGTTCCCAGTCTATCGAATCTGAAGACGTGTCATTGTCAGCCGGGCAACTGGCTCCTCTCTAATGATATCCTTTGAAAAAAGGAGTTATCTGAGATCAGGAGTAATATCTGAGATAATTTAATTAAGAGGAACTTTGAATTAAATGGCATCTGAAAACTAAAATAAGTACAATATATTTTCAAATTACAGTATAGGATCTAATACATATAATAATAATAATAATAATAATAATAATAATAATAATAATAATAATAATAATAATAATAATAATAATATAATATAATATCAATATATACCATATAATACTTATAAATAATACTATTTAAAACTAATCTAATACTACTCATATGATCCATTTAATTTCTACATTTGTTTGCTTTTTATTTTATATTTTCATCCAATTATGTGAATTCAGGTCGTAATATTTTATTTATTTTTGGCTAAAACGAAACCTGTTAATATCTCTATGTGTGAATCACTCACCTCCACGTTCTCCACGTCGAAATAGCAGAGTGTTCGCTTCGTCAGTTCGAACCAGCGATGTTTGTAGTTAACTGGCGTGAATCGCTTCTTGTTCTGGGCCCTTTTCACCATCGAGCCACTCTTGACAATGTCGTACAATCTCTCCGACATCTTGTCCATTTTGGCCTGGAAGGATTTGGAGCTCGATCGGAGCGAGGAGGATGACTTGATGCTGCCATTGGCATGAGAGTTCCGCTGCTTAGTGCCCATCATTTTGACCAGAAATAGTGTCTGGAAAGAAGGCAAACAAAAATATTAGTTGGCCAAAAGTTTAGGTAAATATATGAAGAGTTAAAAATACACTTTATTAACCCTAGTAGAATATTTCACAAAAATACATATTTTATTTATACAAAAAAAATCATAACAACCTAATTACCTAAAAATATCCAAGGCCAAGAGTATAAATAGTTGCCGATGCTGCAGAATTGATTTCGCAGATGGCCAATATTGTCACACAGACACTCAATGGGTTAAAATTAGAAGCACACACGCTCAAAAAAAAAATTGGTTACAACACTCGGCGAAGACAAGGCCATAAATTAGCTTTGGGAGGAGAAGGCGTGGGCGTGGGTGTGGGCGTGCGAATCTTTCGACCGCCCCTGGAGCCATTGACCGCGTCGCATATTGGAAACTAAAACACTGCACCATTGGGAGTTACCTGGCTGACTAATTGCTGTGGGCGTTACGGCTGACATCAATCAAAATAGCGAAGAGGAAGAGCGAAAAGTGGAGAACTACTAAACAAGTATGGAGGAATTATAGGAAGGCAGAAAGACAGAGAAGTCAAGCAACAAATCGAGCGATTAAACGGACAATTAATTAGCCCCCGACTAGACAGGAGTCACTTATGCACATGAGCGGTGATCGCTCCGGTTGACCTTGAAGTCCGAGTGGACTGCGGATTAAAGGATTAGCCCCCAAAGGCTCCGTCGCCGCCACTCCACTCGACTTCTTCGCGAGGCGAGAAGCGTGTACACAAACAAACGGCTCGTTGAAGCCGAGAATCCAGACTCGAGACGATCTCCGGAATTATCGCACTTCAACAAAAGCTAACAAGAGCCACTAAAGAGAAACAGGAGCGGAGTGCAGATAGATAAATAAAGTGTTTATTCTTATTATCTTTTAAGGAAACATATACATTGTTTTTATTTATAATAAAACATATTTTTAATAAAATATTTCAAAGCTTTTTAAAATCCCTTTTCTGTTTAAAAGTCCGCTCCTGAACCTTTTGAAAGAGAACAAGAACAGACGCGTCTGCCTCCACATGGAAATAAACAAAAGAAAAGCGACAAATGCGATCTACTCCGCTCCTGGTCCTTCGCCCACCCCACCCCCTCACTTTAATCAAGCAGGGTTGCCAGAGAACAGAGGAAAAGATAAAATAATGGAAAGACACTGCAAGAAATTATAGAGGTCCTAAATGGTACATAAAAATATATATAAATACACGAAGTAAATAAATACGAAGTATTATTTTTGGTCTTAACATAAATGTTATTTCATAAAAAAAATGAATATTTCATAAAAAAAAATAATAACGATAATATTATTGCCAGTGTATAGAACCATTCGCGCATGGCCATAAGTAATAAAATAAACACGGACCGTGGCGAGGGCACAAAATGGAAAAAAGGATGGCAAAAGGCAGAAGGCGCAATGTGTACATAAATCTTTTTCGGAGGAGCGAGAGGCCCAAAAGACCTGGAGCTGGAGCTGGATTTTATGCACATACTTATACAGAGACTATATGGTGATATATATGTATATATATATATAATGCACACGTATGGACGTTTATATAGCGGGCGTGGCCTGGCAACTCGTTTTTGACTTTGAATTTCGCCACGCTTAGTTTGTATTCTTCTTTGCCATTTAATTTTTGATTTTTTTGTTTATTGTCGCGCTTTTATTTTCTAGCTTACTGAAAGAAGAAGAAGAACAGATCTGCGACCTTTGCAAGAATTTGGCTCTAATTGGAAAATGAGGTGCACCTTTTTGGGATTACTGTTGAATTGGTGATCAGGATTGCAGGTTATCAGAGTTCTCCTTTGTCATTCTTATCAGCGTGTCAGCCCCGATAGTTGAAAGCGCAGCTTGCAAGGCAAACCAATTACTGCTGATAAGCGAGGCGGAACAAAAGGCGAAATTCGATAGCCAGAAAGAGGGATGGATAGGGAAAAATAACTATGCAAATAAAATAAAATAAAATTGATAACTGGGCCAGTTTCTACTTACCACAAGTAGTGGCGTTGATTGAGCAATTTGAAGCAATGACCGGACAGCATAACAAACACAACAACAACAACAACAGCAATGGACAGAAAAAAACACTAACAACAAATCTCAATTGGAGAATTTCTGTGGGGAGCACAACATAAACAACAATAACAACACAAATTACTTTCGTTTGCCGACGCGGCGATCAAGACGGGGGAAATTAAGAACCGACCGGCTTGGGGGCCTGCGGATAAAAAACTTTATAAACAAAATCGCAGGCACCAGCTGACACGAACAAAAAAACACCCGCGCGTATGTCAGCAACAGGCTAATTCCTGGAATTGCTCTGAGGCTGCACTTGCACTTTCGTTAATTTCCGGTACGGTATCTGGAGCTTGAACTATTTATTCAGACGACGCAGAGCGGCCACCGATTTATGCGGAACTGGTTTATAATTTTTGGCTAATATTCAGAGATTACGAATTAAACGGCAACCGAACGCGCCGCCGCAACTTAGCATTAGTGTGACCAAAGTGTGAGTGAAAAAAATCCCCACACTGCATGGCTGGTATTTTTCAAAAGGCATATTCTTTGTTTATTTCGAAAAAATACTGTATCCTTAACTAGTCAGCGGTTTTTAAAAATAGAGTTGCAAGTTCATACAGTTTGGTAATGCACGACATCGAAGAAAAATGCTAGTTGGAATTGAAAACAAGCTCCTCAATTCTCTTTCTTTTGGATGGAAGCTATCCGCCAGGCGCCAATCAGATATCGCAGCCAGATCATAAATAAATCCACGCCCATTTGCAGCCAGGACCAGAACGGTGTCAACTTGGAGCCGTCGATTTCCGTCCAGCGAACAGCCACCTCCGTCATGGGCACTTTTAGGCGCTCAGCCAGAAAGAGCAGCTCCACATCGAAGGCCCAGCGCTCCACATGGAGGCTGGTGAAAAGTTTACGGGCCGTGGAGCGGGTAAATAGCTTGAAGCCGCACTGGGTGTCACGGATGGAGCGCACGGCAAAGAGCCAGACCAGCAGGTGGAAGCCGTGCATCAAAATGGTTCTGAAAGCAAGCAATATATAACCATTCACGATGCAGTTTTCGCGACGTCTCACCTAAAGAAGCTCCTCGTGGCAATGGCATCGTTTTCCAGATGAGCCCGCGAACCAATGGCTATACCATCTTCACGCCACTCAGACGCCAATGTTTTAAGCGCCTCTTCCAGTTTATCGTAGTCGGGAAACTTGGTGGCGCCATCGGCATCGGCGAAGAGCAAGTGGCGACCCCGGGCACTTAGCACACCCAGCCGAACAGCTCCACCCTTACCACGGTTTTCGATTAGCTCCAGCACCCGCACCTTCTCGGCTCCATGCTTCTTAGTGTAGCCCAAGGCTACGGAAACGGTGCTATCCTGGCTACCATCACTGACCACAATCACTTCATAGGTAAAGTTGGGATTTCCGGCAGATTTCTTCTCCAGGAAGGCCAGGCACTCGTCCAGCATAGCAGGCACTGTAATGTGACGAATCCGTCATGTGACGATTACTCATAGCCTCATAAAGGAGGGAGTGCAATTAAAATATAGGAAAACTTGTTCCGTAAATGGGACTTACATCGCTTTTCCTCATTATAGGCAGGTACAATGACACTGAGCTCCAAGGTTGGGGAATCGTCTATACTGGGAAATGGGATTGTTTGGATGGTGTGGGGGTCCAGGAAGGTGTCCTCATCCTTGCGCCTCTGGATATTGGGGTAGGGCTTCGTCTTATACAGCAGAACGGCTATCACCTGGTAAATAAACATCATCAAAGATTATGATTTACAAGTGTTTTGATTATATTTGTAAACTGACCAAGAAAGCCGCAACTGCTAGTGTAGAGAGCAGATAAAAACAGATCTGGAACAGGCAGGCAAACATTGTCCGGCGGATTCGGTTGTCAGTTTAATTGAACAGGTGCATCTGCTACCTGGCAGACATTACTTCCACAGTTTGTGCGAGATAAATAGCAGGCACGCCACGTACTTGTTTCTCAGAATTTTAGACAATTTTTTTTAGCCAGCTGATAAGGGGTCGCTTAAAGTTTAAACGTTGTCCAACACTACGAACTATACAGATGACAGTGCCTTGGCTACGGTAACACTCTTAATTTCAAATTTAAATTCAAAAATAATTTTATTAAAGCTTAAAAGAAATATTTAATCTAATGGAATATTTCATTTTAAGATATCCAATGTCAATAAAAAATCTACTGTTAATTATTATTGAAGAGTAAGTTTAAGATTTTAATTATAATTTCAAGGATAAAATTTAAAGCTAAAAAATAAAATGAAATTTTTGATCTAAAGTTTCTTTCTTAATTTTTCTGATTCTTTTAATATATTGTATAAGCTATGTATAGATATACTCAAAATTACTTTAAAAACTTAAAACAGTTGGCGCCATAACTGACCTTGGACACCCATGATTTGGCTCCAAAATTTAAATGCGCAGGCGCTCTCCTCAAATAAAAAATAATATAAATATTGGGGAGCAGCTCTCCCAATTAGATACACACCATCGGAATTTTTCGTCAGTTGCTTTCGGAATAACACTTTGTTTATAGTCAATTAAAATGTGCTCGTGATTCGCTGGCAGAAAATTAGAATCGAAATGCAGTTTTTAAGCCTTTTACTGTCCACGTTGGCTGTGTTCTTGTCCAGAGGAGCTGTGGGATTGCAATTGCACGCCAATGTGGGCGAACTGTTCACCTACAAGGTGGAGCCGCAGCTCTTCAACTGGACCCACCAGGTCATCAGCGAGCAGTTCCGCTACAGGCCATCTTTGAAGGGTTACCCCGACCTGCCCAGCTGGATGCGATACATGTACAGCCATGAATACCATGCCGGATTCCTTTACGGCACTCCGACCGAGTCCACAGCGGGCAAGGACGTCAATCTGGATGTGATTGCTCTGAATCGTCAGAATTACGAAACCCGTCGCGTGGTCATCCAGCTCTTTGTGGTCAACAAGTTCCCCACGCCCAATATAGTCCAAATGAAGATCGACAACCTCAACTGGGTGCATCTGATGGACCCAGGGAGGGTCGAGAATCTGCGCAATATATTCCGGAAGGATCTGTGGCCGAACAGTAAGGAGGATCTGAGTGTGGTCTTCATGGAATCGGCTGTGAATATGGGAGGACGTCTTCCACTGCGTCCCCAGCAACGGGAGGGGTAAGAAACGAATATATCCTTAAAAGAAATATAATTATTCTCCTGCCATCTTTGATTCCAGAGTCATCGTTCATTTGGGCAGCTTCGCCAAGTTCTCCCCGCGCCTGATAGAGCTCCAGGAGGAAGTTCGTCCTCTATACAAGTTGCCAACCTGCAACTACAAACGCACCTCCGTCCAGAAGATCTTCGAGAATGTGGGCTTCAAGCTGGACTGGTGTGCCTTCCGGATGGTGGGCGTGGAGTCGCCCACGGAAATCCTCTACCACAGCGGCAAGCAGGGAGAGCAGCAGGCGACGGAGGAGCACCGTCACCAGGATCGGTGGATGGGCATTTCGCGGGAGGATGTTCCAGTGCGCAATTATATCGATGAGTTCGCGTTCTCCTTCGCCATTCCGGGCATGATTTTTGCAGTTTTGGTTGGAATGTTGTCCGCTGTTTTGTGCTTCCAGCACGAGAAGTAGTGAGTTTTGTCGCCAGAAGAATATATAATTTAATATTATTAATTTTCTCATTATTTAAATTTGTTGTCTTGTGTTTCTTACGCTCTTCAGTTCCGATCCGCATTCTGAGTTTTTCTTTGCCAACATTTTCCACATCTGCGAAGAGTCCTGTACGCCCAGCGTGCCCAGTGATTCTAGTTCTGATGATGGATCTGAGAGGTGACTTTTCCAAAGATCTACCTATCTATATATTCTTGAAAACTTTTATTGCCAAACTCTAATGATTATGAACTTGCAGCTCTTTGAACTCGGAGTACCCCATGTCCTCCACTGTGCAGATGGTTCAGTGCTCGGACAGCAAGCCCACACAGCCCATTACCACCCTGAAGAGCCTCAAGGATCCTAACTTTCTTCTCGACAACACAAGCATTCGATCTCAAAGGTAAGTCAAGCTGTTAACTTAAATGTAAAATATTTTTTTAAACAAATTCCTATTTATTTTTAGCCCAAATAATAGCTTCTACCAGTTGGACTCCAGCATCTATGCCCGGCCCAAGCCCCCTCCGTACAAGGGCGGCACCCTGGGTCGGAATGGAGTGGATATTTGACAAACATCCCCGCGAGTCCTCTACTGCTAAAAAAAAGCGGGATTGGAGTCTACAATATAAAAAAGCAATATCAAGGAGGAATAGAACGCAACTGCATAAATAATACTCACACCTGCCGAACTAGACAAGCCATATCGAAATAATCCATTTATACGCTAAAACGAAACTGTAGCCAATTTACTTTGCTGTTCATGATTGAGGGCAAGAAAATAAAATATCATTTTTTTATAATGGAAATAAAGGATTAAAGAAATATATATTTGCAAGGAAACGGGGTGGATTTGATTCCTTGATTTTGATATTCCCATTAAAGCATGAGGTAAATAGGATTTTTGTTCGAACTATTTTTTTTTTTTCTTAAAAAAAAAAACAAAAGTATTTTGTCCAATATGTCGTATCAAAAGCTGAAAATTTCAAAAACCGCGCCACTTTTGTTATCGATTTCTCCCTTTTATCGACATTCACCGCGAAAAGCTTTCTTTCACTCGCAATTTTGGCCGGTTGATAATTAAACACTTGTGCAGGAGAAAGTTTTACAGTTCTTCCGCGAAACACCGCTCAGAAGATTTCGCAATGGCGCACGCCAACGTTGGAGGCGGTCTTGGTCTCGATCTGGAAACCCTGATCGACCGATACAAGGTGAACATTCTCCAACTGATTTTCGGGACATTCATCGCCACGATCGCCTTCTTCGGAGGATTAATGACCTTTGTGGAGCGCTATCTACCCAATGGCATACGTCAGGCGTTCCGTTATGGCAAGCACAGCTTCAAGGGTGAACTGGATCCGTTCATAGCCCACCTGGAGGTGCCCAAGTCCTGGTTCAGGCACTTTTACATCTTCGCCGTGGTCTGGAGCTGGCTGGCCTTCTACATCATTACATCGACCATCCAGTCGGGAAAGGAGGCACCGGAGTATGTCATGCGGTTTCTGGACTTTGTAGCCGGCGGCCGGAGTCACCGCAAAGTAGAGACTGATTCCACCACCGCTCTGGTGGGCGCCATCATGCTGACTCTGCAGTGCACACGGCGCTTTTATGAAACGAACTTTGTGCAGATCTTCTCGAAGCAGAGCAAGATTAACCTATCCCACTATGCAGTTGGTTATTTCCACTACTTTGGCACCGTCATCGCTTTGATGTCGAACACCGCCGGCTTTGTGCGCGGCTCCCAGCCCATTGAGTTCACCATCGACAACTTGACGGGCCAGCAAATACTCTACCTCATCGTCTTCGGCCTGGCCTGGCAGCAGCAATACTCCAGCAACATGATACTCGTTAATCTGCGAACAGATCCACGGACCGGCCGGGTGAAGACCGAGAAGCATCTAGTGCCCAAGGGCGGACTGTTCAATGTCATATCATCGCCGCATATGTCACTTGAGATTGTAATGTACTTCTGCATCGCTGATCTCTTCATGCCCGTGCGCATTTGGCGACTCATCTTTCTGTGGGTGGCCAGCAACCAAACCATTAATGCTCTGCTCACCCACCGCTGGTACCAGGAGACATTCCGAGATTATCCCAAAAATCGACGGGCCATCATTCCGTTCCTGCTCTGATTCATTAAGAGACTGGACACAAAAGCATTTACGCATTTTTATACAAATAATTTAGTAGTGGAATTTATTAAAGAGAAGTTTTACACGCACAATAAAAATGTGTGCTCGCTGTGGATTTTTAACTACAAAACGATAAGTTGGTTTTTGGGAACTGGAACAGGACTGCAGTCGATTCTATTTAAACAAGAAACTGAAAGAGGGCAGATAATAGTTAATATCTGTGTTTAATTAATATTTTAGTTAGCTAATTACCTGTAAGGATAGCCCTGCGCCTTGGATCGAAAAACGGACAGCAGGAAGGAGAAGAATACAGTGAGGAGAACCAAGCCAGTCATGGCCATTATCCGGTTCTTGTTATGGCTCTTTGGCGTTCCCGATTCGATTAACAGAATCATTCCTAGCACAATCATGGCATCTGCAAAGGAAAATTAAATAGAAATATTATTTCTTGGCCTCATCCCTTTATGTATCTGGATTTCTTACTCAGGAACATGACAATGTAGGTCTCTACCACCAGCTGTCCCTGCGAGGATCCATGGATGTAGGCCACCCCACCGTTTTGAGACTTGTGCACCAGTGGCGGTCCGCGGATGTGATTCCACATCTGTCCCGAGATCATGGCGAAGCAGAAGAACACTGCGATGGCTCCCCACAGGTTCTTGTTGTACAGGAACTCCAGGTTGTTACGCCGAATGTACAAGAAGCTACCGACCAGAGCCACCAGCGTGATCATGGCCACAGTTCCCGAGTAGTTGGGTGGACGGAAAATACGGATTGTGATGTCGGTGCGCTCGGCAACGAATTTAGCAATGGAATCCGCGGCAAAGCCGACGCGGTGGATGTCCATGGTATCAGCACCCTTGGGCTTACCCTTGGCCGGGAAGTGCATGAAGACGGGGGCAGTGTTCAGACGCAGCAGCTGGAATACCTCGGAGCCCTCGTCGAAGTCCACCATGGCAAAGAAGAGCTTGTTGGAGTAGATCGAGGAGAAGCGATATGAGTTGGCCACAATTTGGAACTCGTCATGGGCGTGTCGGCAAATCTGGCACTGTCTCGATGGCGCCAGCGCCGTCAACATCACCACCATGGAATAGTTCCTTGGGGCGTTCTTCACGTACTCCCGGAATTTTGGTCCATTAAAGCGTAGCAGGGGCTTCTTCATGTTCATGTCCACCAGATTTTGTACTTTCTCCGACAGCGATAAGCCCGTCTAAAGGAAAAAACAATACGGTTTAGAACACAACCGGCAAACATTCCGGGAACTCGAGAATCGTTCCCAAAAAAGTGACGTGGCCACCAACGAACCTTGGGTTTAGCCTGGGCGGCCGCGTAAATGGCGAAAACCAGCACCGCCAGCATAACGCTGAGCAGCGTTTTGTGGAGCAGCCTCATGTCGCAGGCGTTTCAGCTAACAATTTCGCTAATATAAACGAAAAAACGAGAAAAAATTTTTAATCTACAATATTTCCTGCGGCCGGCGCATTTACACGTTTTCCAACCTTGACTCGAGTGTTGTCAACACTGTCCGTGCTGTATATGCCGGCACTGTTAGCCATCTGCTCGATACTTACCATCACTAATAGTGATGCTGAAATTAATAAACAAAAGAATAAACAAATAGTAAATCCACAGGTGTTTAATTTAAATACATCTTTATGGTAACGAGTAACTATTATTGCATCTTAACTTTAGATTTCTTACTTAATTTATATCAGAGAAATCGATTTATTCACTGATCGATTTATTGGCTAGACCAGCCAGAAAGCAGCTAGAGCGGTATAACTACCGAATATCTTTTGGTTTTACTTTTCGCTGTTTGTATTTCTTTCGTGGCGTTTTCTTTTATATTTATATTAAAAGAACATAAGAATATAGTTAATAATAAGCTAAATATTAGTAATAAGGTCCTCTTATCATGAGTGATGTGCTGAAAAGCTCCCAGGAGCGTTCTCGCAAGCGACGCCTACTGTTGGCCCAGACTGTGAGTTTCCACAAAACAATTAATAGATTCTGTTTAAATAATGTGTATTTTTAGTTGGGTTTGTCCAGTGTGGATGAGCTGAAAAAGGTGCTGGGCAACGCCGAGGACACAAACAACAGTCGCCAATTGAACTCCAGTGGCCAGCGGGATGATGATGACGCCGGCTCTTCTTCGTCGAAGAAAACGCACAGCGAAATAATCTATAGGGACTCGTCCACATTTCTCAAGGGCACCCAGTCCTCCAATCCGCACAATGACTACTGCCAGCACTTTGTAGACACGGGACAAAGGCCCCAGAACTTCATTCGCGATGTGGGTCTAGCGGATCGCTTCGAGGAGTATCCCAAGCTGAGGGAGCTCATCAAGTTGAAGGACAAACTCATCCAGGACACGGCCTCGGCTCCCATGTATCTGAAAACGGATCTCAAAACTCTGGATGTGAAGACTTTGGGGACCAAGTTTGACGTGATCTTGATTGAACCGCCGTTGGAGGAGTACGCCAGGGCAGCTCCTTCAGTGGCCACTGTGGGAGGAGCACCAAGGGTATTCTGGAACTGGGATGATATCCTGAGTTAGTAGTGTAAAGTATACTTCCTTCAATTTAATGAAAAATTCGATGTATTTTTAGATTTGGATGTGGGTGAGATTGCCGCCCATCGCTCGTTTGTGTTCCTATGGTGCGGTTCGTCGGAGGGACTGGACATGGGCCGTAACTGCCTGAAAAAGTGGGGATTCCGGCGGTGCGAGGACATCTGCTGGATACGCACAAACATCAACAAGCCGGGGCACTCCAAGCAGCTGGAACCCAAGGCCGTCTTCCAGCGCACAAAGGAGCACTGCCTGATGGGCATCAAGGGAACGGTTAGGCGCTCCACCGATGGTGACTTTATTCATGCCAACGTGGACATCGATTTGATCATATCCGAGGAGGAGGAGTTCGGCAGCTTCGAGAAGCCCATTGAAATCTTTCACATAATCGAACACTTCTGCCTGGGTCGCCGACGTCTCCATCTTTTTGGCAGAGACTCGAGCATTCGTCCTGGTTGGCTAACTGTCGGTCCGGAACTGACCAACTCCAATTTCAATTCGGAATTGTATCAAACGTATTTCGCTGAGGCTCCAGCTACGGGCTGCACCAGTCGGATTGAGCTTCTGCGGCCCAAGAGTCCTCCGCCGAACAGCAAGGTCCTGCGGGGCAGGGGACGCGGCTTTCCACGTGGTCGTGGCCGGCCGAGGTAACTGCATTTTTCCAACTCCAAATTTTATCAAGTGCACGTATTCATAGCGTCTAAGTTCGACAATTAGTTACTGACTAAGAATAGGATTAAGATTAAAGACTACAGCAGCAGATGACTTTAAATATTTTGGGTGGATCGTAAATTTTATTTATCCAACTTTTCGGATGTCTAAACTACTTTAAAAAATAATTAAGGCTACTATTTATAATAGACTTCCATTACGAACTAGTTCTGGAGACTATGATGTTTGCTGAGGTGCCTCATATAGATGTCCAGCTCATCCTCGCTGGATGCATCCTCCTTTTCTTCTCGTTCCTGTAGTTCCTCCTCATCGTCAGTGTCATCGAAGTAGGCATCCTCCTCATCTTGTTCGATCTGCTTCAGATCATCCAGCTGGGCATTGTCATCCACGGCTGTGTAATCAAAATCCTTGTCTTCGCCGCTGAGAAACCGCTCCTTCATCATGCTGAGGAATTCGTTGCGCAGCAGCTCCCTCTCGCCAGGGTTGTAGTACTCGGCGGTGGAGATCTTTGATATCTTGGAAGTATTTAGAGCTGTGGAATTTTTACTCGTGGAACAAGCAATGGGCTCGTCATCGAAGCCGCCCCATTGCTTCTGACAGGCGGCGGGAACTTCGAAGTCCACAGCAGGCGGCGTGGGAGCAGAGGCCTCCGTCACCTCCTCTTCAGTTTCTTCTGGTTTGGAACCCTCCAACAGCTCATCCCTCTGCTGCTTTTCCAAAGAGTTCATGAGTATCCCCGAGAAACTCGTGTTCTTCACATCGTAGCTGTCCCTGGCCTTCTTCTCCGCCTCTGTGAGGTACTGCCCCACCAACTCCTGGTATAGATCTGGCGCCCGCAGCATCATTTCATGCTCACTGAAGTATTCCCCCTTCTCCAGAAGCTGTTGCATGGCATGGTACCTTCTGTTTTTGATGGACACGGAACGGGTGCTCAGTTTCCTCCTGAAATCCTCCAGAAGTAGACACATTTCCTCCACATTCTCGTCCGGTTTAATCGGCTCTCTTATTGCCAAATCCTCGAATGATGTGAGTTGCCTGACATTCAGATAGCCACCGAATCGGATAAGGAAGTTCTCGCGATTCTTTTCAAAGGATTCCCGAGCGATTTGTTGCTTCTCCAGTATGGGCAGTTCTGGATCATCTATTTGCTGGGACTTGAAAATGATTTTGTTGTTTTCGGCCAGGGACTTGAAGATCTCCATCAGTTCTGTCGGTAGCTCCGGTTGTTGGACAGAGCCTTGTGCTTCTGCATCGGTGTCGCCCTGGACGCCGGTTGTCATGTTTTATTTGATAAACAAGTTACAGTTATATGGTAAATAAAATGTAAACAAATGCTTCTTCTAGCCAAATGTCATTCACATGGAATGAAACATATGTTCCTGAGAGAAAGTTAAATGTGTTTTTTTATAAAAAAGTTATTAAAAATGAATTTTAATGGCTACATTTTAGAATTCAATACAAATAAAGATATTTTAATTATTATGGTAAAAAAAATAATTTTCATTGAGAATATGAAAACGAGAACCACCTGGCTAGACTATTTCATCAGCTGACATTCACAGGAAACTAAACCGCCAGCATAAGGCGCCTGCATTTTATAACGAACTTAATCAGCTACGATTTGTTGTGCTGTGTGTTTGTTTTATCGCTGCCTGACCAACCACCCGCGCTAATTTAGCACGCCGTATCTTCAGTGGTGCAACGATGAGTAATTAGCTAAATTCGCAACGCAGAACGAACAAGGAATTCCCGCTTAATTGGCTCAAAATGACGATCGATTGGGGCAGCTTCGTCTGGAACTGGACACAGTTTTGTCCCACGGGACTGACTCCCTTTGCCAATGACACCAACGATCTGCTGCCCTGCTTCCAGGAGACCCTGCTCCAGCTGCCGGTCTACACCATATTCGCCTCCATTTCCGCCTACAATTTCGGCAATCAGCAGCGCCAAGTCGCGCGCAATGGCCTGCAGCTGCGGATGCTGTCGATCCGGACATTCCTGGCCATTGTCCTGGCCCTCCTGCCGGTGGCGAAGCTCTTCGCCTTCAACGCCAAGGGCATCGAACTACACGCTGTCGATGTGCTGGTCTCCAGTGCCGAGTGCATCATGTGGGTGGTGCACAGTGGTGAGTGTGTGGTTTTCCGGTTTAAATGTGGTTGTCTTAGGTTTCACTTCATTCATTAGCTAAGGAGGAGCTCATAGGTCTATTATCAAGTAATCTAAGTAATTATGAGTTCGACAAACCCAGTACTATATCGGGAAAGGCTTTTACAAAATAGGTTACTGGGCCTCTCTGATTGGAACTCAGTTGTTTATTTCTAAAAATAGGTTTTATTATCGAACTTCCGAGAATTATTTTGCATGGCTTTTATTAGGATTTCAGGGTAGAGAGTGTAAATTATCAAGGAAAGTCAAATCCCAGGTCAATAATAAATCATTTGTAAATGTTTTTATCGGAAACCCCCATAAAGTTCAAAAAGCATTTATGGTCTTTTGTTGGCTGAACAAATAATCCCCCAAGTGTGAACGATACAAGATGGTTTTCTTTTGTCTGATGTCTGATATTGCAGCTCCAGGAACACCTCATTCAAAACATATTACTCATAAGTCTCAAATCGAAATGAAAATCCCAGCTCAGAGTACTTTCATCCACTTTAATTTTCTTCGTCGAAGGTTTTCTTCTAACTGCCCGGCAGTATGGGGAGCATAGTCATCGGGGATCGCTGCTCATCAACGTGGTCTGGCTCACTGTGGTGGTGCTGGACGGCATCTGGCTGAGGACGAGCCGCCACTTTGACTGGTGGCCCTGGAGCCTGGTGACCATGATATGCGACCTCCTCTTCGCCCTGACTTTGGTGCCCAAGGGAAGTGCCGTCTATGTGAGTGCCCCAAGGAGTTCGGCCAACAGAGAGGACGAGGCATTGCTATCCCAAAGATACACCTACTTCCACTTCGACCTGAATGAGGGACACTTGGGCCATGCCCAGGATGAAGCCAACTTGGGCTCGCGCTTTCTATTCCATTGGGTTCATCCATTGATCTCCAAGGGAGTGGCCGGAAAACTCCGCAAAATCGAGGACCTCTTCGACCTGCCAGAGGCACTGAACATTACCCGACTCAGCGAGAGACTGCACCTGGCCCTGTCCCAGTCGCAGAGTTTGTGGAAGGCCCTGCACAGGTGCTTCGGCGTGGAGTTCTACTTGATTGGACTCCTGAGACTAATAGCAGACTTGAGTGGCTTTGCGGGACCCCTTCTCCTCGGTGGACTACTCAGGCAGGATCACCAGGACCCGTATCAAGTGTATTACTACGCCCTGGGTCTCTTCGGCAGTACCCTGCTCTCCGCCCTGTGCGCCACGCACTTTGATTGGCGCATGGCCATGGTCTCCATGAAGATGCGCGTGGGAGTGGTGACCGCCATTTATCGGAAAGCCCTGGAGGCCAGGGGCATCAAGGACTCTAAGCCGGACATGCTCAACCTCATGTCCACGGACACGGACAGAATCGTAAACTCGTGTATTAGTTTCCACTTCTTCTGGAGCATTCCCTTCAAGTTGTTCACCACGTTGTACCTGCTCTATTTGCAGCTTGGAGCTGCCTTCCTGGCGGGCGTAATCTTTGCCGCCCTCTTGATTCCCATTAACCGCTGGCTGGCCAAGAGGATTGGCATTTATTCCAGTGGCCTGATGACCGCCAAGGATGCCAGGCTGTCGGCCACGACGGAGACCATGCAGGGAGCCAAGCAGATCAAGATCAACGCTTGGGAGGATATATTTATAACCAAGATTCGTGGACTTCGCCAGGAGGAGCTGCGGTTCCTGTCGAAGAGAAAGTACCTGGACGCCATGTGCGTATACTTCTGGGCCACGACTCCGGTGCTGATGTGCCTGCTGACCTTTGGAGTATCTGTTTTGATGGGCAATCCCCTGATAGCTTCCACGACCTACACCAGCGTGGCGTTGCTCTACATGCTCATTGGTCCCTTGAATGCCTTTCCATGGGTTCTGAACGGCCTCATCGAGGCCTGGGTGTCCATCAAACGGGTGCAACAACTCATGGATGTCCCCAATCTGGACTACTCCTCGTACTACAATCCCATTATGCGAGGAAGTGGCGGACTAGCGGCTGGGGAAGATGCTCCCTTGGATGCTCCCAAGGCCAGTGTGCTCCAGATGAAGAGCGCTAGTTTCACCCACGACACCGAAGATGATTCATCGTCCATTTCCTTCCATCTAAAGGACATTAATGTTGACATCAAGGCAGGGCAGCTCATCTGTATCGAAGGGCCAGTTGGAGGTGGCAAGAGCAGTTTCCTGTCCGCCATAGTGGCCAACCTGCAGTGCACCGACGGCGAAGTGTGCGTTCAAGAGCTGACCACTGGCTTTGGTTATGTTCCCCAGTCCCCCTGGCTACAAAGAGGCACCATCCGGGAAAACATCGTGTGGGGCTCACAGTTCGACGAGCAATGGTACAAGACGGTCCTGCACGCCTGTGCCCTAGAGGAGGATCTGCAGATCCTTGGAGGTGATCTCGTGGGTGTGGGAGAGAATGGAAGAACACTATCCGGTGGCCAGCGGGCAAGAGTGGCCTTGGCCAGAGCGGTATACCAGGATAAGAAGAGTAAATATGCTTTTTTTAAACAAATCCATAATTGGTTATTAACTTTCCTATTTTGTAGTTTACCTTTTGGACGATGTTCTCTCATCCTTGGACGCCCATGTGGCCAGGCACATCATCAAGTACTGCATCCTACGCCTACTGAAACATAAGACCCGGATTGTGGTCACCCGAAGCGTCCAGTTGTTCTTCCACGCTAACCAAATACTCCAGATGAAGGACGGCAAACTGCTGCCGAGCGAATACATGACCCAGAGCATCGATCTCAGCCTGGACGAGGAGTTGGATGACGACCAGGGGCCACGCAGCAGACGCAGTTCAGTGGAACTGGCCAACCAGGACGACAAGAAGAGTGTGGACAGCCTGCTCCTCGAGGAATCTAGGGAGTATGGTCACCTCTCTGGAAATGTTTTCACCTGCTACTGGCGGGCAGTGACTTCTCCGTTGGCCTTCACGGTGTTGCTCTTTGTGTTGCTAATGCAACTGACCCGGAATCTGAGTGATGCCTGGCTGGCCTACTGGGTCACAGAAACCACTCTTGATCCGCACCAGAACGACACAACATTGGAGCATGTCTTGATGCGACCTGGACTCGAAAATGGAACGGATTCGGGACACACTACAGGTTTCTATTTGGGCATCTTTGCCGCCATCGCTGTGAGCAACTCCCTGGTGACCTTGGCCAGAGCGTTTTTATTCGCCTACGCTGGGATCAAGGCGGCCATCTTCATGCACGAGAATCTCCTCAAGAAAGTCATGTTTGTAAGTACATTTTTGTAATTATGTTCTTACTTTTCCATTAACTTCTTGAATCCCCAGGCCAAGTTCAACTTCTTCGACATTACCTCAGTGGGCAGAATCCTGAATCGGTTCTCCTCGGACACCAACACCGTAGACGACTCCCTGCCCTTCATCCTCAATATATTATTGGCCCAACTGGCTGGCTTGATAGGAGCGCTCTGTGTGAGCTTGTATGCCATGCCCTGGTTGGGTCTGGTCATCATTCCCATGGTGCCGATCTACCTGAATCTTCAACAGCGCTACCGACATGCCTCCAGAGACATCAAGCGATTGTCGAGCAACGCAATGTCGCCACTTTACACGCACTTCACAGAGACGCTACAAGGATTGACGACCATAAGGAGCATGAGGGCCAGTCCAAGATTTCAGCGTGATTTTCAGGTTGGTAACTGATATACATGTTTTAAAATAGTTCGATTTATTCACATCCTTGTCCAGGTTAAGCTGGAGGAAAGCATCAAGGCCCAGTTGACCCAATCGGCGGCCCAACAGTGGTTGGCGCTTCGTCTTCAGTTGCTGGGCACTCTCTTGGTCGGAGGCGCTGGACTCTTGGCAGCCATCACAGCTTCACACACCACCAATCCCGGCTTGGTGGGACTGTGCATCTCCTATGCTCTCTCCATAACCGGCCAGCTGGGTGATCTTCTTCATGCCGTGGCCGAAACGGAGCAGGAACTGGTGGCAGTGGAGCGCATAGATCAGTACCTGCAACTGGAGGGCGAGCAAAACTCCTCGGGCAGTGCCGACCCGCCTTTCGGTTGGCCAACTCAAGGCGTTCTGAGCTTCCGCGAGGTTCAACTCAGCTACCGAGAGCACCTGGCGCCAGCCCTGAAAGGCATCACCTTCCAAACGGAGGCCTTTGAGAGAATCGGTATAGTGGGGCGTACGGGAGCGGGAAAGACTTCCATCCTGGCTGCCCTGCTGCGGGTGGCTCCCCTGTCAGAGGGTGAGATACGACTGGACGAGGTTAATCTGAAAACTCTGGCACTGAGCGTTCTTCGAGAGCGGGTAGGAGTCATCACCCAGGAGCCATTCCTTTTCGAGGGTAAGATAGCAAGAATTACTAAAAAAAAAAATCATTTTATTTTAAAGTATATACATTTTTAAGGAACTGTTCGAGAAAATCTTGATCCCCGGCATGGTTTCTACGACTCTGAGATTTGGCATGCCATTAAGAACTCTGCTGCGGCGACTCTTCTCGTCCAGCAACTGGGCGGCTTGGATGGCAAAGTGGAGTCGTGTGGCAACAACCTTTCCGCCGGGCAGCGACAACTTCTCTGCCTGGCGAGAGCGCTACTTAAAAACGCCAAGGTGGTGGCCATCGACGAGGGCACCTCCAACCTGGACGACGAGTCGGACCTCTGCATGCAACAGGCCCTGCGGAACGCCTTCAAGAGTTGCACGCTCCTCTTCATCGCCCACCGGTTGCGGGGTCTCCAGGCCATGGATAGGATTGTGGTGCTGGAGGATGGTCGCATTTGTGAGATGGGCAAGCCGCAAGATCTGGCCTCCAATAGCTCCACCATATTCCACGGTATGCTGCTGGCCCAGGACATCAACCCCGAGGAGTTTGGGCGGCCAAATTAGTTTTAAAAAAGGACGATTTTCTGAATCCACACTCTGGACTCCTTTGTAAATAAGTCAATTGTTGTACAAGAATTTATTTATTTTGTTTTTAACTTGTATTATTTAATTTGATTTGTTCCTAACCCGAAAATCCAACCAGCCACCAACCAACTGTATCATCCATATCGTTCTGGTTTTATTTGGTTGTACAAATAATAATTTGATTGACAAATTTAAATTTTTTCAGTTAATTGAACAGATTTGAAATTGAAATTCTAGTTTATGTCAGAGCTCGTAATTAGAGAGTAACAATGCATTATAAAATTAAGGTATATAAACTACAAAATAGATGAATTGTTTATAAGTCACATGATCGACTAGACAAAATGATGAAACAATTACTTCCATTGTTGGATTGCTTTTTCGACTTTTTTCCGAGTTATGTATAACTTTTTTAATTTATGAGTCGCACACACACACGCGACATGAATTTCTATTTGGGGGATCTTCTTCATCGCCTGATTTCGGTTCAATTTTCTTCAAAAGAATTTCTTTGGATTTGTTTTTCGCTTAACTAACTAGCCTTCGCGTGCAAAGCTAACTTAGCCACTTGGATGTACCAACAATCACTGGAACAACTGGAACAACTATTGGTTGCTAACTCCAAGGACTACACAAAACAAAACGTAATTAATCACTTCTCCTATGCGTCCCTCTTGACTAGATTTCATAGATGAATAGCTTCTCGCCGGGCTTGCCCAGGATGTGGTCGTACTGGTTGGGCATGTGCGGCGGCTTGGATAGCATCTCGTTCACCGAGTGCTCGTAGAGATCGATGTAATGCTGGAGGTTTTCATTTGTGTATATCTGCGACATAAACAAAAATCGTTATAAGTAAACAGGATATGAAGGACTTGTCAGTTAATTAATTATGTGCTATAATGTGAGCATGCGAGTGCCGATTAGACTTGGATTATGGATGGGGTTAATTTATGAGATTAATGCCCAGATGTGACCAGTGATTAGTACATTAGTCCATTCATCGGCCCACTCATACTGATACCTTGCAGTGGAATCTGTGTCCTCCAGGACAGCTGTATTTGAAAGTAAACCAAAATGTATTTTGTTTTTTGGGCAGACGGTGGTGCTGGGAAATCAAATCCATACCTGCAAGTAGCAGCGGCCCACAAAGATGATGCGCCGCAGATCGTGGATGGCCTGGTGCAAGTGATGGTACGAGGCGCTCTCGCACTGCAAGATGATGGCACGAACGTCAATGAACTCATCCTGGCAGCGATGATAAAAGTCTGGATACTGAAACGGAACATCTCTAATACTAGTTAGTGAAGTAAAAATATAATATGCTCACGTAGTTGCGAGTAAACTGCTTCTGAAAGAAGCGCTCCACATGCTGGAGCTCCATGACCCGATCACTGAACTCGTACAACTGGCGAGTCACCTCCCTGCCTATCATGCTGAACGAACGAACATCGAACTGGCACTCGGTTTCCCCACGAGCTGGGGAACAAGACTCTAGCCCTGGCAATGACTTTCCCAGACCGTTCCACTGCCACTGGCCCTGGGTTTGGGTCTCCACGAAACGCTCCCGGTTCTTGGACGGTGTTATCTCAAGCTGTTTGGCATCCTTTTGTAGGGGCTGATAGGTGCCGGTTTTCAAATATGTGCCATTGGCATCTACATGGCGCTGGGTCTCCTCGGAGTCCTCGATCATAGTATAAAGATAGTTGAGATTGATGCCACACTTCGGTTTGTACAAAGCCGTGGAGGTGGAAGAGACGCTGCGTTGCTGATTCTCCTGGACTTCACCAAATGACTTTCCAGTGCTATTGCCGCTCTGATTGCTGAGAGAGCCATTATTGTAGCCACTGGTCGATCCTTGACCCAGGCTCGAGGTATGGGAAACTGAAAGTCCATTGGGAGCTGGTCCCAAGGCTTTGTGGCACATGTTGCCACTTTCGTTGCATTCGTTGATGCAGCGGAGTGAGTTGTTGCTGCTGTTTAGACTAATGGCCCCGGCAGGATCCTTTCCCGCAAAGCAGTTCTTCTGCTTCTGCAGCAGCTCGTCCAGGCTCACAAACGACTTGATTATCATCTCCACCAGCGACAAAGTGCCGCATTGCCACGAATCGAAAGTGGCCATGAAGCCTCTGGGCAACTCATCTTTTATCTTGTTCAAGCCCTCTGGGGTATTGTACACGTATCCTTTTAGGATAACCCAAGCGTTCACAATTCGAGTGAAAACGAATATAAAGTCCTTGACAGCCCAGGCGATTCCCTGAGAGTTAATGTTGGGTAGCACGCCGTCCGGACGGAGGAGGTCCTGCTTCAAGCGGGCGCAGAGAGTATCGATCTTCTTGAAACACGGACGGTTGCGGTGGGCATTGGCCAGGCGCTCGGCTATCTCGCTGCCATATAGCGATATTCTGGTGATGTCATGGAGGCGCTGCTGGAGCAGCATCACCTCCGAATTGCGTCGCACATTATCCAGACGCAGCCCATCCCCAGCACCACTGTCCAAGGAGCTGCTATTGGACTCATCGGATCTAGAAATTGAAAGTTAATAAAAAAAAACAACAAAAAATACTACAAAATATTACAATACTGACTTGTCGCTACTATCCATTGATCCTGGAGCGGGATCTTTGGCGCACAATTCCTCCATCACCAAATCAGCTTGGGTTCCAACATCGCAAACTTGTTTTAGCGGCGCCAGAGTCTGGGTGTGGGTGGCGCAGAACTGCTTCGGCTGTGGATTGGGTCCCCATGGACCGGGATAATACTGCGGCATATAAAAGCCACCCAAGTTGCAACTAGTGGTAGCCGAAGCTCTAGCGGAGTATACTTGTCCCTGACCGTAGGCGTTCATTGAAGCTATTTAATGGAATTGGTGGGGTTTTATTTGCAACTTTCATTTTGTAAATTATGAAATTTATAATATAAATATTTCACATAAAATATAAATATACTTTTTAAATAAGATATAAAATGATTCCTCTTATCATCAAAGTTTCAAGGAAGCTGGTTAGTGCATAGTGTCCTTTTTGTTCATCGGAACTAGTTCCTCAAAAAAATCGTTATTCAAGTTTCAAGATTGATTTTGTTATATTTTAGTATATGGGTTGATAAAGATGGTTTTGGCGATAAAATATTGCCAATTGATGTTCAATAATACAAACTAAATGATAAGGACTAGTTAAATATGTATTTTTTATTGTTTACAGATGAAATTTTATTTGAAATTAAGGTTCAAAGCAGAATCAGGTATAATTTTGTTTTTTGGAAATTTTAATTTAAAATTTAAAATTGTCTTACAACTAACTTATTTTATATATAATCTACTTTGTATTATGCCTTTAAAGAAAGAAAAGGAAATCATAAGTATGTAGTTCTATTGACGTACGTATGTAGCTCTACTACTCTTAAAAAAATAAAAATAAAATAAAAAAGACTCACCTGAACTGGCTGCATAGTACTGGACTCCCGGCATGGCCACATATGACATGTGACCCATGTAGTTACCTTGCAGCTGGTGCGGCGGCTGGGTTGGATTCGAGCCCTGGGCAGATGGCGGTTGGGCCGAAGGAGTTGGCTGACACGACCCGTGAGCAGGGGTGGTCAGGATCGGACAGGTTGCACTGCTTGAAATGAACACTGCCGGTGTAGGTGCAGCCATCGACCAGGAACTCTGAGAGACGTGCTCCTGAACAAATACGTCCGTGACCATGCGATTTCTGTCCAAATAGGTCTGCTGGTACATGCGTGCCGACTGCGTGGTCACCGCTGGTAGCTGATAGATGGGGACGTTCATGTTCCTCCGGCTGTCCGGTCAAGTGTGGAATCTTATGTATATGTGCCAAAAATAAAAAAAAAAAAAGTATAGATGAAAAGTGAAAGCGAATACTAAAACGAATACGTCAGTTAATGTGTGAGATCCATTTGGGGGTTAGCTTTTAGTGTCAGAGAGCACATGATGATCTTTTCGTAACCTACTTGGTCTGTGGTTACTGGCCGGCCAAATTCCCTTGTCAATCCTAAGGGATTGCTATATGTGGAAGAGCAACCTGTCTCCCTGAAAGTCACACCGAGAAAGAAAGATTTTCCTTTTGAAAACGGCGAACAGAGTTACCATGATTTGGCGATTTCTGTCAAAACTTTAAGAATTGGGGTCTAAAAATCGATAAGCGTGATCTAAATAGCAACCACCAACTTCAACAAACATAATTTTTATAACCTCACAGAAAATTCACGGAAAAACAACAGTCTGGACTGTTTGACCACCATCTTAAAAATTTTAAGAAAAGATTACGTGAAATATTCAACTTTAAAACAGAATTTCAAGGTTTTCTTTATAAAATTTGTAAAAACCTTGCATAAACAAGTTTTTTTTTTCAAATTATTTAATCAACACTGTTAAATTCTGAATACAAATTAATTTACTAATAAAGGTACATTTTCGTACATAAAGTTTATGATATATTTAAAAATTTTTTTTAAATATTGGCGCCTATGTAGCTAATGACTATCGATTAATTGCGACTAGTGTTGCAAATCAGCTGTTTTTCTGATATTCAACACTGCTGCAACATTTTTTACACTTTGGCCAGCAAAATAAGTTAAATTTTCGAAAAATGACTGAGGAAGCTGTATTTCCGGAACAAATAGTTGATGGTAAGAACAAGACAAATGTGCGCTGTCAGTTCTGCAACAGTTTGATGCTAAAAGCCCAAGAGGGAAGCTATAATGAACAGGAAGTAAGTGCCGGTGACTGCTTCATGAGAGGCCTTCACAATATTTACATTGTTTTTGCTGTGATGACAGGTTGATGTGCCTCTGATGATGCAAAAACAGGACCGGACGGCTGAGGATCTGAACACAGAGTCCTTGAAGCACTTCTGGCTGGTCAAAGACATGATGACGTTCGAGAACATTGGCTTTTCGCATTCGGTAAATGGGAAGAAGTTCCTGGTTTGCGCCGATTGTGAGCGAGGACCTGTGGGATATCATGACCTGAGCACCCGTCACTGTTTCCTGGCCCTCAAGAGGGTCGTGCACAAAGACTCTTAGCTGGCTAAGTTAATCCCATATGTGTAATCCAATTGCTTATACTCAGTCATGTCCAGACCCTGGAGTATGCAGTGTAATTCGCTTATCTGATGCCATTTCCGAGTTTTATTTTCCTGATTTTAAGTAAATAATTTTTTTGTATAATTTATTTTAGACTTCTTAAACTTTTATTTAGCTCAACCTCAATCTAAAAGTAAATATTCAACGTGAGATATTTATAAGCAAAAATATATGCGCATTTTTTTTTCCAATATACCATAAATCTATATTTTTCCATTCTATCAATTTATATATTGTATTTTTTCTAAAATCGCCTAATGGTCAGTTGGCAAATTATACTGTAAACTCCTGTAGATTACTGTTCGATCTCTGAGCCAAAAACACATTCAACTTTTGTATTCATATTTATTGTTTTTCACTTTAAACATTTTACAATTTTATTGCATTATAAATATTGCATTTAGAGGAGATTCTTAACTAAAAAATTGTCACTATAAACTGTTATTTTGCTATTCGAACTAAAAAATGATGTATTTCTTGCTTTGGTTTCTGCAACTTCGCTACGATGGACAAAACGAGCATTGGTGTTTCCTCTGCGGGACTTGGTATCTCTTAGCTTGGTTTGGTGAATTGCTTTAAAGGATTTCCATTTACTTTTTTGGTTTTGGTTTGGCAGTTGGTTACAACAACGAGTGTTTTCACTTGGGAGTGCAGTTGATGTGGGCGTGGTTGCGCCTATTAGCGTGTCACAACTATCCTAGGAGTTCCATTGGTTCGGGATTCCTCGATTACTTCTCTCGATCGTTTGCTAATTAATCTACAAAGTGTTATATATTTTTTTTTCGTTTTTCTTTATTTTTAATACTTTATTATTTTTCTATGTGGCGCTTCGGCTAGCTTTTTAGAAATTTTATTTTTTTAAGTCTTATGAAAATAAAAATAGAGAAAACTTAGACAAAAAGTGTTAACATTTATAGTTTTATTTTCTACTATTATATCGGGGATTTCCTTGTGGTAGCCTTAAATTTCAACATTGTTAGCTTTTGTGGCCTCTTTTTCGACTTATTCGAGTTTATTTGGGATGTTTCTCTTTAAATACTTTCAACTGCGGTAGGTTTTAGTGTTATATCGTTATTTTTCATTCTCATTAAATGTTTATGTAAATAGATTTGAACGGTTATATTGGCCAAATTGTTACTGCTCTTTTTTATATTTTTATATACACTTCAATTTAAGGAGTTATGTTTTAATATTTAATACTTTGTATAAAGCTTTTTACGGTTCATTCCATTCAAAAAATGTTATAAAATCAGGCTTGCCCAGAGCTGAAAATTAAATAGTTATTTTTTGTTATTTAAATTATGGATAAGTGTGTACATTACCAGGCTCTGGAGCAGCTCTTCGCGTGGACATTGTAGATGGGAGGGGGGAAAAGCGGTGAAAGGGTCACAGAAGTGAAAACAGCAACAATACGAAAAAAACTGGGTGGTTGCATCGATAAAACAAACAAAAACAACTGAGGCGGCACCCTCTGCTCCGGACTCCTTAACCATGTAGCCACTGGCGGGCGCCCAGCAGGAGACCCACCATTGCTGCCACACCCACCACAGAGGCGCTCATCGCCCCGGCACCGTTGCAGTTGTCCGTATCACAGGAGCAGACCACCTGGCGACCTCCAAAGCCAGCCCTTTGATAGCAATAGTTGGTGGAGGTCTGGTTCTGATAGCCACAGGTCCTTATCACTCGGCTATCTGGGGGCACTGTCAATGGATTTCGATTAATTTGTATTATTTTTGCATATTTTCTCCTGAGACTTACGGCTGTTGACTGAGAACTCGATGATCTGCGTTATCTTGCGGCAGTAGGTTGGAATTCCCTTGCCCCGGGACGAGTGCTGCTCATCACAGTCCTTCTGCAGGTTCTCGGGTGGTATGTCCAGTGCACAGTTGGCATCTTTATGACTGTTGCAGACAAAGCATTTAATGGCAGAGCCTGGAAAAAAATTAAGAAATATATATAAGGATTTATAATTAATAAATAATTTATAATAACAAATATTGAAAGCTATTGATTAAAAAATTGTATATATTTCTAGGCGGAATAAACTCGAGATTATTTCCTAAAATGATTATTTTTTCAGCTAAAAACCCATATATTCCCCTCTCATACTTAATAACTATCTAGATACAGAATATGATAAGTGCCTAATTAGTAACTAAGCATCCTTGTGGGTCCTTAAAACTGATAATCACACTTTCCTCCTCCTGTTTTCAATTCATTTTCCAGCACCCTAGGTGCAATATTCCACTTAATTGACCACAACCAAGATAATTTCCATTAGCAAGAAAATATTTCCATTCCAAGCAAATACTTAACCTTAATAGTTGCACAAAAAATTGAGTGTTTGGATGAAAGGAAAACGAATGTGAACAAATATCGGACAATGCTATAGTCCGACTAGAAATGATATATAAAGAGATCTGTGAGTGGAACTTTTGATGGCTGTTGCTGCCTTAGCTAAATTGAATTTAAGGTCGTGCGCGACACGAGATTCGCATTATTTAATCTTCCAAAACTGAATCTGTACAAAACTGAGACGAATATTTCCACCAGTCGGGTGTGAAAGATATTGTATATTATTGCACTGTCCCTTGGCGCATCTCGAAATGATGCAACTTGCGATGCGCTTTTGGTTCACGCTGTGCCAAAAATGGCACAATGGCAAGTAGCTAATGGAGAATGGCATAGAAATGCCAGTGAATTGGATGTGCAGGTCCACTGACGACTCCAACGCCTCCATTAGAGCCAGACAGAGGCACTTCCAACTGGCTTGCTAATTGAGACATCGACATGGCTAATGGACTCGAATAACTTTTTGCCTCACTCGACCAACTCCCTTCGGCCATTGTTGGCGATTCGGGTTACGTAAGCGGAGGAGCAAACAAAAAAATAAGAGTCTGCTTTTGGGCGAAGAAGCTTGGAGAACAATGAAATAAGATGCTGGGAAAGATGAGCTACTTTATGAGCTAGAAGCCCATTAAATGGCAGGACAATGGGGATGATTTTGAGGATATAAATAACTCTACTTTATTTTAAATATTTGACAAGAGAAATATTATTAATTTCAATCTTGTAAAAATCTATTTTAAACCAAAATCCGTCTAGATTTTTTCTGCCTAACCAGAACTGTGACCAATTAAGGTTTGTTACAGTCTATAAATAGTTATAAATTGCATTGATTGCAGTGCCTGGACAACAAATAGATACATTATATATAAACATTTATAGACGACCCCCTTTTTCATTATTTTCAACTGTTTACAAAATGAAAAAAAAACATCTTGAATGTTTGAATTATTTTGAAGATTCTTTTATATAAGCCCCAGTGAATATTTGGGTTTTGGGTTTGGGGTATTGGATTACTGCAACTGCCCTCCAGGACCTTTAACCAAATGGAGTGCGCATGTCCTATATTATCCTTGCACATACACACTTGCACATGTGCTGGGAAAGTTGAGCGAAGAATGTAGAGAAAAGAAGCGGAAGTAAGATAGGAACAACTTTGCGGGGAATCCCATTTAACTATATCCTGGGCCACTAGGCTGTGCGTAAAATGTATGAGACCAAATCAAAGAGGGTGTCGGATAACTCACTTTGTGGCTCGTGTAAGGACAGGGGTCAAACCCCCTTCTCCCAATTCCAATTTTTTTTAATGTAGTTTTTGTATGTAGTACACCCTTAGAAAAAGCTGTGGCAGAGAGCCAATGAAGTAGAGAAGAAAAATGTTACTTTTCTCAGAGAACTCAAGGAACTCGAGGAGCTTATATCTATTGAATGCAAATAGCGGTGATGGTGTGTGTGTGTGTGTGTGTGAAAAAGGCGCCACGGCGGCCGGCTAGGATACATGGGCTTTGTCCTTTGGCGTCAAGACGGCACCACCACCAGCTCTCCCAGTTCCAACCACAGCCCCCCATCCCCATTTCACCCCACTGCTTTTTCGCCCCAAAGCGTATCCCGTATTATGTAATCGTAATCGCGACTTTTTGGCTTCCCGTTGAGCGGTTTTGAGTTTATATCCTTTTAACGCTTTAATCCTTTTACCTTGCTGCACGGCTATGGCCAAAATGAGCGCACTAATCACATAGATGTACTGCATTTCTAATATATATTTTTTGTGTTAGGTTAGTTTTAAAACACTCGTTAAGTTAAGCACCAAGTTGTTTCGCTTTTTGCTTAAATTGAATTAAATTTTTGATGTGCGTCGCTGACAAACAATCTAAAATTTCACAGATACAGATTCGGCTGGTCGGTTGTTATCTGTTCTAATGAATTCCTTGCAAAATCCCACACAGTGCTCACGGCGCTCGGCAAACACTGGCAAACGGTTGGCAAACGGCAAACGACTGGGCGAAGCAGCAGCCGCACTCGACAAATGTACCGCACACGAGCGCAGCTGCGGGCCACCAACCAGTCCGAGCTACCGAGCAGTCCGAGGCGGCCCACGGGGCGTATGGGGAACGTGGAACGACCCCCGGTCTCAGCCTCAGTCGGCCCATTAGCCATCAAAAGCTTTCAGATTTTTGGAGCTTTGGAGAGTGTGTGAGCTGCGTCCTCTTTTCGAGGTTTCCAGGAGATGCGAAAGCCCTTGTCTCACTCTACACTACACTACAAAATGTGGCATTTTATACTTCTCCTGAATACGAATGGGCGCTGCCGTACTATGTACTGCCTTGAAGCTTAAGGATACATCCTTTTTTTATTTCTCTAAAGGATCAATTGAAGAAAATATTAATTCTTTTCATTGAAGCTGCTTTGAAGTATTATATTTTAAAGGTTTAATGAAATTTGTAATATTATTAAGCATATTTCAGGACTTAAAAAGAAACCTTAAATTATGATAGCAAGGCTTATTTTCAAGACCCTCTACTTTGAATTTGTCCTAAATTTTGCTGCCCAGTCTCTCCGGTTATTTATGTAAGTTTAAATAGCTGCAATTAGAATTCGTAATTAGAGGATGGCAGTGCACTGGACTGACCACTCATAACCCTGAGCGCCACTTCAACTAGGCGTCCAGACACTTAATCAACAAATCTGGAAGTCGCACACGTGAAGTCCCCGACAAGTCTATGCCACTCGTATAGCCCAAGTATAAGTCTTGCCTAGAGCATTAATTAAGCTTAATCGCAGGTTTCCTCTGGCGGAGCCTACACATATATCAATAGGTCGCACAAATTGCTACTGCCCCAAGACTCTGGGCAATTGAATTAAGTTTCTCCACATATTTATACTAAACATATATGTATTTTTGCAGATCATTTCGCTTTTTTCATTGCTTTTGTGCCTCAATCAGTGCGCAAAATTGAAGAAGATCCAAGGGGCGCCCTTTTGGGAGGGAAAGATTTCCACCAGACATGGGTCTCTGCTCCCCTGTCCTTCCTCCACTCAGATCCATCTCAATTGATGCTATTAAACTATTATATTCGCTTCTATAAATAGGCCTTAGTGAGTAAAGAGTTTCGGCTTTGGTTTGGGGTTAAAGTACGCATAATCAAAATGTTGACAAACACATTTGCTTTGGATTTATTGCTTAAATTTAAATAACATTGAGACCTGGTCCCGTGTAAGCTTTCTAATCTGCAGCTTTCAAGCTTCGATTCTAACAAGTTGTAGAATTGACTAAAAGCTTTCTACCCCAAAAATACCCCAATTTTTTTTGTATAATATCCCCTTATTACAATTGGCTCGTTGAACTCAAAAACTTGACTTTAATTTATATAATGTTTGTTTTATCTTGAAAAAATAATTGCCATAATTGTATTTTTTTGGCCAGTATGTACCAGTATGTATTTTAGGGGAGTTACCTTTACAGGAACCCCTTCTAAAACCAAAAAAACATTTGCAAACCGGTTCCTGCAAACAAGAATCTGTTCAGTTGCTTGAATTTGTTTTTATAATAGAATCCAAAGTCTGAACTCCCAATAACGCAGTATAGAAATTGTGTTCACCGCCAATCAGCTGATTTATGAATTTATACGATCCGATCCGATCTGAATCCAATGTCATTTGCCTAAAGCCAAAGACATAATTTCCACAGCACTCAGTTACACATTTGATTTGCAGCGGTTTGGTTATACTTGGAATTTTGGTTCTTTTTTGAATTTGGAGTTCTATTCAAGCCGTGTTTCTTTTGGAAAATATTAAGGAGTTAAGGATAACATTGTGTATAGATGTAAAAATTATTTAAACTTTTAATTTATTTTTTTATTTTGGGTATTTCTAAAATGGGCAAGTCTATAAACACATTGTAGATTAAAATAATGACGGCAGTTTGCGTCACAATATTTTGATAAAAAAAGTGTTCTCTTTGATAAAAATATACATGGAAAATTTTCTTAAAACTAGATTTGTAAAAAACTACTATTTCTAATCTTTTTTTTTAATAGAGCGCTTGAGAGATTTCTCAGAATTATAATATCTCAAAATTATTTAAAAAAAAAAAAACACTCAACCAGTTCAGTATTGTAAGGAAAATCCCACAAACTTTCTCATGAAAAGTTTCCACTGTTGTAAAGATTAAAGAAACGATTTAACCAAACAACCGCCTCAAACTGGCTCAAACCGACAACTGGGCACCGACTGTATTCAGTTTGTATTTCATACAAACAACTACAGCAGAAGCAACAGCATCGTGTTAATTCAAATTTAGTTGCATTGTTTGCAAAATGTGACACTTAATTAAAAATAAAAGCAAAGCAAATCGGTAGGCAAGTGGATTTACAAAAATTTTTTATAATGATGAGTCAAGAAATAAGTGCTGGATCGCTTGGTGGAAACTGCCTTGAACTAGGACAGATAAGCTCGACGGTCCAGTGTTTTCCTCAATAGATCGGAGAGTCGGGATGTCTGGGCTCCACACATCACCGATGTGGACCAGACCAAACCCGCACATCTGAGTTTTTGGAGGTGCGAACCAGTTTTAACTAAACGTCCGGGGATCACGTTGATAAGAGGAATTACCAAAGAGTACAGTCCAAGTTTTCATGACCGGAAATGGGCTCATATCTCTAAAACCGCCGGAACCCAAATGATCCGATCTGAGACAACCATCCAAACAAATATCAATGACATTTTGACGCAACAGTGCCGTATATTCCATTCATAAAACCAAAAATTAGCTAAGATCATTAAATTAACACAATCGGACAATTAAACAATTTTTTAATGTGAATATATGGTGAGAAGAAATTAGTATTACTATTAGTTAAGCTTTATCGCTTGTCTTAATTACAGAAATAGTCATAAACTAATAAGTGTCCTAAGATTAGTTGGAATAGAATATTTTTGCAAAATTCTTTCGAATAAAACAATAAAAATAGGTATAATGTTCTGAAAATTCGGCCAGATGTTTTTGGACTTTTTCTTGACATAAAAAAGTCAATAAAACATATTTAAATACATCCCAAAATCTACCTAACCTATTTTCAAAAACCATAAACAAAGAGTTTCAAAGATCAGGTATTTAAATGGAAGGCCATTTATTGTTAGGTAGTGAACGTGATCATGTTTACTTTATATTTTTTTTTTGTTACCTATTTACCAGTGACGTCACTTCAGTTTTGACCAGTTTTAACCGGTGGATTCCGTTTGGATGCCGTTTTTTTTCGGGTTAAGAACCAAGCTGAAACCAAACGAAGCCGGAGCTTATCAATGCAGCGACTGAGCTACCTTGGAGAGCATCCCCCTCCCATTGAAAAAAATGTATATTTTTCACAAATACACTCGTATATAAGACCCTGTATGGATGATACAGTAGCGGAAGTTTTCCATATTTGTCCCATAGGGCCGATCTTGTTAAAGTCTCTCTTCCTCCCTAGAGAGTATCTCTCTCGGGGAAGAGCTCTTCGGGTGCTTGCCGATCGCGCTGGTTTGAAAAATCAACGTTTTTCGAAAAATTCAATACGAGTTTTCAGATTCATCTCGACAGTGATCGCGTCAAGTCGTCTTGCTCTCATAAAATAATAATTTAATTGTGTATTTTAATTGTTGTGATTTTTACACAAGGTGATTAAAAGTTTATTAAAAAAAAAAAAACCCTAATAAAGGATTATATTGTGCTTCATTTCATATGACCCATTTTCAATATTGTGCTGCTATTTATATAGGCAAATATTTAAAAAAAAAATTAAAATATTATTAGCAAAATATTAGCACTTGTCACGTTGAACGGCCACGCTCCAATACCGGTTTACAAAATACAATAAAAGTCATATACAATCATTTCTAGATTATATTTTATAGTGAAGCAATGCTAATGAGTATGCCGCCGTTTTTTGCGTTAATCAAATTACAAATGAAAACAAATATCAAGCTAGAACAATAAATAACCCACAAATAATATATGTTTAACCTGTGGATTTTGTTACCTTTACAGCATCAACGTTGGATAACTCGGCTGTACAGATTTATCAAAATCAGCAATTGATTTAATCAAACCACAGACCACAGCTGCAACATGTCAACCACGATATTCATGTACGCCGTCTGCCTGGCAGTGCTTTCGAATCTCTTATCAGGTTAGCTTACATAATAAATGCACAAAATATATAGTATAAGTAATACAAAGTGGGGGAATTCTCTGGGTGCTAATCAAATAAAAGCCACCTTCAACTTGGTCCAAAACAATAAGCCAATTGATTGGCCAACACTTTACAGATGTTTGGCTATTGTTTTTGCAAATTGATTGATTTTTTGTTGCCTCATATCGAATGAAATCAACCGCATCTCATCAAGCCATCGATCCACTCAAGTGGAAACTCATTTCCACCACTTTTCACTTGCCTGGAGCTGATGAATCACAAAGTTGGCCAAAATTCCACCTAACCAGATAGCGACTAAATTTAATTGGTTTGCTCGGATTGGGGGGAAGCATTGGGGTTTTCTATTCAATAATAAATCATCAAAAAATCGATTAGTCTAAAATGGGATCTAGTTAGAAATGAAATGGTAATGGTTTCAGATCAATCATAAATTATGGAATGAGGGATATATAGAAGAAAATGGTTTAATTTTTGTGCAATTACTATTCCCTCTGAAAGTGACCCCCTGACAGAATTTCCTTTTAATTTAATAATCACGTGCATGTCGTGTTTTTATTATTTTTTTTTTTTTAACCAGAGACTAATCCAATTAACAGCCAGAATCTCTCACGCATACGAATATGCCTTTGAATTCTCCGGCATGCGAGTAAGTTTGATTGTAGACGCGATTTCGCAGTTCACACTTGGCTGTTAAAGGGAACATTAAATGGCATTAAATTATATTGAAAGTATTTGCACATACTGCTGCCCAGTTATCTGATGGGTAAACAGAGTCCAGAATCCATCCCAGCCAGATGGTAAATAAAGATCTACCGACCCATTGCTATCCCGCACTTTTCAAGAGCGCGTTTCATTAGCGAACAATTGTCAAGTGTAAGGTTGCAACCACAAAGGCAAACATTGAATAGAGATATTACGCTTCGGTGCCTCAACTTTCCTTCAGTTTTCCACTTTTCCACAACTCTCCTCTCCCTCCCATAGAAGTTCAAGTTTGCTGAAAAGACGCATGAATATGCAGCAAATGTAAAATGCAAATGGAAAATGCTAAATGCTAAATATGCAAATTTCGAATGGCAAGTTGAAACTGCAACTGTGGATTTTACGGCAGGTGACTTTTTATTACACAATGTTTGCTGGGCTTACCAGGTAGATGAGCTTAACTACTTAATGAGTTGCCTGAGTGGCTAGCAATGGGCTCTAATTTTTAGTCTTCGCGCCTAAACATTGCGCATACGCCCTGTACCACGACGACTGACATTTAAAATCCTGACAGGACCAGACATATTTCGAATTATAAGTCTGGGGTCTCAGTTACATTGGCCTGCATGTCCTTGCCCTTTGGTTGGTTTCTATTTTTTTCCTACTAGTCCTACACACCCCTTTGTATAATGTCTGGAAAGGTTACGATCCTTAGTCCTTCCTATCAAGTGGTAACCGATTTGGTCTTGAACTGTCACATGAATTTCAGTAAAAATTTGTTAAGAAAATGATTAAAGGGGTAATTGTTTTCGAATGAAATTGCTTTTGAAAATCTATCTCAAGGGGTATATGGGTTTGTTCATCAAAGATATGATGGCTTTTTAATTTAAAAGGTTTACCAAAAAGTTATTAAAATAGAAATATTTAAAAAGCCCTAACTCTGCTAATTTATAGAAGGGTAAAAAGTATTCTAGTGAGGTCTACTGGACTTCGTCCATAATTCAACTCTATTCGATGGCAATCCAAGTGTTTTTGCAGCTCCCTCGGCTGGTCGCGTGCCAAACGTTGGATGTTTCGGCATTTATTTTTTTGTTTTAAGGCAGAACAGTTGACATGCAATTATTCAGGTTACTGCAGTCAGTTTGGAGTCAGTTTGTCAGTCAGAAGCCTCACCTGTCGACAGTTGCTGGAGGGGGAACAGGTAAATAGAAGGGTGTAGCTGGTGTGGGTGGCTAATAAAATAATTTAATGTCAGTACTGTCGGGGGCTTTGAAAAGGGCGAATAGCCAGGCATTTGCATGCAATTTAAGGTTGCAATTATAGGCTTAAAAGTATATAATGTCTTTAATTAAAAGCTAATAAATATCTAAATTATATTTATATTGCAGTCTCTGCCATTCGCTGCCACGAGTGCAACTCCCATGAGGACGAGGACTGCGCCAGTCTCGTGGTAAACACTCCACGTGCCCAGCGGGACGACCAGTTCCTGAAGGAATGCAATATTAAAGACGGCCAGGAGCCCTTTTGCCGCAAAACCGTGATCAGGTTCGAAGTAAACAACAATCAGCGGATTGTGAGGAATTGTGGGTGGATTCCGGAGAAGGTTCAGAACGCCTGCTTCACCGCCGACAATGAGGGCTACAAGCAGGTGGTTTGCACCTGCAACGGCGATGGCTGCAACGGAGCCCCCGCCCTGCTGGGAGCCCGCCAGGTGGGCTACAGTCTGATCGGCACTGTGGTCAGCCTGACCCTGGCCGCCGTACTTAGGAATTAGATCTAAGCCTAGTCCTAGAAGCCCCGTATCCAAAAAGTACCTTTATCTGTAACCGGTTATACTAAGTCCTAAATACATCGCACCGAGTTCTCTGATTTATGCCATACCTAGTTCGTATATACATTCCGATTGTTTGCAAGTTTAGTTCTGTATTTGTATTTAATTTCTGTGAAAATATAAGAATTTAATATTTAACTGAAAATTACTTGGGTTTTTTTTCTTACTGCTTAAGCCTGGCAGAAGTTTTCAACGAAATGGAGAAAAATTGCAGAGAAAATGGCAGGGAAATGCAAAAGGTGAAAGTAAACCAATAAAAACAAATTTATTCGAGCAATGAAATGGAAAAAGAATGAATAAAAGTAAATAAATAAAAGAGTGAGCGCAGCAGAGGTTCACGAATAAATAAATTAAATTTATATTCTTGCCATTATTGTAATGGAAATTGAGACAATCTTTAAGAAATTGAATTTTCATTTAACCACACATTTTTAATCTAACCACAAACAACAAACCACCCAATGTTGTCCATAAATCGATGGCAACAACAATTCAATTATTTATGTTTAGCACTTAAATCACTTTGGTCATTGATGAATGGAAGGAGAAAGGAGCCGGACTGGGTGCAGGACTATGAGCAGGATGTGGAGCTGGAATATGTGCAGCTAAATAGAAGGAATGCGTGCCAAATGTGTCGGCAATTATATAAAATCGAAATTTTCATATGAAAAGCGGCAGGACGAACGCATAACTTGACCAAGGACTCGGCCCTCTCCTTTATTTTTTGGCGGTCTGTCTCTGTCTATTGCCTTGGTAGTTGCTGCCAAAATGTCTGCCGAATTTGTTTTGTGGCCCAGAGTCAAAGTCACTGTCTACGCAGGCCAAAAATAATAGGGCAACTTTGTTAGTTTTATTCTTGAGGACGCGAGAATCCTGACGACATGTTGGCCCATTAAGTCAAGCACAGAACCGCACTCTCACAGATACACACTGCTACACTTGAATTTATTGAAATTGAATTTGAAAAATGTAAAAGATTGAAAAATGTTAAAGAAATCTGTTTTTTGAAATGATAATGATGAAAAAAATAATATAAATTTTGTTCAATATTTGGTAAATGCAAATATCCTTTTACAGAATAGTATTTGTAAAGTGTAGAACATTTTTTTGGTTGTGGCTAGTGACTTTAATGCGCAGCCAGTTGCTATTTGTCTTTTGCACGCATACATATACGGAAATACGCTCTCACAGATACAGATACAGATTCAAATACAGATACAGAACGCTGGGGACGACCTACATGCGTTAGCATTTGTGTTCTGTCGTCGCCAGTTCAAATGTTCTGCAGCTTTTGTCTATGGGTGCGTTCTGTCGACAGGATGGCGCCTTTTATTCACAGCAACAGCATTTGAGCATTCAGCATCCTGCCACCACCCAACCACCACCCAGCCGCCCACATCGACCACTTCCTCAGGATCATTGGCAGCCTTGTCTCGGTCTGTTCAGTCATTCCTTCCTTTTATTTTCGTGGACAGCTTGGCGCCAACATAAAAAACATTGATTCTGAATTCACAGAACGCCCTCGCCCGAAATGCTATCCAAATCATATATTTTGGTTGTAGTACTGCCTGATTTCAGAATGTGAAAGCGTTTTGCAGTTCTGGGCTTCATATTTAATTATATTTGATATTTAATGCTTAAATATAATAATACAATTATGGTTACAGTACAACCACCAATGCCCCCCTATGCGTGCTTGCCATGCTTTTGTTAGCAAGTCCCAGGTGTAAATTATATTTTATAATTATTTTTTAATTAAGGAATGAAAGCTAGAATGTGTATGAAGTTTAGAGCACATCCCCCTTTATGCCTTATAGCCAAAAGCAATTGTTTTTCGCCAAAAGTTTCACACTTGAGCGACGCTCCCAAAAGTATGCAACATAAAAGTAAGAAGCCATAAATGTCATTACGCGCAAATTGCGCATACGCGGGGTGGTCCTGCTCAGATGAACAACAAAACCTCACCTCCTGCTCTCTTGGGGGAAAGAAAATCGTCTTCCCAGTGTTGTTTTGTTTTGCTTCGCAAAGCGTGCAAGTATTTTTGCAATGCAATAACCATAATTCTGTGGGTTGGAATTTCTATCAGCGAAGCTATTTGTCGGGCGATATGGAGGGAAGAACTTGCAGGGATTACTTTTAATGGGCTTAATTTCTTTAGGGCCCTACATTCTTAAGCTAAAGTGATAAATTGATTTTTATGATCATCTTTTTTTTATGTCGCACTTCAATAAAGTATTTGTTTGTCTTTAAGGTATTTAATCCTAGAACCCAACACCATAAATAGCTATCCCCGTTGAGAACATCTTTCATTGTTATGCCAAGAGTGCAAACTCCATAAAGCTTAACAACATTTGTCTTTGGCATTCGTTAGCATTGTAGAACAAATCTCCAGATTTTGCATGTTAATCAGCTGCATGATTTATATTTGGCTTGGCTCCTGCCAGAGCTACATAAATATATTTTCATAGCTACGCGAGTAGCTACGGGGGCATTGAGTCACGTTCCGTGGCCAGCAGGGCGTAACTCCGCAATGCGGAGTAAATATTTTTCCAAGCCACCTCGAAGTATGCTGCAATGATATTTTGTATTTGTCACGCCCACCCACAAAAGCTGATTGCTGTTGATGATGATGATGATGATGATTATGCAGCTTCTACAGCTTCCTATGCATAGTCGCACTATTTGTGATGCACTTTTGTGGCACGTGCAGCTTGGAGACACCCACAAATTGCTGCCATAGCTCTTCGAGTGCCTCCCGACTTGTTTTTCCATCCTCGACATGCTCAGTCAGCTCATTGACCTGTAAATTCAACAAAAGCCAATGGGTTGGCCCAACGAGAACAAAATAAAGAAAAAAAAAATTGAAGAAAAATCCCTACTATTTTTTCCAGCTGCTTAAGCTGCTTTTGTCTTGCAATCGGCCCACCTGAGGCTGCCATTGCAGTCAAGTGCAAGTGATTGCTGGAAAAAATTACGTACTTTGGCATTGTTTGCCTGCCAAATTGATTTCATGTGCTTAGCATTCGGGAGATGATCGGAAATGGCATTTTCGGAGATGACGACTACGACTGGGACTTTGTCCTTCAATCAACAGAATCCCTAACAGAACCCATTAGATTTGTCCAACACATAAATGTGAGGTCTTATGGAAATGGAACTCGAAGCTAGTTGAATCCACAATCAGCCTTAAAATATAGACACACACTGGCAGTGCAAGTATATAGTGCGGAATAATCCCAGAGCCAGAGAGTTTTATGTTTCGACGACTTTGCCTTGCAGTACCTCTTGCCATTTGCAAGCGCATTTGTTGCGATTGATTTGGCCAGAAGCTGCAGATCCGGCCAACGATAAAGTTTTATGTTTATTGCTCCGGCAATAGAGCTGGCCGAGGGGGTTGTGTGGCATTGTTACGTCCTTGGCAGCTGCCAGTGGCAAAGTTAATTGGCTGTGGTAAGCCCGAGTCGGTGTTCGCTCGGTTTCGCTACGGTATACGGTATACGGTGCGTATACGTAATAAAACTCAATTAAACTAGAGTAAACACAATTTGGTTCTGGTTGTAGGACGGATGGTGGATTTCGGTGGCAACATTATCGAGTCTCTGGCACACTTTTGAGAAGCGAAGACCGTAAATATTTCATTGCTGCGGTTGCAAACAAGAAAAAACTTTTTCAATTAGCATGCCAAGCGAAAAATTCAACTAATTAAAGGCTATTTTTTTGTGGGCGGTACATACCCAAAACTTTTCACCCAAAAAATGTTTCATTTTCTGTATTTTGTTTTTGTTAGCCAGGCAAGACAAAATTTATGGCCGGGTTCGTAGAATCCAAGTTTTACGATGTGCACGGTTACGAATTTTTTTTCGATCCTAAAGATAAAAAGGTTGTAAACCAAAGTCGAGCCGCCGCAATATGGTTGTTCGGTGCGAAAATGTGTCAAGTTGTAAAAATCGAAAGCATAATTTATGGGTTGCATTTTCTAACCTTTGGATACTAACACACACACACACACCAACAATACACCAAAAGGAATGCCAACCGGAAACGGAAGCGTGCGTAAACATTTTTAATTATGTCCTGTCGCTGTTAGCAAATGAAGTGCCGGCATGCGATCCTTTTCCATCTCGAATGGAATTATGACATCAACGCGACGACGTCATCATCACCATTTGGCGAAAAATTTCCTCCCATTGTCCAGACAGCGCCAAAATGTGTCCTTGTCACGAAGCTGTCATGGTATTGGCCAGGCTCTGGTTTTCGTTTTCATACTCGTTTTCGGCCATTTCCACTCAACAGGCTGCATTTTTATGGCCCGCAGCCAGCAAGGGCCGTGCAAATCGCTGAGCACTAAAGGATAATTGAAAATGGTTCTGATTTCCATGGCTTAATTAAAATTTTCGAATTTCTTACTACTGTCGCTGCGGAAAGCGAAATTTAATAAATTGGCTTTAAGGTGTTGGCTCAAAGAGGCCTTGGCGAGATGAAAGGGAAAAGTTTCGCCGGAAATTGATAGCTGAAATGTTTTTCTTTTAAAGTTTTTGGCTTGTACTTGGGATACTATCCAGGCGAAATATTTTAAATATTTTAAAAAGGGAGTCTGAAGGTTTTGTCTTCATATTTAATAAATAAGTTCAAGACAATGAATTGTTTTTATATCGATATATATAAGTTTAAAGGTTTTAAAAGAAATATTTAAAATAAATTTGTAAAATATAGTTATTATAAATAAAGTTAACCCATTTAGTACAAAATATATTTGAGCCTGCATCTGCTATATATACAAGATTTAGTTTTGTGGAATGACCCTCATATACCCAAAAAGGATTAGGTTAACTGCCTTTTAAACAACCCCACACCTGAGTGCTTTTGCGGTCTGTTACTCCACTTACCTGAAAACGATACTCTCACCTGGACTTTTATGTATTTTTTCCTATTTTCGCTGTTGCTTTTGGGGCCAGCACTATCACTGGCGGATAGAAAACAAGAGGCCACATTAGCCAACACTTTCCGCGGATTTTGGGGCCAGGGCCGCGACCTACACCAATCACGCCTCGCATTGTTTATGATAAATTGAAACGCTTGCCAGCTGCAGTGCCGCCCCTCGGGAGATACGAAAGGATTTGGTGGCAAGGAGTTCTAGGAGCAAGGGGTCTGGGGTGGGCTAAGGGGGTGGATGGGCGCCAATGGGGGCAACGATAAATAAGCGCCCACGCTCAGGATGTGTCGTCTGTGGGCCGTGGACGAGGTCAGGAAAAAGCAAAGCCGCAAAAGCAGAAATGCGGATGAGTTTTTCGCTCTTGGGCGCCACTAATTGCTATGCTTTGTTGTTCCTATTCAATCCCCCACAGGACCTGCCGCTCAGATCCCTCCTCGTTGGTCGACTAGTCTCTGCTATCGTGGTATCTGCACGTTTTAACCAACTCCCCAGGCACTCGTATTTTAACAGACTCTCGCCGGAGTCCTTCCATCCCGACCTCGTCCGCGGTGACCCTACGGTTGCCGTTTATTTTATGAATTCATAATTTAATTTTGGCTTCAATGGCTACCAATCTCTCTAAACCTGAAAAAAATGGTGATAGTGGTAAAAAAAATTGATAAAGTTTCTTTGTTTTCAGGACTTTGGAAAACAAGAGTTTACAAAGGTTTCAACTTTCTTTAAAATAGTGTTTTTCATAAAAAATATCCACTTCCCTTTTTCGTAGGATTATATTCTTATCCTCAACCATTTCGTTTCCATTTTAAATTCTTCACCTTAAAAAAAGTTGCTTTATTTTTGGACCAAAATTTGATTATTTAAATAGCCACTTTTGTGGCGGGGAATTCTTTCAGCCATTTTATTTTCCATTGACTTTTTATTGTCGTTGGTGTTGGACTTTTGGTTCGGTGGGCCAAAATAAAAAGGGTCCTGTTTTCTTTTTTTTGTGGCCACAAGGAAATTGCATTTTTTGCGGGGTACTGGCTGAGGTCCTGCAGTTTGCTCTTTTGACGAGTTCCAGCCATCTTTTGGCCTGGTGCAGTTTGCAATTTAAATAATTTCTGACGTTGCCAGTTTCTCGTTTTTGTTGCCGTTGCCATGTGGGGCTAACCCAAGACGTTATTACTGTCGAAATCAGAAGCCACTCGAGCAACGCACCCACGCAGCGAGACATCCCAGGACGAAGGACGCTTCTTTTCACTCCCCGAACCGAGAAGCCCAAACGCTTCGGTTTTTTTGCCATTCGGGTCAGAAACGATGACGTCGTCGTTTCGGTTCACTGTAGCATAGGTCCTTTCGCAGGCAATTGCCTTCGCCTAGCTGGCATCCAATTTCAGTTCACATTTGGCCAACGGCAGTGGCAGGACCTCTGAATTTTTCAGTCAGTTCCCAGAGCCCAAAAGCGGAAAACACACAACGCGCGAGTGTGGAAAAATATTTGAAAAATTTCTCTCATTTTCCAAGTGAAACGGAGGAAAATAAATCAAATCAAATCAAACGGCTGAGGCTGCGACTGAAAGGGAAAATACCAGTGCGAATGATGTCGGGAATTTTATTGCTTTTGGTCATGTTGGGAGGCATTTCAAATGGTGTGTGTTGTGCGGTGTGCTGTGTGGTTGTCTGATTTGAAAAATTCTGAAATATGTATACAAATTTATATTGCATATCCTACAGGCGCGGCCATCAAATGCTTCGTCTGCGACTCGAGCGATAATCCCAGCTGCGCCGATCTGGGCTCCAATTCCACCATAGTGCCCGAGGTGAGTGATTGACAAAGTCGGATGGCAATGCGGTTCGCCAATCATCATCACATTACCGGACTGATTGATGACTTGCCGACCTAACCGAGCAAGACCTGTTGTCGTTGAGGTCCTTCAGTTGTTTTAATCGGATCCACTTTGACCTTAATCAATGTGCACAGGACACAGGACACTGTAGTGTAGGCACCCCGGGGTGCTTGGCGTACAAATTAAGACTACATAGCCCATAAATTTTGCACCAAAATGTAGGAAAAAGCCACGTTAGAAATAGAGCCCACAAAAGCGGAAACGGAAACGTGCAACGTCGTCGTCCTCTTATGTTGGGTGCTCCACGCCCCGCCCTTGCCCCCTAACCCTTTTTACCTTTAAGTGAATTTTCTGTTACTGGCATCTTTCACCTTTTTGGGCCAGAAAATGGAAGAACGATAGAAACCCAACCCGGCCACGTGCCAAACAGTTGGAAATACTTTTTCACAAGTCGAGCAACGTAAATTTCCACCTTTCAAGTCTCTCTCTGACAGGATTCTTTTTTTTCATTTTATTTTCTTGTAGAAATCTCACAGCCAGTTAGTGGAATTAATTCTAGTCGCTTTCGAGGCGGCGACAGAATGAGCGATTATCATTTCTGATTTTTCCAGCAAGTTCCATCAAGGGATGGGGATTAAAGTGTCAAAAAATAAAGCAAACAAGAGTGAGAAATCATGGGAAAAAATCGTAAAAAAAAGGCATAACATTTATATTCAAATTTATATACTTAAGTAAACTCAATATTTGCCAGAAACTTGCCACAAAACATTATCAACCACAAAATCTTATCGTGTCTTGACTTTGATAACCAAACCTGTCTTTAAAATAAATAATTCAAACACTATAGATGTTCAGAACAGACAAAGTAATGCCAATTATATATTCTTTAGTGTCAAGATGAAATTCTATTATTTATTTTGTTTGCCAAATTGCAAATATATAAAATATAAGAAAATACATATGCTCTGAAATCACTGATAGGTTTGTGAAATAAAACAGTAGCCTTTTAAATGAAATATAAGAAGTATTCGAGCTGTGACACACTTTAAATGGGAGTCCCCACTTGTGCGAAATGACTCTTCAATGGGTTATAAAGCCCAAACGACTTGATTAGACTTTAATATTTGTACTCACTCGACTCAGGTAAACCAGGTAAACGTTCCAGCATTCTGGCCATTGTGTGATAACCAGGTCTGTAGGGGAAACGCATCGTTACCGATATCGGCGGATGTTTCCGAAGATAAGATAAATAGTTACGCACAGGTTGCACTTCTATAAACTCGACATTATTGCCAACAAAAACTATCAATACTCTTCCATTGATTTCCCAAAAAATAAAAAGTAAGCCATGGATCGTTATGTTTTATAAACTCCTTTCAGGAATGTACACTGGACAAAATGAAGTCACTGGACACCTGGCTGTTTGATTTGAACAAGTTCTCCTACTTCAAAAACGGGGCCAATAAGAATCCTCTCATGAATTGCCAAAAAGTCGTGGCCAAAGATCGTAAGTAATAGTATATTATGGGTTTTGTGTGTGGGAGTTTAATCTCAAAAATAGAATAAACATATGCTTTGTTTTACAAGATAGATAATATGTTGCAATTGGCCCGGTTTATATAAAGAGACAATGACAGAGCTTGGAATGGTCTAGATTAGTGACTTCCAGGAAGTGGCTTAAGGGGGAATTATATTATAAAATCTTGGACAAATAATAAAATTGCACTGGAAAGTATTTTGGATACTGAGGCTCTTTCATTTTTCATAACTTACATAAGTATTGTTTAGATTCCGCTTTAAGTATTAGGTATATGTGGGCAATAATATATAAACTAAAAAAAATAATCTAGAAAATATTCAAAAAACAATTATAATTTTCTTACAGCCGAGACCCGAAAAGTAGTTACCGCCAGATTCTGCCAACTGGACACTGGCGACTCAGATGCCTGTAAGATCCTGCACGACAAACTGATCCCCGACGCCAATGAGCGGGAACGCGACCAGCAGCAGCGCCAGATGAATCAATACGGTGGATACGGTGGTCAGGCCCAGAATCCGGCGGACAGCGAAGAAACCTCCGCGGCGGATGTCTTCTTTTGTGATATTTGTAAAACGGATCGTTGCAATGGAGCTGCGGCCATAACGCTTTCAATGGGCGTCCTTTTGGCTCTGATCCTTTTCCAAATGGTCTGCTAAAAAGAAAAGGATAACTGAAGGATGACCCAATTCGAAATTGGGGGTGGTGGTGGTAGGGATGGTGGCTGCGTTGGTTGCATTTAGGTTGAGTTACCGTTACCGTTACCGTTACCGTTTACTTTGTAAATATTTGAGTGCAATGTCGCTGATTCGAACAAGTGTTTCAATGGCACTCACCCACCCACAAAAAAATGACACACCACCCTTCCCTCCCTCTCTCTCTCTCCCTTCCTATCCCTTCCCCTTTAAATCCGCCCAATATTCCCTTTAACCCTAGAATTGTAAGCAAACATACAAAACACACACCCACCCACCCACAGAAAGAAAATCGCTTTGATTCAAAACAAATAGGAAACTTTCAGTTACAGGATGTGTGTTTAAGTCCTATATATCAAGGATTCAGACCCTCTGTCATTAGCTGTTATTGTAGCTTTATTATGTTACTACTATTAATATGTGCAGATTGTTACGGATAATTGTTAGGATCGAATGAGTATAGGAGTTCACCAATTGCCTTTGATTTTCAAGCAATATATAGACGGAGAATAATGTAATTAGGTCATGAGCAATACGAAAATATAATTTAAATTCTTTAAAAAAGCCACACGCTGAAAACAATCAACATAATGCGAAAATGCGAATTTAAAACTAATCCGAATGCAATAAATGTTAATTAAATGTGCAATTTAGAAGCTGAGAATAAAGCAAGAAAACGCAATAGCAATATAGTTATAATTTTGTTAGCTGTCGAAAAAAAACATCAACGAGAGCTTAATTAATGCCTAAAAAAACAAAAGCCACGCCCCCTTCAGAATATCATGTTTTTGGCGCCGAAATAATTTTAGTTCATAAATGGATATAACATTGAAAATTGAAAAGCTACCAAATAAATGCTGTAAGACAGTGTGACAGTGAAAAAAGTGGATGGGTTTTTATTTAACATATATATATATAATTAAATTAAAAAAAAATATAAGTAACAATTAAGTTTAAGTATCATAAGTTATTTAAACTCTCCAAACCATGAAAGGGTATTTGACCTTTCGATTTCCCTTCGTTTGTTTTCTATTTCATGTTTGTTGTTTTTCCTTTTTTTTAACAATCAAAGATAATTTTCCCATTACTCATGTAAGATGCTCCCCTCCCCTGGCCATCCCCCTTATCTGTATCTCCCTGTCGCACGCTGAGACCTTCTCTGTCTCACACATTTAATTTTTTGATTCTGGGACGATGCTATCTCAAGGCGTACGTCTGTATTTTTTTTTTTGTTTTTTCCTCTGCTGCCGCAATGTGACATGTTTCACCAATGCCGCCGATTATTTTATACCCTCGCAGACCCCTGGACCCCGAATTATAGACAAGAAGTTCAGTTTGATAGAGGAACGAACAGCCTCCGGAAAGTTCGATGTGTCAGTACAATTTGAATTTTCGGGAGCTGCAGAGCGGTAGCAAAACCGATAAAAGAAATATTCCAAAACCCGGAAAAGAAGCTGCCAATTTTTGGGGTCAATCAGCGAAAAGTTTCACCCATTTTTTGACACCCCCGACGTTTTGCAAATTGAAAGTTTAGCCAGCAATATTTTCAATCCCGCCACACACACACAACACACAAATTCTCAGTCACCTCAAAGGAATGCGTTCGTTTTTGTTGCTCTCGCTTTTGGTTCTCGTTGGCTGTGGCCCAGGTGCTTCAGGTATGTCATAAATCAAAGCCAAGTAAGCCTTACCTATGCTAATTGATTGACCCCGAAGCGAGTTTGCAAAAGTTGCTCATACGCAACGTTGAACCCCGCCGCAGGGGTGCGCCCTTGTGCCCCCCGAAGTAATCCAACTGATAAGGAGGCACTGATAAGGTGGGCGCACCCTCACGCACACTGGCACGCCTGCCAACGGACTAGTCCAAGGTCGTGTGACCCTTTTTTCCCATACACTGAACAACATTTTATAGACATTTCTGTTTCTATCGGTATGGATGAAAACAACAACACATTGGACGAAATTCATTTTCTATAGAGTTCACTATGGAACTATTTTCCATTAGAAAAATTTCTAATTTTAGGAGATAGGCATCGCAGGGCGCCATATGGGCAAATACATGAAGAAAAAATAAAAAAAAAAATAAAAAAATTCTATCAAAAATTTTATTTTTAGGTTTTTATCCAGAATGATGAGGAATCGATCTAGAAATCGTTTTAGGTATTCCTTTCAATGATCGGATGAAAATTGTGGAAGATATGGCCATCGCAGTGGGACATATGGGCTAATCCAGAATTTCCATCCAGGGAATCCAGGGATTCCATCAGAAAAATTCGAAAAATATCGATAGAAAATTTTTTTGTTAAGTTTCAATGCAGAATGGAATCGATCTAGAAATCGATTAAGGTTTTCCTTTTAGGGATCGCATGAAAAATGTGGAGGATATGGGAAATACAGAAAAATTCAAAATATATCGATCGAAAGTTTATTTGTTAGGTTTTGATGCAGAATGGTGAGGAATCGATCTAAAAGTCGTTTAAGGTACTCCTTTTAATGATCGGATGAAAATTGTGGAAGATATAGCGATCGCAGTGGGTCATATGGGCAAAACTAGGATTTTACAAGGCGTTCCATAAGAAAAATTCGAAAAATATCGATCAAAAATTTTGTTATTGGGTTTTTATGCAGAATGATGATAAGTCGATATAGAAATCGATTAAGGTATTCCTTTCAAGGATCGGAGGGGGCCATCTAGGAGGCAATTTAGGGAACCGATCTAAAAGTCATTGAAAGTATTGCTTTGAGGAATCGGATGAACAGTTTTTAAAGAGGAAGAGATCGTTGTGTGCCGTAAAGATTTTAATGAAGATTTCTTAAATTATTAAGATTTGTACAATTTTCGCAGCCCTTCGTTGCTACAGCTGCGAAGACTGTGACGAGAATGCCCAACTAAGCGAAATGGAGGTGTGTGACTCCCAGGCTGGAAATGGAAACGGACCCGACGCAACTGTCAGTTCCAATCCCGTTCAAAGCACCCCTGCTGCGGAACCTGCTGCCCCTGAAGCTCCCGCCCCTGCCCCTGCCCCTGCCCAAAAGCCACCTGTCCCTGCCGCCACGAGCGATGAGGACGAGGAGGAAGACTATGACAGTGATGAGTCCTCCACCATAGGTATTATGCCTGCAGGCGGAAACGGAAATGGAGGTGCCTCTGGAACTGGCGCTGCAGCGGCAGCAGGAGGTGCTGGGGGAGGAGACGGTGCAGGTGATGGCGGCCAGTCACAGTACAGCGAGGAGGAGGAAGAAGAGGATGAGGACGAGGAGGATAAACGGCACAGGAGACGGCAAGCGGACATCGTTTTTCCAATTCCAGCCTGCTACACAGTGAGGCTTCAACGTAAGTAACCACGGACCCACCCAGTGACTCGCCTTAATGACACTGAAAAAAAATTGTTTTTAAATCTTTTCAGTCAACGAAACAGTAATCACGAAGCGAGGGTGCACCAGCGCCAGGATGGGCAATGAAACTTCCGCCTGCGAAGGACTCTTCGACAACTGGACAGTCGGAGGATGTCAAATCTGTCACAACGATGGCTGCAACCGGCCCATCAGTGGATCGAGCCGAATTATTGGACATAGTACTGTCGTACTACTGGCAGTCATGTCCATTGTGGGCCACTCTCTGATCTAAACATCTACTTATAGCCCGTGGGCAGTAATTGCCTTTTCGATCGCACAAAAATACAAAAGATATATATGGCCCACGGAGTTTCGATTTCGATTTCCACTTTGGTATCTGAGTTCACTTCTTATTTTTTTTTTGGGGTGGTGGGAAGACCTGAAATTTATGGAAGCGCCTGATTTGTCTATTTATGGCCCGCTTACCGCCCATTAAATTCGGTGGCAATGAGCGCTCCTGAGCTATTTTCGCATAATTGTTTAATTGGCATCGATAAGGTCGCTCGGACCCTTTTGGCTCGTCTACTTTTTATTCTGGTTTTTACACCCATGTATTATTTTGGGGCGAAAGTGCTCACTCATTCATTCAGTTGCAGGCCGTAGACCGTCCGTAGTCGTATCGGAATGAAATCAATTAGTTTGTGGAACGCCGGAGACCCGATACGAGTTGTGACGAGTAGTATTATATGGGTGTTATGAGTCGATCGGGTGCTCCCGGTTCAAATTAAATTTCATGACTTCATGCGGTTAGCTGATAAAAATGATAAAGCTGATCAACTGATAGCCAGATCAAATGGCCGTAAGCGTTTAGGCCGATAAGCCCGGGGCAGTCGAGTGGCAATACCTGCCTAAAACTTTGCCCAGATTTATGGCATTTAAATTGTCATTCACCGGAATTGAGGACAGTTCTTAATTCGGCGATGAGGAAACGAAATTCTCACTTTAAGGAAACTTGCTCTAAACTGCCAAATTTGTTAGGTTGCTCATAATTTACAGCGATCGGTATATAGGGGGTATATACGTACGTACATACATATATAATATAAAGGAATTTTTATACGGGCCTTTTGTAATTCACAATTTGTGGGCTCGTGTTTGGGGGGATTATCGCTTCCCCGTTTTATTTTCAGCTCAGGTTTCCGGGAGTCGGTAAAATATTTAAGTTAACATGACGAACATGGCCAAAAATTGTAAACATTTTGTTTTGTTCTTAACAAAGAGAATTGGAAGAGAATCTCCATGAGAACTCTCTTGTGAGGAATCGTCATCGAGATTTTAGCTTTTTAGCGCTTTACGTGATGTCGTCGATCTGAATTTATTATTTTTTTGTTCTGTATTCTGTCACTGGGGAAACTTACAATTTTTATCTCCCGTCTGCACTTTTCTCAGCAGCTTTCAGACTATGCGTCAGGCGGTACTAACCAGATTCACCCAAAATTTGTCACGATCCGATATCGCCAAGATATGTTAAATATATGTATATATTTCAATATAATGGGGATGCACGATCTGGATCACGGTTCAGGGCCGAGCGTTTTATAAATCATATTTAGGAAATTAATCAACAATTTTCTAATAATTCCTGAAATGTGAATAATTCTAATCTACAGTATAATTACATATGTATTTTTTTCATAAAAAAAAAAGGAAACTTGAACCTTTTTATATAGTTTCATTTGCGGTTTAATAATTTCAAAACCAGAATAATACAAAAATTTTCAAAGCAAATGGAAAATTGTTGAATTTTTTGAGAAAGGAGATTATATTTGAAATTATTTGACTTTTATTACATATTTATTAACATTATTATTTACATAAAAAATAAATATAAAAAATAAACAAAAGCCAACCCCACAAACTGGAACCCTTATCAGTTGACCTTGCCCCTCCTCGACACTTCAGGTGACTTTTATAGGTCAGCTGGTGAATTTCAAGGGTTTTGTCGAGTAGAGTCGACCTTGCCGCTCACTCGACTGGAAAATTTAGCCGCCTATTTGCGATTCAAAAGTTCTGAGCCCGCCCCAAGACAGGTGCCAAAAAGGTGCGCCAATATTGGCCCAAAGACACAAAAGAATCTTCGTTAATTGTTTGGCTGGTTGGGTGTTGTCTAAATCGGAGATTTGTTGACTTTGCGTGCTCTTGATATTGAATGATAATCATGGGATGTGTGCGATAATAATAGACTGGCAGGATTATGTAAATTGGGCATTAAATGCTTCCATTAAGGGCCATAACGCGTTGACTAATTAACTGAGTAACATTAACTTAGTAACAATTAGCGGGATATAAATTAAAACAATGATCCCAAAACTGAGTCATTCATCCGAGGGTTTATCCGACAAAACCTTTTGCATTCCCGATTTTCCCATTCCCCGAAGAGAGAATGGGGCTGGCCATTGTCATTTAAGAGAGAGCTTAGTCTCTTTTTGGGTGTTTACTTTCGATCGAAATTATTCTGCATTATAAATTAATTTTGTTATCACCGCAGAAAGAAAAGTAAAACTTGTTTTACGGTCGCTCGGACGCTTATGCCCTCTCTCGCTGTCTCTCTCTGGGGGGTTTCAGCCCGTTCTCACTCCCGCTCTTACGCATCGAAGCCGCTGACGTCGCAGTCGCAGCGCACCATATAAAAAGTCTCTAACAAATCACAAGATTTTCAGTTAAATTTCTGAATTTGCAACCAGCGGTCGACTAAAATAAATTAAGAAACCAGCCAGACGACTAAGACCCAAGACAATTGCCAAAAAAAAAACAAAAATTAAAAAAAAAAACCGTGAAACAATAAAAGTGCACAAATTAGTATAAATACTATATTTGAGAAAAATATTTGAAATATATCCAATAACAAGTATATATTTTTAAAAATATACAAACATGCTCGGAAAAAGTCACATCATTTTGGTCAGCTCTTTGCTGTTACTAGTCACCCTGCCAGGTAAAGATTTCTTTTGGGTCTTTAATGCTCCATATTGAAGTGTCGTGATAACATTGATGTGTCTTAAAGATATCTTTTACAATCTTATATCTTATATCGACATGTTCTAAAGTCCGATAAACATATCTTTGAGGATTTTTTAACTCGTGGCTGGTTCTGGTGCTGCTCTAAAAATAAATACTCGTGTCTCAAGTGTTATTAGTACATATTTGAATGTCATACCAAAAATGAATTCGAAATTCAAGATCATGAACATTTCGCCATAACATTTTGCATATCAACAGCGTCGACATTTAAAACGGTCAATTTATTTATTATCATTTGTTCAACTGTCATAAATAATGCAAAGATTGTTGCCAATTTTATGATTGTGATGCGGAAATGTCACGCGGAGTTGAGTTCCCTTCGTGATTGCGGATTAATTTATTCCGATCCGATCCGATCCGATGAAAAGGAAAAGTCAGTCGAAAATTTGACATTGAAGCTGGGTAGATCGCTAGCTGGCTAGCTGCTAATTGAAAATGTTATAGTTACACTTAACACATTTAACCCGAAATGGAAAAACTTGTCTGGCCCATTAGCACCACTTCGGAACCTGAATTTCCGATATATATATATACACATATACGCCTTTTTTCTGTTCACGATCTTTTGACGCAATTGCGAATGATTTAATTTGAAATTTGCAACAAAAAACAGAAAAAACCATAAAGAAGATTTGCACTGATATATTCAAAAATACCGGTTCAGTTTGGTTTAAGCAACTAGATCTTAGTATAGCTTGTTTTATTTCAAAATGGGGAAAATAAAAGATGCATATAACTGGAAGTAGAACCGGCTGAACTTTGCTTTAGGTGCTTCAAATCACTTATAAGTTTGTTTTTTTTTTGTAATTTGCATTTGCATCAGGGGGAGTTTATTGACTTACATAAGGTTAATACCTCTACCTACGACCCACCTTTGTTTCTACGCCTTTTGCAAGCAAAAATAATAATTATATTAAACAAGAATGAATACTTAATATTAATGAGTAAGTCAAAGTGTGCAAAGGTGGCGCTTATCACGTGCCATTAAGCCCCAAACAATTCGGTAACTGACTTCATGATCCCCCAACCCCAAATAACTTGCCATCAATCACCGTGATTTATGATAAATTTTTAAATAATAAATCAACAAATGTTGCTCAGAGATATGCACAATAATTCAATGGTTATATATGGTGGCGAGAAATTTAATGGCCGACTTAGTTCTAAATATTTCTGGTTACTGATAGAGCCTAACTTTTATTTTCTGTTATTTCTAAGCAAATATAATACGTTAGGCGTGTTTTCAATAACCCCGCTCTGATAAGAATCCTCACATTGTGATATCGCTGTTATCAATAGAGGGGATTTGGCGCCCAGTCGGATAATCACAGCTGTCCATCACAGGTCGGGTGACTCACCTCCGAACCGATCTGATGATAGTAGTTAGTTCGGTTCGTTAAGCGTGTTGGACGCATCCCCCTCTGATAAGACAATTAAAGCAATTATGGCAGTGTATCTTTTTTCCGTATTTGCCTTTGGCAAATATTTGTAGTCTTCTGCCATGACGATAACATGCAAATGGAATCGATATTGTCAAAAGGGAGTGAGCCAAAAACAGCAACCGACCAACCAATAAATAATATTATACTATATAGTAAATATTTTGGGTTGGATCATTGCCTAAGAGTAATCACAAACCAACTAATACTAAAGAATCGGCAAATAATACGCCAAATACGAGCTTTGATTTTGAATTGATTTATGGCGTTCACATGCTCCATAAAAATATACTATACTCTATAAAATATACTATATTTTTTCTACAATTATTTATCGGGAATCGCGTGTTTACCTAAGCCGTATATAGAGCACTTTCAACTTAGAGACAGATAACCCCGCTTCCAATAAAAAATATTCGCGAAATGGGTAAGGCATTCAAGTATGCCGAAGTTATAGATGAAATCGTAAAGATAGAAATGTTTGAGAAAGGTGGTATGAATGCTCTTAATTGGTGCATACAAATAGTATCATTAAAAACTAATTTTTTTAGAAGAGAATTTGGGTCAACTGATATGGTCCAACCCAGACAATATACATATATAATAAAATAATCAAATGAATTTGTATTTTTAGTGATTCGCGCCGATCTCATGTGCTATGTCTGCGACGACTGTGCCCAGTTGCCGAAGGACGCACCTCTTCTGGCCTGTAACGAGGACTTCTTCAACTCTGGCGGCAGTACAGCAGCCTCGACGGACACAACCACTACCACAACCGAAGCGAGCACAGTTCCCGCCGAGGAGAGTACGACCCCAGTAGTGGACACCACAACCACTAGCATTGAGACAACCAGCTCGGAGACGGTGGACACCACTTCCAGTGAAACTACCAGCGAGACCACACAGAGCACTGAGTCGACGGAGGCACCATCTCCCACTCCTCCCACACCACCCACCGCCGGACCTGTGGAGACCACGCCCGCCGAACCCACTCCCCCCGCCGAGGATCTGAGCAATGTGGCCTTGAACATCACCCGCCTGGCGCCCGTAAGCCCAGAAAGCTCTACTCCGGCTCTGAACGTCGAGACCACATCTGCTCGCCCCGGCGACTCCATTCCGCCTGCGGTTGTGGCCAGCCGGAGGAGGCGTGACACCATGGACGCAGAGTACACCTATCACTGCTACAGTGTGAACATTGCAGGTGGGTTTATCTTACTTTCAAATATATTTGTACTTGACTAACCCAATCTTACCTAATCTCCTGCAGCCAACGGCTCTGTGGTCACGAATCGCGGATGCTCAAGAGTGACCACCTTTGAGGGCGTCTGCGACCAACTCAAGGTGGAAAACAACAACACGGAGCTCGCCTCCTGCGATCCTTGCAGCATGAATGCCTGCAACAGCAGTTCCATGCTCCGAAACTCCGTCCTGGCCACCTTCCTTCTGGCCTTTGTGGCCGCTGCCCTCCAGCGAAACTAATTCATGGGCTGGCCATCCTTCATCACCCGGTGCTACAATCTAGTATTCCTCGTTTCTTTAAGACACTCACACTCACATCATCATCGGACGCAGTCCCTATCATTAAATGATTTATAAATTTTATATAAATTTAAGGATACGACACAACAAATCACTCACCCACACAAAACACATCAAGCGAATATCGAAATATATACAACTGTATTTGTATAAATTAAATCTAACCAAATGTGAAGTTTAAGGCGAAAACTAAATAAATAATAAATATTATATGTAATTGTTAAAAATGTATATTTTTATTTTAAATTGGGGTATCAAAATTAGGAATAAAGGGAATACCCTTTTCCCCTTGGAATCCAAGACCAAGACATGAAAGAATGATTCAGGTTAGATGAGTAAGATATCAGATCGTAAAGAAGATATTATACAATCCATAATGACAAAAAGTCCACTTTATTAGCCATTTAGATATCTAAAATATATAATGTTTATAGCATCCATTATCGCGTGTTTAAACACAAATTTGTCATGTGCAAGTTACTCATAGAAATGCAACAACCTTATCACTGAGCGTAAGAACCAAAAATGCATTATGAAGGCCATCAAGGCCAATGTCACGTATACGCCCTGTGGTAGTTCTTCTGGGCATACAATATGGTTGGCCATAAACCGGCGAGTAGGCATACTTTTAGGCCATCTATGCTAAGTAAATTTACTCCAGACAAACAGAAAAAGGCCAACAAACCATAAAGCAGACCAAATGAAAATCAAACACAAAGCAACAACGATTTCCAATCGATTAGATAAGATTCAGAATATAATTTTTCGGGACACTTGGCAACACTGCATGGAATAAGTATGCGGCCAGGCAGTAAATCGTACGAATTGTTTTATGACCCCACTAATAAATACCATCTATAAAGGTTTTGGTTAATGACGATTACTTTCGCTTTTGAATTTCCGGTACTTACCGATTTTCTAAAAAAGTAAACTATTCAAGTCCAATAACTTTCATTATAAGCCAATATAGATGTCAGTAAGATAATGTTCCATTTCCTGTCATTTAACTATTGAAGAAATTCATTTATTGTCCGAGTTTATAGATTTCAGGGATATAACTTACCATGTGGACAATAAAGATTTTGTAAACTGTGTTACACTCTTTATAGTTTATGGTCAGTGATTTCTTAGTTTATGGGAATCATTTAACACTTTCGTCATAGATTAGCTTAACTTATCAGGTGTAAGGTCAAATTACCAGACGAACGTACATATTTCAAAAATTATTGCGCAGGTCATTTGCTTCAAGAAAGTCTAAGAATTTCCAAACACATTCTATAGATTATCTTATTATTAATAAATTCCTAAGATTCCTTAGAAAAGGGGGTTTTTTGCATGTGAACTTGCCGGTTTAGTTTGTTTTACGTTCATTATCAGAAAAATTCATTAAATAATTCAGGTATTTAGTTGTTGATTGATTTACGGCTCCAATGTCGATTTATTAATTGGCAGATGCATTTATATATTTATTTTTTCAAGATACAGAAAGGAAAATTTTGGGCAACAGTCCCAAGGTATGAATCATTCAAAATATATTTTTGTTAATCGTTCTGCAAGTCAACTGATATTGCCAGTATGTTTATCGTAATTTGGAACTCAACGGTCGACTAAAAGCAGGAGACTATACTATATATACCTTTTTTCCAGAAAGTACACATACATATCATATTTATTTAGTTATTAGTCAGCAAAACCTATGAAGCCAGGTAGGGAATTAAATATCTTTAAAATCGATTCGTCAGATTAGATTCCTTTATCTAGGAATTACGTATTTATAATCCTTGGGAGGCTTCAAGACCCGCCAATAGGTCTACTTAAATTTAAAAAAAATGCAAATTTTTCGCATTTGGTCGAAAAGAATTTTTCTATTGCCACCATTGTGTCATGGGATTGTCCCGACCCCATAAAACAAGGAAAGCTATGGGCAAACTTTAGGGAATATTCACATCAATCAATATCTTATCGAATAGAAATTCTCGGAACCAAAACAAATCGCCAATCAATTTTAATGAAGGGTCCCATAAAAACGGCAATAGCCTCAAAAAAAAGTTAAGCATCCTGAGGAAGTGATACTATTACCTCCGATGGATCCCTTATCGTTTACGATCGGGGTTATATAGGTTTATATAGGCGACGGCCTTATCGCCAGGAAGACGGCCTAAAACAATGTCAGCATGCTTCACTGCGTTTTTCGCTGCTTTCCCGCTTATCAGCCGACGTGCATGATAAAAAAGCCATGTTAACATTATATTTAATTGTTAGTTCCCATTTGGGCGTCGTGCGGTTCGCTTCTATTGTTTCTCCTCCGCTTCTCGGCGATCTCGATAATATCCTTGTTATCCTTTCGGTTCAAAAAATTCGAAAATAAAAAAGGAAAATGCGTTTTATCACGGCATCCTTCTTCCTGCTGGCACTTTGTGCCTCATCATCAAACATTTGGCCAGGTTGGATCTTTGTTACCTTAACGTGAACGTCGCTCGAAAAAAATATCAGATCTAAGAAATTCATGCCTTAAATTTATTGACTGATTTATCGTGGTATTTACCAACTAATTGGTTGGGTAATACGAAAATAAAACGAGGTCTCTTATCAAAGGTCTTTGGCGCCGAATTCAAGTGAAAAAACACAGCCATGGCTTGTGCCATTATTGTAATTAGTTTTGTTCCCGGGAACAGTTTTTAAAACGAACATAAACTATAGTGAAAAAAATATGTTTGCTTTCTCGGCATTTTTTTGTTTTCAAGTTTGGAAGACATTTTGTAGTTTTAGTAGAAAAGGATATATATATTTCGAAATTAGAGAAGAGAGCCAAAAACGAAAGTATTTAGTTTAATAAGCGATAAAAATATTCTCATGATAAACAAGAATCTAAAGCATATTTAAACTTTAAAACATATTTAGAAAGGGAAGAAAATTTTCTCTCGAGGGCCTTTTCCTTTTTAATACCCCAAGCAATTCCTAATATTTAATTCCCCTAAATAATAAAATTTAACAATAACTCTTGATAGATAAGTGGTGTATGTTCATGTATCCAAAATGGGGCAATTGCAATCTGCACTTGATTTAAGGAATGAAAACTCTGCAAACAACACTTAATCATTATCAAACATGGCCCAAATAAAACCGTCAGCTGACTTTTGAGTTGAAAGGTTATCCGATAAAGGCTGTTTACAATTGTTTTAACCTAAATTTAAAAAAAAAAAATAAATAAAATGAAATAAAAACGAGGTTGTGAATGTAGAAAGTCGGTGGTGTAAGAATGGCGATGTTATCTCGTATTTGATTTATCAATCAGAGTTATTGGCTGCTCGACACCCGGCCGACCGACGAAATGCTATCTAGTTCGACCTTCGTTGCCCATCGCCACGCCTCCCTCCGCCCACTCTTTCACTGTGACTCACGTTACTAATATGTTTTTATTTTTGGTTCCAGCGAGTGCCCTTGAGTGCTACGTATGCCAGGGATCCGGGTGCGACGACTGGGATAATGTTCCCTTGGTTTCATGCAATACAGATGACATACCCACTACGGTAGGATCTTAAGATCGGAATTAGATTCATCTGAGACACATTTTAGTTATTATATTCGATTTTTTTAGGATTCCACTACAGATTCTACAACTGATTCTACAACAACTCAGTCTTCATCAGAGTCTACTACGATATCTTCCTCGGAATCTTCTTCGGAATCTACCTCGGAACCTACTACGGAATCTACTACGGCGTCTACCACAGAGTCTACAACAGAGTCCACTACGGAATCTACTACGGATTCTACTACTACGGAATCTACAACGGAGTCTACAACAGAGTCTACAACGGATTCTACGACAGACTCTACACCACTGCCTTCGACTACTGAATCTGCCTCGGAATCTACAACAGAGTCCACCACGGGGTCTTCAACGGAGTCTACAACGCAGTCTACAACGCAGTCTACTACGGAATCGACTACGGAGTCTACAACGCAGTCTACAACGACGTCTACAACTGAGTCTACAACGGTGTCTGCCACGGAGTCTACAACTGAGCCTACAACTTCAGCAGCAACTACTACACAGTCTACTTCTGAGTCTACAACGGAGTCTACAACGGTTTCATCGACGGACTCTACAACTGAGCCTACAACAACTTCTGCATCTACAGAAGGGTCTTCATCACCAGCTGCTACAGAGTCTACAACAACGGAGTCTACCACAACGCCGTCTACAACAACGGAGTCTCCAACGGAGTCAACAACTACCCCCCCGGCAGCACCCAGCACTGCAAATCGCCGTCGTCGATCCTTAACCGCCCAGGCCGCTGATATGCTCCTGCAAAATTACCGTAACCTGAACCGTGATTTGGATATCACATATAAGACGGCCGCCTGTTACAGCATCAACAAGGATGGAGGTGAGTTTTTCAATATGCTCAACATGAAACTGTTCTAGAATCTTCCTTATTTCGATACAGAAACCTACCGCGGCTGCATTAGAGTGCCAGTAGGACAATCCGGCTGCCAGGCTGTCCGGACGGAGCTCAATCTGCCCGAGAATACTGATGCCAACGATGGATGTGACCTCTGCCTGACGGACAAGTGCAACGGCAGCGCCGGCCTGAAGGTCTCCCTCGGAGCGATGATCCTGCTGGTGGTCATGGGAGTGAAGAACATTCTGTAAACTAATTATTTCCGGTTTTCCGAACAGTTGTATTATAATTATATGTGTATATTTGTACTGGCTATTTTAGAAATAAAAAGTAACGAAACAAAATGAAATCTTCTGATTTCATAAAAACAAATATTAAAAATATTTTTTTTTTAATAATAAAAGAAGTAAAGCCCAGTTTCGGTTTGAAGATTTAAAGTTTAAATCTGATTATTTTATGACTTTAAATTAGAATTTACATTAAATAAGTCAAAAAATATCAAAAGTATTTTAAGTGATTTAAGAATATAGTATTTTTCGAAGCCTTGTTGATAAAGGGCGGTTTTCTTAAACGTACTACTCATCTAACCCCAAGTTTTCACAAAATGTAAAGTAAAGAATAGGTAATTGGAGCTGTAATATTTTTAAGATCGGTTATAGCTACAAATGAAAGCTTTTTCATAAACAACAGTGAGTGCACGAACCAAATACAAACGTTGAAATAACTTTCTTCTTTGCCAAAAAAGCTTAAAAGCACAAACACAAAATAGTAAATAAATTAGTTTAATATGTACATTCAATTAATCAATTCAGATAAATCCTGCACTAAAAATTAATAATATTACATATACACAACAAATTAAAAAATGTCTTGATTTTTTTAAATCCTAAAAATCAGAGGATTAATGTAAATTTGGCCAAAAGCATTTATAAAAAGCTTGAAAAATATAAACCCGGTACTTACTCTAACATGTTTGCACACAGTTGTATATTTTATCTCACCTGCTTATTGAAGTTATCAGCAAAAAGAGAAACATATATAAAAATATTAAAAAAATAACGGAGATAAGCATTAAACGGGGAGAACTTTGCCAGAGGAGTAGTGTGTTCAGGTGAAATTGATTAGGTTATGGTGGGTAAAAAAATATTAGCAAACCACTGGCCCAGTTAGTTCACCAAAGGTGGTCGTGCCAAGCAGTCGGAAAATTGAATTTCACAAAAATATTGTATTTAAAAAAAGCCAATAACCATGAGGGATTTTAATATTGTTGCTATTATGATAACAGCTGTCGTTTTAGGCCAACTGAACGGCACGTTAGCCAGATGTAAGTTTCTTCAAAAATTTAATATTCAAAACAATCATTTTTTACTCCATTGAATGTAGATTGCTACAGTTGCACATCGGCTAATGCCACTTGCCTGACAGATGTAACCAAAATTGATTCTGTGGACTGCAGTACTGGGGAATGCGCTATAGCTACTTCCGGTAAGTTTTTATATATGACTCATATGGCCGACTATTTCGAAATCTTAGATTATAATGGAGACAAAGCAAATGCAGGGCCCCTTCTTATCGATTATGGCTTTTGGCAGTTGCGGGCGATAAGCGATTATCTTGTTTCTACGTATTGATATTACTCTAATATATAATTTAATGGCAAATAAGGCCGTTCCCTGGGGAAGAGTTTCATATTTTTGATGTTTTAAATTTATTTCAGATACTGGCGTCATAACACGTGGATGCAATAATGGCACAGAAACTAATCCCTGTACAAGTCCAAGCTGCATTGGATGCAACACAGATAAGTGCAACGATAACATAGTCTGCTACAATTGCACCGGAGAATCATGCAACACAGTGACGGATGCCATGCTCCTGGGCTGTCCTTTGAAGGATAAGTGCTTCAGTTTTGGAACGAGTGCCGCCAGCATGACCCGGGGCTGCACCTCGAACACCGCCATTGCCGATTGTAGCGCAAGTACCAAGGAGGGATGCCAGGTCTGTGATACCGGAAAGTGCAATAGCCAACCGTACGAGGCACCGACCACCGACGCACCCACTCCCACAGTTTTCGAGTGCTGGTCGTGCAGCTCCGCTCTGAATAGTGCCTGTTGGGAGGGGAAGGACACCTCTAAGTACGAAACGGTTACATGCCAAAATGGAACCTGTTTCAGTGGATTATGGAGTGAGTAAATGTGGCTTAAAAACATGGATTACACTAATCATAATTTATTTAGATCGGCAATTCGTGCGTGACTGCTTTGGCTCTGCCAGCGCTTTGATGCAATATCAGTGCACCCAGAATATGACAGGCCATCAGTGCCAAAAGTGCGACACTTCCAAGTGCAACACCTTCGCCTACAACGGTGTATCCTCGCTAAGCCATCTGGGCATGGTTGGTGTCCTCGTTGTGGCATTCATCACCCTTCGCAATTCCTTGTAATCCCCCAGCCACATGACACAAATTTTTAAATACAATCGTCGCTAATTAGTCTCATCGATAATCCCCCAATAAAAACACAACTCTTTAATAATAACTTGGTTTTTTTCCATTTTGAACTCAGTTATTTTTTCCTAAAAAAAAAGGGGAAACCTTTAAGAACTATATCAGATAACTTAAAAAATGCAAGATAAAACACAGTAATTTTTAAAAATTCTTTTTATTTGGTTAAGCTTAGAGTAGATGTTTCAAAATATTCGAAAATAATTCACAAGATTAGTTAATTAGTCCTCCATTAATTAGTTGATAAAAATTAAGTTGTACTTAATTTTACCCTTTCCGTGACAAATTCCGCTTATCCTTATATTTTTCCAATATTATCTTCTGTGCTAATCAGTGTTAGTCTTATCTATTGCTGACGGTGCAAAGTCGGGTAGTTTTCTGATTTTCAGGTGACTCATTTGTATATTGATGGTTAATTTTCGCACCTCATACATTCATTACACGCCAGGTGGCAAGTAAAGCCAACAAAACGGCACATGACTTGATTAAAGTGGAACCTCCATTGGGACGATCCTCCCATTTGTCGTGCTCGTTGCAGTCGTCGTCGCCGTAGCACTTTCGACACATTGCCACATTTTCCAAACAGTATCTAAGCGTTTCATTCAGCATTTCGGATATGCAACCTTTAATCACAAAAATATCATATCCTAAATCGGCGGTTGTATGCTTTAGGAATACTGTTATGCATCCATCCAGTTTACCCAGCCTTATGGGGCACACAGATTTCTCAATTTTGGTATAATTACGCTCACAATATACACAGCTAGTGCAGGTCCAAGTCTGGTTGGAGAACGTTTTTTTTGACGTTTCAGTAATTGCTTTTACTTCGATATTGGGTATTCTTGATTGATTTTCAATCGGAGATTGTTTAGTCGGCTCCTGAGCATCACTTTTCTGCAGTAGTACCATGAAACTAATCCATATAATCAATAGCTTGATCATTTTCGAAGTCTAAATAAAAAGGATTGAGTTTACTTCAGTTTGTATTACTTTTACTCTGATCTCTGAAATCTGAATGTGTTTATTTCCCAGTAAACATTATTTAAGTATAGATTTTTCCCCCAAAAGATTCCGTGTTTTCTAACAATCCAGACTCTTAAACGAGACCCTTTCTGCGCCCCGAGGGACTCATAATATCCCTTAGATCCTGAATAATTTATGCAATTAGCATATAGAAATTTAAAACCTATGCCAATACTTGAAATGAAGTGTAGCTTAGTTTTATTGAAATAATTTTGTTTTAATTTCAAAATATTTACAGATGTTATATGAAATATTAGTGCCTGTTTTAACTTCGGTGCTTTAATAATCATTACTTTTTTTTACTTTTTTAGAATTATTTGGAAATAATTAGAGAAATAAGGTCCTAAAGCTGCATTTGGTAATTCATCCAATTCCAACCCAGGCACCAGATAGTCAGGGTAATTGAAAGATAAGCGATATGAGAGCCAGCTCCTGCCATCACTGCTTCGTATGTGGATATATCCTGGCTGTTGCAATCGTGATCGTAACATTTCGAGCACAACGCAGCGTTCTTGCCACAATATTCCAGTAGGGACTCTTCCAAATCGGATAGGCAACCCCGTGCCAGGTACTTATCCTTGCCGGGAGCTATTTTTGCATCCCGAACAAAAACGGAGAAGCATCCATTCCTTTGATTCTTTTTCGGTGGACATTTGGTCTTTGGTTGATTTTTCACAGAGCCATCGCAGAACATACAGCTGTAACAACTGATGTTCATAAAAACGGGCGGAGGTACTGGTGGTGGTACGGGAGGATGGACAATTGGCGGGCTGGGCCTAACCGTGGTGATGTCCTGGGGGGCATCGTTTGGGTAATCGGCTCCGTCGGTTGATGTCTTGGGATTTTCGAATTCGGGCGTTTTTCCAGCGGATATTTGTGGTTGTGGTTCCTCTGACGAATCTTTTCCCACCTCTGAGGAAGACTCTTCTGGTGGAGTCTGACCTGTTAAGGGAATTTTTTCCTGGCTAGATTCTGATATTTCGATTGGGGGTTCGGGCGTCTTTGAGGGTTCTTTCAAGTCCTCCCCAGACTGCGGAACATTGTTGGGGGATTCCATAGCGTTCTCATTGGGTTCTGGTTTAGTCTCCTCCGAGTTCGTAGGTTCTGGTTTAGTCTCCTCCGAATGGGGAGGTTCGGGCTTAGTCTCCTCCGAGTGCTGATCCATCGTTGAACTCATTTCCGGGGGAGGCTGCGTAACTTCTGGCATCTTTTCAGGCATCTCTGTGGTAGTCATGGACGCTGCCCCATCAGGTGGTGCGTCGGAAACTTCCTGAACCACTGCTGGATCCGCATCATCTTTGTCTTCGACTCCGCTTATGCCCACCTCATGAATATTATCCTCCTCGGCATACGACCATTGCAGGAATGCTGTGAAGGCAATCCACATAAAGAGTAGCCTCATCCGCATTGTGGTCAATGATCGGTCGAAAGCTTGCCAACTGTCTGACAGGAATGGGGAATAAATCTTCCACTTAAGCCCGGCAAACTGATGGACTTATCAGTTCCGTATCTGTATTTGTATCTTAGGTTATCGTTTTATCCGCCAGCACTTTGTGAAGAGTTCTGCAAATAGCAATATTTGCTCTATTCGGAACACCGATGATGATACCTTGTTGTTGTTCCCAGCCGACCTGTTCCGTGGCTGCTTTCCAGACAACTGATGTGTCCGTGTCCACCATTAAATCGCCGGTCATACGATACGTGTACTCAAATCCGCTGATTGTCACGCAATTATCCGGTCTCTAAATTAAATCGATACCAAGGAGGGGCGGGCAAGAAGCTAACGGAGGAGGAGAGTATTGGTCAATGGAGGTTCAAGTGACCCTCCACGCTTATGAGTCGCTCCCCGGTATCCTGCAACAAATGCGAGTCCCTGAATTATTGATGATGTGAACCTTTCGATGCGGTCTGCGATGGGTTCACCCAGATAATGGGGTCAAGGCATATGACCACATTATGGTTATGACATTTTTTTCGGCCATATGCACAACGACTGGGATTGGATGTGGGCAAATATCATATTATTGGGAAAGGTTCATGCACGGACAAAAAAAAGCGTGTTAAAATAAAGGGTTTAAAAAAAGATATATTATAATTATTACTATTTTAAATAGAAGGCAATAAAATAGAATGTTATTTGTAGCTTCATCTTGAAAATAAAGGTATGGATCAGATGACTCTAAACTTGAAGTTCGTAAACTTTAAAAATGTATATGCCTAATAGTGTTAAAAACCTATTTCAAAAACATTTTACATTTTATATGTAAATATTTACTTTTGCAATAAAATTGTGGTTAAATGTCAATCAAAAAATGGACATTTAAACCTTATCCTTATCATTTGAAAACCTATATCAACACTCTTTGTTTTATAGCCTGATAAGTCATAAAAAGATTATAGATTCCATGGCCAAAGAAAACTGCAATTCTTTGGCAGAGTTTCAAAATGCTTGGACTGAAGGCGTCCTCCCACCTGCTGGCTGTCCTCCTAACGCTCTACCACTGGCCAGGTGAAACACTTGCTAATCCTCCCAGAAATAGTACGTTGTATAAATACAGTATTCATTTATAGACTGCAGTTGGGCAATTGTTTGCTACCATTGCGATTCAATTGCCTTGCCGGAATGTTCCCAGACACTCGGAGAGGTGGGTGTCCTACCTTATATCGAATGCCCCACCGAACTGACGTGTGCCATGTCCATTGGTATGTTTGCCTTACTCGTATCTTAATCATTCTTTACCCAAGAAACTATTTTTAAACTTGCCATTAGCTTAAATACTTCATATGGTACGCATTTCCAATCAAAAGGGTTTCTATTAAATTACCTTTTGTAGATACTATTCTAATTTAATTGAATCTACAATCTAAGAACTTTAAATTAAACATTTTTATTCATTTACCAGTTGACTCCATTACGTATCGTGGCTGTGCAGCGAATACTCCCATAACCGGAGCCACCTACTCCAAGAGCTGCTCCTCGAACCTCTGCAACACCGGAGTCTATCCACCAGGTCGCCTCAAGTGTCATCATTGCGCTGGATCGGATTGTGTTGCTGCTCCTGTTGGGAAACCCAAGCCATGTCGCTATCATCTGGAAGAGGATCAGTGTTATACCGATGTCATTACTTCCTCTGAAGCCTACAGGGGATGTGTTTCGGAGCAGAATCACACGCTCTCCAGTGCCGCAAAGCTCTGCGAGATCAATGGTTGCAATGAGGAGCAAGGCGCCAGGACACAGATCTGTGCCACTTGTGACTCAGAAGCTGGAAGGGGCTGCAAGATTGATCTCTTCCAGGTGAACACCGGCAAGTGCAATGTGAGCATGTACGAAGAGTGCCAGCAGGAGGTGCTTTTGGGTGAGCTGAAAGACAAGTACTGCTTTAGCTATCGGAAGCTGAACCGAGTGGTGCGAGGATGTTCCACACAGCTGCCCGTAGACCTGCAGCCGCATCTGGATGAGCTGGATAAGTGCCGGGACAGTGACAACTGCAATGCGGGATGCATTACCCAGCAACGATGTTTTACGTGTAACTCTGTGGATCAGACCCTGTGCAGGACGAATGTTACGGCGATTAGTAATAGCACTTGCGCCTCCGCTGAAGCCTCCTCCTGCTTTTCCTGCGAGTACGCCGACTGGAGTATCCAGCGGGGATGCGGAGCACCGCCTAGTAATCCCGGTATTCTGAACTGCTACGAATGTGACGGGACTGGTTGTAACAGAAAGGATTTCACCCGCTGCTATCGCTGCAACACCGATCAGACAGGAGCTGGATGCGCCAATTGGGAAGTACCAGGAGGCATCTACATTGATGAGTGTGACGAGCCAGGAGCTTCATGTCTAATGGCTACATTTGTCAATGGCACCACTTCAAGAGGCTGCCAGCGGGAGGATTTCTCCTGCAACTCCGAGAACATTGCCGATTGCAAGTCCTGCGAGGGGAGTTTCTGCAATAGAGGAGCCTTTCCGGAGGAGCGACTGTGGTGTCATCAGTGCAGTGGGCAGGCTTGCGAGGAAATCTCCAGGGGACAAACAGCTTTGCCTTGCTCCATGCCGGCCAACGAGCCCGAGGATCAAAAAATGGCGTGCCTGGAGTACTTCGATACACAAAGTCAAAAGATTGTTAGGGGATGTCGTTCCAATTCGGATCTCTACTATGAATGCCTTCTCAGGAGCAGCAACCACATGTGCCGCTCGTGCCACACTTCTGCCTGCAACAATAGTCCTGGCAGAGATTTAAGAGCTAGTTACGAGCTGGAAACCAAGGCCCTGGCTCTGCTACAGAGCAAGAGCTCCGCCAATACCTTAAAATACCACAGTTTTTGGTTGTTCTTCAGCGTTATTTATCTATTGACTGGCTCACACTAAAATATAATAAAATCAGCACTAAAAACCAATTAAACATATATCTATATTAATCCTGAGGCGCGTAGCCAGGATTTAAGGCACGACCGCGATGATTGAAGGAGTAAAACGACGGGAAGTTACCCAGAGTGTCCCATGTCTTCTGCTGCATGTCCACAGTGGCGCGGATCTCCTTGAAGTTGCCCACAACCTCAATAATGTTGTAAATAACAATCACCAAACTGATGACGGTTTGCAGTATGATCTAAAGGGGTACAGGGAGAGTGAATTATATACATAGGAGCGTTATATTAATCAAGTTTACATCCAAAGGCAAAGTAGTCCACTCCTGCTCCGTCAGTCTCAAATAAGTGCGATCTGTGGAATCAATTAACCATTAGTCCAAAGTTTACCCTCATTCATGTCATTTACTTACGGTGAGCAGCGGAAAAAGCAGCGTGTGCCAAGCTAGCAAATCCGGCAATCAGCAGAAGTTTATTGAATAACTTGCTACCCATTTTTTATTGATTAATTACAATTTACAATTTTTTAATAATACAATATTTGCACTTAGTGATGGCAGTTTTAGCCGACAGAGTTATCGAACCAAATTCTGGCAATGCTGGCCAGAGTGTGGCCAGAGTTCAAAAGTTACAAAATCTGGTGGCAGTTAATTAAGGGGAAAAACACCGATGTAGCCCTGAAAACATTTTTTTGAAAACAAACAAAACCCCACTGTTCCACCGTTGGACCGTTCAATTCGAGGTAGCGCGCATTCCACGAAACAGAGAAAAACAAGTGCACAATAAGACAACCGGCTTACGAAGCGACCTAAACGCAAAAACGCAGATTTTCGAGCATTTTTTTGGCTAAAACAGGACTTGAGGCAACGCCCGCGCATCAGCTTTTGTGAGCCCCAGTGTTTTTGTGTGTGTTTTTCTGGCGCATCCCGTTGGCGTTGTGTGTGTATCCCGACATCTCCTCTTTGAGCTGCTGTCCTTGTATTAGGGTGTGCCGAAAAAGCAACGAAAAAAAAAACAGTGACATTCCAGCACAGCACCACCTTCGCAAACTCGCAGTAATGTCAGTTTCCTCGAACGCCTCCTCGGCCTCGCGAAATGGCAGTGTGGACGACAGCACCACCGCCAGCACCACCAACACGGACAGCTCCGAGCTGACGCACATTCTGAACCGGCGGCAGGAGATCATGGACTCGCAGGAGGCGGGCATCGAGGTGCCGCGCACCTTCAAGGTGGTAAATGTCTACACCGAGTTCCACGAGTTCTCCAGGAAGCAGATCAAGGACTACCAGAAGACCTTCAATACGTAAGTCAAGGCCCGTTGCAGTGGAATACTATTCATCTTCTAACTATTTGCGGCAATAATGTCACTTTCCTCCTCCTTTCACCTGCAACTGGCACTTTCCCAGGCGTCTCATTAGCTGGCAACATAAAACTCATGCGCCTAATGGCCATTTAAATTGCATTTACTGAGCTGAGCTGAGCTGCTCCTCCTGCCTCCACCGCAGCTCCCAAGTGCAATGGGGCATGACTCACAGCTTGGGTGGAAAAGTGCTGTCACAGTCGCAAGCAATTCCCCTCGAGGCCCAAGTCGGGCTCCCGCCACGCGGATCATGAGTCAAAAGTGGCTTTCTGCCTTAACACTTTCAAGCGAATTAAATTATTACCCTACAGGTCAACCTGCCTATAACAGATTCTTTACAAAATTCATCTTAAAAAACTTTTGTTTCTTTTATTAATTTTTTTTTTGACATTTCTTGCTACTCATTTTTCAAAATAATGTCTAGGATTTCAGTTAGGGGGTCCCATCTGTATTTGGGCCGTACTTGTGAACGGTTTTCGATTACCATCCGACAACGTCAACAAAGTGCTGGCAAAGGTTGGGTTCTTAACCACATTTTCCTAGTCTTGTGGCGGATCGCCGCGATGATAGTCCGGATCGGATGTCGTCCAATCAACCGCAGCCGCAGCCGCAGCCGGACTACTATTGCGCAATGTTATGCTAGATTACACCTCTCTGGAAATTGTTATTTAAATTCCCGCACTTGTCACGTAGACGACGACTCTCTGGGCCCGATAAGCTATCTCAGGCTCATCTGAATTATCTGCAATTCGCAAGAGAAGCACCTGTCGCACTTTAAACTCATTTTATTCATTTTTTTTTACTGATTCATCTCATGTTTAAATCATGGTAAACTGATTCAGATTTTGTTGACTATTCGCTGGCCAATTGGAGAAGATTCTGTAGCAGCCCCTCCCTTACAATCAGGGCCTCCTTGGCATCTGGGTCATCGTAATCTGGCAGATTGTCAAAAACGAAAACCGCCTGCATTATGGCATTATGGCACTATGGCTCTGCGAACGTGTTCTGCAATTGTAGGCCAAAATCAACTGCAGGCTGTCTGGGAAATACTTTGTGTTCGAGCCACAAATGGTAGATGGCCAAGAGCCGGAGTGACTTTTTGGTCTGCGATTAGCTAATGCCATCAGCGAATATGGGTAATGAGAGTGGATATGGCCAGAGTTGCCGTTATACAATAGACCTACAGTCTGTTATGAGTTTTGAAAATCATACAACAGAATAGTTGTAAACTATATAGAATACAAGGTAATTGAATAACTTATCTACCTAATTTTTAACAATTTATTCGACTTTTTATTCCCTTAACAAATGTCAAGTTTTAGGGTTCATCTTCTTTTTTTTCGAAAAAAAACCGGCTAAAAGCTAAGGCTTTGTGGTGCGGCTCTTGGCATTTCCAGTCACGTTGGCTCGTCCGGCAGGCAGCCCCACAACTCGCCGATGTGCTAAACTTGCAAATCTGAATCTCACAAAAACCTGAAACATTTAATTAATACACGCGATCCACTCAAGAATCGAAAGCAAAACGCTGCCTGAGTCACGCGTTGAATTTGTTTCACAAAGCAATTTGTATAAACAAATTGCAACTGATTCAGCCCAGTGAGTTTCCTCCGAATCGCTTTCTGATAAACAAATAATATTATTAACATATTTGTACATGTACATATGTGTCTGCCCTAAGACGTCATAGCATTTTTCGAGCAAAAAGGCAAAGAAACTTCCCAAAAAGATAAGTCCCGGGAAGATTGCCGGACCCAGCCCATGGGCGATTAAGCGAATAAAATATAAAAAATTATATATATAGTTACATCCCACGCCCGACTTGACTTTATCATCGCTCACGCAATGTGTTTTATGGCGTCTTTGGGATTTCGTTTGTTAGTTTCCTGATATAATGCGCCATTTTCCGCACGGATGTCTGCTGGCTCTCATAGCCGAGCTGGTCCCAACTTCCGGCCGACGATAATAACCCAAAGAACTGTATCGATCATGCACTTTATGGCGCCTTCAATGCAAACAAATTAATCATCCCGGGGCAGGAGTGTCATCTCCATGTGTGTGGGATATCTGTTTTTTTACGAAGATAAGCTGAAATCCCTTGCCAATCTTGGGAGAAACCCACCACCGGAGACTTCATCATGGGGGTATCATAAATAAAGTCTTGCACATTGTGGGCTAAGTACATTTCATTCAATTTTGCATAAAGTGAAGTGGCGAGTACAGTGGTGACTCTGTAACTGATTATTGCAAGTTTTTTCAAAGGAGTACATGGTCTTGGGGAAGGTCTTTGAAACCCACTTACGGTGCTCATATTTTCCACAATTTTCATCCGATTCTCAAAAGGAATAGCTTTAACTATTTCTAGTATCCATTTCCCGTAAATTTGCATTAAAATCTAGAAATAAAATTTTGGATCGATATTTTTCAGATTTTTCTGACGGAGCTCCTTGTAGAATCCAGGATATCCAGATATATGCCCCCTGTGATGCTCATATCTTCCTCAATTTTCATCCGATCCTTGAAGGGAATACCTTAAATGATTTCTAGATCGATTCCCTATCATTCTGAATCAAAACCTCACATGACCTTTGCATGACCGACCCCCTGGGATGCCTACATATATGGACCATTTCAAAAGATTAATTTGTTTCTTTGAAGGTTCCCAAACTCGTAGCTTGATTGAAGCTCAAAAATAGACTCAATTGCGCCGTCCATTTATGGAGGGACCACTGTGGGCGTAAAGCTTCTTTGTAAGTCTGGCCAAGGGGTGCTGTTTGGCATCGATGGCAGTGCTACTAGTATCGTTGGCTGTCGTCGCTCTGGTTACAATCCGAGTTCATGGACATAAAAAAAGAAAGCAAAGCACTCGCAACGCAGGCACGCACTTTACAATGGGGGAGGAATTGTGTTCTGTGTGTCCGGATGGGCTTTTTATTGCGGCCACAGTGGCGAGGAGAACTTTTAATTAAGTTGCCATAGCCCAGCCATAGCCACCACCCATTATCACTCGGGCGTACATATAACCCCTTGACAGAGCGGTCTGTAGGCACTGCCAGGGTTGATTTCGTTGCACATTTCGGGACGATTGCGTGTGGCATGTGTGGGTCCTTCAAGGCGGGCTCTCCCACCAACTATGCCTGCACTGTAGGCCTTCTATTCCGCTGTACTGGGCCGAGGTTCATTGACACTAATTTGTTTTATTCGCAATGCTGCTGTTTGCATGAAGCTTTTCGTGAGGGGGTTGGATGGAAAAGCAAGTTTTGTTTTTCGGACGATCGATACCTAATTTCCGGCTGCAGCCTCCGATGGTAATTACTCGCTGGAGATCATGTATTTCCGCGCACATGTCCACGACCTTTTTGCATTTGGCCGAAAAATCGCGGAGCTGTGCAGCTGTGGCATGAATGGCAGGCGACGGGCAGTCTGGCATGTCCACAAAACACGCCAAAGGAAAATAAAATAAAGTAATGGCACTAGTACAGTAAACTATCTGACAATGGAAAGCGATTGAGGGGCGAGTGTGTGCGTGGATGCTTCATTGTTATTGCATTTTAAGCAACAATGACACATAGGGGCAAGGAAATAGGGATATTGTGAGTTTTATATATTTTTTTAAACATGTGATTCATAACTCTAACAAAGTAATTAAAATAAATAATTGTGATTAAACATCACCTTTATTATTAAAAAAAAAAAAAACCCTGATCCATTCACCGCAACTGTATGATAGACATTGGCCAGTGGCCACTCAATTGAGGAAATATCAAATTATGTTCGAGCATCGTCATCATCACTCACCATCACCATCCCGCCATTGTGTCCACAACTTGTTGCAATTAGTCATTGCATTAATTCATTGTCCCCCATATGGTAATAGTTCTTATGCAGGCGATGATAAGTCTGAAAACTGGAAGTTGCTGCCACAATGGTGTTGCCTCTGGACTCTGGTTCGTGCAACAACTAAAAATAATCAAACAAGGCGCGACCCACGCAACGATTTCTCACTTCTGGTGTTTGCTCCAATTTCGAAATGTCAACAAAAGTATAGAGTTTATTTTTGGCGGCCCAGTCCCCCCTGTATATTTTATTAGGAGTTCTAACCAGGAGACCTCCTTCAAGATATACTTTGTTCAAAAAATATCACTTCTATGGGCCGAAAGGTAATGCCTTTAATGGAGACGCCTAGTCGTGCATTTTATTGATTTACCTTTTTACATATCCCGTACTTGTAAGCTATATATCTGTGTATATAGTGTCTGTTTGTCGAGGCAGCGTGCACAGGTGCATGTTTGGTTTTGAAACGGAAAACAGTCAGGTGAGTGAGACGATCCAGACGATCCATCGGCGAGCGAAATAAACAAGCCATTGCGTATGCAAGACATTGCTTTTAAACATTTTTTGTGGCCAAGATGAGAGGGTATGGAGTATACCTATGTACACATACCTGATACCTTCATATTCCCCACATCAATATACATAATGATGAAACCTGCCCCGCCAAGACCCGCTCTGAATTTAAATCGCTTTTGCGGCAAAACAATGAAAACCGTTACCATAAAGTTCAAGAACTTGACTCTTTTTTTCGTATTATTCCATGAATCGGAATTAGACTCCCTTTGGCATTAACCCGCTTGAACATCGGGGGCACAGACAAAAAACTCCATTCACCATACGAGTGGCAAGTTGCAAGTTGCATGGCATTATGTTGCTAATATAGAGAAGCTGTGTTCAATAAAGTAATTGCCAGTTGCGAGGCTTATATGTTAGAGACAGTATAAGGTAGAAGATTAAGAGTTATATGATAGAGATTTTAATAAAATAAATTAAATATTTTAATTAAATCTTGGAATATTATTATTCTCTAACTTAAGTTTAAGAAATTACTTCCTTGGCTTCTAGGGGAAGGGGATCTATTAATTCCACCGCACTTGTTTACCGCTTAGGGTACTACGAGTGGCACAGGCATAGATATGTATATTTACGATGCAAATTGCGGCATGTAGCATAAACAACAACAACACCAATAACAATGCCCAGCTGACCCCGTTATTTGTTGAACTGTACACGAAAAACGATAAAGAAAATGAAAATCGCATGCATATATGTACCTGATGAGTCTATCGGCTCTATAGCGCTATAGAGCCATATACCATATAGCATATAGCATATGGCCCTGCCGGCATGCAATGGGCCAGAAAAGTGTTCAACACCCCCGAAAAGCAAAAAGCTTGGCGTGTGAAGTTTCCTTTTTTTTCAAATTCATTGAAATGAAAACAATCAATACAGAATTAGGCTAGATCCGGTGGGCCAGCACCAGCAGCAGGTGTATATTTAAAGTTTAATAATAATCTGTAGGAGGTTTAATGGATAAATTTTGTGGTTTTCAAATCTTGACTAAACAAAGAGATATTTTTTAGGACTAAGATAAGTAAAGTAATAAAATATTCACACTTTTTTAGGCTGCAAAATCTTTGTTATCTTCCCACCATTGTTTTATGATTAATAATTTAATAAACTGAAACTGCAGCTTGAAATTAATTGAATTGAACAGCTGAACTCGCCTATTGAATTGAATTCCGAACAACAACACCTCAATCAATTGAAAGAAATAGCTGATGGAAAGCAAAAACATAACCCACCGCGCGACAAAAGTGCCACCAATTGTCGCATTGACGCAACTGGCTGGAGGATAAACGAGAAAAAGAAACAAAAATAAGAGTGCAATTGTTGGTTAATTAAAAAAGGCGGCGATAGCGTAACAGTGGCCACAATTAATTGCCCAGCTCGGATGATGGCCGGAATGGGCAGGTGACACCTAGACACGCTACAGAGATGATGATTATGATTCCCTCGCGCCTAATTACTTTCACTCTTTAATTACCCATTTTTACTATTATTTGTAAGAAAAGCATTTTTTTTTGTCGATACATAAATTCAATTATGAGTGAAATGAAAGCGAAACTACTTGTTGTAATCTAATTGATGTTTCGTCATTATGTGGCGGCTTCTAGGCGAACGAGAAATCGAAACTTTCAGTTTCAATTATTGGATAACTACAGAGGCACTCTCAGTCTCTATCTGAGACTGTATCTGTATCTTATTTATTGTCATAGGTGTATATCTGTGAAGTAGTGGCTGCTTCCTTAGCGGGCTGTTGTAGTTGCGTATTTTTAGCCAGAAAGATAGCCTAGCCAACTAGTAACTAGTTGAACAAGTTTCCGAGTAACCAATATCCTTCGCCTAACCGGCAAGGTCGATTTTGGAAGCCTGTTTCCGAATGGTGTTGCTGCTGCTGCCATGTTGCAAGTTGCTGGTTGCTGGTTGCTGGTTGCTCATCTGCCGCCGATAGCAACACGCGACTGACGCTTGTGGCATTTTCTCTTTTATAATATATTACACAATTAGATAGTAAATGGGGTTTATTTACATTTTCATCGCGATTTCCTGCCCACACTATTTTGGCGGAAGTGTCGCCGTTTGAACTCTTGACTTGCCGATTTCGGTCGTCGAACCCGCGCATGGATTGGGATTTCAGTGGAATGGGTTAAGTGGGAATTATGATTGTCCCACTGGGTGGCAGATTATGATTTTTTTTTTTTCTAAACCATTTCTCTGCCAGACAGACAGTTGTTGGAAAATGTTTAGGTTTCAAGTATTTTAAATTCTTATGAAATATTTTCAATCCATTTTCAATCAAAAGTTTGCTTTTTAAATATTTCTTTTAAAATGCAAATTCACAAATTGAACCAAAACCACTCTCATTATAATTCCCTTTTGTATTTTATTAAACAAAAGTATAATTTATGCGACATATTTCGGGTGCTATAGTCTTGCCTGCCTCTGTTGTTTGCAAATTTAGCATGAAATTGGGTTGACTTGCCAATCCACGACCACGACCACGACGAGCTCTGGTTTCCACCCACGCTAGGCAGCCGGCAGGAGGGTGCCACGCGACCTCTGACGCCACTGCACCCACGTTTGCATTATCGATTGCTAATCCCCGACATTGGCGGCCTCGCCAGTCTCGTGTTTCTCGCTTGGTCAATGACCACCGACACTTATCTCCTGGCCTCTGTTCTCTGATAAGTCCCCCACTGCTGACCAATCTAGACTCTAGAGGATTTAGCTAGAGGAAGCTTCTATTTAATGAGATAATTAAAGCATATCCCTTTGATTCTTCCAGCTATGACACTGCTCGGGATGGATTCTTGGATCTGCAGGAGCTCAAGTTCATGATGGAGAAGCTGGGAGCCCCACAGACGCATCTGGGACTCAAGAAGATGATCGCCGAGGTGGACGAGGACCATGACGGCAAGATCTCGTTCAGGGAATTCCTACTCATCTACCGCAAGGCCGGAGCCGGAGAACTGGACTCCGATTCCGGGCTCAACCAGCTGGCCCGGCTGACCGAGATCGATGTGGAGCAGGTGGGCGTGAGCGGAGCCAAGAACTTTTTCGAGGCGAAAATCGAACAGCAGCTGCGAACGAACAAGTTCCACGACGAGATTAGGGCAGAGCAGGAGGAGCGCCGACGCGAAGAGGAGGAGCGGGCCCAGAGGCGCCAGCAGTTCCAGCAGCGGGCGGCTATCTTCCAGTAGACCTGGATCCCGGCATCATTATCCTGGTAGTCTAGCGCGTAATTATCTGGCGTAGGTTAATCGAATGTGGACCTAGAGATCCCGGCGGATGGATTAGGGAAACCGGAGACGCTTCGTACAAGCTGCAGGCATTTTTCAAGCATCACATAAAATAATTGATATCCATACTAATCGTCTCATATACATACATATATACACCTACTAGGATGCTCCGATTCGATTCCAATTACAAGGATTAGGTTTTTTTTGACGATTTCAGCGAAAGGACTTCGAGTATAGTTAGTCAAGAGGGGACATCGAATCGGAGCACTCCTAGCCACTCATACGTACACATAGATAACGATCATACCAAAAGCGTAATTTATAATTAACCATTAGTTAAGTGAAAAATGTTTTAAGCTTAAGAACTGTTTGGAAAAAACCTTGGTGTTGCGTAATCATCTTTTGTTGAATTTGTACCTTTAGTTTTTGCGTTTGGTTCGCCCGAAAAATTTCAATTCTTTCTTACTGGTAGTGCCATTTTTTATTTTTTGATTATGATTTTAATTATTGTTTAAAGAGAACGAGCAAACGGATAGTTAATTTAAGTGAAAAATTCAACCTAATTTGTAAATATTATAAACCTGTGTTGGCAGTTCAACTTTGTTTCAGTATTTCATGTTTAAACTCTAAAGTTTTTAGTAGCAATTAAAGCAATATTAACGCATTAAATACTACGGATACACGGAAAATCCACATACTTTTAGAGAGCGTTTAATACAAGAACTTATACTGCAATTTAAACAAATAAATGTATATAATACAAAGTCATTTAAGACGATTTGTGTAGTGGAATCCCGCTGCGTGCTCTTCACCACTTTGGATTACTTGGCATTAGCCTGGCAGACCTCCAACCCAGCGCTCCATGGTGCTCCAGAATATACGGGGCGGTCTGCGGGGGATAGACAGTGTTTAGGAGCCATTACACAATGGTTTAGATTATTTCTATACTTACCGCAAATATCACAGTTTGTATGGCATGTCCGGGTCTCCCTCATTCCCCAGCAACTGGTCCTCGGCGCAGCGAATGCTTGCATCGGAGCATATCACATTTCAGGGCGTAGCGATGCTGGCACACAGGACACTCGTGCGGCTTGAGCTGCAGGTGGTAGCCCTTGATGTGCTGCGACAGACCATTCCGCCGCTTAAAGACCCGATCGCAGATTCCGCACTTGTGCTGGCGCTCCGTCGAATGTGTGATGACATGCTGGCGCAGACCGTTGACCGAACCAAACGATTTCTTGCACAGATCACAAGTGAAATTTTGGACGGACGTAACTTTCTTTTTCCGGCTGGGCGGCATCTGCGCCTTCGGTTTGGATTTCCTCGGCCGGCACTTGAGCTCGTGCCGGCGATAGAGGCGCCAGTGGGCGAACGCAATGGCCTGGCAGTGGCGACACTTGAAGCTCTGCAGGCGACGATTGTTTCTCAAGGACAGCGACTGGCAGATGTAGCGCATATGCTGGCGCAGAGCCAACCGGGAGAGGAATAGCTTCAAACAGCCACAGCAGCGTCCGAAAAACCTGGCTCTCCTCTTCACGTAGTGGCCTTTCAGGCGTCTATGGTGGAACAGTTTGGCCAAGCTGGGAAACCTTCGCCGGCACATCCTGCAGCCGTGCGACTTGAGTTTCGGTTTTCTGGGCGCTTTTAGCCTTTTGGACTTGAGGATTAGCTTTTGGTATCTGGCGGCCAGCTTAGCATAGTTGGCGGTCACAGCAATCAGTTCGGGATCAGGAGCAGGAACTTGCAGCTGCGTAGCTGCTGGTATTAGATCCTTGTGATGCAGGAAACTGCTTTGCATGTCCAGGATGTCGATCTTCTTCTTTGGCTGAATGGCCACATGACTGTTCTGCCACTCTGGCTGCCAGTACTCCAGTTGCTCCGCCAACACCAGTGCTCTGTTGCCCTCCAATTTCATGGGAGGAGTGGCTGTCAAGTTGGGGAGTCCGATGTTCAACGGCGGTACACTGACCATGGGCATGGGATTGCCATGATTACTGTTGTAGTGCTGATTCAGGCTATCCAAGGTGATGAACTTGGCGGTACACAGAGTACAGTTGTGGAGGCGAAAAGCGGCGGAGGACTTCACCACACTGTCGTTTAAGACTACAATGTTGGGCTTGGTGCTTGGAGGAGCAGCAGGTGGCGGTAGCAGTTCGCAGATCAGGGGATTCGGTATCTGGCTGACATTTGTAACTATGGGCTTGCAGGAACGAGTCTCAGAAGGCGGAAGATCGTCCGGCAAGGAGAGGGGAACCGGTGGCGGAGCTGAGGGAGGTGGAGCCGGAGGCGGGGGGGCAGGCTCTGGTACCGCATCTGCGCCCTCCAACTTCTCCTTCTTGTACTGGCCCGGAGGAAACGGCCAATCCTCCTTGGCATAGTTGTGCTCCTCCGTTAGCATCTCGGATTGCAACATTTCATTGGCCGATCGCAACGGTTGGGATCTCTCCGAGAGTCCCACATCTGCATCATCGGGTATGTTAATGAATGGGTCGTCCAGATTAATAATCTCCATAATATCACAGTTGTTGATGATGTCTTGGGTGTTCAGAACAGGGAAATCGCAGAACTGGAACTTCTGCTCGGTTTCCTCATGGTCACAGCCCTCGTCATGCTCCAAGCCCATGTCCAGTTCGTCCGGAAAAAGGTTGTCCAGATTTTCGCTGGCCTCCTGCTTAACCCGCACCAAAGGCTCCTGCTTAATCTTCAGTTGGCGGCGATACTTCCTCTGCAAATCACTCTGCGTTTGCATCACCACATCGATGAACTTCGAGCAGCGTTCCAATTGCCGGCAGCAATCTGCACAAATGTCCTTGGGCAAGGTGTCGTCCTGCAGAATCTGCAGAGTGGGAAAGCACTTTTGGATCATGCCGAACAGCTCGAAGCTTTTCTCAAAAGAGGAACAGTTTGTGGCGGACGAGCCACAGAAACGGCAAGTGCATTTGGAGCTCGACGATGGCGGTGGTTCTGCGGCACTTGACAAGGTTGGTTTGGCCAGCGTTCTGTTGCTTGTTGGCACCTGTTCCACCATAACATTCAAGGCATCCTCTTCCGGAACCCGCACCGTGGGCACGGCATTCTTTTTAAGAGTTTTCCGGTTGTTGCAGCAGTTGAAATCAGCATCTACAAAATGACGGCTGCACACAGCACTCCACTTTGAGGGCATCCATTGGCCACTCCTTTGGGTAAAGTCCTTCCATTTCTGCAGGAGATCTTTCCGCTTGAAAGGGAATCTTGGGAGGAAAGCATTAATTGCCGGAACATTTTCGAAATCAGTATTTTGATTACCTGTGGAAAGATATGCTGCCAGAATGTACATATTTGTCGCTGCAATTAACCACCGCACAGTGGGCGGGCATTGCATGGAGTTCTTAATTGATTATTTTAGGTAATAATGAGTTTTTTTTATTAAAACAGTCCGCTTTGTGAATTCTTCTAATTGCGAATTCTTTTTCGAATTGTGAAAATCAGCTGTCTGTCTGTTGATGTTTTGGCTAACAGTGTTGCAAAGCGCAAGAACTTTAGAGGGATGGATACTCTACTTTTTGAATTTATACAATTGGATCCCATTTTAGAAATACACTTTTAAACATACAAATTTTATATAATTTTGTAAGTAGACATTTATTTTCATTTTTATCCATAATTTAAGCTATACTTGCTTGACGATGGCTTCGCTGATTTAATATAATGTCCTTTTTATAGTTTTAATATCCTCCTTTGGGGGACACCACATTTTGGGGGACCACTTGAGGATACCGCCAGCTGGTCACTCCGTCGGCTTATCAACAAATCAAACAGCTGATCTCCCAGCCGCCCCAACGCCTCCCACATCCCCCTGACCCATTCAACCCCCCGAACACTTATCAATTAGCGACTTCATGAGTTTACTTTAGATGCTCAGCCCGTGCCCGCGAGCATATTTATTTTCTCTCGCGGCACGGAAAAGTTCCACGGATTCACGAATCCAAAAATCAGTCAGTCGATTCGCAAGGCGGCGAGCTGTACGCACAATTTGTTAGGGGCGGAGACAAGGTCAAGCAAGGTCTTTGTTGGCAACCAAACCAATAAACCGAATACTACGAGCGTGCGGACGGTGAAAGGAGAAGGAGAAAGCGAGAGAAATGGCCCAGGTGCGACAGCTGGTGCAGGGAGCGAGGAGAGGACTCCTCAACGTGGGCGGTGTTGCCCAGGTGGCGACCCAAAATCGCTTCCAACACGGCGGGGCCACCAGCGGGTGAGTTCTTGGTGGGATTCAGATAAGAATCTTGCTCTCTCTTTTGAGAATTTTCTTGTGGGCTTGGTGGTTTTTAGATTGAGATACTGTGAGGTGTTTCAGATACTTTTCGGCGGTTTACAATGCGGATAAGATACAGATACATGTTCTGACGGATGCTCGTTAAATACTGTTTCAAACAGAGTTATATAAACCGAGAAAAACAACCTTCCGGGAAGGTACATACATACATCATGGGGGATTGATTTTATACTAAACGTCAATAAAATTGGCATATATATTATTTAATTAATATACGACTAATTACTTACTATCTGCTGGATTTCAGTATTTTAATCTCAAAACCAGAATCTCCTATTCTGCCTTGGTGATAATTTCCTCTCTCTCCTCTCGCAGAGATTATGATTTGGTTGTGGTGGGTGGTGGTATTGTGGGCACGGCCTCTGCCCGCGAGATCCTCCTGCGCCACCCCAACCTCAAGGTGGCAGTTCTCGAAAAGGAACCGAAGCTGGCCACCCACCAGAGCGGCCACAACTCCGGAGTTATCCATGCGGGCATCTACTACAAGCCCGGCACCCTAAAAGCCAAGCTCTGCGTGGAGGGAATGCATCTGGCGTATGCCTACTTGGATGAGCGAAAGATCCCGTACAAGAAGTGCGGCAAGCTGATCGTGGCCACCGACGAAAAGGAGGTGAAGCTCCTGGGTGATTTGGAGAAGCGTGGCATTGCCAACAATGTCCCGGATCTGCGGATGATCGAGGGCAGTGAGATTCAGGAGATCGAACCCTATTGCCAGGGTCTCAAGGCGCTCCACAGTCCGCACACCGGCATCGTAGACTGGGGCCTGGTGACCCAATACTACGGCGAGGATATCAAGAAGTCCGGCGGCCACATCTACCTGAATTACAATGTCAGCAAGTTCAGTGAAACCAAAGAGGGCACCGACTACCCAGTCACCATTCACGGCGCTAAGCCAGGTCAGACGGTGCGAACCAAGAACGTCCTGACCTGCGGAGGACTCCAATCAGATCTGCTGGCCGAGAAGACCGGTTGTCCCCGGGATCCCCGCATTCTTCCCTTCCGTGGGGAGTACCTTCTGCTCTCGAAGGAGAAACAGCACATGGTCAAGGGTAATATTTATCCAGTACCCGATCCGCGATTCCCCTTCTTGGGTGTACATTTTACGCCGCGCATGGATGGGTCCATTTGGTTGGGACCCAATGCGGTGCTCGCCCTGAAACGAGAGGGATACACGTGAGTCTTTATAGAAAGATATATACTGAGACTATTAATGAAATACTTGCTCCTCCCCATCCAGTTGGGGTGACATCAACATCCTGGAACTATTCGACGCTTTGAGATATCCTGGCTTCCTCAAAATGGCCAGCAAGTACATTGGCTTCGGCCTGAGCGAAATGTCCAAGTCGTGGTTCATCAACCTGCAGGTGAAGGCCCTGCAGAAGTACATCCCGGACATCACGGAGTACGACATCCAGCGTGGCCCAGCCGGAGTTCGGGCCCAGGCCATGGACCTGGACGGCAACCTGGTGGATGACTTTGTCTTCGATCGCGGAGAGGGATCGGGTGCATTGGCCAAGCGGGTGCTCCACTGTCGAAATGCTCCGTCGCCAGGTGCCACCAGCAGCTTGGCCATTGCCAAGATGATTGCCGACAAGATCGAGAACGAGTTCTCGATTGGAAAGAAGTAAACGCTAGTAACCCAAAAACAAAAAAGTCCAGACCCCATTTGTCCTTAAAAATGCCATCGTTTAGATGAATAATTCGCATTTCTTTTTGTAAGTCATAAAGGATATTTTTTAATAAAAAAATTAGACAAATAAAACTCTTTTTTAAAAATCTATTCTAAAATCACATTAAACTTACTTATTTAAGACTTCTTCTATCTTAGTTTAGTTCCAGAATGTGGCGACCCTTTCTAGGTGAAGGGTTATTATCCTTGATTCCCAGCACCTTGATCTGCTTCTGCAGGGATCGTTCTTCCAAACTCGATTGGATTAGTTCCCGGCACTTTTCATTCAATATTTTCAAGCCATTGGCGGCATGCTGACGCATTTGAGGATCGCAGGACTCATTGGCTTCAATTGTTTTCAACAAACGATAAACAGGCAATAGCATATCTTGGTAGTCCAACAGATTCTCCATGCCATTCAGTAGTTCGGCCAAAACCAGAACGGCAGCACGTTTGGAAGGAACATAGCCCCCGGAGGTCAGTTCGTTGTTCACCAGTTGGAGCAACTCCTCGAAGAAGTTGTGGACTTGGAAAGCCAACAGACGACAGAGCTGGGCGAGATTGGCGAAGGAGGACATGCGAAACTCATGGACCGGAGAGCGGGCACCATGCATGAAGCAGTTTAGGAGCACTCCCTTGTACCGATAGCACAGTGGTCCTAAAAAAGGCAGAAGATGTAAATACTAAAAAGATTTACAAAAGAAAAATATACCCACCTAGCTCCTGGGCAACCTTGAGAATAGCTTCGCCCACAACCAGGCGGTAGTCCAACTCGGCCGTCTCGGATAGGTACTCATCGCTCAGCTTCTCCAGCACTTCCGACTCCATCACATGCACCAAGGCCACAAAGAGGCGCACGCAGTTCAGGAAGGTGTACGATTCCTTATCCTTCAGAGTGGTGAGGGCCAGAGCTATGACCAGGTGACTTTGGGCCATGGTGGTAGGATCCTTTTTGTGCAGCAGATCCATCATTAGCTGGATGCCATACACCTGCAAATGCGATTCCTTTTTCTCAATGAGAGAGCGCGCTTTTTGAAATGGTTGAGTTTTAAGGGAATCACTTGGCCGCCAAGCTCCTTGCAGGAGGTTCAGAAGAGTTTCAACGGATTGCTGGATGAGGGGATTGCGAGATTCCGATTTCAACAGCAGGAGTTGCTCCTTCAGTTCTCTACTGCTCTCAGAAAGCTGAAGGTCTTCACTGTTCTCGATGAGTTCGTGCAGGAGATTGAGAATCAGGAGCAGAATATGAACAGCTGTTTCCTCCTCTTCAGACCGTTGATGGAGCAAGTCCTTCAGGATTACCACAAACTCCTTCGTGTGCATGGCCAACTGAGCTCTTAATGGCTGGTGGGCAACCAACTGGTTAAGGGCTATAAGCAGATCCAGCTTTAGTTGGTATTTGGCCTGCAAGAAGTCCTTCAGCTCGGACTCTGTGGAAATGAAATCCACACTGGATGAGGATTTTTCTTTCAATAGTTTCACCATAAAACACAACACCGCCAGAAACACATTACAGATGAGGGAGTTGTGGGAAGTGGAGGTGAGTAGGCCAGGCAGTATCCGGGCCATGTCGTGGTCCACTTGGTAGTCACTGGGAGCCACCTTGATTTGAATTTTATTTGTTTCTGTTGATGGAAGCAGAAGCACACGCGGGTGGAGGCATTTCCAAGCAGGTTCCGCATCTATATCCCAACTGAACAATCTCTGGAGCACGCCCGACAGCTCCTGTTCCCGTTCCCTATTATCCAAACACCGGGAAACTAGTCCTGAAATCTGATCTCTAGCAGGAAGTTCCAAAGGCAGACCATCATACAGCTGGAACAGAACGGGTAGGTACTCTATCAGAAGGTTACTGGGCAAACAAGCTACAGAGGAGCTGCAAAACAGGTGCTGCCAGAACAGGACTCGGTTGCAGAGCTCCTGATGATCCATTAGAATAAGACCTGCTATCAAGTCCTCCGGTTCAATCAAGGTTTTCCAATGGCTGGACAGAACTTCCTCTATTAGCTTTTGATTCCTCTCACTTAGGTCGTAAAACCTTCTCAGGGTCAGGATTCCAACACACAGTTTGTCCGCATCCTGGAGATAGAATCTGCAATACTCCAGCACTTGCTGAATCATCTTTTCCTGGGCCGACTGAGTAAATCCCTTCCTAGCCACTATTCCAGCAACAATTTCAGCATTTCTGGAAGGGCTGACATTGGGAGTTTGCTGCAACGCTTCCACAAAACTGGCAAAGCCTTGCGGGGAGTGGAGCTTCTCCAGAAGTTGATGGTGGAGGAGTTTCGCCAACGGAGCACACAGAGGAGTGGCTTTTAGTAGAAGCACATGTCGAAAGAAATCCGACTTGGATTCCTGTTGCCAGAGATAGGATATTGCTGATGCCAATTCGGGATGGTCTTCCTGGATCCGTAGACTCAGTATGGCCGCCAGAAGATCCCGCTGCACCAGTTCCATAGAGTTGGCTATATGAAACTGCCGAATTTGAAGAACTTTCAAAAAGATCTTTATGCTAAGGAGCAAAAGGGCGGGATTCCCGGGAACCTTTCCCTTCGCTTCATTGAAAATCGGGGATTTGCAGAAGTCCTCATGGAGCTGACACCTTAGGGCGTAGTAGGATAGCTCCTGGGTGGCTTGAATGCATAGCTTTAGATGAGCCACTGAAATAAGGTCCTCCTTCGCATCGCTCTGGAAATTTATAGTTTTGGTCAGCAAGTGGATGACATGCTGCAATCGCACTATGTAGGATACTGCAGGATCTGCCACTGGATCTATCCTAGATTCCTCTTCAGGAGTAAGCCCGTAGTCTGTACATAAATCATGCAGCTGCTCTTGCAAATTTAATTTCGCATATTTTTGTAAAACACGCAAGTTTTCTTCCAAGTAGCCGGTTGCAATAGAGCAGGTTGCCTGTTTGGCTGTTGGAGGTACTGATTGGTGAATTTTTCAATGAACACTCGTTTCCTAGCTTACCAAGTGCCTTTTCAAAGCTGAGACTTTCAAGCAGAGCAAAGTTTTTAGCCGTATTTACCATTTTTTTGGGCCAACTTGCAAATCGGTTTGTTATTGTTTACAAATAGCTGCGGCCAAAACACCTTTTCGAACACTGGCTGCTGCCAGTGGGCAGAATCGCAAACGTCGGCTTTGGTCACACCGTCCTCAACGAACAACTTGAAGAGCTGCAGGAAAATCGAAAAACTTTCTTTTTCGCTGCAGTGTGTGTGTGTCTGTGCATTCAAAATAGCTTAATTAAGCTAACGCCTCCCCAACGCGAACGCGGATCAATTGGCAAGCGGCACCGCCACCCGCTATTGCGAAAAAATAGAAAAATATTGCCAAAACACCTACGCGCAGGCAATTAAGACCGTGCGATTGTCTGTGTTAGAGTGTGTGTGCGGGTTGTGTGTGTGTGTGGGTGTATGTGTGTGTGCTGCTTTCGAAGCAGTAAACATTTGCGAGAAAATCGAGGAAAATGAAGAAAATCCTTTCCAAGTTCGAGCGCAATGAGAACTCGCGACTGGAGAATCCGCACAACAGCAGCTCGTCCTCGTCCTCGAACGAGAAGAACTCCTTCGTTGGCAAGGTCTTTACAGTGGGACGCGTCGCAGTCACCGTGGAAGATGTCCTGGCGGAGGGTGAGTGGGTGCTTGTGTGGTTTTCTCGTATCTCTACATATCTCTCTGGTGTCCTTATCGACTAATAGCACGTAGCCCCAGCACCGATTATGTTTATCAAGTGCTCGACTTACAGGTGGGCTGCCCCCTTTTGGGCAGATTAGATAAAACACAAGCGGTTCTCAAATCTGGGGCGTATAAACACAGAACACAGACAGAAACCGCAAAAAAATAAAAAATAAAACAGCATAAAAAACAGCTGCGTATCCCCATAATTAGGGGCGCCACTTGTCGCATTTCCGATTGCAGATTGCTGAGCACTCAGAACAGTCGTTAATATCTCTTATTTTCATAATTCCAACAGTGACTAAGGCTGACGCAACGTCTATGGGGAATGAATGAAACTCCAGCAACTTAGTATAAGTTTTCATGTTAAATATTTTATAAGTTTTATAATTTTAAATAAAAATAATAAAAAGCAACTACTAAACTTAACCCAAACGAACTTAAACAAACTTCAAAGTAATGACCCTGTCTCTAGTGACCCTGGCCTTAAGTTTAATTTTTAGTGCCAATAGTTTTTAGTTGCAGTTACTTTATAGTACATACATACTCTAAAGAATATAGTATCTATACATAGCCACAAGTCAATTGAATCAATTATGTTAATTCAGCCAATGAAGCGGCAAGTCCGCCACTCCAAGTATCTTGAATGGAAAAACTATCCAATGTCCCACCTTTTCCCACCGTAACTGTGAAATGGCAAAGTTCGCCATTCCTCGGAGGAAATCGCCCTGGCTTTTGTCCTTGTCCTTGAAAACCGGAGTGTACATATCCTGCACACTTAATAGTCTCTCTGCGAGTGTGTGTGTGTGTGTCTGTATGGAAAAGCACTCCTTCCCGTCCAACATTTGATCCTCTAACGATTGCTAACACAATGGCTTCCCATCTTGCACCTTTCCCTGTGCTGCTTGTGTCTCTGTTTTAATTTTTTTTTTATTTCTTTTGGCACACAAACTCGATTCGTAATGTTGTTGTGCGCTGCGCTGGCGCCGCTGTCAGCCCCGTCACCCAGTCAGCTGTTGTAGGGGATACCCTGTAATTTTTGGCAGAAGGACAAGGTCGACTCAGGGAAAGCTTGCTTACCAGTTAATATACTGTAGGGTATCTAGAGGGGGAACTTGTTCCACTTAAGATATTACCCCTGAGCACCCAATACTGCAAAAAAAAAAGTGACTAAGCGACAAACGGTTAACTGCGAAGACCCTCCTCCTGCCCTACCTTTCTCCATTCCTCTGCCCACTTTGAATTTCCCCCTTTTACCGCTTCCCTCTCAAGATTTCTCGTTACAATTGTTCATTGTTATTGTTATTGTTGCTTTTCGAGTAGTATTATTACTGTATGTTGTTGTACCTTATATTTTTCATTTATTTTTTTATTTTTTGCCAAACTTGATTTGTTGCTGTGGGTTGCCAACCTTCGCCATCGATTAACATTTGACGCCGTAATTTCACAAAGTCGAGCAACTTTTCTGGCCATTTTACCCCTTTTTTTAAACAAGGAGAAATTAATTTAATAAACTGGAATAATAATTACATATCAAAAAGTATTCATTTTACTTTAAATATTAATTCTAAATCTTCTTAGAAAAACATATAATTTCATTCTTTACTCGCTTTTTTTTCCTCTGCACACTTTCCTACTCGTTGCCCCCATCTCCCTCCCACTCCGCCTCCCACTGTCGGCACCCATCTCTCCTCCACTCGATCTCAGAGCTGACTATTGTTATTGTCGCATGTTATTGTTGTTATTTCTGTACGTGACCTTCAATAGTTTAGTTTCTGTATTGCGTTGCCTTTTTATCGTACATTTTGAAGTGGCGCAGAGCGACAGGTGCCGTTAGGGGGGGGAGGGAGGGTGGCGGAACGGTAGGTGCTGAAATTCAAGGGGGGCTCCACTTGAATTCTATGTGCAATAAAATAGAATAAAACTCATGCAAATTGTCTGACGGGCAGAACATGTGTAAATCGTTCCAGGGCCAGACAGTAACTGCTATCGCTTAAACTGGAATGATACCCAGCACTATGGGTTTTATGAAAGGCATATCTGCACTAGGAGAGTTATGTGACAGTTGGGCAATCTGCGCCAGTCCCGTATTTCCATCTTATGGACAGATATTTTTAAATAATATGGACAATAAAGGATATGCTATAGTCGCTTTATTTAGCTATTAGTCTCCCCTCCGTTTATAGTTTGTTTACCATTTACAGCTGACAGATGTTCCGGCTGTCTAGACCGTAAACTTCCCCCTACTAATGCTATTTTTTGTTTCACGCAGGTGGCTTCGCCATGGTCTTCCTCGCCAGGGGCAATGGGGGTGGTAATTCTGCGGCCACCAAGTACGCCCTGAAGCGCATGTACGTCAACAATGAGCACGATCTGAATGTGGCCAAGCGGGAGATCCAGATTGCGGTAGGTAGTCCCGATAGTGGCATCCAAACAAACCAAAACTAACAAGATACTTCCTTTCGGACTCCCCACAGAGCAACCTTAGCGGGCACAAGAACATAATCGGCTATGTGGACTCCAGCATCACGCCCACGGGCAATGGAGTGTGCGAGGTGCTCCTCCTAATGCCCTACTGCAAGCATCACATGCTGGCCATGATGAATGCAAGGTAATTAATGAATTCCTCAAAGAGATTCCCTTCTAATGTTGCATGTCTTTCAGATTACAAGTGGGATTTACGGAGCCCGAGGTGCTGACCATCTTCTGTGATATTGCCGAGGCTGTCTCGCGGCTCCACTACTGCCAGACACCCATCATCCACCGGGACCTGAAGGTGGAGAACATCCTGCAGACGGACGCCGGCAACTTTGTGCTCTGCGACTTTGGTTCGGCGACAGCCAAGACGCTGAATCCCCAGCAGCATGGCGTCACTGTGGTGGAGGAGGAGATCCAGAAGTACACGACCCTGTCGTACCGAGCACCCGAGATGATTGATCTGTATGGAGGAAAGAGTATAACCACGAAGGCGGACATCTGGGCCCTGGGCTGCATGTTGTACAAACTGTGCTTCTTCTCATTGCCCTTCGGCGAGAGCACCCTGGCCATCCAAAACGGACAGTTCTCCATTCCGGACAACTCCAAGTACTCGAAGGGCATGCACCAGCTGATCAAGTACATGCTGGACACGGATATGGAGCGCCGGCCCAATATTTGGCAGGTGTGCGAGGTGGCCTTCCGACTGGCCGGCAAGGATAATCCCGTTCAGAATCTGCATGTAAGTGGAGATCACTTTTTAGTTGTTTTTTTTTCAGTTAAATAGCTCCTCTTCCTTTGCAGAAGACACCCATTCCAAACTTTGACCTGCTCCAGGTGCCGCCTTTCGAGTCGGAGGCCAAACGAATCAGTGCTGCCGCCGCCAAGGCAGCCAAGCCCCAAAACGTGTCGATTGTGGAAGCTGGAACCAGTGTGGCCCCACGCTCCCGCCCCAAAGGATCGTCCTCGGTGCACGGCGGCAACGCCCTGGGTCTTGGCCTGCCGCCTAGTCCCTTGCCCAGGCAGAATATCACTTCCCCACAACCACAGCCGCAGGCTCAGCTCCCCCAACCCGTTGTCGAGCAGTTCCAGGCTAACTTTCCAACCATGCCGGCAGCAGTTTCTTCTCTTCCAGCTCCGCAGGCCCCGGCAGCTGTTCCATCAGCTCCTGTGGCCGCTGCCAACAACCTGTTTGAATCTAGTGGCTACCCGGATCCGTTCAATGAGCCAGCCACGGCTGCAGTTCCAGCAGCAAACATGCCAGCTACCGAGGACCCCAACAAGGAAGAGGCGCCTCAGGATTTGGCCGTACCTGGTGGCACGCCCACGAAGAACATGCTGACGCCTCCGAAGCCCAGCGGAGGTGGAGGTCACAGGCGCAATGTCAGCGACACGTCGGCCTTCAATAAGTAAGTTCGAAGCTCAATATCCTTCAACTGAAGTCAAGGATGTCTTTGATGGAAGTTACTACCTTTTGAAATGCTTATCCTGCACAATCTGTATGTGTTATGTGTTCTGCTCTTTTCTTGCTCTCTCACTCACTTTCTGCTTGTCTCTTTCTCTCTGTCCTTTTGTGGTTGTTTCCTTAAGAGCTACAAGTGACCAGGACGAGGCCGATGAGCCGCAGAGCCAATAGAAACTATGTAGCCTTAAGATCTGTATTAGCTTCTCTGTTCATTTTTCCACATTGCTTGCTCGTCTTCCTTGAACTTTCTGTGTTATTTTGTTCGCTGATCACTCAATCACTCATTAAATTCAATTCTGTTGTGCGCTTTAGAACGTTTGCCAATGAAACGAGTCAGTTTCTGGCCCCGTTCAACAATAATTTGGCCGCCATGGGCGATGGACCGCAAACCCTGGCCAGTGCCGCCTCGAATCCCGGGATCTATGCAGCTGCCAATACTCAGGCAGCTGTTTCCATCAGCGAACTCATCAAGTCCGGACAGGGAGCGGCGGTGGAGAAGCGTGTGGAAGCCTGGAATCCGTTCGAGGAGGAACAGCCTTTCAGTCAGATGACCGAAGACCACATCTTCGAGGCGGAGTTTGACAAAATCAGGCAAAGGGGCAGCCAAGGCAGTGAGTATACTATTTATTAAAATTTTATTTTATTTATTATAATTATTATTATTTTATTTCTGCAGGCATTACAGCCAAGTCAGCTTCTACAACTTCTACGCTAACGCCTACGGAACAGAATGCTAGTACTGTTGCCATCACCACAATTCCCGTTGCTGTTGCTGCTGCACCTGCACCTCCTCCTGCGCCGATCACGGCCACTGTTTCGCCCCATCCCACCCAGGTGGCGGAGGACCCATTCGGATCGGCGCCATTCAGTTTGCCACCCGGACTGCGCGAAAAGGCCACCTCACTGCGCAAAACCGGAGGTAAAGCATGAAATTCCACCTTATCCGTTTGCAATGCCAGAATACGTTTAGTTTTCCGATTGTTGCTTTTGTTCGCTCTCTCAATCTCTCGATGCAGAAAGTGAAAGTGATTTGAACGTAGACGTAGACGTAGTCTAAAATCTTCCTAGTAACGCTCAACGCAGCAGGGATACGATATCCTCCATCCGGGTTTCCATATATCCACGAGGTCCCAGCTCCCAGACGGAAGATCGACTCGATCCACTCCAGCTCTATATAGATAATCCGTATCGATCGCGGTACTTAGCGTGCCATATTGTGTAGAAAGAATCGCGACCTAGCCTCTCTTTCCAACTTTCTTCTGTGTGTAGCCTACTTAAGTGCAATCAAATAATTTGTAAATAGCCCCAAAGCACCCACTAACCCCCGACTCCCACGAGTTAAGGACAATAGGTGGATGTTGTTTGAAATTTTTATTATTTACATAAAGAATATGTAAATAAATTGATCAAGTATCTAACACTTATTAAGTTCAATAGCCAGTTTAAAGTAATACTCCAAGTTTAAATTAACATTTGCAATATTTTGCTAATAAATTTTAATATAAATTATAACATCTATTGTCCTTTCTGCACAAGCTCTCTTCCCTTAACAAACTCCAAACTGAAGCGCTTCTAACAAAGTAAATCTTGGTGCTGGTCCAAATGCTAGAAACAAATTTAAAAAATATATATATATATATTAAACAGAAAACTATAAGCATATATAATAATAATGACGCATATTATTTTTAGTCTCTTTATGAACTTAGTCATTAACAGTAAACAATTAGCGGTTGTGGTTCGTGGACTAACCAGAAATCAAAAGAAGAACAAAATTTCAATTATTTTATTGTACAACTCATTGGATTCTGAAAATGTAAATGTATCTCGATGTGTGTGTGTTTTTGTAAATTAGCTAACTAAGCGATTAAGTACTATAAATATTTATTCATGTTGTTGGCGTAGTAGAGTGTGAAGCAATCGAAACTAATTAGCGTATACATTTTGGCAATAATTTGCATATCAAAGTTATAAATTTACAAATCATGTGTTATCATCGTGCAATTCTAAAGATTCCAATGCTAAAGAGATTATTAATATTATTAGTGTAGAATCCAGATAGATTTGCTGCTCAAAATCGATTAAGATCTTTCCTCTTTAATTTCATATTTATTTATTTTTAAATGCTATCGATAAAGTACGCCTCAAGCTGCGTTCCCTGCGGATGTGGCAGCAGCAGACAAACAAATAAAGTAAACCAATCGAATCAATTGTTAATAATCATCACCAGAGAGCGAGAGTCCAATCAAGAAGGTCCATAATTGTTGCTTCTCACACACCCACACACACTTAATTGAAATGTTCACTTAGCTGTAACTACTACTACTACTACTCCTGTTAATACTTGTACATAAGATAATCGGGGGAAGAAAGATAAAGCCTTGAAGCGTTAACCCAAAGAGCTAAAAAAAGAAAAATATAAATGAAAAGTCTAGTGTTTAGTAGAACCCAAGATGAGCATACGATAAAGCGCAATGAAAGCAACAAAAGTCAGGTAACCAAGACACATACAAGCAAATTATCAGAAGGAAACTAATACAGATTATATATATATACAGATATATACATAAAGCACTATATATTTATATACAAGGCCAGTTAAGAAGGAGGGGCGCTAGCTTAAGTTCAGCCACAAGAATTGTATGAGAATTAAACCAAAACTGAAGCAAAAATGCAATAAATTCAATATTATGTTCCAAAAACCCAAAACTCAAATGTAAACCAAAACTAACTAAATGTGTGGGTTAATTAATAAGTCAAGGCATGCACAGGCGTAATTTAAATTCATTTATATCATAATTTTATCATTTTTTTTTACTTATAAGATGAGACTATTTTACAAGCAAGTATTCAAAATATTTTATAAAATATTTATTTCCTTTGTCCATCCATCATTGTTTTGAAATTATTTGGAAAATCTGTGGACTGTGCATGCCTTAAGATCAAATCCATATATCACCGAATTAACTTTTGGGGTCCAACTAAAAAAAAACCATCGAGTTCCAGCTTTTGTCTTCGCATTTGCCATTCAACTAACCAAACAAACAAAAAAAAAAAAAATAAAAAATATTACGTATACGTCACGTAGTACATAGAGAAAGCATATTTCCCCTGCGATCCATCCAGATGCCATCCATCCAGACACTCTCACCTCACTCGCATTCTTAGTTGTAGAACAAAATGCCGCTAACCCGTAAATCCGTATATTCGTAAATTCGTAAACCCGTAATCTCATTACCTTACTGCATAAAAGTCCTTCGCTCTCGTCCACAGCGAAATTCATCGGCACCTCATCCGGCGTAGGCGTAGGTGGATTGGTCACGCCCATCAGCTCGGTCGGTAGCGCAGCCCCCCATTCATCCAACTCGTCCAAGTGGCTGCTCTCCCCCACCCTGGAGGTGTCCAGCGAGGAGAAGACCTCTCTGATCAGCAAACTGAAAACGGACTCGGAGTGCGGCCTGCCGGGTGTCGGAGCTGGCGGCGATGCCGCTGGCTATGTGAAGCTACCGCTCGATGATCGCAACAAGTACGAGAAGCTGCGCAGCAAGGACCAGCCCACCACCGACGACTCTGACGATTCCGAGGGATCTGGCTTCTTCCAGCAAGATAGCGACGAGGCCGGCGGCGGTGGTGGCGGCGGAATCTTCAAGCAGATGCAACTGGTGACCAGCACTCTTCCGGAGACCATACACAAGATCCAACAGGTGGCCTATCACAAGGTGGACAAAACATCCGCCCACCTGCCGATCGTCAAGAAGCTGCGCCAAACGACCAAGAAGCCCACAACTGCTGCCCACCAGGCGGCCCAGCAACTGAATCTCATGGCCGCCGCCGTTGCTGCCCAGGCCGAGGAGGCGGCCAAGGCGGCGGAGTCCGATGGCGATTCCATTGGCTCGGCCAGTGATCTGCGGGCGGAGGATGACGACTTGTTCGACGAGAATCCCCGCCAGACTCAGGCCAAACTGCGGCGCCCCTTGCCCGCGGAAATGGACGGCATTAGCGAGTCCGTCAAAACCTGCAGCAGTTCCGCTTACCATGCCGAGTGCGAGAGCGTGACCACCCACGAGGACGATGTACGCAGCCGGGTGGTGGTCAAGGTGCGAATGCGGAAGAAGGACCGCAGTCTGGTGGCTGCTGGAAACGGTGGGGATCCGAGTGCCCCATCGGAGGAACTGAGTCCCACTTCCAGCGATCTGATTCACAAATTTGGCGATCGTCCTCTGCTTCTAGACGACGAACTGGACTACGGTTCTGGGGAGAGCAAGAGTAGCGCGGAATCCCCACTAGCAGCTCCACTGCCATTGCATTCGGAGATCCCCGGAGACGAGGAGGAGGATGTCTTCGCCTTGGCGCCGTTCAAGCTACCCGTAGGAGTTCCTTTGAAGAGAAAGACCAAACCGAAAGCTAAACCAGTTGAGCCGGAAATGTGGACCTCAACGCCTGTAAAGGCGTCGGCCCCAGGAGGGGACTCCTCCGCCGCGAACTTTGCCAACTTTCCGGCGCAGTTAACGCCAACAAATCAGACGGCGGAGTCACCGCTGCTGGATGAGTTCAATGAGCCCATTTTCAATCCCTTCCAGGACTCTCGACAGAAGGAGGAGGATCTGTTTGGCTCGGAGCCATTTCCGCAGGTAATTCGCACCATCGAACAGAACCCGATGCACCACTTTCCCCCCAGCCACAATAACAATAACAACAATGTGATCAAAGTGCCTGCCACCGGCACTGTCTCCGCATCCGCCTCTGCCTCCGCCTCCGCCTCCGTTTGTGTTAATGTTCCTGTTCCCGTTACTGCACCCGTATCCGTGTCCGTGGCTGCGCCACAACTGGTGACCATAAATCACTCGATTATTATCAACAAAACGCCAGAGCCGCTGATGAACCATCATCATCCACTGCTCCACAATAACAATAACAATAACAATAGCAACCAGAAGTCGAGTGTTGGCGGCACCAGCAGTGTCTATGTGAATGTGCCGTCATCCTATTCCGCCTCCTCCTCCGGCCAGCCGCAGTCCTCGCCGGCTGCTCCGCCCGTTTCTGTACCAGCTCCATCTCCAGCTACCCATCTCCGACCCCTGCTGCCCATTGCCGATAATACGTTTGTGCAAATCTCCCAAGATCGCTGCTCAGATTTCACGCCCGACGACGAGGAGGAGCCCGTGGTGCTGCGTGGTGCCGATGTGGTGGCCGACGGAATGGGAGTACCCGCCAGCGGCAAGCCGAAGAAGGAGAAGTCCCATTTGGCTGTGAGAGTGCTGCCCGGCAAGCTCACCCAAAAGGTCAAGGGTCACTCGTACAAGAAAGTAAGTGCCGCCGCTTTGGGATCCACATCGTCCCTCTCATCCGGCAGCAAGCAGAAACATCAACGGCTGCAATATCAGTCGCATGACGACGATGACGATGACGACGTTAGACAGGATCAGGATGAGAACCGAGGAGCCACCAGTCGCAATTTCCAATCAAATACCATTCAAAATTCAGCCAAAACCGGATTCAGCAACATGAGTTTCGAGGACTTTCCCTCGGACCAGGAGATGGACCGCCTCTCCCGAACCATTCCCTTCGAGGTGGTCCGAAACGAGAAGATGCTGCTGGAGGCGGAGAAGAAGTTCGGATCGCTCAAGAGACGGAACAACCTGTTCTCCTGAATGCAAAAAGGACCAGAAAGGACTACCTATGGAGACCTGAGACTGAGTGTTTCAAATTATTTTTTTGGCATTTCGTTTAAGCTTTTCTCCATTTCGGTTTCGGTTTCGTTTTCGTATCGTTCCAATATCAGATATAGAAATCTGTATTTTTTGAGCCTAGCAATGTTACACATATTACTATATAGTATATACAACAACAATAACAATATAGCCAGAACAATACCAATAACTGTTATTTATTGAAAAAAAAAAACAAGAAAAAGTGAAGCATAAAGTATGTAAAATAGTTTTAGAAGCGAAATGTTTTAGAATTTATACACTGCGTAAGTTTACCAAAGTTACATTTATTGTTTGTGGCATTTTTTCAGCTTTTTTGAAATAATCCCCTGAATTATTTATACACAAAAAATAAAAAACAAAACTATGTGATTATATACCCAATATACGCCCCCTAAACAATTGTCACCCAAAAAAAACAAAAACACAACCAATTGCATTCACTAAATTGTATTTAAGGACATGTATTTCTTTTAACATACGCATCTATGTTATTACACCGTTTGTTTTTCCTATGTATTATCTCGTATATATATAAAATATGCGTATTATATTTATATTTAAAAAATGCGTTTTATTTGGAATCTGGGATAATGAAAAATAATGATAAATTCTTAGCGAAAAGTATATTTTCTATAGGTTTTGTTTTTTTTGTTCAAAAAATACAATATACATTTTTTTTGGCAACAGCTAAGGCTATTTTATTTAATTATTTTAAACGATATTTGGGGGAATATTTATTTTCTCTTCAACTTGTTGCTATTTTGGTACTTGTGTCGCAGTATTAACATATTTACAGTAATCCTTAACCATCAAGTATTAATTTTGACAAGGTTTTCTGATAAATATTTTAAAGTGCTTATAGAAATTTCACAAAAATAAGTAAACTTATTTGAAAAATCTATTTTATGTTCCATGAATTCTTGAAAAAAAAAAAATATATTTCACATTTTCGAGGCGCCACTGTAGCCCCCAACGGTAAACAAAGAACAGCTGTGGCCCAAGCATGTGTGGGGGAGCTTTTGTGTTGTAAAAATTGCGACAAAAGTAGATAAGCAGAAAAAGTTGCCAACCCAAGCTAAAAAATCTGAAAAAATAAAGACCTCATAGAATTCCAAGTCGGGTGGGAAAACAGCAACAGACGACAAATCTCACAATCTCACGTATCTGCCAGATACGAAATACATCGCACTATCGTTGAGGTTTTTAGATTTTCGAGAAGCCAACCATTCCGCCAAGAAGTCACCTGCAGGTTACTCGCATCACGTAGGCCACAGAAGAGAAAACATGGAAGTGAGCAACAGAAACCGGAACCCCAAGACGATACTGGTCAAGTGTGGTGGCTTCTCCTCCCAGCTGGCCAACAATGTAAGCGAAAAAGTGGACGGAGATCCGTTGTGGGGTTCCCGGTTCGATGCCACCAATCCAGAGGCTGTCATCAAAACCCACCTGGACTTCCTGCACAGTGGCGCGGATATCATTCTGACGAACACGTATCAGTCGAGTGTGGATGGCTTCGTCAAGTACCTGGGTGTCAGCCGGGAACGTGGCGAGGAACTCATCCGTAAGAGTGTCCAACTGGCACAGGAGGCCAAGGCACAGTACCTCAAGGAAACCGCTTCCGACTCGACGTTACCTCTTGTTTTGGCCTCTATTGGACCATACGGAGCCTGTCTGCACGATGGATCCGAGTATTCCGGCAGCTACGCGGACAAGATAACCAAGAAGCAGCTGCAGGAATGGCACAGGACCAGGATAGAGATCTGCTTGGCAGAGGGAGTAAATGGTCTGGCCCTAGAGACATTGCCCTGCCAGCTAGAGGCAGAGGCAGTTACAGAACTTGTATTGGATTCCTATAAGGATGTCAACTTTTGGGTGTCCTTTCAGTGTCAGGTGAGTGTGGACGACAGCTAGTATTGAAGAAAAACTTACAAATTCCGTTTCCAGGACAAAGCCCGCCTTGCTAGTGGGGAGTCCTACGCCCAGGCTGCTCTCTCCGTGTGGCGCTTAGTCCAGCAACGACAGGCTCAGCATCGACTCCTGGGAATCGGTGTCAATTGTGTGAATCCACAATATGTTACACCATTGCTGACGTCCTTTTTGGAGGCCGCCGGCTCGAACGAGAAAATTCCACTGGTGGTTTATAGTAACCGCGGTGAGATTTACGACGCCACAAACGGAGAGTGGACCGGTACGGGGGAGCAGGTGGTCAAATTTGTACCAGAATGGATCCAGCTGGGAGCCGACATCGTCGGCGGCTGTTGCCGGGTGTATCCATCCGATGTGCTTGAGATTCGCCAGTACGTTGATGGCCTCAGCATAGGCGCGTAATCGGTCGCGCACTCCGGCCACTGATTAGACGAAAGCAGTTTCGTGTGACTAGCCTAGACCTATTTAGTTTGCAAATACACACACACACACACTACTCTATACTATATGTACAAAATGTACCCACATCAGATGGCCGGCTAATCAGTAGACGGAGTCCGGACGATCTGCGATCGACGGAGGCAGCCGAAAGGTAAACAGGCGTCGGGCGGGAAGACTGGACGGGTGGGGGTATGGACGTGTCCGGCACCCAGCGACAATTTTTATGTTTTTTTTTTTGCAATTTGCAAACCAAGCTCAATTTGGATTGGAATCGCAGCAATCTCTGATTCAACTCTGGAGTTCCAAAGTGCATTCTTTGTTACCAAAATAATATTTGGTAATAACGTTTTCAGTTGAAATAATTTTTGTAAAAATTTTTTGAATTTATTATTTATATTTTAAGTGAATTCTTGTTTTAATTTCTAAAAGTTTTGTCTGAGAATCTTATATATATAGTAAATCTTACTATTTAATTCAAAAAAGCCTTTTGTAATATGCACATCTTTAACATTTTTGTTTACCTATTTGGTTAATTTTGTTTTTATTTCAATAAAATTAGGAAAGCTGGCTTGTTTTTAAAAACAACATAAGAATTTGTTATTTTGGACTGCACACCTTTCTGAAATCATAATGAGATAAGACTACAGCGCATAAACAAACAAATTACCAACCTTTTCTATGTACCTTTCCTACTTAAACTCAGAACCTGATTAAATAAAACTGATGAATACAAAAATACTATTGATTAAGAATGCAATTTAAAATAAAACATATTTTTGACCCAATTGCTTTGAAATTGTGTTCCATTTTGGTCATTGACTTTTGCATTTTGCCTTGAAAAAAAAACGCATATTGAAAAACAACATAAATAAAAGATCCGTACTTTCTAAGACCATTACCCGCGGTTGCTGGCTCCACCCGCTGGTACCCCCTGGCTGTGTCTGGCAGCTCGTGTCCAAGGGGCAGAGTCAACAACCAAGTACGTCTCCGAGTGGTCGCACTCCCGGAGGTTATCAGTGACGATTAAGCCAAGATCCTGAGTCTCCAGGCAGGGGAATATAAACCACGCACTCTGGCGAACCAACAACGATTTCATCAGCCTTGTGGAGGAGTCGCACTCAACCCGGACGACCCGAATCCGAATCGGATTCCGAGTCCGATTCCGATTCCGAACCCAATCTGGCCGAGCTGAGCGGCACCGTCTGGCAGCTGTGCACCCGGCTTATCACCGGAGGAGTATCACTTGGTGGGGGCATTATTATGTTGATGTGTGTTTGCCGTTTTTATTTTGTTTTGTTATAAAATTTATTTATTAATTTCGCCGTGATAAGCCCCATCCATCCATGGCAGACCAGCTGAGCGATCTGTCCGCGGGAAAGTATAAAAGCCCTAGCCGCCTTTGTAAAACACTTAAACGATTGCCGAGCATTCAGCGCGACAGTTCACACATCCCAGACTTTTTCTATCACAAAAATAAAAAGAAACAAAAACAGTACAAACCACAAATAACAAAAAAAATAAATTAATCAGCCAGCCTGATAGTTAGCCAGCCAGACCGTCTATCACTCAATAAAGTTGTTATTGAATCGAGCCATTTACAAGATCTATAAATAATCTTTCAAGGTGAGTGCGGGACAAACTTTGTTTATTTTCTTATGCCCAGCTAAGAGGTATTTGGAATGTTTGATATTGAAAATTAAATTAGTCGTTCTACAACATTTAATCAGTTAGTTTCCAATAAAAAACATAATTGTTCAGTATTCACGACACATAAAAGTTCTAAGCGATTATAGTTTTCATTAAAATAAAATATTAATATTTGAGAAACTCAATTAAAACCGAAATAATTAAATATATATCATTGTATAATTGAAATTATTATTATTTTTATTTATCGAATTTCTTTAAAAATCAAGTTGGAATATGTAGACTCAATTTGTTTTCCAAGCTGTATAGCATTGAAGGCTGGTGAACTTAAATATGTAGCTATAAAAAATATCCACTTAAAAGACCGCAAACATATCTATATAATTTATTAGATTGAGGCTTAATGAACTTGGATATATGTATATAATTAAATGTAATGATATATGTATTTAAAAAAAAAAAATTCCTAAAAAGACAAGACTTCGAATTCAGATATCCTATTTAGAATTGATGGGCACAAATATCTCAGAGTACTCTTAAAAATAGAGTATGCAGTAATTCTATATAGAATATAGAATGATAACTAGAACGCTGGCACTTAATAGATAAACAATCACGTTGCAAGTTGTTTGTGCACTTGGCTTCCCGACTACAAAGTTCGTTGAACTAGAAGAAGGGGCGGCGATATAGTTGGTTCTATAAGATCTAATTGGTAAACAACTGTGGCCTTACATTGTTGCCCTGTAATCTGTATTAATTAGTCGTTTTTGCCAGATGTCCGACCTCATATAACCAAGCCCTGAATCTATACGAAGCGATTATAATCTCCCTATCTGCTGACGTACAAGGATGTAACTAAAAACTAATCAATAAAGTTTCACCTGATTTCCAGCCCCCTGTTGGTAACAATTTTGCAATCATGGGTCTGACGCGCGTCCTGGTCAAAGATGGTGGTTTCGGTACCCAGATGACCGTCCATGTAGGCAACTCTGTGGACGGTGATCCGCTATGGAGTTCCCGGTTCAATGCCACCAATCCCTCGGCCATCATCAGCACGCACCTGGACTTTCTGCAAAGTGAGTCAACTCTCATTCGCCAATTAGCAACAGGTTCTAACTAAATGTTCCTCTTCTCCTGTCCCCTGACAACAAAAACAGATGGAGCCGATATCATTCTGACGAATACGTACCAGTCCAGCGTAGAGGGTTACATGGAGTATCTGGAACTGGACGAGGAGCAGAGCATCGAGCTGATTAGGAACACCGTCCGGCTGGCGCAAATCGCCAAGGAGCGGTATCTCACTGAGTGCTATCAGGCCCAGCAGTGCGTTCCGGAAGGTGAGTGCACTTTCTCCTGGCCACCAGGCTAATATCGGTTTGGCACGTGCCGGACTAATAGTATTTAATAGGGATAGAAGCGTTAATTGATAAACATTTACGAATCATATTCTCTTCCCCAGGTTTCCCCCTAGTCATTGCCTCCATTGGACCCTTTGGAGCTCATTTGCACGACGGCTCCGAGTACACCGGAAGCTATGCCGACTATGTGCCCGCCAAGGAGATCACCGACTGGCATCGCGTCCGAATTGAGGCCTGCCTGGAGGCCGGAGTAGATGCATTGGCCATCGAGACGATTCCCTGCCAGATGGAGGCCGAGGCATTGGTGGAAATGCTCTGTGACGATTATCCGGATGTGAAATTCTGGGTGGCCTTCCAGTGCAAGGACGAGAGCACTCTGGCCCATGGGGAAACCTTCGCGGATGCTGCCACCGCGATTTGGGATCTGCTGGCGGAGCGGAATGCCCAGGACAAGTGCCTGGCCATCGGCGTCAACTGTGTCCATCCCAAATTTGTGACGCCCTTGTTCAAGAGTTTGAACGGCGAGCGCGGCGCCGACGAACAGATCCCCCTGGTGGTGTACCCCAACAGTGGCGAGACATACGACGTGGTTAACGGCTGGCAGGGCCGCGAGCACTGTGTGCCTCTCGGGAACTATGTCCCGGAGTGGGCGCAACTGGGGGCCAAGGTGATTGGGGGCTGCTGTAGGACATATGCCCGAGATATTCGCCACATTGGGGAGGCGATCCGGGACTGGAACAAGCTGAACAAGCTTTCCTAAGCAGCAAAGGATCTCACTTATCTCCAACAGAACAAAATGCATTTCCAATTAGTGTTTACTTCTACATTTAAGTCGTTAATTGTTAAGTTTTAGATTTTTATTAAAAAAAAGACAGACAAACATTTTTTGGTTATATTTCTGGGCTATCGCCTTCGTTTTTCAGGGAAATGAAAGGCACAAGTCTGTATCTTTGCCAAAAATCATCCGATTCTTGAGCGGAATACCTTAAACGATTTGTGGCTCGATTCTCCACCAATCTGCATTTAAACCTAGAAACAATTTTTTTTTGATTTTTTGTTGAATTTTGTGGGCTGTCCCCTTGGTTTTTTGGGGAAATGCATGAGAGGCACAATATGGCCCCCATCGGAGGCTATATCTTTGCCAAAAATCATCCGATTCTTGAGCGGAATACCTTAAACGATTTGTGGCTCGATTCTCCACCAATCTGCATTTAAACCTAGAAACAATATTTTTTTTATTTTTTGTTGAATTTTGTGGGCTGTCCCCTTGGTTTTTTGGGGAAATGCATGAGAGGCACAATATGGCCCCCATCGGAGGCTATATCTTTGCCAAAAATCATCCGATTCTTGAGCGGAATACCTTAAACGATTTGTGGCTCGATTCTCCACCAATCTGCATTTAAACCTAGAAACAATTTTTTTTTGATTTTTTGTTGAATTTTGTGGGCTGTACCCTTGGTTTTTTGGGGAAATGCATGAGAGGCACAATATGGCCCCCATCGGAGGCTATATCTTTGCTAAAAATCATCCGATTCTTGAGCGGAATACCTTAAACGATTTGTGGCTCGATTCTCCACCAATCTGCATTTAAACCTAGAAACAATTTTTTGTTGATTTTTTGTTGAATTTTGTGGGCTGTCCCCTTGGTTTTTTGGGGAAATGCATGAGGGGCACAATTTCACCCCCATTGGAGGCTATATCTTTGCCAAAAATCATCCGATTCTTGAGCGGAATACCTTAAACGATTTGTGGCTCGATTCTCCACCAATCTGCATTTAAACCTAGAAACAATTTTTTTTTGATTTTTTGTTGAATTTTGTGGGCTGTCCCCTTGGTTTTTTTGGGGAAATCCATGAGAGGCACAATATGGCCCCCATCGGAGGCTATATCTTTGCCAAAAATCATCCGATTCTTGAGCGGAATACCTTAAACGATTTGTGGCTCGATTCTCCACCAATCTGCATTTAAACCTAGAAACAATTTTTTTTGATTTTTTGTTGAATTTTGTGGGCTGTCCCCTTGGTTTTTTGGGGAAATGCATGAGAGGCACAATATGGCCCCCATCGGAGGCTATATCTTTGCCAAAAATCATCCGATTCTTGAGCGGAATACCTTAAACGATTTGTGGCTCGATTCTCCACCAATCTGCATTTAAACCTAGAAACAATTTTTTGTTGATTTTTTGTTGAATTTTGTGGGCTGTCCCCTTGGTTTTTTGGGGAAATGCATGAGGGGCACAATTTCACCCCCATTGGAGGCTATATCTTTGCCAAAAATCATCCGATTCTTGAGCGGAATACCTTAAACGATTTGTGGCTCGATTCTCCACCAATCTGCATTTAAACCTAGAAACAATTTTTTTTTGATTTTTTGTTGAATTTTGTGGGCTGTCCCCTTGGTTTTTTGGGGAAATGCATGAGAGGCACAATATGGCCCCCATCGGAGGCTATATCTTTGCCAAAAATCATCTGATTCTTGAGCGGAATACCTTAAACGATTTGTGGCTCGATTCTCCACCAATCTGCATTTAAACCTAGAAACAATTTTTTTTTATTTTTTTTTGAATTTTGTGGGCTGTCCCCTCGGTTTTTTGGGGAAATGCATGAGAGGCACAATATGGCCCCCATCGGAGGCTATATCTTTGCCAAAACTCATCCGATTCTTGAGCGGAATACCTTAAACGAGTTGTGCCAAATGTGCCATGATATACCTATTTTTTGTTTGGTATTTTAAAAGTTTTTTTTTAAATCATTCTTTATATTTTTTTTTTTTATAATCGAATTTTAAAATCTTTCAATTTAATTATAATTATTGAACCATCCCACTGTGTCTCTGTTAATCGACATTCAAATCGAATCCCGATAGGTTGGCGGCCGTCTGTGGTACCAGGTGGCAACGCCGAGCGAGTGACAGCAAAAAAAGCCGCAAGCGGAGTGGAATTGGCGAAAATTGTAGTTATTTTTGTATTTTTAGAAAGCTGAAAAGCAGATTAAACACACAACATGTTGATCAAAGTGAAGGTGAGTGCTGGGCTGGGTGTTCCAGGGCGCAGAAATGAGCAACAGAGAAAAGTTCTCGAACTCCGAGAATGCGTCAGATCTGCAACAACAAAACACTGCAAAGATGTGTGCAAAATATTTACGGTTTTCTGGATTTTTATATAAAATATAATATATGTATGTATGTTAAAATATATAAATATATGCAGACGCTGACTGGCAAGGAAATCGAGATCGACATTGAGCCAACGGACAAGGTGGATCGTATCAAGGAGCGCGTTGAGGAGAAGGAGGGCATCCCGCCCCAACAACAGCGTCTGATTTTCTCTGGAAAGCAAATGTGAGCTAACCAAACATTTTTTTCTCCTTTAAAGATCGTGTTCGATTTGTCATCCTGATCATGAAATTATTTACATTCTCATATAGGAACGATGACAAAACAGCGGCTGACTACAAAGTGCAAGGTGGCTCCGTTCTTCATTTGGTTTTGGCTCTGCGAGGCGGTCATTATTTTCTATATTAATTTAAGCGGCTGCTGAATCTTAGTGAATTGGTAAAAAATTAATTGATAATTCCCCCGGTCGCTGCGGCACGGGTTTTCTTTTTGTACAACCACTCTCCCATAAGCTAATGAAGCCGCCAATTCGGTATCTGTACAATCCTTTCCGATTTGGCTATAAACTGATGAGAATTAAGGTCCTGTAATAAAAATCAACAACTGTGTAATTCGCCAGAAAACTAGAAAATGTATATTCTTTTTTTTAACAACTGGAAAGATTGGTTTATAATTGCATTCTTGCAGCTTTTATGATATTTTAAATTCTCCTTCTACCCAAACTACCTATCAAAATTAATATTCAAAAAATTACAAAAATGCATTTATTTATTTTGTGCCTGTGGCATGTTCCAGAGTTAGGAATTTCAGTTCTGTTTGACAAAACGTCCGACTAGCAGATGATTCTTTGGCGTACACTGCTCGGGCTTAAGTCGCGTGAGGATCACCTGGTAGCCCGCCTCCTCAGCCTGCAGCTGTCGGTCTGTGTCGACAATGGCCATGCATCGCAGCCCCTGCAGCGTGGTGTCCGGCTTGCAGTTGGTTGTCCCCATCTCGTGGGCCTGGTCCGCCGTATGGGCAATGTACAGGAAATCCTTTGCACCCAACACCTGTTGAAAGACTTCGCTCAGGGGATATGATATGTGCGGCATGGGTTGCAGCGAGCCATAGCAGCAGGGACAGCAAACGAAGTGGGCCTTTGCCCGTTGACACTGCTGCAGAACAATGTCAGTGGCCGTGCCACAAGCGTGCAACGACGCTCCAATATCGAATTCTCCCACAAAGTAATCTATATTGCATTGGTAGAAGACACAGTTGGTGAGTCCCAGCTCCACGGCTCGTTTTTGGGCCTGGAGCAGGGAGAAAGCCTTATTTTCCATCACAATCACAGTGCACTCCGGCAGCTTCAAGGCCAGCAAGATGGCCAGGTGACCAGTTCCACTACAAAAGTCCACTATCCGATCTCCCGGCTTTGCCAAGGAAACCACAGCGTTGGCCATGTTCTCCAGCTGCTGACGCTTCCGTTCGAGCCGCTCCTTGGGCAGCGCCGAGCTCTTGGCGTGCGAGGGTTCGATCTGTTCCCAATCGATGAGCTGTTGTCCGTAGTTGTGGTCGGAATCCGAGCTGAACTCCAGCTGCAATGTGGATAGTTTGCCGAGCGCAGCTTCCACTTCTGTTTGGCTAGTGTATATGCGGTTTCTGGGCTTGTACCGCTTTGGATCGGCTTTGTATAGACTAGTGGCTTCGCAGTCGGGAATAGATAGGTCTCCCGGCGGCGTATTGACCTTCGATCCCCCGTACAGTTCGTTCAGAATCCTTGAACAGCTTTCATCAAAAACATCAATCTTAAAAGACAAAATATAAAATATGGATCTAAAATGATAATCTTTAACCTCACCTCACTAAACCAGGTGCTGGTTAGCGGAAAATGCGGCAGCATCTGCCCACAGTGTTGGAAGATAATCTTCAAAAGTGGATACAGGATGATGTCCGCAATAGTAAAGCTAATACCCTCCGCAAAACGGTGCTCTATAAGCAGCTGCTCCTTTGGCGTGGTGCATTTGATCTCCACACGATCCTTCCGCTTCACTTTTCCTCCATTTTCCGTTTGGTTTGCCTGCTCCCGTGCCTGTTTGTAGATGTTGTGCATCCGCACCGGCTCGTTCATGTGCTGCTCGAACCTTACAACTTCCACGGGCACAGCTGGCAAGATGAGACCGTTGTGAAGACTGCTGACTACCTCAACGACATCTACTTCACAGAATCTGGTCCAAATGGAGGCTTCTGAAGGGGCCAACAGGCAGCTGCCCTTGAATCCCAGCAGTTTCTTGAGTTCCTCATTCGATTGACGGGCAATGAGCTCCCTGAAAAGATCCTTTGTAAATCTGGGAAATAAAAAAAAACACAAATCCTGACCTGCAAACAGCACAGGTTCCAGCTATGTAGGTGTTTCCATCCTTCTCGTAAATGGGCAACTTTAGATCCCGAATAGCCGCCAGGGATGCCGCCTCTCGGCAGGTTATGTGCTGCTCCGTAAGCTCCTTCTTCAAATGGTCGCTCCTTAAAGCTATTTTACCGCCAGCAATCTTGGTGGCCACAAAATTAACCCTCACAGGCACATTGTTTTTGTCGTTCAGGTAGTTATAGGTGTAGAGGGCCAGGAACGAGGAAACACTGGTGTAAATGGTGGTTACCGAGTTTCGAGTGCTGATCTCGATCTCCAGGTAGAGCTGATCCATAGTTTTAATGGCCAATCATTGAAGAAATAGGAGAAAACGGAAAATAAACGGCAAACTAAACAAAAGGCGTGCAGCTGGGGGGCCAAGCTGCCAAGAAGAAGAATGTACATTCTCAATGTTTGGCGCCTTTTCGATAGTTTCGTTTGTATTTCGATAACCAATAAGGCGGGACTTTTGAATTTATCTACGATTGTTCAGATTTACTTTTAAGCTTTTATCCTTTATAGTTAATAAAAATTATATCAAGTTTTAATACAAAATATATATTAATGTTTTTCTTTCTACTTCCGTTTTTTTTTTTTTAAATGTGCATATAACTTTAATCAACTCTAGGATCTATATGCTTTTTAACAATCGCAATTATCCGTTAAATAAATTACATTAATTCCGGATGATTTTCAAAAAAAATGTATTTAATAATTACAAACATGATGTGAAGTACTCCAAGCAGGACTCCAACGGCTGGGTCCTAGTCGCTTGATATTGAAAAAATAGTAAGCAAATTGAAATTACTGGGGGGCTTCTCTTGATTTATTTCTGTGTACGCCTGTGGTTCTCCACCCTTCTTTTTTATTGCCAAGTCCCTGTGTCTGGTGGCTAAAAATAAAGAAGTTCTTGTTGCCGCCGTTCTTCAGGTTCAGCAGAAAAGGCAACATAATACTTTCCATGCTCTATAGAAAGAAGAGGCATAAGTCCTTTATAGAAAGTCATTTATTTTGTTGAATAACCGTGGATAATTAATTAGATTCTTCAGTATATGAATTGTTTTTTATCCATAAATAAAAACTATAAAATATATGAGAATTAAAGATCGTACTATAATAGTCCTATTTATTAAAAATATGGCCCGACCCTTATCCAGGTGAGTGGTAAGAGTATACACATAGAAGGTAAGCTCACCAATTTCTGAGGGCCCAAGATATGGGGGAAGTGGGAATCGTGGCTGGGAAAGGGCAAGGGGGAACTCCCTGGCGGACTGTTGGCTATGGACTTGTTCCATTCACCTGCTGCACTTTGCTGCGTTCCTGCTGCAATTTCTAATCGAAACGAAACCTTCTACCTAATGATGGCCTCGGGCGGCCCTTGGCCCTTTGTTAGCTGAAAAATTGGAGCCTTGCTCCCCGGATGCCGGATAATCAATTTCGAGATTGCCCAGTGCCACATACAAAACATGCCACAGTGCCGCATTACCACAATGCCACATGCAACATGCTGCAAAATGAGATGGCCTGATTCTCAAAAAACTGTTCTCCTGTTCGAAATTGTTCCGTTGAAATCTGTGCAGAGCCGGCAAAATGTTGCACAAACATCCAGAAGGGCAACATATACACATATGTACAATGTACAAGAGACTATAAAAAAAGGGCACCAACTGTCGGGGCCCTTTCGTTCTTGCTTAGAACTTTTTCTGTTTTGCTTGGAATATGGATATGGGAGGAGTGGAATAACATGGAGTGGATGGAGTGAAGTCGAGTGGAGTGGAGTATGGCCACAGGAGGGTTGACTGGCCTGGCTCGCTGGTTTGCTGGCTCTGGAGTGCTGTTCGCCTGTTCCCGGACACCATCGAAATTTCACATGTAATTCCCACGGCCTGAATTTTCCCACACAACCAGCCGCGAAGAAGAGGAAGACCAGATGGAGAGAATTTCAACGGGAGACAGCCGGAGAATCATTCGCACACACACACGTTGGTCATGTTTTTTCTCCTTTTTTTTTATTATGGCATCGAAAATGCTCCCAGGGTCGGTCCACTGAAAAATATAATATAATATTTCATTTAGAAAATAACTGTCATCTTTACTTTAGTTTATAATTTCAGTTAAACTTTGTTTTCATAAAAAATCGTAAAATATTCAGCTTGTAAAGTTTATAGGCGTAACAGTATTCGCTTAAGTTGCTTCTGTAGGAATTTCTTATCCATTTGGAAACACCTTTCCTTTTTTTGAAACACACCTCTTTTGTACCGAAAGGAAGAGTCAATCCCAATGATCTACAGCTCCAATTTCTCCAGTTTGAATTAAAGCATTTCCTGAAAAAAAGTAAATAAATTTTAAATACAATTCATTTAGAATTTATCCCGTACAAATAACCCTTTTTCTAAGAACAGTCTCCAATTTTTTAGGATAAAAATTAAGCCCTAAACAAGACTTAATGAAAAATATTTCATCAAAAATTGCATATATGTAAAGTTACCCCGTTCGCCACTGTTTCTTGACACTTTGGAAGTATCTTTCTATGAGAAATCATAAATATTCTCTAAGAATCTAGAATTCAATAGTCAATAGGTATCCTTTATCCTGTTTCTCAAACTTATCCATCCAGAATAAGCCACAGCCCCATCGTAGATAAGCCATTAAATTAATCACACTATACATTAAAAATGTATACTGATTAAATCACAAGATTTTTAAAACAAATTTGTCAATCTAGAACTTGGCTGATCGTTAGAACTTCGCTTATCAGTGCCAGTTAAGGACTTCATTTTTGAGAGGCTTAAACTCCCACAACTACCATAAATGTGCTAGAAAAAAAATCAATAAAACCATTTATTGAAAGAAACAAAATATTTTTTAAAGAATTTCTTTCAGTGAATTGTTTTTCCATTCCTCCAGCTCTGATGGTCGTTTTGTTTACGCTGCTGTTCATGCTGCCCCATCTTGTGGCACCCCCGGCTCCCTCATCTCTTTGCCCGCTTCACTCCCAGATATATCGTCTCCAGACTGGTCCTGGTCGTGGCTCCTTGCCCCTTCCTGCGTCTCGCTCCCTGTGTCCCTCTCAGTGTCTGTTCCTCATCGGGTTCTGCATCTGCCTGGGTTAACATCTTCTTCAGCTGTCCGGCGTCCGTCCATGGCTTCGAATTCCTTTGGCGTCCAAGTCTGGCTTCTTAAACCTTTCCATGCTAAGGCTTCTCTGCTCGCATCTCATGCACTGTGGGTTCGATGGGGTTTAGTTTATTGTTAAATTATTGTTTAAAATAGTTACCTAATTTTCAACTAGATCTCCTCAGGGGCGGCGACCAAAGGCAGTAGAGGAAGCTACTGATGGCCGACAGTAAGCTTGTTGTGACCTTAACTCCATAATATAGCGGTAGGTAGAAGAGCTCCAAGCCCTGGAGGGAGCTGGATCGAAGAGGGTGGACATCGGAATCGGGAATCGTAGGCATGGTTGAGGGTTAAAGGTTAGAGGCAGCCGGGCACAGCTTCTGTACTGCCCTGGAAAATAACCCAAAAGGCTTAGGAATATTAACAAAAATGGAAAAACCTACTCGGATGTATAGTTCCCACTGTGCAGCACCATATGCGGCCTTGGGTGAGAACCAGGAATGTCTAAGCAATCGGCAGACAACTGGAGCCACTTCCTCTGTCGTGGTTCATTGGCTTCGGTTGGGTTCCACCTTCTCTTCGTAGCCCTCGACCGCCTCCTCAACCTCAACCTCATAATACTCCTCCTGCTGGCCTTGGACAAGGTTTCATCTAATGGCCGGCTCCACGACTGTCGTGTCCCAACTTCTGCTCGGGCTACGGCACGCCCCCCTTTCCCGGCGAGCTTCGGTTGCCGATAATGTGGCATTGACTTGGCAGCAGTTATTCCAGTTATTTGTGTCGAATATGCAGACATATGCTCCAGCTACTGCACTCCTGGTTCATCAATATGTTCAAGGATTTTTTCATGCTTCCAGGCATGTCGAGAATGGCTGGGTGTGCCTCTTAAGGGAGGACTTGAAGAACTCGAAAAGGGACAAGGTGCTGCAAACTATGTACAAACAATGAATGAAGACCATTGATGACATACACTTTGTTTTCTTTATTTAATATTTTATATTTAATATTTTAGGACCTAAAATTCTAAAATATATATTCTAAAAATTGGCTGTAATGAATAATCCTCATATAGCACTCAACTTGAATCTCAATCTGCGGAAATGCACACATAGAAACGAGCTTCACCACCGCAATGGTAGAGTAACAAAGGCAAACAAACAAACCTACAGATACAGATACACATACCATGCGAACCACCAAACAAACAATCTCACAGATACACAGATACATAGATTCAATACCGACGCAACGGAGCGGCCTGAGAAATTCACACTCAGTTGAAACGGAATGAAATCGGAGGTCGAGTGACTGGCCTGCGAGAAATCTCAAGAGCCGGTTGCCATCGCCTCTGGGCGCCTGTTCGTTAGAGTCCATGAATCGAAATTGTGTGGCTCAAGTGACCGGGCGATTCTCCAATTTCGCTTTCCCATCATGCTTCGAAAACAAGTGTTGGTCAACTCCACAGCTCCGGATGAGTCCAATAATTCGTTTTTTTGATAATATACCCGAGAATATCCGGACTGCTGCGGCTGCTCACTACTCAACATTTGAGTATTTCGATTTTTGAGCAGCGGGTATATTTATTTCTTTGTTTGTGCCGGCGGGCCGGAGCTAGTACCGACTCCGGCTCTTCATTTCCTCGGTCGCATGCATGCATTTTGGCCCGTCAGGGCTGCGGCGGTTTTTCGCTCCGCTGACGCTTCCAATTCGAACAAACTAGAGCAGTGAGTGAGCAGCATCATTTAGATTTAGACCGGAATTGTAACAGGTGCCCAGGATTGGTAGACCGGTCTCGCCGGTCGTTTGGTTCATGTTGGAAGTCGTCGACACTCATTCTCGGCCAGCTAGCCGTCCCGCTTCTGCCGGGACTATAGTGGTTGCAGTCGCACAGAAACTTTTGGAAAAGCTTCCAATTGAGCGCCACTTTTTAAAATATACAAAAGATTTTCTCTAAATATTATTCCTGTTTTTATTATTTACAATTTAACATTCCGTAATGTTAAAAATTAAAAATTCGATTGGTACAGAGATGTTCCTACTTCTTTTTTTTTAGTTTTTTTTTTGTTTCAAGTGACGTTGCATGTGGAGATTAAGGGTTGCGTTTCTGCCAAAAGATTTCATGCAGTCCGGACACTGGAAGGGACGCTCCTTTATGTGTAACTCTACATTATGTCGTTTAAGATCCCTTTCGCGGCGAAAACCCTTTCCGCAAACCTCACATTTGTGCGGTCGTTCACCACTGTGGCTCAGGAGGTGCTCTTTCAGATATCTGTGTCTCATAAATGTTTTTGGGCAAAGGTTACATTGCAACTGACTGACTTTGGTGTGGGTCAGCATGTGTTCCTTATGATTTGCCTTTCTGCGAAACGATTTGGGGCAGTGGGGGCACTTGAACGGTAGCTCATCGGAGTGGAGTATATTGTGTCTTATTAGACCTATTTTCGTTTTGAAACTCTTTGGGCAGAAAAGGCACTTGTACTCTACTTCATCGTCATCTTCGTCCGAAATAGTGATGCCTTCTGAAATGGTATCCTCTTTTTCCTGTAGCTCTTCATCTTCTTTTACAAAGATATCAAAGTTATTAATTTCGTTATCATTATTGCCTTCCGACAGTTTTTCAAACTCTTCTGTATATTCGTCGATTGCCTCGTTCCACACAGGACAATCATCTGCGACTGAATTGGCATCACTACTTTGGTCCGAAATCAAGTCTATAGTTAGGATATCATCTCCAAAATCCATAGGCCCGGCGGCCTCTTCCTCTGGTATGTCCTTTTTACGGTCCTCCTCTTCCTTCAATTGACAGAAGAACCGATGGCTTAGTTTGAATGTTTCTATTATCTCAAAGGCACCTTCGAGATCTCCCAGGCACGAAATGCATATATAATCAGGATATGTAACGTCCTTGTTGACAGTATTTCCGGTGCACTGGAGAAGCAAATCCGTAATAGGAACGCCGGATTTAGATTTTTCGGCAAAGATATCCACCATCTGATTGGTTTTATTTAGGCAGGCCCTACAGATGTGCTTTCTTCCCCTAAGAGAGTTGGGTAAAGAAGTTTCTGAGAATTTCATATTTACTTAATTATACTTACATTTTAAGGACTTATTTTTGTTATTTATCCGCACATCATTTTAAGACTGATTCTTTGTTTACCTTTTAACAGTGCACCCTGTCAAGCACTGCTGTGCTGTTAGACGCAAGCTGCCCGGGCTTATACAGCTGTAATGATTTGGCGCCAAATTTAAAATTTATGAATTTATTAAAAGGTATATCCTGGGCTTATATCATATATTCGCAATCGGGAATCCCGGTTTTGGGGTTTGAATATTTAAACAGTGGAATAATTCTTAAAGGACTTAGGGACACGAAGCACCCTGTTGAGTGTAAGAGTGCTGCTAGGCGTTAAAATGCGTAAATTAACAGTTTTTTAAATGCATGTATAAAATAGTTTGGTAAAAATTTTTAATTCAAAGAGCTTACATTTATAGAACACTTATCCAAAAATCCTTTTTGATATATTTTCATTAGGAATCATTTAACATATTCTTGCCATTTATTTTATGAAATTATGTTTTTTATTTCGTAGTTTAGCTTATTGCTATAAATTTAAAATTTGATAGATATTTAATATTTTAAGTCAGCTAAATGAAATAGACAATACGATGTAAATAAATTACTTTATACTTGGAAATCTTCAAAAATGATATAAAGTTTTAAGGTTTCTCACGCACCGATTTTGGCAACCAAATCACGTGTCTTCCTGGACTCCAGATGATATCATCTGGAGGAGAAACTGGCCGGCTTTACGCGAATCGTTTTATAGTTTTTTTTTGTGGGCAGCTTGGGGCTTTTTCTTGGGCGCCAAAATAAAAAATTCGAGGAAATCATACTGCAACTTCAACAGTGCGACGATGACGACAATTTGCGTGGCATTTTAATTGAACTTTCTACGTGCTTGAGTAGCGTACTTGATATGCTCCGTTCTGCCTACCTCGCCGCAGCTCACCTTTGATCGATTTGAGTGCGAGGCTGGAGTCAATGTTAAAGGCGTTGCCACAAAACCGCAAACTGTCGTGTCTAGGAGCGAAGAAGGGGGCGGGCCCGAAAACGTGCCCGAAGTATTATTACGGCCGTCTGTGATTGATGGCCTAATGCGAGTGAGTCAGTGGATTTTTATAGCTCTCTGCAGATCCCTTTCAATCATACTCGCATTAAAAGCCCCAGCGAAAAGAAGTCGAACTACTGGCATTCGAAAACAATCTTTTGTTTCAAAAAAGACCCAAATTTCATTAAAAAAAAAAAATAGTTTAATAATCTTTTTCAATATTAATGCAAACTTTATTTGAAATAAACTATCTTGCTATGGTTCGAATAAAATCATTTAAAATTCAAGGAAGACCATGGAATGCTAGGGCTGCTTACGAAAACTATTACAAAACTCTTTAAAACTATGCCTAATTACATGCAAACATAAAGATGTATATAAAATTCAACTGGAATGTTGCTTATAGTTTGATTTTCGCTTATATGCTCTGTTTTACACAAAAATAACTTTTACTTTCAACCATTTTTTTCCCTACAGCAAAATCGATTTACGATTTTGTTTACTCATTAAGATTACCTTATTGGATAAAGAAACATAAATTAAAAGTTTCAATTCACACAAACGGCAACACTTAGTGTTGGATGGGGATGGAGGGGGGGGATGGGGTTCGGGGAGGCCACACACAATAAGAAACTAATCGATAGACTCTCGTACTACAGGCTTAAACATTTTTCTTTTCTTTAATAGTTAGATTTACGCTAAGTTCCTACTCCTACATACATAGATGATATTTTTTTAAAAGCTCTACAAAATGCAACAACAGAGTTTCTTTGCGCCTAAAATTACAGCTTATGGGCGTAACTGTGTTTCTTTTTTTTTTTCATTACTTAGGCTAAGTTTATTGCCTTGCCTAGACATTGTACTAAAATGTACTAAAACGTAGCTCTTAATTAGCTTTAAATGGTGGCTAAGAGGCGATCGCCCTTTTTTTTTTTAGCCGCCATCGGGAACAGTTTCATTTCTTGTCTTCAACGAATCAAAAAATTCAATTAGGATTTGATGTGCGATTTAAACTTTATAGTTAACTAATAAATTTATTGTTTCCGTTCAACGCCGCATTATGTCTTCGATGCTGAAGCCTGTCCTTCGGGGAGGCGGTGCTGCCACAGGCGGTGGTGGGGCCACAGGTGGCGCCAGTGCCGGTGATCCTTTTTCGGTGGCGCCGCCACTGGTCTCCGTGCTGGGTGGCTTCCCTAGCAGCTGCCTGGGCGGATGCCGGGACATGTTAAGAGCATATATGCTAGGGTTGTCCACGAAGGTCCTGGGCCCCAGGCCGGGATGATGGTGCGTCGGATCCATCAGGTCCATGGTGGGCGGTGGTGGCAGGATCCGCTTGCGCATCGGTATGGATCCCAGGAAGCTGGGCATCGCCTCGTGGGGCGAGTGGAGGGGCTGGTTGGGCGGCTTACTCGTCTCCGGCTGGGTGATGATTGTGGGTGGTGTGTGCGGCGGGAGCGGCGGTGCCCCCTTCGAAAGGTTCAAGCTCTTGTGGTGCAAATCGCGGCGAACATGCAGCATGGGTAGATAGGGATCGCCATTGGGTGGCAGCAAGTGTCCTGGATGGTGGTGGGGGGGCGGAGCAGCAGCTATAGGAGCTCCTGCTGCTCCGGGAGGTGGGGCAGCCCCACTTGGCGGTGGTGGCGGATAGCGAACAAATGTCGGAGTAGTGGAAATAGTGGTGCTATTTGAATTTGGAGGCTCCTCTTGATGTTTTTCGCCGTGTGGTCGCATGGTGTAGGTTTCGCCGCCTTCGTGATGACAGTGGGTGACTCCCTGGCGTTCGGATTTGGAAACAGAGCCGCCAGCACCACCAGCAGACATCGTAGAAGCCGAGGAAGCGGCAGCCTTGCCGGCTTGGAAACGTGCCACCAGAGCCGCCTCAGCCTGCTCCTCATCGTCCGGATCAAAGTCCTCGTCGTCCTCCCCTACCAACTCCCGATCCCTGCTGGGCAGATCCTGCAGCTCGTCCTCCTCATCAAAGTCATCGAACTCCTCTTCACTTTCCTCGTGATCAATGGCCGCCTTCCGCTTGAGTCGCATCCTTTCCGATTCCGACTTTTCTCCCGATCCCGAATCGCCCATATTGTGGACAGGCGACTGGCGCGGCGAGTCCACCTCCAGAAGCGAATCCTCTTCGTCGCCACTCAGGTTCCGGGCCTCGTCCTCCTCGCCCACGTCCACGTAGTCTCCGGAATTGACCTCGCCCACGGCATGGGTGAGGGCATGACGTCGGAGATCGCAGTTCCGGCGGAATACCTTGCCGCAGGACGAACACTCGTAGGGCTTGTGATCCGTGTGGGTTAGGAGATGGGTTTTCAGGTTGGACCTTTGATTGAAGGAACGGCTGCACACGGGGCACTTGTGCGGCGACTCCTCCATGTGCAGGATCTTGTGCACGGCCAGGGTCCTGGACTGGCAGAAGCCCTTGCCGCATTCCGTGCATTTGAAAGGCTTCTCCTTGGAATGGATATACCTGTAAGGAAATGTTAAAAAAAAATGTTAAAAATTTCCAATTTTATGGTTTTTTAGTAACTGCGTTGGTGTTTCCTGGTAGCTGAGAAATTGGTAGTTGAACTTGACAGTTATCTGCCTTTAACTACAGGGTTTTAAGCCTCCACAATGATGGGAGATGGTATTCATTAAATACCCTATCAGGAGATATTTAATATCATATATATCATCATATATAATATCATACAATATCTCTTCTAAAAATAGTTGGAAAGGGAATCATTTGGAATAACTTTTAAGAAAATAATTTTGAAAAGTTTTTAAGTTCTAGATTACTGTCTTAAAGGTTAATTTACTTTAAAAATCTTTACACTTTTTCCAAACTTTGTTAAAAATAGATCTGGAATTATATATTTTTAGTTTTTAAATCAACATCCTTTTCCACATTTAGTGTATTTTTTCGTTGAGGTTGCTGCTTGTGGCTTGCATTAATTTTTTATGTTTATGGCGGCCATCTTGGCAATGGCGTCCACTTGTTGTTGCCCAGCAGCCCCGGCCAAGAGGCCCCATCTCCCCATCTCCGAGACTCAGATTCAGCATCAGCATCAGGCTACAGCTTCAGTCGCATCAGCACCAGCAGCAGCCGGACCAGCAGCAGCTGCTGGTGTCTCAGGGAGAAAAAAAAAACAAAAACCAAGACAACCAACAACAAAAAATTAAACCCGAAACAGGTTCTGGTGGGCTCTGGGGCCCCCGAGATTCTTCTCCCATGCTCTGCGCGTTTCTTCTGGTCGACAAAAAATCGAAAGAAAGAAAAGAAAAAAAAATATAAGAAGAATTAGCCCCGCGGCAAAGCAAACAAACGACAAATGGACCGATACCGAACGATCAAAAGACAGAACGCTCGGACAGGCCGACACATCGAAGTTGGGGTATGGACTGGACGACCTGCTGCCTGGGATCCTCCATATACATACATAGGTATGCAGTCCCCTGACTGGCCGATTCCCCTGCCCCGGCTAACCCTTTCTGCTGGATGCTGGATGCTGGAGCCCCTGAAGGAAAACCAACAGAGTTAATTAACTTTGTTGTTGCGTCTCCTGCAGAAGACAAGTGTTGTACTCTTTCCCCAAGATGGAGTTTTTCGGCAGAGCTGGGATTTTTGGGTTACGGAAGAGGTCTTTGGAGTCGGGATTGGAAAATCTTAGTGGGATTTTCTTGGAAAACTAAAAGGTGTTAGAAAGAGTTTGTTAGTCCGAGGTACTAGCAGGTAAATGTGAAAATCCAACAGTCTCAGGTGATGTTTTAAAAGTTTCAGAGATGCTAATGGGACGTCTATATTTTGGTTCTTAAACTTTCAAGTGAGGGGCGTCACAGGCCATCAGAGGCTTCCTTGAAAGTGTATTTCTTTATTCGCCTACCTGGCAGGCTTTCCAAATCAAAAGATTGTTTTTGCCTGGACAGCAATTACCAGGCCAGACACTCCCTCCCCGCTCTACTGCCACTCGATAATTTAGCCCCCGCCCCACCCCCCATTCGACTCACCTGTGATCCCTGAGGTGATCCTGACGCCGGAACGCCTTGCCGCAAATATCACAGGAATACGGCCGCTCGTCCGTGTGGGTCCTCTCGTGGATGAGCAGATTGTACGACTTGGTGAACTGTCGGTTGCAGAACTTGCAGATGAACTGCTTCTTGGGCCTGGAGGCCCGTCCGGGTGCCCTCAGCAGGCGCCGATCCAGTCCGGCGTGCATTCCAGGTCCCAGACCGGGAGGAAATAGTGCCGCCGCTGTGGCTGCGCCGGGTGGGAAGGGAAAGCTACCCGCTCCCGTGGGCGAGGGCCCGGGACCGGTGAGATATGGCGGCGGTGGTACTCCAGGTGGGGCGTAAAGCACACCGGGTGGTGGTACTCCCGGTGGTGCTCCGGGTCCTCCAGGACCTCGACCTAACATGGCGGCAGCGGCTGCTGCTTCTCGGAGCGCCAGCTCCTTCCGTTTGTCCGCCATCATGGCGATGATTTCGTAGTTGGAGTTACTGCCGGGCCTGCCCTTTCCGGTGGGCAGGACCGGAACAAAGGCGGAGATCTCGCGGTGGTGCGGCGGCGGGGGCGGCGGATGGAGTCCGGCCAGGTGCTGTTGGTAGGCCAGCTGTGTTTCATATGCCGAGATCCGGCTGGCTGATGAGTTCCGCGAATCGCTGCCGTTCTGGGAGCCGCCATCCGAGTTGCCGCCACCTCCTCTCTCCGCTGCCGCCGCAGCGGCTGCTGCTCCGCCCACCACTGCCGCGGCGGCGGCCACCGAGGACATGAACTGATCCATACGGGACGGTCGCAGCATTGGTATCGCACCACCTCCACCGGCTCCACCTCCTCCGCCGGAGATATCGCTGGATGAGCTGTCCGTGGGCATGTTCTATCGCGTGGAGGCTCTTCACATTCCGTTAGAACTGCCGGAGATAGGGTGGAAACAGAAACAAGAACAAAAAACGTTAGAAAGGTGGTAAATAACAATTAGTAGACGGTTTTGTTGTGTTAATTGTCGCAGGTTATTAGGCCCTCGGTTTTTTTCGGTTTTCGGGGCTTATCTTAATTGGGCCTCAAGTGCAATAAACAATTATTTCCAGGCAGTGTTTTTATAACCTATAGGGTATATATTGGGCATGATAGCTGGTAACCCAATAACTGGTTTTGGGAAGATATAGTTGGTTGATGTTTAAGGAACCTAGTCTACAGTTTAGTCACATTAGTCACATCATTTCATAAAAATAATTTAAAAGATATATATTTTTTACGATTTATCGTGTTTAGTCTAAGGCCCTTCTTATCTGAAGCCTTATAATAAAGTTATTCAAATTTGTTTTTTTCACTTCGTATCACGAAAAGGCCATTTTTTCAGCAAATATGTAAGGAGATTCAAGCACAACCACTTTAGACACTTCATATATATAGAGACATTTTATCTCAGATGTATTACCTATATATTATAGAATTTATTTTTATCACAATTTATGTTCACAGGGTAACTGAAAAGTTGATCACATTATGGCCTAGAATGCTGGCCCTAGTATTTGTTGTTGCTGTGTTTTTCCATATGAATTTTATAACTGCCTTTGGTTGTTTTTGTAGTAACTTAGTTAGCTATATTTGTGATTGTTGTTGTTGCTGGTTTATTATTATCAGCAGCGGACTGCCGACGACGGCGAGTGAAACTAAACTGAAAACGAGTCGCAGTTGGCACCGCGACGACGATCTGTTGCTGCTGTTGCTGCTTCCAGTGCCAGGTTAGATAAGATTGTGCGTCTAAAAAAACCTGCCCGAACCTCTGAGTAAGCAAGGGGCAGCAGCACAGTAGTAACGATATAAACACACACACACCAACACACACACACACTGATAGCCAGGCACAGATACGTTGGCACTCTCAGATACAAAGATACGCATACAGATCCAGATACACAGAGGCACAGCGGCAAAAAGGCAGGCAGCCAAGTTGCCGTCGCTTTGGTAAATGACTCGGACCGAACTCAACCGACTGCTTACTGGATTTACGCAACAGGAGCCCCGACTTCTGAGTACCTCGAACGGTGAGATGAACTGGGATGGGGTGGGGAGGGTAGGGGGTATGGTGAGGGTAAGGCAAGGGGGGTATGACGTCTGAGGAGGTAACGTGATCATCACGATAATAACAAAATAATCCAGATAATAATGATCACAATGATGGCCGGGACCGTAAAATTTGTGCCTCTTCTTAAAGCCAACTCTTCGGGCTGCACGGGAAACAAAAATTTGATATTTAAGGATATAATATTTGAGAAGTTTTTAAATACAATTTTCAAGTTAATTTCATTCAGGTAAAGAAATAAAATACCAAAGTTAATGTTACATTAAATAACATGAACATTTTACGTGAAAACAGGGTACTTTTATTATATTAAAAAAAGATTACTTGAAAAAAATGTAAATTAGTGTGTTTATTTAAGGTTAATTGTATTCCAAAAAACATCAATTTAAACAAGATTTTAAAAACCATTATATATTTAATTAATTTCAATGAATTTATTAACAAAATTTATGAGAAGTTTACACATTCTAACAATTATTCCATAAAATTTAAGTGAAAATTTATCAAGAGACAATATAATCATAGCTTTTGTAATAAAATATAAATCATACTCCATTCTTACTATTTTCCAAGTGTCCTCTATTTAAGCGCACTTTTAAGTTGGGTAACAGATAAAAAAAGATTTAAAAAAAAATCTTTTGGATGTCTTTACAAATGACAGTTTTGCTTATCATTTGGCCAGAATCGTTCTGGCCATCTCTCTCGATTGTAATGCAAAAGGCTGCATCGTCATCCGAGTCAACATTAGCATTCAGAGACAACTTGGCCAAGAGTCCGCTTAGACTTATGTGGCTGGAGGTGAGGAGCCGCCCCTTTGTTGGGATATACCGTTCGTTGCTTTCTGAGATCTGTAGACTATCTGTAGAATTGTTGGCATTGTAGGTTATTGTGGGCTTATCTATGGAAATAATCTTCTTTTTTGGCATTGTCTGACTCGGAGAGTGCGCTGTCAGATTAGCTCTATAAAGTAGCTGGAATCATGACTTGATCACGAGATGAGTATATCATTGTTATGGCTTAATGGGGAATGACTTTGGAGGAAATGTACAAGTGGGTCTAAATTAATAATTCAAATATCTGTAAAATGTGGGATGGTCTTGCCGTGATAACCTTTTGGGGGAATCACTATGGAAAATTTAGATCAGAAGCCTCCGCAAATTAATCTTAATTTTTATTAGATAATAATTGAATAATACTTCTACTCGAATACCCATTTTATGATAGCAACGTTGTGTACATTTCTAATCTAGTGCCAGCCAGTTCCTTCGCCCTCGATCATAATCTGTCGCATTCTATCTATATTGGATTCAATAAACAAGTTATCTGATCTCTTTATGACACACTCGGCTATCATAAATCCCCCAACATAGGCGGCTGATATAATCAGGCGGACGTACCTTTTACAGCCAATAGATGAGCGATGGCCCCCAATATCTCATCCGATTATGATCCCGATAATCCCCCAGCTCCACTCGCCAACTACCCCATCCAATTTCTGGTAGCCCCGAACCCGTTTTCGGTTTTCATATATAGTTTTATTTTTTATTTTTTGGTGTTGGTACGTTTGTTTTTCTAGGTTTTGTTTTCTCACTTTTGCATTTACGAGACTTGGACCCAGGCGGACGGACCCACGTTTCTCGCCGCGCTCTGTGTACATACAATGTACGATTCAGGCGTTCATTATCTTTTTGAAACATCGGCACTTTTGAAAACGTCAAGCCAAATAAGAAAAGCAAATAAAAATTCATGTAAATAATGGACATCATCAGCAAAAGCGACGGCACGTAGACTGCCGTAGTAGTAGACCTACTGGGACGCACCGCGAGAGAGAGTTGTGCGCGTACAGATACTTTTACAGATACAAATGGAAAGATACAGATACAAAGATACGGATACTGATACACTGAAAACGTTTGCGCAAACGGTTGGCCCAGCAAATGAAGTCCAAAAGGCTTAAAGTGTCCAATATGTAAATGTTGGTAAGTGCACAGGGAAAATAATTGTTGAAAATATTGAAATTTATTAGGGGGATTTATGAAATTCAAGCAAAGAAAACTATCTAGAAATAATTGAATTTTAATTCTTATATTTACTTAATTTTTTTCTAGAATTATTTCATATTTTTCCAATATATTTCTTACGGTGTTTGTACATATAATAAAAAGAGCCAGAAGACCCAACTACTGCTGGAGGAAAATAAAAGATATCGAGGAGCAATTTGGCTGCCACTTTTTCTCTCCTCCTCCTCTTCTTCTTATTTTTCTTCTGCTTCTTCTTCCTCCTATGCTGCTGTCGTACTTCTTCTTTTTTTTCTCCTCAGGGTCCGGGATCGGTTCGTTTGCTGGGTTTTTGTGTGTAAACATCTGAGGCCAGCAGAAAACCCAGGGACCCGCGGACCAGCAGAGTGAAAAGGTTTCAGTTGATAAAAAAAAAAAGAAAAAATATACAAACACACAGACACTCACATACATGCGCAAACGGATTTAATGTTTGTATAGAAAACAGGGGAGAGGAGAGCCAGGGGGTGGGGCTTTAAGGTGGCGGAGTGGTTTGTCCCTCAGATGATGGCTAAAAGTGTCCAGTACTTGGTTAATCAGGAGAGGCATATGGCAGGAGGTAGCACTTAGGACTTCTGGAAGGTATGGAGTAGTTGTGGGACTTAAAGCATAAGATGTTCTATAAAATGGATAAATATATTAAGAGATTTTTAAACAAAAATATATCTGATAAAGTTCGAACCTTGTAGTTGTCTTTTAGTTAGAAAATCATATATCTATGTAGCCCATAGACCAATCCTCATTAAATACAACCAACAAATCGGAAGCCTATTTCCATAGAATTTAATCCAAAGCCCAGACCCTAACTACACAGAACCCAACCAAACCCCCTAGGGCCTAGGGTATGCCCTGGGTTTATCAGTTATACCTCCCAGCCGCACCATATCTTCTGGGCCTAGTGCTACGGTCCCTGTATGCACTTCAGTTTGCTTACAAAACACCAGCGAACAACAACAAACAACGGGCCAGAAGACGGTGTGGGGGAGGGGTATGGGATTTGATGAAGGCCAGGGGCGGGGGAAGTGCCAGGAGTAGGGGTCGGGAAGTGGGCAGGCTAACTGCGAGAAGGAAAAAAGGGTCGCAGCTCGAAACGCTCTTGGCCAAGACTTATTTTTTTTTTAAATTTTAATCCCTTCGGGATACTTTTTCTTCCACCAATGTGTGTCCAAGGATTTATAAAGGTATATATGTATATAGGATTGTGCGAAGGTAGCTAATAATCAAGAGAAGAAAAGGAAAAAAAACGAAGACTAAGCCTTCGAAGAGGAGGAAAACGCCACAGTCTTATAATTATAGTCGAAGAAGAAACCGAAGAAAATAAGACAGGGCAGGGGAACCTGCACTTCACATGCGTTAATCTGAAAAACCAAAACCCTTTCGGGCTCAAGGAACTCAAGGAGTTGAAGCAGCCAGAGCAGCCGGGGCAGCAACTGCATCCAAGATTATAGTCAAAGCTATTAAAAATCTAGCATAATCATTGCCCATGGCTGGAAAACAAGTTGCTTTCGAGACTGAGCTGAACTCGGCTCCCGAGGTAGGCAGCCAAGGAGGCTATCTTCCTTCGGTGCCTTGTCTATAATTTTCTTGATTAATATCCATGAGATTTACACATTTGGAGTTCTGGAGTGGTAAACTCCCCACCTGTGTCTATGGCCCGGCCATTAATTTAAAAGGTTTGCTAATTTCGCGGCCATGTTGTTGCGGGGAATGGAGTTGCTAATGAAGTTTTATGAGTTCGAACTGGCAGCTGCAGCTGGATTGATAACGTCGTTACCATAAATCGAAAATACTTAAAACTTATGGGCCAAGGGATCGTGTCAAGACCAACAAATGGAGGAGATACTACACCAAAGAGCCAAGGATTAATTTAAAACAATTTTTTGTGAAATTATTTTGGATTAGGGTATAACTTATTGCTTCGGTAATCCCTTTTCCAGTAATCTACTTTGTATGCTAAGCCGATCTCTTCATAAATTTCTAATTCTTAGGTGTTCTTCTATTCGAACCAAATCCATTCAGAATTTCTACCCTGAATAGAGCTCTTAAGATCTTTTGTTATAGCGATTGCTACTTTTTCCAGACAGCCTATTGTCTGACAATTTCAATGGGTTTATTCTTATTTATTAGAAGAGTTTATGCTAATAAGCGTAGAGGTCTTAAGACTATGATTTACCAATTCTATGCAATTGGAATATGTTATAAAAAAATATACAGTAATTTATTAATCCCGCCAGATATGCAAAATATTTTTTTTTCTCACATCTTTACGCTTTTGAACCCACTATCTGGGCTGTAAAAATTTGATCACCTTTCCGCTGTCTGATTTCGTTAATAGAATCAAATATTCATATTCCCAACGGACAACATCCAATTTCCTCATCAAAATTGATGAGCCTAAGGCTCCAGACTCACAAACATATAAACGAACTGGTCTATCAGGTGAATTATAGACACGTGCCAAAAGCAGGTGTGTCCAGACTCCGAATCCCAATTCTTGAAAATTAAATTTCAAAAAAAATCCCCAATATGGCACAACCCTAACGAGCAAGCGAAGTGGCCATTGTTCGACTGACTTTACGGCCAACTAAAATTCATTAGCTATTTTGTCACGATTTTATTTTTAACGATTTTAATTAATTTCGATTTTCCTGTCAGAAGGCAATTAACCAGATTTTTCCCTTCCGTTGCAACCGAAGAAATCCAAGAAGGCTTGTTAGGTGGTAACCGAAGACCCCGGACCCCATCGAAGAAAGGAAAACCCACCCAATGCGGTAAAATTCAATAAAATTTTATGATACTACCATTCTTATGCTAAAAATCTTTTTGGACACGAACCAAATTGCCCATAAACCGAGACAATGAATATCCAAAATAGATCTCCACTGAAGCGAAACAAAAGCCAATAACTTTATAGAACCGCAACCAAACCAACAACAAATACAATAAAAAAAAAATACTGTGAGAGCGCGGGAGGCGTTTTTTAAAAAACTAAAATGAAAGGAGGAAAAAACTGAAGCATTTAAAAGAAATCAAGAGATGTAGATGACGATGATGATGATGGTCTGAAACTGAAACTGAAGCAAAGCATCTGAGGTTGAGGGGCTGAATCTGAATCTGAATTTGTATCTGAATCTGAAGCGAGCCGTACCCAACAGAAGCTTGCGGCAATTGCGTTTCCTCTTTGGCCACACGTTCTGGACAATTAAAGCGCGGCAAGCCGATCTCGCAGCTCCAGCATCTCTGGGCTCGGAGACTTCGAGCCAAGCCAAGACCGCGACCAAGACCACGACCAAAAACCGAAAACCGAAACCCAGAAACCGGATTCGGAGAGCGAGACCACTGGCCACTGGCACTGGCTACAAGTGAACTGGTTTACAAAAAAAAAAAAGATAAAGTTGGAAATGCAGGTATAAACGAAGATAGTAATACTCTACAAATAAATATGACAAGCTAAATGCGGAAGATTCAATTTAGGTTTAAAAATAAGGTTCATTTAGAGAAGAGATTAAGAATTCCGAATTTAATTATAAATCTAATAAATAAATTATATAATTAGATTTAATAATAACTAGAATATTAGTTTTTAAACTTTATATTCTTAGCCGAGTAAATAATCAATAAATTTTGAAAGATAAGACCTAAATTTTTATAGATTCAGGCGGATCAACTAAATTGAATTTAAACTTTAAAGCCTACCACGATTATACCAATATTTCATTAACTGAAAATTGAATCAAATTGTTAGGAATGAGAGTCAAAATATAGAACAATATTTTATTATTAAATAGAGTTCCAGAAAACCCCCTATTCCCATACCCTTTTCAAGGGTATTTCTATAAGAGACCCACTGAATTCCAAGCAAAGGTTTTTTAAGCCCGGCTCGAGCCGGTCCCGGTCCCGGTCCCTGGTCCAAAAGCCCAAGCTCGAAAGCCGAGCGCCACAACAGCAACAACAATAGCCAGTGGGGCAGGGCGAGGAGGTGGGGCCACGGGCGAGGGACTGTTGCTCCACAGCGGACTGCGGCACCACACTGAGTTCGGTGGCAATGACAGTGGCACATGCAGTTGTAGTGGAAGCCGCTGTCGGTCGACAGTCCGCCAACCGCCAACTGCCGCCAACGTTGTCTCCATCTCTCTCTGTTTCTCAGGCTCCCCTTCTCTGTCGCTCTCTTTTTCTGAGGGCTTCTCTCTCTCTCTCTCTCTATCTCTGTGTGGAGCAGGTTTTGAGATACTTTTGAAATCCGAATCTTTCTCTCCGCACTCGTTGATTTTCGTTACTCGCTACCTTTTTGGCCAACGCAAAAATACAAAAATAAAATAACAAAAATAATTAGCTAGCCCTACGCCAGGAGAGGAAAATAAAAACAAAAAATTCAAGTGCTGTGGAATTTTTGTGTTCACCTTAGTGGGCAGGGCCTGTTCTTTTTAGACTCTTACCTGTGGGTTAAACAGAAGAAAGCCTCGGGCTCTGTAAGCTTTATCTTTCTTGCTGGAGAGCTGACAAGAATCCAAGTAGTCTTTTTGAACAAGTTTTGGTTTCTGATTTTTTGTTGTTAGTTTTTGGCCATTAAAATGCCTGGCATTGTTTTTGTTTTTAAGGTAGAAATCCAGTGTATTGAGTGGCACTTGAAATGTGTTTGTTTTCTTTTTTTTTATTCACATAGGATCGGTGGAATTTTTCCACCGTTTTTCTCAAAATTTTAAGTTAATTATTTTGATGGATTTCTGCAATTTAAAAGATTGAATTCTGGTTTAAAATTTTTTGAATATTTGAGATGCTTTTGGTTGAAATTTATCTGGGTTTATAAATTATATTTTTAAGCGTAACGCGCACCAACACTTGCTTTATTTAAACGTAAATGTATTTAAAAACACGCACACAGGGGAGACAATTTTTTTGAGATACAAATCACGGCACGATCGACCCAAGGGGGCGGGGGAGAGGGCGGCAGGGGGGCGGTTACGGGAGCAGCCAGCAGCATCAACGGCAGTCAGCTACCACAAACCACGTAGATGCGAGCGGACAGAAAAATCAAAAACAAAAAAAAGAGTCCAAAAAATCCACGTACAACTCGAACTCAGATACAAAGATACATCCGACCAAAAAACAAACTCGAACCGAAAGCAAAAAACGAAGCGATCCGATGCGAACGGAACGAGTACGAGTTCGAGATACACGGCAGCTGAAATGTGTTTTTCTACATTTTGTTTGAAATAGGAGCTGAAGCCAGTGCAGCTACCAATTCGCTCCTCAAGTAGTCCCAACTCTTCCCACACACAGCGAGTCAGTTGCAGTTGAAAAGCGCTTTTCTCGAGGCGGCTGGCGATGCAACAAGTTCACTCATACACACACCCATAACCGTAACCACTCCGACACACACACACACACAGATACCCAGCCCGAGGGGCGCAGGGCGATACAAGATACAGATACAAGTAAGTGGTGCAAGCGAGAGAAAAGACATACGAATGCAGTTCACTTTTTTCCACTGCGATCCGCGCGCAGGTGTGCTAACCACGATCTATTCTCGAAGACTGAGCCACTTACCTCCGATCCGGCTCTGGGCCCAGAGGGAGAGACTCTTTGGAGACAGAGAGCAGTGGGACCGAGAGAAACTGGCCGAGAGTTCAACGAGTAGCTGAAAAACCAGCTTATTGCACCTGGAAAAATATCTAACAATTGGATAACAGATACTTGGTATCTAAAAGATACAAATAAAGAAGGTTTGAGAAGATGCAACCTTTGGGATGAGAGATCTATGAGAAAAATTTTAAAAATTATGGAATATTATAATAGCCCTATTTGAGTACTATCTTGTAATCCTTATCAAAAAACATATTACACGATTTAAAAATATAAAAAAAAAACCGTTAATTTTCTTAAAGTGTAAGAGAGGAATCGAAGTAAACCCAACCGACCGCCAGTCGCACGCTGATTTCCGGACAACCGGACTGACGGACAGCCCAGAGAGCCGACGGACTGCCGGAGCGTGGAACGTGCATTCGTACGACGAGTTATTGTCAGTTAGAGCGCTACCTGTTTACCGTCCAACTACCGACTACCACCACCAACTGCTGCTTATTTATTTTTTTTTTTGTTCCAACCTGGTCAAGTCCGGGGGTAGACCAAAATTACCCGAGTGTTGCCAGATTGCCACTGCCTGTCCATGGTGGTTTGGCCAGGGTTACGAGGGGGGTGGTGCTAGGGGCCAAGGAGGGTGCATCCGCTACTGGAGGGTGTAACTGTGGTAGTCCCTCGCTTATTGTTATTTTATTCATAAATTCTGATGTGGGGGAGTATTTTGTTCTTGGTTCACTTTTGTGGATTCGTTAAGGGGAATGACTAATCGGAAATTATTTATTTTTAGGAAGGTAAGACGATAAGGTTGCGGCGAAGAAAGAAAGGGTTGTTAATACCTGGAAGTTTAGGGTGTCTGGCGATTAAAAGTTTATAACTATGGAAATTTATTGTGCCTTATTCTTGAAACCCAATACAATTTTTGGAAATAGTACCATAATCCCATATCCTATTAGTTTATGAAAGTTTCCAGAACCAACCATCTGGCAACTTACCTTTTCTTTCCCCCAACACAGCTTCAATGCGGTCAAGTGGTAAAAGGAAAGAAGGTAACAACAAAGTTTCAGGCTCTTACCAGATTCCAAAGGAGAGGGAGTTTCGATAATAATGATCATGATGATCGCGATGTCGAAAAGAAAACCCATACCCATACCCATACCCATACCCATACCCAAGCCCAAAACCGAAGAAAAAGAAACAGCAACCTTCCTCCAAACAAAAGAGAGCCAGGCCCGTGTAATTAAGGCGCTGACTGCACAGTGGAACTAAATTGTGGCTGTTGCCACTGCAAAAACCCTAAATGGAGATACAAAGCGGCAGTTGTTGGTAAGAAAAAGAATTGGTCGAAAAGAGAAGACGGAAAACGGTAGCTGGCTCATAGGGCGAGCGAATTGTTATGCTAGTCGTTGACTTCCCCCATCAGCAACTGTTGCTGCTGCTGTTGGTGTTGCACTTGAAAAAATATCAATCATGGTAAATGGGTTAGAAAAGATAGATATTTAGAGGAACGAACTACATTAGAGCAAGATGAAGAATTTATAAAAAATAAAACAAGAGGGTTTCCTATATAATTTTCATTAAAATCTTAGTGAAATGAAAGTCCTATATGAAAATATGAGATTGAAAACTATATGATATCCGGTACATCCAAAGCTCTTTTTAATTGTTTTCCTTGTTGTATGAAATTCATTGTTATTTTATTACTTTTTTTCAAATCAAAAAATAATCCTTAGATGCCTCGAATATTAAAATATTCAATATCCATAATACCTTAACCAATTTTCCTTAGTGCCCACAATTTCCTGTAGCTTCACTCCTTGAATATTTTGCATCGCTTAACGATTTTCAAATAAATTACTTGAAAATTGTGTAAAACATGTGGCCGACTCGGGAGTTCATCTGGTAGTTGGAAATTGTTAGTATGTTGGCGGGGACTAGAGGGCCGAAAGCAACAGGTTCATTGATCGCATTTGAAATGCTTCGTTGGCCCCAGCAGGTAGCTTGGTTATTTCTGTTTTTTTTTTTTTCATTTTTTTGGGCTGGGCCTGGATCGAATCCGATTTGGATTCGGATCGTTGAGCTAAATTAATGATGGTTAGATGCATTTCAATGCCCCCGGCTGTCAGCGGAACACACATATGTCATTTGTTCTCGGTATATTCTTTATTTAATAATTAAAGCTCTTATTTAGTTTTCTTTTTTCTTTGTGTGTCCACTCGATGACTTACAACATAAAATGGCTGCCTCATGTGTGTTGTATATATATAATAATATAATAATCATAATGCATACATTTAATATCTAACATTTTGTAGTTGTTGGGTCATTTCATTTATTTTGCAGTGTCGCCGAATTGGAAATTTCTATTTAAAATATATAAAATATTTGTATATATTCGCTATCGTCTTAATAAACACAAAACTGAAGCTTCCAAATTGTTGCATACTCACTCAATCTTGGTATTTGGATACTGACCCAAAAAAATTAGGAAATCAGCATTTTAAAGATCATATCTTTATACGACAAAGTAACTACTGGATTCTGAATAAATATCTATTAATATTATTGTTTGATCTACTATGAACATTGATGTGTGAGCGTGTCTCCTAAAAAAACGGCAACCTATCAAAAAGCTAACTAAGTCTGGCTTATATCTCAATTGTGTCTAACTAAGAATCGTTTCCAATAAGGACGAAAACCGTTGATGATTATTCACATAAGCCCCGTTTCGTATTCTATTTTGTTATTTTTCATTTAATTATTTATTTATGACGATGGAAGCAGCTATGGAAAATGGGAAACTTATGTCGGCCCTCGATAAGGATACTTCAATGAACTATTAATTCTTTGATAATTCCGAAGTGTTGGTCTCGCGTCTTTCTTGATTTTGTTTACCCTTTCTGTAAATAGACATTTATCTAAAAATCTCTCGCCTTGCTATGCCTTGCCATTGGAGCCTTGAATACCTAATCTTGTTCATTTTTGGATTCCGATCTAGCCTACATGAATTCTATATACATTAGACAATCAATTTGGTCTGCTGTACGATCTCTTCCCCTTCCCCTCGTGTGGCTATATTTTTGTATATTTAAGTGACATGACAACCTCACTAAACATTAGTTGTATATATATATTAATTTTTGTTGTAAGCTATATAACAAGAATACACACCAAAAATGTTCAATTGTATTCCTCTATAAGTGTATATAATATATACGTGTAAGTACGCTTTTTTTCAAAATAGTTTTAAACCCGATTTTTGAATGACCGACTAAATTCCTTGGACTAAGCAATCATCTATGCCTAAAAACTAATTGGTTTCCTTGGCTTACATTCTACATATGTTTTTTTTTGTTTTGTGTGTTGGTTGTACCCGTACTAGTGTCGAACAAATCCATGAATCCATTGGCCTAATCCATGAAATAGCTAAAACTGCGACGCTTGAGCCGGCTGCTCAGAGCCGATCTGGAGCGTGTCTTTAACCTTAGTTACCCGGACTTTATCCAGCGATCAATGGAGTATTCCAGTGCGGATATCCAGCTAAAAAAAAATATAATATAATTTGAAGTATTATTTAACCAAAAATATATAAAAACGCACCGCTTCTTATCCATTTCGCTTTCGGTGCAGAAAAAATAATGACGCAATTTGGTCTCTGGTGGTATTATCTCGAACGAGTTCTTCTTTCCGGACGCATTCGCGGACATTGAGGCCACTTTGTAGCCGTGCAAGCAGGCCATGCCTAATTAAATAAAATTGAATTAATTGTTGGTCAATCACCTGGGCCACCGCCCCTCTCCACCAGAGTGACTCACCGAATGCACTCTTGCTATTTGCATCTTGGTAAAAATAGAGGCAGGCATCCTTAAGAACACAATACCGCTTCGACCAGCCGCACCACCTTGAGCCCAATTTCAGTAAATAGCCGAAGCAATCGGGCCTTTGGATGCTGGTGGGGCTCTGGTACAAACATCGCGCACTGTAAGGAGGACGGTTATATGAGAGATCGTTCGAATCGACAGCGATAAAAACATTCGTAGTTTCATATCAGTTGGTGAACGTGTTATCTCACCTCTTGTCCAGCCACTGGTTGTCCTGGGCGGCGGCCTGTCGCAGGAGCTGGAGCCACCGGTTGGCCAGTTCGTCAGAGTCGGCGGCCACATACATGGGTATGCCCTCGCCCGAGTCCACCTTGAAGGCAAACGGCTTGCCAATGTCCACGGAGCACAAGTCAACGGTGTGCTTGGCCATAATCATGGCACCCACAGGCTGGGAGTCCTGGGAAATATATGATTTTTATTTAAAAGGATTCTAGTTCGTCCTGCCAACTTACATCTTCAGTTTTGTAGTAGTAGAGACAGTTATCTGGCCTCAGGGAGAACCAACGTCGGACCCACTTCTTGGAGTTGGGAGCCCCTTTGGCCTGACCACTCTGTCGCCACAGATATCCACTGAAAATCGGCTGACTCGGTGGCTCCAGCTGCTCGTGCATTAGGACTCCAATGGTCCTGGCCACCTGGAGCTCCAGTTTCTCGCAGCCATCGTGGGCGATCTTAACCACCTCGGTGTGATGTTTGTCCAGAACCTGCACCCCATTCACAGAGATGATGATGTCGCCCACTTCGAGGCCCGAACTCTCAGCCGGAGTCTCCGGCTCAATGGCAGCCACCACCACCGGCTTGGAGCCATGTATGCGGAAGCCGAATTCCCCCGAATCGCTTTTGACCACCACGGTTTTGTCCACGCCTGGAAAATAGAACAGAAAATGCATGAAAATTTCTCTCACTGTAGAAGCCAGGCGAGCTTATTTATAGAGGAAAGCGATTCAAGTGATTTGTGTGATTTTATTTCCGGATTGCCGCTGTCCGGTCATCAGTTACCATGTGCACCATTGGTCAGTGTGGATATCACATAGCTCTCGCGTGCCCAGACCAGAAGCATCAGCTTCAGGACCTCCTCCAGCTTCCGACGAAGCGAATCCGGCGCCGAATTGGACGCTATTAGCTCTAATCGGCCAAAAAATAAAAATAAATAATAAGAAAATTACTAGAGGAAAGCCCGGCTACTCTGTTTTTGTTTACCCACCAATCATGTGGCTTGAGTTTCGTGTAAATAGTACCACCAAAAATATTTCACTTTTCGCACTTTATTTTATTTACATTTGCCTTGGATTCGTCGGAGACGTTAAGAATTTTTTATGGTCGGCCCACAACAAAGCACGCAACTCAACTAACAATTAGCCAAAAAAATCAAAACTATCAGCCGTTTTTTTCGGCTCTACATATATTTATTTGTGTATGCCAAGTGCCGGTCGTGAAAAGTCGGCGGAGCGCCATTCATTATCTATAAGGCTCTAGCTCGCGGGCTTTTCTCCCGATCTCTCTCACTGTTTCATTGCAAAAGCCACGCACGTTGGGCCAAAATTAGAATATTGTTTTGGGTGTTGGGACAGGGTGTTTTTTTTTTTTTTGGCTAGCAGTCTCCTATTAATGCTATTTTTATTATAATCTATAAAAAAAAGTATTGTTTTTGCCAACATTTTTATGGGAGAAGTTATGAGTTCTCGGGAAGACTACATCTTCCTAACGATATATAGACTTTTAGTCTTTTCATAATTAACTTACGAAAGCTGTTGTGTTTTTGGCGATGATACATTTCCAGGGTGCAGCGCCGTTGAACCAGTCTATGGAGTATTACTTGGTATTTGGCATGGAAGCCCTTTTCGGATTCCGTGGAGGCACGACGTTCCCGGGAACGATCTGTAAAGGAAACATAAATATAAATTTAATAAAATCTAAAGATTCAGGCAGAAGCCCCTTAAAAGTAGAACAAAAACATAATAAAAAAGAGATAAATATTTTTAAAATGAAATAAATTTATTGGTTTAATTTCTTCTTGAATTTTTTTTTACTTTGCATTTGTCTTCACACTCTTTCTTAGTTTCAAAATTATTTTCATTTCCCCCACAGCCTCCGTACAGGAAGGGCTTGCACTCATCTGTGGCCGTGTGGTATGAGAAGTTTTCCAGCAAAGCCAAGCATTTTTGGCCCTCAACAAATGCATTAACTTCTGGGAGCTCTCCACAAATGGCTGAGAATAAAATATTGACTAGAAAAATGATTGTTGAATTCAGAGTTTTAATACTGACGATCCTTTAGAGGAAGAACAGTTTGTAAAACTGTGAAGACCAAGGAGAGCAGAGCTAGGAACCTCATATTAGTTTTTAAAATCTTTACAAATGAATGATACTTATATAGGCTTTTCCTTAATTTATTTCTCTTTGCCAATTACTAATTTGTTTTGCTTAAAACTATTATAGCCTAATGCATTTTATAACTCACCAAAGCATTGATGATCCAACTGAGTCCAGAGATCATCATCGGTCAGGCGTGTATAGCGCCCTGCATCGTAGTGCCCTTTGTATATTATGTGCTGACTCTGCTCCGTTTTTATGTCCGGCAGGACACAAGGACTAGAGCCGGCGGGGCGCAGGACAGGAGTATTGGGCAAGCTGGGCACCCGACCGCGTTCTTCGCTCTGGGATATGTCAGGAAGGGTTTGTAAACAAAAGTGTAGGGATATAAATGTTGATGTCCTACCTTGGCCCTAATGTTCTCCTGCCTCGTCTTGTAGTGCCGGCCCCTTTCGCCGTGGTAGCGCTCCTCCGATCGGAAGCGCTTGTCCATTTTCTTGTACAAGCGCTGAGTCGTCTTGGTGGTCACGGGGGAGTCGGCAAAGTCCGACGGTGGCTTCACTATATCCTGCTCGATGTAGGGTATGGACTCCACCGAGTCCCCGGCCAGTTCGCTGATTGTGTTGCTCTGCTGCTTTCCCTCCATCTCCTTGCCGCAATGGAGGCAGTGACTCTGATCCGCACTGGCGGCATTCCCATCGGCCTCGCTGTAGAAAACCGAATCAGATCCTGGCGAAACGGAGCGCAAGGACTCAATGGACTTGGCCTTTAGCTGGAAAGTCTCGGAGGTCGATTTCGACTGAGTGCTGCTGACCGTGGGCAGTTTGGGCGACAGCAGGGCCGTGGGCGTGGCACAGCTGTGGGGCTTCTTTCCGGCGGATGAGGGCACCACCGGCTCCGATTGGGTGCTGGATGCTGTAACCTCTGGGGCGGATGCCTTGGAGCCGACCGAGATTTTGCTTGTGGTAATGGAAGCTGTTGTGGCTGACAGAGTTCCGGTGGACATGCTGGCGTCTAGAAGGATCTCCGTGTCGCCACTGCCACTGCTCAGGCCGAAAATAGTGGGCGTGGCCCGGCTTCTGCGAGCTGCCGCTGCCGCCAGGACGTCCTCCCTGGAGCTCTTCCTCAACTGTCGTCGTATCTTGGGACGGAAACGTTTCATCTTGCTGGGACTGCCGGTGTCGGGCAAGCCAGGATGCTGTTGCTCGGGGGAGGTGACCTTGCTCTGCGTGGCGGGCTTCTTGATGGGACTAGTCAGGGCCCTCATGTTCTCCTTCTCGATGTCCAGCTTCATGCTGGTCTTGCGGCGCTTCCGCTCGTCCTCTTGCCGCAGCCGTCGGGCCTTGCTGCGCATCACCTGCTCCTCGTCGTCCTCGTCATGGGGACTCTCGTAGTAGCCCGACGAGGAGTAACGCACCTCACTCCTTTCGTCCTCGGATATGGAATCCGGTTTCGGCTTACCAGCCGCCGGTGGTGCGCTCTCCGCAGTGCTGACTTTTGTTTGGCTCGTTCCCGAACTGGAAACGGCGGTCTGGGGCTGGCCATCCTTGGCAGGAGACTTGGTGGCCACACCGGAAACGGGGCAGCTGCCCGAAGAAGTGGTGCTACTGATGGAATGCGAAGGTGACTTCTTGGTCAGCTCAGCCACAGAGCCCATGGGGGATTTCAGTTGGATCATGGCAGGAGCAACCTGTTTGTCCTTATCCTTGTCCTTGTCCTTTTCGTCGTGCTGCAGGAGATCCTCGCGCATGGAGTACAGGGAGCTGGCACTTTCAAAGGAGCTGCCGGCATGTGTCTTCTCCAGCTGCGAGCTTTGCGTGGAAACTATAGAGCGGGGATAGAGATAGGGGCTTAAAAATATTTTCATGAATATTTTAAACAAAAACACCCATAAAGTACAGCTAAAGCAGGGCGAGCAAGGCATTTCTCAGGCAGGAATAACATTAAACTAGAAATAGAGGCAGAGACAGTCACAGAGTTGAGGTGTTTTCTGGCAGATGAGGCTACGATCTAAAAGCTATAGGCATTTCAAGACTACGGCTTTAAGCATGAAAGCGGTGATTGAGGGCAAAGTATGATGAGGTATCTGATTTGATTTGTTTTTTTTTTTGCCACGATTTCTACACACACACAGGAACACAGGAACACACACAGTGGACGGATTTTGATTTTGGTTTTTTTTTTATGGATTTTGATTTTTTTATTCGGGGGCCCAAACCTGGCACTTGTGTGGTCGACGAAGAACTTGTCGTGGTCGGCGGTGTCTTAATACCTGGTGTACGTTTCGAGTTGTCCGTGCAGGTGGCATACTCATCTGTGTTGGTGCTGCACTCGGATATATCCGCACTCCGAGCGTAGTCCATGCCGCCCATGGGCAAGAAGGAGGCATCCGAGTGTCTGTGGAGGATGTTCAATTGGTGTTAGTTGAGATTGGACATAAAAAGAGGGCATCTTGCTTCCTTAACCACCTTTGTTTGGCCGCTCCGCCCATGAAAATCAGCTGACGGGCATCTGGAACTGAGCCCCTGGCCACCATTATCCTTTTGGGCAATGGGGAGCTAATGGCAGTCTCTGGCAGTTGATTCGAGGAGGGGGTCACTGCAATGGCAGGCGGCGGTATCAGTGGTTGGGTGGAGGCTGGCCTCGAAGTGGCTGGAGTACTGGTCTTGATGATCTTCGGCAGTGTTTGCTGGCCATAGGTGGGACTCTAAAAAAAGGGACAAACCACTTAAAGGACATCAGTTTAAAGAACCCACGTCCCAGAACCCACCTGTTCCTCGAAATCCAAGGCATCTGTATCCACAGAGCTGCGTTGCTGATGCTGCAGCAACAGATTCTTCCGTTTGGACGACGGAGTCAACAGCAAGTTGGAGCTGAAGGATCCATCGGATATATCGCGCTGTTCAGCCGTCAAGACAGTAACCTGCGACTCATTCCAGATGCCGTCGGAATGATCGCGTGTATTGTCATTGGCCAGCGAGTCTGAGGATGGATAAGTTGAAACATTGGCCAGCAGCTCCTCCCGGCAAGGACTGGCCGGGGTGGACGGAAGTCTCAGCCCAGGAGTGGAGCCCGAAGCCAAGGCCGTCGATGCGGCATAATCATCATCGAGGCTAACCGATCTTTTGCGAAACTGTGTTCGCTTGTCCTGGATATCCTGGATGTCGGCTTGGATCGGTTCGATTTTGCAGCCACACGAGGGTGTGATGTTCTCGTAGAGTGGCTCCTCGTCCTCGGGATGATCGGGATCCAGCTTCTCCTCCTCCTCGTCCTCGTCCTCTTCCTCCTCCTCGGGCTCAACCTCGACCTCCTCCTCCTCCTCGTCGTCATCGCTGGGCTCATGTTCAACTTTTCTAACCTCAACTTCGACTGGCTGTGGCTTGGGCTTCGGCAAAGTCAGGGCAGCCGCCTGGGCCATCCTCTGCTGCTGCATCTTCTTCATGGCGATTTCCGCCTTGTGCTGTTTCCGGTGCTTCAGCTGCAACTTTGGGCTCGGCTTCGGGGAGATGTGGGGCTTGAAGTCAATGAAAATCTCCTGCTCATCGCGACTGGGGGCCTGTAGAGGTTCGTCGGCAAAGCAGCTGACCTTGTCGCGCCGGCGGAAGGAGCTCCTCGGCCCGAAGCCGTCAATGAGCTTCTCAGTTTGTCCGTAAACCGGCATGGATTGGCGACGAATGTCATCCCGTCGAAAGGGCGAATCGATCATCTGGGGCAGCATGGACATCCTACGATTCTGGGCCGCCACTTGTTCGATGCACACCTCCGAGCTGTAGCTCTCGGTTTCGTGGGGAGGATCCTCATCGTCGTCGTAGTACTCCACGTCCACGTCGTCGTCGTTCTTGCAGTACTCGCTCGGCGGTGGCAGTAAATGCGATTGGGTAAAGTCCAGAGGAACAGTGTCGTTGATGAGTTCGGAGCACTCGGTTATATGCTTGCAGACGTCGTGGGTGTGCAGGTTCTCCGGTTTTCTCGGCAAGCTGTTCGAATAGTAATCCGTTTCGGTGCGGACATGCGAGGTGCAAGCTCGTCGAGGCAAACTGTTGCTCTCGTAGTCGAAGCTTTCGTTCAGCGCCACTGCGGCGGCATTTACATTCACGTACTCCACGTTCTCCACGGAGGGCGAGGGACGACCCCGACTCAGGTGCTCCATTCCGAGGCCATAGCTATGGGCATCCAGGAGCGGGGGCGGTGGCTTGTAGTACATTATGTTGTTCTGGGCATCGGAGAGGGTCTGCAGCGGAACCACATCCTGCGACTGAGTGCGGTAGATCATCTCGTGGGGATACATGGAGCTTAAAAGGTATTTTTAATAAATAATTAAAGTTTTAAGTTGGAGCTCATTTACTCACCTCTGAGGATAATGATATGATTGCACATCCTTGCCGTTCGGTATCTCCGAGAGGCTTTTTGTGAGCTTTTTGCCGTTTTGCAGGCCATTGGTCTGGGCCCCCTGCGACACCACCTTAATGCGATGCGGCGGCCGGGGACTCAGGGCCAGCACCTGGGTATTATAGCCCTCCTGGCGACGGGCAGCCACGTCCGTCTGAGTGGCCTGGGTCTTCATGGCGTTGCGGAACTTCTTCTCGACAATCAGCACCTCGGGACTGGGCAGTGGCAATGGCATGGCCAGGGGCAGGGGCTGCGGGATGATCAGGCCTACCATGTTGTCTAGGGAGCGAAATTAATTAACAAAAGGATATCTCTGGGCGGCGTTCTCACCTGGTATGGGCTGATGCAGGTGTATGGGTCCATGGTGATGGCATGGCTGCAGCTGGACTGGAGGAGGCAGCCAGGTTTTCGGCAGCGTGGAGCTCTGAGGCGGCTGCGTCTGCTGTTGCGGATTGGGCATTGTGGGCTGGAGCGTCTCGTACATGGATCCTGTGGCAATAATCGGCTTCTTGCCCCCAATCAGTCGCTCCTGGCTGTTGGCCGACTTCAAGCGGCCGGAGGATCTAAATCCGGCGTTGACGTTGTCAAAGCTGGTCAGAGTGTGGCTCCTGGCGAAGCTTACGTGCTTGGTCCTGCAAGGGATTGATTTGTCAAGGACATTCCTCAGGAGGTTCCTCAGAGGGATAATCCCCTTCGGAGCTTACCTGACACTACTACCGGGCTGTTGGTGGTGCTGGTGGTGGTGGTGTGTGGTTGGCATGGTGGCGTAAGTGGGGCAGTGATACGAGCTGTGGAGTAAGCAATTGCCAGACTTGTTAGCCGAATTCTCATTTTCGAAATCATGCAACCACAAACAATATCATTAACTTTATTTAATTAATATCTTTTGATTTTTCTTTTTTTGCTTTGGTCACGTGCAGTCACATAACATAAAATCAAACAATTGTCTTTAGCGCACTGTTTTTAATAAAAAGTTTTTAATTCTTTTTGATTTTTTTTTTTTTGGTTTTTTTTTTTGCTCTTTTTGCATATAATATATATAAATATATATATCTTATTTAAATAGTTTTGTTAGTTTAATATCACTTTACATACCAAACATTTAGATTAGCGATTTGATTGGTGTGTGATGTTGGTGGTGTAGGATTTGGTGGAGCGCAAAGCTCGACATAATAATTCCGTAGCAAAACATCCTGGTAAAAGGATTCAAGTGGTGCTGTACAACAAGTTGCCCTTTACACATTTTGATCATTTCATTTATCATGTATTTGGTGGGGGGAAGGGATATTTTTCATACATTTTTTTTTTGTTTGAATTTTATGCAAATTGGTTTGGTTTTTTTGGTTGATTTACAGTCGGTTTAATTTTTTTTTTTTAATTTTGTTTTTTTTTTGGTTAGGAGAAAAGGATAGGTGGATGAATAACGAAAGAGTACACGAAAAAAGTATTTTTATACAGCATTTCTAGTTGGTGGTTCATCAGTGATTTTTTTTATTTTTTTGGGTGGCAATCGCAAAAAGAGTTTAGTGGCAAAAAGCATTAGTGGCATTATGCAGACGGATGAGTTCAGAGGGCGCTGTGTGGATTGATTTTTAAATTGTTTTTTTGTTTTTGGATGGAGAGGCAGGCATTGCAAGCATTATACCATATTCATATATAATATATACATTACAGTGTGTATATCGGAAGAGTTAGAGGGTTTATAGCGAGTGGCGATAGTAGTAGAAATAGTGACTACAGATAGTGCGACAGTAAAGCATGATCTAAGCGACAGTTGGCATAGCATTTTTAGATTTGTAATTTAGGTTCTTTTTGGTACTTTTGGTTTTTGGTTTTGTTCATGTTGTATATTCTTTTTTTTCTTTTTTTTTTTATACTTTACTTAACATACCTGTGGTCCGTTTGATAGTCGGTGTTGTTGTTGCTATGTTGCATTTGCACTTGCTGTTGTTGTTGTTGTTGTTGTTGTTGTTGCTGTTGCTGTTGTCCTATCCAGCTGTAGCGTCCTCCCGAATCCGTATCACTCGATTTTCCGGTACTCAAAATGGAAGCCGGCTGACGTCGAAAATAGGAACTATCCATATCGTGTGTGTCAGTATAGTTGTTTTGATAGCTAACCGAATATAATTTAAATATTTTTTATTATAGTTCCTTAAAATCTACCAACCGTGGATATTTTTCAAATGGAGCATAGGCAGCTAGATTTTCATCAGATGGTACTCGTCGCCCCACACAACCGCCCAAAAAACTTCCCGATTGGGTTTGTCCTCTCCGAGAAAGGCAGCCAAAGAATCGTTCCCTCCTTGGACGTTGCTCTATGCTATGCAACTGGCGATCTGTGAGGCAGTACTAAAATTCATATTTATTATTATTTATATAAAATAATAGATATATTAAATAAAACCCACCTGTTCCCTAATATCTCCGCGTGAGTAAACGGAAGTGCGAGGCTGTAACTCGGTGGAGAGTGTGTGGCGAAGTCTTCGGCGACTAGTGTGTTCGTCTTCGGAATCGTAACTTCTATCTATATGGCTGGAGTATGTGCTCTGAAAATGGTAAAGTATAATTATAGTATAATAATTCTCTCTATCTCTCATATACAAAAAAAAAAAAAACAGTGCGTATACGTAATACGAGATAAAATATTACGCATACGCCATGTTGTAAATTGTTTTCAATTAGAAATTTATTTTTTTATTTTTTTTATAGAAGCTACTTTAGCCTTCCATATATATTTTAACTTTATATCATTTTACTTCAAAAATATTTTTCATACGCAAGGTCGGCTTTAAAAGGTCTTGGAAAGCTAATACCCATTTCATTTTCTTGTTTTCCGTTTAAGCCCGTCTTATGATCTTCTAACGCTTTCTTTTAACGTCTCCCCATTTTAATGTCCTTTCCGTCCCTATCCGTCAGATTTGTAGTAAAATAATTGTGTCAATCATTCGCTATGACAGCGATGCTACCGCTGTCACTTAAATTCCTTTTCCCTGGACGCCCGTGCCGACACTAAAATTAATTTTATTCGCCGCACACTTTGTGGTCCTTGGTCCTGTACTGGGGATACGAACCTTCGCGGAGACCTCAATGTTGCCCAATGACACAGCATGATGTAGACCTGTAAATGAAATGTTTTTTTGTTTCATTTGCCATTGGAATAAAACATGGCGTACATAAAAGATGTGATTATGTGTCTTTGAACTGCCAAGCCGGGGCCTCGGAGGGATAGGAGGACTCCAAGTGCTCGGAGGACTCTCAAGGACTCACCAGTGCCAGTTCCAGTCGTTGATGCTGTGCCACGCAAGGCAATATCCATTTTCAGCGTAACAAACAAACAGCAACAAAGGAAATAAAATGGAAAAGAAAAGCGAAACAGGGGCAAGCACACACAAGCACACAGGATACTAGAATAGACCAGTTCACAGATATTCGCTGAACTCAACTTCTATATAAATCTCTCTCTGTATATATATATATATTGCTCATTCGCCTCGTTGTTTTTTCGCTTTTAACGTGTCAATTGTCTGGGCCAGGCTTTGAAATTATTTGGCTTCAGTTGCTCCATTTCGGTTGATTAAAAAAAAAACTTAATTACTCGAAGTACTCCAACATCTATTTTCTGTAATTCGTTGTCCTTTTTGATTCCGTTTAGCCGTTTTCCTGTGACTTTTTTATACCTGGGCTTCCGACAGTTTTGACTGCGTTTGTATACTAATCTCTCTGGACTTATGCAAGGCAGTCAGCAATCGATATTCGCGCTGGCCAAAAAACCCAAGGAAAGGCCGTAGGAAAAGCGCAGAGTTTACGTTTTCACAGCATTGCGTATTGCTTTTCTTTCACATTCGGTGTGTGTATATTTTTTTTCGGAAAAGTTTCCGCCAGCATTCGTTTGTTAATTGTTAATTAAAATGCGCTGAGTTGGCTGTTTTCAATACAATTTTTTCCCTTTTCTCCTTCGCTGGCTGGTGCCAGTGTGTGTGTGTGCTGCGTGACAGCTTCACGGCTGCTATTCCGTCTCCACAGGACGCTCCGTACGCGCTGGCGTTGATGCTGGAACTGAAACACCGAGCCTGCAACTCTGGCTTGACATTTTCCGACGCACACCGTCTGAGCGGCTCTCTCTCGCTGCTGTCTGTGGGAAAATTAAGAGAATTTTCCTGGAAGCAAGGCAAACATAAAACAGATGTTTGGCATCTGATGCGTAAGGGGGGTTGGGTTTTGTGTTGTTTCTGTTTTTCCCCCCCCCCCCCGAGTGGGGATGCTGGGGAGACTGTAAAAGCGCAACAATGAACAGAACTGGGCAGCCTGGAAGTAGGCAACAGAGCGTGCGTTTGCGCATGACGGCGTCAGCAGCGACGTCGACTGAAGCAGAGACGTCGACAGTAGCAGCAGTAGCGTCGGCAGGACGTTTGTCAACAAGCCAGACAGTCGGCCAGGACATGCAGCGATGGCATCCAGCAGCTACATCACGTAGCCTTCGCCTAAATTTCACTTAGAAACGCGTTCGAGGCGTCCACAGAAAACTTGACTTCACACGATGATGGCAGCCGTCGCCTGTCTGGCTTAAAGGCACAAAAAAGCCCAAAACAAAAAACAACCGAAAAAAAATTCATCTTGTCTAACAAAATGTTGCACGATTCTTCATATCCTCTCACACACACACACACACAGAGAAAGCTTTAATCGAAAGAACGGCGAAGCTTTTATGCCCTTGCGGAAGAATTTAATTGGTTTTCGTGTGTATGGGGGGCTAAAGTGGAGTTGGACGGAAGGCAGGATGGCAGGCTGGCATTAAGAGTAGTTAGGTTAATTTGCTTGAGATATCTGCCACACACAAAATGAAAGAACAAAGCCAAACGGAAGCCGTAGCTGCCACGCTGCCGAATATCTTTCAACTAAATTACACCGAAATTTTGCTAAAGCATACATTTAGGGGAGCCCCTGGAATTAGGCGGTTTCTGCAATTGGGGGTCTGAGTTTCTGGCTCATAACAAAATTACAACAGTTACCGGCTAACCACGAATTTTGGCCTGCTTTATGGCATTAGGACACATATAAAACGTTTGAAGATTCATTTTTATGAGTCGGAGAGGAGGGAGGTGGCCCACAAGGACAAAAGACTACAATGACCAGGACTAAATTTATTGTGGTTCTTAAAGGAAGTGATAATCTTGAATTTTGTACAGCAAATGCGGGAATTTTGATTTAGAGAAACTTTTATGTTATAGTTTATTATTTTTAAGGATAATTTAATGGAACCGGGGAAATTAAACCAATCTTTCCTGACCTCAAATGGCCAAATAAAGACCCCAACGGTAACCTTTTAGCATCTTTTTATGGATATGTTTGCCATCTCATATCCGATTTGAAAATAGAAAACCTTTTATGATTGAAAACTTCAATCATCTCCGTTCTGTATCAAAATGTAGCTATGCCCCTTTTATCCCTATAATGCAGATTTTAGCTAAATACCACTTACCATAACTCGCTCAATACTTGGTAGATCAGCGAATGTCATACCCTTGCAATCTTAGATTTTGAAGTTCTATGGAGAATTTCCAAACTAAAATTTGACCCGATTTTCGAAATTTTTCAAAAGGATAACATCATGATTTTGGCCATAAAATCTGCCAAACTTTTTTCCTCAATTGTTCCAATACTATAACGCATATGGAAAGAGGATGCAACCATGTTTCATAAATGGTATTTCTTTATAAAAAAGTGTGAGATTTGGCTGAGATATTGACTAAAATGTACTTGGAAAGTATGTATTTTGGCCAAGACTTTTAAACTGGAAAATGTGTTGAATAATTTTAGCGAATTAGCCATAACTTATTACGTTATTACTTGGTAGATCAATGAATGTTATACTTTCCCGATCTTAGAATTTCGAGCAGAATGATTTTTTATCCAAACCTCGGCAACAAAAATGTGACCCGATTTTCGAAATTTTTCAATCATGATTTTTGTCAAAGAGTCAAGCGAATTTTTCATTCTAATATCCAGATTGACCAGAGGTATCCCACTTACAAATCGGTTGAGAAAAGTCCGAGATATTGGCTAAAATGTTTTCCATAAGTTACCATTGTCTTGCCAAGCTTTGACTTCCTCTGAATTAGGCTTCCCTTTCTTGTTAGTTCTGGCATAAACTAAATAAATATGAGGCGTTGATAGCCGACTCCTCTTCATCATTGTTTTGCCTTTTTAAGAGCTGAGTAAATCATAACTCATATAAGGCCAACTTTGCTTAGTCAACAAGTTGACACGAGAGGTTGTGGTCCTTTCGCAATCTTGCTTACCACATCTGTACGAGAGTATTATGTATATCCCGTAAGCTAGGCCAATCTTTAATCAGTTATGTAACCCAAAATCCACAGACCGCTGCCGTTGCCATTTCCTCAATATAGAAGACGATAGTTTCCGTTGCACGGTGTTTGCTTAGAGACCACAATTCCAACAGCCACGAAATCATCCCCTTGCCACGGCCTATATCCCTTATTCCCAAAGATAGACCTCATCTTTGGGTGAGTAGAGTTGTGTGTGTGTGTGTGTGTGTGTGGAGAGTTGTGTTGGGATATCTATGAGTTAGTGTGTGTACACTGTAAAAAATGATAGTTTTTTTTTAAATATTGAATTGAGATTAATAGTTTTAATTAATTAAGCTAACTTAAGTCTTATAGAATATTTAAGAAAAAAGTTATAAAAACTTTAAGCTGCCAAAATCATATTTTACATTTTTATTTCCAGTGCAGCCAATGTAAGCTGGCAGCAAATTGTCTTATAGCCATTTTGGCCATGGACTCCATTCGGAATTCTGTAAAGTTTCTCGCCCTCAGAGCGCCTGCTACGCAAATATTCAGTTTCAGCTTTTGGCGGCTTAAATGTGCTTTCGGCTCAATATGAGGCAAATATCAAGCATACGCACTGTTTGGTCCATCCCGTCCCGTCCCGGCACGGCACGGCACGGCATGGCATGGCCTGGCTCAGCCCGGCATAATGCATGAAAAATTGAGCATGTCATTGACGCTGTACGGAATTGTTATATGTGCCGAGTGTCTGCGGCCTCTCTCCGGGCGACTGTTTACAGTCTAGGCACGTCCCGTAATGGGGACCCCGGGGTTATGTGCACACACAATATATGCAACATTAAGGGCCAGTCTTGACTTTGGTTAAGGCTAGGGTAAACTTTTTAATCGCCCCGGCTTTTGAGTGCTGCGCCACCCCCTCCGTCCGTGCTTCGTCCTTTTTATGGATACGGAATGGAATGGCATGGGATTCTATGTGATTTTGGCCTCACAAATTGACGCTTTATGTTAATGCCATTAATTAATAAATGAAATATGACATTGCTGCTGGGCTGTTGCCGGTTCTTAAACCTGTTTATTAAATTTTAGCACGTAATAAATGAAAAGTTTATTATACGAACGACATCGAACGACAACCCCTTCCGTTGCCACTTTGGCAGTTTTGGGGTTAAAATGTTGAGCTTACCCGACACTTTTGCGGTGTGACGGCTTTCCAAGTTGAGACACAAATTGAATTGAATTGAATGGAATGGGATTTCATGTATGGTTTCTTTATTAACATTTATCACACTAAACTACTAATGATAAAGAGTTACAATTATGAGTTTCCTTCATGCTGTTTTCTGCGTTTAGGTTTCTTTTTGTTTTTCTCTGAAAAATTTCACGTATCTAAATCATGGGCTGTATCCATCAGATAAAAATTTTTATTTAGCTACAAGTTGTACCTTAAGTTGGTTAGTTCTCTTTGACAAAAATTTCTAATAGTTTATAATTTTTATTTGTGGCACATGGATATGCTTGTGTATGAATTAATATTATTATTTTCGCTGAACACAAGTGGCGAAACATTTTTGGGAGAGTGAAAACGTAGTGTAGATGAAATTTATGCCTAATTTATTTAAATGCTTTTGAAAGAGAGAAAAATGTTTTGCGATACATATACTTAGTATGTAAATGTGTCCTTTTATTGCGATTTTATGGCAGTTGTTTCGGCTCGAGTCCATTTATATTAAGTGCTTGGTTAGGATTTTCTTTTTAAATTTATACATAAAAGAGTTGAGATGCGGGAAATAGGTTTTATTTTCCAATCGATTGTGAAAATCTTTCACGTTTATATAATTGGCTTTTACAAATTTTTATTCAGTATACCACATATTGTTAAAAAGTTTTTGTTATTTTTATTTTTTTCAAATTGAATACTTTTGTTATTTGTGTTTACGATTACCATTTTAATTGTTTATTTTATTGCAGACTTTGTGTATTTTTTTCTTGTTGATTTATTGCCGTTTTCATATTTTATGATAACTCTTCGTGTTATAAATTTCATGTTTTTTTTCAAAAAGTTTGGCAATTGTTTAGAGAGTGGTGCGATGTTTTTTAATAAATTCCTAATGATTCACAAATTAGCATTTGTGGTAAAATTTATAGACTTTATTTATGTTTTTTGTAATTTATTTGGGACTACCTCGGGGCCGACCGCATTTCCTCTGACAATTGTGCACTTCACATTTAAGTTCTCAATTAATTATGGCCATCATATTGGTTCTCATTAATATTTCATACGTTTCATTTCGATCGGAAAATAAGGCTCACTCTCTCGTCGTGGCGAAAGTAATATTCATTTTCATTTTAATTTTATTCCATTCCGTTTGGCGTCGCTCGCATTGTTTTCCCCCGTTAAACGCCTCTTAATTATGCAATATACATATATATATGTTATTGAAAAATAAAGTAATTCGCCGACACAAAAAACTCAGCACTCGACACGGCAGGACAACTCCGCCGTGTCCTTGGGGAGCGAGACCTGTAATTGGATCGACTCAATATGCATGTATATATATATATATATATATATTGGTAATCGGTATTCGGTGGTTAAAGTGTATGCACGTTTATAAAATGGACCATTTAAGAAGTTTGCTGGATTTCTCGTTTCTTATTTCCCTCTTATAGCTGCGCTCCGTTGAAGTATCTCATAAATATTTATGCATTTTGGCCACAATTTGAATAATTTCATGTGTCTTATTTCTTATTTGTTTTTGTGCTGGTTGAGACATTGGTAAAGCTTTTCTGTCTGTCTGTAATCTCTATAAAGTATTCATATTCTAATGAGTAAAAATTTCATCCTAGCTTAATGTCTGTATAAAATTTTAATGTTCTTTTCTGGGGAGCGCACAAATTCATAGAGTTGCGGTTTCTTTTTATGTTTTACTTTTAGGTGTTGTGGGAATTCAGTTACACTTTCGACTTCATTCGGTTGGAGTTTTTAACTTTACATTTCTAATATAGCTAGTACGACAAAAGACTAGAGGAGATCTGACAAATTCTGCATGCGATTCACGTAGCCGTGTGTGTGGGTGTGTGACTATAATACCAAAACATAAGTTTATAGGACCCAATTGTTGCGGGGAATTTTTCACATTTTTATGGGCTTAGTACCACTCGGAGAAATTAGGCCTTTCTTCTGGTAGGCTTGAATTTTTATATATTTTTAATTGATTATATTTTAGGCTCTAAATAAATGTAATTATTTCTTAGCTTCATAGTAATATTTTTTCATTTTTTAAGCTTGAAACCTTGAGCTTGAGATTATGAAATTAAAATCTTTTGTGATAGTTAATTAGTATAGATTTTAGGCCGACTTGATTTTAAATAATAATAGAATAAATAAAAATGTCAACGAACTCTTTTAAAACAAGTTCAAGGGAGTAACATATATTTCATCTACTTGGCATTAATAATGTAGATAGTTTAAGGCCATCATTTTTCCGAGTGCACTTTTCACCGCCTCTTTTCTTAGACGGACGTGGTGATTTGCTCCACAAACTGCACGGCTGTGGGCCGGCACAGGGATTGGGAGCGCTTCAGCCGGCACTGTGGATTGCTCCGCAATGCCGAGCAGGCACTACCACCCCCTAAGCCGCCAGCCTCGCCACTCCGCTGGCCCTGGCGGTGAGTGGGGGTCCTTTGTAACGAGGCATAGGCATGGGGCACGTAGATGAACTCCCGCGTGGGTCCCGATCCCGGTCCCTGTCCTAGACCCGGAATGGTTCCTGAGCCGTGCCGGCAGTTACACTGCTGCGACATGGTGGATAGACCCTCCGGAACACTGCGACTCCGGGTGGAGTGGGTAGTGGTGGGTCCATAGGTGGTTGGATTGTTATTCGGGCTGCTGCAGGTGCATATCAATGGCTGTCTGTCCAGAGCCGGGGACCTGCAATGGCAAGTCAATTTCCAAGGTTTAGGCCAGAGTGTGTCAACACGTGGTGTGTGGCATGACTGTGCTGTGAGAGGTGGTATGTGTGTAATGTGGGTGTATGTGTGTGTGTGTGTATGCGTGGCAAAGTGGCAAAACAGCAAAATGGTAGAACGGCAAAATGGCCAAAGTGTGTAACGGCATGAGCAAGTAGGAGATGCCAGGACCTGCCACGAAATTGATTGTCTTCCTAGGGCTTCCCGGCCTGATTGCCGTTGATTGTTTTGTTCTCGGCGGGAAATCTTTTAATTGGTTTTTGATTTCACACAGATTTGCGCATTCGATTTTGTTTACTTCGATTCTCGGCCATTTCGGCTGAATTTCATGCAAATAAATCTATTTTTGTGGGCACTGACATTTAATTGCCAAGCTATCGAATGAAAAGTCACATTAAACATTTGCCTTTTTTCATTGCTATTATTAGCATAGAACATCAATAGCTCACAAATAAAATTTTATTTAAAAAAAATTGATAAAACTTAAATTTGGATTATTGCCTGGGTAATGACTTTTAATTCCCGCAGCATTTATTTAACCTTTAATTTTCCAAAGCCAATAAATTATTGTTAATGTAATGGAAACGCAAACTTCCAATAAAGTCGTAAAATTACTCTTGAAATGAAAAAATATCTGATGAATTATTTATTTTAAAATGTACGATAAATAAGCTGGAATTTTGTCAATGCAGAACTGTAGCAACTGTTCATGGTAAGCTCCTGAAAAAATATATCTTTATGCTGAACTGTTATCCCTGTAGTTTTTTCCCTTTTAGCCTTTATAAGCTGCCCGTTCTGACGACAACTTAAAATGTAAAACATTCACCAGGATATTGCAAACTGAACTTTGATTTGCTATTCAATTACAGCTGAAAGGAACAGGACTTAAGCTGTTCGGTGCCGGGCACTGGACCCACTCGGGTTGCGATTAGGGATCTCCATGCCTGACTGCCGCCTGTCTACTTACTTGTTGCTCTTGTGGCAGCCCAGCTCGTAGGTGCTGTGCCAGGTGCAGTACATGTTCTGGCCCTCGCAGCAGTTGTGCTGCTGGATGAAGGACAGGCTGCGCTGCAAACGCTTTCCCATCCTGGCGCCAATGCTTCCTTGTCCCAATTGATAGCCTCCCCTTACCTGCAGACGGAGAAAATTATGGGTATTTAATTTTAAAAGGTGTTTGTGGCGAGGCACCAAAGAGGCTAATATTATCCATTCATGCATTTAATTCAGGACTTAATCAGATAACTATTCATTATTTTTTTGAGTGAATGAATACCTGATGCTGCTGCTGCTGTTGCACATCCAGATTGTGGCAGGCCAATTGCTGCAGGTGGGAGTGTTGCTGCTGCTGCTGTTGCTGTTGGTGGTGTTGCTGCAACATGTGACGCTGGCAATAGTTGGTCTGCAGATACGGTTCCATTTGATTGAGGCTAATGCAACTGCGACTGAGGAGATCCGGGGCAGGGTACTCCCCGTAGCCGTAGTCCATCTGTGGTAGGTGTGGGCGGTGCTGGCGGGCGGAGGAGTGCCGGACCAGCATGGGCGTCGGCAAGTGTCCGTTTCTGTGCTGATAATGATGATGAATCTGCTGCTGCTGTTGCTGCTGTTGATGATGCTGCTGTTGCTGATGCTGATGCTGCGGTTCGCTTATGAAAAAGATAATAATTCCCGAGATAGCCGCTGCCGCCGAGCATATATAGTAACCAGCTCGACCGTATTTAAGGGAGTAATCGTTCAGAAACGATGTGAGTGGCACACTTATCAGCACAGGAACCGACTCGACGCCACGTATGAAACCTTTTGAGTGGGAAACATAAGCATCACGGAAGCCATTAAATCAATAATTTAAATTTTTAAAAAGCCCACAACCACTCACCCCAAGCCTTGGAGAAGTGCTTCAGCTTAATGCGTTCAAGGGCCAAAATTTTGAGGGAGTACTGGAAGCCACCCAGGCCTATGCCGTACAGCCAGCTCAGTATGCAGAGTCCTGTGTAGCCCATGACAAAGGACAGAAAAAGGATAGCCAAGGCCACAATGGAGATAAAGAGCTACAGATGAGAAAACAAACAAAATTAAACAAACTTTCGTCGGCACGAGGGCAGAAAAATAATGGGCCATGACTTGCCTGGGTGACAATTTTCGTATTGATCACAAAGTGCCTAATCACAAAACAGCGTCGTAGCAGGGCACCGGCTATAACCACACCCAGGGCCATGGAAATTCCTAGGAAAGTTTGCAGAAGGACCAACTCCTGGACGTCAGAGCCCTGCTCGGCGGCGTTGAGGGCCTGAGTGGAAGAAAAAATCAAATAATTTACTAACAATACCCGGTACTATAGTAATAAAAAGGTTGAGAGACGCTGATGTACATTTACTTTAAGAACATCTACTACTTAAGATCTTTAAAGAAAAATATAAAAAGTAATAATGTATACCCGGTAAATTAATAAAATGCATTATCCGTAAAAGCACTTGGCCAAAATTATGAAGATAAATTGAGTCGAAACTCACCATTAGGAACATGGGTGTGTAAATGCCAAAGGAGGCCACGCTGGAGGTCATAAGTAAAATTTTAACAGTCACCGACTTCAGTGATGATATGTCCAAAAATAAGTATCTAGGTGTGCTCTCCACCTCCTGGCTGAGGATTGGTTTCTTCTCTCGCATCTGGAAGGCAACCAAGTTAAGGTTCACATTTTTCTGAATGATGTGGGAAATAAACTTTTATTTTTCTGGGTGGGGGGTTGGCTCACCTTTTTGCGCTGATTTTTAAGATGTTGAATGGCCCGACGCTGGGGATGATAGAGGGAGGCGGGCCGGTACATTAGGCCCATGAAGAAGCTAAGGGCCGTCAGGGCTGCGACGATTTGGAGGCCGAGGCGCCAGCCGGCCTTGCCCACGCCCTCCTTCAAAATGACGGAGAACAGAGCGATGCCCACCCCCTCGCCGGACATGGCCACCATTTCGACGAATTGACGGCGCCGCTTAAAGTAATTGCCCAGCATCACGGTGGATGCCTCCCGGACCATGGCCACACCCACGCCGAACACGATGCCTGGGGATGTGTTTTGAATGGTGTTTCTGTTAGGCGCCTTCAAGCTGATGGCTTACGGTTGGCTTTTCACTCGCTTTCCGCCGCTACATTGAGGGAAAACCACCGACAAATAAATGTGGAAATCGAATTCCTTTTTTCAGATTTTGCACAAGATTAAATGCTCTCTTAATTAGTCATGTTGCCTTTTTAATTAAAACGAGTCAGAGGCTTGAAGTTGAGTTCAATTTAAAGCAGTCGTGTGGTTTTCCCTCAGTGTTGTTAGGCGACTTCCGGTGCCGACTAACTGGCAGCTGGCAGGTTATTTATTTATATATGTACTATATACGCACCATAACTGAAAACAACCTGGCCAAATTCCGTGGCAAATGAGGTGAACAATATGCCCAGGGGCATCACCAGGCCGCCCACAATGGAGAGGAGACGGATGGAGCGTTTACGGCAGAGGGACACCACAAACGATGTGGCCACCATGGAAACTGACCAGCTAAGGGCGCCCAGCAGTTCTGCGGAAAGTGAAATTAAGCTCTTGAGTGATAATATTTTAAAGCGGAAAAGTCAACTTGACGAAGGTCATGAGGGCAGGTTTTTTGGGGGGGAGGGTGTTCGTTTAGCGATAATATTTTAAAATGTTTCTCGAAGGTTTTACGTCAGCAGGTACACAAGAGTTTAAGAGTCTTAAGCGTTGAGGAGGATGATTTAGGATATATGATGAAAAACGAATAAATTTATTTAAAGGGTGAAACAATAGACCCACTATTGCCAAATATAATCCAAGAAAAATATGCAAAGGCACGCATTTGTTTGAAATATTAACAGTTTCCTGTTTACAATTTAATCTCGGCCTGTGGTCGCTTTGAAACCATAAACTAAATTCACACTATTCTTAAATTATGTCCGCACTGTCAAATGCAAATGAAATTTATGCCAAAGTCCACACCTGGCCATATATACACAGGTTTGTATATACAGATGTGTGTATAATTGAAGGCATTTGCATTTTCAAACAAGCCCACAAACAGAGTGACAAACATTTTGATTACTCTCGATGGGTGGTGCAGGAGGAGACAGAGCTCCCCACCTCACAAATAGGAAGGCAGGAAAACTAAAAGGCAAATCTGGAAAATAACAACAGGCTACGTTGTCTTTGATATCGCATTCCGAATAAGGCTATACCCAGATCTTCCCCTTCTGGTGTCTTTCGAACTCACCTACTCCACTGGCATTATGCAAATACTCGACAGCATAGAACAACAAAAGGCCGTAGCTAAGCTGCAGTCCTGTGGTCAGGACGTGGACAAGAAAGGACACACCGCAGATGATCCAGCCCCAGCCACCGTCGGGATAAAAGTACTGAAAATACAAAAAGCGAGTCGCACAAAGAGGGGCAGTTAAAGTTTGACAAGCACCGGCAAGGTGGGTGGTTCCAGGCGCCGTTACAGGAGGGCCTCATCCGATTCTCACCTGTCTAATGCGTGTGGTGTCCACGCCAGTGCGACGCAGTGCCGGTATGTTCCGGTGCAGCAGGTGGAACTCTCGATCGGCCAATCCGGGAAACGCCGAATCCTCCTCGTCCGTAATGTGGCTGGGATGGGGCGGAGGCGGTGCCTGGAGCGCGTGATGGGCATCATAGCCTGCGAATGGAAAAACAATCGAGAGCTGATTAAATGATGGACGAAATGGCCTGGCTTCCCGCCAAGAGCTCTTTGTCAGCTAAAAAGTAAACACTTGAAAATAAATTTAAATTGTTAATTATTTTCCCTTTCCCATTATTTTCCAACACAAATTGAATTTTAAATTTCCAGACATCCTTCTGCTAAACTAGATGTTCCCCCCTAGATGGTCAGGAAATAAATTTGCAAGTTAAGTAGTTGCTGGATTTTATAATTGCCCAATATTTTATGGCTTCTTTGTGTCGGGGAGAGAACGTATATTTTTTAAGAGTGTACTTACCAAAGTAGCAGCCACCGTTGGCCAAAAGGGGCTTGGTCCTTTGTTGGTGGTGCTGCTGGTGGAGGTGCTGCTGCGACTGATGGTACCAATTATCGCAGAGGCAATATTGCGGCGGGGCATATTGGTGGGGGTGGTGCTGATGCTGGTGCTGGTGCTGAAGGTGGTGGTGCTGCTGGAGGTGCTGCTGTTGCTGCTGCTGCTGGTGGTGGTGGGTGGGCATGGGGTTGTACATATAACAACAGCCATTCAAATTGGGATTCGCGTAGCGTGGGGGTGGTGGAGCTGGCATTACACTGCCGCTTACCCCAGAGCTTACAACCCCACCGCCAACTCCTACTCCTACTCCTCCGCCTCCTCCACCTCCGTGTCGGCTGCAGTGGGGCAGCTGCTGCTGCTGCTGCTCAATGGTGGGCAATGTGGCATAGCTACCAAAATTGTCACAATGCCGTTTGCTGGGAAAGCGCGGTAGAGTGGGCGGTGTTGTGGTGTTAGTAGTGGTTCCGCCTACAACGCCTCCAACGCCTCCACAATGCCGGGTGGGCGTTGCCGTGGACTGCATTTTCGTTTGCTCAGCAGCACCACCAGCACTATTTGCTGTGGGTAAGTAGGAGAGCCGGGGACATGAGACCCACCAGGCCAATGGCTGATTATTGAAACGGCACTCGTGGCACAAATAGCTAGGAGTATGATCTAAATCCTTTTCTGCCTCCGGCTGGCTCGTGTTGTCCTTTTGAATGCTAGTGCTGATGGTGGTGTTGTCGATGGCGTTGACGTTGACGTTGGCGGTGGCGGTGGTGGTGCCGGTTTCCTGATGTTTCCCCGTGGTTTTCGGGTGCTCACAGCTCAGATTGTATCTTCGTCACAGCGCACATTTGTTGCACAACACCGGACTCCGTTGTTTGGGCCTCACCAGACTCGAGTATTGTCGCTCTTCCAGGCTAATCGATTGATCGCGATTCTTCAAATTCCGTTGGCAGGAATGGTGATTGCTGGTGGCGGTGTTGGTGGCGGTAATGTGGGTGGTGCTGCTACTGGGTAATAACTGGGGACAGCTGCCATAGAGCGCCGATGAGGTATTCGATAAGCGGCGATAGTACGGAATCCTATGCTCCATATCATCGCCCCCAACAGCCGAAGATCCGAACCCCAATCCCAGTTCCAGTTTATACGGCTGGCTTCTCCCGGGGAGCAGGCAGGAGATGATGCTCCGGTTATCTCTACTATCACTGCAGTTGCAATCACATGTGCACTGGATGACCATTGTTGTACTCCGCTCCCCCCCCCAAAAAAAGTGTATTATATATCCTTTTAGTTCCTCGGCGTGTGTATTAGTGGGTATCTGTGTGCGAGTGTGGGTGTATGGTGTGTGGGCGTGTGTGGATGTGGTGAAGTCTTGTCAACTTCAGTGCCCGCTGTTGCTGCTGCACATTATTTTCGAGTCTGAGGTCTCGGTTACGGTTTTAGGTTTTCGGGCTTCCGTTTTGTATTTTCTATTTCGTTCTAGGCAGCCACCGCCGCCACTGTCCGACTGAATCCATTTGGAGCCATCTCAAACATTTTCAAGCGAAGCGCAAAAATGTGTTACCACACTGCAAAAATACCAAGAATATCCGGATTAACATTTATTTGGAAGGTTTTAGGTTCTGAATATATGCATTTTTTGTTTGAAATGAAGTTTGAAAGTCAAGGATTTTTTCCATTTTTTCCACGTCCTAGGATATTTATTATAAGTTTCTGCTCAAACTTTTAAATCAGTTTTTTTAGTATTATTTTTTAGTTAAACACTAGAGAAGAGGTATATTTTTCACAGGTGATATATATTCTAAAAATGTTTACGAGGCGTATACGTAATATCGTCAGTTAAAATTACTCATACGCCATGTTGGGCGATTTAGAGGAGCCAGTGTGTTTTCTTCAATTTGAATTACTCATACGCCTTAAATATTTTTAAATTTCATTCCCATTGGAATCTTATTGCAAGCCATTATCGATATTATTTTTGTAGGTGAAAAACCAACTATAATTATTTCATTTTAAAATAAATAACCTCCACAGGTACACAGGTAATACAAACAAGTTATTTTACTTTTATAATTTTTATTACCTAAAATAGCAATAACAACATTAAAAATAAAACACAAATAGGCAACAATCGGTAAATGAAAATAATCACAATTGAATAACTCCTTTTATATAAAAATCTGCAAACGCGTGACAAAAATCCATAAAAAAGAAATCTGTCTTAATAATTGGCAATTTTCAACCAAAAATTTAAGCTTTTTGGCAACTGAAAAGAATTGAATAGCATTTTTATGAAAAAGGGAATATTTTAAACAATTTCCCATTTTTTTAGTGTGCTGACAAAACCCGAAACGAGCACGCTGGGAACTGGGAACTTGATGTTGATAGAGGCGGATTGTGGGGATGGTTTTGGGGGCAAAAAAAAGCGAACGAGTGGGCGAGAGTCAATAAATAAATCAAATCAAAATCAATTTGTTTACTCTACACCAGCACACAAAACAAGAAGCATATGCATTGCATAATTCAATTTGTTGTTCAATTGCGTGTATTTCAATTGCCTGCCAGCCAAGTTAGATGAGTGCCACTGAGGGGGCTGTATAGGGCGGTGGTGCTGCTGTGGTTCGCTGAGTTATAGAACTTAGATGGGTGAAACTTTGCGGTCACTGTGCCAGAAGAATTAGGGCAAATTGTTCAGCCACCACCACCACAACTACTCCAAATGTGGCACTTCGTACAACACATTTATGCGGTAAAATATTGTATTTGCTTTTTTCACTAAATTGTTTAATATTCTCGATGGAAATCAAGTCTGAATTTATCAAAGTAATTGTCCCCCAAAGGAATTCACAGCTAGCATGTTTATTTAAATATTTGCACTTCATTGGCAAGAAATTTAAAACTTGTGACAGAAGAACAAAACTTGAGAAAAATAAACATTTAGTAAGAGTATCCTTGGTCAGCTTAGTTCACTATGAACCCTTATCAGTGTCAGGCAATGCGGAAAAATAATGTCAAATCATTTATTAAATTTATTGCTTTGGAATTTTGCAATTTAGTTGAAAATTATTTTCTAAGCATAGAGAAAATGTAAGGAAAAGTTTCCAACTTGATTAAAACATAAATTGAATTTTTCTTGAACAGTTAAATATGATTGAAAGGACCTCCGTCAAATATGTCAAATTATGAAGCTGGTTAATAGGCGAAGCTCATAATAAACGATACTTCCTAAATAGAAAAAGCTTATCCATGTTTTAATTAACAAAATTAAATACCGCCCCCGAAGCTACGAAGTTAAGAGCCAAGTAATTTCTGTTTCTGAAAGCTGTTGTTTGTTCTTCAGGATTCATGATCCCAAAAAATCAACTTTCCGTCTTTAATAAATGACTATGATTACTTGCTTTTTACGCCCAGCATTTTCAAGAAGCTACAATGGAACATCAAGTACCGACTGCCTTCGATGCGAAAACTCCCGAAAATTGATTGATTTATGTCTTTATCGTTGGACTATTTCTCCATTAAGTTGCTGCCGTGTGGCAGGAGGAGCGATGGTATCATTTAGATTAGTCCAATGTCCCATTCAGGGGCTATAAAAATGATAAATGATCTCGGAGGAAGCACAAACAAACAAACCAACAGCCAGGACGAGTAAATCCAATGGCAAGGAAAACAAAGGCTCCGAGTGGGAAACTTGCATCATTTTGCATCGGAAAAAGTTTGCCCACTAGCACGGCGAGTGTGGAAAGTGCAACATGGCCCAGTTATCCAGTTTTATGGCCCCCGAACATAACGATTTAGCCAAAGAGAATTTCACAATGCACAGAGGCGCATTTAAATTGATTGTAAGCAAGTGAGAAGGAAACCGGGGAAGCATCCTTGGAAGCAGACCCAAGCCCGGGAAAAGGAAGCCAGCCGGCAGTTGGAAAAGGATGAGAAGGATGCGGAAAAGGAGCAACATCAATCAAAAAACCCGCTGCAATATGGAGCCCAGCAGGGGTTGGCGCTTCCTCGGGATGACGCTACTACTATTACCTGTGGAAACATAAAATTTAACAACATTGTACCAGAGAAAGCAAACAAGCTATACATAACGATATCCTCTGTTATCCGCTGGGCTGCAAAGCTTTCTCGATGCACCCGGAAAAAAAGTATCCTTTTGGAGAATATTTAACCAAAAACGCTCTATAAAAAGAAATTTTGAAATATATATTTTTTTTGTCCTTTTTTCTATCCACAAAATGTCACAAGCTTTAACAAATAAGAAAAAATGACACAAAAAAGAATTGATTGACATGCCTAAAGCTACAAAAAAAAATAAAAATAAAAACAAGGACAAAAATCCTTCTTGTCACCCGAGGGTTTAAGGTTCGCGGTGGAAATTTTTTATAAAAGAATAATTTTGCGGTGCAACCGATGGAAAAAAATTTAAAAATCCAAAAATATTATTGCACTTTACTTTATTCGGGAGCGGACTTTTCACAGGCTTTTCTTTTTTGTTGTTTGGGCTTCCTTGTTGGTGGTTTTCCGCGCATTACAATAATATCCTTAAATATCCTTAAAAAATGGATCGGTCGCGCGTCAGCAGTTTTATGCTACTCTTTAAAATGCAATATTAAAATGTGAGAGTGCCGGCAAAGATGTAAACGTTTTCAATATGGAGCCACTCACCCACTCGGCGTCCGACACCTGACCCTTGACCCCACCCACTGGCCCCCTCTCTCACAACACCTTTTAGGTGGCAGACGAAGTGTTGACTTAACTGGTCATTGACTCTACCAACGTTATGCTGCAGTCAAAATTAAGCAGTCCGTTTCGCAACTGTATGACAGGTGACAGTCGGCGGACAGGATTAACTTTTAATCGACCTGAAGTGGTTGGCGGCAGTCAAGCGGCATAAACAAATATAATCTCAACTAGTTAGGTGGGTTGTGATTTCCATCGGTCATGGAAAATAATTAAATAATGCCAACTATTGCTGTGTCAGAATAATTATTAAATGAAATTTATTTTGCCTTTAAAGGAGCTACAGAGTTAGAGAGAGTCTGTATTTGATTTATGCTGCAAAATAGAAAATGGAATTTGCATAAAATCAGGGAAAATAGAAAATCAGACAGATGTGTTTGTAATTAAACAAATTGACTTTACAAAATTAATTATAACAAGTCAGATGGGTATATCTGAGAACGTGATTGGTAGAGTTTTTGCCAATTAGCTTGCTTATTCCTCATACTTTTCTATAACTTTTTTGGGGTAATATTCCGTTACCGAAACGCACTGTAAGCATCCTCTGAAAGCCAAAATCTGCCGGTGTGGTTGTGTCAAAAAAAAAGCAACTTTTATTTATAAGGGAGCGTGGCGCAGTGGACAGAAGGTGAGATTTAACTGGAAGCCGGGTCAGAGTCGAGTCGGTCGGTTTACTTTGCTGATTAAACATATGCGCCAACATCACCGCCGCCCTGCACCAAAAAAAGCGAGACCCAAACAAAAAGCTAAAAAAAATAAAATACAAAAATATGATCATGGGAGGGGAAAATGCGATGGCTGAGCCACATAAAATTTATTTAAACTTTTACCCGCTGACGTTTTTCAGTGCGGTGTTTGGTGTGTGCCGTGGTGCTGTGCGGCCCGAGTGCCAGATAATGGGTATCATATTGCCTGGGGGTTTCACATTTTAGTTGAGCTTGTTTTTCTCCTTTTTGCACTTTGCATTGTAATAAACACACGACAATATGCGAACAGCAGCAGTGAAGCATAAGCAGCAGCAGCAGCACCATCAGTGGCAACAACATAAACAGCATCAACACCCTTAAATGAAATGCGCGAAGCCAGAACCCAGAAGCGAAGATAATAAAACCGACGGCAACTTTGTGGTGGTCGTGTTCCAATTACAGTTTTCTTCTTTTGGCCAAAACCGCGGGTGGCCCAGAGCTCTGTGGCAGAGCTTATGCGGCTGTTAAAATTGTTAAATAAAATCCTGACCCACTGGGCTTAAAAGTCGGTTGCATTTAATTAATTGTCGCTGCAGCCAAAGTGGAAAAGGATAATGGCCCTTAAAGTTAAACAGAGGTGTTTAATAATTTTTTAAGCCAAAACTTTGAACTACAATTGAGCATTTATTTTTCCAATTGCGCAATACAAACTTTCCGGCTACCGAAAATACATAAAAATGTTTACAAACGTCAATACTCGAAACAGTTTTCGGACAAGTTTGGCCAAACAACTTTTCCCAACTAGTCTGAATCCGAATCGAAACTGTTTGCCAGAACACACTAGCCTGCTTTCGTCCTTTCTTGCCGTTTCTTTTCCATATGCACTTACAACTTTTATTTCGCCCGAAAAAGGGTACGAATTTTGATGCCTTTTTGTTGGGATCTACTATACTATACATGTTGGTTGGTAGAAAAGGTCCTTGTGTATCATCCGAGTGTCTGTGTGTGGGTGTAAAGAAATTTTCTGGCAATCCCTAGAGTAAAATAATTTGCAATGGCCGCCAGTGGCAAAAGGATATATTAATACTTTTTCATTTAGTTTGAGGAAAGGGGAAAAACTTTTCAACTTTGCCATTTCTTGCTCCGTCTGGTGATAACTTTTCGCATATTTTATGTCCAGAGAGTGGAGCAGTGTCGGCTAATGGATTTATGTTTTTAGCCAAATTACGAATTGAACCGTACACGGCATTAAAACGGTGTCCCCAATAAGCCAATTTTAAAGGGTACTTCCCGTAAATAATCGGTTTAGGTTAGGAGGGCTCATCCTTATCAGTTCCTGGGAGCGCTCTGGGAACCCATCTCAAAAATCCCATCACAAGTGTAATTAGGTTTGCCGTTAGCGTCAGCCAGACATAAAAATTAATATTATTTTCGATATACATTTTTAATGCTAACCTTGCTGAGACCTCAAAAATTAACCACACCAAATCAGGGTGTCTCGGCTGGGTGGGTTTTTGGGGATTGGGATTGGGGCTGGACTGGGACTGGGGCTGGGACTGTGATTGCTGGCTGTGTCTGTATCTTTTGGCAGGCGTGAGCCGCATCATAAAGGAAAAAGTTAAGCCCTTCTTAGCTGAAAAACGACACTTCCGTACATCTAGGAAGCGAGAAACGGAAAAGGGATGAATGGCGAAGCGGAAGTCAAGCATCGTCTCATCTCGTTTCGACCCGGCCTAAAAACAATGAAAATTACAAGGCGTTCCGGCGTGCCGAGCCGCCGTGTGGAAAGAAACTCGCAACAAATTTCCTGAGTCGTGCTCCTTGCTTTATCAACATCAGCTTTAGAGTTAAGAATGCACAGAGAATAAAATATTAGGAAAAATATGTTTCGATATCCCTCATTAAAAATAACTTTGAATAAGCTTCAAAATAATTAATTCCTAATTTACTTTGCAATCTAAAATCCATTTTCTAATTCAACAAAGCCATTAAAATCGTAAATATTCATTTTATATAATTTATGGCCAATAAGGATGGAAAGTCTAACCCAAAAACCGAATGACACTTTTTTCTTTCCGTGGTATGGTGACCCACATAAACGTTTTTATTATTGGCTTCTGGGCTTCCCAAACAAAAAAAAAGGAAGAGAAAATAAAAATAAAAATAAAATGGGGTCTTAGCCCAGATGTGTGTTTGTGCCGGAGCGGAGAATCGAATTAGCATGCGAAATCTTTTGTTTGACTAACAATGTGTCAACGTGTGTGACGAGTCAACGTTAGTCTCTGTCAAGCTCATCGATGGCCCCGATGGGATGAAGTCGGAGCCAAGCCAGACATATCGCCATTAGGGCTCTGATAGAGCTGCCACAATAGTCCTCCTCCTCCTTCCCAGTGGCGCACTGGGTGCCAGAAGAATGAGAACACCCCACTGCCACAGCATGCGGATAACCTCATCAATCTTTTCGACAACACTTTGTTCAAATTTTACAAATTGATTTTGCTTGCACTAAAAATTCAGCATCCGAACAAATGCAAAATGCAAAATATGGGGAATAAAAAGCAGAAAAAAAGGAAAAGTGAGAAATCCATTAAGTTCTAAAGCTCTTGGAGAATTATGAATGGCTCTTTGTGGGTATGAATGGAATTTTAGATGGTTATTATTCTGTTGGCCAGCAGTGTTCCCTGTGCATGTGCCTGACATCCTTTTAGTCGACCCTCCACATCCCCTACAAAAGGACGTGTGTGTGTAGTTGCCGTATTCATCCATCCTCGGAACCGAACCGTTGGCCTGCTTAATTAATGTTCGTTTGCTTTGGATGTGTCCTAGCCAATCTTTGTTGACCTTTTAGCAAATGCAAGTTGAACCAGTGTGGCTAGGCCAAGTAGACTCAAACAGTTTGTGCTAAATTAGCAAATGACATAGTCAACATGGCCAACTTAGAGCGAAAGCAGAGCAGCCGGGATGAAAGGCCTCCTAACCCACAAATGTACGTGCAATGCCGCCGCTCCTGCTCCCCCACCCTTTTCCACAGCCTCCCTCCACCAACCCCGCCGCCTTCATCTTTAGTGCTGACACAAAACATAATGCCGGCGGGCAATGCTCTTTTAAGCACGCAGCTAGAATGGCGCCCACTGGGACACGGAATGCGGCTGACAGGGCACAGTGGTTGTGCTTTTATTTTATTTCATCATTTACCCAAATAAAGTATCTAAAATTAAAGACTTCCACATAAGAATTTCCACAGATGCTTGTTGTACTAGAAATAGCTTTCGCAGTCATTATTGCGAACCCCACGCGATTGGATATTTCTCAAAGCGGTTCCTGCTACCAGAAAAAATCCAAAACATTTCAAAAAAATATTCAGCTATAATATTTTGATGCAAATGATGGCAATCCATCTAGAAAGCGATTAAGGTATTCCTTTCAAGGATCGGATGAAAATTGTGGAAGATATGGGTATCCCAGTAAGCCATATATTGAAATCCACGATTCTGCAAGACGTTCCATCAGGAAAATGTGAAAAATATCGATCAAAAATATTGTTCCCAGTTTTTGATGCCGATCGAGAGGGAATCGATCTAGAAAGCGATTAAGGTATTCCTTTCAAGAATCGAATGAAAATTGTGGAAGATATGGGCATCCCAGGGGTCCAAATGTTGAAATTCAGGTTCTTCAGGTAATTTTTTTGAAATGTATGAGAATATTGAAATTTAAAAATCCTATTCATGCCCACATTTTATTTCAATTTGTTAATTAAATCTGTTGTATTCGGTGACTCAATAATGCCTCAAATCAAATTACCAAAATTCGCTGGAATTGGGTTATTTAATTTGACCATCGTGATGGAAAGGGCCCACTGTTGGCAAAATGTTGCTAGTTGGGTGTCTAGCGAAAGTGCCTCAAACGCGCATAACAATGACGATTATGTATATACGTACTCTATATATATATACAAATAAATATATAAAGAACTGTAGCTCCTGGGAGCTCCCTTATGTGGAGAGGAGGATACCCGTTCTTGTGTAGGTGATGGGCTCATCAAAATTGTGACAAAAAAACAAACAGACACACAAACAACCAAACGAGGAAACGGGCTAACAAAAAGTTAAACAAAGCGACTGACAGTCGTCGAGTTTTACGCGGCTAATGAAAGACATCAGGGGAGAACTGGCTGAATGGCAGACTGACAGGCGGTTTTTTGGGATTTAGATAGGATCCTCCCCCCCCACCGGGGAGCACCCCTTGAAGCCAAACCATAAACGCCATGCTGATAACTTCTTTATGTCTAAGGCTAAGTAAAGACATTCCCTCCGAGACAGACAGTGCCCCAAAAATTATGCCAAGGCAGCAGGAAAATGTGGCAGGACATCAGGAGCAGCATCAGCAGGAGCTGGAGGCGGAGCTGGAGCCCACAGGAGAAATTGCCAAAGAAAATATAAAATTATTTTAAATTGAAATTCTGTTTATCTGGCACAAGGAATCGTCGTCCTGTCGCCCTTTCGTCCTGCACACAGACCAGACGAAAATGAAAACGAGAAAAAAACCACGAACCAAAAATCCAGCACACATTGTGGCCAGGTCTTTTCCTTTCGGTTACTTCCTCCTAATGCACCCCGCCCATACCCACCATAACCATCTGCCCCTATATTTGCTCCGTTTTGGGGTAATTCAATAAAGTGGAAAATGATGCTCGTCGTCAACGTAATTTGCTTTCGTGGTTTCCACAAATCTGCCAACCAGCGGCATGAAAGGGACAGAAACAGCGAAAGACTTCGTTTTGAGGGACTTGAATGTCGTTAATCGGTTCTTCATATCACATCAAACGGAGGGAAGTACTACTACCAAGCCAAGCCAAGCCAAGCCAAGCCAAGCCAGGCCGGGCCAGAACAGGCTCAGCCATCAGCCAGACTCCGTTCGCCGAGTTGCCATCATCAAGTGATAAGTGCGGACAGTTCACGGAAGCGGGGGCTGGGTGGGTTGAATGGCTGTGTGGCAGTGCAGCATAAGTTTTCTGCGGGAGAACCGTCACCTAGCATCAAGATTTCACTGAACAGAAAATTTAATGAAAGCATTATTTCCTTAAATAAAATAAGCATAATTGTGTCTTTTGTGTCATAAACATTATAAAAATTTTAAAGGATTTAAATGGGAATATCAATGAAATAATCTTTACAAAAAAAATCTATCCAGAAACAATTGTTTCAAAACAAAGAACCAATTATAAGCACTCTAAAAAAAAGCCAACAAAAAAATTAAGTCACGACTAACCTTTCCATAGTGTAGCAGGGGAAACAAAAAACTGTCAATTAAAAGTCATTTAAGCCATATTCAATTGTTTTTATCAGCCATAAAGCTAGTCAGACAATTAACTTTTTGGTTCCAGAAATTTAGATAAAGTTTATTTACATTTTCATGAAACAATTTGAATTAAAATTATGAAAAATTACAAATATCTGATCTGTGAGTAGGTGGTACTAATAAAATCGAATCTACTTTCGATTTTTATTGCTAGTTTAGTGAATTGATTTATGGCTTTAGTATTTTTTCCAAGTGCTTGTTTAGCCCGTCCAGGCCTTCACTTAGTAGTTAGTTTGGGGAGCTCAGCTCCCAGCTTGTGGCTCAGCCTCGACTAAACTCAACTCAACTTGGCGCTCATCTCATCATCGTCATATGGCACACAAGTGGCAAGCGATGAGTATTTTTTTTTTATTTTTGTTTTTTTTTTTTTGGAGGAGCCAAAGAAAACCAGGCGGCATGCAAACAACAACAGCAAAACCAACGACAACAACAGGCGCCACACAAAAGGCGATTGCGGCCAGATGGAGGGACGGATGAGGCTGTGGAGGGTGGTGACGGGTGGTTGGGTGGTTGGGTGCCCGGGAGGTTGGAGGCTTTGGGTGGCTGGAAGGAGCTGAAGGCTTGTGAAACGACCCCATTACGTGCCAAAGCACTAAAAACAAGCCACACGAGGAAGCGTCACCACAGTTGGTAGAAAGGAGAAGAGAAAAGTGGATGGGGACAGGGGACAGTGAGGAATGGGGAGCCAGGGGGCAAATATGGGATAGGGAAGTACAGCTGCGGTCAAAATAATATTAATATTGGCATAAAATATTAATGAATATTTGAAAAGGTCTTAAGAGGAAAGGCTGCCTTTTAAGGAGTATAGTATTTGATTTTAATAGTTGCTAAGAAAATTAAAGGTTATCTGCTTTATAAGTTATATAGACAACAAATAAACAAATAAAATTTTGTGTCGAAAATTAAATTACTCAAAGAAAAATGCAGCGTTTTAAGGAATCTAATATCCGTCATGAAAATAATTCTTTTAAAATAACACAAGACATAACCCTAAGCCCAAGCCCCTTCGTCTTATGTCTGCTTAACACAATCGCCATCTAGAAATTAATGTCCCCCAAAAATGCTAATATTTTGACAGTAAATGTCGCAAAAAATATTTCAGTTTGAAGAGAGTACAAGGCTTATAGCGAGTCTGGCCTGTACAAATATGAGGAACGAGCGATGCTCGTAAATTTTGTCATATTTTTTCGCTTTTCTTCACAGTATTTTTTTTTGTGCACTTAAATTTTTGTTCGCTTTTCATTTGGGAGGGAGCGGAGGGTAGAGGTTTTTACTTTTTTTTTGTCATTGTTGTTGTTACTGTTTCATCGCACATTTTCATGTTAATGCCGGCAAGCTTATATATTGTCCTCGTTGTTGTATTTTTATGATTTCCCCCACAATGGTGTTGGTGTTTTGTTGTTTTTAGCAGCCCATTAAAAAAATGCGAAGGCACGCACAGTTTGACATGCACTTTTAATCGATTTCAACTGCAAGATTTACACACACACTCGCACACCTCCACCCACACCATAATAAAAAAAGCTTCAGCACAAACTGGGAAAAATCACAGAACAAGAAAAAAAATTATTAAAAAATAACCAGAATAAAAAGCAGCACAAATTTGACTGCAATTTTCTTGGCACACGATTTTCCATATTTATTTTTACTTTGTATGCCTGTGTGTTTCTGTCCCTGTGTGTGGTCGTGTCTGAGTGCTCCTGAATGCACGATTTTTTGGGGCCCATGTGTGTGCCTCGGTGCGTGTGTGTGTGTGTGAGTGAGCGAGTGTCTTTTGGGGCCTCTTGCTGATGACTGCTCTGCGATTAAAGTTTGCTTTTTGCTGCTTTAATTGAATAATAAATTAAGCGAATGGCACTGGGGCTCAAGGAAAAATGATCACAGAAAATTTGTTGGGGAACTAAAAAGTCAGAAAAAAAATAAAACTTATAAATAGCACAACGAAGACTTTTCTACTCTCCAGGTGAAAGTTTTGGCAAAACGATAAAGGCCAAACTTCGAAATTTTTCAAACTTTTTGTGGTTAGACGGTGGTATAATAAATATAATTCTTTAGAATTCTTAAAACTAAACACTCTTTAAAGAGAATTTTTTCAAATATTATACCTTATAAAGCACTTTACTTCTCTTGAATGCCTTCCCTTAGAATCTCCTAATATAATCTGGAAAATAATGGCACAAATATTGAATAAAATTTGCAGAAAAGCTTCCTGCTTTTTCTCCACTTTTGTTTGCATTAAAATTAGTAATTTTCAATTAGAAGATAAGTCCCTTTGTTTGTGAAAGTATGCGAACATTTAAGTGAAAATATTCCAAAGGCTCTGTTGCCATACACTCTGAAAATTCCATTTAAGCCCTGGCATGGCCAACTTCTCCTTAGAATTCTTTTACATCTGTTCCAGTTTCTATTATGTCCTTCACGGATTTTGTTCTCCAGATGCTAGTTGCCAGTTTCACAATAAATGTATAATACCCTTTATTTTATTATTCAACATTAAAATTATTCTGCTCCCTGAACAGCAAGTTGATGAGCACGAGAGCGAGTTAACTTGAATCTTGTTTCAAAATCAAGCTTCAAGGAGCACCGAGAAATAATAAACAAATCGCAGGGAAAACTTTTCCTGCCAAACGAACGACTGAGTAGTTGGAGTACAAAAAAAAAACTAAAATACACATCAAGTTGAAAAAGTCATCAAAGCAATGATAATTGCAAAAACATTCACAAAAAAAAAAGGATCCCATTACGAGTGGATCCTAAAATTGAGCAACAAATTTGCCAACATTAATGTAGAAGCATTTTGCAGTTTATGGACATCGAAGTGTATCCATGAGATACATTGGTGGGCAGGAGGTGGAGTGCAGTGGGGTTGCTGCTTAGAGCTGCACATTTGCCAGATACGAGATAGCTGACAGATACAAAATGCATAAGCTGCTCAAAGTTTAATCGGTTTATGTGACAGCTGAGTGGGATTTCCCGGAGTGAGGGCGACACACTACTAAATCATAGTGGATTTGCAAGCCATAAACTGCCAGGACCAGGACCAGGACCATGGACACTACGGAAAATAAAACGTTTTCCAAACTACGCAACTCAAAGGCTGCATCAAGTGGCTGTCAATGCGCGTTTTCGGGGATGTCCTTGAGATAAGATGCACTGGTGTCCTGCATCCACCGGATCCTGAAAGAGACAGAGCCCCTTGGGATTAAGCCACAAAAATGTTGGTGAAAAGGAGGCCAGAGAAGAACAATGATACTGAAGAAAACGCACCACAGGACAATTAAACAATGCTCCTTTTTCCTGCCGTTGTTGGGGAAAAAGCTGGGAAACATAAGCCCGGACCGGGGAGAGAAAACTCCCAATGCGGTCTGTGCGGCTTGATTAAGAAGTTTTCGGGTTATAAATGATACAAGCGCCAACAAATTATTCAAACTAATTGGTTTAAACACAACAGGGAATGCTCCACTTCAGGCAGGTTTGCCGAAAAGTTAATTCCCGAGGAAAGCCAAGAAATCTTCGGGACTTATTAGGGGTAAACAAGCAAGTTTCTAGACCGGGATGGGAAAATGTGTCAATTAATTTTCGTGCAATGAATAAATGACTTGTTAAAATTTTCAAGAACCTTAAAGAAAATGTCTGCCTCGACTTTAAGATGATAATTCATTCACGGAAATTGCGCCAGCAAAGTTCAGGAACAGTCTTCATTAACATACAATTGGCAATCAGAAAGTTCCGACTCACTAAATTCGTTAAATCTCTCATTCAGCACAATTATTCAGAATTATGCAAAGTATCCTCACTCAATGCCCTGCTCTCCTCCCGATTAATTAGCCTGACGGCTTTCCCTTTGAATGTATCAATCAACATTGTAACCTTATAGCCGAGAAGTGAGAAACTCAACACCATTTCATCTGCCAGTTTAAGGAACTTTAAATGAAATCTTAAGCAAACGGTGTAATAGATGCTGAAAAGAAAGGAAAATCAAAACTTAATCCGCCAAAGAATCCTGTAGAGTTGTGTAAAAAGCAAACTTCCAGACGACTCTTCATTAGCATACACTTAACAATTTAAAAAGTTTTAAAGTCACTAAATTAGCGGACGAGTCTTACTCAATGTTTCGTGAGTTTTCCAGAAATATGCAAATTATCCTCACTTCATGGCCGATGCCGATGGCTTTCATCTAATTAGACTTTGTCCGAGAAAAGTTTTGCGAGGCAACTTGCCTTCCAAATTGCTTGAAATTGGAAATTTTTGTTCAAAAGGTCATTCTCAGGACACTCTCAACTCTCGATGACCAATATCACGACTCAAGTCCCAGGTCAGGTCAGGCGCAGTCTCTTTATTTGGCTTTTTTGTTTTTTGGTCCTTTTGAAAGATAAATCTTAATGTCTATCTAATCAATAAATAATTGGCATGTTCGGTTGTTCGAATCAGATAAGCCAATTGTAAACAACCGGGGGAAAAGGACCCACATCCTCGCACGTTCTGAGCTCAGCTCGGGAGTCCAAAATTGTTCGAAACAATTTTTGAGGAGAATCGAAACTCTGACGATGAAATGAAATGAAATACTTTCGATTGACATATACGAATTTTGTTGTGATGGAATCCATTGTTTACAGGACTCGAAATGAACTTGTTATTCGAGTGGAGGGCAAAACAAAGGGAAGAAAAACAAAAATAATGCATTTGTTTTTGGGGCATGAGCAAGGATAACTTGCTCACGGAGGGACGGAGGAGAGGAGATTTTTTGTGGAGTTGAGCAGAAAAAAAGGACGAAACAGGGCAGCTACCGTCAGCATAGCTCTCTCGTCACAAATTTAATATTGTAAATGGAAATGGAATGTACAAATACACCACCAAAAAAAAAAGGATATTTTAGGTATGCAGGCCACAACTCTAGTCATGGCTTGTGATTTCAATTGTTTGCTAAAAATAAAGGCCACTATAAATATAGGCCATCCACAGAGTTGCCATTAAATGAAATATTTCTCATTGTGTAGTGACAAGGCGAGTGGAAAATTCCGTGTGAAGTGTCCTGGCACTTAACCGTTCAATTGATTTTTGACAAACACGCTGCTGTTCACCTTTCGATGCCGTTTGTTGCCACAGCTGGCGGCGGCAAGTGTCAACATCAGAGTGCCAAATTCGAATCGCGAAATCAAACTATGCAAATGAAGCTGTCCGAACGAACTCCAGCAGCCAACATCCTCCTGCCAACAGCCTGCCTCCTCTCGACCTCTGACCTCTGGCACAAATAACGAAACAATCAACCGAATGGCGTTAATCAAAACCGAAAGGTGGCCTGTCACTAAATGAAATAAATGTAAATTTCATAAATGAAGTAAACGCCGTACCATCCGCAGTCCAATCCCACTCCCAGGATCACACATCAGTTCACATCACACGCCATCAATATATCATCAATATTAAAATGCAATTACAGTCTGCCGCCTGCCAGCTGGCTGCCTGTTGGGGTAATCGCATAAAAAATTAACCAAAGAATTGCGCTAAACGTTCGCCTCGACTCGTTGGATACCTTGATTTGGCTTTCAGTCCTCCGTCCCAGAGTGTCCTTTCCGCAGTTTTCCGCGAGTTTTCCTGTCCGCCATTTCCCCGTCAAGTGCTCGCCTAAAAGTATACCACCCGGAGCGACAGATAAACTGAAGCAACTCCGTCGGGACTTAGCTTCTGTTCTACTTGTGGAACTTGTCCAAGGATAAAATCTCCTTGCTATTTATTCGGTATCAGTGGCGTCCTAGTTTGTTCTCAGCGTAATTGTCAGGTTGTCACTCTTCGAGTTGGCTAAACTTGCAATTTAATAATATTCTTGGAGAAACTACAAAAATCTTCCATCATGGTGGGAACTTTTCGAAAACTTTTTTGAATGCAAATCACACAACGAATCATAGTTGTTTTAATTTTTCATTAAACATTCAATAATTGAACACCTAGAGGGGAAACTTTTCACGTGAAGTCTTGGCAATTTGGTATGTATGACTCTTGGCAGGAGTTTTGAAAGGAAATTTAAATTTCAAGTTTAAACTCTTTTTGAAAGACTTTTAAAACTTTGTATGCTTTTGAGTAATATATTCTCAAAAGAAGTACTTTTTAAGTTTCCATCATAATAATCTTTAATATTCAAGGCTTGAAGTGAAGCCTCTCAGTAACTAAGACCGAATCACATTAAGACATCTTCGGATTGTAGAGCTCACATATCTTACCATTAATCCTTGTATCCCTTACCTGCCTGCCACTTGATATCTTAATAAATTCAAGCTAATCTCGAAAACGACCTGTGTCGCATTTCCGCTTCATGCAGCGGTAAACCAGAGGTAACCACAATTATTCGAATACCCCTTAACTAACCACATCCAGTTACAATTACCACTGCCAGAAACCATTACAATCGATTCAATATTTGTCAGGGAAATTGTCATTAATATATAACGACAGTATGCCGAGTGGCGCGTCAACTGCACAAGTGTTCGGCGGTGTCCAATATCCAAGCCCCCTTTGGAGCTGAGTGGGTGTGGGTGTGTTTGGGCCCTGATTGCAGCCAGTTGGAGGCGCCAAGTGCCTGGCTAATAATAAAGATTCAAAAAATAAAAGCTCCAGCTCACACTTAATCTAGTTGGAGACCAGCAGCCACTAGCACTTTACTCTTTTTCTCGCCTGATCCGGGCCGAGCCCCTTTTTTCCCCCTCAGGCTCTCTCTCGCCATTTCTCTCATTTTCTTTACACAACAAAAAACAAATAGTAAACAAAGGTAACAATGCTACATTGTTAATTTTGCATGCAAAGTACACACATATATGTTTATAATTTTTAAACCAGAAAACACATGTCAAAAGTTTATCATGGAAGGAGAATCAGGGCTAACATTTGCTTCTACACTTTGAAACATGTGTTTATTTATTTTTTTTTTATTAATTTATTGAAATAAGTTTGCATTTTTATGTGATGTGATAAATAAAAAGACTATAAAAATAATAAATATACTTCTTTACATGGCTTTTGTTCTTCACCAGGTGTTTTGTTCAAATAATAATAGTTTTTTTAAGCATTTTAATAAATCATTTTCAATGTGAAAGCCATAGAACGTAGATGAACGCTTAATTACTTATATATATGTATCCAGATTAATTTTTAATATAAATATTCAGGTGTAAATGAACTTTTTCTTATGAAAATATTGAATAAAGTTGCATATTTTTAGATATGATATTCTGGTGATTGATAATGGTAATGATTGATTAATAGCTTAGGTAACTTTCTTTCAGTGCAAACCTCTCACTAGAGCTTATGTATAATGCATGGCATCGGCATCGGCATCGGCAGCTCTTGGCTTGTAAACGTTGCCGTAGCCAGGCAACGGCCAACAACTCTGACTCTGACTGGTCTTAATCGCTGGCAAAGGAAAACCTGAGGAGCTGCCCGGGCCTGGGGGTGAGGGGGGCTTTGGGGGACTCTGGGGTTGGGAAAACTGTCAGCGTCATTGCTGCTATTGATGTCCGTCCTCGCACTTGGCTTTTAATATTCAAAATAGGAAAAATCCCCCATCCAACCCGGCCAACCAGCCAACAAACAAACGAACCTAAAATCGCCGAATGCACGGAAATAACATTGCGCTGGAAAATGCCGCCGTCGGTGACAGTTGACGCAGGAATTTATATTTATATTTTCACAAGTGACTTTTCCTTTGTGGCCGGGGCCAGCCTTGGTTTGTAAATTTTCCTTTTTATTTCATTTGGAATTTTTATATTTTATTTTTTTATTTTTTTTGGTTTTGGGGACAATTTTTTTTTGGCGAAAATTGTCACACTGAACACATTGGAGATACACTGGAGACAAGCACTGAGAAATTCGGAGATGCGGAGGAGAAGAGACCGACCGACCGGATCGCGGATGAGAAATGCGGGAGAGACTTGCTCGTCGGGCAGTCGAAATTGAACTAAAACCGTTGCCGTTGCCGCTGACGCTGCCACTGCCACTAGCCAAGTGTAGCAGGCAGCCAAGAGACCAGACCGGCAACCACCCCCTCCCACCGGCACCACCGCCACTGGTGGAACGCCCCCCCACTTCTAGCACTCCCACTCTGCCACACTCTCAGTTTTCCCGGAGAGCGTGACTTTCTTCTGCGGTGGAGCAGTCAAAAAAGAGAGCGAGACAGTGGGAGAGACGGAGAGAGCTAAAGCTTTTCCAGCCGCCCCCCCGAAAAACCGAAACTGGAAAACTCTGCAAATAGTCGGCAAAAATTGATAGTAACCATGTTTTTCCAGTCAAAGAGATAAAAACAACAAAACAAAAAGCTTTTTACAACCTACACGGGAGAATTGGAGAAAGAGAGAAATCTATAGAGAATGAGAGAGATGGGGGATGCAGGGATAGAAGAGGGGTTGACATTCCTCGAGTATAATTTTTGACTTGTAATTGAAATTTCATGGATTATTAGTTCACCCCAGACTCAATCAACTTTCAAGGGATAATAAATGGTGGAATGGAAAAAGGAAATACTTAAGAGAAAATCTGTGCACCACCCACCGGACGGTGGTGCACCACCCACAGATGCCACCACCACCCCGCAGGAAACCAACTGTTGATTGAGGCCAGAACCAAGTGTAGCTTTGGATGAAAATAGATGGTCGAGGGGATTCCCCTGTTTAGCCATTGGAATTTTTGCTCTTTTCATTTAGTGGTTGGAGTCTAGCATCCCCCAGCCCCGCACACCCACCCATCCCGCCTTTTGGCCCCCATGTTTATAGCCCCAACATTCTCTGGTTAATGAAGCGCTTTATTGGACCATCGCCAGAGGCCGAAAAAGAGGTGAATGGAGTGTGTGATCCGACTCAGGCCCGATTTGCACTTGGCCGGATTGCTCTCTTCCCCCACATTATCTGGGTCTTTGTGCAAAGTGTTGAAGGTCAGGCCCTCGGGGGAGCAAACGTTTCATGTTATTTTTTTCCTCTCTAGTTGTTGGGTTTTTGTTTGTTTGTTTTTTGGGGCTGAGCCAAGCTAAGCATTTGAGCTGTTATTGCAATAACAAATTTTGGTAATGAAATCGAAACAAATGCCGAAAGTGGCCATAAAGCATTCCCAATGCGTCCATGAAGGTGGAATATTAATACGGAAAGGTTTGCAAGTCATTGGTGACGCGCCTATAGGGATTATTTGTCTTTTAATCAAAATTCAATTTAAAACAAAGTAGATGTTCCCAAATGGGAATCATTTTAAAGATAAATTAGTACAATTTTATATTGGTCGTCTGCCCACTAAGGACTGCGTTTCGTCACCTACTTGGCCTGCCGTCTTCAGTGATAGAGACCCACTTCTGGTGTTCAATAGATTTCTTTATTGCATTTCTTTATCTTTTTGAAATTCATATATATATAGTCATATATACTTGTTCAATTATATATATATAAATGTATATATAATTAGTTTAATTTATTTGTTCATGAATTATTGAGAGAACAATTTGTTGTTTAGTTCAAATAGTATACAATTTGCTTAACTATACAATTAAAAAACAGTTTTTCGAAATCATAGCGAGTAAACGAAAGCGATATAAACAATTGTTTTTATCCGTTTCCTATAGCTTGCAAATATTTATTTAATATTAATTTTGTTATTAATAATGCTCTGTTCATTGTAAAAACTTAACAAATGTTTTGCAAACTTCGTTTATTTGTTGCCCATCTTTCGATCTTAGAGTTGCTTTTTTTATCAATCCATTTATTTGTGTAATTTTTGTATTTTTGTTCCAATGTTTGTTCTTAGTAATTATTATGTTTACGCTTATAAGTATTTAGGCATAATGCTTTGCTGAGATATATGTATGTATTTTCAAAATGTACAAGAGAATTAGCTAATGACTTTGCGAAAGTTAAATCAAACGAAAATCGGGGTAAACAATTTTCAAAGATGTTTGTTTGTTTTGTTCTTTTTCGAGAACCACGCGAACGCAACCGAGTTTTCTTTATTTTCCTTTATTTTATTTAATTTGATTTCTATCCCTCCACTTAACCCCACAGCAATGTGTGTGTGTAAACTTTTTAGCAAATTCAAGTTAACTGAACGAAACTGTAGGGAATTCTTGTTTACTTTGCATTTTCTACCGAAACAGCAGCAAACAAAATTTAGCAGAAATAATTTGCATTTCAACTCGTTGAAGTTCCTCTGTCCCCTTAGCTCAGGTTGGAAAAATATAAGATGCGATTCTTTCTTACCAGCTTACCCAGTAATCTCGGCATGTAAGTGAGTGATGAGCGAAAAGTGCCAACAGTTGGAGCATTTTCGTTTGTTTTTCCCTTCCAAGTTCCAAGTTTTTTGGGGAAAACTTTGCCGTTTTTCCTTTTTCAGTTGTTTTGATTGACGAAGAAAACGAAGAAATTCCGATATTTAGTTCCTTGGAAAAGTTTAAGTTAAAACACGTGCCTGTCTTGAATACCATTTTTTTTCTGGTGAGTTCCGTGTGGATGAGTGTACTTTTGATTGACTTCTGTTTAATTAGACAACTGCTAAAGCTTCTCTAATCGCTTGAGTTCGAGTTCTTGGAGTTTCCATTTGTAAATACATCAAATTAAAGCCTTGAAACCGAACCGAACCGAGCCCCACAACAACTGGGGCCCGGTCGACTCTTTACACAACGCATAAGGAACTGGCAAACCGAGTTATAAAGCATCTAGATTTATATACATTATCGTTCGATTCATTATCTCCTATGGCTTATGTAAAAAAATTGGATCGTTAGTAAGCATTTGCGTTATTACTTTTTGTAATTATCATTTTTGTGGTAAAAACATTTTTGTGAATGGCTCTTAAAACTTGTTTGTTTCTTGTTTGTCTTGGTTAGCTCTCAATGGTAAAATGGTTCGTCAAGCAATTGTATTATCTATATTTTAGCTAGGATTATCTATAGGTTCGATATTGTGATAGGTTTTATGATATGATATGGTCGACAGCAAGTTTTTGATTTTAGGGGTTTAAATCAAACAGAGATGACTGGATCGTTTGGTGTTTTTTTAATAGGTTTTAAAAATATTGCCAGTTGTATTGCTTCCATTTTTTAAATTAAAAATATATCTTTAAACTTGAATAAAACTCCAATTAAACTTGATATGATATGTGTTCAAAATCGTATACGAATAAAATAAATACCGATCTGAGTTTCGATCCATTGCCATCTTATAAATAAAATATATAGATTACACATTTTGATTCGACTATTCGATTTTGTGATATGATTTTAACAAAAGTATGAGCCACGATCAATGATAGCTGCCATCTCTGAAATATGTAATTCATATACGTATGCGAAGGCTATGATATCGAGTAGATATTGCTTATTGGGAGGATTGGGGAAACATATGTAGATAGATATCAGGTGGCTTGAGTCTTGGCTGCCTTTAAATAAACGCTTTCGTATTCTTTAGAGGAAGGCCTTCTTGCTGGTCTCCAGGTTGCCGCTGTTCGTGGTCGCCGTGGTCGTGGTGGTGGAGATGCCCGAGTCCTTGCCCAGAGTGGAGACAGCAATGCTGGGCACCGGCACCACCGGTGGTGCTACATTCGGTGCAGTCTCTCCTGCACTTACAACGGGTGGCGTGGCGGCAAGTGGTGTGGGAAAACGGGGCTGGAAATTCGGTTTTCCCATTGCCAGGGCAGGATTCAAGTCCAGCATTGTCCTGGGACTCATGGCCACAATACTTGCGCCCAATGGACCTGTGAAAAGTTGAGCAACTTTTTGTTGTTAAAGCCCGCGCACAAAATGGTTATCAGTTTCGGTTGGATAGGAAGTAGGTGGGTGGAGTTATATAGCCGGAAACAATAGATAGATAGTAGTGGGGGAGGGGGCAGAAGTTGTCCAGGAAGAAAGAGAAAGAAAGAAAAAAGAAAGAGAGAGAGAGAAATAAATATTATATTTATTAAAATTTGTTAGTCAAGCTGAAAGTCCAAATTCGGTTATTTTCGAATTTTCTTTGGTATAGTAGGTGGGACGCAACTTTAAGTTTAATTATTTTTTATTTTGGATTGCTGATAGTAATTACTGGGTGCACTTGGTTTCTACATTATACGAGGGGGTGGTTAGGTTACTATTCGATTTTTTTTTTCTTTTTTGTTTTATTTTTAGAGGATGGTGTAACACGAACACAAACACAAGACAGCACACACATCGATTATCATGGAATTGTAGAAGAATGCAACCAAACACTAAACACTGTCTAAGTTTCTGCTTCTAGACTTTCTGGTCGAGGAAAGTTTAAATCACACATGCAGCATGCTCTTCAAATAAAAAATGCACACACATTTAGATACAATATCTGTAAACTACATTTGGGCAAAGATTTCCGGCGGAGGTGGGGCAAGGCAGGGCAGGGCCGGGCATGGCAGGGTACTTGGTTGGATGTCAAACTCTTGTAGAATCAAATGCTGGGGAAATTGGATTTTCGGTGGGTTGGTGGGTGGGTTCGGCGAGTGCTCTAGAGTTTCGGCTTTTGCTACAAACTAGTTTCCAAGTTGTTCAACTATTTGACACTTTAGTTGGGGATTTTGTTCGGGTTGGTTGGAAATAGAACGAGCTATTGCTATAGAGTTTTGCAGGTTGTTAGGGGTATGTATATAAAAAATAGGTTTCATTGAAAAACCAACACACACCCGCCCAGCAGAGTCCGAGGTTTGGTTAGCTGATAGCATGATAGATGAACGAGCGGAGGATTTCGGTTTTTTTTTCTCATTTTTTTTTTTAACTTTTGTTTTGCTTTTTTTTGTTTTTTAAGTTTAGTTTTGTATATAACTGAGGTTTCGTTTTGATTTCGTTTCATATTTTTTTCGATTTTGTTGAGTTTGTTTTTTGTGGTGCTTGAACTGTGTTTTTGAGCTGGTCTTGAGCTTAACAAATTACAAAATATCTTTCTGTTTTAGTCGAAACTGAAGGCCATATCTGAAATACAAGAGTTCAAGATAATACAAAGTTTGTTCGATGTTTTGTTTAGAAGAATCTATAGCTAAGGGTCGGGGGTTTTTTTTGCCTCTGATTTCAAGAATTAGACTATTACCAATAAAAAAAAATTATCACAAAATTACACACGCACACATAGATAGAGAGAGATATAGATAGGTAGAGAGAGAGAGAGAGATAGATAGATAGAGAAGATACAGTTACGAATCAGAATATATATCTTATACACTGGTAACCAAGAAACGAAGAACGAGCCAGAACTGAAGAACAACACGTACACAATATATATATGGTATAACTTGTAATATATTACTTATTTAAATGTAGGTGTAGAAATATATATATATATATATAGAGAGAGAGAGGAAAACACGTAGAAAAATACATATTGTAGTTATATATACGATTATATAGCAGGTTGGAGTGGTAGTAGTAACAGTAGATAGCAGTAGCAGATGTCCTCGATACGAGTAAACGAGTATTCATAGTAATCATACGAGTATTCATATTCATATCTATGTTTATGGCATCCAGTATGTATTCGCTCCAACGTACCACGGAAAAGATATTTAGTCCTTCAAGGTCCTTTAGTCTTCCATTTTTTTTTTCACTCATAGATACGGTTTGCCAAAAATTCGCATATACAACATGGAAATAGTTCATCTCTCTCATTGCCAGAAATTTATTTTTTTGCTTGGAAGTCATTTGTATCTTGGGGATTTTTTTTGGTTCTTCAGATGATTCTGGTTTGCGGTTCAAGTTGTTGTAGTTGTTCTTGTTGATGTTGTTGTTGTTGTTTTAGATGTTGTTGTAGTTGTTGGTGTATTCTATGGCTTAGAGCAGCCTGCTCTTTTTGCCATCTCGCGGTTTGCCAATCATTGTTGTATATTCATCTATTTACACAAGATTTTTGGGGTTTGGATTGGATCGTTTATCAATAAAATCAAAATTATATTAAACAAACGTATTTGGAGCAAAAGTTTGTATTAAATAAAAAATTTCAGAATTAAAGTTTGAAGTAGTTTACATAAATATAATAAAGAGTCTCGTATCTGGGTATCATTAAGAAAAGGTACATTAAAGTATATATATATTTGTACGATACATATTCTTGTATTTTTTTCTGACTCAATAGTGGAGAAAATATCCTAAACAAATCGAAAAGGGATAATGACTTGAATGTACAAAAATGTTTTCAATGAGCTGAGGAGCGAACTTAACTTTTTGATAATGATATGATATTGGGAATGCTTAGTGGATCTTTCATATGGGTGTTCTCAATAGAATTTTGTTAAAAATTGATTTTCAGATTATAAACTGAAAAATGTGAATTTACATTTCAGAGAGTATTAATATTTTAAAATTAATTAAATGAATAATTTCCCATCATCCACATTTTTGAAATCTTTCCATGAGTTGCGTTAAATGAAAGCCAAGCTCGAATGGATGAGAGGAGACTGAAATGTTGGTAAAGAAGCCTTGAATACATGGTAATTACATAGAGTACATATATACACGTACACGACGAATGATATCTTATATAATGGATATATAGTAATATAGCAATGCCAAAGAGGGGAAGCGCACCCAAGATCAAGAATTCAGGTTTTCGGGCCAAAGAGTCGCAGCCTTTGGTAGTATACTGGTAGCAATACTGGTAGTATTATTTCATCATTCTGTACTTTACTGATAGACGGCACAAAGGATAATTAACGAGTATTCTCTGTTACTACGTAGTGTTTTAATTTTTTGTTTGCAAGGTTAATTCAAATAACTCGATTATCGGAATTATGGTGCGGCTGTGCGAGCTTTGAAAGACAGGTTAGGAACTTTGGCTTGTTTTTAGCTTGCTTACTCGTTTTTCTGATTTTTTTTTTTTTAAATTAAGTGGCTTTTGTTTTTTTTTTGGCGGTGCCTTTTGGAAGCGCAGTTCGAAATTATTTGGATATTCTTTAAATACTTATTTTTTGGTGGGCTTAGCTTAATGCTTGCATATTGCTTGGATTGTGGGAGTTCGGTGTTGTGGTGTTATCCTGTTCTGAGGACACGCAAAGACTCACCTGACTTGGGGCTGACCAGGTCCTTCGTTTTATTGTTCATGCGACGTGGTCCAGTGCCGCCGGAGCCCATGGGACCGGAATGTGGACCAGAGCCCGGGGTGCCACAGCCACTGACACCGCCAGGGGCACCTGGGAGGATACACAAATAATTAATATATTTATTTTCGGCAAGAAATAGATATTTCTTTTAAAACACATTGTTGAATTTATCGAGTGGGTTTGTAAACAATTCAGATATTAGCTTTTCTTTTCAAAAATAATCTTCAACAACCTATCAATCAATCTGTGTTTGTCATTAATTTGGTTGTTTTCGGCACATAAAGTTCAATCGATCAATCATTAAATAATGATGTGATTTATTGTGAAAACAGACAGACAGCCTTGTATATATTTTGAGAAATATTTGTTGAATTTAGAGGTAGTTTTGAGAGGAATAACCATTTCAGATAGAAGCTTTTGGATGGATCTCATATAAAAAGACGCTTTTTATCCTTAATCTCTTGACAGGACTCACCTGGCAGTCGCGGCGGTCGCGGCTGTTCGACGGGAAGCACTCGTCTCCGCTTCTTTGGCAGTTTGGCGCGGGCCTGCGTGTGCGAATAGTACATGGCGAAGTTGCTGACGATGACGGGCACTGGCAGTGCGATGGTTAGTACACCGGCTAGGGCACATAGTGCGCCCACAAACATCCCAATATAGGTTTTGGGGGCCATGTCACCGTAGCCGACGGTGGTCATGGTGACCAGAGCCCACCAGAGACCGAGGGGTATGCTGTTGAAGTCGTTGTGCGGATTCGGTTGGATGCGCTCCGCATAGTAGACGAGACTGGCGAAGATCACGATGCCCAGGACGAGGAAGAACACCAGCAGGGTCAGCTCCTTGGCCGAGGCCCGGAACGTCTGGATGAGGATCTTCAAACCGGACGAGTGGCGCGTCAGCTTAAAGAGTCGCATAATCCGGATAATGGAGAAGAACTCGAGGATGTCAGCGTTCTCCAAATGCGATGCGAATCGCTGAAGCACTAGATCGATATAAAAACTAAGCGTCGCTATATAATCTATGATGTTAACAGATGACTTGATGAATTCACACTTGTTCGGCGATGAGATAAAGCGTACCTATAATAGATTGTACATTTGAGTTAATTTATTCTTCGATTTAAGGACAAATCTCTTACCAATATCTCAAAGGTAAACCAGGCATTACAAACGCATTCAATGTAGAAGAAGGCTATGTGCGCATTGGTCTGTGTCTTGTCCAGAAACCAGCCGGCAGTTCCGTTCGCAGTTCGCACTGTCACGTTCCGGACAATGGGCACCCTCATATCCGGATGGGTCTTCAGGCAGAACGACAGGATCGAGATGCAGATGAAGAACACCGAAACCACGCCAATAGTCTGAAATTCAAAATGGAATAGTCAGACCTCGGCACTAAAAATACATTTTTACATTCACAGCCTTGCCTGTCGACACGGTTTACAATTTGATAAATGTTTTAATTATGGAAAGAATGATTAATTTGTTTTGCATCTGATTGCATTTGAATTAAGAAACAAGACTAGTAATTCGCATATAAAATATATGCAAGTTTTATGATTCTGTCATGTATGCTGGATACTCGAAAATTTAATTATAGTTATTCGAAAATGAATTAGATGATTCATTGGCTAATTGCATTTGTTGGAAATGAAAGTATAAATAGATTGCTTGCATCTCCAAAACCATAAATTTTCTAATTTTAAACTGCCTTTTGATGTTACCTTGGCTGCATTTGAACTATATGGCTCGTCGAACAAGGACCAAATGCGCGGCTTCATCTCCTGCCACCAGGATATAGTGCCTTTGTAGTAGTCCTCTTCGAAGCCAAATTTACGTGCCAATTCCTCTTCGGACGGTTTTTCCGTATCCAGATCAAGACGATCCAGCACGGCTAGGGTCTCCTGTGTGTCACGATGCTATGATAGGAATGGGATATAGAATTATAATATTTTATTCAAAATTGTATACAGAAGCCTAACCTGTGTGTAGGTCATCCAACAGCAGGGTTCCACTTGATTTGAGTCAAGGCCCCAAAACTCCAATTCCTCTTCGAACAGCGGTCCGCACACATCTGTGGGATAATGCAGCTTACCGGTTCTGAAAGATATTAATAAAATATACAATATACTATTTTTAAGATATAAATTA